>CANTUS010000001.1:15157500-18082500 GCA_947683365.1 Euphorbia pulcherrima | reverse complement strand
GATATAATTCATCCAAAACACTCCTATAATGACTGGAACACATGCTCAAATATTCCAGAAGCTTTAGACTTCGAATCGGATTGAAACTAGTTGACTGCGTACAAATAGACCACTTTGCATCAGCAGTAACTTAGAATCCACTTTTCACTAGTATAGAGTCCGAATTTGAAAAATATAAAATTTTAGCCCTATCTCTTAGGTTTCCGTAGCCGTTTGAATTGCATTAACCCGACATCATATGAGAAAGTTATTGTCAAAATACAAAAGACTGTTCAGGCTGAACTTGATAAGTATTGAAATCCACATGGATTCGAGGAGTGGCCCTTAAGCATTCGAGGAGCATTTGGTTCTGCCCCCAATTCATCGATTCCGACCTTCGAAATGTGTATGTGAAGATTCCGAGCCACTTCATATGTTCCAAATCAACCGAAACAAGCCTGAAATTAATATAAAATGAATAAAAGCACATAAAATTCAACTTTCGTGTAAATGTAATTATTTGTACTAAAATAAATTAAAATATGCATAGAACTAGCCTAATACATACATAATAATTATATAAAATACATACTTAACATTAATAAAAACAGAAGGTGATACACATAATAAGATAGATAACATACATTGGGAAGTTCAAATCCAACTTTACCTAAAAAGTACTTAAAAGAGAAAATTGATTCATGTACATAAGAAAGATCATTAGTCTCTGTTCCAGAAATGTAATTCGATCCCATGTATAGACTTTAAACAATATGACCTACACAAATGTTTGATTAATTATATTTAAAAAAAATCTGAATTCATCGTGCTGATTTAAATACGCTTTTAGATCATGTTATCACTAAATTCTTTTTTAATGTTTGATTAATTAACTTGTCCATGTGATCCGTATATTTATATTTGATGAAGTTTATTGTATAAACTCACAGAAGAAGACAACATTAATTTCAAAAAATTATTAAAAATACATAATTTAAATCTCATGCCTATTAAATTAATTTTCGACGTAAAAAAATAATAGAAAATGAGCGGAAAAGTGGAGGCAACAAGAAAATATTTGATAATAAAAAAATAAAAAATAAAAACTTAATTAAAGTCTCTCTTTCTCTCTCTCGGTCACTCCTAATCGTGACTTTCCCATCTTCATCCACGACTTAAAGCCTAGGTCTCCTCTCCCCGTTCCTCCGCTGCTCGTCTCGCCGCCATACTCTGCTGCTCGTTTCGCCCCCGTTCCTTCGCTGCTCGTTTCACCGCCGTTCCTCTGGGGTTCGTCTCGCCGCCGTCTCTTCTCGGCTCATCTCACCGCCGTTGTACTTCTTTCGCCGCCGGACTAAGGTAATTTCAAATTTAATTCCTCAATTTTGGGGGCTAGGGTTCCAACCTATTGTTCCGTTCTTGTACCTTATTTTAGTATTTGGGGTTATTGGGCAGGGATACATTAATTTTCATACATCTTGTAATCTTCGAAATGCAAAAATTTACTGGGATTAGGGGAAAATAAAAGAAATGTATGCTCAAAACACCCAATATTTGGGATAATGTTAGTCTCCCTTTCTCCTAGAATAAAATTTTGCTTATTATGTTGTTCTTGCTAAACTGTTATTGGATAATTCTGATGAATTTTTGTTTTTGTTCCTGTCAGCTCTTTTCATCATTTAGCATTGTCTTTCCATTGATTTAGATTTTGGCTAAGCTGGATGCGTCTCTTTCTCTCTCCCCTTTTTAGTTGGATGTGAGAATTCTATGACATTACTGTTTCCGCGTCCTCTATTTTCCTGAACTGAATCAAGCAGATTTATTTGGTAAATGTTTGAGCTTTGTTTGAAAAGATGCAAGGAATGGTTATTTTATTTCTCCATATGTTTGAAAGACCCTGACTGGTTATGGAAGAGAGTGTTATTATGATAGATATTGAATGGTTTCATGAATGTTATTTGTGTCTAATGTTGCAGTGACATTTTCTGTTATTATTCGTGTCTAATGTTATTATTGCAATGTATTTTGAGCTTCTCCATTTAACTTTCGCACTTTGAAATTCTCAAGGTGAAATCCTTCAATATTCCTTTAATTTGGTCGCTTGTTTTTGTTTGTGACATAATGTTCAAGAAAGCAGTTCTTCTAATAAGCACTAGTAGTTGAAAAAAATCAAAATATTGAAATCATGCTTGTAGCTGTAAACCAAAGAAGAGAAAAGACAAAGAAATACATAACAAAATGAGATCCACAAAAGCAAAATGAGATTTCAAGTGTACAAATTACATGTTTAATTACTAACTTGCAGAAGTGAATATGGGAAATTGTTTGGATTTCACTCCAAAGATGCTCATCCTACCTCACTAGTCAATACTACAGGTCTTTGTTTTTTTCTTAAAAAAATCAATTAGTTCTAATTGGTTCTTATTTTTAGGGTTTTGACTGAATTTTCATTGACCTTAACTTTTTTTTGTAAAGGGCCATCAACTGCAACCACAGATTTGTCTACAACGACACACCGAAGAGCAGGTAAAAGTCCATTGGCAAATGAAAAGGGAAATCCATTGGCAAAAGAAGTCTGGACAGTACATGTTTGTACAATGCCCTGCAGTTTCTCCATTTGAGTGGTAAGTCGCTACAAGTATTTCTTTATTTAGATGATGAAGGCAATCTTTACCTCTTCCAAATTTTATCTCTTCCCTGGACTCCTCGTGTACTTGAAAACCTGTACTTAAGTTTTCCTTTTAAAAACGGCTTTTTGATGGGTAAAGCTTGCTGATTCAAGTAGTATCTTTGGTAATTGGTTAATAGATTAATTTCGGGTTGAATTTATATGGATCGAACCTAAATAATTCAATTTCTCTTTCCCTGATTTAGTTATTTGAGAATTAAGCTCTTTCTTTTTTGATTTTGGGAATATGTGTTGTTTATTTCAGGTTTGTTGAATCGATTATGTTCTTTTCTTGTCTTTTTGTGTCTTCCCCTGTTGAATTTGTTAATGTTGTGTTTAATAGCTCAAAGAGTTGAATTAGGTTGTTGTATTACTGGGAACTGATGAACTTTGGCATTAAATTCTAGTAATAAAAAAAATTTGAATAAAAAAAATTTATATAGGAGTTTTATTTGAAATTAACACTATCTTTTTTTTTGTGCAACAACTCAATAATTTCTGTAATGTGCAAAAGAAAAACCAGCAACTAAAACATATGGCAAGAAATTGAGAAAAATCCAATGTAGAGGTTTGACTAAAATCATGTTAAGCCATGTGCTCTTTTCTGTCTCCCAACAGGAAAATAAATAAAAAAAAGTCATTAAACACCAATGGGATTTTCAACTTATATTTTCTTTTTCTAAAAAAAAAAATCAAATTTCTGTTATTTCATTCAAGAAATACCAGCAAAACAAGTTGTATTTATGACAGTGAAGTCAACTCAGTTTAGTGGCGAAACTTCTAAAGTTATCTTATCCAAATTGTAAGTGCAGTAGGGTTTTTTTTAACAGAACCGAAATTCATTATATTACATTACATGTATGAACAATTCAACCTGTCTTTATGGCACAAGGCGTGCGCCCGAGGTGCAGGACCTTGTGCCCTGCGTGAGGCTTGCCTTAGGCGCGCCTTTAACAACTATGTTTGTAATGCTTGGAGGAGAGTTCCATATCAAACCAACATAACCTTGGAGGCGCGCCTATGCTACTGAAAGGTTCATTTTCTTCCAACTACTTATTTTTTGGCATTCAAAATTCAACTGAAGACTTAGATTACTTTTGTTAGAAACTGGGTAACTGTTTTTTATGATCTTCGAAGCATTTACTTGATAATGATTTGAGCAATCTAGTTTGCATTTATAGGTTATTTTCGTTTTATGATTATGCAGTTTCTTTTTTGACATTTTAGTCAATTGGATTTGAAGGTATGTTGTTTGATGGTTGGACCATAAATAGAGTATTAATTTTGATGAAAACTTGTTCTTCTTCCAACCAACCAACCAATCAAGCCTTAAATCCCACGCTATGTGGGGTCGGCTATATGGATCTTCCGACGCCATGAAGCTCTATCAAAAGCCAAATTTTCGTCCATACCGAGTAAACGCATATCCTTAGAAATAGTTTCCCTCCAAGTAATCTTAGGCCTACCTCTCCCTCTACCCTTACTCTCTGTCCATAAGTTCTCACATTTTCTAACTGGAGCATCTATTGGTCTACGTAGCACATATCCATACCACCTTAGTCGTCCTTCTCTCAGTTTACCCTCAATATGTGCCACACCGGTTTTTTGGCGGATGCACTCATTTCTAATTCGATCCATCCTTGTATGCCCACTTATCCACCTAAGCATCCTCATTTCCGCCACATTCATCCTTTGAATATGTTGCGTCTTAATAGCCCAACATTCACTCCCATATGTCATGGCTGGCCTAACCACCGTTCTGTAGAATTTACCTTTCACTTTCAAAGATATCTTTTTGTCACATAAGACTCCGGTAGCACTTCTCCATTTCATCCATCCTACATTAATTCTATGAGTTACATCATCATCAATCATCCCCTCCTCGTGGAAGATAGAGCCCAAATACCTAAATCGTTTACATTTTGGAACGATTGTATCTCCTAGTTTTACTTCTCCTTCGTCTCCTTTCCGTAAGCTGAACTTGGTATGCAAATACTCCGTCTTACTTCTACTTAACTTAAAACCTTTACTCTCTAACGCATTTCTCCACACTTCTAGCTTCTTGTTAACCCCTTCCCTTGATTCATCAACCAATAAGATGTCATCCGCAAACAATATACACCATGGGATGTCGTCTTGTATTTTGGTGGTCAACTCATCCATAACTAGGGCAAATAAAAATGGGCGTAGAGATGATCCTTGATGCAATCCAATCGTGATGGGAAACTCCTCTGTCACTCCTTGTCCAGTTTTAACACTTGTTACCGCCCCTTCATACATGTCCTTTATTAAGTTTATGTACTTTACGTGAATACCTTTTTTCTCCAATGCCCACCAAAGTACTTTCCTCGGCACTCTATCATATGCTTTTTCTAAGTCAATGAAAACCATATGAATTCTCCCTATATATCTCCATTAGATTTCTCAGAAGAAAAATAGCTTCAGTCGTGGACCTACCAGGCATGAAACTAAATTGGTTTGCGGAAAACTTGTTCTTCTTCCATACATTAAAATCAAGGCTATTGTTGCATAGTTGAATTGGGATGCCTTCTGCTGTAAATTGTTGCTGATAACATGATACTTGTGCTTTGAACAGGAAATCTTTACCTTGCTACTCTTGTCATGTCCAGAGGATACATGAAAGATTCATCTGTTGAGCTGTAGACAGACAAAGATGGTGTCGAGTTTTCTATTGGTAACCAGTCTCGTACATAGCGTTTTTTAGAACAGAAAAAGTCTACTAAGAAGGCTAAAATGTCTATTGGATGTAACTAGTACTTTGAACTAGTGCTTTATGAATGTTATATTAGTACTTTATGAATGTTATATTAGTATTTTATGGTTGTAACTAGTACTTTCAACTAGAACTTTATGAAAGTTATATTAGTACCTTTTGGGTTGAACATGATTGCAATCATATGACAATATGATTATATAGACAAATGTAGAACAAAAAAGTGTTGGCTAATCTATAAAAATAAGTAGCTGTTAACATTAAATGTAAAATTAGAGAGTTATCTAATGTGTTAAAAGTGTTAGTAGAACAAGAAAATGTGAGTTTTGAATATGTTGCCGTTTACACGATAAAATGTTGCCAAAGAAAAATGTATAAATGAAAAGAGTTGGCATTTCTAATCAAAGTGTCATCATATCACATGGTAGTGTTATTTCCATATACATTTACTGACACTTAAAAAATGTCGTCAAAAGACAGTAAAATGTTAGTAAAGGATCTTATACCAACACTTTTTACTATGTGGCCATAAATGACCAAAAGTGTCGGTAAAGGGGCCTATGGTCACGCTGCAAGATGCAAAACCTGTATTTTGATAAAGGTGTAGCCAGTTCTCCTAAGATAACACATTTTTGACATTAGGCCTCACTTTTTCGGTGTTGGCAGAACCAATTTATGGTGTTGTGTCAATTTTAAGTTTTCAATCTTCTCAAATACGTTCCACTACAGTTCACGCGCACTATTTATTTTTTAAATATTCATCTTATTTTGACATTATCTTTCAAACCGTTCATTTTTCGGATATGTCGCTTTTTGTTCATCTCATTTTTATCTTCGAAACGCCATCCATTGTGATATACTTTTACGAAATTCTTTTTCGGTTGTTCGATATTTGGTAAGTAACTGGTAAATACCTGCTAAGAATCGTATTTTCATATTTTTGAATTTTTTTAATTCAACAGAATATGATAAGTATTTGATACGTATCTGGTAAGTAGCTGGTAGGTAACTGGTAAGATTCATGTTTTCGTATTTTTTAATTTCTATTTTTAATGCAACAGAATCTGGTAGGTATCTGGTAAGTATCTGTTTTTAACTCAACAACTGAAAAAAGTTTTTGAATGTATCTGGTAGGTATCTGGTAAGTATTTGGTAAGAAATGTAAAATGATTTGCAATAAATTCAAAATCATTGTATGAAAAAAATTAAGTAATGAACAGGTAGGAAACTGGTAAATAAGTGGTAGATACCTGATAGGAAAAGTTTTTCTAATGAAAATGACGAATTTAGAAAACTACCAGTTTCTTAACAGGTAAATACCAGTTTCTTATATAAAAATTGCGAATTTAGAAAACTACCAGTTTCTTATATGAAAATTGCGAATTTAGAAAATTACTAGTTTCTTACCAGGTAAATACCAATTTCTTATATGAAAATTGTGAATTTAGAAAACTACCGATTTCTTACCAGGTAAATACCAGATAACTACCAGATATGCAAAAAAACGAAAATGCAAAATTAAATACAAATATAATAAAAACACATCAATATGCTTGATTTTTATCATTCAAAACAAAAATTCAAACAAATAAGATTCGAATCAAATCAAAACTTGATGAACTTGTAAGCAAAATTCTAACAACTTTATATCCAACAATCTCATCACCACTCAGACAATTCATCAAATACCTTATGTGCAAACCTTTATATCCAACAATGATTCAAATATGGAAACAAATCAGAAATAATTGAATCAAATCAGAGATTTAACTTTTTATCCAACAAGTCTGAAAAAAAAAATAACTTGATCCAGATAACTGAATCAAATTAGAGATTCAAAACAAAAATCAAATCAAATTCAAAAGCACAGAAAAACCTAATGAAACACCAAAATTTTTTTATTTTCAGAAATCTTACTTGTTTTTGTAGAAATCGATTATGGAATGAACGAAGAGCGAAGTCGATGGAACTCTGAAGAGCTAAATCGCTTGAACATGAAACGTTAATTTGAACGGTTTAAGAAAGTGGAAATTAAGGGAGGTGAAAGGTTTGCCTTAGAATGTATTTCTGGATATTTTAAAACTTGTATGGTTAGAGAAAGTTATGAGCCAAATGTTGGGGTGAAAGAAAACTTTAATTTCTGTATATTTTTATAAAAAGCCCATTAGTTTTTCGCTTTCTCCAACGTATGATCAACAAGTCAACTATTTTTATAAATTATTGTTGATTAAGTTGTTATTTAGTTCCTATTTTTTTTCAATTTCAATTTCAATTCTCACCACCGTCGCCGGAGATTGAAGAGAAGGAACTAGCAGACACCATGGATGTTGCGGCTGATGAAGAACACAGTGAAAAGGAAGAAGGGGGCTGTAATTAGGGCTTCTTAAATTTTTAATTGAACCAACATCAAAACCACGTCGTTTTGTGCTGGGCTGAGTTAAAAAATCAAAGGAAATTGTAAAACTATATATGTCGCATTAAAATATTTACAAAATTAATTATTAAGTTAAACTAATTACATATCTACTGTCCGACTATAAATAATTTATAAATTAACAAAAACAAGAGAAAATAATTATATGAATACGGTCTGATATTTATCTGGTAAATATTTAATATTTGTCTAGTAATTGTCTGGTAGTATACTAGTAAATATTGTTATGAAATTATCATAGACACGCATATATAATATAGGGTTTCACGCACATCTATTATACATATATGTTAGGTGTCATTAGATCCATAAAAAAACTGTCAAAACTATGTTATGTATATTTTAAGAAAATATTTAAAGTTATGATTTATCAGACAACTACTAGACGATTACTAGATATTTACCAGATAACTATTAGACATTACTAGATATTTATTAGATAACTACTAAACGATTATTAGATATTTATTAAATAAATATCAGACCGTATTCTTATAATTATTTACTCCTATTTTTATAACTTTATAAATTATTTATGATATCATTAAATTATTTTAATTTTTATGAAATTTTTTTTAAGAACTCAAAAATTAAAATCTCGACCTAATAATAAGCCCATGCCCATAAAATACTCTATATACCCAACTCTAATTATTTTTTTTCTCCTTATTTATATGAGCAACCAACGTAAACTGTTCAAGCCTTCTAAAATTAAGGGGTTTTTTTGTTAAGAAACTTGTATTAAAATTAATAATACTGTTCAGACAGAACTGTTAAATTGGAGTTTGATTGAAATTGTATTGCCTTAAATTAGATTGAATTGATATGAACTACGGTAGTAAAGATATTAGCTAGAGTTTTATGGAACTAATACTTATAGTTTTTTTAGCTGAGTTGGTGTCACTTTTTTAAGTTGAATCGATTATTAAATTATTGTTGGTTTAAAGAGTGAATTGGGTTAATTTTAATAATTATATTGTGTTTGTGATTTTCAGAAATTAGATTGTTATGAAGAAGTTTTGCACCGGTAATGTCAATAATACTCCTACGTAATGAATATTTTATATCACCTGGGATTTCTAGCAATTAATCCATTTCCTTCAATTAACAAAAAAAAAGAAAAGATATGGCTATCTTCTACTTTCTTGAATTGATGTAATTAATTATTTTATATTTTCATTTTATTAAATTAGATTATAAATATGAAACAAATTTTATTTATCAATCGAACTTTATGGTCGCTCGTTCACAGCAGATGGTTGATCGTTGCCGGCCGGAGTGCCACACTCCATATTCGTTCGTGGCAACGCCCATGGGCATATATAAAGTCATTTGTGACCTCTTCAAAGCCAATTCTTGCATACAATTGCACATCCTTTAACTCTTGTTATCACTCATTTATTTGTATTGTACATAAGCTCCTTCAAAAGATAATGAAGATAAAAATTAAAGCCATATAGATCAATTTTTCAAATCTTATGACTGAAATTTATTATGCTTTTAATAAATAAAAATCTTATCTTAATACATTATGATGGGTTTTATTTTCAGCATGTATTTGTGCTTAATTCTATATCATTGAGACCATGCTTTTAGCCTCTTTGGCAGCTATTATCTCCTTTTCTATCTTTTCAGGTTTTCAAGGCAATTTGGAAAAAAGATGCATTTCTAGACAGAAAACGAGCAATTAAGGAGACTCCCAATGGACCCACCGAGATTAGTCTGGTTCTGGTGATCTGGAAGCATTCTAGAACGTAAGAAGAAATGAAAAGAGGAAGTCTCGCTAAAAAGTTGCCAGTCACCGAGATCATGGTGTGTTCACCACGACTGACGAGGTCCCAATGATATGGCAACATTTAGGAGTAGAAATCAAAAGTCAAATCTGATAAGATCCTAATTGAGAAAGTGGCGTGAATTATGTTAATTAATTCCTTCCTTTATCTTAAAGAGGAATCCTTGTCACTCAAGGACTTTCTAAAGAGCCTTTCACCGAGGTCCTGATGCAAACAGCGGGAGCGATAGCTGGTCCCGCTGATCCCAGACTATTCCAGAATGACCAAGATGACATCAATACTAATGCATGCAAATTTCCAGATCTAGGAGACACTTAATTCGAACAAAATCCTATTCAGGAAGAGCCCAATTTAAGGTAGAAGTTTAATCTCTTTCCTAATTCTATAAAGGAATGGATTTTACTATCATTTAAAGATAAAGACTAAAAGAAAATGAATCCAACAAGATAAATGCTAAAAGACCTAATCAAGCAATAACACAAGAGACCTAATTAGAGATAAAAGAGGAAGCAATTGAGGAGGCTCACTATAAATACCAAGGCCGGCGCATTCATCCATTCAAGCCACAATCAACTACCTAAGCTTAGTTTAAATTTAGTTCATTGTTATTTAGATTTGTTTTATTTTCAAACACTCTCTTTTTGATTAATTGCAAGTTTACATTCAGTTTTATTGTTCTTTAGTTATATTGTTCTTCAAATTCAGTCACGTCTAGTTAATTTCCTTGTGACTTGACCAAGTAAGGGTCAAGGCTGAGTTTGAATGGCGTTAGGACCGCAATTAAATATAGAAATCCGTAAGGCGACATATTTACCATTCTCGGTACTTCAAGGGTTCTATGGTAAGAGTATCACTTAGTCTCACTGTTTGGTTTGGCCAACCATTTGGTAAGTCTCTGTGATTATTGTTAATCCTAATTCTTGCATCCGTAATTGTGCCTAAAAAGGGATGAAGTGATAACAGTCTCCATCGAGACTGGAGAAAGGTAATCTTACGCCTATTGGGAGTGCTTCACTACCTGTGGTAAGGGTTTAAGCTTTTCTAATTTATATTGCTATTCATCGGCAAGCTCTTTGGCGCGAAGTCAAGAGACACGGTGAGTAAGAGGGAGGTCGTGGCGCGAAGTCCGGTCTCCATACACAGTAAGGAAGAGTTGCTAGTACTGTACGGTGCATGAGTACTAGTATAACTAAACCTAGGTCTCGGTGTAATTTATATCTTATCCCATGATCACTATGATGCTCAATTTTACCCTAATTTGGTTGAGTCATTGTCTTTCATTGATTTTATTCCTGCTTTACTTAGATTTAATCTTCAAATTCTCAAAGAGATCACTTCTAGGTCACACTGCTGGTTGTTTAGTGAAAATAACATAGTTAAATATCGTTCCCTGTGGGATCGACCTCTGCTCGCTACTAACTACTAGTTTGTTTTGTGCAGAGATATATTTTTGGTGGACTCAACACCCATCAAATTTTGGCGCCGTTGCCGGGGGACCGTTCCAACTGATTTATTTTCACCTTGATTGACTAAGAAGACTCCCTCTGATTTTGAGACTTATTTCATAATCCTATAGTCATCATGACCATGGCTGACATAGAAAATCAGAGAGAGCTGACAATAAGAGACCTCATCTGGGTCTCGATGGATCAACCACCATCCTTATGCATTGTGTATCCCGAGGAGAACGAGAAATTTTTTTTTTTGAGATGAAGACTAGGTTCATTAGAAGCCTAGCTGAATTCATCGGGAGCACTACTGAAGATCCTTACAAGCATCTGCGGTTATTCAACATGACTTGCATCGCAAGGAAGCCACCAGAAGTCTTTTTGGAAATTGTGAAGATGAAAGCTTTTCCTTTCTCTCTTGGGGAAAAAGCTAGAGTGTTATCTTGCACCAGGATCTATCATAACCTAGAATGAGACGACCAAAGCTTTTTTGGATAAATACTTTCCGACATCAAGAGCTACCGCCAGTGGCGGAGAGAGAGAGGGGGGGGGGGAAGATGGGGCATGTACCCCACCGATCACTAGAAAGGTAGAGCTTCGTGGGAGGTGCCCCGCCAAGCTCTGCAACTCGTACGGTTGAGGAAGACGAAATGCAGGTATTCCTCATTTAGTTCCCCTAATTCCTGTTTTTCTATTGGTAATTCCCCTTCTCTCTCCGATTAATATTAGATGGTGGGAGTTAAAAATTACAAAAAGTATTAAATTTATATGTTGGGAAATAATACTATTGCAAAGTATTAATTACATAATTGTTAACTCAATCAAAGACTTGGAAACTGTGATCCTAAAGGTTGCAGGTTCGAGTTCACACTCAGACGAGATGAGATAAGGCTTTCCTTTGTTATTATTGTATGTCCATATAAGATATTTTTTTAAAAAAAAAATCAAAGACTTAGAAACATCTAGAAATTCTCCATTTTCTTTTTCTTTTTCTTTTCATACTCTTTGTTTTAATTATTTGTTTTGTTTATCTAAAATTTTATTTTTAAGTTCACTACTTATGATTTTGGAATTCATTATATATATATATATATATATATATATATATATATATATATATATATATATATATATATATATATATATATATATAGGCATGTGCCTTGTATAATGAGTTAGTATAGGAGTATTGATTTACATGATGACATTGTAATTCAGAATTAATATGTTAATTTTATGATACATCTTCAAATAACTTTTTCTCATACATATAACTAAACTTTGAGGATAAACTATAATTTTGTTATTTTATGTCTTACAATTAATGATTTGTATGATGTTTTCTACTAGTAACTCTCATTTTTTTCAAAATTTACTACCATAGTTATTATCGATATAATCCATATGAAATTGTTTGTTCCAATGAATTTCTAAGAACTTGACTATACAATTTACAGTTTTTACTCCACATATCGAGCATGAACATGCCATGCACGAATATAAATTAACTCATATAAGTACCAATTAAATATCAAGGTAGAGCGACAATGGTCTTTCTGTACGTAAACAATCATAATTAGTGTGCTATTCTGCGAAAAATCTATTATCGGCGTCGTTATCAGTTTAACGTCAGCTACCGTTCGTATGAAATTGTGCCCCACCAATGCTCAAATCCTGACTACGCCACTGGCTACCGTACTAAGGAGACAGATTTGCACCATCTATCAGAAGGACATGGAGAGTCTCTACGAGCATCATGAAAGATTTCAACACCTTTTGTCTTGCTATCCACCATACGGGTTTTCAAGACCTTCTTTGATACAATTTTTCTACGAAGGTCTCCAACCGACACAGGGAGACTTGATAAATGCAGCAAGTGGAGGTTCTCTATTGGACAAGACACTCACTCAAGCTTGGGATTTAATCAAGACCATGGCCGATAATGTTCAAAAATTTGGAGGCCTTGATGAAAGACCAAGCAGCAAAACGACTAATGGAGGAAATCTTGGAGGAATCCATGAGGAGAGGCACAACTTCTCCCCACATCAATGTGACTTCAATAAGAATTGGAGGGATCATTCATCTACTAGTTGGGGAAGAGATAATAAGAGGAAGCCTCAACCACTTCAGAGCACGCAGAGACCCCAACATCAGTTCCAAGAATACCAAGACCAAGGCCCTCTTGTTGATTTTGTAGCTGATCTTGCTAATAGCACCCACAAGCGCTTAATGAGCATGGATGTCACAATTTGAGGGATGCAAGGGAGCATGCAAGTCATTGGGTGGAAGATGAACAAAATTGCTAATTTTCTTACTAGGATTGAATCCATGGGGACACAACCTTCTCATACTGAGAGCTACCCGATCTGTAACGTTAGTGCAATCTCTATGCTATAACCGAGACCTACATAGGATTACTAGAAGGTCTCGATGTTAGAAACATACGACACTGGGAGCATAAAATGGGAGGTGGTGATCACGTCTTCATTAGCTGGTCCTGATGAGAAAGTCAAACCTATTGAGACCAAGAAGGAGCATGAGGATCATGTTGCAGTCATGCTGAGTAAAGCTCCAGATGATTCAAGTCTGAATGAAACTCATGATGCTTTTAGTCTAAGCCAACAAGAGCTAAAACTGACCAGGGGTATCAAAGATGACTACTATAAGGGCAAATCCAATGTGCAAGGTGTACAAGAAGACTTCATGAAAAGGCAGAGTGATCTTCATGACTTTAGAAAGACCTCCCACATAGAACCACAAGTCTTGATGTCCCAATCTCATCTCAAGTTATTTCTAGAACAACATTAGTCCTAGTGGAAAGATTAGTCCATCGTGACTAAGGTGTTACCTCAGGAAGTAGTCATGGTATAGAGCATGAAGACCAATTGCACATCCAAAGCCAACAGTCCTCACCTTAAGCCGTAATATAAGGGGTTCAAAGCTAGCTCGAATGAATTGAGTCTCAAGGAGGCTCATTACCAAACACCATGACCATGATGTAATATCTGGCAAGCGACGATAAAACAATGCGCTCTTGTGAGGCAGCCCAAGCTCACTGTAACCTCAGCGATTTTCTATCCTTTTCTTTTATTTTAGCTTTTGTCTTTGTTTTTTTATTTTATTGTGTTCGCTCTCTATCTTTATCTCTCTCTATTAATATGTGTCTCTTTGCATCACAAAACTAGTTGGACAGTCTCCATGAGAAAGCAAATCCCAGCGGATAGCAAAAATCAAGTGTGGGGAAGGTCGCTATGCAATATTGGAGCTTAGAAGAAATCCTTTTACACACAACTTTTCAACGGGATCAGTTAATCCTAAAAAAATCACCAGGAGTCCTGCAATTCATAATCTATCACCAAGACATCAATTGAAGTCTCGACAACATCAGTAGGATCTATGTGTGGATCAAACACATTCCTAGGTGTGACTCCAATGGTGATCTAGTTGATGCAAGTACAATGGTGAAGAGATCTACTAGTCCATCTATCCTAGAGTCACCTTCTAACATTCTGGTGACATCAAGACCTGCTCAATCAAAGATGCCCACCTATGCTATGCATAAAGACTTCTTTCCTTCTATCTATCTGGTCTCCATGAGAGCACTGGGACTCTCTATGAGAAGGAAGTCTATATTTTGTGATGCATACTACACAAAAAGAAGCTCCACCTAGGAGCATGGCTAGCCAAGGAGCTGTTGTATACTATGACCAATCCAAGGCATTGTGATCTTGATGATTTATCTTGGCATGATCACATTGAGTTTGCCCCGTACACCACTGGTCCTGATACACCTTATTTGGACATTACGACTCTCTATGGCATATTGATGATGGAAACCGTGTGGGATATAACTCAGATGCCTTCTCATGGTCCCCCTGAGTAGATTGACTACTTCTAAACATCAGCAGGAGCTGCAACAGAGCTAAATAGTAGAAGCATGACCATCAACACATGTAGATTTAGAGCTGAATCACATGAGCATGGAGTAGAAATATATGGAGTTGTTTGATAGCATGATCTAGATGAATGCAGAGACCACTCCAATGCATAGAGACCACTTTAGTGCACCAGGAGTCATGATGAATGAAGTTAATCTTCTCCTTCTTTCACCAGGAGGACTGTTTGACATGATTGACTTTGATTCTAAACCCAAAGTAGCCAACGTAACCATGGCTAACACAGAGCAGCCAATCAAAGACCTTACACGAGTCGCGGTGGATCAAGCACCACTAGGGAGACCATTCTTGAGCAGTACCAAGACCAAGATTAATGTACAAATTTGCTCCCTCACTATGGAATTCAATGGAGAAGTTACCGCTTTCAATGGGCATCACCTGAAGCCCTACTATAAAGGATTCCAAGCTCACTTTGAGGAGATCACTCACATCGAGACTCCTCATCCTACACCATGATATCTGTGTCGTGCATCGAGCTCACCGACATTAAATAAAGCGCTCTTAGGAGTCAACCCAAGCATTTCTAACTCTCTATCTTCATGTTGTTTTTATTTGTGTCTTTTTTTTAGTTGAATCTAAACTAGGACTTATTCCACTCTCTGACATTTATTGCAAGTACAGGTCTCTATACATACGTTAGTGTTAATCCCTGTGAGGGTTTGACTTTGGTCAGAGGGTGGGTGAATGGCCCTTTTTCAGGGAATAAGCGGACTTTTAAAAAGTCTTTAGTCTAGCGTGTTAAATTATGATCCGGGGGATGGATCCGGATGATGCAAATGTATATAAATAATTATGCAAGTACGTAAAGAGTAAAAAAAATCAAACACAAGTATTTTATCCTGGTTCGACCCCACCTACTCAGTCCTCGGAGTTTCTTTCCTCTGAGCTTTTCCACTAGTAGATTCCTTTCTAACTGGTAGGAATCAAGCCTTATAGTTTGTCTCTGGATGGTACCCCTTCCGGATGTAGGATATACTACTAGAAATCCCAATTCTTAGTTGAGTCCTTTTATCTTTAGTAGGATATACCACTTAGATTTCTATACAAACCTAAGCAGAGTCCTACAGGGAGATCCCACTCAGAGCACCTACTTCATGCTGTATCCCAATCTCATAACTCACCCAAGTTGGAGATCTTTACACTTTGGTTTTCTCAAAGGTTTTGGTTTTGGACTTCCTCAAGTTTATAATTTTATGTGGGAATCCTTATAACTGATTTGAAAATGTTTGATTCTTGGAGGGATGTGTTTTCAGATTGCTTTAGCGAATTCTCTTGTTAATTTCTTTCTCAAATCAACCGGCACCTTCTCAACTTGTGAAGCTTCCCTTTTATAGGCTTCCATCATAAATATAGCCATTGTGGATTTTTGAACTTGTATGTAATCTTCACCATTGATCAGGTAAAATGTGGCATTTCAGAGCCGTCGACCAATCCGTTAGATAGATATTTTGACCCATTTGAATCCTTGGGATTGAGGCTGAAAAGTTGTCAGTGATCGTTTTCTTGTATTCTAGTGTTTTGCCAACTTTTATGCCAGTGGCTTTTTGATGTGAGCTCCACGCGCTTTCTTATTGGTTTAGGTGAAAAAGGTTATTAGCTTTTTCTCTTTCCGCTGTCAGTCCTTCTGTCCTTTTCTGAAAAGTGTGCAAGTTATCTTTTGTCTTGTATTTGGGAAAGGGATCTTTGACTGTAGACCAAAAGAATGGAGGGAATGGAATTTTCAAATTATTCCCTTTGTTTGGATATTTAAGTCTTCCGGATGTCTTTAGACTTAATATCTTCGGATTTGTCTTCTTTCGGATGCTTATGCAATCAGTTCTTCCGGATGCTGTTTTGGGCGGTTCAAAGTTTGTTTCCTTTCCAAACTTTAACCGGATGCTTTCTTTTATGCTTAGGTAATTTGTCTTCACTTATCTTGGACTTGGATGTCTTGTTTATATGTCCGGATGCAATGACTTAGGTCTTTTTGAACTTAGGTGTTTTATTTACTTCAAACCTGATCAGGATTATTTGTTGTTCTGGATTATTGTTTCTAACAATCTCCCCCATTTGACGGAAACAAAAACCTAAGGCATCTAAGCATAAGGAAAGGGGGTTTTATGAGCTAAGTATGATTCTTGATACTTAGGGAGCGTTTGGTTAGGGGGTTTCAGGAAAGGAAAAGGGAATCAAAATATTTGATTTCCTTTGTTGTTGTTTATTTGAATAAGGGAATCAAATTCATTACCCATTCCATTCCCCTCACTCCACTATATATTAGCATTCCCTTTCTTTGTCTTTCTCCAATACTATTATCTTATAATTAAATTATTATTATTATTATTATTATTATTATTATATAAAATAATAATAAATATTATTATATTATTATTATATTATTATAATTAATAATGATAATACATGGTATTATTATCTATATAATTAATAATAAAATATAAAAATAATTATTAATTATTTTTTTATGTCTTGATAATATTGTTATAAAATATATATAGTATTATTATTATTGAATAATTTTATTTATTTAATAATATTATTAAATAACATTTATTTATTAATAAATAATATTTATTTATTAATAAATAAATAATATTTAATTATTAATAAATAATATTAATAAATAATATTAGAATATTAATAATAATATTATTATTTATTTAATAATAAATAATAATATTATTTATCATTAAAAAAATTTCAAGCAATATTTATTTAATAATATTACTATTTATTTAATAATATATTAAATAATAATGTATATTATTATTTTAAAAATACATATTATTACTATTAATATTATTTTTATAATTATTATAAATAGAAATTAATTATTAATAATAATTAATTAATAAATTATACTTTTATTTATTATAATTAATTAATTAAGATTATATATAATTATTGTTGTTATTATAATTAAATAATTAATTTTCTTTAATCCAAAAAATAATAAATGAAATTAAGAGCATTTCTTTTTTTGACCATACCAAACACATATATCAATCAAAGGGAATTGCATTCCTTTCATGACATTTCCCTTTCTTGATTCCCTTTCTCTTTCCTAATGTGAACCAAACACCCCCTTAGTCATTTACAATCTTTACTCCTTATAATTCTATTGTCCCTAACTCCACCAATAGTTTTCAATTCTATCTTCTAATTTTTGTTGTAGTACAATAGTAGATTGTACTTTAGAAGCAATTACTTAAGAGAATTAGATTTTCACTATATATACTTCTGTTGTTAACAATAGTTAACATCAATGAAGCTTTTGGATTACAAGATATAGAAATATATAAGTGAATCTAGCTATTACAATTGTTTACAAAATACAACTGGTCTAATTCCTTTCGGATGCACCAGATGCTCCTCCTTCCTTTTCTTTGCCTTTTTCCCTCTTTATACTTTTCTCCCCCTTTTAGTTTCCAGCTTGGGGGTAAATAACCATAGAGATTTTCCTATCCCAGCTTTCCTATCAAGCCTTGGAATATATCGAGTAGCCCAAGTTTCCTTGCCTTCTCTGCGCTAGGATGTGGTCCACAGTGGCCGGAGATAGATGTAGAGGGAGGAAGAGACTCCGGAGTTGGGTGCAAGAACTTGTGATGGAGGGATGCATCTTCAGTACATATTCTCTATCCTTCTAGTTGAAATAAGGGAAGAGTGCCTTGAGGAGAATGGTTATGCCCTTGTGTCCAAAGAATCTTGTATCCCCAATATGCTCGACAAGGTCTTAGAAGACTGGAAGTAGTTGGCTCTCTGGGATAGATAGAGAGGAGGAGGATCCGGAGATTGATAGGTTTGACAGTTCAGACTGTAATTTTACAATGTCTATGCCCAGATCCCTGCAGATGTTGTGGATGCTTGAGTTAACTGTAGCTAGTTCCTTGTGAATATCACCCTTTATTCTTTCAATGACTGCATCCTGGCCATTGAATTTTTTGGCTAGTTCCTCTGCAATATTTGCTATTTGTGTGGCAAACAGCTTGGGCAAACCATCCTCTATGAACTTTGTCAATTTATGCAAAATTGCTTGCTAAGTTTCATTGAGTCTGGGGAGAGCTGTCTTTTCTTATTTTACTGAAATGAATTTTGACAAGTTTTCAAACTTGGTATTAATATACTCCTTCAGTTCTGTGGATAGCTCGGAGGAGGAGGAGGTGATCTTGTCCAAAATGGTAGCGCAATTATTTGTGGCTCCGGTGTTAGCCTGATCAGCATAGTAATGCTGCTACTACACTTATTTTCAGCTCATTCAACACCGGGGTGACCTTGGCTAGTGATACCTCAGCCACCAAATCCGCAGTGGGAAAGTCCTCCACTTTCTCTTCTATCTTCTTGACACACCCTTTTAGCTCCCTGATTTCATCTTTTAAGTCCAGAGGAGAGCATTATTCTATCAGTACTTTCTCCACGGATTTCAGATGCTTGCATATATTCTGAAGACTCTACTTGATATAGCTCTCCTCATGTTCCTCATGAGTAGCCTTTTATAGGATTTTTAGGGCGATTGTGATCTTTTTGGCTCTCGCTTGATTCACACTAGAGGTTGGTATTCTGATTGGGCTTGCAAGGGGAGTTTCTGATTCGGAGCTGCTTCCAGTCTCATCGAATCCAGATGATTTTTTGTCTGAGAATGCTTCTTCTTCTTCTCCTTTCCTCTCTTCTAACCATTCAACCGGACTAGCCTTGCCCCTTGAGTCTACTCTAGGAGTGTGCCCTTAGGAACCTGGACTCTGTCCCTCTTCCGGAATGGTGTCTTCCAGGTTAGACTCTTGTTCCTTAGATACACTTAGAGTATGTGTATCTAAGTTGTCCTCATTATGAACTGCTGTTTCAACATCAACAGTGGCATCAACATTAATATCAAAAGAGATTATATCAGGAATTACCTCATTTGCTGGCATATAATCCTGAGCAGTTGCTTCCTCTGTTCTTTCTTCATCAATCTTCACAACCCTCGGATGACTGGAAATGTCCTCAGTCATCCCTACATTTGCCTTTTTAGGACTTTTAGCAGCTTTCCCACGTGTGTTGGTAATGTCCTCAACACCCTCTTCTCTTGCCTTTTCAGGTCTAATTACATCAGTGGTCTTAGCTTCCGGGTTAAGCAGGTTTTTCGAAAATGGTCTGGTTCTGGACAGGAAGGGAAAATGATCAGCTTCTTGATCTTAGCCTATAGTGGCATGTCCACTAGATCAACTAGGATTGGTTGAGTACCGGAAGAGCCTCCAGGTCCTTCTATTGTTTGCTTGTTCATTTGGTCATTATCCTTCATTGCCTCTTTGATAGTTTCGTATTGAGGGTCATCCGGATGAACTTCCTCAGTGGATCCGGGCACGTTTTTCCCTTTGGTCATCTTGGCTTTAGCCAATTCTGCTTCTTCTACCCTCTTTCTTGCTTCCTCATTAATTATAATCCCTGCCGGCTTCTTTTTCTTAGCCTTCTAGGCTTTCATGGCCTCATCAAAAGTACACCCCTTCCAAGTGAATTGCTTCCTCTTTTATTTCGGGGCCTCATCCCCTGTTTCCTTATCTTCTACTACCACAGTTAAAGTTTTAGCAGATTTCCTTTTCTTATCTTCTGCTTTGATCAATCTCCCCCTTGGCTTGGGCTTTTCTGAGCTCTTCTTAAGCAATTGAGTGAGGGTTTGATTGTCATCATCGATTTCCTCCACCGGAACTATTGAAAGAACTAGTTATATTCTTGACCTAGTGGTTCTAACCCTTTTTGGAATCGGAGCATCTTCAGCTAGATCCACAGCCTTTCTGGCTTTGTTCTTTTTCTCATCTCGCTGTTTTTTAGCCTTATCCTCATTCCATGTCTCACCGAAGTTCAGTTTCTTGAAATTCTTTTCTAGAATCTCCTTTCCATTTATAGTCTGGAACCTGGAAACATTCACTTCATTTACAATTAGAATCCGGGTGATAAGGGCACCGTGAGAATTTCTGTATTACCTTAGGTAGTGTATGATCAACACCAGCATGTTTAGTACTCTGCTCTCTACCCAGTGTTATCGTATGCAATGCTGGAAGGATGATGCTTTGGTGAGGGAGCCTTTCCGAATTAGAACTAGCTTAGCAAGTGCGTGCTGGAAAAATCTTAGCACTTCCGGAAAGTCTGTAGAGAATTTATCCCCAAAGTAGTTCGGATGCAGCCACATCTTGGGCTCATACTTTTGTTGTTATTCATCCCCGTCGATTCTAAGTTAGACTCTGTCATTCTTCATATTCAGAAATCTTTCAAAAAAATCCAGCCTAATGGTGATCACCTTTCCTTGAACCTGAGTTCTGAGAGCATGATGATAGGAGTAAGCTTTCAGGTTGTCGTAGAACTGGCGCACAAGGTTCGGATAGGTGGGGCACTTGATCTTGAGAAATTCGCCCAAATGTTGATCCTCAATGAGCTTGGAATAAGGATCTATTTCGAATAGGAAGTTGTCTCCCAAATAGTTTATGGGAACTACTGAGTTTGAGGGCTTTAGGTTTATGGGAGAGAAATCTTCATCTCTAAGAGCAGATTCTCCATAGATGTTCTTTTGAGGGAGCATTTTGATTTCTTCACTTCTCATTATGGCTTCCATTTAAGAATTTTGAAGAATTTAGGGTTTGAGTTTTGAAAATTGTAGAGTAACAGTAGATAATTATTGCTCGTGTAAAGAAGACATGGATTTTGGGGGGTTTATATAGAATTTCTAAAGTGAATGCATAATGGTAATTCAGACGCCATTAACTTTGGCTGGATTGATGACATGGCAGGTTAGATTTTAGGAGAGAGGTAAATTTCGTTTAACCTAAGAATAGGAACTATTTATTTTTAAAACAGCTGTTGAATTTACCCCGCGTGTAACTCCTAATAGACGTTTGAAATTCAAAAAAGAACAATTACTTTTCCACGCCTTTACTGCCATGTGTCCTTTTTGTTTGCTGATGTGGCAATATTCCCTCTAAAGCAAAGCTAACTTCATTTCTTCTTCTCTTCCGAATCCCTAGTCTTGCAAAAAATCTAGGTTAACTTTGTACTGTCTTCCGGATCTTCTTCAAATTGGATTAGACATTCTAATTGACTCCCTTAGCTTGCCAAATTGATCTTTACTTAATGGCTTAGTAAAGATATCTACTCTTTGTTCATTGGTTAGAATGTATACTAATGCAACATCCTTCTTCATCATATGATCCCGGATGAAATGATGCCTGATGTTGACATGCTTCATCCTGCTGTGAAGTACTAGATTCTTTGACACACCAATGGCACTTTTGCTGTCACACATTACATCCACACATCCGGATTAGACTCCATAATCTTTAACTTTCAGCTGCCATATATTCTGCTTCTATAGTAGATAAAGCAACTGAAGTTTGCTTCTTGTTGTACTATGATACTAAGCAATCTCTAAGGAAATGACAACCTCCTAATGTACTCTTCCTCTCAAGAGTATCTCTGCCATAATCTGCATCAATGAAGCCTGGGAGTGTGAATTTCCCATTACTAGGATACCATAACCCAACTTCAATGGTTCCTCAGAGGTATCTAAGGATTCTTTTCACTGCTTTTAGATGTGAGCCCTTAGGATTGACTTGATATCTTGCACAGTAGCAAACTACATAGTGTATGTCATGTCTGCTAGCTATCAAGTATAGAAGTGATCCAGTCATTCCTCTATATAGCTTCTGATCAATATCTTCTCCTTTTCAATTCTTGGATTAGACTGTATCCGAACCCATTGGAGTGGACATTGGCTTGCTTTTGTCCATTTCAAACTTCTTGAGAATCTCCTTAGTCTATTTGGATTGGTTGGTGAAAACACCATCTGGACTCTACTTAATCTGCAATCCAAGGAAGAAATTAAGTTCTCCCATCATGGACATCTCAAACTCCTTCTGCATTTAAGAGCTGAATTCTTCACACATCTTTTCATCTGTTGCACCAAAGATAATATCATCCACATAAATTTGGACTAGAATGATATCATCCTACTTTTTTTTGATGAAAAGAGTTGTATCCTCTTTGCCCCTGATATATCCTTCGGATATGAGAAAAGTAGTGAGTCTCTCATACCAAGCTCTAGGTGTTGGGTTTAATCCACAGAGAGCTTTCTTCAGCTTGTATACATGATTCGGATGCTTTGGGTCTTCAAATCCAGGTGGCTGCTTTATATAGACTTCTTCCTATATAACTCCATTGAGAAATGCACTTTTGACATCCATTTGGAATAATGTGAATCCCATGAATGATGCAAAAGCACATAGAATCTGGATTGCCTCTAATCTTGCTACAGGGGCAAATGTTTCTTCAAAGTCAATCCCTTCCTATTGATTGTATAGCCTTGGGCAACCAATCTTGCCTTGTTTCTTACCACTACTCCGGGTTCATCTAGCTTGTTCCGGAATACCCATTTAGTGCCAATGATTGACTTTCCTTTTAGAGGTGCCACTAGATCCCATACATCATTTCTGGTGAATTGATCTAGTTCTTCTTGCATGGCCATCATCCAACTTTCATCTCCTTCAGCATCTTGAAATTTCTTTGGCTCAATAAGAGAGATAAAAGCTGCATGGCTCATCATCCTGTTGAGTTTTCCTCTGCGTCTGACCGGATTCTGGACATTATCCAAAATGGCTTCAACTGGATAATCTCTGTGAGTTTGAACTTCCCTTGGTAGATCTTCATGTTGGACTGGAATTTGTTCCACTTTTACCTCAACTTCCTCTTCTTGACCATCATTGAAGTTTATCTCATATGGATTGAGATCAACTTGTGGTATTGCTGGATTAGAAGATATTCCTTCATCTTCTTCTTTTTACTTCTTAATTTGGAAGGAATCAGGAACTTTGGCTTCCTTCTTTGTCCATAGTTTTCAGCTTCCGAAATTGGATCCCGGAGTAGAGTTTCTCTTGGCTGCATGGTTAGTCTCATCTAAATATACATGTATAGACTCCACAACAGTTTGAGTTCGTTTGTAATATACTCTATAAGCTTTACTATGTGTTGAGTAGCAAAGGAAAATTGCTACATCAGACTTAGAATCAAATTTTCCTAGCTGCTCTCTATCATTAAGGATGTAGTATTTACATCCAAAGGCTTTGAAATACCCAATTTTGGGTTTCCTTCCCTTCAAGATTTTGTTGGGGGTCTTTTCTATAGTCTTTCTAATGAGTGCTCTATTCAAAATATAACATGTTATATTAACGGCCTCTCCCTAGAAATATTTTAGCAAACAATTTTCACTGAGCATTGTTCTAGCCATCTTAACTATAGTCCTATTCTTTCTTTCAACAACTCCATTCTATTGAGGAGTATGAGGGGCAGAGAAGTTATGCTCAATGCCCGTGGAGTCACAAAATTCAGCAAAGTGCTTATTTTTTAACTCACCACCATTATCACTCCGGATGCGTGCAATGCTTATGCCCTATTCTACTTCTATTCGGATGAATATTTTTAAGAATTGGTCAAAGGCTTCATCTTTGCTTATAGCAAGAGAACCCAAGTATAGCGAAAATAATCATCCACAATGGCCATGGTGTATTCTCTTCTACCTAAACTCAATGGTTTGATTGGACTAAAGAGATCAATATGCAAAAGCTCAAGTACTCTCTTGGAAGGAGTGTAGGAGATGGAAGAGAAACTTTTCTTATGTTGTTTACCTAATTGATATATAGTGCATAGATGATCCTTATCAAAAGCAACCTTAAGCAAACCCACTACTAATTCCTTTTTGGCTAGTTTAGACAGGAGGTTCATGCTAACATATCCCAACCTACGGTGCATAGCCATGATTCTTCTTCTTTGGACACCAAGCAGATATTTTTTTTCTCATTTTTAATGTTAATAGAATAGACATTGTTTACTCTAGGTGCATAAAGAATGAGTTGATTGGACTTACTATCAAAGATTGAGCAGCCTCGGGAGTTAAAGTTGACTTTTCTTCCTTTGTCACAGAGTTAGGCTACACTTAGTAGGTTAAACTTTAGCCCATCAACCAATGAGACATCTTCTATCTTTAATTCAGATTCAATGGTTCTATGTCTAATGATCTGTCCCTTTTGATTGTCTTCAAAGCTTACTTTGTCTCCCTTCTTCCAGGTTAATATGATGACGGCCTTCTCATCACCTGTCATGTGCCTTGAGCATCCACTATCAATGTACCAAGTATGTTGATCTACTGTAGATCTAAGGCATACCTACAAAATAGATCAAGTGGGTTTGGATACCCAATCAGGTTTGGGTCCTCTTGGGTTATCAACCATTTCAGGCCAAGGATTAACATCATAATAACCATTTTTATATCTACATAATTCAGTAATATGATTTTTTCTCCCACAAAACCTACACCCTGAGATGGGTCTGTTCTACTCCTGCTTCTTTTTTATCTTCTCAAGATCCTCCTTCCTATAGTTCCCTTTGTATCCAGCTCCTTGTTCACTCGTAGTTGATCTAGTGTGTATCCAAAAGCTGGTTGGGGGTGCAACCTCTACTGTATAATTTCTTCTTTATTTGGCAGGTTGCTGATTATAGACTACCTTAACTTTTCCCTTTTGTTCAACAGTATATCTTTGGGCTTGTGGTTGCTTGCTGACCACCTTCTCCTTTTGATTGGAAGGCTTTGGATCTCTTTTGGTAGCTTGATGTTGATTTCTTAATGTAGCTTGCCTTGGATTTCTCCTTATTTATGGAGGATCAGTTCTCCATCCAGATCTCTCTTTCATCAGGGCTATTTCTCTATCCAGCCCAATCAGATTTGCACTTTGCACTTGCACTTGATTCCTCAGGTAGTTCTCCTTAACTTCATCAATATGCTTTATTATTCTGATCAAGTTGACATCTTATGCTAAGGCTTTAGCATCTTCAGTGAGCTCCATTACTTGTCTTTTTAAGGATTTAATGGCTCTTGTGTTCTTTCTCACAGCAGTGATCACAACCCCTAAAGCTCTAGCAAGTTTATGGTTAGAAATAGAATTTGAATTAGAGTTTACCTCAATACTGGCTGTTTCTGTTTCTGATTCTTGATTTGTACTATATCTTGCTTAGAGGCATTTCTTCTGGATTGTTCTACTGCTAGATCAGTTAGTGTCATGAATGCACAATTAGTAGTCTCTTCTTCTTCTGTTGAGGATGAACTACTGCTTTCCTCACTGTTGCTCTAGGTAGCCACCATTGCCTTCTTCTTGTGTTTCTTATCTCTTTTGAGCTTAGGGCACTTGGTTCTCAAGTGACCTTTCTCTCCACATTCAAAGCAGGCAGCTTATTTTTTCGGATCCTTCTTTTCTTCTTGATTGCTTCTGAACTTATCCCTTCTTGAGGAGCTTTTCTTAATTCTTCTAGAATCATACTTTCTAGAATTTCTTCTTTCTTCCTTCTTCTGAAATCTGTTGAATTATCTGCATAGCAAGGCCATTTATTCCTTACTACATTGAGATTCCTTAATAAACTTTTCTTCTCCGGATGAGGCTGATCCGGTGGATTTTGCCTTGAGTGCAATAGCCTTCTTCTTTTCTTTAGGCTTTTTCTCTTGTTGGCTATATCTTTTCAGGGAAAGCTCTTGGGTTAAGAGATTACCAATGAGTTCATCATAGCTGTAGAAGTTTAGATCATGAGCCTCCTTGTTGGTTGTCTTCTAGTTATCCCACTCTTTGGTGAGACTCTAGAGCACCTTCTTGACCATATCTACTTCTGAGATCTCCTTTCCCAGCCTCTTCATCTCATTCACTAGATTAGTGTATTTAGTGTTCATGCTATTGATGGATTCTTTAGGCTCCATCTTGAAGGATTCAAGCTTTTGCTTAAGTAGATCTATCTTGGCTTCATTGACCTTGTTTGTTCCTTCATAGGTCACTTCTAGCTTTTGCTAAATCTCCTATGTAGTCTCATATCCGGATATTCTATTGAGTTCTGCTGCACTAAGAGAACAATGAATCATGTTTATAGCATTTGCATTTTCACACAATCTTTTATAATCATTCTCATCCTATAAGCTCGAGGGCTTGCGGGTGGTTAAACCATCTACCTTATGAGTAGGCTCATATGGACCATATTTAATAGCCATCCATGCCATCATGCTTTGAGCTTGAATGAAACTCTTCATTCGGTTTTTCCAGAATGTGGTGTTCATCGGTGAAAAGTGGAGGACGAGTAATAAACATACCCTCCGGAAAGAGTTGTGAGTTTTAGAAACTCATTTTGATTCTTGAATTAAAATGCATGGACCTTTAGCTCGACATTATTAGATCTCTAGTTTAATCACTTGCTCTGATACCACTTGTTGGTCCCTGTGAGGGTCTGAGTTTGGTCAGAGGGGGGGTGAATGACCCTTTTTTATAGAATAAGCAGACTTTTAAAAAGTCTTTAGTGTAGCGTATTTGATTATGATTCGGGGGATGGATCCGGATGATGCAAATATATATAAATAATTATGTAGGTAAGTAAAGAGTAAGAAAATCAAACACAAGTATTTTATCCTACTTCGGCCCCGCCTACTCCAGTCCCCGAAGTTTCTTTCCATCGAGCTTTTCCACTAGTGGATTCCTTTCCAACTCACAGGAATTAAGCCTTACAGTTTATCTCCGGATGGTACCCCCTTCTGGATGTAGGATATACTACTAGAAATCCCAATTCCTAGTTGAGTCCTTTTATCTTTAGTAGGATATACCACTTAGATTTCTACCTAAACCTAAGTTGAGTCCTACAGGGAGATCCTACTCAAAGCACCTACTTCAAGCTGTATCCCAATCTCACAACTCACCCAAGTTGGAGATCTTTACACTTTGTTTTTCCCAAAGGTTTTGGTTTTGGACTTTCTCAAGTTTATAATTTCACTTGGGAATCCTTATAGCTGATTTGAAAATGTTTAATTCTTGGAGGGATGTGTTTTCTGATTGCTTTAGCAAATTCTCTTGTTAATTGTTTTCTCAAATCAACCAGCACCTTCTCAACTTGTGAAGCTTCTCTTTTAGAGGCTTCCACCATAAATGTAGCCACTGTGGGTTGTTGAACTTGTATTTAATCGTCACTGTTGATCAAGTAAAATATGGCGCTTCTAGAGCCATTGATCAATCTGTTAGATAGAGATTTTGACCCGTTTGAATCCTTGGGATTGAGGCTGAAAAGTTGTCAGGGATCTTTTTCTTGTATTTTAGTGTTTTTCCAACTTTTATGTTAGTGGCTTTTTGATGTGAGCTCCACGCGCTTTCCTATTGGTCTAGGTGAAAAAGGTTGTTTGCTTTTTCTCTTTCTGATGTCAGTCCTTCAGTCCTTTTCTGAAAAGTGTGCAAGGTGTCTTTTGACTTGCATTTGGCAAAAGGGATCTTTGACTCGTAGACTAAAAGAATGGAGGGAATGGAATTTTTGAATTATTCCCTTTGTTTGGATATTTAAGTCTTCCGGATGTCTTCAGACTTAATATCTCCGGATTTGTCTTCTTCCGGATGCTTATGCAATTAGTTCTTTCGGATGCTGTTTTGGGGGATTCAAAGTTTGTTTCCTTTCTGAACTTTAACTGGATGCTTTGTTTTATTCTTAGGTAATTTGTCCTCACTTATCTTGGACTTGGATGTCTTTTTTATATGTCCGGATATAATGACTTAGGTCTTTTTAAACTTAGGAGTTTTGTTTACTTCAAACCTGATCGAGATTATTTGTTGTTCCAGATCATTGTTTCCAACAGTTAAGAGCTGAAATGTCACACGCTAAAGGACTAAAGTGAAGGGACAATGGATGGGAAATGGCTCATACTCCTTGAATCATGTATCAGTCGGTAATATGGTGGTCATGGTGGAGATTTTATAATGGTTATGCACTTAATTTAGGCCAGGATTGCTACTAATCCCATTATTACCCACGCGCCTCCTACAACCGCTTTAAGAGGCAGACCTCTAAGCCCTGCGAGTCCGCCTGCAAGGAGACCATGACCACTCTCGGCATCAATTAGGTGGTCATTGATGCATTCACCACAATCTTATGGATTCCCCTTCTCTTCATCTATTTCCACTCCTACCATGAGCTTGTTTGGGAGTTCTACGTGACTCTCAACTTCAAGCAGGACTACATAAGCTACAAAAAGGAGGGGGTGATCAAGTTCCATCTCCATGGGACATACTTTAGCTGGAGTCTCGATGACTTTAATAAAGCTCTAGGGGTGATTGACCCCTCTGATGATATGTGTGATGCTCCTCCCTTCGACTTCAATGCTAGTGAGACCTACTTCTCTCTCTGCAATAATGATCCTTGAGTCACCACCTAGAAGTCCGGCGACTCCCACACCTTTTACATCCATAAGCCCCACCTTAGTGCACATTCTATGGTGCACGCAAAACAACAAAAAGCTCCACCTGGGAGCATGGTTGGCCATGCAGTTCCACTACGTCCTTACCCACCCTGAGAGACCTCCAATCCTGGGCATCGTCATCTCAATGATCACACATGGCATGGAGCACTTCGATCTT
The DNA here is from genome assembly GCA_947683365.1 of Euphorbia pulcherrima. Taxonomy (NCBI): domain Eukaryota; kingdom Viridiplantae; phylum Streptophyta; class Magnoliopsida; order Malpighiales; family Euphorbiaceae; genus Euphorbia; species Euphorbia pulcherrima. Next base: position 18,053,056 of record CANTUS010000001.1, on the reverse strand, counting down.
GCCCCCTATACTAAAAATCCCGAGACCCTGCTTTTGGACTTGGAGACTCTTGGGAACATGCTGCTTGTAGAAATGGTCAACTGGACCACAGTTATACGCCCTCTTAGTCCTCCTAAGATCAAAACTACTCCTCCTCCTCCCATTGATCTGCAACTAGACTAGCAGGACCAGCCTGCTCATGGAGATCCCGCTCCTTCCGCTGCTTATACCAAGCTCCTCTAGAAGTACAACAGTCTTGAAGACATGTACAAAGACCTCTATAAAAGTGCCCCTAAGCTCGGTGTTGAAAACCAGATCCTCCACTTTCACCGCGATGCCCTTAAACTCAATGTGGACTTCTTGATCCATCACATCGACGTCGCCAGGAAAGGCCAACAAGACCCCAGAGGCTGAGTTTCTTTCCTTCTCTTCCTCCTTCACTAGGACAGTAACGTTCTTTTTGGCCTCTCTTTAATTTTTATTTTTCTTTTTTCTTTTTTCCTTTTTCTTCTTTTTATTTTTTTTCTTTCTTTTGCATTGAGGGCAATGCAAATTTTAAGTGTGGGGAGGGGATTTATCCTTTTTCTTCTTTTTCTTTATTTTTGCTAATTTAAAAGGACTTGTGTTTTTATCTTTTCTTTCCCGCAATGACCTAGTTTACACTCTAACCTGTTATTGAGAAATGAGGAAACATAAGATAAGGAATACTGTATAAATAACTAATTAAATAACTAACAAGACTGTTTCGATTAATCATAACTTATCATCGAGAACTGATTTGAGTATTGTTGTTCCAATTTTAGATCTCTGAAAGTCACTTTGTAAGATTCTTAGTCCCAGTGAGTACAGAAAAGTGTAACATGATTTAATTATTTGCATGGTTTAACCTGGACTTAGTTTGTATTCAGTTAGTCTCTCTATATCGTAGGATCTTCATTGAGACCCCTATTCTTATTGACTTTAATCTTGGTGGTTATTTTCTACTTTTACTTTCTTGTTGGCTAGAAGAAAGAGCACTACTCGGCTCATAACCGGGTGGTGACTATTTAGAAAGAGCACTGCTCGGCTCATAACCGGGTGGTGACTATTTCATAGGTGGCTAGAAGAGAGAGCAAGGTTCGGCTAGCAACCGAGACTTGACTGTCTCATAGGTTTTTATTTTTTGCAATTCAAAAAAAAGTAAAAAAAAAAAAAAAATGAAAAGAAAAAAAATATGTATGGCTAGAGGTATTAAGGACTCCACCAAGTGAGAATGTGCATTAATTTTATAAGGCTCAAGATGAAGTCATCCTATGTTTATCGGGACCTGCTGGATTCTAAACTGAGATAATTCTGAACCTTAACAAATTTTTAATCGTGTGCTTGTACTTTTAACTTGATAAATACTCCCAGGCTGAGTTTTGAGCAAGGTCTGTATGATTTCTCAAGGAATTCACAAGCTAGAACTCCAATAGTTAATGAAGAGCCTCGATATAAGTCTCAGTGAAAGGATTCGGTCTCTGTGAAATTGTTTAGGCTTATTTGCATAGTTGAAATTTCTCTTCTTCCTGATCTTTAATGCATACTTGAGGGCAAGCATGGAATAAGTCTAGGGAGATTTAATGGGTTGTATTTTCAGCATGTATTTGTGTTTATTTGTATATTATTGAGATCATGCTTTTAGTCTTTTGCCGCTATTACTTCCTTTTATATCTTGTTGGGTTTTCAAGGCAATTTGGAGAAAAGATGCATTTGTGGGCAGAAAACAAGCAATTAAAGAGACTCTCAATGGACGCACCGAGACTAGTCTGGTCCCGATGACCTGGAAGCCTTCTAGAATGTAAGAAGAAATGAAAAGAGGAAGTCTCGCTAAAAAGTTACCAGTCGCAGAGATCATGGTGTGTTCACCACGACTGACGAGGTCCTATGATATGGCAACATTTAAGAGCAGAAATTAAGTGTCAAATCTGATCGGATCCTAATTGAGAAAGTGGCTTGAATTATGTTAATTAATTCCTTCCTTTATCTTAAAGAGGAATCATTGTCACTTAAGGACTTCCTAAAGAGCCTTTCACCGAGGTCTTGATGCAGACAGCAGGAGCGATAGCTGGCCCTGGTGATCCCAGAATATTCCAGAACGACTAAGATGACATCAATACCAATGCACGCAGATTTCCAGATCTAGGAGACTTAATTCGGACAAAATCTTATTCAGGAAGAGCCCAATTTAAGGAAGAAGTTTAATATCTTATCTAATTCTATAAAGGAATGGATTTTACTACCATTTGAAGATAAAGACTAAAAGAAAATGAATCCAACAAGATAAATGCAAAAAGACCTAATCAAGCAATAACACAAGAGACCTAATTAGAGACAAAAGAGGAAGCAATTGAGGAGGCTCACTATAAATACCAAGGCTGGCCCATTCACCCATTCAAACGACAATCAACTACCCAAGCTTAGTTTAGATTTAGTTCATTGTTCTTTAGATTAGTTTTATTTTCAAACACTCTCTTTTTAGATAATTGCAAGTTTACATTCAGTTTTATTGTTCTTTAGATTTATTGTTCATCAAATTCAGTCATGTCTAGTTAATTTCCTTGTGACTTGACCAAGTAAGGGTCAAGGCTAAGTTTGAATGGAGTTAGGACCGCAATTGAATACAGAAATCCGCAAGGCGACCTATTTACCATTCTCGGTACTTCAAGGGTTCTATGGTAAGAGTATCACTTAGTCTCGCTGTTTGATTTGGCCAACCGTTTGGTAAGTCTCTGTGATTATTGTTAATCTTAATTCTTGCATCTGTAATTATGCCTGAAAAGGGATAAAGTGACAACAGTCTCCATCGAGGCTGGAGAAAGGTAATCTTACGCATGTTGGGATTGCTTCACTACCTGTCGGTAAGGGTTTAGGCTTTTCTAATTTATATTGCTATTCATCGGTGAGCTCTTTGGCGTGAAGTCGAGAGACACGGTGAGTAAGAGGGAGGTCGTGGCGCAAAGTCTGGTCTCTATACATAGTAAGGAAGAGTTGCTAGTACTGTACGGTGCATGAGTAGTAGTATAACTAAACCTAGGTCTCGGTGCAATTTATACCTTGTCCCATGATCACTACGATGCTCAGTTTTACCCTAATTTGGTTGAGCCATTGTCTTTCATTGATTTTATTCCTACTTTACTTAGTTTTAATCTTCAAATTCCTAAAGAGATCACTTCTAGGTCACACTGCTGGGTGTCTAGTGAAAATAACATAATTAAATATCGTTCCCTGTGGGATCGACCTCTGCTCGCTACTAACTACTAGTTTGTTTTGTGCAGGGATTTATTTTTTGTGGACTCGACACCCATCAAATTGCGTCTCTTTTTCTCTTTTGCTAATTGTTCGCTACATTTAGGGCATATTCTCTTGGATTACAATTCAATGTAGCTCAGTTCAGACCACTTCAGTTCAGTATATTTCAGTTCACTTCAGTTCAGTTCAATTATGCATTATTATAACATTTCACTGAAATAAGTTTAGTTCAGTACACTTTAGTTCATTTCAGCTAACTTCAATTCAGTTTAGTTCAGTTTGAGAAGTTAAAAACCTTAATGTCGAGAATCCATTCCAAGCAATAAATATATATTTGTGATTTGACACCTGGAGCTTCTCTTTTAAAAATCAATAAAAGTGTGGAAGGAACTCGATACAAATTTATTATGTACTTTAATAACACAATAAAAATTTATTAGGGGCTAGCCGTGGGATACATCTATAAAACTAAGATATTTTGATTGAAAAATACAGGAACTGATCAGATATTTTACAAGGAGTTCTCTCGTACAATAAATTCTCGGGTAGCTATGGAGGGTCGGTGCTAGGGTCGACAAGCATTGGTACTGATTTCGATTCACCAGCATCAATAAAACCCTTGAAATTTTTCAAATAAGTATTTCCGGCAGCTAAAAATATACGGTTAACAAATCTTTGTAGCGTAGTTTTACTCTGCAATGAAAAGATTTTTAACTAGTTTTTGATTAAAAAAAAAGGTTTTGCCATTAAAAAAATATCAACAACAATATCATATAATATGGACTCACTCTTTATTACGAGTAATGGAGTTAGTTTGTACTACTAACTACGAAATACCTTTTCTTTTGTTTGTTTTGTTATATTTTGAAATATTATCCGACAAACTCAACTAGAGAATCTAAGGATCAGTTTGACCGTGAGTTTTTGCAGCTATTTTCAACAGTTTTTCTGAAAAGCTCCATTTTCAAGCTTTTTCTGAAAGCAGCAGATTTAATTTTAGAAAAAATAAATCAGACAGTTCCTAAATAATTACTATAAAAATTAAAATGTGTTATTTAAAGCCAAAATAATAGTTCTATTAAAAGTTTGTGAGAACGAGCAATTCCAAACTAGACTTAAATCATTTCATCCACTGAAATAAAACTTCACTTCCTCACGTACCGAATCCATTTTTTCAATGACAAAAAGTGACGTGAATTTTTTTTGTTGTTTTTTCGACTATTTGCTCCATTTAAAATTGGCAACCCAACCCAAGCACTTACAGGTAACAAAAGACGAGAAAAGTAAAATTACTTGTGTTCTTTTGGTTGTGTAAAGTAAAATTACTCTCTAGCTAAAGTTGGTGACAAATCCTTCAAAGTAGTCAAAAGAATGCTAAAGTTATCCGCCTACATGAGTATATTGTTAATTTGTACAATGAATCAAAGGTATTAATTCTGTCGGGACCACGAGAAACAACGTGGCGCCTTTTATATTAGGGCCGGCTTGAGGTGCTCAGTAGACCTGTTCAATAGACGGGCTGGATCGAATTGATTTAATTTTTGACTAAAAATATCAACCCAAGTCTGATTCGGTCCACATTATAAAACTTTGGGCTCGGGCTTACGAGGTCATTCTTTAACCCGGGCCAAGGCCCGTAGATAATTTTTTAATATTTTTTTATGAATTTTAAAAAATTAAATTGACAAAATTATGTACAACTACATTATTTATTTAAAGTTCTTAATATATCATATAACTCATTATATTTAAATTTATAAATTCATTAGTATAAAATATAAAAATTGAAAATAATTATTTAATACAACATATAATATACAAAAAAAATTAAATTATTATTCGTCGGGCTGGACTTGGATATTTATATAAAAATAAATCCGATCCATAATACTTTAGACTTTAGCGGGTTTGGGTTCGAGCCCATAGCACCGGCCTCGACCCCTCCCGGCCCGCGAACAGGTCCAAGACTGCTCACACATGCATTAGAACCCAGCTGCTGACAATTTCCTTAAGAGTTTTAAATATGATAAAAAAAATATTTCAAGAAGTTATATTAGTTTTATGACATGGGCTATCAAAAGAAATAAATCCTATTTTCTGGTATTAGTATTAATTAGGCTTTAAAATGAGGTAAGGCGAAATTTTTATAATTTGGATATAGAAAATTTTGTTGGAGAAATTTTAACTAGTTTGTATACAGCTATAGAACTAAGGAGAATGTATTTACAAATTGTCACAAGTTCAGAAGTAAGAAATATGAGATTTAAACTTGCATATCTAAGATATAAGATTAGAAGTCATATTTTTAGAAAGTCTTAAGAGTATTGCTAATTATTCATTAATAAAAAAAACGTGGATATTAATCAACATATTATAAGTTGTAGGAGAGCATTACAAAGATAAACGATTAAAGATAGCATATGAAAAATTGGATAAAAATGAACAAAATAGAATAGAGTTGCAAAACAGAGTTATAGAATTGAAAAGAGGAATTGAAAACATTAGTGGAAGAAACAAATATGCAAAAAGAAATAATAATTGAAGGTTATAAACTTATTAATGAATTAAATCACTATGGATGAAAGTAAAGAAATAGAAGATAATAATATGTTTTATCAGATGGATAGTTATGAAAGAGGTGTAAATCAAACTTTAAGTTTTAACCCGATATTTATCAAAAAAATACAAGAAGAAAGGGAAGAATTATCTATAAATAAGATATTTAAAACAAAATGGTTTGAAAGAAATAAAAAGATAAGATATATTTCACAAAAACATGAAAATATAATAGACACAACAACTATTAATGGTAGAGTAAGAATTAATTTGATAACAGACGAGATTATTAAAAGAGAATTGTCGAAATTATCACATCAAGAATCTAAAAAGTATAGAAATATTTATTTTGGAGGAATAGAATTTACTATAAAAGCATATTTTTAAAAGAATATAGATACGTCTATTCAAATATATATATTGGATGATAGAATTTTGGACAATTTACAAGATGCTTTAATATCAGTAGTAAAAGAAAATTTAATTTATCAAAAGCTTAAATTTATTATATAACCTGATTTTAGTATACTATTAGAAGACAAATATAAAGATTTAGCTTTAACTTTATATTACGAATTAGAAGGGATAAGGATGTCACCAGGAAGTAAAGTAATTAGTATACAAACAAAAATGGTATATGTATGCACGTACAGGAAATCATCATGTAAGAAAATAATATGAAATGAATATAATGGTTCCTAAATTATATCAAAAGATATTAGAATCAATTGAACATAAAGAAAATTCTATAATAACTATACCGGATGAGTTTTACATGGACTTTAATTCTAGAAAAATAAGACCAATTCAAAAGTTAGTTCCTAAAATAGAAGAGGCAAGATTAAGCTTTAAAATGGAATTGATAAGACAACCAAGAACATTAGATTTAATAAATACATACGAAGATAAATTAAGAATAAAGGTAATACTTTTTAAGGAAGTAATAGCAAGTGAATGTATAGCTGAGATAAATACAGGATCGAAAAGTTTGATACATATAAACAAAGTAAATGAGAAAAAATGTGAACTAATAGAACCACAAATTTATAATTGTCCAAATAGTACTAGAGAAATAATAATAATAAAGAGTACTAAAATTAGATTCAAAGTTCAAGACTTAGAATATGAAATAATAGTAGGAGTAACAAAATATGATAGTACATATGAGTTATTATTAGGATATGACTTTTTGAATAAAATAAAGTATAAAATTAATAATAAAGGAATTCAAATAGAAGATCAAAATAAAGTAAGGTTTGTAAATAAAATATGAATATACAACAAGCTATTGAAAAGAAAAAGAAAAAGCTAAAAACATTGAAAGAGATTATGACAGAAACTTTTATTCAGTCTCAATTAAAGTATTTAGAAATAGAAAGTAAACAAGAAAAACTAGAAAACGAAATCAAACATTTGAAAACATCATTAGAAACTCCTAAGAAAAAATGGGTAAAACATGAAGATGGATGAATAGAAAAGGTATATATGAATGAGTAATATTAATGATAAGGTAGACGAGATGTGGAAAGAAATTGTAAATAAAGATCAATTAAAAAATATTCTTGTATTGACTAATGACATACAAGAAATTATAAAAGATAATCAAATACAAATATAAGGAATGTTAAAATAAGAATTAACAAAATTATGTAATACATCTAAAATACCAACTTTTGAAATAATAATAGAAAAATTGAACCTTTTAGTAGCAAATATAGACAAAGGAAAACGGACATTAGAAGAAGAAAACTTGAGTATTACGACGGAAAGAGATTTAGAAACTAGAAATCCAGAAATAGTGTCAGTAAATGTATGAAAAAGAAGGAACAAATAATGGTAGATATCAGTGAAATGAAATCAAAAATACCAACAAATTTAAATAATACGAGAGATATTTTAGCAAATTTGCATAAAAGAGGAAAATTCTGATGGCTGAACAAGAACATAATGTAGTAACAATTCTTAAGAATCATGCACAAGAGATTATAGAAAAAGAAAAATATAAATATGAACCTGAATAAAAAGAATAAACAAAAAGAATACCATGAAAAAGGACCCACATCAGAAAAAATAACTGGAACATAATGTTTAAAATTAAAACTTGAAAAACAAAATCAAGAAATAAAAGAATTAAAAAAGGAAAATATAAAGTTAGTACTGAACTCTAATGAAGAATGGCTAAATAAATATAAGAAATATAAACATAAGTTCAAAAGCATTAAGGAAGAATTAAAATAAACTAAATTAGAACTAAAACAAACAAAAAATGAGCTAATACAAGTTAGAGAAGAATTGAAAGATTTAAAAGAAGAAATGAATGTCTTAAAATAATTAGTTACAAAAACAAAAGGAAAAGGTAAAAATAGTGGAATAGTGATAGTGACAGTTCAGATAATAAAATAAATAAAATGAATAATGTTGAAATTGCTAGTTCGATAAAAGTTTTAGGATATATAGAAGAAGAAGAGAAAGATGAAACAAATTTAATTGAAGAAAATAATTAAATAATAAAAGTATTAGAAAAAATGATAAATATAAATGCAATAATAGAAGAAGAATCTGAAAATGATGTTGAAAATAATAATTATAATAGATTAGGAGAATCAGAAAAAGAATCAGAAGATATAGTAAATGAAGATGCAAATGATTATTCCGAAGAGGAAATGATTGATACGAATTTAGAAGTAGTGAATAAAAGATATACGAAAATACCAAAAAATAAACCTATAGGTCAACAAGGAGAATTTAAAGAATTTATAGGATCAATGACACAAAGATTATATACGAATGGATATCTTTTAAACTTAGATAATGTTTATGATGAATAAGAAATAAGTAAAAGGATAAATGATTGGAATTTAGGACTGTATATAGCCTTGATGAATTCATCTCATATTGAAAATTTAGATTATATTTATGATTTGATATCTAAAACAATGATAGGAAAAGTAGGATTTTGGATGGAATCTATAAATAATCAATTAAAACCTTAAATAGAAGTATATGCTAATGATTGGAATTCAATGTTATTATTATTTGACATGGTATTACAAAGAGAATTTTTAGGAGAAAGATGGTTACTAGCTAGAGAAACTGTATATGCCGAGAGAAAAGCTGAAATAATAATGAATCTAAATAACATGAAATGTTGTAAGATTAAAACTACCAGAATATACTATAAGCTTTACGAAATTCTTTTATGAAGCTAGATTTTTACCACAAGAAAGTTTAGTATATCAACAATTATATTATGATCATTTACCGAGTCTATATAATACTGAAATATCAAAAGAATATAGTCAATTAGAACCAAAAGAAAATACATTAGGAGAAAGAATAAGAGTTTTAAGAGCTTATCTAATGAGGAAATGTGAAGAATATAGAATTCAACAAAAGGTTAGAAGAGATAAGAAATTAGGATTAAGAGAAATATGTGGATTTACTAAAAAAAAGGCTAGTATTTGGATGTGATGATAAAATTAGAAGAGAACTTAGAAAATATAAATATAATTCAAGATATAAAAATACTTATAATAGGAATTATTATAAACCTTATAATTTTGAAAAATTTAGAAGAAGAAGATTTAGACGATATAAAAATAATTCCGAAAATAGAAATAGAATTAGATACAAAAGAAAATTTAGAAAGAGACATATAAGACCTCAAAGAAATAAGAATTTTAAACCTACAGAATGTAAATGTTAGAATTGTATTGAAAAAGAACATTATGCTAATAAATGTCCTAAACTAAAATAAAAGGCAGTAAAGTATATAGGATCAGAGGAATTTATAATGAGTCTAGAACAAATAAAAGAAACTAATGATAGATGGTATGAAGATGAAGAATTCTATATAACTGAAACTGAAGAAGATAATTCAGAAATTGAATTAACTGAATATTATGAAAGTAATAGTGAAAATGATAACTAAATGGTAGCAATATATGTAGAAGCACTAGCAGAATATTCATCCAATAAGATGATAGGAAGGAAAATATTTATAGATAGTGGAGCTGATGTTTGCTTAGTTAAAAAAGATATACTAGTTCCTCATAAATGGAAAAGAGCTAAAGATTATAAAATAAGAGTAATGGGATTTAATGAACAAATTAAAGAATTAGATATTATATGAGAGTAATACTTAATAAGACAATAAATTACCAACTATATATCAACAAAATAATATGAAACAAGATATATTATTAGGAAATAACTTGTTAGATTTCTTTAGAGTACAAATTATAAAACCTAAAACAATAAGTCTTTAACACCTTGTAATAAGTGGATTATACTTAAAAGAATTTTTCCTTTATATCCACTAACAATTAATAATATAAAAATAAATAGAGATAATAATTTAGAAATTTTAAAACAAAAATATCTACAACTATTAAAAATAAATTTTGGAGAAAACCCAATAACTTTATGGGAAAAAGAAAAAATATATGCAAAAATAGAACTTATTAATCCTAATGATATTGTTAGAAGTAGACCTATAAAATATAGTCCAGATGATCACAAGGAATTTGAAATACAAATAAAAGAATTATTAGAGTTAAATTTGATTCAAGAAAGTAAAAGTCCTCATAATAGTCCAGCTTTCCTAGTCGAAAACATAATGAACAAAAAAGAGGAAAAGCTAGGATGGTAATAGACTATAGAGAACTAAATAAGAAAATAATTTTTGATCGATATTTTTTACCTTACAAGAAAAATTTACTTAATAGATTATCAGGAAAGAAATGGTTTTGTAAATTTGATTGTAAAAGTGGATTTTGGCAAATTAAACTTACTAAAGAATCTAGACCTTTAACTGCATTTAGTGCCCCCACAAGAATAATACAAATGGATTGTTTTACCTTTTGGATTAAAAAAATGCACCTCAAATATTTCAAAGGAGAATGGATAGAGTTTTTAGAAAATTAAATGAATTTTGTCTAGTTTACGTAGATGATATATTAATATATAGTGATAATTTAAATGAGCATCTCCGACATCTAGATGAATTTATAAGAACGGTAAGACAACATAGAATACTTTTATCAAAAAGGAAATCAGAAATCTTTAAAAATAAGATAGAATATTTAGGATATATAATAGATGGTGAAGGATTACAACTATAAGGCCACATAGTGACAAAAATAGAGAATTTTAAAGAAAAATTAGAAAATAAAAAAGAAGTTTAACAACTTTTAGGAATAATAAATTATGCATCTCATTATATAAAAGATTTACCAAAACTTAGACAACCTCTACAAAAGTTAATTAAAAAATACAAATTATTTGAATGGACTCAAAACCATACTAATACAATAAGAAAAATAAAAGAAAAGGTAAAAGTTTTACCAAAATTAAGATTACCAAAAGATGATGATCAATTAGAACTTTATACTGATGCAAGTGATATAGGATTGGGAGCAATCCTTATAGCACATAGAAAAGAAGATATAGATAAAGAAACATCTTTAATATGTGGATATAAATCAGAAACTTGGAACCCATTAGAGAAAAATTATCATATTAATGAGAAATAATTACTAGCTGCTAAAAATGGAATAAAAGGATTTAGATGTCATTTATTACCGACGAAATTTGTAATAAGAGCAGATAATACTCAAGTAGGAGCGTTTATTAGAAATAAAATTGATTCTATACCAGAACTTAACAAAAGAAGGCATTGGCAAAGTTTTTTTAGTTGTTATAATTTTGTTGTTAAACCTATATCTGGAAAACGAAACATCTTAGCTGATTTCTTGAGCAGGAATGGAGAAAATCATGCAGAAAATATCAGAAATGAGAAATCAGAATCGCCAAATGATGGCAATGATAAGAGCCAATGGGAGCTTTCTTGATAATCTTGAGGAAGAACTCAAGAAAGCACAAAATGAGAATAATGAAAAAATAAGAACCCTTGAAGAAGAAATCAAGAAGCTCCAATATCAGATAATAAGAACAACCACTCCTAAGTCATCTTTGGAGCTTTTGGGAGATATGAATGAGAAGACAATTGATATTCCAACTTCTTCACTTGGGATTTCAGGAGCTACGATATTGAATCATTCCAAGCTGATCAATCCAAGATCTGAAATTATTGCTTCTCATGTAATACAATATCCTCTCGAGGTGATAGAAACTTATCAGGTAATATAAAAAGTTTTCACATATAAGAAAAATGAGAAAATACATAAAATAGCCAAAATGACTAGATATCCGAGGTACATATGTACTGACAATGCTAGTCCTGATATGGTCTATAAATTATTTAAATATGGATTTTTGGATAAAGTGATAACTGATGATACTATGGCATGTGTATCTAAATTACCATCAATAATTCCCAGATCAATTGAGAAACTTGCATTAAAATATGGAAAAGGAATTTATGTTGTTCAGATATTTCATGCCTCTATGGATTTAGTGGCAAAGCCAATAATAATAGCATAAATTTTTAAATGTGGAAGAATGATAGAATTTTTTAGATGGGAAGAAGAGAGTTATTCTTGGGAATTTAAATGTAAATTAGAAGATTTTAGATCATGGTTAGGAGAAAAAAGAGCATTTGGAATTAATGTGATAAAATCAAGATTAGAAGATTATTTGGTAGATAAAAAGGTTCAAGTGATTGGAAGATCAAATAATGGAGAAACTGAAGAATTAATCACCATGAACTGTCTAAAGGAAAAAGCTGATGATGAGAGCAACTGAGTTTTGATTTAAATGCATGAGAGAATCATGGATAAAAAACTTAAACATATTCCAGAGACTTTGACCCACTATGAAAGAATTTTTGAACCAAGATCAATGAGAATGATAATAGATGAATGAAGGGCCAAGTGAATTCCACCAACCCAACAATAAGAACCCAAAAGAAGAAACCCATTTGGCTAGTATGTAAGATAAATGGGATAAATATTCATAAGAAAATGAGAAGATAAGAACAAATGAGATCAACGACGTGTTATGAGGAGGCAAGAAGCATGACACATCAAAATTTTGAGACAAGATGAGACAAGACAAACAGATTAAGTATGATGAAGTTGAAACTTGTGTATATTGAAGTTTGTAAAAGTTGAGCTTGGAAATGATATAATTTGTTTTGCTTTCTTTTTTGTTGTTTTCTTTTCACTTTTGTAATATATATGGATGTAATATCAGATGTAAAGGGTATACATTCCCTACCTTGAATAAAAGTTCTTTACAATAATTCTCTCTCTCTTTACATTATGCCTAACTAAACACTCTCTTTAGCATTCATAATAGTATTAACCAAAGTTTAACCAAATTTTATCATATGAGTTTAAGAAGAACAAACACCATAAGATATTCAAATATAGCTTAGAAGAATCCAAGATGTGTGTTGAGATTATGCTAAAGCAAAGCCATCACCCGACAGGATGAAGGAAGGGTACATGGGCAAAGTTCGCAATCTCCACTGAGGAAATCTTTTGAATGTATACTTAAAAATATTTATGGTATTTTTCTAATTAAATTTATATGATAAGATGAAGTTAAACTTAAAGGTTTAATATATTATGAATGTTAAACTAAAAATTAAAAATGTTTTTAAACCTTGTTTGTTTTCCTACCCTTTTCAGGGTTTTCAATCCTGCCTGTCATAAGAAATTTGATATGTTTAAATTGAAAATTGAGTCTAAGAATAAATCTGATTTGGGTATGATTAATATGTGTTTAAGAAATAAAAACATCGCTTCACCATAAAAATATCGCTTCACCACATATCATGGTATCAGATAATGAGATAAATAAGAACCCTTGAAGAAGAAATCAAGAAGCTCCAACATCAGAATATTAGAATAACCACTCCTAAGTCATCTTTTGAACTTTTGGGAGGTATGAATAAGAAGACAATTAATATTTCAACTTCATCACTTGGAATTTCAGGATGGGCTGTCAAAAGAAATAAATCCTAATTTGATACACATATAAAGGAATAGGGATTCATGTTTGAGATAATTGTAAATAACATGGTCCGGGTATTATGCATCCAACGGGCAGGCCGGCCCTGGGGTGGGCAACAGGTGCCACCGCCTAGGGCCCATAGTCGGAAGAGGTCCAAAAATATTTTTCTGTTTAAAAATTTAGTTGTTATTATTTAAAAGATAAAAGTAAATATAGATTAATGTTAGTAAAATTAGTAAGGTGCTTATTAAAGTTGTGAGAGGGAAGAGTTCAATTCCTAGAGTTTACAAAAAATTATGATTTATTATATTATTTTTTTTGTTGAAGGTTTCATATTACTACTTTTGATATTAATTTGCCTACGACCCCTAAATTGTCAGGGTCTGGCCTACTAGCGAGGAGGGTGTTAAATACCCCGACTCATGTAAAAAAAACCGGGAATTAGACATCATGCAATATTTAACAAGAACTTTGTAAACTGAGTAATGGAAGGTAATACAGAAAAAATGATCGCTAACAATAGGTTGGAAAGTTCAAATCCAGCTTTACCTAAAAAGTACTTAAAAAAGAAAATTGACTCATGTACATATGAAAAAGGATAAACTTAAAAAATATGTCACGTGGTTTGGCCGTTTTATAAAAAGGTCCTTGTAGAATTTTTTTTTTCAAAAGGGTGTATATGGTTTCAAATGTTAGCAAAAAATTGCTTCTCAAAATTTTGAAATCCATTTTGAAGTGAAATTTTACAGCTTCGTATATAAAAGTACAATACATATTAGTGATAAATTTTAGAATTTTTTGAGAAGTACAAATATTTATATTAATTAAAAATAACGATAACTTTAAAAAAATCATAACAAATTGAAAATTTTCCGAAATTTACTCAAATCTTGATAAATAATTTACAAATAATATAGTTGAAGTATAGAAAAAACTGAAATTACCCTTTTAAATGTGGTTTCAAAATTTGAGAAGCATGTTTTTGCAAACTTTTGAAACCACAGGCACCCGTTTGAAAAAAAAATTCTACAAGGACCTTTTTGCAAAACGATCAAACCACATGACATGTTTTTGAAGTTTACCCTAAAAAAAATCATTAGTCTCTGTTCCAGTAATGTAAATAGAGTGTCACTATAATGAATTGAACAAATATGAATTTGATCCCATGTATAGACTTTGAACAATATGAACTACACAAATGTTTTACGTATCCATTATAATAAAAAATGCGAGTTCATGAGGCTAATTTAAATAAGTTTTTAGATCATGTTATAATCTAGAAAACAGCGATTATGCGATCCCTTACTCCACTTGGTTTTAGCGATGTAGGTCACTTCTGGCCGCCGATCACTGCACCATGCCTGCCACCAGCGCCTCCAATGGTATGGCGTTCACCACTCCTGAT
This sequence comes from Euphorbia pulcherrima, assembly GCA_947683365.1. Lineage (NCBI taxonomy): Eukaryota > Viridiplantae > Streptophyta > Magnoliopsida > Malpighiales > Euphorbiaceae > Euphorbia > Euphorbia pulcherrima. The sequence goes on along the minus strand of CANTUS010000001.1, from coordinate 18,037,926 downwards.
CCTGATTACAATGTCAGCTCTATGTTTATTAGAGATGGCTATCTCAAAGGAATTATTGCTGCCAGTGCTACGACGAATGTGATTGCCGACGAAACTCGAAAGGTACCTTCGACACATGCTGACTTTAGTGTAACATCTCTATTTAGTCGTGAAAGTTATATAAAAGCTATGGCCAGATCAAACACTGAGAATCCTAATAAGGGTGCAAGCCCTAAATCTGTTTCTTTGATTGTTAAAGTCGTAAGTTATGCAACGGCTGTGAATGGCAGTTCACACATTCCTATACAGATTGATCAGAATTTGACAGCTAAGGCTAAGGTTGTCCAAAAGGGTGGATTCACATAAGTAAAAATTATGAAATCTTTGATTGATAGGCGCCTTGTGTTGCTCGCGAACTCTCTAATTGGACGTTTAGTCTTGCAAAAGGGAGACTCGCCTTATAAACTTGTTGATTTGGAAGATGCTTTGTTCAAGATTTGGGGAATTTAGGAGTCTTCGAGGTTAATATCTTTGGGGAAGGGACATTACCATATCTTGGGTCCCTAGACATGAAGAACAAAATATGGAATAGAGGAACATTAGGTTTGAAATCGGGGACTTTCAGAATTCAGCCTTGGCAGTCAGATTTTAATCCGGCTGATCAGAAGACAACGAGAGCTTTGGTTTGGGTCAAATTGCATAATTTACCATGGGAATATTGGGATGCATCTATCCTGGCATGCATAGAAAAAGGAATCGGTTCTTTTATGAGGATTGATAGAACAACATTAGAAGGTGACTAAGGTCATTATGTGCAAATTTTAGTGGACGTGGATTTCACTAATTCCATCCATACCATAGTTGGTGTTGAATGTGAGGGTAACAACTTTGGGTTGAGGTGAAATATGAGAATATTCCCCAATTTTGTAAACTTTGTTCCTCAATTGGTCATGATTGGCGTGAATGTAGACATAACAAAAAGGATGATATTAAGTCTCAACCGCTAAAGAAGCAAGCAACAAATACTAAATTTTCCGCATCCTATGAAAAGTGTTAAATTACAATTAACAAAAAGAAGAATTTAGATGTGGTTGCGGAGAAAACTGCTACTCAAAAGAAGGTTGCATCCACTGGTATAAGGGGAACTGTAGAAACAACTTCTCCTCTACGGAAGGTGCAACATCGTTTACAGGTGGACAAGCAGCCGCATTCAGAGGTCCAAGTCTAGGAAAAATCGATTGAGGGGGGAAGTACGGCTAAGGAAGGTACGATGCCTTTAGAGCAATTTCAGCTTCGCATTAGGCATGATCTTGAGCATGCTAACCGTTTTGGGGTTCTACAAGATACGAATGAAAATACGGAGCAAGTTAAGCAAACTAGGACCGAGGTTCCTATTGTGGAAACTACAGATGGAATTCCGTTGATGGCGAAAAACCAAGTCATACATGAGTTTAAGGATCGAAAATTCATCGATATTTCAGAAGAATCTGAGCGAGAAAATTTGGTTGAGAATGACACTGATGAAGAAGGTAACTTCAATTCACTAGAAGTTGATTTTGAGTCAGATTATTCACAACTTGAGAGAGGGGTTCAGGGATCTTGTGCAGACTCTACGGAGCGAGAAGAGGCAAAACTGAAAAATATAGCCAAATAGTTGGCACCTATCAGGCGAGAGTTTTCATTCTCTTCTTACAATGAAAACTTTTGGCGTGAGATAAATGAGGGGGACACTATCCCACAATACCCAAGAAAACAAAAGCTATCTATTCGAGCTAAAGAAGAGTGCAGGGAACAAGCTAAACGAGAGTGCAGGGAACAAGCTAAACGGGAGCGCAAACTTCCTCTGAAGTACTCTCCTTAGATGATAGTATTTTTTATGTCTTGATGGTTGTTTGACTATTATATTTTTTTCTTGTTACTTCTTTGTTTCTTTTCTTTTCTTTAATAAAATTGAGCCAAGTTCTCCGGCCTCCGCCTTTTAATAAAAAAAGTTAGAGCATTTTAGTAGATAGTCTATTCTAAAAAAAGTATTGACACATAAGCAAGAATAGACAATGAACTAAAAATGACTCTACGCTAGCTCTTCTATTTTCTCTTTCCTATATGATGTGGCACAATAAATGGTAGACATTGTGTATTTAATCTTCTACATGTAAACAATCAAATAGAAGATCAACTCATCAAATTAATTAATATTTTAATATTAAAAATTCAAACACTCCCATCTAATTTGAAATTAATTCCTTTTTTTAGTCATTTTATTATACAAAACTAAAAGAAATAGGCAATTTAGTGGAGTTATCTTTCTAAAAGAAATTGTGTATTTTAAAAATCATTGATATGTCATCAATATGAGTTTCTATTCCATATACCACATAATCTTATAATCCACTATCTATTAAAAATAGTCTTATAATCCAATTCTCTTTTAGTGTTTGATCAATTAACTTGTTCATTTAGTGTGTGATCCATTCAATTACGTTTGATTAAATTTATTGTATAAATTCTTAACAACATTAATTTTTCACTTTCTCCAACATATGATAAAAAAAAGTCAACTATTTTTACAAATTATGGACAGACCTGTCAACCCTTAGTTGTTGGTTAAGTTGTTATTTTGGTCTTACTTTTCTTAATTTTAATTTGATTTAATTTAGTTTAATTCCGTTTATATTTATTCAACTGAGTATAAGACTTTAATAATATTAATTAATATAAATAATTATAAATGATAAATAATAATTAATAATTAATAATTAACAACAACAATTAATTTTAATTTAGTTCTAGCTATTATTATTATTATTATTATTATTATTATTATTATTATTATTCAAAAGTTCAATCTCACTTTAAATGTGTTTCGAATACATGACATCTAAATTACAGATGTAGTGTCAATCACTAGATTAAGACAACAACTCATTTATTAATAATTATTTATCATTATTTATTATTATTATTATTATTATTATTATTATTATTATTATTATTATTGTTGTTGTTGTTGTTGTTTTGATGTAAAATTGGATTATATTAACTCATCAAAAACTATACAAGAAAGGGCTAAACAAAATAGCCCAACAATAAGAATCTATATCTGTATTCTATCGTATAATTCTTTATCAACAATGGAAGTGATCCTTTTGCATTTACATTATTAAATGCAAAGAAAACCTCACTCATCCTTGACATGAGTTAAATCTGAAATCTCTAGGGATTACACTAGGGTGTAGACATAATAAATTAAATTTCTATTGAAACAAGAATCTATTATTATTGTCACTAGTTTTTAATATTATAACTATTATTTATTTATTTATTTATTTATTATTATTATTTATAATCATTTATTAATATGAAATATAATAACCATTTAATATTATTTTGTTACTATTATTAATTTTTGATTATTTAGTATCAATAATTTATTTTTTTAATTATTTTTATTTAATGCATTAAAAGTAGTTCAATTCTGTTAATATCAATAAAAAAACAAAATCTTACTCTCCATTTGTGTTATTCCTTAGTATACTAAAATTAAATATCCTATGTACCAAACATAACAATAATGTTATGTGTAACAACAACAATCACTAGACCTGATTTAGTGATCTCAACTTTCTCCTAAAGTGGAGAAAGAAGCTGAGTATTCTAAATTTGAACCTAAAATTCTTAAAAAATTAAAATGTTACTACTTTAAAAAAACACATGACAAATTTAGTATCAATAATTTATTTTTTTAATGAGAAATTTTTTAATCCCAATGGTTAGTCAGACAAAAAAAAAGGGAATTGGGTTGCACACCTGAATCCAATCCAACAACTAAACTAGCCCAACTAAAACCACACATTTAAGAATTGGACAAATCCTTTTAGCCCCACCACTCCATTGTTCCTTCTTATATAAATCAAGCCTCACCTTTCAACCCTTGTGTTCCGTTCATCTCTCTCCTATTCTCTGTTTCATTTCACCTATGTTATGATTATTTCTTTATCTACCAGCAAAAAAAACACCCGTTATTAATAATCATTAGAAACCCCAACTTGATTTCTCCCTCTCTCTCTTCTATTTTTTACTACTGAACAAACTCATTCCCATTTATGATGGCCGTTGACCTACATGACAGGAATCAATTATTGCCTGATTCCCAGTTTTTCACTGAAGCCAACAGCAGTATTAAACCCATGACCAAGAACTACTCTTCTTGCTTCAGTTCATCTGATTTCGGGTCGGTTTTCAGCTCTCCTGTTGAATCTGAACAGGGCTCCACCGAGTCCGAGACTGACCAGGACGATGATTACATTGCCGAGTTAACTCGCGAAATGGCCCACTACATGCTTCAAGACGACGACAACAAGCCCGAAGAAGAGGTATCCGTACTAGTTGTTTAAGTGGTATTGCTCTGTTTTTGTGCCTGTTAGGTGTTTGTTTTAATGTCCCAATGGGGGTTTATTTCTGATTTGGTGTTTTTAATTTTAGGCGTGGCCTAAATTAGGCATCAAGGGAAAGATTGAGACTTTTCACAGTGATGGACTTCTATCCAAAAAACCCACTACTCCAATTCTTGATTTTCATTCTAAGCAAGCTCTAATTGATGAACAAATACGGAATATTCAAGTTAGTAAAGTTTACCCTGTTTGATTGGTCCTAATTTAATGCTATTCATTTATCAATTTTTCTCTCTATTGTTTTTGAAGTTACATAAGCTTAAGCAAGAGCAAATTATGAAGCCACAACAGCATATTGAATCTAATGGGCAATTATGTGAAAACAAAGGGAGAGGTTTGAATGGATTTGGTAGGGATGTGCAACAGCAAAATAGAAGTGGTTCAGAGATGACAGCAGTGTTCCTGGGTGAATCTGGTTCAAAAAGTGGGTCATGTGGGACCGGAGTGTTTTTGCCTAGACGAATCTCCAATCCTTCTAAATCACGCAAGAAAACAGGTAATCAATCTGCAAATCCAGCTTATGAAATGAGTAAATGAATTTTGTTGGTTTCTGAACTAGTGGACTAGTTGTTGCTGTTATCACATATTCTTCTAATTCAAATTGGGTTTGGATTTTGTGGTTGTTTATTTTTTAATATTTACAAGGATCTTCGTTGAGATAAACTTGTTCGGAATTTAGTAACAGTTAAGGCTCCTCATCCCTCTCAATAAGTGTATTTAGTAGGATTCGAACTTTGTTCTCTTCTAACTTGCTGAGCATGCTTAGCCGGGATTTTGTAGTTGTTTGATTCTACTATTGATGGAATCCAACTTGGTTTTATTAATTATTTGCAAGATTCCTTTTAATCTGGGCTAATTTTCAACTTTGGCTCTGCCCAATATATATTTAATATGTTTGAATGAGTCCACTCTGGTTGATTGTAACTTGTACCCACAATCAGTTGGTAACTGATAAAGAACAGAAACTTGAGCAATTTGTAAACCAATTAAAAAAAGAAATAAACTAATTCATTATGATTTTTGTATGGAGCAGGGTATTCAAGTTCAACTGTCATTGTACCACCAAGAGTAGTTCAAGCCCTACGACTCCAAATTGACAGATTGGGTATTGAACCGAGATTCAATGCCGCTTCTTTCCTCAAACAAAATGGTACACACTTTTTTACTACATTTCCCAATATACTTTCTTCAACTAACTTTCATTAACAAATATTTTGTTTTAGTCTGGGAAGCAAGGCCGTCCATTATTTTGATGGGCCAAAGATTCACTATTCTTTGGCTTTAGATTATAATGGACTAAAGCAAAATGATTCATTAAACTATCTGAGCTTCTTTCTATTGTGATGTCACGGATAGCTGTTTGCGACTCCACTTCAGGGTCAATTGGAAACAACCTCTCTGTAATTACAGGGGTAAGGTTGCGTACACCCGACCCCCCTTACCCCGTTTGTGCGGGAGCCGTTGGGGTAATGTTGTTTTTGTAGTCTAGGAAGCAAGGAAACTCTTAGACACTGGCGTGTTTTCCTCAATTTCCTAGTCTAAAATAGCCTAAATTTTTTAGAAATGACGTTTCCTAGTGTCTATTTCCATTTCCGTGTCGCTGCTGCCTAGGTTTTAGTTCTAAGTTTTAACTGAATTATCTAAAAATAAAGGTAAACATTACCTTGGTCATTCATATCAGTTTTAATATTCAATGTTATTAATATTAATAATCTCGGAATCTGATGCATATCTGTTGTATAATACTATCTAGTAATGGAGGTGTAACATTTGATTGACAGATGGGAAGTATGGACAGCAGCAATTTGAGGAGAAATGCCAAACCCAGACGGCGCCGGCATTGACCAATCAAGACATTGATTTGCCAAAGGAATGGACTTACTGAGTTGGGAAGAAAATGAACAGATATTGATTATAGTGGTGTTTCTGTTCCTTACAATTCAAACAAGGAAAAGGACACACTTTGGTCAAACATTAGGGGAAATTAAACTTTATAGATTAGTGCAATCTATTTCTTTATAAATGGTGAAAAATAAAAGAACGAATCAAACTCAGAAATAAATAGAAACAGGCTAGATCTGTTTCTTTTCTTGGCTTGCTGGCTGTCTATATGTGATTTAAAAATATTATATGAGTGGTAGTTGTAGAGTCTGTAACATAAAGATGTGTTTTTATTATTATAATCCTTGCAATAATTCGGCTGTCAGCAAATTTCACTGTTTGTGCTTGTTTTAGAGTTCAATAATATTTAGAAAGATGTTTGTATTATTGTGATTTGGACATTGGAATCTTTGAGACGTTTCTCATCGTTATCAGCAAATTTCAGTTGATTCTTTTGGAGCATGGCAAATTGTATATGTGCCATATAAATGATATATCAATAATTTTAAAATTAAATTATTTTTTTAAAGATAGGTATGTTATATTGTCTGTGTTATTTAGTTTAGCATAATTAAATTATAAAATAGATTTAGTTATAAATTAAATAAAGTATTTTAATATTTAATATTAAGATATTAATTAATTTTATGAGCTAGTATTTTATTTGATTATTTATACGTAAGATTTTATACAATGTTTCTGGCATTCTAACGTGGATTTATATCACATGTATCAATTTATTTAAGTCACTTATTCAATGACTCCTCAATTCATTAATTCATTTAGGGGCGCAAATCCACCTTCGAATGTTAGGAGTATTGTATAAAATCCCCTGAATATTAAATAGACAATGTACAACATTTATTATGTCACATTATAGAGGAAAGAGAAAATACAAGAGCTAGTGTAGAGCCATTTTTAGTTAATTGTCTATTTTTGCTATATGTCAAGATTTTTAATAGAATATAGTATCTACTGATGCTCTTATATATAACCAATAACGTGTAGCTCAGTGGTAATGCAGGCTTAGTAAGTTGGAAGACAATAAGGTTCGAAACCCATTAAATACACTTATTGGAAGGAGTGATGAGCCTTAACTATAACTAAGTATCGAACAGATTATCTCAACAAAAATATTTATAAATATTAAAAAAAATGCTCTTATATATTGAACTCTTGGTTTTATTTTATTTCATGCAAATGATGGTGGTGTTGTTTTTTGTTCACGTGAATATAGATTTTTGTGGTCATTTAGACTCCTTTCGTCCAAAAGTTTGTCACTCTAGCTGAATTAATAAAATTAATGAAATACTTGTTATATTATTAAAATAAGTAATTTATCATTTATATTTTATATAAAAATTCTCTTTATTTTTAATTACTACTCACAATCAATTATCTCTCATAATTAATACAAGGGTACATTAGGAATGATATGATAAAAAAATGCATTGATATTTCAAAACATCAAACTTTTAAAAAAAATCCAAAAAAAGCTAAAATGTCAAACTTTTGAAAATGGAGGAAGTAATTTTTTTGCTTTCAAAGCATTTTAGTAATAAAAAAATAGATCCATAATCTGAACATATGCATAACTTATAGATATAAGCAATAATACTAAATATCAAACAATGTGAGATATTCAATACACTTCGTACCTTCAAATGCATTTAAATTTTGATACAAATATTAACGGGTGACCCAATATTATAACAACGATATGATATCATATAAAAATCATATACATAGTAAGAATTATTTATAAAATCCAAATATCTCATATAAAAATCAATATCTACTGCAACTAGTGGCACACTGGTACTCCTTGATGCCAAATTGGCTTCAAATTGTATGATATTTTTTACATTGAGTTAAAATTCTGTCGTGTAAATAAATAATTTTGGTCCACGTAGAAAATTGCCATTTGATATTTGCTCTTCAATTTAATGCGTGTGATCAATGTATGATATTTTCTCTTTAATATTCGTATCCAAAAAAATATATTTTATTGGGGATTATATATGGTGAATTTAGTTTGGAATCATACTTGCCCTTTATAATTATTTGGTTAGTGATATGACATTCAATTCAATGGTTATAGAGATCAAAGTAATGATAATCAAAAATAAAGTTATCATATAATGCAATTATTTAATTTAATTTTACATATATACAATAAGAATTTTTCTATGGTGATTTTATTTTTAACAGTAACCACAAATTTTCACTTTATAAATATTGGATTGATGATGTAGAATTTGATCAAATGGTTGTAAAGAGCAAAGTAATGATAATTTGTTAAAAATAAATTCACCATAAAATACGCTGTAAAATATAATTTTGAGCAAAATTTGAAGTTTATTGCATCCGTTCTATAGTTCTTTTATCAATCATTTTAGTATTTTTTTATCAAAATTAATAAAAAAATTTATTATATCATTAAAATAATTAATATAATTTTTTTACTTTTATAAATTAATTTATTTCTTCTTAATCATCAATCAATTGATAGTTTCATCAATAGGCAATATTCCTCCTACTTGATAAAATAAAATTAGATGAATATATAAAATATTTTATAATAAAAAATTACTAAGTGAACATTAATTTGACAAACAGGACTCTAAACCACACTCCAGAGAGTAGAATTTAGGTATGGGACTAATTAATTCTTCTTAACCGAGTTCATTCCTTGCTCTACTTTTCCACGTATATGCATCACTAGTTACTACAAATATATTTTAGGGTTGAAAGTGGGATTTATTGAGGCGGGGAATGCATTCCATATCCCCATCCTCATTAAAGTTTTGGAGAAAAAAATTTTCCCATCTCCATCTTCATTAAAGATTCGAGGAAAATTTTTTCCCCATTCCCATCGGGGGATCCTCAATTCCCCATTAATAAAAAAATATGCTAATTTTTTTATCAAAGTAACATAAACTAAAATTACTTTATATTGATACTTAAAAAAATTGATACAAGTTATATAATTAGTGAAAATAATTAAATATAATTAATATTGTAAAATCAATTAGATGATTAATGAAATGGTGTTGAACATTAGTTTTGTCACTTTTCAATATTAATATATAGAAATTAATAATTGTAATATTATATTATTATATTTTACAATCTACTTTTAAGCTTAATAAAGAACTTTTGTAAGATTATTGACAGTATTTATAAAAAAATTAAAAATTAGTTTTTCTTATCGGATTTGAGGATTTATTAGGTTTGGAGACTATGTCCCCATCTCCATTAAAGATTCGTGGATTAAATAATCCACATCCCTACCCCATAGGAATTCTTATCGAGAATTCTCCATCCCCATCAAAAAAAACCCCATCAGATTCGGGGAATCACCACCACTTTCAACCATAATAAATTCCGAATAAGGTGATTTGATTAATTTTCTTTTTGCTTTTATATATTAAATGACATCCGGATTCTTATATCTAATGTTTCGAATAATACTTTTTAGAAGCTGTAAGATTACATTTACTACAAAATTTACTACCCATTTTTAGTCTCGTTATTATTATAATTAAACATGTTCACGGATAGTCCGATCTAAGTCTGCTCAAATGAATTAAGTTTGGACAGTTAATTTGTTTATAAAATTCGGTCCAAGTTCAAGCTTGCTAAAACTTGAAGTTTATAGATACAGCTTGATTTTTATATAAACCTAAGCCTGACACGATGAATAATAATTGTATATTATATATAATAAATTGTTTTGAATTTTAATATTTAATCTATTGAACTTTTACTATATATATATATATATATATATATATATATATATATATATATTACTATTTATTAAATAATTTAAGTAAAAAATGTAATTATATAGGATTTATACATATTTGTAAAAAATTTATTTATTTTTACTATTTATAGTCTACCCAAAAAAAATTAAAAGAAAAACTATTAGTGGGCTTTAGATCGGGGCTGGGAAAGACCTCTTAAGCCCGACCTAAGTCTACCCCGAGCTCGAAGCTTAAAACCGTGGCTTGGGCAGAGCTTAGATTAATATTTTTAGTTAAAAGCTCGATGAGGTCCGATCTAAACCCTGCTTAGCTAGCTGCCCGCCTGAAGAATATGTCTATAATAAATTTTAAAATTCAATTAAATTATTGTAATGTCATCGCTCATTAAGGTGACAATGGGTTCACGTAATTGGAGGGCATACAAACTTTTCAGCTCCGAAAACGAATCTATATTATTTTATTAGAATTGTATTACAATAATTGTAAACATAAAGTAAATTATTCTTTTGAAGATCAGTAATTGTTTAAAAGGAGTTGATTAGCTTTGTTGGAAAGAAGAAGTTGATTGTCAGTTTCGACACGGCTGAATGCATTATTGAATATCTTCAGGCTTTGGTTGGGACCTTTCATTTTGTGACTGATTTTGAGTTTTTATTTTATGGGATCAGGATAAGGAAGATTCTGTGAATGTACTGGGGTTGAAATGTAAAGATACCCATGTGGATCTGATCTGATAATGTTTAAGATTCCATTTAGGAAACTTCAACAAGTCAAGTCATAATGTCTTTTAATCGGATAGCAACACTGATTGATATCTGCCTCTTACCTTACTTATTATTGTTTCTTTGGCGTACAAATTTCGCTAATTTTCTTTTTCTTTTGTTGTGATATCGTATGCAACTAAACTTGTTCGTCGTGTCGGATTGGGTTCGAGTCTGGTTTAATCGAATTTTTGATTAAAAATATCAATCTAAGCCTAGTCCTTACAAACACCTTAAAACTTTGAATTCAGGCTGGGCTTTAGAGGTAATCTCAAGCCCGGCTTAAAGCCATAAATAGATTTTTTAATTGTTTTGGTATACTAAAAGTGTTAAAAAAGATAAAATTATATACAAAGATGTCTAAATATTACATATAATTACATTTTCTACTTGAATAATTTAATAAATACATAACATTATTCTAAAAATCAATAGATTAAATATAAAAATCCAAAATAATTATTACATATATATAATAAATATAATAATTATTCATCGGACCGTCTTGGGTATTTACATAAAAACCACGTCTGATCCATAAAACATCAGGCTTTAGCGGACTCAAACTCGAACCGAACTTTAAAGAAAAATAAAAGTCCAAACCTAACCAATTTAAACAAATTTAGGTCGGGCTGGTATCCGAGCCCGTGAATAGGTCTTTATGCAACTCATCATAGGTGGGAAAATCATTCCCTTTTATCCTTGCCTATATTCTCAAAATTTCTTTGATATTTTCTAACCGACTCAAATTAATTTGATTTCATGAAATATATATTATACAGGGTCGATTCACTAATTAACTGTGTCTTTCTATACTAACTTTCCTCCAAATATTTTTGATAATTATATTTAATTTTTTTTGGGTAAGAGTGTGAACCGAAATTCAGAAAATGTTTTATTTTTTTAATCTACGTATTAATGAATCGGTAATTTTGCTCTAAATTTGAGTGATTAGAGGATTTGATCGAAGGCCTTTTTTTATAAGAATCATTATTAATAGTTTTCTGTAAAAATTGGGAATATTTTTTCAGTTTTGAAGAATATTATATAATTTGTACTTGTAAGAAGCAAATGGCTAACATGATGCATATGTCAAATTTACGGCAGAAAAATATACAATACTATAATAATGAAATTGGTAAATTGGCAATTACTCATTTTACAAACAACGGCACTAACATAAAAATGTAGACTTTTGGTCAATGTAGAACAATGTTTAGCTCTGTTGTAGTTTGTAGGGCCGTAAATGAGCCGAGACGAGTCGAGTTATGGTTTGTTTATGTTCATCTCATTTAATTTTTAATCAAACACGAGTCGCGCCGAGCTAGAATCGAGCTCAAAATCTTGTTTGTGTTCGGTTCGTTTACGAGCTCGTTTGTTCACAAACAACTCATTTATTTTGTTCGTGAACAATTCGTTAATTTGTTCCTGAATGAGTTCGTTTATTTTTATTCACAAAAGTAATTAATAACAAAATATGAAAAATTAAGTTTTTGATATCATAGTATCTCAACAAAAAATAAGAAATTAACAACATAATGTCGTTAAACAAAATACAAAATATCAAAATATTATCAGTTCAACAAAATATGAAAATTTAACGTTTGAGAGATATCAAATACATCTATGAAGACTAGAGGTTGTGATACAAAATAGAAAGACATATAAATTTATACCATAAAAGAATTCATTAGAAATAAAATGGGCTACAGGGTATAGTTACTATGAGCATAAAGTGGATTATGAATTGTATGTTTACATCACAATTTATTAACTATTTGAAAAAATGTTTTATTATAGTAAAATTATTTTATTAACTATTTTTAAAAAATATTTTATTATAGTTTTATAAATATTTTATTATGTGAAAATTACAGTCGAGTCAGTTCATGAGCTTTAATTGAGCATGTTCATGAACTTGTTCACGATCCTTTAATTAAATTTGTTCACGAGTTTTTGAGCCGGGCTATGACTTGTTCATGTTCAACTCATTTATTATTCGAGCCCAACATCATGTTCGTGAACTGTTCAATTATAAATTGAGTTGAGTCGAGCTATTATCGAGCCGAACACTGAGTTATTAATGAACGGCTCGTATCATTTTCAGCCCTAGCAGTTTACAAGGATGCCATGCCATAAAATTTTGTGTATCATTAATTAAAAAAAATACGAGGATATAATTTTGTTTGTGTTGTTTTTTTTTAGTTTTGTGAATATTAAAATTGCAAAAATTATATTCTGGAATCTTATTGCACGTTCAATTTGTTGTAACGTGACAAATAGTATTATTGTTGGCACTGTAATAGTCATGGTCCATGGACTAGTGTCTCCAAATTAATCATAAAGAAAACTTTTTATATATTTTTCTTACAAATTAGCTTTTTTACTTTCTAGCTTCTATATACGGTGATTAAAAGAGTTTTAAAAAAATAGAAGTGAAAACATGTACCACAAGGAAGAATAGACACCGCAAAAGAATATACAAAGAGATTTACTCACTCCGTTTTTAATTATCGTTTTAAAAATGTTTGCTAATATAAAAAAAATATTAAAAGGGTAAGAGAATAAAGTATAAAAATATTCCTTAGATTAATAATTTTTTAAAAAAATAATTAATTTTTATTATTTATAATATTATATTAAATAATAATAAAATAAAAAGATGTTTAAATAATTATGTTAAAATTTAAAAATGATTTATTTAGCTCCAAATTAACGGTTAATAAAAAATAGAGAGTGACTTACATTGTAATGATAAAAAAAATGTATTTTTTTAATTTTATTTTCACTGTTTATGCGTCATAACAGTGTAATAAATTATTTAGTTACAAAATTAAATAAAATGAAAAACAACTAAACATAATATTTATTTTCTTGAGGAACTACTATTCAATTCTGCCTTATTCATTCTATCACGTCAAACTAACTAACTAACACAAATCCAACCATGCAGCCTAAAACCCACCACAACCCCTCTTTATGTCAACCAAAACAACGACCCTCACTCATTTACCAACAGTCCAAGCACCACTCAACCCAAGCACTGTCCAACTTCATGCCCCCCGCCACCAGTATCAGCAACATTCCGCCGTCAACCGCGGTAACCCCCTTCACTTCCGTCCAACCTTTTGCATCTGGTATACACCATGTTGCTCCCGGACACACCCAATCACCATCGTTGATCCAAAAGCAACCTTTCCGATCACCTACCACTACTCCTCCTTCCTCAATCCAGCCACCACCACCGGAAAAAACCATTTTCTTCGAAGGTTTCCCTGACAACTGGAACGTGCCTAATCTTCTTCGAGTCTTCCTTCGCTATGGCATCGCTGGTACTATCACAATCGCAAAGAAAAGAAACGTTATTAGGAATCTGCGCTTTGGTTTGTTGGATTGAGGAAGGGCTTAACTTAATCAAAAATAATAACCAAATATAAATACAACACTTAGAATAGAACTTACAAAACCTTTTTATTCTATTTTTTACTCATACAATTCCATAAGCATATAAACTCTTATATAGCTTCAAAATACAACCAAAGTCCACATCATATAGTTACAATAATTGCAGCCATTTTTTTTATTTTGAGCCATCTAATACCATTGTTCATTATCACAAGTTGTCCCATCCAATTTGTCATATCTTTTGATCATATCTTCTTAGCACACATTTATTGACTTCTTTTTTTCATAATGAAAAACATGTGTAATTCTCCTTATTATAATTTTTTTTGTTTGTATTAAGTTTAATTATTTAACTTTAACACTCCCCTTTAAACTTAATTTGTGGTTATGCCCAACAATGCTCGTAATTGATTAAACACGTCATACTTCAGTGGCTTTGTAAAGATGTCCGCTATCTGATCTTGTGTTTTGACATATTTCAATGTGACTTCCTTCTACTCAATACACTCTCGGATGAAATGATACCTAGTATCATTATGCTTACTTCGGTCATGGAAGCCTGGATTTTTTGCCAACGCCAATGCCGACTTGTTATCGACAAAAATATCAGTTGGACCATGTTGTGCCAATCAAAGTTCCTTTAACAGTCTTCTTAGCCATATTGCATGACACACACATGATGTTGTAGCAATAGATTCAGCTTCACATGTTGACAATGTGACTATAGGTTGCTTTTTCGAACTCCATGTGAACGCCGTTTCACCAAAAAAAAATACAAATCCGCTAGTACTTTTTCGATCATTTTTATCACCAGCCCAATCACTGTCACTATAACCAACTAATTTGAACTCATCAGATTTTGAATATCGAAGTCCAAAATTAGTTGTACGTTTGACATAGCGGAGTATTCTTTTCGCTGCATTCCAATGAGACTCATTCGGTTCTTCCATGTATCTACTGACTAGCCCAACTGCATAAAGAATGTCGGGCCTTGTGCATGTTAGGTATCTGAGACTCCCGATCAGACTTCTAAAATTTGTCGGGTTCACACTAGCTCCAACCTCATCCTTGGCCAATTTTAGGCTGCATTTAGACGGAGTGCTAACAGGATTGCAATTCTCCATCTTGAATTTCTTCAAGATCTCCTTAGTAAAGCCACTTTGACTAATAAAGATGCCATCACCATTCTGCTTCACTTCAATGCCGAGATAAAATGACATCATACCAATGTCAGTCATCTCAAATTCCTGAGTCATCGTCCTCTTGAAATCTTCAAACATTTGAGGATTATTTTCGGTGAAAATGAGATCATCCACGTACAAACAAACAAGCAACATATTTCCATCTTTCACTTTCACATATAAGGCATACTCATGTGGGCACTTGACAAATCCATTTTCTTGAAAATATTTGTCAATGCGACTATTCCATGCTCTTGGTGCTTGCTTGAGCCCATAAAGTGCCTTCTTCAGCTTAAGCACTTTTTCCTTATGGCCTTTGACGATGTAACCCAACGGTTGTTGGATATAGATTTCCTCCTCCAAATATCCATCAAGAAATGCTGACTTCATATCCATTTGGTGGATATTCCATCCATTTTGGGCAGCAACTAAAATCACTAATCTGATCGTCTCCATTCTAGCAACCGGTGCAAAAACTTCATCATAGTCAATACCAGGCTTTTGACTATATCCTTTTGCAACGAGTCTTACCTTGTGTCGTATAATTTTTCCATTCACATCCTTCTTTGCTTTAAAGACCCATTTGACACCAATGGGCTTTTTATCAACTGGAAGTTTTGTTAACTCCCACGTCTTGTTCTTCTCAATTGAATTGACCTCCTCCTCCGTGACTTTTCTCCATTTCTCATCTTTCATTGCTTTTTCAGCATCAATAGGCTCACTATCAATAAGATTACAGTAAAGAGTTAATTCTTCATTGAGCTCTCTATTCGCATCGTAAAGATCTTCAACAAGACAGAATTTTCTAGGTCTTTCTCTTGGACTTTGACTTTTATCATCATCATCTTGTCCTGGAGATGCAATTGGAATGGGACTATATGACATTGATGTTGTGGCGGGCTTCTCCATATCATGATCATTATTTTCATCCATGGTGAAAGGATAAAAACTGTAATTTTCCTTTTAATTGTTCCAATCCCAAACTGCTTCTTCATCAATGGTGACATCTCTGCTGATAATCGTCTTTCTCGTATCAAGATCGAACCTCTTGTATCCTTTAGAATATTCCGAGTATCCCATGAACAAGTATTTTTTTACTTTTATCATCTAACTTTCTCCTTTCTTCATCAGCAACATGAACATGTGCAACACTCCTAAAAACACGGAAATGAGAGATATTTGGCTTTTTCCCACTCCACGCTTCTTGGGGTGTCTTGTCTGACACACTTGTTGTTGGGGATCGATTTGAGATGTAAACAGCGCAATCGACAGCCTCTGCCCATAACTCCTTAGGCAAATTCTTGCTTTTCAGCATAATTCTCACCATATCCATCATAGTTCGATTTTTTTGTTCAACGACACCATTTTGTTATGGTGATCTTGGGACTGATAGGAAATGATGGATTCCATGATATTCACAAAATCTTTTAAATTCATTTGATGTAAACTCTCCCCCTCTATCAAATCTCAGGGCTCTGATATAATAATCACTTTCTTTCTCGACAAGCACCTTGAACTTTTTGAATGTTCCAAAACTTCTAATTTCTCCTTCAGAAGATACACCCACATTTTTCTGCTATAGTCGTCAATGAATAGCAAGAAATATTTGTTGCCTCCCAATGATGTTGGTGTCATCGGTCCACAAACATCAGCATGGATGAGTTCAAGAGGCACCTTTGCCCTTGACATGGACTCCTTTGGAAAACTAGCTCTTGATTGTTTTCCAACAAGACATCCTTTATAAAGCTGATGGGGTTTGTCAATCGGGGGAAAACCATGCACCATCTTCTTCTGGCTTAGCAATTTCAACCCTCCAAAATTGAGATGACCAAATCTCAAATGCCAAAGCCAATCAGATTCCTTCACGGAAGCTTTTAAACACTTGGCCACGTCCGTCTTAATGTTAAGAGTGAACATCCGGCTCTTCGACATAGGCACACTTGCAAGCAGCTCCTTCTTATCATTCAGTAGCACTAACTTTCTGTTCACCATGTGAACTTGATAATTTTTCTCTAGCAATTGTCCTAAACTTAAAATATTACTTTTCATGTTTGGAACATAGTAGACATTGCTGATGAACTGGTGCTCTCCATTCTTTAAATGAATGAGAATAGTTCCTTTGCCTTAAATAGGAACTTTTGAAGAATCTTCGAAGACGACATTTCCACTGAACGACTTGTCCAGTTCTACAAACATCTTATCATCCCCGCACATATGATTGGTTGCTCCATTGTCAGGATACCAGATGCTGTTTTCTTGACTATGAACACCTTTACGGGTTAGTAAAACTTTGTCGATCACCTCCTCATCTTGGATGTTGTTAGCTGTCTCCTCTGCTTGGTTTTTTGGGCTCTAACACTCTGATGCATAGTGGCCAAATCTCGAGCAATTATAACATTGAACATCGGACTTATCTCATCCATCAATCTGTCTCCAGTCTCCTCTTCCTCATCCTCGTCCACGTCCACGACCTCTGCCTCGTATGGACTGATTATCTCCGTTATTATTTTTGTTTCTGCCAAATTGTTGATTTCTGCCACGTCCTCTTCCTCTTCCATTTCCTCCGCGGCCTCTACCGCGGCCTCTTCTGAATTAACTACCAGCTCGACTATTTTCACCTTCTTTTAACGAAGCCTTTGCTGCTAGGACTTGTGCAATAGACTCATCTTTATGTCTATTTAGTCTTTCCTTACGTGCTTGCAACGAGCCAAAAAGTTTATCAACGGTCATTGCACTTGTGTCTCGCGATTCTTCTATGGACACTACTATATAGTCAAACTTTGGTAGTAGTGACCGTAGAATTTTTTTCAACGGTTCTTGATTCATCGAGTTTTTCTCCGTACTGCGGCATTTGATTAGTGATAGATTTAGCTCGTGAGGAATAATCTGTAATTCCTTCTGTCTCCTTCATTCTCATCATCTCAAATTCTCCCCTCAATATTTGTAGTTGAACCTTTTGAACTTTCTCTGCTCCTTGAAGAGAAACTCGCAATATGTCCCATGCTTTCTTGGAAGTGATTGCTTCTGCCACTTTATCAAACATTACATCATCTAATCCTTGATGGATTAGACTAAGTGCCTTCTGGTCGTTTCTTCGATTCTTATGCAAACTGTCTTTCTCTGATTGAGACAGTTGTGCATTTTCAGCTGGAACTTCATAACCTTTTTCGACAATATCCCAAACATCTTGGACTCCTAGAATGGCTTTCATTTTGATACATCAATTTTTGTAATTGGTTTTGGTAAGTTAAGGGAAACTGAAGGAAACACCATTGAGATTCATTTCTGTAGAGGAAAATTTGTTTCAAAGCGTACAGGGGCTGTTGCAACGCTTTTGAATCTATCGCAGCACTTTACTGCGTCGCTATAGCCTCCAGTCAGATTTTGCAAGGAAAATAGCAAGGGAAATATTTCCTTGCAATTTTAGATGAACTGTTGCAATTTTCCAAAAAAATTATTTCTAGAAGTGTAGAGGCTATTGCAACTTTTTGTTGAGTATTGGCGACACTTTGGGCTTACTGCGACACTTTTTACATCTTTTTATAACGCTACAGATAGCCTATTGCAACACCTTCTGGCCTACTACAACTTTCTTAAAACTCGATTTTTTTTACTCGGGAATTTTTGGGAATAGAATTGGATACGAAATAGCTCTGGTACCACTTTATTGGATTGAGGAAGGGCTTAATCAAAAATAATAACCAAACATAAACACAACATTTAGAATAGAACTTACAAAACCTTTTTATTATGTTTTTCACTCATACAATTCCATAAGCATATAAACTCTTATATAGCTTCAAAATACAACCAAAGTTCACATCATATAGTTACAATAATTGCAGCCATTTTTGATTTTGAGCCATCTAATACCATTGTTCATTATCACAAGTTGTCCCGTCCAATTTGTCATATCTTTTGATCATATCTTCTTAGCATACATTTATTGACTTCTTTTTTTCATAATGAAAAACATGTGTAATTCTCCTCATTATAAATTTTTTTGTTTGTATTAAGTTTAATTATTTAACTTTAACATGGTTTCCTTCACCCACATCAGGATCTGAGTCTAACTATGGTCATCAAGAAGATTAATATGATTGAAATTGGCTCTAAGAGGTTGAGGGCGTTCATGGCGAGTCCCTCTTAAAAATGAAACGCACAACTTCTCCAGCAACACAAAATCGATCTAAAGCAACTCAAAGAAACTTTATCCACTCAACCAGAGAATCCAGGTCGTACGCAGAGGTTACAAAGCCTAATCCATCAGTCCAACATCCACAGAGTATCATGAAATTTCAATATGATAAGCCAATCCATAAATTGCAATGGTTCAATAATTCTTGCATTTTTCAAAGCTAAAAGTATTGATTTAATTCCGAACCTTGAATCAATCATGAAAGCCAGGAATGTCCCCATTACCTTTGCGGTCCCAGCAGGTGGTCTTCAAGCTATTGTGGCTTTTATCTCGTAAGAGGCACTCATCAGCTTCCTAATATCAGGCTGGGAATCTCTGGATGATTGCATCACCGGCACCAAACAACTAGATGATAGCTTTTCTCCTTCGGAATGCCTCATGATTATGGACTTCACATGTATCCCCCCTTCATGCCTTGACGAATGTTTTATCAAATTCCTTGCTGCCAAGTTTGGTAGTTTGGTTTCTATTGACTTCAACTTTGAGAAATCGAAAAGATTTGATGTTGTGAGTTGCTTGGTTTCTGTACCTCTCCACCTTGTGGGCTGTAGTTTTGATGTTTCTGTCAGCTCATCGACTATCCAGGTCCATATGGCGATACACCAAACTCATTCTTGCACTAGTTATAATTCTGAAGGCTTGGAATACTCGAAATTTGTTTTCGAGGAATTTAATAGGCCCATAATCAGTAGTTCAACATCGATCATTAGCAAAGGAACCCACTCCCAACAAAGGTAATAATCTTTTCCTGTAGTCAGTAAAGATGAAGCTGAAATTCCTAAACATGAATTGGCCAATCCGATAGAACCAGTTACATCTCACTCTATGCACGAACCTATAAATCCCTCAAATATCATAGCACATTGCAACTCTCAGGAACAACCATCTATCCAAGCTCCAGGGATGCTTGATGTTGTTAACCCTCAAATCTCAGTGAAGGAAACCTTGAAGGGATCTTCTTCCCCATTCTCTAAAGATGGAAAATCCAGAACGGACTCGGACCATGAAAACCCAACCACCCACTCTAAACTTGCTGATCATCGCTCTCAAAGGAAGAAAAGATTGATTCTCCAAGAAGATTCATTGGGCCCTTGTGTTTGTTCTTCTAGTCAGGGAAATTCTAGTGTGGACATTAATCTCAGAAACAAATTTCTCCTATCAAACATTGAAACTCCTGAGAATATTCACAATAAGGATGAAGCTGAGGCAACATGGGAAATTGGCCACATATTAGAAATCTTAAAAAATAAGAACAAAGAAAGTGTTCTAGCGGAGCTCCGAGAGGCGATCTCAAAAGGTTGAATCTCGAGCAAACTCCAGGTTTTCTATCTTCCTGATGTCTCTAAATTTTATGGTTTAGAATTGTCGAGGAGGTGTCCACTCCCTTAGCAAGCAACGTTTCATTCGCTCTCTTATTGGTGACCATGGTTTGAGCTTTTTTGCTCTAATCCAAACAAAGATGGCTTCAATAAACAATTTCTTAGTGAGGCAATTTTGGAAACATTTGGATTTTGACTTTTTCATAATTCCATCTAATGGCTCGTCTGGAGGTATTCTTTTTTCTTAGAACCCCTTGCTTCTATCATGCTCCCTGATTTCATCGAGTGATAGATGGTTACTAGCTCACATATCTAGGTCTAATTTTAATACTCATGTCCTAATCTTATATGCTCCCAATGGCAACAATGAAAGAGCATCGTTTTGGGCATCTCTTTTGGATATTATCAATAACCTTGAATCTATTATAATTTATGGCGACTTCAACGAAGTTCTTAATGTTGAAGAGCGTTCAAACATATTTTTAACAAACTCTAGCTATGAATTTCATTGTTTTGTCAATACCACAGAATTGCTTGATCTCCCCCTCAATGTAGATACCACTCTTTCTGATCATTTTCCAATTCTTTACAAATCGAAGATCAGCTACAACTGGGGTCCAAAGCCTTTTAGATCAATCACTGCTTGGTGGGATGATGTAGCTTTTTCACCCTTCATGGAATCTTGTTGGGTATCTATCTCATCTAATAGGGAGAGGAATTCTCTTCATGAAAAGTTAAAAATTCTTAGGGATTTAATCTCAATTTGGAACAAAACAGTGTTCGGAATTGCAAATATCCAAATTGAAAGTTTGGAACAACAAATCCTAGACCTAACCTCTACGGATGTCCCCCGTCCCCTTCATTCTGATCAATTAGCCAGACTTTTGGATCTCTGATTATCCTTAGCACAAAAATGGAAACAACATGAATCCATTTGGCACCAGAAATTACGTGTAAGATGGTCATTATTGAGGGATCAAAATACTTCTTTCTTTTACAGAATGACCTCAGCTCATTTTCGAAATAATAGAGGGACTAACATCACCCAGGGCAACCTTTCCATTGTGGATTCAATTGAGATAAAGAATTTCATTTTTTAATACTTCAAGAACCTCTTTAAGGCAAACCGGGTGATTCCCTATGGCTTGTCCACCCTGGGCTTTTCTACGCTCTCAGATACCTAAAATAGCTTACTAGCTGCTCCCTTCACTGAAGAGGAGGTTTGGTCAGCTCTTTTTTCCTGTGGGACCAACAAAGCTCCAGGACCAGACGAATTCAACTTTTACTTCTATAGGAGAGCATGGAATTTCATAAAACATGATATTATCGATTTATTTCAGGAATTCCACACCTCAGGGAACTTACCAGCTACACTCAAAACTTCTTTCACGGTCATTATCCCTAAGGTATCAGGCCTTTATAGAGTCAAGGCCTATCTACTTTATACATGGTATCTATAAAATCCTTTCGAAACTATTGGCGTTTAGATTACGAGAGGTCATGCCATCACTTATCTCCAATTATCAATTTGGTTTCCTCAAGGAAAGGAACATTCACGATTGTTCATTCATTGCTTCAGAGGTAGTATCCAAGGTCCATACCACAAAGAGGTCAACTTTCATTCTAAAACTAGATTTCCATAAAGCTTTTGATAGTATCTTCTGGGATTTTCTTAACCAAGTCATGCAAGAAATGGGTTTCTCATATACATGGTTGTCATGGATGAGAGGATGCAGATCATCTTCCTCTACATCTATTCTTGTCAATGGTTCAGCCACCCGAAATATTTACTTGCAGAAGGGGGTCAAACAAGGCAACCTAATGTCACTTTTCCTCTTCACCCTTGTCGTGGACTCTTTAAAAATGCTAATGGACAAAGCTATTGAGGTTGGCCTCATGTCAGGTTTTAAATTACACGACTCAGGACCATTTTTGCCAAATCTTCAGTTTATCGATGACACCATATGCTTTCTTGAAGTTGATGAGACAGAGGTAATCACTTTAACACGTATCCTCCGTTGTTTCCAGATAATTTCGGGACTTCGAATAAACTTCAAAAAGAGTACTCTTATCGACTTAGGTGTTCCGGAAACTTACACCATACACTGTACCACTCTGATTAATTGCAAGGTCTCTACCCTTCCAATCACCTACCTCAGAACCCCACTCTCTCATAGAAGCTTAAAAGTCAAAGATTGGGATCCTTTAGTTCGTAAAATGGAAGCAAAATTAGCTTTATGGAAAGGATCATGCCTCTTATATGCAGGAAGACTACTCCTTATCAAATCAGTCATTAATAGTACGCCTGTCTATTTGATGTCACTCTTCCCCATGCCTGCATCCGTATCCAAAAAAATTGAATCTCATATGACTCGTTTTCTTTGAAAGGGAAACATCAACCAAAAAGGTCTATGACGAATATCTTGGGACACCATTTGTCAGCCATATGATTATGGGGGTTTAAATTTGCATCATATTGCAATCCACAATACTAGTTTGTTATTCAAATGGATTTGGAAAATCCGATCCACAAGAACAAGGAGTCTTTGGAACTTGATTTATGTGGACTTGGTTGGCTTTCATGGGTGGTTAAACTTAACAAAGATTTATCATAATTCTACTCACATCTGGAGAGGTATCCTCAAAGCTAGTTTTAAAAATCCGCCTATATGGGAATTCTTTGTTCAACATGCCTCTTGCAAGCTTGGTAATGGTGCCATGACCTCTCTTTGGTAAGATAAATGGCATCCCACTGGTACTTTGCAATTTACATTCCCTAGCCACTTCAATTTGGCCATGGACCCATGCATATCTGTAGCCTCGGTATATGAGTCTCTCTTACTGGAAACGGGTAGACCAGGGTGGTGGAGACGTCTTCGCGGTGAGGAGAACAATGTTCGAGATCAAATAAAGGGGCTGATTTCATCATTATTGCATCCCCAAATTCAGACCAATTTTTATGGGATGGAAAAAACCACTTCTCGGTCGACAACTTCATTCAAAAAATCTCCATCACCCAGAATATCAATAGAATTGTGCAGCCATCTTTCTCCTGCAGTTGGAATTTGTTGTGCCCCCCCTAAATTTAAATTCTTTTATTGGAATCTCCTCTACAGTAAATTACCATGCAGAGCTTTCCTGGCTAGACGCTCGATCATTTCTATCGCCAACCAGAATTGCCCATTTTGCGAAGCGGAAGAAACTCAGGAACACGCTCTTCTTCATTGCCCGGGGAGCAACAAAGTCTTGAATTCTCTCTTCAATTGGTTGGGACTATCTATGGTTTTACCATCATCTCTACAATCTTTCTTCAAACAATCACTACACCATATATAGCCTCTTGCAATGAAAAACCAAAGTGTTGCCCCATAAGTGTTCCATTTTTATTTATTAAAATTGATTTCTAGCAACTTATTTCATTAAAAGTTGCAAGATATGTAGAAATCTATTTTTCACTCTACATCTTGCAACATATCTGTGAACTATTTGTGAGTGTTGCCACTTGTGAGCATGGGATTTTGCAGTCCCTCTCGTGAGACAATGATGACGTGTACCCGATTTTAATACCTTAAAAAAAGAATTTCTCTTTCGAATTTTTATTACCAAAATAATATTCCTTGCGAATTTTATACTTGGTAGAATCCAGTTCGGCGTGGTCGATAACATGTCCGATAGGAGCTTAAACCGATGATTTACACCCAAATTAAAAATACCGATCAAAATATCATAAAAAATCAAAAAGATGCTTTTTCACCCACTATTAAACCACTTTTGGCGACTTTTTAGGCTCCTACGCCCGCTGCCTGTCGGTATGTTGGAGGATGATGCCACCAGCGGCATCAATCATATCGCCGGTGATATCACCATATCGCCAGCGGCATCATCCATACCGCCGGCGGCATCGCCATGTCACCGATGGCATAACCCAAGAAGGGTCTCTGCACAGACAGCCTTTCGGCCACTTTCGACGGAATTGGTCAAAAAGGCCTCGAAAAACACCCCATCTCACCTATAAAAGCACACCTTGAGCTGCAATTTAAGAGGGGGAACCATCTAATGTTAGAATTTTAATGTTAGAATGAAAAAATAAATTTTAGGGAGATAAGAATTAGATAAGATAGAAAAAAAGGATTCCGATCCATTTTTCCTGATTTTTCTTCTTTGAATTCTTTGATTTCGAGCTTAAAATCAGTAAATCCTGTAGTTAAAAATCAACTTAATTGGATTTAGAAACCCAAAACACTCGAATTTACTACTAAATCGTCGTAACAAGCTCCCCGAAGGTGTTTCTTTTCGGTTCACAAAGAGGTGGATTCACGGCCTCGAGGTAAAAATCCTGAGTCTCATAGCTCTTTGGCATTAATATTACTGATTTTTGTTAATTTTTGTTACTTTATATTCTTTTTTGGGTTTTGAGTCATTTTGACTATTATCCCTGCTGCTGCAAGAAATTAAAGTCACCGGAGACATGTGATATCACCGGCGATATCAGCCATGTCGCCAGAGACATCATTGGTACCGCCGGTGGCATCACATTCCCCAGAGACTTCATTTTCTTATGGGACCCTTTCTTTATGGCACTCAGAAAGCCATGCAACTTGTCTATATACTGATGTAACCATCGATATCATTGATGTCACCGGCGGCATCATCCATGCCGCCAGCGACATCAACCATGTCGCCGGCGGCATCACTTGCATTGTCGGCAGTATGACTTTCTAGACAGCAGTTTTATTTTCAGTTGTTCCCAGATTAGTTTATTGTCGAAAACTAGGATGTACAGTGTAATGAGGGAGGTCCAAAACCCTCTAAAAATAGACTTCACCCCATAACGTGTGGCATTTTTCACTTATAACCCTGCTAAAGCAACGATTAAATCTAAAATTCGGTTAAAAAATGGAATTTCCCACAAACGCCGTTCGAATCTCATTTTAGCCATCCAATCGGGCTTTATAATATGGTAAATAAAATATGTCATATCTGTGCTAACTATCTCTTGTAGGTAGATGTAAATCGGACATTCAGGTATTTTATTTATTGTATAGAATAATGTACAAGACCTGAAAGCTTTGTAATAACTTTATTTTCCGCGCTTATATTTGAATGGCTGTAAATATTTTATTCATCGGTTCAATTGCTTGATAAACACAAAAATAATAAAATAACGAAAAACATAAATAAATAGGATGGATTAAACCGATTAAGAAAGAATGAAGTATCTTAACTTGGCCTAATGAAAAATAGATAACATCATCCGAACTCGGAATCTCTACTTAAGGTATGGTCCAACCACCCGGTGGGAAAATCGTACCAAAAATTTCCCGATTGAGCTAAACCGGGTGGCGACTCTATTTTAAGTATGAGATTTCAATCTCGTATCTTTTGAGCATTAAAATGTACGAAACCATTTTCCAATCACATCACTCGCATCCCCCATTACTCTTAAAGAGGCCGACCCCACCAGCCCGGCGCCGCAGCCGCCTTGCAAAACGTCGTCTGCTTACAGTGGCGACTCGGCTGGGGAATTGTCTCTTTAAACTTGAACTTTCTTTTCATAAAGTTTAAAGGATTTTGATGATGTATTGAAATCATTGGCCAAATTAAAATTTCATTCCTTTTCTTAAGACGTTTTATCCTTATGCGTGTAGATAGTTCGGTAATTTTTAGGTGCCCTATTTTACCCGAGAAGCTCACAAAGTATCACTCATGCCCTATTGGAATTGAGGATGCCTAGTGGGTGGATCACTCGTTTTAACCAACACGTAAACTCCTATGCTCACACCTATTTAGGAAGTGGTTGAGTAACATGGAATCAAGGTAAACGAGAACCTTCTACATCAACAACCCTATACCAAAGCCGTGCTAGAAAAGGCCTTAGCACATCATTCCCTTAGGGTCACCAGAATAAATAAAATAATCAGGACGCGGTTCTTTCACCATTACCGGTGAAGAAGCCAAACTCCGTCCTTCCAAAGAGGCATTACGCGGGAGTCATAAGGTTGGGAGAGGGACGATTTACGTGCTATGTGCTTCGTGATCATGCACCCCCATGCATCAGCTTCAAGAGCCAAAAAGAAAGCAACTTACCCTTACTAATCCTACTTATGAAAGAGGTTTGGCAACATACATAGGACTTCTCTCGTGCCTCCGTTGCGTCACCGCATATCTCTGTGTATGATGTGAGATACAAATGTCCTACATATGTTGGAGGGATAAGCCACCACATCATCTCTAACCACATTTACATCTAGCCATATGTATCACGCATTGCTCCCAAGGGACAAAAGGCATGCATACCATCCATACCATTCATAAAACCATTCACGGTCTGATCTGCTGCCTACCATTTCAGCTAGGAGGAGGCGTACTGATCGTCGCACCCTGGCTTGGAAAAGGATAGAACACCGCTTGAACATCATTCTCTCACCCCGATTGTCATCATAAAAGTCGAAGGAGTTCCATACACAAATTCCAGCGGGGAGTCAGATTTGAAACAAGTTCAGTTAAGCCAGAATCCTTCTCAACCAGCCATGTGTTTTCCAAGAAATGAAGGGACCTCTCCTCCAAAAGATCCCTTTGGCCCTACTTCTAGCTCGGGAACTGTTGGATATGATGTATGCCCTTAAGGCAATTAGGGCGATATATCTTAATTATATAATAGTATGAATAATTTGTTTAATCAATAAAGACATTTAATCTTTTGTTTATATAAATATGCTTGTATATATATATATATATATATATATATATATATATATATATATATATATATTAAAGCTAGTTAAATATATATTCATTGATGTATGCAAAAGCATGAAGTCCGAGAAATTATAGTTGGACTATATTTCATGGAGCCTGCTTTATGTGCAATTATGATTATGTCTAAACTATCCCTAGTCATAATTTCATCAAGAAAGGATATTGATGAAACAGAAAGACTAACACGTGGTCAAATTTTTTAGAAAGGGTCCAAGCAGTTAATCTCCTAAAGACTGAAGGTGGTGCCTTAAGTTTGACACATGGATATATTTGGGAGATATATTGGAGACCGCAACAAGATAAACACTTGGTATATATATCAATGTGTTAGTGTTTATCTTCATGCAATAAGCTTTGCGAATGTCCTCATACTTGAGATGCTAGCTACCTTGTGTGGTACTACTGCTATACTTTGGGTCATTACTATGCACTCATTAATTTAGGGTGCTATAGGTGATTATGGGTATAGTGATGGCAGCACGTTGGTAGGGTGAGTAGTCTGAAAGAATCCATCGCTCCGGATATATTAAGGAGTTGTACCTGGCCACTTGTTGAAGTGATGATTGCCATAAACTTCTGATCAGAGTATGTGTTTGATAGAAATGGTTTCTAGTCAAACACACTATGGTAAAAGGCAATATACTTCGGTAACAAGTAAATAACTGGGATAGCTTATAGCAACCTCGCTATTAGTGGGTTAACACTTTAACCGAACCCAATAAACCAGATGGTACTAATATTAAAGAATGGAAGGAATTTATCGCACCGGATAACTATTGCATTAACTGCGATTGAGGCATAAGCATAAATGACGTTCCGAGTAATGCGGGATGGTAGACCCTTGCTAGAGGCATACTACAGTCGTTTAAGGTAATCGAGTTCCATTCACAGTCTAGAGCATCGAGCCAATGGTTCCATTAGAACAAGGGTTGGTTAAGCCTTAACAGCTCAATACTTCGGGATCTTATAAGGTCACACACATTGGATCTTCATCAGACTAAGTAAAGAACTAATAGATTTATTCTATTATGAAAATATAACATAAATAATAATTGGATTATTATTTGATTGGTTAAAATTGATTAGATCAATTTTGGATAGACTAAGGAATTTATTTTGACCGGTACCTAATTAATTGGAGTCATAAATAAATTATAATTGATTAGATCAATTTTGGTTGGATCAAGAAATTTATTATGACTGGTGACTAATTTATTAGGGTCAGAAAATAAATATTTGAAAAAGGATTAAAAAGGGGAATTTTGCATTGGCGAGTTTAATTGAACCGAGAGTATAAAAGTATTTTGTACAGACTCAAGTACGCGGGAGTACACCGAAAGGTGTGTGAGCAATGCTGGGCATTGCTCGTGGTAGCCCATAAAAATGGGTTGCACATGCGCAGCCCACAAGCAAGGCAAAGCCCACAAGGGCTTTGCCTTCCATGTGCACACAGCATGCACGCTGTGTGCACATGGGATGGGAGTAATTACTCCCATCCCACACCGTTCAAAAGGGGGAGCATATATATAGGCTATTCCCTTTCCTTTTAAATTTTACCAAGCTCAAAGCATAAATCATAAGCGAGATAATTAATCTCTCGGGTAATTGAGCAAGTTATTTTTGTGGAGCCTGAATTTATTCGAGCACCGCTAGTTTATATTTTTGAGTGAGGCTTCTAGAGTGGTCTAGCAACTACTCGAGGCTTCTTAGTTCTTCCTCCTGGGGAGGTTTTGGTTGGTGGGGTTCGTGTGGATACTAATAGAGGCTATCTTACGATTGGAGGCTTGTGCAAGAAAGTCCTGCAAAAGCCCGCTTCAACTGGTAAGTTCTTTTTCTTTCTCTTTTAATTATTAAGTTTTTTCTGAATTGTTTTTAGACTTAATAATTATGCTTAGGTTATTTTTGCATGCTTAGTTTATTTTATGCTTAGGTTATAACTTAGAGTTATAACATGCTTAGTATAAAATAAATATGCTAGGATATAATTTGGAATTATGGTATGCCTAGTCCTTTAGCATGCTAACCTAGGTAGAGAATTATTTAGTTAAGGCTTTATTTAATTTATATGCAACTAATAGGAGTTCCTGGGGACATGGACAAAATTTTAAATTTCGGTCATGCCTCTTATGGACGTTCAATTTGACTGTCAGTTCCCAACTATGGTATCAAAACCAGCCTATTTAGTGCATAATTAAGTTAAAAGCAAACTAAATATTATTTTCTAAATAAAATGATTTGTTTATTTAATTGATTGGAACAATATATATATATATATATATATATATATATATATATATATATATATATATATATATATATATATATATATATATATATATATATATATATATATAAACTTGTGCCTTTTATTTCAAGTTTAGAAAATGGTTATGAATAATTTTGAATAAGCCTGCTCAACTTACTCAAATTCTACAAGTGTCAATAATTTATTTAAATTACATGGGTTATAGATGCTCCCAATTTACATGAATTGAAAGAATGAAATTTTTTAGTTCAAGAGAATCCATTGGTCTTCAAGTTTGTGCCCGTATTTGTTCTAGCTAAGGATTGGACTTGGTGTCTACTCCTCATAGGGCACCTATCCTACCTGGGAACCTATATCGGTGCAATTTGAATTGAACAATAGGGGGATTAATATGAACTAATTTATTTCTAGTATATAAGTTGGTGCTTATATATGTTTCTATAACAAAGTAAAAAATTAAATTTATTTAATAAAAGCTTAAAGGAAATGAAATATAAATATAACAAATAAAAATGTTAATTATTTTGCATATAATCTAGGTTGTTGGAATAATTATAATACAGAGCTGAACCCACCTAAGGTTAGACCTTATAAATTAATTCTAAAATTCCCTGAATTAATACAAGTTATTATAATTTTGAAATCCTAGATTGGGTGAGACGTTTAACACCAATAAAATTCCAAATTAAATATATTAAGGCAAGTTATAGTCTTCCTTACTCAAATTTACAATACAGTCTCTTTGGGCTATCAACGTGCTAGGCAAAGCATTCCTTTTAGTCCACATTGATTGGTTGTAAAGTTTGAGATAGGGTCTGCCTTAACAGAGCTGGGGTAGTACACCATAAAATTGGGGTCTAGACCCAGATTTGAGACATATTCAAGGAGATGCTAATATAAGAGCACATGTCCCTTGGGATTAGAGAACTTGAATGAATTAGCAATTACATGCGATGCAAATGGAATAGGATTCTAACTATGACTTACTATTATGAGTTGACTCATAAAATTAGGGGTTGTAATAGACTAGTTATAGATGCTACCTACTAGGAAATTTAGCTGGGCTAAAATTCAGGAATTCAATAGAATGGGCTATTGTAAATTTCGAAGAAAATAGTAGGAAAATATATTTAATTAAAAGTCCTCATATTAAATACATGTACTTAAACTAATATCTAAACACTTTTC
The DNA here is from genome assembly GCA_947683365.1 of Euphorbia pulcherrima. Lineage (NCBI taxonomy): Eukaryota > Viridiplantae > Streptophyta > Magnoliopsida > Malpighiales > Euphorbiaceae > Euphorbia > Euphorbia pulcherrima. The sequence goes on along the minus strand of CANTUS010000001.1, from coordinate 18,006,765 downwards.
TTTTCCTATATCTTAGGTTGAAAATGGCTTCCAATTTTAATCTCCGTATGTTACTTGACACCAAATTCGATGGCTTGAACTTTTCTAATTGGTTCTGAGCAGTGAGAATAGTTCTCAGATCCGAGGGAATTGCTTATGTCCTAAGTGAAATTTTCCCTGTAGAACCTATTGTTGAGGATCATGTGGAACTTGATGCTTGGTTGAAGCACAGGAAAGATCGTGAGACTGCCATGTGTATTATATTGGGGTCTATGAATCCTGAGCTTCAGAAATAACATGAGAACATGCCCGTGGAGGATATGGTTCTCCATCTTGAAGAACTCTTTTCAAAAAGGGAAAGGACAGAGAGGTATGAGACCTCCAAGCTCCTTTTCGGGACTAAGATGGAGGCTAGCACCTCTGCCTCTCAGCATGTACTGAAAATCTTGGCATACCTTGAGAAGCTGAATCACTTGAGATTCGAGATGAATCATGACTTGAGCATTAACCTTGTGTTGATGTCCTTGATAGATAGTTACTCAGGCTTCATGACTAACTATTATATGAATAAGAGTAATTCAACTATCCCTGAATTAATCAACATGCTAAAAATAGTAGAACCTTAGATCAAGAAGGATCAGAAACCTCTACTGTTGGTTGAAAAAGGCAAGGCTTCTAAGAAGAAGAAGCAGGCATTGGGTGCCAAGAAAAGAATTAGTAAGAAGAAGAATGAAAAGAAGGCATCTAAGTATGTCTACTTCCAATATGGGGAACCGGGACATAGGAAGGGGGATTGCAAAGCTCCTGCTTCTAAGCATTTGAAGAAGAAGCCTACAGAGGAATCTACTTCAGGTATGTTTATAATTGAAAACTTTGCTACTTTTCCGTGAGAATCCACCTAGGTATTGGGTACTGGTTATGGTTCTCACATCTGTACTTCTGTGCAGGGACTAAGGAACTGTAGAAAACTTGCAAAAGGGGAGATGGACCTATGCATGGGAAATGGAGCCAGAGTTGCTGCATTAGTCGTAGGGAGCTTTAGTCTTATTTTGCCAAGTGGACTTGTTTTAGTTTTGAATAATTGTTACTACATTCCAAGTGTTACTAAGAATATGGTATCTGTTGCATGTTTAGCAGCAGAAGGATTTGAAATTTTATTTTTGAATAATAATTGTCAGATTCGTTTGAATAATATTCTTTATGGTTATGGAATGTTGAAAGGTGGCATTTATATTCTTGATACTAAAACAAAAGTTTTCAATATAAACAATGTGAAGAAAGTTAAATTATATAATGAGAATTCTTTCTACTTATGGCATTGCCGTTTGGGCCACATAAACAAAGATCACTTAACCAAGTTGCATAAGTGTGGAGACTTGGGCATAATAGACTTGGAGTTTTATGGTGATTGCGAACCTTGTTTAAAAGGAAAAATGACAAAGTTACCCTTTAAAAGAAAGGGTGAATGAGCCACGAGTACATTGGAACTTATACACACTGATGTGTGTGGTCCAATGAGTGTTCAGGCACTAGGAGGATACTCCTACTTCATAACCTTTATTGATGATTACTTACGATACGATTATTTGTACTTGATGAAGCACAAGTCTGAAAGTTTTGAAAAATTCAAACTATTTAGAGCTGAAGTAGAGAAATAGCTTGAGAAAAGTATTAAAACACTTTGATCGGATTGAGGTGGAGAATACTTAAGTTAGGAGTTCCAGGATTATCTAAAAGAAAATGGGATAGTTCCCCAGTGGATCCCTCCTTATACACCCCCAACACAATGGAGTGTTAGAAAGGAGGAATATGACTTTATTAGATATGGTCAGGTCCATGGAGAGCCATACAGTTTTTAGTAAATCCTTTTAGGGATATGCACTGGAGAGAGCGGTTCATGTCTTAAACAGAGTGCCCTCTTAATCAGTTGATTTTACACCTTATAAAAGATGGTGTAACAAAAAGCCATCTCTAAGTCACTTAAGAGTATAGGGCTGTCCTGCCATGGTAAAGAGGATAGCGTCAGATAAGCTAAATGCTAAAGCTGACAAATGTTTGTTCATTGGATATCCAAAGGAAACAATTGGATATCTGTTTTACCAACCAGAAGCACAAAAGGTATTTGTGTCTAGAAATGCTCACTTTTTGGAAAAGGAACACTTACTTGCAAAAGTCAGTGGGAGCAATATTGAACTAGAAGTTCAAGAGAAAGAGACAGACAATCAACTGATTAACCCCGTTCTAGATACACAAGAGAGTGTGATCTAAGAACAACCTGTCGAAACACAATCATTAAAAAGATCAGGTCGTGTTCATAAGGGTCCCGATAGATATGGGTTTATCATCAGTAATGATAAGGAACTATATCTTATGGAAGATGATGAACCAAGGACATATGATGAGGCAATGAAAAGCTCAGATTCTGATAAAGGGCAAAAGGCTATAAAATCAGAAATGGATTCCATATGCGAGAACTAAGTTTCGAATTTGGTTGATGCACCGCAAGAGGTTAGACCAATTGGGTGCAAATGGGTCTTCAAGAAGAAGATAGACATGAGCAGTAATGTAATTACCTATAAAGCAAGGTTGGTTGTAAAAGTTTATAGTCAACGGGAAGGTATTGACTATGATGAAACCTTCTCACCGGTAGCCATGCATAAATCCATTAGGATACTCCCCGCCATTGCTGCTCATTATAATTATAAGATCTGGTAGATGGATGTAAAAACAACATTCCTGAATGTGGATTTAGATCGAGATGTGTATATGACACAACCTGAGGGTTTTACATCTCAGAATGGCTCAAAGGTATGCAAGCTACAAAGATCCATTTATGGACTTAAGCAAGCATCCAACAGTTGGAATATAAGGTTTGATCAGACAATTTGGGAACTGGATTTCTGCACAAATGCAAATAAGCCTTGTGTTTATAAGAAGTTTAGTGGGAGTGTAGTCATTTTTCTAGTATTGTATGTTGATGACATTCTGCTAATAGGAAATGACATTTCTCTTCTTCAAAACGTTAAAGTATGGTTGTCAAAAAAGTTCTCCATGAAAGACCTTAGTGAAGCAGCATTTACACTAGGTATAAAGATCTACAAGGATAGATCTAAGAGGCTGTTAGGTCTTTCTCAAAGTACGTATATAGACAAGGTGTTGAATAGGTTCAACCTTGAGCATTCTAAGAAAGGTTATCTCTCGATGATAAAAGGGATTAACCTATCTAAGGCTGAGTGTCCAAAGACAGCTCAGGAGAGAATGCACATGAAGGACATACCCTATGCATCCGTAATAGGATCCATCATGTATGATATGATATGTACTAGGCTGGATGTCTCTCAGGCTTTGAGCTTTATGAGTAGATATCAATCAAATCTAGGTGAAAAGCACTGGATGGCCGTCAAGGCAATCCTTAAGTACTTGAGAAGGACTAAGGATGAGTTCTTAATTTATGGAGAAGGCGACCTCACTATCAAAGGTTACACCTATAAGTCTCAGCCAAGTTTTGTGTATGTGTTAAATGGAGGGGCAGTATGCTGGAAGAGTTCCAAGCAAGAAACTACTGCTAATTCAACCACGGAATCTGAATACATTGCTACATGCGAAGCAACAAAAGAAGCTATCTGGTTAAAGGGATAAATTGGTGATCTTGGTGTGGTGCCTAAGGCTGTTGATCTAATTACTTTATATTGTGATAACTATGGTGCTATAGCTCAGGCAAAGGAACCACGGTCTCATAAAAAAATAGACATGTATCCAGAAAGTATCATATAATCAGGGAGATTGTTGATGCTAAGATAATAAGATTAGAATATGTACCCACTGGTCAGAACCTCGCGGATGGTCTGACAAAACCATTGACTCAAGTCAAACATGACCAGCATGTTAAAGTATATGGATTAAAACATATGGCTAATTGGCCTTAGTGCAAGTGGGATTTTGTTGGATATGATGTATGCCCTTAAGGCAATTAGGGTGATATATCTTAATTATGTAATAGTACGAATAATTTGTTTAATCAATAAAGGCATTTAATCGTTTGTTTATATCAATATGCTTGTGTGTATGTGTGTGTGTGTGTGTGTATATATATATATATATATATATATATATATATATATATATATATTAAAGCTGGTTAAATATATATTCATTGATGTATGCAAAAGTCCTCGACATATCATAGCATAAAGTCAGAGAAATTATAGTTGGACTATATTTGGTGGAACCTGCTTCATGTGCAATTATGATTATGTCTAAACTATCCCTAGTCATAGTTTCATCAAGAAAGGATATTGATGAAACGGAAAGACTAGCATGTGGTCAACTTTCGTGGAAAGGGTCCAAGTAGTTAATCTCCTAAAGACTGAAGGTGGTGCCTTAAGTTTGACACCTGGATATATCTGGGAGATATATTGGAGACCGCAGCAAGATAAACACTTGGTATTTATATTAATGTGTTAGTGTTTATATTCATGCAATAAGCTTTGTGAATGTCCTCATACTTGAGATGCTAGCTACCTTGTGTGGTACTATTGCTATACTTTACGTCATTACTATGTACTCATTAATTTAGGGTGTTACAGGTGATTACGGGTATAGTGATGATATCACGTTGTTAGGCTGAGTAGTTGGAAAGAATCCATCGCTTCGGATATATTAAGGAGTTGTACCTGGCCGCTTGTTAAAGTGATGGTTGCCATAAACCTCTGATCAGAGTATATGTTTGATAGAAATGGTTTCTAGTCAAACACACTATGGTAAAAGGCAATATACTTCAGTAACAAGTAATAACTGGGTTAGCTTGGAGCAACCTCGCTATTAGTGGGTTAACACTTTAACCGAACCCAATAAACCAGATGGTACTAATATTAAAGAATGGAAGGAATTTATTGCACTGGATAACTATTGTATTAACCGGGATTAAGTCATAAGCATAAATGACGTTTCGAATAATGGGGGATGGTAGACCCTTGATAGAGGCGTACTATTGTCGTTTAAGGTAATCGAGTTCTATTCACGGTCTAGAGCATCGAGCCAATGGTTCCATTAGAACAAGGGTTGGCTAAGCCTTACCAGCTCAATACTTTGGGATCCTATAAGGTCACACACATTAGACCTTCATCGAACTAAGTAAAGAACTAATAGATATATTTTATTACGAAAATATAACATAAATAATAATTAGATTATTATTTGATTGGTTAAAATTGATTAGATCAATTTTGGATAGACCAAGGAATTTATTTTGACCGGTAACTAATTAATTAGAGTCACGAATAAATTATAATTGATTAGATCAATTTTGGTTGGACCAAGAAATTTATTTTGACTCGTGACTAATTTATTAGGGTCAGAAAATAAATATTTGAAAAAGGATTAAAAAGGGGAATTTTGCATTGGCGAGTTTAATTGGACCGAGAGTACAAAAGTATTTTGTACAGACTCGAGTGCACGGGAGTACACTAAAAGGTGTGTGAGCAATGCTGGGCATTGCTCGCAGCAGCCCATAAAAATGGGCTGCACATGCACAGCCTAAAAGCAAGGCAATGTGCACACAACATGCACACTGTGTGCACATGGGATGTGAGTAATTACTCCCATCCCACATCCTTCAAAAGGGGGAGCAAAATGCTCCCCTAAGCCTATATATAGGCTATTCCCTTTCCTTTCAAATTGTACTAAGCTCAAAGCATAAATCATAAGCGAGATAATTAATCTCTCGGGTAATTGAGCAAGTTATTTTTGTGGAGCCTGAATTTATTCGGCACCGTTAATTTATATTTTTGAGTGAGGCTTCTAGAGTGGTCTAGCAACTACTCGAGGCTTCTTAGTTCTTCCTCCTGGAGAGGTTTTGGTTGGTGGGGTTCGTGTGGATACTGATAGAGGCTATCCTACGACTGGAGGCTTGTGCAAGAAGGTTCTGCAAAAGCCCGCTTCGACTGGTAAGTTCTTTTTCTTTCTCTTTTGATTATTAAGTTTTTTCTGAAGTGTTTTTAGACTTAATAATTATGCTTAGGTTATTTTTGCATGCTTAGTTTATTTTATGCTTAGGTTATAACTTAGAGTTATAACATGCTTAGTATAAAATAAATATGCTAGGATATAATTTGGAATTATGGTATGCCTAGTCCTTTAGTATGCTAACCTAGGTAGAGAATTATTTAGTTAAGGCTTTATTTAATTTATATGCAACTAATAGGAGTTCCTGGGAATAGGGATAAAATTTTGAATTTCCGTCATGCCTCTTATGCATGTTAAATTTGACTGTCAGTTCCCAACAGGAACAGGATCCTAACCACCACCTGGTTTCGACTTTGCTAGTGCTATGGCACAATTCCTGAACTCGGATGCTTTCCAAGCTTCTATCCAAACTACTGTTCAGGCAACCGTTAAGCGAGATCTTGAAGATAGAAATTCTAATTGAGTATCGGCATCTGATATTCAGGCCCAGAACGGTTCGGCATAGATGTCGACCAGTCTGGTAGGGACGAGACCACGTTGCACCTGTGTTTCAATCAACCCAGCCTATGGCGAGCCCATTCCAGTTTGGGCAAGCTTCAGCTTTCTTATCAACTTCGACCGTTCCATTAGTTGTGCCTTTTAATCCAAGACCTTCGCTCCAAGCTTTACTCCCCCGGTATTTACTCACCAGTGCCTAGCTTCTCAACCACTACCCTCTTTCACACCCCTGCAGTTCATTGTAACTTCTAAAGGCACCATCTACCCTTAAAATCCTTTAACCAGCCAATTGGCTATTCGCCCTCCGCTACCTGTGACACTCAATGACCAGGTCACACAACCGCCAGGTGTGACACCCGAGGTAGTCGCTTTTGTCTGATAAATGATAGCTTATCAAACTATCAATGACCAGGTCATGTATTCCTCAGATGCGACACCTGAAGCCCTGGCTATCCCTCATAAATCGGTCAGTTACTAGGTCACACAACCTTCGGGCGTGACACCCGAGAACCAAGCTTACATCAACCACCTCATCACCACCAAGAAATCTGAAAGAGATGAAGACTGGGTCCCCGATAATTTCACTATGCCGAACATGGCTCATTATGATGGTTTTGGAGCACCTGCCTCTCATATTATAATGTATGAAAGAGTAATGCACATAATGAAGTTAAGTGATAAGGTGCTTGCTAAAATGTTTCCCTACTCCCTTCGGGGTCCTGCCCTCGAATGGTATCACACCTTGCCGCAACATATTATCGCCGACTGGAATCTCTTATCCAAGGCATTGAAAGTGCATTATGGTTTTAATACTATGATGGAAATAACCCCTCTAGCATCTTGAGAGGGTCCACCAAATGCCCAATAAAACTTTTAAGCAATACTTCAATCGGTGGATGTCAACTCAGGTCTTAATGAAATCCAAGCTAAGCCTTGAGGAAATGATTATCAAACTCCTCAAAGGATCTCTCCCCCTGTTCTGCAAGGAAATGGCTACTGATTCCTTTCTTTCTTACAAGACTATGTTCAAGAAAATTGAGAAGATTGAGCGTGAAGCAGAGCTTGAGAAGGCCGAAAGAGCAGGGAAATCGTGGTTCAGAAAGAATGAAGCTCAACCTTCAACCCTGGCACCAGCTAAGCCTAAAGCACCGGCTGCAATTCAAGCCATTTCTCATACCCCCGCTGTGCCCCTCACAATTACTCTAGCTTTGTCAATGGTTGCCACAATCCAGCCTCCTCGCCCCCCTTTATTTTGACTAACCCTTATAAGTTGCCCCTACGGGTCATCTTCTAGTGTTTGAGGGAAGCAGGTTTCATACAGTCCCTTCAGGAATACAAGCCACCTAGACCTAAAGATAAAAACAACTTTTGTAACTATCATATTCAGGGTTGACACCAAACCAACAATTGCAAGGCCCTTCTCCCAGCAATTCAATGCTTGGTTAGCGAAGCAAATATCGCTGAATCGGATAAAGCCTCGAGCACTATGAATAATCCTTTACCAAAATTTGGGAATAAGGTTGGCATGTCTAGTCTGGTTTATCTGAAGCTACAATCTTCAGTCTCCTTGCTCAGAGGTCGGATAGTAGTAACGCTATCCTGGTCATCGGTTCAGGTGTCCCATCTTACTCAATTTTTGATCTTATCAATCAAGCCAACATAGGGGTCAACTCTATCCAGAGGATGGAAATCGATCCAAACCAACCAAGGCAAGAGAGCCGCAGGTCCAAACCATTCATGGCAAAAAGAGTGAAAGCTGAGAAGAAAACACTGTTCAGTGTAGATTCCTTTGTTTCGAAGGAGAACTATTCTAATGAAGATGGGGAAATGGCTCGAGAGACCAAGGCCATAAGCACCGACTTATTCAAGGTTGATCAAAATTACCTCTTTAGCATAGATAAGTATGAGCTCCAAAATCTAGATTTAGACTTTGAGGAGCAACAGTATCTATTTGAAATACGAGCCACTAAGAGTGTCTTGCTCGACGATGTCCTTAATATTACTCGGAGTGGTCGTGTATATCAGCCTAAAGACCGATACCTCTGATTAAGTCAAGATTCGGTTCCTGGTAGGGTCGAAACCACCGTGAGACCCCCATCTCCACCACCACCTATCCCTACCAGTCTTGAGGTTGACCCTCTCATTACCTAGCTAAAAAACACCCAAGCCCGATACATTATTTGGCAGCTGGTAATCGACTCTAAAAGGCATTATAAGGGCTTGATTAAATGACTCCTCAATTCAGAAGCTAATCCAGCCACCTTATTCGTTGAGATGTGTGCCATAGTGGGAGAAGGCATTCCCCTGAGAATAGGGCCTCAGATTATGTTCGATCGTTTTGATCCTATGCTTGAGGGTAGGGATCACAACGGGGCCTTATTCATCTAAATCCGAATTCTCGATAAGGTTAATCCGTGCATCATGGTGGATGATGGCTCCACTCTAAATCTATGCCCTCTAAAAATTCTTCCTCATCTAGGACTATCAAAGGACATGCTTGAAAAATCCAGCACGGTTATTAGGGCTTATGATGATTCAAAGCGCAATTTAATTGGGACATTTGAGGCAGAGGTCACTGTGGAAGGTGTGGCGAGCAATGTGTGTTTCACTATGCTTGACATTCCTGTTACCTATTCTCTATTGCTTGGCCGACCATGGCTTCATACTTTGGGCACTATTCCCTCTACACTACACCAGAAAATCAAGCTAATTCATAAAGACAGAATGGTAACTATAGAGGCTGATCCTGCTTCTGTTATGGCTATTATGGAAGCCGAAGCTAGTTTAGAAAAGGGCCTTTAGATTGCTATAATTAGGAAAGATCAGAAGTCTCCTCCCCTTTGGCACAACTACCTTCATATGGGTATGGATAAACTAATAAAGAAATCTAGTTACAAGCCTGGCAGAGGTGGAGGAATACACGAATAGGGAATTATTGAGGCATTGGACCCAAAAATCCTTACCTATCAAGCTGGATTGGGATATAAGCCTAGAAAAGCCTATCGCCATAGCCCCTCCTGCTACTGCTATATGGTCGCTGTGTGTGAGATCCAAGGCAAGAGGCCTTATAAGGGAGAGCCTGAGCCAATCAAGTATGGCGGAAAAATATAGCCCGGCTTTAAAATCTTTAAAGATGTCTATGACTTTGAGACTGGTCACATGATAGTTTTAGCTGAACCTAAGCCTACTAAGCATGATAAGCTTGTCAATAATGTTTCTGATAAGTCTAAGGGAAAAGGTAAGATTCATCCCGAAGATGAGCTTGATAGAAGTAATGAAGAGTATACAGATCCAAAAATTGAAAATGCTGTGGCAACCGTAACTGAAGCTATGGCACTGCTGATGAAGAAAGGCTGGAAGAGTAAGGGAATCCGGGAAGAAGATGATATGGCAGCGATAGTAGGGAAACTTACCAGGGCTCTCGCCAATAAGGCTGACCTGTGTGGGGGGCCATCACTCATCATTACCTAAAAAACTGCTCTAGAGCACGACCTGGGCACCATTCTGATAGATAATATAGAGGATGCTACTCCTATTAATGTTCCTACTGAAGTCCCTTCGCTTGTGGAGGAGGATATGGAAGATGTAATTCTTAATATCTCTGATGTGTTTGATGCAAACAATGCTGCTTATGAGGCTTTTAATGCAATGAATAACTCCTGTTCTGCTTACTTATTTAATATCTTTCCTAATGGATCCATGCATTCACATAACAATACGCATAATGTTTTTGGCATTAGTGATACATTATTAACTGAAATAAACCTATATACAGATGATAATCCTAAAATGGTGATCATTTCTAAAGATTTAACTCCCGAGGAAAGAAGTGAGATCATAAAAGTGCTTAAAAATCATGTTAACACTTTTGCCTGGTCGTACGAAGACATGCCTTGGGTTGACCGATAAATCGCCGAACACAGAATCCCAGCTGATCCTAAATTTTAACCTATCAAGTAGAAACTTCACCGATTGAGACCAGAATGGGCAGAATAGGTTAATATAGAGGTTTTAAGGTTAATTAAAGCTCGATTCATTGAAGTAGTAGAATACCCGACTTGGTTGTCCAACATCGTCCCAATTCTGAAGAAGGATGGTAGGATCCGGGTTTGTGTGGATTTCCGAGATCTCTATAAAACCTCATCGAAAGACGACTTCCCAGTCCCACACATCGATGACCTGATTGATAGCACCGCCAGGGTGGCTATGTATTCATTCATGGATGGGTTCTCAGGGTATAATTAGATTCTGGTTAATATTGTCGACAAAGTCAAAACAGCGTTCATCACTGAATGAGGGGTGTATTGCTACAAGGTAATGCCGTTCGGATTGAAAAATGTCGGGGCCACTTATCAGCAAATTGTAACTGCCCTCTTACATGACATGATCCATAAAAAAGTGGAAGTGTATGTGGATAATATGATTTTAAAGTTCGCTACTCGTGAGGAGCACCCTGTTGCTCTCGACAAGTTCATGACTCATATTGAAAAGTATAACCTCCGCCTGAATCCAAAGAAGTGCATATTTGGAGTTACCTCTGGCAAGCTGTTGGGATACGTGGTTAGCTAGAAAGGGATTGAAATGGATCCAGACAAAGCTAAAGCCATTAGGGACATGCCTCCCCCTAAGATAGAGAAGGAGGTCCGATCGTTTTTAGGGTCCTTGTAGTATGTTACTCGGGTCATTGCTCGCCTCACTACTATTTGTGAACCCATCTTTAAGCTATTAAGAAAATAGCAACCCGTGGTATAGAACGATCACTGCCAAGTAGCATTTGATAGAATCAAGGCATATCTTATTGATCCACCCGTCTTGACACCCCTAATCCCAGGGAAACCACTCATCCTTTATCTGGCTATCGAGGAAACTTCTGTTGGGGCTATGCTTGTCCAAGAACATGCTGATAAGCATGAACATGCCATCTACTAAGTGAGTAAGAAGTTATTGGATTATGAAATCCGGTGTTTGATTATAGAAAAGACCTGCACTACCATGGTTTGGCTCACTAAGAAGTTGCGACATTATTTCCAATCTTATCGCATCCAAGCCGTGGCCAAGATCGATCCAATAAAGTTTATTTATCAATCCCCTACACTAGCCGGTAAATTTTCTTGATGGTTACTTATCCTATCTGAGTTTGATATTGAATATACAACCCGGAAGGTCATTAAGGGGCGGGCTATAGCCAAATTCCTAGCTAATCAACCCCTCAACTTTAACTATAAGGAAAACTTAAAGTTTCCTGATGAGCAGCTCGCCTCTATTATAACCCTTGACGAATTTTGGATAATGCACTTTGACAGTGCCATGAACCGCCAGGGAGCAGGTCTCGGGGTCATCATCATCACGCCAGATAATGAGATAATCCCACTATCCAAACGCTTAGAATTCACTATCACCAACAACAGCGCTGAGTATGAAGCTTGCATGTTCGGCCTTGAGGCTCTTCTTCAGGTTTGGGCCCGCCGTGTATCCATCATCGAAGATTCAGCTCTGGTTGTCTGTCAGGTTATTAGAGATTAGGAAAGTAAAGAAGAATCTCTCCGTCCTTATGTTGAGGCTGTCCGCGAATTGTCTGAGAAATTTACTGCGTGCTTATACCGTCATGTCCCTCAGGATGAAAATCAAATAACTGATGCTCTCACCACTCTCGCATCCATATGGGAAGGACCCCAGCAGTAGCCTATCCATCCTTTAGTTTTGTTGTCAACTAAGATCCCATATCATGTTCAATCGGCTCCTCCAATCCTCGCCATTTCATTCGAACCTTGTTGGTATTCTGACATCGTCCTATTCCTTCAGACCGGCCAATACCCTATAGATTCTTCTGACTCCGACCGTACCACCCTACTGCGGCTCACTATCCAGCTTCATATTGTGGATAATGATCTGTTCAAGTACACCAGTGACGGCCTACTTCTCTGTTGCCTCACTGACTCTGAGTCTCAGAATGTAATGACCCAGGTCCATGCCAGTGACTATGGCCCTCATATGAACGGTCCTGCTCTCGAAAAGAAAATTTAGCTACTAGGGTATTTTTGGCTCACTCTTATAGCCGATTATATCACCCAGGTTAAATAATGCCACTAATGCCAGGTTTACGGAGATATGAATCATCTGCCGCCCACCAAACTCCATCATTTATCCATCCCTTAGCCATTCTCGGTATGGGGGATAGATATAATTTGTGAAATCCGTCCTTCTTCAACAAACGACCATAGAATCTTGGTGGTAGCAGTAGATTACTTCTCAAAATGAGTGGAAGCCGAATCCTTCACTAATGTCACTGCCAAGCAGATGGCCAAGTTCATATAGAAGCACATCTTCGCTTGGTATGGGCTCCCACACCATATAGTCTCAGACAATGGGGTACAATTTTAAGGAGCAAATGCTTCTCTAATTAAGAAATACGGGATCAAGCACCATAGATCTTCCCCATATAGACCGCAAGCTAATGGGGCTGTTGAGGTAGATAATAAATCGGTAAAGATGATTCTCTCAAAGATAATAGCGGTTATAGGGATTGGGCAGATAAGCTACATTTTGCTATTTAGGGATATCGCACTAGCACTTCCACCTCGACAGGCCAAACTTTATTCTCCCTGGTCTATGGGATGGAAGCGGTCTTGCCAGTTGAAACTTAGGTGACCTCCTTAAGAGTCACTCTAGAAGCTAAATTAAAAGAGTCTGAATGGACCCAAGCGAGATTTGAACAGTTGAACATGATGGATGAGCAGAGGTTAAAGGCCCTCGACAACCTCCAAATGTACTAGCAACGTATGGCTTGAGCATACAATAGTCGGGTAAGACATCAGAAGTTCCCCCTGAAGTCTGGTGATCTGGTCCTTAAACAGCTGAAAATTTTTACCTTTGATGTGAGGGGTAAATTCAGGCCAAACTGGGAAGGACCATATGTAATAAAGAAGCTACTTAGCAAAGGGGCAGTTAAGCTTATGGACATGGATGGGAATGAGTTTGTGAATCCTGTGAACCAAGACAGGCTTAAGCATTATCATATTTAATTCCAAAGAAACAAATCGGAAAAGCAACGCACTAAAAAAATATATACGTGATAATTACCCGCCTTTCGGTCTTTTATTGATCTGGTAAAAATTAGGGTGACGCCAGATAATTGGTATCCTGCAAACCAGGCGTGCAAAAATTAGGGGATGAGACAAACCCGCTAGATCGTAAACCTAAAAAGGGCGATCTAGGCAAAAGTTAGGGTATGTGAGCAAAGAGCAAGTGCCTTCTAGAAAACCGATCTCGGCTAGTTGGCACCAGGAGTTAAATCAATGGGAATGTCAACCAAACATCATGTACTTTATTTTATCTCAATTAATGAAAGTTTCTCTTTTGTTGAAATCTAAATGCTTAGACTTATATGGATCATGTATTCATAGGATTAAGACAACTTTGGCAAGCCTTGGACAGAATTAATTTTATTATCAGATGCCAAAAAAAAGAGGTCTGATAGTTCTGACAAAAGCAAGTCTCAAATTGAGCTTCCCGCATCATCATCACAGTACCTAGAGATCCGTCTCAATGTGGTAGTAGAAAGAGGCTCCTCCCCCTGCTCCACACGTTCCCCCTTAAAGCGAGCCTATGACCGCTTCCAATGGGTTGGCAAGCCTCTTATCTCAGCAAGCCATCCCATGTAATGTGTGTCAGTCTCGATGGTTTCCTCGTGATCATAATCCAAAATCTCAAATACAGCTTCCCTGGACCACTACTCCCTAATATGGTTGACCCACCTAGCTTTGTAAACTCCAATCTAGTTGTGGGGCAGTTTGATTAGGATTCTTTGTCTCTTGCCATACTGACGGCACAGCTGGTAAGGGATGTAAAATGAAGATTTCTCCAGACCTATCAATTGAACACAGGCTCCCCATGATTCTACAACCACATCCTGAATTCTCCACCATGGACTAACCTATTGAACCTACGCGTCAGTATACCCCCTCAAAATAGGCACCCAATCATCGTATGTCAGTTCAACAAATCAGCCCGTATAAGCCCTCTCTCCCTTAGATGGATGGGAATATACTTTTTTGGGTTCCCTCATAGTGCCTCCCTCAACCTCAGTTTCTCCATCAGCTATACCTATAATTCAAACCCAGGTAAGGATTGGGAAAAGAAATGTATGGAATCAAAAAGAATAAAAAGTACCTGTAATAATATGAGCTGGTCTCCGATAAGTGATGGGTCGACAGAAGTAGCATCCATGTTCAGCAAAACATCGGCCAATCCCACAGCCACGGGAGAAGCCCCTGTCAACATAGGGCTGATAAGTGAAATCAGTCTGGGCGGAGCAATTAGGCTCACTCCATACATAAACTTCGCCATGAGTAGCAATGCCACTATGAACGGCCAAGCAAAGTGGGATCGGGGCGCTCCACGACACCACTCCAGAATCGCTCTGAGCTGAAACCCAAGTTTGTTAGGCAACTGAGATAGAAATGGGTCCACAGAATCCAAATTCCATAACCCTCGAGGAATTCCATCTACGCCAAAATGAAAGTCTGGCAGTGCTAGCGTAACGCGTTTAGGACACGGTGTCCCCAAAATAGTATGGAATTCTTCGAGCAAGGGGCAAAGCTTTAACGATGAAAATCGGAAAATGTGGTCCATTAGATCCTAAAAAGATAGTGCTGCTCGAAGGAACTTGCAGCTTACGGGCCATATTGTGACATATCGAAACCCCTAAAGCCTGAATTTTTCAAGCTTCTTCTAGTTTGCATTTCCCAGACTTTATAGAAAACCCCGTAGGTTTTGATTGTGGGTTGCCATGACAGGAATTGACAGAATGGTCGAAATCCGATTACTGGAGAAATGATACCACCGGCGATGTGACTGATGCCGCCGGTGATGTAAATGATGCCGCCGGCGATATGGATCAAATTGCGCAATATTAGTTGATGCTGCTGGTGATATGGGCTTTCAGACAGCCCTGTATATATTATTTTAGCTAGTTGAGTTTGGGTGATATGAGTCATGCCGCCGGCGGCATGAAATTAATTTTTCGGCGACATCAGAAGCATTTTTCTCATTGCAGACCTGTACAAAACCTATAAACAATCCTATAACCCATTCCCATTACCTGTCCGAATGCAATCCATTTTATTTGAAGTAAAAAAGGCCCGAAGGCACAAACCATCCAAAAATTCTAAATATCTAGACCACAGAAACAAAACCCAATAATAAATCCAAATTATTCTAACCCCAATTTATCATAAGTACAAACAAAGAACTGAAAAGCAAAACAAAAATATAAAGCTAAGCATACCAGCCTCTACCGACCGGGAGGGATGAAATGTCATCAGGGCTTACAAGCCAATCTCTAACATCATCATCATCTTCCTCCCTTCCCTCTATAATGGGCACACTGCTAGACTCCTCAACCACGGCAAATGGGCATCGACCGGCAGACATCTTCACCCCCCTGCGATTGGTGCTACCTGGGTGCACACAATCTAGATTTTGCTTGCTCCTCCATTCCTAAATAGTAGCCGCCAACTGACCCTTAAGGTCACTCACACGACGCCAGAGTCCTGTAGTCTCCTCCTTATATCTTCATCAGGCTGCATCGGTATCTGATAAGAAAAGGGCAAGATATCCTACAAACTAGGGAAAACATCAGCAATGCATATCATTCATAACATCCATACATGCATCTTAGCATATTTTAGCATAGGCATAAATAGGCAATGCACCTGAACAAGGACCGATTACCCGATAAGCATGTCCCGAAGAGCAAAGTTGTTCTCTACAAGCTACTCCACATGGCTTCACGTCACCTGAAAAATCCAAAAGGCAAATCATTAGACACCCGCATCAGGCCTTACATAAGTAGTGTTTTTTGGCATAAAGATGGGATCACACCAGCTTGAGCCTATATTCTTGGGGAGGAACTCACCCCGAGAATTCATCAGCAGGAATGTGGTTTCCATTGGGTTGACCAGATGCCCCTCCACGAAATCTATACCCTCCGGTACACCATAGTACCGAGTCCCACTCTAGTTATCCCAACCTCTCTTCCTCACAGGTTCCTGAAAAATATAAAAGACACACATCAGCAACATTCTTAAATAATTTCAAAATCAGGCACATAAACACAATCATACCTCAAAAGAACGTTGCCCCCCTTGGGACATTAGCACACTCCCGCCGGCTACATCCGCGCCTGCCTCATCCTTCCCCTCGGGCTCAATCCCAACATCACCTTCAAGCTCTTCATCTTCTTCCTCCTCGACATCTACGATACCTTTGAGGCGCCTTTTCTCCTCCTCCAGCCGTTGTTTATTATATTACTCAATCGTATCATTCCTATGGATGAGGGGACACAAGGGGAGTAGACATTACTGGTGCTGCTCGTAGAGGCTAGGGACGCTAGGGATCACTCAGTTATTCCCCTCAATATAATCGGCCTTGTCAGCCTCAGAGGTAATCACCAAATAGGGCCATCATAAGCCCCTAGGAGGATCAGCAGGCACCGGCTTATCGGTAATCAGGAAGCACCTCCAGCCCTGGACATGCTCACCTAGATACCACTGATGGGACAAAGGACACTCCATGACAAACCTACGGTCATCCACCTCCCTCCTAACCCTCGCAACCTCTGTCAGGTTCTCCATCCCATCAAATGGATCCAGGATAAGCTACACCAACAATCAACCAAAACAACCAATATAAGTTCACTAACGCTTTTGTTTTATTCTAAAGTGTAAAAACAAGGACTAAATTAAAAATTGCATACCAAGCTCAACCGCGTGCTCCTCAGGACCTCCCTGTATTTGGTAGGGTACTTAGCCTTCTTGCCAACACCCCCGCACCAGCGGGCGAGAAAATGGGAACCCGGTGATACAGTCTTCTTGAACTCGACCGGTGGGAGGATCTGATGCTCAAAAGCCCAAGCCTGCATAAGTAGCAATTGGTCAGCTTAAACAGAAAATAAGACATCCATAATCAAGTAAAATGCTTCTAAAAAGATATACCTGGAGTAGCAGATGGCAGAGGCGAAGGGCTTTCGCCTTCTTCTAGGCTCCCACATCCAGCCCGTGGTATAGCTGAGCCAAGATAGCCCTAGGCCAAAACTTCCTCCTAATGCCTGCCACGTCCTCCACATTAGTTATCAGTATGTAATTAATCTTGCTCCCCGAGATTAGGAAGAACAGCACGGTGAGTAAAGAAATCATGAAAGACCAGACACAAGCCTCTCTCTCATCCTCAGGCACCACTTCTACCCGAGTCCAGTATTGGTGCAACTCACCGTAAGAGAGCCGCCCTGAAACGGGCTTCAAACTAAATAACTCTTTCACCTACCTTACCATAGGCCTCTCAACATAGTACTTATCCATGTAAGCATCAAAGTGAATGACCTTGTCAGTCTAAGGAAGCTCGGTTATAGCAACGACATCGGAGGGTGTAATCGTCGCTCCCCCAAAAGAGAAGTAAAAAGTGTGGGTGGTCTTAGACCACCTCTTGGTTAGGGCTGTCATGGCTGAATGAGAGAGCTTGGGCATTAGCATTGGCATAATCCAGGCCAGGTCCCCGAATCTCGTCTCATTGATGACAAGTGCAAGCACGGGGTCCTTCTCTTAAATATGGTGCCACCACTCGCCGATGATGCCCATCCCCCCAGTATAAGTTAGTTCATATGGCTGCAAAATCAAAAACAAAATAGATAAGTCCTAGGTATTTTCTCATCACTGGAACCTGATAGAAAGCTGCTGATATAGCTTCTGCTAGAAGCGATGTCGCCGGCGGCATCACTCCATACCGCTGGCGACATGAATGATGACACCGACGACATCACTTTAAATAGAAGCGACATCAAACTTCCTTAGGCCTTTTTGCAAGGACTGATGCCGCCAGTGACATCACTCATGTCGTCGACGACATCGCTACCTGCGGACAGAACCTATTTTCCCCAAAATCGTACCTATCATGCCAAAACCACAAAAATCACAATCAATCAAACAATTAGCCTAAAAATGGTAAAAATCAAACCTAAAGCATGCAATATGAGTTTAAAATCAGTCTATTTCACACTTATAACTCCTATCATGACACGATTTCAAGCCTAAGGCCGAATGGAAACTTAACCCAAAAAGAGGAGATTCGGGTTTTACGGGATTACCTGGACATAGAAAAGGTGCTTTTCCTTCTCCGGAGTTAGATTAGTGATAGGAGAATTGATCCCGTATCCATACATCTTAGTCGACTCCTTCAATCCATAAGCAGCAAGAACAGAGAGACTTTTCAACCCTTAAACAGAGGAATCAGGTAGATCCTCCCTAGCCTTAGCAGATTTGCCCCTGAAAGCCTTAGCAACTCTCTTCCTGATTAGAATGACGGAAAGAAAAAATCAAAAATTTAGAGAAGAGGAGAAGGAGGGGTATTATTTCTGTATGAGAGGAAGAGGACTTTACTTCCTTTTAAACTGTCGTGCAGAATTTGAGGAGTTTTAATTTATCTGAAACTGTCCACTCATACCGCCGGCGGTATCACGCCATACTGCCAGCGATATTGCCCCTTTTAGTTCAAATTTTGAAATTACTTGACCAGTCAAAGCTGCCACGTTGCCCTCATGCCACTGGCAGCATCGCTCTATACCGCCAGCAACATCATTCATGCCGCCGGCGACATCGCCCTTCCAATTCAAATTTTTTGAGCAAGTCCGACCAAAGGACTACCTATCCACAAAGCGCAAGCCTGATTAAGGGGCAACCAATCTGCAAAACAAAAAGTCCAACCAAGAGACAAACTCTCCTCAAAGCACAAGCCCGACTAAGGGACAAACTCTCCTCAAAGCACAAGCCCAGCACAGACAGCCTTTTGGCACTTTCGGCGGAATTGGTCAAAATGGCCTCGAAAAACACCCCATTTCATCTATAAAAGCACACCTCGAGCTGCAATTTAAGAGGGGGAACCATCTAATGTTAAAATTTTAATGTTAGAATAAAAAAATAGATTTTAGGGAGATAAGAATTAGATAAGATAGAAAAAAGGATTCCGATCCATTTTTCTTGGTTTTCTTCTTTGAATTCTTTGATTTTGAGCTTAAAATCACTAAATCCTGTAGTTCAATATCAACTTAATTAGATTTAGAAACCCAAAACACTCAAATTTACTACTAAATCATCGTAACAAGCTCCCTGGAGGTGTTTCTTTTCGGTTCATGAAGAGGTGGATTCACGGCCTGGAGGTAAAAATCCTGAGTCTCATAGCTCTTTGGCATTAATATTACTGATTTTTGTTAATTTTTGTTACTTTATATTCTTTTTTGGGTTTTCGGTCATTTTGACTGTTATCCCTGCTGCTATGAGAAATTAAAGTCACCGGAGACATGTGATGTCGCCGGCAGTATCAGCAATGTCGCCAGAGATATCACTGATACCGCCGGTGGCATTACATTCCCTAGAGACTTCATTTTCTTGTAGGACCCTTTCTTTATGGTACTCAGAAAGCCATGCAACTTGTCTGTATACTGATGTCACCAGCGATATCATTGATGTTGCCGACGGCATCATCCATGCCGCTAGCGACATCAACCATGTCGCCGGTGGCATCACTTGTATCATCGGCGGTATGACTTTCTGGACAGCAGTTTTATTTTCATTTGTTCCCAGATTAGTTTATTGTCTAAAACTAGGATGTATAGTGTAACGAAGGAGGTCCAAAACCCTTTGAAAACAGACTTCACCCAATAACGTGTGGCATTTTTCACTTATAACCCTGCTAAAGCAACGATCAAATCTAAAATTCGGTTAAAAACTAGAATTTCCCACAAATGCCGTTCGAATCTCATTTTAGCCATCCAATTGGGCTTTATAATATGGTAAATAAAATCTGTCATATCTGTGCTAACTATCTCTTGCAGGTAGATGTAAATCGGACATTCAGGTATTTTATTTATCGTATAGAACAATGTACAAGACCTGAAAGCTTTGAAATAACTTTATTTTTTGCGCTTATTTTTTAATGGCTATAAATATTTTATTCATCATGTCAATTGGTTGATAAACGCGAAAATAACAAAATAATTAAAAACACAAATGAATAGGATGGATTAAACCGATTAAGAAAGAATGAAGTATCTTAACTTGGCCTAATGAAAAATAGATAACATCATCCGAACTCAGAATCTCTACTTAAGGTATGGTCCAACCACCCGGTGCAAAAATCGTACAAAAAATTTCCCGATTGAGCTGAACCGGGTGGCGACTCTGTTTTTAGTACGGGATTTCGATTTCGTATCTTTTGGGCATTAAAATGTGCAACACAATTTTCAAATCACATCACTCGCATCCACTGTTACTCTTAAAGAGGCCGGCCCCACCGGCCCAGCGCCGTAGCCGCCGCGCTAAACGTCGTCCGCTCACACTACTTTTAAGGAATTAAAGTAAAAAGTTAATACAAAAAATAAGGTAACCCATTCGAATTATTATTCTATAAAGTTGAGTTTTTTTTTAAATTCAATCAGTTTGATCGGTTTTGAATTATTATTTTAATAGTAATAATTAATAATAATGATAACTAATAAAATTGATTGATGATGAATAGTCAAATAGTAATTAGTAAGAAAAAATAATTATAATACTATAAAATAACATAAAAAATTTAATAGAGAAAGATTGCTTTAAAAAATTAGTATTCAAATAAATATGTAATTGATCTACTCATATTCCTATTAATAGGGTGATATTTGAATGAAAGCTTGGGGCGGGTGTCCAATTTTTTTAATGTTTTTAAAGAAGGAAATATATATTTTCATAATATGGATGAAATAAATTTGGATAAAAATGGGAACAGCTTGTATAGGTGGGAATAATATTGGCACTAGAACCAAATATGCAACATGATTAATGGGATTCATAAAATATCAAAATTAATAATAAAATATATTGGGAGAATGTAATCAGGAAAAAAAGAAGGGCACATAAAATCCCACGGGTTGATCTTCTACCAATTAGTATAAGAAAAAAAATTGAATAAAATCCAAAATATTCAACTCTTAATATCGCGTTCAGATTCTCTCTTTCTTTTCCTCCTCTCTTCTATATCTGCCTAGGTTTTTCATTGAGGCTTCACCATTTACTCTAATCCTAGGTCGCTGTTTATAATACTAAATCAAGTCCGTTGTTTACACTAAATAGAGATTTTCCTCTATGTCTTGCCGATTTCTCATATCTATCTCATAGGTTGCTGAGTTCTTGCCATTCACACCATCTCTAATTTCTCTATTCTACATTGAGTTCGAATTCTCCAATTTTGCTTCTAAATCTGAGAGAGCTAATCTTAATTCCTTTCGATTTTACCCAATCCATACTCCATAGAACCTCCTCTGGCTGCCTATCGCACATTCCTTTGCCTCCACAAATTTCATAGACACCATTACTGAAGCTATAAACAGTGAAGTCATCTACTAAGACTGGAAAGGTACAATATCTTGTTTTCCATTTTCGAATTGGGTTTTGTTAAAGATTTTCAGTTTCTTCTGTGTTAATTTTGGGTATTTCTTTTGGGTTATTGGATTGTTGATTTCAAAATTGTACATTATAATTAAATCAAACCTTAGAATTGAAACAATTTGCGGAAAAATTGATTTTATCCATAAAACTAGAGCTTAATCATTATTAGATGACAAATTTTATGAATTTCAAGTAGATATGTTTATGTTTACATGTATTAGGATTCTTAGATTGATGTTAATAGTTGTTTGCGAATTTCAGTTTTCTGATAGGTTTTTGAATCAACTAAAACCATGGAACTTGAACTAAAATATGATTGAGATAGATTTTCATTAGTGTAATTGGTACTAATAGGTGCAGAATTGAATAGATCTTGATAGATATTGAATTTTTTGGATGTATAAATTTATTTCAATGTCAAAGGTAGACATGACATAATTAGTAGGATGTATACAACTTAAATTAAAAAAAATTTATTAGTGTTTATTAAAAAAAGGGTCAATAATGTGATCGAGCAACAACTTTTATTGGCATTCATTGATACTATGCTATTGTTTTTTATGTCATAACAATATGTATACTAGATGGAATCTTGAACTAAAAGGATATGAAGTAAATGCAGACTTCATAGTGTGGCAATGTTACATCAATTATGGTTGGAACCTTTTTTCTATAAATACAATTGACCTTTTTAAGAATAATAGAGGAAAAATAAGGCTGATGTTAATGTTGCCCAAAATTAAAAAAAAATCCAACGTCTAAAATTCCAGCGAACAGTTTTCATGTATTTTCACAAGAAATTAATTATCAATTCTTTATGGTAGTAAATTTTTTTGTTTGCATTTTGCTCTAATACATAGATGTTTGTTTGAACTGTAGCTTTTGCTGAAACTTGAGAAAGCTAGAATTCGAATTTGTTGCTGAAATTTAGCTGGTACCTGCTGCAATAACATTAGCTTTTTGCTGAATTTGTTGTTAAAGGACAAGTTTTACTATATCGAAAGTAAGCTTCTTCCATTCTTTTTAATCAGCATTTTTCATTGTAACTTTATAATTTTGCTTGTTAGGCTAATTTTAGTTGTGATTAAGAGATTCTTTTTGACCTTTTCCTGGCTACTACCTCCGTTGCATTTGAGTACCCAAAGTACTAAGTTCAAATTGCATAGTTTAATATATATAATATATAATATAAGTAGTTTATTTCATTCAATGTAGTTATGAGTGAAGAAGAAAATAGGTGGCCGAAACTCCCTAGGTATAGTGATGGATATATCAACGGGGTTAATGCTTTTGTGAGAAATGCATTTTCCAAATACCATGTTGGAAATGAATTGCAATGCCCGTGCAAAAGATGTTATAATCATCGATGGCAATTGCGTAATGTAATTTATGATCATCTCATTTAATATGGTATCTCTCCAAACTATACCAAATGGATCTATGATGTTTCATACATAGATTCACAAAACAAAATTGATGATATGGATTGTGACATGAGTATGTCGTTCGGAGATGATCTTGATACAATGTTGCATGCTACTTATCGGGACGAATTTAATTCTGAAGACCTAATGAAGGAGTTAACAAAGGACTAAATGCAGATGCTAAGAAGTTTTATCGACTTGTTGATGAGGGAAAACAACCATTATATCCGGGATGCAAGAATTTTTCTTGTTTGAGTTTCCTAGTTACGATTTTCCTTTGGAAGTGCAGTCATGGAGTAACTGAATCTGCATTTAGTGATCTACTGTGTTTGCTAACGTCGGCTTTCCCTTATGCTAATGTACCAAAATCTTTTAATGCTATAAAAAATATCATCAAAGATTTAGGTCTTGACTACCAAAAAATACATGCATGTTCCAATAATTGCATGTTGTTTTGGGGTGCAAATAAAAATGAAGAGATTTTTAAAAGTTGTGATTTATCAAGGTGGAAAGTCGTGGAAATGAATGATAATAATTGTGCAGAAAAGATTTAAAAAATCCCAGCAAATGTGATGCAATATTTTCCACTAATACCAAGGTTGTAAAGAATGTTTATGTGTAAAGAATTCTCCAAACTAATGAGATAGCATGCAGTAGATCGAAAAAGTGATGGAAAGCTAAGACATGCGGCTGATGGTGAGACATGGAAGACAATGGATGCCAAGTATCCCGAATTCGCATCTAAAATATGAAATGTTAGGCTGGGTGTATTATCTGATGGGTTTAATCCTTATCGAATGATCAGTATAAGTTATAGCACATGGCCTATTATTTTGGTAAATTACAACTTGCCCCCATAGTTAAGCATGAAAGCAAAAAATTTGATTCTTTCAACACTAATTTCTGGGCCAAATTCTCCAGGAAATAACATTGATGTGTATATGCAACCCTTAATTACAGAGTTGAAAGATTTATGGAATGTAGGGTTAGAAACTTATGATGCCCTGGATGATGGAACTTTTATGTTGCATGCTAGTGTCTTATAGACTATTAGTGATTTTCCAGGATATGCAATGCTATCAGGTTGGAGCAGAAAAGGGAAACTAGCTTGTCTAGCATGTAATTATAAGACCTCTTCTTTTTATTTGAAACATAGTAAGAAAATGTGTTACATGGGTCATAGAAAATTTCTAGACAAAGAAGACTCATGTAGGTCTGATAAAAGAAGATTTGATGGAAAAATTGAAATGGGAGAGAGTCCTAGAATTCTTACCGAAAAGGATATTGAAATATTATTAATCGATTATGTGAATGACTTTAGAAGCAAATGAGTAAGAGAAAGGCTAGTGATGATTGCCCTTGGAGGAAGAAGTCAATCTTTTTTGAATTACCATATTAGAGTGAAAATTTACTTAGACATAGCTTAGATGTCATGCATATTGAGAAGAATGTCTTTGATAATATTTTGGGCACTCTACTAGATATTAGTGGTAAGACGAAAGACCACTATAAGGCTCGTCAAGACTTACAAGATTTGGGCATTCAAAAAGTATTGCACCCTGTTCTCTCCAGTGATGGAGAGTACTTTGAATATAGGGTTGCTAGCTTTAACATGGCAAATGAAGAGAAGGAAAGATTTTGCTCAATGTTGAAGAATGTGAAATTGCCATACGGATATGTGTCTAATATTAGTCTGTGTGTCACCATTAAAGAGAGGAAAATCTCAGGTTATAAAAGCCACGATGCTCATTTTTTTCTACAATATTTGCTTCAATTTGCAGTGACATAATCATTAAAACCCATGGTTGCAATACCTTTAATTAGATTGGGTGCATTTTTTAGAGGTATATGAAACAAAGTTATTGATTTAGGGGAACTTAAGAAGTTGCAGCAAGGAATTGTAGAAATACTTTGTTTCTTTGAAAGCACATACCCACCTTCATTCCTTGACATAATGATTCACTTACAAATCCATTTATGCAATAAAATTGATCTTGGTGGTCCAGTGCATACTCGATGGATGTATCCGATTGAGCACTTTATAGGTAAATTAAAATCCTATATTTGGAATAGAAGTAAATCGGAAGGCTCTATTGCAGAAGGCTACTTGGCTGAAGAATGTTTGACTTTTTATTCGAGATATTTGGGTGGTGATGGAAAAACAACCGACAAGTATTCATCTATCTTTGAAAGGTCATACTCTTCAAATGATGAATATCCTTTAGGGATAGGGAAAAACAAAAATGGAAAAGCAATTTGTTTGGATAATGATACATATGTCAAAGCTCATCGGTACATTTTATTTAATTGCGACAATGAAGAAATACAACCACTGATTGAGTAAGATCTTATAATCCCTTTTTTCTTTCAACTAGACTAATTTTAGCAAATTAGTATGATTAATTATGTAATCTCATTAATTATTGTAGGGAACATCGATTGTTAGTTGAAAAACAAGTAAAGTTGAGGAAGTATAACCGAGAAAAAACACATGCAAAAGAGTTTCATAAATGGGTAAGGGTAGAGGTTCTAAAGAAAGAAAACATTTCAAGGGAACTTTCATCCTTAGCTAAAGGCCCAAATCGAGTAGCTAAGCGATTTAGTGGCTATGTGATTAATGGTTATAGGTTTCATACGAAGCAAAGAGATGCGAAGTGTACCACACAAAATAGTGGCATTTTTTTGACAGCCTTAACTACTAGTTTTGCAAGTTCTAAAGATGAAAGTCCAATAGTTAGGGCTGTTGGTTACTATGGAGCAATTGAGGAAATCATTCAAGTTGATTATTGGGGAGTTTATAGTGTTGTTTTATTTAGGTATTGTTGGTACCAACAAGAAAAGGACTGTTATAGTTTGACTCGGGTGAATTTCAATAAATTATGCCATAAAAATGATCCATTCATTATGGCGGCACAAGTTCATCAAGTGTTTTTTTGTTGAAGATCCAATTGAAAAGGGGTTGCATTTTGTTGTTAAGAAAATGACAATGGAGCAGTGTGATACACTAGAATGTAGGAATTCTAGCAATGACGAAGATATAAACCAACTTGCTTTAAGAGACACTAATGTTGATTCTGGAATACAATATCAAGTTGATAATGGTAGTTGGTGTAGAGATGATATTCCGATAAGGAAAATACCCATTCCTGTAATGTATTACTAGAAACAGATTATTGAGTTGTAAACGGTATAGATTTTGACTCACACTTGTAATGTTTAACTTCAAATTGTCTTATTTATGTTTAATAGTTTATGTATATTTTGTTTTCAATAATTTTTTTAATGTTGAAAAATCTAACTTTTTGTTTTTTGTGTTTATAGGAATTAAAAAACAAAATGTGGATCAATTTTTACCATGAGGGGAAGTTCTTGGAGACTTCATATTCGGGTGGACAACGTATTGCAATTGATAGTCACATAGATCCTGATGAGTTTGAATTTACTATTGTAGCAGAGCATATGAAGATGACTCTTGGCTATGAAGAAATTGGTGGCGTTTATGTGAAAGGAAAGGTTGGTGGATGGAAACTTGTGGTAAATGATAAGGATTTAAAAGAATTCGTTGAGGGATTTGATGATAATGCTGAGCTGGACTTTTACATTGATAATACTTTTGATAAATACGTACAACCATTAGAGCAAACCCAACCACAAGTGAAAATGCAGCCGAGACTAAATTTCATTGAAGCTAAAGTTTAGCTATGACATTTCATTTAATTGATCAAGGTGAAAACTGTTTTTCTTCTAACTTTTTTTTCTTCTACTTTTAGCTAAGAAAATGCAATACACATGCGCAACAACGAAGGATTGCAAAAGCATGCTCATCAACTGAACCTATACCAATAATTTCTACTGCTGAGGAAGTAACTGGATTCAATTCTAGCAAAGTATTCAATTATATATTGCTTCCTAAAAAAATTTCTACTACCTCCATCTAGTCTAACTACTAATACACAGTTACAACGGCGAAAGAATGATGGAGTTGGATCCATGGCTGAATATATTGCTTTGCTAAAAAGGCAAGAACAAGAGAAGAGTGTTGGTAAATCTGCTTTGCCTCAGTCTGATGTTCAAATGACTGAATTACTATCAGGTTATAGAATATCTAAACATTTTATTTTTTGTATAACTAACCACATATGCATAGAATTAACTTAGTATTATGTATAATTAATAGATCTAACTGAAGTTAAAGTTGCGTGGAGAAAAATGAGAGGAAAAACAAAGATGATTAATGTATATACAAGGAATTTTGAGGACAGGAAGTTGATAACTTTAAATGATAAGTTTCAACCTATTTTAAATGACCTAAAATTAACTTGAGAAATTAGCTTATTTTTGGGAACTTTAGTGAGAGAGAGTGCGCCTCTTATTTATGTTAGCTGGCACAAGGTTCCTGACAAGGATGGCTTGTGGGAGTTTGTAAAGGTAAGCTATGTTATTTGAAGTGAACTTAATTTTGTGTGATGAAGTTTAATTTTCTTGATTGTATTTATCTTAGGAAAAGTATATTATCACTGAAGAAGGAAAACATTAGGTAATGGCCACAATGCGTGATGCGTGGAAGGCATATAAATGTCGTATCAAGAAAGATCATTACACTTTTTATGGCAATGATGTTGAAAGGATCAAGAATAAGCCAGATGATATTCCACTTGAAGATTTTAAGGTGCTCTTAAGATATTGGGGCAATAAAAGAGTGAAGGTATATTTTCAATCTTTATATTGTTTGTATAACTATCGGTTCCTATTTTTTTAATTTACCAACGACTTATTTGAAGGAAATGGCTGAGCGGAATTCCGCAAATCGAAAGAAGATCACTGATACACACACTGCAGGGCCAAGAAGTTTTGCCCAAATCAGTAAAAATATGGTATGTATCAACTGGTTATGTTTATTGTGATGATATCCTTTATTGTTTCACCATTACTCTTAAATTAATAACACTAATTATGCTAGCACATCATCCAATTTAAATGTTGTGCTCGATTTCTATTAGTCATGAGTTAAATTAGTGGTAAATGACGACATTAGGATTTCAAAAACTATTTAGCAATTGAAGGTAAATGTACTTTTCCTTTAACCTTTTTGAGCTCTGCCAATAAGAAACTAACATTATTACCATTTTTATTCCTTCAAAAAATAATTTAGATGGAATCTAACAATTAGTAACGTCTAATTTCACAAAAAAAAAGTAACACTGTTCAAGTAAGAAAAGGTAGATGAATAAAATTAGGACCCATTATAATAGATAATTATCCTCACTACACGGACACAACACATGATTGCACTTACTAATTGCTGTAAATTATAAGTAAAACAAAAATATTGGATTTTACGTTGGACACTCTGTTTTATGTAATTTTCTTCTTCTTTCTAATTATCTTATGTGTTAACTCGATTTTAATTCTTGTTATTACAATTTGTATTTGTGCTAGCAACTTACAAAACAAAACGGGGAAGAACCATCGAAAGCTGAAATATTTATCGAAACCCGTAAACGCAAGGATGGACATGATTATAAATCACAAACCGAAGTGATCAAGTATAGAATTGTAAGTATATTATTTATTTAAAAACCTTGTTGCAAGTTTTAACTTATCATCCAATTATCTTATGTGTTAACTTGATTTTAATTCTTGTTATTACAATTTGTATTTGTGCTAGCAACTTACAAAACAAAACGGGGAAGAACCATCGAAAGCTGAAATATTTATCGAAACCCGTAAACGCAAGGATGGACATGATTATAAATCACAAACCGAAGTGATCAAGTATAGAATTGTAAGTATATTATTTATTTAAAAACCTTGTTGCAAGTTTTAACTTATCACAAATAGAAATGAATGATATGTTTTCTTTATAGTCTACGCTTGAAGGGATGTGCTCATCTGGTGCACCAAGTGAGAGTGTTGAACAACTTATTGCTGGTGGGACATCACATGGACCCTCTTGGCTTGCTGGTAGGTGTGCACTACCTAAGAAGCTTAAGAAAAATTCAACTGGAAACACTCCAAATGCTTATAATGAAGAATTGACAAAAAAGATCAAACAACAAGTGGAGGAGACCATCGAGCAAAAGGTTGAGCATAAAGTTGAGCAAAAAATGGCATTATTGGTGAAAAACTTGTTGAAGATAATTCCAATATCATATTAAATTTTGATTCTTACAATTTTTCTAGTGAAAAGGACGTCTCTGATAAAGAAAGAGATTAATTAGGCAGTGTTAGTTTCTTATGCTGTTTTATACTTTTTTTTTATCACTTTAAATTTTTTGAATATTGATACATTATGATGGATTTCGTATTGAATTTTTAATTATAATAATAAAATATTTGAATTTTAGTTATTTTACATTCAAATAAGTTGAGTACGGTTAAAGTGTGGCCAATATAGAGAAACTGTTGCTATCAAAGTGTTGCCATTATGTTCAAAATTGATGCAAATACAAACTAAAGTGATGATAAAAAGAGTTTCAGATATGTGTGATAGTGTTGCAATTGCAAATCAAAGTGTTGTAGGAAACAGCGGCGGGTTTGTTCAAAAGTGTCGCAATTTCAAACCAAAATGATATAAAAAGTGTTATAGTTTTGAATAACAACGTTGCAATAATCTAACAAAGTGTCATTAGAGAGAGTTGAATTTGTGTGCAAAGTGTTGCAAGTGCGAACCGAAGTGTAAAGAATTGCTAATTTTTATGTATTCGCAACACCCCAAAAAAGTCGCTAGAGACTTTGAAAACGTTGCAAAACAAATGTATGGCGACGCTTTTCACGGCGTTGCTATAACTAGAACAAATGTCGCCAGATACACTTTTAGCGACAGAGGAATATCCAACAGTTTTTTTCGAAGAATAGAGTTGCCTTTTCCTCTATTGCGACATTTTGAGCACTTTTAGCAATATATTTTTGGAGTTGCAACAAATTATATTTGGTGTAGTGAATGGATAACAATATTCACCACTCAAGGTAGGAAGGAATGGGGCTCCTCTTTATAGCTGATCATTGATTGAGATTATGGAAAAGGAGAAATCATATGGTCTTCGAAAATAGTAATCTTACAGGCGACATCGTCTGGGACTCTATCAAACAGTTAGTATTCTATATTCATTGTAACAACGGGTCTTTCAATTATTCTTTCTCTGACATTTTTGGGAACCCCTCCTTCCTCCTATAATGTATTTGTAATTTGACACTTTTCCTCTTCTCAAGGATATCTAATAAAATCGGTTTAAGCGGCCACGGATTGGGGTGATTCACCCTTACCCGAACCTCTTTAACCACCTTTCTTACAAAAAAAACTAACACATGAGTGTACAATTCCATTAGTAGATTAAGCTTTAATTCATTTGTCCAATAATGAAAATTAATAAGTAACAGTTACATTTATAAAAAAAACACACTTATTGTAATTAATGTAAAATACATATTTAATCAATTATAAAACATATTAATAATTATTTTAATTATTTTTTATAAGAAGCTTGAACAATATTATACTCCTTGGCGTCGTTTACGTCCATTAAAATGCGTCGTTCGAGACCCTGTTTGTATACAAGCTCAGTAGATCACCCGAGAGCGATGTGAGATTTATTCCTAACACACCCCCTTATCACGATCGTGCTGATAATGTGTTATAAACAGCTTGAACGATATTGTCGCCGTTTGTAGGAAACCTCACAGCTGTAAAATGCGTTGTTCGAGTTAAGGTCATGATTCTGTTTATATACAAGCTCAGTAGATCATCCGAGGACGATTTGATATACATTCGTAACACTTTGTTATTTTATATATTAAAAAGCAATTGTTATGTAAATTTAATTACTGCAACCAAAGGTATTAAAATATATCATGATTAAATGCTCAACGACTCTAATTACAACTCAACCAAATAACTTGAATTTTACACTGTCCCAATTAATTTATTCTAATCAAAACAAACCGCCTAATTACCAGGAACAAAATCCGAGAAGCAAAAAGGAAACAAGAAAAATTACCGATCAACAACTCATCGGAGGAATATCAGAAGTTTTCGCCGGAGGAGAAGTCTTTCTGAAAACCCGACTACCAAAGAGGAAAAAACCAAGAGCATGACCGGCAACGGCCACAAAAAAAACACCGACGTTAAAAGACATAACAGCCAACATAACCAAATAGGCTAACCCAACCCTAACGGCGTGCGTTAAAGTCTGGATTAAACCGGCAGCTAAATCGGAAGAATCAGGTTCGATGATTTGAGAATGAGAAAGAAATTCAACAAGAAACGAGAGGACGAAAACAAAAATCAAAGCTAAAACATACATCCCAGACGAAGATCCAGGCCAACCGGAGAAGAGAATTAGGGCGTTTTTTCCCCAATAGAATGTCATATGCATCATCATTTTGTGATGAGGTGGCATTCCTCCTCCGCCTGTGTTGTTCATTCCGGGCATGTCGTGATTGCCGTGATCCATGTTTGATGCTACGGTGACTGCCAGCGAGAGGCGGAGGCTGAAACGGCGTCGGGGAAGGAGTGGAAATTGGATTTTGGGGGAATTTTAAGATCCTGGGGTTGTATATAAATATCCAATGGCTATTAATTTGAATTGGGTGATTGGTAATAGTACAATTTATCGCGTCATAGACTAGTTGACTTGTACTGCTTTTTATCTTTTTATTTTCTGAGGTCAAAATTTTTTTAAGATGGTACGATTTTTGATTTTTTTGTATTCTATGCACTCCTTCCTATTTTGCCCATTACGTAATCTGATTCTTTTCTATTGATTTTGTTATTATTGAAAAGGAAGGAAAGGCCATCAGAAATTTGGAAAAAAAAAATCACATTTGGAATAATTGAATTTATTGCAAAATTGTTTTCAGTTCAAACTAAAATGCCAAATTCACTAATTGTATTATCAACTCTTAATTTGCACAAATTAGGTAATGATAGATGGAAAAAAAAATCTGTTGTTGTCCCTACTATATCTCTAAGTATGTACCCCACTCAAATTTTGATATTTGGCAAACAAAATCCTAATCACCTAACCACTAGCTAACGACGTTAACACATAATCTTCCTTCACAACTCCATCACTCTTTTTCCGTAGATCTGACTGTTGAAAAATGAAGGTCAACATTTTATTAGAATCAACCATTTATCCAATGATTATTATCAATTCTTGCTGCACTTTTTATCCTGGTTTACATCTATTTCTATTCCTAATTCCCCCAATTTTGCTCCTATCGCAACTTTTGATGCAGGTAAGTGATTTTTTATTTAAATGGACGCATATTCTTCAAATTCTCGTTAACCTCAATCCAAGTCCTCTCTGAAAAATTATTTCCATGGCAGCAGTGCCGCTTCTGAACCATAAGAAGAATATAAGCTAATTATCACAAAAACGAAATTAAATTACAGAAACCTTACAAAAAAAATAATGACAAATTGACAATCAAAAAACTGGAACTCAAAATTAGAAGAAGCAATCAACAAAGAAAAATTAGAAAATTCAGTGAAATTGAGAGCCATCTTGTTTCTTCTCAGAAGGGGTGTCACTCCATTGGTCTCCGTTGGAGAATTTCGATATCAGCGAGGCCGAAGGTGAGCCCAAACATAATACCGGGAAAGATAACGAGAAATCAACAAGAGATAACACAGTAGATGAACTAACAGAAGGATTTAAACACCCACCGGCAAAGATAAAATCGTTGATGAGGAGGAATCGAGATCGACGGAAGAAGAATTGCAGGGGTTATTTAGTCATAGGAAACAAATCGTAAACTGGAAAAGAAGAAAAAGCTAGTTATAATATAACTAGTCGATTGAGAGGATTATACGTTGATGGGAGAGAATAAAATTGAAATGCAATAAGAAACAAATGCAAAATTAGAATTTGAGTTTAAACAAGAGACAGTTTCGTGGGTAGAGTAGTTACTGGAGAGAGGTGTGTTAAAGTTAACCTTAATTAATAAGGTTAGTTGACTAGGATTTATTTATCACATGCCAAGAGTTGAAAGAGGGATATTGTGGGGCATATTCAACAAGGGTGCTCACTTTTTAAATTTGGCAAACAAAAGTTTACCGTACTTCTGAACTTTTAAATATTTCTCTCAGCCCCCTGAACTTGGCAAACGTTTATCATTTTCCTCATTGATTGCCACGTTTCATGATGTGATTGGTTTGATTTTTCAAAAATATTTTTTTCTCTTTCCAATTAAAAGCTAACAAGTGCATTCAAGGGGCAAAATGATACTCTTTTGCTAAGTTTAGGGGGGCAAACTGATACATTTATGTTAAATTCAGGGGCTAAGAGAAATATTTGAAAGTTCAGGGGGCAGTAGACATTTTTTGCCGAGTTTAGGGGAGTAAAGATGTATTTAGCCATGATCAATTGTTTAACTTTCAACCAATGTTACCATGACCGTACCAAATATCATATCCGTGTACCAATATTATTGGTACGCGGTATTACCGGTTCAACTGAATTTAAACTAATGATTTTACTGGATTATTAATTTCTTCAAAAATAAGTTAGATGTAAATATACATTAATATCAATATTACAAGATAAATATAAAATCTATGGTTATATTAATACATTTTTATCATATTAATTTATTATGGGCGATAATTTTGCGAATTTTTTCATTTTGACCTGACCCATTAGATATATTGCAAAAATAAATATAAACAAGGAAGATTCTAATGTTATTGAACAGTGACAAACCTTATGTTGATAAAACCATATCATACTAAAATATGTATATTTTCAGATGGGCAGGCGTTTTCTGCTGATTTATTGATCAATAAATATACGCCTATAAATGTTTCTAGGCTTGTGAGCCGTTCACTTACTCGCTCATCCAAACTATTAATGATCTCAAACATTTGCAATGTACGTGTGCCAATTTTTTTTAATTAAGAGATCGTATTTGCCAGAGAATATGATTATTTGAAGATAAGTTGATGCTAAGGTACTTCAATATGATTAATTCAATTTAAACTATTGAGATTTATTATACTGTGATTGAGCTTTGAAATTTTAGTATATTGTCTATAGATACCCACAATGAACTAAATCCCAACCGTATTGTTTGAACTTTAGAGCACTACCAATCATCCAACTTTTAAAAATATTGATCCATTTATAGAAAGAGGTGATGAGGCCTTAATTCTGACTAGTCCTGAATAAAATTATTTCAATTAGAATACTTGTAAACATGAAAAAAAATGTTAATCCATTGACAAATATTAGATTTAATTCGTATTGGTTAGTTCCTTAGCATTGATACTGGTTATATATACAGCAAAAACATATAAATGTGGATAAATAAATAAATATAGAATGCAATATAATAATTTAGGAATGAGAGTTTTTAGAATTGGATTACTGATAAAGTTACAAAGTTGTATCAATTTTAATCTCAGATTTGCAAATAAAAGCTGAAAATTATGATAAACGAGAATCATTCACTGTTTTAAAAATCCCCGCGTAGCCTCGTCTAGGAGCTATTTTGGGGCTCGCCGTCCGACTTTTCATTCCTCGGACACTATCAGGCGTTGGACCTATATATTGCCGTTTAGGCACCATCTAGTCCGACTTTTTCCGCCTAGACACCGCCTAATCCGATTTTCCGCAATTTTTAAGATACCAATACTTATAATAATTATAATTTAAAATATTCTCACCATATAATTCTCATTTTGAATCTCAAACCGAGAAATAATGCGCTATAAACCTAAAAAAGTTTGTGAAGATATACAGTTTTAAGAAATTGATTTTAGTGTTGATGTATTTTTATATAATAATCGATTAAGATTTATGTTGTCATATGTTAAACCATGTTTTTGTAATATATTATTACATTATAATTTATTTTTTAGTTAAATTCAAACTTTTATCTATTAGTAAATATTACGGATTAAAAAAATCACATATCCGCCTAGGCTCCCCCTAGACGCTTGAAGCCACGACCGTCCGACTAGCTCCTAGCACTTTTTAAAATATTGGAATCATTACAATAGTTTGATACATAATATAAAAATAACTTAACATAGCACCCGAAATTTTAAAACTATTAATGGTTCATCTCACGGCTAACTTGTATGTATTGATACACCGGAGCTCATATACATATCGCTGACTTGTAAAAAGGGGCGGGGTCCGGGCCCCCTTGAAATATAAGATATATACCTTTATTATGTAAAGATTCGGAAAAACTATTCTGTGGTGAGGTTGGCTGAGCGTGTGAAGATGAGTATTGGAGTGCTCAGGATTGAAACTTCGTGTCAGCGTGCTGATGAAAAAGGGTTGGTTTTTTTGGCCCAGCGTAGACGCAGCTTTCACGTTTCACCCTTTTTTAATTTTTGTTCAAAACTACCATAAATTATAGTTGAATTGAAAATGAATATTAATATACTATGTTAATTTGGATTGAAAACATAATTGGAATTCAAATTAAAATTGGATTGTTGTATTAACCTATGTATATATGTCTATAACTTGGCTAGACGTTTCACATTTCATTTTTTTTCTTAAAAAACTACCATAAATATTTGAATTGAAAATGAATATTAGATATACTATGTTAATTTGGATTGAAAACATAATTAGAATTCGAATTAAAATTGAATTGTTGTATTAACATATATAGATTGCAGAAATCAGTCATAAATAAGACTAAGTTTCTGCCTAATACTCACACCAGCTCAAAGCTTACAAATATTATAGATTGCAGAAATCAGTCAGTCAATATTGAGAAACAAAAGCTGAAAAGGTATAATTTAATACTCTGTTTATATATTCATATAAGTATCCTCTCCTTTCTGGACTGCACTCTGTGTGATCTTTCCAGATAAGTGACGAGAAATTTGTGTAATATGAACAGAATTTTAGAAATAAAAGATAAATTAGAAAGAAAGGAATTAGAACTACGGCGAAGTAGAATTTTAGTAAGATTTTATACTGATAGAATAAAAGTACATACTGAAGAACTAAGAAGAGAAGGTTCAAGATTTCATAGATTTTGTTATATATTATTAGACTGGATGAGAAAAACAATAAATCAATATACAGAAGAATTAGCTCTTTATACTGAAAGAATACCAATTCTAGAAAGAGAAATACAAGAACTAAATTTAGAATTAACTTCTTTAGTTCTATCCGAAAGCGAAGATACATCTTTTAGAATTCTTTAAATACTTGAGTATGAATAGAATCCTAGAACTTAGAAATAAAATAGAATTAGTTATAGAAAAATTAATAAGAATAAATCATAATTATGAATTTTGTCAAAGCAGTTTAGAATTTTATAATAATGAACTTATAACTTATAAAGGATACTTTGAGTTATATAATTGGCATAAATTTAGAATAAAAGAATATACTACTAGAATAATTCAACTTAGAATTACTAGAGAGAATTTAGAATCTGAAATAAGATCTTATAATCTTGAATTAACTTCAATTATTTTATCTAAATCTAATAATACTAATATACATTTTTAATTGAAGCCCTAATTCAGGACCCTCCCCCCTAATTCTGGTATCAGAGCGACGGAAGTAGATACACTAAAAAAATACAGAAAGTTAGAATACTTAAATTTAGAAATACCAAATAAATCACATACTCTTAATACTTGTAATTTTAATAACGCATATCGTCATATTTATCATAATACTGAAGAAAATACTTTAGCATATCAGCTAAATACTGTTGTAGACATAATTATAAATTTATCAGAAAATTTACATAAGACTGATAAAGTTATAATAGAATTATTAACAACACTTACTAAATCTCAGAATATAAATAACCAGGAATACTTTAAGACTCAGATAGAAACTCTTAGAAATCGAGTTGAAAAAACTCTAAATAAAGCTGATAAATTCCCTAATAAAAAAGAAATTAAAGAATTACTTATACTACCAGAGCAATTAGAAAGACAAACTCAGAGAATCTTAGAAGAATTGAGAAAAGAAATAAAAGAGAAGATAGACCAAATTCAGAAACAGATTTCAGAATTTAAAAGAACTTATATTGGTGAATGAATAATAAGCAAATAATACTATACAACAAAGCTAAACAAGCTACCAGAGAATATAATCAAGATAATCCAGACGGACTAGTAAATAGTAGTCAATTTGCTACTAAACAAGATAAAATACAGACTAGTCAACTTAATAATCTTATAGCACTTGGGACTATAGGATTTTCAGAATTAGACGATCAGTTACAATACTTAACACATACTATAAAAGAACTACAGTTAGAAACTAAGGCTGAAAAACAAGTAATAGAAAGAAACTTAGAAGCAGCTAATACTAAATTAGACAGGATTTTTCATAATCAGAAAATACAACCTAATAATTCTATACAATTAATAGAAATAAATAAAAAATTAAACGAAATTGAAAGACTAATTGTTGATACTAATAAATTTTTTAAGGAAAATTTATTAAAGTTAGAAGAAATAAATACTAAACTCGAATTAATACCTAAAGACTTACAAATACCTGATAATTTAGAACCACAATTAAAGAATTTAGAAAATTTATTAGAAAATATATACAAAGACGCAAAAAATAAAAACGAAGGACTAGATAATCTATCAAATATAATAATAAATAATCAAAATAATATAATAAAGAATCTAGCAGATCAAGGGCAGAATAGACTGAACCCAATTAAAACAGATACTTTTATAACTTATAATCCGCCAGAAAATGAATAATAAATTCTTCGGAAGAAGTTATACTTTGAGAGGCAGTAGTAGTAATGCTACTAATACAGAAATACAAAGTGAGAATAAAATAAATAGAATTTTTGGAATAAAACCGAAAGAACATACAGAAGAAATAAATTTGACAGAAGTAATAGACATTGAAAAGGACTTAGAAAATTATAAACAAAATGAAAAGAAATTATTAAACCCAAAAATACTTTATCAAAAGGGAAACTGGACAGAAAATTATAGACTTCTTAGAAAAACAGAAGAAAAATCTATAAAATGTGGAGATGAAGACATAGTTAGAATACCACTACTTGAGAAATCCGTAGCTAAACAAATAGCTAAAGATGGATATAAATATACTCATCTAGGCCTTATTATAATAGGAATAAAAGGCATGACTAGGCAAGACTTAGGAGCACATACTGTAATAACAATATACGATGATTCTATACAAGAAGAGACTAAAAAATTAATAAGTATAATGGATATAGACATGAATGACAATAGAGGATTATTCTATTGCGTTCCAGAATTTTTCTTAGAATCAAAAGACTTACACCAAATAAAGATAGGAATCATGACTAAAGGTTATGGTTTAATAAATAGAAATAATCTTGTTATAACAATTGGATTAATTGGTAAATCAATTAATTTCACTAATATAAAATATAAATGTAATGTGGAAGACATAATACAAGCCCTAGTATCAAAGGGTGTTAGATTTATAAAACCACCAAAATTCTCAGCAGAAACTCATGCTGGAATAGAATGGAATATAACTAGACTATTTGAAGAAAGTCAAATAAATTAATACCAGATCAAAGTCAAATCTTTGAAGATAATAAAGGAAGAATTAGTATAAGATTTGATAATTATAAGAACTACTCAGAAAATTTAGAAATTGATACTCAATCTAATAGTTCTTGGGCTATTAATGATCAGACTATTAATAACCAAAATATAGACTTAGTAGATATAAAATTAGACCCTTTAGAAACAATATTCTTTGATTTATATGATGAAGAATATTTTAAGAACAGAGAAAACTATAATAATATTGTTATACAATTTATGAGTCAGACTATAGAAGAAAGACAGGAATGGATTAAAGAAGCATATGAAAATAAAAGACCCCAAGTAATAATAAATATCTTTGAAAAAAGGATATATCTAGAAGAAATTATAAAAGTCTTAGAAATTGAAGAAACTCAAAGCAATTATACTAGAAATTTAATGGATATAGAAGAAATGGAAGAATTTCTTAATAATTTACCAAAAGAATTAATGGAAGGAGTTTCAGGTGCAAAAACAGAAACACCTTTAGAACCCCCAATAAATAGACCTACTTTTATAAATTATAATAGAGGGAATATACCTCCAAGACAATATACTGAATACCAATCTGATAATGGAAAATATAAATCTAAAGGAAATAGATTTCCTATAGAAATATATAAAGAAGAAAGTCTATTGCAATTAGGAAAATACTCGCCTCAAGTATGGCCCGAGGTTATACAGCAATGGAAAAGTTTAACCGTTAAGAATTACTTAGAAAAGAGTTTTAATCATACTCCAGAACAAATGTATAGTTTCCTTGAAACTACATTAGGGAATACTGCAAAAAGAGCATGGGATGATTTTAAAATCAACTTTCCACAAGAATATACTAGATTAATAAATGTAGGAAATAATACATGGAACTTTTGTAATACTATAAGCAATCTTTTGACTGCTACAGACCCTAATATAGGATCAATTATACAACAAAAAGAAGCAGTAAGAAATCTAGAACAACTAAAGCTTAATGACTGGAAATATATGGTACCGTTTTTAAACGACTATATACATTTCACAGCCAAAAGTCAAAATACTTATAATAAAGAATTCATGAAGAAATTACTCCTCAAATTACCTGGACCAATAGGACAGGAAAAACAAGAAGAAGGAAATAAATTCTTAGAAAAAGAAAGCAATTATACTTTAAATATAAATACTTTAGTATATCAAATAATGAAACACTTAGAAAAGAAATGTACAGAAATAAGTATACAAAGACAAATGAAAGACAATTACGGATTTTGTAATAATATTTATACACCGCAGCAATACGGACAAGAAGCTTGTACTTCTTGTAATAGAAAACCAAGAAGAAAAAATACTAGATATTATAAAAAAGAGAAACCATATAATAAAACAAGAAAATCATACTATATTAGAAAATCAAAGACTAATGCTAGAAAACCTTTTTTAAATCCTAAAAGACATGTTAGAAGATTTAATGATAAAAGACAGTATAAAGATACTATTACATGCTATGCATGTGGAGAAATAGGTCATTTATCAATTAAATGTCCTAATAAACATAATATACATACTAGAGAGTCAAGATTGGTAGAAAATATTAACTTAGATCTACTAGCAATAACCGAAGAAGTTAGTGATACTGAAACAATATACTCAATTGTAAGTGAAATGGAAGAATATACTTCTGAAGAAGAAGATGATAATGAACCAACAGACTTGTTAGAAGTAATGGAAAGATATAAAAATATAACTATAGAATTCATGGATAAAACAGAATGTATAGAACATAATTGGAGCTATAGAAAAGGAAATGATGATAAAGAATGTTATAAATGTCATTTATACCCAATTATAGAATTAAGAGCTCAATGTTATAATTGTTATACCGAAATTTGTAAATATTGTTGGGAAGAAAATAATAATTTAGAATGGCCAGCTTTAATAATAGAAGCTAGAAACTCTTATACTTTTAGAGATAATACAGAACAAAGAACTTGGAGAGAAAGGTTCAGACTAATGGAAGACAGAATTGCTAATTTAGAAGAAAGAATC
Organism: Euphorbia pulcherrima; assembly: GCA_947683365.1. Lineage (NCBI taxonomy): Eukaryota > Viridiplantae > Streptophyta > Magnoliopsida > Malpighiales > Euphorbiaceae > Euphorbia > Euphorbia pulcherrima. The sequence continues at coordinate 17,965,858 of CANTUS010000001.1, read as the reverse complement.
AGTCTATTAGAAGAAGACAAATTAGAACAATATATACAAGAAAATAGTCAAAAAAATATTTTAGAATTGTTAGAACTAGACATAACCGATGAAATCTTATTAGACTTATACGAAAAAAGATTTCACTACCATAGAATTAATAGGCAACCTTACGAAGGACCATATACGAGCTATACTATTAAAATAACATGTATAATACAAGATTTCAAAATACAAGGATTAGCATTAATAGACTCTGGATGTTCTACGTCCAAGATAGATGATAAACTAATCCCTTCAAAATATAAACATAATTTAGAGAGACCTACCTTTGGAAGACAAATGGATGGTAATATAACTACATGTTCACAATACATACCAGAAATCCTAATAGAAATGATAGATATAAACAAAGATAAATTAGTAACTACTATAACAAATATTCCAATAAGAAACTTATACCAACTAGGATACTTAGCTATTTTAGGCTTAGACTATCTTATACATGATAATAGAATGGCAGTTATAACAAAAGACTATATAAGTTTTAGTTTCAATAATTTTTCTATACCAATTATACCTAAAACTTTTTTAGACAAGGGTGAAAGGTTAGAGAACAATATACCACATATATATAAACAGACATATATTGATGAAGAATATCTGGAAAAACAACCAGATTTCTATGAAATAGACTCAGATTATATTTATTCAAATCAATTGAATAATATAGTCCTAGACAATGAAATTTTACAATACCAATCCAGACTTGAAAAATTAGAAATAATAGGTGAGAATCCTCAGAAATACTGGAATAAGAACCCAACAGAATATAAATTAGAAATTATAAATCCTGATATAACGATACGAGCAAAAGCAATACCAGCCAATAATCAAGAGTTAGAATGGTATAAAGAAGCTTTAGAAGAACTCATAAAAAATAAGTTTATTAGACAATCAGAATCAAGACATAGATCCCCTAGTTTCTTTGTTAACAATAATGCAGAAAAGAAATGAGGAAAACCTAGAATGGTTATAAATTATAAACAGCTAAATGATAATACTGAAAATAATGGATACGATATACCTAATAAAGAAATGCTTATTAATAAAATACAAGGATCAAAATTCATGAGTAAATTTGATCTAAAATCAGGATACTATCAAATTAGAATGCATAAAGACTCAATAGAATGGACCGCATTTATTTGTCCAAATCCCATAGGACATTGGGAATGGACAGTAATGCCATTAGGTCTTAAGAACGCACCTGCAGTTTTTTAAAAAAGAATGGATAAAATATTTGAAAAATTTACCGATTTTACTGCAGTATACATAGATGATATACGGGCTTTTAGCAAGACTGCTAAAGATTATAATAGACATCTTAAACAAGTTTTTAAGAAATTTGAAGAGAATGGACTAATAATATCTAAGAAAAAGATAGAATTGGGAAAGACAAAGATAAACTTTTTAGGAGTTGTAATTGGAGAAGGACAAATAGAATTACAACCTCATATAACTACTAAAATACTAGACTTTTCAGAAAATATAAAAGAAAAGAAGCAACTTCAGCAATTTTTAGGATTGTTGAATTATGCTAGACCTTTTATAAAAGACTTATCTAAATACTTAAAACCATTATACCTAAAGACTGGTAAAGAAATATTTGAGAGACTAAATTACAAAGATTATGAAATAATTAGAAATCTGAAAGAAAGGGTAAGAAATTTACCAAAACTAGAAATTCCTTTAGACACTGATTATTTAATAATAGAAACAGACGGATCAGCATCTGGATGGGGAGCTGTTTTAATAAGTAAACCCCATAAACCCTCTAATAAAACTGAAGAAAGAATTTGCAGATAAACTAGTGGATCCTTTAAGGAAAAGGGAGAAATTAGAACTATAGACTCAGAATTATTAGCAATATACTATGCCTTAGAATCATTTGAATTCTTTATAATTGGAAAGACTGAATTCACAATTAGAACAGACTGCATTGCTATTGTTAAATACTATAATAATTTAAAGAAAGAAAAGAAGAGATCTTCTTATAAAAGATGGCATAAATTAACATCACTTTTATTACAGAAGGGATATAAACCTTTGTTAGAGCATATACAGGGTGAACAAAAAAAATTGCTGATATATTATCTAGACTCTTACAATTTGATAATTTGGCAGGAAATATCAAGTAGAAGAAGAAAGACAAAAGAAAATGAGAGCCTCCAACCGAGATAAAGCAAAAATAACCAGATACCAAGGAAATACTTCGTCAAGACCTACCATAGACGATTTGATAAATACGTCAGACAGCAGACATCTACCTGAAGATATACAAATGATAAATAGAAACCAGCCTAAACCTAAGGCTTTGGTTTTCTCAGAGAAATTAAACTTTGCAGACTTTGGAGAGACAACTTGGGCATTTAATTACCCCTAGGGAACAATACTCAATGATACTGAGAGAATTTTGTTAGACAACCTATGGGTGGCGGTTAAAAGAAAGGATGATAAACACGCCATCGCGGCTATAAATGGGTTTAGTTTATACTTTACTCAGAGAAATAATGATAACATTGCATACGTCATATACAATGGTCCTCAACCAGGGATCTATAAGACCTGGGAGCAAGTAATATAAAATACCAAGCACAAAGACCCTAAATACAAGAAATATTTATCCATACAAGAAGCCTATACAGAGGCAAAGAAATACTTAACCACTTTTTATACTAGTCCTGAGATAACAGGACAAACCATAGATACTTCAGACATACTGACCATGCAAGTCGAAATACCCAAGGATATACCTCAAGAAATGATAAACATGAAAAAGAAAATACATGACTTAGAAGGACAGATACTTGATAAGGAAGAAGAAGAGAACCTTTTGAAGAAAAAGATACAGGATTTAGAAACAAGACTAGAACACTGCAAAACCAGACTTCATATACAGGAGTCATAAGTAGTCAGAGAAAGACTAAAGAAGACCTGATACTAGAAAAATTAGACATGATATATGAAAACACTGAGACTACAAAAGAAGTATCATTAGAAGTAAAAAATACTAGTGAAGAAATAGAAAAGGTACAGAATAATGTAATAAAGGGTTTAGAAACTATAGATACCCAACCCTCAGAAGGATGGGCTGACTGGTTCAATAAGATATTCGAGCTACCAAGTCAGTTACAGTTGAAATTACAAAGGCCCAATATAACTTTCAATACCACTCAAATTATGGACTAAGAATTTGGGCAGAAAGACGAAACACATGGAACTTCAACAGAAGGTGAAGCCCAAAAGGTGGCCCAAAGAGAAGAAAGCTCGGCCAGTTATAAGAAAAGGAATATTCCTCTCTAGAGGATTCCAGACCGAACCAGAAAGACAGCCGTAAAGACTGACTGTACTAAAATAGATAGCTATAAAGACTAGAATAGGAATACTTAATAATGTAGTGGGAATATGTCCCCACCATTGTATACTATAAATTTGTTGATTGTAAATATTTTTAGCAGGCAGCTACTTGTTAGCAACACAGCTAATTCTTAGCGACCTCAATAATTCAAGGTTAATATACCAACTTAGAACGATTAACCATTTATACTCTAACCGTTGGCAAATATAAGCCTTCGGATAATTTTGTTATAATTTTGTAATACTATAATTTTATAATAAAGGTTTATATATTTCCTGTTGGCTCGATTGTCACTCTAATTTAATGAACGATTTCTTTAAGTCTAAAAATTTTAATATAGAATAGCAAAAGGCCTTGGGAAATTTTCGGGCAAAGATTGTAAGTCCCTCTTTGAAAAGTACCAGTTGGATGAGCTAAAAATAAGAGATTTTTAAATTTTAAAGGAATCTGGATTTATGAAAAACAATTGAAATTTTAATGTTAAAATGGATTTTAAGAAGAAATTTAAGATTGAAATTTAAACTCCTTATTAAAAAACCATTTGAAGGTTATCTGGAGAAAATCCAGGTTAGGTGTTTTCAATAAAGAATTTCTTATGTAAAATCTATAAAACATTTAAATTTCAGTAAGGTTTAAGCCTGTAATAATAAATTAATACTCTTAAGAGAAATACTTACGAAATAATTCAGACAAAGAGATAAAAGACAAAAAATTGCAATAATAAATATCTATGACGCAAGCAATGACGATATAACCAACCGACATAATAATTCAGAAGTTAAGAGATAAGGATGAGTCATACTTGCAATAATAAATATCTATGACGTAAGCAATGACGTCATAAAAAGATTCGGTAATCAACAAGTTACCGGTATACTTCTCCTTTTTTCAGCTATAAATAAGACTAAGTTTCTGCCTAATACTCACACCAGCTCAAAGCTTACAAATATTATAGATTGCAGAAATCAGTCAGACAATATTGAGAAACAAAAGCTGAAAAGGTATAATTTAATACTCTGTTTATATATTCATATAAGTATCCTCTCCGTTTTGGACTGCACTCTGTGTGATCTTTCCAGATAAGTGACGACAAATTTGTGTGATATGAACAGAATTTTAGAAATAAAAGATAAATTAGAAAGAAAGGAATTAGAACTACGGCGAAGTAGAATTTTAGTAAGATTTTATACTGATAGAATAAAAGTACATACTGAAGAACTAAGAAGAGAAGGTTCAAGATTTCATAGATTTTGTTATATATTATTAGACTGGATGAGAAAAACAATAAATCAATATACAGAAGAATTAGCTCTTTATACTGAAAGAATACCAATTCTAGAAAGAGAAATACAAGAACTAAATTTAGAATTAACTTCTTTAGTTCTATCCGAAAGCGAAGATACATCTTTTAGAATTCTTTAAATACTTGAGTATGAATAAAATCTTAGAACTTAGAAATAAAATAGAATTAGTTACAGAAAAATTAATAAGAATAAATCATAATTATGAATTTTGTCAAAGCAGTTTATAATTTTATAATAATGAACTTATAACTTATAAAGGATACTTTCAGTTATATAATTGGCATAAATTTATAACAAAAGAATATACTACTAGAATAATTCAACTTAGAATTACTAGAGAGAAATTAGAATCTGAAATAAGTTCTTATAATCTTGAATTAACTTCAATTATTTTATCTGAATGACAAAATTCATAATTATGATTTATTCTTATTAATTTTTCTGTAACTAATTCTATTTTATTTCTAAGTTCTAAGATTTTATTCATACTCAAGTATTTAAAGAATTCTAAAAGATGTATCTTCGCTTTCGGATAGAACTAAAGAAGTTAATTCTAAATTTAGTTCTTGTATTTCTCTTTCTAGAATTGGTATTCTATCAGTATAAAGAGCTAATTCTTCTGTATATTGATTTATTGTTTTTCTCATCCAGTCTAATAATATATAACAAAATCTATGAAATCTTGAACCTTCTCTTCTTAGTTCTTCAGTATGTACTTTCTTTCTATCAGTATAAAATCTTACTAAAATTCTACTTCGCCGTAGTTCTAATTCCTTTCTTTCTAATTTATCTTTTATTTCTAAAATTCTGTTCATATTACACAAATTTCTCGTCACTTATCTGGAAAGATCACACAGAGTGCAGTCCAGAAGGGAGAGGATACTTATATGAATATATAAACAGAGTATTAAATTATACCTTTTCAGCTTTTGTTTCTCATTATTGACTGACTGATTTCTGCAATCTATAATATTTGTAAGCTTTGAGCTGGTGTGAGTATTAGGCAGAAACTTAGTCTTATTTATAGCTGAAAAAAGGAGAAGTATACCGGTAACTTGTTGATTACCGAATCTTTTTATGACGTCATTGCTTACGTCATAGATATTTATTATTGCAAGTATGACTCATCCTTATCTCTTAACTTCTGAATTGTTATGTCGGTTGGTTATATCGTCATTGCTTGCGTCATAGATATTTATTATTGCAATTTTTTGTCTTTTATCTCTTTGTCTGAATTATTTCGTAAGTATTTCTCTTAAGAGTATTAATTTATTATTACTGGCTTAAACCTTACTGAAATTTAAATGTTTTACAGATTTTACATAAGAAATTCTTTATTGAAAACACCTAACCTGGATTTTCTCCAGATAACCTTCAACTGGTTTTTTAATAAGGAGTTTAAATTTCAATCTTAAATTTCTTCTTAAAATCCATTTTAACATTAAAATTTCAATTGTTTTTCATAAATCCAGATTCCTTTAAAATTTAAAAATCTCTTATTTTTAGCTCATCCAATTGGTACTTTTCAAAGAGGGACTTACAATCTTTGCCCGAAAATTTCCCAAGGCCTTTTGCTATTCTATATTAAAATTTTTAGACTTAAAGAAATCGTTCATTAAATTAGAGTGACAATCGAGCCAACAGGAAATATATAAACCTTTATTATAAAATTATAGTATTACAAAATTATAACAAAATTATCCGAAGGCTTATATTTGCCAACGGTTAGAGTATAAATGGTTAATCGTTCTAAGTTGGTATATTAACCTTGAATTATTGGGGTCGCTAAGCATTAGCTGTGTTGCTAACAATTAGTTGCCTGCTAAAAATATTTACAATCAACAAATTTGTAGTATATAATGGTGGGGACATATTCCCACTACATTATTAAGTATTCCTATTCTAGTCTTTACAGCTGTCTCTTTTAGTACAGTCAGTCTTTACAGCTGTCTTTCTGGTGCGGTCTGGAATCCTCTAGAGAGGAATATTCCTTTTCTTAGAACTGGCCGAGCTTTCTTCTCTTTGGGCTGCCTTTTGGGCTTCACCTTCTGTTGAAGTTCTAAGTGTTTCTTCTTTCTGCCCAAATTCTAAGTCCATATTTTGAGTGGTATTGAAAGTTATATTGGGCCTTTGTAATTTCAACTGTAACTGACTTGGTAGCTCGAATATCTTATTGAACCAGTCAGCCCATCCTTCTGAGGGTTGGGTATCTATAGTTTCTAAACCCTTTATTACATTATTCTGTACCTTTTCTATTTCTTCAGTAGTATTTTTTACTTCTAATGATACTTCTTTTGTAGTCTCAGTGTTTTCATATATCATGTCTAATTTTTCTAGTATCAGGTCTTCTTTAATCTTTCCCTGACTGCTTATGACTCCTGCATATGAAGTCTGGTTTTTGCAGTGTTCTAGTCTTGTTTCTAAATCCTGTATCTTTTTCTTTAAAAGGTTCTCTTCTTCTTCCTTATCAAGTATCTGTCCTTCTAATTCATGTTTTTTCTTTTTCATGTTTATCATTTCTTGAGGTATATCCTTGGGTATTTTAACTTGCATGGTCAGTATGTCTGAAGTATCTATGGTTTGTCCTGTTATCTCAGGACTAGTATAAAAAGTGGTCAAGTATTTCTTTGCCTCTGTATAGGCTTCTTGTATGGATAAATATTTCTTTTATTTAGGGTCTTTGTGCTTGGTATTTTGTATTACCTGCTCCCAGGTCTTATAGATCCCTGGTTGAGGACCATTGTATATGATGTATGCAATGTTATTATTATTTCTCTGAGTAAAGTATAAACTAAACCCATTTATAGCCGTGATGGCGTGTTTATCATCCTTTCTTTTAACCGCCACCCATAGGTTGTCTAACAAAATTCTCTCAGTATCATTGAGTATTGTTCCCTTGGGGTAATTAAATGCCCAAGTTGTCTCTCCAAAGTCTGCAAAGTTTAATTTCTCTGAGAAAACCAAAGCCTTAGGTTTAGGCTGGTTTCTATTTATCATTTGTATATCTTCAGGTAGATGTCTGCTGTCTGACGTATTTATCAAATCGTCTATGGTAGGTCTTGACGAAGTATTTCCTTGGTATCTGGTTATTTTTGCTTTATCTTGGTTGGAGGCTCTCATTTTCTTTTATCTTTCTTCTTCTACTTGATATTTCTTGCCAAATTATCAAATTGTAAGAGTCTAGATAATATATCAGCAATTTTATTTTGTTTACCCTGTATATGCTCTAACAAAGGTTTATATCCCTTCTGTAATAAGAGTGATGTTAATTTATGCCATCTTTTATAAGAAGATCTCTTCTTTTCTTTCTTCAAATTATTATAGTATTTAACAATAGCAATGCAGTCTGTTCTAATTGTGAATTCAGTCTTTCCAATTATAAAGAATTCAAATGATTCTAAGGCATAGTATATTGCTAATAATTCTGTGTCTATAGTACTAATTTCTCCCTTCTCCTTAAAGGATCCACTAGTGTATCTGCAAATTCTTTCTTTAGTTTTATTAGAGGTTTTATGGGGTTTACTTATTATAACAGCTCCCCATCCAGATGCTGATCCATCTGTTTCTATTATTAAATAATCAGTGTCTAAAGGAATTTCTAGTTTTGGTAAATTTCTTACCCTTTCTTTCAGATTTCTAATTATTTCATAATCTTTGTAATTTAATCTCTCAAATATTTCTTTACGAATCTTTAGGTATAATGGTTTTAAGTATTTAGATAAGTCTTTTATAAAAGGTTTAGCATAATTCAACAATCCTAAAAATTGCTGAAGTTGCATCTTTTCTTTTATATTTTCTGGAAAGTCTAGTATTTTAGAAGTTATATGAGGTTGTAATTCTATTTGTCCTTCTCCAATTACAACTCCTAAAAAGTTTATCTTTGTCTTTCCCAATTCTATCTTTTTCTTAGATATTATTAGTCCATTCTCTTCAAATTTCTTAAAAACTTGTTTAAGATGTCTATTATGATCTTTAGCAGTCTTGCTAAAACCAGTATATCATCTATGTATACTGCAATAAAATCGGTAAATTTTTCAAATATTTTATCCATTCTTTTTTGAAAAACTGCAGGTGCGTTCTTAAGACCTAATGGCATTACTGTCCATTCCCAATGTCCTATGGGATTTGGACAAATAAATGCGGTCCATTCTATTGAGTCTTTATGCATTCTAATTTGATAGTATCCTGATTTTAGATCAAATTTACTCATGAATTTTGATCCTTGTATTTTATTAATAAGCATTTCTTTATTAGGTATATCGTATCCATTATTTTCAGTATTATCATTTAGCTGTTTATAATTTATAACCATTCTAGGTTTTCCTCGTTTCTTTTCTGCATTATTATTAACAAAGAAATTAGGGGATCTATATCTTGATTCTGATCGTCTAATAAACTTATTTTTTATGAGTTCTTCTAAAGCTTCTTTATACCATTCTAACTCTTGATTATTGGCTAGTATTGCTTTTGCTCGTATCGTTATATCAGGATTTATAATTTCTAATTTATATTCTGTTGGGTTCTTATTCCAGTATTTCTGAGGATTCTCACCTATTATTTCTAATTTTTCAAGTCTGGATTGGTATTGTAAAATTTCATTGTCTAGGACTATATTATTCAATTGATTTGAATAGATATAATCTGAGTCTATTTCATAGAAATCTGGTTGTTTTTCCAGATATTCTTCATCAGTATATGTCTATTTATATATATGTGGTATATTGTTCTCTAACCTTTCACCCTTGTCTAAAAACGTTTTAGGTATAATTGGTATAGAAAAATTATTGAAACTAAAACTTATAGTCTTTTGTTATAAGTGCCATTCTATTATCATGTATAAGATAGTCTAAGCCTAAAATAGCTAAGTATCCTAGTTGGTATAAGTTTCTTATTGGAATATTTGTTATAGCAGTTACTAATTTATCTTTGTTTATATCTATCATTTCTATTAGGATTTCTGGTATGTATTGTGAACATGTAGTTATACTACCATCCATTTGTCTTCCAATGGTAGGTCTCTCTAAATTATGTTTATATTTTGAAGGGATTAGTTTATCATCTATCTTGGACGTAGAACATCCAGAGTCTATTAATGCTAATCCTTGTATTTTGAAATCTTGTATTATACATGTTATTTTAATAGTATAGCTCGTATATGGTGCTTCGTAAGGTTGCCTATTAATTCTATGGTAGTGAAATCTTTTTTTGTATAAGTCTAATAAGATTTCATCAGTTATGTCTAGTTCTAATAATTCTAAAATACTTTTCTGACTATTTTCTTGTATATATTGTTCTAATTTGTCTTCTTCTAATAGACTAATTCTTTCTTCTAAATTAGCAATTCTGTCTTCCATTAGTCTGAACCTTTCTCTCCAAGTTCTTTGTTCTGTATTATCTCTAAAAGTATAAGAGTTTCTAGCTTCTGTTATTAAAGCTGGCCATTCTAAATTATTATTTTCTTCCCAACAATATTTACAAATTTCGGTATAACAATTATAACATTGAGCTCTTAATTCTATAATTGGGTATAAATGACATTTATAACATTCTTTATCATCATTTCCTTTTCTATAGCTCCAATTATGTTCTGTACATTCTGTTTTATCCATGAATTCTATAGTTATATTTTTATATCTATTCATTACTTCTAACAAGTCTGTTGGTTCATTATCATCTTCTTCTTCAGAAGTATATTCTTCTATTTCACTTACAATTGAGTATATTATTTCAGTATCACTAACTTCTTTGGTTATTGCTAGTAGATCTAAGTTAATATTTTCTACTAATCTTGACTCTCTAGTATGTATATTATGTTTATTAGGACATTTAGTTGATAAATGACCTATTTCTCCACATGCATAGCATGTAATAGTATCTTTATACTGTCTTTTATCATTAAATCTTCTAACATGTCTTTTAGGATTTTAAAAAAGGTTTTCTAGCATTAGTCTTTGATTTTCTAATATAGTATGATTTTCTTGTTTTATTATATGGTTTCTCTTTTTTATAAAATCTAGTATTTTTTCTTCTTGGTTTTCTATTACAAGAAGTACAAGCTTCTTGTCCGTATTGTTGCGGTGTATAAATATTATTACAAAATCCGTAATTGTCTTTCATTTGTCTTTGTATACTTATTTCTGTACATTTCTTTTCTAAGTGTTTCATTATTTGACATACTAAAGTATTTATATTTAAAGTATAATTGCTTTCTTTTTCTAAGAATTTATTTCCTTCTTCTTGTATTTCCTGTCCTAATGGTCTAGGTAATTTGAGGAGTAATTTCTTCATGAATTCTTTATTATAAGTATTTTGACTTTTGGCTGTGAAATGTATATAGTTGTTTAAAAACGGTACTATATATTTCCAGTCATTAAGCTTTAGTTGTTCTAGATTTCTTACTGCTTCTTTTTGTTGTATAATTGATCCTATATTAGGGTCTGTAGCAGTCAAAAGATTGCTTATAGTATTACAAAAGTTCCATGGATTATTTCCTACATTTATTAATCTAGTATATTCTTGTGAAAAGTTGATTTTAAAATCATCCCATGCTCTTTTTGCAGTATTTCCTAATGTAGTTTCAAGGAAACTATACATTTGTTCTGGAGTATGATTAAAATTCTTTTCTAAGTAATTCTTAACGGTTAAACTTTTCCATTGCTGTATAACCTCGGGCCATACTTGAGGCGAGTATTTTTCTAATTGCAATAGACTTTCTTCTTTATATATTCCTATAGGAAATCTATTTCCTTTAGATTTATATTTTCCATTATCAGATTGGTATTCAGTATATTGTCTTGGAGGTATATTCCCTCTATTATAATTTATAAAAGTAGGTCTATTTCTTGGGGGTTCTAAAGGTGTTTCTGTTTTTGCACCTGAAACTCCTTCCATTAATTCTTTTGGTAAATTATTAAGAAATTCTTCCATTTCTTCTATATCCATTAAATTTCTAGTATAATTGCTTTGAGTTTCTTCAATTTCTAAGACTTTTATAATTTCTTCTAGATATATCCTTTTTTCAAAGATATTTATTATTACTTGGGGTCTTTTATTTTCATATGCTTCTTTAATCCATTCCTGTCTTTCTTCTATAGTCTGACTCATAAATTGTATAACAATATCATTATAGTTTTCTCTGGTCTTAAAATATTCTTCATCATATAAATCAAAGAATATTATTTCTAAAGGGTCTAATTTTGTATCTACTAAGTCTATATTTTGGTTATTAATAGTCTGATCATTAATAGCCCAAGAACTATTAGATTGAGTATCAATTTCTAAATTTTCTGAGTAGTTCTTATAATTATCAAATCTTATACTAATTCTTCCTTTATTATCTTCAAAGATTTGACTTTGATCTGGTATTAATTTTATTTGACTTTCTTCAAATAGTCTAGTTATATTACATTCTATTCCAGCATGAGTTTCTGCTGAGAATTTTGGTGGTTTTATAAATCTAACACCCTTTGATACTAGGGCTTGTATTATGTCTTCCACATTACATTTATATTTTATATTAGTGGAATTAATTGATTTACCAATTAATCCAATTGTTATAACAAGATTATTTCTATTTATTAAACCATAACCTTTAGTCATGATTCCTATCTTTATTTGGTGTAAGTCTTTTGATTCTAAGAAAAATTCTGGAACGCAATAGAATAATCCTCTATTGTCATTCATGTCTATATCCATTATACTTATCAATTTTTTAGTCTCTTCTTGTATAGAATCATCGTATATTGTTATTACAGTATGTGCTCCTAAGTCTTGCCTAGTCATGCCTTTTATTCCTATTATAATAAGGCCTAGATGAGTATATTTATATCCATCTTTAGCTATTTGTTTGGCTACAGGTTTCTCAAGTAGTGGTATTCTAACTATGTCTTCATATCCACATTTTATAGATTTTTCTTCTGTTTTTCTAAGAAGTCTATAATTTTCTGTCCAGTTTCCCTTTTGATAAAGTATTTTTGGGTTTAATAATTTCTTTTCATTTTGTTTATAATTTTCTAAGTCCTTTTCAATGTCTATTACTTCTATCAAATTTATTTCTTCTGTATGTTCTTTCGGTTTTATTCCAAAAATTCTCTTTATTTTATTCTCACTTTGCATTTCTGTATTAGTAGCATTACTACTACTGCCTCTCAAAGTATAACTTCTTCCGAAGAATTTATTATTCATTTTCTGGCGGATTATAAGTTATAAAAGTATCTGTTATAATTGGGTTCAGTCTATTCTGCCCTTGATCTGCTAGATTCTTTAATATATTATTTTGATTATTTATTATTATATTTGATAGATTATCTAGTCCTTCGTTTTTATTTTTTGCGTCTTTGTATATATTTTCTAATAAATTTTCTAAATTCTTTAATTGTGGTTCTAAATTATCAGGTATTTGTAAGTCTTTAGGTATTAATTCGAGTTTAATATTTATTTCTTCTAACTTTAATAAATTTTCCTTAAAAAATTTATTAGTATCAACAATTAGTCTTTCAATTTCGTTTAATTTTTATTCATTTTTATTAATTGTATAGAATTATTAGGTTGTATTTCCTGATTATGAAAAATCCTGTCTAATTTAGTACTAGCTGCTTCTAAGTTTCTTTCTATTACTTGTTTTTCAGCCTTAGTTTCTAACTGTAGTTCTTTTATAGTATGTGTTAAGTATTGTAACTGATCGTCTAATTCTGAAAATCCTATAGTCCCAAGTGCTATAAGATTATTAAGTTGACTAGTCTGTATTTTATCTTGTTTAGTAGCAAATTGACTACTATTTACTAGTCCGTCTGGATTATTATGATTATATTCTCTGGTAGCTTGTTTAGCTTTGTTGTATAGTATTATTTGCTTATTATTCATTCACCAATATAAGTTCTTTTAAATTCTGAAATCTGTTTCTGAATTTGGTCTATCTTCTCTTTTATTTCTTTTCTCAATTCTTCTAAGATTCTCTGAGTTTGTCTTTCTAATTGCTCTGGTAGTATAAGTAATTCTTTAATTTCTTTTTTTATTAGGGAATTTATCAGCTTTATTTAGAGTTTTTTCAACTCGATTTCTAAGAGTTTCTATCTGAGTCTTAAAGTATTCCTGGTTATTTATATTCTGAGATTTAGTAAGTGTTGTTAATAATTCTATTATAACTTTATCAGTCTTATGTAAATTTTCTGATAAATTTATAATTATGTCTACAATAGTATTTAGCTGATATGCTAAAGTATTTTCTTCAGTATTATGATAAATATGACGATATGCGTTATTAAAATTACAAGTATTAAGAGTATGTGATTTATTTGGTATTTCTAAATTTAAGTATTCTAACTTTCTGTATTTTTCCAGTGTATCTACTTCCGTCGCTCTGATACCAGAATTAGGGGGGAAGGTCCTGAATTAGGGCTTCAATTAAAAACGTATTTTAGTATTATTAGATTCAGATAAAATAATTGAAGTTAATTCAAGATTATAAGATCTTATTTCAGATTCTAATTTCTCTCTAGTAATTCTAAGTTGAATTATTCTAGTAGTATATTCTTTTATTCTAAATTTATGCCAATTATATAACTCAAAGTATCCTTTATAAGTTATAAGTTCATTATTATAAAATTCTAAACTGCTTTGACAAAATTCATAATTATGATTTATTCTTATTAATTTTTCTGTAACTAATTCTATTTTATTTCTAAGTTCTAAGATTCTATTCATACTCAAGTATTTAAAGAATTCTAAAAGATGTATCTTCGCTTTCGGATAGAACTAAAGAAGTTAATTCTAAATTTAGTTCTTGTATTTCTCTTTCTAGAATTGGTATTCTTTCAGTATAAAGAGCTAATTCTTCTGTATATTGATTTATTGTTTTTCTCATCCAGTCTAATAATATATAACAAAATCTATGAAATCTTGAACCTTCTCTTCTTAGTTCTTCAGTATGTACTTTTATTCTATCAGTATAAAATCTTACTAAAATTCTACTTCGCCGTAGTTCTAATTCCTTTCTTTCTAATTTATCTTTTATTTCTAAAATTCTGTTCATATTACACAAATTTCTCGTCACTTATCTGGAAAGATCACACAGAGTGCAGTCCAGAAAGGAGAGGATACTTATATGAATATATAAACAGAGTATTAAATTATACCTTTTCAGCATTTGTTTCTCAATATTGACTGACTGATTTCTGCAATCTATAATATTTGTAAGCTTTGAGCTGGTGTGAGTATTAGGCAGAAACTTAGTCTTATTTATGGCTGAAAAAAGGAGAAGTATACCGGTAACTTGTTGATTACCGAATCTTTTTATGACGTCATTGCTTACGTCATAGATATTTATTATTGCAAGTATGACTCATCCTTATCTCTTAACTTCTGAATTATTATGTCGGTTGGTTATATCGTCATTGCTTGCGTCATAGATATTTATTATTGCAATTTTTTGTCTTTTATCTCTTTGTCTGAATTATTTCGTAAGTATTTCTCTTAAGAGTATTAATTTATTATTACTGGCTTAAACCTTACTGAAATTTAAATGTTTTATAGATTTTACATAAGAAATTCTTTATTGGAAACACCTAACCTGGATTTTCTCCAGATAACCTTCAACTGGTTTTTTAATAAGGAGTTTAAATTTCAATCTTAAATTTCTTCTTAAAATCCATTTTAACATTAAAATTTCAATTGTTTTTCATAAATCCAGATTCCTTTAAAATTTAAAAATCTCTTATTTTTAGCTCATCCAACTAGTACTTTTCAAAGAGGGACTTACAATCTTTGCCCGAAAATTTTCCAAGGCCTTTTGCTATTCTATATTAAAATTTTTAGACTTAAAGAAATCGTTCATTAAATTAGAGTGACAATCGAGCCAACAGGAAATATATAAACCTTTATTATAAAATTATAGTATTACAAAATTATAACAAAATTATCCGAAGGCTTATATTTGCCAACGGTTAGAGTATAAATGGTTAATCGTTCTAAGTTGGTATATTAACCTTGAATTATTGAGGTCGCTAATATATATATATATATATATATATATATATATATATATATGTCTATAACTAACTTTTGATATGTAATCATTAATTGAATTGTGTTAATTATTGTATAAGATTGATTGTGCTTTATACTTATTTTTAATAAATGGGAAAAAACTCCTACAAATCATTCCCATTTTAAACAAACTATTGAAGAGTAAACTCAAGTTGAGCAATCAATTTTGTGTTGTGTTTGCATTATTCTACGACAATTTTTTTAAATCATATCGGTTAGGTTTGACCCCCCTCATATCCAACTCTGCGTCCGCCCCTGCTTGGATATGTTGCGACATTCGTTGCACAAGATATGAGCTTAAAGAAGCTTTGGACCAACCCAAGATTTGCAATGGGAAGATCCTTGAGTCTTAGTATAGGATGCTCTGGCGCCGGTTCATGTGACATGGGATCTGCCATACGGTAGCATAAGAAAGTAAATCTACTCAGGTCGAAATTCAAGCTTAGCATATTATTAGGTTTTGAAAATTATATATTTAAAGTAACTAGGATATGAGCTACAGTCGTCTCTTCTTGAAAGAAATCTATTCTTTATAAGTTTTGACTTAAATTTTTGGATTCATGGCTCTTTAACGCACAATAAATTAGCTGATACTATATTATATTGAATTTTGGTCAACACCACTTAATTTAATGTATACACGATGTGAAATTATTTTGAATGGAAAAATTTGAATAATTTTCATACACTAAGAAACTGGAATAAAAGAAAACAAAATTATTTCATGTGGAAAAAGGACCATCAACATATTATTGACATGCGTCTTGATGAGACCCAAATGTGTACAAATTTTAGTATCATTAGCACACATTGGGTAGGGTAGGGTTGGATTTTGGTAGAGCTGAAACTCATCGAAGAACATCAACTTAAATCCGACCAATGACTATCAATAATTTTTTTTCTTATGCGTGTACACTAAATTTTTGTGAACCCAAAGAAAATTAGAAAAACAAAAATTAGTTGCTAATTTTTATTAAAAAAATTTAAATCACTCGGCATTTGATTAGTCTAAAAAGTTAATTGTTTGTTGGTAATGAGTATTAAGCAATTATGTCCTGACCAATATTTTAATTTAATGGTTGGACTTGAATATGTAACTCTAGATATCTTAGATATCTCATATTGAAATGAAATTTTTTTTCACAATTTTTGTAATTAGGTTGGTAATTTTGAAATCAATTCGTTATTATACCCGGTTGTTCCTAAAGGAAATCCGAAACACAGAGATAAAAGTGGGTCCTTTCTACAATTTTATTAACAAAAGTGAGAATTGTTGAAATTAACTATATATGCAAGGATATTATAACAATAATAAGAGAAAGCAGAGAGAGAATTTGAGAGAAACTTTTATTTCTTATTTCTCTTATTTCTGAGATATATGAAATGAAGAAATTGAATTCCTATTTATAGAGAAATCCAACGGTAAAAATGGTAAATAAGTAAGAAACATAATACATTAAATAATAAGGACAGGTAGAAAAGTAGAAAACATATCACATCAAATTATTGAGGGCGTGGGCCCTACATACATCAAAATTCAACACTCCCCATTTGATGTGTCATCTACCGTGAATGGGACACTGCCTCATTAAAAACCTTACTAAGGAAAAACCCTGTGGGATAAAAACCTTAGCTAAGGGAAAAAGAGTACAGTGTTTACTCCCCCTATTCGCGAGTTAACTGGAGATCCTTAAGATGACGCATTCCAATGCTGTAAGTTAATTTCTTGAAAGTTGAGGAAGATAAAGCCTTGGTAAACAAATCTGCTAAATTATTACAAGAGCGGATTTGTTGAATATTGATTTCACCATTCTTTTTTAGATCATGAGTGAAGAAAAATTTTGGTGAAATATGCTTTGTTCTGTCTCCTTTAATATAGTCTTCCTTCAATTGAGCAATACAAGCAGCATTATCTTCATATATTATCGTCGGACCTTCCTTGACCGTAACTTTTTCACATGCTTCTTGGATATGTTTGATTAATGATCTCAACCGCATACATTCACGACTTGCCTCGTGAATAGCTATTAACTCCGCATGATTTGAGGAAGTAGCTGTAATTGTTTATTTTGTCGATCGCCAAGATATAGCTGTTCCTCTATATGTGAATAAATAGCCCGTCTGAGATCGAGCTTTGTGTGGGTCGGATAAATAACCCGCATCCGCATATCCAACTAATTTAAGCTTAGATTCATGTAAATAAAATGAGCCTAAATCAATAGTTCCTCAAGGTAGCGCATTATATGTTTAGTTCCATTTCAATGTCGTCTTGTAGGTGCAGCGCTGTATCTTGATAATAAATTAACAGAGAATGCTATATCCGGTCTTGTGTTATTAGCAAGATACATCAAAGCCCCTATTGCGCTTAGATACGGTACTTCAGGACCGAGAACTTTTTCATTATTTTCTCTAGGATGAAAAACATCCTTTTTCACATCCAGTGATCGTACAAGCATTGGGTTACTCTATGGATGTGCTTTGTCCATATTAAATCATTTTAGGATCTTTTCTGTGTAGTTTGATCAATGCACTAAAATTCCTTTTTCAAGGTGCTCAATTTGCAAACCAAGACATAATTTTGTTTTTCCAAGATCTTCCATCTCAAATTCTTTCTTTAAAGAATCAACTGCTTTTAGAATCTCTTCTGGAGTTCCAATAATATTCAAATCATCAACATAAATTGAGATGATAATAAAATTAGATCCTAATTTTCTTATAAAAATACATGGACAAATTGGATCATTTTTATATCATTCTTTCAATAAATATTCACTGAGACAATTATACCACATGCTCCCAGATTGTTTTAATCCATATAAGGATCTTTGAAACTTTACCGAGTAAAGTTCTCGTTTGCCATATTTTTCTGGCAGCTTTAATCCTTCAGGGATTTTCATATAAATATCATTATCAAGCGAACTATAAAGGTAAGCTGTGACAACATCCAACAAATGCATCTGTAAATTTTCTTGCACTGCAAAACTAATAAGATATCTAAAAGTTATTGCATCCACCACCGGAGAATGTGTCTCATCATAGTCTATCCCAGGTCTTTGTGAAAAACCTTGTGCAATTAATCTGGCTTTATATCTTATTATTTCATTTTTCTCATTTCTCTTTCTAATAAAAACCCATTTATTACCGACAGGCTTTACGTCCTGTGGTGTTCGAACTACTGGTCCGAATACTTTGAGTATTTTAAGAGAATTCAGCTCTGCTTGAATTGCTTCTTTCCATTATTGCCAATCATTTCTACTTTGACATTCTTCAATAGATGTTGGCTCATAATCCACATTTTCATTTTCAATATTGATCGCAACATAATATGAAAAAATATGATCTATAACTATTTTATTGCGATTCCATCTTCTTTCAGTACTGATATAATTTATTTGAATTTCTTCATTTTCAATAGCTTCAGGTATTTGCACTTCAGGTGCTTGCACTTCTTCCGGAAGTGTATTTATATTTATATCCTCAACGGGAATATCTTCATTATCAATAGTTCTCCTCTTTTTAGAATTTTTATTCTTTGAACCAATAGGTCGTCCACGCTTCAGGCGTGTTAGAGTATTATCCGTAGGTTGTTCTTCTGGAATCTCAATACGAATTGGCGAATTTACTGCTGGTATATGTGATTTCGTTACTCTTTTAGGATTAGCGAGTGCATCAGGCAATCGATTTGCTAAATGTCGAAGATGGATTATTCTCTGAACTTCTAGTTCAGAATCATTTGATTTAGGATCCATATGAGAAAGTGATGAAGCATTCCATATTATTTTCTTTTCCAAAATTGGGCTCTTATTCTCTCCCCTTAATTTTGGGAAAGTGCTTTCATCAAAATGACAATCTGCAAATCGTGCAGTAAACATATCGCCAGTTAATGGCTCAAGGTATTTAATTATTGAAGGGGATTCATAGCCAACATAAATTCGTAATCTCCTTTGAGGACCCATTTTAGTCCTTTGTGGTGGAGCAATAAGCACATATACCGCGCAACCAAAAACTCTAAGATGAGAAATACTAGGCTCATGACCAGAAGCTAATTGTAATGGAGAATAATCATGATAACTTACTGGTCTTAAACGTATAAGAGATGCTGCATGCAATATTGCATAACCCCAAACTGTAGTAGGGAGATTTGCGCGCAAAATTAGCGGTCTCGCAATTAATTGCAGACGTTTAATAAATGATTCTGCTAGACCATTTTGTGTATGAACATATGCTATAGGATGTTCAACTTTTATTCCAATCGACGTATAATAATCATTAAATGATTTGGATGTGAATTCCCTAGCATTATCAAGACAAATTGATTTAATAGGATAATTGGGAAACTGTGCTCGTAATCTTATACTTTGAGCAAGTAACGTTGCAAATGCCATATTTCGTGAAGATAATAAGCATACATGTGACCACCTAGTTGAGGCGTCAATTAGAACCATAAAATATCTAAATGGTCCACATGGTGGATGAATTGGTCCATAAATATTACATTGTATGCGCTCTAAAAATGCTGGCGATTCTATTGCAACCTTACTTCTAGAAGGCTTTATTATTAACTTTCCTTGCGAACAAGTAGCACAAAATAATTCATTATTTTGAAGAAACTTCTGGTCCTTCAATAGATGCCCATATGAATTTTCAATAATTTTTCTCATCATTATCGAACTAGGATGACCTGGTCGATCATGCCAAATTTTATAATATTTGAATCTATAAACTTCTGGTTTATAGTCAAATTGGCCTCAATCATATTAATATATGTGTAGTATAAGCCACATGAAAGAGTATAAAATTTTTCAAGTATGCATTTCTTACTTGAAATTATTTTTGTAACATAAAGATATTCTTTACTGTCTTCGCTCACAGTTTTAGTATGATATCCATTTCTGCGAATATCTTTAAAACTTAAAAAATTTCTATGAGAATTCGGGGAAAATAATGCATTATTTATAATAAGTTTTGTTTCCCTTTGTAATATAATACTAGCTCTTCCGGAGCCTTCAACCATTTTTGTTTGTCCCGATATTGTGGAAACAACAGTTTCACCCTTTTTAAGAATATTAAAATATCTTGCCTCTTTGAGAATAGTATGGGTGGTGGCACTATCTACAATAATAAATTTCCTTCATTTTCCTTCAAGTCATATAATACCGGGAAAGAATTCATTTTCTTCATTGAATAAATGAAAGATGCATTATTATTTATTCATAAATAAATATTGCATAAAAAGTACATTAAACAGCAATAACAAAAGCAAACCAATAATAACATAAAAATTACAATATATTAATTAAGCAAAATATATGGATTAATTATTCAAATTTTTCCTTGCCACTAGTGCCGGGTAATAGAAAATCATCCATCTCCATATTGGGGATATCAATAGGCTCATTATTTGGGGCATTATCATCCAATATAAAATTGGTTTCTGGTTCCGCACATTTCTTGAGAGATGCTTGGTATAAGTTTACCAAATGTTTAGCGGTTCTACAAGTTCTTGACCAATAACCAGTCATATCGCATCTATGGCATTTATTTTCATCATCTTGACTGTTTTTTCTTTTATCAAATCTTTCAATTTGATTATTCCACTTCTGGTGGTTATTTGCATTTTTCCACTTCGGGTGGAAATTATTGCTATTATTATTATTTATATATTTCCACTTCTGGTTGAAATTGTTATTATTATATCTTCTACCATGCCCATTTCCACGACCTCTACCTCGACCACGACCACGACCATTTCTGCGGCCGCGTCCATAAAAATTATTATGAATTATCGCATTCGCTTCACGGAATGGATTTGTTCCGGTAGGTTGTAGTTCATGGTTTTTTAACAGGAGTTAATTTCTCTATTCTGCTAGGAGAAGAGTAGTAATTATTTCACTATATTTCTTATAGTCTTTTGCTCTGTATTATTCCTATAATACCATATTATTCAAATGAAAAGTAGAATATGTCTTTTCCAGTAAATCCTCGTCAGTTATTTCCTTTCCACATAATCTTAATGTGGATGTAATTTGAAAAAGTTTAGAATTGTATGCACTGACAGATTTAAAATCTTGTAGCCTTAAGTTTATCCATTCATACTGGGCATTTGGTAGAGATATTTTCTTTAGGTGTTCAAGCCTCTCCTTCAATTGTTTCCAAAGATCTGCAGGATCTTTGACAGTCAAATATTCTGATTGAAGTGATTCATCAAGATGCCGGCGGAGAAAAACTAGAGTTGTTGCCTTATACTGAGGTGCAAGATTATTATTTTCAATAATAGTATTATTAAGACCCATTGATTCTAGATGCATTTCTGCATCCAGCACCCAAGTAAGATAATATTTTCCCGATACATCAAGAGGAGTAAATTCCAAACTTTTGATATTAGACATATTAAGAATTATAGGTATAATTTATATTTATAGAAAATAAAATAAAATTATGCCTTACTTTTGATTTATTTGGTGATATCCTTGATTGATAGAGCAAGCTCATGCTGATAACGTGTTGGAAATTGACTAAATATCTATATGCAAGGATATTATAACAATAATAAGAGAAAGCAGAGAGAGAATTTGAGAGAAATTTTTATTTCTTATTTCTGAGATATATGAAATGAAGAAATTGAATTCCTATTTATAGAGAAATTCAACGGTAAAAATGGTAAATAAGTAAGAAACATATTACATCAAATAATATTGATAGGTAGAAAAGTAGAAAATATATCACATCAAATTATTGAGGGCGTGGGCCCTACATACATTAAAATTCAACAAGAATAAGTCAAATGGTAAAGGACAAGGTTATCTATTGATTGTGTAACAACTAAGAAGAGAATGTCTGCTAATACACGGTGGCCAATAAAGTTCTAATTAGTTGCATGATTGAAGGTGTTAATTAGAAAAATATTTACGATTTTTCTGTTTTATAAATAGAAAGGATTATTTCCTCATTTGTGAGACAGATAGAGAAAAAGCATAGATATAAAAATTTAATCTTTGCATATAAACTTAGGAAAGGGGTTCCTAAGAGTTGGGTAAGAGAGAAAATAGTGAGGTTTTGAAAAACACTTGTGTGCCACTATTTTATAATCTCTTGGTGTAACTACAATTATTTTATAGTGGAGAATTATTTGGAGTTTGTCCCGTGGTTTTTTTTCCTAATTTATTTGGGATTTCCAAGTAAAAATCTTTGTGTCTTTTTTATTCTGCTGATATTATCTTTTCTCGTAATCTATTATTGGGTCTAACAAGTGGTACCAGAGCCAAAGGTTGTTTTATCAGTAAAATCCGTGGATATATTTTTCAAAAATAAATATACCACGACAACGAGAAAATTACGATAAATCCGGTGGCGTAATCCGTTCGAAAAACCGTCGCAGGTACACAATTTGAGTAAATAGTAAAATAGTAACTTCAATAATAGTATTCATACATAATACTATTCATATTTGGTCATTTTATGGATAGTATTATTTAAGTATAGGGAGGCATACTACTACTGTTCCAATATACAAGTATTATTTGGGTATATAGTATTATTCACATATATCGTCACTATTTATGTGAATAGTAAAATTTGTGAATAGTAAATTTTGCCATTATTAAATTTTTGACATAGTGAATGACGGTGTAATGATCAAATTGACAGATACAAATTATTCAATGTAGAAATTCAGAATGGAGGACTACCTCAATTGTAAAGAATTATATGATCCAATTGAGGGTGACGACGCAAAGTCGAAGGATATGAAAGATCATAAAGTTGAAAAAGTAGACATTGGGTAAAGTACGCTAATGGATAGATGGTAGCCTGTACATCCATGTAAGGAACGAAACAGATCCCAAAGTTCTCTGGAAGAAGCTAGAGGATATGTACAAGGCTAAAAATGCTCAAGGAAAAGTGTTCATGATTCGCAAAGTCATAAACTTGAAACTGACAGAGGGACGATCAATCACACAACACCTAAACGACTTTGAAGGATTCATAAGTGAGTTAGTAGTCACTGGTATGTCATTGGATGATGAGATCCAAGCATGTCTTTTGATGGGAACTCTACCAGATAGCTGGAATACTCTTGTTGTATCACTGAGTAACTCAGCTCCAAATGGTATGGTAACAATGTCTATGGTAAAGAATAGCCTACTTAAAAAAGAACTTTGTAGAAGAGACGTTGCCAGTACCAGTTCACAAGCCCTTGTCACGAAAAATAGGGGTCGAAGCAAGAGTAGAGGTCGTGGGAATGGAAAATTGAAAGATAGATCCAAGTCCCGGGAGAAGAGGTCATCCTACCACTGTGGAAAGCAGGGCCATCTCAAAAGGAACTGCCGTGTCTTTAAACAAGAGAATGCAAACCGAAGTCATGATAATGACAAAAATACATCTACTACAATCACGAAAGAAGATGGAAAGGTGGCTTTAGTATCTCATGATGCAGATTGTTGTCATGTTGGAGATGTAGATACCGAGTGGATTGTAGATTCTGGTGTCTCATGATAATGACAAAAATACATCTGCGTGAAGATAAGTGTTGGATGCACAATAACACTTAAAAATGTGTGACACATTCTAGATCTTCGGTTGAACCTATTATCAGTTAGTGTATTGGACACGGAAGGTTATCACAATCGTACAGGTTTTGCAAATTGGAAACTCACCAAAGGATCATTGGTGGTGGCAAAAGGAAGATTGTGTTGCTCGCTATACAAAACACATGCAACAATATGTGCGGGTCAACTGAATACAGTTGGAGATGATGCTTCACCAAATTTGTGGCATAGGTGACTGGCGCATGTTAGTGAGAAAGGGTTGAATATACTGGCTAAGAAGTCCCTCATCCCATTAGCCACAGGAAAAATTAACCCGTGTGATCACTGTTTATTTAGAAAGCAACATCGAGTTTCATTTCAGAAAAGCTCTAGATAGAGAAATAATAAGTTAGAGTTGGTACACTCTATCATTTATGGTCTTATGGATACAGAATCCATTAGAGGAAAAGATACTTTCTTAACTTCATTGATGATTTCTCAAGGAAGACTTGGATTTATTTGCTACGCACATAGGATCAAGTATTCAAGCACTTTCAACAATTCCATGCAATGGTTGAAAGGGAGACCGGAGTGCCATTGAAGTGTTTACGCACAGATAATGGTGGTGAGTATATCTCCAAGGAGTTTAAGGATTACTGTAGTCAATATGGTATAGGGCATGAAAAGATAGTTCTTGGTACACCTCAACACAATGGCGTTGCTGAACGAATGAATCGTATCATTATTGAAAGAGTTAGATCCATGCTCAAAATGGCTAACTTACCTAAGTCATTTTGGGGAGAAGCTGTCAATACTGATGTCTATCTTATCAACTGACTACCTTCAACACCTTTGGATTTTGACATTCCAGAGAGGGTCTGGATAGGTAGAAATATCTTATACTCTGACTTGAGGGTATTTGGCTGCAAGGCATTTATGCATGTTCCTAAAGAGCAAAGGCTAAAACTTGATGATAAATCAGTTCCTTGCACTTTTGTCGGTTATGGAGATGAAGAGTTTGGCTATAGATTATAGGATCCAGTGAAAAAGAAAATTGTACAAAGCCAAGATGTTGTATTTCATAAGAATGATATCATCGGTGAAAGATCTACAAGTGACGGTGTTGTCAACATAGCGCCAGAGAGCATTCTATCAGATGATGCCACAGAAAGAAGAATGCATCAATCAGAACAAGATGGAGAAGAAGAGCCAGACGTGAGGGATTAAGAGACGATTGTAGATGAAGATATGAATGAAGAGGGTATTGAGCAGGGGGAGCCAGAGAACCCCATTCTACTAGAAGAAGAAACTTAATTAAGGAGGTCAATCAGAGAACGCCAACCATCTATAAAATACTCCAGTTCTGATTATATTTTAATCACTGATGAGGGGGGGCCTAAAAGCTTCCAAGATTTGCAATCTTGTAAAGATAAAGATTGTTGGATGATGGCCATGCAGGAGGAGATGAATTCTTTGAAGAAGAATGACACGTACGAGCTAGTGAAACTTCTAAAAGGGAAGAGAACACTCAAGAACAAATGGGTGTACAAGCTGAAGATAGATGATGGAAACCTAGTGAGATTCAAAGCTCGATTGATTGTCAAAGGCTTTACTCAAAAGAAAGGTATCGACTTTGATGAGATTTTTACTCCAGTTGTGAAAACGAGTTCCATTCGAGTTGTGCTAGGTCTTGTAGCTAGCTTGAACCTTGAGTTAGAACAGCTTGATGTAAAGACCGCGTTCTTACATGGGATTTAGAAGAAGAAATTTATATAGAACAACCAGAAGGTTTCAAGGTCAAGGGAAAGGAGGACATGGTTTATCGCCTGAAAAAAAGTTTGTATGGGTTAAAACAAGCCCCGCGACAATGGTATAAAAAGTTTGATTCCTTCATGGTGAATCAAGGATACAAGAGGATAGAAGCTGATCCATGTGTATATGTCTAGAAATTCTCTGATGGAAAATTTATCATTCTTCTTTTATATGTTGATGATATGCTAATCGTTGCGCCAGATGCCAAAATGATTAGTAATTTGAAGGGTGATTTGTCTAAGGTGTTTGACATGAAGGATTTGGGACCGGTAAGGCAAATTCTTGGAATGGAGATTACCTGAGATCGAAGGTCCAGTAGGCTGTGGTTATCACAAGAAAAATATATTGAACGGTACTAGAAAAGTTCAATATAAAGAATGCTAAACCAGTTAGCACTCCACTTACCGCTCATTTCAAGTTGAGTAAGAACTCCTTCCCTTCAACAGAGAAAAATACAGAAGATATGTCAAATGTTCCATATTCTTCAGCGGTCGGGAGTTTAATGTATGCAATGGTGTGTACGAGACCAGACATCGCTCATGTAGTTGAAGTTATGAGTAGATTCTTGTCAAATCCCCAGAAGACACATTAGGAAGCAGTTAAATGGATCTTTAGATACTTGAGAGGAACTTCAAAGTTATGTTTAACCTTTGGAGGTGGAAAGCCAGCACTTGTTGGTTACACAAATGCAGATATGGCTGGTGACCTTGATGAAAGAAAATCTACATCAGGTTACTTATTTACATTCTCAGGGGGAGCTATTTCATGGCAGTCACGGTTACAAAAGTGTGTTTCATTATCAACAACTGAAGTAGAGTACGTTGCAGCAACAGAAGCAGGAAAGAAAATGCTTTGGTTAAAGGGATTCTTTCAAGAATTGGGTTTGCAAGAAGAAGACAACATAGTTTATTGTGATAATCAAAGTGCATTATACTTGAGCAAGAATACTATGTATCATGCACGGACAAAACATATTGACGTAAGGTATCATTGGCTCAGACTTGCCATTGAGGAAAAGGAGTTCAAGTTGCAGAAGATTTATACAAACAAAAATGCTGCCGATATGCTGACAAAGGTCGTTCCAAAAGAAAAGTTTGATCAGCGTGTCAAAGTAACCGGGATGGATAGTCCCACAATGTCGTCAGGAGGGGGAGATTTGTTGTGTGGTGTCCCTCCAATATGTGGGATCCACAATATTAAATTATAAAAAATGGAGAAAAATCCAAAAAGGGGTGGCAGATTGATAAAGTAAAGTCCAACAAATTGATTGGTCTAACTGGTGCAAATTTGCGAAAGAAAACAGGTGGCTAGTAAAGTCCTAATTGGTTGCATGATTGAAGGCGTTAATTAGGAAAATGTTTATGCGTTTTCTGTTTTATAAATAGAGAAGATTTTTTCCTCATTTGTGAGACAGATAGAGAAAAAGCATAGATATAAGAATATAATCTGTGTATATAAACTTTAGAAAGGGGTTCCTAAGAGAGAAAATGGTGAGGTTTTGGGAAACACTTGTGTGCCACTATTTTGTAATCTCTTGGTGTACCTACTATTATTTTATAGTGGAGAATTATTCGGAGTTTATCTAATGGTTTTTCCCTAATTTATTTGGGGTTTCCACGTAAAAATCTTTGTGTCTTTTTTATTCAGCTGTTATTATCTTTTCTCGTAATCTATTATTGGGCTTAACATTTCTGGTCCTAAACATTATGCTTGGAATCCCCAAATTACGAGCCGCTGCTTTTGCAAAGTAGGACATTTCATCGTAAATTACACACAATTTCGTGATCGTGTTCAAATATCTTTTCTAAGCAATCCTGAAAAGATGCTTCGGATTTCGCATTCAGAACCAAAACAATCCCAGTTTTGTCTGCAGACGACAGATCTTGCTCTGACAAGTTCCCTTCAATTGCCACAAAATTAAACTGCGGATGGTTTGAAGGGTTAGGGGAGTTGAGATTGGTATATTGAGCAATTGTAATAAGAACGCCTTTAGATTGAAGAGCTGCAGCTAGTTGAAGCATTGGATTTAAATAGCCTTGGAGTGGATTTGGCACTAGAACCACTCGACCTTGTTTCTGTTGTTGATCTTTCATTTCCCTCTCTTACAAAAAAAATGGAAATTATGATATTATCAATGAGCTTAGTTAGGCTATATATGGATGGATTTGTATTAACCTCCTTGTGGTTGGTTAGGATAAAAAATAAACCCATTTGACTCCAGATAAGGTTATTAAGGACCAATTATGAGTCAGACACTCTATACACATGCCAATGCATGTATGTGGACCAATAACGTTTTATACGTTTCAAAACTGAAAGAGCAATGATTTACCACTATATTTGGTAGTAAACATTTGTCAGAAATATAAAATAATTGTCTTAGTATTAGCAAGTTGCAGTTACAAGTAGACAAAAACGTCTACATGGTTTGGCCATCTCTGCGTATGACTTCCACTTGTCGTTTGGCAATCTATCATTACTTTGCAAACACTGGATTATGACTTGAGACCTTAAACCTGTTGGAAAAATATGTGTCATTCCAAAAGAACTTTATCTAACTTCGATTTTAACACTTGTGTTTATTACTATGAGTTTATATATAAAGGGTGTTGGTTCTAGTGGCAAAAAAAATGGCTAGTCGAACTCCAAAGGTCGAAGGTTCGATCTTTGAAAAAAACACTGTTTGAGAGACCTTTGGCCTTAACCATACCCGAGTCGGAATTGTGAGAATAATTTATCCCACAATTTTTATTACAAAAAAATTATGAGTTTATTTATCGGGCTATTGTGAGAACAATTTATCCTCGACCCATTTATTACCGGGATAAAAGTTTATATCCGAATTGTGAGAACAATTTATCCCACCATTTTCTCCTTTATAATCTATATTCCGGATATAAAATACTTTATGTTATTTTCTTTATGCTTTTATATTACTCCCTCCATCTTTTTTTACTTGTTTTCCTATAAGTTTCACGTTTCTTAATAAACTGTTGGGCTATATGTGGCTTAACAGCTTAAGGCCCATTAACCCGCATAGCGTGTAACTTGTTTTAACCCTAATTTAAGTTTGATATAAATAGCCTGTTATAGTTTGTTTTTCTCATGCGCCTCTTCTTTCCTCTCTGAAACTCTTCCTCTATAAAACCCTAGAACTTTCTTTTTGCAACTCCGATAGCCGAGGTGCTCGAATCCATTTTCTAGAAGCCTCTAGGCAAGTGTGAAGGCACGGGTTTGTTAGAGCAAGTTGATAGCAGTTGTTCTGTTGAAGGGAAGTTACTCACACTATACCAAATCAGTTAATGTGTGACAACAATTTTGTTGTCACTAAAATTATTGTCACAAAAGGCTATTATCTGTTACAACAAAAATTTTACCGTCACAAAAATTAGTATTTTTGAAATTTTATTGTAAAATTGTCACATATAATAGATGTTTTGTGACAATTTGTTACTATCGTAACTAATATTTTTTGGTTACAACTCTATGTTGTAACCAATAATTTATAATTTGTTACAATAAAAATTTTGTTGTCATAAAAACTATATATGTAACAAACTAAAAAACTTGTTACAAATAATTTATTAGTTTCGTGACAATAAATTTAACTTGAAACAAACGATATTTTAGTCACAAGTAATAGTTGTAATTAAAAATATACAAAATGTGACAAATACTTTTTATTGTCACAAAAATAATATAGGTGACAACATAAAAAGTTTGTTGAAAAAATATATTATTTTTGTGACAATAATTTTAACTTGAAACAACAATACTTCAGCTACAAATAAAAGTTATAACTAAAAATATTCAATATATGACGATAATTTTTTTATCCACACAAAATCTATATGTGAAAACATAAAAAAACTCATTTTAAAACATATTTTTTTGTGACAATAAGTTAAACTTGAAACATAAAATACTTTAGTTACAATTCATGATTTAACTAAAACTATTTAACACATGACAATAAAATTTTTATTATCACAAAAACTATAAGAAAGTTATAAAAAATGCATAAAAAGTGTATTGAAAAGTTATAAGAAAGGGTTACAAAAAGGTATTGGTTATTTAAAATTTGTAACAAAAAAGGTGTAGAAAAGTCATATATATTATTTAAAAAGTTACATAAAAAGTACAAGAAATGTATGAAAAAAGTTATATGAAAGTAAAAGTTGTATAAAAGATATATGAAATGTATAAGAAAAGGTATGAGTTATTGAAAGGGTTATATAAAAGGTATATAAACAATGACAATGATCTTAGCCTAGTGGTTAAACCTTGAAGCTGTGATCCTAGAAATCACAGGCTCGGGTCCACATACGGGTGATGTTGGATGAGGTTTTTCTTTATTATTATTGTTAACCCACTGAGTCAATTTTTTTAAAAGAAAATATAAACGCTCAATCCTAATAATAAATTAATGTTTAAATAAGTATTATTAATTTAAGTTCAAATCAGTGATACTGAGATATACCAAAATTATAAGTTAATGAGAATTTATATAAAAGGTATTTGGAAGTTAGAGAAAAGTTATATGTTACCTAAAAGTCATATAAAATTGTATAGGGAAATTATAAAAGAGCTATAGGTTATTTATAAAGTTTGTACAAGAAAGTATAAAATGTTATAGATTAAGTACCAAAAATATATATAAAAGAAGTCATATGTATTATGAAAAGTAATGAAAAATGTATAAAAAAGTTATATATTTAATAAAAAGTTAAATAGAAGTATGAAATGTATATAAAATTACCATAAATCCTAAACTATAAACAATAAACCTTACCCCTTCAACCTTAATGATAAATTTTACTGTTTGACAAATTTAATTTATTATGATAATCATAATAATATGTTCATAAATAATTTCTTATTTATTCAATATTACTAATAATAACATGAAGTATATTTGCATTATTATTAAATAATTATTTACAATTAATAATAATGATAAAATAAACAAAAAAACTGAAAATAAAAACAAAATCTGGAATGCACATGAGAGGGAAAATTCCTTTCACTCTTTTTTTGGGTAAAGAGCTGAACTCTCTCCCTGTAGTTAGGGTTCTCATCTCTTATTGCAACTATATTCGTGAAAAACCTAACTTGAATCCCTAATGCTGCTGGTGATCCGCCTTCCTGTGACTCTCTCCACCCCATCTCTTTCTATGAAGGCTCTTGTCGTTCAAGGTAGTCTTTGTTCAGTGCGTTCCTGGGTTGCTTTTGGCTGTCGTAAGCTCTAGTTTTGCTCATTTTCCTTCATAATATAGTAATTAGTTTTTCTGAGGTGTCTGCGTATTGTTAAGATGATTGCACAAATATCCCTTCCTTCTAATTTCTTCTTTCTTTTTGTAAGTGCAATTTCACTTCCCCCTTTTCTACTTTTCGTAAGGGCGATTTCACTTCCCCGTTACCGGTGGGAAAAGAGATGCATCCGCCTGCACTTTCTGGTTTGGCTTTCTCACTCTGGCGGTTCCCGATTACCTGATCTCGCCATTAACATGGTAAATTTGATTATTAGCTTCATAATTTCAGATTTGGTTTCTTTGTTTTCATGCGTAGTTCTTCGTTTAGATCCTACTATTAATTTTAGGGCTTATTACTTCCCTTCTTCATTCAAATCCCTATTGTTCTCATCATCTGCTCTTTCTAAGCCTTTCGTTCCTTTTAATGAGACTTTTTGTTGTAGGAGAAATTGATGGGAACGTCATGGTATATGATTCCTGTAAATCTGTTATTCTTCAAATATGCTAAGATATTATTTATTTAAATTAGACTTGAAGTGCAAAATTCACCAGAGTCAATTTTTCAAAATGGTGTATGAAAGATATTTTCGGTTGTTATTATTTAGATGCAAAATAAGAGGCACTTATCTTCGTCTCGATTTCATTGATATTTAATGTTGCAAAGAGGAGGCAGTCATCGTTGTCTCGATTTCAAAAAGTTATGCTTTAAGTCTTTTATGTTGCGAGTTAATGTGGGGTTTGGGTCAGTAAAATAAGTAGAATTGAGGCTTTGAAAGTAGTAGGATAAACTGTAGAACAGTATAATAGTTTCTCTTCTTTTTAATAGTATAGTTATGCTTCTGGCATTAGGATATCATTTGGCAGCCAACTTACTGGAAAACTTGCCATCAAATGAGTGAAAAATCATACTAGACTTTTATCTTGCAAAAGTAATAAAGCTCTATTAATAACAAAAAAGGTTAATTTAATTAATATTGGGTAATTACTTTCTGAATGCTACTGTTCTGAATGCAATTTATCATCTTGTCATCTTTTATGGCTTTATTTGCTACTTATTTTGTAAATTCATTGTCTGATCTATGGGTTTCTTTATAGTCCTTACATGTTCTGTAGATCTTCTGCCAATTTGCTTTCAAACACAATACACACACAGTTATACTTGAAATATATCTCTAATTGGTTTGTTTATAGCCATTAGATTGTCTTTCAAAATATAGTAAACTATGTAAGTTGTAAAATGTAAAATGAATCCTATAAAACTGATATTCTATAATTCATTGGGCCCTATGAAGTGCTAAGTATGGGATGGATTCGTTGTACCGGTTCAAGACCTAACAAACACGAAGCTCAAGATTGAAAAGTGTAGTTGATTTATAGTTTCATGATTCACTTTCCAATAATATTTAGAATTGTTTTTGTTTACTTGATAGCAGATTTAACCACAAATTTGCGGAATAAATGAAGGACACGCTAAAGATCTTATTTTCTCCTTTTGTTTTATGTGCTTTGAGATGAATGACTAGTACATTTCACTATATTGACACAATTTTATGAACAGAGCACCAAAGTAGCCTAATATCTTGGCTGTATGGTGAAAATAGTAATGATGACAGAGTACGACGGGATATGGGCTTTGACAGACAGAAATAGTGTTGACAGAGGGCACGAACACGGTCTCAATTCCTTTGGAAATTGTTTTGGAATTAAATTATTCTCTGGTATGCCATTCCTTCTATTATTTGCTTACAAGTGTCTAGATCTTCAATTTATGAGATTCTGTCGCTTCTACAAGAAATATTTTGGAGTATGTTTAGATTAAGCTAGGTCATAAAGTGTTAGTTTGAGTATGTTTAGATTTTGTGGCTTCTGTTTTACCTTGTTTGAAATGCCTTTAAAAGCAATCCAAAAGTCATTATAGTTCTTTATTCAATATTTTAGCTAAAAGTCATGTCTTGGGATCACTATGAGGTTTGAATGTCAAGATCATAGTTGTCAAGGCTCTAGGCGCACCGCAGCCGCCAAGGGGTCCTAGAGCCTAGGCGCACCAGCAAAAAAAATATATAATTTAAGATATGTGTTAAAAGTATAAAAACAATATAAGAAGTTCATCATATAAATAAAAAGTTCATTAATCTAAATATTATATTAATATTTCCTATTAATGTAAAACTACGGGACACTCAATTCATCAATCATCAAAGTCGCCATCAAGCTCAACATATTTAGCATCTTCAATAGATTCACTCTCGAATTCTTCATCTAATATTAGCTCATTTTACTCCTTTAAATCTTGTAGTGCTTCATTTTCATCCTCATCATCAATGAAAATAGCTGATCTTTTACGAGATTGTGATGCTTTTCCTTTTTGTTGAACTTTAGTGGTTTCCACATCAATGCTAATACATTTGCCTTTGCCTTTTCCTTTGCCTTTAGATCCTTGTATGATAGGAGATTCTTTATACCGTGTATTGTTGTCTTTACACTTTTTTAGACTTTTAATCGTTAATCATGAACAATTCTTAATTACGGTTAAAATAAAACAGGTTAATTTTTTATTATAAAAGAAAACTAATTAGGGTTATAAACTAATTAGTTAGTTTAAATTTTTACTATAAATGTTAAATACTAATAAGGTAAGTTTTAAAAAGTAAAATAAATGTTTAGATTTTAAATACATATTAAATACTATTAATATTATTTTTCAACAAAATACTTTTAAATAAATAAAAAATTTATTTAAGAAAACCATTTTTGCGCCTTACTTGCGCCCGGGGCCTAGTGCGCCCAGCGCCTAGTGCGCCCAGGCGTAGTCTAGGCGCATATGTGTCGCCTAGAAGTTCTAAGGAGGCGCCTAGGCTGGAGCCTCATGCGCCTAAGGCGTGCCCGTGACAATTATGATGAGGAATAGGTTTTAATACAGTTGGTTCTGTCAAGTTAAGACTATAAACACACATTGTTATCAATTTAGTTCATAACTTCGCATTTGTGATATACATTGGTGTTTTTGTTTGTCTTGAAGCTAAAATATGGATGTTAGATTTAATTTCATTGATGCTATGCTATGTTGTGCTTTTTTTTTTTATTTAGGATGAAATGTTATGGAGATAGCACTTGTTTTGCATGTCTCTGTATCTCTCCCTATTAGAGCTATAATCTCTTACCCTCTCTTTTTTTCAACTATAATGTCTTTCGTTACCAATGCAAAATTTCCTTCATCAAGAAAGGGTATCATTGTGCCACTCTTTCACTAGTACTAAATTAGTAGAATAATAGAATAAATACCTGTGTTATCACTAGGCGTTGAGGCACCCAGGGGAGGCGAGGTGAGGTAAAGCTGGAGTGCCTCACTAACGTTTGGGCGCCACGCCTTACAAAGAGGCACCGCTTAAGTGAGCGCCTCCGTGTTCAGGCGTGTCTCATTGAACACTAGAATAGATTTTGAAATCCAGCGGCAATAATGGAAATAAAATTGATTTATAACCAAATGTCCTTTTAGTTAG
Organism: Euphorbia pulcherrima; assembly: GCA_947683365.1. Taxonomy (NCBI): domain Eukaryota; kingdom Viridiplantae; phylum Streptophyta; class Magnoliopsida; order Malpighiales; family Euphorbiaceae; genus Euphorbia; species Euphorbia pulcherrima. Next base: position 17,931,022 of record CANTUS010000001.1, on the reverse strand, counting down.
CCATTAATATGATGAACAAAATTGAATATAGAAATGAGATAAATTATAAATCAGAACTCTAAGTAGATTAGATAACTTCCTTTTTATTAGCAATCAATATAATGAATGAATTTGAACAATGAACGAATTAGCAATTGTAATCAATGAGAATTAAAATTAGAATAGAAAATTAAACAGGAAATAATCTTATTTATTATCAAGCATTATTAAGATTAAATTAGAATAAGGAAACGAGATAAATTAGGGAGTGTAATTAAATTTCAAATTCAAATAAGAAAATTTAACCAATTAGAATCATAATTGAATAATTAGCAAATAAGTCAAGAAAGTAATTAGAGATGATAATCTTGTAAATTCATATGCATGCTACATTATTAGATATCGTGGGATTATAAATTTAATGTTGGAACTCATAATTGATTATGAAAGTTCATTTATCCAGGGTGGTTCTCATGATGTGTGCAACTACTGATTTTGGAATCAACAAAGATCACTTTAAAGATCATGACTGTGGAAATAGCCGAAGTAAGCAATTCTTAGCACCAATAATCAAGAATTTCATCCAACATGCAATTTCTTATCTTAGTAAATATTTATATTTAAGTAGAATTTGCTTAAATCATTATAGCCTTCCACCTCCCATTAAAATTTCTCCAACTTGATTTAGTTCATAAAACTCTTATTACTTTTAGCACAATCCTACCATCCTTTTGAGCTAATATTGGCTATGTCATTGCTTATCTTGTATGATTTGAGCAGCTATTCTATTCTTGCACTTATTTTTTTAGCTAATATGATTTATTGTTCCATGTTAATTATCTGTCTACTCAATTTGATGTTGAGTTCTTGCGTATTTTGTGTACTGTTGTTTGTGAATTTTAGAGTCATTATCGATTAATAAGAGGGATTATATTAATCCTCACAATATATACTTTCTTGTTTTATAATCATTTTTTTTGTTTTCTTTCAGAAAATCTATTACCACTTCTAAAATGTGTAAATTTTGTATGTTTTATTGCATTTGGAAATGCCCTTCGGTCATGTAATTGGTAATGAAAACATTTTTGGTATTACATGAGAATTTCCTTTTTAATTATTATTTTTTCTGGTTTGTTAAAAATAATATTATAAATTTAGTTCTCTTCAATCCAAAATTGTCATGAATATTTAATGTAACAAGTACCAGAAAATTTTTTGTAACTGATGTAAAATGTTGTCATCATATATGTGTCAATAAAAGTTGCCACAAACAGTATTTTGTGATGTCTAATGAAAGTTGTCATTCATTTTGAGTAAATTTTGTAGTATAATACATGACAATGTATTCTATTTGTGACAATTAATTTTATGTGACATGAAAACTGTTGTCACTAAAATTGCAATTTTTGTGACAATACATTTGAAAATATTATCTTCAACGGAGTTGTTAGTGACAATATCTTTGTGACAATTATTCTTGTCGCGTATAAACTTGTGTCACAACTTAAAATTTTTTTGTGGCATCAATTATTATCACAAGTATTATAATATGTGACAGCAATATTATTTCTAACAAGGGGTTTTCTTTTCAGTGGCAATAAAAGTCGTAACTAATGACATGTAAATTGTTAGACACAAAAAAATGTAATATATGTGACAACTTTATTGTCACAAATAATTTCTTTCGTGATAACTTTTTTATGTTGTCACATAGTTTTAGTTTATTTTGATGTATTATATGTGACAACTAGTTTATTTGTGACGATAATTTTTTCTTTTTAGTTACACCAAATGTTGTCACAAAAATACTTCACTATTTGTGACAACATTTTGATGAAATAATATCTGCAACGGAGTTATAGCGACGACACTATGACAACTTATTATTGTCACATAATGTTATATGTGACAACTTCTTTCTTTTAATGACAGCATTTACTGTCACAAAAAGCTTAATTTCTTGTAGTGTCAGTTGCTTTATAAGGGAGAGATGCGAAGGTGATTGCGCGGCTTGATAATTTTTTCGTTTACTATTATTTGCTGGGTTGTTTCTTTGTGGTGTTCTTGGTAGTTTAAGGGTGTGACAACGGTTATATTTTTATTAAATGTTATGTAACATCAGAACGTTTATTTAGTTTTATTGCTGTGACATAAAAATGGTTTTAAAGTAACCGCTCTTTTTCCTTATATAAAAAGATGAGCGAGTTTTCTTTTGGTATAGAGATAACAATTTTTCATACTCTCTTCTTTCCCCTCTTTTTTGGATATGTAAAGCATTTCTGATTCCTGTACCCAAGCTCAAATCGAGCTTGAAGGAGTTGTTTAATCTTGGGAGGAACTACGAAGTATTCTTTAAGGACAGAGTCTCCTATTTGACTCAACTCATCCTAACGCTTATAAAGTTGTTCTTGATGTTTCACTGATGTTTCAAGTAATTAAAATCGTTATCTATCAGCTTCTGGAGATAATTATCAATTTCAGCAGAAAGTGTTGCCTCTTCTAAGTAAAGTGTTGCCTAAGCTGTGCATCCGGATCTATCAGAAGACTCCGGATCTACTGCAACAGATTCTAGTCACAGAAAGCGTTGCCTAAGTCATGCATCCGAATCTATCAGGTGCCTTCAGATCTACTGCAACAGATTTTGAACAACAAAGCGTTGCCTAGATCATTTTTTTCTGCAACAGTTTTCAGAAAAGCATTGCCTCTGTCCGGAAGCAACTCCGGAATTGAGTTTAAAGAGCAAATTTTCCAACAACAATGACCCAAGAGACTTCCTACAGATTAAAGCAATTTTCCATAGTAACTTATTTAAATCTTTTGAAACTTTTCTCGGCTAGCCTGATATCAAAACTATATTGTAGATTGACAGTTTCCAGATTTTCAACTTGATGAATTTCAAGTGTAACTAGATTTTTCATGGTTGTCAAAGTTGAAATATCGATTGACTTCGTACCCCAAAAGACTTCAAGTGATAGAGACTGTATACAGCTTAAAAGCCGAAGATTGTGAGAAAGTTTGTTCATAGCAGACACACATGTCATTGTAATACTCAACACTTCAGATGTTCCAAATGTAACAGTGAATCTAAATCCATATTTCGAACCGATAGATATTATCTTCATGTTCTTCCATGACATATCCACAACGAAATATTTTTGGAACTTGCAATTCAGACAAACTAGATATCAATTGCTTAGGAATCACATGCAATTGATCATTATGTTCTAAATTTAGACACTTCAACTTAGTCAACTTTTCTTGTTCAATTGGTAACCGTTCTATCCATATATGTGACAGGTTAAGATTATAAAGTGAAATCAGCTTTAAGATCTCCTTTGGAACTTCCTCAACTCCACTATTTGATAGATCTAGAACTGTTATACCATTCATAAATTGAGAAATATTGCCTTTTATCATGATGAAGGGATTTTGACCGAGTAAAAAGGTGAAAAGTTTTTGTAAAACAATTGCAACGTTTTGAATGGCATCTCTTGTTGTTGAAATCCATCCTACAGACCTTTTGAGCTTCTCGATGTCGGTTAGTTCAAGAAATTGAGCATTCTTGAACATTTGTGGCTCAAATGCTACCAATAAAGCAAAATCACGGATCATATCTTGCAATTTTACAAAAATATCATTTTCTTCTTCAAGTAATCCTGCATGGAGTAATGCATTTATAAAATCGTATCCCAAATTTACAGCATCATTACTGGTTCCCATAAGTCGCTCACAAATCCAAAAATCGATCAAATCATTCTCTGGAATAGTGAAATCCTCATGAAACAAGTAAAGTAGGAAAGACAAAATCTGATTCTATCATCCTCAAACTGTCAAAACAAAAGTTGAAGAGTATGTCTGTGGTCATACCTGGCATCTCAGCTTCAACTATTTGTATCTCTTTGAGCATAAACCCAATCTTCATATGTCTTCCTGGTGGTCATAGCACGACCAAATGTACAAATCAAGATGGGCAAACCTTGACACTTATTTATGAAGCTTGGAGCCATAACAGTGCCCAAAACAGTATCCAAGATTCGTCCATTGAACGTTCTTCTAACTCCACCACGTGTTGAACAAACATTCATTTACACGCTTCTTTGGAACGTGTTGTAAATATTACCTTGTACTAGTTTGGTAATAGCTCTTCCAAATATAGAACTCCCAGATCTCTAAGATCCACGGGGCTCCAAATATCATCCATGTACTAAACGTCTGCATTTTATTGTACGATCATGATCATATGAACAAATATTTTTTTTGCATTTGTATGAGGATATGCAATATATGTTTAAGACCAACAAGCTATTATGATTATTTCCCCTACTATTAGCTTTGGTCATAAGCTCATTACTTCTCATCTAAGAGTTTTTGTTATGCAGTCTATGTGAATATAACTCCATAACAACGGACCAAAATGGGTCATTCAAGGAGATTATTATTTTATATTGGATATGAATATCTATCAATGATTAATTGAGCCTTTATAAAATTATATGCTCTTTGCAAAGATTACAAATTTTATTTTGATGAAAGCATTTTCCCAAAATTAGGGGGAGAAAGTAAAAGACAATTTTAGAAAAGACAAATTTGTCTAATGCTTCATTGTTAATTTATATGAATCCTATAATGGAATTGAAAATGAAATTCCCGAAGAATAATTAAAAATAGGGCTATAACACGCCTGAAGCGTGGATGACCAATTGGTTTAAAGGAAAAAAATCCTTGAAAAGAAAAAATTCTCGAAAACAAAGATAATCCTATTGAGGATATTTTTTTAATAAAGGTTAAGTACCGGAACCCGACCTCTATTTATTAAATGGAGAAAAGAAAAACACGAAAAAAGGAAAAAGATACTATTGAGGATATATGTACTAATACACTTGTTGTGCCAAATGTGTGTCTAGCAAGTACACTAGGGTCAAATATGTATACAGTGGCAAGACAAGGTCATATTCCACAGGAAGCGTGTAAACAGCCTAGAGTTCTCCCTAGTAAATGGACTACGAGTTCTTTTGTAATTTAGGGTGGAGATCTTGTTGTAACAGTAATAAAAAGCATGAAATAAATAAATGAGCAGAATTGTAATGGTGACTAATCAATAATAAAGGGTCCAGGCTTATCTACCTATTTCAACAATCAAGGAGTTCTCCAACAGCAAGCATAATACATCAAAACATCAAAAAATGCGTAAATCTCCTAAGTATCTCAACCAAGGTCATCAAGCATTCCTTTCAGCCATCTTGAATACTAAGCTATGTTAACTTACTTCTCCGTTAAGTCCATCATTAGCTAACAATAACTTGCATTAGGTATAGTCAAGCATTTAGATAAAACTAAAACCTTAGGCATATGACCAATCTCCGGTCGGTCTCATGCATCATGTGAGTGTATTTGTGTTTTGCTATGTTAAATCTCCGGTCGGTCTCCTTAACATAACTAAATATGAGCTAGGCGATCACCCATAAGAATTAAGCATTCAAACACAACAAGAAATATAAAGCTTAAAAGAAGAGATACATTACACTACTTAGGAGATCTCCTGCGACTGCCTGCCTAGGCAGACTTGCCCGGAAGAGGACTACTCCCTCATGAAGAATGAAGAAACTAAAGCTTTCATTAATGGAAGAAAATATTTACAGAATTTGGTCTCTTGTGTGTCACCCCTAACCAACGAAGAAGATGGCCATTTTATAGGTCCCAATCCTCAAAGGAGAGAGAAAATATCCAAAATAAAATATTACATGTAATCCCAAAATATCTAGATATTTAGTTATAATAATAATAAATAAATGCACTTGGTGAAAAAATGTTTCTAGAAGATGGCAGTTTCGTAAAAATGTAAAAAGTTAAATCTTCCACTTTTTCACTTTTTCTCTTATCAAACGTCACATCAACAGCTCAACTTATACTATACACTTGAGTGCATTTTTTGATGGGAATTTTCCCACCACTTTGCAGTCTTCTTCCCGAAATGGCAGGGGATCTCTTTTTTTTGACGAGATCTCGTAAATTATGGAGATCTCCAGTGAAGACTGCATTTTTTTCATCAATTTTCAGCAACAAGGCAGAAGTTCTCCTTCCTTCAGTAAAGACCTAAAACCTGTAGAGATCTTTATAAAAATTTATCTTTTCACACTAAATGTTAGCTCAAGATGCATGATTTACTAAACCAAATTTCCACGTATCAACACTTCCTACAGAAGTAATAGCCCTTGAAGTGCGAACACCTGAAGTTGTTCAAAATGTGGATATTCAAATAAATTATATTAGTACCGAGTAATAGATGGAATATAGATAAAATGGCTATAGACCATATTTTTTCTATAATATGGCAATATACATATAGTTTACATGATCTTTTTTATCTTTCTCATAATATATTTTCCATAGTTTATGTTCTTGCAAATCTGTGTTATTTTATTCTCTTGTGATAGTTGCAATAACTTTTTCATGTCTTTTTGACAGTGAAAGAAAAATTTAATATACACTTGATGAATATTGTTACAGCTTACCTAATGATGTTTACATGAAAAAATCTCCCAACAACTAAAATTGCAGGAAAAAGTATGGCAAACGAGAATTTTATTCCGTACAGTCGAAAATATCTATGCATGAATTAAGACAATTTAGATGCGTATTTGGTAAATCAATTGCGAAAGAAGATCCGATGATACTTTATGAAGATAATGTCGCATGTATTGCTGATTTGAAGTAAGACTCCATGAAAGAAGACAGAATGAAACACATTTCACCTAATTTATCTTCTCTCGTGATCTTGAAAAGGAATGGTGTAATTAGTATTAAATAAATGTGTTCTTGTACCAGTATAGAAGACCTTCTACGATTTTCATGAAGTTTGCTTATCATATCGGAATGCGTCGTTTTTTAGATTTTCAGTATTCTTGCGAACATGGGGAGTAAACACTGTACTCCATAGGTTTTGTCCACATGATTTTTCTCGGTAAGGTTTTTAATGAGGCGGTGTCTCATTCGCAATAATGAACATCAAAGGGGAGTGTTAGAAACAAATATTATATACTTATTAGTATATAAGTTACACATATTTATTTGTATTGATGTCCATAAATTTCCACCATTTATGTTATATAACTTGTGATCTTACAAGTTCAAGTCCTTTACCTATAAATATTGGCAATTGTAAGTTATGAATGTAAGAATAAGATGAATAAAATTTCATTATTTTCTCTCCATCTTTATTATGCTATATTTTCTATTGTTTATATTCTGGTTGGTTCATATTATTTCTAGCAGTAAAGACACACCGTGTAAATCCCAATCAAATTTATCTCTGTAAGTAAATTTTACTTTTGTGTTCACATAATTTTCTTTTGATTAATGCGTTTGCTTTTGTTCCTTGTAACAATATACTCTTGGGCTACAGTTTGGTTTTTAATGGGAATATTATCGATTTTCCGAATGATTTAGGATAAGAAGAGTTTTTTCATTGAACAAGTAACATGTAAGCCATGTTTTTTTTTATTTGTGCTTACTTTACTTATTTTCACCGTTAGATTAAATATAACCACATGATAACGCCTAATTATTAATTAATATAATAAGATATTATATGTTCCGGTCATATTTAGACCAAAAGAAACTTCATACTTCAAAATAAAAAAAGAGGTACATATTGTACTGTATTATCAAGAAAATAATAAGATTCAATTAATCGCACTTATAAAAACAAATGCACATAAAATCAGCGGCATTGGAATAGCAATTATAAGCAACCCAAGGAGCACCACCATGCTTAGCGTAGCACTTTGTTTTGCAGTCTTCAAGTTTACAGCCGGTTGGATACAATATATCGTCACATGCCTTCTCATGTTGACCTAGAACCACTTTCCCTGTAACTTATTCATTTCTCAAGCAAGAAAAAGAAAACAAAGTTAAAATCAATTTGTCTGAATAGAAAAAGATATATAATAACTGAACATTTACAAACCAGAAATGATCAGTAAAACGATGATGAACTGGCAAAAGGATAGTTTGGCCATGTCTAAGGATGGAGGATTTTGGTCTGAATTTTTTTATTTTGGTGAGAATGACTTGTGATAATGGTGGTTTGTTAATATATACAGAGTGATGCACTTCACGCATTAATTCACTCGACTCCTTCTTAAGGAAAAATATTAATCGTCAATAGAAACAAATCAATTATATTGGCTAATAAATATAATTCTAATCACACAAATATTTTCTTACACATGCACAATTAAAATTGGTAAAGAAATTATGGTTAGATTTTGTTTCTCTGATTATGGTAGATTGTTTTGTTTGATGTATGTTATTTTGCTCATGTATCACATCCAGACTAATCCACGATCGCCAATTTGCAGGTGACTCGAAGGGCCGGATGGCTAGCCCCAATATTTAAGGTTGCTTAATGCACATCCCAAGGTTCGATTCCTGATAGATGCTTAAGGATGAACTAGTCCCCACCACTAGACCACACCCTTGATGTTATGCTTGACACCCTGTTAATTATTCTTTTCCATGAAGTTTTTTTTTCTTTTATTACTATTATTTTCAAAAGTTAAAATACAGGTTTCCACAAAATCAATTAAAAGTTAATTTGTATTAGTGAATTTGATTTTATTATATCAATATTACCCCAAAGTTGGTTCTGATTATCACATCTCATTTCTAACTTTTATTGATTTCAATCACTTTGCACCCTTAACTTGGCGATTCTGTAAAACATAACCCCATGAAGCGGATGTGAGCACGAGCTTTTCGGTCGCTCCCGCGTAACGATGATGGAAACTGCTCAAACCTTTCCTCGGCAAGTGTCCATACTTTTAGGGTCGAAACACGCTTGGGAATAACCTTTTTGATGATTTTGGACCTTTGACCGCACTTAAAAATCACTGAAAATGCCTTTGAAAACGAACTGTAGTCTTTCTCTCAAGTGCAGTAAACTGTTTCGCATTTTTCTCTTAAACCCAATCTTTTTCTGCAAGTTTCGTTAATTTCACTAGATTCTAAATTCTCTGACGTTTCCAAAATATTAAGAATCTCTTAAATCGGATAATTGTAGTGAAAGTTATGAATTTTCAAGTTTCACAAGCGTTTTCCAAAAACCTGCCCCTTCTTGTCGGAGACCACCGCCGCCGCCGCCAGCATCAGCGATTTTGCCGCTGATCCGGTCGCTACTATGGTAGCGGCCTCAGTTGAGCGGTCTCTGAACATCTGTGTGTTCTTCATCTTTTCTCTCTCTAGCTTGTTCTGATCCGATTTTTTCCATGATTTTCATAGAATTAGAGGAGTAAATTGGTTATTAGGAGTTAGAGGGGTCTATAAAATATCCATAATTTCCAATTGTTGGGGGACTTTTGGCCAAAATTTCATCTGAATCAGAATTAAATTTCAGAGAGAAGGTGAGATGAACTAGTGAGAGAAAGTGTAAGAAAACCAAAAAAAATCCAAATCTGGATTTCTTTAGTTGTTCTTTCACTTTTTTTTGTTGCCCATCTGATTCACTGAAGCTTTGCTCCGACTACATCCAGATCTGACTCGGGTCGCACACCTGGCTATGGTGGGTGAGTCTCCCAATAAGGATTTTTTGCATTCACTAGGACTCGAACTCGAGATCTTGCTTAAGCTGTTCTAAGTCGCTTACCACTAGGACCAATCCTTATTGGTTAGTTGTTCTTTCACTTGATCTTATATATTAACACTAAAATTGGTTAAAAATCATAGGTTAAAATTAATTAAATAGGATTTAGAGATTAATTTTCTAACTACTACCTAAAATCTTCAACATCATCAAAAAGAAGCTTACCAAGGTTTAATTCGAGTCTAGAAGGGTGGATTCATGGCCTAAAGGTATAATTTCTGAGTTCCTTTGCATTTTTTTACTTAATTTCCTTGTTGATTTGCTGCTTTTTGTTTGAGTTTTGGGTATTTTGCCTGATCTGCTTCGGTATTCTTGAAAAACACTGAAAAATCGTTGAGGCCATTGCAGCAACCCAAGGGCTGCCACACCTGCAGTTGCGGCTGCTGCACCTGTAGCGGCCCCAACGCGGCTGTAGAGGCCTTAACGATTTTTAGTGTTTTTGAGTCTTTTTCTTCCCCGATTCAAAAAATTAATACTATTTTGATGTATTAAGTCTAGAATCACTGAAATAATGTTGAAATTGGCTTGAAATCTTAGTGGTTTTGATTTTTTGGGTGTAAAAATGCCCTTTTCCCCCCTTCATTTAGCATTTTCCCCCAGGCCTCTATCGGTGACCCCAGGGCCGCCACCGCTCCGACGGCCACCCCCGTACCTCCGGAGGTCGCCGCCGGAACAATAGCGGCCACAAGGTCACCCGTAGTGGTCCCTGGGTAAAAAATGCTAAATGGTCCATGTTTCTTTCTATTTTGCATTTTTTCCCTTCGTTATTTTTTAGGTTTTAAGGATTGCACCCATACGATGAAAGTCCGATACCTTCTGAAATTGGCCCCAAGTATTTTCCATGTGGTTTATTAATTAATAAAAATTGTTTAAATTATTAATTTATGCCTGAAAAAAGGGTTTTTCACAAGGAAATTAATATTAAATCATTTTCTTCAAGAATAAAATCTCATCTTCAACTGGAATTTATTTATGCCTCAAATATACATGTTAATGGGTGATATGCCATTCTTTGAGCTGTATTTGTGCTAACCAGCTTCGATTGCAGGTATATTAGGTTAGATGGATATTAGGCCTTCGGATATTTTAATTTTCTGCATAGAGAGATGTATAGGATTTGTAAAGCTCTGTAATAAATATTTAATTTCCCGCTCTTATTTGGATGACTGTGATATTATTTTGTTTGTCACTTTTTGCATGAATCGTCGCGTGATGAATGGCTTATAAAATTGAAAGTTCTAATTAGGAGGATTTAAATCGAATAAGAATAAAAGATACTTTTATTAAAATATAAATGATTTGATTTAGTTAAAGAAAAGTAGATAACATCATCCGAGCTCCGATTCTCTATTTTAAGGAGCGGTCTAACCACTAGGTAGGAATATAGTACCCAAACTTCTCGGTAGAGCTTAACCGGACAGTGACTCTATCTTAAAGTGTGGGATTTTGATCTTGTATCTTTTAACAACTTAATTGGACTTAAATTTCAACCTTAACATTGCTTTAATAAAATATTTTCCTCGCACCTAAAAAAGGACTTTCCCTCGGCTCGCTTCGCTGCGCTTATTTTTCACCTTTATGAGAAAGGTCGTCTTCTTACAGTGGCGACTCTGCTGGTGACTTTCCTTTTAACTTAAAATTTGAAAACTCGTTTCTTTTTTCCAATTTACTAGAGGATGTGATTATGTTTCCAAATCATTTCTAAATCAAAACTTGTTTCTTTCTTAAGCCTTCTTTTATCCGTCGTGTAGATTAGAATACTAAGTTAGGGTGCCCATATTTAGCCGTGAAGCTCATAAAGTATTACTTATGCCCTACTGGGAATTAAGGGTACCTAGTGAATGGATCACTCATTGCCACCAGCACGTAACTCTCTCGGTCGTACTCATTTGAGGAGAGGTTGAGTAAAATACGGCCAATGTAAATGAGAGCCTTCAATATCAATAACCCAATTGAGACCAATACTTAGTTAGATAGGCCATAGCAACTTCCCCTTAGGAATTACTAGAACGCGCATGTTTTAGATTTAGGTCGCATACTCTCTTGGTATTTATTGGCATTAGGGTTACCCTCAGATTTTTGAACGGCGTTGCGCGGGAATATAAGGTTGGAAATGGTATCATTTATCCTGTGATACTTGTGTCATGCTCATTCATTCGACATTCATGTATAGGCCTTTAGCTGCCGCTCTTTTCTTTTTATTCTTTCAATTACCTCTACTCTCTCATCACTTGAAAGGGGAATTTGACAGTATTCATAAGATCATTTGAACCCCAATAAATCGTACTTAGTTTGCTAGGAATAAGGAGGGATTCATGCGTCTCATGTATATTGGGGACAAGCTTCGCATCATAAAGCCTTTCTTTGCTCCCTCCTTTCTCATATATATAAACATGCATCAATATAAATAAATGTATAAATCAATCATTTCATTCATGCTTCACGCTTGGGCTGATCAACTTCTGATTTTAAAGTTAGGTCGACGCGTCGCTATCGTCTTAATCCAGTTTGGCGTAGGCTCGATCACCATTTGGTTCACCATTCTTTAGGTATAAGATTAGTCTTAGAATTCAATTTATCTGCTATGTTGAATCCATCACCAGTTGATGAGGTTTTGTCCGAGGGTTCTCCTCCTCCTCTTCCCCCTATCTTCTCACGGTCATTCTCTGTTGGGTGTTGAGATAGCTAGTGCTATAGCTCAGTTTCTTCAATCAAATCTATTCATGAATGCTATCCAAGAGCAGGTCTATACTATTTTGGTAGAAGAGAGGAATGCTCAGAGACCATCAAGGTCTATTACTCAAGTTCAGGGGCAGTTAGAGGTTGCATAGAATGGGTTTAGTCAGATTTTGTCTATTCAGATTTCATCCGCTTTTCAGCTAGTTCCACCAATTCAACCCTACCAGCCAAGTTAGTTTCAATTCGATCAGGGTTCTACTTAGCCACCCTTTTTATTCTCTCCTTTGACCTTTGTGTTTCCTCCTCAAGACATAAGGCCGATTGCTCAGAATTCTATTTTCCCTGCTTCCTCAGGGGGTTTCACTCCTTGGATGACCGCACCATCTAGTGGTTTTACTCTTCCTCTGATGCCCCCAATGTCGTTTATGCCAACTCCTCCCAACTTTATTGTAACTCAGAGGAAGACTACTTATCCTCAAAACCCCTTTGGTCATGATTTGAAAGTTTTTCCTCATGTTCAAACTCTATCATCGCTGCCGCTATTCAAATTTAGCGCCACTTCTCTCCTTAACGACTAGGTCATACAATCTCTGGGTGTGACACCAATTGACCAAGTCACACAATCTTCGAGTGTGAGACCTGAAGTAGAGGCACTTTTGAGGTAGCTCTTGGCTATGAATGAGAAGAAACAGGAAGAGAGGGATGAGGATTGGGTCTAATAATTTGACTATGCCAAGGATGGAGGCTTACATCGGTTTCGTTCCCCCTATGTCTCACATCACAATGTATAAAAGAATTATATGAGTTTAGAAACTTAGAGGCAAGGTCTTGGCTGAGTTATTTCCATACACTTTAGGTTGCGCTGCTTTAGAGTGGTACAATGCTCTTCCTCTTAGTACAGTTCTAGATTGGAAGATTCTTTTTTAAGCTCTAATTGCTCACTATAGATTCAATTCGACTATAGTGACCATTATTCAACATCTCGAGGCTATTAAGAAAAAGCAAGGTGAGACCTTTAAGTCATATTTTGACCAATGGATGGCCACCCAAGTGCTTCTTAAGCAGAAGTTGAGTTTGAAAGAGATGATCTCGAAGCTTATTGATGGATCTGATGGAAATCAATCATCCAGAAGACTCAATGAAAACCTTAAGAAAAGAATCCAGATCAAAGTGTGGAAGAAAACAAAATCCCTAAGTCCAAGAAGATTGCATCTGATTTAAGTCAGAAGAAAATAACCCAAGAAGACAGCATCTGGGAAAGATTACATTGGAAGAGCTGCAAAGTTAAAGTCTGAAGACATCCATATGAGGTGTCAATGACGTGTGGGTCTCCCTTAGTGCCTTGCAGCGGGGCCCATTGGGTGATTGGTTGATTAATTTAGGCTTGATGATACCATTTAGTTCAAGTTTGCACATTTTAGCCAATTTCATAAATAAAAGAATCGAGACCCAAATCTCGATACAAATGATAGAGTCGCCACCAAAGTTGTCTACTTGGGAAAGATTTTTGGTACAGTTTCCATTGGGCGGGAGACTCATACCTTTTGGATCAAAGATTCGGGTATCCGATAAGTCATTTATTTCTCATTTAGTTAATTTAAAATTATATTCGCTGCGTAAAACCATTTTATTTTCATCATTTGCAGAATTATTATGGAAATCCTATTTTTCTACACTCTTTCACACTCGATTCATGCGTTTACAATTTACAATAAAGCACAAGCAATAAATGGGGGAATAAAAATTACAACCGGGGGAAAATAGGGGAATTGCAAGAGAACCTATACATTTGTTCTAAGATATAAAATATAAATAAATAAATTCGCCCGCGTCCACAAAGATTAGCACAGTTTATGGCACGTCACAAGTCAGCATTTTATTAGGAAAAATGTGATTATGTTAGCATGGCGATTTTGCGATCGATAGTGCCTAGGCAGCTTCTAGGATCAGAGAGAAATAACAAGTCTTTAGTGCATTTTGTTAAGAAAACACATTTTATCTTTTATGGGTTGATTTAACAGATTATTAGTGAAAATGATCTAATGGCATATGGTGATGTTGATTGATTTTATAGATTAAAAAGAAACTTTGGATTCTGCCTGGGGCCTAGTACCTGTATGGGTTGGGTGGGACACTTATGGATGTTGGTGAGGATCCGTACGGGGTGGGAGGACCCTTACGGGGTACTGTCTGGCCCTGAATAGAACCTCAATTCAGTAAAAAAAATAGATTTACAGAAGAAGAACATAATAAAAATGAAAATTCTTTCCATGTGGATATGGCGCATCGATTTAATATCCCTGAGGATATAATGGTACCAATAAGACCCGTATGGGTCAGGACCAAACCAAAAATAAGAATAAAGAGCAGATGGAAGATAAAAAATGGAAAATGACAATAAAATAAATGAGATGTGACTCTGTTTGAAACTCAGGAGCGTACCTCTATGCAGTGAATCCACTTTGGAGCGATCCCAATATCGAATGGAAGCTGTGTGTAAGTAGAATGATGAATGAAGGATTTAGAACTATTTTAGGTGAGTGTTTGTGTAGATAGAACCTCCCCCAATCCTAAATATAAAGCTAGACAAGAATAAAATGTTGGCAAAACTAATGTGGAATGATTTTCCTATAAGATATTTGATTCTACTATTTTCTCCTATTTTTCTTCAATTGTTCTCCCCTTGAAATGAAGCAGAAATGCTCCTTTATATAGGTAAAAATGGTGTGTGAATGCATTAAATGACATTTATTATTGATTTTATGCGTTTATGGCTGGTTTGGGGCAATAAAATTGACTGTCTGGGCATCTAAAGAATTGGTATGGGTTCGGGTTGACCCGTACAGATTCGAGTATAGATCCGTATAAATTAGGGTCAATTGGTACAGATCAGTTCGATCGGTTTTGCCCGAACTGCCCAAAATTGACTGATTTTAACTGCTTTTGACCATTTTATACCTTTTAGGGCTTAGGCACTAGTTTTCTGAGGTTTAGGTTTGATAAAGCTTGAACAAACAACATTGAAACCACTCCAAGTAGACAACACCTGTAGAAGAATGCATTATATAGCTCTCTTCATTGTTTCATAAGAAGGACCATTAAAATCCAGTGCTCACAAACTACCCCTCATGGGATCACTGCAGATATGGATCTATATGATCTCATGATATGAGTGAGGGTTTAGGAATATTACCTGAGGTGACGATATGGGTGAGTTCCTTTCTTGAGGAGAACTTCTTTCCTTGGTGTCCCTTTCTTGAGGCGGGCATCCTTCCTTTCTTATGCATATCCCTTTCTTAAGGTGGATTGACTTTTCTAGTTGACTGTGTATCCCTTTTAAGGCGGATGACCTTCCTGCTGATGATGTATTCTTTTTCTAAGGCAGGTGACTTTCTTGCTAATGATGTATCCCTTTCCTAAGGTGAATGAATTTCCTACTGATGATGTATCCTTTGCCTAAGGCGGATGACTTTCCTATTGATGATGTATCCCTTTCCTAAGGTGGATGACTTTCCTATTGATGATGTATCCCTTTCCTAAGGTGGATGACTCTCCTATTGGGGATTTTTGAGTTACCTGCCAAAAGACAATAAAAACACTGTGTTAGTTACTACCTTAAATGACACGTCTTAATTCTTGATTGACTTTGTGGTAGACAAAAAATTTTACCCCTTCAATCAAGAATAAAGATGTGCGGTTCGGGATTGGTCCCTGAATAAACTATAAACTGATTTTGAGAGATGTTGGGTTTGGCCCAACTATTTTGGGATGGAATGCCCCTTGGAGGGTGTTTCTTGGGGGGATGACCCTTGATTGGTTCTACTACTGGGGATGCCCCTAGGGTGGGTGCCCCTAGGGTGCTTGATGATGAGGGGATGCCTCTTGATTGATTCCACTACTGGGGAATCCCTTTCCTTTGTCTGGAAATGCTCATTTTGGATGACATATTTTGTTGGGGAAATTTCCTGTACATAAAAATTATCCATGTTAGCAACTATTTTAAATTGGCTTATTTTGATTCTTGATTTATTTTGTGAAAACAAAAATTTTTGCCCTTTCAATCAAGGATCAAGATGAGCTAGAGATTTAGCTCCTAATTAGTTGGGGTTTAAGAAACATGGGGTTTGCCCTAATCTGTATCTGATGGTGGTATCCCTTCCTCGAGGTGGACGACTTTGCTTCGTGCTCTTTTCTTAAGGTGAGCATCCTTCCTTTGCATTCCTTTATCTAGGTGAACTGCATTCCTTTGCTGTATGCCTCCCTTTCTTAAGGTGGTCGACTTTCTTTTCCTTTGCGTATCCCTTTCTTAATGCGGATCGACTTTCCTCTACTTTGCATATCCCTTCCTTGAGGCGGATCGACTTTCCTTTGATTGATGCCGGTGCATCCCTTTCCTAAGGCGGATGACTTCTCCTCGTATCCCTTTCTTAAGGTAGATCGACTTTCCTTTGCTTTGCGTATCCCTTTCTTAAGGCGGATTGACATTCCTCTGCTTTGCATATCCTTTTCTTAAGGCAGATCGACTTTCCTCTACTTTGGGTATCCCTTTCTTAAGGAGGATCGACTTTCCTAGCTGATGGTGTATCCCTTTCTTAAGGCAAATTGACTTTCCTAGCTGATTACGTAACCTTAAAGACTTTACTAGGAAAGATGTGCCCTTTATCATGTGCATCCCTTTCTTAAGGCGGATGGCTTTTCTACTACTAGTTTATCCCTTTCCTAAGGTGGATGACTTTTTTGCTTCGTTGTGTGTATCCCATTACTAAGGCAGATGACTTCTCCTCATATCCATTTCGTAAGGGGATCGACTCTCCTACTGATGATGATGTATCCCTTTCATAAGGTGGATGACTCTCCTACCGATGTATCCCTTTCCTAAGGCGGATGACTCTCCTACTGGGGAATTTGAATAACCTGTTAAGAGATAATAAAAACATTGAGTTATTTAATGCCTACGATGAAACGTCTTGATTCTTGATTGACTTTGTGGTGAATAAAAATTTTACCCCTTCAATCAAGAATGAAGATGTGTTGGTAGGGATTGGTCCCTGATGAAATGTAAACTGAGTTTAGATATGTTGGGTTTGGCCCAACTATTTTAAGCTGGAATGCCCCTTAGGGGGTGCCCCTAGGGGATCTGACTGCTGAGTAGATATCCTTTGAATGTCTAGTCCATTTGGACTCTTAAGGAGAAATTGCCTGAGTGCAATTTCAATTGTTTAGAGGAAGGTGTTCCTGCGACACCCTAGCTGATGGGGAGTATCCTTAGAAACCATCTCGAGAAAGTTTGACTAGTGAAGGGTTGCCCCTTGGATATTACTTTGATTAGGGGAATGGTTCCTTTAACCATCCGATCATTGAGGATAGAGATTGGCTTCTTATGGGGATAAGGGGGGATGCCCCTTGAATGTTCCATCTAGTGGGGAACAAACCATCCAGATGTGGATGCTCTGCTAGAGAAAAGGTGCCCCTTTAGTTGGCATTCAGGTTTTATCTTAACTGACTTGCAGGGGAAAAATAAGTTTTATCAGAATATGACCTGAATCAGTACATCTTAATTCTTGATTGACTTTATGACAAACAAAACGTTTTACCCCTTCAATCAAGTATTAAGATGTATTGGGGTTCTGCCCCAAATTAACTGTAAAGATAGAGTGAAGAGATGTTGGGTTGGTCTCAATCTTATTTTGGTATGCCCCTAGAGTGGCCTGACTACTGGGGAAAATAGCCTATGAGTGGCTTAACTGCTTGGGAGCAAGTCTCCTAGATGACTTGGATTACTAAGGGGTGCCCCTTAGAAAGGGAAACTTAGTTGTCGGGGGGTGCCCCTAGAAATTGCCTTGGATGGCTTGACCGATTAGGGGGATGCCCCTCGGATGGTTTGCTTGCTCGGGAAATAATCACTCTAAAGGTCTAGATGCTGGGAATGCTTCTTAGGAAGATGCCCTTCGGTTGGTGCCCCTCGGATGGCACCTTTGTTAGGTATGTCCTTCGAATGATGCCCCTTGGTTGGCAGTGTGGTTGGGGGAATTCCTTTTTTCCCACGGATACCTCTCCTTAGTTTACTAAAGAGGATAAAGAAACTAGTTAGTAAAACTTTAAAATACCCGAGTCGAGACTTGCCCCAATTAAAACAAAAGACTGAGTGATGTTGGTTGGTCCTAACTTAAACTGGGGTGCCCCTAATATGCCCCTTCTACTGGCTAGCACTATTGGGGAGTGCCCCTAGGGTGGGCACCCCTCGGGTGTTTGATGATGGGGGATGCCCCCATAATGGATCCACTATTGGGGAATGGAGGTAGGGCTGTAAATGAACCAAGCCGCTCATGAACAGCTTGGTGTTCGGCTCGATAAAAGCTCGACTCGGCTCAACTCGATTTATAAATGAATAGTTCGTGAACATGACTTATGGGTCGAATTATAAATGAATTGAATATGAACAAGCCAAAGCTCAGCTCGTTAACTCATGAACAAACTCAATTAGAGGTTCGTTAACGAGTTCGTGAACTGACTCGATAAATGTTCGTGAACTAGCTCGATTATTATTATTCCATATCAAAAATAAAATTTTATATAACTAAAATAAAGTATGGCTATATAAAATTAAACTAATACACCAAGAATATGTATAACATTACCCAACCCAATTTTATGGCTCATTTTAAATTATGTATTGAATTGAAAATGTTGTTCACGAACAATAAACAATATAATTCGCGAATAAATTAATGAACTATTCACAAACAAAATAAATGAGTTGTTCATGAACAGCTTGCAAACAAATGAACACTTAAATGAATGAACACCAACAGAATTTTAAGCTCGAATTCAAGCTTGACTCGACTCGCGTTCGATTAAAAATTAAATGAACGAACACTAACAGGCCAAAACTCAGCTCGGCTAGGCTCATTTACAGCCTTAAATGGAGGGATGCCCCTCGATTGACTTCTTTGCTAGGGAGATATCTTCCTAGATGATTTTTCTGCTGGGGATCTCTGATGGGATAACATTCCCTTAGTTCGGGCAAGAATATCTTGGCTTGTGGGGATTGTTGCCCCTTGATGTTTTGACTGCTTGAGGATCCTCCCCTTGAATGAACCTCCACATGAAAAATATTCACGTTAGCAATTGTTTTGACATGGCTTACCTTGATTCTTGATTGACTTTTGCATAAGTAAAAATTTTTGCCCCTTCAATCAAGGATCAAGGTGAGCTAGGGGTTTAGCCCCTAATTAGTTAAAAGAATAGGGTTTGAGAGATGTAGGGTTTGCCCTCAATTTTGGATTTAATGTGCCCTTACTGCTGAGGAGTTCTGGCTTTGCTTGGAAAACTGTTATGAGATAGGAAAGAGGACCCATATGCCTAGGTAGGGCTTGTATGCTCTATATTGGCCCGTATGGCTAAGGAAGCTATTGGATGGGATGCATACGTATGCTGGGGACCCGTATGGTTGAGGATGGGTTTAAGTAGAACCCGAGTTTGACTAGTGTGCCCCTATAATGGTAATTGTAACATTGTTATGCTTCACCCTTGTGAGAACCTTGTCTTGAATCTAAAAAGAGGACTCCTACGCCTTTCATGAACTTGCACAAGTATGGGTGGATAGTGTATGCCCAAATGAGACTTGCGCTTCTTCCTAGTGTTGGATCTGACATTGGTTCAGGATACCCTCATGGTAAGTTCAAACCTGCAAAACTTAAAACTTAAACTATACTTGATGTATAAACATTTACATATGTGTACTGATCCCCTAGTTTTCATTGTAGACTATGCTAGCCATGTAGCATAATAGGTCTGCCCAGGATCTGGATGCCTCCAAGGAGGAAGCTAAGTTCCTGGAAGATCAGCTATAAGTGGCCACTACTGAGGCTGACCAGGTTGGGCCACTAGAGGAGGAGCATGAGAGGGCTAGAGAGGAGACCATTCGAGGTGAGAGCTAAGGCTGAGGTGCTATGGGCGCAGCTGACCTAGATGACTCAAGGTAGGTGGATACCTGAACTATCTGATTCTTCTTCTAAGGATGACCGTTCTATGTATTGGGTGGCGCCGGCGGTGACCTTTGGTGACTTGAGCTGAGTAGGAGGTAGAGCAACAGGTTGATGTGACTAGTGCTACTGTTGAGGATGGTGTAGGGGGTTTAGAGATCGGGGTGCCTGACTTTTCTACCACAGATGCTGCCATGGCGGAGGATCAGGTGATGCTCGATGTTGCCGATTTGCTTGAATGTGGTTGATACATTGACCTTTCTTATACAGAAACAGCTCCTTAAAGACCTGTTGCACTACCAATCATTACTTATATTGATTTTTTAGACCCGTATCATCTCTCTAGACTCGTACATCTCTTCTTTGTTTTAAGCCCCACATTCAAAGGATTCTATGGTCTACTTAGTACCCTTTGCCTCAAGGATATTCACATTGGTGCTTTGCCCATCTTTAGTTGGGATGAAGACTTGAATTGCTGGTAAATTCACTAGTAACCAAACTTTTGAAGCTCAAGATTAATGAAAGACTGGCCCGACTTAGACCGGTGAGTACTACCGAGATTTGTTAGCTGAGATCACACTTTGCACATTAGGGGAGTGTGTCTTCAAGGTGTCCAAATTGTAGCATGGTTCAAGCTGGATGATGCTAGTAGAAGCACTTGGCACTTTGGATGATTTGTGCTATCGAGTTAGCTTCACAGTGGGAAAATTAAACTTGAGTGATCCCAACTATGAAACATTGCAATTACAAATGATGCTTGAAGAACAAAAGCAAGTGCAAAATACTGGCGTTTATGAATTGAGTTCTAGCTTTTGCATAGACTGCTTGATGTGATGCGATCTATCGAACTGATTTTTGTATTTTCTTTTTTTTCTTTTTCTTTTCATTTCTTTTTTTGTCTTAACTTTTGCCTGAACTGTCCTTTGCGGCTTAGTTCAATAGACTTCGTTTCTTTTTTTTGTCCTAATTTTTGCTTGAATTGCCCTTTCGGGTTTTCAATCCAGCGGGCTTTTTCTGACTTTTACATAAACCTTATTTCTTTCATAGCTTATCGATGCTTTTATCTTTTGTTGAATAATACATGCCTAGTAAAGATAACAAAAAAAGAGCACAAAATGTAGAAAAAAATTGATGTTCACATACTTGCGATTATTTCATCTAAAGACATGCATGCATTCATAAGAACGGGATTCTTAGCAAATCATCACATGTTTATCGATGAAATTAAATTTGAGTGCATAGGTGTGAGCACGGGATTTTACAGTCCCTCTCGCGATACGATGATGATGTATACCCGATTTTATTCCTCATGATAAAAATTCTTTTTTAGAATTTTTATTACTGATATAAAATTCTCTACGAATTTATTTTTGGAAAAATTAAGTTCGACGTATACGGTAAAGGAGCTGGTGGTAGCTTAGACCGATGATTTGCACCTAAAAAATAATTTAGTACAAAATACCCATAAAAAGTTAAATAAACCCCTAATAATTCAAGTCATCCTGCCGAAATTGCTTTTAGCCGGATTTTCTTGCTTTTTCCCCATTTTTAGGCTTGATTCATTCTTGCTTTTCAGACATGTCAGGAGAGTGAGGCCGCTGGCTGCTTCATCGATACCACCGGCGGTATCATCTATGCCGGTGGCAGCATGAGTTTCTGCTGCAGAATAGCTATGTGCCTTTTTGCTCGATATCCGCCAGATAATTGATCAAAGTCAATTTCCACCAGGTTTTAGCCTATATAAACAACCATTTGCAGTTAAAATAGGGGTTGAACACTTCCACCACTCAAAACCTTAAGGAGATTTTGAGTATTTTAGCTAGTTTTAGTGGGATAAAGTTTAAAAAAGGTAAGAAAAGAGGATTCAATCCATCTTTTCTTGGCTTTCCTCTACTGAACTCTCTGATATTTTGGTGAAATTTAGGTTTAGAAATCACTAAAATAGAATATAGAGACTTAAATCACCCCTTTATTTCCCAAATCATCATTTGAGCTCCCCAGAGGTTTCATTTGGATCACGAAGAGGTGGATTTACCCGAGGTAAAAATTCTGAGTCTCATAGGTCTTTGGCCTTTATTTTACTTGTTTATTGTGTTTATTTATTATTTTGTGCTTAGTTTTAGGTTTTTGGTCGCTTTCCAGCCAAAAACATTTGCTATAAGAAACTAAAGCTGTCAGAGGCACTTAAAGCCGCCGGTGGTATCAACCATATCGCTAGCGGCATCGTTGATACTGCTGGTGGCCTTATTTGCCCCTAATAGCTTTATTTTCTTGTAGGACCCTTTCTTTTATGGTATCCGGAATGTCATACAGCTTGCTTGTGTAAATGAGATTGCCGGTGGCATCACTTATGCCGTTGGTGCCTCATTTATACAGCCGGCGGTATAGAGTTCTGAACATCAGTTTCTTTTTCATTTTATTTCTGACCTAGTTTAATTTCCTAAGCTAGGATGTATACTGCAACGACGGGGGTCCAGAACCTTTTGAAAACAGACCTCACCCCATAACATGTGGTATTTTCACTAATAATCAGGTTAAAATAACAATCGAGTCTAAAATATGGATAAAACAGAATTTTCCCGCAAACGCCATTCAAACCCCATTTCTAGCCATCCAATAGGGCTCCATAAATTTTAAAATGAATATGCCATGTTCACGCTAACTCGGGTCTTACTTGGTTCACTAACTATCCATGCTATGTGATATACCTCGTACAATGTGCCATATTTGTGCTAACCATTTCCTACAGGTAGATTTTAGGATAGATGAATGCTAGGCCTTCGGATATTTTATTTATAGTATAGAAAAATGTATAGGATTTGGAAAGCCTTGTAATTATTATTTTATTTCCCGCATTTTTTTGGATGACTGTAATAATTCATTTATCGCTTTGATTGCTTGATAATGCTAATAATATATAAACTAAAAACACAATATATAGGGCGGATTAAAATCGATTAAGAAAGAATGAAATCCTTTAACTTGGCCAATGTAAAATAGATAACATCATCCAAACTCGGAATCTCTACTTAAGGTATGGTCTACCACCTCGTGGGAAAATCGTACCAAAATTTCCCCGGTTGAGCTGAACCGGGTGGCGACTCTATTTTAAGTACAGGATTTTTATCTCGTATCTTTTGGACATTAAAATATTTTAAACCATTTTCACAATCACCACCACACTCATTATTTTCTAGAGGTTGGTCCTTCGGCCCGACTTCGCAGCTCATCTAAAACGTTGTTCGATCACAGTGGCGACTCCGCTGGGGATCTATCTCTTTAAACTTGAAACTTAAGATTTTCAATAAGTTTAAAAGATTTAGATGATGTATTGAAATCATTGGCCAAGTTAAAACTTCATTCTTCTTCATAAATTTTATCTTTACGCGTGTAGATAGTTTGGTAATATTAGGTGCCCCATTTTACCCGAGAAGCTCGCGAAAGTATCACTCATGCCCTATTTGGAATTGAGGATGCCTAGTGGGTGGATCACTCGTTTCAACCGACACAGGAACTCCTACGATCGCACCTATTTGGGGAGTGGTTGAGTAAAGTGGAATCAAGGTAAATGAGAACCTTCTACATCAACAACCCTACACCAAAGCTACGCTAGAAAAAGCCTTAGCACTTCATTCCTTTAGGACTACCAAAATAAAGAAAATAATTGGGATGCACTTCTTTCACCATTGCTAGTGAAGTAGCTAACCTCCATCCTTTCCAAAGAGGCGTTACACATGAGCCATAAGGTCGGAAGAGGGACGCTTCATGTGCTATGTGCTACGTGCTCATACATCACCTATGCATCAACTTCAAGAGCTAAAAATCAATCAACTTACTCTTACCGATCTCCATTCTTAGAAGAGGTTTAGCAACATCCATAGGACTTCTCTTATACCCCATTGACTCATGATATATCGCTATGTATAACGATGGGTACGAACATCCCACATATGTTGGAGGGATAAGCCGTTGCATCATCGCTAACCACGTCTACGTGTACCCATACATACCACGCATCGATTATTAGAGAAAGGTCATTCATCCCATCCATGGCATCATGCAACCCATGCATGATCTGATCCACTGCCTACTATGTCAGCTAAGAGGAGGCAAAGTTATCGTGGTACCCCGGTTTGGTGAAGGCCAGAGCACCATCTGATTCATCATTCTCTCACCCCGGTTGTCACCATAAAAGTTGAAGGGGTTCCATATACTGATTCCAGTGGGGAGTCAGATTCAAATTAGATTCAGTTAGGTTAAAATTTCTCTCAGCCAGCTATGTCTTTCTTAAACAATGATGGAAACCCTCCTCCGCCTGAGGAACAAGTTGGCCCTACTCCTACATCAGGAGCATGATCTCAGCCCCCTCTTGGTTTTGACATCGCCAGTGCTATGGCTCACTTTTTGAACTCAGATACATTCCAAGCCTCTATCCAAACCACTGTCCAGGCAGCCGTCAAGGAAGCCCTTGAAGATAGGAATTCCGATCGGGTCTCTGGGTCCTATATGCAAGCCCAGAACGGTTCAGCACAGATGTTGGCCGGTTCGGTTGGGACAAGACCCATTGCACCAGTTTTTCACTTAACTCCCTTAACTCAGCCTATGGCAAGCCCATTTCAGTTTGGGCAAACCTCTGCTTTTCTGTAAACCTTGATAACCTTATCGATTGTTCCTTATAATCTGAGACCTTTGGCTTAGAGCTCAGTTCCTCCAGTATTCACTCACCAATTTTCAGCTTCCTCAAGTGGGCTAATCCAACCTCTGCCATCCTTTACTCCTCCTTAGTTTATTGTAACTCCCAGGGGAACTACTTATCCCCATAATCCTTTCAGTAGCTAGATGATTGCTCATCCTCGCTTTGAAATTCCTCCACCATCTCTGCCAGTCCCGATCAATGACTAGGTTACACAGCCTTCAAGCATGACACTTGAAGTAGCTACTTTTATTTGCCCGATGATGGTCTCCCAGACCAACCACGACCAGGTCACACAGTCTCTGGGCGTGACATCTGAGCCACAGCTTTCACTCACCAGTCGATCAATGACTAAGTCACGCAACCTTTGGGCATGACACCAGAGATTCAAGCCTACATCAATCCCCTCATAGCTGCCAAGGAACACAAATGAGGAGAGGATTGGGTCCCCGATAATTTTCCTATGCCAAATATGGCACATTATGATGGTTCTGTTGCCCCTGCTTCCCACATTATTATGTATGAAAGAGTTATGCGTGTAAAATTAAGTGACAAAGTGCTTGCTAAAATGTTTCCTTGTTCCCTTTAGGGCCCTGCTCTTGAATGGTATCATACTTTTCCTCAACACATTGTCATTGATTGAAAACTTCTTTCTGAGGCTTTGAAAGTGCATTATGGTTTCAATACTATGATGGAAACAACCCTCTAACACCTTGAGGAAGTCCGCCAACTGCCCACCAAAACCTTTAAGCAGTATTTTAACCGATGGATGTTTACCCAAGTTCTGATGAAATCTAAGCTAAGCCTCAAGAAGATGATTGTTAAACTCCTAGAGGGATCTCTTCCCCTTTTCCATAAAGAAATGACTACTGATTCTTTCCTCTCTTATAAGGCTATGTTTAAAAAAGCTGAGAAAATTAAGCGTGAGGCAGAGTGTGAAAAGGTAGGAAAGCCCTAGTTTAGAAAGAATAATGATACTCAGCTCACAGCCCCAGCACCAACTAAGCCCAAAGCCCTTGCTGTAGTTTAGGCAGTTTCCCAAGCCCCTGCTACACCCCTGGCAGTCACTCAAGCTCCACCAGTGGTTGCTATAGTCCAGCCTCCCCGTCCTCCTTTCATTTTGGCTAATTTGTACAAGTTGTCTCTTCGGGTTACCTTTAAGCATTTAAGGGAAGCAGGTTATATCCAGTCGCTTCAGAAGTATAAACCACCTAAACCCAAGGACAAGAACAATTTTTGTAATTACCCCTTTCAAATGGGTCACCAAACTAAAACCTTTAAGGCTTTGCTCTTAGCTATCCAACATCTGGTTAGTGAAGGAAAGATTGTTGAACCTGATAAGGCTCTGAGCACTATGAATAACCCTTTATCGAATTTTAGGAATAAGGTGGGCATAATCCTATCCAGCTTACCCGAAGCCATAATCTTTGATCTCCTTAATCGAGGGCCGGGAAGTAGTAATTTTATTTTGGTTATCAATTTAGATCTCCCGTCCAACTCAATTTTTGATCTGATTAGTCAACCTAATCTGGGATTTAATTCGGTTCATAGTATGGAGGTTGACCTGAATCCACCTAAGAAAGAAAGCATTAGAACTCAACCATTTGTGGCTAAGAGAATGAAATTTGAGAAAAAGCCACATTTCAGTGTTGATTCCTTTATTTCGAAGGATGACTATTCCGATGAAGATGAAGGAGTAGTCGAAGTAGCCAAGGCGGCAAGCACCAAACTGTTTAGGGTTGATTCACCTGCCAATGAGAAGCCAATTGAACTATTCAGGGCTTGAATAGAATGAACTTTTCAGTGTAGATGGGTATGAGTTGCTAGACCCAAATTCAGACCCTGATGAATTGCAATATCTGTTTGAAACCTAAGCCACTTGGAGTGTCCTACTCGATAATGTTCTCAACATTACTCAGAGTGGCCGTGTGTATCAGCCTGAGGATCATCGTCTCCATCTAGATAAGGACCCAGTCCCTAAAAGGATATGCACCACTGCAAGGCCTCCTTCTCCACCTCCACCTATTCTGACAAGCCTCGAAGTCGATCCTCTCATTACTCAGCTCAAGAACAACTAAGCTTGTTATAGTATCTGGTAGTTGGTTATCGATTCTAATAGGCATCGCAAGGGTTTAATTAAGCGACTGCTCGATTTGGAAGCTACTCCAACCACTTCTATTGTTGAGATGTGCGCCAGGGTTGGAGAAGCTATTCCTCCAAAGAAAGGACCACAGATAGTATTTGACCATTTTGATCTCTCACTTGAGGGTAGGGATCATAATAGGGCCTTGTTCATCTGAATCCAGATCCTCGATAAGACTATACCCTATATCATGATAGATGATGGCTCTACCCTAAATCTCTATCCCCTGAAAGTCCTTCCTCACTTGGGCCTGTCAGAAGAAGTGCATGAAAAACTTAACACTATTATCCGGGCTTATGATGATTCGAAGAGAAGTGTGATTGGAGCCTTTAAAGTAGAAGTCACTGTTGGAGGTGTTATGCGTAAAATTTGGTTCACTATACTTGACATTCCTGTCACTTACTCTTTTTTGCTTGGCCGACCTTGGCTCCACGCCTTAGGCGCAGTTCCCTCCACTCTCCATAAAAAATCAAGCTTATTCATAAGAACAAGTTAGTAACTATTAAGGTCGACCCTATTTCTGTTATGGCTGTTATAGTGGCCGAAGCTAAATTAGAAGAAGGTCTTCATGTTATTGTGATTAGTAAAACTGAGAAATTGCCTCCCATTTAGCACATTTATCTCCACTCTGGTATGCAAAAACTAACAAAGTGTGTTGGGTTCAAGTCTAGAAATGGCTACGGAATACATGAGTAGGGAATTATTGAGGCTTTAGAGCCGACAGTGCTTGTCAGCCAAGCGGAGTCAGGGTACAAGCCTAGAAAGCCCTATCACCGTATTCCTTCTAGTTACTGTCATATGGTGACTATTTATAAAATTCAAGGCGAGAGGCCTTATAAGGGAGAGCCTGAACCTATTAAGCATAATGGGAAAATGTGGCCCGATTTTAAGATCTTCAAGGATGTCTATGACTTTGAAGCCGGCTGCATGGTTATTTCTGCTGAACTCAAACCTGCTGAGCCTATTGCGCCTATCAACAATATTTCTGATAAGGTCAAGGGAAAGGGAAAGATGTATCCTAAATATTAGACTGTGGGTAGTGAGGAAAAGTTCGTTGATCCAGAAGTTGAAGATGACGTGGCTACAATGACTAGGGCTATGGCATTCCTGATGAAGAAGGGGTGGAAGGGTGAAAGAACCAGGGAAGAGGACGCCATGATTGAGATCGTGAAGAAGCTCACTAGGGCCCTAATTGAGAAAGCTAACCTATCCCAGGAACTATCACTCACTGCTTCCTAGAATACGGCTCTAGAAGATGACCTGGATGCCATTCTGATGAAAACCACAGAGGATAGTCCACCTGCTGCTGACATCAGCACTGAAGCCCCTTAGCCTGTGGAGGATGAAAATATGGATGATGTGATTTTCAATATTTCTAATGTATTTAATGCAAACAATGTCGCCTATAAGGCTTTCAATTCAATGAATGACTCTCGTTTCGCTTATTTGTTTGATATTTTTCTTGATGGATCATGCATTCACATAATCATACGTATAATGTTTTTAGCATCAGCGATACTTCTTTAAGTGAAATAAACCCTATAAGTACTCATAAAAATCCTAAAATGGTAACCATTACCAACGATTTAACTCCTGAGGAAAAAAGTGAGTTAATGAAAGTGCTTACAGATCATGTTAACGCTTTCGTCTGGTCTTATGAAGATATGCCTGGGGTTGATCATCAAATTGCTGAGCACAGAATTCCAACCAATCCTAAGTTCAGACCTGCCAAGTAGAAACTCCGTTGATTAAGACCAGAATGGGCAAATCAGTTTAAGGTAGAGGTTTTGAGGTTGATTGAAGCTTAACCGATCGAAGTTATGGAATACCTAACTTGGTTGTCCAATATAGTTTTGGTTCCGAAGAAAGATGGTAGGGTCCAAGTTTGTGTTGACTTCTGAGATCTCAATAAAGCTTCACCTAAGGACGATTTTTTTCTTTCTCACATAGATGTCCTAATTGACAGTGCTGCCAAGGAAGTCATGTACTCATTTATGGATAGGTTCTCGGGTTATAATCAGATTCTGGTGGATATCATCGACAAGGTCAAGATAATGTTCATTATCGAATGGGGGTCTACTACTATAAAGTAATGTCGTTTGGGTTAAAGAATGCTAGGGCCACTTATCAGTCCACTGTGACCGCTCTCTTACATGACATGATCCATAAAGAAGTGGAAGTATATGTGGATGATATGATTGTGAAGTCTGCCACTCGAGAAGAGCACCCCGCTATTCTCGATAGATTCATGACTCGTATTGAAAAGTATAATCTTCACTCGAATTTGAAGAAGTGCGTGTTTGGGGTTACTTTAGCAAGTTACTAGGGCACATGGTTAGTTAGAAACGAATTAAAATGGATCCTGATAAGACTAAGACCATCAGGGATATGCCTCCGCTAAAGACAGAGAAAGAAGTCCGATTGTTTTTGGGGTCCTTACAATATGTCAATTGGTTCATTTCCCTCCTCACTACCATGTACGAACCCATATTCAAACTATTAATAAAGCATCAACCAATGGTACAGAATGATCAGTGCCAAGTGGCATTAGACAAAATCAAAGCTTATCTTGTTGACCCACCTATTCTGAAACCCCCCATTCCCGGGAAACCTTTAATCCTATACCTGGCTATTGAAGAGTCTTCTGTAGGGGTAATGGTTGTCCAGGAATATGATGATAAATGGGAGCATGCCATCTACTACTTGAGTAAGAAGTTGTTGGATTATGAAACCCGGTACTCGATTATGGAGAAAACTTGCACCACCATGGTTTGGCTCACTAAGAAGTTGTACCATTATTTCCAATCCTACTGAGTCCAAGCCATGGCTAATAATGACCCTATAAAGTATCTTTGTCAATCCCCCACTCTAGCCGGTAAACTATCTCGATGGCTGCTTCTTCTATCCGAGTTCGACATTGAGTATGTAATGAAGAAGGTTATTAAGGGGCAGGCAGTGGCAGAATTCTTGGCTAATCAACCCCTTGACTCCGACTATGTTTAGAACCTAGAGTTTCCTGATGAGCAGCTTGTAATCATTATAATACTCAAGCATGTATGGACTATGTACTTTGACAGTGCTATAAAAAGATAGGGAGTAGGCCTTGGAGTTATCATAGTCACATCGAATAATGAAATCATCGCATTATCCAAACTCTTGGAATTTGCTGTCACCAACAATGGGGCTGAATATGAAGCATGTCTGTTAGTCTTGAAGCTCTCCTCTAAGTTGGGGCCCATATGGTGTCTGTAACCAGAGATTTAGCTCTGGTGATCCATCAGGTTGTCGGGGATTGGGAAATCAAAGAAGAATCTCTCTGTCCTTATGTTGAGGCAGTTTGAGGCTTATCCAAGAAATCCACATCTTGCTTGTATCATCACGTCCCCCGGGACGAGAATCAAATGGCTGACTCTCTGGCCACCCTGGCCTCCTTATGGGAAGGACCCCAACATCAACCTATCTGTCCTTTGGGTCTATTGTCAACTAAGATCCCCTACCACACTTAGCCTATTCAGCAGGTCCTCGCCATCTCTTTCGAATCCTGTTGGTACTCTAACATAGTCTTGTTTCTCCAAATCAGACAATATCCTCCGGATTCCTCTGTTTTAGATCATACCACTCTATGGCAGCTTGCTGTCTAGTTTCGGATTGTCGATAATGATCTATTCAAGTGCGCCAGTAAAGGTTTACTGCTTCATTGCTTAACTAAACCTAAGGCTCGAAAGGTGATTGATCAGGTCCATGCCGGTGATTATGGCCCTCATATGAATGGTCTCGCTCTCGTAAAGAAAATTTAGTGGTTAGGATATTTCTGGCTTACTCTAATGGCCGATTGCATCACCCAAGTTAAGCGGTGCCACTAATGCCAGGTTTATGGGGCTATGCAACATCTACCACCCACCGACCTCCATCATTTATCTGCTCCTTGGCCATTCTCAGCATGGGGGATAGACATAATTGGTAAAATTTATCCTTTATCAATAAACGAGCACATATTCATCATGGTAGAAGTGGACTATTTCTCAAAATGGTTAGAGGCCGAATCCTACCCCAATGTCACCACAAAGAAGATGGCCAAGTTTATAGAGAAGCATAATTTCTCTCAGTATGGACTTTGGCATCACATAGTCTCAGATAATGAGGTACACTTTTAAGGGGCAACCACCAATCTGATTGAGAAATATAGGATTGAATACCATGTATCTTCTCCGTATAGACCGTAAGCCAATGGTGCTATCGAGGCAGCTAATAAATTGTAAGAAGATCCTTTCTAAGATGATAGCTAGTTACAGGGATTGGGCAAACAAGTTACCTTTCATTATTTAGGGATATCGCACAAGCGTCTGTACCCCCGACTGGTCAAACTTCGTTCTCCCTAGTGTACAGAATAGAAGCGATCTTGCCAATTAAAACTCAAGTAACCTCACTAAGAGTCACATTAGAGGCTAAGTTAAAGGAATCTAAATGGACTCAGGCAAGGTTTGAACAACTAAATATGATGGATGAGCAGAGGTTAAGGGCCCTAGATAATCTCTAGATGTACAAGTAACGCATGGCTTGAGCCTATAACAGTCAGGTAAGGCACCAGAAGTTCCCCCTAAAAGCTAGAGATCTAGTTCTTAAACAGCTGAAACCTTCCACCACTGATGCAAGGGGCAAATTCAGGCCTAACTGGGAAGGACCATATGTGATAAAGAAGATGCTCAGTAAGGGGGCAGTTAAGCTTATAGTCATGGATGGGAACTAGTTTGTGAACCCCATGAACCAGGAGATGCTTAAGCATTATCACATCTAATCCAAAAGAAATAAATCAGAAAAAGCAGCACAAAAAATAGATATAATAATCACCCTCCTTTCGATCTTCTACTGATCGAGCAAAAATTAGGGAGACACCCAACAGTCGGTATTCTTTAAATCGGCCGTGCAAAAATTAGGGGATATGACAAACCCAATAGATCTAAAACCAGAAAAGGGTGATCTAGGTAAAATTTAGGGTATGTGAGTAAAGGAAGAGTGCCTTCTAGAAAATCGATCTAGGCTAGTTGGCACCGGGAGTTAAATCAATGGGAATGTTTACCAAACATCGTGTACTTTACTTCACTTCACTTAATGAAAGTATCTCTTTTGCTGAATTCTGAATGCTTATGTTTATTTGAGTTTTGTATCCATACGGTCAAAACAACTCAAGTAAACCGAATGTAGAGTTCACATTACTCTAAACTAAATGCATAATAAATAAAATAATTTTAATAGGCTGAAAAGAGCAAGGTCTATGCCAAAGTCAGAAAAGTCTGTTGGATTGAAAACCCGTAAAGGGCAGTCCAGGTAAAAATTAAGACAAGGTTCTATAGATTGAAAAGCCCTAGGGGCAGTCTATGCAAAACTTAGAACTAAATAAAAGACATACAATAAAATAAAGTTCTATAGGTCTGTCACCCTGACTAGCTATGCAAAAGAAAGAACTAAAGAAAGCGCATCTCAAGCTGAGCTCCCCGCATCATCATCATAATACCTAGAAATCCTTCGCAAGGTGGTAGTAGAAAAGGGCTCATGTCCCTGCTCAGATCGGTCTCCCTCAAAACGGGCCCATAATTGCTCGGATCGAGTCATCAAACATCTAATCTCAATAAGCCATCCTCTGTAGTGTATATCAGTCTCAATGTTCTCCACATGAGCACAGTCTAAAGTCTCAAATATGGCCTCCCTGGCCCAATTCTCCCGGATATGGTTCACCCATCTAGCTTTGTAGACTCTGATTTAGTTCTCAAGTAGCTTGATCAGGACTCTCTATCGCTTATCATACTGATGGCATAACCTGTATAAGGTATAGAATAAAGACCTCTCCAGACTTATCAAGTGAATGCAGGATCCCCAGGACTCTATAACCATATCTCGGATCCTCCACCATGGGCTGACCCACTATATCTATGAGTCAGTATACCCCTGCAGAATAAGCATCCAACTGTCAATTGTCAATCGATCAAAATCTACTCGTATAAGCCCTATTTCCCTCAGATGGATAGGTAAGTACTTCTTCGGGTTCTAGTGCCTCCTTTAGCTTTAACTTCTCTATCAACCATACCTGTAAACCGATTTTAGATAAGAGCAGAAAGAAGTGAATAATTTATAAAGTGGGAGAATGAATACCTGTAGCTGTGTAAGATGGTCGCCGATGAGAGTCGGGTAGGTAGAAGCAGCGTCTGTGTTTAGCAGGATCTCTGCTAGTCCTATAGATTAGGGGAAGCCTCTGCCGATATACGGCCGATAAGCAAAAGTAGCCTGAATGGGGCAACTAGGCCCACTCCACACATGAACTCCGTCATAAGCAGTAAAGCGACCATGGAAGGCCAAGCGAGGTGAGATCTAGGAGCCCCTCAGTACCACTCCAATATGGCACTAAGTTGAAATCCGGGCCAGTAAGGTAATCGAGATAAAAATGGGTCCACGGAGTCTAAATTCCACAACCCTCAGGGCACGCCATCCGTACTAAAATGAAACTCTGGTAGCGCTAAGGGCACGCGCTTGGGGCATGGAACCCCTAATATAGTATGGAACTCCTTGAGTAGGGGGTATAGCTCAAATGAAGAAAATTGGAATACATGGCCCATTCGATCCCAGAAAGTCAATGTCGTGCGAAGGGATTCTGGACTAGCGGGCCACGCCGCAACATATCGAAAGCTATATAGAACAAATTTTTCTAACTTCTTCCAATCTGCATTTCCCAAGCTTTCCAAGAAACCCCGTAGCTGCTGATTGTGGTTTACCATGGTTGAATTTGAGAAAGTGGCCGAATTTAAGTTTCTGGGTAGGTGATATCACCGGCGATATTGGCGATGCTGCCGGCGGTATGGATCAGGTCACCAATGATATGGCGTGATGCCACCAATGGTATGGGTTATGGGCAATTTTGTCTACATATTCAGCAAATCAGATGGATGGTGATATCAATGATCCCTCTGGCGACATGACTGTATTTTCAGCAAATTTCAGGCCTATTTTAGCCAGTTCAGGCCTAGGGATAACCTATAAAATATAATCTGTTTCCAAAACATATCCAATCATAAAATTCAAATCTTATTCAAATCAAAAGCCCGAAGGTGCAAGAATACCAAAGTATCCAAATCCTAAGCCTAAACAAAGCCAAAATCATCCGAAATCCAAAATCAAACATTCAAACCCAATGCATCAAGGGCATACAAACCAAAATCAATAAAAATAAACATAAAGAAAAGGGAAACATGGATCAACAGGTAAATCTAGAGCAGGTCACCACCATCAGTTGAGCGAGATGTACACTCTGAATCATCCACGAGATAGCGGTTGATGACGTCCCCCTCGGTCCCTGGGATGCTCCAAGAACTCTTAGGAGCACCTCCATGACGCCAGCCAACCATCACCTTCCTTCCCCTATGGCTCGGTTTACACGAGGTTGCATGGTCCATATTGTGTTTGCTTCTTCTCTCATGCAAAGTAGCATCCAGCTGGCTCTCTAACTCGCTTACGCGGCGTCGAAGCGCCCCCATCTCTTCCTGGTATCTCTGTTGGGCCTTATTAGCATCGAATAGTGTGAGGGCCATAAAATTCTACAGAAAAAGAAACAACAACAACAATCTATATCATTAATAACATTTATACATGCATTTTATTTTACAATGTCATATTATAACAGGGGATATACCTGAGCAAGCAAGGTTTGAGAAACGAGAGTATCCCTGAGAGCAAAGGTGTTTCCAGCCAACCGCTCTGCCTCAACACGTGAAACCTGAAAAATCTAAAAAGAGGAAATTAAAAGGAGGCCACCAAGGGAATTATCATATGAATTTGTTCGTGCTTGTGCAAGGCTTATATGAGTGGTATTTTCTGGCCTAAAGTTCAGCGAGTGGCTACTTGAGGTGATCTCCCTAGTCCGAAAATCACCTCTTAAGTTCATCAGTAGGAAATGGGTTTCCAAAGCAGTCAAAAGGTGCCCCTCTACAAATTTAGCACCCTCAGATATGCCCTGGCCTCGTATTCCGCTATCCTCGGCCCGGCCTCTCTTCCTGGAAGGTGCCTAAAAATCAAAAGCAACACAAAAGGTAAGCATAAGTAATTGTTTTGACCCAAGCATATATATATATATATAAGAAAAGGCGTGATCTCACATCCGAAGGATGGTGCCCCATGTGAGCAATCGATGCATCCTGGCTGACCTCGCCTTGCCCCTCAGGATTGCCCTTTCATTGCTCTCATTAAGAATACCACACCTCTACCTTTTTAGCTATTCCTTCCTCTTTTTTGTATGGAAGGCAATAGAGTCATTGGGATGGACGCGAGGGCATATAGTAAGCAATCATGATATGTGGCCATTATAAGGGCTAGGGACACTCCTAACCACCTGACTGTTGCCCTCTAGATAATTAGCCTTATCGGCAGCACTAGTAATGGTCAAGTAAGGCCACCAAAGGCCTGTAGGAGGATCCTCGGGCACTGGCCTAGCAGCAGGGATAAGCTCCCTCCAACCTCGAACTCTCTCCCCCAAGTACCAAAGCAAAGCCAGGGGGCACTCTATAACAAACCTACGGTCATCCACCTCCCATCGGACCATAAGGACATTAGCATGGTTAAACACCTCCTCAAAAGGGTCCCTGACGGCCTACCCAATCAACCTAGCACAAAGCTAATGTAAGCAATTTAAATTTATAAATGTGTTTTTTTAAGTAATGGTTTGTTGAATGAAAGACAGGGCTAAAAGTCAAAGTAACATAACCTAACCAATCTATAAGTTCCGTAGTGCCTCCCTATATACGGTAGAATATTTGCCTAGTCCTCCAACGCTCCCATACCACCGGGCGAGAAAATGCAAACCCGACGGTACCGTAGTATTAAACTAGAACAGAGGGAGGATCTGATGCTCAAAGGCCCAAACCTATACAATTGACAGCCAATCAGTCCCAAAGCTCAACACATCAAAAAGAGAAAAGCAACTAACCATGATAATAAAGCACTATTCAAAAGGATATACCTGAAGTAAAAAATGGCTCAAGTGGAGGACCTTCTCTTTCTTTCAGGCTCCTACATCCAGCCCATAGTACATCTGAGCTAAAATGGTCCTAGGCCAATTCTTCTCCTTGATAGTCGCCATATCCTTGATAGCAAAAATCAACCCGTACTTAACCTTACTGCCTGAGACCTGAAAGAACGGCAAGATCAGTAAAGAGATGACAAAAGAGAAGACACAAGCAGCTCGATGGGTCTCGGGGACCACTCCAACCTCCATCCAGTACTCTTATAACTCTCTATAGCATAATTGACCCATCTTAGGCTTCAATCCAAAAAGCTCCATCACCCTTTTCACCACCAAGCCCCTGAGATGGTTCTTCTCTATATAGATGTCAAAGTGAATGACTTCCTTGGACCATGGTAGCCTAGTCATTACCACCATATCGGAAGGGGTAATAGTCACCCTGCCAAGCTAGAGATAAAAGGTATGAGTGGTCTTGGACCACTTCTCAGTCAAGGCGGTCAAGGCTGTGTGGGAATGCTTTGGTATCAGTAGGGGCATGGCACAGTCTAAATCCTAAAAACATGTGTCATCTAGGACAGCCGCAAGTGTAGAATCCTTCTTCTCTATGTGTTGCCACCACTCACCGATAGTCCCCACACCTCCAGCATAAGTTGGGGTGTGTGGCTTCAAAAATTGAAAAGGAAAAAATCAGTTATGTAATTCTTTTTCTATGATATTTTGCTTTTGGAATGCTGCTGATGGCGCTGCTGAGGTAGTGATATCGCCGGTGACATCAGCTATACCACCAGTGGTATGGATGATGTTACTAGAGACATTGCTAGAATTAACAGTGATATGGAATGATTCTGGCATTTTCTTGGAAGGCTTGAAGCCACTAGCGATAAGAGTGATGTTGCCGGCAGCATCAATTTCTGCGGGCAGAATCCAATTTTGCCCAAAAGTGCTCCAAATCACTAAAAAACCACAATTAATCAGTTTCGGGGCATAAATCATGCAGAAAATAGGCCTATAACATGCATGCAAACATATATTTCTTATTTTTAACCTTTATTCTACCATTTTTTAGTCTAAAACCGAAAGCTTCAAAACTAAACAAAAAAGGTTTGAGTTATGTAGGATTACCTGGATATAAGAGATGTGGTTTTTCTTTTCTGGCATAAGATTGTCAAATGGAGCCGTAATCCCGTACCCAAATACGATGTCAGATTCCTTGAAGCCATAACCCAAATGAACCGGGCAAAGTTTCATCCCCTCAATGGAAGAAGCAAGAAGATCATCAGACTTAGAACTGCTAGATTTACGCCCGAAGATGTTCTTCACGATTAGGAGTAGAAAGGAAAGAGATATGAGATTGTTTATGAGAAGTAGAGAGAAAGGGAGAAAGAGTATTTGGCTTTTGTAAACTCAGAAATAGGAAAATAAGAGTTTATACCCGTCTTAAAAACCCACACGGAATTCGAGGAGTTTAATTTTATCTAAAACTGCCATTCCATACCACCACCAGCATCAATTCAAATTACCAGTTGTATCAGTCCTGCCGCCTATGAGGTGTTGATGATGTGTGGGTCTCCCTTGGCGCCATTATGAGAGAGGCGAGGCCCACTGGGGGTTTGGTTGGATTTAGGCATGACAAAACATTTTTTAGTTAAAGTTTGCATAATGAGCCAATTTTAATGAATGAAAGAATCAAGACCCAAATCCCGATATAATTGATAGAGTCACCACCCAAGTTGTCTACTTGGGAAAGAGTTTTGGTACGGTTCCCTTTAGGTGGGAGACTCATACCTATAGGATCAGAGATTCAGGTATCGGATGAGTCAGTTATTTCTCATTTAGTTGATTCAAATTTCATCATTTAGGGAATTATCATAGAAACCCTATTTTTACACTCTTTCACACTTGTTACATGTGTTTACATATTACAATAAACCACAACCAATAAATGGGGGAATAAAAATTACAACCAGGGAAAATGGGGGAATTGCAAAGAGAACCTATACATTTGTTCTAAGTTATAAACAAATTGAAAATAAATTCCCCTGTATCCACAAGCATTAGCACAGTTTATGGTACACCATAAATCAACAATTTAACGTATTTTGTTGTAAAAACACAATTTAAATTTTATGGGTTGATTCACCGATTATTAGTGAAAATGATCGCATGGCAAATGGTGAGTTGGGTTGATTTTAACCGATTTAAAATATGGATTCTGCATTCTTCCTGGGGGCCAGTACCCGTACGGATGGGGGGCACTCGTACGGGTACTAGAGAGGATTGTTACAGGTGTGGAGCACCCGTACGGGTCTTGTCTAGTCCCAGGCAGAAACTTGGTTCAGTTAAGTTACAGATTATAGATCAGTAGATTAGTGGCAGAAAAGATAAAATAAGAAAAAAAGGGATTTCCTTTAGTATAAGTATGGCCTACTAAATTGTTATCCTTGGGGATATATGGTGCCAACAAGGCTCATACGGGTGTGGACCTGACCCGAGAAAAGAAATGAAAGCAATAAACAATAATTATAACAAAATAATTGAGATGTGAGTCTCTTTGAAACTCAGGAGCGTTACCTTTTCAAAGTGAATCCACTTTGAGGTGATCCCTTTACTATTGAGAGAGCCCGGCTAAAGTAGATGGATTAGGACTATTTAGGTAGGTATTTGTGTGGAAGAATCTCCCCTAATCCTAATGAACGAAGTTAGGAAAGAATAAAATGTGGACGAAACCTCAAAAGAAGGGTTTTCTCCCTATTTTATACCTCCTATACCTCCACTATCCCTTTTCAATACCTATAAAAATTGCTAGAGTTTTAGTATAATTTTCATATGAAAAATGAGTGTGTGAAATGTGAAGGGAAGACTCCTTTTATAGGGGAGAAGAGGTCTGAACGCAATAAATCACGTTTAAGACCTGCCTTTTCCCGAAAATGGTAAGAGACTACTTCCCAAAATGCCTGAATAGGAAACAACTGTACCCATATGGGTGGGATCGTACCCGTACCGGTACCGATACCAGAGGACCCATATGGGTCCCTCTTGGCGTATGACAGGTAGTTACCCATACGGGCCTGCGGGTGGATCTATACCACTATGAAGCCCCCGTATGGGTACCTAAGGGTAGTCTAGGTCACTGTGCTATGGCCAAACTTAAATCTATAGTAGTAGGAACACCTTGAATGGATAACACTTGAAAGATATTGCATCGTATAGCTCTCATCATAGTTTCGTGAGAAGGATCATTAAAATCTAGTGCTTAGAGACTGCCCCTCGTGGGATCATTGCAGATACGGATCCGCATGATCTCATGATATGAGCGGGGGTTTAGAAATCATACTTGAGGTGATGCCATGGGCTAGTTGCTTTTAGGCGAAGTTCTTTCCTTTGTTGATGCGTACCCCTCGCAACTCTACTGGGGAAGGTATGTGTATCCTTTTCTTAAGGCAGATGACTTTCCTTTTATCACTGTGCATATTCCTAATGACTCTGCTTATGGAAAGTGTGTATCCCTTTCTTAAGGTGGATAACTCTCCTACTAGGGAATTTTGAATGACCTGGAAAAAGAATAATAATCAAACACCGAATCAGTTATTGTCTAAGGAGATGCCTTTTTATTCTTAATTGACTTTTGTAGAAATAAAAATATTTTTGCCCCTTCAATTAAGAATAAAGAGGTGTAGATCAAAAATCATATGTGGGAAATGCCGAGTTGGCCTATTCACCGGTTATTTTGCTGCTGGGGAATACCCCCAGGGTGAGTGCCCCTAGGTTGGTTGGCGGATGCTCCTAGAATAATGAGGGGATGCCCTTGGATGTGATCCCGCTACTGGGAGGTGGGGATGCCCCTGGATTTGATCCTGCTATTAGGAGGTGGAGGGATGCCCTTGGATTTATTCCCGCTACTGGAAAGTAGGGGAATGCCCCTGGATTTAATCCCTTTACTGGGAAGTGGAGGGATGCCCCTGGATTTCATCCTGTTATTAAGAAGTGGGTGGATGCCCCTAGATTTGATCCCAT
Source organism: Euphorbia pulcherrima (assembly GCA_947683365.1). Lineage (NCBI taxonomy): Eukaryota > Viridiplantae > Streptophyta > Magnoliopsida > Malpighiales > Euphorbiaceae > Euphorbia > Euphorbia pulcherrima. The sequence goes on along the minus strand of CANTUS010000001.1, from coordinate 17,890,885 downwards.
TATTGGGAAGTGGGGGGATGCCCTTGGATTTGATCCCATTATTGGGAAGTGGAGGGATGCCCCTGGATTTGTTCCTGTTAGTGGAAAGTGGGGGGATGCCCTGGATTTGTTCCTGTTACTGGGAAGTAGGGGGATGCCCCTAGATTTGATCCCGTTACTAGGAAATGGGGGGATGCCCCTATATTTGATCCAGTTACTAGGAAGTGGGGGGATGCCCCTGGATTTGATCCCATTACTGGGAAGTGGGGGATGCCCCTTGGATAGAGCCCCTTTTGCTAGTACTGGTATTGTGAAGCTTTCTTCGCTTTTGTGAAACACCGGTTCAAAATTTGCCCCTAGGTGGCAAGGGGAGACCCGAAAGGGAAGGAAGAAGCCGTATGCATGAATTTTTAAGGGCATAGAACCCGTACGGGTATGTGACATCGGTACGGGTGCTTCGGGGGTAGTTTTAAAAATACTAATAGTCCCCATTCCCACTATTCACCAAAATTTTAATTCTCTCCAATTCTAGCAATTTTCCATTTGAATCAACCTAAAGATGTATAAGAAGATTCCTGATGTTGGTTGTTTTGGTCTGAAATACGAGGAACTACCCCAGATCGGTGATTCAGAATTCTGACGATGTCCGGTGGCCGTTGGTTATGCTTTCTGAGAGACAGACCTTTTTCTGGGTTTTAACCCTTCTTTTGAGGTCACTCTGGTTCCTTCTCCTGAGTCACATCCCTCTGAACTCCAAGTAAGCCGATCCAATTCACCATTTTTTATTTTTCCCAAATTGGAATTTCTTTCATTCAGCATGCTTTTAGGATGTTTTAGGTGTTAAAATAGAGCCTGATGCATGTAACTTTAGCCTAGGGAGCTTTTAGGATAGCTTTTGCTGAGGTTTGGTTGAGTTTTGGTGAAAATGGCTATTCGGGAATTTTTCTCCAATAAAACTATTTACAAGGACTTGTACCTAAGTAGGGGACCCGTACAGGTCCTATTTCTCATACAGGTGCGGGTAGGGTACCCGTATGAGTAAGGCTCATCCATACGGTTCCCCTGCCTAGGGTAGAATTCACAAGATTCCAAAAATTGTACCTTTCTTTTCTAATTCTAATTTAACCACTGCGTTCTAACTCTAATGTATTGCTGTTTTGTTTTTTCAATTCCCTTTTAGGACCATTGGGGCTTTGAGTTTCTACAAGAAGTGGTATGAGGAGATTTGTGCTAATGAGGATACTGAGCTAATAGCCCAGATCGACGGTCTAGGCTTCTCTAACATTGTGCGAGCCATTCCCAAGAGGGCTGCACTGGCCGAGCGGTGGTCAGAGACTACCCATACCTTTCATTTTACCATTAGAGAGGTGACAGTCACCCCATCTGACATGTGCGCATTGACTGGATTAGCTTGGAGAGGAGACACCATTCACTTTGACGTGTATGCTGACCGTTGGCATTCATGGGTCGAGGTGAAGCACTACGTGTAGAGACTCCTTGGGCTTCATCCTGGCGGGAAGGACAAGTTCAAGTATAGGGATCTGCACACTTATTGGCGAGCGTAGTGGAGGCTGATTACTGCTGACAGAAGGGATCAGTGTGCCAGGTCCTTCCTCCTGAGTCTTCTATCGACCGTCTTCTTTCTTGTATACTCGAGAAACCTCAACTATGGTTTGCTCTCTGCCATGGAGGATCTTGCCGGTGTGCCTAACAAGAATTTGTGATGGGCCATTCTTGCTCAGCTATACTAAAGACTGGACATCGGGTATCGAGGTCAGTAGGTTGAGCTGAAGATTAGTCATCTACTCCTTTTGGTAAACACTGAACTTCCCTTAGGCTTTTATCCATACATTTAAATAGTCGTATGATTGACCTATGGTTCTTTTACAGATGTGGGCGTTCGAGCACCAATTTGTCCCTAGGCCAAGCTTGGCCAATCAGCCTGAGACACCTCATATTATATCCAAGTGGATGGGCCCCTAGGAGCAATAGCTCAGGACTGTAGTAGACTATTGAGAGTATATCCGCCAGCTTCGTTCTCATCGGGTATGTCTTTGAATCTGAACCTACATTTTCAATTTAACAAACTATTAGTGATAAATTGTATTTACGAAGTTATGGTTCTTACAGTGCGTTCTGATTATATGCAGATTACTCGCGACCCTTGGGTGCACATGGCTATCCATGATGAGATTGAGGTTATGCGGCAGGGGGTGGATGATTGTCGGCTCGTTCTAGAGTCCTCACTTTCCTTCAAGTGGTACCTAGGTGAGCGGGTTTGTGACTGGAGAATAAGCTCTTTGGTGGAGAGGCCTATTCCTTTGCCTGTCCCTGTGGGTGTCTACTGGCAACATCTGATGTCAAAGACAGACCAAGGGCTGTATCTGCTGGGTAAAGGGGCCCGAGTACTTTCCGTTGAGGGACCTTATCCCGACTTCATCCTTACCTCACTGCCCCAGCCATGCCCAAAGGTCCATATAGAAGATACTTCCCTCGAGTTCTACTACTGGGATGACAATAATGATGATGATAATGAAGGTGGTGATGATGGACCCAGAGATGACCACGGGGGACCTTTCCTAGCTCGGCAGACAGAGGGCATTTCCAGGCCTGCAGGTTCTTCCACTTAGGTATATCTTTTAACTCAGCGTGCTCCTTTATTGTCACTCGTATAAATGCTGGTCTAAGAATCTATAATTTTCATCTGTAGCCTTTTGCTAATAAGTAGAAGCGAGCTACTACCACTACTACTGCCACTGACCCTATGACATCAGTTGACCGGGATCCTCCAGGGAAGCGGGCTAAGACTGTTAGAGGCTCCAGGTAGGGCATCCTCTAGACTGACCTAGATTCTTCCTTCTGCCTCCTTGATCATTCGAGGAAGCGTACTATACGGGGTTGGAGGAGTCGGTCCACACCATTCACTTTCTTCCCCGTAGTGCGACCCATATGAGTTCCTATACCAAACTCTTAGATTATAACTTTAGATTATAACTTTGTTATGTTATGCGTTCTAAACTAACTAAATAGGTTTCCACAGGTGTCTATAGCTGAGGTAGAGAGGATTATGCGGAGGTGCCTCTCGACTAGGGATCTGATGATGGCACAGGATGCCTTAGCTGTGGTGAATTTCCTCTTTACCTGTAAAATATAACAAACTATACATGCATGTTATGATATTTATACATGTGTACTAATTCTTTGATTTTCATGCAGACCCTGCTGGCCATGGAGTAGGACGGATCTACCCGAGATGTAGAGGTTATTGAGGATCGAGCTAGTTTCCTGAAGGAGTAGCTATGAGCAACAACTGTAGAGTTAGATCAGATTCTCGTGCTAGAGGCAGACTTGAAGAGAGCTAGGAGAGAGACCGAGGTACTACGGGTATAGCTGGCTAGTATGACTAAGAGTAGGTAGACCCCTGAGCTATCCGATGTCAAGTCTGAGGATGATCTTTCTACATATCAAGTGACCCAGAGGGGCACATGTTAGAGTGCTAAGGAGGCTGATGCTGCTAGGACTGCTGCAGGGACTTCAGAGCTTAGGGACCCCATCCTGCCGACTATCAATGCTGATGATGCTGAGGACCATATGACCATTGACGTGGATGATTTCTGGTGGATACTCAGAGCCAGACTCAGGAGGGTCACCAGGGATAGGATCCCCCGATAGCTTAGATTATGATTGCTTTTTCGAACCGTTTGATACTCCTTTTGGCCCTGTGTGGCTTGTTTTGATTGTTAACTTCTGAAGTAGTAGTTTTGATACTTCTTTTATGCATACGGATTTTTCTAGAACTGAGATTATTGGGTATCGTTACCTCGTGAACCCGTATCTGGTGATTGTATATCAAGGGTATTGAATTAAGTTCTAATTTTTGCATAGGCCATTCAATGTGAGATGTCCTATCTAACATTTTGCTTTTTTTGTCCTAATTTTTTCCTACGCTGTCCTTGACGGCTTAGCTCAGCGGACCTTTTTTTCTTTTTAGCTTTAACTTTTGCCTAGACCGCCCTTTTGGGTTTTCAACCTAGCAAGCTTTTGCCTAAATTTTTACTAGGACCGTCCTTTCAGGTTTTCAATCCCGCAGGCTATCTTAAGTTTTGCTTGAGTTAGCCTTGACGGCTCAACCCAGCAGACTTTCTCTTTTTGTCTTAACTTTTGTATGGACAGCCCTTTCAGGTTTTCAATCCAGCAGGCTTTTTCTAAAAATTGCAAACATGAGGTAAAGATGAATATCATGATGCATAACACGTAGAGAAAAATTGATGTTCACATACCAGCGATTATTTCACCTAAAGACATGTATGCATTCATAAGACAAGGATTCTTAGCAAAATCATAACATGTTCATTGATGAGATTAATTTGGGTACATAGGCAATGGCAACAATTTCTAATGGTTGACCCCTACTGCCTACTGGTCTTTTACAGATTTTCTAGAAAGCAACTGATATTTTTCTCTCGATGCCCTAACTTTTACCTAAGCCGCCCTTTTTAGGTTTTCAACCTGGCAGGCTTTATTTTGAGTTCTCTAACTTTTTCCCGATCAGTTTGTGGAATACCGATCAGCGAGTTGCACCCTAATTTTTGCCTAAGCAGTAGATGATGGCTTGTCGGGTGTTTTATTCTTTATTTTATTCTTTTTGCTGCTATTTTATGATTTAATTCTTTTGACCTAGATATGATAACGCTTAAGCTTGTCTTGATTCACTGGGTTCACAAACTCATTTCCATCCATATCTATAAGCTTGATTCCCCCTTTACCAAGGACTTTCTTCACGGTGAATGGTCCTTCCCAGTTAGGTCTGAACTTGCCCCTAACATCGCTGTTGGTCTGGCATAGCTGCTTGAGAACCAGATCACCCTCTTTGACAGGTTGTTTCGGGTATCTGACTCTATTGTTGTAAGCCCGAGCCATGCATTGGTGGTACATCTGAAGATGGTCAAGTGCCTTGAGTTGCCTTTTATCTATCGCATTCAACTGTTCATACTTGGCTTTTGCCCAATTTGATTCCTTTAACCATGATTCTAATGCCACTCTTAGAGATCTTACTTCTGTTTCAACCGGCAACACGACTTCCATTCCATACAGCAAGGAGAAACGTGTTTGATCTGTAGGAGTCCTTACACTGGTTCTATACTCCCAAACTATGAATGGAAGTTTATCAGCCCATTCTCTATAAGTGGCTACCATTTTGGATAAAATCTTCATGATTGCCTTATTGATCAGCTTCCCTTTAGAGCTCGTGACTTAAGATGTTCCTTCTTCACGACCTGAGTCAGCCTGTTGTTGGTGTTTTTATGAGTCTTTGTAGTCTTCTTTCTTGACGATGTGTGTTCTTGTACTCACTCTCCCCACGGGAAGAAAGAAGGACTTAGGCTAATTGTAACCATGTTTACTAAGCACTTCTACTATCTCTTTTTTTTGAAAGGGGTCAAATAATTGGATAGTGTATTCATTGCGTTTTACTCAAAGTCAACTTTATTAATGAATATGATGATATTTTAAGAATGTTGTTATTATGAGTGCATGATGTCACTTAGGATGAAATACTAAAGCAGGATGTGAATGGTAAGTCCATCAATTTATTCATGACATGATAAAGATACTGATGTTACAAATTACTTATGATATTCCTTTTAAGCGGCATTATTTTCAAAAAAAATGTTTGCAATATTAAAAATTACATCATTTGGATCATCCTCCACAGGTGGAGGGCCTTCTGAACTAGTTGCCCCGGTGTTTAAGTTAGCCTGAGTTTCTTCAGCTACTGCTCTTGCTAAGTTTTGACAGCCTTGCTGATGGGATCCCCTTTTTCATTTCTTTTCTGATTCTTCCGCATAAGTGCCGCTAGTGCCTTGGTGATGGACTTGATGGCCTTATTCATTTCATCTTCTTCTTAATTCCCACATACTTCCACAGAAACTGAGCTTTCAACCAGGCAGCCTTTCTTGAAATCATATACCTCATGGAAGATCCCAAAACTAGGGACCTTTTTGCCCCCTATGTCAACAGGTTCTTCTTCACCCGTGAATTCCCCTCGTTTGACTTCAGCTCCTATCATGAGGTAGGACTGAGGCTTGGAGTTTCTAATCCCTGGGCGATTCCTTAACTTGAGTCTGAATGGCCATGGAAGAGGTAAGAGGGGTTCCAGCATCCCCTATAGATTATTTCTGAGTCCTTCACCCTTTACGTAACCCTACTTCATTATAATCTTCTCGATTTTAAGTGATATGTACCCCTTGACCAAAAATTTTATACCTTATCAAGCTATAGCCACCCTAGATTTCTTTTCCTCGGTTTCCATTGCCGCTATGATGGACGGTGGAAGGGACGACTTCTAATTCATGGAGACAAGGTTGCCCCAACAGTAATGAGTAGGTGACGGGGATATTGAGAACAGTGAATAAAACCTTAGACTTCACGTCCCTAATTGTAAGTTTAGCTTCAAAGACCCCAATGGCACTTCTCTTTGAATCATCATGTGCCCTTATAATAGTATTGGATTTTTCCAACATGAATTCGTCCAGTCCTAAATGAGGAAGGATCTTAGCAGGACAGAGATTAAGGGCAAAACCGTCATCCACCATAATACAAGGAATAGAATGGTCAAAGATTTGCACCCTAACAAAGAGTGCCTTGTTAAGTTGTTGCCTTTTGCTAGGAGGTCTAATGGATAGAACTTGATAGGTTCAATCTGATCAAGAGGAGATCCCCCGATAACTGAGAATACTTTAACCAGAGTAGTAGATGGCGAAGCTTTCATACTTAACATATTTTCTATCAGGCCTTTGTGATGGTCCTCAGAGTCAATGAAGAGTTGCCAGATGCTATATTTAGCAGGTGTAACCTACAATTATTGGATGAGAGGGGTGACCTTTGAATCTATCTACTCATAGCTAGCTAAAGCTTGTGTTTCAATCGTAGGTGTGAAGATCTGGCCCTGATTGATACTTGGAATGACCTGGATGTCTACATCTTTACACCATCTTCTTTTTAGGAGAGGATCAGAAGGAATCCTTCTGCTTTGGGTGACATGCAACACCCCATTCTTCACATAACTCCTCCCCTCGAAAGTCTCTACTAATAAGGCAGGTCCCTCGATCTCATCATTCTTTAACATATAAGCATCGATATTAATGGGTATATGTTGCACTAAAATAGCCTCCTCGTCATGCTCTCCTTCTAACTCGAATGTATCAAAGTCAATAGGGGTTGGCTCGTTTGGTAAGGCCACTACCAAGTGGACTATAGGATTAGCCTGAGAGATCATATTGAAGACATGGTGGGAGGGCAAGCTTAATTCAACAGCTGTGACCTGCTTCTCGAAGCTCGATAGGGGGTTATTCATGGTGCTGGGTTTAAGCTTGGGTTCCTAAATTTTCTTATCCCTAATCAAGCCTTGAATAGCCTCAAGTAAATCCCTACAGGCACTAGTGTGGTGCCCTTTGCTTATATGGTAAGCACAAAACTAATCTCTGTCTTCAGGTTTGGGTAGGATATAGGGCTTGATAATTTAAAGGAGACCGAGTGCCCTTAATTTCATGAAGATGGCAGGAAGAGATGCTTTCCAGGGGGAAATATCGGGTTCAATGGTACGGACTGCAGCCACTTCTTCTTGTACCATCGCAGTTTTAGGATCGAAATAAGACTTTGACTTGGAAGCTTGGGTAGGGCCGAGGGGTCATTCTTTTTTAACCAAGGTTTGACCGATACACTTGCCTTTTCTAGCTCTTTAATTCTTTCTCACTTCTTAGATTTTACAAAGACCTCAACGTAGCTAGAGAATTTATCCACACCAAGGATCTTACGGTAAGCAGGTAGGGCACCATCCATTAACTTCATGATCATTTTCCGGAGACTTAGCCAATCTTTCAATAGAACTTGAGTGGCCATCCACCTTTCAAAGTAAGGTTTGCACTTCTCATTAGGGGCCTGCTTGATAGCCTCCAAATTTTATATGGTAGTTTTAATGGTAGCATTGAAACCATATTTCTTGATAAAACCTCTAATAAAGTTTTCTAATCTCTAGTCACTTCATCTGACATAGTGTTGTACCACCCGATAGCAGGACCTTCCAAGGTGTAGAGGAACATTTTGGCTAGAACCTCATCACTTAACTTCCTGATCCTCATAACCCTCTGATAGGTGGTGATGTGAGATTGAGGTGGACCGGTTCCCTTATACTTTGCTATGCTAGGCACACTAAAGTTTTCAGGGACCCAATCCTCCTCTCTAGCTGCCTCGATGGATGGTTGGGAGCCAGGATTAGTAGCAAGCAACTTTTATAGTAAGTCACGCGACTCTGAAGATAGAGATGATCCCTCTGATTAGGTAATCGTACCTAAGGGTAAACCTGCTGATTGAGGAAAGGTTGTCCCCTTAGGCATGACCGCAAAATTTGGGATTTGACCAAATGCTCAAAACTGCAATGGTGTGGTACAAATCCTTGACTAGGCTGAGCAAACTGACTGATAACTGGAGGGGTCACCGAGCCCATTGACTGGAATGACAAGCTAGCTGAACTGAATGGGTCTATAGAACCTAACTAACCGAACTGACTGAAAGAATCCCTCTAAGTCTGCACTGGCGGTAATCAAAACTGAGTGAATGGATTATGAGTGATTCCTGATACCGGCTAACTAACTACTGCATTCACTATTGGAGCACTGATAGGGAATTTGCTCTTCTCTCCTCAGTCATGATTGCCCTGATGGCAGTTAGCATCTTATCATTCATTCAGTCCAAGAACTGATCACTTCCCAAGTACTGAGAGACGGTATTTGCAATCTCTGACCTAATCTCAGTCTTTGGTGCATTTGCCTCCTCCCTAGTAGCAATATCCTCAATCTAAATGTCAACCTAGCCATTTAGAGTCAGAATACGAGACATCTCCTTAGGATGATAAGCAGAAAGATCAACCGAACTAAGCTGACTGCTTAACGAAATACCTGGGGACTGAAGCGGATCAACCCTTAGCTGTACTGAAGAAATTGGGGTACGAGTCAAACGGACTTAAGATCATTGCCAAGCTTTTTCCCTCTGAGGTTTAGTTTTGGCTGAGGTGATAACCAAGAGATCAATACATGTATGAGTGTGGTATGCATGCATAAATTATAACGATGCATGGTGGGGTTAATCCCAACACATACGAAGCGATCGATTCCATCCTTATTTCTCCCCACCGAGTTTGAGGGCATTCTTCCTTAGTCTAATCTCATACATGAATCAGGGTACCTAGATGATAAAACTCTATGGCTTTCGCTAAGAATGGTGTAGGGACGTATTAGAAGTTGATGTAGAAGGTTCCCTTCGTATCAAGCCTCTTTTGGAGGGAGATACTAATGAATGCTCCATCCACTAGAGTGTCCCCAATTCCTGGCGGGCATGGGTAACATTTTCATGAGTGTTGCGAAAATAATAGGGCACCCTAACCTAGCACTAGAAGAAGAGCGCATCTAATTAAAGAGAGAAGGAGATGAGAAGATAGAGTGTGATAATTTTCCCAAATGATGAAAACAAAAGCGGGTTGAATTAATTAAATGATTTTCGGTGCTCATCTTAAACTTTTAAGCTTTTAAAATAAACCAACATTTTGCAAGTTAAAAGATTAATTTCCCCAGCAGAGTCGCCACTATGAGGTATCAATGACGTGTGGGTCTTCCTTGGTGCTTTATGAGAGAGGCAAGGCCCACTGGGGGTTTGGTTGGATTTAAGCGTGACAAAACAATTTTAGTTAAAGTTTGCACAATAAGCCAATTTTAATGAGTAAAAGAATCGAGACCCAACTCCCAATACAATTGATAGAGTCGCCATCCAAGTTATCTACTTGGGAAAGAGTTTTGGTACGATTCCCTCTAGGTGGGAGACTCATACCTATCGGAACAGAGATTCGGGTATCGGATGAGTCATTTATTTCTCATTTAGTTTATTCAAAATTACATTCGTCGCATAAAACCATTTTAGTTTTCATCATTTAGAAAACTATCACAGAAACCCTATTTCTAAATTCTTTCACTCTCGTTATATGCATTTTTATATTACAATAAAGCACAAGCAATAAATGGGGGAATAAAAATTACAAATGGGGAAAATGGGGGAATTGCAAAGAGAACCTATACATTTATTTTAAGTTATAAAACAAAATGAAAATAAATTCCCCTGCATCCACAAGTGTTAGCACAGTCTATGACACACCACAAATCAACAATTTAACATATTTTGTTGTAATAACACAATTTAAATTTTGTGGGTTGATTTATCGGATTATTAGTAAAAATGATCGCATGGTAAATGGTGAGTTGGATTAATTTTAATCGATTTAAAATATGGATTCTGGATTATGCCTGAGGGGCCAGTACTCGTGCGGATGGGGGGCACCCATACGGGTCCTGTCTAGTCCCAAGTAGAAACTTGGTTCAGTTAAGTTACAGATTATAGATCAGTAGATTGGTAGTAGAAAAGACAAAATAACAAAAATAAGGATTTCCTTCCGCAGGAGTATGGCGCACTAAATTGATAGCCTTAGGGATATATGGTGCCAACAAGGCTCATACGGGTGAGGAACAGACCCGAGATAAGAAATGAAAGCAACAGATATAATGGAAGCTATAAACAATAATTATAACGAAATAATTGAGATGTGAGTCTCTTTGAAACTCAGGAGCATCACCTTTTTTACGTGAATCCACTTTGAGGTGATCCCTTTACTGTTAAGAGAGCCCGGCCAAAGTATATAGAATAGGACTATTTAGGTGAGTATTTGTATGGATAGAATCTCTCCTAAATCCTAATGAACGAAGTTAGGAAAGAATAAAATGTGGACGAAACCTCAAAAGAAGGGTTTTCTCCCTACTTTATACCTCATATACCCCCCACTATCCCTTTTCTATACCTATAGAAATTGCTAGAGTTTTAGTATAATTTTCATATGAAAAATGAGTGAATGTGAAATGTGAAGGGAAGACCCCTTTTTATAGGGGAGAGGAGGTCTGAACGTAATAAATCACGTTTAAGACCTGTCTTTTCTAAAAAAATGGTAAGAGAGTACTTCTAAAAAAGCCTGAATAGGAAACAATCGTACCCGTATAGGTGGGGCCACACCTGTACTGGTACTAAAGGACCGGTACCGGTCCCCCCAGGCATACGATAGGTAGTCACCGATATGGGCCTGCAAGTGGATCTGTACCACTATGAAGCACCCGTACGGGTACCTAAGGTCAGTCTAGGTCACTGTGCTATGGCCAAACTCAACTCTGTTGTAGTAGGAACACCTTGGATGGACAACACCTGAAAGATATTACATCGTACAGCTCTCATCATACTTTCATGAGAAGGATCATTAAAATCTAGTGCTCACACCGCTAGCGGCCTCACCACCACCAATTTGAATTTTAAATTTCTTTGACTAGTAAAAGGCACCTCGTGGAACCCCATATCGCCAGCGGCATAGCCTCATAGCACTGGTGGTATAAACAATTCTCCATACTTTTTCAGCAATCCAATGGAATCCCTACTCCAGCCTCGTCATCCCAGGACTTCTAAAACCCTTGTGTTTTTATCACCTTTTTACTGTTGATCGAAGGGGCCAAAATATTTTTGTTTCACAAAATCGATCAAGCAGTAAAAATGTCATCTAAAAATTAGTCTAATCTTTTTTTACTTGTCACTTATTACATGAATGGCGCTCTATAATTTTAAAACCTGAAAAGCCCAAGCCTCACTTGGCGAACCTGTAAGCCCAAGCCCTGCTTGGCAAATCTTAAAGCTCAAGCCCGACTAAGGGGCAAACCAATCATCAAAGTCCAAGCTCACTTAGAAAATCATCAAAGCTCAAGCCCGAGCAAGGGGCAGACAAATCATCAAAGCCTAAGCCCGACCAAGGGATAAACAAATTAACAAAGCCCAAGCCCGACTAAGGGGCAAACAACTCATCAAAGCCCAAGCCTGAACAAGGGGCAAACCAATCGTCAAAGACCAAGCCCGCTTGGCAAATCATCAATGCCCAATCCCGACCAAGGGGTAAACAAATAATCAAAGCCTAAGCCCAACCAAGGGGCAAACAAGTCATCAAAGCCTAAGCCTGAACAAGGGGCAAACCAATCTCAAAGCTCAAGCCTAACCAAGGGGCAAACTAGTCACCAAAGGGAGGCACTGGCAAAATCAAAAGCTTGTCGTCCATCAGGTACAATTCCTAACCCTTGCTCTTTCGTGTAATCATACTGACTTGTGGCAGCAATGATCCCCTGAATGGGAGCCTATGAGCACGGGATTTTACAGTCCCTCTCGCAAGACGATGATGACATATACCCAATTTTATTCCTCATGATAAAATTCTCTTTTAGAATTTTTATTACCGATATAAAATTCTCTACGAATTTTATTTTTGAAAACATTTAGTTCGACGTGTCCGATAATATGTCCGGTGGAAGCTCAGACCGATGATTTGCACCCAAAAAACAATTTAGTCCAAAATACCCATAAAAAGTCAAATCAACCCCTAATAATTCAGGTCATACCGCTGAAATTGCTTTTGGCCAAATTTTCTTGCTTTTTCCCTATTTTTAGGCTTGATTCATGCTTGCCTTTCAGACTTATCAGGAGAGTGAGGCCGTTGGTGGCCTCATTGATACCTCCTGCAGTATCATCCATATTACCGACGGCATGAGTTTCTGCTGTAATACAGTTGTGTGCCTTTTTGCTCGGTATCCGCTGGATAATTGATCAAGGTCATTTTCCACCGGGTTTTAGCCTATGTAAGGAGCCATTTGCAGCTGAATTAGGGGTTGAACACTTCCACCTCTCAAAATCTCTTAAGGAGATTTTGAGTATTTTAGCTAGTTCTAGAAAAGGTAAGAAAAGAGGATTCAATTCATCCTTTCTTGATTTTTCTCTACTGAACACTCTGATATTTAGGTGAAATTTAGGTTTAAAAATCACTAAAATAGGATTTAGAGACTTAAATCACCCCTTTACTTCCTAAATCATCATTTGAGCTCCCCGTAGGTGTCATTCGGATCACGAAGAGGTGGATTCAAGACCCCGAGGTAAAAATTCTGAGTCTCATAGCTCTTTGGCTTTCATTTTACTTGTTTGTTATGTTTATTTGTTGTTTTGTGCTTAGTTTAGGGCTTTTGGTCACTTTTCGGCCAAAAAAAGCTGCTGCAAGAAACTGAAGCCGTCGGCGGTATCAACCTTACCGCAAGCAGCATCGTTGATACCGCCAGTGGCCTCATTTGCCCCTAATAGCTTTATTTTCTTGCAAGACCCCTTCTTTATGGTATCTATAATTTCATACAGCCTGCCTATGTAAATGAGATCGCTGGCGGCATCACAGATGATGTCGACGACCTCATTTATACCACCAGCGGTATGGAGTTCTGGACAGCAATTTCATTTTCATTTTATTTCTGGCCTAGTTTAATTTCTGAAGCTAGGATGTATAATGCAATGACGGAGGTCCAAAAGCTCCTGAAAACATATCTCACCCCTTAACATGTGGCATTTTCACTAACAATCCGATTAAAATAACAATCGGGTCTAAAATATGGATAAAATGGAATTTTCCCGCAAACGCCGTTCAAACCTCATTTTTATCCATCCAAACGGGCTTCATAAATTGTAAAATGAATATGCCATGTTCACGCTAACTCAGGTCTTACTTTGTTTACTAACTATGCATGCTGCATGATATCCCCGTATAATGTGTCATTTTTGTGCTAACCATTTCGTGCAGGTAGATTTAGGATAGATGAATGCTAGGCCTTCGGGTATTTTATTTATTGTGTAGATAACTTTATAGGATTTGGAAAGCCTTGTAATTGTTATTTTATTTCCCACATTTTATTTGGATGACTATAATAATTCATTTATCGCTTTGATTGCTTAATAACGGGCTAATAATATATAAATCAAAAACACAATAAATAGGGTGGATTAAAATCGATTAAGAAATAATGAAATCCTTTAACTTGGCCAATGTAAAATAGATAACGTCATCCGAACTCGGAATCTCTACTTAAGGTATGGTCTACAACCCGATGGAAAAATCGTACCAACATTTCTCAGTTGAGCTGAACCGAGTGGCGACTCTAATATAAGTACGAGATTTCAATCTCGTATATTTTGGACATTAAAATATGTTAAACCATTTTCACAATCACCACTACACTCATTATTTTCTAGAGGTCTATCCTTCGGCTCGGCTTCGCAGGCCATCCGAAACATCTTCCGCTCATAATAGGCAATGGTAATAATTTCCAATGGTTAACCCTTACATGGTTTCTGGTCCTTTTACAGATTTTCCAGAAAGCAACTGGGATTTTTCTCTCGATGCTCTAACTTTTCCCTAAGCTGCCCTTTTTGAGTTTTCAACTTAGTATACTTTATTTGCGTTGGAGTACCCTGACTTTTGCCTAACCAGTTTATGGAATACTGATTAGCAGGTTGCACCCTAATTTTTGCTCGAGCAGTAGAGGAACACTCATCGGGTGATTTATTCTTTTTTTGTGGCATGTTGCTTTTTGTGATTTATTTCTTTTAACCTAGACATGATAGCGCTTAAGTCTGTCTTGACTCACTGGATTCACAAACTCATTTCCATCCATATCCCTGAGCTTAATTCCTCACTTGCCAAGGACTTTCTTAACCATGAATGGTCCTTCCAATTAGGCCTGAACTTTCCCCTAGCATCGGTGTTGACTTGGCGTAACTTTTTGAGAACCAGATCACCCGCCTTGAGGGGTTACTTTGGGTAAGCTTGGGCCATTTAGTGTTGGAATAAATAGGTTATCCTTCTTGTGAAAGAAGGAGGTCATGTTATTGTAAGGAAGGTTCTCCTTCTTGTGGAAGAAGGAGGTCATGTTATTGTGAGGAAGGTTCTCCTTCTTGTGAAAGAAGGAGATCATGTTATTATGAAGGCTTGGGATCATTATGTAGGGTGAGGGGTCTTCTTTCTTTTGAACAAATGGAGAAAGCATTTTTTAAGGGATATTTTTATTGGAATATAAGTCTAAGGGAGGTACCTACATTGATAAGAAATTCCCATTTATTGGATGTGATGGTTTATCCTTTTGAAGGTTTTGGAAAAGCATTGGATTTAAGCTTGCACTGATTTTGGATTTATGTTGTAAGATCTTTTCTTTCAATGGTGCTTTTGATGTGGAGTATGTCTTCCTTGTTTTCCTCTTGGTCTCTTGGTTTTTCTTTCTGAGTGATGCGTGTCTTCCTCCCCCCTCATGGAAAAATATGAGCTAAGAGCCAAGGCTATCATGTTTGCTAAGCACTTTTTATCTCTCTTTTTTTGTGGTAATTTTTAACCATTGGAACCTTATGCCATTTTAATGTACTCAAATTCAATTTCTTTAATAAATATGATGACATTTTTAAGAATGTTGATTTTATGAGGGCATGATATCTTTAAGAATAAAATACTCAAACATGATCTGAATGTATCAATTTATTTGTGATGTGCTTTATAAGTGGCATTGTTTGCATCAAAACACTAGCAGCATTAAAAGGTTACCTCATCCTCGAAATCATCCTTCATATGTAGAGGGTCTTCATCCTCAATCTCGGTAGGATCCATCAGCAAATCGATAGTCTCCCAACCCTAAGCTTCTGCTTGTAGTGGCACTAGTCCTCTTTGTGCTTCATCAAGGTCCTCCAATTCCTCAATTCTTTCCCACTTTTCAGCCCTTTGATAAGTGGTTATATGTAAGGAGAACTGGTTCCCTTATACTTTTCTATGCTAGGCATACTAAAGTCATCGGGGACCTGACCCTCTTCCCTTGAGACTTGAATGGGATAGGAGGGTTGTTGAGAAATCATTATTGTAGCAAGCAACTTTTGAAGCAACTCTTGCAGTTCTAAGGACAAAGATGACATTCCTTACTGGGTAGTCATACTAAAGGGTAACCCTATTGATTGAGGAAAGGTCATCCTCTTAGGCTTGGCTACGAAATTGGGACCTTGGCTAGATCCCCCAAACTGAAACACTAGCAGTACAAATCCTTGGTTAGGCTGACTAAATTAACTATTGGCTGGTGGAACTATTGGAGTTACTAACTGAAACGGATGGTCGAACTGACCAAATGGACCAACTGAACTCAACTTACCAAACTGACTGAATGATCCTCCTTGAACTTGAACAGGCGGTAAGTGAGACTAAGTGAACTAGGCATGGAACAATGGGATGTGAGTAATCTTAGATGGGGTAGGCTGCCCACTAACCACTGCTTGAACTGATGGAACCAGAGTAGTCACAACTTGAGAATTATTGGCCACCCTCTCTTCAGCCAAGATTGCCCTTATCAAAGCTAACATCTTGTCATTCACAAGGTTGAGACACTGATCACTTCCCAAGAACTGTCAGACGACATTTGCAATCTCCGGCCTAATATAGGCCCTCGATGGATTTGCCTCCTCCTCAAAACTAGAATCCTCAACCTCGACACCTATAAGTCCATCACGGGTTAAAATACAAGACATTTCCTCAAGCTGATGAGTAGTATCAGGATCAAACTGACTGCTAGCTGAACCATACAGTGACGGGACCTCAACCCTTAACTGAATCAGAGAAGGTGGAGGGAGCACTGGAACGTGGACCAAACAAACTTGAGAACGTTGCCAAGCTTTGACTCTCATTAAAGTAGGAACCCAAATATCAGTACATGTGTGGGTTTAGTTATGCAGGCGCAATTTATAACAATGCATGGTGAGGTCAATTATAAGGGAAAATACAACATAACACATGTGAAGCATGTCTTCCAACCTTATCCCTCCCGTTGATTCTGAAGGTATTTTCCTTTGATTACCACGAGGATAATAAACAGAGACCTAATCTAATCTCACTGAAAAAAGGTACCTAGAGGGTAAAATTCTATAGGTTTCGATAAGAACAGCGTAGAGACATAACAGAAGTTGATGTAGTAGGTTCCCATCGCACCAATCCTCAAAGAGGGAGATGACAATAAGTGCTCCACCCACTCGAGTGTCCCCAATTCCTAGCAGGCATAGGTAACACCTTCATAAGTTTCACGAAAAAATAGGGCACCTTAACCTAGCGCTAGAAGAAGAACACATCTAGCTAGAGAGAATGAGATAAAAAGATAGAGTGTAATAATTTTCCCAAATGATGAAAAAGAAAACGGGTTGAATTAAGTAAATGATTTTCGGTGCTCATCTTAATCTTTTAAGCTTTTAAAAAAAACCAAAATTTTGCAAGTTAAAAGATTATATTTCCCAGTAGAGTCACCACTATGAGGTGTCGATGACGTATGGGTCTCCCTTGCCACCTTACGGTGGGGCCCACTGGGGTGATTGGTTGATTACTTTAGGCGTGATGAAACCATTTAGTTCAAGTTTGCACATTTTAACCAATTTTATGAATAAAAGAATCGAGACCCAAATCTCTATACAAATGATAGAGTAGTCACCCAAGTTGTCTACATAGGAAAGAGTTTTAATACGGTTCCCATTGGGCGGGAGACTCATACCTTATTGATTAGAGATTCGGGTATCGGATGAGTCATTTATTTCTCATTTAGTTAATTCAAAATTACATTTGCCGCATAAAACCGTTTTATTTTCATCATTTGGGGAATTATTACGAAAATCCTATTTTTCTACACTCTTTCACACTCGATTCATGCATTTACAATTTACAATAAAGCACAAGCAATAAATAGAGGGGGGGTGGAATTGCAAGAGAACCTATACATTTGTTCTAAGATATAAAATAAAAATAAATAAATCCGCCTGCATCCACAAAGATTAGCATAGTTTATGGCACATCATAAGTCAGCATTTTGTTAGGAAAAATGTGATTATATTAGCGTAGCAGTTTTGCGATCGATAGTGCCCTGTGCGACTTCTAGCATCAGAAAAAAATAATAGGTCTTCAACGCATTTTTTTATGAAAAAACATTTTAGCTTTTGTGGGTTGATTTACCAGATTATTAGTGAAAATGATCGCATGGCAAATGGTGATGTTGATTGATTTTACAGATTGAAAGGGAATTTTGGATTCTGCTTGGGGGCCAATACCCGTATAGGTGGGGAGGGACCCTGTATGCGTGCTGGTGAGGATCCGTATGGGTGTGGGGAGACCTGTACGGGTCCTGTCTGGTCCCAAATAGAACCTCAATTCAGTAAAAAGAATAGATTTATAGAAGAAGAACAGAATAAAAATAGGAATTCCTTCCATATGGGTATGGCCTACTGATTTAATATCCCTAAGGAGATAATGGTACCAACAAGGCCCATATGGGTCAGTACCAGACCCAAAACAAGATTAAAAGAGCACATGGAAGAGAAGAAATGGAAAATGACAATAAAATAAATGAGATGTGAGTCTCTTTGAAACTCAGGAGCGTACCTCTACTCAGAATCCACTTTGGAGCGATCCCAATACCGAATGGAAGCTTTGTCAAAGTAGAATGATGAATGAAGGATTTAGAACTATTTTAGGTGAGTGCTTGTGTGGATGAAACCTCCCCTAATCCAAAATATGAAGCTAGACAGGAATAAAATATGGGTAAAACCAATGTGGAATGATTTTCCTATATGATATTTGATTCTAATATTTTTCTCCTATTTTTCTTCAATTGTTCTCCCCTTGAAATAAAGCAGAAATGCTCCTTTATATAGGTAAAAATTGTGTGTGAATGCATTAAATGACATTTATTATTGATTTTATGCATTTATGGCTGATTTTATACGTTTATAGCCTATTTGGGGCATTAAAACTGACTGTTTGGGCGTCTAAAGGATCAATACGGGTCTAAATCAACCCGTGCAGATCTAGGTCAACCCATATGGATCCGTATGGAACCAGGTCAACCCATACAGATCTGTATGGTTCTGGGTCAATTCGTAAGGATCGGTACGGACTGGTCCAATCGATTTTGATTGAAAAGGCCTAAAATTGCCCGAAATCTACCGGTTTTGACTGGTTTTGACCATTTTAGATCTTTTAGGGCTTAGACACTAGTTTTTTGGGGTTTAGGTTTGACAAAGCTTGACCAAACAACATTAAAGCTAGTCCAAGTAGACAACACCTGTAGAAGAATGCATTATATAGCTCCCATCATTATTTCGTGAGAAGAACCATTAAAATCCAGTGCTCACAATCTGGAAGACACATTTCACAAGACACAAAAGGGAATATTCAAACATTTACTTTTCCTACAAATTGGTCTGAAGTCAAACGTGCTTTTTTCCTTGGAGAATGAAAAAGTGATAGCTTGCACGGATTCAGTAAAGGACAAAAAGGACTGATACAAAAAGATAAAAAGGTAACTACCTTTTTAACATAGACCAATAGCAAGGCACCTGGAGTCCAAATGAAGATAAATTTCGCGTTGAATTTCACAGAGCACAAAAAGCCAAAGAAACAACGTCTGATAACTTTATTGCTCTAATCCCAACAAATTCAAAAGCGACATTTATTAGGTTTAACGGACAGATCAAAGGCTCTAGTTGCGCCAACTCATATCTGATCAATGGTGAAGATTCAAGTTTCAACGGCTACATTTACGATCCAAGCCTATAAAAGGGAAGCTTTACAAGTTGAGAAGATGCTGATTGATTTGAGAAAACTATAACCTTGTGAAATTTGTTATTCAATCAATGATCAAAATCTCTCCAAGAACTAAACACTTCAATTCTCTTTTGTAAGAATTCTCAGGTAAAGTTATAAACTTGAAGAATTCAAAACCCAACCTTTGTTAAACCAAAAAGTTGTAAAATCTCATACTTAAGTGAGTATTATGATTGGGGACTTAGCTTAAAGTAGGCATGGTTTCAGTGGTGTATCCTTGTAGGACTTAGCTTGAACTTGGGTAGAGTTTGAGTGGTATATCCTAAAGAAAAGAGGGCTCAGCTAGACTAGGTGTTAGTTTTGTGGTATATCCTACATCCGGAGAAGAAGATTTTCTGGATACAACCTGCAAAGGACTTAGCCAAGCTTGGAGTAGCTGTGGTGGTATATCCTATATACAATGGAGAAGAAACCTTCGGAGACAAATTGTAAGGGCTTGATTTCTGCCCATAAAAGAAATCTCTCTAGTGGATTAAAGCTCGGAGGTTGAAACTCTGGGAATTGGATGTAGGAGGGCTGACCAATATAAAAACTACTGTGTTTGGTTTCATTTACCTTAGTCTTTTACTTTAAGTGCATTTTAATTAAATATTTCCATCTTCAGGATCCCATAACTCTAGATCATTTATTGTACGCTATGTAAAGAATTTTTGAAAAGTCTATCATTTTGTAAAAAGGGTCATTCACCCCCCTGACCCTAGTAAACATTCATATAGGGACCAATAAGTGGTATTAGAGCTAGTGCTCACAACTAGATACTTAACAATATCAAGCTAAAGGTCCAATTTTGATCTCAAAAATCAAAATGAGTTACAACAACTCATAGCTTCTCCTAGAGGGTATGTCTATAACCCATCCTCCACTCTTCACCGGAGAACACTACACGTTCTAGAAAAATCGGATGAAGAATTTCATTCAAGCACAAAGCACGCAGGCATGGATGGCCATTAAGGATGACCTATATATTCGAACTATTGAGGTTGAAGGTGTTACCACTAGAAAACTATCAAATCAATGGGAGGATAATGATTATAAAAAGTTGCATGAAAACACAAATGCTATTAATATACTTCATTGTGCTTTGAGTGCAGTTGAGTTTAACAGCATCTCAGGCTGCGAAACAAGTTAAGAAATTTAGCAAAGACTCGAGGTAACTTATGAAGGAACCAGTAAGGTCAGGGAAGGCAAAATTCACCTCCTTCAATAAAAAATAGAAAACTTCAAGATGGAGCCTATAGAGTCAATCAGTAGCATGAACACTAGGTACACTAATCTAGTGAATGAAATGAAGAGACTAGGAAGGAGATCACATGAGAAGAAATTGTGAAGGAAATTCTCTGGAGTCTCACCAAGGAATGGGACAAAAAAAGACATCCACTGAGGAAGCTCATGACTTTAAATTCTATAGTTATGATAAACTCATTGGAAATCTACTGACCCAAGAGCTATCTTTGGAAAGATACAGCCTACAAGAGAAGAAGCCTAAAGAGAAAAAGAAAGGAATTGCTCTAAAGGCAGAGTCCTCTAGAATAGAAAAGCAATCAAGTCAATCTCCCTATAAAGATGATGACATGGCTATGGTGGCCAAAAAATTCAACAAATTCCTAAAAAGGGAAGAAAAGATATCAAGAAGGAACTCAAGAAGGTTTGATTCCGGTAGGAGGAGAGAAAGTAACTCCGAAAGAGACAAATACAAGATAAGGTCTAGATGATAAGAAGGATCAAGAAAAGGAGCTAGCATGCTTCGAATATGGTGAGAAGGGACATATCAAAGCAAAATATCCTAAGCTCGAGAAGGAGATAAAGTACAAGAAAAAGGCAATGGTGGCCACGTGGAGCAACAGTGAGGAAAGCAGTAGCTCATCATCCATAGATGAAGAAGAATATACTGGCAATTGTGTTGCATTAACTGAGCCAGAAGAAGATCACTCCAGAAGAGAAACAACTCAGCAAATCACTGAGAGAGCTGAAGAATCAGAGTCTGAGTCAGCCAGTACAAATGTAAACTCTCACTCTAATTTTATTTCTAATAATGATCCTGCTAGAGCTCTAGGGATTATGATCAACAATGTAAAGAGGAACACAAAAGACTTCAATCTTCTTTAAAAACAAGTGATAGAGCTAGCTGAAGATGTTGAGGTAATAGCACGAGATATTACTCTCATAAGGGCTACAAAGCACCGTGATGCTGTTGAATAAAATGCCCTGCAAACTCAAGTCATAATTCTCAGTACAAATTTGTTTATGCTAGATAGGGAACTAGCCTTGATGAAGGAAGCTGCTGAAAGGAATTTGGAACCTCCAAAACAAAGAAAGAAGAATGTTAGTAGACAAACTCAAGCACAAAGATACACAGCTGCTCAAAAATAAAAAGCTATGATAAACTATGATCACCAACCAGTCAAGCAAAGGAAGAATCATAAAGCAGAAATAGATCCTCCAGCCAGCTACCAGATATAAACTGGACAAGCAGATTTGCAATTGTCCAAGGCTGGATATTCCAGAGACTATAGAAAGAAAGATCTTCAAAAGATATGAAGAAGCTTGAACTGAAGAAACCAATCTCTGGATGCATGTTTTATGGTAGAAAAAACCACATAACTAAAATGTGTAGATTTAAAAATGGTTATTATGATGTTAATCCATGGCCGAAGATGGTTACTAATCTGATAGGACCCAAATCTGTTCGGATACCCAAACCCACTTGACCCATTTATACGTATGCCTAAAGTCCATAGAAGATCAACAAACTTGGCACATTGATAGTGGATGTTCAAGGCACATGACTGGTGATGAAAGAGCCTTCATCACATTAACCCGGTAGAAGGGAGGAAAAGTAAGGTTTGGAGACAATTAAAAGGGACAGATCATTAGGCATGGAACCATTGGATCTGAATTAAAGATTGAACATGTCTCCCTTATTGATGTACTAAAATTCAACCTGCTTTGTGTTGAAAAACTTTGTGACAAAGGGAGAAAAGTAATGTTTGACTCCTGAGGTTGCTAACATGTCCCAATCAACCTATTCTTCATGCACCTAGAGTAAACAATGTTTATTCTGATAACATTAAAAATGAGAAAAAGAATAATATATGCTTGGTCTAAAGAAGAAGAATCATAGCTATGGCATCGGAGGTTGGGACATGTTAGCATGAATCTCCTGTCTAAACTAGCCAAAAAGGAACTAGTTAAGGGTTTGCCTAAGGTTGCTTTTGATAATGATTATATATGTGATGCATGTCAACTAGGTAAGCAAAATAGAAAAAGTTCCCCTTCCATCCCCTTTATACCTACCATAAGATTCCTTAAAATGTCTCGTATTGATCTCTTTGGTCCAATCAAACCATTGAGGTTAGGTAGAAGAGAATACACCATGGTCATTGTGGATGATTATTCTCATAATACCTGGGTAGCCTTGCTAGCTAGCAAGGATGCTGCCTTTGAACACTTCTCTAGAATATTCATTGGAATAGAAGTAGAACAAGGCATAAGCATTGCATGCATCAGAGTAATAATGGAGGAGAATTCAAAAATAAGATTTTTGCTGAATTCTGTGACTCCAAAGGCATTAAGCACAACTTCTCTGCTCCTCATACACCCTAGTAGAATGGGGTTGTAAAAAGGAAGAATAAAACCATAGTTGAAATGGCTCAAACAATGCTAAGTGAGAATAGCCTACCTAAATACTTTTGGGGAGAAGCTGTAAATACTACATATTACATTCTAAATAGAGCTCTCATTAGAAAGAACATGAACAAGACCCTATATAAATCTAGAGGGGAAAGAAACCTAAAATTGGCTATTTTAGAGCATTTGGATGCAAGTGTTTCATCCTAAATGATAGAGAGCGACTAGGAAAATTTGATCCAAAATATGATGAAGCTATCTTCCTATACTACTCAGTATATAGTAAATCCTATAGAGCATTTAACAAGAGAACTGAAACTATGGTAGAGTAAATACATATAGATTTTGATGAGACTAACCATGTAGGAAAGAAAAATTAAGATCCGGATGACATAATTTAGGATGAAGCAAAACTAGAAGGGATCAGGAAATCCCTCAAGTAAAGAAATACAAAGAAGAAGATAAAGAAATCAACTTCAACACAGATCAACCCTCAGATAATCCCCGTAATTCTAAAATAGACTTAATGATGGACAAGGAGTAAATGAAGGAGATGAAGTTGATGAAGAGCAAGCTCCATAATAGCATGAAGATCTTCAAATAGAAATCCAGACTCATAAGGATGATCCGGTAGAAGACATTTTGGATAATGTTCAAAATTCATTTTTGATTACAGGATAACTTAATAGAATGATGAGCCATGCTGCATTTGTCTCACTCATTGAGCCAAAGAATTTTCAAGATGCAGAAGGAGATGAAAAGAAGATGATGGCCATATAAGAAGAGCTAGACCAGTTCATAAGAAATGATGTCTGGGATCTAGTGCCACTGCTAAGAGGAAAGTCAGTAATTGGCACAAAGTGGGTATTCCGAAACAAACTAAATGAATATGTGGTGGGAAACAAGGCAAGGTTGCTTGCTCAAGGATTCAATCAACAAGGAGGCATAAACTTTGAAGAAACCTGTGCTCTAATAGCAATATTGGAAGCTATAAGGATCTTATGTACTTTTGCATCCAATATGGGATTCACCTTGTTCCAAATGGATGTCAATAGTGCTTTCCTAAATTAGGTTATTCAAGAAGAAGTCTATGTTAAGCAGCTACCAGGATTTGTAGACTCAAAATATCTAGAGCATGTCTACAAGTTGAAGAAACCTCTATATAGATTGAAGCAAGCTCCAAGAGCTTGGTATGAGAGGCTCACATCATTTCTCATATCCAAGGGATATATTCGAGGCAAAGAAGATACAACACTTTTTATCAAGAAGAAAAAGGGTAATGTCATTCTGGTGCAAATATAGATGATATCATCTTTGGAGCTACTAATGAAAGAATGTTTTAAGAATTTAGCACTCAAATGAAGAGAGAATTTAAGATGTCAATGATGGGAGAACTCAACTTCTTCCTTGGTCTTCAAATCAAGCAAAGTCCGAATGGGATTTTCATAAATCAGTCCAAGTACACTAAGGAGATTCTCAAGAAGTTTGAAATGGACAAGAGCAAGCCAATGACCACTCCTATAGGATCAGATATAGTTCTTTCAGAGGATTGTGATAGTGAAGAGGTAGACCAGAAGATATATAGAGAAATGATTGGATCACTTCTATATCTAACTGCCATTAGACCAGATATACATTATGTAGTCTGCTACTGTGCAAGATATCAAGGCAATCCTAAAGAGTCACATCTAAAAGCTTTTAAGAGAATTCTAAGATATTTATTAGGGACAACTGAAGTTGGTCTATAGTATCCAAGTAATGGCAACTTCACATTGCAAGGGCATGCTGATGCAGTTTATGGCAGAGACATGCTTTATAGAAAAATCACATCTAAAAAATGTAGTTTTCTTGGACATTGCTTAGTATCATGGTATAACAAGAATAAAACATCAGTGGTATTATCAACAACAGAAGCAGAATACATGACTGCTGGAAGCTATATAGTACAACTCCTATGGATCAGACAATAGTTAGAAGATTATGGAGTTTAAGTAGGATGTGTTGATGTAATGTGTGACAACAAAAGTGCAATTGATGTGTAAAAGAATCCAGTGCTACATAGTAGGATGAAGCATGTTAATATCACGCATTATTTCATTAGGGATCATGTAATGAAGAAAGATGTAGTGCTTGTCTACATTCCAACAAATAAGCAAAGGGCAGATATCTTTACTAAGCCACTAAGTAAAGATCAATTTAACAAGTAGAGAGAAGCAATTGGGATGACAAATCCAATTTAAGAAGTTTTCCGAAAGAAGAAAAGGTACTAATTAAGGTTGCCAGCAGTAGAGGAAACAAGGAAAAAGTGAAGTGCATTAATCCTGGCTTTAGAAGAAGAGAATATTGGAAGCTAAACAGACAAGAATGACAAATGGTAGTAAGAGCGCCTAAAAGTAACTATACACATTTTTGAATTTCAAACGTTGGTAGTATAAACCACGCACAGTAAAATATGATAGTTATAAGAGAATAAAACTGTTCCCATTTTTTGCTTTTCGCGCCATTAAATTTTCTCCAAATTTAACAGACATGTCATCCAACTTGTTAAAACTAACCACTTTTATATTACCAAAATACCCTCACTTCCAAAACTCTATAAAAAGCCCCCAAAATCACTGTCTTCTTCACTTGAGCAACTCATTACTGTTACTCTGCAAAAAAATACTTTCGTAAATCCTAAAATTTCTTTCAAAAACTCAAAAAATGGTAAGAACCAAGCTATTTTAATTCAAAAGAATCAACAACCTGAAACCTCATTTAAAGATGAAGATTTCTTAGAGGTAAAGTTCAAGGATGTGGATACCATCTCCCCCTCTAATTATATGGAAGATGAGTATGTATTTACGACAGAGCCTTATGTCCAGTTACTCACGAAGGATCAAGATTTGGGTATATTTCTCCGGACGAAGAATCCAACATATCCCTTATTGGTAAAGGAGTTCTATGACAATTTAAGGGCTTACATCTATGTTAACGCTCTCCGGATGAAGGTCCAAGGGAAAGTAATTACAGTAACTCCCCAGTTCTTCGTCACTCATTTTAATATGAAGAATAGTGGAGTGGCAATGAGAAGTGATAGAGATGAGCAAATAGTGAAGTATGATCCAAAAATGTGGCTTCTAGAGAGGTTCTTTAGTGACAAATTTTCAACCCACTAGCCAGTGGTACCAAGAGTGCTACAATTTATAATGGCAAGGCTTGTGCTAGTAAGAAAGGGGTCTATTAACACTGCATCTTCATTGCAGCACTGTGTACTCCAACACTAGTTTAAGATCAGGGAGTTCAGCACATCAGTCTTGCTCATCCATTATATGAAGCAACACAAGTACTCCCATCGAGGACTCATCGCCAAGATCCTCTCTGAGAACAAAGTGAATCTGATAGGAGCAGAACAAATTAAAGGAAAAGCCATCCTTAAGAAGAACTTTCTCAAACTTACTTTTGATGAGAAATTGGATGAGGCTAAGACCCTCAAGTAGAAAAGAGTGAAATAGGAGAAAAAGCAAGGCTAGGAAAATTGGAGGATCAGTTGAGAAGGCTCCGGTGGTGAACAGGGCCAGAACCACCAAGCCAAGGGCTCAAAAGAAAATTGATCTTAATCCAATTGAGGAAGAAGTAGAGCAGTTGAATGAGGATTCTCTAACCCTTACTCAGATCCTCCAACAGACTCTAGTCTAGCCTAAAAGAAGGGTAATCAAAGCTTCTACTAAGGGAAGGAAGAAAGATGATGTTCTGGAAGAAACCACAGAAGTAATTGTAGTTGCTGCTGCTGTAATAAGGCTTAGAAGAAAGAGGGGAGCTGTCAAAACCCTTGAAGAGATTGTAGAAAGGGATACTACTTCTGAGAGCAATGGTACTAAAGAAGATGAGGCTATTCCAGAGCCTAAGAAAAAGCTAACCAAGAAAGGGCTAAGTTTCACTCAAGCCTTAAAAGCTAAGAAATCAAACCTCAAAGTAGAGGTGAAAGTTCCTGATGTAGAGAAGATACAGCAGGTTAGAATCACAATTAAGGATCCAGCTCCCCAGCATAGCTGAAGCCTAAAAGGATAAGGGAAAAAAGGTAGAGGTTACTACTGCAACTTTACATCCAGAGGATCTGGTGTATGAAGAGATGATGGCTACAATTAATGAAAATCGTAAAATGAATAAGCATGTCCTCACCATCGAAGGACCCAGAGGCTCTTTCATAGAAAATCAACCAGTTGCTCATTCGGTAGCTCCTACTCTACCTATCTTTATGCCTCTAATAGATATATATCATGTCTAAAAAGAACACGGTGAGGAAATGGTTACTGAGATAAATCTCCAACCACCCTAAACTCTAATTCTAGAGTCACTTCTAGTTTCGGAAAACATCAATAAAGATCAAGAGGGAGTGGATACTGAAGATTTTGAGAAGAAGGATGAAGTGGTTCATGAATAAGTGCAAGCTGAGAATGTAGATAAGGCCATAGAGCCAACCGAGGAAGCTGTATTGGTTGAAAACCAAGGCAACATGGATACAACAGGATCTCTAGTTGCATCTAAGGTAGATGAGCTAAAGATACTGCCAACACCAGAACAGGTCCATAGTTTTGGTAGAGTAGAGGCACCTAAGGAGGGAATGGATCAGAGATCTAATAAGCATGCTAATATATCAGACTCAAAGGATGAGGTCCTTTCGGAGGGATAGGATGTTTAGGAGAAGAAAGATGATGTGGAAAGCTCTTCTGAAGAAAGGGATGATAAGCCTGCTAATGAGAATGAGAGTAGTTCCACTCCAAACTATTCTATAGTAAATTCTAGTGAACTAAAAGAAAAGACCAGCACTCCTATAAAACCATCCATAAAAGCAGAGAAGCTAAAAATGGCATGGCAATTGCTAGAGGAAGCTGTTGCAGAAGATAAATCAAGCACTAATCCAGATATTGAGCCAATCCTCAGAGATATATGTGATAGATTGGGAGCAATTGAATCCATAACTCAAAATCTGCCAATTCCCAAGGATGAGGAGACTGAGTTGGAGGAGATCTAGAATAGGCTAACTGCTTTAGAGCAAAAATTAAACAACTTCCCTAGTGCAGAACATGTTGCTGTAACTGCTTTATCTAAGGTCAGTCCATTTTAGAGGAGATATCTCAAGGAGTTGCTGAAGCTAAAAGGGACGCTACCAAAGCTAAAACCGAGGTTGATTCTAGTAGTGACATACTCTTAGGACATATCACTTCTGCTTCCACAGACCTGAAAACTAAGCTAAAAGAATTTTTAGAGCAAAAGTTTGAAGATATGTTGAAGTCCATTCTAAATGCTATTACTCAAGGATCAAGTGCCATATCCTCTGGAATCACCACTCTATCCACTGAGCAGCAGGAAATAAAGGACCAGCTAACCAGGTTCATCAAGGATGACTTGCCAGAACTTTTATCCAAGATAGCAGAGGAGATGGTTGGAGATTTCCAAACCGGCATTCATTATGTGGATAAAATCATTGGCAATTGGTAGGAATCTTTAATATCGGCATATAAATGAAAGTATCCACAACAACACCAAGACTATCTCCAAGGAAATTAAGTAGCTCAATCTTGGCATGGCAAACATAGATCTGAATGCTCCTTCAACCTCTGCCTCTTCTGGATACATCCATGAGAGCATGATTCTTCCTTACTTCCAATAGCTTGTCCAACACATCGGTGATACTGGATTTGGAGGCTACAAATGCTTACTTACTCTCATCAGGGGCATGTTTCCTTATTTTGAGGTGGAAGACCGAGAGTATGCCCTCAAAATGCACCCCAATCTCACAAAATCATATGCTCATCTCTAGAAATTAATTAAGCCAATCCACCTTATGCCCTCTACAGTGGATAAAATTATTGAGCAAAGGCTCGCAAGAAATAGAGATCATACCATTTTATCTGGAGCATAGGGAAATAATGGAGTAAATGAAGTTACATTGAAATAGACCCTCCATCCGATGAAAACCAAAAGGAGGAGAAGAAGGAAGAGAAGGAGGAAGAAGCTAGAAAGGGGAAAGAGAAGAAGTGGAGCAGTAGCATTGCTAGCATTTTATTTTGCAATATGTACAGATAGCTATGTAATATTTTTCACTTATAATCTTCTGTAATTATAATCATGCCTCATTGATGTTAAAACTTGTTAACAACTGAAGTTATATAGTGAAAACAAATTATTCAAAAATTGCTTCTAAATACAACTATAAATTGTACTATAATGACTTAGAAGTTCATATGCAAAAATCTTGGGGGAGTTAGGATGCTAGATTATGGGGGAGAACCAATGTAATTGACTAAGTATCAAGAATCATACTTAGCCCATCTTTCCATATATTAATGCTTCTGTCTTTAGGTTTTTGTTTCCATCAAAATGGGGAAGATTGTTGGAAATCAATCATCCGAAAGATTCAGTAAAAACCTCAAGATAAGAATCCAGATCAAAGTGTTGAAGAAAATAAAATCCCTAAGTCCAAGAAGACTGCATCCGGTTCAAGTAAGTAGAAAACAACCCAAGAAGATAGCATTCGGGAAAGATTACACTGGAAGAGCATCCAGCAAAGTTAAAATCTGAAGACATCCAAAAGACACATTTCACAAGACACAAAAGGGAATATTTAACTATTTACTTTCCCTCCAACTTGATGTGAAGTCAAACGTGGTTTTTGCCTTGGAGAATGAAAAAGTGACAGCTTGCATGTATTTAGTAAAGGACAAAAAGGAATGACTCAAAAAGAGAAAAAGGTAACTACCTTTTTAACATAGACCAATAGCAAGATGCGTGGAGTCCAAATGAAGACAAATTTCACATAGAACTTCATAGAGCATAAAAACCAAAGAAACAATGTCTGACAACTTTATCGCTCCAATCCCAACAAATTCAAATGAGACATTTATTGGGTCTAACGGATAGATCAAATGCTCCAGTTATGACAACTCATATCTGATCAATGGTGAAGATTCAAGATCATTCAACGGCCACATTTATGATCCAAGCCTATAAAAGGGAAGCTTCACAAGTTGAGAAGATGCTGGTTGATTTGAGAAAGTTATAACCTTGTGAAATTTGTTGTTCAATCAGTGATCAAAATCTCTCCAAGAACTAAACACTTCAATTATGTTTTGTAAGAATTCTCAAGTAAAGTTATAAAATTGAAGAATTCAAAACCCAACCTTTGTTAAACCAAAAAGTTGTAAAATCGCATTCTTGGGTGAGTATTGAGATTAGGGCCTTAGCTTAAACTAGGCATAGTTTGAGTAGAATATCCCTGTGGGACTTAGCTTGGACTTAGGTAGAGTTTAAGTGGTATATCCCTAAGAAAAGAGGACTCAACCATACTAGGTGTTAGTTTGGTGGTATATCCTACATCCAGAGAAGAAGATTTTCTGGAGATAACCTGCAAAGGACTTAGCCAAGCTTCGAGTAGCTCTAGTGGTATATCCTACATCCGGAGGAGAAGAAATCTCCGAAGAAAAATTGTAAGGGCTTGATTTCTGCCCGTAAAAGAAATCTCACTAGTGGATTTAAGCTTAGATGAGGAAACTCCGGGGACTGGATGTACGCGGGGCCGAACTAATATAAAAACTACTATGTTTGATTTCATTTACCTTAGTCTTTCACTTTAAGTGCATTTTAATTAAACATCTGCATCATCCGGATCCCATAACTCCAGATCATATATTGCATGCTACACAGAGAATTTTTTAAAAGTCTATAATTCCGCAAAAAGGGTCATTCAGCCCCCTCTTTGACCCTAGTAAACACTCACCTAGGGACCAATAAGTGGTATCAGAGCTAGTGATCATAACTAGATACTTAAAAATATCGAGCTAAAGGTCCAATTTTGATCTCAAAAATAAAAATGAGTTACAATAACTCACAGCTTCTCCTAGAGGGTCTGTCTATAACCCCGTTCTCTACTCTTCACCAGAGAACACTACACATTCTGGAAAAACTGGATGAAGAATTTCATTCAAGTACAAAGCATGCAGGCATGAATGGCCATCAAGGATGACCTTTATATTCTACCCATTGAGGTTGAAGGTGTTACCACTAGAAAACCATCAAATCAATGGGATGATAATGATTAAAAAAAGTTGCGTGAAAATGCAAATGCTATTTCTGGCATCATGTCAAGGTAGGTCATAGGACCAATTAGTGTAGAACTTTAGCTGTCGCTATTTCTCATTTAGGGCAAGATGGAGAAATAGAAGAACCCACTCAAAAGCCTAGCACAATAGAGAACCCCTTACCCAAATCCGATGGTAAGATTGGTATGATTGATTCTAGCCTGTCTGAAGAGTTCGTTCTAGGAGCGATTTCTGAAAATCTCTTCTAGAAGCCTGTTACTATTGTTGAGCCTGCTGATAAAGAAGTCAAAGACATTATAGGTGGTTATTCTAGAACTATATCTATTCTAAGGAAGAAGAATTTGAAAGGTAAGGAAGAAGCTGATCCTATCACTAAACCTATCAAGAAACTCGCGAGGTCTCTAGCGAATGAAGGAGATAAGTTATCTGCCAAACAAGGGAAAGTTATGGGTCTCAACCTGGATGACATGCTGATGAAAGCTACCAAGTATGTTGACTCTATCTAGACCACCACTCAAGACCTTACATCTTTGGAGGATGACTGTTTAATTATGTAATTTTTAATATTTCTAGAGCTTTGATGTGAACAATTCTACCTTTAAGACATTAAATGAAAGACTTTGATTTTGCTTATTTGCTTGATGTTTTGCCCGATAGGCCCATTCATTCATTTGATCATAATCATAGTGTGTTCAAATTCATGATGTTTCTTTGACTAAAATAAATTTGATTGCAGATGATAACCTTAAAATGGTAACCATTTCTAATAACCTACCCCCTAAAAAAGAGAGAGTTAATTAAAGTGCTAGAAGATCATGTTAACGCCTTCGCTTAGTCATACCTAGACACGTCTAGGGTTTGATCGTTAAATTGCCAAGCATCGCATTCCCATACCTAAAATAGAGAAAGAAGTTTGGTCTTTTATTGGATCGATTCAACATTTTAGTCGGTTCATCACTCGCCTCATAACTGCGTGCAAACCCATGTTTAAGCTATTAAAGAAGCGCCAGCCTATTATATGCCAGATCACCTTCAAAAAAATCAAGGCTTACCTGCTTCACCCACCCGTTCTCAAACCTCCACCCTCGGTAAACCATTGATCGTTGATGATATCCAACATCTCCCATCTATCAAGCTCTAATATTTATCTACTCCTTAGCCATTCGTGGTGTGGGGGATCGATATAATTGGCGAAATTCGGTTTTCATCAACTAGTGGACACCATTTCATCATCGTAGCAGTGAATTACTTCTTAAAATGGGTAGAAGCCAAATTCTACACCTATATTACCACTAAGATAATGGCCAAATTCATAAAAAAATATATCTTCGCTCGATATGGCCTGCCTTATCATATAGTCTCAGATAATGGGGTTTAGTTTCAAGGGGCAACAATCGATCTAATTGAGAAAGATAGGAATGAGAACCACAGATCTTTGCCCTATAGACCGCAAGCTTGTAGTGTAGTTGAAGCTGCAAATAGGTCAATCAAGAAGATTCTTTCTAAGACAATCACAAAGTATAGATATTGGGTTGATAAGCTACCATTTACGCTTTAGGGGTACCAAACAAGTGTGAGAACACCCACAAACCAAACGCCATTTTTCATGGTTTATGGTATGAAAGCAGTGCTACTAGTTGAGATCGGGGTGAAATCTTTGAGAGTCACGCTAGAATCCAGGTCAAAAGAGTCTGAATGGATGAAAGATAGGTTTGAACAACTCAATACAATGGATGAACAACACTTGAAAACCTTGGATAGCCTTCAAATGTATCAGCAATACATGGCAAGGGCATACAATAATTGTGTTAGGTATCAGAGGTATCCATTGAAAGCTGATGGTCTAGTTCTGAAGAGAGTGAATCCTACCAACACCAATCCAACGAGGAAGTACAGACCGAATTGAGAAGGACCTTATATGATCAAGAAGGTACTCGATAAAGAGGGAATAAAGATCTTGGATATGGATGGTAACGAGTTCGTGAACCGTATCAATCAAGAAAGGTTAAAGATTTATCATATCTAACCAAAAGAATCAAACCAGAATAGTGGCACATAAAAAATAAATAATCACCCGCTGGGTGGTCTTCTACTATTTGGGCAAAAATTAGGGTGTAACCCACTGATTTGTATTCTCTAAACCAGTCAGGCAAAAGTTAGGATTCAAAAATAGCCCGCTAGACAGAAAACCCGAAAAGGGAGGTCTAGGCAAAAGTCAGGGTAAAAGTGAGAAATGAGAGAGTTGTTAGCTAGAAAACCTGTATAGGCTAATTAACACCAGGGTTTAGGTCAATAGAAATGGTTATCATCATTATGTACTCAAACTTACTTAATTTAATTAAAATGTACTTTTA
This sequence comes from Euphorbia pulcherrima, assembly GCA_947683365.1. Classification (NCBI taxonomy): domain Eukaryota; kingdom Viridiplantae; phylum Streptophyta; class Magnoliopsida; order Malpighiales; family Euphorbiaceae; genus Euphorbia; species Euphorbia pulcherrima. The sequence goes on along the minus strand of CANTUS010000001.1, from coordinate 17,857,241 downwards.
TTGAACTCATATGTTTATGTTTGAATGAGTATATTAGGCCCAAAAGGTGAAATGTTGTAGATAAGCCAAACGCAGGGTTCCATGCAGTCAATCCAATGCCTCATGATGAAAAATAAAAAGAAAAAGAAAAATAACATTAAAAGACAAAATCTTAACAGATTGAAAAGAGTGAGGTCTATGTAAAAGTAGGGAATAAGTCTGCTGGAGTGAAAAACCAAAAGGGCGGTCTAGGCAAAAATAAAGACATAATAATAATAAAAAGTCTGATAGGCTCATCACAATGTTCGAGTCTATGCAGAAGTTAAGACGAATAACATATAAAGATAAATGACTGCCACAATCACATTGCGGTACCCGCATCATTATCATTAGGATCATAGTACCTGAATATCTTCTCCAGTAAAATGGACTTGAAGGGCTCGAATCTGTCCTCTACACGTGTCCACTCAAAACTCGACTATGACCAGTCGCCTCGAGTCTACGAGGTCTAAATCTCCTAAAGCCATCCTTAGTAGAATTCATCGGTAGTGATAGCGTCCAATCGATTGGAATCCAGAATCTCAAACTTCACTTTGTGCACCTACTTATCTTTTATATGCTCAATCCAGTAATCATTATGCAGCTGACTCGCTGCCTTGGACAGCTCCAAGGAACCCTCTGTCACTTGCCATACTAGCAGCACGAGTAATAGGATGGTAGAAAGTGACTATCCTCAGCCCCAATATCTGGACATATGAACCCACGTGTGCACCACCGCATCTCTAATACCCAATCAGGGGCATGCCTATCGAATCTATGCAGCAATGCAGCTCCGCATAATCACCCTCCAAGTAAGCAATCAAATTAATTAAGTCCATCAAGCAAGCATACAAGTCATCCATATAGGAAGGAAAATCAACCAAGCAACCCATGCATTCACAACATGCTTACATGCATAACATTAATAAATATCTTGTCTATTCTTCTATACTTGTTTCTATAGGAAATAAATTCAAGACGATTATCCCGGCAATGGAGTCCTGCGACATCCTCAGGTCTCTCACAGAAAAATGTCTTTGAGCTATACGCTTGGCCTCAGCTGCTTCTCTAGACTTACTAATATCTCAAAATTTTTCTTGACAGGTACACTATAAGGCAACCCTGGTGGACAACTGATTCAAGAATCCAAAACCCGAAACTCAGAAACTTTTCAGGGGCACCTCGATGCAACTTTCCCATGGCACCTTATGCCATTTTTTAGGGGCGCCCTACATTGAGATTTCACAAGTCGATTGACAACCTAACAATGACTTCAAACGCCTTTACAATACTTCTCTCACTACAATAATTCAACAGAACTTAACAGTTGTTCCCTGGCAACACATGATTTCTAAAAATTTTCATCAATATTCTTTTTTATTATTAATTGAAGGGGTAAAAATTTTTGTTTCAACAAAATCAATTAAACAATAAAAATGCAATTTACAATAATTACTAATATTTCAAATTTTTCTTGATAGGTGAGTTGATGGAGTGTTGAAGGTGGCCCCAACAAAACCCCAACAATTATTTGGAGGTCAAAGGTGGCCCCAATATATCTCAAGTTGTTTGGGTGTCGAAAGTGGCCCCAATATATCTCAAGTCATTTGAAAGTCGAAGGTGGCCCCAACAAATTTCAAAATCATTTTCAAAGAGTCCAAGGTAATCGCGAAAATCTCAAAGATATTTTTGGAGTGTCCAAGGTGACCGTAAAAAATTTCAATTCGTTTTTGAAGAGTCGAAGGCGACCGCAAAAATCCCGATTCATTTTTTAAGATTCCAAGGTGAACGCAAAAATTTCAATTAATTTTTAGAGAGTTGAAGGCGGCCACAAAAATTCCGATTCATTTTTGAAGAGTCCAAGGTGACCGCCAAAATTCCAAATTATTTTTGAAGTACCGAAGGCAACCCCAATAAATCTCAAGTCAGTTGGAACGTCGGAGGTGACCCCGAATCGAAATTCCCAATCTTTCCTTTAAGCATGTGAGTTAATGGTAAGTTGAAGGTGACTCCGATAAACCCCTCAGGTATTGAATTTTATCCCTTGCTCTTCCGTGAGCTCAAATTTGACCCGTCAAGTGGTAATCTCCCGAGGAGCAGCCTGTGAGCACGGGCTTTTCGGTCGCTCCCGCGAAATGATGATGAAAATTAATCAAACCTTTCCTTGGCTAGTCTTCGTACTTTTTGTGTTAAAACACGCTTGAGAATAACCTTTTTGATGATTTTTGACCTTTAACCGCGCTTAAAAATCACTAAAAATGCCTTTGAAAACGAACCGTAGTCTTTCTCTCGCGTGCAGTAAACTATTTCGAATTTTCCTATTAAACCTGATCATTTTCTGCAAGTTTTGTTAACTTCAATAGATTCTAGACTCTCTGACGTTTCCAAAATGATAAGAATCGCTTAAATCAGATAACCGTAGTGAAAGTTATGAATTTTCAAATTTTAACAAGCGTTTTCTAAAAAATCTGCCCCTTCTCATCGGTGACCGCCGCCTCTCCTCTGGTGGCCGCCGTCAGAGCTTCAGCCGCTTCTATGGCAGTGGCGGCCACTACTATTTTAGTGGCCCATCGGATGGTACAGTGGTAGTGGCCAGCGCTACAGCAGTAGCGGCCGCTGCTACGACGGTAGCGGCCTCGGTTGTGCTATCTCTGAACACCTGTGTGTTCTTCGTCTTTTCTCTCTAGATCTGATTCAATTTTTTTCATGATTTCCACAAAATTAGAGGACTAAATTGGTTATTAGGAGTTAGAGGGGTCTATAAAAGACCAAAAATTGCCAATTGTTGGGGACTTTTGGCCAAAATTTCATTAGAATAAGAATTGAGTTTTAGAGAGAATGTTAGATGAACTAATGAGAGAGTATTAGAAAAACAAAGAAATCATCCAAATCCGGATTTCTTTAGTTGTTCTTTCACTTGATCTTATAGATTAACACTAAAATTAGTTAGAAATTATAGGTTAAAATTAATTAAATAGGATTTAGAGACTAATTTTCTAAATACTACCCAAAAATCTTCAAAATCATTAAAAAAAAAAGCTTACCAAGGGTTGATTCGATTCTAGAAGGGTGGATTCACGGCCTAGAAGGTATAATTTCTGAGTTCCTTTGTGTTTTTTTACTTAATTTCCTTGTTGGTTTGCTGCTGTTTGGTTGAGTTTTGGGGCATTTCGCCCGTTTCTCCTTCGATATTCTTGCAAGACACTGAAAAATGGTCGAGGCCACTACAGCCACCTCATGGCCGCTACACCTGCAGCCGCGGCCACTGCACCTGTAGCGGCCTCGGCGCGGATGTAGAGGCCCCAGCGATTTTTGGTGTTTTTGGGTGTTTTTCTTCCCTGATTCAAAAAATCAATACTATTTTGATGTTTTAAGTCTAGAATCGCTGAAATAATGTTGAAATCGAATCGAAATCTTAGTGGTTTTAATTTTTTTGGTGCAAAAATGTCTTTTCCCCCCTCATTTAGCATTTTTTCCCTAGGGCCTCTACCGATGACCCCGGGGCCGCCACAGCTCTGGCTACTGCCGCCAGAACAGTAACGGCCCCAAGGTCACCAGTAGTGGTCCCCGGGTAAAAAATGCTAAATGATCTTTGTTTCTTTATGTTTTGCGTTTTTTGCCTTAGTTCGTTATTTTTCGGGTTTTTAGGATTGTACCCACACGACGAATGTCTGAAACCTTCTAAAATTGGCCCCAACTATTTTCCATGTGGTTTATTAATTAATTAAAAAATTTTAAATTATTAATTTATGCCTAAAAAATGGGTTTTTCACAAGGAAATTAGTATTAAATCATTTTCTTCAAGAATTAAATCTCCCCTTTGACCGGAATTTATTTGTTCCTCAAATACACATGTTAATGAGTGATATGTCATGCTACGTGCCGTATTTGTACTAACCAACTTCGATTGCTGGTAGATTAGGTTAGATGAATGTTAGGCATCGGGTATTTTAATTTTCCGCATAGAAAAATATTTAGGATTTGTAAATCCCTGTAATAATTATTTAATTGCTCTTATATGGATGACTGTAATATTATTTTATTTATCAATTTTTGCATGAATAGTTGCGTGATGAATGGCTTATAAAATCAAAAATTCTAATTAAGAGGATTTAAATCGCATGAGAATAAAAGATACTTTTATTAAAAAAATGATTTGATTTAGTTAACGAAGAGTAGATAACTTCATCCAAGCTCAGAATCTACATTTTAAGGTGTGGTCTAACAATCCCGTTGGAATATCGTACCCAAAATTTCCGGTAGAGCTTAACCGGGTGGCGACTCTATCTTAAAGTTTGGGATTTTGATCTCGTATCTTTTGATAACTTAATTGGACTTAAATTTCAACCTTAACATCGCTTTAATAGAATATTTTCCTCACACCTAAAAGAGGACTTTCCCTCGGCTCGTTTCACCGCACTTATTTTTTGCCTTTATGAAAAAGGTCTGCTCATAGCAGACTTGCCCAGTCTCACTCCGAAGAGTGTAGCATACTCAAGCTGACGTGGCAGAAAAGTTAAAAATTTTGGAAAAGTCGAACCAATCATATTTCATCACGGGATATAAGTGTAAATTTTTCAAAAAGTCCCTAAAAGCATTTCAATTAACTCCGTTGTTAAATTTTTCTTTCCAATTATACAATCTTCCCCAAATTTTCCTAGCACAAAATCATAAACACAAAATGAAATACACAAAATTCATAAACACAAAACAAAACAAAATATTACGAACTGAAGTCTTGACTCAGAATGAAAAATTGAAAAGCGCAGAAATTAAATGTGAACAAAAATTATAAAACTTGGATTTGTTAATTAAAGTTGGAATTGAACGTTTGGATATGTTAATTAAATTTAGATTTGAAGGTGGTATTGAACGCGACATGTGGTACTGAACGCAAAGAGGAGAGACGCACTAAAGAAGTTTAATGATACAGAATCAAACTTTTATTTTTAATCAGTCATTTAATGATAAATTAGTGAGCGCCTCTCGTATTTTTGCTTCTTCTAATTGATTTCAATAGATTTTCTTGTTGAAAAAAGAAAGTAAAGTAGAAAAATAAAAATATAACACAAATACTACTACTTTCTTATTCATTAAATTAAAAGAACATAAATCATTATATAGGCTTTGAAATATAAGTAGTGGGATATGAAAATGGTCACACTACACACAACTAACTCAGTAATGCGACGATAAATTATGAAAATACTTAACCACTAAACATTAATTTCAACAAACTAATTTGACTCATTAATTAAATAAATTTTAATATCTAAAAATATTTACTAATTTTGAAACACATAATTCAACACACTCCCTTCTTCAAAATCTAGTCAATATTATGAAGCACTTCTCTTCACCTTATGATGCACATCTCATCACCAAAAAAATATTTTATTGACGCACATTATCACCAACAATTTTTAGAGCATTGTGAGCGGACGACGTTTTAAATGTAAGTAACGAAAACGCGGAGAAGCGAGCTAAGGGAAAGTCCTCTTTTGGTTTTAGAGGTGAGGAAAATATTTATTAAGTGATGTTAAAGTTGATTTAGAGTCAAGATTAAGTGTTAAAAGAGACGAGATAAAAAATCTCGTACTTTAAGATAGAGTCGCCACCCAGTTCAGCTCAACTGTGAAATTTTGGGTACAATATTCCCACCAAGTGGTAGACCGCACCTTAAAATTGAGATTCCTTGCTCAGATGATGTTATCTACTCTTTGTTAGGCCAAATCAAATCATTTATGTTTAAATAAAAGTATCGATCTTTCTTATGCGATTTCGTTCCTTCCTAATTAGTATTTTCGCTTTATATAGCTTATTCATCACGCGATGATCACACAAAAGCGAGAAAGTAAAGTCCATCCAACAAATAATAATGTAGAAATTAAAATTATTACACAAGTGATCAAATCTTATACATTTGTCTAAACGGAAAATAAAATACCTGAAGGCCTAAGCATAAACCTAATCTACCTGCAACCAAAAATATTAGCACAGATACGGCACATAACGAGATATATCACCCATTAACATGCTTGGTTAGTGTACAAAACAAGACTCGGGTTAGCGTGAAATTTTATTTGGAACAATACCTTCTTAAGAAAATCCATATTTTAGACCCGGTTTCTCAATTTTAATTAGTGAAAATGTCACATATAAGAGTCAAAACTAATTTCAGAAGGTATTGAACCTTCATTGTGGGGGTATAGTCCTAGAAACCCAAAATATAAAGATCTATGGTCAAAGAATGAAGAAAAAGGGAATTTATTCAAAGTTTTCCTGGCACCACTATAGGTGCCCGATACCACTGGAGTAGCTCCATCGGTGCCACTGGATGCCGCCGGAGTTACTGCAGTGGTGCCATTGCACCTGCAGTGGTGTCGAGGAATTTTCAAAAAAGGGGAGAAAATGACATTTTTACACCCATAGTAGCGGCACCACTGGAGTTTTAGACCGAGACCGACACCATTATAGCGGTGCTAGGTTTAAAAAGTCATAATGGTATTTATATTACAAAGACGAGGGGAAAAGACCCGAAAGACATGAAAATTGCCGGCACCTCTATAGGTGTTTGGCACCGCTAGAGTAGCTCTAGCGGCGCCACTAGAGGTGTGGCGGTGCTGCCAAGGATACTATAGTGGCACCACTACACCTACAGTGGTGCTGGCAATTTTTAGACTTGCAGAAACCCCAATGGTAGAAAATTGGGCAAAAGGCCCCAAATCACAACCAAATCACCTAGAACAGCAAGTAAGAAAATCACAAAGGCAACTCAAAAATTATACCTTTAGGCCGTGAATCCACACTTCTAGACTCAAATCAACCCTTAGAAAGTCCCTTTTTGATGATTTTGGGTAGTATTTAGAGGATTAGCCTCTAAAAACCTATTTAAGATAATTTACTCGTGTCAAGGGTATATTTGACAGTGAAAACTAATTTTGACCATTATGTTCGCTAAATGATAAGTTTGTGTACCTATATGTCAAGTTTTGAAGTTCATGTACCATTATCTTAGTAAAGCTATAGTTTGTATACCATTGATGATTTAAACCCAGTTATAAAGTTATATATTGATTTGTTAATAAAAGGTGAAAATATTATGAATTTTTTTGTTATTTTTTTAAAATTTGTGCAATCGCGCTTATATTAAATCGAAAGAAAAATTCTATCTCAACCTGAATATGGTTCGAGCTTGAAACTTTTAGAGACCACATGTTTAGTCTTAACCATCAGGCTAAGACTTCACCATTCGATAAAATACAAGAATCCTCACAATAGTTTGATACATAATATAAAAACACGAGTAACTTAGCTAAATGCCCCTTTTGAGAATAAGAGTTTATGAATTAGAGTTTCATAATTAATAAAATACTCCTTCCATCAAAACTATTCATAAAATACCCTTCTACTGTGTATATTGATTTGTGTATATTGGTATACATTTTTCGTGTACATTGTTCTTATTTAAGTTTAGATCGGAAAATGTTTAGAAAATGTATATTGATAAAAAAAATTTACAGAATAATGTATATTGAATTGTAGAAAATGTACATCGTAAAACGTATATTACTAATATACATTTTCTGTAAATTTTTCTTCTCATCTCTTTCACTGCATCTTTCTGCAAAATACACCAAAAAATTGCAGAAAATGTATATCGAAAAATATGTATTACCAATATACATTTTCTGCAAATTTTTCTTCTCATCTCTTTCACTATCTCTTTCTAGAAAATCCACCAAAAACTTGCAGAAAATGTATATCAAAAAATGTATATTGCCGATATACGTTTTCTGCAAATTTTTCTTCATATTTCTTTCACTATCTCTTTTGCAAATTAGAGATTTCTGCACTTTTAATATGTAATTTCATCATCAACAATATGAAATCCAACATAAAAAGAAATTTAGATTAAAAAAATTAGAAAAAAGAAGGCAAATCGGATGGAGCCATAGCTATATTATTCGGATTTTTGTTCGTGTGAAACGAAAAAGAAGGAAGAGGAGAGGATTAGTGAGAGAGAAACACGAAGGGAGAAGGAAGTGATCGAAATTAGAAGGAGAGCGAGGAGACAATGATGGTTGTAGGCGAGGAGGAGGTTGACTGGTGAGAGAGAGGAAGAGTTAGCAGTGAAGAAGAAAAAGATGGAGAGATGATCGAACCAGAAGGAGAAGGAAATCATAAGGAGATGGAGAAAGAGAGGAGGCGAGAAGGAGGACGACTATAGTGGGAGAGGAGGTGGTGGCGGCGGCGACAAGAGAGGTGAGGTAGCGGTGACGACAGGTTGGGTAAGAAGCATTATATCTCGATTTGATGAAGTGACGGGGAGGAACTAGATTTTATAATAAAAAGGGGTAAACAACAAATTATGATTCCTGTTGGGGGAATAAGAATTGAGATTAGAGTATTCAATGAATAGCTTTTATGGATGGGGACATTTTCAACAAATTCCCTAAAAAACAACTCAACACATGTAATACAAGAATTTTTAAAACATAGATTGCAAACATCAAACACAATCTTTGCACCTGAATAACTATTTTTTTTTAATTTTGTTTTTCAAAACATTTCAAAAAGTATGGTCTAATGTCAAAAAAGTGTCACCTTAGGGAAATAGACAACACTTTTGAGAAAAAAAAGTGATAGAATTTGCGATGTGGCCATAGGTCCCTATGTCAACACTTTTGTTCATTTATAGCGATATAGTAAAACGTGTTGGCATAGAATCATTTAGCAACATTTTTCTGACCTTTGCCGACACTTTTAAGGTGTTGTCAAATGCATCTGAAAATAACAATGATATGCCAACACTTTCGTTAGAAATAACATCACTTCTCATTGATACATTATTTCTCTTTTGGCAACAATTTAGTACACAATTACAAAATTTTTCAAACTTAACATTTTGTCCTTTTATCAACACTTTTAACACATTATATGACACTTATTAATTTAACATTTGATGTTAACAACTTTTTTGTATAGAATAAACAACACTTTCTATGTTACATTTGTCTATATGCCAATACTTATATCACGTATTTGTAATCCATGTGAAATCAAAATACATTTTCCGTAATTTAACAAAAAACAATCTACAGCATCCACAATTCTTTACAATTTCTCATAATTTAATAACAAACAAATACTAATAATATCCTTAAAGTACTAATTGCACCAACAAAGATTGTGATAACATTAATAAAGTACTACTCTTGTCTCTCTTTGGAAGAAACATTGTCATTCTCACTTGAACACTAGCAAGATTTCGATTTGGAAATGCTTACGATTCTGTAGTTCATAGCATCATGTTTAGTCATGTACTCACGCCCCTCCTTTTGTTTACGTGTTGCAATGAACATTTCTGCCTTTGAGGGTCCTTCACGCATCGGGATTCTTAAGTTTCTGTCAAAAAAGAAAAATATTTTTGCATTACATATTAACGAATTCACAATATGAGCATAGAAAGCAATTACCAATTACCAATTATGATAGCAATTTAAGCATTATATCAAGGCTTAATACAATTATTCTATAGGGATTTCACTCACATTTCTTCCAACTTTCCAAAAATAAGGGTAAACTTAAAAAACATGTCATGTGGTTTGGCCATTTTGTAAAAAAGGTCATTGTGGAATTTTTTGTTTCAAAAGGGTGCATGTGGTTTCAAAAGTTAGCAAAACCATGCTTCTCAAATATTTGAAACCACATTTGGAAGGATAATCTCAGTTATTTCAATAAATTCAACATTGCTATATTTCAAATATTTTTATTTGTGAATTATTTATCAAGATTTGAGTAAATTTTGGAAATTTTTTATTTTGTTATGATTTTTTAAAGTTATCAATTTTTAATTAATATAAATATTTGTACTTCTCAAAAAATTCTAAAATTTATCACTAATGTGTATTGTATTTTTATAAACAAAGCTGCAAAATTTTACTTCAAAATGGACAAGATTATCATTCCAAATGTGATTTTAAAATTTTGAGAAGCATGTTTTTGCTAACTTTTGAAACCACATGCACCATTTTGAAATAAAAAAATTCCACAAGGACCTTTTTACAAAACGGCCAAACCACAAGGCATGTTTTTTAAGTTTACCCTAAAATAATGACCACCATTGAAAGAAAGAACTAAAAGGGTAAACGAAAAACTTACCACTGTATCCGTGAAAGGATTGACACTCCCCCAGTTCAGGGTTACAAACACCTTAACCATTACAATCGTCTTTACAACTCATGTTAAGTTACTAAACTTAATTAAAATAAAAGAAATTACAAAGTAAAGACAATGAACGTAAAATTAAAGTAACAAATAAATGAAGATGTAGGTTTTTTATTCAAGGTTTAAGTTAGAAGCAAATACTTTTGGATTTCAGTTTAAGAACAATGTTTGAGCATTTGTACTTACTGTTTTATGAGTTATTAGTTGTAAAACTCTATATAAAGAGTTGAAATCTCATTTGTATGACGAGGGAAAGAGAATTGAAGAAGTATAAATGTAAGTGTTGTGAGTTTTGTATATAATGAGTATCATATTACTTTTGTAGTATATATTACTTATATTTAAGCTAATTATTCCTCTCTTTCCTCCAACAAAGTGGTATCAGAGCTTAGTTATTGAACAACCATGGATTTTTGATATGTTTGCATTTCAGTTTCCAAGAATCACAAAGGAAAATTATAATAATTGGTGTATTAGAATGAAAGCACTATTGGGCTCTCAAGATGTATGGGAGATCGATGATAAAGGATATGATCTACCCGAAGAAGAAACCTCTTTGAATCAAGCACAAAAGAATGCATTACAAAATGCAAGGAAGAATGATCAACTGGCTCTTAGTCTCATTCATGTGTGTTTGGATGAGAGTATGATTGAAAAAGTTGCAACCGCAGTAATAACGAAGCAAGCATGGGAGATTCTACGAATCTCATTTCAAGGAATTGACAAAGTTGCGAAAGTTCGCCTTCAAACTCTAAGAAGTGAGTTTGAATCCTTGAATATGAAAGAATCTGAGAGTATATCAGATTATTTTACTCGAGTATTGACAATTGTCAATCAAATGAAGAGGTATGGAGAAAAGATGGAGGATGTTTGTGTTGTTGAAAAAATCCTTCGATCGCCCGTTACGAAATTTGATCATGTTGTGGTTGGCATTGAGGAACTAAAGGATTTGGAGTCAATTTATGTAGATCAACTCATGGGATCATTACAAGCTCATGAAGAAAGAATGAAGAAGGAGGAACCTGTGGAAGAAGTTCTTCAATCAAAACTTCAATAGGAAAATTAAATTCCGCTCGAGAAAGAGGAAGAGGAAGAAGTAGATATGATCATAGAAGGGGATAAGAAAGAGGCCAATTATAAAGTTGAAGAATGCGAAGAAGAAGTAAAAGAATCTCTATTTTTGCTCACTTGTGTAGGAGATAAAGATTGTAATTCGTGGTATCTCGACAAAAGAGAAAATAATCACATGACCGATAATAAAGATTTATTTTATGAATTTAAAGAATCTGCGGTTGAGAAAATTTATTTTGTCGATGAAGCAAAAATTCAAATTATGGGTAAGGAGACATTTTTTTTGAGTTAAAGAATGGAGAATATGATATCTATATTGAAACTAATGAAGTGAACCAATCAACTACATTTTGCAAGTATTCGAACTCAAAATCAATATATTTTTACAATGTGGCAAAAGACCAAAGACTCAAAGCAGCATGGATGAAGAATTCCGAGCAATTAAAATGAATAAAATCTGGAAAGTTACAAGTTTTTTTTTGAAGAAATGAATGTCGTCAACATAGAGTAGATTTACAATACGAAGAAATATTTTCTAGACTAATGACATAGTTTGGTATAAAAATTAAGGTTAAGAGGAAGTGTTAAGGTACTAAACTTAATTAAAATAAAAGAAATTACAAAGTGAAGAAAATGAACGTAAAAGTAAAGTAACAAATAAATGAAGATGTAGGTTTTTTATTCAAGGTTTAACTTAGAAGCAGATACTTTTGAATTTCAGTTTATGAACAATGTTTGAGGATTTGTATTTATTGTTTTATGAGTTATTAGTTGTAAAACTCTATATGAAGAGTTGAAATCTCAATTGTACGATGAGAGAGAGTTGAAGAAGTATAAATATAAGTGTTGTGAGCTTTTGTATATAATGAGTATTATATTACTTTTGTAGTATATATTACTTATATTTAAGCTAATAATTCCTCTCTTTCCTCCAACAAAGTGGTATCAGAGCTTGGTTATTGAACAACCATGAATTTTCAATATGTTTGCATTTCAGTTTCCAAGAATCACCAAGGAAAATTATAATAATTGGTGTATTAGAATGAAAGCTCTATTGGGCTCTCAAGATGTGTGGGAGATCGTTGATAAAGGATATGATCTACCCGAAGATGAAGCCTCTTCGAATCAAGCACAAAAGAATGCATTACAAAATGCAAGGAAGAATGATCAACAGGCTCTTAGTCTCACTCATGTGTGTTTGGATGAGAGTATGATTGAAAAAGTTGCAACCGCAGTAATAACGAAGCAAGCATGGGAGATTCTACGAAACTCATTTCAAGGAATTGACAAAGTTGCGAAAGTTCGCCTTCAAACTCTAAGAAGTGAGTTTGAATCCATGAATATGAAAGAATCTGAGAGTATATCAGATTATTTTACTCGAGTATTGACAATTGTCAATCAAATGAAGAGGTATGGAGAAAAGATGGAGGATGTTTGTGTTGTTGAAAAAATCCTTCGATCACCCGTTACGAAATTTGATCATGTTGTGGTTGGCATTGAGGAACTAAAGGATTTGGAGTCAATTTATGTAGATCAACTCATGGGATCATTACAAGCTCATGAAGAAAGAATGAAGAAGGAGGAACCTGTGGAAGAAGTTCTTCAATCAAAACTTCAACAGGAAAATTAAATTCCGCTCGAGAAAGACGAAGAGGAAGAAGTAGATATGATCATAAAAGAGGATAAGAAAGAGGCCAATTATAAAGTTGAAGAATGCGAAGTAAAAGAATCTCTATTTTTGCTCACTTGTGTAGGAGATAAAGATTGTAATTCGTGGTATCTCGAAAAGGAGAAAATAATCACATGATCGGTAATAAAGATTTATTTTATGAATTTAAGGAATCTGCGGTTGAGAAAATTTATTTTGTCAATGAAGCAAAAATTCAAATTATGGGTAAGGAGACATTTTTTTTGAGTTAAAAGAATGGAGAATATGATATCTATATTGAAACTAATGAAGTGAACCAATCAACTACATTTTGCATTTATTCGGACTCAAAATCAATATATTTTTACAATGTGGCAAATGACCAAAGACTCAAAGCAACATGGATGAAGAATTCCGAGCAATCAAAATGAATAAAATTTGGAAAGTTACAAGTTTTTTTTTTGAAGAAATGAATGTCGTCAACATGGAGTGGATTTACAATACGAAGAAATATTTTCCAGACTAATGACATATTTTGGTATAAAAATTAAGGTTAAGAGGAAGTGTTAAGGTACTAAACTTAATTAAAATAAAAGAAATTACAAAGTGAAGAAAATGAACGTAAAAGTAAAGTAACAAATAAATAAAGATGTAGGTTTTTTATTCAAGGTTTAACTTAGAAGCAGATACTTTTAAATTTCAGTTTGTGAACAATGTTCGAGGATTTGTATTATTGTTTTATGAGTTATTAGTTGTAAAACTCCATATGAAGAGTTGAAATCTCAATTGTACGATGAGAGAGAGTTGAAGAAGTATAAATATAAGTGTTGTGAGTTTTGTATATAATGAGTATTATATTACTTTTGTAGTATATATTACTTATATTTAAGCTAATTATTCCTCTCTTCCCTCCAACAGCTACTACCAACTATGACTTGCAACAGAATCGTTTACTAAAATAAAACCCATTACTCAAGTTCAATTTGATACGAGAACAATTCCCGAATGATCATGACTTGGCAAATTTAAAGAAAATAGCATAAGAAACATGTTAATAATTAAATTAAAGATCATTTTGATGGGAGCGTTGATTCTTCCTCAATGTAAATATGCCTTTGAATTATTTTATGAATGTCAACATTGGATACTCAAGTTAAAGATGCTACAACTAGAAGCCAAAAAAGAGAGTCATCAAGTAGAGTTATGATTTCCTCCATATTTTTTACTTCAGGGGTAATTGAATCACAACTAGAAAGCCACTGGCCAATCTAATCTTTCCAAGGTGCATTCATAGTTGTTAAAGGCGAGCCTCACGCAAGGAGTAGCGTGCCTCAGGCACGCACCTTTTTCGCACCTTGCCTTGAGGCGCACCTAACCCCCCAACGCCTAGGCGCCTTGACAACTATGGGCGCATTATGATAAACCACTACCTTATGTAAGACCTGTTTAAATCTCCACTCTAAGGAACCCAAAGCATCAGATTCAGTGCAGCATCATACAACAAAAGTATCATGTTTAACCACAGCTGTAATCACTGCTTGAAGAATATTATTATAACCTCACACGAATGCAGAGCACAAGTACATGTGACAACTATTTTAAAAGCTTTATCTGTGTAAAAAACGTCAATCATTCAGTACTTAAAACTTATCTTAAATTCATCTTTTCACAAGTATAGTAAAAATTTGAATTTATTATCATCTAAGACTGGTAATATGAGGTGAGGCACAAGATTCATCATTATCAATTTTCCAGTAATATTATAATGAAATAAAAGATTTTAATTAATGTTTTGCAACTACGCAAAAAAAGAAAAAAGATACATAATATGTATTTTACTATCTTGTGAAGAGTCTAGCTATTCACTGATGATAGCTCAATTGTGACAAAATCTGCTACCAGTATACTATTGGTAATACAAAATCCAGAAATTTATAGGTATGGATAAACATACACCAAATTAGATCAGAAAAAAATCAGGAAAAGATACCTTGCTGGCAGCAACATCCATTTTAGCCTGTTTCATGAACTAATATTAATAAATAGCACCAAGCACGTTTCAGAAAACCTAAGAGAAGATCACCAATAAAGATACCTAAAAGGGAAACATTTATACAAATAAGAGACTCAACAAAGATCAACTATCCCCTTACTAGTTACTATATTGGGTCAGGTTCATCCCTTGTGTATCTACACTTCAATACTTCTACGATAAAATCTTGCTAAATAAAAAGCATAGTTTGTTTGGATTGAATCAAGGCAGAAAAGGCCTTCGAAACCAATCATGAACCTTTAAGTTGGGGGGTCTGGTTAAGAATTACAACAAGTGCACCTGTTACATAACCAAACAAATAAATTACACTCCATAGCATAGGCATACCTTCAATCAAATATTCTCTTTCACACGTTACAATTAAATCTTTAAATTTCACAAGTTATCCATCACAAGGTTATGTCAAAGAAAATCCGTAAAGTATAGTCTCACACAAAGAAAAGGATTGGCTCATGATGGACAAAACAAAATCAAACTGTTGCTCTGAATGGTAAGTACTATAATGTGTTTATTTGAAACTCGTAAGTCAGAAAACAATATTAGCTGGCATCATACACAATATTTGTTTCCAATATTAGATTTGTCCTATGCCCTCTAATAAAAGGACTATCCTTACAAGGAACAAATCAATCAATTAATGAATATAAAAAAAGTTTATATATGCTCTTTTTTCTTTTCTTACTCTTCTCTAATTCTGTGCTAATCTATCTATTCACTAATCTCTATTTCTTGTCCAATCTCTCTTCTAAACCCCATATCTGAAATTGAGTTATCTCTAGCTGTAACAAGTATTCAGTTATCTCAAAGTCAATTCTCTAATTTTCATAAGGTAATCAGCACATTATAAAGCATGGATAATCAACACATTCTACTAGAGTTAAGAACCAAACTAATGTAAAAAATACCCAGAAATCCATTACCCTTTAAATTTAAACACCGGAACCTATAAACATAATAAGCGTAAAAGGCAGAAAAGGAAAAAAAACATATGTTACGTACGAAAAGAGAGACAAGATCAAGTATAGGTATTTCAGAAGAAGAATACAGACAAGATGGAGAGCTTACAGGAAAGCATAAGCAGTAGAAAGAAGAGCGTCAGGTAGCGAAAAGAGAAGGATTGGCAGAAGCAGTGCCCACTTGTACGTCAAACAGCTCAAGGCGTCGCTCTAGTGTATCAAGCTTCTCAATGAGCAACGCCAGTTTACTCTTTGTAGTGACCTCTGAAGGGGAAATCAACAACATTAACGAAATTAAGACAAAAAAAGTACAGAGATCTGATAATAAAGAAAGAAATACCAAATTGGAGAAGGAAATCAAAGAGGCGACGAACGTTGAGGGAAATATGAGAGATGAATTCACGATTTTCCCAATCGGCTTGAACAACAATCCCTACATTCACAACATATTACCCAGAAATGAAACTGTTTCAAATTAAAGGTCAGAGGGTGAAATCGGAGGTGAGTAAGTGAGATTGAAGGCTTGGGTATACGAGAGAGAGGGAGAGAAGAAGACGTAGTGAGACGAAACGCAGGTAAGTGAGAGAAACGCAGGTGAGATAGGTTAGACTTTAATTTTATATTTTACGGACTTATAGTTTCTCGCTTTCTTTTTACAATTTTAGTAACTTTTTCCCAACACTTTTATACATGTAAGCCATTTTCAATCCAACTCAATTAATTTTATTTTAAATTCTATAATTTAGAATTATTACAGTATTTATTTTTTAATTATTAATTTTAAATTTTTATTTTAAAATAAAAATATTATTATTTTATTTATTTTTATCTAACTCAAAATAATAAATAATCAATTAAATTAAAATAAAATAAATAAAAAGCAAAAAAGTACAACAATTATAATAAAAAAATTGTTTGAAGTTACTACGGTATGAAGTGGTACTTTAGCAACTCTATAATCTGGAGTTGAATTTGGGGTGGGGTTGGAGGCATTTTTATTCTATAAAATGGAGTTGAGGGTGGGGTTGGAGATGCTTTAATAAATGTGCCATTATTAGTAGGCTTTTATCAACATTTACAAATAAGTGTTGAAAAAAGTAAATTTTTCTTATCAAAATCAAAACGCTTAAGGGCCAATACTTTAATTTTTTGTTGGTAAAGCCAATCTATGGTGTAGTGTGGAAAGGAAGGAAGAGAAGAGGATTAGTGAGAGAGAAACACAAAGGAAGAAGGAAGAAGGAAGTTATCGAAATTAGGAAAGCGAGGAGACAACGGCGGTGGTGGGCGAGGAGGAGGGTGGTTGGTGAGAGAGAGGAAGAGATAGCAATGAAGAAGAAAAAGATGGAGACATGATCGAACCATAAGGAGAAGGAAATCACAAGGAGATGGAGAAAGAGAGGAGGCGATAAGGAGAACGGGTATGGTGGAAAAGGAGATGGTGGCAGCGGCGACAAGAGAGGAGAGGTAGCGGTGACAATAGGTTGGGTAAGAAGCATCAGATCTCGATTTCATGAAGTGAAGGGGAAGAACTAGGTTTTATAATAAAAAGGAGTAACCAATAAATTATGTTTCCTCTTAGGGTAAATAGTGAATAAGAATTGAGATTAAAGTATTTAATGAATAGCTTTTGTGGATGGGGACATTTTCAACAAATTCCCTAAAAACAATTCAACACATGTAATACAAGAATTTTTAAAGCATATTACAAACATAAAACAAAATCTTTGCATCTGAATAACTATTTTTTACTTTCGTTTTTCAATACTTTACATTTTAAGAAGAAACAAAAAGACCTAATAAACTCCACCAAATCGCTCAAGGAATTATAAGACGAACCACCTTCTCTTATTTCCAGTTCTACTTTGTGTTTCAACTCCACAGCCCTCTCCCTCATTTCCTTCCCTTCTTCATCACCCATCAACCTTCTCATAGCTTTCTCTACATCTCCTCTCTCCAACTCGACCCCGTCTAAAAGCAAACCAACTCTCCACCCTTCACTTACCAATCTACCACTCACTTTCTGGTCCCCAAACCCCGGCCTACACAACAATGGAACCCCTTCACATATACTCTCTAGTATCGAATTCCAACCGCAATGGCTCCAAAACCCCCCCAACCGCTTTATGACCCAAAACCTCCCTTTGAGGCGCCCATTTTACAATAATACCCCTCTCTCCTACATATTCTTTAAACCCTTTAGGCAATGCTTAAATCCATTCTGAACCATTAACCGAGCCAGGCCGAATCACCCATAAAAAAGGCTGCATATTGTTGGCTAAGCCCTAGGCCATTTCAGCTATAGCTTTTTCTGAAACCGTTACAAGGCTCCCTAGGCTTATATAGAGTACGAAATTGGTGGCTTGCTTGTTGAGCCATGGTATGCAGGTTTTGTCTTCTTCTAGAAAGCTACATGGTGTTGATAGGGGCAGTGGTTCGATTGGGAAGATAGGAACCTGGCATTGTTGTTTGAACTGTGCCAATGATGAGTCTTCAAGGCAGCTTTTTTATGTAAAGGTTACCTAATGAGAGAGAAAAGGCAAGCAGAGGTTTCGCAACACCCCACCGCCGTTAGAAACCCTCTCCTATGCTCGTTTTATTAACGAAGAAAAAATACAAAAATACAAAAATACAAAAAAGAGAAAAAAGGGAAAAAAAACAGCCATTAAGGCTAAAATAAAAATCTATCAACAAGGAGAAAACTTTTGTGAAGGTTTGCGCTCCCGTTTAGTTGGCTCCCTGTGCTCTGGCTAGGCTTATTCTTTGGCGGTGACCGATAGCCTTGGTTTCCTAGGGAGCTGGATTTTGTCTCCCTCCTCCATCTCATACCGAAAACTGTCATCGCAGGAAGCGAAGGAAAAACCTTGCCTAACAGGTGTCAAGGCATCAACTGCTTGACCATGTTTTTCATTTTTACCTCTTCATGTTCTGCAGAATCCGCCCAAGAGCCTGGGACACCTTTCTCAGATTGTGAGTAGTCTGATTCAAAGCCCTCTTCATCAACCTCATCCGTAGCTTTCAAATCATTTGAAACTTCAGTAGTATGTCCTTCAATCAGTTTACGGACTTCAGTTTCCTTATCTCCGAGATCCACTACTAAGTTAACTGTCTCTAAATAATTAGCAGAGACAGAATTTTTCGGCTCCTTATCAAACACCTCATTAGCCGCAGCCTCAATCACCGCAACAGCCGCAGTCTCAATTGCCTCGGTAACCACTGCTTCAATCTCCTTAATATTGTCTGTTGGTACCTTAGAGCTCTGTTCAACTCGTTTAGAGCTTCCAGGAACAACCGTAGTATTTTTTGTCTAGTCCAAACCTTGGTATTCACATTCTTGCTAGAAGGGTTCCTAGGTTTCCCTGTTTGCTTGTTTTGGGTCTGATTCCTTTGGTAGTTTGTTGCGGTATGCTCGATAGAGTGACAAATCGAACAGAGGTCCGGTATATTCTCATACTCCATAGCCACCCAAAATATTTTTTCAGCCGTATCAACCCTGACCTGGTCCATATCCGGCTTTCCAAGATCGATATCCACCAGAATTCGAGCATAATGCCCAAATTCCCCTTCAATTGTGTTATGGTCAAATCGGAATCGGGACTCCGATAGTTCGTGCAATGCTAGAAAGCAATCTGCGATCCCAAAACTCTCAAGGAAGATTATACAAACGGATCCAAACTTGTGAAGACGTCTGTTTATGGACTGTAGGGTCGAAACCCGCTTTCCATACCAAAAACCTCATGATGCCACGCTTTAGATTTGGATTACCTGTAGACCAAATCCTCTATAACGCCTCTTGCGAAGGCATAATTAAGTGAAAAAAACCTTTTCCTAGAAAAATTAATTTCCAATCCGTCTTTCGATTCCATATAGTATTCAATTTGTTCTTAATTTCAACATGCTTTCAAGGTTTGTCCCCCTTTGCAAGGGTTAGCCTGCCAATTGCCGAAAATTGGCATGATGAAACTCGCTCTTTATAGAATTCTTCTGGGATTTTGATCGCTTTGTAGCCATCCCCAGCATCCGAAAAAGTTGCTGAAATCACCTTGTTCAAAGAAATTTCAGTAGAAGGAATCGAAATCCCATGGTTAATTACAGCCGCATACGATAGATTTTTCTTTTGCGGATTAGGGTTAGGGTTTACCTTTTTAGAAATCGTAGCTTGCTTGATGACTGGCAATTTGGTTTTTCTGTTACAGTAGAACGAAAATAAGGAGGCATCCATGATTACGAGCACGAAGAATCACCGGAGCAAGTCGGAAAAATCCATGGAGGCAGTTAGGGTTTTCATCGCAAATCAGAACCCCCTATCTACCATCGACCCTTCTGATTTCGCTAATTTGCATCTGATATGAATTTCTTTACTTGAATCCTTCAAGGCAGCTCATTGTGTAGCAAATCATAGATTTGGATGTTGCTATGTTCGTTGCACTAGATATGAGCTTAAAGAAGCTTTAGACCTTAAGTGTTAGTATAGGATGCTCTGGCGCTGGTTCCTGTGACTTAGGATCTGCCATACGGCAGCATAAGCAACTGATTATGGATTTTGTATTTGGTTATTGAGGAGTTTCTTGCTTACTAAATCTACTCATGGTCTTATCAAAAACAAATCTACTCATGGTTGAAATTCAACTATTGGTATGAGCTATGATATGAGTGACTAGATTTGGATTGTCTAAAGTTATGAGTTTGTAAAGTTGTACATTTCAAATTAATTTCGACTATCAATTGAGTTTTAATGGATGAGATTTGATTATACTTTGAACCCCACGAACCACTACAACTTAATTTCAGCCATTAAAACCCAATGAATGATTGAGATTGGCTGAAATATACAACTTTACTATTCCCCAATTTAGAGAATTAAAATCCGTGACTATGATAGGAATATGCTAATATTATTAATATAGGAATATTTTTTTTGATTTACTATGATAAGATCTATAATAGTCTCTTTCTTGAAAGAAATCTAGTTTATAAGATTCTACTTGAATTTTTGGATTTATGGTGTTTTTAAGGCACAACAAGTTAGCTGATACTAGATTATAGTGAATTTTGGTTAACACCATGTAATTTGACATCATTCTGAAATTTGTATTGAGAAATTTGAATAAATTTTAGACATACGAATTATAGAAAACATAGTTATTGATGTGGAAAAATGACCACGTGTTGATGAGACCAAATGTGTACAAATTTTAGTATCATCTACACATTAAACTTATTCTTCTAGCAGGTAGGTCACGTTCAAACAGAGCTAAAATTTTTCTAGTATTCAACTACAAACATCAACCTAATCCCTTCCAATAACCATATAATTTTATTTTCTCGCGCTTAATTTTCTTAAATTAGAATACTCGCATTTAATTAGTTATGAGTAATAACTTACTAAGTAATTAAGTTGTAATATCCTAATCTATTGGTTGGACCAGGAGTCTAAGATACGAATAACGTGAGGTGGAGTGAAGTGAAATTTTTTCAATGTAGTTTTGAATAAACATTACAATTATAATTCCACACAATTTTTGTAATTACGTTCGGTAATTTTGAGATCAATTCAGTATTATTGAAGGACCCGTCGATAAGAAATCCGAAAAAAGTGGGTCCTTTCTATAATTTTATTAACAAAAGTGAACCAATAAGGTGTAGCTCAGTTGGCAAAGCAGGTTGAGTAAGTTGGAGGAGAACAAGGTTCGAATCCCACTAAATATATTTATTGGAAGGGGTGAGGAGTCTTAACTATTACTAAGTCTAATAAAATTATCTCAGTGAAGATATACGTAAATATTATAAAAAAAAAAGTGAGAATAAGTTAAACGGTTAAAGGACGACTTTATTTATTGTGTGAAAACTAAGAAGAGAATATATGCTACTACACGCACCTGGTAAGGGGAGAACACCTTGTGCCCTGAGCTGGAAAGTTGGACTGCTTCGAACAACATATGTCATAGCATTTGGGGCTTAATTTCATCTATACTATATTAACTATATATGTAATCTCACTTTCATACGTGAATTATGTTTTGTTCCATTATCATACATGAACTTGTATGTCACCTTCTATTATGTTCATTTTATCTATTTCTCTAGATTTCAACACTGAAATGGGTCCTACTTAAAATATATTACCCATAATACTCCAATTTCTCTTCCTAAATATCTATTAATAGTATTGCCTAATGAATTTTTTTCCTAATTATCTTCCCATTTCTCTCTCACTCTCTCTTCTCCATATCATTTCAATTCTCTTTTTATCTATCCTAACTATTTTTCTTTTTCTGAATTATTATTTGCCGCCTATGATTGCTCAGTGCGCCACATTATTCTCTGTTTTACCCTTATTAAAAAAATTAAAAACCAAAATAAAAAATCTGAGTAAACTCGGGGTTCTAGAGTTTCAAATTTCCCTTTTCCTACTCCATTCAAACTCGAGGTTCTAGGTTTCAAATTTCCTTTTTCCCACTCCATTCGCAGAGCTCCATGTTCGGAAAAATTCCAAATTCTATATGTACGCCCTCTGCACAAGTATTAAAGTATTGTTTCTTATTTGTAGTAAAGTGAAACTAATTTATGCCTTCTTATTTCCATAATTAATAATAAAGCGAATATCAAACCACTGTTTCCATCTAAATTAATAAGAAAATGAATATCAAATCACCGGAAAAACGGTTGGAAGGGGCAGTTTCAAAAGTGAATTATAGATTTTTTAGTAAGGCTAAAACGGAGATTAATGTGGGCAGCACTAAGCAATTATGGGCGGTAAATAACACGATAGATGAAAATAGAATTGAAATGATATGGAGAAAGAGAGAGTAGAGAGAGAAAGGAGAAGATAATTAGGAAAAATTAATTAAGTAATACGATTAATGGATATTAGAGAGATATTTAGAAAGAGAAATTGAGGTATTATGGGTAATATATTTTAAGTGGGGTCATTTCAATGTTGAAACCTAGAGAAATAAGTAAAATGGGTACAATAGAAGGTTACATACAAGTTCATGTATGATAATGAAACAAAACATAGTTCATGTATGAAAGTAAGACTGTGAGTATAGTTGATGTACTACGAATGAAATTAAGCCTAGCATTTGTTGTCTAAAACATTATGCTTGGAATCCCCAAATTAGAAGCCACAGCTTTTGCGAAATACGAGATTTCATCATAAATTACACGCACAATTTCATGATCCTGTTCAATCATATTTTCTAAGCAATCCTGAAAAGGTGCTTCGGATTTGGCTTTCAGAACCAAAACAATCCCAGTTTTGTCTGGAGAAGACATATCTTGCTCTGACAAGTTCCCTTCAATTGCCACAAAATTAAACTGCGGATGGTTTGAAGGGTTAGGGGAGTTGAGATTGGTATATTGAGCAATTGTAATAAGAACGCCTCTTGATTGAAGAGTTGCAGCTAGTAGAAGCATTGGATTTAATTGGCCTTGGAGTGGACTGGGCACTAGAACCACTCGACCTTGTTTCTGCT
The DNA here is from genome assembly GCA_947683365.1 of Euphorbia pulcherrima. Classification (NCBI taxonomy): domain Eukaryota; kingdom Viridiplantae; phylum Streptophyta; class Magnoliopsida; order Malpighiales; family Euphorbiaceae; genus Euphorbia; species Euphorbia pulcherrima. The sequence goes on along the minus strand of CANTUS010000001.1, from coordinate 17,833,790 downwards.
GTTGATATTTCATTTCCCTCTCTTACAAAAAAAAATGGATATCATGATATTATCAATGAGCTAAGTTAGGCTACATATTGATGGGTTTATATTAACCTCCTTGTGGTTGGTAAGGATTGAAAATAAACCCATTTGACTCCAGATAAGGTTATTAAGGACCAATTATGAGTCTGACACACTATACACATGCCAATGCATGTATGTGGACCAATGACGTTTTATACGTTTCAAAACTCCAAGGACAGTAATTTACCACTATATTTGGTAGTTGTCAGAAATATAAAATAATTGCCTTAGTATTAACAAGTTACGGTTACAAGTAGAAAAAAACGTCTACATGGTTTGGCTATCTCTGCATATGACTTCCACTTGTTGTTTGGGAATCTGTCGTTACTTTGCAAACACTGGACTATTACTTGAGACCTTAAACCAACTAAAAAAAAGGAAAACTGCAAGCTTTACCTTGCTGGATAACAGAGTTTCTGTATGTTTTCTCAAACTGAAACCTACAAGAACAAAGTATCAAAACCAAGTATTAACTCAAATTCATAAGCGCAGAATTTCATGGATTGATAAATGTGGCCTTTTGTCTTAGTAAAAACTCGGTTGTATATATATGTTTCTTGAAGATGTCAGATTCTTTGGTATAAAACTACTGCCACTTAATCAATTCAGGAAAGACGAAAAGTATTTACAAGAAGAATGCGAAACAAACAATTACCAGTCAATACACATACAGAACTAACGAGCTATACATCGTCATAAGTCACTCCAAAAAGGAAAACAGAAATTGGAAAAAGATCACATTCTACAATCAGTCAAACAGTTGTGCAAAACATGGTTGGAAAATTCCTTTGATTACATCATTTTCCCATTCAACATTTTTCCACCAATTTCCTTCTGCTTCAATCACCAATTCATTCGAGTCGCCACTATTGGAACACAATGGAAGTTTTTTAAGAATTGGGCAGTCAATCACTTTGATCCTACCAAGATGACGGAAAGGCAATGCCCTCAAATATATACTTTTCAACTCCGGCAAATATTCTAGACTGAGAATCTCAAGTTTTTCGAATAACTTCCATTCTTCTATTCCCTCCAAAATTTGATCTAGTCGCCCATTATTAACAATCTCTTCCATTCGTCCACAATTTTTGACTCTCAAAACTTTAAGCTTGGGGGCTCCAATGACCCATGTGACTTCCTGCAGATTAAAGCAATTTTCCAGAGTAACTTCTAGAAGTCTTTCAAAGCATTTCTTGGCTAGCATGATCTTAGAACAATATTGTAGATTGACAGTTTCCAGATTTTCAACTTGATGAATTTCAAGTGTAATTAGATTTTTCATGGTTGTCAAGGTTGAAATATCAATCGACTTCGTACCCCAAAAGACTTCAAGTGATAGAGACTGTATACAGCTTAAAAGCCGAGGATTGTCCAAAAGTTTTTCCATAGCAGAAACACATGTTATTGTAATACTCAACACTTCAAGATGTTCCAAATGTAACAGTGAATCCAAATCCATATTTCGAACCAATAGAATATTGTCTTCCTCTACTTCCACGGAATATCCACATCGAAATATTTTTAGAACTTGCAATTCAGACAAACTAGATATTAATTGCTTAGGAATCTCACGCAATTGTTCGTCATGTTCTAAATTAAGACACTTCAACTCTGTTAGCTCTTTTAGTTGAACGGGCAACCGTTCTATCCATGTATGTGATAAGTTAAGATTATAGAGACAAATCAGATTTGAGATTTCCTTAGGAACTTCCTCAACTCCGCTATTTGATAGATCTAGAACTGTTAAAACATTCATAAACTGAGAGAAATCGCCTTTTATCATGACGAAGGGATTTTTATTGAGTAAAAAGGTGAAGAGTTTTTCTGAAACAATTGCAAGATCTTTAATGGCATCTACTGTTGTTGAAATCCATCCTACAGTTTTTTTGAGCTTCTCGATACCGGATAGTTCAAGAAATTGAGCATTCTTGAATGTTTGAGACTCGAACGCTATCAATAAAGCAAAATCACGGATCATATCTTGCAATTTTACAAAAATATCATTTTCTTCTTCTAGTAAACCTGCTCGGATTAATGCATCCATAAAATTGTACCCCAAATTTACAACATCATTACCAGTGCCAAAAAGTTGTTCACAAATCCAAAAATCCATCAAATCATTCTTACGAATTGTGAAATCCTCGGGAAACAAGCTAAAGTAGGAAAGACAAGATTTAATTCTATCATCCCTCAAACTATCAAGACAAAAGTTGAAGAGTATGTCTGTGTTCATACCTGGCTTCTTAGTTTCAGCCATTTCTATCTTGTTTAGAGCATAAGCCCAATCTTCATATGTCTTCCTGCTGGTCATAGCACGACCAAGAGTACAAATCAAAATGGGCAAACCTTGACACTTGTTTATGAAGCTTGGAGCCAAGTTAAAAATTCTTTGATCCATAGATTCTGCTTCAAACTCAAAATTGTTCCAAAATAGTACCCAAGATTCGTCCATCAAAAGTGCTTTGAACTCCACCACGTGTTGAACGAACATTCGTTTACACACATCTTTGGAACGTGTTGTAAATATTACCTTGGACTGGTTTGGTAATAGTTCTTCTAGATATGGAACTCCCAACTCTCTAAGATCCACAGGGCTCCAAATATCATCCAAAAATAAAGCAAACTTCTTTTGGCTAAGTTCTTTATGGATGATTTCTGCCTTTTCCTTGAATATTTTGTCCACCCATTGAACATCGAAAAGGCCAATGTTTTTGGCGATGTCATCCTGAAGCTTTTCAATTGATAAATCTGATGATACAGTGACCCATATAAGAATGTCAAATAGTTTGGTTTTGAGAAATTTTTGATTGAGCAACTTCATAAGGGTAGTTTTGCCGGTTCCTCCAGGACCCCATATGGCCATTGAATTGCTGGATCTATCTTCCATCCAAAAGCTAGCTTCGTGTAGCTGCCTGCTTAATCCTGTGATTCGTTTTGCCATTTAGGAAAAATGAAAGGAATGAGAGAGTATTCTGAATGGATCCTGAAAGATGAAAGACAATAAAAGACTAGAGCTTGAGATTTGTGCAGGTTTACAGATAATTAGCATTGACTTTTGTTGAGCACCTTGCTGATGTCAACTTAAATTCATTATCCATATGATAGCAGAAAAATTAAATATTTGGATCCAATGTTATTAAATGTAAGGCTTTTATTTTAAATACCTTATAATGGGTTTCACTTTCAACGCATATTGTCAAAAATATACATGTCTCACTAAAATATTTATAAAATTGATCATTGAGTTAAACTGATTACATATCTACAGTCCTACCATAAACAATTTACAAATTAATAAAAACAAGAGAAAATAATTACATGAATACGGTCTGGTATTTATCTGGTAAATATCTAATATTCGTCTAGTAATTGTCTAGTAGTTATCTAATAAATATTGTTATGAAATTGTCATATGCACATCCATTATATATATAGTGTCATTAGATCCATAAAAAAAGCTGTCAAAATGAAGACATACTAAATAATAAATAGATAAATACTAGATGTCAATGTTATGAATATTTTAGAAATTTATTTGAAGTTATGATTTACTAGATAACTACTAGATGATTACTAGATATTTACCAGATAAATACTACACCGTATTTATGTAATTATTTTCCCCTGTTTTTATAAACTTGTAGATTGTTTATGGTGTCACTAAATTATTTTAGTTTTTTGTGGGATTTTTTTTGTAAGAACCCCCAATTTCAATCCATACAATTAGACCATTTTAGTAAATACCATATATAAACCCATTGTGAACACGGTCCGTCCCAGGCCTGATGATGTCTAAGACTTTTTTTTCAGGAAATGGTCGATCGGTACTGACAAAGATCATGCTTCACCCCAAACTACAAACCCCTCCGGGGAAACAGGATTCTGACATCCTGAAGACAAGCGTCGATCGACGCTTATTGAACCCCAACATGAATTGATTGATGGTTCTCACTTATGTCGGTCGACGGGGATACGTGTCCAAATTCCTGCTGACTCATCAAGCCTACAAATTTGACTGAGCAAAGCTATCGCCGCCCAAAGTTGCGTCGATCGACACTTCTTCACATGTGTCGATCGACGCTTACAGGGAATCTAGGCAATGATGAGCCTACCCTAACAATAGTTATGTCAATCGACACTGCCACATGTGTCGATCGACGCATCTAAAAATCCTATAAAAGGGATGCGATCCCTGCCCTTTCCGACAATAGGCTTCAATCAAAAGAATTCGAATCGAAAAGAATTCGATCCTTCCCCTCTCTTAAAATCCTTCGTAGCATCGAGCCTATACCAAAATAGCCCGCAAACTATACCCAGGTATAGACGCCCTTTCCCAAACTAGCTTTTAGCCACAAAGCTACCAATAAAACCCCAATACACTCGAAAGTCTACCTACGCAATTTCTCGAGGTTTTCTCCACAGAAATCTTGAGGAAATCTCAGTCGCAACACGGTCCTAGTCAGTACCGGGTCTTCCAATATTCTTGAAGAAAACAAAAAAAGGTAACTGAGGATCAAATTCTCGATTTCCCATGCATTTTTTATTATCGTATCTATAAGAAGTAAGTCAACCCTGAATGGGCCCACGCTCCATGGGCTAGGCCCGCAAAGGTCGTATCTCTAAACTTATCTCCTTTGTTCATTACAACAAAAAAGGATATTTCTATAATAAAAATATACTTTATGCAAATTCAAATGGCAAGTTACTATTTCATTCGGAACCAGAATCTCTCTTTTATCGGTATAGGAATCCTACCCGGATCAGCTATACCACCAATTACCCGGAAGAGCTGATCCGGGTGGTGACTCTAATATTGTATGAAACAAGGACCCTGCTCCCGCAATAAAAAGGCTAATCCCCAAAGGAGTCCTCGACCCCTTTATCCAGTTGGAAATGCCAAGTATGTTCACACATACAACGAGCCCCGCGCTCTAGCGATGACTCCTCGCCACTACGCCATAAATGGCTTCTTGCAACTGAAAGACAAGTGTCGCCTTTTAAAACGTTGCAAAAGGGGTGAAAAAATGGGATTCTTGTGACACTTTTTGAGAAATTTGAATTCAAGTTGCAAATACATGAAAAATTCTATTTTGTGCAACATATTTAGAGGATTTAAGACCAAAAAAATGTATAGTAACAAAAAAAATACATGTAAGGCACATGGTTTAACAATATATACAAATCAGGCACAACTTTAACCCGGATGACTTTATTCGTGTTAGAAAACGGGCTTACGAAGCCCGTTTTCTAACACGCCTGTAGCTGACGAGATGTCAGCTACAGTAACCATCTGAAAACGGGCTTACTAAGCCCGTTTTCAGACGGCGCGACAGTCGAGGCCACGTGAAGCAAAGAGACTGATTTTTCAACCGGTCTCACTTTCCATCCACCCCTTTAATACTTTACACTGTAAAATTTTTTTCAGCTCCCATTTTTTTCTTTCAATCTCACATTCATTTCTCTTAAATTCTTCATTTTCATTTCAAAAAATCCAATCCACTTTCACTTCTAAACTACAAAAATTTACTTCTAGAAGATAAATTCATGGTAATAATAGTTGTTAAATTTGTTTATAATTTTTTGTTCAATGAAGCAATAACATGTTAATATATAACAACAACAACAACAACATTACCCCAATGCCTTCAAGGCTCCCGCACAAGTGGGGTAAGGGGGGGTCGGGTGTACGCAACCTTACCTCTGTAATTACAAAGTGGTTGTTTCCAATTGACCCTAAAGTGGAGTTGCAACAGCTATCCGTGACTTCACAATAAAAGAAGCTCAGATAGTTTAATGGGTCATTTTGCTTTAGTCCATTATAATCTAAAGCCAAAGAATGGTGAACCTTTGGCCCCATCAAAATAATGGACAAAATAACATGTTAATATATAAAATAAAAAATTTTAACTTAGACTAACACTACAATTAAAATATTAATATATTCATATTTTTTATTTTTACTAAAACTATAGCTAATTTCCTTTCTTTTGTAAAAGTAAAACTAAAACTAAAATCATACTAAATATAAAACTAAATTTAGACTAAGACTAAAACTAGAGCATTATTATGTTCATATTTGGGATTTTACTAAAACTAGTGCTAATTTCTTTTTTTTCTTACTCTAAAAATAAAACTACATTTAAAATCATACTAAAACTAAAATTAAAGCAAATATGTCAATATATGTAACAAAAAATTTAACTTATACTAACACTAAAACTAAAGCAATAATATGTCCATATTTTAAATCTTATTTCTCTTTGTTGTAAAAATAAAGATAGAATTAAAAGTAGAGCAAAAATATGTTCATATATGCATATAACTATAATTTTTACTGTAAGACTAAAATTTTCATATTAAATTTAGAGGATTAGATTGCATACCTCTATTTTTAAGTTGTTAAAATCCTATAAAAAATTGGAAAAATTAATTATTATAAGTTTAACATTCTCATTTATAGCATTAAATTCATTGAACAAAAAATTATAAACAAATTTAACAACCATTATTACCTTGAATTTATCTTCTAGAAGTAAAATTTTGTAGTTTAGAAGTGAAAGTGGATTGAGTTTTTTAAAATAAAAATAAAGAATTTAAGAGAAATGAATGTGAGATTGAAAGAAAAAAATTGAATGGGAGCTGAAAATAAATTTTACAGTGTAAAGTATTAAAGGAACGGATGGAAAGTGAGACCGATTGAAAAATCGGTCTCTTTACTTCACGCAGCAGTCGAGACTGCCTCGACTGCCGCGCCATCTGAAAACGGGCTTAATAAGCCCATTTTCAGACGATCACTGTAGCTGACATCTCATCAGCTACAGGCGTGTCAGAACACGGACTTAATTATCTAGGTTAAAATTGTGTCTGATTAATATCATATGCCTTATGTGTACAATTTTTTTATTACTTTGCATTTTTTTCTTAAATCCCATATACAGAGAAGTTGCTAGAAAAAGAGTGAATAGTATTAAAAAGTTAGCGGTTTGAATCCGCACCTCTTATTTTACATTTATATAATTATTATTAAAAAAAATGAAAAATAAAAATAAAATAAACAGTGTTTAATACCTTTTTTATTTTTTTAAAAAAATATTTTAATCATTTTTTAAATATTTTTTTATTTATTATTTTTAAATATCTAAGATCTTTTGAATTAATTTATTAATTATATCCTCGTTTATTCAATTATTATTAATTATAAAAGAATGAAAAATTAAAAATTAATTAAAGAATAAAATAATATTTTTTTATTTTAATTAATTAATTTTTTAAAAAATATAAAATGTGTTTAAGGATAAGTAATAGGAGAGGAAGTTGTAACTTTGACTTTGACCGACTTTTCTCTCTCTCTTCTCTCAAACTTGCGATTTTCTCCCCCCTCTCTCTCAAACGATCTTTGCTCCCCAAATTCCTCTTTGTTTCTTCTCCCTTTTCATCTCAGATTCCAGTTCTTCTTCCCCCACTGTCAAATCTTTGCGTTATTACTCTTCCTTTCATCTCCTTGAACTGTTCGTTTGTCTACGATGGATGGGTTTACGGATTTAAGGTATGGTTTAGTTTTTCTTTTGTTTTAATGTTTCTTTTTTGCTAAAGTTCTGTTAATTTTTCTTTTTTTTTTCACTTTCTCATCTTGGATTAGGTTAGCTCATTTACTTATTAACTTTAGTTTTGATTTAGGGTTCTCTGAAATTGGGGCTTTTTTCATATGCGAGCTTTTCTGAAAATTGTTTTATATATCATATGCAACAACCCCGTTTACGGAAATAAGTATTAAATCTTGATTGGTTGGAATGAAAAATGATTGGGATTTCATGAAATTCATTTAATGAAACAATGCACTCCAAGTGTTTCTTAAAAGTATTGTTTTTTTCATTAGCTACTGGTTATATAAAAGAAAGTGACAATCTTTTTAAGATTAGTGATGAAATTTGCTCAATTTTTACCTGATTAGTTCATCAAAGAATATGATTTTGTATTCATTATAGATTGCATTTGTTTTTCTTAGTACTCTCATTCTTTGTTATGCCTGCAATACTTTACGTGCTCATTCATATGTTATTGTTTGGGGTATCCTATTTGTATTCCTTTGAAGTCAAAATAGTTGTTCTGTGAGTTACCTGCTCCTACTTTACTTCATGACATGGCTAATTTCACTTCAGTCTTTACTCTATGTTCTTAAGCTATGTAAATGTCTCAATCTTCTACTGCATTTATGCAACCTATAATTGGAATGGGGGTTCTTCTATGGAACTAATTTGGTGTTATCTGTGGTGCTAATTTATGACTTCATTTGCAATTACATAAACTTGTTTGGGCAGTAGGCTTCTTATTGCTAATACTTGGAGTAGGGATTCATTTATCTAGATTGATCATTTGCAAGATTTCATCTGCTTGAAATGGAATAAAGGGTTAGTGGAAGATGCAGCTAGGAATAGGATATTCTAGTACCCTGGTAGTCTGGCATTTGTAGAGTTGTTGTTTCTTGAGTATTATAAAATTAAGAGAAGTTGTTGGTAGAGAGATATCATTAGCTTAGGATCAGTCTTATTAAGAGGCTCTCAGGCGCTCGCCTAGGCGCTCAGGCGAGGCGAGGCCGGAGCGCCTCTCCAGTGTCAGGGCCCCACGCCTTTATAGAGGCGCCACCTAGGCGAGCGCCTCAGATCAAGATTGAGGCCCCAAAATCGACGCCTCATTGAAAAAATGGGATTTAGGTGTCTCAAAAGAGACTGAAAAACAGAAAAATTGCATACATGAGCATTAGCAAGTAGAAAGTTTCAGTTGAATGCTTGGAAAAGAAAATATGAACAGGAGGCAGGAGCTAAAGAGGTAGAATTGTCTTAATATGGTTAGGGTTCCTTTAGTAAATGGTTTTCAATGGAAAATGAGTTAATGGATGAAAGAAATTGAATTTTTGGCAAAATCATTGATAGGGGAATTGATAGGAGGTAGGAGTCCTTTCTTGTTCCCTTTCTTAAATTTGTTATTATATGTTGAATGAAATGGTTTGTTGGTACAAGTACCAGCACCAACTTAATTAATAATGCACATTTCTGTTCTATTTCTTCTAACTTATTCAAACTTATGTAGTAAAATTAAACCAATATTAACTTTAATCAGAAATATTAGCTGTAAATCAATTTTAGTTTTAAATAAATTACTTTCTGTAATTAATTTTTAGTATCTGTTTTGAAAATATTTAATTTTAATAATTTTGTTATTTAGTTTTGTAATTAACTATATATATAGTCACTTACTAATTAGTATTTTATTATGCATATTATTGTGGATAAAAATGTCAAAGTATAATTAAATTATTTTTATACAAGGTTATTGAATTAATTATATAGTTAATTATTAATATTTAAATATATGAAATTTATTAAACATGAATAAATTGAACTATAATACAGTCAATGACTTGTTTTTTACAATTGAACTATAATGCGTGTTAGGTAGTTGGTGGAATGAAGCTCAGAGTCCAGGTTCCTGTTCAGGTATGGTGGTGAAGGCATCGGTGCCCTCAGCTCTTGTTTAAATGCTCTGATGGCATTAGTGTTCAATAAACCTTTAGTGCAGCTAAATTGTTCTTGTAGTGCATAAAACTATAGGAAATCTGGTTAATTCTATATGACACCATCAGTTTATCATTTTTTAAGTATAATGTATTATTTTTATTAGCTACTGGCATTACTGATCATTATATGATTGTGACTTATTTCAATCCTGACAATAAACGGTAGAAGTGTGTATTCAATGCATAGTTTGGTATAATTAGTATTAAACCTTCACTTGGTAGTTGATCATTTAATTAGGTCCTTGTTAATGCGCTATTTGAAAGATTTTGATTTACTTTATAGTTTATGAAACTGAAATAAATTAATTAACGCAATAATTATGTGTTCTGAACTTTCATTTAGCTACTTAGGTGTTAAAAACGATTGTGTATATAACTAATAATGCCATAGTTTTTTGGCTTAAGATAAAAGTCATTGTGATTTTGTAACTTCTGGGGATTGGCTATTTATATTGTATGTAACTGCAAATGATCTGTTAATTTTGTTCAAATGTATAGCACAAAAGGCTTATGATTCTGTTCTTTCATTCTTTTTAGTCAATAACAGAGATTTTTCCAAAAATGTGAGATTTTAGTCCATGTTTGAGAAATTACTTCGGCATTAAAGTTTGTTGAACTGAACTGAAGCTAGTAGAACTAAGAATACTAATGGGAACAATTTGGCTTGACTTGGTGTCGGCAGATGGGTTTTCAATAGTCCCTTCTTTTGAGCTTCCCATTATCACTTATTTGTGTTTTCATTTTCCTTTTCCTTGTTTTTTTTGCATTCACAAAGGGTAATTTGTGCTTCTTAATTCTCTTATTCTCCATCTTACAAGGCAGTCGTGCTCAAATGAGAGGCGAAGCGACTCATATTCAGGTTTGAACAAAAAACTCACTATTTCTCTTTAGAACATGTGTGCAATGTACTATTATTTGTTTATATCTCCTCATGCAGGCATCGCACGCTCAATCTTCAATTGCCGTTTGTTTGAAAGGTGCAAAGGCAAGGGCATATATGAACAACGTATGTATGTAGTACAGACTGGATATTGGTTTGAAGTTAAAATAAGTTACCAGTATAATAACAAAATGGCGAGAGCTGCTAAATTTTTACGATAAAGAAATAGATGACCAGGTTTGCATTTTTTTCATTCTTTGATAGTTATTATGTTTATTTCATTGTCAAATATTATACACAACATTCATGTCATCATAAAAATAAACTAATTGTAACTCTCTCTCTCTCTATTCAAACCTTTTTCTTTGGAAATGTTGTTTTTTTTCAGTCTTTAATCTCTTGCCAGTAAATGTATGTTAAATCCATATTTACCTTTCTCAATTAATATGAGACAGGACTAAAGACATGCCTATCCTTAATGTATGTTAATCTTTTCATGTGGAGAACATTAGTCAGAGTGGTGGTAGTCTAATTAGTGTCATAACTGCTGTCTTTAGAATTAGGTGGTAATTACTTGTAAATAGAAGCTTGTTAGATTTGATATTGTTTTGTTGGTTTAAGTGAAACATGGAATAATGAGCAATCAAATCTTGTTCAGATAACTTGTTCAAGGCATATGATGACAAATCAGCCTATACGCTTTGTGTATATTCATTTACCTATGCGCCTAGTGCCTCGGGCAATTTCAGTCATAGCGCCCTAAGAGCGCTTGACACTTTTAACAACACTTGTATCATATATATGCCTGAATTCTATGATTTTGATATGGATACTTTTAATTAATTTTTTTAATTCTTACGTGCTCTTTTAATCAGAATAACTTGTAGGCACAAAAACTGCTTCATAGCTATTGGAGCGTGTATGCAGCTTTGCTCAACTCAAAGTGGAAAGAGCTGAAGAAAGAATGGCGGTTGGAAAATGTATACTAGAATCACTTTATATGCTTGTGTACTTTAAGTAATGTTTATTTTACTTTTGTAACATTTTTTTTTGTATCGTAGATAGTTAAATGTTAATGATTTTGAATTGAATATTGTATTTTAAATTATTATAATAAAATATTAATTTTATTTATGTTGTTGCAAATGGGTTAAAATGCGTTGCAAGTGAAAACTAAAGTGTATTCTTAAAGCATTGTTTAAAATAAGTTGCAATAATAAACAAAAGCATAATCTAAAAGCATTGCAATTGTTTTAAAATATGTGCAAAATAAACTAAAGCCAAACAAAAAGAGTTGCAAGTGCAAAATGTGTCACCTTTGAAAATCTAAATGTGAATAAAGTGAGTTGCAATTGTGTTGAAAGAGTTGCTATTAAAAACATTGTAGCGAGAAGGCATTGCTAGTTTGTCAAAAGTGTTGCCAGTTAATACTAGAAGGCCGTTAACCGTAGCGGTGAAATTCTTTCTTGCAACTCTGTCAATGAGTTGCGTTTGGGTGTAAAACGTTGCAACAAGAGCTAATTGCGACACTTTACACTAGTTGCAAAAAATATGCTAAAAGTGTTGCGAGTTGGTCTATTACTAGGGAGAAGAAACCAACCCTTTTTTTTGCAAAAAGTGTTGCGAGTTCGTTTCTTGTAACTTTTTGGGCACTTCAAGTAATACTTTTCCGGGGTTGCAAGATGACATCTATGGCGTAGTGCGCATTAAAACCTAGGAGCCCCGCATTGGCAGTCAGAAAATACAAATCAGTGAAAGAGCCAATGAGAAAAAGTTCACCCGCTCACAGCGGCGACTCTGCTGGGGATTATACCCTTTTATAATTGATTTTCCACAAAATCAATTAAAAATGAAATAATGAAAGTCATTTGAACTTGGAATTATTAGAGTTTACTGCATAGCATCTGCATATGTTCCCTCCCTGACACCCCGGTGTTCTCAATGACATGTCTCTAGAACTTACCTCAAGTTCGTATAGGGGCACGTAGTCGGGATTCACCAGCCGTGCGTAGTACAATACAATCTGGTCGGCTTGACTAAGGCTACTGGGTTTGAGTATATCAAACGTGGAAAACGGGCTCTGGAACTCAACTAGGGTTCTTGGGCTCAAGTACATAATGCACGGTTACCATCGACTGTAACCCTATTAGACTTAGCCCTTCATATAGCAAAACAACCCTAGAAACTTCCCCTAGGGATACCCATTTTTTTTAAAATCATAAAAAGAGAGTACGTCCTCGCTTACCCCAGGATGGTAATAGAGGAAAGAACCCCCACCTAGGAAAGATACTCACCACGATGGAGTAATAAGGCCGGAAGGGAGAGATAAAAAGTACATGTTCTAACAGCTCGCCTGTTCAAACATCCCATGCACCGTAAACCACAATCTACGAGCAGCCATGACATAACCATATCATATAAACGCACCATTGCGCATACCCCTGGTATTAAGCGATACAACCATAGAAAAGCCGCTCCTAGAGCGCACCATCGCACGTACCCCCGGTACAAAGCGAAACGACCATAGATAAGCCACTCTTAGAGCGCATCATCACGTGTACCCCCGATAAAAAGCAAAGCAACCATAGAAAAGCAGCTCCTAGAGTACACCATCACGCATACCCCTAGTATTAAGCGATACGACCATAGATAATCCGCTCCTAGAGCGCATCATCCCGTGTACCCCCGGTACAAAGCGAAGCAACCATAGACAAGCCACTCTTAGAGCGCACCATCGTGCATACCCCTGGTATTAAGCAATACGACCATAGAAAAGCTGCTTCTAGAGCGCTGATATAACCATAGAAAAGCCACTCTTAGAGTGCACCATCATACATAACCTCGGTACAAAGCAAAATGACCATAGATAAGCCACTCCTAAAGCGCATCATCACGTGTACCCCTGGTACAAAGCGAAGCAACCATAGAAAAGCCGCTCCTAAAGCGCACCATTACGCATACACCTGGTGTTAAAATAGTGTAACCCCGACATCAAACAACATGACATGCTCACGCATCATGGACAACACGCATACACGCATCTCATAAATCATGTTAGAAATGTCAAAAGGACCATGCATCTTACATAGGGACATGCACTAATCTATATTTATTTCAGCTCATGAGATCAAAGCTGCGTGTAGTATTGTTCCCGCTGGCACCTAAAAAGAAACAGCCTCCGAGAAGGGCACATGAGGGGATGGATTTTGATGACCCATCACTAGCAGACCAGGTTGACAAAATGGCCGATCACCAAAAGGCAACACTCGAGGCAGTCCAAGACATGATTCTCTTAGAGGATTTCGTTAAGAAGTTTGAAGCCATCATAAACAATATGAGAGCTATCAGGACTTCAGATTCCTGTCCAAATGATAAAGTTATAGAAATAGAGACAAAATTCTCAGATTTCGAAGAAATGCTTCCCAAGATAAAGCGGATAACGGGACCGTCCAACACCAGGTACACGGATCCACAGAAGTTCGAGTTAGCCATACCAGAACCATTACTCGCCAATTTTTTCATGCCTTATCTCCCGCCATTCGACAACACAGGGTCCCCTGAAGCCCACATTGAGGGGTAGCTGCACATTATGATGAGCATGGGCATTCCTGAAGTCCACCGGGTGAACCTATTTCAAACATTGTTGTGAGGTCCAGCTACTGATTGGTATATGAGAATTTCCAGCCAAGTAAAATTGAGTTGGAAGTTGCTTAGTACCGCCTTCATCGAAAACTACGCCTACAACGTCAGAGTAGAAACAACCTTGTAAGACCTAAAAAGGGTTCGACTGGGTATCAAAGAGCCCTTTGAGGCTTACTACCGCAGGTGGGTCGTCGTCCAATCACTGGTGGATGGCTTTCCAAAGATGGATGCCCTAGTCATTAAATTGGTAGAAGGGTGTAATCCAAAGTTCCAAGAAGAGATGAAAATGAAAAAATTCCACACTTTTGGTGACATCGTGGAGTATGCTAAAAGAATCAAAAAATATGATGAAGAAGAGTGTATTAGACAAGAAGAGGCAGCCTATTATGCCAAAAATAAACCGTAGGTGGCTCCGTCGAAATCATACCAGCTGAAACCGTCCTATGTCAAGAGGGAAAAAAAGAAAATGAAAGCTGTCACCACCGCAATCGCACTAAGGCCTCCTCAACCAATCTCACCATGGACCAAATTGCTGTCTCAGATATTCACCATATTGAGAAAATATGGGGGTAGGCAAAGCTTAAAGCCCTTCATACCCCCTATCTCTGGCTGATAGGGATAATTTCTGTGCATATCTCGTAGTAAAGGGACACAAGACTAATGAATGTGTTCGATTGCTACATGACCTCCGAAAAATGGTTCAGGAAGGAAACCTTGAAGAACCAGAACGGAAGCCGAGTACCTAAAATAACCCACTCCTAAACTTTGAATCCCCAGTCAATGCTATCCTTCTCTATGAAGACGATAATGGTAGGAGGGCTAGCGCCCAGTTCGATCCTGGTTGCGGGATAAATGATATTGAGTGGGAACTCACGGAAATAGATAGAGTGGACACTTGTGCAAAAGAATTATGGGAATTCAAAAAGCTCACGGCTTTAGCTATGGAAGGACTCAGACACAAGGGAGATACATATGCGGTCACATTCCTAGCCCATTTCTATAACCTCCTGATAGAGCACGATATCCCACCTCATAGTATAGCCATCGCTTTCCCTATACTTCTCGCAGAAGATGCAATAGACTGGTATCTTACCTTGTCACCTAGATAGTTACGGGGACTAGGGAGAATTAGAACACTAATTCTTGAAAGCTCTCCCTAGTGATAGGATTAGAATCTTTCAAGAATCCCTTGATGCGGGCAATCAGGCAATATATCTTATAGAACGAAGAGGCCCCCATACTTGAGTGGTGGTAATCAAGGACTACCGCGGTACGACTAGCAGACTTAAGAGCTGCCGGCCTCATAAGTATCAAAGATGATGGGATCGAGGTAGTTCTTAACCTGGTTAGCCTCTTTGACTCATTTCGACAACTAAGTAGTGCCACAGCCCCACCTTTCCCAGCCATATTCCTTGATGATAAGGTTTCCAACTGGTACGACGGGCTGCCAATCGAGCGTTATTAGGATCTCTCTGCTGTGAATGCTTTCCTGGCATGTACCTTCATGAGATGAGACTCTTTGGACCTGGTATTAAGCTGAGAGTTAGCCACTAAGAGCACGACTACATCTTGACAACATGAAGATGACACCGAATCAACACCCAGTGAGGCATTATTCATTAATGCCATCTCACTCGATTAAGGAGAAGAGAGGGGTTAGATAACCAAGATGAGGACCTTGCTTCGATGACAATCCCATATTTAACGAAATGCACATGATTTAAAGAGTGTCGGCTTACAAAGATGAACTTAGGTCATGTGGCCTCCTCCATATAGCCAATTGGGAAGCAAATGAGATCAGGTTTTTAAGAGACTCTAGCCTAATCAAATTCCTGAGGTGGTTCCTCCGAACTTTGGAGCTTTATGGCATTAGAGTCCTGGGGGCACCAACCCTGTTTCCTATGTTCTTGGTCGATCAGGCACAAGTCTAGTATTCGCGAATCCTCCCCCACCAATGATGGGATTGGCCATTAATGTGCCAGAAATTCATCCAAGCATTTGCACCTCACATACCATTTTTTAGGAACTACGATGGCTCATACTCTTGGGTCCTTCCACCTTCCCCCGAGTGCATACGCTCTGGGCCTATTTATGATATGGAAGCATGCCCTAGGACAGAACCGTACACATGATCCATCGTACCACCATCACTACATTGACACGATGTGAGGAGATGCCAGAACCACACGGATTCAGGGAATATGCGCCTCACTTGAATCCTCACTTTGAGATAGGAGAAAGAAGCAGAAATCCCCACGAAGGAGGTCCTTCAAATGAAGAAATCATACCCCCTGAGCTACCTCAGTTTGCTCATCCTCAGCCTGAAGGTGGCCACGGATATTAGAACTGCGACGAGTCTGCTCACATCCCAAGTAACAGTGGACCAGCCCTACGATCATAAGGCATGGCATATCCTGGCCTCATGCCAAGTAGGCCCATGCCATGTGGTACAACTAATGCAGAACCCCAACAGGATAACAACCCCGATTATCCAAGCAAATAGTGAATACATGTCATTAAATAGACATGTCAAGACAATCCCTACTAATCCTTAATTATGGGCACCCGAGCTGGTGTACTTTTAGGATCGATCACTGGAAGGGATTGTGGATCCCCAACCATCGCCAGACCCTAAATCCCGTATTCTCGGTTAATAAGAGAAGAGTTACAGGGAATCATTGATGGAAACCCCACAGAAATCAACACAATCGGGGCTAGACACCTTACCGAAAGACAAGTTTTCCAGAGAATCCAACAAGAAAATATGAGACCCCCACAATAAAGGAGACATCAGCCTAATACTCCTATTAAGCTAATAGAATTCATAGGCATACAAAATGACCAAAGATTCTACAGAAGACTCAATGCGGCCTATCAATCTGTAGTCACATAGGAAGCCACCCACGAGACTATGCTCTTTCCTGAATTACCACTAGAACTTGGGAATGATGGGAGTGGGCACCCTCGAATCTACCTCGCCATATTCATTGAGGTAATGCATTCAAGAAACAAACATTATCACTGTTGACCTGAGCATTGGAGTGGTATAATCGAACTTGGAATAATCCTGCCATACACCGCTAATGCTTCTTCTTGGGAATTCTAAGTCAAGCCTTCCTCTATCACTTTACCATGGAGTAACCCGATGAAGGGCCAAGAGGAGACCTGCCTAGGATGGAACTGTACCCTAGGGATGGGCTCGCAGCCTGGGCATACCCATTCTTCACAACAGTGCCCCAACCAGAGATTGTGGAGATACTAGATAGATTGGTACTAGCTCTGTCCGATATAGTTGACATAATCAGGGGGAATGAGCCACAAGCCCATATAATACATGAGATCCTTTGAGAAAACCTGGCTATAGCCCTACTGACGGACATTCACGGCTAGCCAAGGGGCACAAAACCCCAGACTTTGCATGTTACTAAGCCCATATGACTAAAAGACATCCTCTTAAAGGAAGATTTCGATGAGTTTTCAGTGTTCAAGCCCAAAGGCACCTATAGCTTGACTAGAGCACATTAACCATGTCACACGAAGCGGGAGGGTCTACCAACCACAAGTCCAAGTTAACCCTAATCTAGCAAGTACTCCACCGGCCAACAAACCACCAATATAGGAGGTCGATACCCCTATAGTCGAACAATTGACAAATACACTCATCAAGATGAGTGTTTGGGATCTCCTATGAGGATCCCAGGTGCACAGAAAGGCTATCATGTAGAAATTGATAGAGATGAAAGCACCATCACTAGCCTCACCAGTGGAAGTATGCGCTCTGATCGGATACGGGATTCCTACGGAATCCCTAGACATCACTTTCTCCACTACAGATTTGCCAATCGATAGGCAGTACCATAATCGAGCCTTATACTAAAAAATTGAGATCCTGGATTAGATAATACCTTGCATTATAGTAGATGATGGCTCTACACTTAATGTCTGTCTGCGAAAGATCTTGCTAATCCTTGGACAAAATGAAGGAATGCTCAAGAAGTATGGAATAGTTATTAAAGCATATGACAATTAAAAGAGATCCGTCTTAGGGACCTTTGAGGCAACGGTAAAAGCAGGAGAAGTCAAATCTCTCACAACATTCACCGTTATTGATATTCCTATTACATTCTCCCTGCTGCTTGGTCGACCATGGTTCTATGCATTAGGGGGTGTCCTATCCACTTAACATCAAAAGGTGAAAATCCCCTACAAAGGGAGGATAGTTACCCTTGAAGCAGACGAGGAATCTACCGTGGCTGCCATATGAGCCACCCTGGAACACATAGGTAGGTTCCTCATAGCCACCATAGGAAATAATGAAAAATTAACTCAGTGGTCTGAATGGGTAAAAAGTTACATGGTTCAACGCTTAACCCCGGGAGCCTGTCTCAGGGAACAAGAACATGGTCCTCCCGAGTTCAAATTTGCAGTAGGTTCCTATAGTCCCTTTGAACTCGGTTATTGGGGCCAAGGCGGATAAAGGAATTGGGCTAGAAGATGATAAATGTCTGAGATCTTCGTTCATTCCGATGAGATCTTATACTAAGGTGAACCAGAGCCAATCAAAATTGGAAAAGAAGAGGTGTCTGGCTTTGAGATATTCTCCGATGTTGCAGATTTCAAAGGCTCCACTCGCACAGCTAATTATGAGAGGTAGACTGAGAAAAGGAAAGCCTCACCTGAAGAGGAAACCCCCCAAAAGGTAAAATACGACAAGTCCGCCGTAACAGTCAAGCTTCGAAGAACTAGCAGCAAGGTTGAGTAAGCTGATGGAAACCCATCTCGAGGATAAGAGGGCCTAATCGACACTGAGGAGAGGAACCAATAAAAGAAGGGATGGACAAAGTGATATTCGAGCTAGCTCGACTCATGATCAAAGGGAAGTCCAAGATTGGAGATGCAACCACCAACAGTAGCACGAAAGTTCCAAACGAGGAAGCTCCTGTCTTGGAAATTGATAACGATCTTTCACTTTTTAATGTTTTCGAGTTGAACAACTTGTACTGCAAAAATGATAATGGCAATAAAATGAACAACTTTGCTTATTTATGTGGTTCTTTTGATTACATGCATTCATTTCATCATACATCTAACATTTTTAGTGTTCATGATACTCCTACGAAAGAAATAAATTTGGGGACCAAAGACGACCCTAAAATGGTATCAATTTCCAACGACCTTAGTCCTAAACTTCAGGCGGAACTGATAGAGGTACTCAAGTCACATGTAAAGGCATTCACTTGGTCTTATGATGACATGCCTAGGGTTGACAAGACCATTGCAAAACATAAAATTCCTACTGACCCAAAAATTTGGCCGGTCAAATAAAAATTACGAAGACTAAGGCTCGAATGTTCTGAGAAGGTTAAGGAAGAAATAACTAAGAAAATCAAGGCCAAATTCCTCGAGGTCGTTGAGTACCAATATTGGTTAGCCAATGTGGTACCCGTCGCAAAGAAAGACGGGAGGGTCCGAGTCTGTGTCAATTTCTGAGATCTCAATAAAGCATCACCAAAAGATGACTTTCCTTTTCCCTACACAGATGTTATAATCGATAATGCCTCTAGAGAAGCTATGTATTCCTTCATGGATGGCTTCTCGAGATACAACTAGATATTAATGAATGTCATCGATAAATTCAAATCAGCCTTTATCACGGAATAGGGGGGATACTGTTATAAAGTCATGCCATTCGGACTCAAAAATTTAGGGGTAACGTACCAAAGGGCAGTCATCACCTTACTACATGACCTTATCCACAAGGAGGTCAAAGTATACGTGGATGATATGCTAGTAAAATCACCAACCCCGAAGGAGCACCCAATTATGCTCAATCGCTTCTTCACTCGGGTAGAGAAGTACAATCTATGGGTCAACCCGAAGAAGTGTATCTTTGGAGTGACCTCCGGTAAATTGCTAGGTCATATTATCAACCATCAAGGCGTAAAAATTGATCCAGACAAGGTAAAGGCAATCCTTGATATGCTTGCACCTAAAACTAAAAAGGAGGTCTGAAGTTTCCTTGGATCACTACAGTACGTAAGTAGGTTCATTGCTAAATTAACCACTGTCTGCGAACCCATATTCAAGCTTTATAGAAAGCAACAACCAGTCGCCTGGAACCCACAGTGCTAGGAAGCCTTTGACAAAATTAAGGCTTACCTATCCAATCCACCAATGTTAAAACCCCATATGCCGGGTAAACCTCTCACTTTATACTTGGCCATTGAAGAAACCTTAGTAGGGGCAATGTTGGTCCAAGAACATGAAGACAAGAAAGAACATACCATCCACTACCTTAGCAAAAAGCTCCTTGACTATGAAACCTGATACACCATAGTTGAGAAGCATTGCACTGTCATGGTATGGTTAACCAAGAAACTCAAACGCTATTTTCAATCATATAAGATACAGGCCATCGCCAAGATAGATCCCATGAAATACCTCTACCAAGCCCCATCCTTAGCAGGCTAGTTATCCTGATGGCTTCTACTCCTATCAGAGTTTGACATAGAGTATGTCACTAAAAAAAAGTCATGAAGGGATAAGCGGTAGCCGAATTATTAGCCAACCAACCATTGGAATCCAATTGCATAGAAAACCTTGAGTTCTCGGATGAGCAGCTGGCCACGGCAGCTTAGGAGCCTAAAAAATGGACAATGTTCTTCGATGGTGTAGCAAATCGCAAAGGAGCAGGGCTATGGGTCATTATCATCATTCCTAAAGGAGGGATAATCCTATTGTCCAAACGATTGAGATTCCCAGTAACCAACAATGGGGTAGAATATGAAGCATGCCTATTCAGCTTAGATTCCTTACTTACATTGGGGGCAAAAGAGGCAGAAATCATTAGAGATTCTGCTTTAGTCATCAGGTAAGTCGTCGATGATTAGGAAGTAAGGGAAGAGTCCCTTCAACCCTATCTTAAAGTGATCTAGATGAAGGCAACCCTCTTTGGGAAGTGTGAAATCCGACATGTGCTATGAGAGGAGAACCAAATGGTAGACTTCTTGGCCACTTTAGCCTCCATATGGGAAAACCCAAACAACAACCCATGAAACCCATAATAGCAGAGGTTACCAACACACCTTATTATCTCACCACAGTCACATAAATCTCTATCGATCAACTACCATGGTATAAGGATATATCCCAGAACCTGGAAAATGGGACCTTCCCTATAGAAGCTACGGATGCCGATAAGATGGCCCTGCAAAAATTAGTCATTCAATTTAGGCTTATCAAGGGGTAGCTGTTCAGAATATCTTCTAATGGAATTCTCCTCAAGTGTCTAAATCAGGAGGAAGCCGCGAAAGTCATGAAAGAACTTCACATAGGGTCAAATGGCCCCATATGAACGACATTATGCTAAGTAAGAAAATACAACGGATGGGTTACTTTTGGCTAACCATGATACCTAACTACATGAGCCTAGTCAAGAAGTGCCATGAGTGCCAAATTCATGGTAAGATCAGTCACCTGCCACCAGTTGAGCTGCAACACTTGGAGAAATCAAGCCATCCTCAACCAGCGGCCACAAATTCATTATAGTAGCTGTGGGCTACTTTTTAAAATGGGTTGAGGCTGAATCCTGCACAAGAATTTCTGCCAAGAAGATGGAAAAATTCATTCAAAGGCATATCTTTGCATGATACAGCATGCCTCATCACATAGTGTTTGACAATGGGGTACAATTCCAAGGTGAAACCGCTGATTAACTAGAACGACACAACATCAAACACCACCGCTCATCGGCCTATCGCCCTTAGGCCAATGGAGCAGTGGAAGCAACCAACAAATCTATGAAGAAGATTCTATCCAAAATGGTAGTTACCCATTAAGATTAGGACGATCATCTCCCTTATGCCCTCTGGGGCTATTGAACTAGCATCAAGACCCTAATGGGGCAAGCACCATTCTCTCTAGTATAAGTAATGGAAGCAGTTCTCCTTGTAGAAATTGAAATCAAATCACTCTCTGGAGCACTCAAGAAAAAATTGTATGAAGGTGAATGGGCAAGATCCTGTCATGAAGCACTCAACACTATCGGTGAAAGGCGCCTATAGGCCCTTGATAGCTTAAGAATATACCAACAATAGATGGCGTAGGCCTATAATAACCGAATAAGAAAGGTCAATATGCCTCTCAAAGTCGGTGACCTTATGTTAAAACAGGTCAAAGCCACTTATACCAACCCTATAGATAAATTTTGCCCAAATTAGGAAGGACCGTACGTGATAAAATGGGTTCTTAGCAAAGGAGCCGTAAGAATCATGGATATAGAGGGAACGAGTTCACAAATCCCGTCAACCAGGATAAGATCAAGTTACACTGCGTCTAAAGACCAATTTAAGATAGAGGAAAATCACATTGAAAAGTCACCAGAAACATAGATATCATTCCCTGATTTGAATCTTTGTAAAATCATGAACGCTAAAAATAAAAGCTATAAGATGAAATGAAATGCATTAAATAAAAAGCACGCATACACTGAAGCAAAACATTCATGCCTGAAGTAAATTTAAGGGTTTTATTGCAAAACAATTAACACACCTTAGTGGCTAGGGCCTACTGTGTGATGACTATAGCGATGAGTGATCGCTAGCTTAGCTACTCTAGTAGGCTCTATCTTGATGGCAGATAGCCACTCCTGGTACGTTTCATCGAGTAATTCCTTGAAAGGTATCTCATAATTCATGATAACCAATGTGCAGCTCTCCCACTTGGTGCGAATGTGGTCTGGCCATAAAGGCCCCCAGGGTTTTGATAGAGAAATAGGAACGTACTCGGGCACAAATTGAGGATGACCATACTGTCAGCTCACACATTTTGAGAAATAGTAGGACACTCGCTCTAAGCCCCACAACTAGACACCCCTGGGTATGGTCTGGATAGTCACCTCATTGATCTTCCACTAGGGGCAAACCCACCTAATATCCCTCTCTATCAACCTTGGCGAAAAAATACAACCATTTGTGCAAAGACTAGTCCCTGTACCTTCCTAGTTGCATCCCTCGGCTCTAGAAGGCCATAGGGGCATAAGAGCTATGTGGTTCAGCTTAAACCCAAACAATCTTCAGACGTTCCATCAGCCATATATGTTATAACCATGAATGCTTTAGCACCATTAAGAATTCACTTTTGTACAAGAAGAGAATCTTTATATATAGGTATACCTGAAGAAGGAGCCAGGTACCTCCCACTGTGTCACCCTCACCTAAATGGATCAAATCCATATAAATGAAAGTTTTGTCCAGAACCATGTCCATAGGGGATGATCCTTCTAGGTTTTCCGGATCACAGAAACTAGTCGAGGACTACAGACCCCATTATCTGACTTATACAAAAAACTGCCCACGAGTTGCACGGTCATGACAGCTACCCAACTAAGATGATTAGTAGGGATGGAGGAATATATCTCTAAAGCCAACACTAAAATTAATCCAGGTTGTTTAGGGTTGGTAGACATAATTCGATTCCTCCGCATTCTAAAAGTCTAAGAAAACTCACATAATGCTACTCTATGGTAGCACCGTAATTAGGCACCATGATGTCATGACTGTATGAGATGTCTATGATAGCACAGAATTCTTCATAAAACGGACACAACTCTTGATTATTGAAGCAAAACATGTGGTCAAGAGGATCCCACAAGCTAGTGCGCTTTAAAGAAATGCATCATCCAAAGTGAAGTTGTAATAATATCGCATATTAAAAACATTTCTGGCTTGAAGTTGATTCCAATCGTATGAGCTCAAGGTCCGAAAATAATCCACTAGTCGTAATTTAAACCTATCCATGCCTATGCGATCGCTGCTCAATAGAGGCTATGATGGTTCGCCAAATCAAAGTTAACTGTATAAGGATATCACCATTTTTAGGAAGCCTAGCGAAGCTATAAAACATGCATGTTAAAAGCAGAGAATAAACCATCCATAAACAGGGCCGCAACGAACCCACAAGTATGCGAGAAACAAAAAAAGGGGGGAAAAGCATGCCCAATCCAACCATCAATGTACTAAATACTACTGCCATACAGGGCCCACAAAAAAGGAGGGAAAATAATAGTGAAACCCTAAGACTAGTGCCTATTAATAAAATCCTCCTAAGCTGCCCGGATGGACGGGGTTGCCCGGATGTACTTGTAGTACCTCGCTGCTATCTTCATCCTCAGCTCTTTGACTCGGCATGATTTGAAGAGGCATCATGAGTGGAGTAACTGACGCATACAATGGAGTTGGTGGAAACAGCGAGCCCATCCCCTAATAACTCACCTGACTAAAATAGCCTGACATAGGGCCTAGTAGTGGATACATGTGCTGAGGCTATAAATATCCCGTACGAGGGCGGTGCCCATATTGTCCTTGCTGAAATCCTAAAGGAGGCTATCTGTACTGGTGTGAGCATGGGATTTTACAGTCCCTCTCGCGAGATGATGATGACGTATGCCCGATTTTATTCCTCATAATAAAAATTCTTTTTTGGAATTTTTATTACCGATATAAAGTTCTCTACGAATTTTATTTTTGGAAGAATTCAGTTCGATGTGTCCGATAACGCGTCCGGTGGTAACTTAGATTGATGATTTACACCCAAAAAATAATTTAGTCCAAAATACCCTAAAG
This sequence comes from Euphorbia pulcherrima, assembly GCA_947683365.1. Classification (NCBI taxonomy): domain Eukaryota; kingdom Viridiplantae; phylum Streptophyta; class Magnoliopsida; order Malpighiales; family Euphorbiaceae; genus Euphorbia; species Euphorbia pulcherrima. Next base: position 17,809,006 of record CANTUS010000001.1, on the reverse strand, counting down.
AAGTCAAAAAAGACCCCAATAATTCAGTTTTTAATATCAAAATCACTTTTGGCCGGATTTCCTCTCCTTTTCCTCGATTTTGGGCATAATTCATGCAAGCTTTTTAGACTTGTCAGGAGAGTGAAGCAGCCTGCAGCCTCGCTAATATCGCTGACGGTATCATTCATGCCACCGACGGCACGGCTTTCAGCTATAGAATAGTTGTGTGCCTTTTTGCTCGATATCTGTTGGATAATTGATCCAAGGCAATTTCCAACGGATTTTAGCCTATATAAGCAGCATTTCTTAGCCATTAGAAGGGTTGAACACTTGACACTTGAAATCTCACAGGGATTTTGAGCATTTAGCTAGATTTAGTGAGATAAAGTATAGAAAAGGTAAGAAAAGTGGTTTAATCCATCTTTTCTTGGTTTTTCTTAACTGAACTCTCTAAGATTTAGGTAGAATTTCAGGTTTAGAATCACTAAAAATAGGATTTAGAGACCAAAATCACCCCTTACTTCCCAAAATCATCATTTGAGCTCCCCGGAGGTGTCATACGGATCACAAAGAGGTGGATTCACGGCCCCGAGGTAAAAATTCTGAGTCTCATAGCTCTTTGGCTTTCATTTTACTTGTTTATTATGTTTTAGTTGCTTTTTGTGCTTAGTTTTATGTTTTTGTTGCTTTTCGGTCAAAAATAGCTGCTGCAAGAAACTAAAGCCGCTGACGATATCAACCATGTCACCAGTGGCATCGTTGATACCGCCGGTGGCCTCATTTTCCCCTAATGCCCCCATTTTCTTGCATGGTCCTTTCTTAATTGTATCCAAAATGTCATATAGCCTGCCTGTGTAACTGAGATTGCTAGCGGCATCAGTGATGCCGCCGGTGGCCTCAGTCATTCCACCGGCGGTATGGAGTTTTGGACAACAGTTTTATTTCCATTTTTGCTTCCAACCTAGTTTAATTTCCAAAGCTAGGATTTACAGTGCAACGACGAAGGTCCAAAACCTTCTAAAAATAGACCTCACCCCATACCATGTGGCATTTTCACTAATAATCCGGTTAAAATAACAATCGAGTCTAAACTTCGGATAAAAATGGAATTTTCCCGCAAACGCTGTTTAAATCTCATTTTTAGCCATCCAACCAGGCTCCATAAATTGTAAATGAATATGCCATGTTCACGCTAACTCGGGTCTTGTTTTGTCTACTAACTATGCATGCTACGTGACATGTCTCTTACAATGTGCCGTATTTATGCAAACCGTTTTGTGCAGGTAGATTTAAATTAGATGAATGCTAGGCCATCATGTATTTTATTTATTGTATCAAAAAATGTATGGGTATTTTGAAAGCCATGTGATTATTATTTTACTTTCTGCACTTTATTTGGGATAGCTGTAATAATTTATTTCCCGCTTTTGAATGATTGTTAAATAACATGAAAACAATATATAAATCTAAAACACAATAAATACGGTGGATTAAAATCAAATAAGAAAGAATGAAACTTTTAACTGGGCCAATGTAAAATAGATAGCATTATCCAAACTCAGAATCTCTACTTAAGGTATGGTCTACCACCCAATGGAAAAATCGTACCTGAATTTACCAGTTGAGCTGAACCGAGTGGCGACTCTGTTTTAAGTACGACATTTTGATCTCATGTCTTTTGAGCATTAAATTATGCAAAACCATTTTTGACCATCACCATCATCTTCATGGAGACCGGTCCATCGACCTGGCTTCCCGGCCCGTCTGTAATGTCATCCGCTCACAGTGGAGACTCTACTGGAGAAAAGTCTCTTTAAACTTGAACTTAAAATTTTCAATAAGTTTAAAGGATTTTGACAATGTATTGAAATCATTAGCCAAATTAAAATTTATTCTTTTTCATGACGTTTTATCCTTATGCGTGTAGATAGTTCGATAATATTAGGTGCCCCATTTTACTCGAGAAGCTCGCAAAAGTATCACTCATGCCCTGTTTGGAATTGAGGATACCTAGTGGATGGATCACTCATTTTAACCAACACATAAACTCCTGCGATCGCACCTATTTGGGGAGTGGTTGAGTAACGTGGAATCAAGGTAAACGAGAACCTTCTACATCAACAACAATACCAAAGCTGCGCTAGAAAATCCTTAGCACTTCATTCCTTTAGGACTACCAAAACAATGAAAATAATTGGGACACACTTCTTTTGCAATTTTTGGTGAAAAAGTTAAACTCCATCATTTCCAAAGAGGTGTAACACGGGAGTCATAAGGTTGGAAGAGGAACATTTTGTGTGCTATGTACTATATGCTCATACATTACCCATGCATTGGCTTCAAGGGGCAAAAATCAATCAACTTACCCTTACCAATCTCCATTCGTGGAAGAGCTTTAGCAACATCCGTAGGACTTCTTTTGTACCCCATTGAGTCATGACATATCACTATGCATGACAACGGGTATGAATGTCCCACGGATGTTAGAGGGATAAGCCATCGCATCATCCCTAACCACGTCTTTATGCAGCCATGCATACTATACATTGATTGTTAGACAAAGGTCATTCACCCCATCCATAACATCACACGATCCATGCTTGATCTGATCTGCTAGCTACCATTTCATTTAGGAGGAGATGAAGTTATCTTCACACCCTAGTTTGAAGAAGGCTTTTAATTCAACGAATGACTCTTATTTTGCTTACTTGTTTGATGTTTTTCCTGATGGATCCATGCATTCACATAACAATATACATAACATTTTTTTGGCATTGGCGATACTTCTTTAAGTGAAATAAACCTGAGTACTAACGATAATCCTAAAATGGTAACCATTTCCAATGATTTAACTCCCGAAGAAAAAAGTGAGATAATAAAGTGCTTAAAAATCGTGTTAACGCTTTTGCCATATTATACGAAGATATGCCTGGGGTTGATCGTCAAATTACTGAGCATAGAATTCCAACCGATCCTAAGTTCATACCTGTCAAGTAGAAGCTCCGTCGATTAAGACCAGAATGGGCAGATTAGGTTAAGGCAAAGGTTTCGAGGCTAATTGAGGCTCAATTTGTCGAAGTTGTGGAATATCTAACTTGGTTGTCAAAAATAGTTTCGTTTCCAAAGAAAGATGGAAGGGTCAGAGTTTGTGTTGACTTCTGAGATCTCAATAAAGCTTTGCCTAAGGACAATTTCTCGCTTCCTCATATTGATGTTCTGATTAACAGTGCCGCTACGATAGCTATGTACTCTTTTATGGACGAGTTCTTCGGTTATAATAAGATTTTAGTTGATATCATCGACAAGGTTAAAACGGTATTCATCACCGAATGAGGGGTTTATTGCTACAAAGTAATGTAGTTTGGGTGAAAGAATGTCTGGGCCACTTATCAGCACATCGTAACCGCCCTTTTACATGACATGATCCATAAAGAAGTGGAGGTATATGTGGACAATATGATTGTGAAGTCTGCTACCCGAGAAGAGCACCTTGCTATTCTCGACAGATTCATGGCTCGTATAGAGAAGTATAATCTCTGCTTGAATCCAAAGAAATGTGTGTCTGGGGTTACTTTGGGAAAGTTACTAGGACATGTGGTCAGTCAGAAAGGAATTGAGATGGATCTTGATAAAACCAAAGCCATCAGGGATATGCCCCCGCCTAAAATAGAGAAACAGGCCCCGATCGTTCTAGGGTCCTTACAATATATCAGTCGGTTCATTACCGGCTTTACTACCGTGTGTGAACCCATCTTAAAACTGTTAAGAAAGTAGCAACTAGTGGTATGGAATGATCAGTGCTAGGTGGCATTTGATAAAATCAAAGCTTATCTTGTTGACCCACCTATTCTGAAACACCCTATGCCCAGGAAACCTTTGATCCCATTACTGGCTATTGAAGAGTCTTTTATAGGGGCAATGTTTATCCAGGAGCATGATGATAAATGGGAACATGCGATCTACTACTTGAGTAAGAAGTTACTGGATTATGAAACCCGGTACTTGATTGTTGAGAAAAGTTGCACTACCAGGGTTTGGCTCTCTAAGAAGTTGCGCCATTATTTCCAATCCTACCGTGTCTAAGGTGTGGCTAAGATTGACCCTATGAAGTTTCTTTGTCAGTGTCCCACCCTCGCTGGAAAGCTATCTTGATAGGTGTTGCTCCTATCTGAGTTCGACATTTAGTATGTCATGAAGAAGGTTATTAAAGGGCGAGCAGTTGCAGAATTCCTGGCTAATCAACCCCTTGATTTTGACTATATTGAGAACCTAGAGTTTTCTGATGAGCAGCTTGCCTCTATTAGAATCCTCGAGCATGTTTGGACTATGTACTTTGACAGTGCTGTGAACCGATAGGAAGCAGGCCTTAGAGTTATTATAGTCACACTAGATAACAAAATCATTCCATTGTCCAAATGCTTAGAGTTCCCTATCACCAACAATAGAGCTGAATATGAAGCATGTCTATTCAGTCTCAAGGCTCTCCTCCAAGTTAGGGCCCGTATGGTGTCTATAATTGAGGATTCGATTCTTGTGATCCATTAGGTTGTCGGGGATTGGGAAATCAAGGAAAAATCTCTCCATCCTTATGTCGAGGTCATTCGCGGCTTATCCAAGAAGTTCACCTCGTGCTTGTATTGCTACATCCCCCGGATTGAGAATCAAATGGCTGACTCTTTGGCTACCCTGGCCCCCTTGTGGGAAGGACCACAATAGCAGCCTATCCATCCTTTGGTTCTACTGTCGACTAAGACCCCCTACCATGCTCAGTCAATCCAGTAGGTCATCCCCATCTCAATCGAACCCTATTGGTACTCTGACATCGTCCTATTTCTCAAAATTGGAAAATATTCTCCGGATTCCTCTGACTCCGACCATACCACCCTTAGGCAGCTGGCTGTCCAATTTTGGATTATCGGTAATGATCTATTCAAGTACACCAGTGACCATCTGCTGCTTCATTGCTTAACTGAATCAGAGGCTCACAAAGTTATTGATTAGGTTCACGTCGGTGATTGTGGCCCTCATATGAATGGTCTCACTCTCACAAAGAAAATTAAGCAGTTGGGATATTTTTGGCTCAGCCTAATGGCCGATTACATCGCCCAAGTCAAGAGGTGCCACCTATGCCAGATCTATGGGGACATACAACATCTACCACCCACTGAACTCCATCATTTATCTACTCCTTGGCCATTCGTGCTGTGGGGGATAGACATAATCTGTGAAATTCATCCTTCATCAATAAGTGGGCACCGATTCATCATGGTAGCAGTGGATTATTTCTCGAAATAGGTAGAGGCCGAATCCTACACCAATGTCATCGCCAAGAAGATGGCCAAGTTCATAGAGAAGCACATTTTTGCCTGGTATGGACTTTCGCACCACATAGTCTTAGACAGCGGGGTACAGTTTCAAAGGGCAACTGTTGATCTGATTGAGAGATACAGGATTAAGCACCATAGATCTTCTCCGTATAGACAGCAAGCTAATGGGGCTGTCGAGGTAGCTAATAAATCGGTAAAGAAGATCCTTTCTAAGATGATAGCCAGTTATAAGGATTTGGCAGATAAGCTGCCTTTTGCTATTTGGGGATACCACACAAGCGTCCGTACCCCGACTGGTCAAACTCCGTTTTCACTAGTCTGTGAAATGGAAGCGGTCATATTGGTTGAAACTCAAGTAACCTCTCTCAGAGTCGCATTAGAAGCCAAGCTAAAAGAATCCGAATGGACTCAGGCAAGATTTGAGCAGCTAATCATGATGGATAAGCAGATATTAAAGGCTCTAGATAATCTCTAGATGTACCAACAGTGTATGGCTCGAGACTATAATAATCAGGCAAGACACCAGAAGTTCCCCTTGAAGACTAGAGACCTAGTCCTCAAATAGCTAATACCGTCCACCACTAACACAAGGGGAAAATTCAGGCCTAACGGGGAAGGACTGTATGTGATAAAGAAGATGATTAGTAAAGGGGCGGTTAAGCTTATGAACATGGATGAGAACGAGTTCGTAAACCCTGTGAACCAGGACAGGCTTAAGCATTATCACATCTAATCTAAACAAAAGAAATAAATCAAAAAAAGTAGCACACAAAAAAATAGATATAATAATCACCCGCCTTTCGGTCTTTTACTAATCGGGCAAAAATTAGGGTGACACCCGACGGTCAGTATTCTACAAACTGGACATGCAAAAATTAGGGTATATGACCAACCTGCTAGATCCAAAACCTGAATAGGGCGATCTAGGAAAAAATTAGGGTAAGTGAGCAAAGAGAGAGTGCCTTCTAGAAAACCGATCTAGCAGGAGCACCAAGGGCATGGGCTTGGGGCATGGAACCCCTAATAATGCATGGAACTCTTCAAACAAAGCGCATAGCTTAAATGAGGAAAATCAGAATACATGGTTCATCCGATCCCAGAAAGTCATCACCACGTGAAGGAACTCGGGACTTACATGCCATCCCTCAATATATCGAAAGCCCCATAGCTAAAATTTCTCCAGCTTCTTCCAGTCTGCTTTTCCCAGGCTCTTCAAGAAGCCCTGTTGCTGCTGATTGTGGCTTGCCATGATTAAATTTAAGAAAATGGCCGAATCTAGGTTTCTGGCTAAATGATGTCACCAACGGTATGGACCAGGTCGCCAGCGGTACGAGTTTGTGGGCAGTTTTATCTATATTAGTTAGCAAGTCAGAATTTCATGCAGATGGTGATATTAGTGATCCCTTTTCTACAAATTTCAGGCCTATTTTAACTAGTTTGGACCTATAAACAACCAGTGAAAACCCTGTAATCTATTCCCAGAACACATCTAAGCATAAAATCCAAATCTTATTCAAATCAAAAGCCCGAAGGAGCAAAACATCCAAATATCCAAAATTCTAAGCCTAACAAAGCCAAAACCATCCGAAATCCAAAACCAAATCATCCAAACCCAATGTATTAAGGCCTTACAAAACCAAAAACCAAAAAAATAGAAATAAAGGAGAATAAGATCAGCAGCTGGATCTAGAACTGGCCGCCACCACTGGGCGGGTGAGATAAAACATCCTCATCGCTCAGAAGTTAGCGGTTGATGATCTCCTCCTCAGTCCCCGAGATGCTCCAAGAACTCTCAGGAACACCTCTATGGAGGCGCCCGACTGTCACCTTCCTTCAGCTTGGCTTAGGTCAGCTCACCCGGGGGTGCACGGTCCATGTGTTTGCTCCGCCTCTTATGTAAAGTGGCATCCAACTGGCTCTCTAGCTCGATCACTCAGTGTCAGAGCGCCCTCGTCTCTTCCTCGTACCTCCCCTAGGCCTCGCTAGCATCCGATAGCGTGAGGGCCATGAAGTTCTGCAGACAGAGAAATAATAACAATCTATATCATTCATATCATCAATTCATGCATTTTATTTGTCAATGTCATATTTTAATAGACAATGTACCTGAGCAAACAAAGTCTGGGAGATGAGAGTGTCCCTGAGAGCAAAAGCATTCCTAGCCAACCTCTCGGCCTTAGCACAAGTAACTTGAAAAATCTAAAAGGCAATCAAAGGGAATTCATAAAAGGCTTATCATATGGTTTCTTCGCATAAATACGAAGCTTACATAAGTAGAATTTTCCGGCATGAAGTTCAGCGAGTGGCTGCTCGAGGTAATCTGCCTGGTCCAAAAATTGCCTCTCGAGTTCATCAATAGGAATTGGGTCTCCAAGGTGGTCAAGGACGTCCTTTGATGAATTCAGCACCCTCGGGCATGCCATGATATCGTATCCCGCTATCCTCAGCCCGACCTCTCTTCCTAAAGGGTACCTAAAAAATCCAAAAGGCAATCATAAGTAATCATTTTAACCCAAGCATATGGCATATATAGGTTGCGATCTCACATCAGAGGAATGGTGTCCCTTGTGAGCCATTGAGGCATCCTGGCCAACCTCGCCCCGCCCCTCATTGTAGCCTTCACCGCCACCACTCCCTTCTTCATTATCATCCTCAACAATAATGCCGTGCCTCTGTCTTTTTAGCTCTTCCTCCTTCTTCTTCCTATGGAAATCAATGGAGTCATTGTTATGGATGTGGGGGCACATAGGGAGTAAGCGTGATATGTGGCGATTATAAGGGCCTAGGACACTCCTGACCACTTAGTTGTTCCCCTCCAAATAATTGGCCTTATTGGCTGCACCGCTGATAGTCAGATAAGGCCACCAGAGGCTTGTGGGAGGATCCGCGGGCACTAGCCTAGCAGCAGGCATAAGCTCCCTCCAACCTCAGACTCTCTCCCCTAATTACTAGGGTAAGGCTAAGGGACACTCCATGATAAATCGGCAGTCATCCACCTCCCACCGGACGGTAAGGACATCAGCTAGATTGGACACCTCCTCGAAAGGGTTCCGAATAACCTGGCTAATCAATCAAGCAGCAAATCAATATAAGCAATTCAATTTCATAAATATGTTTTTATTAACTAATTGTTTGTTGATGTAAGACTATACTAAAAGTCAAAGTGGTATACCGAGCTGATCTGCAAGCTCCGTAGTGCCTCCCTGTATGTGGTGGGATACTTACCAAGTCCCCCGACGCTCCCGCACTATCGGGCAAGGAAATAGGAACCCGGTAGTACCGTAGTGTTCAACTGTACTGGGGGAGGATTTGATGTTTAAAAGCCCACACCTGTACAATTAACAACCAATCAGTCCAAAAGATTAACATACCAAAAGAAATAGAAAAGTAGCTAGCCATGATAATAAAATAATATTTAAAAGGGATATACTGGAGTAGAAAGTGGCTCAAGCGAAGGACCTTCTCCTTCTTTTGGGCTCCTACATCCAGCCAGTAATACATTTGAGACAGAATGGCCCTAGGCCAATTCTTATCCTTTATAGTCGCCATATCCTCGAGCGCTGAAATCAACCTATAGTTGACCTTACTGCCCGAGATCGGGAAGACTAGAACAGTCAACAAAGAAATGATGAAGGAGCAGACACAAGCATCCCTCTCAATCTCGGGGATAACTCTAACCCCCTTCCAGTACTCATATAACTCCCCATAGAAAAATATCCCCGCCTTAGGCTTCAGCTAGAATAGCTCAGTCACTATCTTCACCATCGGCCCTCTAAATTAGTTCCTCTACATATACACATCAAAGTGAGTCACTTCCTTAGTCCATGGAAGCCCAGTCATCGCTACCATGTCGGAAGGGGCAATGGTAACCTCACCAATTTGGAAGTGGAAACTGTGAGTGGTCTCAGACCACTTCTTAACAAAGGTGGTCAGGGCTGTGTAAGATAGCTTGGGCATCAGAAGGGGCATGGTTTGAGCTAAATCCCCAAATCCCGTGTCATCAATCGCAACCACTAGCGTCGGATCCTTCTCATCAATATGTTTCCACCACTCTCCGATAGCCATCATGCCTCCAGTGCAAGTATGGATATGTGGCTGAAAAATCAAAATGGAATGAATCAGCTAAGTAATTTAAAATCTAAGTTGTTTTACTTTTGAAAAGCTGCTGATGCCACTGCTGGGGCAGTGATGCCGCCGGTGACATCAGCCATACCACCAGTTGTATGGATGATGTCTCTGACATCGCTAAAATCAGCAGTGATATGGGATTCTTTTAGTGGCCTGAAGCCATTGGCGATGACAGTCATGTTGCCAGTGGTATCGTTTCTATAGGTAGAACCCAGTTTTGCCCAAAATTGCCCAAAATCATAATGAAATAGTAAAAATCATAATCAATCAGTTTTAAGGCATGAAAACAGCGTAAATCAAGTAAAAATAATCCTATAATATGCATTCCAACACATATCTGTTATTTTTAACCTTTAATCTATAAGTTTTCAAGTCTAGAACTGAAATCTTCAAATCGAAACAAAAGGATTTCAGTTTTGCAGGATTACCTAGATGTTAGAGATGTGATTTTTCTTATTTTATACAAGATTATCGATTGGAGCTGCTATCCCATACCTGAAAATGATATCGGACTCCTTGAAGCTGTAGCCTACATGAACCGGGCAAAGTTTCAGCCCCTTAACGGAAGAAGTGGGCAAATCGTCAGACTTAGAACTGCTAGATTTTTGCCCAAATATTTTCTTCATGATTGGAATTCAAAAGCAAAGAGAAAGCTTGAGTTTTGTAAGGAGTAGAGAGAAAAGGAGAAGACTATTTTTGGCTTCTGTAACACTAAAATAGGAGAAAATGAAGTTTAATCCCTTATTAAACACCTACGCAGAATTCGAGGAGTTTAATTTTTATCTAAAACTGCTCGTCCATGTTGCCAGCGGCATCAATCAAATTGCCAGTGGTATCCTTCATGTTGTCGATGGCCTCAGCTTTGTCAATTTAAATTTTCAAATTCTTTGACCAGTCAAAGGTGCCACATGGCACCCATACCGCCGGTGGTATCGCTCCAAATTGCAAGCGGCACCAACAATTCTCCATGCATTTTTTAGTAAATTTGATGGAATCTCGGCTCAAGCCTCGACATTTCAAGACTTCTGAAACCCTTGTACTTTTTATTATAACATTTTTACTATTGATCGAAGGGTCAAAAATATTTTTTGTTTCACAAAATCGATCAAGCAGTAAAAACGTCATCTAAAATCAGTTAAATCTTGCTACTTGTCACTTGTTGCTAGAATGACACTCCATAATATCAAAACCTAGAAGCCCAAGCTCGCTTGGCAAATTTGAAAGCCCAAGCCCTGCTTGGAAAAGAAACAAAGCTCAAGCTCGACCAAGGGGTAAATCAACCTTAAAGCCCAAGCCCGCTTGGCAAACCAACAAAGCTCAAGTCCGAGCAAGGGGCAAACCAACCTCAAAGCTCAAGCCCAACCAAGGGGCAAACTAACCTTTAAGCACAAGCCTGACTAAGGTGTAATCCAACCTCAAAGCTTAAGCCCAATCAAGGTGCAAATCATCAAAGCACAAGCCAGACCAAGGGGCACACTAGTCACTGAATGGAGGCACCGAAAGAATCAGAACCTTGCCATCCATCAAGTACAATTCCTATCCCTTGCTCTTTTGTATGATCATACTGACATGTGGCAGCAGTGATCCCCCAAGGGACAACCTATGAGCACAGGATTTTACAAGCCCTCTCACGAGACGATGATGACGTATGCCCGATTTTATTCCTCACAATAAAAAATTTTTAGAATTTTTTTTACCAATATAAAGGTCTCTCTGAATTTTATTTTTGAAAGAATTCAGTTTGACGTGTTTGATAACGCCTCCAGTGGTAGCTCAGACCAATGATTTTCTCCTAAAAAATAATTTAGTCCAAAATACCCTAAAGAAGTCAAAAAAGACCCAAATAATTCAGTTTTTCCCGTCAAAATCAATTTTGGCTCAATTTTCTCTCCTTTTCCCCAACTTTGGGCATGATTTGTGCAACCTTTTAAGACATATCAAGAGAGCGAGGCCGCCGGTGGACTCTCTGATACCGCAGGCGGCATGGCTTTTAGCTATAGAACAGCAATGTGCCTTTTTACTCGATATCTGTTGGATAATTGATCCAAGGCAATTTCCAATGGATTTTAGCCTATATAAGCAGCATTTCTCAGCCATTAGAAGGGGTTGAATAGTTGACACTTAAAATCTCATATGGATTTTGAGAATTTAGCTAGATTTAGTCAGATAAAGTATAGAAAAGGTAAGAAAAGAGGATTTAATCCATCTTTTCTTGTTTTTTCTTAACTGAACTCTCTAATATTTAGGTAGATTTTCAAGTTTAGAATCACTAAAAATAGGATTTAAAGACCAAAATCACCACTTACTTCCTAAAATCATCATTTGAGCTCCCCAGAGGTGTCATACATATCACGAAGGGGTGGATTCACAGCCCCGAGGTAAAAATTCTGAGTCTCATAGCTCTTTGGCTTTCATTTTACTTGTTTGTTGTGTTTTAGTTGCTGTTTGTGCTTATTTTTAGGTTATTGGTTGCTTTTCGGCCAAAAACAGTTGCTGCAAGAAACTAAAGCCATTGGAGGCATTTAAAGCCGCCAGCGGTATCAACCATATTGCCAGCGGCATTGTTGATACTGCCAGTGGCTTCATTTGCCCCCACTAGTCCCATTTTCTTGCAGGACCCTTTCTTTATGATATCCAGAATGTCATATAGCCTACCTGTGTAACTAGATCACCAGCGGCATCAATGATGTCACCGGGGGTATGGAGCTCTGGACAATAATTTTATTTCCATTTTCGCTTCTGACCTAGTTGAATTTCCAAAGCTAGGATGTACAATGCAATGAAAAAGGTCCAGAACCTTCTGAAAATAAACCTCACCCCATACCATGTGGCATTTTCACTAGTAATCTGGTTAAAATAACTATCAATTCTAAAATTTGGATAAAAACGGAATTTTCCTGCAAACACCATTTAAATCTCATTTTTAGCCATCCAACCGAGCTCTATAAATTATAAATAAATATGCCATGTTCACGCTAACTCAAGTCTTGTTTTATCTACTAACTATGCATGCTACGAGACATATTTCGTACAACATGCTGTATTTATGCTAACCGTTTTGTGCTGGTAGATTTAGGTTAGATGAATGCTAGGCCTTCGGGTATTTTATTTATTGTATAGAAAAATGTATAGGTATTTAGAAAGCCATGTAATTATTTTACTTTCCACACTTTATTTGGGATAACTGTAATAATTTATTTCCTGCTTTTGAATGCTTGTTAAATAACATGAAAATAATATATAAATTAAAAACACAATAAATAAGGTGGATTAAAATCGAATAAGAAAGAATGAAACTTTTAACTTGGCCAGTTTAAAATAGATAGCATCATCCGAACTTGGAAGCTCTACTTAAGGTCTGGTCTACATCCCGATGGGAAAATCGTACCTAAATTTCTCGATTGAGCTGCACCGGGTGGCGACTCTTTTAAGTACGGGATTTCAATCTCGTGTCTTTTAAGCATTAAAATATGCAAAACCATTTTCCACCATTACCATCATCTTCATGGAGACCGGTCCACCAGCCCGGCTTTGCAGCCCATCTGTAACGTCGTCCGCTCACAACTGGCCCTATTGAAACCCTGAGGTCCCTGCCTATGGATTCACCCGATGGTTGGCTCTAAGCTGATCTACCTCCGCTTGCAATTCCCGAATTCTATCCTATATACAAATCATTCATACATAAACAAACATTCACGCATCCTTATTATATTGACACTTCAAGGTCTTACCACCATCTGGTGATTATTCCTGATTAAGATGTTCTGAAAGTCAAAAACCAGGCGCCCGTCCCTCTCACTATCTTCTCTCAGCAACTATCAAAAGAAGGGAAAAATGTTAATACGGGCTGAATAAAATAAAAACATAACATGACGAACTCATATGGGTCGTGCTGGAAGGTGTAAATGTCATGTTCATTTGAGTCAACTCATTTGCCCTGAAAGAAGGGAAGTAGAAAGATAAGTTAGGTTGATAAATGTGTTGCCCTGTTAGGATATTGTAATCCTGGTGGCTTGTGACAACACTGGCGCAGGTACCCGCTGAATGTGGGCCCCATTCCCTTTTACTCTATAAAACAAAAGTGAGATTAGTATCTCAGAGACACAAGGGGCAAGGAAAGCAAGCATGAGGACACAAAGGCATACCCCTAGGATGCGATCAGCTCCTCCTCTGGCCACTCCAGTAAAGACTCAGTCATGAAACTAGGAAACAAGCCCGGTTCACCAAACATCTCTACAGCCACGCCATCCCCTTTCAAGGTGGCAAGGTCCTTGGCCAGCACTGGCCAAAACAACCACCTGGGGAGTTCCAATGGCATGGGTGTGTCACACTACGCCAGCCTCTGCCCTAGGTACCACTCTACGGAGGAGGGACTCTCCAGAATTAGTCTCTTTGGCACTAGCTCCCTAGCGACTACCATAACTCCACTCTAGCCCATCCTATCTCCCCACGGAGCATGTTTTACCTGCAAAATGTGCAAAGTCAATTCAAGTCACCACAAAGGCCCATGGCCTAAAAGAATCTATAAAGCAAAGAAACTCACATCATCAAAAGAATGCCCTCTGAGTCAGTTCTCAACATCGATAGTATCAAGATTTCCAAAAGCAACGAACAAAGCAGGGAAACGAGAGAATATAGGGATGTTCATGCGAGCCTCAGCCTTTAAAGCCAGTGGAAGAATGCCCTTCTCAAAACCCCAAATCCGTAAAATACGTGGAAATCAGTGCACAATAAAAAAAATATATATATGGAAAAAATAGAGGAGAAAACACTTGGCTTTACCTCAAGAACAAGCATAGATGATTTCAACTCGTTAGTATACTTCCTTGCACAATGGTCTAGTGCCAAGTACAGTTGACCAAGCGTGGCTCTAGCCCAGGCCATCCTTTTAAACTTTTCTAATTTAATCAAAGAACCCTGCAGGTTTAAGTTAAGGGCTGAATTACCAACGGGAAATAAGGTGTTGGTCAAGACATACAGTATAAAGGAACGAGCACACTGTTCTTGGGCTTCAACGCCAATAGGAGCCTTATTTTCCTAGGCTAACTAATAAAGATACAATAACTTAGCAGGGATCTCCTTATCCTCACTAGCAAACCCCAATAACTTTAGCATGAGCAAAGGATCATATTAGCCCATATTTATGGCACAATTGAAATGGATAACCTCCCCGTTAAAGCGCAAGCCCGTAATAGTGGTAAAGTCAAGTGGCGTGATAGTGTACTCCCCACATGGCAAATAAAAAGTATGAGTCATGTCAGACCACCTCCTCAAAATAGGTGACAAAGCCGCACGTGAAAACTAAATAAGCTTCCCCAGGATTAGCTTCTCGATGAACGCACTAAATCACGAATGCTCTATGATTCCCTTTACATTGGGAGAAAGAACTTTCCATCAAGTAGTAAGGTCTGAGAAATTGCCAGCGCTATGATGATCGACCCTCTGTGAAAACAAGAGCAACACCATATAAAAAATTGTGCTTATAGCTATTAAGGCAAAATAGATAAAAGATTTCTCAAAACATCAATATTGGCCTTTCCTAAATCATGCTTATAGTCACTAAGCAAAGCTTCCCCCTACTTACAACCATTACACCTAAACCAAAATTCACAAATTCACAAGCTTATAGCCATTAAGCAAAGTTCATCGTGCCAAGCACAAATATCCAGGTTTATAGCCATTAAACTACCCTAAACTCAAGTAAGCTTGTAGTCATCAAGTTTCACCTAGACACGGGAATTCCTGAGAAATCACAAGACTCATAAATTATCCTAATATTTCAAAGATTCACACAAAATAGTAGTAGTTTCCATAGAATAGAACATCACCCCATGTCAAGAATGCAAGAAAGAGCAAGAAACATATTTTTAAGGACTTGTGTCGATCGACACTCATTTATGTCGATCGACACTTCTTCAAAATATAGAAGCATCGATCGATGCTTATCCTAAATTTCAAAAATCACAAGCAATTTACAGTGATATAGAATTAGCAACAGATTCAAATAGAGCATGTAAATTGCTAAAAAAGCAGGCTAATTCTTAAAGTCAAAAGAGGAAGTTAGGGAATTTACCGAGTCATGAGAAAGATGGCGGTTAGGTTTAAGAACGAGGGGAATGGCATTGCCCTTGGCCACGTCGTGAAACCTTCTATTTACCAGGAGTTCATAATTATCCTCCGTGACCACGAACAAAATTCATATCATCTCTCCATGAATATCTGTTAGATATGATGTATGCCCTAAAGGCAATTAGGGCGATATATCTTAGTTAGTTTTATTTGTACAAACGAAGTAATATTAATAAAGGCATTCTTTTTTTATATCAACAACTGTGAAAATATATTATGACTAGTTTAGAATATATTCATTAATGTATTTGCAAAAGTCCATGATATAATCATAAGGGCATAGTGGAACTATGTTGGTGAGAACTGGTTCTTATGCAATTATGATTTGTCTAAATATCCCTAGTCGTAGTATCATCAAGACTGGACATTAATGAATGCGAATAAACTAGCATGTGTCATTATACCTCTTGAATTTGATTTAGAATAGTATATCTCTAGTGGTAGAGGGTGGTACCTTGGGTTAACACATGAATGTATTCAGGGAGATACATTGGAGACCGCTATGAGATAACACTCTGTAATCTATATTATGCGTTAGTGTTTTAATCATCTCATTGCAATAGCAATACAAATATCCTTAGACCTGAGATACTAGTTACCTTGTTCAAATGTTACTATACTTTAGATTATACATATACATTCTATAGATTGCATGATACGGATAATTACAGGTATAGTTAATGTATGTCCATTGGTATGCTAAGTAGTCAAGATGGAATCTATCACTCTACTATAGCAATATAAGGGAGATGTACCTTGGCCACTTGTTAGAAGTGACACACTCATAAACCGCTGATCAGAGTATGAGTTGATAGGATGGGATCCTAATCAACACATTAAATGGTTGAGTGGTGTACTTTGGCAGCAAGACTAAACTACTAGGATAGCAATTAAGCTACTAGTGGAGTAACACTTTAATTGAGTCCTAGAAATCAGATGGTACTTAATAGTTGATAGAAGGAGTGAATTATATTGAAACTATTACAGAACCGAGATTAAGTCACAATGCACATGACGTTTTGAATATTAAGGGGTCATATGCCTTTGCTAGAGTACCACTATGACCGATCAAAGTAATTAGAGTCCATAACGTTTTGGAGCTCCAAGACGGTTAATTCCTAAAAGGGATTGAGCTAGGTTAAACTGTTGGATATGATGTATGCGCTTAAGGCAATTAGGACGATATATCTTAATTATGTAATGGTACGAATATTTTGTTTAATTAATAAAGGCATTTAATCTTTTGTTTATATCGATGTGCTTATAAATTTATTATAGCTGGTTAAAATATATTCATTGATGTATGTATACAAAAGTCCTTGATGTTTCATAGCATGAAGTTAGAGAAATTATAATTGGACTATATTTGGTGGAACCTGCTTCATGTGCAATTATGATTATATCTAAACTATCCCTAGTCATAGTTTCATCAAGAAAGGATATTGATGAAGAGGAAAGACTAGCAAGTGGTCAGCTTTCTTGGGAAGGGTCCAAGTAGTCAATCTATGAAGGACTGAAGGTGGTGCCTTAAGTTTGACATATGGATATATCTGGGAGATATATTGGAGACCGCAGTAAGATAAACACTTGGTGTATGTATCAATGTATTAGTGTTTATCTTCATGTAATAAGCTTTACGAATATCCTCATACTTGAGATACAAGTTACCTTGTGTTGTACTATCGCTATACTTTGGGTCATTCCCACACACTCATTAATTTAGGGTGTCACAGGTGATTACGGGTATAGTAATGACAACACATTGGTAAGCTGAGTAGTCAAAAAGAATCCATTGCTCCGAATATATTAAGGAGTTATACCGGCCGCTTCTTAAAGTGATGATTGCTATAAACCTCTGATCAGATTATGTGTTTGATAGAAATAGTTTCTAGTCAAACACACTATGGTAAAAGGCAATATACTTCTGCAACAAGTTAGTAACTGGGATAGCTTGAAGCAACCTGGCTATTAGTGGGTTGACACTTTAACTGAACCCTATAAACCAGATGGTACTAATATTAAAGAATAGAAGGATTTCATCGCATTGGACACTATTGCATTAACCAAGATTAAGTCATAAGCACAAATGACGTTCCGAGTAGTGGGGGATGGTAGACCCTTGCTAGAGGCGTACTACAGTCATTTAAGGTAATCGAGTTCTATTCACGGTCTAGAACCACAAGCCAATGGTTCCATTAGAACAAGGCTTGGTTAAGTCTTAACAGCTCAATACTTAGGGATCCTATAAGGTCACACACATTGGACCTTCATCGGACTGAGTAAAGAATTAATAGATTTATTCTATTATGAAAATATAACATATTAATGATTGGATTGTTATTTAATTGGTTAAAAATGATTAGATCATTTTGGATAGACCAACGAATTTATTTTTGACCGGTAACTAATTTTATTAGGATCATAAAATAAAAGAGAGGAGCATTAATTAAATTATGTATTTAAATTGGATTTAATACATATATTTAAATTGGATATAATCCATCAATTAAGTTATGTATTTAAATTGGATTTAATACATATATTTAAATTGGATATAATGCAGCAGTTAAATTATGTGTTTAAATTGGATTTAATACATATGCTTAAATTGGATTTAATTCAGCAATTAAATCTTGTGTTTAAATTGACAATTAAATCATCCATTTAATCTCGCATCAAATCAGCATTAATTCCGCATTAAATCCAGGGAGCCTTTGCTTCCCCTATAAAAGGAGAGCTCCTCCTCATTTGTCAATTGCACCAATTCAAGTGGAACTTGAATATTTTAGTTTATATTTTCGGGTGGGAATATTTTTGAGTGGTCTAGCAACTACTCAAGGCTCCTTGGTTCTTCCTCTCGGGAGGTTTCGGTTGGTGGGGCTCGTGTGGATACTCATAGAGGTTATTCTATACTTAGAGGCTTGTGCAAGCAGGTTCGGGTAAAGCACGCTTCAACTAATATGTTTTATTTTCTCTTTTAATTATTAAGTCTTTTTCTTTAAGCGTTTTTAGACTTAATAATCATTATGCTTAGATTATTTTACATACTTAATTTATTTTATATTTAAATTATAACTTGAAGTTATAACATGTTTAATATAAAATATTTATTCTATGATATAATTTAGAATTATGGTACGCCTAGCCTATGCATGTTGATCTAAGTTGAGAATTTATTTAGTTAAGGCTTTATTTAATTTATATGCATCTAATAGAAGTTCCTGGGGATAAGGACAAAATTTTGAATTTTCGCCATGCCTATTATACATGTTCAAATTGACTGTCAGTTTCCAACAGTGGTATCAGAGCCTGCCTATTTAGTGCATAATTAAGTTAGAAGTGAACTAAATTTTATTTTGTAAATGAAATAATTTATTGTTTATTTAATTGTTTAAAACAATATATATGAACTTGTGTTTTCATTTCAAGATTAAAAAATGTTTATAAATAATTTTGAATAAGCCTGCTCAATTTACTCAAACTATACAAGTTTCAATAATTTATAAATTACATGGGTTATGAACGCTTCCAATTTACATGAATTGAAAGAACGAAATTTATTAGTTCAATAGAATCCATTGGTCTTCGAGTTTGTGCCTGTATTTGTTCTGGCTAAGGATTGGACTTGGTGTCTACTCCTCATAGGGCACCTCTCCTACATGGAAACCTATATCGGTGCAGCTTGAATTGACCAAAGAGGGGATTAAATATCGACTAATTTATTTCTAATATATAAGATAGTTCTTATATATGTTTCTATAACAAAGTAAAAATTAAATCTATTGAATAAAAGCTTAAAGTAAATGCAATATAAATATAACAAATAAAAGTATTAATTATTTTACATATAATCTAGGTTGATGGATTAATTATAATAAAGAGATTGAACCCACCTAAGGTAGGACCTTATTTATTAATTCTGAAATTCCCTGAATTAATATAATTTATTATAATTGTGTCCATCTGATAAAATCATAGATTGGGTGAGACGTTTTACACCAATAAAATCCTAAAGTAAATATATTAAGGCAAGTTACAGTCTTGCTTACCTGAATTTATAATACGGTCTATTTGGGCTATCAAAGTGTTACGCAAAGCATTCCTTCTAGTCCACATTGATTGGTTGTAAAGTTTGGGATAGGATCTGCCTTAACAGAACTGGGGTAGTCCACCATAAAATTGGGGGCTAGCCTCAGAACTGGGACATATTTAAGGAGTTGCTAAAATAAGAGCACACGTCCCTTGGAATTAGGAAACTTGAATGAATTAGCAATTGCATGCGATGCAAATGGAATGAGATTCCAACTATAACTTACTAATATGACTTGACTCATAAAATTGGGGGTCGTAATAGACTAGTTATAGATGGTACCTACTAGAAAATTTAGCTGGGCTAAAATTCCCGAATTTAATAGAATGTGCTATTGCAAATTTCGAAGAAAATAGTAGGACAAATGTATTTAATCAAAAGACCTTATATTAAATACATGTACTTAAACTAATATCTGAACAATTTTCTTTTCTTATATCTTAGGTTGAAATCTTTATTTAAATACAAATGTTCGCATTGATAACTATTGGCTCTAGCTTCAAAGGGTTTGTTTAGATTTGTGAGGATAGTCCTCAAAGCCTTAGGCTTGGCATGTACTTTGTATAAGCCCGAATCTAAACAACATGATGCAAGCAATTCTGCTTAAAACAGATATGCTTCAAATACATAAAGAAAAACTAGGATACAACACCTTGGAGGTTGTTAACATCCCTATTACCTTATATATGTAGCTGGCATGAGACAAGGATAAACATCAAGTCAGATGTTAGGATCCATGTTACCTAAGCTACAAGGACATCATTAAATCATGGACTTGAAAAGCCTATGTCTTTACATCTTTGAGAAAGGATTCTCCTTGGTGGAAAATTTGAACCAAATTTTTTTTATAGAAATTGGTGGGACCAATTAGTCAAAAATATAAATGGTTCATATCTCAAAGAAGTAAAGGGACACATGTGTCTAGTATTGAAGTAGGATGGAGCAGAATAAAGAGAAAAGTAAAAGAATACTGAGAATTTTGTCTAGAAGACAAAATGATAGTTTTCAACATGAAACATTGGAAACAAGATCTTCATTTCAATATGGGATATTGAAAATAAGATTAAAATGGCTAAAGTCTCATAACATGAGAAGAGGAGGCCTGAAGCTTCCACTTCAAGGTGATTGATATTGAGAATTTCTACATCTCAAGCGAATTCTAAATTGGTATGGAATACCTAATAAGAATCACATATCCATACAAAGGTGTAGATATTGTTGAGAAGTAGAGGTTTGGCAAAAAGGAGAGTTGTAGCTATGGAAAATCATTAGAGCTTGAAGGCTGCTATTGATGCAGGAACTTAAAATTTCCATTTTGCTAAAATTTATAAAAGGAAGAAATTCAATTGTCATTATAAAATATTGTTTCATGCTTCACAGCAGATGGAATTTTTATTCCAATTTAATAAATGGTATTATCAAAGTTATGAATGATATTTTATTGTAATATGATAAATAATATTTCGTAATTACAAAATCATATTCTCAAATATAGACATTGCTAAGAGAAAATTAGATAATGAGAATTCCTTCTACTTATGGCATTGTTGTTTAGGCCACATAAACAAAGATTGCTTAACCAAGTTACATAAGCATTGAGACTTAGGGCCAATAGACTTAGAATCTTATGGTGATTGCGAACCTTGTTTAAGAGGAAAAATGGTTACCCTTTAAATGAAAGGGTGAGTGAGCCACTGGTACATTGGAACTTATACACACTGATGTGTGTGGTCCAATAAGTGTTTAGGCACTAGGAGGATACTCCTACTTCATAACCTTTATTGATGATTATTCACGGTACGGTTATTTATACTTAATCAAGCACAAGTCTGAAAGTTTTGAAAAGTTCAAACTATTCAAAATCGAAGTAGAGAAATAGCTTGAGAAAAGTATTAAAGCACTTCAATCGAATCGAGGTAGAGAATACTTAAGTCAGGAGTTTCAGGATTATCTAAAGGAAAATAGGATAGTTGCCCAGTGGACCCTTCCTTACATGCTGTAACACATTGGAGTGTCAGAAAGGAGTAATTAGACCTTATTAGATATTGTTTGGCCTATGATGAGCCATGCAGACCTCAGTAAATCCCTTTGGGGATATTCACTAGAGAGCGCAGTTTATGTATTAAAAAGAGTGCCCTCTAAATTAGTTGGTTTTATTCCTTATGAAAGATGGTGTAATAAAAGGCCATCTCTAAGTCACCTTAGAGTATGGGGCTGTCCTGCCATGGTAAAGAAGATAGCGTCAGATAAGCTAAGCGCCAAATCTAACATGTATCTATTCATTGGATAGTCAAAGGACACTATTGGATATTTGTTTTACTAACCCAAAGCACAGAAGGTATTTGTGTCTCGAAGTGCTCACCTTTTGGAAAGGGAACACTTACTTGAAAAAGTCAGTGGGAGCAATATTGAATTGGAGGTTCAAGAGGAAGAAGCAGATAATCAGCTAATTGACCCCATTCTAGATACACAAGAAAGTGTGATCCAAGAACAACCTATCGAAATACAAGCATTACAAAGATTGGGTCGTGTTCATAAAGGTCCCGATAGATATGGTTTTATCATCACTGATGATAAGGAGTTATATCTCTTAGAGGATGATGAACCAAGAACCTATGATGAGGCAATGAAAAGCTCAGAGTCTGATAAATCGATAAAAGCCATGAAATCAGAAATGGATTCCATGTATGAGAACCAAGTTTAGAATTTGGTTGATGCACCATAAGAGGTTAGACCAATCGGGTGCAAATGTGTCTTTAAGAAGAAGACTGACATGGACAGTAATGTAATTACCTATAAAGCAAGGTTGGTTGTAAAAGATTATAGTCAATGTGAAGGTATCCACTATAATGAAACTTTCTCGCCAGTAGCCATGCTTAAATCCATTTGGATACTCCTCGCCATTGCTACTCATTACAATTATGAGATCTAGCAGATGGATGTTAAAACAGCATTCCTGAATAGGAATTTAGACCGAGATGTGTATATGACACAACCTGAGGGTTTTATATCTCAGAGTGGCTCAAAGGTATGCAAGCTACAAAGATCCATTTATGGACTTAAGCAGGCATCCAGGAGTTGGAATATAAGGTTTGATCAGATGATCCGTGAACTGGATTTTTGTCCAAACATTAATGCGCCTTGTGTTTATAAGAAGGTTAGTCGGAGTGCTGTCGTTTTCTTAGTATTGTATGTCGATGACATTCTTCTATAGGAAATGATATTTCTCTTCTTTAAAATGTTAAAGTATGGTTGTCAATAAAATTCTCCATCAAAGACCTTGGTGAAGCAGCATTTATAATAGGTATAAAGATCTATAGGGATAGATCCAAGAGGCTGTTAGGTCTTTCTCAAAGTACATATATAGACAAGGTATTGAATAGGTTTAAGCTTGAGCATTCGAAGAAAGGTTATCTCCCCGATGACAAAGGGGATTAACCTATCTAAGGTTGAGTGTCTGAAGAAAGCTCAGGAGAGAATGTGCATGAAGGATATACCCTATGCTTCCGCAATAAGATCCATCATGTATGCCATGATATGTACTAGGTCAGTTGTCTCTTAGGCTTTGAGATATACAAGCAGATATCAATCAGATCCAGGTAAAAAGAATTGGATGGCCGTTAAGGCAATTCTTAAGTACTTGAGAAGGACTAAGGATGAGTTATTAATATATGGAGAAGGTGACCTTATAATTAAAGGTTAAAATGATGCGAGTTTTCAATCTGACAAGGATGACTTTAAGTCTCAGTCGCGTTTTGTGTATGTGTTAAATGGAGGGGCAGTATGCTGGAAGAGTTCCAAGCAAGAAACTACTACTGATTCAACCACAAAATCTGAATACATTGCAACATGAGAAGCAGCAAAAGAAGTTGTTGGTTAAAGGGATTTATTGATGATCTCGGTGTGGTGCCTGAATCTGTTGATCTAATTACTTTGTATTGTGATAACAATCGTACTATAGCTCAGGCAAAGGAACCATGGTCTCATCAGAAAAATAGACATATATCCAGAAAGTATCATATAATCAGGGAGATTGTTGATGCTAAGATAATATGACTAGAATATGTACCCACTGATCAGAACCTCGCGGATGGTCTGACGAAGCCATTGACTCAAGTCAAACATGACCAACATGTTAAAGCATATGGATTAAGACATATGGCTAATTGGCCTTAGTGCAAGTGGGAGTTTGTTGGATATGATGTATGCCCTTATGCAATTAGGGCGATATATCTTAATTATGTAATAGTATGAAATATTTTGTTTAGTTAATAAAGGCATTTAATCTTTTGTTTATATCAATGTGCTTATAAATATATTATAGCTGGTTAAAATATATTCATTGATGTATGTATACAAAAGTCCTTGACATATCATAGCATGAAGTCAGAGAAATTATAGTTAGACTATATTTGGTGGAACGTGCTTCATGTGCAATTATGATTATGTCTAAACTATCCCTAGCCATAGTTTTATCAAGAAAGGATATTGACGAAGCGGAAAGACTAGCATATGGTCAGCTTTCTTGGAAAGGGTCCAAGCAGTCAATCTCTTAAGGACTGATGGTGGTACCTTAAGTTTGATACATGGATATATCTGATAGATATATTGGAGACCGCAGTAAGATAAACACTTGGTGTACATATCAATGTGTTAGTGTTTATCTTCATGCAATAAGCTTTGTGAATATCCTCATACTTGAGATACTAGTTACCTTGTGTGGTACTATCGCTATACTTTGGGTCATTCCCACACACTCATTAATTTAGGGTATCACGGGTGATTACAGGTATAGTGATGACAACATGTTGGTAAGCTGAGTAGTCGGAAAGAATCCATCGCTCCGGATATATTAAGGTGTTGTACCTGGCCGCTTCTTGAAGAGATGATTGCTATAAACCTCTTATCAAAGTATGTGTTTGATAGAAATAGTTTCTAGTCAAACACACTATGGTAACAGGCAATATACTTCGGTAACAAGTTAATAACTGGGATAGCTTGGAGCAACCTGGCTATTAGTGGGTTGACACTTTAACCGAACCCTATAAACCAGATGGTACTAATATTAAAGAATGGAAGGAGTTCATCTCATTGGAAACTATTTCATTAACCAGGATTAAGTCATAAGCACAAATGACGTTCCGAGAAATGGGGGATGGTAGACCCTTGCTAGAGGCGTGCTACAGTCGTTTAAGGTAATCGAGTTCTATTCACGGTCTAGAACCTCGAGCTAATGGTTCCATTAGAACAAGGGTTGGTTAAGCCTTAATAGCTCAATACTTCGGGATTCTATAAGGTCACACACATTGGACCTTCATCGGACTGAGTAAAGGATTAATAGATTTATTCTATTACGAAAATATAACATATTAATAATTAGATTATTATTTAATTGGTTAAAAATGATTAGATCATCTTGGATAGACCAAGGAATTTATTTTTCACCGGTAATTAATTTTATTAGGGTCATAAAATAAAAGAGAGGAGCATTAATTAAATTATGTATTTAAATTGGATTTAATACATATATTTAAACTGGATATAATCTATCAATTAAGTTATGTATTTAAATTGGATTTAATACATATATTTAAATTAGATATAATGCAGCAATTAAATTATGTATTTAAATTGGATTTAATACATATATTTAAATTGGATATAATGCATCAATTAACTTATGTATTTAAATTGGATTTAATACATATATTTAAATTGGATATAATGCAGTAGTTAAATTATGCATTTAAATTGGATTTAATACATATACTTAAATTGGACATAATGCATCAATTAATGCATCAATTAAGTTATGTATTTAAATTGGATTTAATACATATATTTAAATTGGATATAATGCAGTAATTAAATTATGAATTTAAATTGGATTTAATAGATATATTTAAATTGGATTTAATTCAGCAATTAAATAGTGTGTTTGAATTGACAATTAAATCACGCATTTTATCTCGCATCAAATTAGCATTAATTCCGCATTAAATCCAGGGAGCCTTGGCTTCACCTATAAAAGGAGAGCTCCTCCTCATTTGTCAATTGCACCAATTCAAGTGGAACTTGAATATTTCAGTTTATATTTTCGGGTGGAAATTTTGGAGTGGTCTAGCAACTACTCAAGGCTCCTTGGTTCTTCCTCTCGGGGAGGTTTCGGTTGGTGGGGTTCGTGTGGATACTCATAGAGGCTATTCTAGACTTGGAGGCTTATGTAAGGAGGTTCTGCTAAAGCACGCTTGAACTGGTATGTTTTTATTTTCTCTTTTAATTATTAAGTCTTTTTCTTTAAGCGTTTTTAGACTTAATAATTATTATGCTTACATTATTTTACATGCTTAATTTATTTTATATTTAAATTATAACTTAGAGTTATAACATGTTTAATATAAAATATTTATGCTAGGATATAATTTATAATTATGGTACGTCTAGCCTATGCATGTTAATCTAAGTTAAGAATTTATTTAGTTAAGGCTTTATTTAATTTATATGCATCTAATAGGAGTTCCTGGGGACAGGGAAAAAATTTTGAATTTCCGTCGTGCCTATTATGTATGTTCAAATTGACTGTCAGTTCTCAACATAAGGTCACACACTTTGATTTACGACCGAGTTATGTAAAGAATCGTTAGACTAGGTCTAATCTCGAAGAGCAAGAAATATGGTTAGACCATAACATATTGGTTAGACCAATATTCATTGGTTGGACCAATGAGTCTGATAAATAATGAGGATAAAATAAATAAAGGAAAGACTGGATTGAACTTAGCGGGATTTACTAATATAGGATGTTGGATAAATCTACGTAAGTGGGTCTGAAAATGTACTGTGGGACAGTACCTAAAAGACCTGTGCATAGGCCACATGGAAGCACTATTTGGAACAGTGCTATGCATGGCCCACAGGGCACACACAAGCGGGCTGCGTTTAACGCAGCCTGTAGTGCATGAAAGCAGAAGCCCAAGGGACTGCGCAAGCGTGCAGCGCTAGTCGATCGACGGTTCTCAGTTATATCAGTCGATAGGGACACATGTCAAAATCCATGCTGACTCATCAAGCCTACAAATTTGACTCAACAAAGCTATCACCGCCCAAAGTTGCGTCAATCGACACTTCTTCACATGTGTCGATCGACGCTTATAAGGAATCTAGGCAATGATGAGCCTACCCTAACAACAGTTGTATCGATCGACACTGCCACATGTGTCGGTCGACGCATCTAAAAATCCTATAAACGGGATGAGATCCCTGCCCTTTTCAACAACAAGCTTCAATCAAAAGAATTCGATCCTTCCCCTCTTTCAAAATCCTCCGTAGCATCGAGCCTATACCAAAATAGCCTACAAACTATACCCAGGTATAGACGCCCTTTCCCAAACTAGCTATTAGCCATAAAGCTACCAATAAAACCCCAATACACTCAAGAGTCCACCTATGCAATTTCCCGAGGTTATCTCCGTAGAAATCTTGAGAAAATCTTAGTCGCAACACGGTCCTAGTCAGTACCGGGCCTTACAGTCTTCATGAAGTAAACAAGAAAAGGTAACTGAGGGTCAAATTCTCGATTTCCCATGCATTTTTTATTATCGTATATGTAAGAAGTAAGTCAGCCCTGAATGGGCCCCTGCTCCATGGGCTAGCCCCGCAATGGTCGTATCTCTAAACTTATCTCCTTTGTTCATTATAAAAAAAAAGAATATGCTTTATCCAAATTCAAATGACAAGTAACTATTTCATCCTGAACCAGAATCTCTCTTTTATCGGTATAGGAATCCTACCCGGATCAGCTATACCACCAATTCCCTAGAAGAGCTTATTCGGGTGGCGACTCTAATATTGTATGAAACAAGGACCCTACTCCCATAATAAAAAGGGTAATTCACAAAGAAGCCCTCGACCCCTTTGTCCAGTTAGAAATGCCAAGTATGCTCACACATACAACAAGCCCCGCGCTCTAGCGATGACTCCCCACATTAAAACCCGGGAGCCTTGCATTGGCGGTCAGAAATAATGAATCAATGGAAGAGCCAATGAGAAAAAGTTTGCCCTCTCACACCCATTTGACTCCAGATAAGGGTATTAAGGACCAATAATGAGTCTGACACACTATACATATTCCAATGCATACACAAGTTCAAACTTTGACTACTCTGTTGTTGGGAATATGAGGGTTCCTTGGATGATTCAGAAATTGCGAATACGCTGTCAGATTGAAATTTATTTAGTTGGTTCACCAAACTTTCAATCGGATAAAATTAGAAATTATATCAAGAATAAGAAATAGATTTGCTATGAAGAAATATGAACTGAAATTATATGTGTATCTGCCAATTTCATTTTTCGTGATATATATAGCCAAAAATGTAAATAGACATGTCTAAAAGACATGTTATTTCGAGTAAGAGCTATGTCCAAAAGACATGCTTTTTTGGATTTCAGCTATGTCCAAAAGACATGCTATTTTGAGTCCAAAATTCATATTCTGATGAATTTTTCTAAGGATGCATTTATTCAGGAATAAAATTTTTTTGAGTTGATCTGGTGTGAGCACGGGCTTTTTGGTGACCTGCAGAACGATGATGACATTTTGCTCTAACCTATTTATGGGCCATTTGCTCTATTCTTTCAAAGTCGAATTGCATTTGGCAAGTTCCTCTCTTGACGAATTAGGACTTTAATTGAGTAAATTTCCATAAACTATTAATTAAAAAAATTCATTAAATTAAATTCATATAAAAAATTTTAAAAAAATTCCCCTTACCGGAGCTGCCATCCATGGCGGCGCCGTTGCAAGAGCGGCGAAAGACCCCGGCGATGTGGTTCACCGTGCACCGGGGCATCTCACCGTGCACCTGGCAGTGGTCGAGATTCAACCGCTGCACGGGCTCTCGGGTTCGTCGCCAGTATGTCTTTTCTCTCTCAAAATCGGATAAAATCGATTTTTTCTGGAAATTTGTCATTTCTAAGGACTAATTGAGTTATTTGGAGTGGGAATAGCCTATATAAATTGATTAAATCACCTAATTCAGAACTTTTTGCCAATTTAAAGCTTGAATTTCACATTTAAGGTTCTTAGGCTTTTAGAGAGAGAAAGCTTCATAAAACTAAGGAAACTTGATTAATTCGGGTTCCTAAGTATTATTAGGCTTAATCTTTTAGTCTAAACTCTAAAATCAAGTAGAAATCATAGGTTAAAATGAGCTTAAATAGGATTTAGAGACTTTCTCTCACGAAATCACTAAAATCCGTCACTAAGTTCGTCACTTTTTCCGTCACTGTTTTATCGGATTTTCGTCACAAATTCGTCACAAAGCTTGCCAAACGTCCGGTTCGAGTCTCAAAATGTGGATTCACAGTCTAGAAGTAACAAAACTGAGTTCCAATCTATTTTAATTAATTTATTTAAGTGTTCTTACTGCTTCTTAGTTGTTTTCGGGGTGGTTATCCCCTTTTCTTTCGGTATTTTTACAAACATCTTTCCCGGTGTTTTAGGTTCTTTTTTTGTCCCAAAGTAAAAAAATCAAAGTTATTTCATCATTTTAAGTTTAGATGTACTGAAATATTGTGGGAATCGGCTTGAAATCTCGCTAATCTCGAGTTTTCGGGTGTAAAAATACCGATTTTCGTCCGTTTGGCATTTTCCTTGTTCAATTGCTCCGGCGAGCATCCAACCGCTCCGGCTAAATGTCAACCGCTGCAACGGCAGCGATTGAACTGCCATGGTAGCGGTTAAGATGCCCATCCCTGCGGTTGGACTGGCAAAAATGCCAACTTGTTCTTGTTTTGTGTTTTTGACCTTGTTTTATCATTTTCTTGTATTTTTTTACCCTGATTCTCACCCGAAAAATTCCCAAAAATCACACATAATCTGGAATTTAATAATACATTTTTAATCCATTTTTATTGTTTTATTAATTATGTAATTGGTTAAATGTCTATTTAATGGCTTAAAAATGGTTTTTCACCAAATAAATTCTTAATAAATCTTTTTACTATAATTAAAAATCCAAAAATATTCTGTAATTTCCTTAATTAATTTTAGATTATTTAGTTCACTTAATTAATTATTGGGTTGCTTAGATAATTAAATGAATGCCAAAAAAGATGTGTTTTTAGCATCAAAAAATCCTAAAATTATTTTCTACTTTGGGGTTGGTAAGCCCCGTTGAGACCCGATCTCGTTCTCTTTTTATTTATCCGTTTTATTTTCCAGCACAAGAAAAAATGTATAGGTATTTGTAAAGCCATGTAATAATTATTTATTTGCTTTATTTATCGCTTTATCGCATGATTCGCCGCACGATGTATGGATTATTTTAACCAAAAACTCTAATAAGAACTAAAGTCTTCTTTATTAAAATGTAAATGGTTTGATTTAATAAATGAAAAGTAAGCAACATCATTCGAACTCCGAATCTCTATTTTAAGGTGCGGTCTAACCACCTGGTGAGAATATCATACCCAAATTCTCGGTAGAGCTAAACCGGGTGGTGGCTCTATCTTAAAATACGGGATTTCGGGTCTCGTATCTCTTAACATTTAAAATTGGACTAAAACATCAACTTCAACATCGATTTTATTAGTCTATCTTTTCATCACGCTAAATCGAGGTCAATCCTTCAGCTCGATTCGCCGTGCTTATTTCTCTTCCTGCTTCTCACGCGGGTCCGAAAAAAGGTCGTCCACTCACAGTGATGACTCCGCTGGGGATTTCCTCTTAACTTAAAATTTGAAAAATCGCTTTCATTTTCAGACTTTGGTTAAAGGATTTTGATGATCTGTTGAAATCATTTTTAAATCAAAGCTTTATTTCTTATGCCTTTTAAATCCATTACATAGTTAGATACTAGATTAAGGTTCCATTATCTCACCCCGTGAAGCTCACTTGTATACCTCATGCCCGCCAGGAATTGGGGATATTTGTGGGTGGATCACTCGTTTCAACCAATGCGTAATTCCCGCGATACCACTCATTTGAGGAGTGGTCGAGTTACGCGGAATCAAAGTAAATGAGACCCTTCTATAGTATTGTTCTACAACACCAGCAGTTAGAGACCATGAACCGCGTTAGATAAATCAATAGCAACTTCCACTTAGGAAATCACCAAAAAACACTTATTTTAGATTTAGGTCGCATACTCAATTGCCATTCGTTGGCATTTAAGTTAAGCCCCAGATCTTTTGAACAGCATTGCACGGGAGTTATAAGGTTGGAAGAAGTTCGCTTTTCGCATACTATTTGTGTTGTGATCATGCATATGTACCTATGGCCGACTTTTATTTTGTGTTTTCGCTTACCTCTATTCTCCCCTCACTTGAAGGAGGAATTTACAAAATTCCTAAGATTGTTTGAATCCCGAGGAACCGTATCTAGTTTGCTAGGCATAGCGAGGGATTCGTACGTCTCATGTATTTTAGGGTTAAGCTTCGCATCATAAGTTTTTCTACTCTCTACCTCTCTAAACCACCCTTGTATGTATGACATTCATCACTCGAGGTATTATGTAATCATTCACTTCATCCATGGTTCGATTCGGGCTGATCATCTTCCAGTTTCTCAGTTAGGTCAAGTCATCCTCGCCATCACAGTCCTCTTTAGCTCCGACTAGATCAACATTTGTTTCGTCGGTCAGTGATTTCCATTCCTGTTTCAGAATCTACTTTGTTTGTCTTGTCTGATTCACCTCCAGTCAGTGAGATTTTATTTAAGGGTACTCCTCCTCCTCTTCCTCCTCCTTTGACCGATCAGAGTCAGTCAAAGTTAGGCACAGAAATAGCCGGCCCCATGGTCGTGTTTTAAGGGGCAGTCTAACTAGCCGATGGGAATATCGTACATAAATTCCCGATAGAGCTAAACCGGGTGGTGACTCTGTCTTAAAATATAGGATTTTAGGTCTCGTATCTCTTAACATTTAAAATTGGACTAAAACCTCAACTTTAACATCAATTTTATCAGTCTATCTTTTCACTACGCTAAATCAAGGTAAATCCTTTGGCTCACTTCACCGCGCTTATTTCTCTTCCCGATTCTCACGCGGGTCAGGAAAAAGACCATCCGCTCACAGTGGCAACTCCGCTGGGGATTTCCTCTTAACTTAAAATTTGAAAATTTGCTTTCATTTTCAAGCTTTGGTTAGAGGATTTTAATGATGTGTTCAAATCATTTTAAAATCAAAGCTTTATTTCTTATGCCTTTTGAATGCATCACATAGTTAGATAATACGTTAAGGTGCCATTATCTCACCCCGTAAAGCTCACTTGTAGACCTCATGCCCACCAGGAATTGGGGATATTTGTGGATGGATCACACGTTTCAACCAACACACAATTCCTGGATAGCACTCATTTAAGGAGTGGTCGAGTTATGCGGAATCAAGTTAAATGAGACCCTTCTACAATATTGTTCTACAATACCAACAGTTTGAGACCATGAACCACGTTAGATAAATCAATAGCAACTTCCCCTTAGGAAATCATAAAAACACGCTTATTTTCGATTTAGGTCGCATACTCATGGGCATTTGAGTTAAGCCCCAGATCTTTTGAACAGCGTTGCGCAGGAGTCATAAGGTTGGAAGAAGTTCGCTTTTCGCATACTATTTGTGTTGTGTTCATAAATACGCACCTCATGCATAGGCCGCCTATGGCTGACTTTTATTTTGGGTTTTCGCTTACCTCTACTCTATCCTCGCTTGAAGGGGGAATTTAACAAAATTCCTGAGATCATTTGAGTCCCAAGGAATCATATCCATTTTGCTAGCCATAGCGAGGGGTTCGCACATCTCACATATTTTAGGGTTAAGATTTGCATCATAAGTTTTTCTACTCTCTACCCCTCCAAACCACCCTTGTATGTATGACATTCATCACTTGAGTTATTATGTAATCATTCACTTTATCCATGGTTCAATTCGGGCTGATAATCTTTCGATTTCTCAGTTAAGTCGAGATGTCCTCGCCGTCACAGTCCTCTTTAGCTCCGACTAGATCAACATTTGGTTCGCCGGTCAGTGATTTCCTTTCCAGTTTTAGAATCTGCTTTGTCTGTCATGTCTTATTCACCTCCAGTTAGTGGGATTTCATCTAAGGGTACTCCTCCTCTTGCTTCTCCTTTGACCGATCAGAGTTAGTCACAATTAGGCATAAAGATAGTCTGCGCTTTGGCCAAGTTTTCATAGTCTGATCTATTCTATATTTCTAACCAAGAACAAGTTCAATCAGCTTTGAGAGAAGAGAGAGATGCTCAAAAGCCATCGGGGCCCATGTTTTATACTTAGGGATAGTTAGAGACCGCTCGGAATGAATCTAGTCACGCTTCACCTATTCAACATTAGTTTTTGGCTCTGCCACTCCCACCTGTCTGATCTAGTCAGTTGTAGTTTGGTCAGACCTCGGTTCAGCCTCCCCCATCTTTTACTCCACCGACATTCTCCTTTCCTCCCCCTTCACACTCAAGACCTACCACTCAGGCTCCCATCTTCCCCGCTTTCTCAGGGTTTTACTCCACAGATAGTTATTCCCTCTAGTGGTTTTGTCATCCCTCCTACACTACTGATATCCTTTGCGCCGTCACCTCCTAAGTTTGTGGTCACTCTACGTAGAACTACTTACCCTCAAAACCCTTTTGCTCATCCCTAAGTTGAGATTTAAATTACTCCGCCCTTTCAATTTGGAGCCACTTCCGTGGATAACGACCAGGTCACACAACCTCTAGGTGTGACACCAATCGACCAGGTCATGCATTCTCTGGGCGTGACACCCAAAATGGCGGCAATTTTTAGGCAAATACTGGCCAAGAATAAAAAGGAGGAAGAGAGGGATGAAGATTAGGTCCCAAAGAACTTTTTGATGCCTAGAATGAAAGCCTACTCTGGTGAGGGACCTCCTAAATCCCACATCGCGATGTACAAGTGAATTACGTGTGTTTGGAAGATCAGTGATAAAGTTCCTGCTAAGTTGTTTTTGTGTACTCTATTAGGGTCGGCGCTTGAATGGTATAACACCCCCATGAGTCGACAATCATAGATTGGAAGCTCCTTTCTGAAGCCTTGATCGATCACTATGGTTTCAATTCGACCTAGGAAACCACTATTCAGCACCATTAGGCCTTTAAGGAAACACAAGGTGAGTCCTTTAAGTCCTACTTCAATAGATGGATGGCCACTCAAGTTTTGTTGAAACAAAAGCTCAGTTTGAAGGAGATGGTCCTAAAACTTCTCGATGGAGCTCTCCCGATTATCCATAAAGAAATGGAAATCTATTCTTACGAGTCATACACGAAAGTCTTCGAGAAGGCTAAGAAAATAGAGCACTACGAAGAGAAAGAGAAAGCTAACAAGCTAAGTGGCTGCAAACTCTGGTTTAATAAGAACAACAGTTTCAGAACTTTTGAAGTTGCTCCCGTCCTGGCAGAGCAGAAGACACCCATAGTTTAAGTCACCACTTAAGAGAGTGTCTCCATAGTTCAAGCTGCACCAGTTTGGACACTTGCTCAGAAAGCATTTGTGTCTCCATGGAAGCTCCCTCTTAGTGTCCTATTTGCCAAGTTACTAGAGAAAGGCATGCTTAACCCTCTTCGTGAATACCGTCCTCCTACGCTCGAATAAAAAGGAATTTTTGCCGCTATAATATCAGGTAAGGCACAGAATAGAGCAATGCAAACCTCTGGACAGGGCCATTTGGCACTTAGTAAGAGAAGGAAAAATGGATTAACCAACTAAAAAGACCAGTACTGAGGAGAAACCATCACCGAGCTCAGATGGTGAGGTGGGTGCAGTCAATTTTGGTCTCCCCGAGGTAATTGTGTTGGTCATGGTCTTCTCCAATTCAATTGACACCACTATAGAAGCCAATTCTATCACTAAAGCTAGAGAGAATCTCGCGAGCTCTCTAGCGAAGGAAGGAGATAAGTCATCAACCTAACAAGTGAAAGTTTTAGGTCCCGACCTGGATGACATGCCAATGAAAGTAACTGAGGATGCCTAATCTACCAGGTCTACCAATCAAGACCCTCCACCTGTGGAGGATGACTGTCTATGATGTGATTTTCTTTTTCTAGTATTTAGATGTGAACTCTACCTCAATGGCATTTTTTATTCAATCAAAGACTCTCTTTTTGCTTATCTGCTTGATGTTTTGCCCGATGGGTCTATGCATTCATTTTTTCACAAGCATAACGTGTTCAACATTCATGACATTTCTTTAACTGAAATAAATTTGAGTACATGTAATGGTAACCATTTCTAATGACCTAACCTCTGAGAGAAAAAGAGAGATAAATAAAAGTGCTTAAAGATCGTGCTAACGCTTTTGCCTGGTCATACCTAGACACGCTTAAGGTTGATCGTCAGATTGCCGAGCATCACATCTTCATGCCTAAAACAGAAAAAGAAGCTCATTTCTTCCTTAGATAGGCTCAATATGTCAATCGATTCATCACTCACACCCACAAGCCCATTTTCAAACTACCGAAGAAGCATCAGCCAATTGTGGAGAAGGAGCATCGCCATACCACATACGACAGAACTAAGGATTACCTTTTCTTCGCCCACCCATTCTCAAAATTCCTAACCTTCACTGTTCCTCTACTCATTGGCCATTCTCGGCATATGGAATAAATATGATTGGCAAAAATTAGCCTTCATCAACCAATAAATACCATGTCATCATTATAGTAGTGAATTACTTCTCAAAATGGGGGAAAGCCGAATCTTTCACTAGTATTACCATCGAGAAGATGGCCAAGTTCATCGTGAACACATCTTTGCTCGATATAACATACTTCACCACTTAGTCTCACAAAATGAGGTTCACCCCCAAGGGGCAACCACTGATTTGATCAAGAAATATGGAACCAAGCACCACAAATCCTCACCCAATGGGCCACACGCTAATGGGGCAACTAAAGCCACAAACTAACTTATCAAGAAGTTTATTTCCAAAACTACCACAAGGATCAGAGATTGAGCCAATAGGCTACCATTCACCCATGACTGAGCTATCGCGAGGAAAAATTCACCCTTGCAAGATGTCAAACAAGTGTTAGAATTCTCACAAATCAAACACCTTTCTCCTTTGTCTATGGAATAGAAGCCATGCTACCAACCAAAATCGAGATGGAGTCCTTAAGAGTCGCACTAAATCTAAGTCAAGAGGACCAACAGGGACCAAGGCACAGTCCGAACAACTTGAACAATCTTCAGATATACTAACAGTGCATAGCAAGAGCGTACAACAACTGAGTCAAGCATCAGAGGTGTCCGTCAAAGGCTGGTGATCTAATTTCAAAATGAGTAAAGCCTACCAATGCTGACTCAAGTGGGAAGTTCCAACTGAATTGGAAAGACTTTACATAACCAAAGAGGTACTCAGTACAAGGGGCATGACTATCAATGGTAATGAGCTCGTAAATCCTACCAATTAAAACAGGTTGAAGTGTTATCATATCTAAACAAAAGAACCAAATAAGAATAGTGGCACATGAGAAAATAAATGAAATCAATCACTCGGCAAGTGGCCCTCTACTACTCGGGCAAAAATTAGGGTGTATCCCTCTGATCGGTATTCTACAAAAAGGTCAGGCAAAATTTAGGGTGCAAAATAGCCTGCTAGACTGAAAACCCGAAAAGGGCTGTCTAGGCAAAAGTCAGGGTAAAATGAGCTAAGAGAGTGTGTTGCCTAGAAAACCTATATAGGCTAGTTAACACCAGAGTTTGGGTCAATAGAAATGGTTATCATCATCATGTACTTAAACTTACTTCATTTAACCAAAATGTCATTCACTGAATTCTTTATGTTTGTGCTTGAATGAATGTATTGGGCCCAAAAGGCGAAATGCAACAGATGATTTGAATGTGGGGTTCCATGCAGTCAACTCAATTCCTCAAAATAAAAGAAAGACAATAAAAGGCAAAAAATCCTGATAGACTGAAAACAACAAGGTCTATGCAAAAGCCAGGATTAGTCCGCTAGATTGAAAACCCGAAAAGGGCGGTCCAGTTAAAATTTAGGACATAAAATAAAAATAAACAAGTCTGATGGGCCTAACAAAATGTTTGGGTCTATGCAAAAATTAAGACAATCTAAACAAAGATAAATGATTGCCATCGATCACATCGAGATATCTGCATTATCGGCATCATCATCAGAGTGCCTGAATATATTCTCCGGTCTAGTGGATTTGAAGAGCTCAAATCTATCCTCTGCATGTGTCCACTCCAATCTTGACCACGACCAAGCATCTTGAGTCCGCAATCTCCTAAAACCATCCTTGGTAGAATTCATTGGTAGTGATAGAGTCCAGTCGTTCGTTATCCAAAATCTTAAACTTTTCTTTGTGCACCCCTTTATCTTCGACATGCTCGATCCAGAAATCAATTTGTAGTTGACTCACTACTTTGAATAGCTCATTAGGAACCCTCTACCACTTGTTATACCAGCGATACAAAATTCATAGGTCCTTTCTCAGCCATGGTATCTAAACACACGAGTCTTGTGTGTGCACCACCATATCTTTAATCCTCCACCAGGGGCATTTTCATCTTTTCCGAGCCGCAATGCAATTCCATATATTCTCTCTCCTAGCAAGCAATCAAATTAAGTAAAATTGATCAGGCGAGCAGTCATGTAGCTCAGATGTGGAGGATGATTAGTCCAAGCAGCTCATGGATTCATACATTCATGCATAACATTCATAAATGTCCTATCTATTATTCTATACTAAATTCTATAGGAAACAAAGCAAAGAAAAGTATCCTCCAGCTATACGCTCGGCCTCCAAGCAAGCACCCCGTATCAAGGGGCATCTCGAAATTGTTTTCAATCCTATAGCCTAGGCCGCGCCCAAGGGGCATGTCAACTAATGTCTTTGAGCTATACACTAAACCTCAACTGCTTCTTCGGACCGCCCCAGAAATCTCAACTCAACTTATATTTCATTCTTCAGTTTTTATTGCTTAATTGAAGGGGCAAAAATATTTTTGTATCCACAAAATCAATTAAGCAATAAAAACGCAATTCATATCACTTACTAATGCTTAAAAATTTCCCTAACAAGTACACCATACGACAATCCCGATGGACGACCGATCCGAGGATCCTAAAATCGGGACTCAGAGTTTCTCCCAGGGGCACCTTGATGTAAATACCCAGGGGGACCTCGATGTAATCATCAAGGGCATCCTGATATATATTCTAGGCTGCGTTCATAGGGCATATCAGTGGGTCTCGATAGACACCCCAACTTCTCCGAACTCTCGAAAATCTTATCTTAATTTGTATTTCTTACTTTTGTTTTCATTACTTATTAAAGGGGAAAAATATTTTTGTTTCCACAAAATCAATTAACCAAATAAAAATGCAACTCATGCTAATTACTGATATCTCAAACTTTTCTTATCAGGTACACCATATGGCAATCCCAATGGACAACACAATGATTCAAAATTCAACATTCAAAATTCAAAATCTCAAATCATTCTTGAAGAGTCCAAGGTGACAGCAAGAAATCTCAACAGTTTCTATGATAGAGTGGCGCAATGCCATTCGATTGAGCGTTTAATCTTCAGTTATGCTATGGTGATGTAAGGCAACCAGCAGTTCATATCAGAGTTTCTATAATGGAGCAGCGTAATGCCATTCGACTGGGCATTTAATCCTCAGTTATGTTATGGTGACATAAGGCAACCAGCAGTCTATATCAGAGTTTCTATAATGGAGCGGCCCAATGCCATTCGACTGGGTGTTTAATCCTTAGTTATGTTATGGTGACGTAAGGCAACCAGCAGTTTATCATTGGATTTTCGTAATGGATCAGAGCAATGCCATTTGACTGGGCGTTTAATCCTCAGTTATATTATGGTGACGTAAGGCAGCCAGCAGTCTATATCAGAGTTTCTATAATAGAGCAGCGCAATGCCATTCGACTGGGCATTTGATCCTCAATTATATCATGGTGACATAAGGCAACTAGCAGTTCATATCATAGTTTCTATAATGGAGCGGTACAATACCATTCAGCCGGGTGTTTAATCCTTGGTTATGTTATGGTGACGTAAGGCAACCAGCATTTTATATTAGAGTGTCTATATTTAAGACAGCCAACGGTCTACCTTAAATTTATGGGGAAGTTGAAGGTGACACCGAATCAAAATTTCCAAGTCAAAACCTTGTTCTCAATAGGTCTGTTGATGGTGATCCCAGAAGACAGTCGGTACGAGAATCCACAACTCAAGTATGACCTTCTATCCCTTGCTCTTTCGTGAGATTATATTTGACCCATTAAATGGTAATCCCACGAGGGGCAGCTTGTGAGCACGGGCTTTTTGGTGGCCCACAGAACGATGATGATGTGTTGCTCTAACCTATTTACAGGCCAGTTGTTCTATTCTTTCAGAGTTGAATCGCGTTTGGCAAGTACCTCTCTTGATGAATTAGGACTTTAATCAACTCATTTTCCATAACCGGTTAATTAATAAAAATTCATTAAATTAAATTCGTATAAAAATAATAAAAAAAATTCCCTTGCCGGAGTCGCCGTCCGTGGCGGCACCGTTGCAGGAGCGACGAACCGCCCCGGCGGTGTAGTTTACCGCGCTCTCGCGCGACTCGACATGCTTGGCCATAATGCGGCCACGTTGCCAGCCGCTCCCCCATGTGCATTTCACCATGCACCGGGGTGTCTCACCGTGCACCTGGGGCGGTTCACTGCGCTCTCACGCGGTGAATCGCGCTGCACGGGCTCCCGAGTTTGTCGCCAGTTCGTCTTTTCTATCTCTAAATTGGATAAACTCGATTTGTTTTGGGAAATTTAACATTTTTAAGGACTAAGGGGGTGTTTGGTTCACTTCAAGAAAGGAAAAGGAAATCAAGAAAGGGAAAGGTAAAGAAAGGAATGTAATTTCATTTGATTGGCGTATGTGTTTGGTATGGTTAAGAAATGGAACGAAATTGCTCCTGATTTCATTTAATACTTTTGGATTAAAGAAAATCAATTTTTAATTGTAGTATAACAAAAATAATTATATATAATCTTAATGAATTAATTCTAATAAATAAAAAAATAATTTATTAATTATTATTAATTAATATTCATATTGTATTTATAATAATTATAAATAATATTAAAATTAATAATATATATTATTAAAATAATAATATATATTATTATTAAATATATTATTAAATAAATCGTAATATATTAAATAAATATTTTTTGAAAAAATTTTAATAATAAATAATATTATTAATAATAAATAATATTATTTATTATTAAATGAATAATAATAATATTATTATTATTTATTATTAAATAAATATTATTTAACAATAATATTATTATTATTAAATAAATAAACAAATAAATAAATATTTTTTAATAATTTCAATAATAATTATTATTATATATTCTCATTATTTAATAATAATAACTATATATATCTTATATCAATGTTATCAAGACATAAAAAAATAATTAATAATTATTTTTATATATTATTATTGGTTATATATAATAATAATATCATTTATTATTATTAATTTTTTTAATTAAAATATAATAATATTATAGTAATATTTATTATTATTATATTTATTATTATTATTATTATAATAATTTATTTATAAGATAATACTATTAGAGATTGACAAAGAAAGGGAATGCGAATACCTAGTGGAGTGGGGGAAATGAAAATACCTTGAAAGGAGTAATCCCATTATCCAAAATGAGTAATGAATTTGATTCTCATGTCCAAACAAACAACAACAAAGGAAATCATATATTTTGATTCACTTTCCTTTTCCTGAAACCCTCCAACCAAACGCCCCCTAATTGAGTTATTTGGAGTGAGAATAGACTATATAAATCGATTAAATCACCTAATTCGGGACTTTTTGCCAATTTAAAACTTGAATTTCACA
The DNA here is from genome assembly GCA_947683365.1 of Euphorbia pulcherrima. Classification (NCBI taxonomy): domain Eukaryota; kingdom Viridiplantae; phylum Streptophyta; class Magnoliopsida; order Malpighiales; family Euphorbiaceae; genus Euphorbia; species Euphorbia pulcherrima. Next base: position 17,768,425 of record CANTUS010000001.1, on the reverse strand, counting down.
TTTAAGGTTCTTAGGTTTTTAGAGAAAGAAAGCTTCATAAAACTAAGGAAACTTGATTAATTCGGGCTCCTAAGTATTATTAGGCATAATCTTTTAGTCTAAACTCTAAAATCAAGAAGAAATCATAGGTTAAAATGAGCTTAAATAGGATTTAGAGACTTTCTCTCACGAAATCATTAAAATTCGTCACTAAGTTCGTCGCCTTTTCCGTCACTACTTCATCGGATTTTCGTCACAAATTCGTCACAAAGTTTGCCAAATGTCCGGTTTGAGTCTCAAAATGTGGATTCACGACCTAGAGGTAACAATACTGAGTTCCAGTCTATTTTAATTAATTTATTTAAGTGTTCTTGCTGCTTCTTGGTTGTTTTCGGGGTGGTTATCCCCTTTCTTTAGGTATTTTTGCAAACATCTTTCCCGGTATTTTTTGGTTCTTTTTTCGTCCCTAAGTCAAAAAATCAAAGTTATTTCGTCATTTCAATTCCAGATCTATTGAAATATCGTGGTAATCGGCTTAAAATCTTGGTAATCTTGAGTTTTCGGGTGTAAAAATATCGATTTCCGTCCGTTTGGCATTTTTTTGTTCAACCGCTCTGGCGACGCGTCAACCGCTGCAACGGCAGCTGTTGAACTGCTATGGCAGCGGCTCAGATGCTCGTCCCAGCGCTTGGACTGGCAAAAATGCCAAAAGGTCCTTGTTTTGTGTGTTTTGGCCCCGTTTTATCTTTTTCTTGCGTTTTTTACCCTGATTTTCACCCGAAAAATTCCCAAAAATCACATATAATTTGGAATTTAATAATATATTTTTAATTCATTTTTATTGTGTTATTAATTATTTATTTGGTTAAATGTCTATTTAATGGCTTAAAATGGCTTTTCCACCGAATAAATTCTTAATTAATCTTTTTACCATAATTTAAAATCCAAAAATATTCTGTAATTTCCTTAATTAATTTTAGGTTGTTTAGTTTACTTAATTAATTATTAGGTTGCTTAGATAATTAATAAATGCTCAAAAGATGTGTTTTTAGCTCCGAAAAATCCTAAAAATATGTTTTCCTCCATGTATGATTTATTTTCTGCCTTATTATTATTTGTGCATTATTTGCTATTTATTCGTGTGTGATTTGTCATTTCTTGGAGCTGCTTCAGGGTTGGTAAGCCCAGTTGAGACCTAATCTCGATCTCTTTTCATTTATCCGTTTTATTTTTTCGTACTAGAAAAAATGTATATGTATTTTTAAAGCCATGTAATAATTATTTATTTGCTTTATTTATCGCTTTATCGCATGATTCGCCGCATGATGTATGGATTATTTTAACCGAAAAACTCTAAGAAGAACTAAAGTCACCTTTATTAAAATGTAAATGGTTTGATTTAATAAATGAAAAGTAGGCAACATCATCCGAACTCGGAATTTCTGTTTTAAGGTGCGCTCTAACCACCCGGTGGGAATATCGTACCTAAATTTCTGAAAGAGCTAAACCGGGTGGCGACTCTATCTTAAAATACAGGATTTCGGGGTCTCGTATCTCTTAACATTTAAAATTGGACTAAAACATCGACTTTAACATCGATTTTATCAGTCTATCTTTTCATCACACTAAATCGAGGTCAATACTTTGGCTCGCTTCATCGCGCTTATTTCTCTTCCCGCTTCTCACGCAGGACGGGAAAAAGGTCATCCGCTCACAGTGGCGACTCCGCTGGGGATTTTCTCTTAACTTAAAATTTGAAAAATCGCTTTCATTTTTTAACTTTGGTTAAAGGATTTTGATGATGTGTTGAAATCATTTTTAAATCAAAGCTTTATTTCTTATGCCTTTTGAATTCATTGTGTGGTTAGATACTATGTTAATGTGCCATCATCTCACCCCATAAAGCTCACTTGTATACCTCATACCCGCCAGGAATTAGGGATATTTGTGGATGGATCACTCGTTTCAACCAACGAGTAATTCCTTATATAGCACTCATTTGAGGAGTGGTCGAGTTACGCGGACTCAAGGTAAATGGGAACCTTCTATAGTATTGTTCTATAATACCAGCAGTTTGAGACTAAGAACTACGTTAGATAAAGCAATAGCAACTTCCCCTTAGGAAATCACCAAAACATGCTTGTTTTAGATTTAGGCTGCATACTCAATTGTTGTTCGTTGGCGTTTGAGTTAAGACCCATATCTTTTGAACGGCGTTGTGCGAGAGTCATAAGGTTGGAAGACGTTCGCTTTTCGCATACTTTTTGTGTTGTGCTCATGCATACACACCTCATGCATAGGCCGACTGTGGCCGACTTTTATTTTGTGTTTTCTTACTTTCCTCTCAGTTGAAGTGGGACTTTAACAAAATTCCTGAGATAGTTTGAGTCCTGAGGAACCGTATCTAGTTTGCTAGGCATAGCGAGGGATTCGCACGTCTCACGTATTTTGGGGTTAAGCTTTGCATCATCAGTTTTTCTGCTCTCTACCTCTCTAAACCACCCTTGTATGTACGGCATTCATCACTTGAGTTATTATGTAATCATTCACTTCATCCATGGTTCGATTCAGGCTGATCATCTTTTGATTTCTCAGTTAGGTCGAGACGTCCTCGCCATCACGGTCCTCTTTGACTTCGACTAGATCTTTGTTTGGTTCACCGGTCAGTGATTTCCTTTCCAGTTTCAGAATTTGCTTTGTCTGTCATATATGATTCACCTCCAGTCATTGGGATTCCATCTGAGGGTGCTCCTCCTCCTCTTGCTCCTCCTTAAACCGATCAGAGTTAGTCACAGTTAGGCACAGAGATAGCTGGCACTATGGCCATGTTTTTGCAGTCTAATCTATTATGTATTTCTATCCAAGAACAAGTCTGATCAGCTCTAAGAGAAGAGAGAGATGCTCAGTGACCATTAGGGCCCGTGTTTCAAGCTCAGGGATAGTTAGAGACCGCTCAGAATGGACCTAGTCAGGCTCTGCCCGTTCAGCATCAGTTTTTAGCTCTACCACTCCCACCTATCCTACCGAGTTAGTTTCAGTTTGGTCCGACCTCAGTTTAGCCTCCCCTATCTTTTACTCCACTAACATTCGCCTTTCCTCCTCCTCCACACTTGAGACCTACCGCTCAGGCTCCCATCTTTCCCGCTTTCTCAGGGGGTTTTACACCATAAATGGTTGTTCCCTCTAGCTATTTTTTCATCCCTCCGACACCGTCGATATCCTTTGCGTCGTCACCTCCCAATTTTATGGTCACTCTGCGTGGGACTACTTACCCTCAAAACCCTTTTGCTCGTCCCCAAGTTGAGATTCCAAATCCTCCACCCTTTCAGTTTGGAGCCACTTTCATGCATAACAACCAGGTCACACAACCTTCGGGTATGACACCAATCGACTAGGTCAAGCAATCTCTGGGCGTGACACCCAAAATGGCGGCATTTTTTAGGCAACTACTGGCCAACAATGAAGAGAAAGAGGAAGAGAGGGATAAATATTGGGTCCTGAAGAACTTCTTGATGCCAAGAATGGAAGCCTACTCCGATAAGGGACCTCCTAAATCCCACATCTTGATGTACAAGCAAATTATGCGTATTTAGAAGACAAGTGATAAAGTTCTTTCTAATTTATTTCCGTGTACTTTGTCAGGGCCGACGCTTGAATGGTATAACACCCTCCTTGAGTTGACAATCTAAGATCGGAAGCTCCTTTTCGAAGCCTTGATTGGTCACTATGGTTTCAATTCGACCTAGGAAACCACTATTCAGCACCTCAAGGCCATTAAGCAAAAACAAGACGAGTCCTTTAAGTCCTAATTTAATAGGTGGATGGCCACTCGAAATTTATTAAAACAAATGCTCAGTTTGAAGGAGATGATCCCAAAACTTCTCAATGGAGCTCTCTTGATTATCCGCAAAGAAATGGAAATCGATTCTTACGAGTAGTACACAAAAGTCTTTGAGAAGGCTAAGAAAATAGAGCTTCATGAAGAGAAAGAGAAAGCTAACAAGCCAAGTGGTGATGAACCCTGGTTTAATAAGAACAATAGTTTCAAAACTTTTGAAGTTTGTCCTGTCCCGGCCTAGGAGAAGACACCCACAATTCAAGTCATCACTCAAGAGAGTGTCTCCGCAGTTCAAGCTGCACCAGTTCGGACACCTGCTCAGAAAGCGTTCGTGTCTCAATGGAAGCTCCCTCTTAGTGTCTTGTTTGCCAAGTTGCGAGAGAAAGGCATGCTTAACCCTCTTCACAAATATCGCACTCCCACGCTCGAAGAAAAAGGGAATTTTTTGTCGCTATCATGTTCAGGTAGGGCACAGAATAGATCAATTCAAACCTTTGGGCAGGGCCATTTGGCACTTGGTAAGAGAAGTAAAAATGGATCAGCCAACTAGAAAGACCAGTACCGAGGAGAAACCATCACCGAGCTCAGATGGCGAGGTGGGCGCGATCAATTCTTGTCTCCCCGAGGAAATTGTGTTAGCTATAGTCTTCTCCAGTTCAATTGACACCACTATGGAAGATAATTCTATCACTAAAGCTAGCAAGAATCTTGCGAGGTCTCTAGCAAAGGAAGGAAACAAGTCATCAATCGAACAAGTGAAAGTTCTAGGTCTCGACCTGGACGACATGCCAATGAAAGCTATCGAGGATGCCTAATCTACCAGCTCTAACAATCAAGACCCTCCGCTTGTGGAGGATGACTATCTATGATTTGATTTTCTTTTTCTAGTATTTAGATGTGAACAACTCTGCCTCTAAGGCATTTTTTATTCAATCAAAGACTCTCTTTTTGCTTATCTGCTTGATGTTTCGCCCGATGGGTCCATGCATTCATTTTTTCACAAGCATAACGTGTTTAGTATTCATGACATTTCTTTAACTAAAATAAATTTGAGTACATGTAATGGTAACCATTTCTAATGACCTAACCTCTGAGAGAAAAAGAGAGATAAATAAAAGTGCTTAAAGATCATGTTAACACTTTTGCCTGGTCATACCTAGACACACTTAGGGTTGATCATCATATTGTCGAGCATCACATCTTCACGCCTAAAACAGAAAAAGAAGCTCATTTCTTCCTTGGATAGGTTCAATATGTCAATCATTTCATCACTCACTTCAAACTATAGAAGCCGATTGTGGAGAAGGAGCAAAGCCAAACCACCTTCGACAGAACTAAGGATTACCTTTTCTTAAGTAATCCTTCACTTAGGGTTAATTATTAGGATGCTTAGACAATTATTAAATACCCAAGAAGATGTGTTTTTAGCCCCGAAAAACCGTAAAAAATATTTTTCTCCATGTTTGATTTATTTTCCTGCCCCTTGATTATTTGTGCATTATTTACGATTTATTTGTGGGTGATTTATTATATTTGGAGTTGCTTCGGGTTTGGTAAGCCCGGTTGAGACCCAATCTTAGTCTTCCTTTATTTATCTGTTTTATTTTCCCGCACTAGAAAAAAATGTATAAGTATTTGTAAAGCCATGTAATAATTATTTTATCTGCTTTATTTACTGCTTTTTGCATGCTGCACTGTGTGATGTATGGATATTATAACCAAAAAATCTAATTAGGAGGATTTAAATCGCATAAGAACTTAAAGTCACCCTTATTAAAGTGTAAACTGTTTGATTTAATAAATGAAAAGCAAGCAACATCATCCGAACTCGGAATCTCTGTTTTAAGGTGCGGTCTAACCACCCGATGGGAATATCGTACCCAAATCTCGGTAGAGCTAAACCGGGTGGCGACTCTGTCTTAAAATACAGGATTTCGGGTCTTGTATCTCTTAACAGTTAAAATTGGACTAAAACATCAACTTCAACATCGATTTTGTCAGTCTATCTTTTTATCACGCTAAATCAAGGTAAATCCTTCGGCTCGCTTCACCGTGCTTATTTCTCTTCCCGCTTCTCATGCGGGTCGGGAAAAAGGTCGTTCGTTCACACCTGGCAGCTCGACCCCAGCCCGAGAGATAAATGGGCAAAAGACCCCAAATCACAACCAAATTACCCAGAAAAGCAAGTAAAAAACTCACAAAGGGAACTCGAAAATTATACCTTTAAGCCGTGAATTCACACTTCTAGACTCGAATCAACCCTTGGAAAGTCCCTTTTTGATGATTTTGGGTAGTATTTTATTGAAATGATTTTGGGCACTATTTAGAGGATTAGCCTTTAAAAACCTATTTAAGATGTATATTTGACAATGAAAGCTAATTTTAACCATTATGTTAGCTAAATGATAAGTTTGTGTACCTTTATGTCAAGTTTTGAAGTTCATGTACCATCATGTTAGTAAAGCTATAGTTTGTATACCATTGATGATTTTAACCCAGTTATAAAGTTGATTTGTAAATAAAAGGTGAAAATATTATGAATTTTCTTGTTATTTTTTAAAAATTTGTGCAATCAGGCTTACATTAAATTGAAAGAAAAATTCCCTCAACCTGAATATGGTTCGAGCCTGAGACTTTTAGAGATCACATGTTTAGTCTTAACCATCAGGCTAAGACTTTACGATTAAAAAAAACGAGAATCCTCCCAATAGTTTGATACATAATATAAAAACAACTCAACACATGTAATACAAGGATTTTTAAAACATAGATTGCAAAACTGAAACATCAAACACAATCTTTGCACTTGACTAACTATTTTTTTATCTATTTTTCAAAACATTTCATTTTAACAAGAATAAAAAAGACCTAATAAACTCCACCAAATCTTTTAAAGAATTATAAGACGAACCATCTTCACTTATTTCCAGTTCTACTTTGTGTTTCAACTCCATAGCCCTCTCCCTCATTTCCTTCCCTTCTTCATCACCCATTAACCTTCTCACAGCTTTCTCTACATCTCCTCTCTCCAATTCATCCTTGTCTAACTGCAAACCAACTCTCCACCCTTCACTTACCAATCTAGCACTCACCTTCTGGTCTCCAAAACCCGGTCTACACAACAATGGAACCCCTTCACATGTACTCTCTAATATCGAATTCCATCCACAATGGCTCCAAAACCCCCCAACCGCTTTATGTTCCAAAACCTCCCTTTGAGGCGCCCATTTTACAATAATACCCCTCTCTTCTACACATTCTTTAAACCCTTCAGGCAATTCTTCAATCCATTCTGAACCATTGACTGAGCCAGGCCGAATCACCCATAAGAAAGGCTGCATAATGTTGGCCAAGCCCCAGACCATTTCAGCTATGGCTTTTTCTGAAACCGTTACAAGGCTCCCTGGGCTTATATAGAGTACGGAATTGGTGGCTTGCTTGTTGAGCCACGATATGCAGCTTTTATCTTCTTCTAGAAAGCTAGATAGTGTTGACAGGGGGGCGATTTTGTGGAGTGGTCCGATTGGGAAGATTGGGACTTGGCACTGTTGTTTGAACTGTGATAATGATGAGTCTTCAAGGCAGCTCATTGTGTTGCAAATTACAGCCTTGGATGTTGCTATGTTCATTGCACTAGATATGAGCTTAAAGAAGCTTTGTACCGACCCGAAATTTGAAATGGGCAGATCCTTGAGTCTTAGTATAGGATGCTCTGGCGCTGGTTCATGTGACGTAGGATCTGCCATACGGTAGCATAAGCAAGTGATTATGGATTTTGTAGTTGGTTATTGAGGAGTTTCTTACTTACTAAATCTACTCAAGTTGAAATTCAACTATTGATATGAGTGACTATGATAGGATTATGCTAATATTAATATTATAGGAATATATTTTTTGATTGACTATGATAAGATCTATAATAGTCTCTTTCTTGAAAGAAATCTAGAGTTTATAAGATTCAACTTGAATTTTTGGATTTATGGTGTTCTTTAAGGCACAAAGCTGATACTACATCATACTGAAATTTGTATTGAGAAATTTGAATAATTTTTAGACATGCAAATTATATAAAACTTATGGAAAAATGACAATCAACACACTATTAGCATGTATGCTCATGAGACCAAGATGTGTACAAATTTTAGTGTCATTAGCACACATCAAACTTATTCTTCTAACAGGTAGGGTCGGGTTTTTCAAGCATTTAACTACAAACATCAACGTAAACCCATCCAATGACCATATAATTTTATTTTCTCGCGCTTAATTTGTGTACACTAAAATTTTTAGACTAAAATTGAATTAAAAAAGAATTAGTTGCAAATTTTTTTATATTTAAATCTATTGGTTGGACCAGAATTTGTAACTCTAGAAATCTAAGATACGGATACAGTGAAGTGAGGTGGAGTAAAGTTAAATTTTTTCAATGTATTTTTTTAATAAATAACACAATTATAATTCCACACAATTTTTGTAATTAATACGTTCAGTAATTTTGAGATTAATTCATTAACAAAAGTGAGAATAAGTCAAACGCTAAAAGGAAAACGTTATTTATTGAGGGGAAAGGGTTTTCTAAAGTAACTTTAGAGTAAAGTTAGAGAGAGATAGAGATAAAAGAAGTGAGAGAAGAATTTTGTTAGGAGTTGTGTAATCAATCTTAGTCATTCAAAACGTAATGAATGGTTAGATATTGCTCAACTTTACTCTAAAGTTATTTTTTAACTTTAGAGAATCTTAAGACACAACTACGAAGAGAAAGTCTGCTGTTACACGCACCTGGTAAGGGGAGAACACCTTGTGCCCTGAGCTGGAAAGTTGGACTGCTGCGAACAACGTATGTGATAGCATTTGTGGTCCTGAACAATATGCTTGGAATCCCCAAATTACAAGCCACAGCTTTCGCAAAGTAGGAGATTTCATCGTAAATTACACACACAATTTCATGATCCTGTTCCATCATCTTTTCTAAGCCATCCTGGAAAGGTGCTTCAGATTTGGCGTTCAGAACCAAAACAATCCCAGTTTTGTCTGGAGAAGACATATCTTGCTGTGACAAGTTCCCTCCAATTGCCACAAGATTGAACTGCGGATGGTTTGAAGGGTTAGGGGAGTTGAGATTGGTATATTGAGCTATTGTAATAAGAACGCCTCTTGATTGAAGAGTTGCAGCTAGTTGAAGCATTGGATTTAATTGGCCTTGGAGTGGACTGGGCACTAGAACCACTCGACCTTGTTTCTGCTGTTGATATTTCATTTCCCTCTTACAAAAGAAAAATTTGGATATCGTGATATTATCAATGAGCTAAGTTAGGCTACATATTGATGGGTTTATATTAACCTCCTTGTGGTTGGTAAGGATTGAAAATAAACCCATTTGACTCCAGATAAGGTTATTAAGGACCAATTATGAGTCTGACACACTGTACACAGGCCAATGCATGTATGTGGACCAATGACGTTTTATACGTTTCAAAACTCCAAGGACAATAATTTACCACTATATTTGGTAGTTGTCAGAAATATAAAATAATTGCCTTAGTATTAACAAGTAGAAAAAAACGTCTACATGGTTTGGCCATCTCTGCGTATGACTTCCACTTGTCGTTTGGGAATCTATCATTACTTTCCAAACACTGGACTATGACTTGAGACCTTAAACCAACTAAAAAAATTGCAAGCTTTACGTTGCTGGATAACAGAGTTACTCTATGTTTTCTCCAACTGAAACCTACAAGAACAAAGTTCTTTTTTTAATTAAAGGCATAGTCCGGAGAACCGGGCTCGAATTTTATTAAATAGACGAAAAGAAACAAAAAGATAAAAAGCAAAAAACAATAATTGTCAAACAACCATTAAGGCAGTAAAAAAGTACTATCAACTAAGGAGAATAGGAGGTTCGCGTTCCCGTTTAACTTGTTCCCTGCTCTCCCGCTTAGCTTGTTTTCTAAAGGGAACAAATTCTCATAATAAAGTATTAACTTATTTTCATAAGCGCAGAATCATTGATTGATAAATGTTGCCTTCTGTCTTAATTAAAAACTTGGTCGTATATGTTTCTTGAAGATCTCAGATTCTTTTGGTGTGGAAACTACCATTCTGCTACTTATTCAATTCAGGAAAAAACGAAAAGCATTGACAAGAAGAATGCCAAACAAACAATTACAATTCAATACAATGCCAAACAAACAATTACAATTCAATACACATTCAGAACAAAAGAGCATTACATCGTCATGAGTCACTCCAAAAAGGAAAATAGAAATTGGAAAAAGACTAAGGTAGCGTTTAGTTCACGGAATGCTTATTCCAAAAAATGAATGGAAGAATGTCAAGTATAATACATTATTTGTTTAGAATCCGTCATCGCTTGGAATAGCTATTCCATCCGATGACAGATTCTAGACAAATAAGGGACCATGTTTGATATATTTCCATTCATTTATATTCCAATCCATGGAATAGGAATTACGCCAGCCAAACCAGCCCTAAGTGTTACACAACATTCTACAATCAGTCAAACAGTTGTGCAAAACATGGTTGGAAAATTCCTTTGATTACATCATTTTCCCATTCAACAGTTTTCCACCAATTTCCTTCTGCTTCAATCACCATTTCATTCAAGTCGCCACTTTTGGAACTCAGTGGAAGTTTTTTAAGAAGTGGGCAGTCAATCACTTTGATCCTACGAAGATGATGGAAAGGCAATGCCCTCAAATATATACTTTTCAATTCCGGCAAATATTCTAGACTGAGAATCTCAAGTTTTTCGAATAACTTCCATTCTTCTATTCCCTCCAAAATTTGATCTAGTTGCCCATTATTAACAATCTCTTCCATTTGTTCACAATTTTTGACTCTCAAAACTTTAAGCTTGGGGGCTACAATGACCCATGTGACCTCCTGCAGACTAAAGCAATTTTCCAGAGTAACTTCTAGAAGTCTTTCAAAGCATTTATTGGCTAGCATGATCTTAGAACAATATTGTAGATTGACAGTTTCCAGATTTTCAACTTGATGAATTTCAAGTGTAATTAAATTTTTCATGGTTGTCAAGGTTGAAATATTAATTGACTTTGTACCCCAAAAGACTTCAAGTGATAGGGACTGAATACAGCTTAAAAGTCGAGGATTGTCCAAAAGTTTGTTCATAGCTGAGACACATGTTATTGTAATACTCAACACTTCAAGATGTTCCAAATGTAACAAAGAATCTAAATCCATATTTCGAACCAATAGAATATTATCTTCCTCTACTTCCACAGAATATCCACAACGAAATATTTTTAGAACTTGCAATTGAGACAAACTAGATATCAATTCCTTAGGGACCACACGCAATTGTTCGTCATGTTCTAAATTTAGACACTTCAACTTAGTTAACTCTTTTAGTTCAACTGGCAACCGTTCTATCCATGTATGTGATAAGTTAAGATTATGGAGTGAAATCAGCTTCGAGATCTCCTTTGGAACTTCCTCAACTCCGCTATTCGATAGATCTAGAACTGTTAAACCATTCATAAACTGAGAGAAATCGCCTTTTATCATGATGAAGGGATTTTTATTGAGTAAAAAGGTGAAAAGTTTTTCTGAAACAACTGCAACATTTTGGATGGCATCTCCTGTTGTTGCAATCCATCCTACAGACTTTTCGAGCTTCTCGATATCGATTAGTTCAAGAAATCGAGCATTCTTGAACATTTGTGACTCAAATGCCATCAATAAAGCAATATCACGAATCATATCTTGCAATTTTACAAAAATATCATTTTCTTCTTCAAGTAAACCTGCTTGGATTAATGCATTCACAAAATTGTATCCCACATTTACAGCATCATTACTAGTGCCAAAAAGTTGTTCACAAATCCAAAAATCTATCAAATCATTCTTATGAATAGTGAAATCCTCAGGAAACAAGCTAAAGTAGGAAAGACAAGATTTAATTCTATCATCCCTCAAACTATCAAGACAAAAGTTGAAGAGTATGTCTGTGTTCATACCTGGCTTCTCAGTTTCAGCCATTTCTATCTTGTTTAGAGCATGAACCCATTCTTCATATGTCTTCCTGCCGGTCATAGCACGACCAAGAGTACAAATCAAAATGGGCAAACCTTGACACTTATTTATGAAGCTTCGAGCCAAGTAAAAAATTCTTTGATCCATAGAATCTGCTTCGAACTCAAAATTATCCCAAAACAGTATCCAAGATTCGTTCATTGAACGTGCTTCTAACTCCACCACGTGTTGAACGAACATTAGTTTACACACATCTTTGGAACGTGTTGTAAATATTACCTTGGACTGGTTCGGTAATATCTCTTCCAGATATGGAACTCCCAGCTCTCTAAGATCCAGTGGGCTCCAAATATCATCCAAAAATAATGCAAACTTCTTTAGGCTAAGTTGTTCATGGATGATTTCTGCCTTTTCCTTGAATATTTTGTCTACCCATTGGACATCGAAAAGGCCAATGATTTTGGCGATGTCATCCTGAAGCTTTTCAATTGATAATTTTGATGATAAAGTGACCCATATAAGAATGTCAAATTGTTTGGTTTTGAGAAATTTCTGATTGAGCAACTTCATAAGGGTAGTTTTGCCGGTTCCTCCAGGACCCCGTATGGCAATTGATTTGCTGGATCTATCTTCCATCCAAAAGCTAGCTTCGTGTAGCTGCCTGTTTAATCCTCTGATTCGTTTTACCATTTAGGAAAGATAAAAGGAATGAGAGAGTAATCTGATTGAAGATAAATGGCTGCACAAAGATGAAAGACAATAAAAGACTAGAGCTTGAAATTTGTACAGGTTTACAGATAATTAGCATTGACTTTTGATGAGCTACTAGCTGATACCAACTCAGATTCATATGACAGCAGAAAAATTAAATATTGGATCCAGTGTTATTAATTATAGGGCTTTTGTTTCAGATACCTTATAATGGGTTTCACTTTCAATCCATACAATTAGCCCATTTAGTAAATACCGTATATAAACCCATTTGACTCCAGATAAAGTTATTGAGGACCAATAATGATTCTGCTATACACAAATTCAAACTTTGACTTCCCCGTTTATTAGTAGTAATTTCAACAATTAATAAAAATACTAACTTCTTATACTTCAAAACTCAAAGAGCAACAATTTACCACTATATATGGTAGTAAAAAAATGTCACAATGTTCATAGGGTGGATGTTACTGGGTTCAGGCAGGACACACTTTAAAACTGTGGACATCTAGACGTCAATGTAGGCGGTATCAAGCAACTGATGCAGAATAGAACAACTTGGTCACTCTCACACTTAAATCCAGAATAGAACAAATTTCAGTCCTAATCCTAATGCTGTTTTGATAAGCAAAGGCTTAAAATGCATTAATGCAGTTCAACTTAGCTTTCTATTTCTATACAGATTTCTTTACAAAAAAAAATTTGTGAATAATGGTCCCAATTGTCATGTTGTTGAGATGGTAGCAGAATATACAAGATTGGTTTTAACGCATAAAAAAAGGAGGAATTTCCAGCTTTTTGGCGGAGGGTGTAAAAAAAAGGTACGTAGTTACATCAGGATATGGATCACCATGCCCGAGCATGAATTTCTCTGTCGAACACATAGGCGTGGAAACTGGCTTGGCATTGTGCATCTGATATCGTCGAAGAAGATCCTGAATATACTTGGATTGACAAAGAAATAACCCCCATATTGCCTGAATTCCAAGAAAATACTCAAGTTTGCCCATGTCGCGAATGGCAAACTCACGTTGTAGCTGACCAATAACACTAGAAATAAAGGAAGAATCATTCCCCATGAGGAGAATGTCATCAACATAGATGAGGCAAAAAATCATAACAGACTTTTGCCGGAACCAATACAAAGAAACATCAGATTTGGAACCATGAAACCCGAGCTGAAGAAGAAAGTCCGTCAAGCGACGATGCCACATACGAGGAGCCTGTTTAAGGCCATACAGAGATTTCTTCAGTCGGCACACATAATCAAGACGAAGAGGATCAACAAATCCCGGAGGTCGTGTCATAAACACTTTCTCCTCCAATTTACCAAGCAAAAAAGCATTGGAGACATCCAGTTGAGTAACTCGCCAATTAAGAGAGACTGCAAGAGATAGCAATAACTGTATTGTTGCCAGCATAGTGACCAGATTGTATGTCTCAAAATAATCAACACCAGGACGCTGATGAAATCCTTTGGCAACCAAGCGTGCCTTATACCTGTCAATAGTACCATTAGGTTTCTGTTTAACACGATACACCCATTTACAACCAACAATGTTTTGAGAAGGAGGACGAGGTACGAGTTCCCAAGTACCATTATGAATGAGAGCATTATATTCCTCAGTCATAGCAAGACTCCATTGAGGATCTTTAGACGCCTGTGTGTATGAAGTTGGTGGTTCCATAACATGTAACAAGTCAAATAGAACACATGGTCGAAGAGAACCAGTCAATAGCCTAGTGGTCATCCGGTTTTGGTTTGGGGGAGGTTCGGTTTGGGGGTGGTGAGATGTGGGGTTTGGAAGAGGGTCAGGGGAAGCAGAATGTGAGGCTGGGTTTGAGCTTTGTGATGGATTGGAAGGCTAAATTGGCGAGGTGATGGGTGTGGGTTTCGGGCTGGTCTGTCCGGAGGTGGCGGGCTGTTCGTTAGCAGGGGTATGGTGGGGGACAGTGTAGGTGTAGGTTGTGAGGGAGTAGGTTGGCTGTAACACCCCCTTTATATGGGGTGCTAGAGCAACCATAAACACCCAATAAACAACTCTACTCCACTATATAAAGTTCAATCCTTATAGATTTAATATGTACAAATACAAATATAGCGTTCCAAACTCCAAATTATTCTCCAAATATTTCTCACACTATCTAGTACATGCCATTATTCTACAAACCATAATATTACATTAAAATACAAATCCACCTTGAGTCTTTCCTTATTTGCGCTTCAAGCTGATCCACTTATTCCACTTTGGTCCAAGCTATCTATAAGTTCTCCACCTACGTGTAGAAAAAAAAAACTACACGCTAAGCAATTTGCTTAGTGGTGTCCATATAAGAAATATAACAACTTTGAACATTTTTAACACTTTATAATAGAAACCAAGATTGTTCATTAGTCAAAAACAAATTAACCAACTTTATGGAACCAAATCACAAAACTTATATAGTAATCCTTTCGAAGTACAATCAAATTTATATCCAATTTTTCCAAACACTTTAACCACATATTGCCCAAAGTAAACAAGTCCTGAATAACGGTAAAATGGATACGGGAGCTGACAAGCCCGAAGTCGAAGCTTCAATATATATATATATATATATATATATATATATATATATATATATATATATATATATATATATATATATATATATATCGGCCAAAGCCCGAAGCCAAAGCTTTAATTGTTTGTACAGTACTGTACCCCCCTTTATTGGCGCCAATCTACCCTGACTCCTATTCTACTCGTTTAATAAGGGCAATAAATCAAAGTAACATCTTAAAAATTCCAGTATAAACCATCAATCATAATTAAACATAACTTCAGTAATTAAGAAATTCAAATCCCAAATTTTTAAGCATCAAACTTCAATTAAAACTCAAAAAAATCAATATTTATACTTTCCAGAATTTTTCCAGGTTTCATAACCTGACTTCCCCTACATTTTTCACTATTAAAACAGCATCCAATCGAAGAACTTTCTTCTAAACATAATTAGACACATGTCTTGGCTTTCCAAATCCACCAGAATCACAGAAATCCAAATTTTATAACCAAAGTTATGATCAAAATACTAAACAGTTTACCAAGCTGAGATTTTTCGAAAACAGATTTCGTGACTCAACTTCAAACGAAAATTTCACATTGAAAACGAACGAAATTTAATAAGGTTTCTTCTGAACATATATTCCTTACTTTTTGTAGATATCAATAAAATCAAGAATTCAAATCGGATTTATATAACGAGAGAAAACATTAAAACAAAATAGGTATACAAATCTGGAAAATTTTCCGAAAAACCGAGAAATCAAAATTTGAGACACAAACCTTTTTCTAAGCTCTTTCTAGCTCTCTTCTACCTCTTTTGCCTTTGATTTGCTTGCACTAGTTTCCTCTACAACAGCCATATATAATTCTATCAAGATATTGTATAAATAAACTTCCTAATACCATAAATATGCTTAATCTACCATGAATTCTACTAATTAAGCTTTAATTTCATCAAAAATCACTCACCTCAAATTCGGGTTACTATTCATATGAATCTTAATATCTGAAATCCTCCTCTTCTAGTCTTGATTTACTGAAATTGATGATGATAGAGGGCTTAAGGATCGATTTCTAATAAGAATTTAAAGTTGAATCGAAGAAATCGAAAGTTTTTAGATTAGGGAAAAATTTGGTAATGGAAAGGAAGAAATGGAGAAGGAAATGAAAAAATGATGGAGAAGAAGAGAAGAGGCTGGAATGTATTGGGTTTTTGTTTTGTTTTTTTTTCCAATTTCTAATAATACCCTTGAACAAATAATTAAATGTCCAATTCATCCCTCTTACTTAATTAACTCTTATTTCCTCATGTCTTATATCCAATAACAATAATAATAACTACAAAAATAATTTCCATGATATTTTAATACCATAATAATTTATTATAAGCAAATTTTTAGAAATTTCTGTTCGTTACAATTCTCTCCCTCTTATGAATTTTCGTCCCGAAAATTTCCTAAAAACAGTTGCGGATATTGAGTTTTAATTGTATCCTCCGATTCCCAAGTTGCTTCTTCAACGTTATGATTCCTCCAAAGTACTTTTACCAAAGGAATAGACTTATTTCTCAATTGTTTAACTTCTCTCGCCAAGATTTGTACCGATTCCTCTTCATACGTCAGGTCGGGTTCGATTTTTACGACATCAGGAGATAAGATATGTGATGGATCTGATCTGTATCTCCTTAATATTGACACATGGAACACATTATGAATTTTGTCGAGTGTCGGGGTAGGGCCAACCGATAAGCTACCGGTCCAACCTTCTCTATAACCTCATATGGGCTAATAAATCTCGGACTGAGCTTGCCATTTTTGCCAAATAGCAGGACTTTCTTCTAAGGAGATACTTTGAGAAATACTTTATCCCCCACTTCATAAGTAATGTCTTTTCTTTTTAGATCAGCATAAGACTTTTATCTATCCGATGCAGCCTTCAATCTCTCTTGAATAAGTTTTACCTTCTCCTTTGTCTCCTGAATCAAATCTACTCCCACAATCTTGTTTTCACCAAGTTCGGTCCAATATAATGGAGTTCGACATTTTCTTCCATACAATGCTTCATATGGCGCCATTTGTATGCTTGACTGATAGCTATTATTATAGACAAACTCCATGAGGGACAAATACTTATCCCAACTTCCCTCAAATTCAATGATACAACTTCTCATCATGTCTTCCAACACCTGAATTACTCTTTCAGATTGACCATCTGTTTGAGGATGAAATGAAGTACTGAAATGAAGTTTACTACCTAAGGCTTCTTGCAATTTCTTCCAAAATCTCAAAGTAAATCTTGGATCTCGATCAGAAATGATTGAAATAGGCACTCCGTGTAGTCGCACTATCTCATCTACATATAACTGAGCCAACCTATCAAGTGAATAATCCATCCTAACTGGAAGAAAGTGGGCAAACTTTGTCAATCTATCTACAACAACCTACACTGCATCATGTTTCTTCTGTGTAAGTGGTAAAGACGTCATAAAGTCCATTGTGAGTCTTTCCCATTTCCATTCTGGAATTATTATTGGTTGCAACAATCCAGAAGGAACTTGATGTTCTACTTTCACCTGTTGACAAGTTCGACATTGAGCAACATACTTAGTAATGTCTTTCTTCATTCCATTCCACCAATAATGGCTCTTCAAATTTTGGTACATCTTGTTTGCTCCTGGATGCATCGCATAAGGACTACTATATGCCTCTTGTAAAATATTCTTCTTTAATTCTTCATTGTTTGGCACACACAGTCTATCTTTAAAATATAGACATCCATCTTCTCGAACCATATAGTTGTCTACGATACCCACTTGTGTCCTTACTCGAATGACCTTGAAGTCATCATCTTCATTTTGTGCTTGCTTAACCTGTTATAGTAGTACAGGTTGAATCTTCAATTCTGCAATTAAGGCTCTACTACTGGTAAGAGCTAACCCCATATTCATAGCCCTTAGTGCCATTATTGTCTTTCTATTGAGAGCATCTGCCACTACATTAGCCTTTCCTGGATGGTAATCAATAAGACAATCGTAATCTTTAATGAATTCCATCCACCTTCTTTGCCTTAAATTCAACTCCTTCTGTGTTGGTAAATATTTCAAGCTTTTGTGATCTGTATAAACATAACATTTTTCTCCATAAAGATAGTGTCGCCAAATTTTCAAGGCAAAGACTATTGCAGCCATTTCCAAATCATGAGTAGGATAATTCCTTTCATGATTCTTCAATTGCCTAGACGCATAGGCAATCACTTTTCCTTCTTGCATCAAAACACACCCAAGACCACTATAAGAAGCATCACTATAGATTATAAAATCTTTTCCAGGCTCTGGTTGGGTAAGGATGGGTACTTTTATCAACATCGCCTTCAACTTCTCAAAACTTTCTTGGCACTTATCATTCCACTCAAATTTTGCATTCTTTTTAAGTAGTTTTGTCAACGGGGCAGCAATGACTGAAAATCCCTTCACAAATCTTCTATAATAACCTACTAAGCCAAGGAAACTTCTGACTTCTGTAGGGTTCTTTGGTGGTTTCCATTCGACAACTGCTTCTATCTTTTTAGGATCCACTTTAATTCCTTCTACAGAAACAACATAGCCTAAGAAAGAAACTTCTTCAAGCTAAAACTCACATTTGCTAAGTTTAGCATACAATTTATTTTCCCTCAAAGTTTGGAAGACTATCCGCAAATGTTGATCATGCTCTTCCCGTGACTTAGAATACACCAAAATGTCATCAATGAAAACCACTACAAACCTATCTAAATACAAGTAAAAGACATGATTCATAAGGTCCATAAATGCTGCTGGTGAATTATTTAGACCAAATGGCATTACTAAAAATTCACAGTGTCCATATCTGGTTTGGAAAGCCGTCTTTACAATATCATCATCTTTCACTCTCATCTGATAGTAACCCGATCTCAAATCAATCTTGGAGAAGTATTTGGCACCCTTGAGTTGATCAAATAAGTCTTCAATCCTTGGCAATGGATACTTGTTCTTGACTATCAATTTATTCAACTCCCGATAATCAATACATAATCGGAGCGACCCATCTTTCTTCTTAACAAACAACACTGGTGCACCCCACGGGGATATACTCGGGCATATGAATCCTTTGTCTAACAATTCTTGCAACTGGATCTTCAACTCTTTCAGCTCAATAGGCGCAATTCTATATGGTGCTTTGGATATTAGTGCGGTACCCGGCAATACATCAATTGCGAATTCTACCTCTCTTTTTGGTGGCAACCCCGGTAGTTCTTCTGGAAATACATCGGAAAAATCACATATCGTAGGAATATTCTGCAATTCTAACTCACGTTCCTTCAATTCTAGTGCGAAGATTAGGTAGGCCCGACATCCTTCCTAACTAATCTTTTAATCTTCATAAAAGAAATTATGTTATAGAGATAATCTGATCTTCCCCCACGGTAACTATTTCTTCTCCATCAGAAACTTGAAGTGACATTCTTTTGTTTTTGTAATCCACCACAGCTCAATGTTCTGATAACCAATCCATTCTCAAGATAACATCGTAATCTCGGAAAGGTAACTCAATTAGATTTGCATGGAAAAGTTGATGTTGAATCATTATAGGGCAATTCATATACACTTTGTTTACTATCATATTGTGTCCTAAAGGATTAGTCACTTCAATATTTTCCCCTAATTCTTCTACATGTAACCCTTTTTCTTGTGCTAATGCAGTACATATATATATGAATGAGATAAACCGAGACCTATCAAAGTATAAACATCATGATTAAAGAATGAAAATTTACCGACAACAACTTTAGTAGATTCCCGAGTCTCAGGCCCTCGGATTGCATAACTTCCTGCCAATCCTCCCGGTCTACCACTTTACGGTGCTTGTTGAGCCACATTATGTCCACTTGTCTCACTAGCATTTCCTCTTCCCCTTCCTCTTCCACCTTGCATTGTAGGAGTAGGAACTACTGTAGGTGCAGATGTACTTATCTGTCTTTGAGGACAATTTGCAATCAAATGTTCCCTTGAGCCACATTTAAAGCAGACTCTACCTTTTCCCTAACATTCCCCTGTATGTATCCTTCCACAATTAGAACATTATGGAATATTTCCTCTACCTCGACCTGAAGGTACACTAGCCGCTGACCCCATACTTATGGTTTGTCTCGGTGAAAACCCTCTGAAATGAGATTGTGTTTGTTCTTATGTTCCCTTCTGTTTCTTACTTGGAGATTCTGAACTAATTAGACCCTGTGACCCCTTTTGAAATATAGATATTTTAGCCATTCTTTGTTGTCTATCTGAATTGATCTTCTCAATGCCCGTAGCAGCATCAACCAAGTCATTGAACACCCTAATCTTTTGTGCAAGTAAATGCACTCTAATTTCATCATTCAGCCCATCCTCGAATCTCTTACATCGCCTTACTTCACTGTCAACGATATCACGAGCTTACCTCTCGAGTTTGAGGAATTAAACTTTATATTCTGATACAGTCATTCATCCCTATCTCAAAGACAAGAACAATTTCCTCTGCTCATCCTTGAATCGTTCACTAACGTACTTCTTGTCAAATTGTTCCAAGAAAAAACCCCAGGTGATTTCTCCGGGTTGCCTTTCTCTCATAATATTATCCCACCACCTCCTAGCTTGTTCTTTGAGTAAACCTTGCACACAGTCTAATATCTCTTCATTTGTAAAATGAAGCCTAGTCATACACCATTTAGTATGATCAAGCCAATCTTCTACAATTACAGGATTCACTGTATCCCCTTTAAAGTTGTCAGCTAGAAGCTTCTTGATTCTTTCAAGAGGAGTTCTCTCCTCTCTTCTTTCAATGTGAGGTACTACAGGCACTTGAGGGATTTGTATGTTTCGTAGTACTTGTGTGATTACTTTAGTAGTCATATGCTGAAGTAAAGCAACTTGTGCTGGAGTAGGTTGTTCAGGAAAGCCATGAACTGATGGAGGTTCACATCTTTGTTCATCCCCTTATCTAATACGGACCGTACACTCAGCATCCTCATCCTCACTCTGGTTGTGACTACTACTAGCCATTACTTATTCCTGAAATTGGACTAAAGTGGATCAAACAACTAACATATCATATTTATATCCTAAATGGCATGTACATACTAGTCCTAGAATCGCCTAGACCTCGCTCTGATGCCGACAAGTGAAACACTCCCTTTATAGGGAGTGCTACAGCAACTATAAACACCCAATAAACAACTCTACTCCACTATATAAAGTTCAATCCTTATAGATTTAATATGTACAAATACAAATATATCATTCCAAACTCTAAATTATTCTCCAAATATTTCTCACACTATCTAGTACATGCCATTATTCTACAAACCATAATATTACATTAAAATACAAATCCACCTCGAGTCTTTCCTTATTTGCTCTTCAAGCTGATCCACTTATTCCACTTTGGTCCAAGCTATCTACAAGTTCTCCACCTACGTGTAGAAAAAAAACTACACGCTAAGCAATTTGCTTAGTGGTGTCCATAAAAAAATATAACAACTTTGAACATTTTTAACACTTTAAAATAGAAACCAAGATTGTTCATTAGTCAAAAACAAATTAACCAACTTTATAGAACCAAATCACAAAACTTATATAGTAATCCTTT
Organism: Euphorbia pulcherrima; assembly: GCA_947683365.1. Lineage (NCBI taxonomy): Eukaryota > Viridiplantae > Streptophyta > Magnoliopsida > Malpighiales > Euphorbiaceae > Euphorbia > Euphorbia pulcherrima. The sequence goes on along the minus strand of CANTUS010000001.1, from coordinate 17,746,691 downwards.
CAAAGTACAATCAAATTTGTATCCAATTTTTCCAAACACTTTAACCACATATTGCCCAAAGTAAACAAGTCCTGAATAACGGTAAAATGGATACGGGAGCGGACAAGCCCGAAGCTGAAGCTTTAAAATCAATATATCGGTCAAGCCCGAAGCTGAAGCTTCAATATCAATATATATATACATATATATATATATATATATATATATATATATATCATAATATCGGCCAAAGCCCGAAGCCAAAGCTTCAATTGTTTGTACAGTACTGTACCCTCCTTTATTAGCGCCAATCTACCCTGACCCGTATTCTACTCGTTTAATAAGGGCAATAAATCAAAGTAACATCTTAAAAATTACAGTATAAACCATCAATCATAATTCAACATAACTTCAGTAATTAAGAAATTCAAATCCCAAATTTTTAAGCATCAAACTTCAATTAAAACTAAAAAAATCAATATTCATACTTTCCAGAATTTTTCCAGGTTTCGTAACCTGACTTCCCCTGCATTTTTCACTATTAAAACATCATCCAATCAAATAAATTTATCTAAACATAATTAGCACATGTCTCAGCTTTCCAAAGCCACCAGAATCACAGAAATCCAAATTTTATAACCAAAGTTATGATCAAAATACTAAACAGTGTACCAAGCTGAGATTTTCTGAAAACAGATTTCGTGACTCAACTTCAAATGAAAATTTCACATTGAAAACGAACAAAATTTAATAAGGTTTCTTCTGAACATATATTCCTTACTTTCTGTATATATCAATAAAATCAAGAATCCTTCAAATCGGATTTATATAATGAGAGAAAACATCAAAACAAAACGGATATACAAATCTGGAAAATTTTTTGAAAAACCGAGAAATCGAAATTTGAGACACAAACCTTTTTCTAAGCTCTTTCTAGCTCTCTTCTACCTCTTTTGCCTTTGATTTGCTTGCACTAGCTTCCTCTATAACAGCCATATATAATTCTATCAAGATATTGTATAAATAAACTTCCTAACACCATAAATATGCTTAATCTACCATGAATTCTACTAATTAAGCTTTAATTTCATCAAAAATCACTCGCCTCAAATTTGGGTTACTATTCATCTAAATCTTAATATCTGAAATCCTCCTCTTCTAGTCTTGATTTACTGAAATTGATGATGATAGAGGGCTTAAGGATCGATTTCTAACAAGAATTTGAAGTTGAATCGAAGAAATCGGAAGTTTTTAGATTAGGGAAAAATTTGGTAATGAAAAGGAAGAAATGGAGAAGGAAATGAAAAAATGATGGAGAAGAAGAGAAGAGGCTGGAATGTATTGGGTTTTTGTTTTTTTTTTCAATTTCCAATAATGCCCTTGAACAAATAATTAAATGCCCAATTCATCCCTCTTACTTAATAAACTCTTATTTCCTCACGTCTTATATCCAATAACAATAATAATAACTACAAAAATAATTTCCATGATATTTTAATACCATAGTAATTTATTATAAGCAAATTTTTAGAAATTTGGTTCGTTACATTGGCGACGGGTTGAGTTGGCAGGTGTGGTAGGTGGTGTGTTGCTAGGTTCAAGAGGAGGATGCGCCGTAGGGAATTGAACTTGTAAGGGTGAAATAGTCGAAGACATGGATTCCAATCGTTTCTCATCGCGTACCTTTGAAAACGGGAGCACTTGTTCATCAAACAAAACATGATGTGGGATGAAGAATTTGGAAGACAAGGGATCAAAACATTTGCACCCTTTGTACGATTTACCATAACCCAAAAAGATGCAAGGTCAAGATTTATGGTCAAATTTATTTTGGGTATACGGTTTTAACCATGGATAGCAAAGACACCCAAAGACACGAAGAAAATGAGGATAAAAAGATTTCCCAAACAAGGTTTGAAAGGGAGTGATTGATGTATGGTGATGAATGGGAGTGCATTTATGATATAATTTGCAGTATCAAAAGAATAGGTCCAGTACTCATGTGGAACATGAGCTCGATCCATGAGGGCAAGGCCATGTTCGACAATATGTCTATGTTTGTGTTTGGCAGAACCATTTTGTTCGGGAGTGTAAGGGCAGGATATGCGATGTGAAATACCATTTTTTAAGAAATAATCGCGAAGTGCAATAAGTTCACCACAACCATCTGATTGAAAGGTGGTGATAGAAGTGGAAAAATGTTTCTCAACAATGGTTTCACACTGGATAAAAACATCCCGAACATCAGATTTTCTTTCTAAAAAGTAAACCCATGAATATTTACTAAAGTGATCGAGAAAGACAACATAATAACGAAAACCATCAATAAAAACAACCGGGGTTGGCCCCCAAACATCAGCACAAATCAACTCTAATGGACGTGAACAAACAGTAGTAGAGGTAGTAAAGGGCAATTTATGACTTTTCGAAACACAACAAGATGAACACAAAGAATGACTTTTATTGGAATAGCTGATATTATTAGAATTTAAAAAATTGTTTAACAAGACTAAACGAGGCATGTTCTAAACAATCATGCCAAGTAGATAACGAAGTTAAATTGGCTAACACTTTATTTGAAGCAGACACACAAAGAGAATAAAGTCCATTGTTACTCCGGCCCTTAAACTTGATCTGCCCCATTTTCAAATCCTTAATGACAAAAGAATCAGAGAAAAATTCAACAGAAATAGGGTTAGAATTTGTTAGTATAACATCCCATTTCTCGCATTATATTTGCATTTGTCCACACTTGTTACATGTCATGAAATTATTATAGTTAATATTTTATATGTTATATTTATTAAAATTGGTTAGTTAAAATAATAGTTATTTTAACCATATAAAATACGATATTTAATATCTAGGTACCGAATTATATAGCTATAGAATTTTAAGGAATAAGTGGAGTATAGTTATGTTATAGATATAAAATGATTATTTGAACATATGAAGTTGAATAAAATTGTGAAATATCATAAGGATTTAAGTATAAGCATTAGTATTAGAATTAGTATTAGTATGGTATAGATATACGTATATGTATTTAGTATAGTTAGTATTTGTATTAAATGAAGAATTTAAGGGCAAATTGGTCTTTTGCCCCTTAGATTTTTTGTATGGCTTGATCAGAATTAGATCTGGTCTTCATCTCCTAAAACACAAAGCAAAGAACAAATCATAAGGAAGAAGAGAAGAAGAGAGCTAGAAGGAAGGAATCAGGTATTTTAGTAACTTTGTAGTGCAATTTTTGTTAGGTTAAAGTTAGAATTAGAAGTGTTTGTAAGAATGTGAATTGTTCCTCTTTATGTCAAGGTTCATCCTGAAAAATTTGGGAATTTTAAGACGAGTAGATCAATAGCTATAATTTTTATAAGATGAAGTGTGCAGAATTGGATGATCAAAGAGATAGGGTTAGTTTCAAAATTAATCTGGGATTGTTATACTGCTTAGAAAATTCTGATTTTTTGATATTATATTCCCCTATATGTATAGTTTAAGTAGGAAAAATAATCAGGTCTATTCATGTTGTGTAGAGAGAGTTATACTCATTTTATTACGTTGTTGTCCAGGTAAAGCGGGACTGAAATATGTTTTGATGGGAAATTCCCTATAAATCGTATAAGACTCTAAAATTTTTGAGGTTTTAGTATGTTACAGCTTTGTGTATTAGGGATAGAATAAAAGAAGAATCAGATCATTTGGTGAAGCGAATTGAAAGTTATGAATTTTTAAGTAGAATAAGGTCATAAGGAAAGTAATTCTGTTTTGTGAACATTTGCTTGTAGGAAAGGAAATATGATAATTATGTGTATATGATATTAAAATTATTTTTATAGGAGCTCAAAATCGTGAAGGTATTTCGGAGGAAGATTCAAGTCGCTTCCGAGGGAATTAGCTTGATACTATGTGAGTATAAACATGATATGAATTTATGGGTGAAATGCTTTGTTATGTGATATTTGAATGTCTGGTGAATTGTTATGAATTGAATGATTATATGTTATTTGATGAATTTGAATTATATGCACATATGTTTATTTGGTGAAACATGAGTTAATTGAATTATACACGATATACTTATTTGTACAGGAATAAATGAAATAAAGAGAGACGTTGTGACATAGCCGATCATACATTGCAATACATGTTCAGTTATCTGGACCTATATGGTCAACCAATTGCAATATTTGACAAATGGATCGAAAGGTCAACCAATTATTTATTTGGACCGAAAGGTCAACCTATTGTTAAATAATTGACCAGTAAATCAATTGTTATCTGTTACAAATGTTACATGTATCCCGGGGCAATAGTTTGGTCGGAAATGTCACAACAATTAAATAAATGAATCATCCAATAGTATATATGAATGACTGTATTTTTTTTTAACGTGTGACTGTATGTGATTGTTGAATTTATTGATTGTTTATATTCACTGAGTGGGGACTCATATAAATCGCTATATTTTTCAGTTGTTGAAGTTGTAGATAAAGTATTGTACTAGAAGGTCCTTACCCGTAGCTGTCTTGGAAGAAAGGTCTGTCGACTCTGTCCGTCTTGCTCTCTCTCCTCACATGACAAGCATATAGAATAGAAAGTGGTCAGGTTTTGGTTTTGCTAATCAAACATAATTTTGGTTTGTAATATAAACGAATGATATTAGAGTTAATGTGAAATATTAATGGATGTGTTAATATATACTTTTGTACGAAAAAAAATTTATGGTATTTTTCTATAGTTATTATATGATAAGGGCGTTTCAGTTGGTATCAGAGCGGGGATATGGTCATAGGAACACATACAAATGCATACATAATATGAGATTAGTATATGTTATCTTATAACATGTTATCATATTCATATAGGGTTGATGAGAACTAAAATGTTAACCCGAGGAGAGAGGGATCAGCCGTAAATCAACCTGTAGAAATCCAACCTATTACATCTGCATCACTTATGCATTCTCTGGCATCAAATTTGCATCATCATCAGGAAATACCTGTGGTGCAAGCACCTACAACATTTGTGCAACGAGAAAGAAGGTTCGATAAATTGAAGAAACAAGGTGCAGAAGAATTCAAGGGAACTACAGATCCTACAATAGTGGAAAGATGGTTAAAAAGGCTGGAAAGAGTTTTCAATATGATGCATTGTACTCCTGATGAGAAGTTTGATTATGCGGTATTTTTTCTTCAAGATGATGCTTATGACTAGTGGGAGACTATCATGGGGAGCATTGTTTAGCCTCCTATCTTAACTTAGGATGATTTTGTGCGAGAATTAAAAAGTAATTACATGCCAGATGTGTACATTGATGATAAAAGAAGAAAATTTTTGAACTTGAGACAAGGGAGGATGACAGTGGCCGAGTATGAAGTTAAGTTCAATCAGCTATCCAGTTATGTACCAACATTAGTGGCGACTGAAAAAGATAGTTGCAGGAAATTTGAGGATGGGCTTAGATATGAAATTTGAACCAAGATGTCATCATTTGAACTTGAAAGTTACCTAAAGTTGAAAAATGCTGCAGTTAGGGCTGAAAGACTTGAAAAAGAGAAAGCAGATTATAAAGCCAGAAGAGGTTACTCTGATTTTGGTGGTGACCAAAGTAAAAAGTCTACTAAACATCAAACAAATTCTTCTCCGTCACAGTTTATAGCTAGAGGAGGATATTCTAGCAATAGAGGAGGAAGAACGAATACGCAAACTCATTCGAGATAAAGTCAGGGATAAAGCTCGGGACAAAAACCTCAGTGTATGCTATGTGGTAAATTGCATGAAGGCGAATGCAGGAAACTGACTGGAGCCTATTACTTATGTGGCTCTTTTGAATATTTAATACTTAATTATCCAAAATGAATAGAAGTAACTGAAAGAGCTCAATCAGAGGCTACAATTCAGAATACCAGAGGTAGGGGAGCTGGTGTAGTAGCAGGTAGAGGTAGGGGTAGAGGAACAACAACAAGCAATATTGATAGATCTGAGAATTCGATTTCTAGGCCTCCAATACAGGCTCATGTTTTTGCCATGACACGACAAGAAGCTATTAACGCACTAGAAGTTGTTACCGATAAGATTTCTATTTGCAACATGGATGTTTGTGCATTAATTGATCCTGGATCAACTCATTCATTTATATCATCAAACTTGGCATCACAATTGCATATGGCTTGTGAACCATTGGGATTTGATCTATGTGTGGGAACTCCTTTGGGTGAATTGGTGATTGCAAATCATGTGTACCGAAATTGTTTGATTCAAATTGCCAAAGTTATATTAAGTGCGGATTTGATTAGATAGACTATTAGAGAGTTTGATGTGATTTTGGGTATGAATTGGTTGGAAAAACATCATACAGTGGTAAATTGTTTCACCAAGGAAGTTATTTTAGAGACATTAGATAAGCCAAAAGTCATTTTTCAGGGTGAACGTCAGATAGTGCCAACTTGTTTAATTTCTATAGTTAGTACTTTTCGGTTAATCAAGGGTGGATGTGAGGCATATTTAGCACATGTTATTAACAGTAAAGTATCAGATGTATCACTTGATGATATTCCTATTGTTAAAGAATTTCCAGATGTATTTCCTGTTGACTTCCCGGGATTGCCACCTGATAAAGAAGCAGAATTTACTATTGATTTGATTCCAGGAACTACGCCAATTTCTATTTCTCCATATAGAATGGCTCCAGTGGAATTAAAAGAGTTGAAAAAGCAGTTCCAAGATTTACTTGATAAGGGATTTATTAGACCTAGTGTGTCTCCTTGGGGCGCTCCGATATTGTTTGCTAAGAAAAAAGATGGCACTATGCGACTTTGCATTGATTATAGACAGTTGAATCGGGTAACTGTGAAGAATAAATATCATTTACCTCGTATTGATGATTTATTCGATCAATCGCAAGGAGCACGTGTATTTTCTAAAATTGATTTGAGGTCAGGGTATTATCAAATCGAAATTTCAGCGCAAGATGTTCCAAAAATAGCTTTCAGAACTCGATATAGACATTATGAATTTCTGGTGATGCCGTTTGGTTTGACAAATGCACCTGTAGCTTTCATGGCTTTGATGTACAAGGTATTTCAACAATATCTTGACAAGTTTTTTATTGTTTTCATTGATGACATACTGTGTACTCAAAAAGCAATGAAGAACACAAGCAACATTTGAGAATTGTGCTTCAGATTTTAAGAGAAAAATAGGTGTATGCAAAGTTTAGCAAATGTGAATTCTGGTTGGATCATGTTTTATTTTTGGGACATGGGGTTTCTGGTCAAGGCATTCAGGTTGATCCTAAAAAGATTGAAGTAGTGGTTCAATGGAAAGCTCCAAAAAATGTAGCAGAAATAAGTTTTCTGGGATTATCAGGATATTATCGACGATTTATTAATGGGTTTTCTCTTATTGTTGCTCGAATGACAAAATTACTACAAAAGAATGTACAATTCCAGTGGACAGATGATTGCCAGAAAAGTTTGATGAATTAAAGAAACGATTGACTACAGCTTCAATTTTGACAATTCCAACTGGCACTGGTGGATTTGTTGTTTACAGTGATGCTTCTCACTAAGGTTTGGGTTGTGTTCTAATGCAACACGAGAAAGTAATTGCTTATGCATCTAGACAATTAAAACCATATGAATTATCTTATCTAGTGCATGATTTAGAACTGGCTGCTATTGTGTTTGCTTTGAAAATTTGGAGGGATTATTTGTATGGAGAAACTTTTCAGATTTTCACTGATCATAAGAGTTTGAAATATTTGTTGAGTCGGAATTGAAAATGAGGCAGAGGAGATGGCTAGAATTGTTGAAAGATTATGATTTCATGATAGAATATCATCCGGGAAAAGCGAATGTTGTAGCTGATGCCTTAAGTAGAAAATCCAGTAGTGTAATGGCTAATGTTCAAGTTTCTAAACTCCCATACTTAGTTCAATTGTGAGCAATGAATGTTGACTTAAAATTGGGTGAAAATGGTGCATTATTAGCTAACTTCAAGGTAAGACCAGTGTTATATGACAGAATTAAGGAAGCTTAGGTTCGAGATCCTCAATTAAAATAGATTATGGAAAATGTCAAGCAAGGAAAGAGCACTAATTTTACAGTAGAAAATGATACTTTAATGTTGGGACAAAGAATTTGTGTGCCTGTTGTTGATAATTTGAAGAAGGAAATTTTAGAAGAAGCTCATACTGCTCCATATGCTATGCATCCGGGGAATGACAAAAATGTATCATACATTGCACTCTCATTTTTGGTGGTCAGGAATGAAGAAGGATATTGCTGAATACATTTCAAAGTGTATGGTATGTCAACAAGTAAAGATTGAACATCAAGCTCCAGCAGGGAAATTACGACCATTGCCTATACCAGTTTGGAAATGGGAGATGGTTATTATGGATATTGTGTATGGGTTTCCGAAAACTCCAAGAAAGAATGATGCTATTTGGGTTATTGTTGATAGATTGACTAAATCAGCCCACTTTTTGCCCATACGTTGGGGGTTGTTCATTGGAGAATTTGGCGAAGAAGTATGTGAATGAAATTGTCAGGTTATATGGAATACCCGTGTCTATTATATCAGATAGAGATCCTCGATTTACATCTCAATTTTACAGAAGTTTACAGCAGGCATTGGGCACAAAATTAAACTTTAGTACTACTTTTCATCCTCAAATAGATGGTCAATCAGAAAGAACAATTCAGACTTTGGGAGAAATGCTTCGAGCTTGTGCTATGGAATTGAAAGGAGCGTGGGACGGATATGTTGCTCTAATGGAATTCGCTTATAATAATCACTATCATAGTAGTATTGGAATGGCACCGTATGAAGCTCTTTATGGAAGAAAATGCAGAAGTCCTATTTGTTGGGATGAAGAAGGGATGAGAGTTTTAGAAGGTCCAAAAATAGTACAAGACACAGTTGAAAAAGTGAAGATAGTAACAAAAAGACTCAAGGCAGCACAGGATAGATAGAAAAGTTATGCTGATCAATATAGAATGGAAATGGAATATGAAGTAGGGGATAAAGTTTTTCTTTATGTATCACCTTGAAAAGACGCGTCAAGGTTTAAGAAGAAAGGGAAGCTTAGTCCGCGGTACATAGGGCCTTATGAAATTCTTGAAAGAATTGGTCTACTTGCTTATAAACTGGCATTACCACCAGAGTTATCTCAAATTCACAATGTCTTTCATGTGAGCATGCTAAGGAAGTATCGGTCAGACCCTACTCAAGTATTGAAGGACCAAGAGATAGAGATTGCAGATAATTTGAGTTATGTAGAAGAACCAATAGCAACTATGGGGTATAAGACCAAACAATTGCGAAACAAAGAAATAACATTGGTAAAAGTACTTTGGAAAAGCCATTCAGTAGAAGAAGCCACTTGGGAAATAGAAGATCGAATGAGAAAGGACTATCCTTATTTGTTTTCTGATTCAGGTATTTAATTTCGAGGACGAAATTCTTTAACAGGGGGAGAATTATAACATCCCATTTCACGCATTATATTTGCATTTGTCCACATCTGTTACATGTCATGAAATTATTATACTTAATATTTTACATGTTATATTTATTAAAATTGGTTAGTTAAAAAAATAGTTATTTTAACCATACAAAATACGATATTTAATATCTAGGTACCGAATTATATAGCTATAGAATTTTAAGGAATAAGTGGAGTATAGTTATGTTATAGATATAAAATGATTATTTGAACATATGAAGTTGAATAAAATTGCGAAATATCATAAGTATTTAAGTATAAGCATTACTATTAGAATTAGTATTAGTATGGTATAGATATACGTATATGTATTTAGTATAGTTAGTATTTGTATTAAATGAAGAATTTGAGGGCAAATTGGTCTTTTGCCCCTTAGATTTTTTGCATGGCTTGATCAGAATTAGATCAGGTCTTCATCTCCTAAAACCCAAAGCAAAGAACAAAGCATAAGGAAGAAGAGAAGAAGAGAGCTAGAAGGAAGGAATCAGGTATTTTAGTAACATTGTAGTGCAATTTTTGTTAGGTTAAAATTAGAATTAGAATCTTTAGTAAGAAGATGAATTGTTCCTCTTTATGTCAAGGTTCATCTTACAAAATTTGGAAATTTTTAGACGAGTAGATCAATAGCTATGATTTTTATAAGATGAAGTGTGCAGAATTGAATGATCAAAGATATAGGGTGAGTTTCAAAATTAATCTGGGATTGTTATACTGCTTATAAAATTCTGATTTTTTGATATGTTATTTCCTTGTGTGTATAGTTTAAGTAAGAAAAAGAATCAGGTCATTCATGTTATGTAGAGAGAGTTATACTCATTTTATTATGTTATTATCTAGGTAAAGCGGGACTGAAACAGGTTTTGATGGGAAATTCTCTATAAATCATATAAGACTCTAAAATTTTTTAGGTTTTACTATGTTACAGCTTTATGTATTAGGGATAGAATAAAAGAAGAATCAGATTATTTGGTGAAGTGAATTGAAAGTTGTGAATTTTTAAGTAGAATAAGGTCATAAGGAAAGTAATTCTGTTTTGTGAACATTTGCTTGTAGGAAAGGAAATATGATAATTATGTGTATATGATATTGAAATTATTTTTATAGGAGCTCAAAATCGTGAAGGTATTCTGGAGGAAGATTCAAGTCGTTTTCGAGGGAATTACCTTGATACTATGTGAGTATAAACATTATATGAATTTATGGGTGAAATGCTTTGTTATGTGATATTTGAATGTCTGGTGAATTGTTGTGAATTTAATGATTATATGTTATTTGATGAATTTGAATTATATGCACATACGTTTATTTGGTGAAACATGAGTTAATTGAATTATTCACGATATACGTATTTGTACAGGAACAAATGAAATAAAGAGAGACGTTGTGACATAGCTAATCAAACATTGCAATACATGTTCAGTTATCTGGACCTATATGGTCAACCAATTGCAGTATTTGACAAATGGACCGAAAGGTCAACCAATTGTTTATCTGGACTGAAAGGTCAACCTATTGTTAAATAGCTGGCCAGCAAATCAATTGTTATCTGTTATAAATGTTACATGTATTCCGGGGCAATAGTTTGGACAAAAATGTCAGAACAATTAAATAAATGAATCATCCAATAGTATATATGAATGACTGTATGTTTATTTTGAAGTTGTGACTGTGTGTGATTGTTAAATTCATTGATTGTTTATATTCACTGAGTGGCGACTCATATAAATCGCTATATTTTTCAGTTGTTGAAGTTGTAGATGAAGTATTGTACTAGAAGGTCCTTTCCCGTAGCTGTCATGGAAGAAAGGTCTGTCGGCTGTGTCCATCTTGCTATCTCTCCTCACATGACAAGCATATAGAATAGAAAGTGGTCGGGTTTTGGTTTTACTAATCAAACGTAATTATGGTTTGTAATATAAACGAATGATATTAGAGTTAATGTGAAATACTAATGGATGTGTTAATATATGAATATTTTTGTAAGAAAAAAAATTTATGGTATTTTTCTATAGTTATTATATGATAAGTGTGTTTCAGTTAGTGCATAAACAGATGATAAATTATGGGACGAATAGAAACACAAAGAATATAACGAAAGGAATAATGACAGTTACCGTGTTTGAAATGCGATGAACCAATATGAGTAATAGAAAGTTTAGAACCATTATCAATAGTGACTTCTTCAGGGCCGGTGTACTCAGAATGAAGATTGAGGTTTCCCATGTCCGAGGTTAGGTGATGAGATGCACCAGAATCCATGATCCAAGATTGATTGTTGTTGGGAGTGGTAGTAATGTTGGACGACGGGGTGCGGGTGAGCTTAGGGGAAGAGCAGTTGCAGGCGATATGACCTAGGCCTTGACAGTTGTGACACACGGCGTGTTGAGGATAGGTTTCATGGTTGCTTGGCAGCACAATGGGCTGCTGGAATTGAGGAGGTTGGCGGACTGTTTGAGCTAAAAAAGGAGCAGTAGTAGGTTGCTGAAATTGTCTTAAAAATTGTTCTCGGCCTCGGCCTCATGTATGGCCTCCACGGCCACCCCGAGGGCCACATCCTCCACCTCAAAAACCGTGGCCAGCAGTAGATCGGGACATATTCATCGCAGTTAGGGGAATAGATTGAGCAATAGATGTACAATTTAATTGTCTTTCGGCGGTAAGAAGCAAGCCAAATATGTCATCGAATTTAATCGATTCAAGTTTAGCCTCCATAACATATTTGAAAGTTTCACATTGTTCCCCGAGACTCATAAGAATAGCATTGACAAGATCATCTTCACCCATTGGATAACCCAATGAACACAATTTATCATAGAAACCCTTAGCTTTAAGCATATAAGTAGTAATATCATCTGTACCTCGTTGTATATTAAGAAGTTGAGAATGAAGGTTACAGATTTGAAATTGGGAGCCGCAAGAATAGGCTCGGGAAAGTCTGGTCCAAGCTTCGGACGCCATCTCAGAAGAGACAATTTGTGGAAGTAAACTCTCAGAGACAGTTGTGAGGATCCAACTAAGTACCTGTTGGTCCTTTTGCTCCCAAACATCAAAGATCGTATTAATAGAACCATCGGACAAAAATTTTGTAGGAACCGATTGTTAGGGTGTAAATTATACTTATTTTTAGTGTTTATTTTATTCTTTTTTTAGATTGGATGCTACTAATTTAGAGCTTAATTTTATATTTTAGGAACTTTCGGTGCTTAAATGGGGATTTACCTGGAAAAGCTAAATTTGGAGTATTTAATGCATTTTGGATAGTTGCTCGTATTTTGGCCATAACTTCTTCATACAATGTCGGATTGGGGAGTTTTAGGATGCGTTGGAAACCTTGAAGAACAATCTAAATTTTCATGTCTAATAAGCAACTCCAAATTCGGACTAATTCTGGGCGAAAATCAAGGTTAAAGTTACAGCTCATGCGAAGAGTTTTGTTCGGGATTGGATTCTGTCACTTTCCAGCTTTTCTCTAATCAAGAAGTTTAAGACAACCGAAGTAGTAGTATCTAATTAGGATTTTATTACTCTCATTTTTTCAGATTTGTTTTTGTTTAATTAGTTAGAGTTTTATTCCTATTTGGATTCCATGTCCAATTAGGATTAGGTTTAAGTTGTCTATTTAAGTTAGTCATTTTTTAGATAAAAGACATCTTTTGTTTTGTAAAGTTTTATTCTTTCAATAATAATTTTAATTTTCTTTCTCCAACATGTGTAGCTAATTTTCTATCTTTCGATTGAGGAGTTTTCAAGGCTAGTCACATCTTGTGAGGCTTGTTCTTAATTCTTTCTTGAAATCAATTTTCGAATAAATTCGGTTTTGCTTCTAATTGTTGGCTTTTTATTTACTTCGAACTGATCAGTCGGTGTTTTTAGGATATCAACATATTGTTATTTTCATTATGTTCATGCTATCATAATATGATGAAAAGTTTGTAACAAACGATTTCCTATGTTATCTTGGTTTTATTCGATTTGATTTAATTCTTTATGCTATTATGATTTATTGAGTCAATATTGGTTCTTCAAATCTTAATGCTTTTTTAAGATTAAATCTTGTCAGCTATTTCTACAAGTGCGTCGGATGATCGAGGGAATTGATTTAGCTATCTACAATCAACCTAGTTTTAGAAAAAGAATTAACTGTGCTATTTCATAGTTAAAGCCAATGAATTGATATTTCAAGAGTTATCTTTTTGCCTATGATCATTTGCAACTAAGTTGAGAGCCTCCTTAATCGAGAGAATTTCGCTTTTATATTTTATTTATTTTACTGTTGTAATTTAATTATCTTTTAAAAATAAAAAATCTTCAAACCCCCCTTGTTTTATTTTATTGCATTTTATTGGTTATCAACTTGAGTAGAATTGATTACTTAGTCCATGTGGAGACAATCCCGCTTGCCACTACTACAGATTTATTTGTTTGGTGTTAAACGGTTTTTTATATTTATTTTTGATGGATTCGACACCATCAAATTTTTGCTCCATTGCCGGGGATTAATACTAATCAGTTTTATTTGTTTTGATGACCATGATTAATCATGAAAGTATTGCAGCTATGACACTCGAAGATATATTAGCAGCATTAGGAGGAGCTCCACCTGTAGTTTCTTGTGATTTTTGCTGGGTTAGTGGACACATGTTCGTTACGTGTCCACTACTTTTTAGTGATGAGCATCAACCAAAGGCATTTTACAACCTACTATAGACATTTTCCTATATCAATCAAGGTAAGTTGGAAAATCAAGGTATGCTTCCAACTCAAGCTGAAGTTAATTTGAAACAGATTACATGTGTTATAACCGTTCCAAATGAGAAAGAGCTTGTAAATTATGAATATGAAATCGGAGCTGTTAACCTGGAGTCCAGGGTAAGCAGTTTCGAAAATTTAGATTTAAATTCAAAGACCAATTCAGAAAAGGAAATAAGTTCTAATGTTAAAAAGGAATCAAATCTGAAAATTACAAAGTTGGTAGTCCAACAACTCCCTTTTCTGAAAAGGTTATCAAAAACTAAGATAGAAAAGGAAGATGGTGAACTAAACATAATTGAGATTAATGATCAATTCCTTGATGTTTTTGATGTGGATAATATTACAAAGGATTCATTGCTTATGCTTTTGGGGATAATTTTGCTTGATGACATTTATTTCTTTGATCTTTTCTTGAATATTGAGCTGAAGGAAACTATTAAAGGATTGGGAATTAAAGAGCTTGGCTCTGAGAAACCACCATGGGATACAGGTTGAACAAAATCTAAGTCGAGCTAAATGACGTTAAACAAAGGCGCTTTTTGGGAGGCAACCCAAGTTTTATTTTTATTTTTGCTTTCTCTTTACTCTTTTCATTTTTTTTTAGTTTTTTAGTTTTTTTTTAAAGGGTATAAGTGTAGAATTGAATCTATCTTCTAACTTGGTCTCAGTTTGAAGAATGTCTATTTTTGTGCAGGTGTAAGGGCTGGGCTTTCATGGACGATTATAACATGCTAGATGAGGAGCTGAATGGGTTATACAATATTGGTTGGTGATAATATATTGAGGCGGGCCCATAGTGTAAATTAATCCGTTTGAAAAGTTACCCATTTCCCAATACCCATTTACCATTACTTTCACTACCCTAACCCACATAACACAACTACCACTCCATCTCTGCAATTTCTTTCACGCCTGCAACCAGCCCTTACGTCGTCGAATCAACCGTCGCTGCCACTCTTTCAACCACCTCCGCTTCTACCACCATGGTAGGACGAAGACACCCATCTCGCCGAAAACTGCTCCTTCGTTGACGCAACCTTCATCTCCCTTTAATCCGCCACCATAGCACTCCATCGCAACCCAAGAACCACCAGCGGCTTTAAAAAATAGTTGTTAACTACTACTCCTCCTCCATCTTCATCAGATTCAGATCCCTTTGAACCGTTAGCCATTGCAGCTATTCCTCCTGACTGCCTTTCTAAGACCCAACAAGAGCTCGACTAGCTAAAGGCAAAGCGACTATCACTCACTCTCAGGTAAGTTTTGCAAAAAAATTTAGCCTCCAATTACATGCATTTATAGTCACTCAGGAATTAGAAATTGATATTATTGTTGAGGATTACTTTAAGGATTTTGTTGGAGACAACTGTTTATATTTATCAAGAGTTGATGGAGGAATATTTTTTTGGAGTTTTGTTTTGAGGTCTAATCTGATTGAGGTTGATGCTCCATATATGGATATATTTTCTCTTTGTATTTTAAGGTTTAGTCTTCATATTTTGGAGTTCAATTTTCATTTTGATTGGTGATTGAATCTCTGTGCTTCTTTTAAGGTTTACAAAATTGATGCTAGTGACTATTATATGGATTTGAAGAATGCTGAATTTTCTTTTTTTTTGGAAGTTTGATAGGATTGGAGATTGGTTCATATTCTGATGCACTTTTCACTTAGTTGTTTTGAGGTTATTAGTGGTTTCTAAGGTACAGCTTCCATTCTTTTAGAGGTGTGTGTGCAAGAAAGTCTATTAAATTTGGAGATTGGTTGAGGATAAGTCATTTTAAGCCATAAGGACGTATCATTTGTCATCGATTGACTTTGATTCTTCTAATGTACATATTTGTTTTCTTTATACCCTCTTGATGCACAAAACTTTGTTTACATGAAGTTGGCCAGTAAGGACCATGTGGGCGGCTTGTTTTCTATTTTGTAGGTTCCATTGACACAGCTCATTAAAGGAAATCACATCTTTCCAAGATTACTCAGTTATAGCAACAGCAACCTTAAGTCACCGCACATTACTTTTGCCCACTTCAGGTTGTATCTTTCTTGTCCTTAATCTTTATTCGCCTTCTTTTATTCATAAATGAGGACATTTCTGGTTTTAAGTGTGGGGGAGGGGATTTTAAAAGGTTCTCAACAAAAAAAAATTATGTCTTGGTAGCACTTTTTGCCATATTAACATCAATTGGCCACCCTGATTTTAGCCACAATTTGAAGAACATTCACTATAAAATAAATTTTTATCTAACAAGTTTTATTTTAATCGGTTTTAAGCCAATTTTGTTATTAGATTTGGGAACTTGAATTAAGATTTCTTTGATGGTTAGAATTGTTAAGACTTTCTTGTAAACTAGACACAAAAGCTCACCTAAACCAATGTGAGTTTTATTTTGATGTTTATGTTGTTAATTTTAGTAAAAGGAAAAAGAAAAAAAGCAAAAAGAAAAAGAAAAGAAAAGAAAAGACAAAAGTATAAAAAAAGAAAAAAAAAGTATAAAAAAAGTATAAAAAAAGAATAAAAAGATTAAAAGATTAAAAAAAAGAGAAATTAGTTGTACTTTCGTTTCAAGTAAAGTGTTTAGAAAGTAGTAAGAGTTTGTTAGGTTGTCATAATCGAATCACGTCAAGAATAGCTGCTAAAATTTCCTTTTACAAGGTATCCTCAAGTGCAACAATACAAGATAAGTTCTCTACCAAGATCTTCTCAACTCAAAAGGAGTTGTTACAATTATCAACTCTACTCATTGTCGAAAGATCTTCTTACACACAAAAAATTCCTTTTCTATCCATACCTTAACCCTAGCCAAGTTACAACCCTTAAAGAACTTAGGACAATACATGTATTTTCAACCGTTTTGTGGTGGAGACTTGACCGAGTGGCAAGCATATGGTCGATTATAGTTAGGTTTTACTGTAGAGTGATTTCACTTTCAAGAACCTAAACACCGAGATGGAGTGAATCTTGTGAGGATTTCTGATCTTGTTGATACTTAGTTGAAGTAAGAAGTTTAAGTTTTCTTAAGTTGCATGCTTTTCATTGGTTCATTAGGATCGCTCTTTTGAATGTCTCCTTACCCTAGTAGTGTTTATCTGAACTTGTTCTTGAATGAAGGAATTTCCACTTTATTCATATTTGCTTGTTTACTTTTTTGCATTGATTTGTCTCTTAGTTTTTAAATGGATTGCTTGAGGACAAGCAAAAGGCAAGTGTGAGGGAGTTTGTTAGGGTGTAAATTATACTTAATTTTAGTATTTATTTTATTCTTATTTTAGATTGGATGCTACTAATTTAGAGCGTAATATTATATTTCAGGAACTTTCGGTGCTTAAATGGGAATTTACCTAGAAAAGCTAAATTTGGAGCATTTAATGCATTTTGGACAGTTGTTCGTATTTTGGCCATAACTTCTTCATACAATGTCAAATTGGGGAGTTTGAGGATGCGTTGGAAACCTTGAAGAACAATCTAAATTTTTATGTCTACTAAGCAACTCCAAATTCGGACTAATTCTAGGCAAAAATCAAGGTTGAAGTTACAGCTCATGCGAAGAGTTTTGTTCGGGATTGGATTCTATCACTTTCCAGCTTTTATCTAATCAAGAAATTAAGACAACCGAAACATTAGTATCTAATTAGTATTTTATTACTCTCATTTTTCCAGATTTGTTTTTGCTTAATTAGTTAGAGTTTTATTCCTATTAGGATTCTATGTCCAATTAGGATTAGGTTTAAGTTGTCTATTTAAGTTAGCCATCTTTTAGATGAAAGACATCTTTTGTTTTGTAAAGTTTTATTCCTTCAATAATAATTTTAGTTTTCTTTCTCCAACATGTGTAGCTAATTTTCTATCTTTCGATTGAGGAATTTTTAAGGCTAGTCGCATCTTATGAGGCTTGTTCTTAATTCTTTCTTGAAATCAAATTTCGAATAAAATGTGTTTTGCTTCTAACTGTTGTCTCTTTATTTAGTTCGAACTGATCACGGTGTTTTTAAGATTTCAATATATTGTTATTTTCATTATGTTCATGCTATCATAATATGATGAAAAGTTTGTAACAAACGATTTCCAATGTTATCAGGGTTTTATTCGGTTTGATTTAATTCTTTGTGCTATCATGATTTATTGAGTCAAAATTGGTTCTTCAGATCTTAATGCTTTTTTAAGATTAAATCTTGTCAGCTATTTCTACAAGTGCGTCAGATGATCGAGGGAATTGATTTAGCTATCTACAATCAACCCAGTTTTAGAAAAGAATTAACTGTGCTATTTCATAATTAAAGCCAGTGAATTGATATCTCAAGAGTTATCTTTTTGTGTATGATCAATTGAGCCTCCTTAATCGAGAGAATTTCGCTTTTATATTTTATTTATTTTACCGTTGCAATTTATTTTCTTTTAAAAACAAACAATCTTCAAACCCTCCTTGTTTTATTTTTATTGCATTTTATTGGTTTTCAACTTGAGTAGAATTGATTACTTAGTCCCTGTGGAGACGATCCCGCTTGCCACTACTACAGATTTATTTGTTTGGTGTTAAACGGTTTTTTATATTTATTTGTGGTGGATTCGACACCTGTCACCGATGCAGTGGAATCAAGGTGATGCGCAAGTCGACAACCCTTCAATAAACTCAAAAATTATGCTTTCCAAATCATAAAATTACCCAGTGGCGGTGCTGAGGTGGGGCATGTAGAGGCACATGCCTCCGCAGTGGCCAGAAAAATCCCATAAATATAGGGCATTCCGGCCACTCTGCCCTCCCAAGAAAATAGTTGCCACTGCTAAGCCAGGGGAGAAGTAGCAAGGTCTATAGCTCCTTTTGGCTGGAAAACCATAACACCGAGATTTCTTTGCCTATCCGGTCGTTGATTCGCTTTTTAAGCGGCGGCACTTCTATTTTCTTTTTGGAGGTTTAGGTCAATAAATGAAGATGATGACCCTCTATTTCTTTATTTAAATAAAAATAAAATGATATAGTTAATTAAACGACATCATTCCGAACGAAACCATGTAAATTGAAACTCGAAAAGGCCCAATCAACCTACCGCCTTTCTCTCTCGTAGTCTTCCTTAATTTTATTCAATCAATGAAGCAAACACTTGTTCTAAGTTGTATATTAATATTAGATACTTACTAAGAAAAAAAATTGTTGTAATTTACATACTTTATTTAGGCAATATATCATAATTTGTTGATAGAGCATTCTTCTCACCCGTTAGAGATATTTTGCCGGTTTGAATTATTTTCATCGACTATAATAAGTAATTTTAGCGAAATTTTTACCCCTGCAGTGCAAAATTCCTGGCACCGCCACCAAAATTACCCGAGGTTAGTTTGTTGTTGATCATACCCGTGAGATTGGGAGTGATCGTTGAACCTGCTCCGAACAGTGAGGCAGCAAAATCGGAGTTATTGACGGCAGCAGTGGTGACCATTGACGGTGAGAAAGTTGAAGTTGAACTGTTGCTTGATAACCCTAGAATGTTATTGAGATTAAGCATGGCCTCAGAAGGATTATATAAAGGAAGAGAAGAGGCCGACGGATTGAATAGTGGGAGAGACGTCGTCGGCGGTGGGAGAGGGACCGACTGAGTTGCCGGATTGGACACCGACAATGAGACACTGGAACACGCAAGTGAGGATGAGTCGGCCATGATGAGGAAAAAAAATTAATTAGGGTTTTAGCCCTAATACCATGTAAATACTTGTGGAACTCTACGTCGCCGACGGTGGGAGAGGGACCGATTGAGTTGCCGCATTGGACACCGACAATGAGACACTGGAAGACGCAGGTGAGGATGAGTCGGCCATGATGAGGAAAAAAAATTTAATTAGGGTTTTAGCCCTGATACCATGTAAATACTTGTAGAACTCTATATTAATTGTAATGGGTGTACACATATATATGCAATAGAGTTTGCCTATACTAGAGTTACAATCAAGGAAGGATTATAACTAACAAGGAATATACATAATAAAGGAACCCTTCCTTGACTAGGAAACACATACAAGATATACTCTAATTGAAGGAACTTAACATTTATGTAGGATAGGAACTCTGAGACAAAAAGGCTTCAGAATGGAATCTTGTATCCACAAGAAAAAGCTAAAAGTTTATGTAATTATTTATTATCAAACAATCTCTACAAAAGTTCACATCACACAGACATACTCTCTTGATTAGCAAAAAAATCCTAAACTTCTTGTTTCATGACAAAGTCAACATTCAACATGTTGACTTTTTATTGAGAACTTTAACTTGATATTTTATGAGTTAACTTGGCATACCGGATGATTTTTTATTATATAACTTATATGTCTATTTATAAGCTTACAAAACGATCAAATTCTAATCTAAAGGATAATAATTAATTTAATTCAAATTCTAAATTATAATCCTAATCTGATTTTAACAACTAAATCACAAAAGATAATGTCAAATATTTTGAATTCAATTTCTAACCCAACAATAAAACTTCTCTACCATGGAGCTCTGAAAAATTTCCATTGCCAACATCTTCATCTTCTTGATTAATCTTCAACTCCTAGAAAGTGGGTAATTTTGTCTTCAAACTAGAAACCAGCAACTGTTCATCTTTGCTGTTCTTTATTTAATGTGCTTCTTGTTCTTGCAATTGTTCATCTTCTTGTGAATCTTCTTACAAGGATTTAAAATTTCATATCTTTCTTAGATAATAACATCTTAGTGTTTGATATTTCCATGAAAGATAATGATTTTAACTGCGAAAACCTTGAAAATTCATTAACTTTATGATCAATATCAAGAAAATTGTAACTCTGAAGTTCAAGATCAAGAAACTACTTTAATTATAATCCATAGTTGTCAAATCGAGATTCAAATCGAGAATCGAAATCTAAATTTTGTGAATCAAGAATCATGAATTGAATGGAATCGTAAGATTCAGTTCATGTTAGTAAAATTCTAAAAACAAGACATTGAACATGTTTAACTTAAAAATATTATTAAATATTGGTCTAGACATATAAGTTTAATGTTAAACAAATTATGCAACCAAGTACTTTTAATTCAAACCCAATGCATATATAATCCTAATAAAAGTTTTAGTCTAGTAATATATTCTTAGTTTAGCGTCGATTTTTATCTTAAATTATCTAGAATTTGAAAAGTTGATGTTGCACACGAAATATATTCTCAGTTTAGGTTCGATTTTCTAAATTAGAGACTCATTTTAAAGAAAAACATATATATGACACAGTTCAGTGCACAACCGTTCCACCCTTCAGTCGCAGACATTGTCCGGCGCTGGGTTCCTCCCTGCTTGGCTGCATATTCGCTGCTTCAGAATCGTCAAAGTAATCCCCGTATTTCCAAAAAAAAAATATACATGTAAGAAATTGCAGAGACATAAAAAGTTAACTATGGAAGAAAAACTGAGTAAAGAGACTGAATGGCGAACGCATTGAAATAGGCTAGAATTCTTGAAAATCCTCTACAATTTAGATCAAATTATAACACGAGATGCCATCTTGGAGAAAACGAGTCGACAAAGGTTGTTTGCAAGATTCTTGAGAAGAATCACTCATTTTCTGGAAGAGTATCTCTCGTTAGAATTTCATCTGATCTTCTGCACTGAAATTGGTTGAAAAAGAATTCAAAGATTGTATGTGAAATAATGAGGAAGATTTTTTCAGAAATATTGATCACTCGTCTTCTTTCTCTTGAATCGTTGAAATTGTTCAGATCAAATGGATGAAAGATTGGAGAAGGGGGCTTGTTTATTTATATTGGAAAAGAAAATCGGGTAATCTCTAGCAGTGTTATATGGTACTGGCCGGTTCGACCGGTTTTATCATAAACTATCATAGTTATGGTACGGTTCAACTTAAAAACGGTTTTTAAAAAAAGAATATGGTGGCACTAAAAAGTGTTGCAAAAGATTTATAAAGTGTTGCAATAGACCCATTAAGCGTTATAGCCACTGAAAATACTCAGTAGAGTTTCAAAGCCCCTCTGGCAACACAGTTGCGATAGACCCAGTCGTTGCGATAGCCACCAAAACCCTAAATAATATATATTCTTTTAAAAATAAAAAATCAATAAATCACTAATTTTACCGATAATACCGTATACCATTAACTTCATCATCATAATGCATGTCCGGTATTAATAACATTGATCTCTCGTGGATTCTCAAAACAGGTTTTCTATTCAATTCTACAACTGTCACTTTATCTCTCTTTTTTTGCCTCACATTAAATTGTTTTCTTTACGGGAACTTCCTTATAAAGTTACAACATATCATGTACAAATAAATTTACAACTTAAAACCATAGGGTTGTTATAATATTTTTATATTATTAATTGGGTATAGCTCAATTGATACATTACTCAATATTAATGATAGAAGGTCCTAAGTTAAATAGCTAGCCTCTTCAAAATTCTTCAAAAAAAAGTAATATTTTTATATTTCTAACTCACTATATGCTCTCTCTTTTTTTAAATAAATACGAAAATTTCATTAATACAGGTACTTAGATTATATCTTGACTGATACACAAATCAAATAAAATATCCTACCAAATTAGAGAAACATGATCTCACCATAATGGGAGATAGAAAAAGACTTGCCACAAAAGCAAGAGAAAACATGAAGAAAATTAATCTATATATAACAATTCACTAACATATATTTTCTTAAGATACGCTTCACGTTATCGAAGATCCACAACCATAGGAACTCTGACTTGTTCCATAACACCAACCAGTTTTGCACATCTAGAACGATCTTTTTTAAAAGAGATAGATTTGGGTACCTAATATGAAAGATCAACATGTATATTTGACTAAATTCAGATGGAGCGCAATCTAACGGTGCGGTAATACTATCATAGTTGTGTTGTGTAGAAACAGATTCACAATTGAAGAAGACGATCGTATAATGAAAGCTCAATAAAATATCGATGTAGATTATTTCACACAAAAACTAAAAAATGAAAAGAAATCTCAAAAAAAACTAATGGGTAAGAAGAAGAAAAACGCTTAAAAGAAGGTCCTTCTTTCTTCTCAAACATAAAATTTTATTTAGAGAATAAATAGAAAAAGAAAAACTAGAGTGCTAGGGTTTTTTTCATTATATGTTCCCACAAATTGTATTATAAAGACACAATGTGTAACTGTATCTCTCTAAGTAAAGTTTTACTTACAAAATATTATATTTGTGTTCTGGTAATTTCTTTTATGAATATGTTCACATAATTCAGATTTGAATTATTGCTTTTGTTCCTTGGAACTTTATACTCTTGGCTTTCGTCTGCTTTTTAATGGGAATATTTATTTTTTTAGAAATAAAAATATTTAATTTTTTAGAAACTTATGGCTCGAACTCAGGACAATTTTCACAGCCTCTCAGATACACTGTGTCTCGACATGTCTTCTCATGTTGACCGCGAACCCCTTACCCCGTAACTTATTCATTTCAAAAACCAAAAAAGAACAAATTTAAAATCATCTTGTCTCAATAAAAAAGATATATAATAACTGGACCTTACAAACCAGAAATGATCAGTAAAAAGATGACGAACTGGCCAAAGGATAGTTTGGCCATGTCTAAGGATGGAGGCTTTTGGTCTGAATTTTTTTTATTTTGGTGAGAATGACTTGCGATAATGGTCATTTGTTAATTTAGATACAGAGTGATGTACTTCAATCATTAATTCACTCGACTCGTTCTTAAGGAAAAATATTAATCATTAATAAAAAAATCAATTATATTGCCTAAAAGTTAACATACTTTTTCTTTTTGATAGAATACATATAATTTCTAATCACACGAATATTTGACAATTATTTTTACCCTTGGTTAAAAGATTCGTGCACTAAGCCTAATGCATTCGGACTCCCTGAATTTATTTTTAACAGTCCATTACCTTTCTGAATTTTTTAAGGTACCTTTCACCCCTGAACTTGACCAAAACCTACCTCTCGCCCTCCCTCCTCTAAAGTTGACGTGGACAATGAATTTTCAAATGTTGACTTTTTGAGCAAGTGAATCTAATTTTTACTGAATTCCTACGTGTCGTCCTATTTTACTTCGCATCACTCCCAAATTTTACCTTCTTGCCCTTCCCATTAAAAACTACCAAACAACCCAATTAACTCCCCAACATTATTAATGCAAAATTAAACTTTTAAATTTTAAATTATCCCAACTCATCTTATTAATTCATTTCAAAATTTCAAATTATCGCAATTCATCTTATTAGCTCATCAAGAAATACATTAATTCAAAATTTTTAACTTCTAAATTTTAAATTCTCTACATAACATCTTATAAAATTTACTTTCTGACTCAATCGAGTTTAATGGACAAACAACATGACAAATCATCAATTCGAATAACTAATTTTCGATTTTTTAAGAAATTTTATTTCTGAAAATACATGTGGGCATCCGACTGGGACTCCTGCAATTCATTATGGCCGTCCAAGGTGGACGGCCACCTTGAGTGGCAGGGTGTACATGGTAGACACTCAATGTGGGCGTCCACTTTGGACGCCCACATGAATGGTGGGCGTCCATCATGGATGTCTGTCACTCACGGTAGCCGTCCACCGTGGACGGTCACCTGAGATGGCCGGTGTCCACGGTAGACGACCGGAATATTTTGCTAGAAAAATTATAATTTCAAAAAAAATTTAATTTTAAAATTTAATTTAATTTAAATTTGAGATTAGAGAAAAAAATTGAAATCTAAAACTTAAATTAAAAATGTATTAAAGGGCACCTTTATCTTTTCGGAGGGAGGTACATTAATACCTTATGCCACTTACAACTTTCTCCGCCTCAACCACCCTACTCTTCTCCTCTGCCTCAACCATACTGTTAATCCCATTGATAATGCAGCTCCCTTCACCCCTAATTTCACCTTATATACAAAACTCCAACTACATATTGTATGGAATATTAGAATCATAACAGAGCTCAACACCATTGGAATCGCTACACTCTGTGTTTCAAGAAATCTAGTTAATGGCTTCAATATTGTGTTTCCAATCATTGCAGGAATAAGCCAAATCGAATATACACAAGCTTCTTTTGAAATCAAGGATCTTGCCCTATCAGAACAAGCAATTTCTCCATCCAAATCCAGATCAAGCTAATCAGAACACAAATCAAAATCAGAGAGATAATCGCACTGTAAGTACAGATCCCTAGCTTTTCAAATTGCCCGGCCCCAAATGCATGGCCGCACAACTTTTCAACTCCTCCTGCCATTCCCGACTGCTCAGCAAATTCACGTAATCATAAATTAATTAAGAAATTGAAGATCAGATCTGATGATTGAGAAGTTTGAACAAACTTACAAGAAGGCTAAATCCGATAACATTGGTGAGAGAAGTGGGAAAAAGGGATATATTGGGAATTGATTAAATTTTTAGGGTAAAATAAAAAAATATCAAATTAACTCTCTTCCCCACTTTTTCCCCTCTGCCTCGGCCTTAACCACCCTACTCTTCTCCTCCTCTTTCTCAAACAATCAGTTTTTTTATCTTAACCTTACTTTCTTGATGAGGAATGATGGATTTTTTTTTCCTGGATATTGCAGTCTTCTCATGGCAAAATAGATCTCCGTCCATCCTTTTCCTCGATCAAGAACAGAGCTGAAGTGAACACTTAATTTTGATTTTTGAATTGAATTATAAGGTTGAATCGAAGTTGGCGTAGTCATGTTGATTCGTAGATGAATTTTAGATTGTAAAATGGGTACCTTCATAGTTCTTCTTCGTCCATTATTATTCAGATTTCAATTGTTTTTTTTTTCACTTTTTTATTCTTTAGAAAATAATGACACATAAAAAAAATTAATTGGTTTGATTTTTCAAATTATAATGTAGTTGAGAGATGTGTTTTTTACAAATGTATGGGACAAGAGGCACCTGTAAAAGTTTAGGGGGTCGGAAGAATATTAAGAATAATTTCAGAGGGATCCGGATACATTAGGCTTTAATAAAATGAAATGAGACGTGAAATTATACATCGGTTCCAATGAATTTTTTTTTTCATTTATTACTATTATTTTCAAAATCCAAAATATGTGTTTCCATAAAATCAATTAAAAGTTAAATCGTATTAGAGAATTTACCTCTCCAAAAAAGTGAATTAATTGATTCAAGGATTTTGTAATATGAATGTGCGCAATATATCCAGGCTCGGAGCCAAATATATGCACTTATTATTAGACTTATGGATATGGCCTTTTTCTGGTTCCACTACACCAGCAATTTCTTTATGTATTATGAGCCCGTTATGGGGCTTTGTTTGTGAAGTGGACCACAAAAGCCCATATGTCCAATAATACTCTGGACCTTAAAAGCCCATCATGTATTATGAGCCCGTATGTGTATAAGCTTCAATTCGTGTATTTTTGGTGATAGAGTTGAAAACGTGAACTCGGATTCACATGATCAATTTACTCTCTAATGAGCTTTAGCCTATAGGTATCAGTTTACCCCGTGACTTTGCAAGTGTTTTAACATGTAATGTGTCATTATCTAACGTTGAATAATCATACGTGATTTTATAATAAAAGTCATTGAGGCCACTTTAAAACCTTAAAAAAAATAAGAGTTTCATTAAATATTAATATATATAAATTTATTATCATATTTTTTATTTTTTAAAAAAATTATTCTTTTATATTATAAATTAAATATAATTGCTTTATTTTAGTATATTAAGTTCATTCATAACATTAAAGATAATAAATAGTATTAGATTAAAATGAGAGTAATTATGGATTCAAATTTTATCATTTTAGTTTGGTCAAATACATAAAATCTGTATGTGCTTGGCTCAAATAATTTATTACTCCCTCAACTTTTAAAATGATCTTTTAGCAAGTTGACACAAGTTGACCTTTTAAGCGCTTGAACAAAAAAAGTTCTCTGTTTCCTCATCTCTCTTTCTCTCTCAATTGATTCAAATGAAAATTAAGAACTGGAAATATATTCAATTCCTCGAACACCAAATTAAAATTTTATGATCTGACAAACTAAATCAAACTCTATCCCATATTAACCCTCAATTACACCTGTTCTTTCAATTTCATTAACCCTAAATTGATTCTTCCATCTTTTTTGCCTATTTCTTTTACTGTTATGCCTCATCCATCCTTCACTTCCATGAAATACACCTTACTCTTTTAATTTTAGTTTTAGTTGATTCTTGTTAAGAACAAGCCAGAAATTAAAAGTCGTTTACAATTCACACAAAACCCACACAAAACCCTGTGTTTAAAAATAAAAAAACCCAAATCAAATTGTAAAAGAAATACCCAAAATTAGAACAAAGAGTACACCAGAGGAGGAAGCAAGAAGATTCGTGAATAGTAAACGCACGTTTGAGAAGAAGAAGAAGAGGACGAAGAACAAGAAGAGTAAGAATTTACATCTCTGACGAAAAAAATCAAAATTCAATTAATTTGCCTCGAAGGAGTAAAAGATGGGGAGCGGCGGGATTACAGGCGGCGGCGATTGACGAAAGATGGGGAGCGGCGGGATTATACTTTTCATTGAGCTGGAGAAAGAAAAAAAATGAGGAAGACTGTAGTTTTGAAATAAAAATAAGTTTGTGGAAACTTTTGAAATATAATAAAAAGAAAAGATACTCAAAACATGTTAAATTATCGATGTATCAGGGCTTACGTCATTAATATTTGATATGATATATTTTCTATTTTTCTACTTATCATTATTATTTAATGTAATATATTTCTTACTTTTTTTTTACCATTTTTTACTGTTGGATTTCTCTATAAATAGGAATTCAATTTATTCATTTGATATATCTCAGAAATAAGAAATTAAAGTTTCTCTCAAATTCTCTCTCCGCCGTCATCTTGATGAATCACTTCAATTAAAATATTTGACTGTCAAAAATCATACAGATCTTTGGAGACAATTGAAGGAGAGGTTTGAATACCTAAAGAAAATATCTCTACCAAATGCCTAGTATGAATAGATAAACTTAAGGCTTCAAGATTTTGAATCTGTTAGCGCATACAATTGTAAACTTTTTCAAATTACATCCACATTAAGATTATGTGGAAAGGAAATAACTGATGAAGATTTACTGGAAAAGACATATTCTACTTTTTATTTGAATAATATGGTGTTCCAGGAACAATATAGAGCAAAAGATTATAAGAAATATAGTGAACTAATTACTGCTCTTCTCCTAGCAGAACAGAGAAAAACAACTCCTGTTGAAAAACCATGAATTACGACCTACTTGAACAAATTCATTCCCTGAAGCGAATGTGATAATTCATAATAATTCTAATGGAGGCCACAAAAATGGTAGTGGTCGTGGTCGAGGTAGAGGTCGTGGTAATGGGCGTGGTAGAGGATATAATAATAACAATTTTCATCAAAAGTGGAAATATGTTAATAATAATAATAATAACAATAATTTCCACCCAAAGTAAAAAAATACAAATAATCACCAGAAGTGAAATAATCAAATTGAAGGATTTGATAAAAGAAATAATAGTCAAGATGATGAAAATAAATGCCATAGATGCGGTATGACTGTTTATTGGTCAAGAACTTGTAGAACCGTAAATATTTGGTAAACTTATACCAAGCATCCCTCAAGAAATGTGCGGAACCAGAAACCAATTTTATAATAGATGATAATACTCTAACTAATAACCCTATTGATATCTCCAATATGGAAATGGATGATTTCCTATTACCCAGTACCAGTGGCAAGGAAAAATCTGAATAATTGGTTCATATATTTTGCTTAATTAATATATTATAATTTTTATGTTATTATTGATTTGCTTTTGTTATTGTTGTTTAATGTACTTTTTATACAATGTTTATTTATGAATAAATAATAATGCATCTTTTGTTTCTTCAATGAAAAAAATGAATTCTTTTCCGGTATTATATGACTTCAAGGAAAATAAAGCAAATTTATGTATTTTAGATAGTGTCACCACCCATACTATTCCCAAAGAGGCAAGATATTTTAATACTCTTAAAAGGGGTGAAACTGTTGTTACCACAATATCTGGACAAACAAAAATGGTTGAAGGCTTCGAAAGAGTCAGTATTATATTACAAAAGGGAACAAAACTTATTATAAATAATGCATTATTTTCCCCGAACTCTCACAGAAATTTATTAAGTTTTAAAGATATTCTCAAAAATGGATATCATATTGAAACTATGAGCGAAGACAATAAAGAATGTCTTTATGTTACAAAAATAATTTCAAGTAAAAAATGTATACTTGAAAAATTTTATACTCTTTCATGTGGCTTATACTACACATATATTAATATGATTGAAGCCAATTTAACTATAAACCAGAAGCTTATAGATTCAAATACTTATAAAATTTGGCATGATCGACTGAGTCATCCTGGTTCGATAATGATGAGAAAAATTATTGAAAATTCACATCGGCATTCATTGAAGAACCAGAAGTTTCTTCAAAATAATAAATTATTTTG
Source organism: Euphorbia pulcherrima (assembly GCA_947683365.1). NCBI lineage: Eukaryota > Viridiplantae > Streptophyta > Magnoliopsida > Malpighiales > Euphorbiaceae > Euphorbia > Euphorbia pulcherrima. The sequence goes on along the minus strand of CANTUS010000001.1, from coordinate 17,716,938 downwards.
TGCTGCTTGTTCTCAAGGAAAATTAATAATAAAGCCTTCCAGAAGTAAGGTTGGAATAGAATCGCCAACATTTTTAGAGCGCATACAATGTGACATTTGTGGACCAATTCATCCACCATGTAGACCATTTAGATATTTTATGGTTCTAATTGATGCCTCAACTAGGTGGTCACATGTATGCTTATTATCTTCACGGAATATGGCATTTGCAAGGTTACTTGCTCAAATTATAAGATTACGGGCACAGTTTCCCGATTATCCTGTTAAATCAATTCGTCTTGATAATGCTGGGGAATTCACATCCAAAACATTCAATGATTATTGTATGTCGATTGGAATAAAAGTTGAACACCCTGTAGCATATGTTCATACACAAAATGGTCTAGCAGAATCGTTTATTAAAGGTCTGCAATTAATTGCACGACCGCTAATTTTGCGAACAAATCTCCCTACTACAGTTTGGGGTTATGTAATATTACATGCAGCATCTCTTATACGTTTAAGACCAGTAAGTTATCATGATTATTCTCTATTACAATTAGCTTCTGGTCATGAGCCTAGTATTTCTCATCTTAGAGTTTTTGGTTGCGCGGTATATGTGTCTATTGCTCCGTCACAAAGGACTAAAATGGGTCCTTAAAGGAGATTAGGAATTTATGTTGGCTATGAATCCCCTTCAATAATTAAATATCTTGAGTCATTAACCGGCAATATGTTTACTACACGATTTGCAGATTGTCATTTTGATGAAAGCACTTTCCCAAAATTAGGGGGAGAGAATAAGAGCCCAATTTTAGAAAAGAAAATAATATGAAATGCTTCATCACTTTCTCATATGGATCCTAAATCAAATGATTCTGAACTAGAAGTTCAGAGAATAATCCATCTTTAACATTTAGCAAATCGATTGCCTGATGCACGCGCTAATCCTAAAAGAGTAACGAAATCGCATATACTAGTAGTAAATGCGCCAATTCGTATTGAGATTCCTGAAGAACAACCTACGGATAATACTCCAACACGCCTGAAGCGTGGACAACCTATTGGTTCAAAGAATAAAAATTATAAAAGGAGGAGAGTTATTGATAATAAAGATATTCTCATTGAGGATATAAATATAAATACACTTTCGGAAGAAGTGTAAACACCTGTAGTGCAAATACCTAAAGGTATTGAAAATGAAGAAATTCAAATAAATTATATCAATACTGAAAGAAGATGGAATCGCAATAAAATAGTTATTGCGATCAATATTGAAAATGAAAATGTGGATCAAGAGCCAACATCTATTGAAGAATTTCAAAGTAGGATCGGCAACAATGGGAAGAAGCAATTCAGGCAGAGCTGAATTCTCTTGAAAAACGCAAAGTATTCGGACCAGTAGTTTGAACACCACAGGACATAAAACCTGTCGGTAATAAATGGGTTTTTATTAGAAAGAGAAATGAGAAAAATAAAATAATAAGATATAAAGCCAGATTAGTTACACAAGGTTTTTTCCAAAGACCTGGAATAGACTATGAGGAGACATATTCTCTGGTGGTGGATGCAATAACTTTTAGATATCTTATTAGTTTTGCAGTACAAGAAAATTTACAAATGCACTTGATGGATGTTGTCACAGCTTACCTTTATGGTTCGCTTGATAACGATATTTATATGAAAATCCTAAAGGTGCCAGAAAAATATGACAAACGAAAACTTTACTCGATAAAGTTATAAAGATCCTTATATGGATTAAAACAATCTGGGCGCATGTGGTATAACCGTCTCGGTGAATATTTATTAAAAGAAGGATATAAAAATGATCCAATTTGTCCATGTTTATTTATAAGAAAATCATGATCTAATTTTATTATCATCTCAATTTATTTTCATGATTTGAATATTATTGGAACTCCAGAAGAGATTCCAAAAGCAGTTGATTCTTTAAAAAAAGAATTTGAGATGAAAGATCTTGGAGATAAAATTGTGTCTTGGTTTGTAAATTGAGCACCTTGAAAAAGGAATTTTAGTGCATAAATCAAACTACATAGAAAAGATCCTGAAACGATATAATATGGACAAAGCACATCCATTGAGTAACCCAATGGTTGTACGATCACTGGATGTGAAAAAGGATGTTTTTCATCCTAGAGAAAATAATGAAAAAGTTCTCGGTCCTAAAGTACCATATCTAAGCGCAATAGGTGCTTTGATGTATCTTGCTAATAACACAAGACCGAACATTGCATTTTCTGTTAATTTATAATCAAGATACAGCGCTGCACCCACAAGACGACATTGGAATGGAATTAAACATATAATGCACTACCTTCGAGGAACTACTGATTTAGGCTTATTTTATTCACATGAATCTAAGCTTAAATTAGTTGGATATGCGGATGCGGGTTATTTATCCGACCCACACAAAGCTCGATCTCAGACGGGCTACTTATTCATATATGGAGGAACAGCTATATCTTGGCGATCGACAAAACAAACAAATACAGCTACTTCCTCAAATCATGTAGAGTTAATAACAATTCACGAGGCAAGCCGTGAATATGTGTGGTTGAGATCATTAATCAAACATATCCAAGAAGCATGTGGAAAAATTAAGGTCAAGGAAATCTCGACGACAATATATGAAGATAATGTTACTTGTATTGCTCAATTGAAGGAAGACTATATTAAAGGAGACAGAACAAAGCATATTTCACCAAAATTTTTCTTCACTCATGATCTAGAAAGGAATGGTGAAATCAGTATTCAACAAATCCGCTCTTGTAACAATTTAGCAGATTTTTTTACCAAGGGTTTGCCTTCCTCAACTTTCAAAAAATTGATTTAGAGCATTGGAATGCGTCTTCTTAAGGATCTCCAGTTAACTCGCGAATAGGGGGAGAAAACATTATACTCTTTTTCCCTTAACTGAGGTTTTTATCCCACAGGGTTTTTCCTTAGTAAGGTTTTTAACGAGGCAGTGTCTCATTCGCGGCAGATGATACATCAAAGGGGAGTGTTAAATTATTGATGTATCAGAGCCCACGTCATTAATATTTGATATGATATGTTTTCTACTTTTCTACCTATCATTATTATTTGATGTAATATGTTTCTTACTTATTTACCATTTTTACTGTTGGATTTCTCTATAAATAGGAATTCAATTTCTTCATTTGATATATCTCAGAGAAATAAAAGTTTCTCTCAAATTCTCTCTCTGCCGTCTCTTATTATTGTTATAATTTCCTTGCATATATAGTCAATTTCCAACAAAACAAACATATTTCATAAAAAATTTAGAACTCTCACCACCAGTGTCATGTGTCTGGCTCCAACTGGTTTGACTTTTCAACCCATGCCATGTGGTGGAGAGTGGTGTGCACTCTTCAAGATGTGACTGGTTTAGTTAGCTATAGGCGGCAAATAGGTGCATACTTGTCAAGTTGAGGGAGGTATTAGGCCCTTTTGAAAGTTGAGGGGGCAATAGGCTATTTGAGCCAAGTACAAACGGGCTTTTATGCATTAGGCCTTTTAGTTTTGAAAAGAACTAAAAAGGTTATTAAAATATATATTTTCGCTTACTGTTCAAAATTTATAAGGCGGCCCGGCGAATAATGAAATTGACGTTGAATATCATGTTGGGTAAAGTGCACCTAGAGGTGGCAATTATAGGGATGTTTCTCCTAACTTGTACTTATTATCTTATCAATGTAAAAAAGTTAAAAGGCTATAAGTTGAGAAGTAGGTTGAATTTAGTTTTGTATTTTTAACTTATAAGTTAAAAATAAGTAAGGAGAAACACTCCACATAATTTCTTATAAGATGAAAATGTCGTACCTGAACCCGATATTTCAGAATTGTTCTTCTACTAATTACCTTGAATCTATGAGCGAGTTCCTGTAAAAAAACATACGAACTTGGGGGCGATCGGTGGTTACCCCGTGGGGGACCCTTCGATGCTTAAGTCAGTGAGGGTTTTGAGGAAATAGTTAAGAGTGAGTATGTGAATGTGAATGTACCTTTGGACTGACCTAAGCGGCCACTATATAGGCATGAGAAGTATTCTAATTAATATAGAACTAGTATTATGGGAATCCTTGTCAGTTAAGGACTTTATTGCCTGAAGTATTCCCCAATTAGGAGATAATGATAAGGATCCTAAGTCTATTAGGATAATGACAAGGGGAGAAAATATAGGGATAAGGATTAGACCTAGATTCTCCCCTGCTTGTGCAGCATGCAGATGCCTTTGAGCCGGTATAGGGCCGGCTTGAGGTCCTACCCGCTTAGGGAATTGCTTCGCCAAGAGGTCTCACCAGGTGTCTTTGCCAGCGCCTGGATATCGATCCAGTTGGCTTCTTAGCGTAAGCGATTATTCGTCATATTCTTCCATGTGGTCAGCCAGGCGGCTCACGCTGACCTTGTCTCCTGATCCGAGACGAGTGAAATATTTTTGGTAAGCTATCATAAGTTAAAACCTTCTTATAAGAAACTTTTAAACTAAGAGAAACACTCTCATAGGATGGTTATAGTTTGTGACCTATCAACCTCTAATGTAGTTGATTTGTTTATTTATGTTGTGTTTTGACAGATGATGGGCATGCAGGCCCAACCTTGGGGATGGCAATGGATGTCATCGCTTAGGGCCTATAGTCAGAAGAGGTCTAAAAATATTTTTTTTTAAAGATTTAGTTATTATTATTTAAAAGATAAAAATAAACACAAGTTAATGTTAATAAAATTGGCAAGGTATTTGTTGAAGTTGTGAAATGGTAAGAGTTCAATTCCTATTTTTTTAAAAAAATTATATTTTATTACATTATTTTTTTATTAAGGGCCCCATATTAATATTTTTAACATTAATTTTGCTGTGGCCCTCAAATTATCAGTGCATGCCCCTATATCTCTTCCTATCATAGTCACGGTGACTTACCCTTCTTCTCATATATATTTTGTACAACCATAATGTCTTCTGTCAAATTACTTGAACAAGAAGGTTATCGTTGCACTTCCAATCTAGGTAGTGTTGCCCCTTCTCACTTAAAACAAATTGCGGGTTCCGTCTCCATCCTAGCAGTCCCTAGTTGCAGTTAGTGGCCACTTATTTTTAGGATGAAAGAATTTTTATTGGGGGTTTTTGAAAGAATTTCCAAGTTTTAGGTAGTTTTAATGTGTCTGACTTTTAAAAAGTCTTTTCCGACTTTTAAAAAGTCATATAAAAGTTATTTTATTTTCACATTCAAAAATAAAATATTCTTGACTTGTTTGATTTTCATACGATCGGACAGACATGTCCAGCATGATATCACTTAAGTAAGATCTCAGCTTCGAACTTTGTGAATGTGAAAAATCCCTATTAGGAGACTCATCAACCATAGTAAGGTGTGCGACTTAGATCGAATTTTGATATCGTTAGAGCAAAACTCTAATGAACCAGATGGGCAACTAAAACATGAAAATCAGATAGGGAGTAATATTTTAACTTTTTACTTTTTGACTTTTTTGACACAAGAAATAAAAAAGTTGGCAAAAATCGAACACATGAAAAAAGATGAAAGAGTTAGTTTGTATGACTTTCTTAAAGTCGGCCACGTTCAAAACTACCTCAAACTTAAAAATATTTTTAAACCTATCTTAAATTTATAATTAGTTTCTTAAAATCTCATAAAAAATTCTTTAATCCTATATTTTTATAACTCAACCTGAGTGTTTATATGAGGCGTGTTTTCTATAATATACTTCCGGATTTGATTTTTAATTATTGTAACATATTATGTTAAAAGATGGTTTTAGGGAAATTAAGGTTTCGTATGTTAATAGGTTCGTCAATCCTATCTCTTACAAATCGGCTACAGCAGTGAATTCTTTGATATATAGAGATTATCTACCCGGTCCTCTTTAAGTTGATACCTTTTAGTCAAAGATAAGACTTTTGGGGGTGAACAAGAAAAAGCTCTGATGCATGTCGGATTTAGATTCTTTAAAATTAATAGGTGGTGAAGTTGTATATTTTAATTAATCTTAATTATTTATTGAGTTTTAATGGTTCAAATTTAGATTTAGTAATTTGTGAGGTCCACAGTACAATTGAATCTAAACCATTAAAACTCAATGGATAGTTGAAATTAATAGAAATATAAATTTTATCACATTTCAAACTTTAAAGAATCTATAATGACTCCAGAGGCTTCGCTCCAATACCTGGACCATTCTGGGATTTAAATATTTATTGACGATAGTTTTCTCTTTTAACACATATAAGGTAGATATTAATAATAATAATTAATAATACTTATTTTTTAACTCAATTTCAGCACCTTAGACATAATTAGATTTGATTTAGTTCAGTCGGAAAGAAAAAAACATTGAAACGGTTATTTCAAACAAATAAAAAGGCAAATAAAATGGACTAATATTCTCTAAAATTAACGTAGTAAGACTTTTCGTAAATAATTAATGAAATAAAGAGTTTAAATTCAATCTAATTTTACAACTTTATAGACAAATAAGTTTTAGAATTATATACAGCTAAACAATCATTCAAAAAAAATATACAGCTAAACAAACTAGAAATTGTTGTCACTTTTTCACAATTATTAATTATTAGCACTTATATATAATATACAAGTAAGATATATTTTAGCTTTATAAATAAAAAATTTAATATATCAACAATATCTTCCATTTATCTCAAAAAATTTACTATCTCTTAAATTTTTAAAAATAATTATATAAATATATTTAAAAAAATGCATCATTTAACTCGGACTCTTTCAGGGATAGTGAACTTGACACACCAACCCCACATGCATTTTGGCATTTCAACCCAATAGAAATGTAACACGTGGTATTTTAATTTAAAAAAATAACTAAACTCCTTTTTAATCAATTCAAGCGTGTTTGGGCTGACTCTGGATTTTAAGAAGAGAAAGATCGTGATGAGGGGAAAAATATGACGGTTCCGCTTCCTCTGTGACAGATTTGTGATTTTTAAGTTTTTATGCTATGCTATCTCAGGGCGGAAAGCTGTATTTCGATGGTAACTGCGTCTTCACGGACTCACAATGGGAGATGATGGCGCATGATCAGAGGGAGCAAACGATCCGGCAACTCACCGAGGAGAATAAGGCAATAATGACGCGTTATACTCACCAGATTTGAAGTGATTGGGTTTCTGAGATCTATTTATTATTTGTTCTTGAAATTGATAAATGGATATATTTGTTTTGTTTGAAATTGGAACTGAAATTGAATTGTTTGAAATTGAAAACTTCAATTAATCATCAATTCAAGCCTTTTATTGTTATTTGAAGTGAAATGGCAGCATAATCTATAAACAAAGAGAGATTTTCCCTAGAACATAAGATTTTCCCAGAAAATATGAGATTTTCAACCCAAAAAATAGTTAAAGGGAGCTAAGTTAATAGTGCACTTTTTTTAGTTGAATTAGTTATGATGTAACTTTTAAAGATAAAAAAGTAGTAAATTTTTTTGAGCCAAAAAGCTTAAAAAAAAAAGTAAATTTACAGAAACAGTTTATTCCATGGAAAAAAAAAAAATAAAAGACATATGATAAACATATGCTTATGACTAAAAAAAAAGTGATGATAGTTCTAGAATTGACTAGAAAACAAAACAACACAAGTCTAATCTATGCTCCAAATCAAGAACCAGCAACTTTCTGGAAACTCTTTTATAGATTCCACTAGAGACTCCTACATTTATCCTACCCAATCCTATAAATACCCAATACCCCATCTCCCGTCTTTCAGCCATCTAAACACCAAACAATCAATTACCTCCAATCAGCATCTGTGACACCGATCAATATAAGAGCATTTTTAGTAGATTGTTGGTTTTAAAATTATCTGGTATGTAGAATAGAAGATTACATTAATGATGTGATAAAATAGATAAGATATTTTCAAAAATAGGTATAGTAAATTGTCTATTTGATTTTTTATTATAATTTTTAAAAATAAAATAATAAAAAAATTAAATAAGTTGCTAAATAGTCTATTTTATCAGTAAAATAATATAAAATTAATTATATAAGTTTCTATTTGATTATCTATTTAAAGAAGATTAAATAGAAATTGTGTAACATTTATTGTGCCACGTTCTATTGGAAAGAGTAAGTAGCGATAAATATTATGGAAGTTGTGGAAATATGGTCCCGTTATTATTAAGAGATATTATTATATTTTGTATATATGATAGGGTTATTATTATTATTATAATCTCCTAATTAATGTTAGCTCTTGATTAGTGTTGTAGCCATATGTAAATACTTACTAATTGTAATGTTATTATATTAATGAGAATCATTCACCAAATTTAGTGGGTGAGCTTTACTAAAATCCAATATAGTTATCATGGTACAGAGCTATAATTAGGCAAACCTGCCGCCGCCGATCGTTAGCAAACTGCCGCCACATGCATTCTCTTTGTCGCCAGTCTCTTTCCTTTTTTGCCGCCGGTTCTGTTTCTTTTCTGCCGTCGGTCTCTTGAAGTTGTCTTAATGTCCTTCTGATTTGCTATTGCCGACGCTAAGGGCGCTTCCGATGGACATCAATCTTCGACTACCACAGCCCTTGCGACTTCTTGATCGGTGATTTTCTTCTCTTTAATTCGGGATTCTTCTTCTTTTCTTTCTAGTTCCTTTTTCGATTTCTTTTCCACTAATTGTGATTTCTTCTTCTTGATTCTCATTTTCTTCTCCTTCGTTGATGATTTCCTTTTCCTCGATTCGCGATTTCGTCTCTTTGATTCATTCTTTTACGTTCTGATCTCTATTCCAATTGTATTATTATTTATTTATGGTATCGATTTTGATATTGTTGATTCCCGATCGCAATTGATTTGTGGGTTTGATTGATTATAGCTCTTAATGTTCGTCATATCTCAACCAATGATAAGCAGCCGATATCTTCACTAGACCTCTCTCTAGTCATCGGTTTCTACTTCTTCGTGGTTCAAAACCCCACCCAACTTGCGGGAGAGTGATAGATATTATGGAAGTTATACAAATATGGTCTAGTTATTATTGACAGATATTATTGTATTTTGTATATATGTTAGGGTTATTATTATTATAATCTCCTAATTAGTGTTAGCTAATTAGCGTTATAACCATATGTAAATACTTCATCAATTGTAATGTTGTTCCTACCTTCTTTGGAGCTTATGGGTGAGATAAAAATGGGGGCTTATTAATGAGTAAAATTTTAAAAATGAAATATATAATATTGTATTTCTATTACAACATTTAATGAGAGATCAAATAAAAACATATTATAAAGTAGAAAATAATATTATAACTAAAAAATTGTTATGGTGATCAAATAAAACGATGTCTATGATCGTTCCTAACTGTAAAATTACTAACATTAGTTGAAAAAACTAAAAACAAAGACATTTTTTGATAGGGATGAAAGAAGATATGAAGAAGTATTTATAGGTACTAAAGGGATTGAATGGGTATGAAATTTGGAGAATAATAGCAACATAAGGAAGATTAATACCTTTAATTTTCTATTTTCAAGTTTAAGAGTTGAGCAGACTAAAAAAAATTTGGGGAGAAAAGAAATATTAAGAGAGGATGACGGTGATAATGGATATAAGAGAAATTATTGAGATAGAGTTTAATTCAATACTAATACTTATATTTTTATTTAATAATCAAATAAAGCCAATCCACGTTTGTAATTAACTAAATACTTTAAATTTAATAATTTTTTATTTAAAATGTTTTGTTATAAAAGAAGGATTTAACTAACTTAAACTTTAATTAAGTAAAAATAGTTTAATAATCACTATAAATGAACCCCTTTTTTTGTTGGGCCCCTGGTCGTCGCCCCTATTGCCCTGGCCCAGGAACGGCCCTGATCACATACAGTGGGTGAGCTTTCCAAAACCCCAATATAGTTATCAAATAAAAGATCTAGTGTAGAGTCATTTTAAAGTTAATTATCTGTTTATGCCTATGTGTCAAGAGAATTGATAGAATGGATTATGTAAAAGATGCTATAAAGCTAGAAAAAGAAGAGAAGAAATGGCAATGATTCCAAGGTTGTTGAGCAACTCAAGGAGCAGCTGCCTCTTTGATCCTTTCTCTGCTTTGGATGCTTGGGATCCTTTCAGGGACTTTGCTTCTTCTTCTGCGATTATTTCTCGAGACAACTCTGCATTTGTGAACACTCGTATAGACTGGAAGGAAACTCCGGAGGCTCATATATTCAAGGCCGATCTCCCTGGTATCAAGAAGGAGGAAGTAAAGGTGGAGGTTGAAGATGAGAGGGTGCTTCAGATCAGCGGAGAGAGGAATGTTGAGAAGGAAGATAAGAATGACACGTGGCGCCGTGTGGATCGCAGCAGCTGCAAGTTCATGAGGAGGTTCAGGCTGCCGGAGAATGCTAAGATGGATCAGGTCAAGGCTTCAATGGAGAATGGTGTTCTTACCGTCACTGTCCCCAAGGAGGAAGTTAAGAAAACTGATGTCAAGGTTATTGAAATCTCTGGTTGAGTTTCTAAGCCATAAAGCCATAGCTGCCATACTAATAATAATAATGTATTACTAATCAAGAGTCTCCTTGTTAATGCATATGATGATTGTTTGATAATAATTAATTAAATATTAGATAGTCTTTTACCTGTGGAAGTCAGATTCATTTAATTCTAAGCCTGCATTTTGTCTCAGAGTTGCTATCTTGTAAAAATGTCAAGTTCAAACTCTTAATCAACTTCCCTCTGCCAACAAGCTGGAAGAAGAAGAAGCATTTTAAAGAATAGAAATATCAGAAAAAGAAAAAGAAATAACCAAAAATCCATTTTTGATAGAATTTTGACAAATACCTGCTCTGATGATATGCATTTGAATTAGACCGCGACGGGCAGCCCAACTGACCCGTTCAGGCCCGATGTTCATGGGTCGGGTTTGGATAAGCATATAATAACATAGGTCTGACCCAGTTCAGGCCTGTCAAAGCCTGAACACATGATGGGTTGGACTTAATTTTCATATAAAAATTCAAGTCCGGCTCGGCACGGCCCGCCCAAATATATATATTATTAATAAAAATGTATATTTAGATATCATTAATTATTAAAAAATATTTCAAAAATATAACTTGGCACTTTCAAGTCTGGGTTTGTATTGATATGATACTTTTCATAAAAAAATTATTAAAAAAATATATAGTAAATAATTTTTAAGTTAATAATCGCAATTAATGCTAGCAAAATTCAAGGCGATAGAAATGTGCAAAACGGTTGAAAGTTTGAAAAGTTGAAATCCCAACTTTTCGAAATTCGAAAATTCTTCCCACTCGAAAACTTAGATCATCGAGCATCTACAGTAGCCGATGGGCAGAGGATCGGTTCCCTCTCATCAAAACCAGCTTCACTGCTAAACCGCAGCTACACATTACAACAAAGCATCAAATCCGTCGAATCGTAAAAGAGTTCGAACCAACCTGAGGGGGACATCTCTGGAACCAGAGACAAAATGCGATCCAAAGACAGATAGACCCTTGAACCTTAAAAGCGTTCGAACCGACCTGAGGGGGACTGCATTTTGTCTCCAGAGACAAAATGCGACAACAAAGGGGGGCATTTGATAACAAGATATATAAAAGCCCAAACATCAATAAGGCCCACAAGGCCCAATCACTAAACTTACTCATCAAGCTAAAAGGACAAAGCCACGTGTCAACCATCTAAGCATTTCTTGTCTATCAAGCCAGGACACATGGCACCCATCCTACGACCCATACCCCCTATATAAGGAGTAATGACACAAATCCCCAAGCAATTAATTACTCACTATTCATCCCCTTTTTAGCGATGCTTACATCATCCCTCATGCTAAGTACTGACTTAAGCATCAGAGAGGCTACGTCAGCTTGCCCGACCTAGCCCTCTAACAGTTTGCTTTCTGTGGAGGCACCACTGGATCTCCCCAGAACCTAACTGAACCTGCGTCTCGGATATCACAACATCAATTTAGTTAATTATTATGGAGAATTTGTTTTGGTGTATGGTATGAAGCACGGAAACTCTTAGTTACTAACGCTTTTCATTTCCGTTTCCATCTTGGAAACCTGAAATCACGTTATTTTTTTGCTTTTCTAGTGTACGTTTCCGATTTCCGGAAATGTTTCCTGTCCCATTTCCGTGGTACATTGGATATATGTGCTGTTTGCATAGCTTGCTCTGTTGTTAAACAAAGAAACAATTATAAATTGGTGTGAAGTAAAGTTGGGATTGAATGTGTTACTGCCCCTTTGGCTTGGTGGGCAAGTCCCCTGAGTGGGCTTTTTGGGCCTTGTTGGTGTTGGGGTTTTATATGCTTTGCTATCATAGATTTATCTAGTGTCTGTTTGGATCAGAATGTTCGTAAGCAAAATCATAGAGCATACATATATAGATTAGAAAGGTCAGTGAAACAATTGGCAGTAATTGGTGAAGATAGCTCTGCTGATATTAGTGATATAATTGGTAATGTCCCTAATGATGTATTCTCAGCCCATTTAGTGGTTAAGCTTCAATTCATATTTAATTTAACATAATGAAATGCTTTTGGTTTTACTTTGGACTCATATAAATAACTACACAATGAACTTTAGGTATCAATTTAGTCCATAACTTGGCATTTGTGGTCAAATTAGTTGGTGTTTTGACATGTAATGTGTCGTTTTCTAATGCTGGAAAATGAAAGTGGCATAGACCATCATTTTGGGTAAAAATAAAATAGAGGTGGCAATTAAAGGATGGTTCTATTCTTTGCCCCACTGTCTAACCTATCAACATCCTCTAATTGATTTGTTTATTTATGTTGTAGAGTTGCTAGATCACGTGCACGCCTCGGTTTCTCTCCCTTTCTTCTCATATATGTTTTGTACCACTATAATTTTTGCTGCCAAATTACTTGAACAAGAAATGGAAATTTCACTTCCAATCTGGGCAGTGTTGCCTCTTCTCACTTTGAACAAATTGCAGGTTTCTTATCCATCCAAGCACTCCCTACTTGTAGCTTTGTTACCACATTTGTATATGATGTGTTTTCTAGCCTACATAATAGACGGTAGGAGTAGTATTAGAAAGAGTGTATATATGAAATTGACTTTTTAACGTGTTGAAATTTGAATGCGTGCATGTATGTTGTCCTTGATACAGAATAATTACCTCGGTTCATATACTACTTACAACTATATAGAGATTAACGTTTGTTTACGGATTCTTAGGAGCATTCTATACACTAAAACAGACAGACATGTTAGGAGACTATGCAGTTCATTGTTGAACTACAGAGTACATCATTTCATACACGGTGAAACAATAACTTTTTATTTAAAAAATTGATATGAATCCCCACCATCCATTTTTTAATTTATAGTAGGGATTTCTCAAACTTCAGATGATGCTAATCCTAATCCTATAAAAATATAATAAAATATAAACAAATGTTACAAAGTTGGGCATGTGGGGTATCTGCTAAGCAGCGGAGACGGCAATTTTCTTGTATGAAAAAAATGATGGAAAAGGAAGGGAAAGAGGTCAAAATTTGAGTTAATTGAGCTGGAAAAGTTGGTCAATTTACTTGTTCTTTGCTTTTCATTGATTTTCATCATTTCATCCAAACCTTGCTAACCTCCTCCATTATTTCATTACCTACATAATCTTTTTATTATCATCTCTTTAATTTTGTCACAAATATTCAAGCAATATCTTCAATTCCAAGACATACTCGCATCGTTTTAAAGGTTTTAGTTACAATTTACAAATATGCAAGTCATTATATTATTATTAGCATCTATTATAGTAAACACTTAATCAATTGATCACATATAAGTGAGTATTTGTGAACTTGGTCCACAATGGCATCTATCTACAAAATATAAGTGTTGACAAACGTAAAAAACTATCAAGAAACAGCAATCAAAAGCGGTGTTATCAAACCTGTACCGTAAAGGTTGGTTCGACCGGTTTTACTGTGAACCAATCATAGCTACGGCATGGTTTAACTTAAAATTGGGTTTTAGTGATGATGTGGCAAACTAAAGTTTCATTTAAAATACAATTTTAGATGTTGGTAAAACGAGGAAGACTTTGTATCAAGTTCTCTGTGTTGTTACAATTTGATTTAGAGCTAAATCTAACAAATTAAAAACATAAACAATTTTATGCACGAAGATCAATGGTTTAAAGATGCTTTGTTCACAAGATTTCTTATAAAACTACAAGTTATTGTTCAAATCTTGATAATTATCAAATATTAATTGCGCTGTGAAATTATTAAGTTACTATTATAATTGGCGTATCTATTGTTACATAATTTGTTTTTCTTTAATACTATTGTGATAAGGTATTAATTAATGCAAGGGAAATGAGTGGCTAGGGTGTTGATGAATCTGACATTATTATATAATATCAGTGCTGTGTTGGTTTATTTATAGAAATCTGGAATTGGTCTTTGAAATTTGCTCACAAAATTGAGCACAAGTAGACAGTCTGTTTTGGGCTCTTTGCATCTCACAATTTCTTTATTAAACTAATCTAACAGATTCATTAATTATAAATTTTTGCAACAGAGTGCATAAATAAGCAAAAGCATATAAATGATATGCTCATATTAAAATTTCAAATGATAGTTCATCTTCTAATGAATCAAAAAGCAGAAGAGTGTAATAGTTTAAGGACACCATATATCTTCATATTGATATGAAATTATTCACTTTGGATTAAACTTTTATAAATTTGCTCCTGAACTTTTGTACCAAATGACGTTATATATATGTCAATACTACGTAGATACTCAAATACTCGGGATTCTCTTTACTGCTAGATAATGTGAGATATATGTTCATTCAAAAGACCTGGAAAAGCACTACTCAGTTCGCCCAAACTCTATGATTTTTATTGCAATATAATACAAGATGAGGAAAAGTATAAAAATTCTGGTGAATTTAATATGATTGTAAACCATATATAACCAATATTCAATTTTATAATAAGTCCAAAATGTGTCCCGACTTTCATGTCTGCGACACAAAATAAAAATTTGAAGACAAGTCTTATACTAACTTTTTTCTCAACAATTCTTGTTCTATTTCAAAGGAGGTTACATTAATAATAACATAAACAGTAAAAAAAGCAAAAATTTCTTTATGTTCCAAAATTCTAGACTTTATTATTTATTTATTTAGGTAGTAATAGTCTCTAATTTGACAATTTTTAATTGGAGTAAACTTTAAAAAAGTATCTTGTGATTTCACTCATTTGTAAAATGGGATCTGAGAAATTCTTTTTTGCAAAATGTGGTCTATGGTTTCAAAAAATTTGCAAAAGGAGGCCTACGGATTCAAAATAGTGGTGTTACATCGCCATATTTGAGTAATTTTCAGAGATTTTTTTTTTATTTTTTATGATTTTTTTAAATTTGTTATCACAATTTACTAAAAAAAATTTGCACTACTAAAAAAAATTCACCAGTGTGTTGTATTTTTAATAATTATCCTGCAGAAATTCAGATAAAAAAGAACAAGATTACATATTTTCGTGACATAATTTAATATTGAGAATCCTTTATTTGCGAATTTTTTTAAACCACAGACCATGTTTTGCAAAAAAAAATCCTCAGACCCCATTTTACAAATGAGTGAAACTACAGGGTACTTTTTTTGAGTTTACCTTTTTAATTGTGTAGGCTATAGTATCATTTAGCTAATGTGTGAAGTGGATAGTAAATTTGTTTTTGACGTGTTGAATAAAGTGGTGACAGCTCCAAACGATTGTTATAATCTTGTGTGGGCGATTCGTGAGTTGCTTGGTAGGGTGTGGGATGTGGTGGTGTGACATGTATACCGAGAAGGGAATAGATGAGCGGATCATATGGCAAACCAGGGTCTTCTTTGCCGGTCGGGGGTCATATTTTTGAAGTTCCGACTGAGAGCTTGGTCGGGATTCTTGTTCAAGATGCAACAGGCGTGTGTTTACCTAGATTGGGTGTTGGCCTAAATTAAGTTTGGCCTAGCAGCTTATTTGCTAAAGCCCACACCCGAAAGCCCAAGTCACTTGTTATATCCATTAGCCCAGTCTCTCATCTTACCCTAGCTATTTAACTCTCCTCTCCTTGTTTTCAGTCGCTCATTCTCTTCTCTGTGAATACCTAATATCTTTCTCTCTTTCAAATTATGCAACTCCGTTAAATCGCCATGTGCTCGAAATCATTCTTGAAGCTTCCTGGCACGTGAGATGGCATGATTCTGTTAGAGGTTGTTATGAGGCGGTTACGGAAGTGAGGCGGTCACTGGTTGAAGCTATAAAGGGAGGCTTTGGGCTTGCAATTAGGGTATGCATGATATTTGTTTGGCTAGCTATTGTGAGATTGTTTTTGGTGCTTGTATCTGTTTTCTCAGTTTTTCTTAAGCTTTCAGTAGTTAGGGTTTACAGTTTATTGCTTGCTTGTTCTTGAAAAACTGATAGTTCTTGGACTGAAATCTCTTTATCTTTTGCATTCTTTGCCATTAATAGCTACCAAAGTCCTTTGCCCGTAGATGTACCTTGATTATTGGTCCTTTGAGTAAACGAACCAATAGGAGGGAACTACATAAGAATCCAGTGTGTTCTTTCGTTTTCTGCTATTTTTCTTTTGAATGCATGTTTTGATCTTGAAATTTCTACTTAAAATCGCAACATTTGGTACCAGAGCCTGTAAATCCTGACCTTGGGTTGCACACTACAAGAAATCAAGCAATTTATGACAACAAAAGTTGTCACAAAACAATAAAAAGTTGTCACGTAAAACAATGTGACAATAAAATGTTGTCACGAAGTCATCACGCATAATTCCGTAACAAAAAGTATTTTCATATGTAACAATAAAATAGTCACAAATACTGTATTTTTTGTGACAATAATATTCTTGCCATTAACTTTACTTGTTACAACTTTCATTGTAATCAAAAAGAAAAATTATTATCACAAATAAACATATTATAGCATATTAACAAAATGAACTAAATCTATACAACTTTCATGAGTTGTCACAATTAATATATTGTGACAATAAAGGTTGTCACATAAAAAGTAAAAAGTTGTCAAACAAGTCTATTTGTGACAACAATATTCTCGTCATATTAATTTTATTTGTTACAACTTTTTGTTGTAATTGAAAAAAAAATTCTCATAACAAATAAACATATTGTCCCATATTATATAACAAAATAAACTAAAACTACGTGACAACTTTCTTAAGTCATCACAAATGATATATTTGTGACAATTATGGTTATCATACAAATAAGTAGTCACGTGACATGAAAAGTTGTCACAAAAAGGTCATCACATATAACTCCATAACAAAAAGCATTTTCAGATGTAAATAATATGTATTCACAAATATTGTACATTTGTGACAATAATATTCTTGCCAAATTAAATTTTTCTCTTACTAACTTTTGTTGTAATTGAAAAGAAATATAAGTGTCACAAATAGTTTTATTGTCACATATTACATGCCAAATTGAACTAAAACTACATTATCTGTAAATATACATTCGGATTAAAGGGAACTCGTTTATTGAATCTGCCTCTCAAAACGCACTAAATAAAAAATAAGACTGCTGATTAATTGAGATAAATAAACAAAAGAACAAAATAGCCAAAGCCTTCACGCAGACTGAATATATAATTAAAATAAATATGCCAATAAACAAAAATAATCAATTCGTGACACAATATCTTTCAAGAGCAATAAACATGAATTTAATATGCTATTCAATCACAAATTTGAAACATTCATCTTTTCAAACTTTACCGCAGACGGGGAATGATAAAACAGGAACATGTGTTAACAAACAAGACAAAAAAAAACAATAGCAAGATAGAATTTAATAATTAGTACTTACTGAAATTTGATATATCGTCTGAAAGACACAAGTGCAGTAACAATGTGGTTTGAAAAGAATCGCATGCATGTTATAGGTTACCTCCTTCCCAATCTTCAAAACCAAATTTAAAATTAAGCAATAGAAATGTGTGAATATCAAAATGACACTCAATGGTAGTAGTACTCTTTTTTTTGGTAGTAATACTCAATAAGGTAACAAATGTTTGTAAAATGCCTAATCAAAATGGAGAAATTCGAAAGACAAAATGAAGTTTGATGTATTCACATACTTGCGTTAAGTTTGTATGCAGAAAAAATATCACAATTAACAGCCCACCACCTATATACCACAACAGAAAGAAGTTCAAAGGATACTTACTATTCTTTAAACATAGGAATGTGTGCATGGCTCAAATCAAGGAAAATGAATCTTCCACCTCTTTTTGATATCTAGTTAAGAAGAAATGAAATAGACATTAAAATATGGCTTTTTAATGATTATTTAAGATAAAACTGAATTTGTAAACATCCATTCAACTTTCTATAAATATGTGACACAATACTAAAACAATATATAAAAAAAACTTTCATTTTGCATTGAGGTGCACCCGAGGAGCAAGAGGAGCGGCTATGCGGACAAGGCACACACCTAATGAACCTCGCTTCGCCAGACCCTCCACTAGGCGCTGGCCCATGAGCCTCGAGCGCCTTGCGCCTGAGGTGCACCTGTAACAACTATGTTTCATTATCATGTAAAAAACAAACACAAGCTTAGAACAAAAGCAAAAAAGATCCTTGCACAACTGCTTTCTCCCCATCTACTTCTAAGACCTGACCACGCCTAATTGTCCCATCTCCCAAGCAAATATTACAATCTCCTTGAATTTTGGACCCTGCAACACTCAAAAGGTTATATGGCACTGAAATAAATTGACCTTTACAACAATAAAAGTAGAAAATAACCAAACGCAAAAAGTTTAACCTTCACTTTATCAAGAATAACCAGTGGCCCAGCAACACCAGAGACTGTTCTGTTCTCTGCAATGGAAGATCACATAGACATAGTATACAAAACATGAAAAACTATTGGAGTGGTCCTTAACAATATCAATAACTAGATGGGGATTCAAATTGTCGAAACAAGATCAACACAATCACTGGAATATCCTAACCGAAAAAGAATGAAGGAAGAAGAAGAGCTCACCCATGCCAACCTCTAGAGGTCCCTCGTCCATTTCAAAACTCGGGGCAAATTGAAGCCTGCAGTAGTAAAACGAACGAATTCAAAGACAAACGGTAAATTGTGAGATCCAAACGAAGGATTCTGTTGAACAGAGTACAACTGAAGCCACAAACTACAAATTCAAGTGAAAAAAAGACGAAGCAGAGAAATTAAAGGGAAGAAAGTGAAAATTAAAGGATCGATCTGATAATAACAAACGCTTACAAGTGATCTGAGAGAAGTTGAAGAGATTGAATCAGAAAATAAATGTGAAAATTGGTAGTGAAGAAATGAACTCAATCACTCCCTCCTGTTTGCTTTCATGTGAATTATTGATTCACCGTTATGAAAATAAATCAATCGCGCTCTGTCACTGATTGCTTAAAAAATCACAATATGAAATGACTCCAATTTTCTTTTCCTTTAATTATTTTTACAATTAAAAATAGTTATTTACATGTTAATATTATTTAGGTTGAAGTAATATATTGAAGGAATCGGATTCATTGGTTTGTGACAATTTTCATTGAGTGGAAAAATAATTTATGATAAGAATTTCAACAACATTATACATAAATTTGCAAAACACATGCTTCTAAGTCCTCAACTAAAAGTTTTTCATTGCATCCTATTGATTTCAAATTCATGAACTTTGTACATAAAGTAGCGATTATTTATAAAAAAAAGAAACACCGTCACATTTTGAATTCAAAAAATAGTTACTAAATCATTAGAGACAAGCACATATTAAATTTGCAACATATAGAATTTTGCCTACTTATCTAGAAACTTACTTTTTTCAATTGTCCAACTTTCGAAAACACCACACAGACAGATAAGAAAAAGTTCCAACGTAGTAGAACAAACAAGTGTTACAGGGCTTAAAAATATGGCACTAGTACAGAAATGGGCTGTGCGGACGATTATTTTTGGCTTTTCCAGACGGTTCTGAACCGTCCGCACAGCCCGCGACGCGATTGACCAAGCCTTATTGCAGAAGGTTTAGAACCGTGCAGAATAAGGAGCAATGCAGACAGTTCTTTCAAAGAACCGTATGTAAAAGTACGCGGAATGGCGTGGTATCCATTCAGCGCATTGACAGTTTCTATAAATAACCGTCCACATTGGTCTTTATTCCGGACGGTTTCTTTAAACAACCCCCGGAATAATATGATTTTAAAAAAAAGATCAATTTTTGCTACATTTTATCACAATCGGATTAACTACAACAACAAATAATACATACCAGATTTATCGAGCGTGGAGCCTGCACATAGTTGAATTGCCCTGGAACGACATTATGTTTATAGGAAGAATTATACCACACGCTCACATTGAGATTATTCCTATCAGAGTTTAAGAAATCATAGGCTGCAAAAGGTGAGATGGTTAAAATTATGCATAGATGGTATTGATTCAAATTCACTCACACAAAAGAAACGAATATGAACCAAGAGCGTAACCTGCTTGTATCCCATTGTTCTTTCCAGCTAAATTCCACTGATAGTATCCTCTGTATAGCTCTTGATTCACCTCAGAAAAATTATTGCGCAACAAGTTTAGACCTTGAACACATTCTACATTTTTATATAAGACAAGAAAAGAAACGAATTGAGAAGATTATATGCAAATAATATTACACAATGGAAGAACCATGGAAGATTATATTGCGCCACAAGTTGATACCTTGAACACATTCTCCAATTTTCCATCTCCATTTGTATCCTTTCCAACACAACCACACTTTCTACTTGGCTTGTTCAATTCTCTTTCAAGCAATCCTTAAGTGAGGACAAGTACAATGCAGAGGATAAAAGGAAACAGTATGAGCAGGAAATTTGTCTTAGCGATTCTGAACGAAGAAAATCGGATCGCAAGAGGAAAATCGTTCAATAACTTGCTGCCACTTAAATTCACAACACATGTCAAATAAGCTTAGCTCTAAGGACTCAATTATTAAGTTTAATCAAATGAACAACTAGCTACAAAGACTCAATTTATAAAAACAACCAAAAGAATCACTTAAAAGCTTCAATTACTATTAACATGACAGCTCAAACCAAAGATTTCCCCTTCCCATTTCTACAATTTCATGAAGACTCAGTTTTCAACTTCAATCAAATAAGCATAGCTCTAAAGACTCAATTATTAACTTCAATCAAACGAACAACATGCGGGTACGGCAACTTAGAAGAGTCGCTGTGCAGAACAGGGAAGAGCAGCGTTTGAAAGGCAGCTGTTGCAACTCCACTTCAGGGTCAATTGGAAACCTCTCTGTAATTACAGGGGTAAGGCTGCGTACACCAGACCCCCCCCTTACCCCGCTTGTGCGGGAGCCTTGTTAGGCATTTGGGGTAATGTTGTTGTTGTTGTTTGTTGTAGCACAGCTCTAAAGACCAAATTTTTAACTTCAATCAAAGGAACAACTTAGCAACAAAGACTCAATATATAATTTTAATCCACCCAAAATAATCACTATAAAGCATGGTTTTCAGATTCGGACCGGCCACCAAACCGGTGAAGGCAGTGGTTCATGGATTTAAGGTTCAACCGGATTAAATCGGTGGTCGAACCGGATTTTCTTAAAAATTGTAAAAATACTAAATATTTTATATAATTTGATATTAAACATGTGATATAAGTTATACTCATATAAAAATTAATACTATTAAATAAAGTATTCTATAATTTAAAGTTATATTTCAAATAAAAATAAAACACAAGATAATAACTAATATAATCTAATGAAAAAATGCAAACCAAATTCCATATTGTATAGATTGGATAAAAAAAGTTAATAAATTTGATTTATGATATATAAAATTATACACTAAAAGAATTAAAATTTATACACAATATGTAAAATAAAAAAATTTTTATATCCATTTAATATAAATTTAATCAAAAAACTTAGAGTAACGTTGTTTAAAAAAATAATGTTATTTAGTTATGAAAAACATTCAAAGCTGTTATTGAAAGAAATATTTTAAATTTAATAAAATGTGTAGTCTATGACATAAAAAATATTTATTATGGTTTTTTATAATAAAATAATATTAAAATAATTTAAAAATTAACAATATATAATATAAAAGGTACATAAGGAGAAAATGTTACCACTTGTGTGTGGTAGCTCAATTGGTAGAGCATGTATTGAAATATATATTGGAGGTTTTGTGTTCAATTCCCACCACCAACAATTTTTTAAGAAAACATGATTCAAGAGAACCGGAAACCAGTCACCGGTTGAACCGGCCGGTTTCCGGTCAAACCAGCCAGTTCAACCGGTTGTTGACCGATTCTTGAATCAAGTCAAACCGGACCGGACCGGACACCGGTTCCGGTCCGACCGGCCGGTCCGGTCTTCAAAACCATGCTATAAAGCATAAATTTCTACTAACATGAAAGCTCGAACCAGAGATTTCCCCTTCCCATTTCCACAATTTCTATAAAGACTCAGTTTTCAACTTCAATCAAATAAGCATAGCTCTAAAGACTCAATTTTTAAATTCAATCAAAGGAACAACATAGCTAATACAAAGACTCAAATTTTATGTTCAACCAGATAAAGCACTATATACAAACTCAATTTACATATTAGATTTAAATTCCTTTTTAAAAACTCATTTAAGCCCTCTAAGACAAACTCCATTAAACAAGGCTCTTTGTAATATGAAAATTTTCTTCAAATGGGATGATATGATTGAAATTAACTGTTACAAACACATACTTGGACTATAAGAAGTCAGAATGTAAATTCAGCCAAGCCGGCCGCTAAGTCCTTCAAGCCCACAGACCGCGACACCTTGTTAAGAAGGAATATGTGGAATAATAAGTTGAAAACAACAAAATGGATAAGAAAGAAAATATGACTTTGAGCGAATGCTTTTCCTCACACAAAACCCCCAATTATGATACTGGATACATGAAATTATAAAAGGCTCTAAATTATCAAAATCCCTTTTATAGATTTCAATTCAAATTTCTACTAGTGGCTAATAATTTCAGAATAAGTTATTAATGTTCTAACTGACCTACAGCGGCACCGGGAGCGGCATATTATCTCCTTGTAGTATGAATAAGAAGAAATTCCAGCGTATGTATGCTTAGAAAGTAAAAACAAACAACAGAAAATACGAACCATGACTCAAACCTGGAAAAGTAAGATCTTAAATCTCTCAAGGTCGACTTAAAGAGACACCATCTTCACCGTTGTCAAAAGCAAAGTAAAAGAAAGGTGTGAGAAAGCGAATTCGGAGGAGGAGAAAAACGAGCATGAGAGATAGGGGAAAAAGGATGATTCGGATAAGTGGGTTCTTTGGGAACCAAATGATCGGTGAGAACTAAACAACAATATGGCAGAGTGGGAGGAGGGAGCGGCGACCATCACGATGGATATGAGTATCCATATCTAACTCATTATCTTCTTAAAATCAAAAAATTTGATAGAGGTGATAAGAAACCCTAATAACGGGGAGAAGTATGTGAAGACTGAAGCCTTAAGACCAACAAAAAAAAATAATGTTAAATGTGTTTTTTTTTCCTTTGTTTAGTTGTTTTTTCAGAAATAATGTGCATTTTAAGCTAATTAATTTTATCCAACACATAGTGTTTGATTTTCAAAAACTTAATTTTTGTTATACTCTATTATATCATATTATTAATAAAATGGTATACCATCGTTAGAAAAATTGTTAGGGAGAGAATGAGGTTAATATAATAATTAATTTCAATAAAGGATTTTTTTATAAAAATAATAATATTTATTATTATAGTTGATTAAATTATTTTTTATTGAATAATTGATTTTTTTATTGATGAATAGGTCGATAGCATATAAGATTACAGTCGATAACAGCTCTAATTTAAGGTGGACTAAAACAGCTAAGTCCCCCTACTCGTTGAAGAACCCACTGCTCTAGTAAGTAAATGTGTAGCAAAGTTCGCAGACTATTAGTAAACACAATGCGAATGTCAGAAAAATGACTAATGATAGCCTTACAATCTGAAAAAATAAGCCCTATCGGAGAAGAAAAATATAGCTATTATTCAAGGCATTAACTAGGTTAAGTGCATCCGATTCGAGAATGATATGATCGAAGTTGTTGCCTTTGAGCCAACTAAGAACTTCTCTGCAGCTTATGGCCTCAGCTAGGAACGGATCATCCCCACCTTGTAACATAACGGATCTTGATGTAAGCACTCTTCTTGTTGAATCACGAACTATACATCCGTGTCCAGTAGAATTACCTGAATGAAAAAGGCTAGCGTCAATATTACATTTTACCCAATTGAGAGGAGGAGGCTGTCAGGTTGTCGTTGAGGCTGCCGAGCGATGCAAAGGGGGCTGCCTGTTTGCCGAGCTCCATTCTTCCTAAAAACCAAGACCGTGGCATTGAACTTGGGAAGCTATACGGAACTTTTGGTTCTATACCAAATGATTTCTTCTTGCCCATAAAGCTTAAAGTGCACAAGATGCCTTCTGAATCATTTCTTTCGGCTTGGTACATACCCACACCCACCAATCAACCATGGAACTAATATGGACAGGCCACCCTTCCCCGAAAATATTATCCCAAATTGGATAGGCAAAAGCGCAACAAATCAACACATGATAATCATCTTCATTCGAGTCACCACACAACGGACATATCACATCAACCTATATAGTGTTGGGAGCGAATTGGTTGCAACTTTCCATAGGAAGAACCGAACTCTAGGTGGTATTTTGAGATCCCATATGATATTCCAGGCTTGTGATGTATAGTTAGCTAACAATTCGGCACTCTCGAACAGATTTTGCAAGGCATAATAACAAGATTTAACGGTAAAAATCCTGACTACTCGAATCTCCAGAACATTGTGTCAGTTTGAAGTTGCCACGGAAGTTGAATTCGACGAACCAGCTGCTGTTCATCAGCGTTCAGCAACAGGGGCAGCAAGGCGTTGTTCCATATTCTACCATCATCCTCGATCAGATTTTTGACCGTTGCTTCCTCGAAACCAAGAACAATTTCTGAGCGAGCTGCTGGGTGTTCTATCGATGGCAGCCAATTGTCATGCCATATATTCACCTTGCTCCCGTCTCCAATTCGCCATGCAATCCCGTGTCTTAGTACTTGATGAGTGGTAAAAAGGCCTCTCCAACAAAAGCTAGCATTTCACTTAGGCTGAGCCTCAAAGAAGGAGCTGTTTGGAAAGTACCTGCATTTAAAAACACGGCTAACAAGAAGATTGGGATTAGAAATAATATGCCAGGCCTGCTTGGCCAAAAGAGCCTTGTTGAATTCCTTTAAATTACGAAAATTGAGGCCACTTATATCTTTTGCTTGACAAAGCCTTTCCCACCTCATCCAATGGATAGATGAGCCCCACCAAAATTTAGAAAAAAATTTCTCAAAGCTAGCAATAGTGTACGATGGGAGGAGGAACACCTGCATAGTATAATTGGGTAAAGCCTGAGCAATCGATTTAAACAAAACTTCTTTACCTCCCTGTGACAATTGCTTACGTTTCCCCCCTTGTACCTTCTTACTCGCCTTTTCTACAATGTAGTCATATGCACACTTCTTAGCTTTCCCAACAACGGATGGTAAGCCAAGATAAAGCCCGTGACCCTTAACTTCGTTAACACCTAAGCACATCGCAACGGCTTACCGCCTGGGCTCCACTACATTAGGACTAAACACAATCGACGGTTTGCTATAATTGATTTTTTGCCCAGAAGCAGTCTCATAAATGCAAAATATATTTTTCAAAACATTTTCTTCTTCCTCCGTCGATTTGAAAAAGAAAAGACTGTCATCGGCCAAAAAAAGATGTGAAATAATTGGAGCATGCGGTGTGACCTTACAACCATGGAGCACACCGAAAGCTATACGATCCTAAATCAAAGCAGATAAACCCTTAGCACAAATGATAAAAGGATAAGGCGAAATAGGATCGCCTTGCCTCAATCCCCTTTGAGGGATAAATCTATTGAAACTGCCGTTCCTGTGGGAGATTGTATATGTTACCGTCGACATGGATAACATAATAAGATCAGTAATAAATATAGGAAATCCCAACTTAAGCATCATCGCATTCACAAACCCATTCAACTCTATCATAGGCCTTAGACATATCAATCTTAAGATAGCATATACCAGACACCCATAACCTTTTCCTGTTTAAGTAATGACCCGCTTCAAAACCAATCAAAATATTATCTGTTATTAACCTCCCAGGCATAAAAGCACTTTGGGACTCAGAAATAATAGAATTCATAACTGGTTGAATCCTATTGGCTAGCATTTTTTACTTAATATTGAAAAGACATTACATAACGAGATAGGTCGAAGATCAGAAACCATAGTAGGTACTTTCTTTTTAGGAATAAGGACAATATTTTGTCATTTAGCCTATTAGGGAAAGACTTATCATGCAGGCAACTCAAACAAAAAGATGTTACCTCACTACCAACGATGCTCCAAAATTTCTGAAAAAAAGCCTGGATTGAAACCATCTGGGCCTGGGGCCTTATCAGGATAAATTTGGAAAATGGCAGTTTTGTCTTCATCTACATTAAAAGGGCGTGCTAAATCAGCCTTAACATCAGCTGAAATTTTTGACTCAATCAGAGATAAAATATGGTCGTAGTGAGTACCCTGTGAAGTAAATAAGTTAGACTAAAAGGGCTGAATAAGCTCCTCTAAACCGTAGCTCCATTTCACCCACTAGCCTTTCTCACTTTGCAACTGCTAAAAATCATTCCTGCGATTTTGTGAGGAGGCGACTTTGTGAAAGTAAGATGAGTTTTGGTCCCCATTTTGAAGACACATTACTTTTGAGTTGTTGCCAATACACAGATTGTTGCTTCCGAATGTTTCCTATCTCTCTCTTCTTGTCCAGAAACGATCATCCTCTAACCAGCCTAACGTCAGCCTAATCTTTTCTAGTTCATCACGACAACGCTTCAGCCTTCTTTTATAATTACCGTGTTGTTTTCTGGCCTAGATTTCCAGCTCATTTGCACACCTTTTCAACTTTTCAGGAACACTTTCATGCGCATTAGAGGACCAGCATCTTTCAACCAACTCTCGACATTCCGACAAATCAGTCCACCAGTTTTCAAATCGAAAGGGAGGTTTCTTATGTATAGTGACAGCTGAGCAGTGTAATATAACCGTTGAATGGTCATATTCCGATGTAGGAATGTTTTGTATCCATGCTTCAGTAAAATGTTCAGACCAATCCATAGTACAGGTTGCTTGATCAAGTCTCTCAGTAATCCAAGACGCTGACCCTCTACTACGTTCCCAAGTAAATTGGTAGCTTGTCATGCCTAGATCAATTAGCCTGCAGTCTGTTAGAGCTTCTTGAAAACCAGTCAGCCAAGTAACAAGTATAGGTCTGCCCCGATTTTCTCCGATGCCATGAGCATATAATTAAAATCACCTAATACACACCACGTTAAGTCACTACCCCTTACCAGCTTTCTCAAGCACTCCCATGATTTATTTCTCCTAGAATTAGTATTTTTCGGGAACCCCGTAGAAACTATTTATACGCCAAGGGAACTCTTTATCATCCCCTATTAAGTCAATAAAGTTTCGGCCATACCTGCTTAGTCTCACCATATCCATTTACCTCCAAAGAAAAGCTAGTCCACCTCCTGAATTAACGTGAGGTACGTAAAAGATACCTTCGAAATGAATACATCTTTGAGCATGCTCTACAATTGTTCTACCAACTTTCACTTCCATCAGAAACACCATGTCGGGCATGTACGAAGATACAAGATCTTCCAACTCGTCAATTGTTGGGTCCATGCCCAAACCCCGACAATTCCATCTTATAATTTTTATAATATCTGGCGAGCTCTCGCCATGGAGCTCGTTGTTTCATTAGTGTTTACCCGGTATGACACCGCATTGGGGTTTTCATTCACCTTGAGACCACGCTTTCATTTAGAATCATTCACTACAATATCACCATTCTGATCCTCATCTATTCTAGTCGCAACCTCATGGCTCAGCTCCTTCATCTCTTTCATAGTATCCTCCAAGCTCTTTGCTTTCAAACTCGAACCTGTGGGCATAAAGCTACACCCATTCTCATCGCATAACCATCTATCTTTCTCGATTATCATGTTCTGCCAAATGGTGGCACGGATGGACTGATCGTACATCCTCTTCGATAACTCTGATCCAATCACATAAGTAAGGGGACAAGTATGTTCAGTGTGTTCAAACACCCCGCATATTAGACACATTGAAGGTAAACGTTCGTACTGAAATTGAACCAATATATGAGCACCCTCGTTTATTCTCAATCTCATTCTTCTCTTTATTGGTTTCCATATGTCAATCAGGACTCTAACTCTCAAGTAAACAGGTTTTGACACCTTAAAATTATTCTCATCTATCTACATTAACTCACCACCAAACCTGCCAATAGCTTCACATACCTGCATGGAGATGTACTATTTTGGAACCTCAAAGGCCTGAATCCATATCGAAACCTTCTTAATTGTAAGACTGACAGGATCTTCGTTGGGCTGGCGACAAGCTAGGGCAAGTAACTTGTTTTTGAAGTTCTAGGGGGACCCTTCCCAGACACGATCTTAATCACGCTGATGGAAAAAGTAAATAAAAAACGATGATTAAGGCTAATCTACTTTATGTTAACACCACCTTTAGGATTCCATAACTTAGAGATGGTACGTCGAAAAGCAATCTCGTTGATATCACCATCGGTGCATAGAACACCAACATAATAATATTTATTCTCAGGCTCGACAGTGATGGGGATTTGTATGGAATCCTCTTCGTCATCCTCTAAAGCTAGATCATTATATCTGTTTCGGATTTCTTCTGTGGCAATATCATCAGCCATGCTAATGAACAAGGATAGTAACTGGAAAACAAGACAAAAACAATCAGACAAACCTTGTCGGCGGCAGTGGCAACGGCGAAGACGGCAAACCCTAGGGTAGGTTTAGACTAGGAGCTTTCGTAATTAATCATTATTCTATTGATAAGATTGACTGAATAGTTGATTAAATTATATAAATATTAACTATTTATTCTTAGGATTCAGGGCCTAGGGTTCATAGAACACTTTTTATGTAACTTATTAAATAACAATAAGCTCCCTTTAACTATATTATATCTTTTTGTGCAAAGGCTTGATTCAGTGGTTGAGTCTTGAAATTGTGTTCCTAGAGGTTACATGTTCTAGTCCACATACGGGCGGGGTGGGATAAAGTTTTTCTTTATTATTATTGTAAGTCCAATAAGGCAATTTTTTTAAAAAAAAACTATTTTATATCTTTCCTATATATTTTTTAAAACTTTTAACAATTTACAACTTTTCCATACATTTCATATACTTTTTTTTGACTTTTCATATAACTTTCATACACTTTTTATATGACTTTTTATACAACTATAAACTTCTTATACATTTTCTATATCCTTTTAATAAAACATATAACTTTCTATATAACTTTTCACAAAAATTAAACTTTTTTTTATTAACTTTCTTATCATTTTCATATAGCATGTAACCTTGTCATATCTCCCTTGTACGTTTTCTAACATTTCTTTAACATTATCATATAACTTATAACTTTTTTATACCTTTTTTATATAATTTATCATAAATCTAATAACTTTCCTATGAGTTTTCATATAACTTATAGCATCCTTTTATTTTTTTCTATAAATATCATTTACTCTTATATAAATTTTATAGAACATATAATTAATTTTTTAAATTTGTTATACATTTTTCTATTATTATTCATACACATTTTCTATAACTTTCAAATAACCTATAACTCTCTTATATCTTTTCCTATATCTATTAAATCTATAACTTAAATATTCATTTCCTGTAAATTTTCTACAACATTCTGTTGAACCTATAACTTTCTTGTATCTTTCCAATAACCTTTTATATAACAAACTTCCATTAACATTTCCTTTAACTTTCATATAAAACCTATTACTTTTCTATACCTTTATAAAACTTTTCATATACTATTTCTATACCTTTTATATAACATTTTATAGACGTGCATCTTTCACATTCCTTTCGTTTACCTTTTATATAACTTTTCATAACCTATAACTATCTTACAGATCTCATATACATTTTATTCGACGTTTCATATAACCTATGATTTTTACCTTTTCTATGCATTCTCTATAATTTTTTTATATATACTATAATGTTTTTAATACATTTTGCATAATATTTCATAGAACATATAACTTCCATACCTTTTCAATAAATTTTCGTAGTAATTATTTTCTTATGACTCATATAGTTTTTGTGACTGTAAAAAAATTTGTTATCACATATTGAATAGTTTTAGTTACAACTATTACTTGTAACTAAAGTATTTTTCGTTTCAAGTTAAACTTATTATCACAAATATTATATTTTTTCACAAGAAGTTTTCTTATGATGTCACGCATATAGCTTTCGTGATGATAAAAAATCTGTTGTCACATATTGAATAATTTTAGTTACAACCTTTACTTGTAACTGAAGTATTTTTAGTTACGAGTTAAACTTATTGTCACACATATAGGTTTTGTGACAACAAAAAATTTGTTGTCACATATTGAATAGTTTTAGTTACAACTTTTACTTGTAACTAAAGTATTTTTTATTTCAAGTTAAACTAATTGTCACAAAAATAATATATTTTTAACAACAAGATTTTGATGTTGTCACTCATATAGGTTTTGTATCAATAAGAAATTTGTTGTCACATATTAAATAGTTTTAGTTACAACTTTTACTTGTAAATGAAGCATTTTTTATTTCAAGTTAAACTTATTGTCACAAAAAATATATTTTTTGCAACAAGATTTTATGTTGTCACGCAAATAGTTTTTGTGACGATAAAAAATTTATTATCACATATTGAATAATTTTAGTTACAACCTTTACTTGTAACATAAGAATTTTTTGTTTCAAGTTTAACTTATTGTCACAAAACCAGTGAATTATTTGTAACAAATTTTTTATGTTGTCACATTTATTATTGTTGTGACAATAAATAGTTATAGTCACATATTGAATATTTTTAGTTACAACCATTACTTGTCACTAAGCATTTTTTGTTTCAAGTTAAATTTATTGTCACGAAACTAATATATTATTTGTAACAACTTTTTCATGTTGTCACATAAATAATTTTTGTGACAATAAAATTTTTATTGTAACAGTTTATAAATTATAGGTTCTAACTTAAGTGGTAACTGAAAAATGTTAGTTACGATTTTAAAAAGTTGTCACAAAAACATCTGCTATATGTGACAATTTTTTAACAAAATTTCAAAAAATTAATCTTTGTGACGATAAGAATTTTATTGTAAAAGATAATAGCCTTTTTGTGACAAATAAATTGTTATCACATATTAACTGTTTTGGTGTAGTGACATGCAGTTAATAATCTGTGGATTTGTAAGTTCTGTTGAAGTTGCATGTATTATTTGTTTCTGATCTTGCGAAATTTCTGTGATTAAATCTGTTCTAGTTGAGATTTGTGTGAATTTCTTGAGATCTGAGTCAGTTTTATGCGATTTAAACTTAAGATCCAGTCTTGCATGTTTTTTCTCTGTTTTTTCTTTGATTCCGCTGAATAATCTTGTCTCTGTATGCATTAGTGATTTAATTTTATGATAAATCAGAGCTTCTTGGCCTGCTTGTGACTGATTGCTCTAGTTCATACGATTTAATCTTTGATAGTTTTGATTTACTGTTTTCATATTCTTTGCTAGTAAATCGATAATTTCTTTCTAGGTCTTGTGGTGTTCTTGAAACCTTTATTATCTTAAAATTAGTTGATTAATTTTTTTTATAAAAGACCTGATTAAATCATTTAAATGAAAATTATGTTTTCATAATTTGTTGTCTGAGCCAATTTTTTTTCTTCTCGTTATTGTTGTGTTTCACATGTTTGATCCTTTTCCCTTTATCTTGGTCAGTAAATGAATTGCTCCTAATATTGCATTATTGCTATATTGTCTTTGCGTTGTTTGTTACTGCCATAATCTTGTTGAAGTAATTAAAGAACCATCTCTGACCATTGTTGTTTTTTCTTTTCTTGTGAGTTAATCACCTGTGGAGGCATGAAGATTTTTTTTTGGAATCATTTTGTATTTGCTGTTTTTGGAAAGTTTCAGAAGAGGTAACTTTCTAAATCTTTCTTTTAAATTGCGAAATTTATCAATTGTTCAAGAAGATTAAGCCACTGTAAGTATTACCTTTCCTTCAGTATTAGTAGCTAATTGCTAATTGCTAATTGCTAATTGCTAATTGCTAATTGCTAATTGCTAATTGCTAATTGCTAATTGCTAATTGCTAATTGCTGTTGAATTGGAGTGCTGGTTAGAAATGGCATGTTTATAGGCTGATTGTGTGTTCTTAATCATTCTGAATATTGCTATATTGCAATCTGCCTGTGATAGTTATTGCCTGTAAATTTGTTTTAGAGTTGTCTTGTTTAGGCTTGAGTTTTGTCCTAGTATCTTATTCTGCTGCTGTAAGTCTCTTCTCTGTGTTTTTTTCCCATTGTCTCTTAGTTCTTCTTATCTGGTTTTAATCCTATTTATCTTGTCTGTTTTCAAGATGTGTTCTGTTAGGATTAGTTTAGATAAGTATGATGGTAAGAGTGACTTTTCTTTGTGGAAAGATAAGATGAATGCTGTTTTAGTTCAGAATAAATGTGTTAAGGCTCTTAAAGGTATTGCTAGTCTTCCTGATTCTATGTCTGATGATGAAAAGACCAATTTAATGGAATTGACTTATTCTACCATAATTTTAAACTTGTCTGATAATGTGCTTAGGAGAGTTAGAGATCAAAAGAGTGCTAATTTGCTTTGGTCTAAATTAGACAGCCTGTATTTGACCACTACCACTGCTAAAATTACTTATCATAAAGAAAAAATTTTCAGTTTTAAAACGGATCCTCAAAAGAGTGTTGATGAAAATTATGATATTTTTCAAAAACTAATTAATGATTTAGAAGATGCCATTGTTATTGTTAGTGATGAAGATAAATCAATAATTTTATTAAATTCCATTCCTGAAAATTTTAGGTCTTTAAAAGAAGCTTTGAAATATGGTAGGGAGAACTTAGAAGTTGATGATATTATTTCTGCCTTAAAAATGAAAGAACTTGAAATTGAATCTGAGTCTAAAGGTAAAAATCAGATTAGAGAAGGTCTGTTTGTTAAGGAAAATAATAGTAACAAGTCAAATTCAAAGAAAAAGTCTAGTCATCATCAGAATAAGAAGGTTGATAAAAAAATTAGTGATAGCAATGAGCCTAGGTTTAATAAAAATATAACTTGTTATCATTGTAAGAAAGTAGGTCATACTAGGAGGTTTTGTAAAAAAAGGCTTAATAAGAATAATAACGAAACTAAAAATGTAGAACAAGGTAGAGCTATAAATAACATTGCTGAATTTGATGACATTGAAGTGCTTAATGTGAGTTAGTCTTGTGATTTGAATTCATGGATTCTTGATTCTGGTTGCTGTTTTCACATGTCACCTAGGATAAATTTGTTTCTAAATCTTGAATTGCATGATAGAAGCAGTAAAGTTTGCATGGAAAATGGTGTCTCTTGTGATGTGCTAGGTGTTGGCCGTATTAAATTCATATGTGATAATGACTCTAAATTCATGTTGACCAATGTTATGTATGTTCCTAGTCTTAAGAGAAATTTGATTTCCCTTAGTCATTTAGATAGTAAAGGTCTTGTATTTTCTGCTCAAGATGGAGTTTTAAACATTGTTAAAAATGGTAAATGTGTTTTGAGTGGAAGTTTGGATAAAGACTTGTATGTTCTAAATGGTTCTGCTATTGGTTATGTTTCTGTTAATCCTTGTAAGCATGTTGACATTGCTATTGTAAGCCTCTAGCTAATAGTTTGCCTGCTAATATGTTTGTTAATGAATTGAATCAAGGAAGTATTGTTAAAGATTGTTTGAGTTATAAGTCTTGTGCTAAAATTGATAGTGATATTATTGTTAATACTTCAATTTAATCAAATTTGTTAAATAAAGTTGTGAGTAATAGGAATGTTATAAATGCTAGTGATAAGAGTGTAGCATGTTCTAAAATTGAAAGTGTGTATACCTATGCTTAGTTTAATCATGTTTTCATTAAGGTGGAGTTAAGTGGTTTAAATAGAAATGTTATAATTTCTGTTTTTCATCTTAGTCCTGCTGTTGACAAGTGTCAGCTTGATAATGTAAATTATGAAGTTGGAAAACAATCTATTTATGTTGATAGTTTGTGCAATAACAAGTCAGTCAGTAGTAAAACTAAAGAAAAGCATGTTTGTTCATCTTTCTTAAGTTTTGTATCAGTTTTGATTTTTATTGCAGTTTTATTAACATGTTTACTGAAATATTCCTTATTTTCTGATTTCAGGTGTGAAAATCTTAGTGAGGCGCAGTTTGACTTTATGTCAAATTGTGCCACTAAGTTCTGATTTATTGGTGCCTAAGTGCATAAGGCTTGGTGAGGTGAAGCTTGACATTATGTCAGAGTTGTGCTCTCGAGTCTTAAATTAATAATTATAAAGTGCAAAACACTTTGGCAGTTTTTATTAATCTGGTAGAGAAACTGCATGAAAAAGGTGGAGATTGTTGGCCTAAATTAAGTTTGGCCTAACAGCTTATTTGCTAAAGCCCACACCCGAAAGCCCAAGTCACTTGTTATATCCATTAGCCCAATCTCTCATCTTACCCTAGCTATTTAACTCTCCTCTCCTTATTTTCAGCTGCTCATTCTCTTCTTTGTGAATACCTAATATCTTTCTCTCTTTCAAATTCTGCAACTCCGTTAAATCGCCGTGTGCTCTAAAACATTCTTGAAGCTTCATGGCACGTGAGATGGCATGATTCTGTTATAGGTTGTTATGAGGCGGTTACGGAAGTGAGGCGGTCACTGGTTGAAGCTATAAAGGGAGGCTTTGGGGCTGCGATTAGGGTATGCATGGTATTTGTTTGGCCGGCTATTGTGAGATTGTTTTTGGTGCTTGTATTTGTTTTCTCAGTTTTTCTTAAGCTTTCAGTAGTTAGGGTTTACAGTTTACTGCTTGCTTGTTCTTGAGAAACTCATGGTTCTTGGCCTGAAATCTCTGTATCTTTTGCATTCTTTGCCATTAGTAATAGCTACCAAAGTCCTTTGCCCCGTAGACGTACCTTGATTATTGGTCCTTCGGGTAAACGAACCAATAGGAGGGGACTACGTAAAAATCCAGTGTATTCTTTCGTTTTCCAGCGATTTTTCTTTTGAATGCATGTTTTAATTTTAAAATTTCCGGTAAATATGGCAACATTAGGCCTAACCTAATCTTGTTTTTTTAATTTCTTTTTCTACCAAACGAATAAAAGAAGAAAAGCTAAAATTGAAACTTATTTCCTGAAATAAAAAAAAGAAAAGAAAATTGAAGCAAAAACGAGAGAATGAGGAACATCTTTAGTAGATAGTCCATTCCAACAATAGTCTTGCCACAAAGGTAAAAATAGACAATTGATCAAAAAAAATTTCTACACTAGCTTATCTATTGGACTACGTAAAAATTCAGTGTGTTCTTTCGTTTTCCAGCGATTTTTCTTTTAATTGCATGTTTTGATTCTCAAATTTCTGGTTAAAATCGCAACATTGGGCCTAACCGAATCCTGTTTTTTTCAATTTCTTTTTCTATCAAAAGAAAAAAAAGAAGAAAAACTAAAACTGAAACTTATTTCCCGAAATTAAAAAAAAAAGAAAATTCAAGCGAAAACGAGAGAATGATGAACAAATAGTGAGAGCATCTATAGTAGATAGTTCATTCTAATAATAGTCTTGCTACATAGGTAAAAATAGACAATTGATCAAAAAAATTTTCTACACTAGCTTGTCTATTTTCTTTTTCCTGTATGATGTGGCATAATAAATTTGGACATCGTCTATTTGATCTTCTACATGTAGACAATCAAATGGACTACCAACTTATCAAATTAATTAATATTTTAATCTTTAACACTGAAATAAGCTTGTAATTGAATTTTTTTATTATTTAATTATACATTTATAGATGATATAGACAATCACTCTTTTTTATAGACATTATCTATTTTTAAAATAATTGACATATTATCGATGTAAACTTCGATTTCACATGCCATATAATCATGAATCCACTATCTACTAAAGATACTCTTAGTAGTTTGTCTATTCCAATAATAGTCTTGACACATAAGCAAGAATATACTATTAACTAAAAAGTGGTTCTGCATTAGCTCTTCTATTTTTTCTTACTTATATGATGTGCCACAATAAATATTAAACGTTGTGTATTTACAATCAAATAGAAAGCAAATCATCAATTTTATTAATATTATAATACTTAATTTAAAATTCAAATATTGGTAACTGTGAAAGAGATAATTTAGTACATAATTAATTTTTTTTAATGCAATCCACTATAGAATATACAATTTATTGTAGCTAGTTTCTTGAAATATATTGTCTATTTACAATATCATTGACATGTCATCAATGTGGATGTCTATTTTACATGCTACATAATCTTAGAATCCACTATCTACTAACTGGAAATTTATAAAAAGCTCCTGACTTTTTATACCATTCTTTCATCTAATGGTTGAAAATAGATGAGAGTTTAATTAAATATTCTCTCATATTAATTAAATCATCTCTCATCAATTCTTAATTGGACAAGAGAAAGGTAAAATAAAAAAAAAAAAAGAAAGGCAGTAGCATTTTATAAAATACCCTGCTAAAGATGCTATGAAGGACTGGATCCAAATAGTTACATTTCTTTTCTCTTACTACATTCTTTCTTCCTCTTCCCAAACTAATCAACGCTTTCAACTCCTTTCTGTGTAAACCTTTTTCACCTTCTCTCCTACTCTTTTCCCACTTCTTTCAACACACTCCAACTCGATACTCAGTACCCCATTCATTTTCCTCCCCTCTCAGTCAAACTCTGATTTCTTTAATTTGAGCTTTTTTTTTAGCCAAATGGGAGCTCGCTGCTCCAACTTATCACTCTGTTAGTGGCCTTCCAATCTCAAAGCCAACCTCAATACCTCCAGCGATCTCGGTTAGTGAACTAATTTCTCCATATAATGTCATTGCATCTGTCTTCTATTTGTATACTTATCAAGTTCACTGTTTTCAGAGAATGGAGACACATTGCCTGGTTTTAGAGAGTTCAGTTCGAGCTGCCACTTCTGGGTTCAGTTTGGACAACATAGTACCGGAACATGGAGAGAAAGCTCCTAATGTGGTTTATAGAGGCAAGCTAAGAGACGATGATCGTTGGATGGCCGTTAAACGCTTCAATAAGTCTGCCTGGCCTGATTCTCGCCAGTTCCTCGTTTGCCCTCTTTCTTATTTCCTCTTTATTTTTTGTCTTTTTCCTTTTGATTGTTTGAATGTGATTGGGGTTTTTTTTTTCTATTAGGAGGAGGCAAGAGCTATTGGGCTGTTGAGAAGTGCGAGATTAGCTAATTTGATTGGCTGTTGCTGTGAAGGAGTTGAGAGATTGCTGGTTGCTGAATTCATGCCCAATGAGACCCTTTCTAAACGTCTTTTTCATTGTATGACTGTACTTTCTCTGCTTATGTATGGATCATGACTGTTTTTCACACTAAATTCTGATTTTGGTTTGGGGTATTTGGATGCTGAAATGCTTGTTATGTTTTGGATTGAATTCTTACAGGGGAATCTCAGCCAATGACATGGGCAATGAGACTGAGAGTGGCTCTCTATCTGGCTCAAGCTTTGGAATATTGCAGCAGCAAGGGAAGGGCTTTGTATCATGACCTTAATGCTTATAGAATTTTATTTGACCAGGTAAATTTCTTTGCTTTTACATTTTAATGTGCATAAAATTGGTTAGCTATTTCTTAGATTGAGGTAAAACTTGACAGGATGGTGATCCAAGGCTGTCCTGCTTTGGTCTAATGAAGAACAGCAGAGATGGGAAGAGCTATAGTAATAACTTGGCATTCACCCCTCCCGAGTACTTGAGGACTGGTAGTATCTCCAGCTAAAGGATTTCTCGGTTTTGTTTTTGAAATAAACGTTATTGCTTCTTGATTTAGCTCGTTTGGATATGTTCGTATGGCAGGAAGAGTCATACCAGAAAGTGTTGTTTACAGCTTTGGCACATTGTTGCTTGATCTTCTCAGTGGAAAACACATACCTCCAAGCCATGTGATATATTCCTCTTGGATTGATCTTCACTTATGGTGGAATTCGATATTAATATTTATAACTTCCCTTGTTTGGCAGGCGCTTGACCTTATACGTGGGAAAAACTTTCAAACACTGATGGACTCATGCTTGGATGGGCATTTTTCGAACGATGATGGAACTGAATTAGTACAGCTAGCTTCACGTTGTTTACAGTATGAACCTCATGAGAGGCCAAACGGGAAGACTCTAGTTACTGCTCTCACTCCTCTACAGAAAGAAACCGAGGTATCCCATGACCATCTTAAACCCTAAATTGTTAAAGCTGAATATTGTAGAAGGGAGCTGATTTTTGTTGATATTTTTGTTGAATATAGTTTTAAGTTTGACATACCGAATACTTTTATGTTACAGGTTCCATCATATGAATTGATGGGTAATCCACATGGAGCTCCATCCCCAAAGCCAACTATATTATTGACACCTCTTGGCGAAGCTTGCTCAAGGTTAGATCTTACTGCAATACATGAGATACTGGAGAGTGTGGGATATAAAGACGACGAGGGAATTGCAAATGAGGTTAGTATCTATTGGTCGGTCCATGTTTCTCGATAATATATTTCCTGTGAGTATTAAGGTTTCAGAGTTGCTCATATTTTGATGCTTTTCCTGTATTTGTTTCACAGCTATCCTTCCAGATGTGGACAGATCAAATACAGGAAGCACTCAATTGTAAGAAAAGGGGAGACATTGCTTTTCAAAGTAAAGATTTTGCTACTGCCATTGATTCGTACATACAGGTGAGGAATTTCTTGTTCAAAGTTCCTTCATGTAGTTAGGCAAAAGTGTAACAAGGTTGTGTTGTTTGTGTAGTTTATTGAAGGTGGGACAATGGTATCTCCAACTGTATTTGCTAGGCGTTGCTTGTGTTACTTGATAAGTGACATGCCACAGCAAGCTCTTGGTGATGCAATGCAAGCTCAGGCTGTATCTTCAGAGTGGGCAACTGCCTTCTATCTGCAAGCTGCTGCGCTATTCAGCCTCGGGATGGACAGTGATGCCCAGGAAACTCTTAAAGAGGGGACTACCTTGGAAGCCCAAAAAGAAAAACATAGACACTGAAGCTGTATAGTTCTTTAAAGAGAAAAGAAAAAAAAGAACAATTTTTTATGCATGAATTGAGTAACTAATTGTATCACTCTGTTTATCTAACTGGCATTTGAGTTTTGATCAAAAGAGTAGTGTTAGTATTCATATAATTTTGAGGGGTTATCATTTTTTTCCTTGGGCACTAATGATTGAAGGAACAAAGAATGAAATGACGCATGTGTTTTGCATTAAGTTGCAGTAACCAGAAATTTATGTAGAAATCATAAAACTCACATGTGATATTTCATTTTTATTAGTTTGAAAACGAACTTCAATCTTCAAAAGCCTTCCATTTTGAATTGTAGAATAGGCAATTCCAATCATGTACCAAATGAGTAACACTCTTTTGACCAAATTTTGTAGCCTTCAACTTGACGTGTAAGATTGATTTAAATTACAAATCGAAAAATCATGGTCACTCGACTTAATCTAACAAAAACTCAAAATGACATGATTTTTACATTTACTGCCTGTAACAAGAGCAAAATTTGTTAGATTTTACATCAAAACTTTCATTCAAATAACATCTTAAGACACGTTACAGGCAGTTTTCTACCTTCATCTGATCCTAATAACAAATTTAATTACATATATTGTAGTCTAACAATAACATCTGTAACAAGTCAGTTTTCTACCTTCATCTGATCCTAATAACAAATTTAATTATCTACTACATTAGAGGACTAAGAAAATGATGAGCAAATAATTCATGAAAAAAAAGGAAAAAGGGAACACCTTTGCATCCACTATTTTTCTATGTATGCAGAACTTTTTCAGCCGAAACTATCAACAATAATTAAGTTTGAACGAACTTTTGTTCTTGTCACACATTAAGTATAATAGAAATATTACTTAGCATATAATAAACAAATCCAGGAATACCAACCACGGGTTTTTGGGGTTAATGAAGTTATTAAAAAAAGGAGATGAAACTAATTCTAGAGAATGTTCTCATTCAGCACAAAATTGCAAAATTCACATAGGACGCTGTCCAGCACTAAGCATCTGCCCAATCATATTGTTCACCTGGAAAACAGACAATAGACTTATTATAGCAGCCAAACACTGGCCTCATATATACATATATCATAACAGCTTTGGAATGTCACAGACTATGTCACATGGACGCTCCAAAAGAGTAGCCGCACCCGTGTCCGGTACACGGACACACGGACATGGACACATAATCCGTGTCCGATCATACTACACACAAGCAACGAGCAATTCCCACATAGATAATCAGCATGAAAACTGCTCAGAAATACAGGGAGACTACTTCACAGAGGAAACTGGTCATGTTGAGTGTTTGAGATTCAAGTTTAAAACATAGCTATGTTCGAACAACAGATAGTGTCTAATTCTTGTCTATGAAGTACGGAAACTCCGGTTACATGCCATTTCGGTGTTTCCGTTTCTGTTTCCTATCCGTTTCCGTATTCGTTTCCCCACAGTTTCCAAGCCTATATTTTTTAGAAATGGCATTTCCCGGTTTCCGTTTCCGTTTCCGTATCCGTTTCCGTGCTACATAGATTCTAGTTAAGTGAATGAAACACACAATTCAAATTAAAACCATAAGTTTGAAGAGGAAAGCAGCCTACCAGAAAATACTTGGATACACAGCGGTCGATGCAACTATTTTCACCCATATTTAGCTCCGGTTCCTTGTATCTGAAAAGAATTAAGTATAAATACCAATGTCTGAAAAATGTGGGGTATGCTTACCCAAATTAAAATGTTTTATCATCTCCGTTCTCAAATTTTTTTTCTTTCAACAGCTATTTCCATATAGATAATACAAGAACAAAAACAAATCTTACCTCTTATCAACACACTTGTTGAAACATGTCATAGCGAGCCTGATTTTAGATGAAAAAGGAACATTTGAGACAAAGTAAAAGTTATGGTGTGATTGTTTACAATAATCCAATCGCCCAAACCATAAAAGCACATCTTTTCAATCAAACAAAACTTTGACAAACAGTATCTGATATTTGAATTAACACACGCATACCTGTTAAATAGCTCTACTTTATACTCCATCTCCATACCTAGCATGCTGAAAATCTACATAAACATCATCAAATCCATAAAACAACATCCAGCAAAAATCTTGAACTAAACAACTCGAAACCCAAAAAAATACACAAATTTCGCTACTCCAATGAGATCAATTCTAGTTTATTGTTCAAAATACAAAGAGAAAAGAAAATATGCTGAAAGAGAGCACCTACCTGTTCTTTATCAATACCAGCTGGTATATCTGAACTAGCAGCCATTTAAACCTGAAACAACGAATACACAATTAAAATTATTTGATATAATATCCTTACCAGTTAAATGGTTCGAGTACTGCTCAGTAACAATGAAATTGTCTTGAAATCAACAATAAACAACATACAAAAACCTCAATACTCCAAATTCAAATTTCTAATCGCAATCTCAGAAAAGGGAAGAACAAAAGCAAAGAACGGTAAAGGGAACTTACGGCGGTAGAAATAGTCCTTGCCGGCAGCAGCAACGGATATATCAGATAATGGACAGAAAGTGAAGAATGGGAAGACAAATCAATGAAGTGTAGGGTTTTTGACTGAGGTTCTCGACAATCTGTGTAAATTTTTTATTTTTGCCTTTTTTTTAATTTCGCGAAATATTAGATGAAATTACCTACATATCCTTCATTCTTTTTTAATATTACCGCAAAATTAGAAAAGAAAAAAAAAACTAAAATTTAACAAGACGAGAATCTCAATGGAAACCCTACTCTTCTTTGTTGCTTCGCCTTCCTCTTCCGCACTTTCTCTCCATTATCTGGTACCCATTTCTACAGCACTACTGTTCCCAACGCTGCCCAGTCTGTACGTTTCTTTTACCCTTCTTTGCTTTTATTCTTCTTTCATTCTATTACGCAACTAGGATTGGTAATTCGGGATTAATCAAATTTGGATTTTTGAGCTTTTATTATATGTTGTTTTCTGTTTTCTTTCGAGTATTCGACCACTTTGCACTGGAAAGGACCTTTTATTAATTGTTTCCTATTACAATTTGCTTTTGATATTCGCTATGTTTTTCAAGTTCACTTTGTCTTCCATAATCAGAGGGACTCCAGCGCTCTATTCCTATGAACTCAGCGCTTTTATGTAATGCATATAATTAGCCGTTGGGTGTCTAGGATAGCATGGCTTTTGCATCTACCTTTTTCTTTGTCGTGCTTTTCAGTTTGGAAAGTCTTTATCATGTTCTAGATTTAGTTATTGGCCGATTGTTGTTGCTCTGACCCCAAACTTGTTTCCTTTGGACATGTTCTTAAATTGGTTCGATGTTTACAGTTTAGATGTCTACTGATTCAAGGTATCCTTGTTCCATTGCGATAATAGGTTGAATTGGATTACTAATATTACGGGAATGGGTTGGGGAATCGTCATTGTATTGCAGTGGAGTAGTTTGTGTATGAGCAATTTTGTCAATTTAATTCTGAAAATGCTCCCATTAATGATGAACATGCTAGTGTTTTGTTTTACCCGTTATATTTTGTGTGGCTGCAGAGTAACTAGAAGCAATGGAACACGGTTCTGTGCAAGATCCAAGCAAAGCAACTTTCTCCTTTGTCGATGAAGATCACACACTTGCAAATGGTGTTAGGTTCACTTTGAATCAAGAGTTAGTTACCAAATCTTTTCGGTTGCTATATATGTTTCAAAACTTTATTTTGTTAATTGAAGCGTATTTCGTGAATATTATGTTCTAGTATTAAGTTTTCTTAGAATTAAGCAAATGATGGGGTAACTTG
Source organism: Euphorbia pulcherrima (assembly GCA_947683365.1). Classification (NCBI taxonomy): domain Eukaryota; kingdom Viridiplantae; phylum Streptophyta; class Magnoliopsida; order Malpighiales; family Euphorbiaceae; genus Euphorbia; species Euphorbia pulcherrima. Next base: position 17,673,677 of record CANTUS010000001.1, on the reverse strand, counting down.
TAGAGTACCAAATGTACCCTGTTATTCATTTATATGTGTTTGTTTTACATGGTTCTTTTAATCTTAATATAAAGCATTTGTCTTGGAATATTAATGATGGTTGTTTTACAGCCCAAGGGTATCATTCTGTGGTTACAGCATACCTCATCCCTCAGATGCCCGAGTTAATATTAGGGTCCAAACAACAGGTAAATTGAAAACCCATCTTTCCTCTCCACTCGAATTAAAATGTTAGCATATACAATGTGAGATGCCTGATTTTCTGGAATTACTGCATTGAGTCTTTACAGGGGATCCGGCTAGAGAAGTAATGAAAGATGCATGCCAGAATCTGATGTTGATGTGCAAGCATGTAAGAGGCACTTTCGACAAGGCTGTTGTTCATTATAAGGCAAACAACTCGTATTCTCCAGCGCCACAAACAATGGAATCTAGCGAGTAGTGTATAATTGATTCATCATCCTTTGCAGATTAGTTGTGATTTGTCATGGACACATGTTTATACAGATTCTATTTTATTACTGCAACTTTCATCTTAAGCTGCAATTATTACTTTTTTTTTTGGCTCAAGATGAGAAGTTCCCCATGTAAACCAATAATGAAGAAGAAATTTCCTTCAATGTAGTAGGCATTTTTCTCTCAGCCATCTTCATCTTCACTTCAAAATAATGGCCTTCTGCTGTGAACAACAATATAAGAACATCAAACTTAGTTGACCCTGTATTTGGATACATTCTTTCTCAATGAATTTAATTCATTTCGAGTTGCAATTTGCTTTCTTTCTTTGTGTTTAAGGCCCTGTTTGGAACCCTCACTTTCACTAGAATTCAATTCATTTGAGTTCTTTTTAGCTAATTCCCTTGTTTGGAAAGGGCAAGGGTAGGAGGAATCAAAATCACATGGAATTTGGGTTCTAGCTCAAACGAGTCATTTTGAAATCAGACCAAAATTTGCTTGAAAGAATTCAGTTTGGACTTGAGCCGTAAATACCAATTTTACATTTTTACCCTTGTTCATTTTATCTTGTTTGACTCCTCTGCTCCTTTCTTTCTACTGATTCCGCAGTCATGTATCTCCTCTGCGTGTCAAATCTTGATCTTAATTTTTGCTTATCATCATTGACTAGTTCTTCCTCGCTACACGAACTCTTGGCTTGTTTACTACCCCTGAATTGTCATCCGTCTCTTTGAAGTGATACAATCTTGACTTATTTTCTTTTTCTTTTCTTGTTATTGTTCAAGAACTCTTAACCATTGTTTCTTTTTTTTATATGAACAATAAATTTACATGTTCAATTAACCAACAAATGAAAATTTTCTAATCTTTTTTAAATTGAAGAAAAATGAGAAAAACCAATCCTGTGAATTTGGTTTATACGTTGCAGAGGAACTAAATTAGAGAGGATGATGAATTGTTGATTTTCATTTCAAAGGTCAGTATGGTTAGAAATGTCTTGGGCCAACTTTGGAACTTTATTCATTAAAATTATCCGTATATAATTGAATTCTTTTGTATGTTTGTAGTTTCCAAACACATGAATTGGAGTGAATGGATTCCATCTACGAAATTCAGTTCAGTTCTTTTCTTTTTCCTTTACAATATTGGTTCCAAACAGAAGCTAAATGTTTTTAACAAGTTAGGTTAGATGAACTGATTAAACTGTGAAACACGCGCATATGAGCCGGTTATTAGTGCAAATGTTTGAAGTAGATTATTATAAGCAATAGGAAATGTTACATGAAACATACTTATTATAAATAAGATCGTGAACCATTGGAAGCAAATAACACTTGGCCCCACTAACAAGCATCAATCATCTGTTTCGGACTCCTGAACCACCTGACCTATATGCAACCTGAGCTCCGTGCCATGAATTCGGACCTACCAAACAGGAACTACGACTACAACTGTCCCTACACCCTACACTTGAGCATTCATAAATGAAAAGGATTTTGCTACAAATACCATTAGACCTAGGCATGGTCGGGTTCGGGCCGGGCCTAGTCAAAAAATTTATAACCCAGGCCCATGAAATCTTGTGAAAAATATAGTTGGCTCGAGTCCAGCCGGGCCATTATAAAATTACCGAAACTCAAGCCCTCCTCAGCCCATGAGTTGTATACATTCCTTTGGGTCGTTATTCGACAGGTTTGGGCTGGGCTGGGCCTATATCATAAATTGCTTGTCCAAACCCAACCACAAGGAGCGGGCCTTGCGGGGCCCTGCCCGTGCCTGTGCCAGGCCTGAATATCATTGAATCATTTTTAGCCGCTTTTACAAACAAAAGCCACATGACTCTAGTGATTTTCAGTTGACAAAGTAATTATGTTGCAAGATACAATTCCGTATGATTTAAAATCCACAAAAATGAAAGATTCAACAAAGCTTATGCCACCATGGAAACATGACACTCAGTTTATGAGTTCCAACTTTATTTGATTGTAGATACAAATTTACATTGAAACCCATAAATCCTAAACAATACCTCAGTTGATCTCAGCTGAGTGTGTTTGGTCGTAGTGAATAAATTATTTTTTTCTTATTTGCAGGCTAGCTTGGTGACAGTGGCCTATACACACATACATATATCAATATCATAAAAGTTCTAGAATGTCGCAATCAAGATTTTTAAGAATGTAATAGGTACAAGCACCAAAAAAATTCACAAATAGATAATTAAAATAAAAGAAAGCACAATTTTTCAATCATACAAATATTGACAACATTCTTTTTCTTGAACATGTAGGTATAGAAATTTTAAAACAAGAATTACAAATAAAGACGCCCCCATTTGCCAACTTTTCGAGAAAAAAAATGACTAGTCAAACAATTTCAATACCAATCAGCCACACATTCCTATAATCTAAAGAAAACCAACCAGGAATCTTTGGCATAAAGAACCCACCCAGAAAATTTATAAAAAAAAACCCAGAAAATTAAGTACCAATAAATAACAGACCTGACAGTCAGAATTTCCATCAAAAGACATGTCTTCGGCAATAGAACTCAGCGAAAAGCTCTTATTATACTCTGAAAAACACCTCCTAACAGGCGGCAGTGGGGACAGAGACGCCGTTCCCTGCTTCTCCGATCCTTGGAAACCACATTCTTGAAATCTTGAAACACTAGCCTCGATTCTTGAAATCTCGATCACTCATTTTCATTCTTTTCATTCAAAATCAGTTCTAAAACTAAACTTTAGGGAACTGAGCCTCTCTGCGCCCACGGCCGCCCGTTACGAGGTGCTTATCGGAAGACTGTAAGAGCTTTAGGATCGGGAAATTACATAACAAAGACATGTCTGTTAGGACGTGTTTATCGGATCCTTGAAATCTTGATTACTCGTTTTCTATTTCTTGAATTGTTGGTTAAAGCTTCTAGCGCCAACTTTGGCATTTTAATTTATACGGAAAATTCAGATGAGGATACTACCAAACGGAGCAAGCCATAAGCAGATGATGGCCTAAAATCCTTCTTACTATATATATATATATATATATATATATATATATATATATATATATATATATATATATATATATATATAAGCAGAATTGGGGGTAGGGTCCTGAATTACGGCTTCTATTAGAATCGTATATTAAAATCATCAGATTTATCTAAAATAATAGAAGTTAATTCAAGATTATAAAACTTTATTTCAGCTTCTAAGTTTTCTTTAGCAATTCTAAGGGAATAAATATGATTAATATATTCTTCTCTATGTTTTCTATGCCAATTATATAATTCAAAGTATCCAGTATAGTTTATCAGATCTGTATTACAAATTTCTAAACTGTTCTGATAAAATCTTAACCTATTATTTATTCTTCTTAGTTTATCTTCTAAATATTCTAAAATTGATTGAATTCTAAGAATTTTATCTATTTAAATTCTGAAATTAGTATCAGCACTTTCTAAAAGAACTAAAGAAGTTAATTCTAAATTTAGTTCTTGTATTTCTCTTTCTAAATTTGGTATTCTTTCATTATAAAGAGCTAATTCTCTTATGTATCGTTCTAATGTTGTTCTCATCCAACTTATTAGTATCTGACAGAATCTATAAACTCTTGAATTCTCATTATTTAGTTCTTCAGTATGTGTTCTTATTCTATCAATATAGAATTGTTGTATAATTCTACTTCGTCTTAATTCTAATTCTTTTCTTTCTAGTCTATCTTTTAATTCTAGAATTCTATTCATTTAGAATCTAAAATTAGTATCTGAACTTGCTGATAAAATCAGTGAAGTTATTTCTAAATTTAATTCTTTTATTTCTGCTTCTAGGTCTGCTAATTCTTTAGTATTACGTTTTAATTCTTCAGTATATCTATATATAAGTCTAACTTTCCAACCTATTAGAGTATGAATATGACTATGAAGTCCAGCTCTGTATAGTATGTCAGTTTCTAATCTTATTTGAGTAGTATATGAATTTATTTGCTCTGAATAAAAAAGTATTAAACGTTTTCTTCTAATAATTTCTATATCATTTCTTTCTAATTTTTCTTTAAGTCTTAAAATTCTCAGCATCACAAATATTTTCTCGTCACTTACTGAATAGATCACGCTAAGTGCAATTTAGAAAGGAGAGGATACTTATTTGAATGTATAAAATTAAGTATTAAAAAACAAAGCCAAGTATTTAGAGTATACCTTTTAAGCTTATGATTCTCAATGATTTTCTGCAACTTATGCTTGTAGAGAAAAGAAGAGAGAGAGAGAGAGAGAGAGAGAGTGAATGTTTTGGTGTGTATAACTTGCAGCAAAACCTTCTAATTTATAGCCTTAAAAAGTAAAGTATACCGGCTACCTGTTGGTTACCGAATCTTTTATGTGACGTCATTGCTTACGTATTTGAGCATTATTACAGCTATGACTGTATGAGTTATTATGGATTATGATGTCATTGCTTACGTATTAGTGCAAGTATGACTCAGCGTTTAATTATTATGCTAGCTGTCGTCATTGCTTACGTATTTTGAAATTATTGCAACTTTGTCTGTTTGGATTGCTTAAGTATTTGCAATTATTACTGATTATAACCGTTCTGCTTATTTATTAGTAATTATTATCACAAAGTCTGATTATGTATCTATAAGTATATCTGAATTATCATAAGATATTATAATTTCTTTCATTTATATAGGGTATTATAATTTCTCTATGGCTTAACCTTTTGCTGAAATTAAATGCTAAAAAGATTTTAAAGAGAGTTTCTGTTGAAAACACCTAACCTGGATTTCTCTTATCCAGATAATCTATGAACAGATTTTTTTAATAAGGAAATTTAAATTCCAACCAAAAACTTCATTTAAAACTGAATCTTTAACATTTAAATTCTAACTGTTTTTATTACTTCCAGATTTTCTTAAAACTAAAATTTTCTGTATTTATCTAGCTCATCCAACTGGTACTTTGAAAAAGGGACTTACATCTTTTGCCCAGAAAATTTCCCAAGGCCTGTTGCTATTTTCTGAGTTTGAAAATTCTAGGTTTGAAGAAAAACTTTCTGTAACTTTGAATTAAAACCGAGCCAACAAGAAACATTATAAAGTATTATTATTATAAAAACAAGATTAAATTACATATAAACATATTAAAACTAAATATTACAAAAGTATAACTGAAGTATAGAAAAAGGTCTTGAGGTTTAAAAACAGATCGAAGTAATAATTCTTCTCTCTGATATTTAAATCCTCTAGAGGTTTCTTGAAAGAAAGAAAAACCTTTCATCAAAACCACCTCCTTTCTTACTTCTAAAACCATCTTATTTATATTGTCTATTGGTGGGGACATATACCCACTACTATTATTGAATTCTTATCTAAGTCTTTCCAGCTGTCTCTTCTCGTCTGCTCTCGAAACTTCTAGAGAGGGATGTGCTGGCTCTTTGTAGTGGAAGCTGAGCTGTCTTCTTTATGGGCTTCCAGTTGGGCTTCTTTATTGGATATCTCGAGAGTCTCATTCTTCTGCCCAAATTCTAGTTCCATATTATTATCATTAAAATTTATGTTGGGCCTTTGCATATGTGCAGGTAGCGGATTGGGCATATCAAAAACCTTATTAAACCAATCAGCCCATCCTTCCGAAGGCTGAGTATCCAAAGCTTCTATTCCTTCTTTTATATTCTCTTGCTCTTTATTTGTCTTTTCTGCTGTTTCTTTTATGTCTAAGCATATTTCTTTATTTATCTCTGTATTTTCGCATAATTTCTCTAACTTTTCTAATATTAAGTCTTCTTTGGTCTTTCCTTTGTCGCTTACGACTCCTGAGTATGATGTCTGGTTCTTGCTATGTTCTAGTCTAGTTTCTAAATCTTGTATCTTCTTATTCAAGAGGTTTTCTTGTTCCTCCTTATTAAGTATTTGTCCTTCTAAATCATGTATTTTCTTCTTCATAGTTATTATCTCCTGTGGCGTATCTTTAGATGTTCCTTCTTGAGGAGATTGTATGTCTGATGTATTTAAAGTCTGTCCTGTTATTTCAGGGCTTGTATAAAAAGAAGTTAAGTATTTCTTCGCTTCTGTATAAGCTTCTTGTATAGATGAGTATTTCTTATACTTGGGGTCTTTATGTTTAGTATTCTGTATTACTTGCTCCCAAGTTTTATAAATTCCCGGTTGAGGGCCTGTATATACTACGTATGCAATGTTATTATTGTTTCTCTGGGTGAAGTATAGGCTGAAACCGTTTATGGCGGCTATCGCATGTTTATCATCTTTTCTCTTTACTGCTACCCAAAGATTGTCTAGCAGAATTCTTTCTGTATCATTTAGTATAGTTCCTTTGGGGTAGTTAAACGCCCAAGATGTCTCTCCAAAGTCTGCAAAGTTCAGTTTATCTGAAAAGACTAAGGCTTTAGCCTTCGGTTGGTTTCTGTTGATCATGGTTAGATCTTCTGGTAATAGTCTGTTCTCTGGTATAATTGGAGTATTTATCAATTCGTCTATAGTAGGTCTCGAAGAGGTATTCCCCTGGTATCTAGGAAGTTTACTTCCTCTTCCTCTATCAGAGGCTCTCATTGTATTTGTTCTTTCTTCCTGTATCAAGTATTTCCTGAAAAAATAGATTATCAAATTGTAAGAGTCTGGATAGTATATCAGCAATATTATTATGTTCACCTTGTATATGTTCTAATGTAGGTTTATATCCTTTCTGTAATAAAAGTGAAGTTAATTTATGCCATCTCTTATAAGAAGATCTTTTCTTTTCTTTCTTTAAATTATTATAGTATTTGACTATAGCAATACAGTCTGTTCTAATAGTGAATTCAGTCTTACCAATTATAAAGAATTCGAAAGATTCTAATGCATAGTATATTGCTAATAGTTCTGAGTCTATAGTACTAATTTCTCCCTTTTCTTTAAAGGATCCACTAGTATATCTACAAATTCTTTCTTCTGTCTTATTAGAAGTCTTATGGGGTTTACTTATCAAGACTGCTCCCCATCCAGATGCTGAACCATCTGTTTCTATTATCAAATAGTCTGTATCTAAAGGTATTTCTAGTCTAGGTAAATTCTTTACTCTTTCTTTCAGAGTTCTGATTATTTCATGATCTTTATAATTTAGTTTCTCAAATACTTCTTTTCCTGTTTTTAAGTATAAGGGTTTTAAGTATTTAGATAAGTCTTTTATAAAAGGTCTAGCATAATTCAACAATCCTAAAAATTGCTGAAGCTGTTTCTTTTCCTTTATATTCTCAGGAAATTCTAGTATTTTTGTAGTTATATGGGGCTGTAATTCTATCTGCCCTTCTCCAATTACAACTCCTAGGAAGTTTATTTTAGTTCTTCCTAATTCTATCTTTTTCTTAGATATTATTAGTCCATTCTCTTCAAATTTCTTAAAAACTTCTTTTAGATGTCTGTTATGATCTTTAGCTGATTTACTAAAGACTAGTATATCGTCTATGTATACTGCAGTAAAGTCTGTCAGTTTCTCAAAAATCTTATCCATTCTTTTCTGGAACACTGCAGGTGCATTCTTTAGACCTAAAGGCATTACTGTCCATTCCCAATGTCCTATGGGGTTTGGGCAAATAAATGCGGTCCATTCTATAGAGTCTTTGTGCATTCTAATCTGATAGTATCCTGATTTTAGATCAAATTTACTCATAAATTTTGATCCTTGTATTTTGTTTATAAGCATTTCTTTGTTAGGTATATCATACCCATTATTTTCAGTATTATCATTCAGTTGTTTATAATTTATAACCATCCTAGGTTTTCCTCTTTTCTTTTCTGCGTTATTATTGACAAAGAAACTAGGTGATCTGTGTCTAGATTCTGATCTTCTAATAAAATTATTTTTTATAAGTTCTTTTAAAGCTTCTTTATACCATTCTAATTCTTGATTATTTGCAGGTATAGCTTTAGCTCGTATGGTTATATCAGGGTTTATAATTTCTAATTTATATTCAGTAGGATTTCTATTCCAGTATTTTTGAGGATTTTCTCCTATTATTTCTAATTTCTCAAGTCTGGATTGGTATTGTAGAACTTCGTTGTCTAAAGTTATATTATTTAGTTGATTTGAGTATATGTAATCTGATTCTATTTCATATAAGTCTAACTGATTTTCTAAATGCTCTTCATAATTATCTGTTTGTATATTTGTATTAGGTATGTTGTCTTCTACTAGTCCTCTACTCCCCTCGAAAAAAGTTTTAGGAGTAATAGGTATAGAGAAGTTATTAAAACTAAAACTTATATAGTCTTTGGTTATGACTGCCATTCTATTGTCATGTATAAGATAGTCTAATCCTAGAATAGCTAAATATCCCAATTGATATAAATTTCGTATAGGAATATTCGTTATTGTAGTTATAAGTTTATCCTTGTTTATATCTATCATTTCTATTAGTATTTCTGGTATGTATTGTGAACAAGTAGTAATACTACCGTCCATTTGTCTACCAATAGTAGGTTTATCTAAATCATGTTTGTATTTTGCAGGTATCAGTTTATCATCTATCTTAGATGTTGAACATCCAGAGTCTATTAGTGCTAATCCTTGTATTTTAAAGTCTTGTATAATACATGTTATTTTAATAGTATAACTAGTATATGGTGCTTCGTAAGGTTGTCTATTAATTCTGTGATAGTGAAATCTTTTTTCGTATAAATCTAGTAAGATCTCATCAGTTATATCTAATTCTAACAGTTCTAAAACATTCTGTTGATTATTACTTTGTATATATTGGTTGTATTTTTTCTTCTTCTAATTGACTAACTCTACTTTCTAAGTGAGCAATCCTGTCTTCCATAAGTCTAAATCTTTCTCTCCAAGTTCTTTGTTCTCTATTATCTGAAAAAGTATAAGAATTTCTAAATTCTGGTATTATTGTTGGCCAATCTAAATTATTATCTTCTTCCCAACAATATTTACAGATTTCTATATAACAAGTATTACATTGAGCTCTCAATTCTATAATTGGGTATAAATGACATTTATAACATTCTCTATCGTCATTACCTTTTCTAAAATTCCAATTATGTTCTTCACATTCTGTTCTATCCATAAATTCTATTTGTATATTTTTGTATCTTTCCATTACTTCTAATAAGTCTGTTGGTTCATTATCACTTTCTTTGTCAGAGGTATATTCTTTTGTACTACTGACTATTGAGTATATTGTTTCGCTATCACTAACTTCTTCAGTTACTGCTAGCAAGTCTAAGTTGATATTATCTACTAGTCTGGATTCTCTAGTATGTATATTATGTTTATTAGGACATTTAGTAGATAAATGGCCTATCTCTCCACATGCATAACATGTAATAGTATCTCTGTATTGTCTTTTTTCATTAAATCGTCTAACATGTCTTTTAGGATTTAAGAAAGGTTTCTTAGCATCAGTCTTAGTTTTTCTAATATAGTATGCTTTTCTAGTTCTATTATAAGGTTTTCTTCTTTTATTAAACTGAGTATTCTTATTTCTAGGTTTTCTATTACAAGAGGTACATGCTTCTTGTCCGTATTGTTGAGGAGTATAAATATTATTACAGAAACCGTAATTGTCTTTCATTTGTCTTTGTATACTTATTTCTGTACATTTCTTTTCTAAATGTTTCATTATCTGGTATACTAAAGTATTTATATTCAAAGTATAATTGTTTTCTTTTTCTATAAATTTATTTCCTTCCTCCTGTATTTCTTGTCCTAGTGGTCGAGGTAATTTGAGGAGTAATTTCTTCATAAATTCTTTATTATAAGTATTTTGGCTTTTGGCTGTAAAATGTATGTAGTCGTTTAAAAACGGTACAACATATTTCCAGTCATTCAGCTTCAATTGTTCTAAATTTCTTACTGCTTCTCTTTGTTGTATTATTGATCCTATATTAGGGTCTGTAGCAGTCAATAGATTGCTTATAGTATTACAAAAATTCCATGGGTTATTTCCTACATTTATTAGTCTAGTATATTCCTGAGGAAAGTTGATTTTGAAATCATCCCATGCCCTTTTTGCAGTATTTCCTAATGTAGTTTCAAGGAAACTATACATTTGTTCTGGATATATATATATATATATATATATATATATATATATATATATATATATATATATTATATTATATTATATTATATTATATTATATGTACTTCAAGAAATATTTTAAATTTTTTAATATAAATGAATCAAATTATAAAGTTAAAGATAAAAACTTTGACATTTTTGTTTAATATTTTTTACAACATACTTTAATTTTATAAACAAATTTTTAATAAAAGCTCATATTTTTTAATTTTGTCTAGGATTCTCGAAATGTTAGGAGCAGTCTTATTATCAAATTGTGTGTAGTTTCGTAATGGTTGATCACATCTAATTTTTTTTAAATAAAATGAGACATTTTCGTTAATTTTATTTATCATGAAGTTTGAACCCACAACCCTATACAATTTGAATTCTCTAAAAAGTAGTGACCACCAGACCAAATGCTTGAGATTTTACTCAAAAATATACATTTTTTTACTTATAATCCCTTTTGATAACTTAATAAAAATAATAACCCATCTCAAATTTAGAGACCATGTCAACTCGAGCCACTTGGCTCATGCCTAAGAGAAAACGCTCAAGCAGTGACCAAGTCTAAAGAAGCCCGGCTGGGACTATTATTCCAGTCTGTGACTTCGAGACACGACAAACAGCGTGGCATATGCTTGCCCCAAGTTGACAGGGTCTCGAGCCGGCTTTATATCACCTGGACATAGATTCCGTCCCGCTAATATGGACAGAACCAATTAGGATTCCATGTCATGTATTCTTTCTCATGAAGAAGTCTAATTCCGGTGTATTTAGAATTCATGATAAATTAGGATATTATCCTTTTTCCTAAACAGATAATTAAGAAAAATCCTCCTATATAGGAAACAAAGCCTAATTAGGATCTTTGGCCAACAAGGACTCCCATGCTAGTAAGAGAAACAATCCTACACTAATTTAGACATCTCATACGCCTATATATAGGCCCCCTTAGTCAGAACAAAAGTATTACATTCTCATACTCATAACTCTTATTCTCTCAAACCTTTTTACCGACTTAAGCATCGAATAGTCCAGCAAGGGCAACTCGATTGCCCCCAAGTTCGTGTATTGTTTTGCAGGAATTCAATCAAGACCCGAATATATTCGTTAGATTAATTTTGATTTTAAAGTTTAAACCCGCAGACCATACAATTTAGATTCTATAAGAAGTGGTGGCTACTAGAATATAGTGGTTGAGATTTTACTCAAAAGTACTACATATTTTTACTTATAATCCCTTTCAAAATTAAACTTTAATACTTCATTTTATAAACATAATTTCACTTAACTTTGCTACAAAAATACCGAGTGATCCATTTTCAAAAAATTATTACGTGGTATATACGTGGTTTTACAATTTAAAAAAATATTATCATTATTCAATATTTTCTTGTAATAAAAACTCATCTTTGTTCGAAGTGAATTAGAAATTTTACACCAATTGACCTTAGTAAAATTGATAGATCCACAAGTTTTGAGTTAAAATGACCAGAAATTAATTTCTAGCTCTTACAAGAACTCTTATTATTTTAAAAAAAAGAAAAAGGCAGTAAATGCCAGTGTTGAAATTTGAAAAGTTCAACTTATATTTTTATCCAATAATAAGTGAAAATGAAAAGTTAATTAAAATAATAAAAAATCAAATTGATGGAAAATATTTTTAAATGCGTTGAGTAGAAAACGTTGAGTTTAGGACGGATTTAATAGGAAGTATGTTTTCTTTTCACAATGTTCAACTTAATTTCCATATAAAACTTATTTAATAGGAAGCATGTTTTCTTTTCACACATATTTATTACGGTCTATATTTTATTATCTGTTAAAAATTGATGTTACAACCATCTATTAATATTGATGTCCATTCATTGATCATATGTAACTCTCCACCATTTATTTATATTTATTCTATGTAATTTGTAACCTTACAAGTTCAAGTCATTTATCTATAAATATAGGTTATTGTAAGCTATACAATAGGAGTGAAAACATAATAGAATTCTATATTACTTTCTCTTTATTACTATTGTCTTTATTCATGTAATGGATATTCTTCTTGATTCATATTATTTCTAACACGTTATCAGCACGAGTTCGCTCTGTGGTCTATACCAACAAGAATATCATTCAGTTGATATGTTGATTATAATATTGCGGTGATAGATATTATGAAGATTAATGGAATTTGATCGACGGAGAAGTTTTTCTTCTCAATTTTTAATTTTTATTATTATTGTTAATATTTTATAAATGATATTATTTTCTTCATTTTTTTGAGTATTTGTATCGAGAGAATTTATGCACATGAGGAATGTTATTTCTTCAACAATGATTCACAATTTCTTTAGCTCGACTCATCTAAACATATGAATCAATCCATTCAAAATCGTCAAATGATTTTTGGAGTTTTCACTATTAGATCGTTGATGAGAATTTCTGAGGAATTTCCCTATAAACTATGATATAAGGGATTAAGGAACATGTTTGTATAATACTTGTTATAGTCTACTATAAAAGATCCCGAAGATCTTTTTTGTAAGAGTGTTTCAAATGAGATATATTACCATTTGAAAGTACTAGACTTGCTAGTAATTTTCTACTAGAAGTGGAAAAATTAAAATTCATGAATAATTTTCCCCTGAAGTGGAAAAAAATTGAGGCCTAATAACCATCAGAAGTGGAAAATCGAATTGCAGCCTAATAACCACCAGAAGTGAAAAATCAAATTGAGGCTTAATAACCACCAGAAGTAGAAAATTGAATTGATATTTTGATAAAAGGAAATGAATTATTTCCGATATTTATTGACGTCAAGGCTAACGAAGAAATTTTATATATTGAAAATAGCCAAATATTATTATGAAAATAACTGGAATGAATGTTACCTTTATATCGAGTAACACATTTTACAAATGCTCCAGAAGAGCTAGAATTAAAGTACCAAGGGGATAAAATTTATCCAATGCTCTAGAAGAGCTAGTATTAAGGTACTAAAAGAATTTGTTGAATGCTCCGACAGAGCTAATATTATGTGTTAAGGAGACAATGGTCCGGAAGAGCCAATATTAATCTATCAATGGGATGATTATTATGAATAATGCATTATACTCCCCAATTTCTTGCATATGTTTATTGAGTTTTAAAAATATTCGCAGTAATGAATATTATATTGAAAATGTGAGTAAAGGCATTAAAGAATGTCTTCATGTTACATATATTTTCTAGCCAGTTTAATTATAAACTTGAAGTTTATAGATTTAGATGCTTAATTAAAATTTGGGATGATCGACTAGGCAATTCTAGTTCGATAATGATGAGAAAAATACTAGATAATGCACATGGACATCCATTGAAGAACCTGAAGTTTTTTCAAAATAATGAATTTATTTTGTGTTGAATGTTAAAAATGAATACAAAACCTTCCAGTAGTAAGGTTGTAACTGAATTTTCAAAATTTTCAAAATGCATATCATGTGATATATGTAGACTAATTCATCCATGATTGTGCCATTTAGTTTTCAATTTTGTCACTTCCTGAAGAATTACAAGCACCTATAGTTGATGCTTCAACTAAATGGTCACAACTCACATGTATGTTTTTGTATGTCTATTGAGATTAAAATATGAACATCATGTAGAAGATGTCCAGGTTCAAAATGGTATGATAGAACCATATACTAAACGTCTGCATTTTATTGAACGACCATGATTATGTGAACAAATATTTTTGCATTTGTAGAAGGATATGCAATATATGTTTAAGACCAAAAAGCTATTATGATTAATTTTCCCCTATTGTTAGCTTTGGTCATATGTCCGTTACTTCTCATCCAAGAGTGCAGTTTATGTGCACATAACTCCATAGCAATGGACCAAAATGGGTCACTTAAGGAGATTATAATTTTATATTAGATAAATCTCCATCAATGCTCAATTGAGCCTTTATAAAACTATATGTTCTTTGCAAAGATTGCAAATTTTATTTTGATTAAAGCATTTTCCCAAAATTAGGGGGAGAAAGTAAAAAGACAATTTTGGAAAAGACAAATTTGTCTAATGCTTCATCTTTAATTTATATGAATCCCATAATGGGATGTAAAATGAAAATTCCTGAAGAATAATTCAAAATAGCGTTATAGCACGTCTGAAGCGTGGATGACCAATTGGTTTAAAGGATAAAAATCCTTGAAAAATAAAAATTCTTGAGAATAAAAATAATCTCATTGAGGATAAATGTACTAATACACTTCCTACAGAAGTAATAGCACTTGAAGTGCGAACACTCAAGTTGTTCAAAATGCGGATATTCGATTATATTATATTTAGTACCGAAAAATATGGAATAAAGATAAAATGGTTATAGACCATATTTTGTCTATAATATGACAATGAATATAGAAAATATACATATTGTTTACATGATCATTTCTATCTTTTTCATACTATATTTTCTATAGTTTATGTTGTTGCAAATCTGTATTATTTTATTTTCTTGTGAAAGTTGCAATAACCTTTTCATGTCTTTTTGACAGTGAAAGAAAAAGTTGATATGCACTTGATAAATGTTGTTATAGCTTACCTAATGACGTTTACATGAAATTTTTCCAAGGACTAGAATTGCAGGAAAAAGTATGGCAAATGAGAATTTTATTCCATACAGTTGAAAACATCCATGCATGGATTAAGACAGTTTGGATGCGCATTTGGTAAATCAATTGTCAAAGAAGATCCGACGGCAATTTATGAAGATAATGTCGCATGCATTGCTCATTTAAAGTAAGACTACATGAAAGAAGACATAATGAAGCACATTTCACCCAAAGTTATCGTAGCTCGTGATCTTGAAAATTAATGGTGTGATCAATATTCAACAAATCAGCTCATGGAAAAATTTGGTAGATTTGTTCACAAAGGCTTTACCTTCAGCAACATTTAAGAAGTTGTTTTATAGTATCGGAATGCGTTGTCTCAAAGATTTTCAATAATCTTGCGAATAGGGGGAGCAAAGCTGTACTCTTTTTTCCTTAACCAAAGGTTTTGTCCCACATGATTTTTCTTGGTAAGGTTTTTAACGAGGCAGCATCCCCGTTCGCAACAATGGACATCAAAGGAGGAGTGTTAAAAATTGATGTTACAACCATCAATTAGTATTGATGTCCATTCATTGATCATATGTAACTCTCCACCATTTACTTATATGTATGCTATGTAACTTGTGACCTTACAAGTTCGAGTCCTTTACCTATAAATATGGTTATTGTAAGCTATAGAATAAGAGTGAGAATATAATAGAATTCTATATTACTTTCTCTCTTTGTTACTATTCTCTTTATTCATGTAATGGATATTCTTGTTGATTCATATTATTTCTAACATTATCTTAATTTTTTTTAATTTTTTCGTTCACTTATTTATTATAGTTTTGATTAGTGCAACTTCTATCCATCTTAAGATGCAATCAATTTAATTTATCACAACTTATGAAACGATTGACTACCGAGGAAATTAAATTCTTAATCATCGGTTCTTAATTCCTTTTACTTTCTTTTCATTATAACTGGACATATAGAAGAGGTGGACAATCCAGTGGCAGCCAGGGGCAGTGCCATGATGCATATTGCGGAGGGCAGTCTGGCAAAACATGTTGGATATGATGTATGCCCTTAAGGCAATTAGGGCGATATATCTTAATTATGTAATAGTATGAATAATTTGTTTAATCAATAAAGGGATTTAATCTTTTGTTTATATCAATATGCTTGTATATATATATATATATATATATATATATATATATATATATATATATATATATATATATTAAAGCTGGTTGAATATATATTCATTGATGTATGCAAAAGTCCTTGACATATCATAGCATGAAGTCACAGAAATTATAGTTGGACTATATTTAGTGGAACCTGCTTCATGTGCAATTATGATTATGTCTAAATTATCCCTAGTCATAGTTTCATCAAGAAAGGATATTGATGAAACGGAAAGACTAGCATGTGGTCAACTTTCTTGGAAAGGGTCCAAGCAGTCAATCTCCTAAGGACTGAAGGTGGTGCCTTAAGTCAGTTGGACTATATTTAGTGGAACCTGCTTCATGTGCAATTATGATTATGTCTAAATTATCCCTAGTCATAGTTTCATCAAGAAAGGATATTGATGAAACGGAAAGACTAGCATGTGGTCAACTTTCTTGGAAAGGGTCCAAGCAGTCAATCTCCTAAGGACTGAAGGTGGTGCCTTAAGTTTGACACATGGATATATCTGGGAGATATATTGGAGACCGCAGTAAGATAAACATTTGGTATATATATATATATATATATATATATATATATATATATATATATATCAATGTGTTAGTGTTTATCTTTGTACAATAAGCTTTGCGAATGTCCTCGTACTTGAGATGCTAGTTACCTTGTGTGGTACTATTGCTATACCTTGGTTCATTACTGTGCACTCATTAATTTAGGGTGTTACGGGTGATTACGGGTATGGTGATGACAGCACGTTGGTAAGCTGAGTAATCGAAAAGAATTCATCGCTCCGGATATATTAAGGAGTTGTACCTGGCCACTTGTTGAAGTGATAATTGCCATAAATCTCCGATCAGAGTATCTGTTTGATAGAAATGGTTTCTAGTCAAACACACTATAGTAAAAGGCAATATACTTCGGTAACAAGTAAACTACTGGGATAGCTTAGAGCAACCTCGCTATTAGTGGCTTAACACTTTAACCTAACCCTATAAACCAGATGGTACTAATATTAAAGAATGGAAGGAATTTATCGCACTAGATAACTATTGCATTAACCAAGATTAAGTCATAAGCATAAATGACGTTCCGAATAATAAGGGATGGTAGACCCTTGCTAGAGGCGTACTACAGTCGTTTAAGGTAATCGAGTTCTATTCACGGTCTAGAGCATCGAGCCAATTGTTCCATTAGAACAAGGGTTGGTAAAGCCTTAACAGCTCAATACTTCGGGATCCTATAAGGTCACACACATTAGACCTTCATCGGACTAAGTAAAGAACTAATAGATTTATTCTATTACAAAATATAACTTGAATAATAATTGGATTATTATTTGATTGGTTAAAATTGATTAGATCAATTTTGGATAGACCAAGGAATTTATTTTGACCGGTAACTAATTAATTAGAGTCATAAATAAATTATAATTGATTAGATCAATTTTGGTTGGACCAAGAAATTTATTTTGACTAGTAACTAATTTATTAGGGTAAAAAATAAATATTTATTTGAAACGATTTAAAGGGAATTTTGCATTGGCGAGTTAAAACCAAAAAGTATGAAATATTTTGTACAAAGTTCGGTTGCGCGGAGTACACCGAAAGGTGCGCAAACACTGCTAGGCAGTGTTCACGGCAGCCCTTGTTCATGGGCTGCACAAAGGCAGCCCATGAAAAGGGCAGCGCGAGCTGGGCTCGCGGCATAGGCCGCGAGGCCCAGCTCGCGCCCAAGGCAGGCCCACATGCAGCGTGCTATACACGCTGCATGTACACGGGGCACACACGGATTGGATCTGCGTATGCAACCTGTGTGGGATGGGAGTTACTCCCATCCCACATCGCTGATGGGGAGCAAATTTTTGCTCCCCAAGCCTATATATAGGCTGTCCCCTTTCCTTTCAAAATGTACCAAGCTTAAAGTATAAATCCTAAGCGAGATAATTAATCTCTCGGGTAATTGAGCAAGTTATTTTAAAGGAGCCTTAATTTATTCGGGCACCTCTAGTTTATATTTTTGGGTGAGGCTTCTGGAGTGGTCTAGCAACTACTCGAGGCATCTTAGTTCTTCCTCCCGGGGAGGTTTTGGTTGGTGGGGTTCATGTGGATACTGATAGAGGCTATCCTACGATTGGAGGCTTGTGCAAGAAGGTTCTGCAAAAGCACGCTTCAACTGGTAAGTCCTTTTTGTCTTTTAATTATTAAGTCTTTTTTTAAGTGTTTTTAGACTTAATAATTATGCTTAGCTTATTTTGCATGCTTAGGTTATTTTATGCTTAGCTTATAACTTAGAGTTATAACATGCATAGTATAAAATAAATGTGCTAGGATATAATTTGGAATTATGGTATGTCTAGCCCTTTTGTATGCTAACCTAGGTAGAGAATTATTTACTTAAGGCTTTATTTAATTTATATGCAACTAATAGGAGTTCCTGGGGATAGGGATAGAATTTTGAATTTCCGTCATGCCTCTTATGCATGTTCAATCTGACTGTCAGTTCCCAATAGTAAGATCAGAGCCTGCCTATTTAGTGCATAATTAAGTTAGAAGCGAACTTAATATTATTTTTTAAATGAAATGATTTATTTATTTAATTGTCTGAAACAATATATATAAACTTGTGCCTTTCATTTCAAGGTTAGAAAATGGTTATGAATAATTTTGAATAAGCCTGCTCAACTTACTCAAATTATACAAGTGTCAATAATTTATTCAAATTACATGGTTATAAATGCTCCCAATCACTACAAGAAATTCGACATAATATGACGGTTTTTTTTTGCAACGCACATGATTTCATCATAATTGGTAGCTTTATTGTGACAACATATACAGGTCGTCATTATTTTTATTTTTTAGTGACAAATTAATTGTGTGTCGCTATTAATGTTCACTTTTGTCACTAATTATATAATTTTGTAACGATAAAAAAATTATCGTCATTTATAATTTTGGAGCCAAAAAATTGTAGAAAACATTTGAAGGGAAATATTTACGGTGACAAGGTAAAGTCAATTAGTGACAATACCATCGTCATTATAAAAAAAGTGTTTTATTACGATTCATATTCGTCATAATTTGAGAAACAATAATATGACATATTAAATTTCGTCATATAATTTATTTTATAATGATATTATTGAATTTTATCATAATTTGTAATGCATTGTTATGACGATATATATCGGTTGTCACAATTATGATAATTAATGACGACTTTAAATCGTCATTGTATATAATATTTTGATGAGTATTTTTTTTATATCACAATTTAATTAAAAAGAAAATGACAATTTTTAATTTGTCGTATATTTTATTTAAAGTGAAGACATTTGAATTTTATCATTTATTTTTAGTGCATATTATGACGAAATATAACGTGTGTCACTACAATAATAATGAATGACAATTGTATATTGTTACTATTTATAACTTTTTTTGTGATAATTTATGTGTCATGATTTAGTAACAAATACCATGACACCTTTAATTTTGTCATGTATATTTATTTTATACTGGGTAATGATACATAAGTATCACTGATATTATAATAGATGACCATTGTATATTGTTGGTGTTTATATTAATTTAATGATATGTCATGAACATGGTAAATTTGATTTTATGTTCAATCTATAAAATTTTAGTTTATTATAAGTTGCCTACCAATCAATCATAAACTTAGTCCCTGTTATTTTAAACTTTTAATAGCTGAACTGAATTGAATTGAACTGAACTGCATTGAACTAATTTTATTATAAATTTATAACCACGCATAACTGAACTGAACTGAAATAGACTGAACTGAAGTGGTCTAAATTAAACTGAATTGCAATATTCCAAGAGAACAGTTATTTGAATCATGAGTATGTCCATATTTGTAGTTTTCTTTTATTCATATAGTTACGTGTTGTTTTAATTTTTTGGTTAATGACTTATAACTTTTTTTTAATATAAAAAACGTTAGATTAATTTAGATTCAATGAGAAGTATAATTTTGACTCGTGAGTGGTAAAATATAATAATGAAAATAATATAAAAATTCTTCGACCAAATTTATTTTATTTATTTTTCGGTTATTTTATAATTTTTTGGGATTTTCCGATTTTTTGCGAAACTGGTCTCCAAAATGTATTTTCACATTTTCGGGCCCTTTCGAAAATATTTTCTGAAAAATTCTTGCACCAAATTTATTTTATTTATTTTTCGAATATTTCATAATTTTTTGGGATTTTTTTTATTTTTTACGAAACCGGGCCCTGAAACGTATTTTCACATTTCCTTCCGAAAATATTTTCTGAAAAATTCTTGCACTAAATTTATTTTCTTTATTTCACGGATATTTTATAATTTTTTGAGATTTTTCGAAACCGGGCACTAAAACGTATTTTCACATTTTCGGGCCATTCTGGAAATATTTTCTGATAAATTTTTACACCAAATTTATTTTCTTTATTTTCAAAATATTTCATATTTTTTTGGGATTTTTCAATTTTTTACGAAAGCGGGTCCCGAAACATTTTTTTCACATTTTCAAGCAGTTCCATAAACATTTTCTAAAAATTTTCTACACCAAATTTATTTTTTTTATATAATAAAAGTTATAGGGACTGAAATGAATTTTATCAAGGTTTTTTTCAAACTAATTGTAGAAGATGGTGTTTTTGGTTGAATTAAAATTACAAGGACTTAAAAGAAGTTTTGTCATATTTTTTTGAAATTTTGTTAGTTTATGCTACATGTCGTTATGCCATTGGTTTGACTTTTTCAAATTTTTGGTGTTTTTTGGTTAAATTACAATTACAGGGACTTAAAAGAAGTTTTGTCAAGGTTCTTTTGAAATTTAATAGTCAATGCCACGATCATTCACTCATTGGTTTGACTTTTCCAAATTTTCCACGTTGACGACTAATGTAATACACTCTCTAGACTGCGAGTGGGTGAGTATGATTGAGGTAGCACAGAGGTCCGCGTTTACAAGTTTAAGTAATTCGGAGGTCCACTTTAAATTTTGGATATGTCTAAGGCAAAAGTGCGCAAATTATGGGTATTAGAGAGCATTCGGCCTATTTTAATTTGTGTATGGTTTTTTAATATAGTCATGTATCAATGATCAAGGGGTAACAACAATACGCCCAGCTATCTAATCAAGATCCCTTTGGCCGCTTGAAGTGATTCTCCTTCAGCCTTTGGGGTCAATGTCAACAATGTTCATGGACTGCAATTACTGATGAATATGGCGAGCAGCTCCACTGCTCTTGCCAAAATGCATAGAAAATGTCAATTGTTTATTATGCATCTACAATAACGATTTGCCTTTGAAATATTAACATAGTGTGTTGGTTTGAAACATTGAGTTAACTTTTTTTTTTGTAATTATAAATTACTCATTAATATTTCTTGAGATTATTAAAAATTCATATTTGTATAATAAAATAAATTTCATCAGAGAGAATATTAATACAACAAATTAATAGTGGATATAGTGGTAGAATAAATAATAAATTACTACATCATAACAAAATCTTTATATAATATAATATAAAACAAAATTCATATCAATAATTATAGTGAAGTAAATCACTTTTTTTCATAACTAACATAAGTAAATAAATAAGTACAGAAGTGAATTTTTCAAAAGAAAAGGATTTTTCAAAAGAAAAAATACAAAAGTGGAATACATAGTCATGTTGTCCAACTCCACATCTTTCTTTTATTTGTTTAAAACATGTTATTAGCATAATTTGTTACATATTTTAGTTGGAGGGAAGATTTGGCGGGTTAATATATGCCAAATGTATTATTCAATCGAATTATACACAAAAATTTTCTAAATAGATTATAACCAGGAAATAATATTCAATAGGAATACAAGGATAACTTGGAAATAATAAATAAATAGGAGTACAGAAAATAATGAATTGTGGTGCAAGAATAATAATTACGATATCTTTCCTTTAGTAGCACTACTCCATCTCAATTTTTATCACAAGTTCTTATGAAAACCTTAGAATCTGACAAACCTTAACATATTTTCTTTGGATCAAATGGCTCCGTGGTGTGAAGCCTAAGAAAAGGAGAAAAGAAACTCTTATGTTTTCTCTAGTTATACCAAATCATGATGCACCGATTGAGAGAGGTTTAATGGGACTTAAAAATCGAGCAAACAACCTTCTTAATGCTAGACGCTCAATTCAATCACAAACCTCTAAGCAAGTTGGAGAAAGTAGTCATAACGAAAATGTAGAAGAATCAACTGAGCTTCCTTAAAGCCAACCAATTCAAATCCCAGGAGATCAATCAGCTAAAACTTCTCAAGTTCAATCAACTGAAATTGCTCAAGTTCCATCCACTGAAACAGGTTTATGCATACATTTTGTTTTCGAACAATTGAAACATGTATTTTCATTTTCTGTAGAAATTATAATATTAATTACTAATAATACACATCCACGAAAATAATTCAAAGAAAAGAGGTCATGGCCTAACAATGGGGAAGGGAGTTATGAAGTCATTCATAGCTTTTGGCAATAAATTTAAAATCACCGTGGATCCATTAATAGGAAGACATATTAATGCAAACGAATCTGCAAAGCTTGCTAGCCAGATTGGTGTGTTGGCACGTGATTTGCTTCTGGTGCCTAAAAAATGGAAAGATCTTGATAAAGAAAAAGACTTCAAGGTAGTCTTTGACCACTTGAATGTAAGTTCGAAAATATAAACACCTTCACAAATTATTCAATATAATCTAAGGCATAATAGTTTACTCTTATGTATTTTTAGATTCATATGGATATCAATACCAATGATTCTATGGATCGAGTCCAAAATAATAGTCGACAACAACGTTACAAGTATCACAAGCATTTTCAGAAGTTTGCAAGTTTAGAAGATGCTAAGAGACATAGGCCGATCTTTTGTGGTGATCAGACACATTAGGAGGACATGTGTGACCATTTCACCACAGAAAAATTTAAGGTTATGTCCTCTAAAATTTTCTTATTTTATATGCTTTATCTTTATTCATATTTATCAATATGATATGAAATTTATGTTAGTAGTTGTTGTTTTGGAAATGGTTTATATTTTGTGAATTTGTCGCATTTACTTGTGTTTGGAACGTGATAAACTAATAAGTGCAGTATGAAACTAGACATTATTTAATGTAATTTAGTTTCAAAACTATGTATGCATGAAATCTATAATGATATGTTTTTAAATGAATTATACATGTTTGATTTTGATTTTTGTTAAATTACTCCTTTAATAGCATGCAAGTAGAGTGAATGCAAAAAATCGACAAGAACTCAAGGCTCCACATATTTTTGGTAGAAAGGCATTTACTGTTAGGTCGAAAGAAATTGTAAGTCTTTAATTCAACTTGATTGCTATGTATAATTGTATATGAATTCTTCAAATGATAAATTAAACTTTTTACTTGTGTGTTTGTCCTTTTTGAATTCCTTAGGAAAAAGAGATGAATGGAGAGCCTTGTGGTGCAATTGAATTGTACAAACGCACCCACCATTCGGATCAAAAGGTTTGGTCTAGCAAAGGAGCTGAAGATAATTGGGTAACTTAAGTTTGTATTCATTTTAATTGAGTCTTTATAAGTTCAAGTTATATATATTTTTCATATTAGCTATAAGAAACATTTGTTGATTTTCTTTACTAGAAACTAATGAAAGAAAAGGAAGATCAGTACAATCAAGGTGAAATTTCAAAGACCGCAGATGAAATAGTTCGAGAGGTTCTTGGTCGTGGATCTGGTTATATAAAAGGCCTTGGATATGGTCCTAAACCTCCTAGCACACGTAAACATGATTTTGTTACACAATAATTAGAAAATGAACTTCTTGATACAAGAGAAAAGCTTAAAAATTCTGAAGCACAAGTGGAAGAGCTAACATCAAATGTGAGTAGCATGCAAAATAAATTAAGTGAGCAACAAGATCAATTACGTGGGCAAGGTGCTGACATAAAAAAAGTTAATGGTATTCATAGCCGCTAATAAAGAGACAGATAAAGAAGGTCAAATATCTATTCGCAAATGATAAACTTGTTTAGACTTTAAAATTTTTCATAAAGCTAAATAAGCTATTATTGGTTTTCATGTAGGTATTTGACTTACAAGTTGCATGTTGACAGACCTAGAGAAGCATAACGAAGATGTTCTTACTAGACTTTGTTGATTGTTTTAGTTCAAGAAGTTTATTTTTCTATGTTTATTATGTTTAACATTTTCTTAGAAAGACATGATTGTTTTTATCAAGTGGTTATTTTTATTAGACAATTTTAATATTATGTGCCTTTTTTAAGGTTAAATATATTTATAATTAATTTATCTGAATTAATTATTTGTCACCAAATATTATAACAGATTCATATTTTGTCACGAAAATTTATAATTATTTTTAACAATTATAATTTTTAGTGATAAAATATTATTTAAAATTGTCACTATAGTATTCTTAATAAGACGAAACACTTTGTCACATTTAATATATAATGACAAAAAATATATTGTCACAAATTGAAGCTAATCACACATGACGATAAAAAACGTCAAGAAATATATACATATCATGACAATATTATATATTTAATAATGTATAAAAACGTCACAACAAATATTCATGTAGTGACGAGTTAATATTGTCACAAAATTTATAACTATTTGTAACAACTATAATTTAGTCACAAAATGTTATAGAAGACCATCACTATATTATCTTTTATATGACGCAATACTTCGTCACAATTATTTATTATGACGATAAATATATTGTCATCAAAGTTAATCACATGGGACAATATAACTCGTCAAGAATTATGTACATATTATGACAATATTATATATATAATGATGTATAAAAGCATCACAGCAGATATTCATACCATGACGAGCTAAAGTTGTCACATATAGTTGCTTTATCGTGACAACTTATATGTTATAGTGACAATCTTTAGCCTTATTTGTGATAAAGGAAGTGTCACTAGAACTTTGTAGGTATGGTATTCACTTGGAGTTCGTCACCATAATTGAAATTTAAGATGACAAAATATATAATCTGTCATATAAATATAAAACTTTAGTGACGAAAGATACTAAAAATGACAAAAAAAATATTAATAAAATGACAAAATATTTGTCACGTAAACAAAAAAATACAATGACACATGTGATATTTCCTCATATAAAATCAAATATTTTATGATGAACTGGAAAATTGTCATAAAAACAAAATACCACGGACATGCTGTGACAAAGCATGTGACGATGATTTTTTGTCACCTTTTATCTATGGTGACGAAAAAACGTTTTTTCATGACGATTTCAGTGCGTCACAAAATGCCAAATTTCTTGTAGTGAATTTACATGAATTGAAAGAACGAAATTTATTAGTTCAAGAGAATCCATTGGTCTTCAAGTTTGTGCCCGTATTTGTTCTGGCTAAGGATTGGACTTGGTGTCTACTCCTCATAGGGCACCTCTCCTACCTGGGAACCTATATCGGTGCAATTTGAATTGACCAACCGGAGGATTAATATGAACTAATTTATCTCTAGTATATAAAATGGTGCTTATATATGTTTCTATAATAAAGTAAAAAAATTAAAATTATTGAACAAAAGCTTAAAGGAAATGCAATATAACTATAACAAATAAAAGTGTTAATTATTTTGCATATAATCTAGGTTGAAGGAATAATTATAATAAAGAGCTGAACCCACCTAAGGTTAGACCTTATAAATTAATTCTAAAATTCCCTGAATTAATATAAGTTATTATAATTTTGTCCATCTGATAAAATCCTAGATTGGGTGAGACGTTTAACACCAATAAAATCCCAAAGTAAATATATTAAGGCAAGTTGTAGTCTTCCTTACTCAAATTTATAATACGGTCTCTTTGGGCTATCAAAGTGCTACGCAAAGTGTTCCTTCTAGTCCATATTGATTGGTTGTAAAGTTTGAGATAGGGTCTGCCTTAACAAAGCTGGGGTACTCCATCATAAAATTGGAGGCTAAGCCCAGCTGAGACATATTTAAGGAGATGCTAATATAAGAGCACATGACCCTTAGGATTAGGGAACTTGAATGAATTAGCAATTGCATGCGATGCAAATAGAATGAGATTCCAACTATGACTTACTATTATGACTTGACCCATAAAATTGGGGGTTTTAATAAACTAGTTATAGATGCTACCAACTAGGAAATTTAGCTGGGCTAAAATTCACAAATTCAATAGAATGGGCCATTATAAATTTTGAAGAAAATAGTAGGAAAATGTATTTAATTAAAAGTCCTCATATTAAATACATGTACTTAAACTAATATCTAAATACTTTTCTTTTCTTATATCTTAGGTTAAAAATGGGTTCCAATTTTAATCTCCGTATGTTACTTGACACCAAATTGAATGGCTCGAACTTTTCTGATTGGTTTCGAGCTGTGAGAATAGTTCTCAGATCATAGGGAATTGCCTATGTCCTAAGTGAAATTTTTCCTGTAGAACTTGATGTTGAGGATCATGTGGAACATGATCCCTGGTTGAAGCACAGGAAAGATCGTGAGACTGCCATGTGTATTATGTTGGGGTTCATGAATTCTGAGCTTTAGAAACAACATGAGAACATGCCTTTAGAGGACATGATTCTCCATCTTGAAGAACTCTTTTTGGAGATGGAGAGGACTAAGAGGTATGAGACCTCCAAGCTCCTGTTCGGGACCAAGATGCAGGCTGGCACCTCTGCCTCCCAGCATGTACTGAAACTCTTGGGATACCTTGAAAAACTGAATCGATTGGGATTCAAGATGAATCATGACTTGAGCATTGGCCTTGTGTTGATGTCCTTGACAGATAGTTACTCAGGCTTCGTGACTAACTATTATATGAACAGGATTAATTCTATTATCCCTGAATTAATCAACATGTTGAAAATAGTAGAACCTTAGATAAAAAAGGATCAAAAACCTCTACTGTTGGTTGAAAAAGGCAAGGCTTCTAAGAAGAAGAAGCAGGTACTGGGTGCTAAGAAAAGAATCAGTAAGAAGAAGAATGAAAAGAAGGCATCTAACTATATCTGCTTCCAATGTAGGAAATCGGGACATTGGAAGAGGGATTGCGAAGCTCCTACTTCTAAGCATTTGAACAAGAAGCCTAGAGAGGCATCTACTTCAGGTATGTTTGTAATTGAAAACTTTGCTACTTTTCCGCGAGAATCCACTTGGTATTAGATACTGGTTGTGGTTCTCATATATGTACTTTTGTGCAGGGACTAAGGAACTATCGAAAACTTGCAAAAGGGGAGATGGACCTAAGCATGGGAAATGGAGCCAGAGTTGCTACATTAGCCGTAAGGAACTTTAGTCTTGTTTTGCCAAGTGGACTTGTTTTAGTTTTGAATAATTGTTACTACATTCCAAGTGTTACTAAGAATATTGTATCTGTTGCGTGTTTTGAATAATAATTGTCAGATTCATTTAAATAATATTCTTTATGGTTATGGAATGTTGAAAAGTGGCATTTATATTCTTGATACTAAAATAAAAGTTTTAAATATAAACAATATGAAGAAAGTTAAATTAGATAATGAGAATTCCTTCTACTTATGGAATGCCGTTTAGGCCACATAAACAAAGATCGCTTAACCAAGTTGCATAAGCGTGGAGACTTGGGCCCAATAGACTTGGAGTCTTATGGTGATTGCGAACCTTGTTTAAAAGGAAAAATGACAAAGTTACCCTTTCAAGGAAAGGGTGAGCGGGCCACAAGTACATTAGAACTTATACATACTGATGTGTATGGTCCAATGAGTGTTCAGTCACCAGGAGGATACTCCTACTTCATAACCTTTATTGATGATTACTTACGATACGGTTATTTGTACTTGATGAAGCACAAGTCTGAAAGTTTTGAAAAATTCAAACTATTCAGAGCTGAAGTAGAGAAACAGCTTAAGAAAAGTATTAAAACACTTCGATCGGATCGAGGTGGAGAATACTTAAGTCAGGATTTTCGGGATTATCTAAAGGAAAACGGGATAATTCCCCAGTGGACCCCTCCTTATACAACCCAACATAATGGAGTGTTAGAAAGGAGGAATCAGACTTTATTAGATATGGTCAGGTCCATGATGAGCCATGCAGTTCTTAGTGAATCCTTTTAAGGATATGCACTGGAGAGCGTGGTTTATGTCTTAAACAGAGTGCCCTCTAAATCAGTTGATTTTACACCTTATGAAAGATGGTGTAACAAAAAGCCATCTCTAAGTCACTTAAGAGTATGGGGCTGTCCTGCTATGGTAAAGAGGATAGCGTCAGATAAGCTAAATGCCAAGGATGACAAATGTCTGTTCATTGGATATCCAAAGGAAATAAGTGGATATCTGTTTTACCAATCCGAAGCATAAAAGGTATTTATGCCTCAGAATGCTCACTTTTTAGAAAAGGAACACTTGCTTGCAAAAGTCAGTGGGAGCAATATTGAACTGGAAGTTCAAGAGGAAGAAACAAACAATCAACTGATTGACCCTATTCTAGATACATAAGAGAGTGTGATCCAAGAACAACCTGTTGAAACACAATCATTGCGAAGATTAGGTCGTGTTCATAAGGGTCCCGATAGATATAGGTTTATCATCACTAATGATACTGAACTACATCTTATGGAGGATGATGAACCAAGGACATATGATGAGGCAATGAAAAGCTCAAATTCTGATAAATAGCAAAAGGCCATAAAATCAGAAATGGATTCCATATACGAGAACTAAGTTTGGAATTTGGTTGATGCACCGCAAGAGGTTAGACCAATTGGGTGAAAATAGGTCTTCAAGAAGAAGATAGACATGGACGGTAATGTAATTACCTATAAATCAAGGTTGGTTGTGAAAGGTTATAGTCAACGGGAAGGTATTGACTATGATGAAACCTTCTCACCGATAGGCATGCTCAAATCCATAAGGATACTCCTTGCCATTGCTGCTCATTACAATTATAAGATCTGGCAGATGGATGTAAAAACAACATTCCTGAATGGGGATTTAAACCGGGATGTGTATATGACACAACCTAAGGGTCTCAGAATGGCTTGAAGGTATGCAAGCTACAAAGATCCATTTATGAACTTAAGCAGGCATCCTGGAGTTGGAATATAAGGTTTGATCAGACAATTCGAGAACTGAATTTCTGGCCAAATGCAAATGAGCCTTGTGTTTACAAGAAGGTTAGTGGGAGTGCAGTCATTTTTCTAGTATTGTATGTTGATGACATTCTGCTAATAGGAAACGACATTTCTCTTCTTCAAAATGTTAAAGTATGGTTGTCAAGAAAGTTCTCCATGAAAGACCTTGATGAAGTAGCAGTTATACTAGGTATAAAGATCTATAGGGATAGATCCAAGAGGATGTTAGGTCTTTCTCAAAGTACATATATAGACAAGGTGTTGAATAGGTTCAACCTTAAGCATTCTAAGAAAGGTTATCTCCCGATGACAAAGGGGATTAACCTATCTAAGGCTAAGTGTTCGAAGACAGCTCAGGAGAGAATGCACATGAAGGATATACCTTATGCATCCGCAATAGGATCCATCATGTATGCCATGATATGTACTAGGCTGGATGTCTCTCAGGCTTTGAGCTTTACGAGCAGATATCAGTCAGATCTAGGTGAAAAGCACTGGATGGCCGTCAAGGCAATCCTTAAGTACTTGAGAAGGACCAAGGATGAGTTCTTGATTTATGAAGAAGGTGACCTCACTATTAAAGGTTACACTGACGTGAGTTTTCAATCTGACAAGGATGACTTTAAGTCTCAGTCAGGTTTTCTGTATGTCTTAAATGGAGGGGCAGTATGCTGGAAGAGTTCCAAGCAAGAAACTACTACTGATTCAACCACGGAATCTGAATACATTGCTGCATGTGAAGCAGCAAAAGAAGCTATCTGGTTAAAGGGATTTATTGGTGATCTCGGTGTGATGCCTGAGGCTGTAGATCCAATTACTTTATATTGTGATAACAATGGTGCCATAGCTCAGGCAAAGGAACCACTGTCTCATTAGAAAAATAGACATGTATCCAGAAAGTATTATAGAATTAGCGAGATTGTTGATGCTAAGATAATAACATTAGAATATGTGCCCACTGATCAGATCCTCGCGGATA
This sequence comes from Euphorbia pulcherrima, assembly GCA_947683365.1. Classification (NCBI taxonomy): domain Eukaryota; kingdom Viridiplantae; phylum Streptophyta; class Magnoliopsida; order Malpighiales; family Euphorbiaceae; genus Euphorbia; species Euphorbia pulcherrima. Next base: position 17,643,209 of record CANTUS010000001.1, on the reverse strand, counting down.
GTCCGACAAAGCCATTGACTTAAGTCAAATATGACCAGTATGTTAAAGCATATGGATTAAAACATATGGTTAATTAGCCTTAAGGCAATTAGGGCGATATATCTTAATTATGTAATAGTATGAATAATTTATTTAATCAATAAAGGCATTTAATCTTTTGTTTATATCAATATGCTTGTATATATATATATATATATATATATATATATATATATATATATATATATTAAAGCTAGTTAAATATATATTCATTGATGTATGCAAAAGTCCTTGACATATCATAGCATGAAGTCACAGAAATTATAGTTGGACTATATTTAGTGGAACCTGCTTCATGTGCAATTATGATTATGTCTAAACTATCCCTAGTCATATTTTCATCAAGAAAGGATATTGATGAAATGGAAAGACTAGCATGTGGTCAACTTTCTTGGAAAGGGTCCAAGCAGTCAATCTCCTAAGGACTGAAGGTGGTGCCTTAAGTTTGACACATGGATATATCTGGGAGATATATTGGAGACCGCAGTAAGATAAACACTTGGTATATATATATATATATATATATATATCAATGTGTTAGTGTTTATCTTTATGCAATAAGCTTTGCGAATGTCCTCGTACTTGAGATGCTAGTTACCTTGTGTGGTACTATTGCTATACTTTGGGCCATTACTATGCACTCATTAATTTAGAGTGTTACGGGTGATTACGGGTATGGTGATGACAACACGTTGGTAAGCTGAGTAGTCGAAAAGAATCCATCGCTCCGGATATATTAAGGAGTTGTACCTGGCCACTTGTTGAAGTAATAATTGCCATAAACCTCTAATCAGAGTATGTGTTTGATAGAAATGGTTTCTAGTCAAACACACTATGGTAAAAGGCAATATACTTCGGTAACAAGTAAACTACTAGGATAGCTGAGAGCAACCCCGCTATTAGTGGGTTAACACTTTAACCAAACCCTATAAAATAGATGGTACTAATATTAAAGAATGGAAGGAATTTATCGCACTGGATAACTATTGCATTAACCAGGATTAAGTCATAAGCATAAATGACGTTCCAAGTAATGGGGGATGGTACACCCTTGCTAGAGGCGTACTACAGTCGTTTAAGGTAATCAAGTTCTATTCATGGTTTAGTGCATCAAGCCAATGGTTCCATTAGAACAAGTGTTGGTAAAGCCTTAACAGCTCAATACTTTCGGATCCTATAAGGTCACACACATTAGACCTTCATCGGACTAAGTAAAGAACATATAGATTTATTCTATTACAAAATATAACTTAAATAATAATTGGATTATTATTTAATTGGTTAAAATTGATTAGATCAATTTTGGATAGACCAAGGAATTTATTTTGACTGGTAACTAATTAATTAGAGTCATAAATAAATTGTAATTGATTTGATCAATTTTGGTTGGACCAAGAAATTTATTTTGACTGGTAACTAATTTATTAGAGTCAAAAATAAATATTTATTTGAAAGGATTTAAAGGGGATTTTGCATTGGCGAGTTAAAACCGAAAAGTATGAAATATTTTGTATAAAGTTCGGTTGCGCGGAGTACACCTAAAGCTGCGCGAACACTGCTAGGTAGTGTTCGCGGCATCCCTTATTCATGGGCTGCACAAAGGCAGCCCATGAAAAGGGCAGCACGAGCTGGGCTCGCGGCATGGGCCGCGAGCCCCAGCCCGACGCAAGGCAAGCCCACCACATGCAGCATGCTAAGCAGGCTGCATGTACACGGGGCACACTCGGATTGGATCCGCGTGTGCAACCCGTGTGGGTGGAATGGGACATCGCTGATGGGGAGCGAATTTTTGCTCCCCAAGCCTATATATAGGCTTTCCCCTTTCCTTTCAAAATGTACCAAGCTCAAAGTATAAATCCTAAGCGAGACAATTAATCTCTTGGGTAATTGAGCAAGTAATTTTTGAGTAGCCTGAATTTATTCGGGCACCTCTAGTTTTTATTTTTGGGTGAGGCTACTGGAGTGGTCTAGCAACTACTCGAGGCTTCTTAGTTCTTCCTCCCGGGGAGGTTTTGGTTGGTGGGGTTCGTGTGGATACTGATAGAGGCTATCCTACGATTGGAGGCTTGTGCAAGAAGATTCTGCAAAAGCACGCTTCAATTGGTATTTTTAGGTATTAAGTCTTTTTTTAAGTATTTTTAGACTTAATAATTATGCTTAGGTTATTTTGCATGCTTAATTTATTTTATGCTTAGGTTATAACTTAGAGTTATAACATGCTTAGTATAAAATAAATGTGCTAAGATATAATTTGGAATTATGGTATGTCTAGTCCTTTAGCATGCTAACCTAGGTAGAGAATTATTTAGTTAAGGTTTTATTTAATTTATATGCAACTAATAGGAGTTTCTGGGGACAAGGACAAAATTTTAAATTTCCATTATGTCTCTTATGCATGTTCAATCTGATTGTCAGTTTCTAATATAACATCGCTAATTGAAACTCCGATCGACGATCATTGATTGTAACTTCGACTAGAAAATTAAGTCACACGAAATTCAAAAGTGATATTTTCAATCCAAACTAATTCGTTAAAAAGTGCAAAAAAAAATGTAATAATATGAAGTAAATCAAGTACTTAATTAACAAACTTCTTCACCAAGATCTAAATTTTAAAATTAAAAAACACTGTATAATTATTAAAATAGAATCAATTCATTTTCAAACAAATCATAAATTTATAATTAATTTAATAAAACATCCAAGCAATTCATTCTCAAAGGAATAAAAAATATATAATTAAAGCAATAAAAAATCAAAGTAAATAACAAGATTGAGAAAACATAAGAAACAATAGGTATTAGAATGGTGAAAATTCCCGTGGTCAACTACAAAATATAATGCCCATTTTCAATTTTAATTACACGGGTCAAAACGACTCCAATTTTATGCTGGTAAATTAAAATTGAGCCATGTTTTAAGGCACTTGCTTTACCAAACAACTCATAGCCCAACAACTCTTCTTCCATCTCTTTCTCCTCTATTTTCTTCTGTAACTTACAAAAATTAGGGTATGGCATTTTAGGAACTTGTACTACTCCAACAACATATTTCGGCGGCTGGGGTAGGGCTGTTGCCACACGCCGCCTTTTCCTGTCGCCATCCCTGGTAGCAGTTACATTACCGAAAGAGGTGAACATTCCAACTATTACATTGCCGAAAGCAGAATTGTGCGTCCAGAAATACATTTTAACCACGGATTGACTAACAGATTTGAGAGAAAACATAGCAAATTTGATCAGCATATACGAGGAGGAGGCACAACGGACAGTGGCCGAGCAGTCAAAGTTGGATCTACTAAAGGCGATAATTGATAGGAAGTTGTCTCAACTATCAAAGAGGATATAAGATTTAGAAAAAAAAACTGTCGGTTTATAATGAGTGTTTTGGTGAGTAGGAAACAGAAGAAAACAAAGATAACTTACTTTAATGACAGTCGACTAGTGATAAACAACCTACAAATTTTATGCGTAGACAGATGCCTTTGGAGGAGATAATGACTAGGAAATGGATTTGTGGAGGAACCTTGAAAAAGGGAGTGAAGAAAGAGATTGTAAGATTATTGAGGAGGATGACATCCAAATTTACAATCCACTGCAGAGAGATGTTGATGGAACGCTTGGAAGTGTAGCATAACCGCTTAGATTTTTTCCGTTCGACTTGTTGCACTTGTTAAGCATACAGCTTGTGACACACTATCATCGATCGGCTGGCTTCCTTCCGTTCGACCACCTCATTCTATTTTTTTATTATATGATGATTGATCGATTGTGATTGAAGATTTCTTTATACAAAAAGTCTATGAGAGAAATTTGATCTCCGCCTGAAGAGCCCTCCCCTGGCTTAAAGGAAGGAACTCCAGTGCACTGATTGAGCTGGAGGGAAGATTCATTTCAGACAAAGACCTTGTAGGAGACTGATCCTTTGTTGAATGCCGGAGATACATTGGTGGACGCAGATTGAGAGGAAGTTTTAGTATTAGACATAACAATTATAGACTAATATGTTTTGTTGGAATTTATGATAATGCAGTACATCTCAATTCAGTATAGACAATTTAGAAAATATATGTTTTTAGACATTTTACAATTGGAGTTATTTTGTTTATGAATTACATAATTTGCCTATCTTAGGTATAACAATTACTGGACTAGTAATTCCATCTCAATGTAATTATACTTGGTATTAAATCATTTATACCTCAAATGTAAATAAAAATCACATTATGTCAAAAAGAGTCGCCCAACCAAATTGCGTGTTTGCTTTATTGTTTCAGTTTGTTGACTCTTTTTGACGGAATATGAATTGTAATGACATGGAACACCGATTGACAGTATACTCTTTGAGTTTGAGTCCTTTGATACAGAAGAGACTTTAAATGTCTAGAGAATAAGGTATTGTCAATGTTCGTTTAACTTGTTATTGTAGCAATGAATCAGAACTAGCTTCTAACTTTGAGGGGAAAGTATGTGGCTATCCAATATCTTATCTGGGGGAAGGGATTGGCGGTGGTTGCCACACCAATTCAGAAGCCCTCCATTTGTCAACTCCCTTTTGCACTTCCATGTTTACGTGTATTCTTATTTTTCTATTCCCATTGTCCTTGTTCTTGCATATGCAAGTGTACTGTTTATCATTATCTTTTTTTTAATATGCAGCTTCTTGCTGGGCTATTGCAGCCGCGGGGATTATTGAAGTGTCGATAGAGATTAACACGGGAAAGTCGGTCCATCTCTCCGTCAAGGAGCTGGTGGATTGTGTCCCGGGAGGTCTTGGATGGGAAAAAGAGGGCTACAAATATCTAGCATTAGACTATGTGACGGAGAATGGCATAACTACATAGAGAATATCCCTCCTCAAATAAGTATGAGCTTTTTCACAGGAACAAGAAAAAGTTTCCAAGGTTGTACATTGATGGCTACACTCGTTTTCATGCTTTTAACGAGCTTAACCTGCTCAAAGCCGTGGCAAGGCAACCAGTTGCTGCTGCTATTTCCACATTTCCACACCTGCAGTATTCGTATCATACGAGAAGGTTGGTGAATGTTCATTTCAGATGCAAAACACCAAGGATTTGATTTTGGTAATATATCAGCAATTTGATTACTTTTATATTGATGTTGAATTTTATATCCTTCAAATCATTTCAATATAAAATTTCTTCACACCTCATATATTTTATTGATTATTTTGCTTAATGATTTCATGTGGTGATTTTTTTTTGTAGAATTGCAGAATAAGAGAGGCAAAATGCAATCATATATACAATTATTATTATTATTATTATTATTATTATTATTATTATTATTATTATTGTTGTTGTTTTTATACGAAATCAATTTCGTTGCCTCAAGAACAATATGTTGATTTTGACTTTAATATCAAGATTATAAAAATTTTGAAGTCTTAAAATCCGAGATAGAGTTTTGAATATATGTCTAAAAGTTGTGAAAACAAGTTGTATAAATCCCTTCATTTTCCCTCAGGTATCCCTTTTTCAAGTGATTATATATATACACCTAAAAAAATATTTCATAGTGTTTAACATAATTGCAAAAAATTTTTTTTTTTGTTCTTTTTTATTATGTCAATATCATACATAGTACATGTTAAAAAAAATAGGCATAATATATCTGATTTCTAAACTTATCTTTAATCGCCTCTGACCTCCCTTAAACTTTTAAAAATTTCTCTCATTCCCTTCAACTTTTTTTAAAGTGTATTTCATGACCTTAGAGCAGACTATCCCACACTCATCGTGAAGAGTATAGCACACTCATTGCAATTTGAAAAGTGGAACAAATTATATATTGATATGTGGCATTATCGTGGAAAAATCAAAACTTTAATTCAAACCCAACATTGACGAACAAGATGTGATATTGAAACCCCCGTTTTTCAATCTCAAAATTCAGGTTTGATAAAAAGAAAATAATATTAACCAGCTGCAATGAATAATACAAAACAATTATTAAACAAAACTGAAAATCAAACGAAAGAAACCGGTGGAGTAAGAGAAGGAGAAGAGGAGAGTTAAGTAGCGTTCACCGGTGGAGCACTCAAGGGAGAAGGAGCAGAACCTGGTGGTTGAACTTGAACAGTTGGACTGGAAGTAGGAGCAGATCGGGTCGGTGGTTTAGCAACCGGCGATCTAGTCGGAGAAGGTGATGGATCCAGCCATCAACACCGTTTGCATTAGTAAAGCCAAGCAAAATCGTGCCATTGTTGAAGTTTTTTCTCGATTAGATTCGAAATTAGAGAGAGAAAAGGTGAGTTTGTTTGGAAATTCATTAGCTTTTTTTTTAGTTTTTGGGAAATTAAAGAAGGAAAACCATGAATTCCGTCCAAATGCTGTTACGCGGTTAAGTTCCCTGAGTAACTGGGGAGAACGCATAAATCGTGTCAAGGGATGGGTTCTTACTTCTTTCCTGGTAAAATAAACCAAGTCAAATTAATCTAGTTGATCCTTGTTATTTAAATGCTTCATTATTTGATAGATCGAAAAATTTGGAATCCAAATCTGTACAAAATAACCCAAATTTCGAATATTCGGAACTTAATTTCATTGTTTTCTTGCAATGCAGTACGCTGATCAAATATTCCCATTCCGAGTACAAGTTAAACCATATGATTCTTATAAATGTTAACGTTAATATGGTGATTAATCAAATGTCTTTGTTGTCATGAGACGTAATTTAGATAAGTTAAAGGGGTGAGAGAAACTCTTGAAAGTTTAGGAGGCGAAGAACTATTAGGGATAAGTTCAGGGGTTCGGTTGCATTAGGCCAAAAAAATATTACTCCCTCCATCTATTTTTTATTGTTCATTTCCAATAAAACATTTATTACCTTATTAAAATGATTAATTTATCCCCTACATTTTTATACAAATATTCTATTTCTTCTTAATTACCAGCCTATTATTCTCATTCATACACATTCTCTCATAATTAATACAATGACAAATTAAAGAAGAAATGATAAAAAATGCATTGATAATATAAATTGATAACTAAAAATAGAACTAAAAAGGGGGCTAAAAAGATAATAAAAATTAGATGGAGGGAGTATACATAATACACACTTGTTGTAGTGTACTTTCTTTATAATCTTGATTTTTTTTGTTTGTTAACTATTCAGTTCATTAGAGCTTTGTCCTGACTATATTCGTATCCGATTTGGGTCGTGCACCTAGTTGTGTTAGGTGAGTCTCCAAATGAGAATTTTCTACATTCACAAGACTTGAACTTGAGACCTTGCTTAAATATATCAAGCCGCTTACCACTTAAACTAACCCCATTAATATTTTTTGTATTATTTTCATTCACTTATTTATTTTAGTTTTGATTACTTCAGCCAAAATTCCTCGGATAAAGGTTAGCAAACAACGGTTTGGATTTTTTCAAGTTAGGAATGGGTAAAGTTGTACATTTCAGTTAATCGTAACTATTTATTGAATTTTAATGATTCAAATTTAATTTCATTGCAGATCTCACGAACCAATGAATTTTTGATAATTGAAACGTATTTTGTGAATATTATGTTCTAGTATCATTTTTTTCCTAGAACTTACCAAACGATGGGCTAATTTGTAGAATAGCAACTGAACCCTGTTATTCATTTATATGTATTTGCTCTGAGAGGCGGCGTCGGGGGTCTTGGGTGGTCAATTGACCCTCTAAAGTCAGGAAATACCATTAACAAGAAAGGAAATGGAGTATGCAACCTAGGGTTTAGGAATTGTACTGCCGTCTCAAATGAGGAAGTAGAAAGCTTCATCTGGGCCTTTTTCTATTATTTTTAAATTGGCCCGAAACCTTTATTGGCTTAAGTTGGACCACTAATTCTAAAAAATATAAAAAATTATTATTTTTATAGGATAATTTTTTTATATACCTAACTTTTTTTTCTTTAAATGTCTACCACTTTTAAGGTTATTGTTTTTTTCTTTACTACAACCTTATCTCTCATATTTAATTTGATTTTCATAACCTAAAACAACTATATCTCATAAACCGTTAATTTTTTCGACATGAGCCTTTAGAGTATTTTGTTCGTCTTATTTTTATCTTTAAAACGAAATCCATATTTAATATTTTTGGAGCAAAAAAAATTCCGTAGTCTTATACCAGTTTTTTACTACCTTTATGCTAGGTATAAGAGTTTTTTTTGCTTTAAATAGAACAATGTTGCTAATGTTTTATGTTATCTACCAGGAAATAAATGGAAAACTGATGCTATAAAGACATTATACCACTCTTATACCAGGTATAAGAATTTAAGAAACATTGGTAAATTTGGTATAAGATGCGAAAAAAAAATTTTCTCAAAAAATATTCAATATGGATTTTATTTTAAAGATAAAAATAAGACGAGAAAAATATTCTAAAGGCTCGTATCGAAAAAATAACGGTTTGATAGATATAGTCATTTTTAAGTTGTAAAAATCAACTAATGGCGGAAACCCTAATCCCCCACCGATCGCCAAGCAACCGGAAGCCGCTAGCTTTGCGAATGTTGTGAAGGGCAGTGAGACCAACACCAAAGCTGTTCTTGCTGCTGCCGAAGTCTATACTAAGGGGGGCTTCACATCCGTCAAGATTCCGGCATGACTCGTTGAGAAAAGAATTGCTTTACGTAATAATTCTTTGATAGGCCGATTGATCCTTCAATGAGGAGACAAACCTTATCGGCTTGCAGATCTAAAAGAATCTCTCTCTACGGTTTGAGGGCTTAAGGAGGCCTGGAGAATGATCTCTCTTGGGAAGGGGTACTATCATGTTTTTCTTGAATCACAGGCTACTAAACAGAAGTTATGAGCGCGAGGTACTGTGGGTTTGAAACCTAGAATGTTCCGATTGCAAGCTTGGCAGCCTGATTTTAGGCCTAATGATCAAAAGACAACAAATGTGTTGGTCTGGGTTTGTTTACATGGTTTTCCATGGGAGTATTGGGATGTTGCGATCCTTGTTTGTATTGCTAAAGGGCTAGGTGAATTTTTCAGTGTTGGCAGAGCCACTTTAGATGGTGACTATGGACACTTCACAAGGGTTTTGATAGATATTGATCTTGCAAATCCTTAGATTTATACAATTGGGGTGGAAAAGGGTGGAAAACAACTATGGCTTGATGTGGAATACGAAAACATTCCTGATTTCTATAAAATCTGTTCTAACATTGGTCATTCATGGAAAGATTGTAGGCATAACGTCAAACCTAAGACTGATCAGAAATTGGTGGGACAAGATCAAAGTAAACCGCTGGCAATTGTTGCTAATGATAAGTAGCCTATTATTCCAGTGAATTCCCCAGCTGGGGAAAAGGGTATTGTCGGGTCTGTCCCGCTGTAGAAGGTTCAACAACGATTGCAATCTGAATTGGCGCCAGTCATTGAGCCGGATGTTATTGAAAATGCTACAGAGGATCAAATACATGTTGATGATAACGTCATTATTGAGACAACTCAAGTTGCTAGGACTCCGGAATTTTAGGTGGAGAATCTTGGTAAGAGAGTGGACGGGCAGCTTAGTGAAGTTGAATCTAGTGGCGAGTCCCAAACATATGATTTACCCTTCAGGGGTCTGATCATAGAATTGACGGACAACTAAGTGATGTTAGTAAGTCAAGTGACTCCGGTTCAAAGGCTATGGACTCATGTATTAAGAATATGGTTTCTACTCCTGGTGGGAGTCAAGGCAAATTTCAAGGAAAGAAATTTTGGGGTGATTCGGATTTGGAAGATGATCGACTTTCGAAAACAGCGGCTAAAGGCGGTTCGAATTCTCACGAAGAGCCATGGCAGGTTCAGAGTGGTAAAAAAAAGTGCTAAAACGCGAGGTGGAGAAAACAGAGGGAGTGGGCAGCCTAGTAGAGGGGAGGGACGTCAAAATTCAGACAGAAATCGGGGAGCAAAAACCTCCATTAAAGTTTTCTTCTTAGTTAATAGTATTTTTTTACAGTCTTAATGGTTGTTTGACATTTATTTTTTGCTATCTTTTTTCTTTTTTTTATTTAATAAAACGAGTTCGGTTCTCCGGCCTCCAACTTTAATTAAAAAAAGAGAGAAGATTGTTAAAATGGGGGAATTCATATTAAGTTAAATACAAAATTTGAAAGTTAAAATCTTGCAATTAAGAAAGATTTCATGTAATCAAGAGAAGTTAACTTCTTATGTGAGATTTAAAAAATATAATTTTGATATTTACAAAATTGAAAGCCCAATATCTTATATTTATTTAAGTTGCCCATAATTCTAAGCAAAATTTGGGCCTTTTTCATATTAATTTTATTATAAAATTATAACAAAAAAAATCTCATAAATTCAAATATTTAATTTATGTATTTCTCATTTACACGTTTTTAACTTGTATTTTTTAAAATTTTTGATTTAACTTGTATCTTATAAATTATAATTTTTTAATTTTAAATTGTGAAGATGTTAATTTACAATTGATAAGTAAATATTTAATCCCCTAACAATTGTTATGTAATGTTTTCACTTTTTTATATGAAAATAGGTTCATTTTAAAGTTATTAAATAATAGTTACTTTGTCCTCGATTACAATCGGATCAATACTGATAATAAACAAAGTAATACTTAATACTTTATAAAAACTTATCATAGAACGGTGATAAAAATATGTATAATGAGACATCGAGCCATTGATTTTACTTGTGTCTATTTTCCTTATTTTATCCGTAAGGAACAACTCCTATCTTCAAGCCTTTGCTATCAACCAAAATTGACTTTATCAAAATACGATTGTCGTTAACTCCTAAATATTAAGGGTCTCAATTTTTGACCCCCCTAGAGTCGACTCCTGACACCACCACTGTTTATTGCTCAAGATGAGAAGTTTCCGATGTAATAATGAACAAGAAATTCCTTCAATTTAGTAGGCATTTTCCTCTAAGCTATTTCCATCTTCAATTCAAAATTATGGCCTCCCTTGAAAAACAATAAAAAGAACGCAAACTTTGTCCTATATTTGGAAACATTAATTCATTTCAAGTTCAAAATATTTATTATAAACTGAACTGAATTCCTTCAAAAAGAAGGATACCATGAAGGTTTAGCAGAATTTACCTTTTGCTTTCCTTTCATTTTCTCTATAAAAAGCAATTTGCTCAATGAATATTGATAATTTTTATTTCAAAATAAAGGATTCAAATTTATTGTCTCCAAATTGGTGTGTATAATTTAATATTTATTTTATTCTTTTTCAGTTTCTCTTTTCAAAAAATATGCTACATGTTAAAGGATGAATGTAGCGATATTTAAGGGGATACCAATTTTGGGACATCAGATTTTATTCCCAAAGTAATTTATCTTATGTTGCTTTTTATAATGAGTTTGGTTATGAGCCCGTTACTGGTGCAAATGTTTGAAGTAGATTATTATTAGCAATAGGAAATGTTACATGAAACATACTTATAGCAATGGCCACACTAACAAGCATTAATCATCCATTTCGGACTCCTGAACCACCTGGCCTATATACAACCCGAGCTCGTGTCATGAATTCGCACCTACCAAACAGGAACTATGACTACAACTGTTCCTCCAACCTACACCTGAGCATTCATAAATGAAAAGAGTTTTGCTAAAAATACCATTGAATCATTTTTAGCAGCTTTTACTAACATTAGCCACATGGCTCTAGTGATTTTTAGTTGACACAGTAAATATGTTGCAAGATACAATTCTTCATGATTTAGAATCCACGAAAATGAACTATTGTACAAAGCTTATGTCACCATGTAAACATGACACTCAGTTTATGAATTCCAACTTTATTTGATTGCAGATACAAAGTTACATTGAAACCCATGAATCCTAAACAATACCTACTAGCGAGTAAAAATGTATAACATTCCATTAATGCAGAAAACTATAAAGCAAAAGTAAGTATTACCTAAACATGAACACTTCCGGAAGACAATTGCTATGGATATCACTGTTATATTATATTAATTCATTGCTACAAGCACACTTTAAATGGACAATTATGATCTCTTAACTAGCCAACGAAAAGTAAACAAAAACAACATTTCGACTCCCAATGGCTCAAACCTATGAAGCACGGAAACTCCGGTTACATGCCGTTTCGGCGTTTCCGTTTCCGTTTCCGTATTCGTTTCCCCACAGTTTCCAAGCCTATATTTTTTAAAAATGGCGTTTCCCGGTTTCCGTTTCCGTGCTACGTAGGCTCAAACACACTCAAACCGAGATCAGATAACATTATTGAATCTTACAATAGAATCCTCTCTTTCTAGCCATTGATCCATCCCAACACTGATTTATCTCCTTCACACAAGCGCTCGTTCTTTTACGCCACTGCAATTTCAATTATAGTAGCGGAAAAGCAGGGCCGTTCCTGAGGGGTGGGCAACAGGGGCGATCGCCCAGGCCCAAAATAAATTTTGTTAGCTTCTGAATTTGTAGTTTGAAATATAAACGCTAATTCAATTTATATCAAATGATATATCTCTTACAATTCACCATTCTTTGGCTTTAGACTATAATGGACTAAATCAAAATGACTCATTAAACTGTTTGAGCTTCTTTTACTGTAAAGTTACGCATAACTGTTGCAACTCCACTTCAGGGTCTATTGGAAACAACCTCTATATAATTACAGAGGTAAGGTTGTGTACACCCGACCCTCCTTACCCCGCTTGTGCGGGATCCTTGTTAGGCATTGCGATAATGTTGTTGTTGATATATCTCTTGCAAAATTTGGTTAATGTTGTAAGTTTGATTCATAACCTTTTCAAAATGTTAATATTTTATAATAATGTTCAAAATCGAAGGTCTTTTTACTACTTTCCATGGTTTTCATACTCGGACCGGTCACCAAACCGGTAAAGAGAGCGGGTGATGGATTTAAGGTTCAACCGAATTAAATCAGTGGTCGAATCAAATTTCTATAGTATATATTGAAATAATATTATTTTTAATAATTTAAAATAAAAATATATAATTCAAGAAATATTACACTAATAACATATAATGTTTAATTTGAATACTTTATAATTCAAAGTTTATCCTTTAAATAACAATAAAATAAACATATTAACCTCATTTTGGTGAAAAGTAAGTAATATGAATTAAATAATATTTTAAAAATTATAAAAAAAGTCGATAAATTTATTCATATTATATAACAATTTAAAAATTTTAAAAGCTGTATATAACAATTTATTTATATTAAATCATAATTTGGAATTTTATTGAATTTTTAACAATTTAGCACAACACAAGTTTAGTCGAAACATAAAATAAAATAAAATAAAATAAAATAAGATAAGATAAACTATATTCATTCTAATTTTGTACAAATCAAAATATTAATTTTAGTTGAAAGATTATTAATAGTAGGAATAAATATAATAATATGAAATATTATAATATAAGAAATACTTTTAGTAATTTATCATTAATTGATTGTAGTTCAATTGGTTAATGCCTTATTAAGAGCTGTACCACCTAATAGAAAAAACATATTTATTTTCAATTTATTAGCTTGGTTGAACCGACCGGTTTTATGTCTGATCGACTGATTCTTGACCAAACCAAGAATCATTTGAAAACCGACTAAACCAGATGTCAGTTTCTATTGAATCCGATCGGACCAGCCGTTTCATTCCGATTTTCAAAACCATGCCACTTTCCATATTTTTTTGCCTTGCAGACTAGCTTGATAACACTACCATATACACACATACATTTATCAATATCATAACAATTCTAGAATCTCGCAATCCAAGATTTTCATCGTTAATAGTTAGTCTATTTTAATAATAGCCTTAACATATAACTAAAAATAGATAATTAACTAGAAAATGATTCTATACTAGCCTATCTATTTTCTCTTTCCTATATGATGTGGCACAATAAATATTGAACATTGTCGATTTGATCTTATATATATAGACAATCAAATAGAAAGTCAAGTCATCAATTTTATTAATATTTTAATGTTTAATTTAAAATTCAAATGTTAGTTAGTTAGTTGTGCAAGAGATATAATTAATTTTTTTAATAAAATTCACTATGAAATAGATAATATAGTGTAGTTAGTTTTTGAGATATATTGCCTATTTTCAAATTTATTGGCATATCATCAATGTGATTGTCTATTTCACATGATACATAATCTTAGAATCTACTATCTACTAAAGATACTCTAATAGGTACGAGCACCAAAAAAATTCACTAATAGATAAAATAAAAAAAAGCACAAATTTTCAATCAAACAAATATTGACAACATTCAATAAATATTTCCAGTTCATTCTGTTAGAAATTTTATTTTTTAATATAAGAATTCTTAATTTATATTAATGGACAATATATTGAACCTATAATATTATAGCTATTTATGGATTTCATTATTTCATTGCATTATGAACTAAATTAAGAGGTTTCAATGAAATAATAACCTACATATAATCTAAAAGAACCCATTAAAATGCCATTAAAATGTAGACTTATGAGATTTTTATTTTGATAGTATAAAAGAAGATACCTGCATATGGTTAAGGCCCCCAATATACTAAATCACGTAAGTGTCCCATCAAGAGAGAATCAGATCGTGGCCTCTCTGAGGCATAAGGAGATTTAATTGAGGAAGACCTCAATACCATCGGTTCGTGTTCGTCTAGCCAACGATCGTCAAAATGAAATTCCTCAATAATAACAATCGATGATAAGGGGTTAAGGTATTATTAATTTCAGTCTTTATAATCCGACAATGATGTGATCCTGCAAATTATTGTATATATTTATAATATTTTAATTATAATTATAATTGTATTATTATTTTCCTATAAGTTAGTCATAATTTTTCTAACACAATCTGCAAAAATACAAAGAGTAAACACAAATTACTGAAAGAGAGTACCTACCAATTCTTTACCAATACCTGCAGGCATATCCAAATTAGCAGCCATTTAAACCTGAAACAACCAAGACGCAATTAACATAATTTGATATAACAATGACTCCATATTCTTTTTCTTTGAACATGTAATGACAGAAATTTTAAAACAAAGAATTATAAATAATGACGTCCCCATTTGCCAACTTTTCAAGGAAAAAAAAAGATTAGTCAAACAATTTCAATACTTATCAGTCACACATTCCTATAATATAAAGAAAACCAACCAAGAAATCTTTGGAATAAAGAACTCACTCAGAAAATTTTATCAAAAAAAAGAACCCAGAAAATTAATTACCATATATAACAAACCTGAGAGTCAGAATTTCCATAAAAGACATGTCTTGGGCACTAGAATTCAGCGAAAAGCTCTTATTATACTCTGAAAAACACCTCCTTACAGGCGGCCGTGGGGGCAGAGACGCTGTTCCCTGCTTCTCCGATCCTTGCAAACCACATTCTTGAAATCTTGAACACTACCCTCGATTCTTGAAATCTTGATCACTCGTTTTCTTTCTTTTCACTCAAAATCTGTTCTACAACTAAACTTCAGGGAACTTAGCCTCGCTGCCGCCACGGCCGCCCGTTACGAGGTGCTTGTCGGACTCGGAATATTATAAGAACTTTAGGATTGCGAAATTTCAGTACTATAGACAAGTCTGTTAGGACTTCTTTTTCGGATTCTTGAAATCTTTTGATTACTCGTTTTCTGTTTCTTGAATTGTTGGTTAAAGCTTCTAGCGCCAACTTTAGCGTTTTAATTTAGGGAAATTGTACTAAATGTAGGGGTTGAATAAAATATTTACCTCTTTATCATCTACTTTTATAAATAACTGGTTGGTCAGCTTTTAAACTTTCTCTTTTCATCATCTACGTTACTTCCATTTTTTTTAGTTTTTTTTTACTTTATTTTGCATTTATCTCGCAAACCGTTGCTTTTTTTGATATGCCGCTTTAGAGTTTTTTGTTCGTCTCGTTTTTATCTTCGAAACTAGATTCATGATGATATACTTTTTTTTGAATTTTTATTTTCTGCCAGATTTATGCCAGCAAAATACTAGGTGTGATGAAAATAACCCATAAACTTGCATTTTATGAAGAAATAAAAAATCACTTCATACCAGATTTATACCAGCAAAATACAAGCAAAATAATAGGTGTAATGAAAATGACCCATAAACTTGCATTTTATGAAGAAATCAAACAAAAACCACTTCATGCTAGATTTATACTAGCAAAATACTAGGTGTGATGAAAATAACCCCTAAACTTGCATTTTATGAAGAAATCAAATAAAAACCACTTCATATCAGATTAGGTGTGATGAAAATAACCCTTAAATTTGCATTTTATGAAGAAATCAAACAAAAACTACTTCATGCTAGATTTATACAAGATTTATACCAGCAAAATACTAGGTGTGATGAAAATAACCCACAACCTTGCATTTTATGAAGAAATAAAATAAAAACCACTTCATACTAGATTTATACCAGCAAAATATTAGGTGTGATGAAAATAACCCACAAACTTGTATTTTATGAAGAAATCAAACAAAAACCACTTCATATCAGATTTATACCAGCAAAATACTAGGTGTGATGAAAATAACTCATAAACTTGCATTTTATGAAGAAACCAAACAAAAATAACTTCATACCAGATTTATACCAGTAAAATACTAGGTGTGATGTAAATAGCCCATAAACTTGCATTTTTTGAAGAAATCAAATAAAAACCACTTAATACCAGATTTATGCCAATAAAATACTGGGTGTGATGAAAATAACCCATAAAGTGGCATTTTATGACGAAATCAAACAAAAACCACTTCATACCAGATTTATACTAGATTTATACCAGTAAAATAATATGTGAGATGAAAATAACCCATGAACTTGTATTTATGAAGAAATCAAACAAAAACCACTTCAAACCAGATTTATATTAGCAAAATACTATTGTGATAAAAATAACCCATAAACTTGCATTTCATGAAGAAATCAAACAAAAACCACTTCATACCAGATTTATACCAGCAAAATACTAGGTGTGATGAAAATAACTCATAAACTTCCATTTCATGAAGAAATCAAACGAAAACCACTTCATACTAGATTTATACCAGCAAAATATTAGGTGTGATGAAAATAACCCATAAACTTGCATTTCATGAAGAAATCAAAGAAAAACCACTTCATACCAGATTTATACAAGTAAAATACTAGGTGTGATGAAAATAACCCATAAACTTTCATTTCATGAAGAAATCAAATAAAAACTACTTCATACCAGATTTATACCAGCAAAATACTAGATGTGATGAAAATAACCCATAAACTTGTATTTCATGAAGAAATGAAATAAAAACCAATTCATACCAGATTTATACAAGCAAAATACTATGTGTGATGAAAATAACCCATAAACTTGCATTTCATGAAGAAATCAAACAAAAACCACTTCATACCAGATTTATACTAGATTTATACCGGCAACATACTAGGTATGATGAAAATAACCCATAAACTTGCGTTTTATAAAGAAATCAAACAAAAGCTACTTCATTCCAGATTTATACCAGCAAAATACTAGATTTATACCAGATTTCGAAAAGTTCGAAAAAAAGTATATAACAATGGATGACGTTTCGAAGATAAAAATGAGACGAACGAAAAAGTTTACAGCGGCATGTCAAAAAAATAAACGATTTTGAGAGATAAATTCAAAATAAGTGAAGAAAATAAAAAAAAACCATGTCTTGTGCATGTGCTGTTTTGGAAATGAACGTATTTATGTTGTTTGAGGCTTATGGAACGTATTTATGTTGTGGAAGCTTGTGGAATTGGACACTTGTTTTGTTGACCAAGCTTTTAATGGAAATTATTTTTGAGGTTTGGTATAGTTATTTACTTTTCCCCTTAATTTATAGGGGAAAGACTTATACTTGTTCCTCGGGCAGGCTGGACAGGGTTTGTCGGGCTTTTAACTAAAAACATTAACCTAAGTCCGGCCTAAGCCTATAATTTAGAACTTCGGGCCCGAGCCGGGCTTACTATGCATTTCCAAGCCCGGCCGATGGCCCATATATAACTTTTTTTTAATATTTTGTAAACTAGCTTGAAAAAATAACAATTTATATACAAAAATGTTCATATTTTCTATACAATTACATTCTTTTAGTAAAATTTAAAATTTAGTAGGTTAAAATATAAAATTTTTTTAAAACCTATTATATATAATATAAAAATATAAAATAAATTCAGCTTTTGCTGGCTCGGGCCCGGCTTTGTAATAAAAGGAGTGTCCAAGAGCGGCTCGAGCCAGGCCAAATGAATAACCCAGCCGCAAACAGGTTTACTGATGAGGATACTACTAAAATGTCTATCGTTTTGAAATGGTTGATCAAAATTTTTTTTAGCAATATGGGATATTGCCAATTTTATAAATTATAAAATTTAAATTCAGAGTCCCACAATTAGAATTCTTTAAAAAGTGGCGGCCACTAAACAAACCGCTTGATCACATCTAAAGTACTACTTTTTTTTTCACTTATATCAAAACTGAACTTTAATACTTCATTTTATAAACATAATATCATAGGACATTGCTACAAAAATACCATGTGATCCATTTTCAAAAAATTATCACGTGTTATATACGAGATTTTACAATTCAACAAAAATGTTATCAGTATTCAATATTGGGAAATTATTTTTTAAAATAAAAGTTAGAGTCGGTAATTCAAGCCCGAATATTATAAAATAGAAAAGAAAAAACGTACAAGGTAACATAAAAGAAAAGGAAGAGATGAAGCTTACAAGAAGCCTAATACAAGAAGCATAATCATAAAACAATCCACTAACATGGGGAATATCTGTTAGGTTCCTTGTGCGAACGTTGCGAATGCCTAGTTGCCATTGAAAATTTTTTCTTTTTTTGAATAATGACTTGCCATATAGGTAAGTAGCGTCCTCTAATACCTCATACCATGAGCTATCATGTGATGAATATGAAGATACCTTCTCGATTGGAGTGGGTTGATTCCCTGGAAAATGGCTTGGGTATCCTCGGCATGTTGTTGCACCTTCTCGGACCGAACAACGACTGTGCAATCCTCTGGTGTTACAATCTGTGGGGTTGCTTTCTTCCCACTGTCATTCAAAATAACAGCAGTAGTATCCTTGGCCTTGAGGGCCTCGGGATCAATTGTTTCATCTTCACTCGTATCAAACATGTCAGCCCATATTTTTGCTGCTTTTCCCTCTTTCCGATTAACAGCACTGTCCACCTGAGATACATCATTATTCTTATTATTCGTTGATGATTCAATGATCGGAGCTGCAACCCTCCTACTCGGACTGGCTGACTTTTGTTTCTTATCTCTCATTATCCTAGGAACCGATCTCCCCTTCTTTGGTCTTTGATTTACTAATTAAGTTTCGTATTTACATTTTTAATCCCTTATTTATTCTTTGCACTCTCTAACCAATTATGAATACGCTTCGGCATTGTTCACGTTACAATTGACGTTACTTTTCATTTTTTTTATTTTCTCATTTTATTTTGATATTATCTTTCAAACCATTTATTTTTTTAACATGCCGCTTTCGAGTTTAAATTAGTCTCATTTTTATCTGCGAAACGTCATCCATTGTGATATTCGAAAAATTTTTTTAGCTATTTGATATCGGGTAGCTACCTGGTAGATACCTGGTAAGAATGGTATTTTTATATGTTTGAATTTTGTTATTAATTCAACAGAATCTGGTAGGTAAATGAGAGGATGCTCATATATTTTTATGAAATGCAGTAAAAACAAGGCATAAACATAAACTTGGTGGATTGAACAAACTTCTAGTGAAATATAAGATTCCTACAAGGTTCCTACTGATAGAAATTTTCCCGAATTCAAAACAGGCAAGATCGTTCATGTTGATTCATTGAGAATTAAAACTGAATCGGAAGCGTACTTTAATCATAGAATCTTGACTTGAATGAATTGGCGATTAACTTAGGATTAAATGGAATTGGTACACCACTCAATGTTAGTGGTGGGAGGTCCTAGGTTCAATACCTAGCTCTTCAAAATTCTAAAAAAAAAACTTACGATTGAATGGCCTTCCAGAAGATTCGATCGAAGAACCGAAGGGAAGCATTGTACGTATGAATGAATCTATATCGATCGACCATCCTTCTGAGGACCAACCCCTATTTATAGAAATCTGAATTGACAAATTTTCTTTTTGGCCCTTCAACAAAACATAATTTACTCAATGCCCCTACACTTTCTTCCTACGATCAATTTGACATGTTAATAATCAATATTTCTAAATTTGACCACAAACTTATTTTGACTATTTATTATAACTACCATACACATTTAATATTTACATATTTAGTCCACACTTTATGATTTATTCAAAAATAAATCCAACAATCTCGTACTTGGGCTAACATATGTTACCTGATGAAATGTGTACAACCTTATGCACTAAAAAATGTAGTCATAGATAAGGTATCTTGAACAATCTCGTCCATTACTCATATCGATGAAGAACTGAAGGGATAGTCATCATAGTCTTTCTGAGTCAATCCATCATCAATCACATGCATCAATATTTCTAAATGACATAGATCAATCATAAGAGTATAGTGTTGAAACTACATGCAATGTGATCTATCATGTCTGTTTTCAACTGGTCCTCTTTAGTAAGATCAAACATACATCAAGCATAATATATATATTAGACAGAGTGTGTATACAACTAAATACTTTATTTTCTACAGAAACTGAATTATAACATAATTATATCCATACTAAATAGAGCATCAACATAACATAATCAAACTCCCACTAATACTGAATATACTAAAATAGTGTAACACAAAAATGAGTTATACGCTCCTGAAAAGGACTTTACATAACTATTTTAGTAAGCGGATCAGCAATCATGGAGTTGCACTCATGTGCTTTTTGGATATCCTTCCACTCTGTAATTTCTCCTTTGCAATCAGAAACTTTATCTTAATATGATTTTGATCGATAAGAGTTTATGTGTTATTAGAGAACTAGACTGTAGATTTATTGTCATAATAAAACTGTATTTGGTCATTCAATGTCATTTAGAAACCATAATCATATGTGACACAATTACTTGACTAAATTCCCTGATAGGATGCACCATAAGACACTACATATTCTGCTTCCATACTGGAGGTCACTATGAGTTTGTTTAGAACTCTGAACCCGTTGCCAAAATGAAAATGTAGCTTGATGTGAATTTTATACTATTTATGCATCCAAGTCAGAATCTAAATACCAAATGATCTCCATATGATCTGACTTTTCATATGTGAACATATCGTCTTAATAAAATTAAAGTATTTCCTAAATTTGCATAGGCTCTTGTGGTTATTGAGTTTGATTTTGATGATGAATTTAGCATAATAGGAAAGTACCTCAACATTGCCTTATATTGAAACTGTAATTGTTTCAAACCTTATCTTCCCCGGTAAGCAAGAAAAGGCAAGTCAGCGTGGTGGGGGTATTCATGGTAGCGGTAAGCCGTGATAGATGTAAGACAAATCGCGCATTACATTAAGGCAAGCAGTTATCCTCCAAGAATTTAACTGATAATTACTAATATGTTCACAATCCAGATGTCATTGATAATGCATATCTCTCATATAACTCAAGATATCAGCACAACATTAACCTTTCTATCTTTGGACAGAAATAAATTAACTTATAATTGATACCTTGTTGTAGTAATCAAACATTAACAATAAGTCCTGTCAAATAATAAATCTTCCTTTGGGCCGATTTATTATTCACATGCATAACCAAATAATTGTTATAGTTATTACCACATGTATATTTATTATTTGGCCAAATGAAAACCTTCCTTTGGGCCGATTACCATTCGCATAAATAATAAGTATACAAAATAAATAATTTGGTAAGTTAAAATTAATCTCAACAAGAGAGCCCACTTTTGCGGGATATTGTGTCAACTAATTCTACTTAAAAATAATTATTCACATATATATGAGAGATTAATCAAATATTTACCATGAAATTTAAGAAAAGCCAAAATTAAATTTTGGGCAAATTAAAATTTTAATTACGCATTATTATAATAATGCCTCGAATTATTTATTTGGACTAATAATTAATTTAGAAACTATAAAATTAATTTTGGGTCAAAGAACTCCCAAAAAAATAAATAAAGATAAACTTAAAGGAGTTCAAGAGCAGTGGCGACGCTTAGCAATTAAAGTGTTGCCACAAATCCGAAGTAGTGAGTCCCATTACTTGGTGACGGTACAAAGTGTCGCAAGAAATATCTGAAGGACGCACCTGCTGGCACCTGTTGCAACATTTTTTAAAGCGTTGCCAAAGAATTGCCTAATGCAAAAGTGACCAATAGTGACTATATACAAAAAAATACGTCGCCGGAAATCAAAGGGTAACGTCTCCTACTTTTGTTAATGCTTGGAACTGTTGCCAGAATATCCCAAAGGGCATGTCCCCTTATGCGACTATTTATGCCAGAATTATCCTAAAGGATGTGTCTCTTGTCCCTTATGGCAAAGATTTGAAAGCGTTGCAAAGCACTTATCCGAAAGTGACCATTACTGACAGTCACAACCCTCGGTGAACCAAAATTACCGACTAGTTTACCAACGGAGAAACATTTCCACAGAAATCCCGACAATAACAACGTAAAATGAGAACTCAACGAATTTTCATTTGATTTTCGTCAAATTTTCAACCCCGAAACACATGAATTAAAACAAAATAGATTTCATCCATCAAATAAACATGGAATATAAACTTTATGATTTTGCTTTTATTACAAGTTTTAAATTAGACCTCTTAAAAGAACGGTAACAAAAATAATAACCAAATGTTCATCGATCCTTTATTGGAAAATTATAATTTCTTAGGCTATAAATTTTAATTTTCTATTAAATGGGCTACATATAACATTCAATTTTATTAGCTATTTAATTTGACATTATTTCATTGCATTATTAACAAAATAAATTGGTTTCTTTGTTTAATGAAATGATAACCTACAAGTTATAAACTCTTGTAATTCACATTGAATGAATAAGAATAAATACAAGAGTAACTTCCTATGCAAGAATTCCTTTATGAGAAGAATAATATACACTATAGGAATATAAATAGGAAGGAGTATTTACTCCAATACAAGTAAAGAAAGTTATAAAAATGCCATTAAAATGAAGATTTATGGGGTTCTCATTTTGATAGCATAAAAGGAGGTACATATTGTTAAGATCCCCAACACTAAATCATATAACTATTCTACTCTACCCATCAAGAGAGAAATTTTTGGGTATATCTGAATATTAACTAGAATTCAACAATCCACTAAGTATAAATTCATAGATTTCATAAAATACTACAAGAAAACTTCGTATTAGTGTCGGAAAATAGCATCGACCAATATTTCGCCTCTACTACCGATGACATTGCGAAGATTTAGAGTCAAAATTTGTTATGACATACATAAAAAAATATTTCAACAAATTTGCGTTGACTTAGCGACAAAATTATTGAGAGTCAACTTATGCTCACGCGTCAACTTAGCGATGACACATATTATGGAAGAATTTTGCTACGACTTAGCATCCAGGTGTGCTTGTAGGAGGGAAAAGTAGTGTCAAATAATATTCCTCTCTAAATTTAGAAATAAAAAATTATTTTTATTTTATAATATTGGACACCAAAAAATATTTATCTAATCTATATCACTCTCTCGCTTTCTCATCGCACCTATTCTCACTCTCACTTTCTCTTCGCACTTGTTCGTTCTTCTTCCCTCTTAGCTGTGCTTAGGTTAAGTTCGCATTTCTCGTTCTATTCTTCATTAGTTGTGTTTCGTTGTCTTCAATTTCTCATCGCACCCGCTCATTCTTCTTCCCTCTCACTTTCATTTTTTTCTTTCTATCTGACTTTTTTTTTAATTGCCTTATGTGGGCTTACAACAATAATAAAGGAAAACCTTATCACACCCTGCCCGAGTGTGGACTCAAACTTGCGACCTCTAGAATCATAGCTTCAAGGCTCAACCACTAGACCAAGCCTTCACCACTCTTTCTTTCTATCTGACATTTATGTTACATCTTTTGCAGGTTTGAAATTATGGAACGAGATAACAAGTCTTAGAAGATTAATTCATCTATTTGTTTGTTGGTTCGTAGTCGAACTCTAAATTTATTATTTTTTTAATTTTTATATAATATCGCACTTTAAACCTAAGGGTAATGCTATATTAACACCCAAGTATTGACACTCCATGACAACCGATCAATCTCTACCATTCATCTAATCAATGAAAAGGAGATGAAGGGTGGAGATGGTCTTGGTGTTAAGGAGTGTCAACTCTTGGGTATTAGTATAGCATTACCCTAAACCTAGGGTAATGCTATATTAACACCCAAGTATTGACACTCCATGACACCCGATCAATCTCTACCATTCATCTAATTAGATGAAAAGGATATAAAGGGTGGGGATGGTCTGGGTGTTAATGAGTGTCAACTCTTGGGTGTTAGTATAGCATTACCCTAAACCTAGGGTAATGCTATATTAACACCTAAGTATTGACACTCCAGGACACCCGATCAATCTCCACCATTCATATAATTAGATGAAAAGGAGATAAAGGGTGGAGATGATCTGGGTGTTAATGAGTGTCAACTCTTGGGTGTTAGTATAGCATTACCCTAAACCTTAAATTTTCCTTTTCTTTTTTTAATTAGTTTACTTTTCTGAGCATTTTAACTCTAAATAAATTGTTTCTTATGCGAATAGAATTTACATTATCATTATGTTATACAAGGCATGGCTACTTATTGTAGCCGTTCTATAATCTTTGCATTCAAAACCTTGATCTGATGAGGAATATTAGATTGTGAATTTGATAGGGTCACCTGCTATGTAAGGTTCTCTCAATGATGTTGAATGTGAAGATTAGAAAGTGAGATTAGCTATAATGGATATTAGACTAACTTAAACTTCTTTTAATTGAATCCAAGTTTAATTGCAGAATAGCTAAGAATGCTTTTTTCATGAATTTCAGTGCTTATTCTTGATAATTTGACCACTGGACTGATGTCTAAATAGGTCAAATCTGCAATTTAGGATCTATAGATACTAAACTTTCAGAGCTAATTTATAATCTGTTACTTGAAAATTGCTATTCCACCCCATCTAATATGTCAAATTTGGTGTTAGTTTCCTTAGAAAGAGATAATTATTCAATGTTATGAGTATAAATCCTAGTTTAGCTCTAGAAATGTTTGATGTTATTGATTTACCAGTTTGACAAAATATAGGTCCTAAAATGCACATTTAGTATTCTACATTCATGTGGTATAATGTCTGTAACTTATGCTAACCACATTCAGTTTTTAATCTGATATTGCAGTCTGAGATTAACTCTACTAGAACACTAGGTGGTATATGCACTGTAAATTCCCTCTTTAGGATGACCAAAGAGAGTGTTTATTACAACTTTTTTTACATCCTCGTATTTCTCTGTGAAGTAAAGTGGGTTGCTCGACATCGATTTATATGGATAATTGCATTATGATGAATCAAATTACTTTATGAATGAAAAAATAAAGGCCTTGAATAGCATGTGATGATTCAGATTATCCAGCAATGAGAAAACAGATTTACCATTGCAGTCTTTAGCTTAGGCAATCCTTCAATACCAGAATTTAGAGTTAAAGCTCCAGACTTAGTGAGTATGACCTCTATTGTATGCCTCTCGGATCCTAGTTTAAAACCTATAGGAGATAGTGAATTGTAAGCATAGTTTATACGTTCGTCATGCTTAGGTTTCTTGTATGCAATTGTATTTGACGTCGTTTTCCTCCGCACTTGCAGCACTGTTGGAAAGTTATCCTAACACTTAAAAATGCGGTTCAACACTTGTCGAAGAAAGGATCTACTATTTGGATTCTAGGAATGGAGCTAATGTTGATAATTTCTCGGGAAACATGAGAGGAAATGGAGGGGGAAATATGCAGTCATTTTCAATTGGTGATGTCAGTGAAAACGAGACTGATGAGTACGACTGCAAAAGCAAGGTACAGCTTTGTACTAGTCCCCGTAATTTCTATGTTCTATTTGGTTACTGAGAACATTTTGAAATGAGTAAAAGTTGGGTTAATATTTTTGCTGCAGGAGGGGCTTAAAGCGTTTGTTGAAGAGGTACCGGCAAAAACAACTGCTATGAACATAATCTCACATGAAGAACATGCTTTTACGGAAAACTGCATGGAATCGCCAAAAGAAAACAACTTTTCCATATCATTTAATTCTTGGACATGAATAACTTATGAACGAACAATCAAGTTCACAACCAAATGAATTTAATATACACGAGTTCGATTATATTCTCTCCATGTACAAAATTTCCATTTATCAACTAAAAAATCATACCAAAACCAAACTATATGTCACTGAATAACTTGTCTAGGCAGAAACGAACCAATTCCCAATAATGAAATTGAATAAAATCAAAAAAATCAAACATAACTCAAATATACTTCTGCTGCAATATATACTTAATGGCAACAAGATAATCCAATGTTCATAATAGGATTTAGTTCAAATACATAAGAACCCATGACCATTATATAAAAATAAACCCAAAATAAGGATGATAATTAACGAGCAAGGAAACACAATTGGATTTAAGAAATCCAATTTCATAAGTGTTGGCAGAATCATCATGGAAAGAAAATGGTTTTCCTCAACATGCCAAAGACCCAAAAAAAATATATTACCGAAATATAAAATTGAATCAAATTCATATTAATTATCCGCTGATTCAATCAACTGCCAATTCGAGAAATAAATGCATGACAAGGCCACTGAGAATACAAGAAGTCCACTTCATTCAAAAATATAATAGCCATAAAGAATGAAGCAATTAACAGATTGAATAGAATTTGTACTGAAAATATATCAATTTAATGGCTGCGAAAAACATAAATGAAGCAGTCCTGAATATAATTAATCAAATAATCATAAGAATTCAATAATGAATTTCGAATCAAAATATATTCAGGGAAAGAAAGAACGCCAAAGTCCTTTATATAGTTGAGTAACGATTCATGGCCTCCAAATATTGAATTGAATTCATATTTCATATATATGCTTGCTACTGAATAAAAAAGTCGTTGACAACGAATTCAATATCCATCAAATATTATGATTAAAAAAATCACAAATCAATTATCTTAAGATTAGTCAAAACATGAATTCTTAATGAATCAATCATGAGTCGCTCTAGTACCAATTGATAAAAAAATTTCCGAATCTGAAACAGGCAGGATCGTTCATGTTGATTCATTGAGAATTAAAACCGAATCGGAAGTGTATCTTAATCATGGCCTTCTAGAAGAACCGATCAAGGAACGGAAGGGAAGCGTGGTTTGGGTATGTATAGAAATCTGAATTGACAAATTTTCGATTTGGCCCTTCACCAAAACAGAATTTACACAATGACCCTGCACTTTCTTCCTACGATCAATTTGACACCTTAATTGTCAATATTTCTAAATTTGACCATAAACTTATTTTGACTATTTATTATGACTACCATACACATTTAATATTTACATATTTAGTCCACACTTTATGATTTATTCAAAAATAAATCCAACACATACCAGATATTGAACATTGGAAAGAAAGTTTTTGAAAGTATAAGTATTTAGTAGAATGTAGTAAATATATGAAATATGTTACAAACATAAACTTAATGGATTGAATAAATTTTCATTGAAATATAAGATTTTTACCAGGTTCCTACTAGATATCTACCAGTTACCCACCATATATCGAACAATAGAAAAAAAAGTTTTTGAAAAAGTATATCACAATAGATGGTGTTTCGAAGATAAAAAATGAGACCAACAAAAAAACTCTGAAGCGACATGATAATAAAATGAAAGGTTTGAAAGATAATGAAAAAATAAGATAAAAATTTTTTAAAAAACATGAACACGAGTAAACAATGCATGAATAGTAATGAACAATGCTGGAACGTAAGGTTTTTGTAAAATTGATTCTTATTTGGTTAGAAAGGCTAAGACCCAAATATTGGGTTAATAGAAAACTTAATTTTCAGTACATTTTTTATAAAAAAAAACCCCTTCAATATTCTCTTGTAACAAAAAACTCATCTTCTTTCAAAGTGAAATTGAAATTTTGCACATTAATCAATTAAACGGCAATAAATGCCAGTGTTGAAATTGGAAAAGTTTAGGACACATAATGATATTTTTATTCATTAGGGCAAGTTAAATGGTACTTTATAAATAGAGTAAATATTATATTTGAAGTAGATTTGATGTTTAATTCTACTCGAAATTTTTACTATAAATTTAGAGTAACTCATACCCTACTCTATATTTGGAGTTAATTATTTTCATATTACTTTTTACTTTTTGTTATTTAATTATAATAATTTATGTGCTGAAATTTTTAAAAAGTTGATATAATAATAATAAATATTGTTGGAGGTAAAGATTCTTTTTTTGGTAGGAAAAAGGGAATAATGACTTGGAGTAAATTTACTGTAACAACTGTATAAATAGAGTAACTACTGTAAAAATAGAGTTTAGAGTAGATGATATAGTAATGGGTTGGACATGGCCTTAATAAGTGAAAATGAAAAGTTAATAAAAATAATAAAAATTCAAATATTGATGGAAAATATTTTTTTGGTGATATATACGAGTATCTTCATTGACATAACCTTATTTGAGACTTAGTCACAGTTAAGACTCCTCACACCTCCCAACAAATATATTAAATAGGATTCGAACCTAGACTAAATCGTTGAGTTTTTCACGAAAATTTAATCAGTATGTCATCTTTTCACAATGTTTAACTTAATTTCTATACAAAACTTATTTTTCCTATTTTTGTATTATCTCAACTTCACACACACATTTATTATGGTATATGAGACTCATACAAGAATCCAAATGGATATCAATGGCAGATTAGGCAGCAGCTGAATCAAACACAAAATGAGAACGCCAAATTAATTTGATGATTAAGACAAATTAACTCTCATCAACACGATTAAATAATAATTATAGGAATCATAAAAAAAACCTTAATAAAATTAGAAATGATGAAGAAAATCAACAATGGCGGACTCAAATTGAGAAAAAAAAATAACAAACGAATATGTAAAAACATAAAGATTAAAATGGAAGAATAATTAAAAACCTGTTTCTCCTTCATCGCTATCTTTTCTCTTGAAATTAAGCTTTGTGGTAGTGATCCCAAATAAAAATGCAAACAACCCCATAACAACAAAATTGTGTGCAAATCCTTTGATTGTATATTCAAACACATAATTTTAATGAATTTGCCATTTAATTGACGGTTAGCAGCTAATTTAGTATGAACCCATCATTGACTAAAATCATAGAAATGAAAAAAATGAGGAGATAATTAGAGGTAGTTGAGAGAAATAAGAAACTGAATTTGAGAGTCCTTTAAGCATAGGATTATAGCAAAATCTTATTTTAGTAAGTGTTAAAAATATAAATATTTTAGTGATTTGATGTCACGTATGTTTTTCAATTTTTTGTTATCATAATTTGCTGATTTTATTACCTCATCTTTATTTTTTATTATATGATGATTGATCATTTGAGATTGAAGATTTCCTTATACAAAAAGACGATGAGAGAAATTTGATCTCCGCCTGAAGAGCGCTCCCCTGGCTTAAAGGACGGAACTCCAGTGCACTGATTGAGCTAGAGGGAAGATTCATTTCAAATCGAGACCTTGCAGAAACCGATCCCTTTGTTGAATTTGGAGATACATTGGGAAGTTTTAGTATTGGACAAAGCAATTATATACTAGTATGTTTGTTGGATTTTATGATAATGTACTCGTTATCAATTCACTATAGACAATTTAGAATTTAGAATGGGAGTTATTTTGTTCATGTATGAATTCCACAATTTGTCTCATTATGTCTTAGGTATAGCAATTACTCGGCTAGCAATTCCATCTCAAAGTAATTGTACTTGGTACTAAATCATTTATACCTCAAATGTACGTAAAAATCACATTATGTCAAAAAGAGTCGACTAATCAAATTGTGTGCTTGCTTTACTATTTTAGTTTGATGACACTTTTTGACAGAATATGAATAATATTGACATGGAACACCGATTGATAGTATATTCTTTGAGTTTGACTCTTCAGATACAAAAGAAAATTTGAATGTCTAGAGAATAGGGTATTGTCAATGTACATTTAAATTATTATTGTGGCAATGAATCTAATATTTTGTGGAACTAGCTAGCTTCTAATTTTATTTGGACTACTTACTTGAAAGATCCATTAGTGTTAAGGGTTCCAATTTATCATTTCTTCTCATTAAGATGTTGTCACACAAAATATAATAGGTAAAAGAAAACACTAGTTTATTAGATCATTTGTGAGAATATTTGAGGATTATAAAGATAAAATTGCTACTCCTTTACAAACTGTAATACACTCTACCCCATTTCTATATTACTAATTCAAAATCAACATATACCCCATTTTTTATGCGATTAACATATTTAAAAAGATTTGTTTTGGCATTTTTAGATGTCTTCAACTTTTAGAGTGCAATTTGAGTAAAATTGTAAGTAATAAAAAAATATCTAAGTATATATCAGACTATTCATCCATCTATACCAAATTCAATCAGTATCAGACGGGGGAGGGAGAAGGCGGAGGAACCCAAAAGGACGAAAATAGAGGCCCACCCATAAAAAATACGAAACTGATATGCATAGCAAAAATGGCATCAGTCACAGCTGAGTCCACTACTCTCTTGTGGACTGAAATGTTAGGTGTATTATTGCTAACATAACAGGCTACAAGTTTAATCTTCTGGTTATGCATGTTGATAGCTGCTCTAGCATCACAATAGAGTTGTCTGGCTTTCTTTTCTAAGGCCTTCGATTCTGCATTAACCATCTTGATCTTGTTGAGTAACCTTCAGAAAATGGTTACTTGGACAACTGATACAAGCAAAATATCATCCATCATGATAGCACCATTTCAAGAGAAAACTCCAACGATAGCTCAGATATATTATACTCTTAATATCATTGTTTCCTTATTTAATATATTCTCTGCTATAACATGGTACTCATCTCAAATCGAAATGAAAGCTGATTCTTAATTCCTTTTGATTTTAACCGAACACATGGAACAGGTGAACAATCCAACATCAATTACATTACCGGAAGAGGTGGACATTTTGGCCATTACATTACAAGACGTGAATTGTGTGTCTAGAAATACATGTATGCCATGGATTGCCTGACATATTTAAGAGAAAACATAGCAAATTTTACCAGCCTAAGTGAGTAGGATGCACGACAGATAGTGGCCAAGCAGTCAAAGTTAGAGCTACTAATTAAAGGAGATCATTGATAGGAAGGAGCTAGAGTTGTCAACTACCGAGAGGATAGAATATTTAGAAAAAGAGTGTTGTTTTATGATGAGTAAGAAACTAAAGAAAACAAAGGCACCTTACATTAATGACAATCGGCTACTGATAAACAACCTTGTTAGGGCCTAAATTGCGTATTTTATGCATAGATGGATGCCTTTGAAGGATATAATGGCTAGGAAATGGATATGTGGAGGTATCTACAACGAGAGAGTGAAGAAAGAGACTGGTATTGAGGATGATTACGATCCACTGCAAAGAGTTGGAGCACTTGGAAGAGTAATAGAACCAGAATTGGAAGATCCATTCCAGACCGAAACCTTGAATGAGATACATAGGAGGACACAACTTCGAGTTTTAGTATTGAACAAAACAATTATAGACTAATCTGTTTTGTTGGATTTTATGATAATGCACTCTCAATTCAATTCAGTATAGAGAGTTCTGACAATTTAGAATATTGTGTGTAGATAATTTAGAATGGGAGTTATTTTGGTTTATAAATTCCAAAATTTGCCTCATTATATCTTAGTTATATCTAGGGGTGTTAAAAAATCGAATTTAACCGAAATAACCGACCGAACCGATGTAATTCAGTTTGTTTGGTACGGTCGGTTTCAACTCTAAATTGTACAAAGTTTAGGTGTATTCGATCGGTTCGGTTTTAGTTAATAAAAAACCAATATAACCAAATAGATCGATTGATTAAAATATCTATTAAAAAATTAATTATATATAATATCATGTTTAGATCTAAACAAATGATCTACAAATTTAGCTTCATAGAATATATACTAATAACAGTACCACTATTTTTTGTTGCATACTTTTATCTTTAAATTTTTTATTTATAAACTATATATGAGTTCGTAGTAACATAATATGTATTATTTAATCTATTAATTTCGTTTAATTTATTAAAATTGTGAAATATAATATATTAAATTTATATGGTTCTCAATTACACCACTATATTATAGTGGAATATTATTAAAATATAAAATCAAAATAACCAACCGAACCAATTGAATTAAAAAAAATTGGTCTGGTCCGGTTACGCTTTTAGTTTAGTTTAATTTCGGTTTATATTTTTAAGCTCATTCGATGTTCGGTGTATTCAGTTTGGTTCGATTATTCAATCGAATTGACCGATGAAATCCCCTGGATATAACTATTACTCGACTAGCAATTCCATCTCAATGTGATTGTACTAGGTATTGAATCATATAATCCTACTTTTTTGTTTGTGAAAAAAAAAATATTCTACGCTATTACCTAATTTTACACAATTCATTCCCATTTTCCTTTCCGGAGTTGCGTTGGCGGGAAGCGTGGTTGCATGAGTAAGGGAATTTCGGGGGACGTAATGTCCCGCAATGAAAAAAGGTGATTTGTTGTGGTCGAAGAAAGAAGAGAGAGATCTACTGATTTTGATTCCATTTTCTTGAGGGCGTTTTTTTTTAATCCAAACTTTTTTTACTCATAATCACTTGTAAAACTAAACGTTATGCATTTTGATGAGTGGAGTCAGATTTGATTCAGTGATAGATAGTGACAAATTAATTGTCAAGATTAATTCAACCTAACAAATTAATTGTCAAGATTAATTTAACTTATAATACATCAACTATACTTATTTTTTTTTAATTTAGTACATAAACTACATTTTTTTCATTATCATAATAACATACACCAACTTGTAAATGACCTTTTAATATGGTACAAATGACTTGCTATTGCAAGTTAATACATTATTTTCTATTTCAAATTCAATAGACAATTTTAGCTTTATTCATTAATTTACAAAATTTAAAATTTTATATACTATATATTTAATTCATCGTCTTCCTTCTATGGAGTATGTGCTATATCTTCTCTCTATAGTTATCAAATCGAAATTCGAATCGAGAATAAAAATTTAAATTTTATAAAATCTGAATCAAATCAAATCGTAAGATTTGACTTTAAATTAATAAAATTATAAAAATAAAATATTTTAGAGGTTAAACTTCATACATTCTTAATTATTTTTGGTCTAAAAAAGTAATTTAATATAAAAGATCAAATCAACTCACATCTATTCGAAATTCAAATAAGTATATTCATAATAAAACCGATTCACATATGTTGTAAGACTATATTAATTAAATAAAATAAACAAACTTACATTTAATAATTTATAAATTAATTAATTATTAATTTGTAATATCAATTATGTAATATAATATACTAAATCGTTACTAGTATATACTTCCTTTGGTTCAAATTTATGTCATTTTACTCAATAATCTATTTTTTCTTTTATTTGTCATTTTACTTTAGGGGTAAAGATTCTCTAAAGTTAAAAAATAAATGTAGAAAACAACATTTCAAGCATTTTGAGCCTTTGATATGAAAATGGATAGATAGGATTTCATTAGCACTTTAGAAGGAAAAAAAAAATTTTATTGTCTGTGTCCCTCACTCTTATACTTTTCTCTACATTTAATGTAGAGAATCTAAATCCTTTAAAATATCAATGCATTATTCAACATTTTTTCTTGATTTACCCTTGTATTAATTAGGAAAGAGATTAAGTATAAATGAAGTTAAGAAAGAGAATTTTATAATAAAGTTAAGGGATAAATTAGTCATTTTAATAATGTAACAAAAGTTTTATTAGCTTCAGTAAAAATCCTAAAATGACAAACATTTTGCACAACAGGGAATAGCATGTTACGAAAACTATAACAAATATATATAAAAAAATTAATGTTAACAATATAATTTAATCCCTCCGATTTTTTTTATTTGTCATTCTAGGCTTTTGATCTTGGTTTTTTTTACTTATCATTTTAAATTGTCAATGTAACTTTGTGCAATTTTTTCCTAATTTCCCCTTGTATTAATTAGGAAAGAAATCAAGTATTGATGAAATTAGAGCATCTTTAGTAGATGGTCTATTCTATTATTCTCCTTGACACATAAGTATAGATAGACATTTTATTGAAAAATAGTTCTCCAATAGTTTGTCCATTTATTCTTTCTACTATGATGTGTCATCATTCATTATGCACATTATCTATTTGATCTTCTACAAATAGACAATCAAATAGAAGGTTGAACTATTAATTATATACTTTTTTAATGATGTGAGAGAATTATTTAGTATTTAAAATAATATATTTGTTATTATTATATTTTGAAAAAAATACAATTCACATTTAAATAGACAATCTATTATGGCTCATTTTTTAAAAGTCTATTCTAGTTTACCACCTCATCAATGTGAATGTCTATTTCACATGTCACACCATTGTAGAATCCACTATCTACTAAAAATGCTCTTATAAGTGGGTAATTATGAAGAAAGGAAATTTATTCATAAAGTATGAAGGATAAATTAGTCATTTGAATGATATATTAAATGTTTTATTAGTTTTGATGAAAATTCTAGAATGACTAATAAAAAATCAGAGGGAGTATAAAAATACCATTTAATTGAGTTAAAATGAGAAGATATTGGGACACATGTGGGAGGATGAGTTGTTAAGTAGATGAAAGTTCTCCGCAAGAGTGTGTATTCAATGCGCTAGAACTTCAGAAAATGATTAGGACGTTCATTAGGGATTGAACCTGCAAAATGATCAAAGGTAAAGGGATCGGGGCTTGTCCCCGGGGGGAACCTCCGATGCCTAAGTCAGTAACTTGGAAGATGTATATTGTGAATAGAAAAATGGCAGAGTTTAGGTAGGGAGTATAGAATTGATTAACCTTTTCCTATTGATTAATTTCGTATTTATAGACTACATGTCCCCTTCCAGATCGTGGATCGGGTGGTTTTTCAAATGAGGGAAGTGATCCCTATTTTTTAGGGAAGAATCAGTCAATGGTTATTCTTAACTGTTAATTCCTGGTTTTAGGGAAGAGATAACAGTGCTTACTGGGTCAACCACGATCCACGCCACTGTCTCGCCATCGAGGCGGCGAGACAGTTACGCAAATGGCGTGTAAGTTGTGAAGATGAGGTGGAGGCGGCGTAAGTCACAACATTCCAATGAGGCGGTGTTGAGAACACGACTCGACAACATACGTCCTAATATTAGGAGTCCCCCTACAAGTTCTTGGAATGTCTTTTAGGCTTCTGTCGGCTCAAAAGCAAGTCGCTTGCTATTCTTGTCACAGCTGTTTAAACACCTCGTGTAGTGTGCCATACCATAAAGACGCGCCACGTGTACTTCTGGATACTTCCTCAAGATGACTTTTCAAATTCAAAAAATCCCTATAAAAGCCGCCCTTTTTCAATAGTTACCACTTTTCACTCAATTCTCTAGTGGCTTAGCATTTTCCAGTGAAGAAACTTCAAGCTTTTTCCGATGCTCTCTCCATTTTTTCTACGACGGCAAGGGCTTTTCCTTTCGATCCTAATTACAAGTGAGTGTTCTTTACTTTGACCGCTCTAATTTATGCTCTTGGTTGTAAGTTGCCTAGAACGTGACAATCCATGCTTTTGGAGAAATTATGGTACACTCCTTTTATAATGAATGTGATGAATTTCTACGGTTTTTGCCATGGTTTATGTA
Organism: Euphorbia pulcherrima; assembly: GCA_947683365.1. Classification (NCBI taxonomy): domain Eukaryota; kingdom Viridiplantae; phylum Streptophyta; class Magnoliopsida; order Malpighiales; family Euphorbiaceae; genus Euphorbia; species Euphorbia pulcherrima. The sequence continues at coordinate 17,607,132 of CANTUS010000001.1, read as the reverse complement.
TTTCCAGTTTTTTCCCTTTTGCCAAGCTTTCCTAGGAATGGGCTTGTATTTTGCACGCCTTTGTATAGACTGGGGATAGACCTAGGTTCAAGGGATTGAATTAACATGTGTGTTTTAAGGAAATGATACTTTTAGGCCACCCACTGATTTAGTATAGCCGCCTCGGGGTGGTACCCCTTTTATCCCGAGCCTAGGGCTTGACTTTTTTTCATTTGTTCCTAGGATGAGCTCATCTAGTAGTTTGAGTGGCGATGCCCTTTTTGCCGAAACTTTAGACCATCTTATGAGGCCTAATCAGGATTTGGACCATCTCCTGGCTCAGCCGGTAACTATCGATATAACTAACCAGCGTCCTTTTATTAGGACTAAGCAAAGGGCGCGTAGGAAAATGACTAACCATGTGAAATCTACCTCTAAGCAATGGACTCCAGTTAATTCTGATGATCTAAAAATTTGAGTCATGGATGAAAATGACGGTGTGGACGGTCCGAGAAATTCCACTGGTAGTATTTCTAGGGATTATCAAGGGGGTATCACCTCACCATCACGGTCGATCCCCAGACGTAGGGGTAAGGCAGTGGCTGGACCAAAGTGGGCAAAGAGGAGGCGTCCAAGAGGCCCTATGCCTTGGATCCAAAATATGGTTTCCATCTTCGATTGGGTCGACATTTGCTTTAAGGTGCAAGTGCATCGATGGCTGATTGGGAGGCCATGTTTGCTCCCGTCTCAGGACCAGCGATTCTACACTCCCCTTGATGGTTATTTTAGCATATAAATGGAGCAGGTGTGGGCTAGCTTTTCACATCCCCTACCTGAGCCCATTGCCAAACTCCTGTGTGATTGGAACTTGTGTCCGACTTAAATTCATCCTAATTGCTAGTCGGATATCGTTGGCCATTACCATCTGTGTCAGGGCCTGGGATTTTCTTTTGACTCTGGATTTTTCCGTTGCCTCGCCTCCTTTAGGCGAAAGGCATCTAAGGATCATCTCCATTTCAGCCATCGCGACGGTTTCTATTATTTCTCAGACCGGCCACATTTTGTTCGTGACTTTAAAAAGTTTTACTTTTTCATCAAAGTTGACCCGGTGTATCCTACATTGCCCACCAGGGGGCTCGAGTCGGATATTTGCATTGATGTCTTTAACAGATTGGTGCAACGGTAATGGTCATTAGAGACCATCGCTTGGGCATATTTAAACAACACTAGGGTCGTCGGCTGGGATGGCCCAGACATTATCTACTTTGATGGTGAAGTAAACAATCCTAGTGAGTCTTATTACTGCCTTTTTTTATTTATATGCTTCTTTCTTGTGATATGATGTCTTCCCGGCTTAACGCGTTGCTCGCTAAACATTTAGTAAAAGGGACGAAGGTTCTGAACAAGGAGAACGTCCGACAAATAGCTAAGATTGTTAATTTTTCTGATCATACAGTTCCTTAGGCACGGCTTGGCGCTTCAGGCAAGGACATTGGCCCAAGCAAGAAACGGACAAGGGAGGATAATCTTGAGGTGGCTAAAGTCATCTCGCCTGTAAAGAAAGGGTGAGAGGTAACTCTCATCTTCCTCTTTTTTTTACATGTTTGGGTTTACCATCGTCTGACTCTATTCCAGATTTTATAACGCCAAGGCCAATCTGGCTCGAGTCAGCACCAAGTTGTTCCAGCCGCTAACACCATTGTCACTCCTTCAGTGAGGTTCAAGGAGAGTCTAGTTGGATTAGTGGGCCCTCAAGGGGGACTAATGAGCCTCAAGCTTCAGATAGTGCTTCATAGCATGTTGTCATTACCCCGGGAGAAGGAGGCCTATAAAGCGAGATGAGCATGGTTGCGATCAGGATTATGGTCGACCATGCCTCAGAGTTACGTGTGCAACCCAACTCTACTTTAAGTTTTATCACAGTAAGATAACTAATTTTGTGCTTGACTTTTAGCTGTTGTCTCTATGTATTGAGATGCATCACCATAGCTAAAGCATGCTCTTGTTAAGGCGGACCTTTAAGTGATAAAGGCTGAGGTGCAGGCGACCAAGAAGAAGTTGAACGTGATCAAGAATAGAGAAGTCGAGGCCGTGAAGGCAAAAGAGGTGGCCAAGGCGGCAGCTGCAAAGCAAAGGAAGACCGAGGCGGCGTTGGCTGAGGCGAAGTAAGAGCTGGAAAACTTGCGCGAAGCTCACACCCAAATCCTTTCCCACAATACCATTTTGGAAAAGGATTTGGGGCTGTCACAAGGAAAAGTTGTGAAGCTTGAGGTGGAGTTTGCAGAATGAGATGTTGAGCTGGATAGGTTCGTAGGGAGGATGGTGAAAATGGGCCGTGTATTTGGGCAACGATTGCTTGAGGTGGTCCGTCAACACTGGCCAAAGATTTTCGAGGAGATGGTGAGCGACCTTAATATTCCAACTTTTGAGGAAAATCCTGATAGTCGTCCTGCTGACCAAATGGATCCTTTTACATTAAACGAGGTTCGTAAGACGTTACTTGTGAACCCATCGCAAGCGCCGAACCAAGATCCTCCTGCCTCTTAGCTTAGACTCATATTAGATTTACCTTAGATTTTTGTTTTTATAGCCCTGTGGGCTTAACATTTTGTATTTTGTTTAAATATTTATGAAAATTTGTGTTGCTGACGCTGCTTCTTCATTTTATCATGTATGCTTTGGTTGTGAATGTTCTGTTATTGCTCGCTTTGAATTTTACTTTCAGGGACTTAGATTTTATCTAAGTAGAGTTTGTTGGCTATGTTGGATATGATGTATGCCCTTAAGGCAATTAGGGCGATATATCTTAATTATGTAATAGTACGAATAATTTATTTAATTATTAAAGGCATTTGTTCTTTAGTTTATATCAATGTGTTTCTATACATATATATTATAGCTGGTTAAAATATATTCATTGATGTATGTATACAAAAGTCCTTGATATATCATAGCATGAAGTCACAGAAATTATAGTTGGACTATATTTGGTGGAACCTGCTTCATGTGAAATTATGATTATGTCTAAACTATCCCTAGTCATAGTTTCATCAAGAAAGGATATTGATGAAACGGAAAGACTAGCATGTGGTCAACTTTCTTGGAAAGGGTCCAAGCAGTCAATCTCCTAAGGACTGAAGGTGGTGCCTTAAGTTTGACACATGGATATATTTGGGAGATATATTGGAGACCGCAGCAAGATAAACACTTGGTATATATATCAATGTGTTAGTGTTTATCTTCATGCAATAAGCTTTGCGAATGTCCTCATACTTGAGATGCTAGCTACCTTGTATGGTACTATTGCTATAATTTGGGTCATTACTATGCACTCATTAATTTAGGGTGCTACGGGTGATTACGGGTATAGTGATGACAGCACGTTGGTAGGCTGAGTAGTAGAAAAGAATCCATCGCTCCGGATATATTAATGAGTTGTACCTGGCCACTTGTTGAAGTGATGATTGCCATAAACCTCTGATCAGAGTATGTGTTTGACAGAAATGGGTTCTAGTCAAACACACTAAGGTAAAAGGCAATATACTTCGATTACAAGTAAAAAAAACTGGGATTGCTTGGAGCAACCTCGCTATTAGTGGGTTAACACTTTAACCGAACCCAATAAACCAGATGGTACTAATATTAAAGAATGGAAGGAATTTATCGCACTGGATAACTATTGCATTAACCGGGATTAAGTCATAAGCATAAATGACGTTCCGAGTAATGGGGGATGGTAGACCCTTGCTAGAGGTGTACTACAGTCGTTTAAGGTAATCAAGTTCTATTCACGGTCTAGAACATCGAGCCAATGGTTCCATTAGAATAAGGGTTGGTTAAGCCTTAACAGCTCAATACTTCGGGATCCTATAAGGTCACACACATTGGACCTTCATCGGACTAAGTAAAGAACTAATAGATTTATTCTATTACAAAATATAACATAAATAATAATTGGATTATTATTTGATTGGTTAAAATTAATTAGATCAATTTTGGATAGACCAAGGAATTTATTTTGACCGATAACTAATTAATTAGAGTCATAAATAAATTATAATTGATTAGATCAATTTTGGTTGGACCAAGAAATTTATTTTGAATGATGACTAATTTATTAAAGTCAGAAAATAAATAATTGAAAAGGGATTAAAAAGGGGAATTTTGCATTGGCGAGTTTAATTGGACCGAGAGTATAAAAATATTTTGTACAGACTCAAGTGCGCGGGAGTACACTAAAAGGTGTGCAAGCAATGCTGGGCATTGCTCACGGCAGCCCATAAAAATGGGCTGCACATGCGCAGCCCACAAGGGCTTTGCCTTGCCATGTGCACAGCGTGTGACACGCTGTGCATATGGGATGGGAGTAATTATTCCCATCCCACATCGCTTAGAAGGGGGAGCATTCTATATATAGGCTTTCCCCTTTCCTTTCAAATCGTACCAAGCTCAAAGCATAAATTCTAAGTGAGATAATTTATCTCTCGGGTACTTAAACAAGTTATTTTTGTGGAGCCTGAATTTATTCGGGCACCGCTAGTTTATATTTTGGGTGAGGCTTCTAGAGTGGTCTAGCAACTACTCGAGGCTTCTTAGTTCTACCTCCTGGGGAGGTTTTGGTTGGTGTGGTTCATGTGGATACTGATAGAGGCTATCCTACGATTGGAGGCTTGTGCAAGAAGGTCCTGCAAAAGCACGCTTCAACTGGTAAGTTCTTTTTCTTTCTCTTTTAATTATTAAATCTTTTTCTTTAAGTATTTTTAGACTTAATAATTATGCTTAGGTTATTTTTACATGCTTAGTTTATTTTATGCTTAGGTTATAACTTAGAGTTATAACATGCTTAGTATAAAATAAATATGCTAGGATATAATTTGGAATTATGGTATGCCTAGTCCTTTAGCATGCTAACCTAGGTAGAGAATTATTTAGTTAAGGCTTTATTTAATTTATATGCAACTAATAGGAGTTCCTGGGATAGGGACAAAATTTTGAATTTCCGTCATGCCTCTTATGCGTGTTCAATTTGACTATCAGTTCCCAACAGTGGTATCAGAGCATGCCTATTTAGTGCATAATTAAGTTAGAAGCAAACTAAATATTATTTTCTAAATGAAATGATTTGTTTATTTAATTGTTTGGAACAATATATACAAACTTATACCTTTCATTTCAAGGTTAGAAAATGGTTATGAATAATTTTTAATAAGCCTACTCAACTTACTCAAATTATACAAGCGTCAATAATTTATTGAAATTCATGGGTTATATATGCTCCCAATTTACATGAATTAGAAGAACGAAATTTATTAGTTCAAGAGCCATTGGTCTTCAAGTTTGTGCCCATATTTGTTTTGGCTAAGGATTGGACTTGGTGTCTACTCCTTATAGGGCACCTCTCCTACCTGAGAACCTATATCGGTGCAATTTGAATTGACCAACCGGGGATTAATATGAACTAATTTATTCCTAGTATATAAGATGGTGCTTATATATGTTTCTATGACTAAGTAAAAAATTAAATTTATTGAATAAAAGCTTAAAGGAAATGCAATATAAATATAACAAATAAAAGTATTAATTATTTTGCATATACTCTAGGTTGATGGAATAATTATAATAAAGAGCTGATCCCACCTAAGGTTAGACCTTATAAATTAATTCTAAAATTCCCTGAATTAATACAAGTTATTATAATTTTGTCCATCTAATAAAATCCTAGATTGGGTGAGACGTTTAACACCAATAAAATCCCAAAGTAAATATATTAAGGCAAGTTGTAGTCTTCCTTACTCAAACTTATAATACGGTCTCTTTGGGCTATCAAAGTGCTATGCAAAGCATTCCTTCTAGTCCACATTGATTGGTTGTAAAGTTTGAGATAGGGTCTGCCTTAACAGAACTGGGGTAGTCCACCGTAAAATTGGGGGTTAGGCCCAGATTTGAGACATATTCAAGGAGATGCTAATATAAGAGCACACGTCCCTTGGGATTAGGAAACTTGAATGAATTAGCAATTGCATGCGATGCAAATGGAATGGGATTCCGACTATGACTTACTATTATGACTTGACTCATAAAATTGGGGGTTGTAATAGACTAGTTATAGATGCTACCTACTAGGAAATTTAGCTGGGCTAAAATTCATGAATTCAATAGAATGGGCTATTGTAAATTTCGAAGAAAATAGTAGAAAAATGTATTTAATTAAAAGTTCTCATATTAAATACATGTACTTAAACTAATATCTAAACACTTTTCTTTTCTTATATCTTAGGTTGAAATCTTTATTTAAATACAAACGTTCATATTGATAACTAATTTTGATTGGCTCTAGCTTCAAAGGGTTTGTTTAGAAATGTGGGGATAGTCCCCAAAGCCTTAGGCTTGGCATGTACTTTGTATAAGCCTGAATCTAAACAACATGATGCAAGCAGTTCTGCTTGAAATAGATATGCATTAAATATATAAAGAAAACTAGGATACAACATATTGGAGGTTGTTTACATCCCTATTACCTTATGTGAGTAGCTAGCAGGAGACAAGGATAAATATCAAGTCAGATGTTAGGATCCATGTTACCTTAGCTACAAGGGCATCATAAAATCATGGACTTGAAAGTCTGTGTCTTTACATCTTTGAGAAAGGATTTTCCCTGGTGGAAAATTTGAACCAAAATATTTTTGATGGAAAATTGGTTGAACAATTAGTCAGAAAATTAATTGGTTCATATCTCAAAGAAGTAAAGGGACACATGGTGTCTAGTTTTGAAATAGGACGGAGTAGAGTAAAGAGAAAAGTAGAAAGAATATTGAGAATTTTCTATAGGAGATAAAATGATTGTTTTCAACATGAAATATTGGAAACAAGATCTTCATTTCAATATGTGATATTGGAAATAAGATCAAAATGGCTAAAGTCTCATAGCATGAGAAGAGGAGGCCTGAAGCTTCCACTTCAAGATGTTTGATATTGAGAAATTCTACATCTCAAGGGAATTCTAAATTGGTATGGAATACCTAATGAGAATCACATGTCTGTAGGAAGGTATAGATATTATTGAGAAGTAGAGATTTGGCAAAAAGGAGAGTTGTACTTACAGAAAATCATTAGAGCTTGATGGCTGCTATTGATGTAGGAACTTGAAATTTCCATTTTGCTAAAATTTGTAAAAGAACGAAATTCAATTGTCATTATAAAATATTGTTTCCTGCCTCATAGCAGATGGAATTTTTTCAATTTGATAAAAGGTATTATCAAAGTTATGAATGATATTTTATTGTAATATGACAAATGATATTTCGTAATTACAAGATCATATTCTCAAATATAAACATTGCTAAGAGAAAATTAGATAATGAGAATTCCTTCTACTTATGGCATTGTCGTTTAGGCCACATAAACAAAGATCGCTTAACCAAGCTGCATAAGCGTGGAATCTTGGGCCCAATAGACTTGGAGTCTTAACGGTGATTGTGAACCTTGTTTAATAGGAAAAATGACAAAGTTACCCTTTCAAGGAAAGGGTGAGCGGGCCAAAAGTACATTGGAACTTATACACACTGGTGTGTGGTCCAATGTGTGTTCAGGCACTAGGAGAATACTCCTACTTTATAACCTTTATTGATGATTACTCACGATATGGTTATTTGTACTTGATGAAGCACAAGTCTGAAAGTTTTGAAAAATTCAAACTATTCAGAGCTGAAGTAGAGAAACAGCTTGAGAAAAGTATTAAAACACTTTGATTGGATCTACGTGGAGAATACTTAAGTCAGGAGTTTCAGGATTATCTAAAGGAAAATAGGATAGTTCCTTAGTGGACCCCTCCTTATACACCCCAACACAATGGAGTGTCAGAAAGGAGGAATCAGACTTTATTAGATATGGTCAGGTCCACAATGAGCCATGCAGTTCTTAGTAAATCCTTTTGGAGATATGCACTGGAGAGCGCAGTTTATCTCTTAAACAGAGTGCCCTCTAAATTAATTGATTTTACACCTAATGAAAGATGGTGTAACAAAAAGCCATCTCTAAGTCACTTAAGAGTATGGGGCTATCCTGCCATGGAAAAGAGGATAGCATCAGATAAGCTAAATGCCAAGGCTGACAAATGTCTGTTCATTGGATATCCAAAGGAAACAACTGGATATCTGTTTTACCAACCCGAAGCACGAAAGGTATTTGTGTCTCAGAATGCTCACTTTTTGGAATAGGAACACTTACTAACAAAAGTCTATGGGAGCAATATTGAACTGGAAGTTCAAGAGAAAGAAACAGATAATCAACTGATTGACCCCATTCTAGATACACAAGAGAGTGTGATCCAAGAACAACCTGTCAAAACACAATCATTGTGAAGATCAGGTCGTGTTCATAAGGGTCCCAATAGATATGGGTTTATTATCACTAATGATAAGGAACTATGTCTTATGGAGGATGATGAACCAAAGACATATGATGAGGTAATGAAAAGCTCAGATTCTGATAAATGATAAAAGGCCATGAAATCAGAAATGGATTCCATGTACGAGAACCAAGTTTGGAATTTGGTTGATGCACTATAAGAGGTTAGACCAATTGGGTGCAAATGGGTCTTCAAGAAGAAGACAGACATGGATGGTAATGTAATTACCTATAAAGCAAGGTTAGTTGCGAAAGGTTATGGTCAACGGGAAGATATTGACTATGATGAAACCTTCTCACCGTTAGCAATGCTTAAATCCATAAGGATACTCCTCACCATTGCTGCTTATTACGATTATAAGATCTGGCAGATGGATGTAAACACAGCATTCCTAAATGGAGATTTAGACATGGATGTATATATGACACAACTTGAGGGTTTTACATCTCAGAATGGCTCGAAGGTATGCAAGCCACAAAGATCCATTTATGGACTTAAGCAGGCATCCAGGAGTTGGAATATAAGGTTTGATCAGACAATCCGGGAACTGGATTTCTGCCCAAATACAAATGAGCCTTGTGTTTACAAGAAGGTTAGTGGGAGTGCAGTCGTTTTTCTAGTATTATATGTTGATGGCATTCTGCTAATAGGAAATGACACTTCTCTTCTTCAAAGCGTTAAAGTATGGTTGTCAAGAAAGTTATCCATGAAAGACCTTGGTGAAGTAGCATTTATACTAGGTATAAAGATATACAAGGATAGATCCAAGAGGCTGTTAGGTCTTTCTCAAAGTACATATATAGATAAGGTGTTGAATAGGTTCAACCTTGAGCATTCTAAGAAAGGTTATCTCCTGATGATAAAGGGGATTAACCCATCTAAGGCAGAGTATCCGAAGATAGCACTAGAGAGAATGCGCATGAAGGATATACCCTATGCATCCGCGATAGGATCCATCATGTATGCTATGATATGTACTAGGTCGTATGTCTCTCAGGCTTTGAGCTTTACGAGCAGATATCAGTCAAATCCAGGTGAAAAGCACTGGATGGCCGTCAAGCCAATCCTTAAGTACTTGAGAAGGACTAAGGATGAGTTCTTGATTTATGGAGAAGGTGACCTCACTATCAAAGGTTACACTGATGCGAGCTTTCAATCTAACAAGGATGACTTTAAGTCTCAATCAGGTTTTATGTATGTGTTGAATGGAGGGGCAGTATGCTGGAAGAGTTCCAAGCAAGAAACTACTGCTGATTCAACCACGGAATCTGAATACATTGCTATATGCAAAGCAGTAAAAGAAGTTGTCTGGTTAAAGGGATTTATTGGTGATCTTGGTGTGGTGCCTGAGGCTGTTGATCCAATTACTTTATATTTTGATAACAACGGTGCCATAGCTCAGGCAAAGGAACCACGGTCTCATCAGAAAAATAGACATGTATCCAGAAATTATCATATAATCGGGGAGATTATTGATGCTAAGATAATAAGATTACAATATGTACACACTGATCAGAACCTTGCGGATGGTCTGACAAAGCCATTGACTCAAGTCAAACATGGCCAGCATGTTAAGGCATATGGATTAAAACATATGGCTAATTAGCCTTAGTGCAAGTGGGAGTTTGTTGGATATGATGTATGCCCTTAAGGCAATTAGGGTGATATATCTTAATTATGAAATAGTACGAATAATTTGTTTAATCAATAAAGGCATTTAATCTTTTGTTTATATCAATATGCTTGTATATATATATATATATATATATATATATGCTGGTTAAATATATATTCATTGATGTATGCAAAAGTCCTTGACATATCATAGCATGAAGTCATAGAAATTATAGTTGGACTATATTTGGTGGAACCTACTTCATGTGCAATGATTATGTCTAAACTATCCCTAGTCATAGTTTCATCAAGAAAGGATATTGATGAAACGAAAAGACTAGCATGTGGTCAACTTTCTTGGAAAGGGTCCAAGCAGTTAATCTCTTAAAGACTGAAGGTGTTGCCTTAAGTTTGACACATAGATATATCTGGGAGATATATATGAGACCGCAGCAAGATAAACACTTGGTATATATATCAATGTGTTAGTGTTTATCTTCATGCAATAAGCTTTGCGAATGTCCTCATACTTGAGATCCTAGCTACCTTGGGTGGTGCTATTGTTATACTTTGGGTCATTTCTATACACTCATTAATTTAGGGTGCTACGGGTGATTACGGGTATAGTGATGACAGCACATTGGTAGGCTGAGTAGTCAGAAAGAATCCATCGCTCCGGATATATTAAGGAGTTGTACCTGGCCACTTGTTGAAGTGATGATTGTCATAAATCTTTGATCAGAGTATGTGTTTGATAGAAATGGTTTCTAGCCAAACACACTATGGTAAAAGGCAATATACTTCGGTAACAAGTAAATAACTGGGATAGCTTGGAGCAACCTCGCTATTAGTGGGTTAACACTTTAACCGAAACCAATAAACCAGATGGTACTAATATTAAAGAGTGGAAGGAATTTATCACACTGGATAACTATTGCATTAACCGGGATTAAGTCATAAGCATAAATGACGTTCCGAGTAATGAGGGATGGTAAACCCTTGCTACAGGCGTACTACAGTAGTTTAAGGTAATCGAGTTCTATTCACAGTCTAGAGCATCAAGCCAATGGTTCCATTAGAACAAGGGTTGGTTGAGCCTTAAAAGCTCAATACTTCGGGATCCTATAAGGTCACACACATTGGACCTTCATCGGACTAAGTAAAGAACTAATAGATTTATTCTATTACGAAAATATAACATAAATAATAATTGGATTATTATTTGATTGGTTAAAATTGATTAGATTAATTTTGGATAGACCAAGGAATTTATTTTGACCGTAACTAATTAATTAGAGTCATAAATAAATTATAATTGATTAGATCAATTTTGGTTGGACCAAGAAATTTATTTTGACTGGTGACTAATTTATTAGTGTCAGAAAATAAATATTTGAAAAATGATTAAAAGGGAGAATTTTACATTGGCGAGTTTAATTGGACCGAGAGTACAAAAGTATTTTATACAGGCTCGAATGCGCGGGAGTACACCGAAAGGTGTGCGAGCAATGCTGGACATTGCTTGCGGCAGCCCATAAAAATGGGCTGCACATGCGCAGCCCACAAGCAAGGCAAAGCCCACAAGGGCTTTGCCTTGCAAGTGCACACATGGGATGGAAGTAATTACTCCCATCCCACATCGCTCACAGGGAGAGCAAAATGCTCCCTCAAGCCTATATATGGGGTGTCCCTTTTCCTTTTAAATTGTACCAAGCTCAAAGCTTAAATCCTAAGCAAGATAATTAATCTCTCGGGTAATTGAGCAAGTTATTTTTATAGAGCCTGAATTTATTCGGGCACCGCTAGTTTATATTTTTGGGTGAGGCTTCTGGAGTGGTCTAGCAACTACTCAAAGCTTCTTAGTTCTTCCTCTTGGGGAGGTTTTGGTTGGTAGGGTTCATGTGGATACTGATAGAGGCTAACCTACAATTGGAGGCTTGTGCAAAAAGGTTTTGCAAAAGCACGCTTCAACTGGTAAGTTCTTTTTCTTTCTCTTTTAATTATAAAGTCTTTTTCTTTAAGTGTTTTTAGACTTAATAATTATGCTTAGGTTATTTTTGCATGCTTAGTTTATTTTATGCTTAGGTTATAACTTAGAGTTATAACATGCTTAGTATAAAATAAATATGCTAGGATATAATTTGGAATTATGGTATGCCTATTCCTTTAGCATGCTAACCTTGGTAGAGAATTATTTAGTTAAGGCTTTATGTAATTTATATGCAACTAATAGGAGTTCCTGGGGACAGGGATAAAATTTTGAATTTCCATCATGCCTCTTATGCATGTTCAATTTGACTGTCAGTTCCCAACAGGTACTCCGGCTGGGAAATAGAGGTTACCACCAGGGGAACTAGAGGCTTAGAACATCGCTAGCATCTGTGCTTGCATCACTGGGTTCAAGGCGACGCTAGCCTGAGGAATCTTCAATGCTGGCTGGGAAGCCACGGCAGCAGGGACTGCAGGAAGTGCCTCTATAGCAGTGGTTACTTGGCGATTATCGTCAGAGGGAAACAGATCTCTAGCTAGACCTTGGCGATTGGGTCCGCCGTTGGGGATTCCCTGGAGAGTAGTGCCCACCATATTGTACTACTCCACAAACCCTGTTCTGATGATTTGTTGCTGCTTCGGCGGGATGTTGTAATCCCCAAAGATTTTCAACATCTGCTCAACAGCACTCCGCGGTGGAGGTGTCGTAGAGGAGCCTCCAGGACAGGTAAGACCCTCGGGGGTGCCTTGGAGAGCGCTAGTTTCGGAAGGATGGCTGTCGTTGATTTCCACCATTTTCGTGTTCACTGGTAGACCAAAGTTCTCTAATGGATCAAGTAAATTTGGTCCACGCTCACCGCACCACTGAAAGTTCTCCACAAGAGTGTGTATTGAACGAGCTAGAACTTTAAAAAATGATTAGGACGTTGATTAGGGATTGAACCTGTAAAACGATAAAAGGTAAAGGGATCGGGGCTTGTCCCCGGAAGGAACCTTCGATGCCTAAGTCAGTAACTTGGAAGATGTATATTGTGAATAGAAAAATGGCAAAGTTTAGGTAGGGAGTACAGAATTGATTACCCTTTTCCTGTTGATTAATTTCATATTTATAGACTAAATGTCCCCTTCCAGATCGTGGATCAGGTGGTTTTTCAAATGAGGGAAGTGATCCATATTTTTTAGGGGAGAATAAGTCAATGGTTATCCTTAACCGTTAATTCTTAGTTTTAGGGAAGAGATAACAATGCTTACTAGGTCAACCATGACCCATGCCACTGTCTCGCCATCGAGGCGGCGAGACGGTTACGCAAATGATGTGTAAGTGGTGAAGACGAGGTGGGGACGACGTAAGTCACAACACTCCAATGAGGCGGTGTTGAGAACCCGGCTCGATAACATACGTCCTGATATTAGTAGAGTTAATTAATTACTATCGTAATTACTAGAATTGAGAGTCAAAATTCAAAATGGCCCACTATCCAATTTTGTAAATAAAAATAAAAAGAAAGAAGGAGAGGATGGTCTTCTTCAACCTCTGTATCTCTGTCGGAACTGGTTTGGTTTCAAACCCTCTAGAATATGTTCTTCATATTCCATCTCATCATTTTCTTCTTTTTTTTTTAGATTTATTCATTCTGTCTCATCAATTTCTTCTTTTTTTCAGATTTGTTCAAGAATCGGCAGAATCTGTCGATTCACCTCCGATTCGGGTGATTCACCCCTAATTTAGAGTGGATTTCGATTCACCACATAAATTTGAATCTATTTTGGGTGAATCAAACCAAATCATACGATTCATATCACGAATCGTACGATTTGATAACTATGCTTCTCTCCACATCCTACCACCATCTTTGTTGGTATTTTAGTGTAATTGGATCAACTAGTTGACCAATGCAGTCGTAATATTTCATCGAACAAGTTAGGAGAGTGCGGAGTGCACGTTTGTTCAAGTTCTATTACGATACTTAGCTTACGAGGGTCCGGGAGCTACCTTTTGCAACACTTCTACTATGAACTGTTGCAGCTGCTCGAATGGACATGTCTTTTTGCAACACTTCTGTTCTGAAGAGTTGCAACTGTTCGTATCAGGTCTATAAAACATGGCATTGTCAACACTTATAGAAAGACTTTTTTGCAATGTTCTCCGCAATTTTGGTTCACTTTTCTTCACAACAAAAATTCATTTTAAGTTCTTGTCATTTCTGATTTTATCCGATTGATCTATTTGGTAGAACCGCCAAATAAGATTCAATTTGAAAGTGTCCGTCACGACTTCAGAATTATCCAGGCTTTATTCTACCGAAATTCCCCAAAAAAAGATTGAATCTTATTTTGTCGCTTGAAGCCTGAGTTTTTCACCGAAAAGGTACGAATTCGATCCGTTCTCTTGCAATGATTGTTTGTGTCTCTAATTTTGATTTCTCGATTTTTCAAAAACTTCCAGATTTTGCCCCTGTTTTATTTTGATGTTTTCTCTTGCTATATAAATCCGATTTGAATGATTCTTGATTCTATTGATATATACAGAATCTAAGAAATATATGTTCAGAAGAAACCTTATTTAATTTCATTCGTTTTCAATGTGAAATTTTTGTTTGAAGTTGAGTCGTGAAATCTGTTTTCAGAAAATCTCAGCTTTGTACACTGTTTAGTGTTTTGATCATAACTTTGGTTATACAATTTAGATTTATGTGATTCTGGTGGATTTGGAAAGCTAAGACATGTGGCTAATTTTGTTTAGAAGAAAACTTTTCAATTTGATGATGTTTTAATGGGGAACAATGCAAGGGAAGTAAGGTCATAAAATCTGGAAAATTCTGAAAAATATGAATGTTGATTTTATTGTGTTTTAATTGAAGTTTGATACTTTAAAATTTAGGATTTAAATTTATTAATTATTGATGTTATGTTGAATTATATTTGATGGCCATTTTTGTTTTTGGTTGTTCATGGCGGTATAAACGTTCTTTTTCTCAGAAAAAATCTTGATTCTCAAGTCGTTTTGTGTAAATGACGTGTTTAGGTTAATTTTTTCATAAAAAGAACAGAACCATTGGATTCGGGACATCAAAAAACCTTAGGAGGGGTTTTGTCGGTGGCCGGAATCGATTTTGAAATGATTTAAAATCTGAATTCGTTTTTCTGCAGTTTGCAAGGGATTCTGAATCCGTTGCAAATTTCGTTGCAGAATGAAAAGTTGCAATGGTTCATTTGCGACAACTGTTTTTCGCGGCAGTTCATGGTTCATTGTGACGGTTTGTGAGGGATTCTGATTCTGTCAGACATTTCGTCACAAAAGGAAAAGTTAATGGATGATTTATTTTGACAGTTTCTGAATGCGACGGTTAGGTTGTTTGGGAGGGATTCTGCGTCCGTCAGAAATTGATCACAAAATGAAAAGTCAGGACGGTCAGTTTTTGTGACAACCGTTTGTGATGGTTCATGATCTGTGGCGATGCTTCGTGTAGTTGTTTTGGCAACACTTTTGTGATCTATTGCGACGCTTTTAGAAGTGTTGCCAGAAACATTGCTACTGGTTGATATGGTAACGATTTTCATAGCGTTGCCGGAAATTTTTTTTTTTTGTGTCGCAAGAAAGAATGTAAGTGGAGGAGTTTTGGCAACACTTTAGTGAAATTAAGCGTCGCTAGAAACTTGTCCTTATCCAACTTTAACCATCATCTAATGTGGCATTGGTTTAACTTTTGGGGTTGACATGTCAATGGTTGACTGACACGTGTCAGTCAAAAGTCAAAGTTGACCGATCAATATAATGCCACATGGCGCACTTCTAATGGCTTCCTTCGGTTTTGGAAGGTTGGTCGGATACAAGTTATTTTTCTTATGAGGAGTACAGTTCTTCCGCAAGTGGATGAGTGTTTCTTCTCGGAGGAGGTGCTACTTCTTGGGTGTCTAAGAAACAAACTTATGTGAGTGATTCGACAATGGAATCTGAGTTTGTAAAAACTGAGCATAATTTAGCCGATCATATAACCAAAGGGTTAAGGAAAGATCTTGTGCAAAAGTTAGCTATGGGGATGAAATTAAAGTCCATCTAAAATCTCTCATGTTAAGATACCCAATTCCCACCTAATATGACGTTAGGTGCTGAATTCATTGAGGAAAGCTTAACATCTAGAGATTGGAACACACTGATTAAAACATCCCAAGGTGTGTGTTCAGACCTGCAAGTAAAGGAGGTTGAAGTTTAACTTCTTAATAGCCCTTTTGAAAAATTGCATACGCAGGTGCAAGAGTAAAAAGGCTACCTAGATAAGCATGAAGTTTAGCCGCTTCAAGAAGCTTGGACTTGGCTTTGATATGCTTATGAAGGATAGGGACACAAGGGTAGTAAAAGATAGTGTCAAGTAAGAACATGTTAGAATGTTAACTTATGTGTATATTATCTTCGAGTATTCAAGATGGATAACCAAGGTTCAATCCATAGTGACACCTTTAGTTATTCGAATACTTGGAATGTGTAATATACTAAGATGAAATTCAATCGTCACGATATTTCATTTATGCATAAGTTTGTTATTTGTTGTGATTTTTTTTAGTTCATCATGGATTACACTAAAATGGGGGAGGACTATTGATATTTTAGTGTAATTGGATCAACTAGTTGACCAATGCAGTCGTAATATTTCATCGAATAAGTTAGGAGAGTGCGGAGTGCACGTTTGTTCAAGTTCTATTACGATACTTAGTTTACGAGGGTCTGGGAGCTACCTTTCGCAACACTTCTATTATGAACTGTTGCAGCTGCTCGAATGGACATGTCTTTTCGCAACACTTCTGTTCTGAAGAGTTGCAACTGTTCGTATCAGGTCTATAAAACATGGCATTGTCTAACACTTATAGAAAGACTTTTCTGCAATGTTCTCTGCAATTTTGGTTCACTTTTCTTCACAACAAAAATTCATTCTAAGTTCTTGTCATTTCTGATTTTATCCGATTGATCTATTTTGTAGAACCGCCAAATAAGATTCAATTTGAAAGTGTTCGTCACGACTTCAGAATTATCCAGGCTTTATTCTACCGGAATTCCCCAACAATCTTTACCTTAAAGCTTCATTTATGCTCCTCCTTTTATCATTTTTTCGTGCTTGTTCCTCCGAAATAAAATGCAACGACCAAGGATGAAGCTTCTTCAGTGCGGTAAAGCAGATTAACTATTTTCAGATAATTAATTTTCTTTTTTCGTTCATGGAATCTAAAGTTGTGTCTTTACTCTTTAGCGGTTTAGCATAAAAATAAACATTAAAAATATATATATTATACAGAAAAAAGTGAATTCATAATGATAATTTTGTTCTCCCGTTTGCTCGTTTTATCAATGGTTAATCAATTGTATAATAATATCCATTTACAAAAGTAGAACTTGCTATTATTGCCAATTACAAAGTAAATGATTTGTTCATTCATTGATTTCATATGGCTAAAATGACGCAATAAATCATCTATAGTGTAATTGACATAATTCACTTTAAACTTTGAAAAATAAATTGATTTAGTGGTTAAGACTGAATTCATAATGTTTAAATATTTTATATTTAAGCCACATTTAAGACAGTGAGATTTTTTTTATAATATAATATAATATAAGTATAATTACGTAATTTAAAAAATAATTCACTTTAAATTAAATATTGTGTTATCAAGCAAGAATATAGAGTTTGGACAAAACAATAAAGTCAATATTTTTAGCTTCTTCAAATTAATAATATTTTTAAATAAAAAATAGTAAAATGGTGGCAATAGTAAAAATTAAAAATTTACACGTTGATGTGTAATAATGATAAATTTTTAGTTCACTTATTAAATTGAGAAAACTATAGTGGATATGTTATTGGTGAAATTAACTTGTAATATATATAACTTGGTCTTCAAATACGTCACTACAAACATATAATTTACAATACTCAATATTTTCTCATAAAACACATTTCCTTCAATATTGCACTTGAGTTTAATAAAAGTCCATGAATCTTAGTGTTGAAATTAGAGATTTTTCCTGAAACACTATATTTTTACCAATTAATAATGCACAAAGTTGAAAGTTTTTGAAAATTAAGCAAACTGGCTCACACTGTTCAAATTTTGAATATATTTTAGAATGTCATGGAATCACAAGGTTTTGCACCAACCTTACAAAAACATAGTTTCACCATGTTTAACATAATTTCACTGCAAAAAGTTTCTCTTTTGCATCTTTTATCATGTCAATAATATACATGGTAACACTTGTGTATCTCCTTTATAATCTTGATTTTTTGTTTTCTTACAAAGACTACATTCAAGTCCAACCCGAGTCTCACAACTATTTGTAACAGGTGAGACTCCTAATGAAAATTTTCTACATTCACAAGACTCAAACATAATATCTTACTCAAGTAATATCAAACCGACGACAACTTGAAACAGCCCCATTGATACTTTTTTGTATTTTTTTCGTTCGGTTATTTATTATAGCTTTCATTACTGCAACCACAAATCATGTTTATCACTGTATACTCCAATAAAGGTTAGCAAACAAAGCCAAGACACATTCTTTACTTTTTAATCAAAACAATAGTGCACAACAATTTTACCCAACAAAAACCAGACTTTGTACAAACATACACATGGCCACATAGTATTGTAGAACTGCTCGAAAACAAGGAAATCGTAATTTGTCATCTTACTTTATCGACTTTTGAAACAGCACGAGAACAGGGCGAAAAACAGCCATTTAGTACCTACCATTCAACTCTCCGTGCTACTTTCTGTGGGACTTGTGATCTACACTAAACCCTACATATCATTGATGCTAAACTATCTTGGATTATGAAAGAATTTTAAAGTGGAAGAGCCATGAAACAACAAATGCTAAGATCATGCAGGCTAGCAAGAAATTCATAATGCGTCGGCTGTGCCAGAATGTTCGACTTTCAACCAATATCATAGGTGCTGCTGTTGCTGATGTAGTAGCAGAACCGGCAGCCATACTATGCGTCTCATTGGCTTGTTCTCCAGCAATGTTGACCGCTGTGGCTCCACAAATCTCACAACTACTGCACATGTGTTAAAAACGAAAACAATATGCGTAAGCATTAAGGAGATGATAAATTAGATCATTTATTCAAAATTTGAAGCATAGCAAATTAGATGATAAAGTTTGAAATGTCAGATGACAAAATCATATTTCCTTAAACAAGTCTTGTACAGGCAGTGAAACTTTGAAAATATATAACAAAACGGATGCCGAAAGAAACTAAATTATATATTTCCATGTGTATTGTTAATAAACCGTACCAAGTATACAGACCATTAAGTTACGTCATTGATGAACATAATGAACGACAAGAACACTGATAAGAACACTGATAATGGCTCCTAAGCGTTCATTTGGGTAACAGATATTTTACAACCACAGCTTATAAATTATAGCTAATACATTATTATAAGGTACAAACATAGATAAGTAAAACTTTGTTTGGATATTGAACATGCTTATAGTCCTATTAGTTCATTCCATAATTCTAGGAAACCTTTTTAGCAACTAAACTTTTGCTGCAAAATTTTAGCTTTCAGCTTAAATCTATCAAACTTGGAAAAAAGGAACACTGAAAACCTATTTTAGAAAAGTGTGTTCAGTACATAACAGTACAAATTAGACAAACATAATCAAAGAACACCAACTGATTATATTACAAGATGTTGGATCCAACAAATTAATGCTAGAAGTACTTCAAAACAACACAGACCAAGGAACATCTAATCACACCAATTAACCATCAAACAGATAATGAGAAACTGGGAAAATAATCAAATACAAATCAAATGCACCATAAAGTAACTCAAGCGTTACCCTTGATCTTGACCCAAGTATCAGCACACTATTCCTCTTGTCCATTACTCTTTAAACCTAAATGGCAAATTCTACAATCTCTTTCACTTTTATTATCACCTACCCCCATATCAGAAAACAATTGAGGATGGTTTTTGAAATCTTGATCACTCATTTTCTTTTTCTTGAACATGTAATTACAGTAATCTAAAACAAATAATTATATATAAAGACTTCTCCATTTGCTCAACTTTTCAAGATTAATCAATCAAGTTAAATACTAATCAAGAAAACCAAAAAACCTTTGGCATAAAGAACCCATAGAAGTACCACAGACAACAAATCTAGTAATACCTTAGTCAGAATTCGTATCAACTGACATGTCCTTGGCAAAGGAATTTAATGAGCTTTTCAATCACTGAATTCCTTAATCATCCTCGATCTTTTATAAAAATGTTATACACTAATTAGTTCATAATTTCACTTTAATTCCTTAATCATCCTCGATCTTTTATAAAAAATTTATACAATAATTATAAAAAACTTCTGCATACATACACTTTTTCTCTCTCTTTTAATTCCCTCTTTCCAAATAAAACCAATCCCTCCTTCCTTGTTCTCCTCCAACTATAACAAACTAAATCAATTCCCTTGAAACTAAATTGGTTGTTAATATAATTATGTAACATGAGGTTAATATTTCCACATCATAAGATTCATCACTACTTTGATTTCAACTAGACACTAGACAGTTGTGTTATACACTTCTACTGTATTCATCAAAGCTCACAAGGAGGCAAAAGATTATAAAAACCATGCTTTTCACAAGAAATGAACAGAAGCTATCCAAAACCAAGCTCATATAGTATTGAAAGGTAAAAACAAAGAACAGTAACACAATATTTCCTTTCAGTTTTAAATGCATCAAAGCTAGATTGCGAAATGAGGATTCCCTGTTATTAACTAATGAAAAGGAACACTGAAAACATAGGAAAGTGTGTGCAGTACTTAACAGTACAAATCAGACAAACAAAATCAAGCAGGATCAGATGATTCCATTACAAATTTCAAAGGAATAATGAAGTCAGCTAGATGTTAGATCCAACAAATTGATGCTAAAAGTACTTCAGATCAAGGAATATTTAAGCACACCAATAACACATCAGAGAGGTAATGAAATACTTTGTAAATACTAAATACACATCAAATGCATCATAAAGCAACAATCTTTTCTGAAATTAAAAAGCTGAAATGTTAACTCACGTGTTACCCTTGATCTTGAACCAAGTTTCAGCACACTTCTTATGAGCAGCACCCAAATCCCCTTTACAAGAACACCCCAACTCAATAGCCATTCCATTCTCTTGTCCATCACTCTCCAAACCCAAATGGCAAATTCTACAATCTCTTTCACTTCTATTATCGCCTAAATGCAGCTTCCCCTCTAACTCCCCACTCTCCAAATCCACCTCCGACAAGCAATCAGACGCCGATGAGGTCCTAATCTCGGCGGGAAGTGACACGTCACTGCTACTCCGGCTAAAGTGGTGGCCTGTATTGAACTGGGCAGTGTTTGAAGTCGCCATTCCTTTTGAAAGAAGGATGACAAGGGTTTTTAGGGGTTTGAGGCATATGTTAACTAGAAGTCGAAATTGAATTAGAGAGAGAAAGGAAAGGGGAGTTCAATTGTATACTTACAGTCATGATGTAGGAGGTGAAGAGACAGAGTAGGGAGTAGGTAGTGGTGATTGTTTCTTTCTCTCTTTCTTTTTTAAAAATTTAAACCTTATCTAAAGAAATGGAAAAAGAAAATCAATTTTTCTTCGCTTTCTCTCTCCAATATCTGTGTGTCAGTTTTTGGACAGTGTTAGTGAAAAGGAATCGCAAAGAAACCGGTACGGAGCAGAATTAATAAATATTGGGTTTCAAACTCTAAGTTTTCATCTTTTCTTTTCTCGTCCTCCATTTTATTGCTCAATTTTTCATGGAGGAAGAAGCAAGGCGTAAAGTACCAATAGAATGGCTTTTTCTTACGAACAAAAGATAAAATATACTAGATGATCGTTTATAGTTTTATACTTTATAGTATATACATGCTACTCTAGTATTCATGGATAGGTCCTTCGTAATAGGTATATTAACGATAAGTATGTCCAAATTTTAGAAATGTTATTTCATAATACATATTTCATTTTGTTAAAGTAGATACTGACTGTATTATTTGACATGTCAAGTAGTAATATTGTACATCTATTCCTATAAAACTATAATAACGCACAAAAGTTCAAAATCAACGTATATTTAAATTAAATGTACAATTATATTTTATAATTTTTTTAATTCGTTTCAACTTTCAAGTATGTAAAATAGATATTTTATATTCAGTTGAAAAAGACTAACATGTATGAATCCATAATGACAACTATTAAAAGTATAAACTTTTATCTCGATAGTTTCCGTGCTTATCAAACTCGTGTAGTCTTTCATTTTTACTATATGTACTTTGATACACATGTTTACATTGATTGCGAAAATTGGCCACAATTTATAAGTGTATAACAATAACTATAATTCACTTAAATTAATTATTTCTTTATAAAAAGTAGTTATTGTTATTAATCATTATTATTTTTCTAAATAAAACCTATTAAAAAATATATTAAAATCAATTTCTCAAAATTCCGATCGAAGAAACATTGATTTAATATTAATTTAATTTTATGAAAAAAATATCCAATTTAATAGTTATTATAGACGGCAGTAAAATCTGCTCATATATAGTGAAAAATTAATTAAAATAAAAAAAACTCTTATATGTCAATAAATAATTGAAAAAGTTTACAATGTCATATCAAATATTCACATTGGTAAAAAAATAAGAATCAACTTGTAAAAAAAATTTCAAACAATTGGACAATATGAACAACAAATTAAAATTTAAAAAATATGACTCTATTGATTATAATCTTATTTAATAATTCATGTGACTTTTTTTCCTCATAAAATATTTTATTGTTGTTGTTGTTATTCTTATTCTTATTTTAATTTTATTTCAATTTTATATTTTGGTATTGTTATGATTATTATGAATATAACTGATATATAATTTTTATTGTTTTTATTTATAGATTTATTATTTTAATTTTATTCATTAAAAAATAATTAATAATTTATTTATTACTCCCTCTGGATTTTTTTACTAGTCATTCTAAAGTTTTCATCAAAACCAATAAAATATTTATTATAGCATTCAAATGACTAATTTATCCTTCATACTTTATAAATAAATTATCTTTCTTCATAATTGCTCACTTATAATTTCATCAATACTTTATATCTTTCCTAATTAATATAAGGGCAAATAAGAAAAAAAATTGATTAAAGTTACATTGATAATTCAAAATGACAAGCCAAGTGAAATGTAAGCCACTTGATAATTCACTTGAGCCGTTTCTTCTAGTTTCTTTTTTGCAAAAGAGTCTTGAAATGTACGCCAAGTGATTGGTCGATTTGAATGCTTTGTAGAGTTACTAGCTTTTGAGCCCTTTTTTGGGGTAACTGATGTTGAATCCATTGATACTTGAGTTGTGCTTGCATTGCATGCATTTGATTTGCTTTGATTCTATTTGCTTCATACTGGTTGTTGAGTCGGTTGTGCTTTCTCATAGGACTTCTTGTTTTGAGGGAATGGATTAAGCTCGAAGTTTTAAGGTTAGGTCTTTATCATCCCTTAACATTATGTAAGGTCTTCTACTTTTTGCCTTAAATTTTAAGGTCTTATAGTATGGCCAAGACCTTGTGTCGTGCTTCAACTTCATATGTTCCTTACTTTTAACTAAGGTCTTAGGTCGTGCCTCGGTCTTATATGTGTTCCTTAGTTTTTGCTAAGGTCTTCTGCTGTGCTTAAGGTCTTACATATTACCTTAGCTTTGATTCTTTCATTTGTACTTAGGTTATTTTTTCATTTTATGACCCATGTCAAGTGGCTCTGAGCTCATATGGCGGGCCTTAGTTTGAAGCCAAAAGGAAGCTCTCCTTGGTTCAGAGCGATCGGGTGAATGCAGAGGAGGAGAAAGGGCATCCTAAAAGACTCAAGAAGCGATGGCGGCGAAGGCAGTGGGTATAAAAGTGTAGCTATCGCAAGCTCAAGTTGAGGCAGCCAAACTTAAGGAGATGTTTGGTCACCGTGACAGATAAGCTGATTGATTGTGGCTATCTGTACGGTGAACTTATGTTGAAGTCCTGCCAATCCACTCATCCGGACTTGCCAAATGAAATGTTGGAGGAGGATGAGTTCCCTTCAAATGCTACATTTGCAGCCCACCAAGTTTCCCTTGTTGCTGAGGTAGAAGTCCCTGATGGCAAGAAGCTGGTGACCAGGAAGCTTCTTAGACTGGTGCGTCGGATGCCGAGGTTAGTTTGACACCGATTGAGTTTTCTTGAATGTTTCTGCTTTGCGTTTTCCATTCGGCCTGTACGCCGAATAATTTAACTTCTAATTTATGTATGCATGTGTTATGCTTTTTCATTCAATCACTGAGACGGATGATGTGTTTTGGATAGTTTTCTTTATCTTTCTCAAGCCGAATGATTTGCCTTGCTTTTTTTCCTGCTTATATCTGCTATGACGAACGAATGTTTACATTCGGTCATAAGGATGGTTATTGTAAATTTCTTTTAAGTGCCTATACTCGGTCTCTAGGACGAGTGATTAAGTTTCTTCTTTTGTATGTACTCATTCATTTTGTGATGGATGCTTTTAAGATTTTTCTAAGCGTGTTTCATATGGTCTTGGGGACGAATGAATTGGCTTAAGATGCTTTGTAGCATGTAGTGTGTTTGATGAAGCTTCATTCGGTCCCAGAGACGAATGCTTTGATTTTTTATTCATTCAGCGTGATGAATACTTTTGGTTTGATATTTTCTTTAGTATACTGCATTCGGTCTCGGGGACGAATGGTTCAACTTAAGATTTTTCTTTGCATGTATTATGCCTTATAATCTTCCATTCGGTCTTGGTGACGAATGATATGTCTTAGATATTTTTTTAATGCCGCAAGTCTTATTCCTTGCTTAGGTCTTTTAAGCGCCTCAAGGCTTATGGGTTGCCTAGGTCTTTTAGATGTGCCTGCTGGCTTACGGATGGCCTAGGACTCTTAATATTCTTGAGGGCTCAAGTGTGGCCTAGGTCTTACAAAATATGCCTAAAAGCTTATAGGGCCCAGGTCTTTCTGTCATGCCTGCGGGCTTACGAATGGCCTAGGACTTTTAATTTGCCTGCTGGCTTCTGGGGCCTAGGACTTTTTGGTACGCCTGCATCTTACAAGTTTAACCTAGGACTTTTGTATGCTTGAGGGCTCAAGGGTGGCCTAGACTTTTTGAATATGCCGTAAGGCTTAAGTAGCCTAGGACTTTTTGTATAGCCGGGTAACACCGACTTTGTAGTCGGGTAGCGTGCTAGAGAGTTTGATCAGAACTTCTAAGATGCACAAGTGACTCGGGCTTACAATTTTGCCGGAAAAGGGCCGCTTAGGTAGTGTTGACTTTTTACAAACATTGCTTAGAAAAAACCCAATGGTCAGCTCGAAAAGATCTATAGCAAGGGAAAAAGAGTACAACCACTTTGTCCCTAAGGGTCTGTTTAGTTTGAATTGTGACTTTTTTCGCCAAGTGTTAGACTCCGGATGTAGCATGTCCTATGGCTTTACTTTATTGGCTGACTGATGAGATGGTCTTCGATAGATGTCCATGCATTGGATCCTTGTAAATGTTTACGTGGGCTACAGTGCGTGCTTGAAAGTTTGGCACACGAGGTTCTACTCTCCAAGTGAACACTTGGTCTTCTCGTAGTAGCTAGTCTTCTTCTCTTGCGTTTCCGCTCAGACCTAATTGTTGGGCACGATGTACATTATTGGCCCAACACTTAGCCGTCTTGAGTATCTTTGAAAATTTTACTTTGGCGCGTGTTTGGTGTTTCCACACGTCATCTTCGTTAGATTACCCTCGATGATTGTATTAAGGCAATTTCTTTAGTAGAGGATGTGTTTGGCCTTCGTTTGCTAGGGGCAGAGCTTGACAAGGTCTTTACTCAGTAGTCTTTTCACACGGTCTGTCGTTCCCTTTTTCATATGGTTGAGTGCAATGCTCTTTTTTACCTACAATTAAGGCTTTGTTCTTTTCAACTGAACTGAAATGAACTGAAGTTGGTTGAACTGAACTAAACTGAATCGAAGTGAGTTGAACTGAACTGAACTAAACTTGTTTCAGTGTAAATTTATAACTACGCATAGCTGAACTAAACTGAACTGCACTGAATTATATTGAATTGTAATCCAAAAGAACAGGGCCTAAATCATCAAGGTAGAAAGAGAAATTTTGCCATATGGATTTATGTCAAGTTTGTTCCTTTTATCAAGATATCAGGCCGAAACTTTAATAATCGTATTGGCGTAATGTATCAATAATGCAATATTGAGTCCCCTGATATGACCCATCCATTTGAGGTAAATATGATCATATGAGACAAACGAAGCATTTAAGCATGCATCAATGTATGAATACGTGACCATAATTTTTGAAGGCATGACAAACACAGGGAATCGAATAATGGTATAAATACTAATATTGATAGCATCTTGATTCATTAGGTAGCAAACATTACATTGTATTTCATATCTGCAAATTAGGTAGCAAAAAGCATATGCATGATTGCAAGGTAAGGAATTCCACATACAAGAGTAGAAGTGCTAGTTAATAAAAATCAAGTTGCAGTTATACTATCACAAGTATGCTTAATTGAATAAAAAGGCTTAATTATAAATGGAGTACTTATCTCTATTGTTGAAGATTTTTCCTTTACAATATTAGCTCTTTGTCAGGCCTGGGTATCCCCCAGATGAGCAAAAAATAGGAATTTTTAAGTTCCTTGAGATAGAATATGATACTTTGACTAGATCTCTTCTTGGTGTACCGACTTTGATTAAAATGTGTTGCAACTTGGAACTCATTTGTTGGCTGATCCTTCTGGAATCCCAATGAGTTAAAGATTACCGAATGATGTGTTTTCGGGGACTTTTCATTCAACTCTGAGTAGTCACTATTCTGGTCTCATCTTCACATATTACGAATTTTGTAGTTGCCGAATGAAGGATTGTAAAAGCCCTAGTAACCTGTCAAGCTCTGAATGGACGGCTACTGGGTGTAAACTAGCTCTTGACCGAATGTCGAAATTAATTGAAGAAGTTTTAAATCTTAGGCCGAATGCTCAACTGCTTGAAGCATCAATGGAAAAAAGTGAAGGTTTTAGCCTTCATACAATTTCAACTCCGGCTGAAGAAATTATCATCGCTGGTCGTTTCATGACATCAGTTAGTCGGAATGGACCTGTTGATATTTTCATCCTTTCCCTAAACCTGAACTTTTAATCAAGCTTTATCTAGGAATGATGTGTTGCCATTTTTTCTTTTCTCTTTTTCTTTGTCTTTGTTGAATTGAGGTATCCTTTCTTTTGTTTAGAGTGTCATTAACCTGTAGTATAATCAAGCTGGACAAAAAGAAATCTATGCCATTATAGCTTGAATCGATAAATCATCTAGGGACGTATACTATTGTTTTCATGTACGTCGTCTTTCTGTACTGGGAGAGAGTGATAGTTTACATCGATATAATGAGTTAGAAAAGGAGCCAATTATTGTAGCTGATCAAGTGCAGCCGTTATAAGCACATTAAAATCAATATTATAATGATGAGCCGAAAATTGCTGCCAATTAAATTAATAAATTGCACTTAGGCAGCTGCTAATTTAATTAAACTTATCTGTAGTATTGGTTATTGAAATTTGTGTTCTTGAACCAAATAAAGGTATAGAGGCTATTGTATATTGTTAATAATACTATAATAATCGTGCTTCTCATGGAAAAGATGAAAGCTTAAGCTTTCAAGATGTTTCAATGACTATCGACAAGGCAGCATCACTTGACATTAAATTTTGTTATCTCCTAAAAGAAATTTATTTCCAGTTTGACACCTTTCGAAATTTATTAAGCTAGATAAAGAAAGAGTTCGCAAAAAAAGCTTAAAGAAAAACCATTGTTAAAAATTACAATGAAGTTTCCATTGTTGTTGATATATGCATCGAAACAATAATATAATAGAAGAAATAAACAGCAGTGAATATTGAATTATATATATGATGAATTGGAATAAATTGAAAGTGTAACTTGATACTATTACCGATTGAAAGTGGGGCTTTTGGAATTTTTTACAAGAGTTTGATCAATGAATGCCGAGAATTCAAAGAAGGCAAGGAGTCAATAAAGAAAATTTGTTAGTTGTATCAAAATTTCAAAGAAGTAGTTGAATGCATATATACACAGTATGAGCATATATAATTCAAATGTGGATAATCGGCCTGTAATTTAAATGACTTTTACCCAAATCTAAACTAATTAAATCAAATAAACTTGTCCCTGCACCGAGATTTTTCCATTTTTTAAACCCAATAAAATTATATAGATATTTGGTAAATGGATAATTCATGTTTTCAATAGATAGAAGTTTAGATTCACTTATCTTTACAATGTGGGATGCAAGATTCCATGAGTTTCCATCGAATATATATGTTGGAATCTTTGTGGCAGTTTTATCTATCAGACCACTCCTTGATTTCAAGCAATCGCATCACTACTTGGGATAATCAGAATATCATTGCGTTTGATTCCGCATGCCACAGGGTTACGAATAATATGCGTTGTACTTAATGGATATAAAGATCTCTCTGAATGCATCTGGACATAAAGCCAAAAACCCAACACACAGATAGAATATGATTACGATGAAATCAAATAAAAGCATATGCGCATCTTAGAATGCTTACTGACATCTTATCCAAAATCATGTAAAGTATATATATATGGCTCTTGAGTTGCCAATATTTTGAAAAGGTTAAAGACATTCATCGCCCCCATATTTTATTATATATCACCCTTAATTTTTAATGATGCCATTTCACCCCTCTAAAATTGACTTTTTAATGTAACGTAAGCCCCTCAAATTGTCTTATTCAATCTCATACCGGAGAATGAATAACACTCAGGATGACATGTCAGATATGCCGAAAAATGAAAAAAATGTTGAAAAAGTCAAATCATAGTATTTTGACATGTGGCATGGGCGTACAAATATAAAAAAAAGTCCTAAAATTATTTCATTTAAATCCCTACTTAAATTTTTCTTCTCAATTATACCATCTTCTTCAAATAACTTGCATATTAAATTTTTCTCCATTAATCTACTCCTCTAAACAAACAAAAACATAAATACAAATCATATATTCAAAATCATAAACTCAAAAACCATAAGCTTGAAATCCACAAGCACAAAATCATAAACTCGAAATCATACACACAATTTATGAATACAAATTCATGAACTCACAGTCCAACTACAAATTAATTAAAATCGTAATCCAAATACCAAGAAGCAATACCCAGTAAAATTACCCAGTAGCAAGTAAAATCAAAGTAAAATCAAACTCAATTCGAAGTTGGTTCGTTCATTGAGGATGGGATCAATCTTAGTCAAATTTGGGTTATTCTTCGACTTCCTATCCTTACATCTAATCTCGTTGAAATCAGCCTGTATATATTTCTACCAACAATGCAACGATTGCAAGCTCCATTCCTTTGATTTCGCCATAATCAATTGCTTACATCAAATCTGGTCAGAATCAATTGCTTCATTTTGTGTAGTTAATCTTTAAAGAAATAGATCTTTGGTTTTTGTTGGTTATGGGTTTAATAATTTTGAAGTAAACAATAATATATAGATTAATACCAGTTGAAGGTTTATGTATAAAACAAAAATCCTAATAAATAACAAAATTAATGAAAGCGATCTTTTTCTCTCAAAATCTGTAATGGAGGAGAGAGAAAAAAGGAAAGAGAGGAGGAGAGAGATAGAAGAAGAAGAAGAAGAAGGAAGAGGAGGAGAGAGAAAATTTCAGACCATAGATTTGCAGAGAGAGAAAGGGAGAAGAAAAAGAAGAAGATGAAAAGGAAAAATAAATAAATTTGGTCTTACACGCGCATAGAAAGTCGGAGCATGCCAACCCACCAGAAATGTCACCGGCCGGGGGATATGTTACGTCAAAAAACCAGCTTTATGGGGTGAAATGACACCATTGAAAATTGAAGGTAGCATGTGATAAATGTGTCAAAGTTTGAAGGACAAAAAAAATCCGTTTAGCGTTTTAAAAACTAATGAAAGTTTTACTTATCTCATAAGCTATTGACTGAGTTTTTAAGTTTATTGAAGTTTGTGTTCTAAACTTAAATTGTAGGATAAGCAATTAAATTCAAGAGTTCAGTAAGGGAATGCCCTCCATCAACATGAAATCTCAACAACACAATTATTATTTGATAAAGAGTGGAATCAATTTTTCAATCTTAGATTTGATCATGAATAGTAAAGAGAGAAATCGTAAATTAATTTAAATAAAAACTTTATCCTTCCATCGACTCCAAGTGGAATTAGCGAGAATGAATCAATTAAATAACTATAATTATGGGCACCAACTCAAGATGATCCGTTTGAACATATATTTATATATTCATCTTGAAAACCATCTTGTAATAGTGATCCGATAAACTTCTTATTAAATAGAAATTAATTAGACAATTTAATATATGCCAAAAGATGAATAAACCACTGGAGTATAGTGCAAATAATGAAACAAATCATATAATATTAATGAGATACACGGGGAATCGATCATGATTTTTTGGTCAACAGTTGCAATATGATTTGTAATGATAATAAAAAAAAATTTGAATATTTGCTTATCTGTCTAAGCTTTGTACGCTATTGAAGGGTTTATTGTGTTAGTTCTCTGAACAAATATCTCGCATAAGACAAGCAAATTTGTCCACGGTCACCGCACCACTGAAAGATTGGTAAGTGAAAGTGTATCCACGCGTCAATCTTCGAGATTGAGTTATAAATAGTCTTGGGCGGAAGGTGTACCTACAAGATAAAAAGAGCGTTAGAGCGTCTAGCCGGGTGAACGGCGTAGCCTCTCCGATGCTTAGTTCAACACGGGGTGTAAAGAGGAGGTAAGAGAGATTAGGGATTAAGAATGACATACCTGGAATGGTGTTGAAGGTCCCTTTGTATAGGGAAAGAGAGTCCTATTTAGAATAGGATGTGTTTCCTTGTTAGGAGAGAATTCCTGTATAGTTAGGTTTCCTTAATGGTCAAGGACCCTAATTAGATAGTGTTTCCTTTATAGTGGCATTCTTCCTATTTATCTGATTGAGAAAGTGATAATATTCCTTTTTGTCTGAATAGAAAAGGAGTTTGAGATGGATTCTTTCTTCTAGCTCACGAATGGTTACTAGAGTCACTCCATGCGGCTGGTCAGGTGATCATAATGCTTGGTCAATGCGAAGTGGTCGGACAGCGTGTGCATGACACGCGAATAATATTTTTTTACCGAGTCAACATCTATGACTCGAATTTAAGATCTCTAATTTTTTTCTTCACCTTATGAGAAAGTTATGGCCACTAGACAAGTCTAGTTGTGGCCACATTTTATTGTTTTTGAAAAAGAATTATTGTTAAGAATACAGTTTCATCTAATCATATGGAAAGATTGTTTGGCATGTTGTTATTGTTAGCTGAGAATTATTTTTCTGGCCAATAAATTTTTATGTATGAAATAGCTTAAAGTAATACTAGTAATAAATAAAAATTATAGGTACATGATAAGCATCGCAATGTATTGTAATTTTATCTTAAAAGCATTTAATATGTAATGTCTTCCCATACTCAATAATTTAATATTTTTTTCTTACCTAAAATGAATTTAATACCATAATGTTATATATTTAAATTATATTCTCTTATTTCCAAATTCAATATATTACATTTATTTTGTGAATTAATGTGGTCTAATATTAATGAAAAAATAAAACTTCATTTATTCTTTATTTTCCTAATTACAAGGAATATTTAGAAAATTAAAATTAATTTTTTAGAAAAATTAGAAAAACACATTTGCTAATTATAATTGTTTAGATATGTATGATTTTTATTTGAGGTTAAAAACTCGTGTTTAAAATTAAAAAAAATTGTATTTTGATAATCTACACACAAATTGAATTATTTTTTTTTATCTATGATTATCATTTATATTGTTATTTGTGTAGGGTTAGTTTGCAGTAGTCGGTAATTTGCAAGAATATGAAAAAAATGAATATTATATATCGGAGCCATGCTAGCTATATTTACCATTTCTATCACGAGAAGAATAAATAATTTGTGTTAATATTTTTATTCATGAGGACATATATATTGAAATTTATAAAACAAATTTATGTGTAATAATGTGTGACAAGCTCAATCTTAAATTTTATCGATATATTTTTTATTCAATTTGTTAACTTTTTTCATTATGCAGTATAATTAAAGATATTATGTTTCCATGTATATATTATAATATCTATAGTATTATACAAAACTATGCTAGAATGTTCAAATATTGGCATTTGAAATCATAACAATAAACTAAAAAAGTAAAAAATATGTGTCATATATTAGGGTAAAGGGTTTAAAGTTGGGAGTTTATGTTGCATATTAGAGTAAATTTTGTATAAAAAAATTCCAAAATTATAAAATTACGGAAAAAAAGAAAGATATATTATATTGGTAAAGATTTAAGGCTTTTATTGACTATAAAAATTTAGGATTTAAGTTTAAAAATAATTAATTTTATAAGGGCTTAGGATATATGTAGTAAATAAAAATAAATATTGTATACCATGAAATAGTATAAGTTTGAAAAGAAAAAAATTAAATAAATAAACTTAAGTTTGAAAAAAATAATTAAAAAATAAACTAGAAAGAAAATACAGAGAATAAATGTATTAAGGTAGAAATATAAAATTACTAAGGAAAGATTAAAAAAAAGATTTTATTTCCTTTATTTTTATTAATATTAAATTTAATTAATGAATTTATTAAATATAATTATAGCATATATCAAATAATCATCCAGTAATCAAACGTTAAAAACTTAATGTAAGATTAGAGAAAAAGCTAAATCAAGTGCTATATGAAGGCACTAGCTCGGAAAGCTCACTAACCTAATGGACAGTTAATCTAACCAAGTCCTTAATTGACCCCTCCGATGCCATTTTCTTTAGAATAAATTTAAAAAACATATCATGTAATTTCGGCATTTTTTTAAAGAGAGAATCATAAAATTTTTATTTTCGAAACGAGAACTATAGTTTTAAAAGTTAGTAAATAAAGGAAAAAAATTTATAAAATGTCTATTTTCTAATGGTATTTTACTTAATTCAACATTATTATAGCTTAACCTTATTATTTATGAAATATATATCAAGATTTGAATAAATTTAAGAGATTTTCATTTTATTATGATTTTTTAAAATTATTATCGTCTTTTAATTAAAAAAATATTTTAACTTTCAAAAAAAATTCAACATTTGCCACTAAGATATATTATATTTTTATTAACCAACCTATAAAATTTCAGTTTAAAATGGACAAGGATAACATAATTTCAAATTAATAATCTATTTTTATTATTTATTTGCTAACTTTTGAAATCACAATTCTCATTTTAAAATAAAAATTTTTATAATCCTCCTTTTAAAAATGACCGAAAAGATTACCAAATTCTTTATCCGGAGTCCGCTTAGAAGTGGTCCCTATGTAACATAATCTTTTATTGGACCCTTCTTACAGACAGTAAACAACCCTACATATAATCATTTTAATTTTAATTTACCATCAAATTACTTTTGAAAAATCTCCAGGTGCTAAAA
The DNA here is from genome assembly GCA_947683365.1 of Euphorbia pulcherrima. Classification (NCBI taxonomy): domain Eukaryota; kingdom Viridiplantae; phylum Streptophyta; class Magnoliopsida; order Malpighiales; family Euphorbiaceae; genus Euphorbia; species Euphorbia pulcherrima. The sequence goes on along the minus strand of CANTUS010000001.1, from coordinate 17,573,459 downwards.
TAGATTACTGCATCTTAATCTTTCGTGCTTTTTTTTTTAATATTTATAAATATCTTCCGTGCTTAGTATCTCAACAAAATAACTAAAATTTCAAACCCAATTCCATACGGAAGTACGAAAAACATCTTTGGCAAAGAAGTTCACAAAATTTTGAAGATGAACTAAACGTTTCACTAATAAACTTTTCAGTCTAATTTAATGCATTCACTCAACCCAATAAAAAATATAAGTAAGTTTTTAGGGCTGCTAGTATTATGTTATGGATCTTGAGAAATAGACAGATCCAAAACATAATAACAAACGTTGCTGATTGTTGTCATTATTATTACTATAATTATTAAAATTGATTTATTTATTGCTATTTTTTACTACTATTATTTCCAAAATATTTGACATTAAATTGATTTGGAAAATGAAAGTGATGATTTGAATATAAAGTTTGTAAAAGAAGACCCATTGTTATAAATAAGTCTGGGCCTCAGTCTTAGTGTCAAATCAAAATACACTTGAAGTGACGGTGCCAAATAAAATTCCACATGGAAAACATTCATTGTTGTTGAGGTTAAAAAGCATCGAGAGTTTCAGGGCGCTGTATATTAACATAAAGCCATGTTTGATATTGCTATCAGAACTGCTATTATAAAAAGTATTATTTATAAAATTTTAATAATACAACATATTTTAGTATTGGACAAAAGATTTTAACTCTTACTACTAAGAGCAAGTCCAACCATATTCCCTATTTTTCATTCCCTAAACAACTCTGATTTATGGATCTACAGTATTTTTGCTCCAACCATCTTCTCTATTTTCATTCCCTATATTACATTCCCCAAAAAATAATAATATTCTATCATTATCATATTAATTCTTTTGCATCATTTCTATTTTAATCAACTAACAAAATAATTAAAAAAATAAAAAGTAAAATGAAATGATAATATAATATAATATTCATCCCCTAAAATAGGGTTCCCTATATATAGGGAACTCTATTTTAGGGATATACCATATAGGGAAATGTTAGATTCAACCATTCCCTATATCCATTCCTTACTTTAGGGATTACCCTAAAATAGGGAATGGTTAGATTTACTCTAATTAAATAAGAACCGCCTGCTATTAATTTCTAAAACTTTTTGTGACAACAGCTTGAAAAAGCTTGAAAATAGAAATTTTCAGAAAAGCAGTCTGAAAAAATAATGCCAAACTGGCCCAAAGAAAAGAAAAACAAGACTGCAGTTATGTTGCTACTAAAAGCAGCAATCGTAGTGAATGTCTTTGGTTAGTGGTTAAGACTATGACCTCATGAGGTCTCAAGAAGAGTGGAGAAATCTCTTTCTATTTGTGCAAGTTTTTAGTAAAAAAACACAGCAACCATTTACAATGTTCAATTATAAGAAACATTTGCACATTATGAAAAAATATTGAAACTGGCTGATTCCATAAGTTAATCATGGCCAGTTCTCCGTAAGGCTAAACGTTCAATTCTCAAATGTAAACCAATCCTGAATGCAATGCTTTGAGTTCATCTAACAGATGGACACTAATAAGTTCCAACCACATCCAATCCAAGTGTCACAACTCAAGGTATATACCCAGCATAGATTTGGGGGCTTCTATTATCAGGCTAATGAAAAACAAATGAATCAAGCCACCTGAGTTTCAGGTTCTTGCGCAATTTCAGTTAGGTTTGATGAAATGGGCTTGGTTCCTGACAACTTTGATAAGCTGGGTATGTATTTCCAGCAACGCTTACGAACTCCGCTTATCTTCTTGGGTGCATCTGCAGCTGGTAATCCTGCACCAAATTTTTATATGTTCAGACCAAAACATTAACAATTTGCACTTCAAATATAAGACTACTCTTCAGAGAGCATACAAATCCTCAATGGCAGGCATATAGATGAAAAGACGAGGCTCATTACGAGCATTTTCTCCACACAACGTACGGTGAGAGAAAGCAGACACAAATATGTAGATAATATGATGAAAAATCACCGCAGATTTCCACCAATCACAAGTTTAAGTTGTTTAACACATTATTCCGGATTGTTACAAACACAAGAAAAATTCAGTGAAGGTACTCTTCGACTCATGCTATAAAATAACCAAGATAATACATCTTCGATTCCTATAGATGTGGAACAGGCTAGATGAATTTTTTTTCATATGTAAAGAGAAATCGTGAAACATTGAACAACTGCTCACTGAGATTTCACACACAAGTCAACAATCCAGAACTCCAGACAGACTACAATCGCGATTAACTAGATCCGCTCCTAATTATGACAATGATAGAAGGATATCTATTCATATGACTCAGAAGAATTTCTCGTATTTGGACGAAAGCTCAGCATAATTATTTAGTGTTTAAACTTAATTAACTGGTCTCAGTTACCATCAACAATCAACACTGAGAGTGCTCATCAAGTATTGCAAAGCAAGCAAGAAGATGTTGGCGGTATCTTTGATAGAGGAAACAACACTGAACAATATGCAATCCAATCAGGCAGTTCAGAGAAAATTCATGCCTCAGACCATGACCAACAACATAAACCTATGCTCACATATTCAAGATCTGCACTAAATCTGCTTTAATCACAGATACTTTTACTATTGAGTTCAAGCAACTTATTGTTAAAATGAGCTTAAAAAAATCTGATTCATTTTAGAATATCAGGAAGCAAAAGGGATCTTACCTACTATTATATCAAATGATAACATAAATGTTAAAGTGTTTAAGGCTGATAAGTAGAAAAAGTCCGTTTAAGCTTGTTAAGTAGTAAACAAAGATAAAAAAAACTAGAGTTGGCATTATTAAAATCAAATTCAGCTCAAAATTATTGCTTCTACTATCTCGATTACTTGCCTATTATATATTCATATATGAAACTTTCATCAAAACCTAAACATGTTTAAAAATTATTTCATAGATTTTTGTGATTAACCATTTTTAACATCACTAATCTAAAAATATGATTTTTTTAAATCCTTGAACTTCATATGGTACTCCATTATAATTTAGCAACCACCATATAAAATTACAAAGGGCAAACTTCAAAAAAGTACCATGTGGCTTCACTCATTTGCAAAACGGGGTCTGAGAAATTCTTTTCTGCAAAATGGGGTCTGTTGTTTCAAAAAATTGGGAAAAATAGGATTTTCAATATTGAATTATGTCACGATGATGGATAGTCTTGTTCGTTTTTATCCAAAATTTTGTGTATTGGTTAATAAAAATGCAATACACATCGGTGATAATTTTTGAAATTTTTTAAATAATGCAAATATTTTTTTTAAATTAAAATATGATGATAAGCTTTAAAAATAAAAATATCTGAAACTTACTCAAATCGTGACGTATAATTTTTAAATAATAAGGTTAAATTATGAGAATGTCGAATTGATTAAAATATTTTCTATAACATCACTATTCTGGTTGAAAAGGTATTTTTTTTCCTCTTTTAGCCAATTTTTTGAAACCACAAACCCCATTTTGCAAAATAAAATCTCTCAGACCCCATTTTGCAAATGAGTGAAACCACATTGTACTTTTTTGAAGTTTTCCCAATTACAAATGGAATCGGTATGATATAATCTTTATCTGGTGATAGATATTTTCCACCCAAAAATTATTTGTGCCTTTCTTACACTTCTTAGATTGCAGTGTACCAGCAAATGGTATGATTCTGTGATAACATAGCACAAAATTTGCTCTTCAACAATCCCTCCAAACAAAGTCATTTCCTTGGTATCCTCCTCCCAAGTACTTGCCGAGTGCACGAGTCTGTTTGATGATACATGTGACCAAAGGAAAGCAGATCTCACTTGGGGATAAAGAGAAAAGAAAAACAAATTGCCTATTATGTATCCCCTGTGGAGGAAGACAGAAAAAAAAAAACTTGTTCTCTTCGAGGAGGTAATGGATGGCTCCTTTTCCCTGAAAATCAAGAGCGGTTGTTTTACTAATGGGAAAGATACATTAAGACTCAACAATACTCCAGATGTTCAAATTCTGAATTTATGAGGTGGTTCGATCAGTTTCTGCATGTTTAATCGCATCCTCATATGGAATCCCTACACAAAACTGCACGTGATAGGTAGTCAGTTGTGCTCTCGCATGATCCTCGAGTAACCATTTTATGCTGGTTGGAGTAACTAGGATTACTTTGATCGATCGTCCTTCAATTAGGGTAAGGCTGCACTTGCTGAAAACAAATTCTTGGTGGAAGAACAGATTGCCTTTGGCAGATATGGATAACAGATTGCCTTTGGCGGATTAAGATATTTATCACATTTCATCTGAAAGGGGCATTTATGCCAAAAATCATGTGCAATGGCTTGCTTACAAAAAAAAATAGTATGATTGATCCAATTAATTTAAGGCAACTATGGTATTGCAATAAATATGACACCAGGTATAGTCCCTTTGGTTCGTAAGGATAATATTGGTGTTATTGGCAAATCTAAGTATGAAATGATCGATGAACTTTGAAACAATGTTTTAAAACTCCCCGCCTAGCTCCGCCTAGCGCTATTTTGAGGCCCGCCGCCCGACTTTTCATTCCTCGGGCGCTATCAGGTGCTGGACCGACATATTGCCGCCTAGGCACCGCCTAGTCCGATTTTTTCTGCCTAGGCATCGCCTAGTCCGATTTTTTGCCCAATTTTTAAGATATTGATTCCAATAATAATTGTAGTTCAATTTTCTCAATTAAAAAAGGTAGCACAATTGGTAAAACTAATGTACAACAAAATATTTTCACCATACAATTTTCATTTTGAATCTCAAACCGAGAAATAGTACGCTGTAAACCGCAAAAAAATTAGTGAGGATATTTGTTTTTAAGGAATTGATTTTAATATTGATGTGTTTTTATGTAAAAATTAACTAAGACTTGTGTTTTCATATGCTAAACTATGTTTTTTATAAAATATTATTGTATTATAATTAATTTTTTAGTTGAATTTATAATTTTATCTATTAATAATTATAAAAAATATAAAATTTACAAATCCGCCTAGGCCCCGCCCAGGCGTTCGAAGCCTCGGCCGCCCGACAAGCCCCTAGCGCTTTTTAAAACCTTGCTTTGAAATATGAGTTTTGCAAGAGTATGGGTAAGGATAACATGTGGAATAGAAGGCTTGTTTGACTCTATTAAACCCCGTCAACGTTATCTACCTTTCACCTCTACTGGTAAAATTTCCGTGCCTTCTTAAACTAGCATCTACATTTCTAATACATATAAAGATCAATTTAGGCTCGCTATCTTGGATAGCACTTATGGAACTACTGAATATATGTTTCAGCCAGCTAATGACAATCTGAAGGTGTGTTGTCATGGTGATAAATGTGAATGTTTTTATGGAACTCTATTTAAAGAATGTTTAACATCTTCAAATCCAATACAACAAACGTTCGATTTGAAGTAATAGATACTTTAGATTGAAAATCTCCCTCATGTTGTTTGAGGATGTATTGGATTTTAAGACATTAAACTTTCTGTAAAAAGAGCACGCAAAAACATTCAGACATATTCACATGACAACACACCTTCGAAATATCAAAACCAGACCGAAACAAATCTTCGCTAGTTCCATAATCCCTATCAAGGATAACGGGCGTAAATCGATCTTTATATGCACATCATAAATATAGATTCTAGCTAGAGAAGACACAAAAATTTCACCAATATAAGTGAAAGGTAGAGAGCATTGACGAAGATTTAAACAGACGCAAAACAAATCGTCTATTCCATAAGGAATCTTCCCCCATACTCTTGCACAACTTAACTCATAAATCAAGTTTATCAATCATTTCATACTCAGATCTACCAATAACACTAAAATTGTAAACATGAACCAAAGGGACGATACTAGGTGTCATACTTATTGCAAGTGACAATAGTTGCTCCGAATTGATTAGATCAAAGGTGGATGGGTAGGTTAACGGAAGATTCAGTGTTTCGACAGTCCTATCAAGAGTTTTAACTCAATTGAAGGGCCGGTGATCAAAGTAGTCAATTTTATTCCAACTAGCATAAAATAGTTACGAGAGCACAACTAACAGTCAATCAAATGGGGCTTTGCCATTTTTTGGAGCAATGAGCTTGTGCAGTTTTGTGTAGCAATTGCATACAAGGATGTGAGTAAACATGCGGAAACTCATCAACCACCACAAAAATTCAATTATTGAACATGAAAAGTATTGCAGAGTACCAATGTATCGTTCCCATTAGTGAAATCGTTGCTCTTGACTTTTAGAGAAAAGGAGTATTACCTCCTTGAAGAGAACAAGTTTTTCCTTGTTTTCATCGAGAGGCGAGACATCATAAGCAATTTGTTTTTATTCTCTCTTTCTCCCGAACTGAAATCTGCTTTCCTTGGGTCATATGCATCATCAAACGGGGCTTCTACGCTCGAGCCAGTACTCGGGGGGAGGACATCAAAAAAATTGCCTTTTCTTGGGGGATTATTGACGTGTTGATGAGCAAATTTTGTGTTTGTTATCATTGATAGAAGACGCAACACCGATATGCAATCCAATCTGGCAGTTCAGAGAACATGCATGCCTCAGACCATGACAAACAACATAACAATATGATCGCCTATTCAAGATCTGCACTAAATCTGTCTTTTTATACATATACTTCTACTATTGAGTTTAAGCAAGTTATAATAAAAAATGAGATAACAAAAATCTGATTCATCTTAGAAAAATCAGAAAGCAAAAGAGATCTTACCTATTATATAACAATTGATAACAGAACTATGTATCAACTGACTTGATAAAAGCTTCATTTTTAGTAACAGGAAAGACAAGTAAACAATTAATAATCAACACACACAGTAGCCTGGAAATAACACTTCACACCCTGATATCAAAGTATACCTAATCTTCCTCGAAGTTGAACATCTAATTGCTAACAAAGTGAAAGATTCATAGTATCAGGGAAGCAGAATCCCATCTAGAGTAAATGTTTCTCACATCTTTCTACATTTTCCACGTCAAATTCTTAACAAAGTGAAAGATTCATAGCATCAAATTCCCACATTTTTCAGAAGCAGCAATAATGGGCAACAAATCACATTGTTTAAAAAGTTGATAACAGAATCAAGTTATAATACAGACCTCCTTTGTGTGCAATACCCCAGGCTTTCCCGTGTCTACCATCCTGCAATATATCACTCCCAGTTATGAAATTGACATAAATATATTCTGCCCTAAACCCTAAGTAAAATCAATTAAGACTTAACAGGAAAAGGAAATAAGGAAAATAGAAAAGCAAAAACCCTAACAATTATGTTACCCAGTTCTCGCATCAACAACTAACCAGAGAAACGGACCTTATAGAGATTGATTTTGGTGATCTCATAAGATACATATTTCCAATGAGATTTGGCCATGTGGTATCCGATTCCCCAATTGGGTAAGAACTGGGCGACTTCGAAGAGATTCTTTCTCTTCTTTCTCTTGGGTTTGCTCGAAGCCCAAGTATTAGGAGTAGCAGTAGTGGGCGAAGAAGATGTGCTGAAGCTTTGGAGAAAGTTATACGATAACCTAAATAAGCTTTGATTAGTAGTTGAAGCTCTGTTTACGAGACTTGCCGCCATTGTCGAAATGGCTCCGAAATGGGTTTTATTGTATTTTCAGCGATTGCGGGATTTTGGCTGAAGAGGAAGAAGAAGAAGAATGATAGCTATTTATACAATAACCCCTGTGTATTGGTGTATTTATATTTCTGCCATTAAATAGTGTAATTTAGCTTTTGAATAAAATGCAATCAAAGAGTATTTTAGCACTTATATTACATTGTTATAGTTTGATCTGAACTTACTATAATTGATGATTAAATTCGAAAAGTTGGTTGTAAAATTTATTCTTGATCACGTAATAGTTTGAAGTTGATCAAAGTTTCGGATATAAATATCGATTATTCTTTTTATTCAACTATTGACTTTATTTTTCAAGATTGTAAAGAATGCTATTATCATTTATCGACGGTTTATATTTATAGACATACGAATCAGAATATAGCAAGTGATTTTTCATCGAAAAGGGAGTATGGTTTCATAAATGATTAGACTCGCTTCTAATTTTGATGTAAGGACGTGTATTCAATGCTCACAAAATTTCAAGTATTTTTTATTGATTAATAACTAGAATGAAAAATAATACTTCATCTTATTCTAAATAAAAGATCTTTTAAATTTTTCATAAAAACTAATAAGATATGAATTATGCAATTAAAAAGACTAAATTATCCTTCATAAAATTCTCTTTCTTTATAATTACCAACTTATAATCTCAACAATACTGAATCTCTTTCCTAATTAATGTAAGGGTAAATTAGAGAAATAATGATAAATATTACATTAATAATCTAAATAATCACTTATTTACAACTAAAATAAAAAAAAAATTAAAAGATTATTTATTTGAAATCGGATGACTACAAATTTGAATTTTTAAACCGTATGGATAATTGATATGTGTTGGTATAAACAACTACATCCCTGAACTTCATTGTTACCGCTATGTTATAATGTTAGCAGTAAAAGATATTGAAATTTGCATAAGAATAAGATTAGAAAAAAAACTATAGCTTACAAAAAAATTGTAAAATTTAAAAAAGTACCGTGTGGTTTCACTCATTTATAAAACAAGGTTTGAGATTTTTATTTTTGCAAAATGGGGTTTGTGGTTTTAAAAAATTGGACATCGCCATGAGCTGCGGCCCCGTGGACCCTCTACTGAGGGCGCTGCCCCCGGAACCCTGAAATCTAAATATCATGATAGAACCCGCACTTCGCACTTTCCCGACTTGTTCGATAAAATATTATGATCGTATTGGTCAACTAATTGATTCAATTACACTAAAATACTAACATTCAACCATTCTCCTTTTAAATCTGAAATAAAGACTGAACATGAAAAATGATTGAATCCAACCATTTTCCATATGATATATTATCTAACCAAAGTAAGGTTTTCAATATTCCAAAAATCCCATTTTGAGGATAAATATTATATTAATATTGTATTTTATTTTATTTTCTATTTATTTTAATTCCTTTGTTAGTTTTGGTGGTTGGAAATTAGAAATGATTTAAAGTTATTAATATAATAATAAAAAAATATTAAGGGAATTTAATATCTGGAATGAAAAATGTAGAAGATGGTTGGAGAAAAATACTGTATATGCTGTAAAAAGAAGTTTGGAAAATAGAAAATGGTGAATATGGTAAGACTACGTCTGATATGAAAGAATGTAATCGTGAGCGAAATGATATTTACATGTTACATCCTTGTTATGTAATTAATCAACATCATTGCGAAAGCTAATGAGGTGTATTCGTCTTTGGCGGAGTAGGTGAACGTAATCGTGAGCGAAATGATCTTTAAATGTTACATGTAAATGAAAGAATCTAAAGTAAATAATGAAAAAAAATTACCTAGTAAAAAATAGTTCCAGTCTATGGTCAAATGAATGTATCGCCGTGAGAGTTGGTTTAACGGCCCTCACTACAACAAAATAATGCCATATTCTCTTAAACTATTATTCAAATCACTTGAGAATGACTGCCCTCACTATAGCTCCAGTTCATATTTCAGAAGTTATAAAAAAAGCCTAATTCCGAGATATAAATGATCAAGACCTACTCTTAATTTTAGTTTGCTGATAGATCAAACAAATAAGATTAGTACTTAAAATTAAATTTCAGTGTAATTATCCAATACGTCAAATCCCATGAAGAATTGGCCGCTGGAATTTTCAACAAGATTTATTTGGAATTTAATGCCTTAGAGCCGGACTTTGGAAACCCCACATGATAATGTTTATTTCAGCTCATCTTTGAAATTCAAAATATGCTTCAATTATTTGTAGTTTTACTATCAATGTCCATTCAGAAGAGATTTAATGGCAAAAAAGAAAAAAGATGAGATCTAATAATAGCAAACTATGCATCGCAGCAACATGAAGATTTGATTTTTTTAACATGCATCTCAAATTTAGAATCAGCATGTTTGGAAGAAATATTATACTCTCCCTATGATCAACGATTGTTCACTCTCCATCTCAACACAATAATTAACAAGCAAGTGAAAAAATACGGGAAATTTTACTACTAAAGTCGATAGTTGACAAGCAAACTACATCAATTACCCTTCTTATATTCCAACTCCATGCAACCCATTTCAAATTAAAAACACAATACATAAACCAGCAACTAGAAGTTGTGGTTTCAAAAACTAATATTCCTCTTCTTGATACTCTCCCTCTTCATCTTCATACCCTTCCTCATCAGCAGTTGCATCCTGATATTGCTGATACTCGGACACCAAATCATTCATATTGCTCTCAGCTTCAGTGAATTCCATTTCATCCATGCCCTCCCCCGTGTACCAATGCAAGAAAGCCTTTCTTCTGAACATAGCTGTAAATTGCTCGCTCACCCGCCTAAACATCTCTTGAATAGATGTCGAGTTTCCTATGAATGTCGATGCCATTTTAAGACCAGTGGGAGGGATGTCACAGACAGTTGATTTCACATTGTTGGGGATCCACTCAACGAAATAGGAAGAATTCTTGTTCTGCACATTCAGCATCTGCTCGTCGACTTCTTTTGTGCTCATCTTGCCTCTGAACATGGCTGATGCTGTGAGATAGCGGCCGTGCCTTGGATCAGCGGCACACATCATGTTCTTTGCATCCCACATTTGTTGGGTGAGCTCTGGAACCGTTAGAGCTCGGTACTGCTGCGATCCACGAGAGGTAAGGGGTGCAAATCCAACCATGAAGAAGTGAAGACGAGGGAATGGAATCAGATTCACTGCCAATTTCCTCAGATCGGAATTCAATTGACCAGGGAACCTCAAACAGCAGGTAACTCCAGACATAGTTGCAGATATCAAATGATTCAGATCACCAACTGTAGCAATATTGAAAAACAAGATCAACACCGAAAATCCAGATCTGTACAATTTAAGAGATCAAACAATAAATTACTAAACAGAAACTTACAGCTAGGAGTGGTGAGCTTAAGAGTGCGGAAGCAAATGTCATACAAAGCTTCATTATCAAGAACCATACACTCATCGGCGTTTTCCACAAGCTGATGAACGGATAAAGTGGCGTTGTAAGGCTCAACAACAGTATCAGAAACCTTAGGGGAAGGGAAAACAGAGAACGTCAACATCATCCTATCAGGATATTCTTCCCTAATCTTAGAGATCAACAGCGTTCCCATTCCAGATCCAGTACCACCACCAAGAGAGTGACAGACCTGAAACCCTGCTCAACCAAATCAACTCATAAATAAACCCCTAAATCGACACTTGAAACATACTATTGAACAGATCTACAGATAAACACGGAATAACTAATAGAATCATACCTTGTAAGCAGTCACAATTCTCAGCCTCCTTTCTCACAACATCAAGAACAGAATCGATTAGCTCAGCGCCTTCAGTGTAATGTCCTTTGGCCCAGTTGTTACCAGCACCAGACTGGCCGAAGACAAAGTTATCAGGGCGGAAGATCTGGCCGTAAGTACCAGATCTGATGCTATCCATGGTACCAGGCTCCAGATCCATAAGAACAGCACGGGGAACGAAGCGGCCACCGCTGGCTTCGTTGTAGTAGACATTGATTCTCTCAAGCTGAAGCTCCGTATCGCCGGTGTAGCGACCGGTGGAATCGATGCCGTGCTCGGCGCATACGACCTCCCAAAACTTAGCTCCGATCTGGTTGCCGCACTGGCCGCCCTGAATGTGGAGAATCTCACGCATTTTCGCAGATTCAAATTTAAAAAAAAAGGGAGAGAGAATTGAGGGGTGAGAAATTAGGGATGAGGTGTGGATGAAAATGTGGTTATTATATATAGAGAGAGAGAGGGGATAAGGGTTCAACGGCTCTTTTGTTTTTCGAAAAAATTAAATAGAAAATGATCTTTTCTGATTCTGTAACCAGGGTTTGCTTTTGCTGGCCTATGCCTGCCATTTCATTTTTTAGTAGTAAATCTAACAGTAACGGTTATAATAATAGTATAATTTTGAATTTTGAATTTAGGGATACAGCTGGAAGCAAACAGCTTCGGGGTTAGCACTACGGCGCCGTTTAAGGGCTTGTCGGACTCGCCAGCTGTGCATACGTAAGTTGTAACAGTTGCTAGTTGCTACATAATTTTAGTTAGGGACAAATTAATTCTCCCAATTAAAACCAATTTAGTTCTCATAATTTTATTTATCCAATTTCCAACATTATTATAATAACTGTGTACAGTTTCAATTATAAGATCTGCAGTTGTTATTAAATATTAGGTGTTAGGTGATGCTACTTAATTACTAATTGATTGACATCATGATGGTTATTAGGCATCCATACATGTGGCCAGCCATAGGCATATATCATAATCCACCTGCTCAACATTTTGTATCTGCTATGGTAATGATCCACGATCACCCTAACAATTAATCTATTGGCAATAAATTAACATCTACGAGACTTTATTTTTATTTTTTGTTTAGAAAAGCATCCAGAATGAAGATGTAATTGTGATGAAGTATTGGGTGCATTTGTTTGTGAGTGTCCAGTGAGAAGGCCCAGCCAGTACAGGCCCAGCTTTTAAAAGATGGTCTTGTACAGCTAAAATACGGGGTTGATCCAGCCATAATCTGTAAAAGTCCAGTGAAATTAGGAATGAGCCCAATGAATTGTATTTATATGGCAGGCTAACATGAATTGTATTAGGAATGAGCAGTTCATGTATAAATATAAGTAAGAAATATACATAATGCTATATATATATTGGGTGCTTTCTATCGTTACTTTATTTTTTATAAATTATTCATTACTTTACACTTTTTCACCATAGGATGAGTGGTGGTTATGTTAATCTAATGGTGAAAAAGTCAAAGTAATGGTTAAACAAAGTAACCATAGAATATGCCTATATATTGATATGTTTTGTAATCTACACTAAAACCTCCATAAATTAATATTTGATAAAATAATATTATCGTTAAAAAAATATTTTTTTCTGGTCCCGACTTGAGTCATTTATATTAAAATAATATTCTAATTAAATGCATTAGATTATAATTAAGATAAAGCATTAAAAACCCCGAAAAAAATGTAAAGTAGTAATTATTAGAATAAATCACGAACTTATATATAATTCTAGACCAATAACTATTTTTTTTAACATATGAATCTATAGTTGATTGTTTTTTCTTCCCACCAAAATCAAAGGTAATCTCATCTTTAACTTTTTGAAGAGTGAATGCAATTTTTGGAATATTTTGTTAATGTTGTATCAAATAGTTTAATAATGTAGTCATTGCTTGAAATACCTCATTTGACGACACATGTGGAACAATGCTACTATCATCTTGTTTAGGATTATTCTTATCATCATTATTCATCACAGATTAAATGATCTCTTCCTCTATAGGTAATTCCACAATACAAAGTACTCTCTAAAATAATAAATTTTTATTTATCGATAAATGAATATTTTATACATTTATCAATAAATTAATAATTTTGATAAATGAATATTTTTTTCTGATCCCAAACATATGCATTTATAGAGGTTTCACTTGTATGAGATTGCCATATGTCATTTATTAGAATTTTGATGTAATATCAATTAAGTATAAGTATATATGAAATATTCATAATTTGACAAAAATTTTAATAAATCTAAATATATGTTTGTTCTTTTTCTTTTATATATTTTATTGCGTAAGTTCGAAAATAGTCCCAACCCTTCTCCATCCCGTCTTACTCCAAATCTAAAAAATTTAAGACAGACTGGAGTAACTTTGATATAAGCATTTTTAGATAAAAAAAATCAATAAGTTCGACCAAACTGAGCACATGATCCAATACCCACATACATCATATCTGAAAGAGTAGCAGTCTTGATCGAGAGATAATAATGGTTCATGTATAACAAATATAACAAAGTGTTTTAAAGCAATTGTTCATGGTATATTTGAAGGTTCATGTATATTCATATTAACAATACATTTGGTAACTATTACCAATTTGGTTAATGTCGCATTAAAAGTGAAAAATTTAAAACAAAAACTTAAAAAGCATGTAATCCAATGATTTTCCTTAACCAATTGTTCAACAATATTTTAATTTGATTTTGTGTTGTTGTATATATACATGTGTTCATCACTCCACAAACCAAACATAAATTTCTATCAAATTAATGTAAGAATATTTGTGACCTATGTGTCTCTCGGCTTAATATAATCATATTAAATATTCAATGATTCTAATATAAAAGATGACATCGTGATGGATCGGTCTCGATTAAAGTATTAATATGGGTGAATCGATAACCCCCATTTCTTCCCTAATTATATTATATTAGTACTCTTCTCTATCATTAGTATATATATAAGTGCATATAAAGTTTATTATATCTAATAAAAATAAAATAAAAGTGTGCATGAATCTGTTTGTATATATATGACATGGCAATCCATTTTGATGGTTATAAAAGTAGCGGATAATGAATATTAAATAAATAATTAAACATTTTTTAATTACAGAAGCATGAATTGATAAAAACTAAATACCATTAAAATAAATAAATAAAAGCATTTTTTTTTGTTTTTTAGTGACAAAAACTAAATATCATTAAAGTAGCATGAATTAATAAAGCATCAGTTCAATATTTTGCATATATAAATATGTGATGTTTTCATTATTGAAAATACATACGTACACTAAACAAAATCACTTAAGAAGAATATAAGTTTATTATTTTGGTTCTTTGTCCATCAAAAGAAATCATAAAGGTGAAAGATTTACGGGAGAAGAATATCAAGTTAACCACTCTAGCATGGATTAAGGTAATTCTTATTTTTTACTTATGAATATAAATATATGGGGTGATTTAATTCAAATCTAGAGATGAATTCATAATATAAATCATCAATAAATTAAAGAAATTATTTTACATTTGGTATCAGAGCCAAACTAGATTTGTTTAATTCACCATTATTAGTTTATGAGTTTTATAATGATCACTATTATGATTTGATATAAAGGAATGTTTTCTATTCTTTAATCAAAAGTTTTATATAAAAAAATATTTTCCTCTCTTTATTTTTTTTAAATTTATATGAGAAAACATATTAAAGTTTAACAAAATTAAGAATAAGTGTATCACATTATTACTCATAGTAATGCTTCCACTTATTTATAAAATTGGATAATGGTGCTATAAAATGATAACACAATATAAGAAAAATAATTACTCATTAAAAGGTTTAATGTTTATACAGTATATAATATATTAGTAACCAAAGTGACATTATTATATTAAGTATAAATATTTAAATAAATAAAAGAATTTATCTATTGATCATAATTAAAGTGTATAAAAAATGACATAAAAGTTTGATTGAACAATTATTTTATTATTACTATATTATTGGAGATCACTCAAAGGTAGATCATTGTACATAATAATAATAATATGAAAAGAATTAGTTATTTATGTCATAAGTGAATAATATGTATACCCAAAGATAACATAGTTATTTGATTTATGAATAATTTTAATAATTATTAAATTATATTTTGGCACAACTAAAAGTTATGTATTTAAGGTAACTAAAATAAATGCTTCAAGGCAAAAATTATATTTTATGAATCTATATTATAGACTCGAAGCACTAACTTGTAAGTGTGTATAAATGTTGCAGTTTCATCAAATTTGTTTGCATCCGCTAACACTATTGTGAAGTTCAATGGGCAGAACTATGCAGAATGGTCCGAACAGATCCGCTTTACACTGGGTGTGATGGCATTGGATCTAGCAATATTGGCAGATGAGGATCCCTCAGCCATTACAGTTGATAGCTCTGAAGTCAAAAAATTTCGATATGATATGTAGGAGCGATCAAATAGGCTGAGTTTGAACCTTATGAGAATGATGATGGCGGAAAGTTTCAAGCCGTCAATGCCTAAAACGGAGCGAGCAATGGAGTTCATAGAGAAAATCAAGGAGAGTTAACAATCGGAATTGGCTGACAAGTCAATTGTAGGAAGCCTAATGAGTGAGCTGACTACAAAGAAGTTTGATTGGTCTCAACCATTTCATGATCATGTAACACACATGTCAAACTTGGCATCAAAGTTAGTGACCCCAGGTATGGAAGTACATGAATAGTTCTTGGTCCAATTCATTATGAACTCCTTACCTGTTTTAGCCAGTTCCAGGTGAATTACAATACCATTAAGGAAAAATGGAACTTTAAGGAATTGAAGGCTATGTTGGTTCAAGAGGAAGGGAGATTAAAGAAAATGAGGGATCAAGTTGCTAACCTTGTAGGTCATGGAAGTGCCAGCACCAGTAAAGGAAAACCAAGTAAGAATGGTAAAAAGAAGAACAAGTCTTTCATTAAAGGACCTGAGAGTCAAATTCGTAAAGAAAGAAAGTGTTTCTTCTATAATAAAACAGGAAACTTCAAGAAATATTGCCTTAAACGAAAGGCTTAGTTTGAAAAGAAAGGTAAACATTTATTTTTGTTTGCTTTGAATAAAACCTTATAGAAGTGCCTGGTAATACTTGGTGGTTAGATTCTGGTGCATCTACTCATGTGTCTCATATTGAGCAGGGATTCAGTTCGATCCAGCCCATAAGAGGAGCTAAACAGTACTTGTTCATGGGAAACAGGATGAAGGCACAAATTAAAGGCATTGGGACTTATAGATTGGTCTTAGACATTGGCTGTCGTGTAGATCTTGAAGGATGTCTCTATGTACCTGAATATGCTAGAAATCTTATTTCTGTTAGTAGACTTGACAATAAAGGTTTTAGAGTCAATTTTGGAAATGGTGTATTCTCATTGTATCGAAATAATTACTTTTATGGAAATGGTACTTTGAGTGATTGACTTTATAAATTCAATCTTAATCCAAAATTCTTTGAATCCTTGTATAACATTGAAAGTCGAGGCATTAAGCATAGTGCATCTAATGAAAGTTCTGCTTTATTGTGGCATCAAAGGTTAGGTCTTGTTTCCAAAGAAAGGATTATGAGGTTGGTGAATAATGAAATTCTTCCTTAATTGGATTTTAGTGCCTTAAATGTATGTATAGATTGCATTAAAGGAAAGCAAACTAAGCATATTTTAAAGAAATCTACCATAAGAAGCACTCAGCTTCTTAAATTAATACATATTGATATATGTGGCCCTTTTGATGCTCCTTCTTGGAGTGGGGAAAAATGCTTTATCACCTTTATTGATGACTATTCGCGTTATGGCTATACATATCTACTGCATGAAAAGTCTATGTCTGATCTACTGCATGAAAAGTCTATGTCTTAAATGTCCTAGAGGTATTCATTAACGAGGTAGAGATGCAGTTAGATAGAAAAGTAAAGGTAGTGAGATCCGATAGAGGTGGTGAGTTTTATGGAAAGTTTAATGAAAGTGGACAATGTCCAGGTCCATTTGCAAAGTTACTTGAAAGTAGAGGTATTTGTGCTCAATATACAATGCCTGGTACACCTCAGCATAATGGTGTAGCTGAGAGGCGGAATCGTACTTTGATGGAGATGGTTAGAAGCATGTTAAGTAAGTGTTTTTTACCCCTTTCCTTGTGGATATATGCATTAAAGACTGCAACATATGTGCTAAATCGGGTTCCTAGTAAAGCAGTTCCTAAAACTCCTTATGAACTATGGACGGGAAAGAAACCTAGTTTAAAGCATCTACGTGTTTGGGGTCCAGCAGAAGTAAGGCTATATAATCCATATGAAAAGAAGCTTGATTCTAGAATAGTCAGTGGATTTTTCATTGGCTATCCTGAAAAATTGAAGGGGTGTATGTTGGAAACAATGATCAGGAACAATAAATAATCCGGATCAGGTTAGAAGTAAATAAAACGCCTAAGTAAAAAAACACCTAAGTCACTTTATTCAGACATATAACCAAAACATCCAAAGTCCAAGTCAATTATTAAAGTGAAGACAATTACCTAAGTATGAAAGGAAATCATCCGGTTAGAATTTGGTAAGGAAACAAACTGCTAACTCCTTGTACAACAGCATCTGGAGGAAGACTGATTGAATAGCATCTGGATATCAAGAGAAAAAGTCATCCAGAAGACACAGTTATAAAGACGAAGGGAAAAGTTTTGAAAATAACTTTTTCCTCCATCTTTTTGGTCTATAGGTCAAAGATCCTTTCCCCATATGCAAGATAAAAGACAGCTAGCATACTTCTCAAAAAAGGACAGAAGGACTTACACAGGAAAGAGAACAAGGGAACAACCTTTTTCACGTAGACCAATAAGAAAGGCGTGTGGCACACATATTCCGGACTACTGGCGTAAAAGTTGGTGAATCACTAAAATACAAGGAAAATGATCACTGACAACTTTTCAGCCTCAGTCCTAAGGATTCAAAAGTTAAAATCTTTGTCTAACGGATTGATCAACGGCTCTAGAAGCACCATATATTACCTTATCAATGGTCAAGATTTAATTCAAGTTCAATAACCCACAAAGGCTACATTTATAATAGAAGCCTATAAAAGGGAAGCTTCACAAGTTGAGAAGGTGCTGGTTGATTTCAAGAAAGTATACACAAGAGAATACGCTAAAAGCAATCAGTTACTTAATCCATCCAAGAATTAAACCATTCCAAATCTGTTTGTGAAGATTCCTAAGTGATGTTATAAACTTGAGGAAGTCCAAAACCAAAACCTTTAAGAAAACAAAGTGTATAAATCTCCTACTTAGGTGAGTAGTGAGATTGGGATATAGCTTAAAGTTGGTGCTTTGAGTGGGATCTCCCGGTAGGACTCAGCTTAGGTTTGGGTAGAAATCTAAGTGGTATATCCTACTAAAGACAAGACGACTCAGCTAGGAGTTGGTGCTTTTAGTGGTATATCCTACATCCAGAAGGGGTTACCATCCGGAGACAAATCGTAAGGCTTGATTCCTGTCAGTTGGAAAGGAATCCACTAGTGCAAAAGCTCGAAGGAAGGAAACTTCGGGGACTAGAGTAGGCGGGGCCGAACTAGGATAAAATCCTTGTGTTTGATTTTCAAAATCTTTACTTACTTGCATTATTTTTTATATCTGCATTATCCAGATCCATTACATCCGGAACATAATCAAACATGTTACACAAAGACTTTTTAAAGTATGTTAATTCCGCGAAAAGGGGTCATTCACCCCCCCTTGCCTTATTTAGACCGCCTAAAGAATCCATCAGTAGTATGAATACCAGATACCCCAATCTAGTAAATAAATTGAAGAGGCTTGGGAAGGAGATCTCAGAAGTAGATATGGTCAAGAAAATACTCCAGAGTCTGACCAAGGAATGGGACAATAAGAAGACTGCCATTGAGGAAGCTCATGAATTAAACTTCTATAGTTATGATGAACTCATTAGTAATATTTTAACTCAAGAATTATCCTTGGAAAGATATAGTCAATAAGAGAAAAAGCCTGAAGAAAGAAAGAAAGAAGGCTATTGCACTCAAGGCAGATTTAGCCGGATCAGATAATTTACCAAAAGAATTAAAGTATAGTGAAGAAGATATGGCTATGCTGGCCAAGTATTTTGATAAATTCTTAAAGAAAAAGGATAGAAGGAGATCTAGAAGATTTGAATCAAGAAGGCCTAAGGAAGGCACCTCAAGAAGGGATAAGCCAAGAAAGGCTTTAGAAGAAAAGAAAGATCCAGAAAAAGATATTGCCTGCTTTAAATGTCGAGAAAAATGGCACTTCAGAACCAAATGTCCCAACCTAAAAAGGGAAAAGAAGTATAAGAAGAAAGCTATGGTGGCCACATGGAGCAACAGTGAAGAAAGTAGCAGTTCATCTTCAACAGAAGAAGAGGAGACTGTTCATTGCGCGTTCATAGCACTGACTGATATGAAAGCAGAGCAATCCGAAAGAAATTCATCCAAGCAAGATATTGAGCAAATTGGGGATTCATAATCAGAGACATTTAATACTGAGGTAAACACTCACTCTAATTCTGTTTCTAACCGTGATCTTGCTAGAGCCTTAAAGGTGGTAATCCACAATGTGAGAAAGAACACCAAAGCCATAAAATCCCTACAACGACAAGTTCTAGAGCTAGCTGAAGATGCTGAAGCAATGTCATAAGACATCAACCTGATGAGAACCACAAAGCATATGGATGTGGTGGAAGAGAATTTCCTAAGAAGTCTAGTTCAGATCTTAAGTGCTAACTTGACAAGGCTAGATAGGGAGCTAACCCTGATGAAGGAGGCATCCGGAAGGAAATCAAATCCTCCACAAAGAGGGAAAAATCAAGGGAGAGTAGGACTAAAAAATCCTAATCAAAAGAATCCAGTGCTCCCAAATCTAAAGGAAAGAAAAGTGAGCGAGCAACCTCAAGCACAAAGGTTCATATCTACTCAAAAGGGAAAAGCTAAGGCTGTATCAAATGAGCAACCTGCCAAGCAAAGAAAGATTTACAAAGTAGAAGTTGCACCTCTAACCAGCTTCCGGATACATTCTGGACATACCAGTATACAAGAAGCTGGATATGTTGGAAACTATAGAAAGGAGGATCTAAAGAAGATCCATAAGAAGTAGGAGCAAAGCAAACCCATCTCAAGGTGCAGGTTTTATGGGAAAAATAACCATATTACTAAATTATGTAGATTAAAAAATGTTTATTATGATATATATCCTTGGCCTGAAATGGTTGATAACCAGAGATGAGCAAATTTGATTGGGTACCCAAACCCTCTTGATCTATTTTGCAGGTATGCCTTAGATCCACAGTAGATCAACATACATGGTACATTGACAGTGGATGCTCAAGGTACATGAATGGTGATGAGAAAGCCTTCATCACTTTATTCTGGAAGAAAGGTGGAAAAGTAAGCTTTATAGATAATGAAAAAGGACAAATCATTGGCCTGGAACCATTGGATCTGAAATAAAGATAGAAGAAGTCTCTCTAGTTGATGGAATGAAGTTCAACTTGCTTAGTGTAGCACAACTCTGTGATAAAGGAAAAAAGTCACCTTTGACTCCGAAGGATGCTCAATCTATGATAGAAGAAGAAATTCAAATGCGGAAGATCTAACTCTGGAAGTTGAGAACACTGGAGAAAAAGAAGAAGCGCAGATTCAAGATTCCTTCCAGATCAAGAAGTACAAGGAAGAAGATGAAGGAATTAATTTTAACTCAGAAATTCCATAAGGTTATCTTAATCACCATAAGATAAACTTTATAGATAGTCAATAAGAAATTGAAGTAGTGGAGGAATAAGCTCCAGACCAGTATGAAGAACTTTAAAGAGGAATCCGAACTCACAGAAATCATCCGATAGAAGCCATTTTGGATGATGTCCAAAATCTAGTCAGAATCAGAGGACAACTCAATAGGATGATGAGCCACGCTGTTTTTTCTCTCTCATTGAGCCAAAGAAATTTCAAGATACTGAAGGAGATGAAAGTTAGATGATGGCAATGTAAGAAGAACTAGATCAATTCACCAGAAATGATGTTTGGGATCTAGTATGACCACCAAAAGGAAAGTCAATCATTGGCACCAAATGGGTATTCCGAAATAAGCTAGATGAATCCGGGGTAGTGGTAAGAAACAAGGCAAGATTGGTTGCCCAAGGCTACAATCAACATGAAGGGATTGACTTTGAAGAAACATTTGCCCTAGTAGCAAGATTGGAGGCGATCCGGATTCTATGTGCTTTTGGATCATTCATGGGATTCAAATTGTTCCAAATGGATGTCAAAAGTGCATTCCTCAATGGAAAAGCAATCGGATCATGTTTACAAACTGAAGAAAGCTCTATATGGATTAAAGCAAGCACCAAGAGCTTGGTATGAGAGACTCACTACGTTTCTTATATCAAAGGGATATGTCCGGGGTAAAGCAGATACAACTCTTTTCATTAAAACGAAGAAGGGTGATGTTATTCTAGTCCAGATCTATGTGGATGACATCATCTTTGGAGCAATAGATGAAAAGATGTGTGAAGAATTTAGCACTCAAATGCAGAAAGAGTTTGCGATATCTATGATGGGGGAACTTAATTTCTTCCTTGGTTTACAAATCAAGTAGAGTCCGGATGGGATTTTCATAAACCAATCCAAGTACACTAAGGACATCTTAAAGAAGTTTGAAATGGACAAAAGCAAGCCTATATCCATTCCAATGGGTTTAGATACAGTCCTATCCAAGGACTATGAAGGAGAAGATGTTGATCAGAAGCTATATAGATGAATCATTGGATCATTTCTATACTTGACAACTAGCAGACCTGACATACACTATGCAATTTGCTACAGTGCAAGATATCAAGCCAATCCTAAGGATTCACATCTAAAGGCAGTAAAGATAATCCTTAGATACATTCTAGGAACCACTGAAGTTAGATTATGGTATCCTAGTAATGGGAATTTCACACTCTAAGGCTTCACTGATACAGATTATGGCAATGCTACTTTTGAGAGGAAGAGAACATCCGGAGGTTGTCACTTTCTTAGAGATTGCTTGGTATCATGGTATAGCAAAAAGTAAACCTCAGTTGCTTTATCAACCACAGAAGCTAAATAGATGGCAGCAGGAAGTTGTGTAGCTCAACTCCTATGGATCAAGCAACAATTGGAAGATTATGGAGTTCAATCTGGATGTGTTGAAGTGATGTATGACAATAAAAGTGCCATTGATGTGTCAAAGAATCCAGTACTTTATAGCAGGATGAAGCATGTAAACATCATGCATCATTTCATCCGGGATCATATAATGAAGAAGGATGTTGCATTGGTATACATTCCAACCAAAGAGCAAAGAGCAGAAATCTTTACTAAGCTATTAAGTAAATATCAATTCAACAAGCCAAGGGAGTCAATTGGAATGTCCAATCCAATTTAAAGGCCAATCCGGAAGACAATTTGGGATTAGTTTAAAGCTCTATGAGTCAAAGAATCCAGAAAAGAAGAAGAAATTATGTTGACTCTGGATCTGAAAGAAAGACTATCAGTACAGCAGATAAAAAGGAAAAATAGCAGTAAAAGCGTTGAAAAGTAACTGCAAATATTTTGAATTTTAAACGTCCATTGGGAGGTACACCTGTAGTAAAATTAAATAGTTGTTTTAAAAATAAATCGTTCCCATTCTCCTGTTTAACCCCATTTACCTCCATCCTAAATATTTAACTGCCACACCATCAATCCAGTTAAACTTAGCGGCTTTCGAATTACCATTATACCCACACTTTGGAAATCCAATATAAACCCCTCAAATTTCCCCTTCTTCTTCAAGCAAGCAACTTACTATTGTTACGCTACAAATTTTTATCTCCAAACCCTAATTTTTTCAAACTTTCTCAAATGGCATACCCTTTCTCCATGAAACATCTTTATAGAGTCTAATCTCAAAGATAAAGACTTCATGCCCATAAACCTTGACTCAGTAGTTCCCACTGGCTAGTTGGGAGATAATTTCCTCTTCCAAACAGACCCATTCTCTAAACTCGTCGAGGATCAACACTTAGGGGATTTCTTGAAGATCAATTGCCCAACCTATCCAAAATTGGTGCATGAGTTCTACACCAATCTGAGAGCTAACTCCTACTATAATGGTCTCAGAACCAAAGTTCAGGGGAAGGAGATAACTATTACACCGGATTTCTTTAAGAAGCATCTAAATATGGAGATCGATGGAGTTCAGATGAGAACTGATAGAGATGAATTAAAGGTAAAATCTCATCCTCAAATGTTGCTTCCTGCTAGGTACTTTGGAGACAAGTTCTCCACCTATTGGCCACAAGCTCCAAGGATCTTGCAATATGTTCTTATCAAATTAGTCCTTATTCGGAAGGGATCCTTAACCACAATGTCTTCCTTCCAACACTGTATGTTATAGCACTGGGTAGAGTGTAAAGAGGTGAATATGCTAGTTTTGATCATCCACTTCCTCAGATAGTACATGAACTCCCACGGTGCCCTGATCACTAGAATCCTATTGGCAAATAAAGTAAATCTCTTCGGATTTAAGTCATCTAAGGGAAGGAGATTCTGGAGAAAAATTTCAAGAAGCTGACCTATGGAGAAACTCGGGATGAAGCAAAGGCCATTAAACTAAGGGATGAGAAAAAGAGTAGGGCCAGGAAGGCAGCAAATCTGGTTAAAGAAGCCCCTGCTCCTAAGAAGGCTAGAACCATCAAGCCTAAAGCACCAAAATAGCTGGCTCTTATTCCAGTTGAGAAAGACGATGAGGATGCCCAAACACTCACTCAACTGATGAATAAAAGCCTTGAGAAACCTAAGCTAAGGGGGAGGCTGATAAAGGTAGCAAATAAGAAGGGGAGAAATATGGAAACTCCAGGGGGTGATCATGGCTGAGGCTATTTTAGCCAGAAGAAGAAAGGTAGGAAAGACCTTGGATGAAATCTTGGCTGATAATGAAGAGGGTGAGGAGACTGGGGATGAAGCTCCGGAACCAAAGAGGAGGCAATTTACTAGAAAGGGTTAAAGAAGCCAACCAGAATTGTTATAGATAAGGAAGCTTTGAAGAGGGCTAAAGAAGCTGAATCGGCTAAGGCCAGGAAAACCAAGGGCAATCATGTTCCCAGATCTACTGAGGAAGTCACTCCAGATGATCCTCAGTATGAAGTCATAAAGGAAGCAATGAAAGATAATGACCGGATATATAAACTCACAACAGAAGTACCCAGAGGCTCTTTCGGTACCCAGGTTATTCTTATTGCTCCAACAGATCTAGAAACTCTTGTCCAGAATTTGAAAGCAGACTTATTTGTCTTCAAGCCCAAAACTGGACCACTTCTGGAAAATCTGCTCAATCTGGAAGTTGAGATCATCAATGAAGAAAATCTTAAAAAGGCATATGAAGAGGGTGTTGAGGACACTACCAACATGCCTGTGGAAGTTGTTAAAAGTCCTGAAAAGGCATCTGAAGGGAAGACTAAGGATATTTCCAGTCTTCCGGGGGTTATGGAGGTGGATGAAGGAGTGGAAGAAGCTGAAATCCCAGACATACCAGCCATTAAGGTAATTCCTACTCATAATTCTAAACATATTAATTTTGAGTTATCTGAAGAAATAGTTATGCCTAATGACAACTTGGATACACATGCTCAATATGTATCTAAGGAACCATAGTCCAACCCCGAACAAGTCATTTTAGTAGAGGGACTAGGTCTGGGAATAGATGAAAATGCTTCTAAAGTAGATTAAAAGGGCAACGCCAGTCCGAGAGAAAGATTGGATGAAAGGGAAGAAGAAGTGGAAGTAGAAGTGGAGGAAACTGAATAATCTGGTACTGAAAGCTCATCCGAATCTGAGGAAAGTTCATCTTCCAAAGATGCTCCTCTAAAGAAACTTGATGCTCCCAGTCAGTGTAGAATTGATAAACTAAGTATAGCATTGGAGATGATCTAGGAGGTTGCCCTTGAAAGACAGGAGAGCCATGTTAGAAAAATTCTTCAGTGTTAGTGTATAGTAAAAATCCTTGGAGAGCATGATTAAAGACAAGTCTTTAGCTCTAGATCTCAAGCAAGAACTGGGAGAAATAAAAGATCAGTCAAGGCTATAGGCGAGAAAGTGTAGGATTTGCCTTCAGTAGAACTCATTATAGAAGTTTCTCTATGAGCTAAAAATAGGTGTTGCAACAGCAAACCATTCTGCCAATTAAGCCAACACCGGGGCTACCAATAATTGCACAACCATAATGGATAAAATCACACCCTCCTCCTCCGAATTGGCAACAAAATTCAAGGAGTATCTAGGTTCCAAGTTTGAAAAATTGTCAAAATTCATGGCTGAGAAGGATGTAAATTCTAACATCACAAGCCTCAATGAAAAACAACAAACTATAGTGGACAAGCTAACTAAATTTATTGATGAAGGAATGCCCAAACTCCTTTCCAAATAGATGGAAAACATTGGAACGGTGTTTGCAAGCCAACTGAACGGACTGGACACAGCCATTAATAATCTCAAGGATGCATTTCACAAGGATCTCACAACTATTAATAACAGCATCCATAACTGTCGCCGAGATTTGGGCATTGAATTTGAGAAAGTGTAATCCAGCTTTTCCAACTTGTCCATCTCTGGATCTTCATCCTCACCGTCAATTCTGGAAAGCCAACTACTCCCAATACTTTAGGATCTTGTCCAACACATTGGGGACACAAGCTTCTGTGGACATAAAGGGATAGCTACACTCCTGAAGGCACTTTTCCCCTACTTTGATGAGAAGGATCGTGAACACATTCTAACTATGCATCCATACATCACAAAGTCATATAACTAACTCCGAAAAGTCTTCGAGCCCCTGCATCTAACTCTAGCCACAGTTAATACTATCATCGAGCGCAGAAGATATGGAAATCTGGATTATTCCATATACTCAAAGGCATGGCAGGAGAGCTGGGATGGTAAGACCTATATGGTTATAGACCTCCAAGCTGATGTAAACAAAAATGGGAGAGAATAAAAAGGGGGAGGATAAAGCTGAAACTGAAAAGGGGGAGAGGGGCAAAGGCAAGGAGAAGAAAGGCGAAGCATCCCGAAAGAAATAAGTTGTAACAGAAATAGCTATGTAATAATTGTAATAGATAGAGTTATTTTTCACTAATGTATTTTTGTAACATGTAATCCAAAACTTCAATGATGTTAACTATTGTTAACAGCAGAAGTATGTATAGTGAAAAATTACTGCAAAAAATTACTTCTAAAGTACAATCTGTAATTGTACTATAAAATCCTTAGAAGCTATAATTGAAAAATGTTGGGGGAGTTAGGGATGCTAAAATAATGGGGGATTAAAAATTGTAAATGATTAAGTATCAAGAATCATACTTAGATCATAAAACCCCTTTCCTTATGCTTAGATGACTTAGGTTTTTATTTCCATCAAACAGGGGAGATTGTTGGAAACAATCATCCGAAACAATAAATAATCTGGATCAGGTTTGAAGTAAACAAAACACCTAAGTACAAAAAGACCTAAGTCACTTTATTCGGACATATAACCAAAACATCCAAAGTCCTAGTAAATCATTAAAGTGAAGACAATTATCTAAGCATGAAAGGAAAGCATCCGGTTAAAGTTTGGAAAGGAAACAAACTGTTAACTCCTTGTACAATAGCATCCGGAGGAAGACCGATTGAATAACATCCGGATATCAGGAGAAAAAGCCATCTAGAAGACACAGTTATAAAGACAAAGGGAAAATTTTCGAAAATCACTTTTTCCTCCATCTTTTTGGTCTACAAGTCAAAGATCCTTTCCCCATATGCAAGATAAAAGACAGCTAGCATAATTTTTAGAAAAGGACAGAAGGACAGACATAGGAAAGAGAAAAAGGGAATAACCTTTTTCACATAGACCAATAAAAAAGGCGTGTGCCATACACATTCCGGACTACTGGCGTAAAAGTTGGTGAATCACTAAAATACAAGGAAAATGATCACTGACATCTTTTCAGCCTCAATCCCAAGGATTCAAATAGGTCAAAATCTTTGTCTAACAGATTGATCAATGGCTCTGGAAACACCACATATTACCTCATCAACGGTGAAGATTTAATTCAAGTTCAACAACCCATAACGGCAACATTTATGATAGAAGCCTATAAAAGGGAAGCTTCACAAGTTGGGAAGGTGCTAATTGATTTCAAGAAAGCATACACAAGAGAATTCGCTTAAACCAATCAGTTACTTAATCCCTCTAAGAATCAAACCATTCCAAATCTGTTTCTAAGGATTCTCAAGTGAAGTTATAAACTAGAGGAAGTCCAAAACCAAAACCTTTAAGAAAACAAAGTGTAAAAATCTCCTACTTGGGTGAGTAGTGAGATTTGGATATAGCTTGAAGTTGGTGCTTTAAGTGGGATCTCCCTGTAGGACTCAGCTTAGGTTTGGGTAGAAATCTAAGTGATATATCCAGCTAAAGACAATAGGACTCAGCTAGGAGTTGGTGCTTCTAGTGTTATATCCCACATCCGGAAGGGGTTACCATCCGGAGACAAATTGTAAGGCTTGATTCCTACCAGTTGGAAATGAATTCACTAGTGGAAAAGCTTGGAGGAAGGAAACTCCGGGGACTGGAGTAGGCAGGGCCGAATTAGGATAAAATCCTTATGTCTGATTTTTTAACTCTTTACTTACTTGCATTATTTTTTATATCTGCGTCATCCGGATCCATTACATCAAGAACATAATCAAACACGCTACACAAAGACTTTTTAAAGTCTGTTGATTTCGCAAAAAAGGGTCATGATATATTTAGCTCACAGGGACCAACAATATATATTTTATTGTCCTAATTATAGTACGAGAATAGTTGAATTAGGTAATGCTAGGTTCATTGAAAATGGCGAAACTAGTGGGAGTAGAGAACCATGAAAGGTTGACTTAAAAGAACTATATACTAAGACTCATCCACTTGATGTTGCACCTAATGTTGTTGTTCCTATTGTTGCACCACAACCAAGTGACAGAATAGAACAACATGATGATATGCTAATCCTATTAACTGAAAGTACTAGTGAACCTATCGCAATTCAAGAAGGTAATAGTGAACCACGAAGGCGATCTATAAGGGAAAGAAGATATGCTATTTCAAATGATTATGTGGTTTATGCTATTGAAAGTGAATATGACATAAGTCTTGATGAAGACCCGATATCATTCCGAAAAGCCATGGAAAGTGATAATTTTGAAAAATGGTTGATTTCCGCAAAAGAAGAAATAAAACCTATGAGTGATAATAATGTTTGGGACTTAGTAGAGTTGCCTAATGGATTTAGAACTGTTGGTTCTAAATGGGTTTTTAAAACTAAGGGTGACTCCAAGGGTAACATTGAAAGGTACAAGGCTCGCCTTATTGTTAAAGGTTTCACTCAAAGGGATGGCATTGACTATAAAGAAACCTTCTCTCCAATTTCAAAGAAGGATTCTCTAAGAATTGTCTTGGCTTTGGTGACTCATTATGATCTTGAGCTTCACCAAATAGATGTAAAAATCGCCTTTCTAAATGGAGAGATGAAGGAGGAAGTATATATGGACCAACCTGAAGGGTTCTTGGCCACAGGAAAAGAACATATGGTATGTAAGCTGAGGAAATCAATATATGGACTGAAACAAGCTTCAGGACAATGGTATTTGAAATTCAATAATATCATAACGTCATACGGTTTTGTAGAAATCATCGTTGATCGGTGTATCTACATGAAAATCAATGGGAGCAAATTTGTAATTTTGGTCTTATATGTTGATGATATTTTACTTGCTGCAAATGACATGGGCATGCTTCATGATATAAAGAAATATCTCTCTAGGAATTTTGAAATGAAAGACATGAGTGAGGCTTCCTTTGTGATTGGAATAGAAATATTTCGAAACAGATCATAAGGATTATTGAGTTTATCTCAAAAAGGATATATCATCAAAATCTTAGAGAGATATAGAATGGAAAAATGCTCCACAAGGATAGCTCCTATTCTAAAAGGGGATAAGTTTAGTAAAATGCAATGTCCTAAAAATAATTAGAGCGTAAAGAAATGGAAATAATTCTATATGCATCAGTGGTTGGGAGTTTGAACTATGTTCAGACGTGTACTCGACCAGATATCAACTTTGTTGTTGGTATGTTGGGTCGATATCAAAGTAATCCTGGAATGGACCACTAGAAAGCTGCAAAGAAGGTTCTCAAGTACTTGCAAGGCACTAAAGAACACATGCTTACATATAGGAGATCTGATCACCTAGAGGTCGTCGGATATTCAGATTCAGACTATGCCGGATGCGTTAATAGCAGGAAATCAACATTTGGCTATTTGTTCTGATTAGCTGGTGGAGCAGTGTCATGGAAGAGTGGAAAGTAGTCTGTCATTGCTACTTCCATTATGGAAGCCGAATTCGTGGCATGCTTTGAGGCCACAATTCATGCATTGTGGCTGCGAAACTTTATTTTGGGGCTTGGGATTGTCGACACCATATGCAAGCCACTGAAAATTTATTGTGATAATTCCGCAGCTGTCTTTTTCTTGAAAAGCGATAAATATTCGAAAGGTGCTAAACACATGGAGTTAAAGTACTTGTCTGTAAAAGAGGAAGTACAAAAACACAAAGTGTCTTTTGAGCACATTAGAACAGATATGATGATAACGGATCCATTAACTAAAGGACTACCACCTAAAGCTTTCATTGGCCATGTAGAGCGTATGGGTGTTATAGATAAAGCCTTGCTATTTTGATTACGGTATGCTCATAATTTTTTTTGACACTAGAATTCACTTTAAGTTATGTTTCTCTTTATTAAATATGTTTATCATTATAGTATATGTATACAATAATTGTTAATGGACAACATATTAAAATTTGAGAATTAAAATTTCTTCTTCATATAAGAGTAATGTAAAGTTGGAATTGGTTTGTAATATATGGAAGGGATCATGTCGTTCAATGATGTGTAACCGCCATGATTCGATCAATTTTAATTTTTTTTAAGATAACTAAAGGTTATTTGATCTTGATATAAAGTGCACATTATAGTTATTAAATCATCAAGTTGACACAAGGGTCAAGTGGGAGAATGTAAGAATATTTGTGACCTATGTGTCTCTCGATTTAGTATTATTATATTCAATATTCAATATTCTAATATAAAAGACGACATCGTGATGGATCAGTCTTGATTAAAGTATCAGAATATGGGTGAATCAATAACCCTCATCTCTTACATAATTATATTATATTAGTACTCTTCTCTATCATTGGTATCCATATAAGCACATATAAAGTTTATTATATCTAGTAAAAAAAAGTGTGTACGGATATGTTTGTATACATATAACATGGCAATCCATTTTGATGGTTTTATAAAAGTAAGGGATCATGAATGTGAAATAAATAATTAAACATTTTTTTAATTAAAGAAGCATGAATTGATAAAAACTAAATACCATTAAAATAAATAAATAAAAACTTTTTTTTGTTTTTTAACAACAAAAACTAAATGCCATTAAAGTAGCATGAATTAGCAAAGCATCCGTTCAATATTTAGCATATATAAATAGGTGATGTTTTCATTATTGAAAATACACATTTACAGTAAATAAAATTACTTGAGAAGAATATAAGTTTATTATTTTGGTTCTTTGTCCATCAAAAGAAATCATAAAGGTAAAAGGTTTAAGGGAGGAGAATATCAAGTTAACCACTTTAGCATGGATCAAAGTAATTCTTATCTTTTACTTATAAATATAAATATATAAATTAATTTAATTTAAATATAAAGATGAATTCATAATAGAAATCATCAATAAATTAAAGAAATTATTTGACAATCAAAACACAAATATCACTGTACGAGAGGTAGAAAAAAACTTAACACTGAACAAGAGAATGACAAAAAGAACAATAATAAAATACAATAAAAACTTTGCATCTTTATTTTGTTAAGCTCTACTTCATATTATCAGCGATCCATAACTATAAGATCTTTAATATACCCCATAACATCAACTGATTTTTAAATCTCAATTGATCTTACTTAAAAGAAAAAAATTTAAGTATCATATATAAAAAATCAACATATATCTTTAATTGGAATAGGATCCAATATTAAAAGGCTTAATTTCACCTATACTGCATCAACTATACATGTAGTCTCACTTTCATACATGAACTATATTTTGTTTCATTATCATACATGAACTTGTATGTCACCTTCTATTATGCCCATTTTACCTATTTCTCTAGGTTTTAACACAGAAATGGGTCCTACTTAAAATATATTACCCATAATACCCCAATTTCTTAACCTAATATCTCTCTAATGTCCATTAATAGTATTGGCTAATGAATTTTTTCCTAATTATCTTCCCATTTCTCTCTCACTCCCTCTTCTCCATATCATTTCAATTCTCTTTTTATTTATCCTAGTTATTTTTCTTTTTCTGGATTATTATTTGCCGCTTATGATTGCTTAGTGCCACATTATTCTCCGTTTTACCCTTATTAAAAAAATCAAAAACCAAAATAAAAAATTTGAGTAAACTCGGGGTTCTAGGGTTTCAAATTTCCCTTTTCCTACTCCATTCAAACTCGAGGTTCTAGGGTTTCAAATTTCCCTTTTCCCACTCCATTCACAGAGCTCCATGTTTGAAAAAATTCTAAATTCTATATGTACGCCCTCTGCATAAGTATCAGAGTATTGTTTCTTATTTGTAATAAAGTGAAACTAATTTATGCCTTCTTGTTTTCATAATTAATAATAAAACGAATATCAAATCACTGTTTACATCTAAATTAATAAGAAAATGAATATCAAATCACCTGAAAAACAGGTGGAAGGAGCAGTTTCAAAAGTAAATTATAGATTTTTTAGTAAGGGTAAAACGGAGATTAATGTGGGCAGCACTAAGTAATTATGGGCGGCAAATAACATGATGGATGAAAATAGAATTGAAATTATATGGAGAAAGAGAGAGTAGAGGGAGAAAGGGGAAGATAATTAGAAAAAATTAATTAAGTAATATGATTAATGGACATTAGAGAGATATTTAGAAAGAGAAATTGAGGTATTATGGGTAATTTATTTTAAGTGGGGCCATTTCGGGCCATTTCAATGTTGAAATCTAGAGAAATAGATAAAATGGGTATAATAGAAGGTTACATACAAATTTATGTATGATAATGAAATAAAGTATAATTCATATTTAAAAGTGAGACCGTAAATATAATTGATGTACTATAAATGAAATTAAGTTGATATTAAAACCATAAAAGCCGAATATTCTTAAACAAGTGATTATCTATAAAGAAAAATTTCACCAGGACGGACTCTGATTTATTTTAATGGCGGCGAGGTAGTCATATGATGGGATGTTGCCTTGTGGGGCCGTTAGCTACATTACTTTCCGTTCATGTGGTCTTGACTTGAAACGTACATGTCCCTACTTGGTTGTTTTGTGCTAAAGATATTCAATTGCTATTGGCAATCAATTAACATCTGATTATTTTTTTTAAAGGAGGGCAGGATGAAGAAGTAATTGTAATGTTTTAAAAAGCGTTAGGGTGATAGTTGGATGGTAAGAGATTTTAGTATTTGAGTGAGATTTGGGGAGTGTTTAGGTAAATATATAATTTTTTTTATTTTTAATATTATTAGGATAAACCTCAAAAAATTATTATTTAATTTCATACTTTTATAAAGTAGGGTCTAAATTATTTTTTTTAAAATCGAATTAAAGTTTCTTACGGTTAACAATTAAATGTTTTTTCCTTAGTAACTTCAACTTTAATGATGTGGCAGGAGGCAATGGTAAAATTACCTACCTTCTTCTTCTCTCCATTTTCCTGTTCTACATCTTCAATTTCGACATTATCTCAAAACCATAACTTGAATGTGTCAGAGCAATCATCCCTCAAAGAATTTGAGTTTGAGTACCTTGATTCCCTTTCTAGAACTTTCAATTTGGGTCTATTGATGTACACCGCTGTTGTATGTGAGACTTTGGCGATAGATGAAAGCAGTTAATTTCAATTTATCAATCTCTGCTACAAAGCTGCGGCTATTTTCCTAATTTCCGATCAAGGCTCCAACGATGGCGAGATGATGAATCGGAGTAGTAGTCCCTAGTTTAGGAATTGGCAGCAATTCTTCGATTGAGATTTGGGCATCAGACCTTAAAACGACATTCAACGGCGCGTCTTCAACCACGGCGTTTCTCCTCTTTTTTAGCTTATGATTTTACCTCTATTTTTACACTTTCTTACTGAAAACCAAAGGAGCAGGCCATGAAAATTTCTGAAATTTCTGCAATTGAAGTTGTAGAACATAGAGAAGAACAAGAAGGTGAGCAATTTCACCAAATTGCTCTTTGCCACGTCATCAAAACTAACGGTGTTAAGGAAAAAGCCTTTTGCTAACGGTGTAAAACCTCTGGTCTCGTTTTGGAGAAAAAAAATTCTCAGACCCCATTTTATAAAAGTGTGAAACCATAATATACTTTTTTGAAGTTTACCCTATTTATTAATAGATTAAAGTATAAATTAAATTAAAAAGTAAATTATAATATTATAAAAACATAGTTTAGTATATGACAACATAAGTCTTAATCGATTGTTTCATAAAAACTCATCAATACTAAAATCAATTCCTTAAAAATGCATATCCTCACAAATATTTTGTAATTTATAATATAATATTTCTCAAGATTCACAATAAAAACTATATAATGAAAATATTTTAAACTATAATTAATATAAGCACTGATATTTTAAAAATTATGAAAAAAATTAGATTAAACAATATTTAGTAGACGGTATTCAAGCGTCGTAATATCGATAGAGAGGAATAGACGGGGGGAACACTGAGTAATTGTGATGAAGTTTTGGGTGCACTTGTTTGAAGAAGTGAGTGTCCACTAGACATGTTTGTGGCCCGGGAGAATGCCCAGCCAGTTCAGGCCCAATTTATAAAAGTTGGTCTTGTACAGTACAACTGAAATATGGGGTTGATCCAGCCAAAACCTATAAGAGTCCAGTGAAATTAGGGATGAGCCCATGATTTTTATTTATATGACAGGCAACATGAAATCAATTAGAGTATTTCATATATATAAAAAGGTTTTTTTTGGTGATGATGATAAAGGTTGAAATTACTTTTACTTTAGAAAAATAAAGTAACTATAGTATTCACCATAAAGAAAAAAGATAATGCTATGTATATTAGTACTCTTAAGCATTGATATTTGATATGTTTTGTAATCTATTTGTATAAAATTGCTATATGTCATTTTTTAGAATTTTGATGTAACATCAATTAAGTGTATGTATGTATGATATATTCATAAATTTGGCAAAATTTTTAATAAATCTAAATATAAATCTGTTATTGTATGTTTTACTGTGTAAGTTAAAAAATAGTCATGACCCATTCCTTGCCCATCTCAATACAAATCCGAAAAATTTAAGGCGGATTGGTCTAACCTTGAAATAAGCATTTTTAGATAAAAATTCAGTAAGATGGACCAAAACTCATCACATGATCCAATACCCACATCCATTATATCTTAATGAGTAGCACTCCTAAACGAGAGATAACAATGGTTCATGTATATGTAACAAATATAACGATGTGTTTTTAACCAACTGTTTCGTGGTTTATTTGAAGGTTCATGTATATTTAATAATTATTAGTAAATTTTATTTTTTTTCTTGTTAGTCTCTTACACCACTAATTTAATGATGCTAAATGGTAAAGGTACTTTTACTTTATAAGAAATAAAGTCATTTTAGCATTTACCTAGTTTATATTAACAATACATTTGGTCTGAAATCGTAAGGGTTCAAACCATATTTCACTTCTATATATTTTCAGTCTAATTTCTCATCTGATTCATCGCAGTTGGTTTTTTTATTGCTCATCAGTCATCTGATTCATCGGAGCTTTGCTTCGACTACATTCTCGTGCACGGGCTATGGTGGTGATTCACTAGAACACGAACTCGAGACCTTGCTTAAGCGATACCAAGTCGTTTACCACTTGGACCGAACCCTTATTAGTTGCAACAGTTGTTTTTTGGTTATCAAGTAAATAAATCTCACAAAATTGAATGAAAGGAGGGCTTCACATTAGTGAATTACAACGTCGCCTCAGATTGATGTAACTTTTATTTTCTAATTTTGCCCCTTTATATAATTCTAAATGATGTGAAACGAAATAAATAAGAAGATGAGAAGGAAAGAAAATTGGGAAGCAAGCGAGGACATCCATCCTAAAATTACAATTATAAAATTTAAAGTTTTGGTGATTGTCGTGGCGTTGACGATTTCCCCAAAAATATATTACTAATTATTACTCCTTTTCCAGTTTGAGCGGTGTTTTGTGTTTTCCCACTCAGGTTTTCTGCATTTTCACACTTCACACTGTACATGTTACTAATATTATACATATATATATTCTGATTCAACACTTAACTCTTTCTAAATGTCTTCCGCCTTCTACGTTTCCGTATAATTTAAAAAATCTTTTAAAATAAGTTATTTCCACGAACTTTTAATATTATTGCATGTTTTAGCTTTTAATAATACATTTTAATCTTTCATACTAATTAATTAGAAACTGTCTCATTTATTTTTTTCAACATTAAATCTGCAACTTTCAAAAAAGCTTTAAAATAGAGCTTTTCAGAAAAGCTGTAAAAACTCACGACCAAACTGACCCTAAATTTTTTTTTATCTTATAGTTCCACACAGGAAAAGCCAATTATTAATTCCAACTTCCTCAACACCATTCATCTGCATGCACGAGGCAGTGTGGGAGCCATAGATTGACGTTGCATTATATAATTAGGGCCGGCTATTAGGGGAGCATGATAAGCGACCGTGTATGGCCTCAAGTGTGAGCTGACGATCTCTTTTTCATCCGAGAGGACTGCATGAGATGCGTAGCACGGGGGCGAAAAAATAACGAGCGTTGTGAAGCGTGCTAAGGGATTGTCCTTATTTTAGGCGTGGTGAAAATAATAATGAAAGTGATGTTGAAGTTGAGTTTTAGTCCAATTTAGGTATTAAGGGATACGAGACTTGAAATCCCGTATTTTAAGATAGAGTCGCTACCCGGTTAAGCTCCACCGGAAATTTGGGTACGATATTCCCACCGTGTGGTTGGACCGTACCTTAAAATAGAGATTCCGAGTCCGGATGATATTGCTTACTTTTGAATTTTTAAATCAAACCATTTACATTTCAATAAACGTGACTTTTGTTCTTATGCCATTTAAATCTGGTTATTGTTTGGAGTTTTCGATTTATATCCCATACATCACACAAAAGCGGTAAATAAAGCAAGAAAATAAATTATTACAAGGCTTTACAAATACCTATACATTTTTCTAATGCGGAAAGGTAAAAGAAAGAGGATAAATAACACGGATGAAGAGAGACCGAAATCGGACCTTAACCGAACTTACCAATACTGATATGGCTCGAAATCGATAAACAAATCACCAATAATAAAAAAATAAGGCGCAAATAATTAAAGGCAGAAAATAAAATTTATATTACGAAGAAAAACATTTTTGGTAATTTTTAGAGTTAAAAAGGTATTTTTTAGGCATTTAATGGTTATTTAATCAATTAAATTAGTAAATAAGTAAAATAAATCAGATTAAAAATATTATTAATTTATTCCAGAATTTTAGATTTTTAGAAAATATTTCGGGTGAAAATCGGGGCTAAAAAAATTTCGGCGGTCAAAGCTAATGTGACAGCTTTGTCACTATAGCCTTGACCGCTATAGTGGCAGCGGTGGAGGCTATATGGGCGGCGGTCAAGGCTGTCGCTATAGCCTTGGCTGTCGAGCTTTGTTTTTAAGGGGGGAATCGATGTTTTTGTATCAATAAACTCGAAATCATTAAAGTTTTAAGTCGTAATCAACTATATTTCGACAGATCTAGACTTAAAACATACCAATAATATTAATTTGATGGATTTGGGTAAGAAAATACCTAAAAATCGCAAGAAATAACGAGGCTTCTATAGGGGTGGGGTTCACCTCTATAGCTATAGCCTTCATCGCTATGACGGTAGCGGCCAAGGCTATAGGTATAGAGGTGAAGGCCATCCCTATAGAGGTTGGATTATTTTCTGACGGTTTTTCAAAAATATTGAGGAAAAACGAAAAAACAACACAAAAAGCAGCAAGAACAGCAACAATAAACAATAAAATGAAGTAAAAGATTAAGGAAACTCAGTTTTATTATCTCTAGGCCGTGAATCTAACTCGGGAGACTCGAATCGAACGTTTGACAAGCTTTTGAGGATTTTCCGACGGAATTGATGACGAAAATAGTGACAGATTATTTGGATCGTATTTGAGGAAAGGTCTCTAAAATCCTATTTAATCCGTTTTAACCTATGCTTTCTAATTGATTTTAGTGTTTAAGCTACGACATTAAGCCTAAGAACAATTAAGAATCGAGATTAGAATGGATAAAACCCAAATTCTATGTTTTTCTTAAGTTTTCTCTCTCTTGTTCTTCACTTTCTCTCAAAAAATCATTTCTAAATTCTAAAATCAGGAGAAAGGTCCCTTAATCTCTCTCTTGGATTGGCTTAAATATTCTCACACTCAAAAATCCACCGACTTAGGCAAGTTTTTGAAAAAAAAATACGTGGCAAAATATCAAGGAGAGAAAGCGCGAAGTGGCACGGCCAAAAAATGACCATGCCAACTCCATCGCCGCCATCACAGCGGTGGTTGCCATAGGGGCGGCGACCATCGCCATGACATCAGTAGCCATCACCACAAGGGTGGTGGTAGCCGCTGGCATAGTGGCGGTGAAGCCACATGGAGGCGGGGGGTGGCCACCCCGGTGGCGTTCACCTCCACAAAGAGTGGCAGTGACCGTCACCACGGCGGCTGTGGCTGCCACACCTGCGGCGGTCACCGCCACCAAAAAGTAAGCTGTCGCCGCCGCTGCTGCCGGCGGGGGCGGCAGCAAAAGGGGATAGGGCAAGGTCCATTAGAGTTAGGTTTAGCTTAGGGTCTTGACTTAGGTTAATTAGAGTTTTTAATTAATTAGGGTTTCTAGGGCCGATTAAGGTTTCTACTTCCGACGCTTATACCTTTTACTATGGTTATCCGATTAAGGCGATTCTAGACATTTCAAAAAGCTCGGAAAGTCTAGAATCCAAGGATCTAACCGAGACTTTCTGAAAATGTTTGGATCTTATAGAAAATTGTGAAATAAATTACTGCGCGCAAGCGAAAGAAAACTGTTAATTCTAAATGCATACAGATGATATTTAAGCGCCGCCAAAGGTCCAATCATAAAAAAGGTACTTGTCAAACGTGATTCGACCTTCAAAGAATAGAACAACTAGATCATACGAGGTCAGAGCAACAAGTCATCATTCCAAAGGTCACCAAAAAACCTGTGCTCACACCAAATCTTCGGGGGCCTCAAATTTCGCTTTCGGTATAGTATGAGTACTAAAATATGTAATATACAGAACTGAGAAATGATAAATAAAGTAGATGTTGTCCTAGCGGATAAGCTATGCGCCCACCCTCCCTAGCTCCAGTGTTCTCCTTTTTAGTGTTTTCTCAATATTTCTCTGCTTTTCTGTTTAATGTTTTTTTTCTTTCTTTTTTTTTCATCTCTTTAATTTTTTTAAATTTTCACCTCTCATTTTTCCATTTTTATAATCTCTCTTTTTCTAAAATTTGTTTTCTCAATATTTCTAAATATTTCTGTGCTTTTCCCTATATTGTTTTTTCTTCTTATTCATCTCTTTATCCTTCTAATTTTTCAAATCCTCATTTTTCCTTTTTTTCCATTTCTCTTTTTCTAAAAAAACAATGTATTTATTTTTTTCAACCCTTTATAATTATTACGATCGATTTTATTATTATATATTTTTTAAAATAATAATACCTCTTAAACCTCTCAAATACTAAAAAGTAAACGAGGGCTTTAACTATTTATTATTTTATTACTAGTTCGTAAAAATTTAACAATAACTCTTTAACTAAGTTTTTTTTTTCAATTTTAGTTTAAGTATATATAAGTTGATTGATTTGCTAGATATACTAGTTTTTTTACAAGTAAGTAATATGGTATTCAATATTTTGTTTTACTTTATTAGTTACGATTCGCAATGTAAAAATTAGCGTTACATATTGAATATAAGAATTTAATACATATTTTTATATTTAAAAAGTAACAAAATTAGTTTAATTGTTTTAAATTATAATTCATCGAATTTTATTGTCATATCTTAATTAAAGCCATTTTATAAAATAAATTTAAGAGTTATTGTATTTTAATATCAATCAAAAATATAAATTGATCAATAAATTTATTGATCAACTTATGATCGGTTTGACAAGTACCTTTTTTGAGGAATGGTGGAATTGAATTACGAGTAGTTCTAGTAAATATACAATCGTGATACTCCTGTATTGGAAGTCTGTTACACTTCCATACAATCATTGCTTATATATATATATGATGAAGAAAAAAGAGTAACGTTAATTCTTAAATAGGGTTATAATCATAAAATAATAATAACAACCACAACAACAATAATATATATATATATATATATATATATATATATATATATATATATATATAAAAGCAAAGAGTCCTAAAATACCTTTTCACCCCTACACCTTATAAAAAAAGTAACATTTCATTATAAAATTTATTTTATTTTATCACCATATTATTCTAATTATATATATATATATATATATATATATAGAGAGAGAGAGAGAGAGGGAGAGAGAGAAAGTGGTTAATATTACTATAATGACGGTATTTAAAATTGGTTAATATTCATAATAATAATCGTAACAATACTAAAATATAAAATTAAAATAAATTTAAACAATATATATATATATATATATATATATATATATATATATATATATATATATATATATATATATATATATATATATATATATATATATATATATATATTAAAAGCAAAGTCCTAAAATAATGGTTAATATAAAATTGGTTAATATTACTATAATAATGGTTAATATTATTTGAGAATATTACTATAATAATGGTATTTTGAACGCATCTGACTTGGATTAATATTAATTCTAAATATAATTCATAATAATCATAATAATACCAAAAAGGAGTCACATAAATTAGAAAAATGAGTCACAAGTAATATTAATTCTAAATATAATTCATAATAATCATAACAATACTGAAAAGGAGTCACATAAATTATAAAAAGGAGTCACATTAATTCTTATAGAATAATATTAATTCTAAATTATAAACCTATTTAAGAATAAATTATAAATTATATCTTTTAAAAAATTTGTGTATTTAATTGATTTCTAATTAAAGTTTAAAGTATGAAATTTTTTCTTAAAAGAATTATAATCAACAGAATTATATTTTAGTATTGTTATGATTATTATGAATAGTAACTAATTTTAGATACCATTATTATAGAAACAAATCAAAGTAAACGTATAACTAATTAAAGTAATAATTACACAGCAAAATAATTCAGAGTTGCTGACAAGAATTATATTGCAAATTGGTTATTGTAATTAATGATTATTTGAATTAATATAGTTAAAGTATTTTAATATTAAAATTTTTATGAATTAAACATTCAAATTGGTTTCGCAGTTATAAGCTTTAAGTTCGTGTAATGGATGACATTGAGTTTATTTCTTTACTAATTTGGGACCGTGAAGCGCAATAATTGATTGGAAAAACTGCAAAAGAATTGAGGGATATAGTAATTGAGGTACATACATTTGGCATATCAATAATATATCTTCTTCGAATTCCAATTAATTTTAGTTTTTTCTCCATTAATAATAATATTTACACCTTATGAATCATAAGAGAATATTTATAATTATTTGATCAAGTGAAATAATAGAATTATTCCATTATTATCACAAATTATATTTAATAAAATCGCAACAAATAAAATGTAAAAAAAAATTAGGAATTAATATGACTCTTTTTTTCTCTACAGGTGTGACAGTACTTCTTCTTATTTAAGAATCAGAGTGATTTAGGAATCTTATTTAAGAAAAAATTTGAAAATCGTAACAGTACTTACTCCATCTTATTTAAGAATCAATGTGACTCATTTTTTCTCATCAAATTTTGACAGAAAATCACAAGATAATTGTAGAAAAGTATAGAGTTTATTATATTGAAGAAAAAACATAATTCGATGGATGATATCAACCCAATTAGGGTGCAACTAAAGATGGATTTACTATGTGATATAAATCCAACTAAGATGTAATGGACCCTCAAAGTATGTGTTCTCCGCCTTTGGACCATTCCAGAATGCAATAAACCAAATTCAATATTTACCATTAAAATGGTTTTGCAAGACAAAAAGGTACGTTATTAAATTATTTGTCATTGAATATTAAAAAATTTATCATAATAAATGTTTAATAAAATTGCATTGGTTACAAAAAAAATCTACTCTTTTTTATGTTTTGTAATATTGCAAAAGGGAGATTACATTCAAGCGACGGTAACAAAAATAACATTTCCAAGTTTGTTGATAATCTTCAAGTATGCAAGGTGTACATATGAGATTCTTTGGGAGGTCAATGACCAAAATTTTAGTTTGAATTTATTCGAATTAGTCCCTTATAAAGAATTATTTGATCCAAACAAAGTCAACGAAGATGTTCTATTTGGTATGTATACATTTTTATTATTATTTTAAATTGAATTCCATATGTTAAGAAAAAATTTAAATTTTATAATAGTACTTACTCCTTCTTATGGATAATAATGAAATATTTTTAATTATTTAATCAAGTGAAAAAATTAAAAAAAATTCCATTATTATCACAATAAATGTTTATTTTTTTGTTTGTTTCATATGTTCAGATTATTAATTATTGAAATTAATTAAGGAAAAAAATAAAAATGTTAAATAAGAAATTTTATTTAAAGAAAGACAGTATATATGTATATATAATATTAAGTAATGAACATTGAATAAACAAGGAAATTAAGAAGCTAAGTAGCTTGAAATTAATTACCAGTTCGGAATCAATAAAGGAAACAAGTGAAACAAAATTGAGAAGCTAAGTAGCTAATTAGAGGAATTAATTGACCCTCATATTTTTTCGTGTATCAAATTTATATGTATGATTATTTCAATTAGACCTTCTTTTGAAATTCATAAAATTAAAATTTTGCCAAACAATCCTTTTTTTTAGAAAAATATTTAGCTAAAAATATTGGATTATTTTTTGTCTCTATTACAATTTGGAAAAATTATTTTTAGCATCATTAAAAAATAATATTTTGATGAATTTGGATGTTATAAATATAGTTTTTTTACGACAATTAAATTATAAAAAGTTATTTTTGATTAACTATACTAATATTTTTAGGAATAAATAGAGATTCGACGGAAAAAATGATCAAGAACATCGACAAATTTCAGCGAGATATAGGAAATGACTCTATTATGTGGGTGTATTTTAAATAATAGTGATTGAATTCAATATTTTATAATTTGGAAAGACATTTTTTTTAAATTGCCTCATACGGGCTTACAATAATAACAAAGAAAAACCTTATCCCATCCCGCTCGTGCATCAAATGTTAAATAGTATCAAATCTTCAGGCATTCTAAATCACTCAATCACTTTGAAGGAGGACGTGTCAGTGATGCTACTTAGGGATATAGATCAAACAACATGATTGTGTAATGGCACGAGATTGATTGTCACGAGACTAGGAGATCGGGTCATTGAAGCAATACCCACTTGCATTGTCATTTGCCATTAATATCAATAAAAGTCAAGTATAATTGCTTTCTCATGTGGGATTATTTCTTAGAAGATCAGT
The DNA here is from genome assembly GCA_947683365.1 of Euphorbia pulcherrima. Taxonomy (NCBI): domain Eukaryota; kingdom Viridiplantae; phylum Streptophyta; class Magnoliopsida; order Malpighiales; family Euphorbiaceae; genus Euphorbia; species Euphorbia pulcherrima. The sequence continues at coordinate 17,530,028 of CANTUS010000001.1, read as the reverse complement.
GTTCACACATGAACAACTTTATGTAGCCCTATCGTGAGTGACAAAAAGAGAGTTCGAGAATTCTGATCTATGATGATGATGATGGACAAATAACAAATGAAGCTGCAAATGTTGTATATAAAGAGTTTTTTCGCAATATAATTTGATACACAATATAACATATTTTTTAGCTTTAATACTTTATATACACACACACACATTCATATACCTATTACAAATGACCTAACCGTGCATCACGCGGGTACTACACTAATATATCTATAAAAGCAATGAAGTTCTAAAAGACTTCTTTGCCCTTATACCTTTTAAAAAAATTTATCCTTATACTTATTATATATATATTACTAATTAATATTACTTATCATGAATAATAAATGATAAAAACTAACTACAAATAATATTAATGACAAATAAATTTATTAATTATTTTTTAATGAATAAATTTTAATAACAAATCTATATATAAAAGCAATAAAAAAATATTTAATTTATATTCATAATAATCATAACAATACCAAAATACAAAATTGAAATATATTTAATGAGGAAAAAAGAGTCACATTAATTCTTAAATATGATTATAATCATAAAAGGATAAAAATAAAATAAAATAATAATAATAATAATCTATATATATCTATAAAAGCAATAAAGTCTTAAAAGACTTCTTTGCCCTTATAAATGATAAAAATTAACTACAAATAGTATTAATAACAAAGAAATTTATTAATTATTTTTTAATAAATAAACTTTAATAACAAATCTATATATAAAAATAATAAAAAAATATTTCATTTATATTCATAATAATCCTAACAATGCCAAAATACAAAATTGAAATATATTTTATGAGAAAAAAAGGGTCACATTAATTCTTAAATATGATTATAATCATAAAAAGATAAAAAAATAAAATAAAACAATAATAATAATAATAATAAAATATATTTGATGAAGAGAAAAAAGTAACGTTAATTCTTAAATAGGATTATAATCATAAAATAAAAATAAAAATAACAACAATAATAATAATAATAATAATAATAATAATAATAATAATTTGGCACAGTAGAAATGCCTGCATTTTTTCTCGCTTTAATCACTCCATTAGTTTTTGTTTCAATCAAATACAATTTACAGTCAGAAATCGGATGAATTTGTACAGGAAAAGAGTGAAAACTGTAAAGGATAGAGAGATTTACACTAGATTACTTGTATAGATGGAGATGATGTAGAGGATAGAGAGATTTACATTAGATTACTTGTATAGATAGAGAATAATGTTCTGTTGGATTATTTAAGTCCTGATTGTAATTATTTTTTTTATGAGCTTAATATATCCTCGTTTCTATCGAGAAAAAATTGACGGGATGTGGGCATATTCCAAATAATAATAATAAAAAAAAAATATATTTGATGAAAAAAAAGAGTAATATTAATTTTTAAATAGAATTATAATTATAAAATAAAAAAAATAATAATTTTGTTTTATTTTGTAACCATATTATTCTAATTTAGATTAGTATTATAATTAGTTTGTATTTATATTAAAAGTGAAATGTTAGATAATTTGATAAGTTTTCCTTATACATGTCTGTTTGAATATTATTTTAAAGGTCAAATAATTATTAATTACTATAACAGTTTTGCAATATAATTCTTAGCAGCAATTATGAATTATTTTAATGTGTAAATGTAGCTTTAATTGGTTGTAAGTTTAATTTAATTTGTTTCTATAATAATGGTATTCAAAATTGTTTATTATTAAAGCCTCTCAAACTTAGTTTTCCTAATTTATTTCATGATTAATAACATCTTAATTTATCCTCAAACAACTATTTCATTCCATTATAAAAACGGTAATCCTATTCGTGTTTTGTATGTACCATTTCTTCCACTTTATTTTAGTTTTTTCTCCATTAATAATGTTTTAAACCTCTCTTTTATTTTTTGTCTTTTAAAATTATTTTATATGTCTGTTGTACTTGGTGAAACACTTATACCAGTGGAATTGGAGAACATTATAAGAAAAGAAATTATATTTAAACTTTCAGTTAAGAGCAACAATGTTATTGCACATAATTAAGTGTATTATGTGGTTACACTTACAGAGGTTACAACTTCTGAATAAATATAATCTTTCGCTCCCTCAGAATTCATTGACTGTAAGTTTAATTTTTTTTATATGTAACTTCAAATTGGTACATTGTATTATTTGTATTTTAGTTCATACATATTTTAACTTTAATTTTTTTTACAGTAGGATCCACATTTTGATGTTGATCAATTTCCAGATACAAATGAAAATTTCAAGGTACTTCTAATGATTTATTATCTAATATGATTTGAATCATGTCTTTTATATATATATGTTTGGCATGATTTATTTTACCTTTACTATTAATACTAACTAATTAAAATTTGTTAATTATAATCCAATTTAAGAAAAAAATTTGAATTTATAATAGTACTTACTCCTTATGGATAATAATGAAATATTTTTAATTATTTGGTGAAATAATTAAAAATATTCTATTATTACCACCATAAATATTTAATAAAATCACAACAAACTAAATTTTAAAAAATAGATTTAGGAATTAATGTGACTATTTTTTTTTCATCATATATGTTGGATCGAGTATCAAATTAAATTATAAAAAAAACTCTTTTTATATAATTATCTTGTGACTTTCTGTCAAAATTTGATGAGGAAAAATGAGTCACACTGATTCTTAAATGAGAAGGGGTAAGTACTGTTACGAAATTCAATTTTTTTTTAAAATAGGATTATAACCAATAGAATTAAATAAAATTAAGAACAATAAATTAAACTTTAAATAAATAAATTTTGGAGATATATTAGTTGACTAAATAATTTAAAATATTCCATTATAAGACTAAGTACCATCATAAAATTTAAATTTTTTCTTAAACATGTTTATAATTTATACTTTTTGTAGTTATATTGTGATTTCTTGTCAAATATTTGATAAGAAAAAAAGAGTCACATTAATTCTTAAATAGGATTATAATAAAAAAAATTTAGTTAGTTAGTATATATAGTATATAAGTGGAATCTTAACTACTTTGATGAGTTTTCCTTTTATATGCCCGTTTGTATATTATTTTAAATGTCAAATAATCATTAATTACTATAACATTTTTGTAATATGATTCTTATCAGCAATTATGAATTATTTTATTCTGTAATTATAATTTTAATTGATTGTACGTTTACTTTAATTTTTTTCTATGATAATGGGTATTACAATTGGTTAATATCCGTAATAATCATAACAATAGCAAAATATAATTCTGATGATTATAATACTATTTAGAAAAAATTCATATTTTAAACTTTAATTAACAATTAATTAAATACACAGATTTTTTGACAGATATACTTTACAATTTATTATTAAATAGGTTTATAATTTAGAATTAATGTAACTCTACAAGAATTAATGTAACTCCTTTTCCCTCATTAAATATTTTATTATTACTATTGTTGTTGTTGTTATTATTATTTTAATTTTATTTTAATTTTATATTTTGGTATTGTTATGATTAGTATGAATATTAACCTATTTTAAATACTCATCAAATATTTTATTATTACTATTGTTGTTATTATTATTTTAATTTTATATTTTGGTATTGTTTGATTAGTATGAATATTAACCAAATTTAAATACTCATCAAATATTTTATTATTACTATTGTTGTTGTTAGTATTATTTTAATTTTATTTTAATTTGATTTCAATTTTATATTTTGGTATTGTTATGATTAGTATGAATATCAACCAATTTTAAATACCATCATTATAGTAATATAAATTGGAATGGCAATTCCAATGGCCAGTTTTCGATTAAGGCGGCTTACGAGCAGCTGACGGAGAGTGTCAAGGGTTGGTCGGGTAGCGTTTGGCGAGCGATTTGGGAGTGGCATGGCCCGGAACGTGTTAAAACTTTTATTTGGTTCTGTATGCATGATAGATTATTAACCAACGATGAACGATGTAGGAGGCACATGGTTGGGAGTAGCCAATGTGGGAGATGTTTGAGAGAGGGAGAGGACGTTGATCATGTTTTAAGAGGTTGTAATTTTGGGACTTCTCTATGGAACGAGTTAGTAACGCCGACGAATTGGACGGCTTTCGTGGGTGACAGGACGACTGAGTGGCTTATTAAGAATTTATACATGAAGGAGGCGTTTGGGTTTGCGAATTGGGGGCTGGTATTTGGGTTGAGTTATTGAACTCTATGGAAGTGCCGAAATGCGTTTGTGTTTGAGCATGAGGTACAAGATGTGCGAAGGGTGGTTAAATCGATTAAGGGCATGGCCGTGGCATTTCGGGAAGGTGAAGGTGGTGTGGGAAGGCAACAGAAAGAAAGGGTGTGGAAGCATATCTGTTGGGAGCCACCGAATGGGGATTGGGTGAAAGTCAACTCCGATGGCTCGGTTAGGGGGTGCGAGTTTCAAGCAGCTTCGGGTCGGGTTATTCGAGACTCTACTTGTCGGTGATTGGTTGGATATGCAAGGAAGATTGGCCGGTGCTCGATAGCTAGAGCGGAATTATGGGGAGTATTAGATGGGCTGTCTTTGGCGTGGGATCGTGGTTACCGGAAAGTTATTGTTGAGATGGATAGCAAATTTGCTCATGACGTTATTCAAAGGATGGAGGCAGCAGCTAATGACTATTATAGTTTGGTTGTGGCAATAAAAGAGTTACTCAATAGATGTTGGGTAGTTGAGGTGCGACATATTTATCGGGAAGGAAATAAATTAGCGGACCGCATGGCGTGGTTGGCGGAGTCATTGACGGTAGGATTACACATTTATGAAAACCCGGCTTTTGGAATGCTTACGTTTGTCATACATGATCTAGTGTGTGTCTCGACCCCTATGTAATCTCTTAGCTGTTTACTCTTACTTTCTCTATATAAAAAAATATAAATTAGAATAATCAGGTAATAAAATAAAATAAATTTAATAATAAAATTGAAATATTTCTTTTAATATTAAAACAAATATTTTTTAGCTTTAATATTATATATATATATATATATATATATATATATATTACAAAATAAACTTATCATTGATATACTTATTACAAATGATCTATCCGTGCATCCCACGTTAACTACACTAATAAGAATAAAAGGATTATAGTGATTCCATTGCAAAACTTACAAGATGGTTTTTATTTAACCTATAAAATATGGTGTGTAACCAAAATTGACAATTGATTTCAGTTAAATTAATATACTATTACTTATTTACCTATAATATTTGAAATATCCTTTATTTCAGTCCCTTGTGAATGGATTGGTGAGTTGTAATTGAATAAAACTTTACAAGTGAGAAATGGTTCCCAGTTACTCCCACTAATGTCAATCTTAAATGACACAGCACTTCCCACGTGACACCAGACTATTTGTTATTTATTATTTATTATTTATTACTAGTGCGGGACATATGTTGATGCATTTCTAAGTTTTTGCATAATCGCCCACAACACTTTCTTCATTATTCTATTTGCTCCACTTTTTTTTTAATATTATGAACAGGCTATTCACAAGTGCCAACGGCTAAGAACTAATAATAGAGTTGTTTGTTAACTTGCATAACTGTTTTGGTGTTGTTTTTGTAATAATTTTGGGCTATAATGATTTTATTGACATTAATTAATCTTTTGTGACTAATAACGCACAAATTCCAAATTTCAATGACTACTTGTGCAATATAACTCTCAATAAACCTTAACAATCTTATATTATATTGGTTGATCACAAAAGTCGTTGTTAATACAAATTGGGTATCTTCTTTATTAAGATCTCACATGTTCACATTTTTAAACCTTGTACTTAAGACAAGTTAGAGATTTTAGAAAATGTATGAATTGTGCTAATGTGTTAATTCAACAAGCTAGAAATGACAACATGAAGATGTTTGCTGAAAGCCTCATCCGTCTGCTACGTTGTTGCCACCGTTTTTGGGTAAACAATAATTTTTATTTTTTGGGCAAGGCATCTTTTTTTTTTTTTTGGTATATATTAGAGAATTTATAGACATGATTAGTCAACTTATGCAACTTTTTTATTCTAATAATCGAGTACTAATTCAATTTTATTTCATTTGAACTTGATCATTCTCCTTTTATATAAGTTTTACATATCAAACAATTCAACAATCAATATCTATTATTGGCCCAGAAACCAGACAAATTAGATAATCTCTTTCAATAATTGAATTAACATAAATACGTTAAGAGATAAAAAACTTGTTATTAAAGCAATATAAATACTTAAAATAAAAGCAATAAAATCACAGTACAAACTATATTTTGTTGAACTCCACAATTTTTTTTATTGAAAATTCACAACTACTAGAACTCCTAAATTGTGCATAGTAACCAAGGTTTTAAAAAGCGCTGAGCGCTAGTCTGGCGGTCGGGGCTTTAAATGTTTGGACTGGGCTTAAGCGGATTTATAAATTTTTTATTTTTTATAATTATTAATAGATAAAAATATAAATTCAACTAAAAAATAAATTATAATATAAATATATTTTAAGAAAAATATAGTTTAGCATATGAAAACATAAGTCCTAGTTAATTTTTACATAAAAATACATTAACATTAAAATCAATTCCTTAAAAACAAATATTCTCACTAATTTTTTGTAGTTTATAGCGTATTATTTCTCGGTTTGAGATTCAAAATGAAAATTGTATGGTGAGAATATTTTGTTGTACATTATTTTTACCAACCGTGCTACCTTTTTTGAATTGAAAAAATTGAACTATAATTATTATAGGTATCAATATCTTAAAAATTGGGGAAAATATCGGATTAAGCGGTGCCCAGGTGAAAAAAATCGGACTAGGCGGTGCCTAGGCGGCAATATGTCGGTCCAGTACCTGATAGAGCCCGAAGAATGAAAAGTCGGACGGCAAATCCAAAACAGCGCTTTAACAGACCCTAAGCAACCTAGGCGGAGAGTTTTAAAACACTGGTAGTAACATGTACTATTAAAGATCGAGATAGATCTTGATTTGATACTTACAACAACAACATCTCAATGAATGTTTTAGTATGAACATGTAAAGACCAATTGCTCATGAATGAACAAGTCCATCAAAAAGTACTATTGATAAAAAAACATTGAACATTAATTATTTTTAACAAAACAGAGTGGGGAAAAACAATATATATATATATACTTATATTTTTTTCACGGATGACAGGAAAAAAAATTAAAAACAAATATGAAGTCTTTTTATTTAAACTTTTCGCTTAGTTTACTAAAAATATATAAGAGTATGCTATTTAAAAAAGTAAACATAAAAATAATTATAGGATCATCAAAAAAGTGCCAAATGAGCTATAAGAGCATCTAGATTATGGGTTCTGAGAGCATCTTTAATAGATAGTTTATTTTAATAATAGTCTTTTCACATGATTAAAAATAAATAATTAATTAAAAAATTATATTACACTAACTTATCTATTTTCTCTTTCTTATACGATGTGGCACAATAAATGTTAGATATTGTCTATTTGATCTTCTACATCTAGACAATCAAATGGACTATCAGCTCATCAAATTAATTAATATTTTAATCTTTCACATTGAAATAAGCTTGTGTTTGAATATTTTTTTATTATTTAATTACATAATTCTAGATGAAATAGATAATCAAGTGTAGCTCTTTTTTATAGGCATTATCTATTTTTAAAATAGTTGACATATCATCAATGTGAACTTTTATTTCACATGACACATAATCATGGAATCCACTATCTACTAAAGATGCTCTAAGTTACGTTGCATGTAGAATAGAAGATCACATTGATGATATGATAAAATAGACAAGATATTTTAAAAAGTAGCAATAGTAGATTGTCTATTTGATCTTCTATTATAATTTTTTAAAATAAAATAATAACAAAAAAATTAAATAATTTACTAAATAGTCGCTCTCATCAATAAAATAATATAAAATTAATTATGCAAGCTCTATTTTATTGTCTACATTTAGAAGATCAAATAAATATTGTGCAAACACTTATTGTGTCATGTCATATTCGAAAGAGTAAATAGAAGATCTAGTGTAGAGTCATTTTTTAGTTGATCGTCTATTTTTGCTTATGTGTCAAGACAATTGATAGAATGGACTATCTACTAATGATGCTCTAAGCATCTTTAGTAGATAGTGAATTTTATGATAATGTGCCATGTGAAATAGAAGTTCACAATGATGATAATGTCTATGAAAAAAGAGACACACTAAATTGTCTATTTCATCTAGAATTGTGTCATTAAATAATAAAAAAATACTCAACTACAAGCTTGTTTCAATGTTAAATATTAAAATATTAATTAATTTGATGAGTTGGTAGTCCATTTGATTGTCTACATGTAGAAGATCAAATAGACAATATCCAACATTTATTGTACCACATCATATAGGAAAGAGAAAATAGATAAATAAATGTAGAACAACTTTTTAATTAATTATTTATTTTTATCAATGTGTGAGACTATTATTAGAATGGACTATCTAAAAATGCTTTATGAAGTTTATGTGTGATGGCCAAAATTTTTTTTTGATGATTTTTATTTTATTTAATTATTTTCATTTTGGCAAGAATTTAATTATGGTCATCTCAATGTGACAAAGTCTTAACTATTAAGACTGAATTTATCATGTTTAAAGGTTCTAAATTCGGATCATATACAGAGAGAGTGATGATTTTTTTTTATTTTAATGTAAATGTAATTGGATAATTTTTTTAAAAATCATATTCATTTTGATTAATCAGGAAGTACATTTCTCATCCCTTAGTTTTATCAATAGGCCACCCTTGAATTTATTTCTAAACATTTATTTACTTTCTGTACTCTTAAAAGTTTCAAATAATCCCTTAAACTTATAAAAGAGTTCCAAATAACTTTTTAAACTTATAAAAAGTGAACTAATTTATCCCTAAACATTACGTATTAGATTTTGGTTGGTTTGACTTTTCAAATATTTCATTTTTCTCTCTTTAATTAGAAGCTGACACATAATATTAAGGGAATAAATTAATTCACTTTTCACAAATTTAAAAAGTTATTTAAAACTTTTTTTATAAATTTAGAGATTATTTAAAATTTTTAAAAATTTTAAAAATAAATAAATATTTAAAGATGAGTTTATGAATTTCTTCGTATTAGGCCTTTAATATACCGTATACGGACAAAAAGGTTACGTTGAAAAAGACTTGATACCCCAGGGTAACATCTACATAATTCATTATTCGATTTTCTTTCTATTATTTTCCTTTTCCTTTTCCTTTTCCTTTCTCTCTCTAACACTGTTCATTGTCTCAAACATTTTCACTTCTTTCGTATGCTTTATTATCCAGTTCCATAAAAAGAAACATTAAATCCCAAAAATATTTCTGTCATCTTTTTTATCAAATTACTTTATCGAGGAGCAATTTTAAAATTATATTTTATTTGCTAATTTGTTTAAGAGCAAAACAGTTTAATATTTTATATCTATATATGGTAGGGATATTGAATATTTGTTTGAACAAATTCGTTATTTTACAAAAAAAAAAGCTCAACATGAATTTATGTTCATTGTTCAATGCCATTGTTGTTAGAGCTGCTGTTATAAAAAGGTTCACTTAAATTTTTTTAATAAAATAAGATATTTTGACATTAGATAAAAGATTTTGACCCTTAATATTAATTGATTAGGAACTGTTTACTATTGATTTTCAGAACTTTTGTGATAGCAGTTTGGAAAAACTCGAAAATAGAGTTTTTTAAGAAAGCAGCTTGAAAAAGCAATCCCAAACTGATCATTTTATAGCTACTTACCATTTATTTTTTCAAAAGGTATTTAAAAACATGTGAAAATCAGTTTTAAATTGAGGGATTCAATTATATTGTTTCCAATTTTATGTCTCCTTTTACGTCTCACACTCAGATTTTATCATGTGTTATTTATTGTTAATTAATTTTTTATTTTCAGCTTTTCTTTCCTATTTTTATATTTCTCTCTCCTACGTGTAATACATGGCAAAATTTGTTTGAGAGACATAAAAGGGGACAAACAATCCGGGACATCAGATTTGAATCCGAATTTGAGGAAAACAAATTGGATTAAAATCTGATGTCCCAAATTGGTGTCCCCTTTTATGCCTCTCCATTCATTGTTTGACATGTAACATATTTGTAAAAATGAGACTGGGCAACAGATTTGAATCCAAACAATTTAACAAATGTTGCGCACTTCTAATAAATTTTATATGTAGATTTAATAAGGCCCGATACTGATATTTTTAAGGCCCTATATAAAATAGTACATGAAACATATATATTGTGCCATTTTTATAAAAGAATGGTCTAATTATAATATTTTTTATAATAAATTGGGGGATAATTGTTTACATAATTCTGACCTGGGTATGATTAAGACGTTTTTCTTAGGGGCAAACTTTCAACCTTTAGATTTCAACTAGTTATTTTATCACTAAGATCAATACTCTTGGATTTTAATTATAAAATAAAATACATAATTAAATAACAATAATGAAAATTAATTATATCCAATTATTTTAAGGATAATGGAACTAAAAACTTTAATGAGTAAAATTATTTAAATTTTTAATTTATTTTATTATATGATTTATCGAAAATTAATTAAATTTTTTTATTAAAAACTAACAAATTTTTTTTATTTTTTAAAAATATAAAAATAAAAAAATAAAAAAATTGAACCCCTTTAAAATATGAACCGAACAATACACCCGTTGCACCACGATAAGCCGACAGTGGATTTAATTATTGTAAGATATTTTGGTGTGTTTATTGTTTTGTTCGTTTCCTAAAAAAGTAAAATAACAAACGCAATTATTCAACTAATTGTCTGCTTTTCCTTATGAAGTAAAGATGTTAGGGTTGTTCTATTTTTTTTGAGGACCGATGCACACGTAGTAATTTAAATTTATCTTTAAAAATTTATTATTTTCTTAAATTTTTAAGATAATTTAATAGTTACTTTAATTTTTAAAAAGTATATTATTTAATTTTTTTATTCTATGTGGTAGCTGATGTGGCTTCCTTTAAATTTCCTAGCCCGTGTTGATTAAGTTTGATAAGTGATTATGTTTGTTTCCTAAAAAAATTACGAATTTTCCCAAAAAATTCGTATTTTTTCCAAAAAAATCATGAATTTTTCTCGAAAAATTCATGATTTTCTCTAAAAAAAATTCTTGGAAAAATTCATGATTTTTCTGGATTTTCCTTGGCAAAATTGAAGAACAAGAGGAATGCGAAAGAGAAAGCGAAATATTAGAAGAAGAAGAAGAAGAATAATATTTGATTTTTTTTAAAATGGCCCGTGTTCATTTTTATTGGGTTGAATTGTCAAAATGGTGGTGGAAGGAGAGTGGCTTTCAATCTCTATTTATTGTGTGGTTGTGTCCGGAAGAGGGAGTTGAACGGTGCACTTTTCAGAGGATGAGGGAGTTGATTGTCGTTTTGTAAGTTCAAGGACGTAGTAAGTTTTTCGGAACAAATTAAGATAGTTGAGGATGCATTAGACTTTTTTTAAGTAAAGCTTACTATAATCACTATCACTATTTGAATCGATGATATGAAATTTGATCCAATAGTGTCGGTATGTAAATTAACATTTTAATTTTAAAAAAATAATGAGAAATGCTCAGAGATTTTATAATTCCTTAATTCAGGAATAAAAGAAATGAAATCAACCCCTTAAGAGAAAATTTGTTAATGAAAATTATACCTTTGGAGGTAAATAATGACTTAAATAATTTCATTTTTTCTAAAACGTTGCTTCATTTGGAAAAAAAAATCACGTTTATCTACACCCGTACGTGGACTCAATCATGTAAAATTTAGTAGTATAGCTTTAAGGTTCAACTATAAGGCTAAGCCTTTGCGACTAAATATTTTCAATAATACACTGAAAAAGTGATTTTTATGGTTATTTTAAAAGAACAATACTGGATTATATTCAATGCCAATATTGCGAAAAACTAAGTATACATCCTTAAACAAAGATAATTATATAAAATTAATTAATTAATCACAGGAAATGATATTGAGATGGGAAAACAAAGCAACCGAGAGGATATAATATCGGCGTAGTTGTTTTGCTTTTGTACACAAGGCCAATGAATAGAAACCTCTGAACGTCGTTATCTTCCCTTCCCCGCAACCGCATCCAATTTTGACTTCATTAGGAATTGTAGTTGCCCCTTTTCCTATGTTTCCCCGTGTTTTAAATATAACATCTCTCTCTGTCTCTCCCTTTAATTAACGGGTTACTCTTCTTTCTCTGAACAAACACAGAAACCCCACCAACGAATTTCTCAGACTTCAAACCACAATCCCCTTCTAAAGGTAAACAATTGTTGCTTTTCACATCTATGATCCGTTTGAGCTCACTGAGCTTCTATGCACTGAAACAATTAGTTAGCAGTTTTCTATTTGCAAATACGCCTGTTTGACTTGTGTGAATTATTGTTTGTGCTTTGATTCAGGGGTCCAGATTACGAGAAGAAAAGATTGAGCTTTTTCTCGTTGGGGAGAGTCAAAATGGGGTCTTTTTTACCTTTTTTCTTTTGGGTTTGTGCGGTAGTGTTGTTTGCGAATGGTGGAGGCGTATTTTCAGATGCAGAGTATCTGATTGGGCTAGGGAGCTATGATATAACAGGACCTGCAGCTGATGTTAATATGATGGGTTATGCTAATAGTGATCAGATCGCTTCCGGTATTCATTTTAGGTTACGGGCTCGTTCTTTTATTGTGGCTCAGCCTCAAGGGAACCGTGTTCTTTTCGTTAATCTCGATGCTTGTATGGCCTCTCAACTTGTCACCATTAAGGTCTTGGAGAGGTTGAAAGCTAGGTACTTCTCAATTTCTTGCCCTTTCTCAAGATTTGTAAATTTAGACCATCCTTGGTATTGCTGTTGCCCGGAAAAGCTCCACTCACATACTTTTCATAAAACAATATATTTTGGTAATGAATAAATTTTTTGGACTCTTAATACTAATTAGTTAGCGTCTGTTTGCTTTTGATTTCCCCGTAAAGCTCGAAAATGGAGTTTTTCAGGAAAAGCAGGGAACGCAATCCCAAACTGGCCCTTAGAAGTATCACATTTGAATAAAAAATTTCATAGCTTAGTAGTGGATTTACAGTTATGTGAACTATATATGGCAGGTATGGAGATCTTTACACTGAGAAGAATGTAGCTATTAGTGGTATTCATACCCATGCTGGTCCTGGTGGCTATCTTCAATATGTTGTATATATTGTGACTTCACTTGGATTTGTGCGGCAGTCTTTTGATGCTCTTGTAGATGGCATTGAGAATAGCATTATTCAAGCTCATCAAAATCTCCGCTCTGGATCAATTTTTGTGAATAAGGGTAAGGGTTATAACCAAGAGAATGTCAATGATTTTGTTGCTTGTCAAAAGATAACAAATTTTAAATAATTGACTTTTGTGTACTTTATCTTATAATACCGGAATACATGAGTTAGGTGCTCCGGTGGCAATTCAATCGGTTTTCCTGAGTTCCTTTTTTATTCTCAACGAACAAACGTAGCTATCAATGTGGTGCCAGGATGCAGAATTTATTTTGAGAAATTCTTTTCCACTTTTATTGCTTTTAAAAGTGGGCAATTTTCAGAACAATAATGGCCTTCAACAATTAGAGAACTTTTTAGGCTCTGTAATTATTGATATGCTTGAACTATATTATAATCCTACAAGTACTTTGCAGGAGAGCTGTTAGATGCTGGTGTAAATCGCAGTCCTAGCGCATATCTGAATAATCCTGCAGAAGAACGCAGGAAATACAAGTACGATGTTGACAAAGAAATGACCCTATTGAAGTTTGTCGACGATGAGTGGGGTCCAGTAGGTAGCTTTAATTGGTTTGCTACTCACGGAACTTCAATGAGCCGCACCAACTCTTTGATAAGCGGGGATAATAAGGGAGCTGCTGCTCGATTTATGGAGGACTGGTTCGACAAAAAAGTCCCTGGAACAGCTTATAATGCTGTTGAAAATGTAGCTGATGGAATCCCTCGAAGAGTCTCAAATATAATTCCAAACCTCCGTGATAATCGTAAGTCCACTAGTTTTATTGAATATTTAGAATAATAGATTCTATGATTTGGAGCTCAGTTTGATTTTGGAATGTTTTTGTTTAGACCACGAGTATCTAGAACTTGCTGCATCCTTCAAGTCAACTCCTGGTAAACCAGCAACCAAAATTCTAAGTGTTGCAAGACGTGTGAGGAGTGCTCTTAGGCAAGCTGATAAACCACGATTTGTCTCTGCGTTTTGTCAAACTAACTGTGGTGATGTCAGCCCTAACGTTCTTGGAGCCTTCTGTCTAGACACCGGCCTACCTTGTGACTTCAATCACAGTACCTGTGGCGGAAAAAATGAATTATGCTATGGGAAAGGACCAGGGTATTTATTAATCTGCTTTCTGGCGTTTTTCGATAGAATATTTGTTTAAATTTTTTCTATAACTAAATTGTATTAACTAAACCTGACAGTTTGGATGAGTTTGAGAGTACACGCATAATTGGGGAGAGGCAGTTCAGAAAAGCTGCAGAACTTTTCAATGGAGCATCTGAGAAATTAAATGGAAAGGTTGACTCTCGGCATGTTTATCTGGATTTCTCCCAGCTTGAAGTTACAATACCTAAACAAGGTGGAGGTTCTGAGGCTGTAAAAACATGTCCTGCTGCAATGGGGTTTGCATTTGCTGCTGGTACAACAGATGGGCCCGGGGCTTTTGACTTTAAGCAAGGAGATGATAAGGTAATCAAAGTTGTTATTGTTTTATGTCTTTCTTCCCCTTCTCTCATGAGCCTCGAGAAATCCGGTTTCTGAAATTTTCTTTGTTAATAGGGGAATGCATTTTGGAAGTTGGTTCGTAACTTCTTAAAAACACCAGGCAAGGAACAAGTTGATTGTCAGCATCCAAAGCCCATCTTACTTGATACTGGGGAAATGAAACAACCATATGACTGGGCAGTAAGTATTTTTGATAAGATGGTTTATGCTCAAACCATTCAGATTATTGATAGTTATCATAAAAACTTTAAGACCAATCAATTTTTTATGGATTTGCAGCCTTCAATACTTCCAATTCAGATTCTCCGCGTTGGGCAGCTTGTGATTCTTAGTGTACCAGGAGGTATGAACCACCTTTTCCTATTCTTTTGCTGTTGCTTTTCAAAATTTTATTTCATCAAGATTTTTTTTTGTTGCTTCTGTAAGTTTATGAATTCTATGCTTCGTTTAAACAGAATTTACGACAATGGCTGGGAGGCGTCTTCGAGATGCTGTGAAGGCAGTGCTCACAAGTGGTGCAAATAAAGAATTTAATAACATTGTTCATGTTGTTATAGCTGGATTAACTAATACATACTCACAATACGTAACCACCTTTGAAGAATACGAAGTGCAGAGATACGAAGTACATATTTAAACGAGCTTTTAATTTATCGTCAAATTTGGTCTAGGTTGATTTAGAACTTGCTTTCTCGTTCTCAGGGTGCTTCGACTCTGTATGGACCCCACACTCTTAGCGCATACATTCAGGAGTTTAAGAAACTCGCGAGTGCCCTTGTCAGCGGCCAATCGGTGGAGCCAGGTCCACAACCACCGGATATGCTGAGTAAGCAAATAGGTTTACTAACACCGGTTGTAGTGGATTCAACCCCTGCTGGTGTAAATTTCGGTGATTGCAGTTCTGATGTCCCGAAGAACGCGACCTTCAAAAGAGGTGACAATGTTACCGTTGTGTTCTGGTCAGCTTGCCCTAGAAATGATCTGATGACCGAGGGCACGTTTTCCCTCGTGGAAAACCTCGAGGGGAAGGATACGTGGGCCCCGGCTTATGATGATGATGATTTTTGCCTGCGTTTTAAGTGGACAAGACCGTCGAGATTGAGTCCGAGGAGCCGGGCAACTATTGAATGGATGATCCCTCAGTCTGCGACGCCTGGTGTGTATAGAATAAGACATTTTGGTGCTGCAAAGAGTCTTATGGGTTCGATTCGCCATTTCACTGGTTCGTCGAGTGCTTTTGTTGTTGTATAATGATGTAATATGTATATGGTATCATTGTCTTTCGTTTTAAAGTAGACTAAATAGCTTGTTGTATGTTTAGCCTTCAATATATCTGATTTATATATTGGTCCCCGTGAATCTGGAAGAAAGGGATCATCCTTATTGTATACTTGAGCTACCACGGTGTATATTGTTATTTATGTGAGATCTCTATTCCATTTTGTACTTTCTTGCTACGGCAGCAACTTGTTCGTTTGTGTTTTTATGGTAATTTTGTTTATTTGCAGAGTAAATTACTATTGGATCAAAACACATATCCTTATTTTTGTGATTTGGCTGCATTTTTTGAAATTTAGCTCCCTTTCAGCTGTTCTATGTTTGAGATGATCAGATTTTCCCAAATCCATTTATAATTCCACCAATAATTGAAATGCATGAATTCACTTGTCATAGTTATTTATGAAAGTAAATAAATCCATTTCAGCTCACCAAATTACGGGAGAAAATCTCCTGTCCCGAGTACCGTGTCCTCTTGGCTGTCTCCAATCAGAATTTTGACATCTGGCAACTAATATCCTACTTAGCATAAAAGCTATTCAACGTTATTAAACACATCCCACATCTGTTAACTCTAACAAAGGAAACTCTTTCTTATTTCTTTTTCTGATTTCGACTTATTTTCTCTGTCAACTCCAAGTCTCCAACAAAAGAGACTCTCTCCTATTTATTCTTCTTATTTCTACTTCTCAGCGAATTCCCCATTAATCCCAATAGGTACTGCTAAAACCTAAAATTTATTTCCCTCTTCTATAGGTTCAATCTTTTTATTGTGGAATGAAACTATAATTTGACTTTTGAGTTAGTATGTTCTAATTATCAATTTCATTGAAGAATAGATTTTGAAGTTAGGGATTTAAATCAGTTTTTTTCAGCTGGATTATTTTGGGCTCGATTTTCTAAATCTAAATCGCAAAGAGGGAATTTAGAGTCAAAGATAATTATTTTGTTAGATTTATATTTTGTGAATTAAGATTAAATTTTAATATCTTGACATGAACAGGTCTTTGAGTTCATCCCCGGCCAAGTATGAACCCAACTTTGTATGGGTAAAGTCCGTTGTGATGTTGCTACTTTTGTATTGAATATGCTGATTACTCGCTCAATTCCATCTTTCTTTGCAACTGGGAATACTTAAGTTGTAATTTGGAAATGAGGAAGAAGTATAAGCAGAAGTTAGAAAAGCATTTTGGCTTATATGGACTATGTACTGGATTTGACATCAAATTATAAATAGAAAGATTAGAACAAGGAATAATCTTACCTTGAGCAGAGAGAAGAGTGAAAAATGAATTGAGGTTTTGCATTGGGATTGAGCGAGAACTCGAACAGAAGGGGGAATCAGAAAAAGAAATAAGAGAGAGTTTCCTTTGTTGGAGTAAATAGAGGTAGGATGGGGTTTATTAACGTTAAATAGCTTTTATGCTGAGTAGGATGTTAGTTGCCAAATGTCAAAATTCTGATTAGAGACAGCTAAAGGGACACGGTACTCGGGATAGGAGATTTTCTCCCCCAAATTACGGTTTTTATGTTTTCTTAAAATTAACAAAACATAAACATACAAACTATTATATACACAATTAGTATTAATTAAGTATTAGTATCATATATATAAACTATAGTAATTCATCAAATTATGTGGGTTAGTCGTTTAGAGACCACATAATACACCGATATCATTGTATCATATCATGTATTAAGCTTATATTTTTCTCTGCTACACTAAGTTAAATGAATTTTATGTAAATCATAACTATATTGAATTAATTCTGAACTATAAAATTAAATTGAAAACCATTTCGTCTAAATTAACTTACCAAGTTGGGTTTATGATCCTAAGCTCAACCATTACTTAATTTGTTATATATTAAATTTATATTCATTTATTTTTTTACAAAGAAAAATAGCTATTAAATCAATTAGAGGCGATTGCAGCTCTAATTAAAGGTGTACAAGTATTTATTCAAGTCCCCCTACTAGTCAAATAACCTGCTGCTCTAGCTAACAAATGCGCAAGCCTGATTCACTTCACGACAAACTTAAATTAAACTAAAAGAACAAAAATATTTAATAAGTTATAAACAATCCTTAAAAATAAAGCTAATAAAAGAGTGAGAAGAAGTTTTGTTGTTAAAAGTATTAAATGCATTAAATTCTAAAATAATATTATCAAATTTATATTTTTGAACCTAATAAATGCTTCTCTACAACTCATATTATCTGCCAAAAATGCATCCGCCCTCCCCGTATGATATTGAATTTATATTCATTTATTTGAATAGGTGATTAATTTGAAAAAATGGAAACATCTAATATTATAAAATAATTTGAAGAAAGTTGTTAAGTAGATATTAGTCCTAAACGGCACCGTTTAGGACAGTTCCGTTCAGGTGAAGATCGTAACGCAGAGAGCAATAGCGTATATGAATGGCATACATACAACTAATTCAATTTTCAAGGTTCTCTCAAAGTTTCAGTCTCGTTGTTGAAGAAGAAGAAGAATCGAGAAATGTCCGTGCAAGAGTACCTAGACAAGCATATGCTCTCCCGGAAAATTGAGGACGCCGTAAATGCCGCCGTCAGGGCTAAAACTCCAGATCCCGTGCTTTTCATCGTAATTCTTTCACTCATCTCTCAATCTCTCTTGTTTTGTTTCTATCTATTTTCCTGGTAATCTAATGCACAGCTTATGTTGCTCGATTATAAGTCTAATCACATGAGAAAATCCGTTCCCTCGGTGATTACCAAGATAAAAGCGAGGCAGATCCTTGACAGTAGAGGTATCCCGACTGTTGAAGTTGATTTGTATACCAATAAAGGCATGTTTCGATCTTCAGTACCTAGTGGTGATGCTACTGGCATGTAAGCTTTCGTTTCCTCTCTTATTCATCTTCACTTTCATTGCTAAAATTTCTTTTATTCTCAGATTATTTCGATCACCTCGGTGAAATTAGGAATTTATCGACTAGTTCTCATTTTTAGGATCGGTGATATTTGGTAGAAAAAAATGTAACAGTGGATCATAGTAGAGATAATTTCTTATGAGTTTTTCATATATGAAACCATAGGTATGAAGCTGTTGAATTGCGTGATGGGGACAAGGGAACATATCTTGGTAATAGTGTGACTAGAGCAGTCAAGAATGTTAATGAGAAAATTTCTGAAGCTTTGATTGGTATGGACCCAACACTTCAATCTCAGATTGATCAGGCCATGATTGACTTGGATAAAACAGAGAAGAAGGTAATGATTTCCCATTTTGAGTTTGATTGTAATACTATTTGCTTCTTTGATCTCACTAGAGGGCATTAGGTTTCAGAGAATTCTGGCTAATGGAAATTTTGTGATAATAAATTCAGAACTCGTGATTCTGTAGTTTTCAATGTGCTTTTGTAATTGTGTTTTGTTTGAAGGATCTTCTTGGTAAAAGGCATCTAAATAACCTTGAAGAAATTTTTTTTCTTGGATGATACTTCTGTTAAGGATCAATAGCTTTGGTTCATCCTGTTATTTATGATCTAAGTCTTTGTTATTTCATCATGATACGCACATAAAATTGGTGTGTATTTGTGTAGTAAATCACATTGTCTTTGTAAAATCAGATAAATTATCTTGTCAAAAAGGTATACCATATTAAGTATTTGCAGTTACAACATCCTTTTTTGAGCACGGCATGAATAATAATGAAAAAAAAGAATATTCCTGTACGTACTTATTTTTGCTTGTCACAGGCTCCTTGTCTGATCTTTTCTGCAACCCTTGGCTATTTTATTCAACGAGCCCCTAGTTAGAGATGTCATGATGGCCTTTAGAACCATAACATTTTAGTGTCAGAATTCCTTATAATTGTTTTTTTGAAATCTATTTTAATTTTCAACAGGGTGAACTTGGTGCAAATGCTATCTTGGCTGTATCAATTGCTGCATGCAAAGCTGGGGCTGCTGAAAAAGAGGCATGACTTCTGTCTATTCAAATGAGTATCAATGTTTAAATGTTAATGCAGGACAGATGTGCGTTTTTATATTTGTGTCTTAAATATCAGGTTCCACTTTACAAACACATCGCTGATCTTTCTGGCAAAGGTAGCCTTGCTCTTCCTGTCCCTGTCTTCACCGTCATAAGTGGTGGGAAACATGCTGGGAACAATCTAGCCATTCAGGTATTCTTCGTTTAAGTTTGGTCTTGAATATATGCTTATTATAGTTCTTAAACAAATTCAACGGAGCTTTAGCCTGGAAATTGGGATGTTGCACCAAAATAGGAGGTTATTATTTTGACTTAATGTAGGAATTGCCTTTGGCATTTGATTTTTGATGACATGGACAAAATAATTAGCAGATATGCACCCTGTTTGTAATTTTCCATTCTTTTGCATTTGGGAAAAAGGAAGTTCATGATTGTAAGGGTTGACTGTATGCATCCTCACGTATGCCTTAGAAGCTGTTGTTTTAGAAGACAATAGATACAAGTCATACAGCCTTAAGCCATACATACTTTGATTTAATGAATGCTCTTCAGTCTTCACCAATCATCGTGTATGATCTCTTTAATTTTTGTATCTCAAGCTCTAAACCAAAAAAAAAGAAAGGAATAGAAGGAATTCTATTAACATTTTGATGATTAACATATGATATATTTGAGTCACTTTTTACATACACCAATCATATATGTAAGTTCAACGTGATTCTCTACATTATCTTTCTTCACACGTGACTTCTAAAAGATTGCACTATTCATATTGCCTCTGTTGAATTGAATTCTTCATACCACAAAACTTCACTATAATTGTATATTGGTAAGATGAAAAGTTAAAAAATATGTGGAATATTGTCAGGAAATCATGATTCTTCCAATTGGCGCCAGTAGATTTTCTGAGGCTCTGCAAATGGGCTCTGAAACCTATCATCATCTAAAGGTGATGTGTTTTTTTTTAAAATTTCAATAGCTCATTAGCTTAGTACTGTTTCTTTTTTCAGGTTCTGCTCGTATGTGGATGTTTAAATTTATATGTATCGTTTTTTTCCTTTTGGTTATATCCAACTACTATTGCACCTTGAACTTAAAAGGATTGCGTTAACAACTGATGTCCAAGGTAGTGAGGTAGCTAATACGATTTTTGAGACATATAAATATATATATATATATATATATATATATATATATATATATATATAGGGCATTTTTGCCAAATTTGTTGATTGTGGGGTTTGAACCCACAACCCCACACTTGGTTTTTTCCTAACAAGGTGGTGGCCACAAGACCAAAGCCTAATGGTTATTTTTGAGATATTAAATCATGTTTTCTTGTGTGAAGTACCAGAAATTATTACCTCTCTGTGGGCTATAAATTGATTGATGTATCCTAGTGCATGGTGTCCTGATGCCCTACATTCTGCATATCGTGAATATGTGCACACATGAAATAACCTGTTCTAAATTAGTGGTGATGTAAAATTTCTCGTAATTGCATATGAATTGAATCATATTTTTCTGGCTAATGGTGGGTAATGCATATGGATTCTTACATTGTGACATATAGTGTGGTGCCTGCTAAAAGTTGTTTTTCCCCTATTCCACTTGTCCCTTGATTGTAATTTATGCTATTAAATAGAACAGGCTGTTATTACAGAAAAATACGGTCAATGTGGATGTAATGTTGGTGAAGATGGTGGTTTTGCTCCAAACATCTCCAGGCAAGCATTTCTTTGTGTTTTCTTAGTGGTTCATCCATTTTCGTACAAAATCTGATTTTTTAGCACAAGACATTGCAAGAAGAAAGTGTGTGTATACTCACACAATATTAGAAATGGCCATGTTTGATTCATGGGACGTTGAAAGGCTGTTGACAATTTTGTCAATAATAAATTTCTATTTGCTATTTTAACCGTATGATGTCCGATTGTTGGCAGTGTTCGAGAAGGCTTGGATCTTGTTAAAGAGGCCATCAACAGAACAGGATATAATGACAGGATAAAAATAGCCATTGATGTTGCTGCTACTACTTTTTGTATAGGTAATCAATTATATTTGCAAATTGGTATTTTATAACAAGAGCAGGGTGAATAAATGTGGAAATTTCTCAGCCATGAGCGTAACTAAGAATTGTGATCATTTTTAGTGGCTATTTAATAACCATTACAATATTTGTCACTTTGGACGTATATTTCTTACACAATATTTTTGCATCGGCTTTTTGCTTCATGCTGCACACCTGTTGCATTTGAATATCATTTGATTGGGGGTATACAAGGATTCCATTTTGATTGATTTCTGCCAACTGATAATATATACTCCTAAATATTTTATGCAGGTACCAAGTATGATTTGGACTACAAATCTCCTAACAGATCAGGGCCAAATTTCAAGTCAGGGGAAGATATGATTGAGCTGTACAAGGAACTGTGCACAGGTATACTGTGCCATATTTTGTTCTTTGGTCTTCATGTTGCCTTGTTTTTCCACCATTGATAATTTGTTGGGCGAACAGATTACCCTATAGTTTCAATTGAAGATCCATTTGACAAGGAGGACTGGGAACATATCAAGAGATTATCAAGCCTTGGACTCTGTCAGGTTTGTTCTTAACATCTACTGGATCGATCTGCTTGGTAGTAATTGCACATGACATTGCTTATATTTGATTTTCTGCATAAGCTTTTGGAATCAGAACTGAGAGAAGGTTATTCGCAGGTGGTAGGAGATGGACTGTTGATGTCAAATCCAAAGCGTATTGAGAGGGCAATCCATGAGTCCACCTGTAATGCTCTTCTTGTGAAGGTAGTCAGCTATCTCTTAATGAAATATGCCCGAATTATTTGTCCCTGTTGCCCTGCTATGGAGCTGTTTCTGCTAATGGATATCCTCATTGTGATTGCTGGTGCATTTTTTGTTTATATAGTTAGGAAGGTTTATTTTGCATTTATTGCCACATTGTGATGAACTACAAAATTATTTAAAGGCAACTGACTACCTTTAATTTATTTCGTGGATTCTTAATTTCCTTCCTCCCAATTCTTTTTGCTTGTGCTTGGTTCAGAATCACCAGAAGGAAACTATCTTTCCATAGCTGTAATCATAAAATTTATCGCCTCATATGTTGTGTTTCTTTGGGTTGAAATTCAGATAAACCAGATTGGAACTGTAACAGAGGCCTTAGAAGTGGTAAAGTTGGCAAAGGATGCCCATTGGGGGGTGGTGACAGCTTATAGGAGGGGTGAAACAGATGATTCTTTCATTGCTGATCTTTCTGTTGGCTTAGCTACTGGGCAGATCAAAGCAGGTGCACCCTGCAGGGGTGAAAGATTGGCAAAATACAACCAGGTTCACTTCTTGTTCTGAGTCCTCATACTAGCAGTATCTGTAATATTTCACTTCTATTTTTAGGGTGAGAACAGTTAAAATTTGAAAAGTAAACCCATTACTGATTTCTTCTGTCATACTTCATTTCACTATATAGAAAGTGTAGAAAGTAAGTTTTACTAAACAATGTTGGATTTTGATGTAACGGTATTAATTCCCTGTGGATCGTTATGTTTATATAACTGAAGCATTGACAAAGAAGTATGAATCAAAATGAAGAACAAATTAGTTTCGATTCTGTTTCGATTATGTTTATATAACTGAAGCATTGACAAAGAAGTATGAATCAAAATGAAGAACAAATTAGTTTCGATTCTAATAGCGTCAGCTTTCTTGCAGTTGCTCCGTATTGAGGAAGAATTAAGTGATCAAGCACTTTATGTTGGTGAGGATTGGAGGCTGACCTGATTTTCAATTTATAGTTTAATATGCTTGAAGTTGCTTATAGCATGGAGGAAGAATCAAGTGATCTAGCAATCTATGCTGGAGAGGATTTGAGGCTGGCCGGATATTCTCCCTTTTTAGTTTAAAATACCAAATTTTGGGTCTCTCCTTTATAATGAGAGTATATTGAGCAACCTCGTTATCTGATATTGTTCAGCTGCTTTTCGATGGGATTGACTGTTTTCAATATGTACTTGATATTTGAATTTTTTAAGAACTTAATATTACAATGAAGACCAGACTGTCTAAACCTCAAAACATTGCGGTTTAGTCAATTGAACTGAATGAAGTGGCTGTTTTTTTTCTTCTTTATATTCAACTGTTATTGATGTGGGCATATATTGTTGTTGTAATGGCAGTAGTAGTAGTAGTTTATTTTTACATCCCTACTAGTTGTGTTGACATATTAATCAATTCATAATTAAAAAAAAATATCAGTGTACTCCAAATTTTAAAGAATAGCAGAGAAAAAAAGGAAACCTTTGTAGGTATAATTTTCGTAATTTGGGACTAGGAAATTCATATATATCCGCCAGTGCAAATGTACTCCTCAATATCTAGTTATTAATCATGAATGAAATAGAAATAAAATCAGAAGTTTATTGTATATGAAGTTGAGTTGAGTAAGAGCTATTGCAAGTGAATAAAAATGCAAAAAAAGTATTTCATTGTGTATCTTAATTGTAGGATATATGAAAAGAATGGTTATCGTGCTGAATGTTGAGATATTAAATCTAAAATCATCCATTTAACATTTTGATCAAGTGACTTGATTTTCACGGTAATAATCGTGAACATTGAAGGACTGGGTGTTGTTAAATGCCGCCCATGTTTACTTTGTGCAGCCCACTTTCATTGTGTTACATGTAACCTAGATTTTCTTTCTCACCCACAAATCGTAAAGCATATTGTAGACTAGAAACAGTGGGAGCGGCCATGGCGAAACTCCTAACTGCCCTTTCAAAGTCCCAGATTATGTTAATTTTTTTGGCATAGCTGGGGCGGGTTTGTGTTGTGATCCTGTTGATGGCTACAAGGTTGTATTTATCTTAATCCTAGTTATGGACTTAGAGGAACCAACGAATAGGGAATATCAAGTTTGGATTTTATCAGTAAGATCAAATACATGGAGAAGGGTTCAGGATTTCCCTTGCCTTGACTATCATTTTTATTTATCTGGACCCGGATCTGGTCATTTTGCAGATGGTGCTCTCCATTGGTTATGCCGTCCAGTAACCCTAGGCAATGGGAAGTCTGAGATAATTGTAGCGTTTGATGTGAAAAATGAGACATTTTCTGTAGTGGCTCAGCCTGTTTATCCAATGGATGGATCTATAACTGGTTTACATGTTCTTGGAGGGTGTCTTCGCATTAGCCTTTTAACTATGTGAGAGTTTTGGGATATTCAAAGAGCAGAACTAAGATTCTGCTGGATCTCCGTTTGAAGCAACTGGTTTCCTATGACACCGAGAAAGGTTCTTGGAAGGATGAAATAGTGAAAAATGCTAATTGGCATCATCAAATTGTTTGTGGTGAAAGTCTTGTGAAAATAGATGGCAAATTCTAGTTGTATGATCCAATTTTTCGAGTTTGCATATGTTATCTTGTTTAGTCAATTTCATAGCGACTTTTTTTTGAATTATTGCATGCGGATTTCAGTTTCAGATTCATTCTTCAGAAACAATTATGTAGTAGGGAAAGTATTAATCTGATAGTTGTGTTAGATTATTAAACAAAATATGAAATTAAACATTGAGCAGTTTCTATAATATGATTGTCAGATTGCTCGTTCTTAACCTGCATATTTTTCAGAAGCTGCTGCATGCTAACTTGCCATGGTATAATCTTTATAGGAAAGCCTTCTGTTTACTTACTCCCTCAACACGTTCAGTCTCCAAAACACTCCATATTTTAAAAATTCGATCATTAGCAAAGAGACATTAATCTACATCACTCAAATTCATATACATAGTTTTCATAAATTTATTCTGATAAATTTTGATTTCAGACACTTGTATGCATCTGGAAGAATCATAAATTGCTCGTCATAGATGTCAAAGGCGCCCATCAGCATGGCTCAAGGTCTTGTACCTCACCATACCTCCGGCTCAGTTGCGTACTTTGGGCCGAGCCTTAAAGCGCCCTCAGATATTGCGCCTTATGTACAAGTTGTTTTTTGAAGTTTTTTGTTTTGTTTAATTACCACTATTTGGTTCCGTCTTGCCTTTTCACTTGGTTGAAGTGTTCTTTAAATGCAAATCATGCAATTATGGAATGTTTTGTTCTTGGATAACTGAAAGAGTTCATACTAAGAAATATTCCGAGGCATTTAACTTGCAGTTGAATAAAAAGAGATCACATTGAACACTGAATGTTCAATGTTTCGATTTTGGATACTTGTTGTGAGGTATGTTAAATTTAATGGTTCTATTTTTTAATGTCATGTAATAGGTATATGGGCTTTATGTCAAGCTGATCTCCATTAAAGTGGACCTTATAGCCCCTGAACTTGCTAAAACGACCTTAGGGCCCCCTAAATTTGTTAAAAGTGAACCTCATAGCCTCTTGAATCTCATATGCCAAGTATCATTTTTTTAGAAATTGAATCTAAGATTGTTTCGTTAAAGATTGAATCGAATATTGATTTATAGGAACAAAACTAGGTTTGTCGGCATCAAGGGGCTTTGAGGTTCACTTTTACCAAGTTCAAGGGGCTATAAGGTCCACTTTAACAAGTTCAGGGGGTTATAAAGGTCTTTTTTTTAAGTACAAGGGGCTGAGAGGCTTTTAAGGGCAACTATAGGGGATCTAGATGTATTAAGCCTTAGTTTTTTAATACTTTAATTTTTGAATTTAATTAAAATGTATTGTTAATTAAATGTTAATTAAATAAATAACAATTTCTTAATAATAGATTAAGTGACTATGTCTCAAATCTTAAAAATCACCATTCAATTGTTCTGTTAGCAGTTGTTAATTTTTTAAGTAGACTTTACACATATTCTTTTAACATTCGGTACATTGCCGATAAAACATAAATTATTTTGAGTCTGGTTAATATGTAACCCTGCCCCATCTTGGCTGAGCCAAAAGTTAAACATGTAAATAAATTACTTCAGAACATTTTAGCACACAGATATTTTTTTCCAATTTCATGAGGTTGAATTTGAATTTGGAGAACATGAAAATGGAGAGAATGAGGTGGAACATTTGCCAAATTGCCTCTAGTCATAGTCACGTCATCAAAACGGTGTTAAGGAAAATGCATTCAATTGCTAACATTGCGAAAACTCGTACACCTTTTGAAAAAAAAATTTCAGTGAGCACTATTTGAATTTTATAAAAAAAAAATACAAGTTGAAGTGTAACGAGTAATATAATCATAAACATTGAAGGACTACTAAGAATATATGTAACCTAGATTTTCTTTCTCACCCACAAATCGTAAAGCATATTGTAGACTAGAAACAGTGAGAGCCGCCATGGCAAAACTCCCGGAAGATTTGATCGCTGAAATTCTGCTGCATTTGCGGACGAAGTCTATCCTGCACTTTGGATGTTTATCTAAATCCATATGCGCAATCACTGATGATCTTAACTTCATCAATTCTCATCTCATTATATCCTCTCACAACTTCAATCGCCACAAGCTGATTCTCCAGCACATTTTCAGCATGAGGTATAATGTATGTGACATGAATGGCGGTCTCGATGCAGAGATTCTGCACGAAAAGCCACTCTCAATCTCACCCCTTCGGACAGAAGTCTATGGCTACTGCAATGGTGTGTTGCTCTTGTATCGAGGTATAATATCCCAACTTGCTTTATGGAATCCGTCCGCCTGGAAATACAGGTTTCTTCCCTATTTCTATCATGCTGGGTTTGGGTTTGTGTTCTGATCCTGTTAATGGCTACAAGGTTGTATTTGTTGGAAAAATGTGTATTATTTGGAAAGAATTTTATCATGTGCTATAAATGAGTCTGATTTTATGGAATGAAAAAGACCTTGTGGGCACATGTGAAAACTCATTTTATTTAAAGTCCATTTTATGTTTTATGTATTATTTTCAGTATTTAGTAAATATTATATCATGTTAGTGGAGGATTTGAACATTTGATTTGGTCAACATTTATTTGCAATTAACGGCTGATTTTGTTTGGTCCTAAAGCATTTCATTTTGTCAAATCAACGGCGACATCAGTTTTGATTTTCCTTGATTTGAGTAACATAATCTGATCTTTTTCTTGGCGTTTGGTAGCGGCCATAATTTTGGCTATAAAAGGCTTTAGTACAACCAGTTTTTAGATGCACATTACACCAATTCTCTTCTATATATTTTCTTCTTCTACTGTTCTTAATTATTCTGGATATATATATATTTGAGTTTATGTTCCCCGTCCAATCAATTTGATTGATGAAGCTGTTTAATCCTGAAAGGAACTTCAAGTATCTAAGGACAATGTCGTTCGACATGACTCAACTTATTGGTGTTTCCGTTATTTTAAACTTTATTTATAATTTCCATTATATTTCTATATGATTTCTACTAATTATATTTATGGTTTTGTTGAAGGTGAGAACCAAACAATCTAATTGAGTTGGCACCTCCATATCCGAGAGAGAAACCCCGAGAACTCAGATATTTTAATTTATTTGTATTTCATCATTGTTGTTATTTTTATTGGTTATATTTATCAATTTATTCTTCACATTTTCATATTTTTGTAATTGTTACCCAACAATCTTAAAGTATATTTGGACAGTTTGTAAAATGGCTAACAAGTTTGGAATCATAAGGTTGAAGGTGTGAAGTTGTCTTCGTTTGGTACCTTTGTTATGAGGTATGGTTGATCTTGCCTTTTATTAATACACAGTTGCTGGTTTGATATATTCTACTCGTTGAATTTTGAATTAACAGAGAGGCTATATTGGAATTTTCAAAAACATGTCCTAACTTTACTGGTGGTTCAGTGCTTCTAGTCCTATGGACTTGTTTATTTGCTTTGCAAACTATAATCATGACCGTTAGCATTTTGGTATGGGCAAATTTGGTTAGTTGAGAATCTATATGCTTTTATTAAAGTTTATGCAGGATGTTTCTGTGGCTATTTACTAATAGCGTTTATATAATTATTTGATATAAAGAATGTGGCATTCGTTTGTATTCTTTGGTGTGAGTAGCTTTGAATTTGATATTTCAAAGTTCCTAATTAAGTTTATCACAGGAATTTGACTGAATGCTAGAATACCTTTGTTTGAAATAACCTTAGCTTTTCGGGTTATATGTTTTGTTAATAATGATAAAGGGTTATGCATGCGGTCTTGTTTTAATATAAATGCTTTTGACATTTCTTATACTGTGATTTAAATATTTATATTTTTGTATAAGTAGTTGGTAATAAGAAACGGCTTAAACTAACTATTTATAACTTGTAACGGGTCATTATTCAGAAGCTGATTATAAAAATGCCTTTGTGGATAGATAGCTCGTAGCTTGGAGATGAGATATTTCATCTCATTATAATTTCAATAACAAAATTGCTCTTGTATGGTTGGTTTGTGGCATGTAAGTTATTTGCAGCAGGTTTCAGGTTTAATCTGCGAGTTATACAAAAATGGTTATATTTATAATGTCCTTCTAAATTTCATTGTGTTAATATCTATATTATCATATTTTATGAGAGAATGGAAAATAATAATACTTTGGAATTGAGAAAATATATAAACTTATGTGACACTGTATGAGTTATGATGAGTTTATATGTCCTCCTAAATGGAAAATATTTAAAAGTGTGGGGGTTATACTAAGGCTCAAAAACCTTTGTTTGTATGTTCTTAAGTTGTGTTGAACATAGTGATATGCTTGAAAATATTAAGGAAACAAAGAATACAAAATTCTTCGAGAATGTTTTTCATTGAAAGACATGAGAGAAGCCATTGTGATTGGGTATGAAAATTATAAGGATGGTTGAAAGTATCTTGATAAAACAAGAACACTATGATTAGAAACTTCTTAAGAAGTTTGAAATTCATGATAGAAATCATGTGAGTACCCTTGTGATTCCAATACTCGATAAAAGAAAAATATTAGTGATATAGTGGCTAAATCCAGATATTGATTATTGAGAAGCCATAATTGGGCTTAAGAAATACTTGAGAGGTACCATGAATTATAGTATTATATATAATGAATTTCTCACTGTATTGAACGGTACAGTGATGTTGATTGAATATTTGATTTATATGAGAAGAAATTCATTAGTGATTGCATTCTGACATTTGGTGGTAGAACATTAACATGAAAATCAACTAAGCAAACTATAATTATAAAAAGTTGCTTGATAGTTGAATATAACGAGGCTAAGTGTTCTTAGTAGTGTTACTTTAGAAATAAAGTCAACACACATAATGATCGCAAAGCGATAAAATATTTATATGAGAAAGAAGACCTATAATGGGAAAAGTATACGTATACATATGAAACTTTACATTGTGATGGAATTTTATTCATTAACTATGTGAGTCAAGAGTGATTTTGGCCAAATCATCTGACTAAAATATTTAAGAAATAAATATATTTCATAAACATTGGAGAGGATGAAACTAAAGCCAATTGAAATTAACAAAGATGGTAACCCAACCTATATGATTGGAGATCCTATGAAATAGGTTCATATGGGTAATAACAAGTCTTTGTTAATGCTGCTAGCACAAATAAATTGCCTTAATCCTAGATGTGAGAAAGTGCTATGTTGCATATTTTGAGAGGTTGAGTTAAAAGAACTCTTGATGAATTTCATAGCTCTTATGAGTGGTGTATAAATTGCAATATACACTTGATGAAATCACCTACGTAAGTGTGAAGTGGGGCCGCTTCTATGAGATGTTGACACTATCTCTAGAGCACTTATGAGAGACCAGGCACGCGCATGGCCTATTATGGCGCACCACGGCGTTGAACAGAAAATTATCTTGGTATAATGTGATAGCTAAAATCCCTATCTTATATAGTGAATCTTTGGTTCATAGAAATTATATGTTTCACCAAATTTTTCGTAAGATAAATTTTATCTATCAAGGATTGGTTCATAGTTCAAAAAGATACCAATACTATGCATTATATGTTAAACTTGAGATATCCAGAATATTCTCCATTTTCAAAACTTCTTTTAAAATAAGTGAGGGATTGTTGGAAAAATGTATATTGTTTTAAAAGAATTTTATCATATATTTTATATAAATGAGTCTGATTTTATGAAATAAAAAAGACCTGCACATGTAAAAATTCATTTTATTTAAAGTCCATTTTATGTTTTATGTAATATTTTCAGTATTTAGTAAATATTATATCATGTTAGTGGAGGATTTGAACATTTGATTTGGTCAACATTTATTTGCAATTAACGGCTGATTTTGTTTGGTCAAACGATCCTAAAGCATTTAATTTTGTCAAATCAACGGCCACATTACTTAGTCAATCAAATGGCCACAACAGTTCCTTGATTTGAGTAACATAATCTGATCTTTTTCTTGACTTTTCCTAAAGGCCATAATTTTGGCTATAAAAGGCTTTAGTACAACCAGTTTTTAGATGCACATTACACCAATTCTCTTTTATATATTTTCTTCTTCTTTTGTTCTTAATTATTCTAGATATATATGTTTGAGTTTCTGTTATTTATCTAATTTTTAATTCTGAAAGAATCTTCAAGTATTTTTTAAGGTCAATGTCGTTTGACATGACTCAGTTTATCGGTGTTTCCGTTACTTTAAACTTTATTTATAATTTCCATTATATTTCTATATGATTTCTACTAATTATAGTTATGGTTTTGTTGAAGGTGAGAGCCAGAAAACTAAAGAAGGTGGTCAATCCAATTGAGTTGGCACCTCCACATTCGAGAGAGAAACCCCGAGAATTGAGATATTTTAATTTATTTATATTTCATCATTATTGTTATTTTTATTGGTTATATTTATCAATTTATTCTTCACATTTTCTTATTTTTATAATTGTTAGCCAACAATATTTATCTTAATCCTAGTTATGGACTTTGAGGAACCAATGAATACGGAATATCAAGTTTGGAATTTTTGATTAAGATCAAATACATGGAGAAGGGTTCAGGATTTCCCTTACCTTGACTATGAGTTTAGTTTTCCCGGACCTGTATTTGGTTATTTTGCAGATGGTGCTCTGCATTGGTTATGCCGTCCAGTAATCAAATTCAATGGGCAGTCTGAGATAATTGTAGCATTTGATGTGAAAAATGAGACATTTTCTGTAGTGGCTCAGCCTGTTTATCCAATGGATGGATCTGTAACTGGTTTACATGTTCTTGGAGGGTGTCTTTGCATTAGCTTTTTGTCTTGTTCAATGCCCCGTCAGGCTGATTTATATGTCAAGAACAAGGATGGAGTCTGCCAATTTACTTGGACAAAATTATACTATGTTGCAGAGCCATTGTTCTTTGACATGGATTCTTTTAAATATGTTACAGTTTTGGGATATTTAAAGAGCAGAACTAAGATTCCGCTGGATCTTCGTTTGAAGTAATTGGTCTCGTATGACATCGAGAAAGGTTCTTTGAAGAATGAACTAGATAAAAATGTTAATAGGTATTATCCAATTGTTTGTGTTGATAATCTTGTGAAAATAGATAGGGGATTCTAGTTGTATGATCCCATTCTTGGAGTTTGCAAATGTCACATTGTTTAGTCAATTTCATAAAGATTTATATGAATTAGTGCATATGGGTTTCAGTTTTAGATTCATTATTCAGAAACAAATATGTAGTAGAGAATGTATTAATCTGATTATTGTGTTAGATTGAACCAAATATAAAATTAAACATTGAGCAGTTTCATATTTTTCATAAGCTGCTGCATGCTAACTTATCCTGGTATAATTGTATAATCTATGCATGAGTTACTTTCTTAACACATTCAATCTCCAAAACTCCATATTTGGAAAATTCAATCATTAGCAAAGAGACATACATCACTAAATTTCAAATACATATGATTTCCGTAAATTCATTCTGATAAATTTTGATTTCGGACATTTGTATTCATACTTTGCTCGTAGATCTCGTGCCTTGTCATACCTTAGGCTCACTTGCGTACGCCTCAAGTACAAGTTATTTTTAAAGTTATTGTTCTGTTTAGTCTCCCACTATTTGTTCCGTCTTGCTCTTGCACTAGATTAAGGTGCTATTTAAATGCAAATCATGCGATAATGAAATGTTTTGCTCTTGGATAACTAAAGGAGTTCATACTAAATCAATACTGCCTTATTTTACCTTCCCACTATATCATTTTATTGAATTGATTTAATTTTCATGGATTGTCACAAATATTGGAATTCAGGCCAAAAGAAAAAAAGTACATTCAAGTCATTAATTGTTGTGAAATTAAGTTGTACCTGTAATCATTAATAATCATGAACACTGAGGGACTACTAACAATATATATAAGGTTTAATACAATATTTGCTTTCTAAACTTGGCATGGAAAACTTATTTCTTGGACTTGATAAAAATGAATCAGTTTGCCCTTTTAATGTCATATATCAGCTTCTGATTATTTTGACTTTTCAAAAATGTCATTTTTCTAATTTTTCGTGGCAAGCTAGGGTATATTTAACCTATATTTTGTTACTCTCCACAAACCCTAAAGCATATAGTAGACAAGAAAGAAACAGAGAGAGACGGCAATGGCAAAACTACCCGAAGATTTGATCGCCGAAATCCTGATGCATCTGCCGGTGAAGTTTATCCTGCGCTTTTGATGTTTATCTAAATCCTCGTGCGCAATCACTGATGACCTTAATTTCATCAATTCACATCTCATCACATCCTCTCACAACTTTAATTGTCACAAGCTGATTTTCCAGGATAACTCGCGAAAGATTGACCGACTCAGTTCTGAATTCAGCATGAGGTTTCATGTTTGTGATATGGATGGCGGTCTCGATGCAGAGATTCTGCTCCAAAAGCCGCCTGCAACCTTGTAGAAGGAAGTCTATGGCTACTGCAATGGTGTGTTTCTCGTGTCCAAGTTTATCATCCCGACTTGTTTTATGGAATCCGTCCATCCGGATATACAGGTCTCTTCCGATTGCCCCCCTTTCCGGGTCCCATAGTATTGTGGCTATGCATAGCTGGGTTGGGTTTGTGTTGTGATTCTGTTGATGGCTACAAGGTTGTATTTCTCTTAAACCTAGTTATGGAACCATTAGATGCATTTAATATCGAAATTCAAGTTTGGGTTTTTACATTAAGATCAAATGTATGGAGAAGGGTTCAGGATTTCCCTTAATGATTTTTATTTTTCTCCACCCACATTTTGTTATCTTGCGGATGGTGCTCTGCATTGGTTATGCTGGTCAGTAACTGAAGGCAATTGGGAGTCTGAGATAATTGTATCTTTTGATGTGAAAACTGAGACAATATCTGTAGTGGCTCAGCCTGTTTATCCAATGAATGGATCTGTAACTGGTTTACATGTCCTTGGAGGGTGTCTTTGCATTAGCTTTTTGTCTCGTTCAATGCCTCATCGGGCTAATTTATATGTCAGGAACAAGGATGGAGTCGGCCAGTTTAGTTGGACTAGATTATACTCTGTTAGGGAGCCATTGTTTGTTGCCATGGATAAATTTAGAGATGTGAGAGTTTTGGGATATTCTTAGAGCAGAACAAAGATTCTGCTGAATTTCGATTTGGAGCGTTTGGTTTCTTACGATATTGAGAAAGGTTCTTGGAAGGTGAAAATAAAGAAAAATGTTAATGGATACGATTCGGTTGTTTGTGTTGAAAGTCTTGTGAAAATAGATTGTTAAATTTAGCTGTATGATCCATTCCCTTAAGTTTGCTAACGTTAGTCAATTTCATATAGAGCTTTATTGAATTATATCTGATGGATTTCAATTACAGATTCATTCTTTAGAATTAAATATGTGACAGACAAAGTATTAATCTGATTGTTGTGTTATATTAAACAAGATGAGTCTTAACATTGTAGAGATGTTCATTACAAACTGATACATTAACAAATCTTTAATAGAAATGTAACTGAAAATCTTAGCCTGCCTTTTATTTAATTGATTTTAGAAAACCAAAATCAGTGGCTTGCATTTGTGTTGGTGACAGAGTGTTTGTTGCTGGTTGATGCTTGTAAACCAGAAAAAGAAGGAATTCATTAACTCTCTGCATTGACCTTTTCTTGGCCTCATTATAGGAATTACGAGGTGGGGAAGAGACAAATATAAGAATGAAAAAAAGCAATTCATATATAAACTGGAACTTTGAAATTAGAGTTTTATGCTATTTTGTAACTTTTGGGCTCAAGATTGTTGGGAAACAAAGATCCGGAAGAACTAATTCAAGAACATATCCGGATCAGGTTTGAAGAAAACAAAAACATATAATCTCGTAAGTCTAAGAAGAAAACAAAAACACAAGAGTCTAAGATAAGTCATCCGAACACATATTGAAGACTTCAAACACCTAAGTCCACAAGGAAAGCATTCGGTTAAAGTTTGAAAAAGAAACAAACTTTTAACCTCTCAAAAACAACATCCGAAAGAAGAAGATTGATTGAAGAACATTCGAATAAGTTGAGTCTGAAGACATCCGGAAGACTCAATTATCAAGACAAAGGGAAATTATTTGAAAATTATATTTCCCTCCACTTTTAGTCTGAAGTCAAAGATCCTTTTGCCTTGGAGAATGAAAAAGTGACAGCTTGCACGCATTTCACAAAAGGACAAATATCTGACTTGAAAAGAGAAAAATGCAACCATATTTTTAACTTAGACCAATTGGATTGCGCTTGGAGCTCACACAGCTGATAAAGCTCGCCTAGAATTTGACAGTGAATAACAAAGCCAAACAAACGACTATTGACAGCTTTTTGCATCAATCCCAAAAATTCAAACGGATCAAATTAAGTCTCCAACAGATTGATCAGTTGCTCTGGAAGCGCCACATCATACGTGATCAACGGTGAAGATTCAAGATCAACCTCAACGGTACACAACGGCTACATTTCTGATCAAAGCCTATAAAAAGGAAGCTTCACACGTTGAGAAGGTGCTGGTTGATTTCACAAGAAGCTATTACATTAAGAACTCAAGCTATTTCAATCAGTAATCAAAATCCCTCCAAGAACCAACCACTCAAATCTGTTAGTAAGAATTCTCAAGTGAGTTATAAACTTGAAGAATTCAAAAGCCAAACCATTTGATAAAGCAAGTGTGTAATATCTCATACTTGGGTGAGTATTGAGATAGTGGATTAGCTTAGACTAGAGAGTTTAAGTGGAAAATCCCGAGGAAGAGGACTCAGCTAAGGTTGGTGCCTTAGTGGTATATCCTACATCCAGAGAAGATTTTTCGGAGATAAATTGAAGAGGACTCAGCTAGGGTTGGTGCCTTAGTGGTATATCCTACATCCGAAAGGAATCAGCCAGAGTAGTTAGCTTGGTGGTATATCCTGTAATCCGGAGACAATTATAAAGGCTTGGTTCCTGCCCGTTGAAAGGAATCTCACTAGTGGACTTAAGATCGGAGTAGGTAACCCCGAGGACTAGACGTAAGTGGGGCCGGACCAGTATAAATTCCCTGTATTTGATTTTAATTACGCATTTTACTTTATTGCATTATATTTCATAACTGCATCATCCGGAATCATCAATTCCGGACCAAAATCAAACACGCTACACAAGACTTTTTATAAGTCTATAAATTCTGCGAAAAAGGGTCATTTACCCCCCTCTAACCCTAAATACCTAAGCACAGGGACCAACAAGTGGTATCAGAGGAAGTGCTCACAACTAGAGATCTAACAATCTTGAGCTAAAGGTCCATATTTTGATCTAAGAATCAAAATGAGTATTAACAACTCACAGATTCTTCCTGAGGGTACATCAATTACCCGTCCTCCACTCTTCACCGGTGAACACTACACATTCTTGAAAAATCGGATGAAGAATTTCATTCAGGCATAAAGAATGTTACCATGGATGACCATTAAAGATGATCCATATGTTCCTACTTATGAAGTAGAGGGTATCACTACCCGAAAGCCATCAAATTAATGGGATGAGAATGCTTATAAGAAATTGCATGAAAAAGCAAGCGCTATTAACATACTTCATTGTGCTCTTAGTGCAACTGAATTTAATAGGATATGCGGATGTGAAACTGCACAAGATATATGGCAGAAGCTTACTTGTGAAGGAACCAATAAAATCAAAGAAGCCATAATTGATCTCCTCCAGCAAAAACTTAAAACCGTCAAAATAGAGCCTAAAGAGTCAACTAGTAGCATGAATACAAGATACACCAATCTGGTTAATGAGATGAAGAGGCTTGGAAAGGAGATCACTGAGGAAGAAATGGTAAAAAAGATCCTCCGGAGTCTCACCAAGGAATGGGACAACAAAATGATTGCCATTGAGGAAGCTCATGACATGAAATTCTATAGTTATGATGAACTCATTTGTAATATCTTAACTTAAGAACTATCCTTAGAGAGATACAACCAACAAGAGAAAAAGCCTGAGGAAAAGAAGAAAGCTATTGCTCTCAAGGCAGACTCATCCGGATCAGCTTCCTCCGGAATAGAAAAGAAATCAAAGGAATCTTAATACAACAAAGAACAAATGGCCACGCTTGCTAAAAAATTTGGCAAATTCCTGAAAAAGAAAGAAAGAAGAAGTTCCAGAAGATATGATTCTAGAAGGGTAAAGGAAAGCTCCTCCAGAAAGGACAAGCTAAGAAATGCTCCGGAAGACAAGAAAGAACCTAAAAAAGAATCAACATGCTTTGAATGTGAAGAAAAAGGACATGTCAAGTCTAAGTGCCCCAAGCTCAAAAAGGATAGAAAATACAAGAGGAAAGCAATGGTGGCCACATGGAGTGAAAGTGAATAAGCAGTAGTTCATCCTCCACAAGGGAAGAAGAAAGTGCAAACTGCAAATTCATGGCACTAGTTGAGACGGAAGCAGAACACTCCGAAAGAAAAAAATATAAGAAAATTGATGATGAATCAGAATCAGAATCTGTAAGTACTAAGGTAAACTCTAACTCTAATCATGTTTCTAACATTGAACTTGCTAGAGCTCTAGGTATTGTGATCAATAATGTGAGGAAGAACATAAAAGCCATCAAATCCCTTCAAAGACAAGTGATGGAGCCTGCTAAGGATGCTGAAGCAATGGCACAAGATATCAACTCAATCAGGGCCACAAAGTACATTGACGTTGTTAAAGAAAACTTCATAAGGAATTAAGTGCAAATATTGAGTGCAAATGTAACCGGGCTAGATAAGGAACTAGCTCTGATGAAGGAGGCATCCGGAAGGAAACTAGAATCTTCAAAGTAAAGAAGAAATTCAAATCCATCCTCCGAAAGGAATTCGAAACCCCAAGATAAAAGAAATCCCAGAGGTAGCCTCAAGCTAAAAAACACAACGCTCCATTGGGACGAAGAACTCAAACTCAGATATACACATATGCTTAAAAGGGAAAGGGTAAAGTGGTCAATGATGATCAACCCATCAGGTAAAAGAGAAACTATAGAGCAGAATTTTCCCCTCCAGTCAACTACCGGATCCAAACCAAACAATCCAGTCCGAATCTAGCCAAAGTAGGGTATTTCGGAGATTATGGGAAGAAGGATCTCTAAAAGATTGAGGAGAATCTTAAGCAGAACAAACCAGTTGCTGGGTTCAGGTTTTATGGAGCAAATAACCATATGACTAAAATGTGTAGATTTAAAAATGGTTAATATGATATTTATCCTTGGCTTGAAATGGTTAATAACCCGAGAGGACCTAAATCTGACTGGGTACCCAAACCCACTTGATCTGTTTTGCAGGTATGCCCTATATCCACAGAAGATGAACAAACTTGGTACATTGATAGTGGATGCTTAAGGCACATGACTGGTGATGAGAAAGCCTTCATCACTTTGATCCGGAAGAACGGTGGAAAAGTGTGTTTTAGAGACAATCAAAAGGGTATATCATTGGACATGGAACCATTGGATCTGAGTTAAAAATAGAAAATGTCTCATTAGTTGATAGATTAAAGTACAACTTGGTTAGTGTTGCACAACTTTGTGACAAAGGGAGACAAGTCACCTTTGACTCTAGAGGCTGTTCAATCATTGATAGTAAGTCAAATAAACTCATTCTTTATGCGCATAGAGTAAACAATGTCTATTCTATCAACATTAAAAATGAGAAAAGAATATATGGTTGGTGTCTAAAGAAGAAGAATCGTGGCTATGGCACCGGAGGTTAGGACATGTAAGCATGAACCTCCTGTCCAAACTAGCCTAAAAGGAATTGGTTGTGGGTTTGCCTAAGGTTGCTTCTAATAAGGATCACATATGCACTACATGACAATTAGGTAAGCAATATAGAAAAAGGTTCCCTTCCATCTCTAATATCCTTCCAAGAGAGTTCTTGAACTCTTACACATTGATCTCTTTGGTCCAATCAAGGCAATGAGTTTAGGTAGAAGAGAATACACTATAGTCATAGTGGATGATTATTCTCGCTATACTTGGGTTGCCTTACTAGCTAGCAAAGATGAAGCCTTTGACCATTTCCTAAAAATATTCATCCGGATAGAAGTAGAACAAGGCATAAGCATTGCACGCATCCGGAGTGATAATGAAGGAGAATTCAAAAATAAGCATTTTACTGAATTTTATGAATCCAAGGGTATTGAGCACAACTTCTCTGCTCCTCATACACCTTAACAAAATGGGGTTGTTGAAAGGAAAAATAGAACAGTAATTGAAATGGCTCGAACAATGCTAAATGAGACTAGACTGAATAAATACTTTTGGGGTGAGGATGTGAACACTGCATGTTACATTCTAAATAGAGCTCTCATTAGAAAGACCATAGACGAACCCTACATGAAATCTGGAAGGGAAGGAAACCCAAGATTGGGTACTTCAAACCCTTTGGATGTTAATGCTACATCCTAAATGACAGAAAGCAAATAGGAAAATTTGATCCTAAATCTGATGAAGCGATTTTCATTGGCTACTCAACACATAGTAAAGCTTACAGAGTATATAACAAAAGAACACAAATTATGGTAGAGTCAATACATGTAGATTTCAATGAGACTAACCATGCGGGTAAGAAAAGTCAAGATCCATGTGATATAACTCTGGATGAAGCAGATTCAAAAAAGGCTCAGGATCCTTTTCTAAGCAAGA
Organism: Euphorbia pulcherrima; assembly: GCA_947683365.1. Classification (NCBI taxonomy): domain Eukaryota; kingdom Viridiplantae; phylum Streptophyta; class Magnoliopsida; order Malpighiales; family Euphorbiaceae; genus Euphorbia; species Euphorbia pulcherrima. The sequence continues at coordinate 17,489,788 of CANTUS010000001.1, read as the reverse complement.
AGTACAAGGAAGAGGAGGATGAGCAAATCAAGCTCAACAATGATGAATTTTCAGAAAACCTTCATGAGATCAACTTTAATGATGAACAAGTGCTGGGAACTGACAGTCAATTTAAACATGCATAACAGGCATGGCGGAAATTCAAAATTTTGTCCCTTATCCCTTGTCCATAGGAACTCCTATTAGTAGCATATAAATTAATTAAAGCTTTAACTAAATTAATTCTCTACTTAAGTTAGCATGCATAGGCTAGGCGTACCTAATTCTAAATTATATCATAGCATAAACATATTTTATTTTAAACATGTTATAACTCTAAGTTATAGTCAATGTATAAAATAAATTAAGCATGCAAAATAACCTAAGCATAATAATTATTAAGCCTTAAAATGCTTAATAAAAGGACTTAATAATTAAAAGAGAATTAGAGAACTTACCAGTTGAAGCGTGCTTTAGCAGAACCTTCTTACACAAGCCTCCAAGTATAGGATAGCCTATATGAGTATCGATACGAACCTGACCAACCGAAATCTCCCAATGAGGTAGAACCACAGAGTTTTGAGTAGCTGCTAGGCCACTCCAAAACCCACCAGAAATAAAAGGAATTTGCTCTTGAGTTGACTTGAGAGATATCGCGTTGGAATCTCAAATCAAGGCTCGAATGAGCTTGTGGTGCATTTGAGAAAGGGGAAAGGGAGCTCTTTATATAGGGAGACCAAAGGCTCCCTGAATTTAATGCGGATTTAATGCGAGATTAAATGCGTATTTAATGCGGGATTGAATGTGGATTTAATGCAAGATTAAATGCGGATTGAATGGGAATTTAATATGAGATTAAATTTAATTCTCCTTTCTTTTAATTTATTTTATGATCCTAATAATATTAGTTAACGGTCAAAATAAATTCTTGGCTTAACCATAAAATGATTTAATCATTTTAATCAACACTTTAATTTATATATGACCCTGATAAAATTAGTTACTGGTCTAAATAAATTCATGGCTTAACCATATAATGATTTAATCATTATATTCAACACTTTAATTTATTTATGAACCTAATAAAATTAGTTACTGGTCAAAATAAATTCCTGGCTTAAACATAAAATGATCTAATTATTTTAATCAACACTTTAATTTATTTATGACCCTAATAAAATTAGTTACTGGTCAATAAATAAAATCTCTGGTCTAACTAGGTAATAGTTCAACCATCCCTTTAATATTTGCGTAATAGATCAATTCTATTAATTCTTTACTCAGACAGATGAAAGTTCAATGTTTGTGACCTTATAGGATAGTATTGAGCTGTTAAGATTTGACCAATCTTTGTTATATAGGAACTATTGGCTCGAGGTTCTAGACCGTGAATAAAACTTGATTACCTTAAATGACTGTAGTACGCCTCTAGCAAGGGTCCCCCATCCCCATTACTCAGAACGTCATTTGTGCTTATGACTTAATACTGGTTAATGCAATAGTTGCTTAATGCGATGAACTCCTTTTATTATTTAATATCAGTACCATCTGCTTTGTTGGGTTTGATTAAAGTGTTAACCCACCAATAGCGAGGTTACTCCACGCTATCCTAGTTATTTGCTTGTTATCGAAGTGTATTACTTTTTACCATAATGTGTTTGACTAGAAACTATTTCTATCAATCACATACTATGATCAGAGGTTTATAGTAATCATCACTTCAACAAGTGGCCAGGTAAAAACTCCTTAATATATCTGGAGCGATGGATTCTTTTTCTGACTACATAGCTTATCAAGGTGTTGTCATCACTATACCCGTAATCACCCGTGGCACCCCAAATTAATGAGTGAATAGGTATGACCCAAATTATAGCAATGGTACCACACAAGGTAACTAATATCTTAAGTATGAGGATATTCGCAAAGCTACTGCATGAAGATAAACACTAACACATTGATATATATATATATATATATATATATATATATATATATATATATATATATATATATACCAAGTGTTTATCTTACTGCAGTCTCCAATATATCTTCCAGATATATCCATGTGTCAAACTCAAGGCACCACCTCCAATCTTAGGAGGTTAACTACTTAGACCCTTTCTAAGAAAGTTGACCACATACTAGTCTTACTAGTCCATCAATATCCTTTCTTGATGAAACTATGACTAGGGACAGTTTAGACATAATCATAATTGCACATGAAGCAGGTCTCACTACACGTAGTCCCACTATAATATCTCTCACTTCATGCTATGTATTATGTCAAGGACCTTTGTACAAAGATATCAATGAATGTATTTAACTAGTCATAATATATATATATATATATGAACACATCGATATAAGCAAAAGATTAAATGCCATTACTAATTAAACAAATTGTTCGTACCAATACATAATTAAGATATATAGCCCTAATTGCCTTAAGGGAATACATCATATCTAACAACAAGGACCAGAAGAAAAAGTTGATGTAAATGAAGAACAAGCTCCACAACTACATGAAGAACTTCAAAGAGAGATCCGAACTCACAAAAACCATCCAACTGAAGCAATTTTGGACAACGTCCAAAATCCAGTCAAAACCAGAGGACAACTCAATAGGATGATGAGCCATGCTACTTTGGTCTCACTCATTAAACCAAAGAAGTTTCTAAATGCAGAAGGAGATGAAAGCTACGCAAGAAAAGCTAGACCAATTCACCAGAAATGATGTCTGACATCTAGTACCTCCACTAGAAGGAAAGTCAATTATTAGCACCAAATGGGTGTTCCAAAATAAGCTAGATGAATCCAGGGTTGCGGTGAGAAACATAGCAAGACTGGATGCTCAAGGCTACAATCAACAAGAAGGCATTGAATTTGAAGAGAGCTTTACTCTAGTAGCAATACTAGAGGCTATCCAGATTCTATGTGCTTTTGCATCATTCACGGGATTCACATTATTCTAAATGAATGTCAAAAGTGCATTCCTAAATGGTGTCATTCAAGAAGAAGCCTATGTAAAGCAACCACCTGGATTTAAAGATTCAAAACATCCAGACCATGTGTACAAGCTTAAGAAGGCTCTCTATGGACTTAAGCAAGCACCAAGAGCTTGGTATGAGAGACTAACCTCATTTCTCATATCCAAGGGTTACATCTGGGGCAAAGCAGATACCACACTCTTCATCAATAAGAAAAAAAGTGATGTCATTCTTGTTCAAATATATGTGGATGATATCATCTTCGAAGCAACAGATGAAAAGATGTGTGAAGAGTTTAATGCTCAAATACAGAAGGAATTTGAGATGTCAATGATGGGAGAAATCAACTTCTTCCTTCGTTTATAAATCAAACAGAGTTCGGATGGGATTTTCATAAATCAATCCAAGTACACCAAGGAGATTTTAAAGAAGTTTAAAATGGATAGCAAGCCAATGTCCACTCCTATGGGTTCAAATACAGTCCTTTTAAAGGATTGTAAAGGGGAAGATGTGGATCAAAAGCTCTACAGAGGAATGATTGGATCACTTCTATACTTGACAGCTAGCAGACCTAACATACACTTTGCAGTTAGTGCAAGGTATCAAGCCAATCCAAAAGATTCTCATCTTAAAGCTTTAAAAAGGTTGCTCAGGTACTTGCTATGAACAACTGAAGTTGGATTATGGTATCCCAACAATGGCAATTTTACTTTGCAAGGATACACTAATGCAGACTATGGAAGAGACATGCTTGAGAGAAAAAGCACATCCGAAGGCTGCCATTTCCTTAGAGATTGCTTAGTATCTTGGTACAGAAAGAAATAAACTTCAGTAGCATTATCAACCACTGAAGTAGAATACATGGCTGCAAGAAGCTGTGTTGCTCTACTCCTATGGATCAAGCAGCAACTAGAAGATTATGGAGTTCAATCCGGATGCGTGGATGTTATGTGTGACAACAAAAGTGCAATTAATGTATCTAAAAATCTAGTGGTACATAGCAGGATGAAGCATGCCAATATTAGGCACCATTTCATTAGAGATCATGTTATGAAGAAGGATGTAACCTTGGTTTACATTCCAACAAATGAGCAAAGGGCAGATATTTTTACTAAGCCACTAAGTAAGAATATATTCAACAAGCTAAGGGAGGTAATTAGAATGTCAAATCCAATTTAAAGAAAGATCCGAAAGACAAGCAACAGTTAATTTTGATCTTCTTCAAGTCAAAAGATCAAGAGAATGAAGAGAAGTTATTTGACTTTAGATCAAGAAGGAATATTGCCAGCTTAGCAAACAAGTGTGACAAATGGAAGTAAAAGCGTAAAAAGGTAACTGCACACATTTCGAATTTCAAACGTCTATTGGGCAGTTCACACACGGCAAAAAGCAACAACAACGAGTGAATTAAACCGTTCCAATTCTATGGTTTAAACGCCATTAACTTCCCTCATCATTTTTTACTGCCACCTCAATAAGCTGGTTAGTTTTAATTGCTTTCGGATTACCATTCTACCCTCACCTTGAAAACTCTATAAACAGCCCCCAAAATCCTTCTTTATCTTCACGCGAGCAACTAATCTACTGTTACTCTGCTGTTTTATTTCTAGAAACCCTAAAATCCCCAAATCCTTTTTCAAACTCTCAAATGGCAAAAACCCAAGCCCAAACCATTCCTCCTCCTAGAAACATCTTTAAAAATATTGATCTCATAAATGGGGATTTTATCCCTCTTAAACTCAAAAGTCGGGATACAGTAGTTCCCTAAGACTATTTGGGCGATGATTTCTTGATCAGCACTAAACCTTACTCCCAACTTCTAAAAGACCAACATCTTGAGGTCTTCCTCATGATGAACAACTCTACCTATCCAACTCTCGTAAGGGAATTTTATGATAACCTTATGGTCCACTACTATTTTGATGCCCTCTGGACAAAGGTGCAAGGAAAAGTTATAACAATCACTCCTGAGTTCTTTGAGACTCACTTCCAGATGAAAAATGACTGGGTTCTTCTGAGAAATGATGGTGATGAGCTCAAGGTCAAGTATGATCCTAAACTATGGCTTCCAAAATGATATTTTGGAGATAAATTCTCTACTTATTGGCCAGAAACCCCCAGGTTGCTGCAATTTGTCCTAGCAAAATTTGTCTTGGCAAAATTTATCTTGATCCATAAAGGCTTACTCACCACTGCATCTTCCTTTCAACTCTGTATTCTTCAACATTGGGTGGAGAGCAGAGTCTTAAACATGCATGTTTTGATTATGCACTTTATGAAGCAGCATAAGTACACCCATGGCGAGCTTATTACCAAAATACTCCTTGAAAATGGGATAAATTTGTTTAGAGTCGAGTCAGTTCAAGGGAAGGAAATTTTGGAGAAAACTTCAAGAAACTATCTTTTGGAGAAGTCTGGGATGAGAAGAAAGCCTTGAAGCAAAGAAGGGAAAGGCAAGAAAAAAGTAAGGTCTGGTAGACTGGAAGCTCTATGGAAATTGCTCCAGAAGTAAAAAGGGCTAGAACCACCAAGCCCAGAGCTTAAAGGAAGGTCAATCTCAAGCCTTTAAAGGAAAAGGTTGAAGAAGTGAATGAAGATGCCCTGACTCTTACTCAGCCGATGAAAAAGACTCTAGAAAAGCCAAAAAGGGGAAGGCTTATTAAAGTTGCTACAAAGAAGGGGAGGAAAGTGATAACTCCGGAGTTAATAGTGGAAGATCAACCTTCTAAAGTAGCAGAAGTTATCCTAGCCGAAAGAAAAAGGGGGGATTCTCTAACCATTGAAGAGTTGATAGAGGATAGTGGCTATGAAAGTGAGGACACATGAGATGAAGCTCTGGAGCAAAAAATGAAACAACTCATTAAGAAGGTACGAACCTTTAGTGAAGCTGTGAAGGCTAAAAGAGCTAAACTTACAGTGCGTAAACCTGCTCATGGCATCTCAACTAATGAACCCTCCCCCAAAGATACTAGAGCGGAGGAAATGGCTGCGGCCGAGAAATCAAAAGGGAAGAGTATTGTGGTCATTGCAAAGCCTGTTATTCCCAAAAACATTCATCTAGAGGATCCATAGTTCAACGAAATGATGGAGGTTATTAAGGATAACTTCAAGGCTAATAAACTCATAAAAGAGGGACTTGGAGGCTCGTTCGGGACTACAACTCATATCACTCCACCAATCACCATCTCTCCTAAAGATTTGGAACTTCTCAGAGAGAGTAAATATAGCGAGGATGAACTATATATGTTTAAGGCAGGAACAAAACCACTTCCAGAAAATCTGTTGAATCCAGAAGTAGAAGTGATTGAAGTTGAAAGTCCTATGGAGGCATCTGGAGAGGACGTTGAGGACACTACCAATGATCCTGATTAAGTAGAGGAAATGAGAACCAAAAGTCCTAAAAAGGAAATTGAAGGGGAGATTGAGGAAAATACCAATCTTTTGGAAACTGAGGAAGATAAAAAAGTTGATGAAATAATAGAGCATACAGAAGAACTGAAAACTGATGTAACTCCTGAACCTAGCTCTATTAATACTGCTGAAAGTGTTGGGGTTGTAATACAATAAGGCAACTTAGATGCAACTTAAAATGCATATAAGGTGATTGAGCCTAGCCCGGAGCGTGATGCTTCGAAGGAGGGAGATGGTCTGAGAACCAATGAGAGCACTACTATCGTGGACTCAAAGGGCGAGGCCACTCCAGAGAAAAGGGAGAAAGATAAGAAGGATGAAGAGAAAGAAAAAGACAAGGATGAGGAAGTAGAAGAATCCTTTAGCTAAGAGGAGTCCGGAAACAGCTCTAGATCAGAGGATACATCCTCCTTTGACAGTAGTGCTAGGAAAACTATTGAGTCTAAAATTTTACCTAACTTTATTACAACACGAAATGAAAAGGTGCGGATGGGACTTAGTCTACTGGAGCAAGCTGCATTAGAGGGGCATAGAGATGATGAATTCAAGCCCTTGCTCCAGAACATATGTGCACAATTAAAATCCATGGAGAAATTAAGGAAGGAAAAATCCATGACTCTGGATCTCAAAGCAGAGTTGGGAGAGATAAAAACTGCAGTAAAGAGCATTGAGAAGAAGGTTGATCTATTCCCTACAGCTGAATAAGTCGCTGAAACCTCTCTCTAAAAAATTTCTCTAGAATTGACCCAACTTACCTTTGCAATCACCAATGCTAATACAACAACAACTAAGGTTGCAACTGGAGTAGAGGACAATTATGCCACAATCTTGGGTCAAATCACTTCCTCATCCACTGATATACAAGCAGAACTGAAGCAGTACATAGATAGCAAGTTTGAAAACTTGGAAAAATTCATTTCCCAAGCCATCACGGAGTCTTCCAAGGATATTTCCTTTAGATTAACCCTTCTCAATGAGGAACAACATGCCTCTCAGGAGATGCAATGTAATTTTCTTGATACCAAATCTCCTGGAGAAACACATGGAAGATGTGAGCGACGACTTCCAATGCCATCTTTCAGAAACTAAAAAGCTTATAAACACTTGGAAAGAAAATTTTAACACTGAACTCTGACGCCTCAACACAATTCTTCATAATTGCCATAGAGACATTATCAAGGAGGTTGAACAACTCAAATCTTGTATGTCTTAACTCTCGCTCACTACTCCTTCATTTGAGACTTCAACTACAACTAATCATTCAAAACCTTATCCAGCACATTGGGGATACAAGATTCTTTGGGTACAAGTGTAGTCTCACTCTTCTCAAGGAACTATTCCCATTCTTCAAAGAAGAAGATAGGAAACATGCTCTTAAGATGCATCTAGATCTCGCCAAGTCCTAATCGCAGCTCCGGAAGCTCATCAAACCACTCCATCTCCTTCTTGCCACTATAGACACAATCATCGAGAAGCGTCTTAAAGGAAATGTAGACTATTTAGTGTACTCCAGAGCATGGCAAAAGAGTTGGGATCAAAGATCATATATGGCTATAGACCCTCAAACTGATGCAAACAAAAAGGGGGAGAAGAGCACAAGCTAAGAAGGTGAAGCTTTTGGGAAGAGTAAGTAAATTATCTTATATAGAATAGCTATTTTTAACTTGTAAATCTTGTAATAGCTAGTTCTGTAAAATTTTCACTTATATATTCTATAATCTGTAATCTAGAACTTTATTGATGTTAACTATTGTTAACAGTAGAAGTATATATAGTGGAAAATAATTATACAAAAATTTCTTGTAAGTACAACTATCAATCGTACTTCAAAAACTTAGAAGCTAGAATTCCAAAATATTGGGGGAGTTAGGATGCTAGAATTATGGGGGAGTAAATCTGTAAATGACTAAGTATCAAGAATCATACTTAGCTCATAAAACCCCTATGTTTATGCTTAAATATACTTAGGTTTTTGTTTCCATCAAATGGGGGAGATTGTTGGGAAACAATGATTGTTGGGAAACAATGATCCAGAAAAACTAATTCAAGAACATATCCGGATTAGGTTAGAAGAAAACAAAAACATATAATCTCCTAAGTCCAAGAAGAAAACAAAAACACAAGAGTCCAAGATAAGTCATCCAGACACATATTGAAGACTTCATACACCTAAGTCCACAACGAAAACATCCGATTAAAGTTTGGAAAGGAAACAAACTTTTAACCTCTCAAAAACAGCATCCGGAAGAAGGATAAGTTGAGTCTGAAGATATCTAGAAGACTCAACTATCAAGACAACGAGGAATTATTTGAAAATTATATTTCCCTCCACTTTTGGTCTGAAGTTAAAGACCCTTTTGCCTTCAAGAATGAAAAAGTGACAACTTGCACGCATTTCACAAAAGGACAAATATCTGACTTGGAAAGAGAAAAAGGCAACCACCTTTTTAACCTAGACCAATTGGATGACGCATGGAGCTCATACAACTGACAAAGCTTTCCTAGAATTTGGCAGTGCGCAAAAAGCCAAACAAATGACTAATGCTAGCTTTTTGCATCAATCCCAAAAATTCAAACGGGTCAAATTATGTCTCTAACGGATTGATCAATGGCTCCGGAAGTGCCACACCATTCCTGATCAATGGTGAAGATTCAAGATCAACCTCAATGGTACACAACGGCTAAATTTATGATCAAAGCCTATAAAAAGGAAGCTTCTCACGTTGAGAAGGTGCTGGTTGATTTCACAAGAAGCTATTATATTAAGAACTCAAGCTATTTCAATCAGTAATCAAAATCCCTCCAAGAACCAACCACTCAAATCTGTTAGTAAGAATTCTCAAGTGAGTTATAAACTTGAAGAATTCAAAACCCAAACCATTTGATAAAGCGTGTAATATCTCATACTTGGGTGAGTATTGAGATAGGGGATTAGCTTAGACTAGAGAGTTTAAGTGGAACATCCTAAGGAAGAGGACTCAGCTAAGGTTGGTGCCTTAGTGGTATATCCTACATTCGGAGAAGATTTTCTGGAGATAGGTTGAAGAGGACTCAGCTAGGGTTAGTGCCTTAGTGGTATATCCTACATCCGGGAGGACTCAGTTAGGGTTAGTGCCTTAGTCGTATATCCTACATCCAGGAGGACTCAGCTGGAGTAGTTAGTTTGGTGGTATATCCTGTAATCTGGAGACAATTGTAAAGGCTTGATTCCCCATTGAAAGGAATCTCACTAGTGGATTTAAGATTGGAGTAGGTAACTCTGGGAACTGGACATAGGCGGGGCCGAACCAGTATAAATTCCATATGTTTGATTTTAATTACGCATTTTGCTTTATTGCATTACATTTCATAACTGCATCATCTGAAACCATCAACTCCAGACCAAAATCAAACACGCTACACAAGACTTTTTATAAGTCTATAAATTCCACGAAAAAGGGTCATTCACCCCCTCTGATCCTAAATACCTAAGCACAGGGAGCAACAAAAATCTTGGAAATCCGTGCAATTCCCTTTAAATAAACATATCTAGTTCAAAAGGATCTAATATCTTAATTGTTCTAGTTGGAATGGTACTAAACAATAAAAATCAAACACTACCTTCTTTTACCTTTCCACTAAACATTGTGATCCTTTGACTTGATTTCTATGAATTGTCAAATTGATTGGAATGTGAGGCAAAAGTAAAAAATATATACAAGTTCAAGTAGTTAATTGGTATGAATGTGTAATTAGTATACGTGGCACGCGGCCTGACTAGCCCAATAAGATCTGTATCGAATAGGTGAACTTGGACAAGTTTAATATAAAAAAATCCTACTTGGCCCGTACTCGTAAAGACTCGAAAATATGTAGGGTTGAAATTGAATTTTGTATATAGAGAGAGTCATAGATCGAAACTCTCATTCCGTGATAAAGAATGGTGTTTTACAATTTATATTTGTAGAAATTTTAAATTATGGGCAAGTTGGGTTTGAGAAATGAGTTTTTTAATTTGTCCCAAACTAGTCCAAACCCGAATACTATAAGTATGGACTATATTAGACTTGCACATAGCTATTTTTAATGAGATCCACGGAGCTCGCCCCATGTAATCATCAATAATCATGAACATTGAAGGACTATAGAAAATATATTTAATCTACATTTTCTTTCTCACCCACAAATCGTAAAGCATATTGTATATACACATGTTCGTAGATTGGGCTACCCGTAGGGCCTAGCCCAAGCTTACCCCAAGCTTGATCACTCATTTTTCATCTAATCTGGCCTGAGCCCGAACCCAGTGAAGAACGGAATTTTATGGTTACAAGTACCAAGTCCGGCCCGATCAATAAAATTATTTTTTAATTTATATTTTATATTATAAAATAACTTTTTCTGCCAAGAACATTCACTTGTATTGTAGTCGAATCACGTTGTTATATTTGATGTCTATATTGATACTGTCAGGTACTTAGATCCTATTGTTCAAAAATATGAAACTCACCATTCTGATTTATTTCTAATAATGCTAAAGTTGAAAGAATAAATTGAATATTTAATTCTGCATTGTACACGGTTCTTCAATCAATATGCCTTGCACTAGAACATTTCTAACTAATGTTTAAATTAGTTACATATTCATTCTCCTTTGTTTTTTGTTATAATGTTGTTGCAAGCCCGTTCCAGCCCGGCTTAAGCTCGTTCTTATAGTAGTGTGAGCTGGGTTGGGCTTGGATTGAGGCTTTCAATGAAAAGCCCGACGAGGCCCGGCCCGAATCTGACTCGCCCGTTGCACAAGTCTAATTATAGGGTAACTTAGATAAATTCCCTCCTACACAATTCACATTCATGTAAATACCCTCATGGAAAATTTATATTTAAAATATACCCCATTTAAGGTTTTAAAATCCATTATATACCACTTTCAATTTTTTTGTACCCCTTTTCCAGAAAAAGTACAATTCTGATATATCTTTTTCTAGAATGTATAGTCTCGATATACCATTTTCAGAATATATAAATATATCGATATATCGCAAAAAAATATTATTTGCTTGATTCGTACCATCAAATATACCATGTTTAGAGGAAGATACATTGTCCATCTACGAGTAATAGCATACATAAAAACACAGAGATTGATTTGAACAAATGAATATAAGCATATTCCCGGTAGGTGTTTTTCCAGTAAAAGTATACTCCCGATATACCTTTTTCTAGAATATATAGTCTCGATATACCGTTTTCAAAATATATAAATTTACCGGTATACCACTAAAAAATAACATTTGTTTGATTAGTACCATCAAATTTACAAAATTTAGAGAAAGACATATTGTCCTCTTAGCAGGATTTCCCTCGCTTTGAACATGAGTTTGACTTTCCAGGACCTAGATTGGTATTTTTGGAGATTGTGCTCTGCATTGGTTATGTCGTCCATTAACCAAAAACAACGGGCAGTATTGTAGCATTTGATGTGAGAAATAAAAGATGAGACATTTTATGTAGTAGCTCAGTCTGTTTATCCAATGGATGGATCTATAGCTGGCTTACATGTTCTTGGATATGTTTTTGCATTAGCTTTTTGTCTTGTTCCATACCTTGTCCGACAGATTCGTATGTCAAGAATAAGGATGGAGTCGGTATTGGGGAATTCCGGTAGAATGAAGTCTTGAATGTCTATAAAAAAACGTCTCTCAATCTTTGTTGAAGAAATCTAATAAAATGATGCATGGATAATTCTGAAGTCGTGACGAACACTTTCAGATTGAATCTTATGTGGTCGTTCTACCAAATAGATCAATCGGATAAAATCAGAAACGACAAGAACTTAGAATGAATTTTTATTGTGAAGAAAAGTGAACCAACAATTGCAGAAATCGTTGCAAAAAACTCTTTCTATAAGTGTTGACAATGCCATGTTTCATAGACCTGATACTAACAGTTGCAACTCTTCAGAACAGAGGTGTTGCGAAAAGAAATGTTCATTCGAGCAGCTGCAACAGTTCATAATAGAAGTGTTGCGAAAGGTAGCTCCCGGACCCTTGTAAGCTAAGTATCGTAATAGAACTCGAACAAACGTGCACTCCGTACTCTCCTAACTTGTTCGATGAAATATTACGACTGCATTGGTCAACTAGTTGATCTAATTACACTAAAATACCAACAATCCTCCCCCATTTTAGTGTAATCCATGATTAACTAAACAAAATCACAACAAATAACAAACTTATGCATAAATGAAATATCGTGACGATTAAATTTCATCTTAGTATATTACACATTCCAAGTATTCGAATAACTAAAGTTGTCACTATGGATTGATCCTTGGTTATCCATCTTGAATACTCGAAGATAATATACACATAAGTTAACATTCTAACATGTTCTTACTTGACACTATCTTTTACTAGCCTTGTATACCTATCCTTCATTAGCATATCAAAGCCAAGTCCAAGCTTCTTGAAGCGGCTAAACTTCATGCTTATCTAGGTAGCCTTTTTACTCTTGCACCTGCGTATGCAATTTTTTAAAAAGGCTATTAAGAAGTTAAACTTCAACCTCCTTTACTTGCACGTTTGAACACACACCTTGGGATGTTTTAATCAGTGTGTTCCAATCTCTAGATGTTAAGCTTTCCTCATTGAATTCAGCACCTAACGTCATATTAGGTGGGAATTGGGTATCTTAACATGAGAGATTTTAGATGGACTTTAATTTCATCCCTATAGCCGACTTTTGCACAAGATCTTTCCTTAACCCTTTGGTTATATGATCGGCTAAATTATGCTCAGTTTTTACAAACTCAGATTCCATTGTCGAATCACTCACACAAGTTTGTTTCTTAGACACCCAAGAAGTAGCACCTCCCCCAAGAAGAAACACTCATTCACTTGCGGAAGAACTATACTCCTCATAAGAAAAATAACTTATATCCGACTAACCTTCCAACACCGAAGGAAGCCATTACAAACGCGCCATGTGGCATTATGTTGACCGGTCAACTTTGACTTTTGACTAACACGTGTCAGTCAACCATTGACATGTCAACCCCAAAAGTTAAACCAATACCACATTAGATGACGATTAAAGTTGGATAAGGACAAGTTTCTGGCGACGCTTAATGTAACGAACCGAAATTTCCAAAATTTGCTTATAATAAATTACTATGGTATTAAAATATCATAAAAATTATTTTTATTGTTATTATTGTTATTGGATATAAGGCATGAGGAAATAAGAGCTAATTAAGTAAGAGGGATGAAATGGACATTAAATTATTTGATCAGGGGCATTATTGGAAATTAAAAAAAAAAAAATATATACATAACTTACCAGCTTATCTTCTTCTCTTCCTTATCTTCATCATTTCCTTCCTCATTCATTTCCTTTACCAAAAATTTTCTATAATCCAAAAACTTCCGATTTCTTCGATTTAACTTCGAATTCTTATTAGAAATCGATCTTTAAGCCCACTCAATCAAGACTAGAAGAGGAGGATTTCAGAAATTAAGATTCGGATGAATAGTAATCCGAGTTTGAGGTGAGTGATTTTTGGTGAAATTAAAGTTTAATTAGTAGAATTCATGGTAGATTAAGCATATTTATAGTATTAGAAAGTTTATTTATACAATATCTTGATAGAATTATATATGGCTGTTGTAGAGGAAGCTATTGCAAGTAAATCAAAGTCAAAAAGGGGTAGAAGAGAGCTAGAAAGAGCATAGAAAAAGGTTTGTGTCCCGAATTTCGATTTCTCGGTTTTTCGGGAAATTTTCCAGATTATATACCTATTTTGTTTTAATGTTTTCTCTCGTTATATAAATCCGATTTGAACGATTCTTGATTTTATTGATATCTACAGAAAGTAAGGAACATATGTTCAGAAGTAATCTTGTTGAATTTCGTTCGTTTTCAATGTGAAATTTTGGTTTGAAGTTGAGTCATGAAATCTGTTTTTGGAAAATCTCAGCTTTGTACACTATTTAGTATTTTGATCATAACTTTGGTTATACAATTTGGATTTCTGTGATTCTGGTGGATTTGGAAAGCTGAGACATGTGTCTAATTATGTTTAGAAGAAAGTTCTTCGATTGGATGATGTTTTGATAGTGAAAAATGCAGGGGAAGTCAGGTTACGAAACCTGGAAAAATTCTGGAAAGCATGATATTGATTTTATTGAGTTTTAATTGAAGTTTGATGCTTAAAAATTTGGGATTTGGATTTCTTAATTACTGAAGTTATGTTGAATTATAATTGATGGTTTATACTGGAATTTTTAAGATGTTACTTTGATTTATTGCCCTTATTAAACGAGTAGAATACGGGTCAGGGTAGATTGGCGCCAATAAAGGGGGGTACAGTACTGTACAAACAATTGAAGCTTTGGCTTCGGGCTTTAGCCGATATTATGATATATATATATATATATATATATTGATTTTGAAGCTTCGGCTTCGGGCTTGACCGATATATTGATTTTTGAAGCTTCGGCTTCGGGCTTGACCGATATATTGATTTTTGAAGCTTCGGCTTCGGGCTTGACCGATATATTGATTTTGAAGCTTTGGCTTCGGGCTTGTCCGCTCCCGTATCCATTTTACCGTTATTCAGGACTTGTTTACTTTGGGCAATATATGGTTAAAGTGTTTGAAAAAATTGGATACAAATTTGATTGTACTTTGAAAGGATTACAATATAAGTTTTGTGACTTGGTTCCATAAAGTTGGTTAATTTGTTTTTGACTTATAAATATAATTTGTTTCTATTTTAAAAATATTCAAAGTTGTTATTTTTTTTATGGACACCACTAAGCAAATTGCTTAGCGTGTAGTTGATTTTCTACGCGTAGGTGGAGAACTTGTAGATAGCTTGGACCAAAGTGGTACAGGTGGATCAGCTTAAAGAGAAATTAAAGAAAGATTCGAGGTGGATTTATATTTTAATGTAATATTATGGTTTGTAGAATAATGGCATGTACTAGAGAGTGAGAAATGTAAAGTGACATTGAGAAATATTTGGAGAATAATTTGGAGTTTAAAACTTTATATTGGTATTTGTACGTATTAAATCTATAAGTATTGAACTCTATATAGTGGAGTAGAGTTGTTTATTGGGTGTTTATTGTTACCGTGGCGCTCCCTATAAGGGGGCGTTACACTTTATTTCACTAAAGTGTTGCTAAAACTGCTCCACTTACATTCTTTCTTGCGGCAAAAAAAAATATTATGGCAGCGCTCTGAAAATCATTACCATATCAACTAGTAGCCTTGTTTCTGGCAACACTTCTAAAAGCCTCGCAATAGATCACTAAAGCGTTGCCAAAACTGCTACAAGAAGCATCGCCACAGATCATGAACCGTCACAAACGATTGTCACAAAAACTAATCATCCTGACTTTTCATTTTGCGACGGACTTTCTGACGGAAATAGAATCCCTCACAAACCGTCATATGAAACTAAGACTTGCCGCAAAAAACAGTTCTCGCAAATGAACCATCACAACTTTTCATTCTGCAACGGCTTTTGCAACGGATTCAGAATCCCTTGCAAACTGCAGAAAAACAAATTCAGATTTTAAATCATTTCAAAATCGATTCCGGCCACCGACAAAACCCCTCCTAAGGCTTTTCGATGTCCCGAGTCCAATGGCGCTGTCCTTTTTACAAAAAATGAACCTAAACACGTGGTTTATACAAAACGACTTGAGAATCAAGATTTTTTCCGAGAAAAAGAACGTTTATACCGCCATAAACAACCACAAACGAAAAATGGCCATCAAACATTATTCAACATAACTTCAATAATTAAGAAATTTAAATCCTAAATTTTAAAGTATCAAACTTCAATTAAAACACAATAAAATCAACATTCATATTTTTCAGAATTTTCCAGATTTTATAACCTGACTTCCCCTGCATTTTTTTCCATTAAAATATCATCAAATCGAAAAATTTTATTCTAGACATAATTAGCCACATGTCTTAGCTTTCCAAATCCACCAAAATCATGGAAATCCAAATTGCATAACCAAAGTTATGATCAAAATACTAAACAGTGTACAAAACTGAGATTTTCCGAAAATAGATTTCACGACTCAACTTCGAACGAAAATTTCACATTGAAAACGAACGAAATTAAATAAGGTTTCTTCTGAACATATATTCCTTAGATTCTGTAGATATCAATAGAATCAAGAATCATTCAAATCAAATTTATATAACAAGAGGAAACATCAAAATAAAACAGAGACAAAATCTGAAAGTTTTTCGAAAAATCGAGAAATTGAAATTAGAGACACAAACAATCATCGCAAGAGAACGGATCGAATTTGTACCTTTTAGGTGAAAAACTCAGGCTTCAAGCGACAAAATAAGATTCAATCTTTGTTGGGTAATTCGGTAGAATGAAGCCTTGAATGTCTGTAAAAAAACGTCTCTCAATCTTTGTTGAAGAAATCTAATAAAATGATGCATGGATAATTCTGAAATCATGACGAATACTTTCAGATTGAATCTTATTTGGCGTTTCTACCAAATAGATCAATCAGATAAAATCAGAAACGACAAGAACTTGGAATGAATTTTTGTTGTGAAGAAAAGTGAACCAAAAATTGCAGAAATCGTTGCAAAAAACTCTTTCTGTAAGTGTCGACAATGCCATATTTTATAGACCTGATACGAACAGTTGCAACTCTTCAGAACAGAAGTATTGCGAAAAGACATGTCCATTCGAGCAGTTGCAACAGTTCATAATACAAGTGTTGTGAAAGGTAGCCCCCGGACCCTCGTAAGCTAAGTATCGTAATAGAACTTGAACAAACGTGCACTCCGCACTCTCCTAACTTGTTTGATGAAATATTACGACTGTATTGGTCAACTAGTTGATCCAATTACACTAAAATACTAACAGTCGGCTAGTTTACTTGGACAAGATTATACTCTGTTACAAAGCCATTGTTCTTTGAGAGTTTTGTTTTAGGATATTCATAGAGCAGAACTAAGATTCTACTAGATCTTGGTTTGGAGAATTTGGTTTCTTATGACATCGAGAAAGGTTCTTGAAATGTTGAAATAGAGAGAAAGGGTAATTGGTATGATCCAATTGTTTGTGTTGAAAGTCTTGTGAAAATAGATGGCGAATTCTAGTTGTATGATCCATTCCCTTTAGTTTGCTAAATTTATATCTTGTTTAGTTAACTTCATACAGAGCCTTATTGAAATACTTCTGTTGGATTTCAATTTTAGATTCATTCTTCAGAAATAAATATGTAGCAGAGAATGTATGAATCTGGTTGTTGTGTCAGATTAAACAAAATATGAAATTAAACATTAAGCAGTTTCTTTAATTTGATTCAGTCAGATTGCTCGTTCTTAACCTGCATATATTTCACAAGCTGTTGTTGCATGCTGACTTATCATGGTATAATCCTTGTAGGAAAACCTTCCGGTTACTTACTTTCTCAACACATCCAATCTCTAAAACACCATATTTGGAAAAATGAATCATTAGCAAAGAGGCACCTGTCATCATTCAATTTCATGTACAGAGCTTTCATAAATTTATTCTGATAAATATTGATTTCAAACACTTGTATTCATCTGACAAAATCATACATTACTTGCCATAGATGATAAAGGCATGGTCAGACACGGCTCAAGGTCTCGCGCCTTGTCGTACTCAGACTCCATAGCGTACTTTGTGCCCGCGCCTAGGTGCGCCCTGAGATATTGCGCTTGGTCACACCTAGGCGTGCATTAGGTGCAAGTTTTTTTAAGGTTTTTGTTTTGTTTAATCTCCCACTATTTGGTTCGGTCTTGCTTTTTCACTTGGTTAAAGTGTGCTTTAAATACAAATAATCCGATAATGGAACATTTTGTTCATGGATGACTAAAAGATTTCACACTGACAAAATTTCGGGGCATTTGCAGTTGACTAAAAAGAAAGCTCTGGTAGGTACCTAGTAGGTATCTGATAGAGTTCTAGTAAATTCATGAAATATAGTAGAAACATGTTACAAACATAAACTTGGTGGATTGAAAAAAAAAATTTTAATGAAACATAAGGTTTCTACTAGATATGTACCAGTTACATACCAAACATCGAACAATTGAAAAAAAAGTCTTTGAAAAAGTATATCATAATGGATGATGTTTCGGAGATAAAAATGAGACAAACATTAAATTTTAAAGCAAAATGTCAAAAAAATAGATAGTCTGAGAGATAATGACCATAGTTGTGAAAATCAGACCGAACCGATCGATCGAACCCGGTTCAACCGAAACCAGAGACAGGTCTAGTCGGTTCTTTCATAGTTTTAAATCATACTAAAAATCGGTTAATGACATATTGAAGCAGCTGGGTAAATAGAAAACCGGCCAATTCAATGCTAAATCGGTTTGAAAAAATGAAATTAATTTGATCTAAAGACTTTGCATATACTTATTTAATTGCCAATCACCTCTAATTACGTGCATTAATTACTGCTATTTTTGAAATTGGTAAAACAACATTTAATATTCTCTATTAGAAATAGAAAAATAACAACTTTTTTAACTTTTAATATTAATAATATTTGAAATAAAATTTAAATGTTAAAAGTATTTACATTTTTAATTATTTATTGCTACTATCTCGTCATTATTTTAAATAAAATAACTTTTAATGTTTAAAATTAATATAAATCAAGCATTTAATTATTTACCTAAGAATTATATTACATATATTTATGTTTTAATTTAATTTTAATTTTATAAAGTTATTTTATGAATGTGTATTTGGTATGTACTATAATTTAAATTTAATCTATTTTTTATTTAATTTATAAAATCAGGTTTAATTCGAATTAAATCCGATTTAATCTAAAATTAGTGAACCTATCCTTTCACCGATTTGATGATCAATCCAGGTCTGAAAATCATAATAATGACAAAATAAGATAAAAAAAAATAAAGAAAAACATGTAGAAGGTAAGGAAGGATTGAAACATACAAGTTGTAAATGCAAATATTAATTTATTCAAATGATTTGGGACCCAAAAGTTGAGCTGAAATAAATCTTGAATTTCAGCTCATTTTTATAACTTTTCCTTAACATTTTCATCAAGTGACTTGATTTTCACAGTTTGTCACATTGGTTGGAATTCAGTCAAAAAAAAGTTCAGGTAGTTAATTGTTATGTAATGAAGTTTTTTTGTGTACTCGTAATTATCGTGAACATTGAAGGACCCTTGAGAATATATTTAACCTAGATTTTCTTTCTTACCCACAAATCGTAAAGCATATTTTAGACAGTGAGAGCGGCCATGGCAAAACTCCCCGAAGATTTGATCACTGAAATCCTGCTACATTTGCCGGTGAAGTCTATCATGTGCTTTCGATGTTTATCTAAGTCCTTATGCGCAATCACTGACGACCTTAATTTCATCGATTCGCATCTCATTACATCCTCTCACAACTTCAATCGCCACAAGCTGATTTTCCAGGCCAACTTGGGAAAGATTGGCCGACTCAGTTCTGGTTCAGCACGAGGTTTCGTGTTTGTGATATGAATGGCGGTCTCAATGCACTGGAAAAGGTGCCCTCATCCTTCTGGAAAGAAGTAATGGTGTTTTGCTCTTGTGTCCAAGTTTATCATCCCCACTTGTTTTATGGAATCCGTCCACCCGAAAATACAGGTTTCTTCCCCGTTGCCCTTATGAACTCCAAAGTATGATGATTATTTCAGCATAGCTGGGTTGGGTTTGTGTTGTGATCCTGTTGATGGCTACAAGGTTGTATTTATCTTAATCCTAATTAAGGACTTAGAGGAACCAACGAATAGGGAATATCAAGTTTGGATTTTTTTGGTAAGATCAAATACATGGAGAAGGGTTCAGGATTTCCCTTACATTGACTATTATTTTTACGTATTTGGATTTCGTTATTTTGCAGATGGTGCTCTGCATTGGTTATGTTGTCCAGTAACCAAATTCAATGCGAATCCTGAGATAATTGTAGCTTTTGATATGGAAAATGAGACATTTTCTGTAGTGGCTCAGTCTGTTTATCCAATGGACAGATCTGTAACTGGTTTACATGTTCTTGGAGGGTGTCTTGGCATTAGATTTTTGTCTTGTGCGATGCCTTTTTTGGCTGATTTATATGTCAGGAACAAGGATGGAGTCAGCCAATTTACTTGGACAAAATTACACTCTGTTAAGGAGCCATATTTCATTTTCATGGATGCTTTTAGATATGTGAAAGTTTTGGGATATTCTCTAAGTAGAACTAAGATTCTGCTGGATTTCTATTCGAGGCTATTGTTTTCTTACGATATCGAGAAAGGTTCTTGGAAGGATGAAACAGAGAAAAAGGTTAATTGGTATAATTCAATTGCTTGTGTTGAAAGTCATGTGAAAATAGATGGTGAGTTCTAGTTGTATATGTTATCTTGTTTAGTCAATTTCATAACAAGTTTTATTTTAATTATTGCAGATGTATTTGAATTTCAGATTCATTCTTCTGGAAACAAACATGTAGTAGTGAATGTGTTTATCTGATTGTTGTGTTAGATTAAACCAAATATGAAATTAGTTGCATGCTAACCTGTCATGGCATAATCTATATGTAGGAAAACATTCCAGTTAGGTAATTTCTCAACACGGTCAATCTCTAAAACACTCCATATTTTAAAAATTTGATCATTAGCAAAGAGACATTAATCTACATCACTCAAATTCATATACATAGTTTTCATAAATTTATTTTGATTTTCATCTACCAGAATCATACATTGCTCGTCATAGATGTTGTTCAATTTGATTTCAAATTGGACGGTATTGTGAATTAGATTTGCCACAAAATTCAGTATAATTTTGCACCATACACTCATGTCGGCAAGACCCACAAGACCAGCCATTTTGATATGATTTTTTTTGTTTCATTTCACATTTTATTTTCTTTAATTTCACACTCAAATGCTGACTTTGAATGGCCCTTGTATTCCTATAAATACCATGCTATGGTATTGCTGTGGATCATCCGAAAAGAGCAAATGCAATTAACTAAAATTATCTTTTGAGAGTTATATTCCTTTTGGTAATATTTATGTGAGGTTTGGATGTATTTGGGTTAAGGGCTTGAGTGTTTTGTTTTTCCATTTCTTTTGTACCACTTTTAGTATTATTAGTGGATCATTGCTTTTCTCCTTTTCGCCATTAATTTCTCCTATTTTGTTGTTATCATATTCGCCTAAAATAAATATTTTGTTCCACGACGGGTCTAATTCCCCAACAAATTGGTACCAGGGCCAATTAATATTTATTTTAGAATTTTGAAAGTTACTATGGCGACAACAAAATTCGACATTGAGAAATTTGATTACAATACGAACTTTGCCTTATGACAAGTTAAGATGAAAGCGATTTTGATGCAAAACGGATCGTACAAGGCGATGCTGGAAGAGTTACACGAAACGGTGACAAAGGAGAAGAAACAAGATCTGGAGGATAAAGCCCTTGCTGCCATTCAGTTATGCTTGTCGAGTGAGGCTCTGCGAGAAGTCATCCACGAGAAGACTGCCAAAGATTTATGAGAGAAATTACAATCTCTCTATATGTCCAAAAACCTCACCAGTAAGCTTATGGTGAAGCATCGTCTCCATATGCTCCACATGGCAGAAGGCACATCCCTTAAGGCACACTTTGATGATTTCAGTTCCATTCATTTGGATTTGGAAAATTTGGATATCAAATACGAAGAAGATAAAGCTTTTATGTTGTTGCGGTCTCTTCCTCCTTCGTTCAAAAATTTCTGTGAGACCCTGATTTATAGTAAAACCACTTTAACCGTGGAGGAGGTTAAAGAATGTTTGTTCTCTAAAGATCTTATTGATAAAGAGCTTTCTGGTGACAGAAATAGTCCTAGAGAAGGTCTGGTTGTTCGAGGGAGATCTAGTACAGGAGATCCCAGTAGTAGCAACAGTAGCAACAACAACCGATCCATATCTAAATCAAGATCTCGTTACAGTAATTTGACGTGCAATTACTGTAATAAGAAAGGGCACATTAAAGCTGAATGTTATAAGCTCCAGAGAAAGAATAAAGAAAAGAGTCATAAAGATGACAATCCCACCAAAGCCAGTGTTGCAGAAGATGAGGAAGACTGTGAAGTTTATGCCGTGTCCGATGATGGTGCCAGATCAGGACAAGGATGGATCTTGGACTCTGCTTGCCTATTTCATATTTGTTTCCACAGAGATTGGTTCTCCTCTTATGAACCAGTAGATAGAGGAGTTGTGTTGATGGGCAACGATCATCCTTGTAAAGTTATTGAAATCGGTACCGTTAAAATCAAGATGCATGATGGTATTGTCAGAACTTTGACCGATGTCCGGCATGTTCCAGACATGAAGAAGAACCTGATCTCATTATCTGCTTTAGACGACAATAATTGCAGATTTTCTGGTGGTGGTGGAGTTTTGAAAGTTTTGAAAGGTGCCCTCGTTGTGATGAAAGCTAGAAAAGTTGGGAGATTGTACGTATTACAAGGATCAACTGCCACAAGTGTTGCTGCAGTTTCATCTTTCATGTCAGATTCAGACATTACCAAATTGTGGCATATGAGGCTTAGCCACATTAGTGAAAAAGGTTTGTCCATGCTCAATAAAAGGGGTCTACTTTACAGCCAAAGTACTTCCAAGTTGGAGTTTTATGAGCATTGCAGTTTTGGCAAACACAAAAGAGTCAGCTTTAGTGGTGGTGTTCACAGAATAAAGGGTACTTTGGATTATATCCATTCTGACCTTTGGGGCCCTGCTCATGTTCCTTCAAAAGGTGGCGCTCGTTACATGCTCACTTTTATTGACGACTATTCTCGGAAGGTGTAGACTTATTTTTTGAAACACAAGAATGATGTCTTTGTCACTTTCAAGCAGTGGAAAGCCTTGGTGGAGAATCAAACTGGCAGGAAAATCAAACGTCTCCGAACAGATAATGGTTTGGAGTTTTGTAATGCAGAATTTGACACATTCTATAAAAATATAGGCATCTTGAGGCATCTGGCTATTCCAGGCACATCGCAATAGAATGGTGTAGCTGAGCGGATGAACAGAACTTTGTTGGAGAAAGTTTGATGCATGCTATCAAATTCTGATTTGTCTCAAGCTTTTTGGGCTGAAGTAGCTGCAACAGCTTCTCATTTGGTGAATCGCTCTCCTTGTGCTTCCATTAACTGTAAAACTCCTTAGGAGTTATGGTCTGGAAAACCTGCTAATTATTCTAATCTGAGGATTTTTGGGTGTCCTGTTTATGTCCAAGTGAACGATGGAAAATTGGAGCCTAGAGCTAAAAAGGGCATTTTTCTTGGCTATCCAGATGGTGTAAAGGGATACAAAGTTTTGCTTCTTGATCCCAAGTCACCAAAGTCTGTAATAAGCAGAAATATTGTATTTGATGAGTCTGCTATACTTCATCCAAGAAAAGAGTCCCCAGTTATAGTTGACACCAAAATACAGAATTTTGACAAGCGGGTTGAGGTTCCGATCGAGGTGGAGGAATCATTTGCTCTGTCCGATGCCATAGAGGAGCAAATTTAAAAACAGTTGTCTGAGCCTTCAAAAGTAGAAGAAACTACTACAGTTAAACAGGTGGAGTGTCCTGTTGTTGAAAGCAGGGCTGATAGAGAAAGAAGAATGCCTGTAAAGTTTGCAGATTATGTTACTTACGCCTTTATTGCTACACAAGAGACAGAAGGAGTTGGCAAACCTTCTACATATTCAAAAGCCATTTCTCGAGATGATTTTACAAAATGGCTAATAGCTATACAAGAGGAGATTGAATCTCTACACAAGAACAAAACGTGGGAGTTAGTGAAACCGCCTAAGGACAAAAAGATTGCTGGTTGCAAATAGGTCTTCAAAAGGAAATATGGCATTCCGAGAGTTGAGGATGCAAGATACAAAGCACGATTGGTCGCCAAGGGCTATAGTCAGGTACAAGGAGTTGATTTCAATGATGTGTTTTCTCCTGTTGTTAAACATAGCTCTATTCGTGTTTTGCTTGCCTTGGTTGCTATACATGATTTGGAGTTAGAGCAACTTGATGTCAAGACTGCTTTCTTGCATGGAAAACTGGAGGAGCAAATCTATATGAAACAACTAGATGGTTTCGAAGTTGAAGGCAAAGAAGACCATGTTTGTTTGTTGCAAAAATCATTGTGCGGATTAAAGCAGTCACCTCGACAATGGTATAAGTGGTTTGATTCCTTTATGGTTGGACATGGCTACTCAAGGAGCCAATATGATAGCTGTGTGTATTTCAGAATACTTGCGAATGGCTCAACTGTTTATTTGTTGCTTTATGTTGATGATATGCTTATTGCTGCCAAGGATATGTCTGATATCAAACAGATTGAAAGCATAGCTTAGCAGTGAATTTAAGATGAAAGATTTGGGAGCTGCTAAGAAGATTCTCGGTATAGAGATCCAAAGGGATAGAGCTGCAGAAAAGCTTTATTTAACTTAGAGAAGTTTTGTTGAGAAGGTGCTGGAGCGTTTTGGCATGAAAAATGCAAAACCTGTAAGTACTCCACTCACTGCTCATTTTCGACTTTCTGCTGCTCTATGTCCTCAATCTGAAAAGGATTTTAGATATATGCCGCATGTTCCTTACTCTAGTGCTGTTGGTAGTATCATGTATGCTATGGTTTGCACTCGTCCTGAAATTTTTTCATGCAGTCAGTGTTGTTAATAGATATATGTCTAATCTGGGCAAAGAACATTGGCATGCTGTGAAATGGATTTTGAGATACTTAAGGGGTACTACTAATGCTTGTTTGGAATTTGGAAAAAGTAAGAACATGGTGGCTGTCTATGTTGATTCAGACTATACAGGTGATCTTGATAAGCGAAGATCGATCACTGGTTATGTGTTTACCCTTAGTAGTAGCGCTATCAGTTGGAAAGCTACTTTACAGCCTACAGTTGCATTATCCACTACTGAAGCAGAATACATGGCCGTAGTCGAAGCTTTAAAAGAAGCTATTTGGCTAAGAGGTTTGGTCGGTGAACTCAGTTCAAATTTGTAGAAGATTGTTGTCCATTGTGATAGTCAAAGTGCTATTTGTCTAACTAAAGAAAGGATGTTTCATGAAAGGGCAAAACACATTGACGTGAAGTACCATTTTATTCGAGACATTATTTTCGAGGAAAATATTGGTATTACTAAAATTGGTACAGCGGACAATCCAACCGACATGATGACGAAGCCTCTTCCAACCAGTAAGTTTAAGCATTGCTTAAAGTTGATTGGTGTTTGCAACAATTGAATTTGCCTGAAATGGCAATTTCAATGAAAGGTAGAATCAATCCGTCAATTTAAAATCAAGGTGGAGAATTGTTGAATTTGATTTCAAATTGGACGGTAATGTGAATTGGATTTGCCACAAATTTCAGTATAATTTTGCACCATACACTCATGTCGGCAAGACCCACAAGACCAGTCATTTTGATATATTTTTTTTGTTTCATTTCACATTTTATTTTCTTTAATTTCAATGGCCCTTGTATTCCGATACATTGCATGCTATTTATTGATGTGGATCATCCGAAAAGAGCAAAGGCAATTAACTAAAATTGTCTTTTGAGAGTTATATTCCTTTTAGGAATATTTATGTGAGGTTTGAGTGTATTTGGGTTAAGGGTTTGAGTGTTTTATTTTTTCATTTCTTTTGTACCACTTTTCGTATTATTAGTGAATTATTGCTTTTCTCCTTTTCGCCATTAATCTCTCTTATTTTGTAGTTATCATATTCGCTCAAAATAAATATTTCGTTCCGCTGCGGGTCTAATTCCCCAACATGTGTTAAAGGCACGCATCAGGCAAGGCTCAAGGCCTTGAGCCTCGCCATACCTCAGGCTCAGTCGCGTTAATTGGTGCGCCCTGTGATATTGTGCCTCAGGTACAAGTTGTTTTAAAGGTGTTTTTGTTTTGTTTAATCTCCCACTATTTGGTTCCATCTTGGTTTATCACTTTCGTTGTCTTGTGCATTTAACAGTAATTTTCATTTATCAGTAGTTAGTTCGTAATTTATTACTTATTAAATTGTTTATAAAATAACTTAATATTGTCTACTTCAGCATTTGTAACCTTGTTTAATTCGGAATGCTACTTTTCCTAGCATTTTTTGTTTTACAATCTTTTGCGCCTACCAAAAGACATTCTTTTTCAATTTCGTATTGTCTATTTGTAACCTCATAAACAATCAAATGCTTCCAAGTATGATATCTATTCGTTATCTTTAGAAACCCATCCATCTTCAATCATTTTAGAGGATGAAGAGTGAAGCCACCTGTTTTGTTAGTTTTCTTGCTTTCTTTTCCTTTATTGTTCAAATTTTTGTTTCCGGCCTTATCTTCTCGGTTCTTTCTCCAATCGGTTGCTTATTTGTGATTTCCGATAATTATTTTTTCAATCTATCCTCTACCAACTTTAGCACCATGAACGCAAGCGAATTACTTTCACAATTGCTTTCGGCGGAGGTCAGCGAAGATCATTGCAATGTAGACATACAGGTCGATGTATTTTCAGAACCATCTTTCAGATCTAAATGTTAGGAAGGTTTATTGGAATATATTTTGCTTAGTTTCTTTAGATTTTCATATTTGGGTTGCTAGTTTTTTTGTCTATGTTTTTCGATTCAAGATCTATGGTTTACTTTTTGTGTTTGTTTGTTTTGCTACCTCTTTAGTAGATTTTTTTGTCCTTTGTGATTCTTCTATTCTCTTGTATGGATTTTTCCTCGTGTTAGATTAATGTATTTGCTTAGCTTTACCCATAACTATGTTCTTAATGTACTGGATTTATCTTTATTGAATGAAAATAGTACTACTGCTAAAAAAAATTGCAACCTTGTTTAACTTATATTGCTACATTTTCTAGCATTTTTTTGTTTTACAATTTTTTTGCTCTACATAAACATGTTAAGGGCAACTCCAATGGTTTTTCATGTAGGGAATTTCCAAAATAAAAAATACATATGGGGACTGGTTGGGTCCAACCATTTCTCATATGGTATGTCCCTAAAATGGGGTTCTCCAAATATGGAGAATGCATTATTTTATTATTTTATTTTTTAGTTTTAATTTTTTTACTTGTTTTGTTAGGTGGTTAGAATAGAAATGATGTAAAGAAATTAATATAATAATAATAAAGTATTACTATTTATAGGAAATCTAATATGGGGAATAAAAAATGGAGAAAATAGTTGGAGCAAAAATTTTAAAAAAATAGTTGGACTTCTTCATTCCTAAATAATAAACATCAAATACTACCTTATTTTATCTTCCAACTATAACATTTTAATAAGTCGACTTAATATTTTCGTGGATTGTCACATAGATTGGAATTCAGGCCAAGAAAAAAAAATACAATTTCAAGTAGGTAATTGCTGTGAAATAAAGTTTTATCTGTACTCGGTAATAATTGCAACAATCATGAACACTAAAGGACTACTAATAATACAGCTCAAATATATCATTTGTTTATTGAATTTAGCTCTAAAATTTATTATTCTTTTGAATTTGTTAAAAAGTATATCAGTTATTTCATTATAATTACATGTTAGTTTGTAATTGAAAATAAAAAAATTAGAAAAATATCATCCTCTAAAAATTAAATCAATCAAAAGTTGACGCATAGTATTAAGGAAGTTTCATTAAGTTTAAAGAACTGGTTGAAACTTTTGACATGTATGATTTAGATTGTCTAAAATTCAAACTCTCTAAAGTTATACATTTCAGTTAATCTCAGCTATCTATTGAATTTTAATTGTCCAAATTTAATTTTAGTGATTTATAGGGATCCACAATAAAATAAAATATGAATCATTAAAATTTAATAAATAATTAAAATTAATTAAAATATATAACTTTATAGAATTTAAAGTTGAGAGAATCTAAATAGTAGCTTTTAAAAGTTCTTTAAACTTAATCAAAATGCATTAATTTAATTTGGTTCTTACTTTTAATTGGTTAGTTTTATGATGCCAAGTTCTGAGGTCTTGCGTATGGGTTAGAATATGTTTATCCTAGATTTTCTTTCTCTTATCTTAGACAAGAAAGAAACAGAGAGAGTGGCCGTGGCAAAACTCCCCGAAGATTTGATCGCTGAAATCGTGTTACATTTGCCGGTGAAGTCTATTCTGCGCTTTCGGTGTGTATCTAAACCTATATGCGCAATCACTGATGACCTTAATTTCAGCAATTCGCATCTCAGTACATCCTCTCACAACTTCAATCGTCTTAAGCTGATTTTCCAGTGCAAATCGCGAACGCTTAGCCGACTCAGTAATGAAATCACCAGCAGGTTCGATGTTTGCGATATGAATGGCGGTCTCGATGCTCAGATTCTGCTCGAAAAGCCGCCGGCATCTTTGTGGAAGGAAGTCTATGGCTATTGCAATGGTGTGTTGCTCTTGTGTCGAGGTTTATCCAAACTTGCTTTATGGAATCCGTCCACCCGGAAATAAAGGTTTCTTCCCGATTGCCCTTTCAAAGTCCCAGATTTTGTTGATTCTTTCGGCATAGCTGGATTGGGTTTGTGTTGTGATACTGTTGATGGCTACAAGGTTGTATTTATCTTAAGCCTAGAATTGGACCCTGAAGATCCATCTAACATCGAAATTCAAGTTTGGGTTTTTACATTAGGATCAAATACATGGAGAAGGGTTCAGGATTTCCCTTACCTTGACCATGTGTTGGATTTTCCTGGACCTGGAGATGGTGCTCTCCATTGGTTATGCCATCCAATAACCAAAGGCAGTGGGCAGTCTGAGAAAATTGTAGCATTTGACGTGAAAAATGAGACATTTTCGTTAGTAGCTCAGCCTGTTTATCCAATGGATGGATCTGTTACTGGTTTACATGTTCTTGAAGGGTGTCTTTGCATTAGCTTTTTGTCTTGTTCGATGCCTCGTCAGCGTGATTTTTATGTGAAGAACAAGGATGGAGTCGGCCAATTTACTTGGACAAGATTATTCTCTGTTAAGGAGCCATTGTTCTTTGTCATGGATGCTTTTAAAGATGTGAGAGTTTTGGGATATTCTCTGAGCAGAACTAAGATTCTGCTGGAGCTTTGTTCTGAGCTATTGGTTTCTTTTGATATTGAGAAAGGTTCTTGGAAGAATGAAATAGAGAAAAAAGTTAATTGGCATGATCCAATTGTTTGTGTTGAAAGTCTTGTGAAAATAGATGGTGAGTTCTAGTTGTATGATCCATTCCCTTGAGTTTGCTAATGTACTCTTGTTTAGTCAATTTCATATTTTTAGTTTTAGTTAAGTTTTTATTCAGTTCAATATCTTCTGATTCAGTTCAATGTAGTTCAATGCAACTACTTATAATAAGAGCCTATATATAACCTAATGTTCTTTCTCACCCACAAATCATCCATATTGTAAACAAGAAAGAGAGAGCGAGAGAGGTCATGAAAAAACTCCCTGAAGATTTGATCACTGAAGTTCTGCTGCTTTTGCTGGTGAAGTCTATTCTGCGCTTTCGATGTTTATGTAAATCCTTAGGCGAAATCATTGATGACCTTAATTTCATCATTACATCCTCTCACAACTTCAATCACCACAAGCTGATTTACGAGCACAAATCGCGAACGATTGGCAGACTCAGTTCCGAAAACAGCAGCAGGTATTATGTTTGTGATATGAATGGTGATCTTGTTTCAGAGATTCTGCTCAAAAAGCTACCATCAACCATGTCGAAGGTAGTCTATGGCTACTGCAATGGTGTGTTGCTCGTGTCAAGGTCCATCCAAACTTGCTTTATGGAATCCGTCCACCCAGAAATACAGATTTCTTCCCCATTGCCCTTTCGAATTCCCATATTATGTTGATTCTTACGCAATAGCTGGGTTGGGTTTGTGCTGCGATCCTGTTAATGGCTGTAAGGTTGTATTTATCCTATTTAGTGGCGCAGAGGAACCAGTTAAATTTGAAACTCAAGTTTGGGTTTTTACATTAAGATCAAATGTATGGAGAACGGTTCAGGATTTCCCTTGTGAGTTTGATTTTTCTGGACTTGGATTTGGTTATTTTGCTGATGGTGCTCTCCATTGGTTATGCCATCCACCAACAAAAGGCAGTGGGCAGTCTGAGAAAATTGTAGCATTTGATGTAAAAAATGGGACACTTTCTTTAGCTGCTCAGCCTGTTTATCCAATGGATGGATTTGTAACTGGTTTACATGTTCTTGGAGGGTGTCTTTGCATTAGCTTTTTGTCTTGTTCGATGCCTCGTCAGGCTGATTTGTATGTCAAGAACATGGATGGAGTCGGCCAATTTACTTGGACAAGATTATTCTCTGTTGCTGAGCCATTGTTCTTTGACATGGATGCTTTAAAAGATGTGAGGGTATTGGGATATTCTCAGAGCAGAACTAAGATTCTGCTGGATTTCGGTTTGGGGCAACTGGTTTCGTATGACATCGAGAATGGTTCTTGGTAGGATGAAATAGAGAACAACGTTAATTGGTATAATCCAATTGTTTGGGTGGAAAGTCTTGTTAAAATAGATGAAGAATTCTACTTAAGAGTTTGCAAATGTTATCTTGTTTAGTCGATATCATAGAGATTCATTTGAATTAATGCATACGGATTTCAGTTTCAGATTCATTCTTCAGTCATTAGCAAAGAGACATTAATCTACATTACTCATTTTCACATATAGGTTTCATAAATTTATTCTGATTAATTTTTATTTCCGGCACTTGTATTCATCTCACAAATCATAAATTGCTCGTCATATATGTTACAAGGCGCAAGGTCTCGTGCCTCGCCATACATCAGGCTCAGTCACGTACTTTGGCCTCGCGCTAAGGCACGCCCTGGGATATTCAGGGCACAAGTTTTTAAGGTTTTTGTTCTGTTTAATCTCCCACTAAAAGAATAGATATTGAGCCGAATGTTGAGATAAACATGTCCCATTTAAAATGATTGTCTGATTTTCTCCAATAAATTGGTCCCAAACAGTAAAATCAAACATTACCCATTTAACATTTTGATCAAGTGACTCGATTTTCACGGTTTGTCTCATTGGTTGGCAGTCCAAAATTTAAAAAAAAAATAAGTAGTTATTTGTCATGGAATAAAGTAGTCTGTAATGAGAAATAATCGTGAACGTTGAAGGACACCTGAGAATATATTTAACCTAGAATTTATTTCTCACCCACAAATCATGAAGCATATTGTAGACTAGAAAGAAACAGAGAGAGCGGCCATGGCAAAACTCCCCGAAGATTTGATTGCTGAAATCATGCTGCTTTTGCCGGTGAAGTCTATCCTGCGCTTCCGATTTCTATCTAAATCCATATCTGCAATCACTGATGACCTTGATTTCATCAACTCGCATCTCATTACATCCTCTCACAACTTTCAATCGCCACAAGCTGATATTCCAGGACAACTCGCGAAAGATTGACCGGCCCGGTTCTGAATTCAGCACGAGGTTTCATATTTGTGATATGAATGGCGGTCTCGATTCAGAGATTCTGTTCGAAAAGCCGCCCTCATCCTTCCGGAAGGAAGTCTATGGCTACTGCAATGGTGTGTTGCTCTTGTGTCGAAGTTTATCACCCCGACTTGTTTTATGGAATCCGTCCGCCCGAGAATACGGTTTCTTCCCCATTGCCCTTACGATTATGTTCATTTTTTCAGCTTAGCTGGGGTGGGTTTGTGTTGTGATCCTGTTGATGGCTACAAGGTTGTATTTATTTTATTCCTAGTTAAGGACTTAGTGGAACCAACAAATAGGGAATATCAAGTTTGGATTTTTTCTGTGAGATCAAATACATGGAGAAGGATTCAGGATTTACCCTACCTTGACTATCATTTTGATTTATCTGGATGTGGTTATTTTGCAGATGGTGCTCTGCATTGGTTATGCCGTCCAGTGTCCAAAAACAATGGGCAGTCTGAGAAAATTGTAGCATTTGATGCGAAAAATGAGACATTTTCTTTAGTTGCTCAGCCTGTTTATCTAATGGATGGATTTGTAACTGGTTTACATGTTCTTGGAGGGTGTCTTTGCATTAGCTTTTTGTCTCGTCAGGTTGAGTTATATGTCAAGAACAAGGATGGAATCGGCCAATTTACTTGGACAAGATTATGCTCTGTTAAGGAGCCATTCTTCTTTGCCATGGGTGCTTTTAGAGACATGAGAGTATTGGGATATTCTCAGAGCAGAACTAAGGTTCTGCTGGATCTCTGTTTGAAGGAATTGGTTTCATATGATACCAAGGAAGGTCTTTGGAAGGATGAAGTAGAGAAAAATGATGGTTGGTATGATCCAATTGTTTGTGTTGAAAGTCTTGTGAGAATAGATGGTGAGTTCTAGTTGTATGACTTTTGAGTTTTGAATTGTTATCTTGTTTAGTCAATTTCATATAGAGCTTTATTGAATCATTGAAAGTGGATTTCAATTTTCAGATTCTTCAGGAACAAACATGTAGTATAGAATGTATTAATCTGATTGTTCTGTTAGATTAAACAAAATATGAAATTGAACATTGTAGAGAAGTTCACAAGAAACTAATACACAGAAAAGCTAAGCCTGCCTTTTATTTAATTGTTTTTGACTTGCATTTGCTGGTGGAAGCTTGCAAACCAAAAAAAGAAGGAATTAATCAACGCTGTACATTGCTTCATTTGTACCTTTTCTTGGCCTCATTATAGAGGACGACTCCAGTTACAGTTATGGAGTATCCGAACATCCCTGTCACTGAAACTGGATTCCTGAATATTAATATTGAGATTACCACTGCAACTGCCCCTTTCGCATTACCTAGTACCTGCCATATACAGCATGGTTTTTTAGCAGAATTTGTAAACACGAAATAAGCTGCTGCATGCTATAATCTATATGTAGGAAACCCTTCATATTTCCTTTCTCAACAAAATCAATCTCCAAATCCGCATATTTGGTTCGACAAGGAATTTGAACTCTAATTGTAACTATAGCAGTAATTTGAATGGAAAAGCAGTTGAGGCATAAAAGTTATTTTATCCTTCTTGAAAACTGAATCTTTTTCGGTACTATTTCTGGTGCTGCTAGACACAGTACTGGAGTTTAAAAGTACCTGGAGAGTTAAGGCACTGGTGTGTTTAGTGACAAGGAAATTGGCCAAATTCACAAAATAAGCTAGAGACGAATTGAAGAGAAGATAAAAGATGAATCGCGGATCGTCTCTAGCAAGGGAAATTGTGATCCCAAGAACATCTCCTTCCATTAAAATTGCTGCAGGAATAAGAAATGCTACAGCTACTGGTGCCATGTACATTAGTAGATTCATTGAGTGAAGCCTTTCCCTGGTAAATCATCAACAAAAGAAAACTAAGATTCCATAAGTTACAGATACTCGAGATAATATTTAGAATGCCGAGATATTTTTACCCTTCAGAAGATAGCAAAATCCCTTGAAGAACGGTCTTTAGAGCGCGAGCTGCTGTAGCACCAATACACATTATAAACCCCAAGAGATGAAAGCTTGGTTCTCCCTTCACTCATTCAATGAAAAAAATGAACACAGTAATCAATAATCAATAAACAAGCTATAAATGAACAAATAAGACAGGAAAAAATTGAAAAAGCGGTTACCCCACTGGCAATGATAACACCAGCAACAACAGGAATAAGAGTGACATAAGTGGCCCAACTCTCCTTCTTCAAGGTCATTAGATAAGCAAAAACAGCGGTAAAAAAAGGTGTAGTAGCCCCGATAGCCTGATTAAACGACACAGCAAGGTGCTTCAGAGAAATGTTCCCAGCAACAACTGATACACAGAATATAATTCCAAGTGCAGAAATTTTCAGGAACTGCACTTTTGTCTTCATTGTCTGTAAAGGCACAATCTTTAGCCATGATATCGAAATGTAACTCAGCATTGAACAAGCCATCATATGGCAAAATGTGAGAAATATTGGATACTTGAATCCGTAATTGCTAAGCAAATACTTGTTCAATAGAATTACTCCAATATTTGAAGAGTACCATGATGTTATTAACCCAATTGTGAACAAACGAGACATTTTGGATCTGAAGAATTGAGTCTTTATATCTGATTTACATGTGAATTTGGTTCAGGCTTGAGATAATCAAAGAGAAGAATATGTTGAAGAAGCAATACAAAGAAATAGAAGAATTCTTAGGACATGGATTGTAAAGGTGTTGGGATCAATTTTAGGTTGATAAAGAGGATTTGGAGCAGTTAAACTCGATCAGAGAAGTGTCTGTTATAATTAGGCTTTTATTTTTTATATGAAATTGTTATTGTTAGAAATAACATGAATATGCAATAATATTTTTTTTTTGGTAATAATATTATTGTTATATATATAATATTGTTATTAATGTATTTCCCTTGAATAATTTTTGTTTTGGGATATATTTGTAACTAGGGATAATAGATTGACATCTAGTTAATGTCTTTTCTTAATTAAGTTTAATCAGATTTATTACATGAAATCACAATGCAGAGCACAAAATGAGATAATATAAAACAATTAACTTAATAATCATGTTACGACAAATATTAACACTAGATGCTTGTAATTCACTTTGCATTTTCTACATTAAATTAACTTTTAGATTTTATTTTAAAAAGTCCTCAACAGTTTTAGATTTTTTTCTCACCAACATCTCAAGGCCTTATAAACAAGGGATTGCATTAATCTTTCAATCCTCAACAGCCAAAAA
This sequence comes from Euphorbia pulcherrima, assembly GCA_947683365.1. NCBI lineage: Eukaryota > Viridiplantae > Streptophyta > Magnoliopsida > Malpighiales > Euphorbiaceae > Euphorbia > Euphorbia pulcherrima. The sequence continues at coordinate 17,454,691 of CANTUS010000001.1, read as the reverse complement.
GAAATGGTGCTTATTATCCCAAAGGGTTTTTACTTCACTTTTACAAAGTAAATGATTACTTAGTCAAGTATCACCATTACTCTTATTCAGAAATGATTTTGCCAACAAACCAAGACTATTCCCTTGTATCAACATGTAAGCCATGATTCGGCTTTTGAACTCAAGACTCCAAGGCCACAAGGCATTATCGGCTAGCAGATTAGAAGCCCAATTTCATGTAAAATGACAATAAGCAGTACTACAGGAAAAAAAAAAAAAAAGTTTTCATATCCAGAAATATTAAAACTGAAACTTCAGGAATTCTACCAACTAACAGGATGATCAGGTGCCCTACATAATAGCAAACATGGAAACAAGAAACATACTATACTCAAACATTTTATAGTAATGGAACAGAAAAATGCAACATTTTCAATGATAAGCACATTCAAACTTGCGGTTTGTTCTCATCTTCATCCTCTTCTATCTTTGGAGCCAAGTAGAATCTAACGTAGCCCATCTCGGCAACCAAGTACTCAACCACCACAGGCAGCTCTGAAGATAAGCTGATTTTAACTGTGCTTGACAGTGGAGTTGCCTTGGTAAAAGAGTTCATGTACCTCAGTGCAAATGTCAATGATACAGGCTCCGTCATCTCTATTTTTGTAGCGTCTTCTGGCTGTAAATTCGAGCAAATTATTTCACATATTGGCCATCTATGGAGTTATATATGTAAAAATAATTTCACATAAGAATACCTTGTCTACTGTGGTATTCTGCCTGACCACAATATTTGCTGTCCCAATGTCACCACTAGTGGAGAATTTGACTCCTTCCTTTGAAACAGAGATCACAACTACATAAACACACACCAAGAACATATCATAAGGTGAAAAGAAGATACCAAATGCACAAAAAATTGAATCTTGAAGTACCTGTGTCACCAATGCTTGCAAGATCTTTACAAATTTTTGCAAATTCAGCAGATGGCATCGTCACAATAGCTTGATACTCTGCCTCAGGAATTCCCAGATGCTCACTGTCAATGTCCATTAGCTTCATCTCAAAATCTGAAATTTTATCTTGTGCTGTAATGAAGATGAATAACATGAAAAGATAACCAGTATCAGTTATACCAGAAATTTCAGGTCTTAACATGAGCAAAGAAGACATTAGGATGATAAAGTAGTAAACCTCTACACCAAATTTGTTAGTTCTATTTATCATAATTATACAACAAATTCAGATTTTCCACAAATCATGAATAGATATCACAATTCTGCGCTCTGGTGCCAACATAAAGTATGTCTTCATTCATAGATAAAAATCACAAAATCAAAGAAGAAATGCTTCAAATAAAAAAAGATACTACCTAATTCCTCTGAACAATTTGCAAATAAAAGAAAGAAATACAGAAATGAGAAGTATAGCCAAGATTCAACAATCTAACCTATAAAATGCAGTTCTGCAGCAGATATTTGTACTACACAGGGTAAAACATCACTAAACTACAGTAAATCCTAAATATTCCTAATTGACGAATACCAAGAACATAACCAATACACCACACATCAACAATAACAAGCCTAGCAAACCCTAGATAATCGACGAGCGAATTCTGAAGCAAAATAAGAGAAATTAAATCAAAACATACTAGGACTTTCAAACATGAAAGTGACGGTGTCGCTCCCATCGTCGGCTTTGATGGTGATAATATCATCGTTACCAGAACACTTTAGCATCTTGGAGACGTTATTGAGATTCATGCCGATAGAGATGTTACGGTCGCAGCGGTAGTGTTCAAAACCCTCGGCTCTGAGGAGGAGAGCCACAAGAGCAACGTGGCTGGAATCCATGGCCTGGAGGGAGAATCCGGTAGAAGAGCAGTCGAAATTGGCTTCAGTAACCAGGTCCTTAAGAGACTCTAGGACCTTCTTCAGGAGTGATCCTTGAACCAGACGTAGCTCCAGCATCTTGCTCCTTGATTTCTTCTTCTTCGGTAAGGGTTAGGGTTTCGCGTGTACTGTGAGAATGCGAGGGAAGATGGGATGGGTTTAAAAAGGGCGTCTTTGCGATTGGCGGGATTTTGGAGGAATTAGGTTTTGTTCCCGCCACCGTGGATTGATGAATTTGGGAGGGTGAGAAATGGTGAAGTTATATTTCGGTTAATTTTAATTATTTATAGTAATTAATTTAATAATTAAAATTTAATAGAGAATTTAAATTTCAATATAAGATATGGATTTCTGACAACAGTTGAATTTTTGGTTTTTCTTTTCATGAAACAGTAATCTAAATCATCCATGAACATCCATCTTTAAATTTATCTTTATATAATTATAAATTTTTATTAAAATAAATTTAACTTTAAATAATTTTGAGGTATATTTTATGATTATTTTATTTTTTTTAAGATATCTATTACTTTACACTTTTTTATTATAGAATGAGTGGTAATTATTTTAATTCAATAATAAATAAGATAAAGTAATAATTAAATAAAATAATTATAAAATATATTTAATTTTAAATAATTTTTTTAATGATTAAGATTCTTTAATGATTTTGGTAAAGTAGCCAGAATTGTATACAACGATGAGAGTATTTGCTACTGTTCAAGTATAAATATTTTAATTAATTTAAATCAAATAATACAGCATATTCCGTAGTAAAGTCTTGATTTAATGGTTGAATTGTGAAGCTATAATTTTAGAGGTCGTAGATTCGAGTCTATACTCGGGTGGGGTGGGATAAAATTTTCCTTCCTTATTATTGTAAGCTCATATAAAGTAAAATTTTTTAAAAAATAACATATAATATATTTTAGAATTGCTCATTCAACTATATTTTCTTCATGTCTGTGTTATTTGGCATTTAAATTATTTTCTAAAAAGTTTAATGTATTTCTAAACATGAACTTTGACACGTGTCACATTTAGGTTCATTCTCAATGTTAATGCAACATAAAAAGCTTAAATAGGCCAAATGTTAGTCGGCAGGCCGATGGGATTTGGACTGGATTTTGATTAAAAGCATTAATTTAAGTTTGGTCAGGTCTATATTTTAAAATTTTGAATTTGAGTCGATCTTTAGATTAAGGGTCAGATAGCGTCATAAAAATGAAAAATCGGACGACAAACTCTAAAATAAAACCTAAACGATACCTAAGTGAGATCATACAGAGATTTTTAAATCCAACTCTATCCAGAGTCAAGATCGATTGTAAAATGGCATAATTAAACATTATTTTGAATATGTGTAAATTGATGATTGCATTGCACATCTAAGTCAAAATGTCATTAATATTTAAAGCAAGTAACAAATAATCAGCTGTAGTTTCTGGTTTTGAACTTCTGATATTTATAATACGACAGAAATACCACCGACTTCAATGTATCAACACTTCAGCACGTTGGCGTAAACCAGAGTCAGTAAACCACAAATCAATCGATTTGGTAAAACATCAGTTTCAATGCTGAATCAATAAAGCCTCCTGCATTTGCTTCTCTTTCACTCAATTTTCATCAAACCCTAGTTTGATCTATCTTTTTTTTTTTCTTGTATCATCTCATCACTTCCCTTCCACTTCTCACATTTGCCGTTTTCCATTTCCTCATGGCAGATCTCAGCCCCAAAACTGAGATCTCCTTTGCCGAAGTCTTCCTCTGCAGCGCTTTCGCTGCTTGCTTTGCCGAGGTATTCTCTCGCTTTTTTTCGCTTCCTATTTGTTCTTCTGGATTTTTGTCTGGTTTTAGTAGCTCTGGGATCAATTCTATGGGTTAATTTAGTTGCTTAAGGTTCTCATTTTATTTGGATGGTGGCAATTTCCTTATATATCATTTAAATGTTCGATGATTTAATGCTATGGTCTCTCACATTTATACAATGTACATATTGACGTCCAGAATGATAGTTGAACGTGATAATTTAGCACTCATTGTTCTTCAGTGAAGCTGATCGGCTCCATCTTGACCTGAACCTTTGCCAGTTTGAGTAATTTTAGTGTACTTTTAAGCTAATTGTTGGTAATTTTGATTACTGTTTAGAAGTATGCCTGTTGTTGCCACTTCAAGTTCGTTTACTGTAAATGCATTACTTAGGATTTTGGCTTTAATTAACTATAATTTTGTAACTGTGAATTGGTGGAGATAACACCAAATCAGTCATTGCTACGCACTCTTAGGTAAAGAGAAAATTTTGGAGATACGAATAATTAGAAAACAAGGTCGATTTCTATGAGATGCATATTAGCACTGAGATTAACCGCAACTCAATTGCTCTGATTGTTGTAATTCATTGTCTTCTGTTTCTGCTCTTTATCTATCAGTGTCCTCTTCAGTGACATGGCATTTTAGATTAATAGGAATTTTCCATGTCTGTCTAACGTAGTGAACCAACACTAATATTACTTCCCATCGTGCTCTTGGGTTTTACAGTTCTGTACCATTCCTCTAGACACTGCAAAAGTTAGGCTTCAGCTTCAACGGAAAGCTTCTAGTGGGGATGGAACAGGTATACCTAAATATAGGGGTTTATTGGGGACTGTGGGAACTATTGCTAGAGAAGAAGGTTTAGCAGCTCTCTGGAAAGGCATCACTGCAGGATTGCATCGCCAATTCATTTATGGAGGTTTAAGGATTGGGTTATATGAACCTGTATGTCTTCAAGGATTTGCACTCATGGGTGTGATACTTGTCCTATGCATTGACACCTCTGCACATATTTTGCTTGTTTGATAGGTCAAAATATTTTTGGTTGGTGGTGATTTTGGTGATATTCCTTTATACCAAAAGATACTTGCAGCTTTTATAACTGGTGAGCACATATAGTACGTATATATCATTGTGCTTGAACAATTGCTCCTCTGTTGTCATCAAGTGGAGAGTGGATGCTTATTTTGTCATACTCATTAGAAAAACCTTGATCCTGAACAGGAGCTATAGCTATTACTATTGCCAATCCAACTGATCTCGTCAAAGTTCGGCTGCAAGCTGAAGGAAAATTGCCAATTGGAGTGCCTGGGCGATATGCTGGAGCCTTGGATGCTTATATTACCATAGTGCGGCAGGTTAGCTTCCTGAAATGCAATATCTTTCCGTTGTTAGTAATTTACTAAATTTGTCTTCTACTCACTCTAATTTAGGAAGGACTAGGGGCCTTGTGGACAGGACTTGGGCCCAATATAGCACGAAATGCCATTATAAATGCTGCTGAACTAGCAAGTTATGATCAAGTGAAACAGGTTAGTGTCTAATTCTTCCTTTTAGTTGAATTCACTATTCTCATATTGTTAAAATATCCAATGGCTCTGAAATTGCTCAATGATGCCCTAATATCTTTATTTTGCAGACAATTTTACAAATTCCTGGCTTTGTGGACAATGCTTTTACTCATCTCCTAGCTGGTCTCGGTGCAGGTTTCTTTGCCGTCTGTATTGGCTCACCCATTGATGTTGTAAGTCTACTTCATTCACTCATTTATAGTGCATTTAGACAGTAGTGCAAAGTATTATTTTTGTCCATCGTTGCATGGTAGGTGCTGATAGCTGTAAGTCTCTAAATTCGACTTTTTGAGCAGGATGTGATATTTTTGTTGGAATGTTGGGTATTTGAATATGATTCACCATAAATTTGTTAAAAACTAGTTATAGTTCATAATATTTGGAATGACAATGAATCTGATGGGTGTTGATTCTGTAGCACTATACTATAGTCAATGCTCGTGAATTGCCGTCAACATTTATCGGACATCTGGAATGATCCACAAAATTACTTTTTTCATGCTTATCGTATGCTTCAACTCAATGGTTTTGGTGAATTCTGATGAGCTTTCAGTCCATACTAAATTGGAAGTTGGCTGTTATGTTCCAGGTGAAATCTAGAATGATGGGAGACTCAACATACAAAAGTACTATTGATTGTTTCATCAAGACGCTTAAGAGTGAGGTGTGTTGGGTTCTATTTTGATCCTTTTCGATGCTGCAAATTGAATTTCAAGTTTTTCTCATGCTGTATGATAACAAGTCAATGCGTACATGGTTAATTGTGTTTCTTCTATGCTTAATGCTATAAGCTTCAACTCGTATCTACTATTATATGAGAACAATATTCCTCAGAAAACATTGCATTCATTATAAGTTAGTGACTTGCTGCTGCTTTATATTTCAGGGGGTTTTAGCCTTTTATAAGGGCTTCCTCCCAAACTTTGGTCGACTGGGATCTTGGAATGTTATAATGTTTCTGACTCTTGAGCAGGTAAGATGTCCAAATTTCATTTTTTTCTCGTAAATTCTGGAGAGGCCTTTTAGTGCTGCTTGGTGCCAAACATCAAATTTCCTGTTGAAGATAGCTAATGTTCTTATGTAAATGTGTGCTTTGAAGGAAGTACTTTTTTGTACTTCTTTTTTTGGCCAATCTGTTGAAACTTCAAATTGAATCAAGCACATTACCAATTAGCTAATGGACCATATATAATGCTAGTTAGTTTAAATTTGCTCATGCATTAGGTCTCCATTCAATCCCAGATAGTTTATGGTCAGTTTTTTTTCACAAAATGGTTTGTTGAAGTTATGCATTTTACATCTGGCCATGACAGGCACGTTCTTACTGATTTGGTTGTTGCAGGTGAAAAAAATATTCACTAGGGAAGTATATATTGACTAATCAGTTTTAACAAGGCAGGCGGATTCCTCTACTATTGGAGATTCTTTTGCACTGGAAAATAAAGTTGGCCCTATTCTGGTCCACAAGGTTAGAGTGAGAAATGTCTGCATATAATATTGACAGACAAAAATCCTGGATTTGTTGGGAAGTATCCTTCTGTAAGATCAGAAGTTTCCTTCTTGTCTATGGATGCGAAAGCAAATCTACATTGCAATCATATTTCAGATGTTCTGCTCAATCTGAAAACGATACTATATCCTTGTATGTTACTGAGAATTAGCCAAGTCTTCTTCCTTTAGGCATTTAAAGATTAGAGCAAGAACCACTCATTGTTTTATTGTGTTACGAATTATTGAATTCTCTTGCCAGTGTAGCTGCTTTTATGCCTGAGATGATATGTAGTTCAGTTTATAATTATATAACTCCAATTCAATATTCGTTTTAGTAACTTGGCATCTGTATCCTTCAGTGTCTCAGCCATTTTGCCAAATTAGTGAAGTTTCTCGAGTAAATAATAGAACTACAACTGCCCAAGTAGTCATTTCATTCTAAACATAAACTTCAGTCATTAACTGAAGCTGAACTCAGGCAATTCAAGTTCTTGCACTAGGTAAACTCTAGCTTTGATGAAGGTTCTATTTCAGCTTGAACTCAGGACTAACAAGGTACCCCTAGCTAGAATGTGACCACCCCCTACTTGCTTTGAACTGGCTTGGCTCGAGCCAGAATGCGCAGGTGAGGCAGCCAAACAACTTTGGCCAACCCCAAGAACTCACCATAAAATTGGGTCCCTGGATGCTTCCAGCAAAACAAGGGCTCCATTTTCAGATAAATAATCCCAATATGTTATATGAAGCAAATTTTTCCAAAGTGACATCTTTGCTGGTTTGCGAGAAGCTCAACAGGATCCATGGCCTTCATGTCTACTGAGAAAAGCAGTCAAGGCGAAATCCTAGAATAATTTATGCATAATGTATTTTCTTAAACAAAATTCTACTTATAGGACTGTAGGAGTATTTGTATGGCAACGAAAACCCTTGTTCCATAAGCATAGATGCTAACGTGACACATTTTCAATGACCTCTACTCCCAGTTTCTAATAGAAATTTTCTAATTTAACCCCGACATGCATGAGGATACTATCAAAGATTTACCATGGTCAATTGTCTTGCTTGACAATCAATGATGCCGTACTTTTTTAGGTTTGAAAAACTAATTTGAACCTAAGACCCGGTTTGACTTGAGCTGCTTTTAAAATAAGATGTTTTCACAAATTTTTAACAGTATTATATATTTTGGCTTTGAACAATACAATTTGATCTTTCATACTAATTAATTAGGGACTGTCTGATTTATTTTCTCAAAAATCAAATCTGCAGCTTTCAAATAAAGCTTGAAAATGAAGTTTTTCAGAAAAGCTATTAAAAAAATCTGTAAAAACTCATAGTCAAATTGGTAGATGGCTTTAACTCGTAGCCAAAAACTCATAGCCAAATTGATCCTAAAAGTCTTGATAGCTTATTATATGTGCTTTTGTTTATTTACAAAGTAACATGGTAGATGGCTTTGTTGAATGTGTCATTTAGTGTCCAATTTGGAAGTTCGATCACTTGATATCTACGAGTTTTGATAGCTTCTTTGGATTACCTATTTGTTAGTGTCCAAGCTCAACTTTACCTGGACATGGGTCGGGTTCGGGCCGGATCGAATCGGATCTGGCTAAAAATTGATAGCCTAAGGTTGGCCCAACCCAAAAAAAATTAAAGTCGAGCTCGGACTGGACTCGAACTTTATAAAATAATCAAAATTCAAACTCAGCCCGCAGGCCTATCAATAAATATATATAATTAAAATATTAAAATATTTTTTAATAAAAAATTAATGTAATAAAATAGTTGTAAGTAAATTTTTAATATAAGTCGTTACAGTGAGTTTAGATAACAAAATTTATAAGAAAATTTATAATTTTTAATAATTTTTAATTTTATAAATAATAAATATATATTTATTTAAGATGTTTATCATTTGTTCGGATCGGGTTTGGATTTTAAGACTAAAATTAAACTCATCCTATATTTTATTCGGACCTTTTTAAATTCGGATCAGGCCCCGAGCGTCACAGGCCGGCCGGTTAGTGCCCAGGTCTACTTGTGATATATATCTAGGTTTTTTTATAAAAAAAATTTACTTTATTGAGCTTACAATAATAATAAAAAAAAGATCTCACTTCACCTCAGGATGGACTCAAACCTGTGATCTTTAGAATCCGAGCTTAAGACTCAACCACAGGAAAGAAAAGAATGCGAGTCAAGAGCAGTGTGCTCATGGATCAAACACCCATATATAAGGATTAAGGAGAAAATACAGCAAGAGAAATATGTTTGTTTCTTTACTTGTCAGAAGAAGGAAAGGTCGTTGGTAATTTAAGATAAGGATGAGAAAACAAGAAAGAAAATAATTGGAGAAAAAGAGAAAAAAAAAAAGTAGGAAACAATAATTATGATGGCAACAACTCACCAAATCAAAAAGATATTTTTATATACGAGTAAAGATATTTGAGAAAGATTAAGAGATATTTGTTGGCTTTGTGGACCATTTTTTCAATATATAATAACTAGATAGGTCACATAAGCAAAGCAATCTAATAACTAAAGAGATTAAAATGGAAGGATTCGCAGCAACAAGGCCAAACAGAAGCGATGTTCACTTGGACATGGATCAAGAAGCCATGATTGAACAACAAACCCGGCTTTACTTTGATGGTCTGGCTCCTCAACGCCACTCTAAGCCTTCTCGAAGTGAATATTCTGCTCTCTATCAAGATTCTAATGGTTCTCTCTCCCCAAATCATCCCATTCCTGAATTCCTTCACTTTCAATCTCTTGAAGCTTATTCTCATGAGGTACTTGATTGAACTAGAATGTTGTATCACTGTCTGTCTTCATAGATTTGGATTTAATTGTTTATATACTTTCAGAAAATAATATGCCAAGGAAAAGAAGCTGGAGAGGAATTTGTGGAAACAGAGTACTACAAGGATCTCAACTCCATTGACAAGCTTCACCATACGGTACTTACCCCCAAACCCACTTATTTATTTGACATTTCTGTGTAAGCAAAAAAAAGGCAGAATTCGAGAGTTTAAAAAGGAAAACAAATGTTCAGACAGGAACAGGGTTCATAAAAATGGAAGGAGCAAATGGGAAATGCTTCAGCTTAGCCCCAGAGGAGGCAGACACTTTATCTTCTTGTCATTCCTGTTCTTGCAGAGGAAACCCTGCCACTAATGACTGGATTCCTGCTGCTCCTGCTTATTTGGTACCTCTTTTTTAAGTCTTTTCACAACTTCTGAAATTGTGTGTATATTACCTAATCTGATTTAATATTATGTATCAGGACACTTCTGCATCAAACAAGCCCAAAAGGAGTGAAAATTAAGTTGTAGCAGAGGATAGTTATGGCTGAAGTAATTGGAGTGCTATAATTAAGTATTGTGATTTCATTTCTTGAGAACTATATATGTTTGCTCACATTTATTTCGTATAATAATATATTATTCTAGCTTACGAACAAGGATAGTCGTCCAAAATTTTTACATATTTATTTAATATAATTGATATACATTTGCTTGAAAAAATTGGCATACATTTGCTTATAACATAAAAAGCAAACACTAGGGCTATTACTACAATGACATTGATGGCGCTTAAATATGATCAGATGTCCATGTATGAAATATGAAAGCATCCGTAAGTTATAAGCTTTGTGCTTCAATGTAGAAGTAAACTAAGCAAAATGAGTTCTATCATCTTATTTGTCTGTAAAATTGATAAGCTAACACGTCAGTAAACAGTCAAAAATCCGGCACTGACTATATACAACATAATGCCTCATTTACATCCTACATCTTTGCTTTGCGTGCTCGAGTGATGGACTAATCCAACACGGTTAAATGGCCTCACAATATAAGGAACCACTCTCACAAAGCAAAAAATGCATATGCTCGAACACTATTTTCACTCTCCTAATTGATAATTAATAAAAAAAAAGGCGATGGCAACAACCCATAAAGATCACATGAGATGAGCTCGAGCAGAAAATATAAACAAACATGAAAGGGGAAATCACTAAATCACCTTTGTTTCGCGTCAGCCAGCTTCGGAGTAAGAAAGGTTTAGAAGTATTCCTCTGCTGAAATACATATGTTGACATTATAGCAACTGCTTCTTCCTGTTCAGATCATCAAGTCTCTCCATAAGTTGAATCCTCCCCTCAGTTCATCTCACAAGCAAGCAACACAGCCTTTCATTTGGACATCAGGGTCATTATATATACAACCAATTTCCTTCAAAACATCTATCTGCACATACACACTTTAAATGTACGACTATTTGCGAGTTTGAGACCAACAGCAGGACATCCAACTACGACAAAACATAAGCAAGAAAGACATATTAACACTTACCCTGCCCTGAAAGCCTGCCATTTGTTTTAGTGCTTCATCACACATTTCACACTAGAGCATAGTATTTTCATCTTTATGCTTCTTCATTTCTTTGCCGAGATTATGTTCTCCGCCACTCCACCAGTTTTATACACCCGTGGCCCTTATTCGTTGCCAAATTTTCGACCACCCTCCTAGTCCATTTGCTGTATGCTGCACAATATCCATCATGTCTTTCATCTTCAGATTTCCCAAAAACCAAGAAAGAAACAACTTCAGGAGCCAACAAAGGACAACAATGGCGTAACAGTGGTCGATATTTGCACTTTAGACAGGGAGAAAACAATATATACTGAACGACAACTGATTGCAACTTTCACACCACCGCAATTTTCCTAGCTCTGACAGAAATTCATAATAGTAACAGGATGTGATATAGTATAAGGACATGAAAAGGGACTTGTCTCCTAAGACTATATATAAAGAGAAAATAGATCTCAAGTACAGAAACTCAATCTTCTAAACCTCACAGGCACCATTTCTGCAGTACAAAAGTTGGATAAGTAAGCATTGCAGATCACTTGGAAAATATACATGGAAGTGTAGAAGATAATTTGATTAAGTCATAGCTAAAGGCAATAAATAAAAACTCTTATATTTCCAACTTTTGTCAACATAAAAGGCAAAGGCAAATAAATGACAGGAATGTTTGAACCGTCCTCCAAACAGGAAGTCCTCTTTCACTTCACATTAATGCTTCATCAGACTGATTTCGATTAGAGAATGATTAAAAAAAAGGCTTTAAAAATACTAGCCGTCGTGCCAATAGCGTTGAACCATTAACAAGGTAAAATGATTGAATTATTTATAAGTCGGATTCCAATCTAAACATCAAATTTCCTTTTAACAAAAAGAATCATGGTACTGTTATGCTTTGATCAGAAGTTCATAAACACAAAATTAACTAGAACCGTTGTTCAGGATAATCACTTTCGGATATCGAATCACTGGCAATGAACTTATTAATATCTTGAACAAAAGAACACGCATTTGTAAGTAGGAAACACCCTGTTTAAGCTAAATGCCTCCAATGAATAAGACAGTACCAAAAGCACAAAATGTAATTAACAAAATTCTACAAAACCAACTGGTATACGATCACTTCCAGGTTCCAAATCACAGGCAAGGAACTTACTAATATCTTCACATAATAGAAAATGCATTTGTAAGCAGGAAATGCCTAGTTTAAGCTAAATGCTTTCGAGGATTGAATAAGACAGTACAAAAAGCACAAATTCTACAAAATTGAATACTTTTAAGTATGAAATCAGGTAGCGGCCTCATGGGGTCAGAGCGCTCCACAAAGGCGAGAGGTTCCACTCTTAGGTGGCCATTTTCTGGGCCGTCTCGGTGAAATATGAGGCCCTGGGAGAAAAACGAAAATGAGCCCTTTTTTCAATACTACAGAAAATCAATCAATATTGCAATAAAATTATTGTTATAAAATCTATTGGCATATTGTGTAGTGTATATCAATGAAAACTAATAAATCATAGATGAAATAGTACCGAATTGCAGATTTGAAATAAAAAAATAGGAGAGAAAAATTAAAAATTAAAAATTAAGTAATAAAATCTAACATATGACAAAATCTGAATGGATGACATGGAAGGGGACACACAATTGGGGACAACAAATTTGAATCTGATTAAACAAATATAAAAGATTTAGGAGCATCTTAGAGATTCTCTAATATTTAACTATGATATAACACTAAAGGTATATATTATTTTTAAGCTACCAATTGTTATAGGCAACTACATTTTTTTTGTTAAATTTAAACATTCTTGAATACTTAGTTAAACAATTTTTACCTAATTTCATCTCTGGTTTATAAAATATGTTAGAAAACTATAAACTATCAACTTTTTTCTGTAGCTTACAATTTGATTTTAAATTTTTAAAATTTAAATTTGATAATGATAATTAATGAAAAAAATGGCTAAATAGATAATTGTTGGTGCATGTTGGAGAAATAAAAAAATATGAAACTATTATTTGAAAATAAAGAAAAAAATGAAAAGGTAGACTAATACGTTAGAAAATGTGAGAACTTATGGACAGAGAGTAAGGGTAGAGGAAGAGGTAGACCTAAGATTACTTGGAGGGAAACTATTTCTATTTCTAAGGATATACGTTTGCTCAATATGGATGAAAATTTAGCTTTTGATAGAGCTTCATGGCGTCGGAAGATCCACATAACTGACTCAACTTAATATAAGTTTTAAGGCTTGATTAGTTGGTTGGTAAAGAAAAAAATGAAAAGATGAAAGTAGAAACTAAAGACAGAACAATTCAAAGAAAAAAAATTTTAAAATTTTAATTGATAACTATAGTTGATGAAAAATGGCTAAATAGATAAGTATCAGTGTATGTTAGAGAATTAAAAAAAAAAAGTAAAGAAAAAATATAAAAGTATAATTGAAAAATAAAGAAAAATATGAAAAGATTATAGTAAAGAAACAGCAAAAAAAAGAAGAGAAAAAAGAGCCCTGTAGGAATCAAACGCTGGTCTTTGGGGTGAAGTTTATGCCTTGCAAGGCTTTCCTACCATTAGGCCAAAGCATCATTATGCATCATATCTCGATATTATTTTATATATAATATATCACTTTTTATTTTTGTAACAATCCGAACATTTTCGAGGCCCCTACGAATTTGAGGTCCTGAGCGGTCGCTCCATTCACTGCTGTCATTAGCCAGCAGTGGCCATTTTAAACGGAGAAACCAACCAAGAAAGCGAACTCGTTAAAGTTATCCATCGGCTATTACTAAATTTGAGGGAATTTACTGTACTGACTGCTTTAATTGGAGGACGACATTGATTTTCACGGTTGTAAGATTGAGGATACCAGGGAAGAGAGCCGTTTTCAGTTTTCTTTCGTATTTTTCTGATACCACTGGTTTAAAACAAGAGATTGTTTTTCCTTATTAGGCGTTGGTTACAGGAAAACACAAATATACGATTTTTTTAAAAATAGAATGGGATAAATTTCAAAAACATTTCATGTGATTTGACCATTTTGTAAAAAAGTTCTTGTGAAATTTTTTTTAAAAGAGTGTCTGTTGTTTCAAAAGTTTGTAAAAATACGCTTCTTAAAATTTTGAAACCACATCTGGAAGGGTAATCGCAGTTATTTCAATAAATTCAACATTCTTATATTTTAACTATTTTATTTGTGAATTATTTATCAAGATTTGAGTAAATTTCGAAAACTTTTCATTTTGTTATGATTTTTAAAGTTATCATCAAATTTTAATTAATATAAATATTTGTACTTTTTAAAAAAATGTAAAATTTGTCACTAACGTGTATTGTATGTTCATAAACAAAGCTGCAAAATTTTACTTCAAAATAGACAAGATTACCCTTCCAATTGTGGTTTCAAAATTTTGAGAGCATATTTTTACAAACTTTTGAAACCACTTGCACCATTTTGTAAAAAAAATTTCACAAGAACTTTTTACAAAATGATTAAACCACATTGCATGTTTTTTAAGTTTATCCATTAGAATGTTATGAAATTGATTATCTTAGGACCAAATCTTAATTTAAATCACATTTTTACCTATATATCTTTTATGGTGCTTTCTATATTTACGTTATTTTTAACAAAGTATATGATACTTTATTCCGTATCAGCATTGAATTAATCATCTTACTACTCATTTAATAATAATAAAGACAAAATAATGATCGAATTTGCTAACTTTTATATATTATGCCGAGCATAATTTCATTTTTGAGTTTATTAATATTACACAAAACAAATATGGATAAATTGGGTAATAGAGTTATGAGCAGCTCGTTATACAGCTTAATAAAAACTGTGCTCAATTTATAAATAAGTTTTATTTAACAAATTTTTACTCGATTTCTAAATTAGCTGTAAGTTGAGCACACTTTTACTTCTAAAACTCATGAAAAAATTCAGTTAAGATGGAATTTTAATAACTGAGCAATATCTTAAAAGAAAATGAAACTAGTGCAAACGGCAAACCATTAAAAATAAAGTTTTTTTTAATAATTACTTTATTTTTACTTATTTTATATCTACGGTCATTGCATTAAATTTCATTCTATTAATCTGATAAGCTTGAAGTTTTATTTATCGGTGAGGAGTAAAATTTAATAAAAAAAAGTTTTAATTCCTTGGTCCAAATCTCCGGATACAGTACTCTGGTACTTTAAACAATCGGATATTTTCTCCGTAAAGTCGTGTTATTATGAGCTAATAAAGATGAATTATCGGACACCTTTGCAATCGAATTTCATTCATCCAGGATAGAAATGCAGTTGGGAGCTCAAAATCCCGGCCAGAATAACGTTGTTTTTATGGAAGGTTGCAACTGATTCGTTGCCTACCCTTACTATACTTTGTCAGAGGCATGTTCAGGTGGACCCTATTTGCGGTGATGGACTGCAAACTAGTTACCATGCCTTAGTGTCTTGCCCTTTTGCTATAGCGGTGTGGAGTGAGGTTCTAAGCGCGGGTTGGCCTTCTCAAATTGCTACTTTCTTAGATTGGGGGAGATGGATAACTCTTTTAAAAAATTATTTGTTATTTTAAAAGAATTTTATCTTGTATTTTTATTATTTATAAATGAGTTTGATTTTATGGACTTATTTAATTATAAAAAGAATTTGTATGCACATGAGAGAAACGGTCAAAAAATTCATTTATAATATAAATGAGAGGTCCATATAAGAACTCATTTTATTGTGTTAATAAATTCTTTTTAAGTTGTGAAAATAATAAAATATGTATATTATTTTCCTATCATTATTTTCCAAACAATGGTATGTGAGTAGAAGAATTTAACAATTAGTAACCATATATTTTGATTATATCCAACGGCTGTTCTTATTTTCAAAGTCACCGATTACATGATTTAATCAAACCTAGTTAATAATCATATTTACTTAATTAACGGCTGTATATTATTATTACTTGATTTCACATCCCACGGCATTTTGAGCTCGGCTAACAGCTCTAATTTTACATATAAAAGCTATAGCACATCCATACTTAAAGAGGCACCAAAATCACCTTTTTGTCTCCCACGTTTTCATACAAAGATTGTTACAATTTATTTGTCTATCTATTTTAGTGTTATTATATTCTGAATATATTATTGAGTTTTTGTTCCTGTTTCAATCAATTCGATTGAAGAGGCTGTTTAATCCTGAAAGGAACTCCAAGTATCCTTTAAGGACAATGTCGTTTGACATGACTCAGCTTATCGGTGTTCACGTTTCTTAACTCATTTTAATTCCGATTACGTTTTATATTATGTGTAATGATTATATTTATATTTTGATGCAAGGTCGAGATCGGAAAATTCTATAAGGAAGACATCGCGACGAGTTTGACAATCTCATAACCGAAAGAGAAAAATATGGATCCAATATTTATTTATTTATTTACTTTTTGGAATTGTTATCCAACAAACTCAACAAGGAACCGGTAAAATGGAAGAGGCTGCTGCAATTTTATGGGCTTTATGGTAGACCTGTTTGCGGATCGGGCTACCGGTCGGGCCCAGCCCGAGCCCAATTCTATGGGTCGGACTTGAACACTTTTTTTATACTAAGTCCTGCACGAGCCCGAGCTCGCTAAAGCCTGAAGTTTTAAGGGTCGGATTTAATTTTTGTATCAATATCCAAACTGGTCTGATGAATAATAATTTTATTTATTATATATATTATATTTATTTAACAATTATTTTTTACTTTTATATTTTATACTAGTATGGTATTCGTATATGAGAACAGACACATCATACACATATATATAGCTCCTGTATATATTGAAGTGGATCAATGGAGTTGCTGTTAAGGCTGTACCACACTCCCCATATATTAAATAAATTAAAGAACACTTCACCTTATTTACAGGGTCTGATTAAAGTTTTATTTTAATTAAAAAATTAAAAGTAAATAATGTATTTGTATATAATGTTGATATATTTGTATAATTTTGTTGTTTTCTTTCTATTTTAGTCATCAAAAATTTATATATGGACCATGGGTTGGGTTTGGGATTACTTCGTAAGTCTGGCATGAGCTCGGTTCAAGCCTGAAGTTCTTAAATATGGGCGGGGCCAAGCTTGGGTTGATATTTTTAATCAAAAGCTCGACCAAGTCCGGCCGAAACCCGACCCAGCCCGTCCGACGAACAAGTCTACTTTATGGTCTCGTAGAAACAATTGGACATGGAATAACAAATTTCGAGTTGCAACTCATGTGGTTCGTCATGGTTTAGGGTTTCTAAATGAATGGAGGAAGTCGCCAATCAACTGGATCAAATGTAACGTTGATGCAAGTGTGTTCGATCAAGGAAGTATGTTAGGCCATGGATGCGTTTTGCGAGATCACAATGGGGGTTTCATGGCAGCTCGTTCGTTGTTACTTCCAAGCCAAGGGGAAGCGTTTACAGCTGATGCAATGAGCTGTAGGGAAGCCTTAAGCTGTCTTAAACAGTAGAATATGGACTACGTCATTCTAGAATGTGATGCAATTAATGTTGTTACGGCTTTAAATAATGGTCCTTCATGAACTATTATTTTACACTGTGATAAACTTTTTTTCTTATTTGAGGATTGTTTATGTTGCTAAGTCTGCGAATCATGTTGCCCATAAATTAGCTAGAGCGATTGGTTCTTCTAGAAGTGAAGGGACATGGTATTAAATATGTCCACTCTCAATTTAAACTATTTTAAATTCTGATTTGAATTAATAAAACTATATTTTTTCAATAAAAAATAAATTACCTTTTACTTAAAAAAATAGAGTCATCCAAATATAAATAAATACAAAATAAAATGAGATATAACAACACAATTCTTTTCTCATTAATCTAGTTCTTCAGTGTACAATTTTGATCGTCATGGCTAATTTAGGCATCTGAAGCGACATGGCGTAATGTGATTACTAAACAAGCGCGGATCATGGCAAGCTGAGCTGCAGAGACAAAAAGCCCGAATTAATTGGATTTGAATCAGGCTTGGCGTCCACATCTCCAGAAACTTCTATTCTTCGTATTTTTGTATCGGACTATATATTTATTCTCTCTCTTTTCTTTTCTACCGCCGCCCTCTGTATTTGTCAGATCCAAGTCAAGCCACCGCCAATTGTTAGAGACTTATCGAATCGTAAGTTCTCGCTTACGTTACTATATCTTTATGTGTTGATTTCGTATGATGTCTCTATTGTTTAGTTTCTGTTCAAGGCTGTATAATTGGGATCGATTGGTTGAAATTGGATACTGTTTGTAGTAATTTTCCGTATGTTCTTCGCAAACTGGTTCATTTTAATGCCTGAAGTTTTTCTAGTTTGATTATTGGGAAGGTCTTTTCGTTTCTTTGTTATTTTCCTGACTCAAAAGAATTTGTCTTTAATAAAGAAAATTTCCGCTAATTTAATTGCTATAGTTTTACAAACTGGTATTTAGGATTCTCTTCTGCAGAAGGTACTAGGTGTTGATTTTTGTAGACTCTGCGCTGATGTGCATTTTTACGTTTTAATGCCTTTATTTACTTTTCAGAATTGAGTTTGACTTTAGTTTCAATTGGAAACGACCTCTTTGTAATTACAGAGGAAAGGTTGTGTACGCCCGACCCCTTACCCCACTTATGCGGAGCCTTGAAGGCATTGGGGTAATGTTGTTGTTGTTGTAATGCCTTTATTTACTTTTCAGAATTGGTATTTGTTGTTTAAAGTTGGATTCTGTTATTGATTTTTCTTTTCTGATGCCTGTTTTCTCAGATGTCATACTGTAAGAGGTCGAAATATTCTCCATCTCCGCCCCCATACAAGCAATATAGCAGGTCTCTGTCGAGGTCTTTGTCAAGGTCGAGGGACAGGTCAAGGTATAGCCATGATTTTCTGAATTGATCTTCTACTGGCAGCCTGTTTATGATATGCCTTATAGCTTACTGTGTTTTGATTTGTTGGCAGGAGCCCTTCAAGTGATGTGGATAACCCTGGTAACAATTTGTATGTGACCGGGCTGTCTCCTCGAATCACTAAGAGAGATCTGGAGAAGCATTTTGCTAGTGAAGGATCGCTATGCCAATTTGTTTTCCCTTTATAATTGAAATTCAACCATAATTGGTCCTTGAAATTGGGGAATGTCATCAGCCTTCGTAAGCGATTATTTTTTATAGCCTTGGGTTATTTTGTAGGTGGTTGATGTTCATCTGGTGGTTGATCCATGGACCAGAGAATCTCGTGGATTTGGTTTTGTTCCTATGTCCTCTGTTAAAGAGGCAGAACGTTGCATTAAGTATTTAAACCGGACTGTACTTGAAGGCCGTGTGATCACAGTGGAGAAGGTAAATTTTTTTATTCAATTTCATATTATAACCAACTCAAATTTTTATTGGGTCTTGATAAATTTTCCCTTAAAAAGTTGCGTTGAGAATTCTGGATGTTTGCTATCAGTTCTTACGAGATTGAAAGTTGTTTGCTTCTTTGCATTTCGAGTTTCTTTGGCAGCAGGTTTAGCTGTGTGTAGCAGCTCTTCACCGAACTCCCAAGTTCTTACCACAACTTATCAAACAAATCGAACTCAACAAGCAGTTCAGACAGTTAGGGTTGTATGCCCTGCATTTCTCTCATTTTTAGCAAATAAATATGTTGTTTTGTTTTATCTCTGATATGATTTCGTTATAAGTTAACCTGCCGAAGAAAAGAAACATGTGGTAGTAAAAAGTTTGTTTCTACTTCTTTTCCAATTTTATCTGAACTGCTTAAATTTATGGCAGGCTAAGAGGCGGAGAGGGCGGACTCCCACACCTGGAAGGTATCTCGGGCTGAAAACCATCAGTGGTAAGGATAACGAATGTGTAAAGTGATAATCTATTTACTCCAATTTGTTGTATTTCTCTTCTAAATGTTTGTATTAAATGATTGTTATAGTGCGACGTGGGACACATAGCCATTCGCCCCACCGATCTCCCAGCTACTCTCCTTATGAGAGGAGTCGAAGCTGATATTATGAGAGGAGTCGAAGTCGATCATCTGAACGTAGCAGGAGCAGATCATACTCTCCTTACTACAGCAGCCACAGATCCCATGGACACAGATCATACTCACCTTATTATTATAGACGGGACAGGTCCTACTCTAGATCATGGAGTCCTTATAGAAGGCGTGATAGGTCATACTCACCTTATGACTCAAGGAGGTATTACTCACGAATTTATAGAAGAAGATACTATTCTGTCTCCCGTAGTCCTACTCCACGGAGAAGTTCAAGGAGGAGCTACTCAAGCAGCATTACCTGTAGCCCTAGCCCTAGCACAAGGAGGAGGTCGAGGAGGAGTTACTCTCGCAGTGTTTCCCCAAGACCAAGAAGAAGCTCGAGGAATTACTCTAGAAGTCCATCTTTGAGTGAGAGTGAGGGCTATAGGCGCAGTTGCTCTAGGAGCCCATCACCTAGGGTAAGCAAGGGATCTAGAACGAGTTATTCAAGAAGCCTGTCACCAAGAGGAAAAAAGAGCACAGGACGTGAACATTCTGAAGATAGTTGGTCCTCTAGGGGTGCAAGTGGGAGTCCCTGTTCAAGATCGGTATCGAGGTCTGTTACCTTTAGATCAACATCTCGATCATCTTAAGAAGTGGAAGATGTTTTGGTAGTTGAAGCTAATTGTGTTATCACAGTCGATATGCTTTGTTTATTCTGTAATGGCCTTTCTTGTTATTGACCATGTGTGGTTTCTACGTAGTTATTTTTGTGCTACTTATTAAATTTTACTGGGATGAGTTTAGTATGTGATGCCTAAAATGTAGATGAAAAGAATGGTCACATAATAAAAATCCCATAGGAAGACGTGACGATTTCAATTTCTGTTCAACAAAATGGCGTCTTTCAAATCAAATTGTAATCCCCTTGTTTTCAAGGAGGGAAACAGAACATAGTTCAGGAGAGCTTCAATAAAATTAGTATGCAATAAAAACTTTGAGAATAAGTGCATAATGATTTAAATGCAACTCATTCCTCTTGTACTGTTTCTCCACAGCTGGGGCAATTATTTTCACCAAGGTTTACTCAAGCATGACAGACCCAAGTAAAAAAGGAAAAATATTACATCATGCAGTTTCTTCCCCACGCTGTACTTCAGCATCTCAAGCAGCTACTGGGTACCAGGCATTCCATCCATGATATAAGAATATGTAAAAAAAAACGAAAGCCAGGCAGACTAGATATATAGTTGGACATTATGACAGACAAAAGTATATCCTATGAGGAATGTTTCCACAGAAAATTACACGGCATGATGAAGATGCACAACATCTCAATTATTAATGTCTCATGTATTACTATATTGTACAGCTGCAGATTTCTTTTTTTTGATCTTTTTATAGCTTGATCTTGTACTACTACAACTGGAGATTATGGTACAGGGCATTCCTCAATGTTCCAGATCTCCTTTGCATATTGAGCAACTGTGCGGTCACTGCTGAATTTCCCACTGCCAGCAGTGCTTAATATTGACATTCTCAGCCATCTTTTACGGTCCCTGCAACCGAAAATTCCATAAGGTCAACATCAGCTTAATTCGTTTAGGATGTGTTTCATGTTATGCTTACTGTTAAAATCAACCTCAAAACATGCCAGATTTAAAACTAGAGATATATCTTACTTGTAAGCTTCATCTACTCTCTGTTGAGCATCTAAGTAGCCAGGGAAATCCTGCCCAACAAGGAAGTAATCACCACGACCATAACCTGTGTTCCCCTCTAACGAATCAAGAAGTGGGTTGTAGTCGTAGCTTCCAAATGCCTTGCTTCTTATGAACTGCTTGGCCTCTTCAAACCGTGGATCTGGTTTAAACTGTGTATACACCAATGACTAACATCAGACAAGGATACTTACTTTGCATCTAATAATAAGGAAATGATCAAACTTAGAAGAGATTGATTTTAGTAACTTCAGTTCGACATTGATTCTTAGACATTGATTTAAGAACGTCAAGAAGCGTAAATGTTCTTACCAGTCCTGCCTCCCTTTCCTTGCGTAGTCTAGGGACTTCATCCGCTGTAGCACCAAAGAGAAAGAAGTTTTCCTCTCCTATTTCCTCCCTGATTTCAACATTAGCCCCATCTAATGTTCCGAGTATAAGACAACCGTTAAGGGCAAATTTCATGTTGCTTGTGCCACTTGCCTCCATGCCTGCTGTACTTATATGTTGTGATAGCTCACTTCCAGGAATGAGCATCTCTGCCACAGACACATTGTAATTTGGAACAAATACTACCTGGAAAGTAGCAATCTATGAGAGAACAAGCCTGTGTGCATGCATACTAGTGTACATGTGCATACCAAAATCTCAAGATATCAAAAGTCGCCCGAATAAGTCAGACCGGGAGAGTGAAAAACAAAGAAAGAAAGAAATGAGAGAGCGAAATCAAATTTTCTTCTCACATGACATATATTCAACAATTCAGTTCAGTACGACAGCAGAATATTACTGCAGGAGGTTAAAAAGGGTACTTTTCAGCGTCAACCAAGTAAAAGACTTGAGGAAAATTATGCCAAACCAGCAGTTCAATATTTCATTCGGGGAACAAATTTCAAAAGTACGACAGGAACTACAGAAGTTCGAACACAAGTCACATGGATGAACATATAATCAACGAACTGGACAAAATCTTTCCATTTTGACATTTTTCAACAAAATGAATTTGCAGCTACATTTGACTGTTGATTTATTTATACACAAATCCCAAATACCCATATTGTTTAGGCTGGAAATGTTTCTTTCTTTAACTGTTAAAAGTCAAAATAGGGACAGTTTCAAGGTCACTGGTCCGCCTCATTGTAGAGATCATTGTACAATAAATTACTGAGGTTTAAAGATGATGGGCCTCAATTCTTTCAAAATTGTGTGAAGCTTCTTTAAGTCTACTTCTACTTCAACTTTGATGACATTTGCAATTGACATGAACTACATTTTAGACAAGTTGTTGCCCTTCACGGGAATTCATATTTTCAGATTAACAGAAAAACAAATGCTAATGAACCAATTCAACGAACATGTGTATGCTTGTCCAGGGCTTGTTTGATAAATGAGCCAAGTATAAGCTAATCTACTTTATATGCTTACAAGTATCATTCAATTTTGAGTATGGCCAATAAATAATTGATCTTCTTACCGGTTAGGAAGGAGAAATATTCAGAATCCTAATCAGGTTAGCAGTTTTGGGCGATAAATACTTTATTTTATTCATTTATTTCTTATTTTTCTTAGTGTTTTTCCTTGTATAATTAGGACTCAATGTTCTTTATTTTCTGTTTCCTAGTTGCCTTTATTTTAGTATTGCCTAGCTAGTCTTTCTTTGGTCCCCTATGAAAGGCAGTTTTCTAATCAATAAAAGTGAAGCAATTATTAAGAAAATATACCAGGAAATCATAGTAATCTTTAAGGAGCTTTGGAGTTTGTGAAGTTCTCTCTGAAAGAGCTCCTAACCAGTTTAAACTGCAGATTCAAGGATCCATAAGGAATAAGCCGGAACATTACCTTCAAATAACTGTTGACTTCGGGATCAGTGTTAACTACTGCACCAACATCAGTAACTAGCTTCACTATTCTTTTGGCATTTGTATATGTGGCAAATGCTTTGCCTCCTATCATAATAGTGCGTGGGCTTGTGTTCTTCCGTTCTTCAGCAGTCATTTCCTGACAAGGTCCACAAAGTACAAACATCATTAAAAGAAATCAAGCACTCAGATCTACAAGTACGAATAGCAAATCTAGATTATTTATCCACCTTTAAGGATCTATAACATGTAATAATGGCTCAAAACTGGGAAAACTTTATGTGGTCTTTTTATGATTTTATCCCAATGCAGGAAACATATATCCAAAAGCATGAGAGCAGAAAGCAGGTCAGCAAGCAACAACAGGAATAAATGCAGGAGTGATGGTGAACAATGTTGAAATCTGATTCAAAATCAGTAAATAAATAAATTAGATATTATTTAATTTGTTATGATTAAATTTTGTTTTATTTGAATTTTAAATTTTATATTTAGTTGTTATCATGTAAGCCTATTTAAAGACATGCATTATTCAATAATCAAGAGGTGCTCAAAGGTGCCAAGGATACTGCATTTGCAGTATTCCTTTCCTCAATTTCTTGTTCTTAAAACCGCTAACAAACTATCATCAATACTTGTCTAACAGAATCAACACTATGAACATGCTAAGGTCATCCCATTTGCTGATTAATTAGAATTTAAATTAAAATTCAAAGCCATCTTTCAAGAAGAAAAAAAGAAACGAGGAGGCAATGTTTTGTACCTTCAGTTTCTTGTATCTATAGACAGCACCAAGAATGTTCAACAGCTGTCTTTTATACTCATGGATTCGCTTGACTTGTATATCAAACAGACTCTTTGGATCGATGCTTTCACCTGTCACCCGCAGTATGTACTGCGCCAAACGCTGCTTATTCGCCATTTTAGCAGATTCCCATTCAGATTGAAGGTCTGCATTGTCAGAAAACTATTGGAGATAGCATTAGTAGTGAGAGAGTTGAAGCCACTGCTGTATAAAAGTTCTCATTAATAAATGTGTGCATGAGCACACTTTAGTTACATACCTCTCGAAGACCTGCAAGGAGGTCAAGGTTGGTAATCCACTTGTCAGTTTTCAGCCATTTGGTAATGATGTTACTCAGCTCCGGACTGCAAAATCGCAGCCAACGGCGAGGTGTAATGCCATTGGTTTTGTTTTGAAACTTTTTTGGCCATATAGAGACATAGTCTGCAAATAGCTCGGCCTTTAGAATATCACTATGTAACTGGGCAACACCATTTACCTGCAAAGAATCAACCAATACATGCCACTGATTCAACTTTCAGATCAAATGTCAAAGTTCTAATTTTCAACTAATTTCAGAGGACATCTGACATCCTTAAAAAAGAACACAAGGCAAGATCCAGGAGGTGGACCTTACGACAGAGCTAAATTCAGGTCAAATGATGAAGCCAGGGCCTTCAGAAAATTAAAAAATAGAAAGAGACCTTGGTAAAGAGTACAACTCAAAGACCGGAGTGCAAAGTTCAATTTGCAACACAATTGAATGAAAATTGGAAAAAGGCTGATTTTGACTTCTAATTAGAAGTTAATCAAAGTGGAATATATTCCACATAAGCAAGAATCTTATAAAGTTCACAAAAGCGAAAAAGAGGTCTACCGTATGTGAAGAAACCACACATAAATTTGCCATCCGAACAACTGGCTTTTTGGGATCATTATCCAAAATGCGTATACTGGGAAGCTTACTCTGAAGATCAGCTCTACTGCTGCTTATCATTGCAACAAACTGCAAGATCATGATACTTGATTACTTTCAAATCTAGACTATAAAACCGCCCAAATATATGGGGAGGAATGCAAAATGGTCAGATCATATACCCTCCTGTCTATCTCTTCTATGATCTCCATATGGCGTGGAAGAAGCTTCCACATCACAGTTTGAGACCATTTCTCGAGTGCTTCAGGAAGGACAGTGTGATTAGTATAGGCTATTGTCCTGTTCAAATTATTAAATCACTGATAAGAACCCCATACTGTTATACATGGCAAAACATGGTAATAAAATCCAGAGAGAAGTTCCAGATAATTGTGAGATTGTGTACCTTGATGTCACATCCCAAGCGTCATCCCAGCCAAGACCTTCATCATCCATTAGCAATCTCATGAGTTCTGGAATTGAGAAAGTGGGATGGGTATCATTCAGCTGCACAGCAACCTTGCTTGGAAAATCAGACCAATTCCATGAGCCCTTCTCAGTTCTTCTCTCCTTAAATCTGCATATTATATCCTGCAAAAGATCCACACATTATGGTGTAAGATACAGGGTAACAGCCAGACAATTTAACTATTCTACATCCAGATCCCAGACGCAACAATGTGAAGCAATAGATTTATGAGCTCATAATGATAGTATCTTAAGATAAATGCCGCTCTCAACCAAACCAGTAACAAGTAACAACTGAACTCTGTCATCAAAAGTGCATTCACATTTCCCTCGGAATTCTTACCCTCCATGACCCTGCCTGGCAAGCAGTGGTGAAGCCAGAATATCCTCATGGAGGAGCTAGAGCAAAATGGAATTCGCATCCCTCAGATCTCCAAAGCAACTAGAGAGTTTGGGGTGATCCCAAAACGTTAAAACTTATTCAGTTACTTTTAGGTGAACGTAAACATTTACTTGGAAAAATTGACCTCCAAATAATACTTGAATTCAAAGTGCACTCCTCAAATAGACACCATTATGCATTTCCAGGTAAAAAAATGTTTTTAATGTCATGCAAAAACATTAACCACAGTTTATCATATATGCGGAGGTACCGAGAGAATGAAAGAGGTCATATATACACGTAAGCATGAATTTTCTAAAAGAGTGAAGAATACACTCAAAGTTTATTCACCTGAAGTGATGCAGAACAGAGGAAGAATTGCTGTTTCAGCCGCAAAAGCTTTCCATCTTCGGTTGCATCGCCAGGATAAAGAATAGCACAGATCTACACATTCATAATTTGCACATATGCACTTCTGTCAAATCTAATGATTCCAACGTTTGTGCGTACTACACAAAATATAAACTATTTTCTTTGATAAAGAACAATGAACTCTTGAAAGAGACCAAAAAAAACTGCTAATATTAGCATTAGATGAACAATGTTATTGAATCTTCCTCGATATTTGAGCTAAAACTTACCTGCTGGGCTCGAGAATGAAGCTGTGCAGAAGATTCATATTGCCCATCATTAAATTTAAATAAATTAAAATCCTCAGAAGAAGCTCTTGCTTCCCATAAACGAAGACTAATGGTATTCTTGGTTTTGTATCCTGGAATTGGCACATCATAAGCTAGTGCTTGCACAACTTCCCCACCAACCCATTTTCGACTGAATGAATATACGAGAAAACCATTTCAGATCATTGATATTGTAAGAAGACGAAAGGTCATAGACCCTATATAACGGTAAAGATTCAATTGTCTTAGCGCTTACGATCCATCAGGATTAACCTGCACCTGACCAAAAAATCTGACAGGGAACACAACATCATGCCTGACAACTTCCCAAGGACTGAACTTCTGCATAATTTCAGTACAAAAAGAATGTCAAGATGGTCAAATAAATCAGAAAAACACATGAAACTAAGATCAGACCTCAAGCCAGTCCTCAGCAACTTCTTCTTGGCCCTCCTTAGTGATCAGCTGCTTAAACAGTCCATATCTATACCTCAATCCGTAACCCCATGCAGGCAAATTCAACGTGGCCATAGAGTCTAGAAAGCATGAAGCAAGTCTTCCTAGACCACCATTTCCGAGTGCTGCATCCTTCTCCTATATAAGAAAAACTTCTCAACAATTGTTACTGAAATCAAACATCACGATTTAATATAGATCAATATGCAAGAAACATAAATTGTTATCAAATAACACAAGCTTTTTTTCATTAGATGCTATGAAATAAGTAATCAACTATTAATTGGTGGCCAAATTCTAATACAGAGTACTCATTTTAAAAGAGTCCAAGTAATGCAGTCCCGTAAGCATGAATTAATACTCTCGAACAAGGGTAAGCATGAATTAATACTCTCGAACAAGTCTACAGTATTTTCATACATAAGAACACACACACACAGTCATTAATGGAATACCTGCTCAACTATTTCCTCAAGTTGATGCCCCAACTTATTGAGAGCAGCAGCATAAGCACCTTGAATGTCCAAATTCCCGACAGAATTGGTCAAAGCTCGGCCTTGAAGATATTCCATTGATAAGTAGTAAGTCTGCTTGGGATCAGCTTTATGATAATGAAGATAGGTCTCATTCCATTGCTGCAGAAATCAGAACATAAGAACGCAAAACAAACAAATGATGAGTTCAAAAAACGAAGGGTTAAATGTTGGGGAATTCCAGTAGAATGAAGCCTAGATAATTCTGAAGTCGTGACTTGCACTTTCAGATTGAATCTTATTTGGCGGTTCTACCAAATAGATCAATCGGATAAAATCAGAAATGACAAGAACTTAGAATGAATTTTTGTTGTGAAGAAAGTGAACCAAATTGCAACCAGATCGCTAAAAATGTTGCCAATGCCAGATATTTATAAGCCTGAAACGAGCAGTTGCAACTGTTCAGAACAGAAGCATTGTGAAAAGACGTGTCCATTCGAGCAACCGCAATACTTCAGAACAGAAGTGTTGCGAAAGGTAGCTCCCAGACCCTCATAAGCTAAGTATCGTAATAGAACTCGAACAAGTATGCACTAACCTGACTTGTTCGATGAATATTACGACCGCATTGGTCAACTAGTTGATCCAATTACACTAAAATACCAACAATCCTCCCTCATTTTAGTGTAATCCATGATTAACTAAACAAAATCAAAACAACTAATAAACTTATGCATAAATGAAATATCGTGACGATTGAATTTCATCTTAGTATATTACACATTCCAAGTATTCGAATGACTAAAGGTGTCACTATGTATTGAACCTTTGTTATCCATCTCGAATAATCGAAGATAATATACACATAAGTCAACATTCTAACATGTTCTTACTTGACACTATCTTTTACTAGCCTTGTGTCCTTATCCTTCATAAGCATATCAAAGCCAAGTCCAAGCTTCTTGAAGCGGCTAAACTTCATGCTTATCTAGGTAGCCTTTTTACTCTTGCACCTGCGTATGCAATTTTTCAAAAAGGCTATTAAGAAGTTAAACTTCAACCTCCTTTACTTGCAAGTCTGAACACACACCTTGGGATGTTTTAATCAGTGTGTTCCAATCTCTAGATGTTAAGTTTTCATCATTGAATTCAGCACCTAACGTCATATTAGGTGGGAATTGCGTATCTTAACATGAGAGATTTCAAATGGACTTTAATTTCATCCCCACAGCCGATTTGTACACAAAATTTTTTTTAACCCTTTTGTTAATGATCGGCTAAATTATACTTCACATCTGATAGATATATGTACTGTCAATTTGGGCCACAATGAAATTTCATAAATCAGATCTTTTAGCCATTCAGCTTCTTTACTAGCTCCTACTAATGCTACAAACTTAGATTTCATTGTTGAGTCAGTGATACAAGTCTGCTTCTTTGAAGCCCAAGAGATAGCACCTCCCCCAAGAAGGAATACCCACCAACTTGTGGAATAACTATCTTCTTCATTATAAATATAACTTGCATCATTTGTTTTCACAACCTGACATAACAAATGTTTCCTGTTGCTTCGTATAAATCTCCTCATTCAATTCACCATTCAGGAATGCAGAATTTACATCCATTTGATTAATTACAAGGTTTTTCAAATTGATCAATAGATAAAAATTTGAGTAAAAATAATTTCTAACATATTAGAAATTTTTTATAAATTAACAAACTTTTTTTCTATAATTTTTATGAATTTATTTACACAAAATTAATCAAATACTCGCTTTTCAAACTTCAAAAAATCCTAAAAAAATAACCATTAAATCCAAAAAATATGAAAATGGAAGGGTAGAAAAATTTTCGGAGCAAAAACGACATTGTTTAGGGCTTCAAATCGTAAAAACACATATGGGGCCATTAGGGACGCGCCATGTGGCATTATGTTGACCTGTTAACTTTGACTTTTGACTGACACGAGGCAGTCAATCATTTATCGGTCAACCCCAAAGGTTAAATCAATGTCACATGGATGACGGTTAAAATTGGATTAGGACATAAGTTTATGGCGACACTTAATTTTACCAAAGCGTTGCTAGAACTGCTTTAGATCATGAACCGTCGCAAACGGTTGTCACAAAAAACAACCGTCAAAGCTTTTCATTTTATGACGGAATTTCTAACAGACGCAAAATCCTCACAAACAACCTAATCGTCGCATTCAGAAACCGTCACAATAAATCATCCATTGATTTTTCCTTTTGTGACGGAGTCTCTGACGGAAGCAAAATCCCTCAGAAACCGTCACAATAAACCATAAACTGCCGCGAAAAACAGTTGTTGCAAATGAACCATCACAACTTTTCATTCTGCAACGAATTTTGCAACGGATTCAGAATCCCTTACAAACTGCAGAAAAACGAATTCAGATTTTAAATCATTTCAAAATCGATTCCGGTCACCGACAAAACCCCTCCTAAGGTTTTTCGAAGTCCCGAGTCCAATGGCGCTGTTCTTTTTACAAAAAAATGAGCCTAAATACATCGTTTACACAAAACGACTTGAGAATCAAGATTTTTTCCGAGAAAAAGTACATTTATACCGCCATAAACAACCAAAAACGAAAATGGCCATCAAACATAATTCAACATAACTTCAATAATTAAGAATTTTAAATCCTAAATTTTTAAGTATCAAACTTCACTTAAAATACAATAAAATCAACATTCATATTTTTCAGAATTTTCCAGATTTTATGATCTGACTTCCCCTGCATTTTTCTCCATTAAAACATTATCAAATCGAAAACTTTTCTTCTAAACATAATTAGGCACGTCTCAGCTTTCCAAATCCACCAGAATCACATAAATCCAAATTGTATAACCAAAGTTATGATCATAACACTAAACAGTGTACAAAGCTGAGATTTTCTGAAAACAGTTTTCATGACTCAACTTCAAACGAAAATTTCATATTGAAAACGAACGAAATTAAATAAGGTTTCTTCAGAACATATATTCCTTAGTTTCTGTAGATACCAATAGAATCAAGAATCATTCAAATCAGATTTATATAACAAGAGAAAACATCAAAACAAAACAGGGGCAAAATCTGGACGTTCTCCGAAAAATCGAGAAATCGAAATTAGAGACACAAACAATCATCGCTAGAGAACGGATTGAATTCGTACCTTTTTGGTGAAAAACTCAAGCTTCAAGCCACAAAATAAAGTTTGTATGCAAAAACAAGATTTTCCTTTGCAAATTTTCGGTTCCTCATTTGCACCAAATTAGTTTCAATCATTATTGGGTTTTATGAATAACTCAGGCTTCAAGCGAAAATAAGATTCAATCTTTGTTGGGGAATTCCAGTAGAATGAAGCCTTGATAATTTTGAAGTCGCGACTTGCCCTATCAGATTGAATCTTATTTGGCGGTTCTACCAAATAGATCAATCGGATAAAGTCAGAAATGACAAGAACTTAAAATGAATTTTTATTGTGAAGAAAGTGAACCAGATTGCAACCAAATCGCTAAAAATGTTGCCAATGCCAAATATTTATAAGCCTAAACGAGCAGTTGCAACTGTTTAGAACAGAAGCATTGCGAAAAAGATGTGTCCATTCGAGCAATTGCAACACTTCAGAACAGAAGTGTTGCGAAAGATAGCTCCCGGACCCTCATAAGCTAAGTCCCGTAATAGAACTCGAATAAGTGCACTCCACCCCCTCCTGACTTGTTCGATAAATATTGCGACCGCATTAATTAATTAGTTGATCTAATTACACTAAAATAACAACATTAAAGGCTCGAGTACCTGAATAAGGCGATCACAAACACTCTCCGCAGTAGCAAAGTAAGCTTGCTCGGGCTGAAACTTGAAAGGAGAGAAATGAGGAGTGAACTGAGCGTGGTAATTGATATTGGAGGCAATCTGGGATGGTTCATCGGCTAATGGATTGGCAACAGCAGGAATCATGGAAACACTAACACTAGAACCATTAGATCCAACCTCAGCTGCCATGGGTCCAGCTCCAATATTACCTTAAAAAAGGAAATCCTCAATGCAAAGCGGAATCTAGGAGAGTACAATCAGTAAAGGGAAAAAATCAAGATGAAATACCTAGAGCTGATGAATGGCGAAGGAAGTGCCCAGCGGGAGTGCTCCTATTGAAAATATTAATAAGGCAGGTGAAGGAGAAAAATGCCAAAAAAGAAAAAGCAAAAGAGAGAGGGATTCGGAATTAGAGAAGCAAGTGGAAATAAAATCACAGAAAGACCAAAGATAATCTCACAGATTTGTAGAAAAAGTACAAAAAAAAAAGGAGAATATGCGGTGGGATATGAAGATACAGAGACGAGATGGGAGGGAAAGAATCAGTGATGGAGAATTGATTTTAGCGATCGAATCACATGCTCAAGAAATTATCGATATGAGAAGGGGCCACGTGTTGCGGTTTCTACGTTGATGACTCGTGACAGTGCACGTGTACGGTTTCAATTAAAGCCCGCGCAGCTAGGCTGCCTTACCTTTCGGATCTTCTTTATATTCATAGCAACTTAGCAATTAAATTAACGAAGAAAAATTCTATTATACTCCAATTAAAAAAAAATCAACTTAAGCTGTTATAAATTTAATATTTCTAAGAAAAAAATTTAAAATCGGATTATGAATCAGTTTAGGTACACTTACTTTATTTTAATTTATTTATACGTGAAAAGTAAACTAAAAAGAAATATTTAATTAACGCGAAAGTTGAATTATTATTGACTGAATTGAAAGTTGAAAGTTAAATTGAACTGAATTAAAGTTGATTGAATTGAACTGAACTTATTTCAGTGTAAATTTATAAGTACGTATAGCTAAACTAAACTGAATCAGACTGAACTGAATCACATTAAATTATAGTGTAAAAGAACATTGACAGTAACAGGATATCTACAATATTTGAGACTTTTCCAGCATTAAAAAGAACATTTCATACATTAGAGTTGCATACAATTGGTGTTGTTAAGGTACTCCGCATTTACGGTAAACTAAACATTTGTAATGTGTTTGGCATGTACATTTTGATAACAGGAATAATTGGATTTACAAATTCCAGCGAAGAATAAATTATTTAATGTGCAGGTGCAAATTATGTATTTCATTTGACTGCGGTTATTTTCACAAAGTTGACAGCAATAATTCAGATTTTCCCTTTTAATATGATTTACAAAGAAGTTAGGATCCGTCCGTGTGGATATCTCGAGACAATAAATGTTGTGCTATGCAGTGAAATTGAAATATAGTAAAAGAATCAAAACAGAAAAGGCAATCAGGAAAACAAGCTAAGGAAAAACTTGTAATTTATAGACTACATATAGCCCTGCATTGCTAACTATTTTTCCTATAAGAAACCACAGTATATATAGCATAGTACCGAATCTTTACCGAATGATGATGTATTTTGTTGGCAAGGCATAACACCGATATCAACAAGGAATGCAATTAAATGCTCCAATCAAGTTGAAAAAAAAAGCATATAACACACTTGAATAAAAAGCAGCAGCTTATTTTGAGCTGATGTTTCGTTAAATCCAAACAAAAATAACCCGGATTAACTTCAGCCAGTATCTTGGCAATGGACAGGGATAATACTTTATTCATAGGATTTCTTCTGGTACAAAAACACAAAAATATTCATGGGCTGGACCATTTTGGCCCGTATCCATGTTGACCCATAAGTGGGCTGGACTTAAAGACTTGGCAGGATATACAATTTTTTATTCATTTAACTTTTTGAATGAATATATGCAAAAGACATTGGACTTGTATATTTCATATGAGTAAATATTGGAGCTAGGCTTGAGATTTTCAGTGTCATTTCGAAGTTGGGGTCGTGCAAAAACCGAATGTGTTAAGCAAACTAAGGTAAATTAGTAAGATGATTCATTTTAGTTTGGATTTACTTGAGAAAAAAAAAAAAGAAAAGGGGAGGGGAGGGGTAAAGTGATAGGGATATCGCAAATTGAGATGGAGGGGTAGTGGGAATTCGGGAAAGGTGCAACGCACGTGCAATTTGGAAAAGGAATCGGAAGATTTGGGTCTCCTTTTCAATAACACACATCTCAACTAGATTTAAAGAATCCTAAGTAAAATATTAACAAAAAAAAAAAAAACTAAAAACCAATAGTATTCAGTTTCTCGGGCGTTCACAATATTAAAATAAACAGGGTAAAATAAAATAAAACAAAACAATAATGTTTTTTGTGCTCTGTAGGCATATATTTACACTTTCTTTTACCTTGAATCCTCTCTAAATAATTATGACCTTCTCGTGCAACATAATAGACATAATTAGTATCGTATCTCATTTTTTTGTATTAAAAATCACTTTAAAGCTTATTCAAATACTGTCATAATATACGGTAAAATAGTAATTTAGTGAGTTTTGTGCCATTTTAAGTCAAAGAAGTGCGAGGAAATAGTAACCAACCCATTTTCATAGTGAATCCATGAAGCTTAATAATTTAATAATAAATTCAACTCTTAACAACTTCAAAATATATAAAGTATAGTTAGCATAGTGATTGGTTGCCACCGTGTCCTAACAAATATTTTAAAAAGTGTGGGATTGTTGATTTAATATTTACCATCTATAAATTTAAAAAAAATATTCATTCTTAAAAAAGTAAAAAATGAACTTTGATTAATTAACTTGATACTCAAGCCATGCTTTTACTAGTTTGACAAGTAGAATCACACAAAAGTAAAACTAAGGCATGGGTGCTTTTATTAATTTAAAATAAAGTTAAATTTAACTAAACTTATTTTAAATAAGTATAAATTTATAACTATACATAATAAATTAAATTAAAGTGAATTAATTTGAACTGAGAACTGAATTAAATTACAGTACAAGAAAATAATACGCCAAAAATATATCCATTATTTTTACCCTTTGCCATAATGTCTTTTCGGTTGATTTTAATTTTAGGGATCTTAATTGCAAGCACCATCTTATCAATTTCAATGACCAAAAATCCTCATACAATGGTTGTCACCAGAATAAAGAAAATTAAAGTTTCTAAATGTCCCATGACAATCTAACTAATAATACTTGAATACTTGTCAAATGGATATAGGATCCCGTCAATATTCGCATATTCAACTCCGACGAAATCACATATGAGTTCAAAAAATTTATGAACTTAATCAAATCTAAAAATTAAATCCAGACATATAAATCACGTTCGGTAGTTTCATACAATTACCTAAATTTTTTTCTTTACAGTAATAACTTGTTAATCAATTATGGAAAAATCACATACAATTATAAATATTGTATAATACTAATTGTTTATACACAGCTAATTTTATGGATGTAGCATTTTTTCTTTTTTTTTTTGTCTTAATTTCTTAGAACTGAAATGTCTTTTATTTAGCTTAGAGTTATGTGAATTTCTTTTCTTTCTGGAATAATTTATTCGAAATTATAGTCAAAATTTAGATGATAATTGTTCTTTAATTTTCTAAAAAAATAAAGGTTATCTAATAATTAAACATAAAAATGCAAAATATATGGAGGGTTTAATTTTGTATCCTTATTTTATCATTATATTTCACCATCTTCTACTTCACTGCTCATATCTTAACTACTGCTCTTCTTCTTCCCTGCCCTCTCTAATCTCTGTGTGTGCCAAAAGATATGACCTTTCTTTCTTTTCCGAACAACCAGTGACCAGCTATGACTCGCCCTCAGCTCCAACATCACCGCCATTCCTCCTGCCACCGCCACCCCTCCAAACCCATCACCGGTTTCTGCGCTTCTTGCCTCCGTGAACGCCTCGCCGGCATTGACCCTGACACCCACCAGGAAACCCCCATTACCTTCCTCGCCGCCGAGCTCCGCCGCTGCAAATCGTACTCCAGTTCCAGATACCCAAATGCCTCCTCTACCTCTACAAGCGCCACCGCCACCGCTACTGAGCCCCGTCGAAAGTCCTGCGATGTTAGACCCCGAAACACCCTCTCCGATCTATTCCACGGCGAAGATAAGAGAAGATACAGCTTCAATTGGAAACCGAAGGTTTCCGATTTGGGACTTCAATTGAAAGAGGAAGAGAAGGAAGAAGAAAATGGGGCAGAAATTAGGGTTTCAGAGGAGGCCACCGCACCCAATGTGAACGATTGTGAAACTATCGTAGACGATTTTGAAGAAGATGGAGAGCTCAAGACAATGAAGGAATTCATAGATCTCGAATGGGGGAGAAAGAAAAATGCAGGTAGAGATTTGAAGGATATCGCCGGTAGTGTTTGGGAGGCAGCTTCAGTGTTTAGGAAGAAACTAGTCAAATGGCAGCTAAAGCAAAAGAACAACAAGAAGGAAAAGGAAAGTAGCGGATTTGTCGGTGCAGGACACGGCGATTTGGTATTGGATATGAAGAATTCGAGTATCAGAAGATTAAGAGATACCCAATCGGAGATTGGGGAATATGGATTTGGAAGGAAATCTTGCGATACAGACCCTAGATTATCAGTTGATATTGCTAGGTTGTCCGTTGATGATTCGCAGTATTCTTTCGATGAGCCCAGAGCTTCTTGGGATGGCTGTTTGATGGGTAGAACATATCCACGGCTTAATCAATTGGTTTCAGTTGTAGAAGACCCAAAGCTACCGGCTAATGGGATCCATGGTGATAAAGAGGAGAGTAGCCCAGGAGGAACTGTGCAGACTAGGGATTACTACTCTGATAAAAGTAGGAGGAGTTTAGATCATCTGGGTTTTAATGGAAGATTGACATTAGGGGATGATGATTTCAAATCAATGCCCAATTCCAATGCTAAGGTTTCTCCTGAAACAGTGGGGTTATTCCACGGGGCGAAACTGCTAGTCACCGAGAAAGAATTGAGGGATTCGAATTGGTATTCGCTTAAAGATTACAACTTTGAAGGAGGCAACGGTGTTTCTAAGGATGTGGATTCCGTTGCTGTTGCTGTGAATACAAAGGGTTTCAAATCGAAGAATTTGAAATGGCGAAATGTGTGGAACATTTGGGCTTTGATGCAAAAGAAAAGTGAGAGCAAATGTAAGAATATGGAGGAAAGTGGTAGTGGTAGTGGTAGTGGCAATGTGGTTGATGAGACTGTTAGCCAGAAGCTTATAAGAAGTTTCAGTGTTAGTGCTAGAGATTCCAGCAAATTAGGGCATGGTACAAATAGGAAAGAAGAGGTTGTGCTGCAGCGCAACAGGAGTGTAAGGTACTCTCCAAACAACCTTGATAATGGCTTGTTAAGGTTCTACTTGACTCCACTTAAGAGCTATGGAAGAAGCAAATCTGGTAAGAGTAGGCTACACAACTCGCAATCTGTGGCAAGAAATGTTTTGTAAAGGTTCAGTAGTTTTTCTTCCATGGAATTTGATGTCGTAAAAACTGAGTTTATGTTTTTCTGCCTTCAAATAGATAATAAGGAACACGCCATATTTTTAACCTGCGTTCTAATAATGTAGCAATGAAAACAGAAAGTTACTTGGTTCTCATTGGATTCAAATACTCGATACTTATCGTTAAATATGGATCATATGTGTTCTTTTATTTTGGCAATTCTTGCAATTCATTTGTTCTGTTTTAGCTGGTTGCTTGATAATGAAATGAAGCATAATTGTAGCTCAAAATCTGTCGCTATATAGTGTTATTGCCGTAAGGATAGAACATACATATTCTTTAGCATATAATAGTTGAGTGCTCTCATTGGAAGGAAATAGCCAAGCCCAGGGTCATGTTGATGCTTAGATTTCAAGGACACAGTTCTTGGAAATGGCTTGGTTTTCTGCAACTAGTGATATTGTATATGGCTGCCTGGTTGTGTATGAACGAAAATGATCTGAAGTTTGAAACTGTATTTATTGTCTTATTTTCTTATTGTTTTGCTCCACGAAAGGAACCAACCATTGTGTGATCTTTTGCTTATTAGACGAGTGCTGTGTGGCATTCAGTTTTCCTGCCAAAATGCAAAACAACTGATGTGGCTTTTCAAATGTTGATTCTGGTACACGACTGGCCTTGAGTTTATGGGTGTAGGCTGATTGCCAAGTTTTGACTTTTGCTTCACGGAAAAAGCATATCAAAGTCAAATCTCTTTGATCAATTTCAAGATGCAGCTTCCGTATCATTCTATTGTAGCATTGTTAGTCCAATTGATCTAAGAAGTGAAAAAAAAAGGGGTTGAATTTGAAATTCTGAAATAAAGAGCTTGCTTGGATGAATAATTCTGGTGGTTGGACAAATTTATTGGTATGATAAAGTGTGCGGCCTACATAGGATTCCTCATTTCTGCTACTGCTGTTTCAACTCACCCGTAATCAAAGATTCTCTCCGTGCAACCCATTATTTCACTCGGTTCTCATTATTATTGTACCGTGCAACTACTGGATAATCATTATAGCAAAAACTAAAAAGGATCAACTTATATTAGTGTTAATTTCCCCCAATATTTATGTTCCAATTTTCAGTACATGGATAATTAATTTGGTCCAGTGACGGATTGGCTTAGAAGTTGTTACTGTTTAGATTTGGAAGAATAATGCATTGACTATACAGCTTCTGGGTTCACGATAAAAGCTGAACTTACGTTTTCCTACTAGGAAAAGTCAAAGATTGGTGTTGCCAACGCCGAATGCGGCTTGATTTAAAAGTTCAAATTTTTCATAAGATAGGGGTCCCAAAGTATGAATTGATTCTCAATGTGGATTAACAGAGTCAATCATGAGTACAACACATTCCAAGTGGGTTTCAAGTTGAATGAGATTTTGCACAATATGATATAAATAACTCAAACCATGAAAAAGAAATCAAGTATCATGAATGCTCAACAAGT
This sequence comes from Euphorbia pulcherrima, assembly GCA_947683365.1. Classification (NCBI taxonomy): domain Eukaryota; kingdom Viridiplantae; phylum Streptophyta; class Magnoliopsida; order Malpighiales; family Euphorbiaceae; genus Euphorbia; species Euphorbia pulcherrima. The sequence continues at coordinate 17,415,991 of CANTUS010000001.1, read as the reverse complement.
GACACAGAACCCTGTTAAAACAATACTAAAGTCCATAGATTTCTAGTTCAACATGCGTTGGGACAATGCAGAATCCAAATACTTAATAATGCAACACAGTTTCTAAAAAAACAAATTATGTTCTCCTCTTCCATCTCAATTTCTAAAGTTAATCATCAAATAAAAATACTAATTTTGTTCCTCTTTTCCATTTAAAGCATCATAGTTGGATATCATGCCAGACAATAGAATCACAACATCAAAATCCTATTACTACTTAAAAAACATAATCTGATATCAATAAGCACTCTACAATCATCCAAAATAAACTAACAAATACCTGGTTTTTTTTTTCACTCAATATCATACCCTTTATCTTGAAGCTCTTGTATTACCTCATTCCTCATCCTAACCCACATTTTATGCTCCTCCTGCTCAAACTTCTTGTTCTGCAACTCTTTCTGATAGTTATATCCATCTTTATCGGTTTCCATAACCCCTTTTGGCCCAATTGTTGTGCCTATCATTCCTCCTTTGGCAATAAACTCTTCCATGGCTTCAGCATCACCGGGGTACGGAAACTCTAGCCTTTCGTACAAGTGAGCTAGCTCCCTTTCTTCCTTTGGTTTTGGCTTCAACGTCCACCAACCTAGGGGCGACGTTTCATTGTATAGCCATCCCGCACCAATTAGTGTGTAGGTGCAGAGTAGAGCCTTGCCTACTTGCTGCCAGAAGTACCAGTCTTCTTTTCCAATTCCCACTTTTCTTAGGTGCTTGTTGTAATTCACAGATTTGAGATATTCAATACCTGAAAAATAAGGTAGCTTTGATTACACTACATCAATTTGAACTTTTCAGCAACAATAGAAAGGTTTCGTAACCTGTTTTTGCTTGTTCGAAACCTTTGCGAACCATTTCTTTAGCCCTTTCTATTAGTGGTTAGTGAAAATCCCCTACTTTGATTGAGGACTCTGGCTTTGTTCTTCCTGGACTAGCAGTCTCAGTGGAGAGCACAGAGTAACCAAGATGAGGACATCTGAAGTGAAACTGCAATGAGAAAACAAAAATTTTAACAACTTTCAAGTACAATCGTTGCATAATTGTGTGAAAATAAATTTGAAAGTTATATGAGAATACACATTTAAGTTTTTGAATGTGGATGAAGAAGGAATAGAGACTCAAAGAGAAGGTAAGACTGATATCTAATTCAAAGAAACTTGATGGCATTCATATAAACTCTCAAACTGCATATTCAATCTGGTATAATGATAACCTCTTTTGGCGATTAAATTGAGTTTCTGTAGCTCGAACAGACCCAAGATCGAACAATTTGTCCAATTGAACGTAGATATAGATAGCTGACCATTTTTTTATAAACGATCCATATTCTGACAATGGTTGAAATACCTGACTATAAACCCAAATTATACAAATAGAATTGCAGATAGAGCACATTTTAGTCTTGACTAGTTAGCTCTTGGCTCTGCGAATAAGTAATTTGAAAGCTAAGCGAATGTAGGTAACATTATCTAAGATATCAAGTACAAGAAATTCCTCTAAACTATAATGAAATCCTGAATACATCTATGTTGATTATTCAAGAATAGCAAATATTATTAGGAACCAGAGGCGGCCGCCGGAATCAACCGTCCAGGCCAAAAGATTACAACTGAGGGTGCGGCTCTGCACCCCCAGATTATGAGATTGGAGCTAGTTGTGATCGGTACTGGTAATACGAAGATTCACAGCTAAATTGCTCCAAATGAGGAGCAGATTATTAAAAATTGATAAGAAATAGCACAAATCAAAATAAAAATGACCTGGTTTGGCGATGGGACTGGACAGGTTCGAGAGGCGACGGGAAGAAAGAGGGGAAATTGCAATATGTGATTTTGACGTTATCATTTAATTAGGTTCGAGTACAATTTTTATGTTGAGCAAACTAGAAAACTATGAGAAATAAAATATAACTAATACTAAAGTTGTTAAAAATAGTATTTATCCCTTGTTTATTTTTTTCACCCTCCAATTAATTTTAAGTTTTCAATTTTAGGTTATATATTCTATATAAACCGTGCTTAACCGTTTTTTCTTTTTTCTCTGCGATATCCTCTCTTCATCTTTCAATCTTCTTTGCTTATCTCTATTCTCTTTGCTTCTCTTTGCGATCTCTTATAGGTTTCATCTTTTTTACATTAATATGTTTTGCTCTTCTATGCAACTATCATCTTCTCTGCAGATTTCGATTCTCTAGATCAGGTTTGCTATTTTTTTAATTTGATTTTGATTTTCGTTTTCAATTTTAAAATTTTAATTTGGTTTTGATCTATTTTTTAATCTGATTTTGATTTTCTTTTAAATCTCTGTAGAATTGATTATGTTCATGTTTCGGTACACTGCTATGGATCTTTAGACGGATGATTTTAGATTTGTTGGATATAAAGAGTCTTGCATATAAAGTGTTTGATAAATTGTCTGAATGGTGGTGAGATGATTGGATATAAAGTTGTTGGAGTTTTGCTTTCAACTTCATCGGAATTTGATTTGATTCAGCTTTGTTTTGATTCGCAACTTATCTGTTTTGATATATTTAGTTTAGATTTGATTACGATTGTGTTATAAACTCTTGATTTCAAAATATTATCTGCTGTAATTGTTTGCACATAAAGTGTTTGATGAATTTTCTAAGTTGTGAGATTGTATACTGTATAGGTAATGAACATTTATCCTCTGGTATGTATCTAGTAGGTACATGGTAGGATGTTGCTTTGTATATGAATTTGTTTTAATCATTTTTAATATGTATTAATATGTTGTTATATAACTAGTATATGTCTAATGTAGTTTTATTTTTGCATTTGTTATGAAATATATGCTACTTTTACAAACTAAACTATGATTCTCCTATTTTTTGATCTTATTGTGAATATGTAGTAGGAAAGTGGTAGGGTGCTGGTATGTAATTGAATCTGTTGGTTTTCATTCACATTCTTTGTATGTTATGTAGATAATGAACATTTATCATATGGTAAGTATCTGGTAGGTACCTGGTAGTTATCTAGTAGGATGTTGCTCTGTATATGAATTTATTTTAATCATTCTTAATATGTATTTATACGTTGTTTTGTGTTTTGCTGCCTGTTTCCTACCAGATAAATCACACACAAATATGCACAAATATCACATAAATAATTTAAGGCAGAAAATTAAATTAAAGCAAAGAGAAAAATATTTTTTAGGATTTTTCGGGGTTAAAAACACATCTTTTTGATTATTTAATAATTATCTAAGCAATCCAATAATTAGTTAAATAAACTAAACAATTCTAAAATTAATCAAGATATTTACAGAATATTTTTGGATTTTTATTTTGGATAAAAAGATTTATTAAGGATTTATTTGGTTGAAAAGCCATTTTAAACCCACATTTAACCAATTAAATAATTAATAAATTAATTTTAGCAGATTAAAAATTATTTTAATTAACTACAGATTATTTGTGATTTTTTAGAAATTTTTCGGGTGAAAATCGGGGTAAAAAATGCAAGAAAATGATAAAACAGGGCCAAAAACACAAAACCAGGACCATATGGCATTTTTGCCAGTTTGACCATTATGGTGGCCATCTGACCAGCGGTCAGATGACCACCGGAGCGGTCATGCCGGAAAAACGTCAAACGGACAAAAATCGGTATTTTTACACACGAAAACTCAAGATTACCGGAATTTTAAGCCGATTCCCACAATGCTGCAGTAGATTTGGACTTAAAATGACGGAATACCTTTGATTTTTTGACTTTGGGACAAAAAGGAACCTAAAAATACCCAAAAAAATCTTTACAAAAATACCAAAAGAAAAAGGGATAACCACCCAAAAACAACCAAGATAGTAGCAAAACGACTAAATAAATTAAGTAAAAGAGATTGGAACTCAGTTTTGTTACCTCTAGGCCGTGAATCCACGTTTGGAGACTTGAACTGGACGTTTGGCAAGCTTTGTGATGAATTTGTGGCAAAAATCCGATGAAACAGTGATAGAATTAATGACGAACTCAGTGACGGATTTTTGTGATTTTGTGAGAAAAGTCCCTAAATCATATTAAGTCCGTTTTAACCTACAATTTCTACTTGATTTTAGTGTTGAGACTAAAAGATCAAGCCTAATAACGCTTAGGAATCCAAATTAATCAGATTTCCATGGCTTTATGAAACATTCTCTCTCTAAAATGCTAAGAACCCTAATATGTGAATTTCAAATCTCTAAATTGGCAAAAAGGCCTGAATCAGGTGATTTAATGGGTTTATATAGACCATTCTCACTCCAAATAACCATATTAGTCCTTAGAAATGTTAAAATCCTAAGAAAAATTGAGATTATCTATTTTAGAGAGAGAAAGACGAACTGTGGTGATGAACTCGGAGACCCGTGCAGCGATTGAACTTCAACCGCTGTCACAGGAGCGGTGAACCGTGCAAGGGACGCGGTTCAACGACGTGGCCACGCGCGACAAATCGCACAAGGGGCGGTTGAACGACGTTGTTGGAAACAATGATCCGGAAGAATTAATTCTTGAACAATCTGGATTAGGTTTGAAGAAAACAAAAACTAGAAACAAAAGATAAAGAAACAAATCTTGTAATCTCCTTAATCGTAAATGGAAACATCAGGTCTAAAATAATTCATCAGGACATTCATTAAAGACTACAAGTAACTTAGCATAATGGAAGCATCAGGTTAAAATTTGGAAAGGAAACAAACTTTAAACCACCCAAAACAGCTTCCGAAAGAAGACCGATTGTGTAGCATCCGGATACATCAAGACTAAAGTCATTCGGTAGATACAATTAAAAGGACAAAAGGAAAAGTTTCAAAAATCACTTTTCCCTCCACTTATTTTGGTCAGAAAGTCAAAGATCTTTTCCCATTATGAAAGATAAAAAATAATAGCTAGCACTTTTTAGAAAAGGACAGAAGGACTGACACAGGAAAGAGAAAGGGTAACAACCTTTTCAACCTAGACCAATAGGAGAGGCTCGTGAAGATCACAATTCCGGACCCCTGGCATAAAAGTTGGTTAAACACTAAAATCCAAGGAAAAAGATCATTGACAACTTTTCAGCCCCAATTCCAAGGATTCAAACGGGTCAAAATATGAGTCTAACGGATTGATCAACGGCTACGGAGACACCACATATTACCTAATCAACGATGAAGATTTAATTCAACATCAACAACCTATAACGGCTATATTTATGATGCAAGCCTATAAAAGGAAAGCTTTACAAGTTGAGAAGGTGCTGGTTGTTTCGAGAAAGCATACACAAGAGAATCTGCTAATACAATCAGTGATACAACCCCTTCTAGAATCAAACAATTCCAAATCAGTTTGTAAGGATTTCCAAGTAAGTTATAAACTTGAGGAGATCCAAAACCAAAATCTTTGAGAAAAACAAAGTGTAAGATCTCATACTTGGGTGAATAGTGAGATTGGAATATAGCTTGAAGTTGGTGCTTTGAGTGGGATCTCCCTGTAGGACTCAGCTTAGGTTTGGGTAAAAATCTAAGTGGTATATCCTACTAAAGACAAGAGGACTCAGCTAGGAGTTGGTGCTTCTAGTGGTATACCCTACATCCGGAAGGGGTTACCATCTGGAGATAAATTGTAAGGCTTGATTCATGCTAGTTGGAAAGGAATTCACTAGTGGAAAAGCTCGGAAGAAGGAAACTCTGGGGATTGGAGTAGGCAAGGCCGAACCAGGATAAAACTCTGTGTTTGATTTTCTTACTCCTTATTTATTTGCATTCTAATCCGAATCCATTATATCCGAAACATAATCAAACACGCTACACTAAGTCTTTTTAGAGTCTGTTAATTCTGCGAAAAAGGGTTATTCACCCCCTTCTGACCTTATTTAGACCCTCACATGGACCAACACTGAGGTAAACTCTTACTCTAATTCTGTTTCTAACCTTGATCTTGCTAAAGCTTTAGGGGTGGTGAATCACAATGTAAGGAAGAAGACTAAAGCCATAAAATCCTTACAAAGACAAGTTCTGGAGCTAATTGAAGATGCTGAAGCAATGTCATAAGACATCAATCTGATAAGAACCATAAAGCATATGGATGTGGTTAAAGAGAATTTCCTAAGGAGTCAAGTGCAAATCTTAAGTGATAACTTGACAAGGCTAGATATGGAGCTAACCCTGATGAAGGAGGCATCCAGAAGCAAATCAGATCCTCCAGAAAGAAGGAAAAATCAAAGGCAGATAGCACCAAGAAATCTTAATCAAAAGAATCTGGTGCCCCCAAATTTGAAGGAAAGGAAAGTTAGCAGAAAACCTCAAGCACAGAGATTCACAGCTACTCAAAAGGAAAAAGCTAAGGCCATATCAAAAGAGCAACATGCCAAGCAAAGAAAGAATTATAAAGTAGAAAATGCACCTCCAACCAGCTTTCGAATACACACCAGACATATAAGTATGCAAGAAGCTGGATATGTTAGAAACTACGAAAAGGAGGATCTAAAGAAGATCAAGAAGAAGCATGAGCAGAGAAGACCCATCTCAGGGTGTAGTTTTGTGGGAAAAACAATCATATTACTAAATTATGTATATTAAAAAATGGTTATTATAATGTTTATCCTTGGCCTGAAATGGTTAATAACCCGAGAGGACCCAAATCTGATTGGGTACCCAAACCCACTTGATCTGTTTTGCAGGTATGCCTTAGATCCATAGTAGATCAATACACATGCTACATTGATAGTGAATGCTCAAGGCACATTACTATTGATGAGAAGGCCTTCATCACTTTAATCCGGAAGAGAGGTGAAAAAGTAAGCTTTGGAGACAACCAAAAGGGATAGATCATTGGACATGAAACCATTAGATCTGAGATAAAAATAAAAGATGTCTCTCTAGTTGATGGGTTGAAGTTCAACTTGCTAAGTGTAGCATAACTCTATGATAAAGGAAGGAAAGTTACCTTTGATTCCGGAGGATGCTAAATCTATGATAGTAAGTCAAATCAACTCATTCTTCGTGCACCTAGAGTAAATAATGTTTATCGTGTTAACATTAAAAATGAGAAAAAGAATATATGCTTGGTGTCTAAAGAAGAAGAATCATGGCTATGGCACCGGAGGTTGGGACATGTAAGCATGAACCTCCTGTCCAAATTAGCCAAAAAGGAATTGGTTGTGATTTTGTCTAAGGTAGCTTTTGATAAGGATCACATATGCACTGCATCTCAATTAGGTAAACAACATAGAAAAAGCTTCCCTTCCATCTCATACATACCTTCCAAGAGAGTTCTTGAACTCTTGCATATTAATCTCTTTGGTCCAATCAAACCAATGAGTTTAGGTAGAAGAGAATATACCATGGTCATTATGGATGATTATTCTCGCTATACCTGGGTTGCTTTGCTAGCTAGCAAAGAAAAAGCCTTTGACCAATTCTAAAAAATATTCATCCGGATAGAAGTAGAACATGGCATAAGCATTGCACGCATTCAGAGTGATAATGGAGGTGAGTAGGACATGCCAGTTTGACCGCTATGGTGGCCATTTGACCGCAGCCGTGGCAACGGTCAGATGACCACTAGAGCGGTCATGCCGAAAAAATGCCAAACGGACAAAAATCGGTATTTTTACACCCAAAAACTCAAGATTACTGAAATTTTAAGCCGATTCTCACGATGTTGAAGTAGATTTGGACTTAAAATGACAAAACAACTTTGATTTTTTGACTTTGGGACAAAGGGACCCAAAAACACCGGAAAAGATGTTTGTAAAAATGCCGAAAGAAAAGGGGATAACCACAAAAAAAAAACCAAGATAGCAGCAAAACAATTAAATAAATTAAGTAAAAGAGATTGGAACTCAGTTTTGTTACCTCTAGGCCGTGAATCCACGTTTTGAGGCTCGAACCAGACTTTTGGCAAGCTTTGTGATGAATTTATGACGAAAATCTGATGAAATAGTGATAGAATTAGTGACGAACTCAGTGACAAATTTTAGTGATTTTGTGAGAAAAAGTCCCTAAATCCTATTTAAGTCTGTTTTAACCTATGATTTCTACTTAATTTTAGTGTTTAGATTAAAAGATCAAGCCTAATCACGCTTAGGAATCCAAATTAATCAGATTTCCATAGCTGTATGAAGCTTTCTCTCTCTAAAATACTAAGAAACCATTTTATTCTCTAAATTGGCAAAAAAGTCCTGAATCAGGTGATTTAATGGGTTTATATAAACCATTCTCACTCCAAATAACTCAATTAATCCTTAGAAATGTTAAAATCCCCGGAAAAATTGAGATTATCTATTTTAGAGAGAGAAAGACGAACTGTGGCGATAAACCCGAAGACCCGTGTAGCGATTGAACTTCAACCGTGCCAGGGGCACGGTTCAGCCACGAACCGCGCCTCCAGGGCGGTTCGCCGCGCCGCCTGTGGCTGCTCTAGCGAGGAGAGGGAAACTAGCATTTTATTTTGTTTCAATTCATGAATTTATTAATTTTTATTAATTAACCGGTGATGGAAAACGACACGATTAAAGTCCCAAATCGTCAAGAGAGGTACTTGCCAAACTTGATTCGTCTCTGAAAGAATAGAACAACTGGCTCGTAAAGAGGTTAGAGCAAAAAGTCATCGTTGTTCTGCGGGACACCGAAAAACCCGTCTTACATTTATCAAGATTTGATTGAAGATGATGTCCAGGATGTCGAGATTTCTGAATCTACCATTGACTATGTGAAGGTTAAATAGGTCTTTAAAGAGAAATCAATCTTGAAGGATGCCATGAGCCAAGTAATGTTTTGTCTTCTTGTTCCTTATAAGATCATTTATTAGTCCAATCATTTTTTTGCTATTATTAATTAGAAGTTATATAAACTCGGCTTTTATATCTTTGATTGAGAAATCATTTTTAAAATGTCAATTTACTGTTTGTTCATTTTTTAATTACACTTTTGATAATATTTGGTTACTTGAGGTATTACTACCATGTTGTTATCAGTTTCCTTCTAGATTTCAAGTAATTTGTCTTTTTAATGGATTTTTTTGATAATACCAGTTTCTTACCTGTTACTTGATTATTTTTGTCATAAATTTAATCCTTGTGTATTATCCTTTTACTGATTACAATTTTAGTTTCACTAGAATGATTTTGCCTACCAGGTAACTACCATTTAGCTAACATTTTTCTACGTGTTTTATATTCCATTACTTGTTTTTTTACACATTGATTTTAAATTTAATGCAAATCACTTTATATTCCCCTTTCATTGATTTTAAGTCTTGTTTATTGGTTACAAGTTACGTGTAATTAGAAAAAATTTCCTATCAAGCACCTTCCACTTACCTATCAATTTTCTACTTGTTTGATTCCATTACTTGATTTTTTTTCATACATTGACTTTGAATTTATTGCAAATGACTTACTTTCCATTCTGTTGATGTTTAATGTTGGATTTTAGGGATTACTTGAATGATTTTAAAGTTGCGAATACGCTGTCAGATTAAAATTTATTTGGTCGGTTCACCAAACTTTCAATAGGATAAAATCAGAAATGTTGTCAAGAACCATAATTATATTTGCTGTGAATTAATATCAACCGAATTTCTGTATGTTTGCCAATTTCATTTTTTTATGATATAAATAGCCAAAAAATGCCAATAGTCATGTCCAAAAGACATATTATTTCAAGTAGCAGGTATGTCCAAAAGACATGCTTTTTCGGGTTTCAACTTTGTCTAAGAGACATGTTGTTTCGGGTAAAAATTTATTTTTCTGATGAATTTTTCAAAGGATAAGTTCTGCAGGACCTCGCCAGGGGCTGCCGCCCCTTGGACCCCGCACCTGGGGGCGCTGCCCTGGAGCCCCCAAATTGTAACAGAACCTGAATAAGTGTGCACTCCGCACTCTCCCGACTTGTTCGATGAAATGTCACGATCGCATTGGTCAAACTAGTCGATCCAATTACACTAAAATTCTAACATTTAAGTCTTAACTATTGTCTTTTATTTATTAAAAGTTGGGTTTCATTAGAACAACCTTTTATATCAATTACCTACCACTTACCTACCAGTCTAATACAATATTGTTTTTGTTTTTTTTATTTGTAAATCTGTTGTAACCAAATCTCTATATCGACTGGGTTATTTATAAACTTTTTAAATGAAATTATTAAAAATTTATTCTAAATCACATGTAACTGAAAAAAAGTAACTTAATCTATTTTGAATCAAACTACGGCAAACCATACAAGTCATTATATGTGTGATAAATATCATGCTCATAATCTTCATTGTTTTCTAGTATCGTCTTTCATCACGCTTGTATAAGCTCAGTGTTAGTCTCTTCCTCTGCTCATCTATGTTGAAGTTCTTTGGCATTTTCATCTTCTCAATCTCATACTCAGCATAAGTTAAGACATACACACCACAATCACTGCAAATTTAGTTTGCTTGATGCTCTCTTCTGTCGCACCACCGGTTAAAAAAAACAATGATTTAAGTTACTAGTTTCCTATTAATTTTTCAGCAGATGCATACCACATTTAACACAGTTGTTCTTCCCACCAGATACTTACCAGTTAGTTACCAGTTTCATACTTAATTCAAGCACTTTAAGATATATCATTTAAAGTTTCAACCATAACAATTATCAGTGCCTACCAATTTCCTATTCATTTTTTCAGCAGATGCATATCACATTTAACAATGTTGTTCTTCCTACCAGATACTTCCCAGTTCCATACTTGATTTAAACACTTTAAGATATATTATTTAAAGTTTCAACCACAACAATTACCGGTTCCCTACCAGTTTTCCTATTCATTTTTTTAGCAGATGCATACCATATTTAACAATGCTGTTCTTCCTACCAGATACTTACCAGTTAGTTACCAGTTCCATACTTGATTCAAGCACTTTTAGATATATTGTTTAAAGTTTCAACCATAACAATTAGCAGTTACGTACAAGTTTTCCTATTCATTTTTTTAGCAGATGCATACCACATTTAACAATGTTGTTCTTCCTACTAGTTAGTTACCAATTCCATACTTGATTCAAGCAGTTTCAGATATATTGTTTAAAGTTTCAACCACACAAATTTGCATTTACCTACCAGTTTTCAACAGATGCATACCACATTTGACATAATTGTTCTTCATACCAGATACTTACCAATTAGCTACCAGTTCCATACTGGATTCAATCACTTTAACAAATTTGGTAGATTCAATCAAATGTCTAATAGTCACTTTGAAGAATGTAAGTAATATATAGTTTTGCAATTACCTGATTTTGCTGCCTTTTCAGCTCATTTTCTATATTTTTTCGTGTCTGCTTTGCTCTTTTTGCTTATTTTGTTGGAACTGATGTTTGCGATGATCTCTTTGGTGCCATTGAATCTGTAGTTTTCAACAAGTTCGATGTTAACAGCAATGTTACTTAAGCAACTTAGGATTAACGATTTGATGTTTCTCGTTTTAAGAAATCTTACTTGTTTATGTAGAACGAAAATCGTGTTCGGAGTGATAGTTATTGTGTTCTGATCCTTAAATAGTGTTAGAGATCGTGTAGTTTGAACAACGAAATCGATGGAATTTGAAACGTAAACCGCCATTGAGAGTGTTTGAACTGTATAGGAAGGTGGAGAGTAAGGAAGATGAAAGGTTTGCTTGGAACGTATGAGTTGGAGATTTTGAAACTTGTTTAGTTGGGGGAAGTTAGGGCCCAAGTGTTGGGCTGATATGAAACTTTATTTTTAGTACATTTTTTATGAAAAGCCCTTTGTTAATAGCTGCAACAATTAATAATATTAAATAAAATATCTTATAATTTAAAGTTATATTTTAAATAAAAATAAAATATAAAATAATAACTAATATAATCTAGTGAATGAATGCAAACTAAATTGTATATCGTATGCATTAGATTAAAAAAAGTTAATAAATTTGATTTATGATATATAAAAATTACATGTTAAAAGAATTAAAATTTATACACAATATATATGTAAAATAAAAAATTATATATCAATTCAATATAAATTTTAAGAAAATAACTTAGAGTTAATGTTATCTAAAACATTTAAATGTTATTTAACATTTAAAATTGTAATTGAAAGAAATATTTTCAAATTTAATAAAATGTATAGTATATGAAATACAAAAATAAATTTACTTATTGTGATTTTTTACAATAAAATATTATTAAAATAATTTAAATTTCATATAAAATATAAAAGTATAAAATGAGAATATATTACCACTTGAGTGTAGCAGCTCAATTAGTAAAGGTATACTTGAAACATTTGTGTGCAATTCTCACCACTAACAATTTTCAAAACTACAATTTTATTGAACCGGAATCAGCCATTGGTTGAACCTGCCAATTTCTGATCAAATCGATCGGTTCAACCGGTCATTGACTGATTCTTGACTTTGTTAAGAATCCAGTGAAACCGGACCAGGCACCGATTCCGATCGAACCCGGTCCGGGTTTCAAAACCATGCTATCTCTTTTACAGTATTTTATACAGGGCCGTCCCTAGGGCGGGGCAATAGGGGGCGATGGCCGGGGGCCCAGCGAAAAAAAGGCCTATTTTTAGTGATTATTAAGCTATTTTTAATGTATGAGAGTTTAAGTTAATTAAATCCTTCTTTTATAAAATAACATTAAAAATAGAATACTATTAGTATTTAGTTAGTTACAACATGGATTGACTTTATTATAAAAAACGTATTAATTATTGAATTAAACTCTTATCTCATTAACTTCTCTGATCTCCATTAGCACCACTATTATCTCATAACGTTTCTTTTTCTTTACAATTTCTTTAGTCTGTTCAACCTTCAAAATTGAAAATAGAAAATCAGGGGCATTAATCTTCCTTACAGTCACTATTATTCTCCATATTTCATACTCATTTCAATCCCCTTATTACCTATAAATAATTCTTCATTTCTTCTTTCATTCACATAAAAAATTGTCTTTATTTATAGCTTATTTCAACTGAAAATATGATATTTCAGTTAAAAAATCTGAATTTACTATTGCATGTTTTGCATCTGGTGGGGGGTTTAAATAGTTGTCAGAAAAGTTCATTAAAGTTCTTGGCGTAATGTATTTAATTTCTTTATTTATAATCTACATATTGATGTAGACACTACTATTAGTGATTTTGCAGCTAGGAATGATCATAGACATCGTTTTATTTTATCACTATGATAATTTTTTTTGTTATAATGCTATTTTCTACTTTATAATGTGAAATTTGATTTTTTGTTCTATCTCTTATTAAATGTTGTAATAGAAGTGCAATATCATCTATTTTATTTTTAAATTTTTTAGGCTGAATACATCAAGACCCCCTTGAAATTGTCCCTAAACACCCATTTACCCCTTGAATTTTTAAAAGTTCCAAATAACCCCCTAAACTTGTAAAAAGTGAACCGTATTGCCCCTTAAATGCCACGTGTCAGATTTTGGTTGGTTTGACTTTTCAAAGATGTCATTTTTCCTCTTCAATCAAAACCCGACACGTGGCATTGAGGGGGCAAATTGATTCATTTTTTACAAGTTCAAGGAGTTATTTGGAATTTTTTTGTAAGTCCAGGGGTCATTGAAAACTTTTAAAAGTTCAACGGGAAAATAGGTATTTAGGGACAAGTTCAAGGAATTCTTGATTTACCAGGCCAAATTTTTACTATTAATAGAGCCAGTGGGAGGCGGAGGCTGGCGGTCTCTCTGCCAGAAACTTAGAGCCTCCAATTACCACTGCCTTTAACTACAGCGTCCCTCCGCCTCACCTGTTGGGATTTTGTTTTTTTTTTTTTTACAATTAATCTCATAAAGAAGAGCGAAACTGAGCTTAGATATATATTAATGAGATGAGAGAAATGAAAATCGAGAAACGAAATTTAACTGATAAAGGAAGAGGAATGAAATGGGAATGAGCCGGGAACAAAAAACAATCAAGGAATAAAATGATATAAATGAAAGACGGGAAACTGGAGAAAGTGAAGAGGTCCAATAAACTTATGCCAAGTGGAAAAGAACCCGCAGTTAGAAAAGACAGGCTTTTGTCTCACTAATTCAATTTCAATGCCCATTTTTTGTTCTTGTTTTTTCTTTTTTTCATTTCAATATTCTTATGGTGAAATAATTCATTTTTTTTCAATTCAATTTGTAGTATAAGATCTTCCATCTTTTTATAAATATTTATCCATGTGTTAGGATGAAAAATGTAGGTAAATATTAAATTATTTTTGTATTTATCCAAACTAATTCATTTAGTGAATAAATAACTAATGTTTTATTGAATGCTAAAATATATTATAAATTTTAGTTTTGTTTCTGTTAGTTTTAATATAAAAAAATTGGGTGCAGTTTAGATATAGTGTGTAAACTTGCATTATTATTCTTTAGCTTAAGGGTAGACAAATATTTTTTTATAAGTAAAAAAGTTTAAAACCCCAAAGAGATGATAGGCATCTCAAATAGGCTTGTTATAAGCCTCTCAACTAGCTCATGTTGAAACTCTAGAAAAATATAGACCTTTTTTTTTTTGTTTCAATTGCATTATCATTTTCGAATAACAAAATTAACGTCTAAAATCCAATTTAAAAACGAGTTGTGGTTTTCATAAGAACCCGTTTTCATGGGTTTGAAAATTACTCCGATAAATTTCCATTGAAAGTTCGCCCACCCTATTACGGGATTCTAGTTACGCCACTTATAGGGCCCCGATTTTTATCTTGTCCATAGGCTCTGAAGAAGGTAGGAACGAGTCTGGTTTTATACAATAGGTGTTGGTATTTTAGTGTAATTGGATTAACTAGTTGACCAATGGAGTCGTAATATTTCATCAAACAAGTTAGGAGCGTGCGGAGTGCACGCTTGTTCAAGTTCTATTACGATACTTAGCTTACGAGGGTCCGGGAGCTACCTCTCGCAACACTTCTGTTATGAACTGTTGCAGTTGCTCGAATGGACACGTCTTTTTGCTATGCTTCTATTTTGAATAGTTGCAACTGTTCATTTCAGGCTTATAAATATCTGGCATGGGCAACATTTTCAGGAGTCTGGTTGCAATCTGGTTCACTTTTTCACAACAAAAATTCATTCTAAGTTCTTGTCATTTCTGATTTTATCCGATTAATCTATTTGGTAGAACCGCCAAATAAGATTCAATCTGAAAGTGTTCGTCACGACTTCAGAATTATCCAGGCTTCATTCTACCAGAACTCCCCAACAAAGATTGAATCTTATTTTTGCGCTTGAAGCCTGAGTTTTTATGATTCATAAGACCCAACAAGATTGAAATTCTGAAAATGACGAACGGAGAATCTATAAAGATTGAAAACTAATGTCTTGATGAATTAAGAATTTTTTTTATTAAGGTACGAATTCGATCCGTTCTCTTGCGATGATTGTTTGTGTCTCTAATTTCGATTTCTCTATTTTTTGGAAAACTTCCAGATTTTGCCCCTGTTTTGTTTTGATGTTTTCTCTTGTTATATAAATCCGATTTCATTGATTCTTGATTCTATTGATATTTACAGAAACTAAGGAATATATGTTCAGAAAAATCTTAGTTAATTTCGTTCGTTTTCAATGTAAAATTTTCGTTTGAAGTTGAGTCATGAAATCTGTTTTCGAAAAATCTCAGCTTTGTACACTGTTTAGTGTTTTGATCATAACTTTGGTTATACAATTTGGATTTCTATGATTCTGGTGGATTTGAAAAGCTGAGACATGTGGCTAATTATGTTTAGAAGAAAAGTATTTGATTTGACTATGTTTTGATGGAGAAAAATGCAGGGGAAGTCAGGTTATGAAATATGGAAAATTCTAAAAAATATGAATGTTGATTTTATTGTGTTTTAATAAAAGTTCAAGGCTTTAAAGTTTAGGATTTAAATTTCTTAATTATTGATGTTATGTTGAATTATGTTTGATGGCCATTTTTGTTTTTGGTTGTTCATAGCTGTATAAACATTCTTTTTCCAGGAAAAAATATTGATTCTCAAGTCGTTTTGTGTAAACGACGTGTTTAGGTTAATTTTTTTGTAAAAAGAATAGCGCCATTGGATTCGGGACATCGAAAAACCTTAGAAGGGTTTTGTCGGTGGTCGGAATCAATTTTGAAATGATTTAAAATCTGAATTCGTTTTTCTGCAGTTTGCAAGGGATTCTAAATCCGTTGCAAATTTCGTTGCAGAATGAAAAGTTGCAAAGGTTCATTTGCGACAACTGTTTTTCGCGGCAGTTCATGGTTTATTATGACGGTTTTGTGAGGGATACTGCTTCCGTCGGAGATTCCGTCAGAAAGGAAAAGTCAATGGATGATTTACTGTGATAGTTTCTGAATGCATCGGTTAGGTTATTTGTGAGGGATTCTGTATTCGTCAGAAATTCCGTCACAAAATGAGTTTTTGTCACAACCGTTTGCGACGGTTTTAGAAGTGTTGCCAGAAACAAGGCTACTGGTTGATATGGTAACGATTTTCAGAGTGTAGCCAAAATATTTTTTTGTGTCGCAAGAAAGAATGTAAGTGAAGCAGTTTTGGCAACACTTTAGTGAAATTAAGCGTTGCCAAAAACTTATCCTTATCCAAATTTAACCGTCATCTAATGTGGCATTGGTTTAACTTTTCGGGTTGACATGTCAATGGTTCACTGACATGTGTCAGTCAAAAGTCAAAGTTGACCGGTCAACATAATGCCACGTGGCGCGTTTCTAATGGATTCCTTCGGTTTTGGAAGGTTAGTCGGATACAAGTTATTTTTCTTATGAGGAGTATAGTTCTTCCGCAAGTGGATGAGTGTTTCTTCTTGGGGGAGGTGCTACTTCTTGGGTGTCTAAGAAACAAACTTGTGTGAGTGATTCGACAATGGAATCTAAGTTTGTAAAAACTGAGCATAATTTAGCCGATCATATAACCAAAGGGTTAAGGAAAGATCTTGTGCAAAAGTCGGCTATGGGGATGAAATTAAAGTCCATTTAAAATCTCTCATGTTAAGATACCCAATTTCCACCTAATAAGACGTTAGGTGCTGAATTCAATGAGGAAAGCTTAACATCTAGAGATTGGAACACACTGATTAAAAACATCCCAAGGTGTGTGTTCAGACCTGCAAGTAAAGTAGGTTGAAGTTTAACTTCTTAATAGTCTTTTTGAAAAATTGCATACGCAGGTGCAAGAGTAAAAAGGCTACCTCGATAAGCATGAAGTTTAGCCGCTTCAAGAAGCTTGGACTTGGCTTTGATATGCTTATGAAGGGTAAGGACACAAGGCTAGTAAAAGATAGTGTCAAATAAGAACATGTTAGAATGTTGACTTATGTGTATATGATCTTCGAGTATTCAAGATGGATAGCCAAGGTTCAATCCATAGTGACACCTTTGGTATTCGAATATTTGGAATGTGTAATATACTAAGATGAAATTCAATCGTCACGATATTTCATTTATGCATAAGTTTGTTATTTGTTGTGATTTTGTTTAGTTAATCATGGATTACACTAAAATGGGGGAGGATTGTTGGTATTTTAGTGTAATTGGATCAACTAGTTGACCAATGCAGTTGTAATATTTCATCGAACAAGTTAGGAGCGTGCGGAGTGCACGCTTGTTCGAGTTCTATTACGATACTTAACTTACGAGGGTCCGGGAGCTACCTCTCGCAACACTTCTGTTATGAACTGTTGCAGTTGCTCGAATGGACACGTCTTTTTGCTATGCTTCTATTTTGAACAGTTGCAACTGGTCGTTTCAGGCTTATAAATATCTGGCATTGGCAACATTTTCAGGAATCTGCTTGCAATCTGGTTCACTTTTTCACAACAAAAATTCATTCTAAGTTCTTATCATTTCTGATTTTATCCGATTGATTTATTTGGTAGAACCGCCAAGTAAGATTCAATCTGAAAGTGTTTGTCACGACTTCAGAATTATCCAGGCTTCATTCTACCAGAATTTCCCAACAATACGTGCAGAATGAAATAAAATAGAGCAACATAGAAAATGTGTTCCTTAAGCGTAAAATAATAATACAAATTAGAATATCAAAATCATTTAAAAAAAAAAGAATTATATGAAGGCACTTAGGGAGGCTGACATAGAAGGCGCGCCCCTTGGCTGCGATCGGTATAGCCCAGCAGCTTGAGTCCCATCAACGCGCATACCTGCGCCTTTGCGCTTAGGCGCACAAGGCGCACCATTGACTACTAAGCTTTGTATAACAGAAAATACACAATAACAAAGAAGCAGGACAATGACAACGGCCAGAGGAAGTCTGCTTACGCCAGAACGCAATTGACACACGTCTTCACCGAGTCAGGTTCCATGTTAGAGGAATTGTATCGTGATTCCTGCACTAGGTGGGCCAAATGGTCATACCCCTTCGGTGCTGCCGTGCGTTGACTTGATCGGGTAGAAAAATTCACTGGCTCATCATTTGTTATCTCAAGCTGTCTTTCATATGTCATGTACTCCATTTATAAGAGGAGACATTGAGATTTGATAATGAGACACCTATTAACTCATATTGCAAATCGGGATATTTTCTCAAATGAATTCTTCTTTTCTCATCTTAAAAGAAACAGTTAATAAAGGCAACAAAGTAGAATATAGAAAACAAAAAGCCTAAGGTCAAGCAATGTGGACAGGAACATTAATACAAAATTACAGGTTACAATCAAGGGAAACGGCATGGCTATTTGGATTGTGAATGTGGTCTTAAGTAGCTCTTGTAGCCTATTACCATAATTCTAAGATGCAATACTAATTGCTTTCGATAAGGCCTTCGTTGGGGGCATCAAGGATGCTTATTAGCTTGAGAATTGCTGCAAAAATAAGATGAAAAAATTTCTCATCATTCTCAGATGCAATAACTAATGAAGTTATTTCTCCAAAAAAAGGAGCTAACAGGTCTGATATTAGTACATGGTGCAATGAGTAGAAATAATTCAAAAAGAGTGACAAATTATTGAAAGGGAACTTAAAATAGAAACAATTCTTCAGTGAACTTGGAAATGGGTTCAACAGCAATGTCGGAAACGATTGATTCAGCCATCGTTGAGAATAAAGGGAAACAAGAGAGATTTAATAAAACTGGGTTGTTTGATATCAATTAAGGTTTCAACTTTGAAGATTGAAGGTCTCAGTAGAAGGATATGAAACAATGAATAATCAATTAATACTTAATTGAAAGGTAAAGAATTTCCCCTAATTTTTGTAGTTAACTTTTTGTTTTTCTTCTTTATTTTTCTTTTGATAGGTGCTTTTTCTTTTTTCTTTCCATTAAGTTTTGTTGTTTTCTTTTTCTTTATCAGTAAAAGTATTCTAATCAATTCCCAGTGGATTGCCTTTGGACTAATTACTTATCTAGTCTAAAACTATTATAAACCAGTCTAAGAAATTATTAGTTTTGTGTATTTTTTTGATGTAGTAGATGGTGAAGTTAACTTACATCACGGCCAGAAATTCCATTGATTTGCATCTTAGAATTATAGTATGTTTAGTAAATTAATGAGAGGAGATGTGAGTGGCAGTCTAAATAGCAACTTCTAAAGAAATTTAGAAATTCTGCTGCATTGCACTGAATTGCAGACAAATGCACAAGAAACAGATGTGAGAATCGGACTTGTGCTGTCATTGGTTTGAATTCCAATGAATTGGATTGAATTGAATCTTGCATCCAGAAATCACAAGTTGTTCACATAAACATTTACAGCTCAAATGCTTTCTAACTAACACCATGTGATGTGTATAACAGAAAAAAAAAAACAGAACAATAGGCATACTAAAACCCCATTGGCACACCTTTATCAAGTCTGGTGTGAGTGTGATGTTGCAGGAATTGTACTCTGATCTTGTCCTCGGTGGGAAAATGTGGTCCTACGCCTACGATGGTGCAATGAGTTGGCTTGAGACCATTTTTGCAACAGATTGATTAGGCTGAACATGATTTGTAGGCTCCTCACTTGTTTCCTTAAGCTCTGTCCTATATATCATCTAATCCATTTCTCATAGGACGAGACATTTGATATTTGGGTATCTGAGACAGTTATTCATATTGTAAGTCGAGACAAATTCTCAAATGACTTGTTTCTCATCTTACAAAATTACTATGCAAAAGTTTGATGCTCATATATTACCAGCCTGAGACGTTTCTGCAATTGCACGAAGAAGAGGAAATGATAGTCAACAGGCTGATACTTTACGAATGTCATGTTGGTATTTCAGTGTAATTGGATCAACTAGTTGACTAATGCAGTCGTAATATTTCATCGAACAAGTTAGGAGGGTGCGGAGCGCACGTTTGTTCGAGTTCTATTACGATACTTAGCTTAAGAGGGTCCGGGAGCTACCTTTCGCAACACTTCTATTATGAACTGTTGCAACTGCTCGAATGGACATGTCTTTTCACAACACTTCTGTTCAGAAGAGTTGCAACTGTTCGTATCAGGTCTATAAAATATGGCATTGTCAACACTTACAGAAGGAGTTTTTTACAACGATTTCTTCAATTTTTGGCTTCATTCTATCGAAATTCCCCAACAAAGATTGAATCTTATTTTGTCAATTGAAGCCTGAGTTTTTCACCGAAAAGAATGAAAAGTTGCGATGGTTCATTTGCGACAACTGTTTTTTGCGGCAGGTCTTGGTTTCTTATGACCGTTTGTGAGGGATTCTGATTCTGTCAGAAAGTCCGTCGCAAAATGAAAAGTCAGGATCGTTAGTTTTTGTGACAACCGATTGTGACGGTTCATGATCTGTGGTGATGCTTCATGTAGCAGTTTTGGCAACGCTTTTGTAATCTATTGCGACGCTTTTAGAAGTGTTGCCAGAAACAAGGCTACTGGTTGATATTGAAACGATTTTCAGAGTGTTGCCAGAATTTTTTTATGTGTCGCAAGAAAGAATGTAAGTGAAGCAGTTTTAGCAACACTTTAGTGAAATTAAGCGTTGCCAAAAACTTGTCCTTATCCAAATTTAACCGTTATCTAATGTGGCATTGGTTTAACTTTTGGGGTTGACATGTCAATGGTTGGCTGACACGTGTCAGTCAAAAGTCATAGTTGATCGGTCAACATAATGCCACATGGCGCGTTTCTAATGGCTTCCTTCGGTTTTGGAAGTTTAGTCGGATACAAGTTATTTTTCTTATGAGGAGTATAGTTCTTCCGTAAGTGGATGAGTGTTTCTTCTTCGGGGAGGTGCTACTTCTTGGGTGTCTAAGAAACAAACTTGTGTGAGTGATTTGACAATGGAATCTGAGTTTATAAAAACTGAGCATAATTTAGCCGATCATATAACCAAAGGGTTAATGAAAGATCTTATGCAAAAGTCGGCTATGAAGATGAAATTAAAGTCCATCTAAAATCTCTCATGTTAAGATACCCAATTCCCACCTAATATGACGTTAGGTATTGAATTCAATTAGGAAAGCTTAACATCTAGAGATTGGAACACACTGATTAAAACATCCCAAGGTGTGTGTTCAGACCTGCAAGTAAAGGAGGTTGAAGTTTAACTTCTTAATAGCCTTTTCGAAAAATTGCATATGCAGGTGCAAGAGTGAAAAGGCTACCTAGATAAGCATGAAGTTTAGCCGCTTCAAGAAGCTTGGACTTGGCTTTGATATGCTTATGAAGGATAGGGACACAAGGCTAGTAAAAGATAGTGTCAAGTAAGAACATGTTAGAATGTTAACTTATGTGTATATTATCTTCGAGTATTCAAGATGGATAACCAAGGTTCAATCCATAGTGACACCTTTAGTTATTCGAATACTTGGAATGTGTAATATACTAAGATGAAATTCAATCATCACGATATTTCATTTATGCATAAGTTTGTTATTTGTTGTGATTTTGATTAGTTAATCATGGATTACACTAAAATGGGGGAGGATTGTTGGTATTTTAGTGTAATTGGATCAACTAGTTGACCAATGCAGTCGTAATATTTCATCGAACAAGTTAGGAGGGTGCGGAGTGCATGTTTGTTCGAGTTCTATTACAATACTTAGCTTAAGAGGGTCCGGGAGCTACCTTTCGCAACACTTCTATTATGAACTGTTGCAGCTGCTCGAATGGACATGTCTTTTCACAACACTTCTGTTCAGAAGAGTTGTAACTGTTCGTGTCAGGTCTATAAAATATGGCATTGTCAATACTTATAGAAGGAGTTTTTTACAATGATTTCTGCAATTTTTGGCTTCATTCTATCAAAATTCCCCAACATATCAGTTCAAAAATATTAGATGATGCAAATTTTAGAAATTGAATGGAACCTGAAAAGAGTGGTAGCCAAGCCTAATTCAACCAGCATCCATATCATTAACTTCTGAGTTGATCAATCGGATACTTTGGTCGATGCGTTGGAGAAAAGAAGGCGTATAAGCTTAGCTGACACCAACCCTCCATCAATAAAACTAAATGTACCAACACTGAGAAGATAATTATGGGAATAGAATCAATAGCTGAACAAGATAAAGATTCAAGATGTAATACTTGAGAGACTAAATGGAACATGAAAGGAGGAGCATCGGTGCCAGATTTAAGTATTACCTATATCAGACAGTGTGTGGTGATAAACCATACTAAAACTCCGTCAAGACAGCCTACTTAGAAACACATGGTTAACCTATAAAACATTACAGAATATCCCTGCTTAATCCCTACAGATATGAACCATGTAAAATATTCTAATGAAAACTATCTATAGGAGTATATATGTAAATCAACAAAGATGGATTTTGAAGAGTAGAAGAACATTCTCTGCCAAAATGGAGAAAGGGTTTCATTCAGAGCTAGTACCAACCATTCCTCTGAATTTGTTTGTTGCTAATAAAAATATTAGGAATATGAGAAATGTAAGGCCAATCCACAGCCGAGTTGTTCTTGCATCTTTCTTCTAGCTGTGGACAAACTTCTGATAGTCAAATCTTGTAGAGCTGCGAGTTTGAGCATCCAATCTGGTATGCACGCCAAACTAGGACATTCATCTATATACAGACGTTGAAGGTTGGTAACATACTAAAGCCCTTTGGGTAGAGCAACCAAGTTGTCCATGTATCTGAATTCGAGAGAACACAGGACTTCAAGACTTCACCACTGCTTTCCATCACTACACACAGTTTCAAGTGAGCAATGCCTAAATGAAAGCGATTGAAGAGAATAAAGGTATTGTAGCAACTTATCCTCTAGAAAATCTTCCATATTTGAGATTTCAAGATGTTGTAACTGAGAGAGAGTAGAGAAAGATGAAGAGCTTGATTGTGACGATGAATTCATTAGTTCCATAAGTGATTCTATTTTGTGCGATTTCAGTATTTTAAGCTCTGGAAAACGAGGCAAGTAAGTCATGTTAGGGCAGTCAGATATTTGCAACCGAGAAAGACAAGGAAAAAAAGAGAGGCTCTTCCATTGATGACCAAAATAGTCGCACAAATCCCTTTAGTTCGGGGCATCCAGCGAGAGTAAGACCTGTTAGGGAAGGAAAGAACAAGGAAGATCCTACTTCTCCATTTTCAACATCTATACGCTCCAGCTTTTTCAATCCATAAAGCTCTAACCTTTTAAGATGAGGGAGCTGATCTAATGGTGGGAGCCATTGAATGCTTCTACAATTATGAAAACTAACAAACACCAAATTAGTGATGGATGGCAGCCAGCTTGGAGGCTTCTCGCCTCTGGAATAGCACACTTTCGATGCTATCAAATTAGGGTTAGGGCATAATGCTTCCATTACCATTTCCTCATTTGCTACTTTATTTGCACTGTGATTATTGTTCTCATCTTCATGCCTGCCCCAATCTAATGCCAAATTCTGAAGTTTCTGCTTCAAATTCAAACGATCTCCCGCTAATTCAGATACGCCCTTTTTCACGTATTTCAAATTCTTGATTTCCAGTTCACCCCTCAAGTTGTTTAATGAATGTAATCCATCGAGTCCACTGATATGCTTGGAGATAGAATGATCCTTTGCTATAACAAATTCAGATAATTTCTCAAGCCGTGTCAGTTTTCCAATACCTCTTGGCATATGACTCAACCCATCAAAATAGCAATTGTCAAGATCTATAAGATTGACCAACCTTGTGATATTGCTCGGCAATTGCATGAGATTATAACAACCTTCTAGTTTTAGCACCTCTAAATTTTGTAGATCGACGATTGAATTTAGAAGATTCTTGATAGAATGATTGTGTGAGAGATCAAGATACCTTAGATGCTGCAATTTATATATGGAATTCGGTAGATTAATTCCCATCCCAGATAAATTTAGCACTCTCAGGCATCTTAAACTACAAAACACCACATCAACTTCTTCTTTTTTGGTATCATATCCGCTATCCAGTGTCAATATTGTACGGATCTTTTTTGCCTTCAACAAGGAAGACACATACCGTGAGAGGTTGTCTGAGTACCCTTGAAATGAAATGTACTGAGTGTTGCTTTTAATAGTTGTCATTCCAGAATGTGATGCAGCAAAATTGTCCCCGGCAACTGAAACGGCCAGATCATGCATTAAATTATGCATTTTGCAATAGGTAATATTACCAAAATAATCCTTTTGCACATCTTAAAAGAAAGACAATAAAAAAAGATCCATGAAATACTCAAAGCCGACATCTCGAAGACACTCATTTAAATTTGTTAGCTTGATATACCCTTGGACCTTCCATAGTAGTATCAATTCATCCACATGAATATTAAAGTCTTTCGGATACAAGCTACAATAAGCAAGGCAATGCTTATAATGGAAAGGGAGATGATTGTAACTCAACCTAAGAATTGGTAAAATATCATGCTTGAACACATCTATCTTTGAAAGTTCATTATCTCTGAACAATGCCCACTCAGAATATGGATCTTTAAAATACAACACTCCTCCTATTATCTTTATGGCTAAAGGAACTCCACAACACTTCCCTAAAATTTCCTTCCCCACAGCTTCAAGGCTCGGATTCAACAGCTTCCCTTGCTTGAACGCCACCTGCTCGAACAATGACCATGACTCATTTTCGGACAAGCCTCTTAATTCATGTATAGAAAAAGGCCGACTCATCTCTGCAACTGTTCTAAGATGGGTAGTAATTACAATTTTACTTCCTCTAGCACCACCGGCCAACAGGTCTTTGAAGATAGACCATTTATTCACATCCTCATTCCATACATCATCCAATACAAGCAGGTACTTTCTCCCATTAATCTTTTCATGGAGGAGATTTTTTAATGGATCCATCTCAACAATGTTTGCATTTGCACTTGTTGCAGATTCTAAAGTTTTTTTTTACCAATAATTGCACATCAAAATCATCAGAAACATACACCCACATTTTCAACTCAAAATGGTTTTTGACATTGGCATCGTCATAAACCATTTGAGCAAGAGTAGTCTTTCCCAGACCTCCCATTCCAACAATGAAAACAACTGACACATTCTCATCACAATCAAAAGAGAGTAAAAGCACGACAATTTCTTCCTTATCATGCTCTCTACCGATAACAACTTGAGGTGGAGAGGAGTGAGTTTGGTACCGTCCCTTACGTAGAAAAGACCTCCCCACACCATTGGTAGAACGCTCTTCTAGATGAAACTTATTCTTTTCGGCAATAATTGTTGGGGAATTCCGATAGAATGAAGCCTTGAATGTCTGTAAAAACGTCTCTCAATCTTTGTTGAAGAAATCTGATAAAATGATGCATGGATAATTCTGAAGTTATGATTTACACTTTCAGATTGAATCTTAATTTGTGGTTCTACCAAATAGATCAATCAGATAAAATCAGAATTAAAATAAAGAACTTACAATGAATTTTTGTTGTGAAGAAAAGTGAACCAAAAATTGCAGAAATAGTTGCAAAAAAGAACTCTTCCTGTAAGTGTTGCCAATGCCATGTTTTATAGACCTGATATGAACAGTCGCAACTCTTCAGAATAGAAGTGTTGCGAAAAGACATGTCCATTCGAGCAGCTGCAATAGTTCATAATAGAAGTGTTACGAAAGGTAGCTCCCGGACCCTCATAAGCTAAGTATCGTAATAGAACTCGAACAAGCTGCACTCCTCACTCTCCTAACTTGTTTGATGAAATATTACGACAGCATTGGTCAACTAGTTAATCCAATTACACTAAAATACCAACAATCCTTCCCCATTTTAGTGTAATCCATGATTAACTAAACAAAATCACAACAAATAACAAACTTATACATAAATGAAATATCGTGACGATTGAATTTCATCTTAGTATATTACACATTCCAAATATTCGAATACCAAAGGTGTCGCTATGGATTGAACCTTGGCTATCCATCTTGAATACTCGAAGATAATATACACAGAAGTCAACATTCTAACATGATTTTACTTGACACTATCTTTTACTAGCCTTGTGTCCTTATCCTTCATAAGCATATCAAAGCCAAGTCCAAGCTTCTTGAAGCGGCTAAACTTCATGCTTATCTAGGTAGTCTTTTCACTCTTGCACCTACGTATGCAATTTTTTAAAAAGGCTATTAAGAAGTTAAACTTCAACCTCCTTTACTTGCAGGTCTGAACACATACCTTGGCATGTCTTAATCAGTGTGTTCCAATCTCTAGATGTTAAGCTTTCCTCATTGAATTCAGCACCTAACATCATATTAGGTGGGAATTGGGTATCTTAACATGAGAGATTTCAAATGGACTTTAATTTCATCCCCATAGCCGACTTTTGCACAAGATCTTTCCTTAACCCTTTGGTTATATGATCGGCTAAATTATGCTCAGTTTTTTCAAACTCATATTCCATTGTCGAATCACTCACACAAGTTTGTTTCTTAGACACCTAAGTAGCACCTCCCCAAAGAAAAAACACTCATCCACTTGTGCAAGAACTATACTTCTCATAAGAAAAATAACTTGTATCCGACTAACCTTTCAAAATCGAAGGAAGCCATTAGAAACGCGCTATATGGCATTACGTTGACCGGTCAACTTTAACTTTTGACTGAAATGTGTCGGTCAATCATTGACATGTCAACCCCAAAAGTTAAACTAATGCCACATTAGATGACGGTTAAAGTTGGATAAGGACAAGTTTTTGGCGACGCTTAATTTCACTAAAGTGTTGCCAAAATTGCTCCATTTACATTCTTTCTTGCGACATAAAAAAATATCCTGGCAACGCCATGAAAATCGTTACCATATCAACCAGTTGCCTTGTTTCTGGCAACACTTCTAAAAGCGTCGCAATAGATCACAAAAGCGTTGCCAAAACTGCTACACGAAGCATCACTAGAGATCACAAACGGTTGTCACAAAAACTAACCATCCTGACTTTTCATTTTGCGACGGCATTTCTGACGGAATCAGAATCCCTCACAAACCGTCATAAGAAACGATGACCTGCCGCAAAAAACAGTTGTCGCAAATGAACCATCGAAACTTTTCATTCTGCAACGAATTTTGCAACGGATTTAAAATCCCTTGCAAACTACAGAAAAACAAATTCAGATTTTAAATCATTTCAAAATCGATTCCGGCCACCGATAAAACCCCTTCTAATGTTTTTTGACGTCCAAAGTCCAATGGCGCTATTCTTTTTACGAAAAAATGAACCTAAACACGTCATTTATACAAAACGACTTGAGAATCAAGATTTTTTTTTCAAGAAAAAGAATGTTTATAACTCCATAAACAACCAAAAACGAAAATGGCCATCAAACATAATTCATCATAACTTCAATAATTAAGAAACTCAAATCTTAAATTTTGAAGCATCAAATTTCAATTAAAACACAATAAAAATCAACATTCATATTTTTCAGAATTTTCCAGATTTTATGACCTAACTTCGCCTACATTTTTATCCATTAAAACATCATCAAATAGAAATATTTTCTTCTAAACATGATTAGCCACATGTCTCAGCTTTCCAAATACACTAGAATCACAGAAATCCAAATTGTATAACCAAAGTTATGATTGAAATACTAAACAGTGTACAAAGCTGAGTTTTTCCGAAAACAGATTTCATGACTCAACTTCAAACGAAAATTTCATGTTGAAAACGAAAGAAATAAATAAGGTTTCTTTTGAACATATATTCCTTAGTTTTTGTAGATATCAATAGAATCAAGAATCATTCAAGTGGGATTTATATAACAGGAGAAAACATCAAAACAAAATAGGGACAAAATCTGGAAATTTTTCGGAAAATCGAGAAATCGAAAGTAGAGACACAGACAATCATCGCAAGAGAATGGATCGAATTCGTACCTTTTCGGTGAATACTCAGGCTTCAAGCGAAAAATAAGATTCAATCTTTTTTGGGGAATTCCGATAGAATGAAGCCTTGAATGTCTGTAGAATCGTCTCTCAATCTTTGTTGAAGAAATCTGATAAAATGATGAATGGATAATTCTGAAGTCGTGATTTACACTTTCAGATTGAATCTTATTTGGTGGTTCTACCAAATAGATCAATCAGATAAAATCAGAATTAAAATCAAGAACTTAGAATGAATTTTTGTTGTGAAGAAAAGTGAACCAAAAATTGCAGAAATCGTTGCAAAAAAGAACTCTTCCTGTAAGTGTTGCCAATGCCATGTTTTATAGACCTGATACAAACAGTCGCAACTCTTCAGAATAAAAGTGTTGCAAAAAGACATTTCCATTCGAGCAGCTACAACAGTTCATAACAGAAGTGTTGCAAAAGGTAGCTCCCGGACCCTCGTAAGCTAAGTATCATAATAGAACTCGAACAAGCCTGCACTCCGCACTCTCCTAACTTGTTCGATGAAATATTATGACTGCATTGGTCAACTAGTTTCCAATTACACTAAAATACTAACAGCAATTTCATCTAGTCTCCTCCTGAGAGCCTTAACCTTATGGCCCATTTTGAAACCAAAATCAAATTGGTTTATGCACGAAAAGGAAAGACAAACCTTTTTTGCGACGTTAGAGCCACCTACACCTTATTGACGCAAGGCCTCAGTCGAAAACTCATCCAACAAGTCATCGGCATCATTTAAGGCTTCACTCAGCATATCGAGCCAGTGTTTGACTTGAGGATTCTCTATGAACTGCTCATCAGCATGAAGAAGCACAGCTTCAATAGTGGCTACAGTTTGCCTGAGTTTGTCAAGCTCATCACAGACACCCCACATCAGCCTTACCTCATTCACGGTAGAGGAACTCAATATGAAAATGAGACCAGCAGCAACGTTGTAAAGCACTTCTGCCATTCTTAACAACAAAACAAACAAGAGAAATATAAAACAAAAGCAGGATAGAAGAAGAAAGAGCTGATGGTGAAGAATAAGACCTGAATATGGCGTGAAGAATCATAGCGTTGACTAGCAAGTCTGTAATACTCCCTCCATCTATAAAATATTGTCCATTTAACCAAATCATTAAAACTAATGAAAAATTTATCACACAATCAAAATGACTAGTTTATCCTTTACTAAATTCTCTTTCTTCTTAATTACTCACTTATAATTTTAACAATATATAATCTCTCTCATAGTTAATACAAGGGCAAATTAGAGAAAAAATTATACAAAATGAATTAATAATTTAAATTAATAATTAAAAAAGAACTAATAAAATAGTTAAAGAGATAATAATTTTTAAATGAAGGGAGTAGTATATTTGCATTCTCTTTGAACTTGGAATCATTCAAATGAAAAACATATTCGTTTGACTCTTATCCCAAAATGTTTGATTATAAAAATAGATTTCTGTACATTGTGTTGGAAAAGTCTCCTTTTGTCACAATTCAATTAGAATTTATTTTCTTCAATTTTATTGTTTTGACCAAAAAACACATCAATCCTTTCAAAATTGTATCTCTTGCAAGTACGAGATTGAATTTATGTAACTTTTTGGCATGATTTTGAAAGAATTTAATTGGAATAACTTTTAATACTACTTTTTATCATGATATTCTTAAAAATAATCTGTATTAGTATTTGGAGATTGAGAAATTATTAAAAATATACTATTTAAGGTTATGTTCTTTTTAACTTATAAGTGGTAGTATTGAACTGAATTAAACTGAACTTATCAATACTTATTTCAGTGTAAATTTATATATATGCAGTACTGATAAGTACTGAATAGAACTGAATATAAGTTGAAAAGAACAGGGCCTAAGTTTCATATTCACATTTTTACTTTCTTGTTTATTCCTTGCCCTCTCTAACCAATTTTAAGTTTCTATTATCAAGGAATACGCTTCATACTATTCATGTGCATTGTTCACGCACAATTCATTTTTTATTTTTTTCATCTTATTTTGACATTATCTTTCAAATCGTTCATTTTTTTACATGCCGCTTTAGAGTTTTTTGTTCATCTCATTTTCATTTTCGAAAACGTCATCTATTGTTATATACTTTTTCAAAAAAAAATTTGATGTTCGATATCTGGTAAGAATCGTATTTTCGTATGTTTGAATTTTTTCTTTTAATTCAACGGAATCTGATAGGTATCTTGTAGGATGCAAGTATATATTTATTAAGTGTAGTAAAAACTAGGTAAATATAAACTTGGTGGACTGAACAAACTTTCAATGTATAGTTAAAGAATGAAACTGGTATCTGGTGAGTACTTGGTAAGTATACGGTAGAATGCTAGTTATATGTTTCAATTTCTGTTTTGAATGACAAAAATGAAATATATGGTTCTTACAAGACTCGTAATAGATATTGAGCTGTTGAAAAAGTTTTTGAGTAAGTACCTGATAAGTATCTGATAGGATGCTAGTAAATTTATGAAATAATGTATAAAATTGTTACAAACATAAACTTGGTGGATTGAATAAACTTCCAATGAAATATAAGGATCATACTAGGTTCCTACCAGATATTGAACATTTTAAAAAAAGTTTTTGAATGAATTTGATAGGTATTTGGTAGAATGCTAGTTATATTTTTGAATTTCTGTTTTGAATTATAACAATGAAATATATGGTTCCTACCAGATTCCCACTAGATATTAAGCAGTTGAAAAAAGTTTTTGAATGTATCTGGTAGGTATCTAGTAAGTACCTGGTAAGTATCTGGTAGGATGCTAGTAAATTCATGAAATAATATAGAAAGTTGTTACAAACATAAACTTGGTGGATTGAACAAACTTTCAATGAAATATAAGGTTCACATCGGGTTCCTACCAGATATTGAACATCTGTAAAAAAAAGTTTTTGAATGAATCTGGTAGGTATCTGGTAATTACCTGGTAAGTATCTGGTAGAGTGCTAGTTATACGTTTGAATTTCTATTTTGAATGATAACATGAAATATATGGTTTCTACCAGATTCCTACTAGATATTGAGCAGTTGAAAAAAGTTTTTGAATGTATCTGGTAAATATCCGGTAAATACCTGGTAAGTATTTGGTAAGATGCTAGTAAATTCATGAAATAATGTAGAAAGCTGTTACAAACATAAACTTGGTGGATTGAACAAACTACCAATGAAAATTTATAAGGTTCATACCAAGTTCCTGCCAGATATATACCAATTACCTACCAAATATTCTACAGTTGAATTTTTTTTTGAAAAAGTATATTACAATAGATTTTCGAAGATAAAAAATGAGACGAACAAAAAAATCTAAAGCGACATGCCAAGACAATGAACGATTTAAGAGATAATGTCAAAATAAAATGAGAAATTAAAAATAATGAATAGTGTGCGAACAATGCATGTGAATAGTATCATGAATAGTGGAGAACAAGGGTAGAACGTACTACTTTAATTTTGAAACTTATTTAATTAGAAAAGTTAGGACCCAAATATTGGAATGATAGGAAACTTAATTTTTAGTACTTTTTATAAAAAAACCTAAAATCTAATTATTTTCAACCACAATACATCATATCATACGCGATAGACGACTTGCTGCAACCCCAGCAAAAGGTTTGTTTAAAGGGAAAAAAAAGGTGCCTCAGTGGAAAGGGAAACCTTTTGCCAAAAAAAACATAAGTTTCTTCGCCCTTGCCTAAAGCCGTTTAGGCAACCATTTTTAATATCTCTAGCAACCCGGAAAAAGGGTAACCTAATCATCCTATAGCAACGCTTTTACATTCATAGGTGACCCATTTTAGGGGTTGCTACAAACATCTGACTGTTATAGTTAACAGCTTTTGGTTTTTCATAGGCAACCCTTTTTTGACTTTAAAGCAACTCTTTATATAACGCTTTAGCTTGTATATGCAATCTTTTTTAAAACATTTGCGACTTTTTTTTACAGTTTCATTTTCAATTGCTACACATTTGATAACTAGTGCAACCGTTTTTTCATTTACACTTTCTTTCTCAACTGCAACCCATTTTCAGAAAATTGCATATGGTTCTAGTTTGTTGCAACCTTTATTAATATAAGATATTATATTAATAATCAATATAAAAATAGAAACCTTGATACATAATAAAGACCAAGTTCAAAATATAAAGTAGAATCAAACAATAAGTTCAAATAAAACAGTGTATATAACTAATAAGATGAGACACATCTTTCACCCTTGAAGTTATCCCATTGCGTCTCTAGAAGACTAATCTTCGTTCTGTAAACATCGAGATGCTAATCTCACCAACTTAGTTCCATCATCATTTGTAAGTTGTCCTTCCAAGCAAGAGTCTATAAGCATTTGGATATTCATGTCCCTTATTAAGTCCAGTGCCAGAAAGAATTGCAACTTCAAGTTTTTATATCGATCTTATTATGACATCTTGAGTATTCGCATATGTAATAAGAAAAATCAAAATCAATGACGGTCAATGCACGCTGATAAAAAAAGAGAAAATAAATACAAATTATGTCAAACAAGATCCTTGACACACTTTTATAAATGCAAACATCCACTGCAATAACCTTTCTTAACTTGTGCATACATTTTGTCTCTTAGGCGTGTGCCTCGAAGCCTTGCCCCTTATGCCTCAGTGTGCCTTGCGCCTCCAACTATGCCTTCTAATTATGCCTATGGGTAAATACTCATATTCTCATCAAAATAGCATATCATCGCGCTAAGGCGTTAGTTCAGGATAGCAATAGTACCAAATAAAGGACAAGAAGACTAAACCAAATATGTAAACAAGGAGAGTAGATGTTAAGATCAAAGTGAGATCCTTGAGCATTAAAAAAATTTGGGTATAACATTTGTTGTAATTAAACAAAACACTTTAACAAAAATTTGAATCATGTTCAAGATGAATTAACATTAAAATAAACATGTTTCTAAAAGCTATATTTCTAAGTGCTGCATAAATCTTCTAAGCTCTAATGGGTCCACAATTAAAATCTTCCTTACCCAACTCCTGAAATGAACAAGACCCAACCCATATAATAAATGCAAAACCAATAACCAATTTGACCATGATAAATGCAAGGTTATATCACAATTCAATAATACGACTTCACTTAAAAGCCAAACAATCGCTTGAAACAAGGCAGGTTATAATACCTGTTTTTTCGCAATCAAGTTTTTAATCCATTAAACAAATCCCAAAAGTTCAATCATATACCGCATATATATTACCCTGTATCATGAGTTCATAGGCAAACTCTAAAACATAAAATTTCTGGTATTACTCACCAAATAAACTCATATTAACTCAGCAAATTTAAGTTGTTCACTTCCAGAAAATCAGATTCGTGACTCATTTTAAACTGCATAAATGAACCCGAAAACAGAGGAATCTGAGAAAAAGTTCTTGTAATCATAAGTAGGCATGTGTCTTGACTTTCCAACGACTCAAGAATCATGCAAATCCAATTTATATAGCTCAATTATGTTCAAAAGGATCAAGTATGTGCAGTCTGGAAAATTACAAAAAATGATTTCCATGACTCAACTTCAACCAAAACTTCGACATAGGATATAAATTTTTTTGTCAAAACTTCATTCTAGACTTATCTTCACATATCTACACAGAATAAAAAAATTTTGAAATCCAACATATAAATCAAAAGAAAACCCACAAACAAGTAACTGTGTTCGAATCTGAAATTTCCAGCAGAAACGTTTCTATAACTAGCAAAAACATAAGCACAAGTGAAAATATAGATTATAATAGAAAGGAGCACAATCAAGATAAATAAACAAAAAAAAAGACTTTGCATTTATCATCTGATGTATAATTAAACAAACGAATGAAATTTTAAAGGAATTCCACCAAACTGAAGGATAATTATCAATTATACCTTCCAAAACTTTATGGTTCCATCATTAGTAGATAGGAGAAAAAGAGCACCATTGGCTGTTTGGAACCATCTGATTTTGTTGATTTTCTCCTCTATATCCAAACTCTTGAGATAGTCAAACTGACGAATCACAAGCAAAAGTAGTATGCATATTAAAGTGCGATAGAAGAAAATAAAACGCATATGAAATTATAACAGTGCTAAAATAATACCTCATGGCTCTGAAACTATGTTTTGTAACAAAATTCAGGATACCTACTAATAGGGTAATCCATTCTTTCCAGATCTCTTCTGGATCCACCATGCTACACAAGAAAAGAGAAACAATGTAAGAAAGAAAAATGGACCTAGTTACTATATAAGAGTCAGATAAATAACAACAGAAAGATGTGGTTTGCAGTCTAAAAAAGAAAGTTCATAGGACCTAAAAGCTTGAAGTAAGCTCTGTAGATGACTGATGTGCCATCTATGAGCCTAACTCTGCCTTTTGAAGAACTAGACATGTGTCTTTCCTTTAAATAGCTAGCAAGTACCAAAAAGCTCCAACAATCTATAAAACTTACATCCAGTACTAATCAGATAAAAAGATTCCAAATATACGAGACTCGAATTAGGTCCAATAATACTCACATGACTACCATAAGTGCCTATAATATTCAAACAGTTTAGGATATACAATATACCATACAATTGAATTGATCATGCGTGGAAGTTAGTCGACTCAAACTCTATTAGGTACATCTGAATTATGAGTTTATATTAGTTTTTAAGGCTGATCATATTCATATTTTAATATTCTAACTATAAATTCTCATTATAA
Organism: Euphorbia pulcherrima; assembly: GCA_947683365.1. NCBI lineage: Eukaryota > Viridiplantae > Streptophyta > Magnoliopsida > Malpighiales > Euphorbiaceae > Euphorbia > Euphorbia pulcherrima. The sequence continues at coordinate 17,380,964 of CANTUS010000001.1, read as the reverse complement.
AAAAATATATATAACTTAACACCACTTCATACAAATGTCTAATTCAATTTGAATTATTCTCACTCATCATTATTAGTTTGGTTCCATTTTTTCAGCCCCCTAAATTACACTGTTAAAACTTGATGGATTCTAAAACCACAACCAAGTTTCAGTTCAGGTAGTGCTACTAACTACATGGATTTCACTCTTCCCAACAAGTCTAGTTAAACAATACAATCCTTATGGACTTCACATGGTAATAATATTTGTAAATTTAGAAATAATATATAATTCATAATATATTTCACATGGTAACAAATTAGAGGTGCGGCAGGGAGGCAGAGGCGGACCAAGCTGGGACGGATCAGAGTGTAAATGAAATATAAACAAAAGACTTGAAACATTAGAGATTAACATCAGAACAAAAAAAATAGGGGATTTTTTACTAGAAAAGAACACATCCAGTCATACCATTAGTATTAACTGTTACAACTTACAGTATGGATATCATTTAAGATATCACATACTTAATACAAAAAGAACTGTTGTGAAATAATTAGGAACCTATCTCTAGCTTGAGGTTTGATAAATATCATTGTTATTCCCCCCATAAATCAACAAGCACCTGTGAATTGATATTTAGGAACAAGGCAACCAGTGTTGTCAAGGCAATGGATTTCCGTACAGACTAATGTGAAAGGCAATAATTAGATGGTGGCCGAGCTAAGTGAAGCACTCAAGTTTCTAAAAATAAGACTATAACTCTAGTTGTGAAATTAGACACGTTATTCTGTCTGTAAAGAGATAACAACTGAAAATGAGAAAATCAGTTCAATATATCTTAAATAGCATTCTATTTCTTTCCTGTTCTGATTAGTGATTTAGTTTTTGGAAAGGATAAAATGGCTTCTCTACATCTCTGATTTCTTATTCTATTTCTTTCTTATTGTAATTCAGTATTTAGAAAGGTGAAAATTGCTCTTAAAAATCTCTAATGTCCTATTCTAATTCGTTATTACTGCTTTAATATCCTAAATGTAATCACACCTCCCCTATCAAACTGATTTTTCAAATGAATATGAACAACAAAGATAATAATAGAGACAAAGGTGGAATTATAACATAGATGCAATACCATGTAACTTTGATTATTGGAAAGAAAAATGAAAATAGAAGTCAAAGGTCATTTGACAGAAATGAGAGTTTCCCTAGTTATGATAATATGAGGGGAAGCGCATGAGTTTAATCTCAAATTACTAACATATTCAGTTGGAGTTACTAACCAGTTTCAGAATAGAAGTAAGAAACGTAGCTAATAAATAGCCCAAATCCCACCAAAAGAAGAATATCATCAATCAGAACTATAATCATAGAGCAAACAAGACTGTTTTCACCAGATCTGACTAGAAATTCATCATTTTATTACGTTTCTCTAAATTGAGAGAAGCAGCAGCCAAATCTCCATCTGTTACTGGTTTGTGTAGCTGTAGTTATAAATCATAGCAACCTCAGGTAAGAATCAACAAAATTTAAATAATCAAATCAAAATACTTATAATTAGAATCTAACTCGACAAAACCTAATTTTTCCAGAAGCAATAAATATTAACAAAATGAGCATGCAACGAGAGAAATTAAAACTTTAATTACAAACAAACATGAAAACCGAACAAAAACTAGAAGTACCTTAGATTGGAAACATCGAGATTCGAACAGCTGTGAACATTGATCCAAAATTGACGGTGAGAGAGTTTCTGAAAGAATAGGGGAGTCGAACAGAAAGAGAAGAGAGGAGAAGGGGGGGAGGGGAGACGGCGGTTAGGTCAGATGACGGTGAGGGGAGTCGGTGGTGAGGGCAGATGGCAGTGAGGGAAGAGACCAAAGAGGAGAGAGTCGGCGTGAATAGGGAGAGAGAACAGGGGATTTCTTTTGACTGAATATGGGCTTTTATACCTAGGTTAGAAATTATATTAGTATTAAATTTTACTTTTTTCTTATTTTGCTGCTAATTTCTTTACTGTTTATTGCCCTACAAATGCAACCGTATCCTTTGTAAGAATCATATATAAAATGCAACCTTTTTCAATAAATTTGGTAAAGAATAAAAAACATTTCTCCGGGGCTCAGAAAATAAATTCTTAGAATAAGCTCTATCAAGATATCACTTGGAAAATAGTTAAAGATAAACATGTCAGAAGATGCTTCAGCTCACAAGCAAAGCAACCTGCTTAAGAAGTAAGCATTTGAAACATTGATATATCTACTGTAGAACTTAACACTCATAAGAAAAAGATACAATTCAAGTGAAGAGGCAGAAGGATAGAAGAAATCTTAGCGTTAAGGACATCAATATCTTAACCTCTGAAGTATCACTCCAAGGATGGTCATCATGCAAGAGATAAATCTGTTAGAAGAAAGGAATGCCAGAAGAAAAGCACAAAGAGACTGGTTATGAGGAACACCAAAGTTTCCTCAGAATCATACATACCAGAAGATCAAACATCCTGTCTCAGAAGCTATCCACCATAGTCAAGGAGTAAATAAGCCTAGAAGATCATTACTTTATAGACAAGAAGAATTGCAGTATCAATGTTCTCAGAATCAACTAATATCTCTGAGAAATAAATGATCCCTAGGCAACTCGTGATTCCACTTCTCCAAGAATGGTTGTCTAAATCTCTACAATCATATAAAGTTGGACATCTGACTTTTACTAAAAGAGATAAGACACCACCACAGAAGTGAGTTGATAACTAAGGAGAAAAAAGCTACTTTTACCCACCTGACACCTGGTGAGAAAAAAGTGAAAATATATAAAAGGTGTAATGCTAAAAGTTAAACTACAGAGGATAAAGCTGACCGGTTTTGGACTCATCTAATGGGAAGATGGATCACAATCTATCAACTAATCCAACGGTCATCAAGAAAGAAGCCATTTAAGAGACAACACTAAAAGGCTCCTCAGAATATAGCCGTTCTGAGGTATGTACTTGTATTTTAGCAATGGTCAAAAGAAGACTCTCTCACCCAGACGCGCATCAACAGTCAATTTCAAGTAAGAGAGTATAAATAAGCCTCTATCCGCAACAAGTAAAGCGTCGAGTAATTTACAAGTGAACACTCAAGCAATCAAAGTAGTGCAATATGCAAAAGAAAACAATTCATTATTAACATATGTCTGTAATAACATAAAGGCTCGATAAGAACAATACATTTTCCCATCTACTGTCAAACGTGATTCTTAATAACAAAGTACAAGAACACAAACTTTCCATTCAATCCATTAAGAAGAAGGTGATTAGAAACTAGGCAAGGGCAACTTGGCGAGGTTTCTGAGTCATAATAGACTAGGCGTGGTGGGTGTTGAGGTATCCAATCCTATTCATAACTTGGCGAAGTTGGTGACATAGAAGAGTCTAAGAGAAGGGTACTCTTAGATTGAGGAATCAGAAGCAACAAGCGAGAAGATTCTGCATTATAAAGGCTTCTCCGCCTCACAAGTAGTGATTATAGTAGATTTAAGCTTGGAGGAGGAAACTCCGGGGACTAAATATAGGCAGGGCCGAACCAGTATAAAAATTTAGTGTTCGATTTAATTTACTGCATTTATTTACTTATAGCATTCTACATTGTTTATATCCTGCTAGCAAGTAAATCATCATACATCAAACATAAATTCATTAACATACTTGTATCAATATCTTAAAGATAAAATCATTTGAGTAAAAAGTATGTTATTTCACATCAAATCGAGAAGGAGTCAATCACCCCCCTCTGACTCCTATACCACCCCCTCACAGGGACCAACAATTAGTATTTTATTTTTTTAATATTTTTATGCCTTAAGAAGAGTCTTAATTTAATTAAAATATCAAGTCAAATTAGGATGAAAATCAATTTGGATAAATTAGGATTTGATTGTTAGGAATATATATACTTTTAACTATTATTGTATATATCTATTATAGAATGTAGTACCTATTGCACATAATGCTGAGAAAAAAATATTTCACATATATTTACCATATATTAATTTTTCTATATTTAAACATTGTAATTATTAATTTATCAATTAGTATCAATACTAATTAGATTATAAGTATAATAAAATATATTAATGATAATAATTAATAATTATTTTTAAGTATTAGTAATAATTAATATCACATTATACTAATTATTAATATTTATAATTACATTAGTATAGTTGTTTATAATAATTGAATATTATCGATTTTATAAATATTATATTCCTAATACTATAACCATTATTAAATATATTATTTAATAAATATTTTTAATATTAATGTTTTTATTTTTATATTTATTACAATTAATAGTATTAATTAGAATAATTATCAATTAAATTAGAATGGATAATTGTTATTAATTATTAATTAAGATTATTTATATTAATAATGAAGTCTGAACTGAATGGATCTGAACTGAACTGAACTGAATCTGAACTCAATTAAATTGCAGTCTAAAAGAATATGGCCTAAACATGAATGTTAAGTATTCATAATTATAGATTTTAGACTAACTATCAAGTCTAGTAATAGTTAGTAAAATATTTACAAATTAACTATCGAGTCAAACTAATCTTAAACCTAAGTTCCCTTCAATTATATTTACATACGTACGGTCCATACCATCCACCTTTTTTTTCTCTTTTTATTTAATTTTCTTGTCTTAATTTTCATTTATCTCTCAAACCGTTTATTTTTTTGACATGACACTTTAGCGTTTTTTGTTCGTCTTATTTTTATCTTTGAAATGATATCAACTGTGACTTTTTCAAACTTTTCAACTGGCAGACATATGTTCGATAGACATATGATAGATATCCAATAGACATCTGGTATACCAATTGGGTGTAGCTCAATTGGTACACCACTCAATGTTAGTAGTGGAAGGTCCTAGGTTCAATACCTAGCCTCTTCAAATTACTTCTTCAAAAAAAAGGCATCTGGTATATATTAGTTTTTGATAGTGTTTTTATGGAATCATTATGTTAGTTTGTGCAATCCTTGGAATCAAACCACGTACTACACTAAAAGCAACAAAATCATGTTCGGCATCCCAAATTCAATTATAATGAAACAATACATTGATCTCTTTTATTATTAAACAACAATAAAAACTTCAATCAAAATAAAAATAATATATGAATCAAAATCAATAAACACCAAACAAATCAGGAGAGAAAAATGGCTAATGAATAAAAAATAGATTCCACGTGTCTACCATGCTTCTACTACATGTGTACCAGACTTACAACCAATGTTGTCAATACCGTACCATACCGACCAGTTCAGCCAATTTTACCGCAAACCAGTCGTGGCTATAGTACAGTATACTTAAAAAATGGTATCAGTAAAAAACCGGAGAAAACTGGGTTGAACCATAAAAACTGTTGAAGCAAGCATAAGTTTGACTGACTCAGTGGTGCTTAAGTTTTGATCATAACAATTAAGTTCAGATTGAGTTAATTAAATCAATAATGATGTTAAAATAAATAATCTATGGTTATATGTGAGTTATTGAATTCGAGGGTAGAATGTCAATTCTCCGCTGACCTAGTTATTTAGTTTAACTCTGAGTGTTATGGGCTGAGTATCTACTTTAGTCGCTGACTAAGTAATATTCACTCAGCGCTTGATATTTAGATTTTGTTTCAGTTGTGTTTTACGATATGTTATTTTGTTGAGTTACTTTATGTCTATCAAAGGTACCGACTTTAGCATTAAATGGGATCTTTACTTTTAGTGTTGCTTTTTGCAGGATAGTAATGAGACAAAGACAAAAGAATTAATGCCTTGGCAAGACCCAGTTTAATGAAGAAAATGACAAAGTCTTCCATATTCAAGCTATAAAAAGTCATTTGCCAATTTGGGCAATTCTGCAGAATCAACTACTTAGTATCGCGTGCCCTGCAACATGTCAGATTACCAGAAGGTATGGGAAGAAGACACGTGGTAAGTCAGCGCAAGTTTTCTCTAACGGAAGACTGGCATCAAATGATAAAGGATTCAAATTGAAGCTCGTATTTCAATCTGTCTCTAACGGTTTGATTTTCTATCTCACAACGGTGTGATTCTATCTCCTAACGGATTGATTTGAAAAAGTAATGGGTGAATAGATGAGCTGTCAATTTCAGAAGATGCCAAAGCAAGTTCAACGGCTACTTTCTCAATCCATCTATAAAAGAAGCAACAAGGCAAGTGTTAGAACTTGGTGATTACACTTGAATTTCTCAGAAGTTAAAAATCTGTCAATTTGCAAGCTTTAAAGAAGTTCAAGCAAGAAAGCAACTACTTAGCGAGAATCTGCTTTAGAACAAGAGAGAATAGAATAGATAATTGATTTGTAATATCTGATTATTGTAACTAGATCAACATTTTATAAGTTGAATCCATCTCTCGTTTAGACTCTTATTGAGTTGCTGATAGAAGAGGGTATTCTACTCAACAGGTGAGCGATTGCAGTTTGGAGGGTACTTAGTATAATTGGGGAATTTGTGAAAGGCTTCTCCGCCTAGGGTAAAGGAGTTGAGATTAGTGGATTAAAGCCGAGACACTATCTCGAGACTGGATGTAAGCACAGGTTATCGAACCAGTATAAAAATCTTTATGTCCTTTACTTTGAACTTATTCCAGAATTTAACTCAGCCAGCTGACCTACTCAGCGGAGCTTATTATTATCACAAAAAGTTTACTAAGTTTTTTGAGTGAGTCATTCACCCCCTCTGACTCATTGAGTATACGTATAGGAACGAACAAGTGGTATCAGAGCGGTTCTCATTTCAAAGATTTCACAATCTTGAGATAAAGACCATAGCGTACAAAGGAGGAGAATCCAGTGGGAGAGCCCAAGCTTATATTCTGCCAGAAGGCATGTTAGTCACCAAGCCTCCTATATTCAATGGAGAGCATTATAAATATTAGAAGAACAAGATGAAGAATTTTATCAAGTGCTAAAGTATGCACACTTTGATGGCTATTGTTGAAGGGCCATATGTTCCTACCATCGTGAAGAATGGAGTAAAAGTAGAAAAGTACTCTAATGAGTGGGACAGTCAGGACTTGGCCAAATTGAAGGAAAATGCAGCTGTTATCAACTATCTTCATTGCACTCTTGATGCAACTGAGTTTAATCGCATTTCAGGATGTGAAACTACCAAAAACGTATGGAAGAAGCTGGAAATAACCTATGAAGGCACTTACAAAGTCAAAGAGTCCAAGATCAATATCCTTATTAGGGATTATGAATGGTTCCATATGAAACCCAAGGAGGATCTTTCCAACAAGAACACCAGGTTCATGAATATTGCCAATGAGCTGAAAAGACTTGGCAAGAACTTCATAGAAGAAGAGACGGTCAAGAAGATCTTGAGAAGTTTGACTCAGGAATGGGATGCCAAGAAAAGCTCTATTGAAGAAGCTCATGATTTGAAGACTTATAAGTTTGATGAGCTGATTGGAACCTTGCTAACTCATGAGATGTCTTTAAAGTAATATGAAGATGAGTCCAAGAAGCTAAATTAGAAGGAAAGAGAAGTCTCAAGTAGAGCTGTTATCCTCAAAGCTGATAATGAAGAAGATTCTTCTGAGGAAGATTATTTAGAGGATAGGAAGGAAGAGATAGCACTAATGACCATGAATTTTGGCAGATTCTTGAAGAAAGATAAGAATTTCCAGAGATTCAGAAGGCCGATCAAATACAAGCAAGGAGCATATGAAAAGCCATGAAAGGAGTTCAACAAAGAGCATAATAAAGATATCAAATACTTTGAATGTAGTGAGAAAGGGAATATTCAGTCGAGCTGTCCCAAAGCTAAGAAGGATAAGTTTAAGAAGAAAAAGAACAAGAAAGCTCTCGCTGCTACCTAAAGTGATTCTAAACAAGAGTCATCATCATCGGATGAAGAGGAACAAGATTCCGCTAATGTGTGTCTTATGGCTAAAGATGATTAACCTAGCTCAGAGTCAGCTGACTAACCATCTACTTCCGCTGCCAATAAATCAACTGACCAGAGCAGAGACAAGGGAAAGTAAACTGAGGTAAATTCTGAACCCCCTTTATCTTTTGATGAGCTTGCCACAGTACTTAATGATTGTGAGCGGACGACCTTTTTCCCACCTACAAGGACCCATTAAGATGCGTAGCATGAGGGGTGGAAAATAACGAGCGCTATGAGGCGTGTCGAGGGACCGATCCTCATTTTAGCATGATCAAAAGATTGATTGGTTGATGTTGAATTTAAGTCCAATTTATGTGTTAAAGGATACGAGATCGAAATCCCATACTGAAAATAGAGTTGCCACCCGATTCAGCTCAACCGAGAAATTTTTATATGATTTTCCCACCGGGTGGTAGACCATACCTTAAGTAGAGATTTCGAGTTCAGATGATGTTATCTATTTTACATTAGGCCAAGTTAAAAGATTTCAATCTTCCTTAATCAGTTTTAGTCCACCCTATTTATTTATGTTTTCGGTTTATATATTATTTTCATGTTATCAAGCAATCAAAAGCGGTAAATAAATAATTATTACAGTTATCCAAAAATAAATACGGAAAATAAAATAATAATTACATGGCTTTCCAAATCCTACACATTTTTCTATACGATAAATAAAATACCCGAAGGCCTAGCATTCATCTAACCTAAACCTACCTATACAAAACGGTTAGCATAAATACGGCACTTTATACGGGGTATATCACATAACATGCATAGTTAGTAAACAAAACAAGACCCTAGTTAGCATGAATATGGCATATTTCATTCACAATTTATGGAGCCTGGTTGGATGGCTAAAAATAGGATTTAATCGGCATTTGTGGGAAAATTCCGTTATATCCATATTTTAGACTTGATTGTTATTTTAACCGGATTATTAGTGAAAATGCCATATGGTATGGGGTGGGGTCTATTTTCAGAAGGTTCTGGACCTTCGCCATTGCACTGTACATCCTAGCTTTAAAAATTTAAACTCAAAAAAATAAATGAAATGAAACTGCTGTCCAGAAGGTCATGCCGCCGACATGACTGAGGCCGTCAGCGGTATCAGTCACACAGGCAGATTGTATGACTTTCTGAATACTATAAAGAAAGGGTCCTACAAGAAAATTGGTCCATTGGGGGCAAGCGAGGCCACTGGAGGTATCAATGATGCCGCTGGCGGTATGTGTGATACCGCCAGCGGCTTCAACTGGCTCTGGCGACTTCAGTTTCTTGCAGCAGCTATTTTTGGCCGAAAAGTGACAAAAAAACCCACAACTAACCACAACCAAAATCTAAAACACAACAAATAAGTAGAATGAAAGCCAAAGCGCTATGAGACTTAGCATATTTACCTTAGGGCTGTGAATCCACCTCTGCGTGATCCGTATGACACCTCCGGGGAGCTCAAATGATGATTTTAGGAAGTAAGGGGTGATTTAGTCTCTAAATCCTAATTTTGGTGACTTCTAAACTTAGAATCACCTAATATTAGAGAGTTCAGTAAAGAAAAACCAAGAAAAGGTGAATTGAATCCTCTTTTCTTACCTTTTCTAAACTTCATATCACTAAAACTAGCTAAATACTCAAAATTTACTTGAAATTTTGAGTTGGGAAGGGTTGAAACCTCTAAAATTGCTGGAAAATCTTATTTATATAGGCTAAAATCCGTCGAAAATTGCCTTTGATCGATTATCTGTCGGATATCGAGTGAAAAGTGCACACAGCTATCTGTATAAGAAATGATGTCGCCGACGGCATGAATGATACCGCCGGCTGTATCAGTAAGGCTGCCGGCGGCCTCGCTCCTCTAGCAGGTCTGAAAAGTTGCATAATTCATGCCCGAAATCGGGAAAAAGGAGAGGAATTCCAGAAAAGGTTGATATTGATGAAAAAACTCAGATATTGGGTGTATTTTTTTATTTTTAATGGGTATGTTAGTCTAGATTATTTTTTGGGTGTAAATCATTGGTCTGAGCTACTACCGGACGCGTTATCGGACATGTTGAACTGAATTTTTTCTGAAAATAAAATTCGTAGAGAATTTTAGATCGCTAATAAAAATTCCAAAAAAGAATGATGAGGAATAAAATCGGGTGTATATCATAATCATCTCGTGAGAGGGACTGTAAAATCCCATGCTCATGGGCTGCCCCTCGGGGGATCACTGCTGCCACATGTCACTGTAATCATACTGACATGTGGCAGCAGTGATCCCCCGAGGGGCAGCCCATCAAACTTGGGCTTTGTAGATTTGTTTGCCCCTTGGTCGAGTTTGGGCTTTGAGGATTTGGTTGCCCCTTAATCAGGCTTATGCTTTGTAGAGAGGTTTGCCCCTTGGTCGGGCTTATGCTTTAAGGATTGGTGCCCTTTGGTCGGGCTTGAGCTTTGTAGATTTGCCAAGTGGATTTGGGCTTTGAGATTGATTTGCCCCTTGGTCGGGATTATGCTTTATGATTTACCAAGCGGACTTAGGCTTTGAGATTCGCCAAGCAGACTTGGGCTTTATAGATTTATTTGCCCCTTATCGGGCTTGAGCTTTAAGATTTTCCAAGCGAACTTGGGCTTTGAGATTGATTTGAGGTGGGGCATGTCATTCCTGCAACAAGCGAAAAACAAGATTAGACTAATTTTTAGATAACATTTTTATGCTTAATCGATTTTGTGAAACAAAAAATATTTTTACCCCTTCAATCAATAGTAAAAACGTAATAATTAAAAGTATAAGGGTTTCAAAAGTCCTGAGATGTTGGGGTTGGAGCCGGGATTCCACTGGATTTACTGAAAAAGGCAGGGTGAAGTCTTGATGTTGCCGGCGATCTGGCTGATGTCGCTGGCGATCTGGGTCGATACCGCTGGCGATATGGGTGCCACGTGGCATCTTTGACCTGTCAAAATAATCCAAAATTCAAATTGGGAGAACTAAGGCCACCGGCAGCATGGGCGATGTCGTTGGCGGTTTTAAGTGATGCCAACAGTGGCATGGATAGGCAGTTTTAGATTTATTCAAACTCCTCAAATTCCTCGCAGACATTTTAAAAGGGTAAAAACTCCTTTCTTTCTCTCTTCTTTGCATTTATGGAAGCCACAAACCCTTTTTTTTCTCTCTACTCTTCTCAAACTCAAATCTTCCTTCTTTCTTTCGATTCCCGACCATGAAGAAGATTTTTAGGCACAAACCTAGCAGTGCTAAGTTTGAGGAACTACCCGATTCTTCCATTGAGGGGCTGAAACTTTGCTCGATTTATATGGGATACGGTTTCAAGGAGACTGACATCATCTTTGGATATGGGATAGCGACTCCCATTGACAATCTCATTTCGGATAAGGATAATCACATCTCTAAAATTCAGGTAAACCTATAAAACTGGAACCTTTATGTTAAGTTTTGATTTCGGCCTTAGGCTCAAAATTTTGCCATGATAGGGGTTAAAAATAATTGATATATGTTAGAATGCTTGCTATAGGCTTAATTTATGTGATTTATGCTATTTTTATGCCTTGAAATTGGTTGATTTTGATTTTGGTTGATTCGCCCGATTTTGGGCAGAAATCTGCATTCTGCCCGTGGAAGCGATACCGCCTGTGGTATCACTAATGTTGCTAGCAGCTTCAGGCCACTAAAAAGAGGGAAAACAAGCTATGTCGCTGCTGGATTCAGCGATGTCACCGATGTTGTCATCTATACCGTCGGCGGTATAGGTAATGTCGCCGGTGGCATCACTGCCCTAGTAGTGGTATCAGCAGCTTTCCAAAAGAAAGACAACATAGAAATGAATAACTTAATTGATTTGATCCTTTCTGATCTTGCAGCTACATACTCATACTTGCACTGGAGGTATAGGAACTATGGGTGAGTGGTGGCAATATATAGAAGAAAAAGACTCGGCACTTGTGGATGAGATTGATGATACGGGATTCGGGGATCTAGCCTTAACTATACCCTTATTAATGCCAAAGCTTTCTCATTCAGCCTTGACCGCCTTGGTCGAGAAGTGGTCCGAGACCACTCACATATTTCACTTCTAGATTAGGGAGGTTATGATTACTCCTTTCGATATGGTGGCAATAACAGGGTTGTCATGGATAAAGGAAGTAATTCACTTCGATGTGTACATGGAGAAGAACCACCTTAAAGGACCAGTGGTGAAGAGGGTGACCGAGCTATTCGGGTTGAAGACTAAGGTAGGGCGATTATGCTATAGGGAGCTACATGAGTACTAGAAGGGGATGGGAGTGGTCCCTGAGGATGATCAGGACATATGTGTCCGATCCTTTGTTATTTCTTTACTGACCATGCTGTTCTTCTCGGTCTTGGGCAGCAAGGTCAATTATGGACTGATTTCAGTAGTTAAGGACGTCAAGGCCATCAAGGGGAAGAATTGGCCTAGGGCCATCCTGGTACATATGTGCTATAGGCTAGACGTAGGAGCCCGAAAAAAGGAGAAAGTCCTTCGATTGAGTCACTTTCTACTACAGGTATGCCCTTTTGAATAACACTTCAATATCATGGTTAGCTGCCTTTCTATTCTTGATGTGTTGTTCTTTTGGACTGATTGGTTGTCAATTATTCAAGTGTGGGCTTTTGAACACCATATTCTCCCTCCTATTCAATTTGGTACTACAGTGGAGCCGGGTTCTCACTTCCTCGCCCGGTGGTGCTGGAGCATCGGGGGACTCAGCAAGTACTCCACCACTTATAAGGAGGCTTTATGGGGCCTACAAATCAGCTCGGTATGCTACTTTGACTTTTGCCCTATCTTACATTCAATAAACCATTAGTCAACAAAACATATTTATGAATTTAAATTGCTTACATTGATTTTGTACTTGATTGGATGGCCAGGTTGTATAGGACCCTTTTGAGGTGATGTCCAATCGAGCTGATGTTCTTATTGTCCGGTAGGAGGTGGACGACCGCCGATTTATCATGGAGTGCCCCCTAGCCTTGCCCTGGTATCTAAGAGAGAGAGCTCGGGGCTAGAGAGAGCTTATGCCGGCTGCTAGGCTGGTACTTATGGATCCCTCTACTAGCCTCTGGTGGCCTTATTTGACCATCACCGGGGAGGCTGTTAAGGCTGACTACCTAGAGGGGAACGGCTGAGTGGTGCGGAGTGTTCCCGGTGTTTATACCGGTCACATGTGCCCCCTTATTCACAGGAATGATACTATATCTTTCCATAGGAAGAAAAAGGAGGAGGAGCTGAAAAGGCAAAGGCGTGGTATTGTCTTTGAGGATGATAATAAAGAAGGGAGCGGCGGTGGTGAGGACCATCACGAGGGGGAGGGTGAGGCCAGCCAGGACGCACAGATGGTCGACAAGGGGCATCATTCTACCAATGTGAGATTGCACCCCATCTTTTTATGATTATATATATGTTGTATGCTTTAATCAAAATAGTTCCTTATATTTGCTTTTTGGATTTTTTGGGCTCCCTTTAGGAAGAGAGGTCGGGCTGATGATATCGGGATGCGATATCATGGCATGCCCGAGGGTGTTAACTTTGTTGAGGGGCGACTCTCAATTGCCTTGGAGACCCAGTTCTTACTGATGAATTTGAGGGGCGACTTTCGGACCAGGGAGATATCCTACAGCAGCCACTCGCTGAAATTCATGTTAGAAAACATCACTTACGTAAGCCTTGTGCAATCAAATCCATATGGCTGACCCTTTATGAATTCCTTTTAATTGCTCTTTGGATTTTTTAGGTTTCTCGTATCAAGGATAAGCTATTGGTGAGGAATGCTTTCGCTCTTAGGATACACTAGTTTCCCAGAGTCTGCTTGCTCAGGTTTATTCCCTGTGGAAATGTAATATAGAATAAAATGCATGCATGGGTGATATGAATGATATGGATTGTTTATTATTTCTTTGTCTGCAGGCTTTTCTGGCCCTCATGCTATTGGATGCCAATGAGTCTCAGCGGAGATATCAAGAAGAGACTAGTGCACTCCAGCATCGAGTGAGCGAGCTGGAGAACCAGTTGGATGCCAAATTATAAGAGAGGTGGAGCAAACACAACATGGATTATGCTGCCCCGAGTGGAGCTAGGTAGAAGGGGAAGGAAGGTGACACCTGTGAGCTCTTGAAGCATCCGAGGACTGAAGAGGATGTTGCTGGCACTTATCTTCTCAACGAGGAGGATGTTTCATCTCATCCACCCAATGATGGCAACAGGCGTAGGCTCACTTGCTGATCTAATTTTTCTTTATTTCAGCCTTTATTTTTATTGATCTTGGTTTTGTATGCCTTTGATACAATAGGCACTTGATTTTGCTTTGGCTGCGGATTTCGGATGATTTTGGTTTTATTTAGGCTTAGCGATTGGATATTTGGATGGTTGTGCCTTCAAACTTTTAGTTTGAATAAGATTTGAATTTTTTGCTTGCGTATCTTCTGGAAACAGTTTATAGCATTTTTTATAGGCTGTTTACAGGTTTAAATTGATTAAAATAGATATGAAAATCGCAGGAAAAATGCCCATACCGCCGGCAGTATGGCTGATACGCCCTATGCATGGAATTCTAACTTGCTAAATAATATAGACAAAACTGCCCACAAACCCATACCGCCGACGACCTGGACTTGACTCATACTGCCGGTGGCATCACCTTGCCAGAAAACCAAATTCGGCCACTTTCTCCAATTTAACCATGGCAAACCATAACCAGTAGCTATGGGGCTTTCTGTAAAGCCTGGGAAATGCAGTCTAGAAGAAGCTAGAAAAATTTTGGCTATGGGGCTTTCGATATGTCGCAGAATGGCCCAAAAGTCCTAAATTCCTTCGCATAGGATTATCTTTTTAGGATTGGATGGACCATGTATTCTGACTTTCCTCATTCAAGCTGTGCCCTTTGCTTGAAGAGCTTCATGCCATATTAGGGGTTCCATGCCCCAAGCACAAGCCCTAGCACTCCCAGAGTTTCACTTTGGCACGGACTACGTGCCCCGAGGGTTATGGAATTTGGATTTTGTAGACCCGTTTCTGTCCCGATTGCTTGACAAACCCAGATTTTAGCTTAGTGCAATTTTGGAGTGGTGCCGCGGGGCGCCTAGATCTCATCTTGCTTGGCCATCCGTGGTGGCACTATTGCTTATGGCAGAGTTTATGTGCGGAATGGGCCCGGTCGCCCCATTCAGGCTAATTTCACTTATTAGTCCTATATCGACAAGGGATTCTCCCATATCTGTGGAACTAGCCGAGGTCCTGCTCAATACAGATGCTGCTTCCACCGACCCGACTCTTATCGGTGACCATCTCATACTACTGTAGGTATTTATTTTCCATTTAACAAATTATTCACCTCTCTCTGCCCTTATCTAAAATTGGCTTACAGGTATGGCTGATGGAGAAACTAAATCTGAAGGAGGCACCACGGGGGAACCCAAAGAAGTACTTACCCGTTCATTTGAGGGAGATGGGGCTTATGCGAGCTAATTTTGATCAGCTGACATTTGACAGTTGGATGCCTATTCTGAGTGGGTATACGGATTCACAGTTTCAGTGGGTTAGCCCATGATAGAGGATCCGGGATGTGGTTGTGGAGTCCTGGGGATCCTGTGTTCAGCTGATAGGCCTAGAGAGATCTTCATTCTACACTCCCTACTAATTGTGCCGTCAGTGCGGCAAGTGACAGAGAGTCCTGGCTAAGTTACCTCATAACCAAATCGGAGTCTACAAAGCCAGGTGGGTGAATCATATCCGAGAGAAGTGGACCAAGGAGGCCATATTTGAGACTCTGGACTACGACCATATGGAGACAATTAAGACCGATATACACTATAGAGGATCGCTTGCTGAGATTAAACGTATGATGACCCGATCTGAGCGATCATAGTCCCGCTTTAAGGGAGAATGAGCAGAGCAGGGATACAAGCCCTTTTCTACTACCACCTTGCGGAGGATTTCTTGATATTATGATAAGGATGCGGGGAGTTCGGCCTAAGATGCGCTCTCTTTTAGTTCTATCTTTTGCATAAGCTAGTCAGGGTGACAAACCTATCAAACTTTATTTATTATATGTCTTTTATTTGGTTCTAATTTTTGCATAGATTGCCCCTTGGGGTTTTCAATCTATCGAACCTTGTCTTAATTTTTGCCTAGACCGGCCTTTTTGGGTTTTTAATCTAGCAGACTTATTCTGACTTTTGTATAAACCTTGCTCTTTTCAATCTATCAGAATGATTTTTATTTATTGCGCATTTTATTTAGAACAACGTGAACTCTGTATTAGGCTTACTTGAGCTGTGTTGACCACATGGATACAAAATTCACATAAATATAAGGATTCAGAATTTAACAAAAGAGATACTTTCATTAATTGAAGTAAAACAAAGTACATGTTGGTTAACATTTCCATTGATTTAACTCTCGGTGCCATCTAGCCTAGCCTGGTTTTCTAGAAGGCACTCTCTCTTTGCTCACTTACCCTAATTTTTGCCTAGATCGCCCTTTTCGGGTTTTTGATCTAGCAGGTTTGACTCATCCCTTAATTTTTGCATGGCCAGTTTGCGGAACACTGGTCGTCAGGTGTCACCCTAATTTTTGCCCGATTGGTAGAAGACCAAAAGGCGGGAGATTTATTTCATCTATTTTTTTGTGTGATGCTTTTTTTGATTTATTTCTTTTGAATTAGATGTGATAACGCTTAAGCCTGTCTTGGTTTACGGGGTTCACAACTCATTCCCATCTAAATCCATAAGCTTAACCGCCCCCTTTCTAAGCATCTTCTTTATCACATACGGTCCTTCCCAGTTTGGTCTGAATTTGCCCCTCGCATCAGTGGTGGAAGGTTTCAGCTATTTAAGGACTAAATCACCAGCTTTCAGGGGGAACTTCTAGTGCCTTGCCCGACTGTTATAGGCTCAAGCCATGCATTGCCGATACATTTAGAGATTATCTAGGGCCTTTAATCTCTGTTTATCCATCGTATGCAACTGTTCAAACCTCGTCTAAGTCAATTCAGATTCTTTCAGCTTGGCTTCTAAAGCAACTCTTAGTGAGGTAACCTAAGTTTCAACTGGCAAATTCGCTTCCATTCCATAGACCAAGTAGAGTGGGGTTTGACCAGTTGGGGTATGGATGCTTATGCGATATCCCCAAATAGCAAAGGGTAGCTTATCTTTCCAATCCTTGTAACTGGCTATCAGCTTAGAAATGATCTTCTTTACCGATTTATTAGCTGCCTCAACTGCACGATTCGCTTGCGGTTTGTACGAACAAGATCTATGGTGCTCAATCCTTTATTTCTCAATTAAATCGGCTGTTGCTCCTTGAAACTGTACCCCATTATCTGAGGCTACGTGATGCGAAAGTTTATAACGAGTGAAGATATGCTTTTCTATGAACTTGGCCATCTTCTTGGCCGTGATATTGGTGAAGGATTCTGTGTATACCCATTTTGAGAAATAATCCACTGCTACCACAATGAATCTATGCTCGTTTGTTGATGATGGATGAATTTCACTGATTATGTCTATCCCCCATGCTGAGAATGGCCAAGGAGTAGATAAATGATGGAGCTCAGTGGGTGGTAAATGTTGCATATCCCCGTAAATCTGGCATTGGTGTCAGCTTTTGACTTAGGCGATGCAATCAGCCGTTAAGGTGAGCCAAAAATATCCCAATCACTAAATTTTCTTTGCGAGATCGAGACCATTCATGTGAGGGCCATAATCACCGGCATGGACCTGATCGATGACTTTTTGAGCCTTGAATTCAGTTAAGAATGAAGCAGTAAACCGTCACTGGTGTGCTTGAATAGATTATTATCAATAATTCGGAACTGAACAACGAGTTGCCTTAGGGTGGTGCAGTCTGGGTCATAGGAATCCGGGCGGTATTAGCCAGTTTGGAGGAACACGATAATGTCATAATACCAACAGGGTTCGATTGAGATGGCGAGGACCTGGTGAACCAGCTGAGCGTGGTAGGGGGTTTTAGCTGACAACAGAACTAAGGGGCAGATGGTCTACTGCTGGGGTCCTTCCCATAAAGAGGCCAAGGTATCCAGGGAGTCAGCCATTTGATTCTCATCCTGAGGGACGTGGCAATACAAATAGGAGCAAAACTTTTCGGATAAGCAGCGGACGGCCTCAATATAAGGACAGAGAGATTCTTCTTTGATTTCCCAATCCCCAATAACCTGATGGATCACGAGGCCCGAATCCCCGATTACAGATACCATACAAGCCCTAACTTGGAGGAGGGCTTCCAGACCGAATAGACAAGCTTTATACCCAGCGCCCTTATTGGTAACAGCGAACTCTAAACATTTGGACAATGGGATGATTTCGTTATCTGGTGTGACTATAATAACTCTGAGGCCTGCTCCTCATCGATTCACAACACCGTCAAAGTATATAGTCCATACACTCTCGAGGATCTTGACGGAGGTGACCTGTTCATGGGGAAACTCCAGGTTCTTAACATAATCAGAATCAAGAGGTTGGTTAGCTAGAAATTCTGCACGGCCCGACCCTTAATAACCTTCTTCATCACATACTCAATGTCAAACTCGGAGAGAAGCAACAACCATCGAGATAGCTTTTAAGCTAGGGTGGGGGGATTGACAAAGATACTTTATGGGGTCAATCTTGGCCACGGCTAGGACTCGATAAGATTGGAAATATTGGCATAACTTATTAGTGAGCCAAACCATGGTGGTACAAGTCTTCTTCACAATCGAATACCAGGTTTCGTAATCTAATAACTTTTTACTCAAGTAGTAGATTGTGAGCTTCTGCTTATAATCATGTTCTTAGATAAGCATTGCCCCTACGGAAGACTCTTCGATAGCCAGGTATAGGATTAAAGGTTTCCCTGGGATAGGGGGTTTCAAAACGAGTGCGTTAACCAGATAAGCCTTGATTCTATCAAATGCCACTTGGCACGGATCACTCTACACTACTGGTTGTTGCTTTCTCAACAACTTTAAGATGGGTTCGTACACGATAGTGAGGCGGGAAACAAACCATCTGACATTTTGTAAGGACCCCAAAAATGATCGAACTTCTTTCTTTATCTTTGGTAGAGGCATATCCCTGATGGCTTTGGCTTTGCCAGGATCAATCTCAATACCTTTCTAACTAACCACATGTCTCAGCAACTTGCCTAAAGTAACCCTAAACACGTACTTCTTTGGATTCAGGCAGAGATTATACTTTTTGATATGAGTCATGAATCTATTAAAAATAGCAGGGTGCTCTTCTCAGGTAGAAGACTTCACAATCATATCATCCACATAAACCTCTACTTCTTTATATTCATGTCGTGCAAGAGAGCAATTACGGCACGCTAATAAGTGGCCCCGGCATTCTTAAACCTAAACGGCATTACTTTGTAGCAATAAACCCTATATTCGATAATGAATGCCATTTTGACCTTGTCGATGATATCCACCAAAATCTGATTATAACGTGAGAACCCGTCCATAAATAAGTACATAGCGGCCATGACAGCGCTGTCAATCAGAACGTCGATGTAAGGGAGCAAAAATCGTCCTTAGGCAAAGCTTTATTCAGGTCTCAAAAGTCGACATAATCTCGGACCCTGCCATCTTTCTTCAGGACCAGAACTCTGTTGGACAACCAAGTCAGATATTCTACAACTTCGATAAATTGGCCTTAAATCAACCTCGAAACCTCTACCTTAACCTTATCTGCCCATTCTGGCCTGAGCCAATAGAGCTTCTGCTTGGCAGGCCTGAACTTAGGATTGGTTAGAATTTTATGCTCAGTAATCTGACGATCAACCCCAAGCATATCTTCGTATGACCAGGCAAAAGCGCTAACATGAGTTTTAAGCACTTTTATAATCTCACTTTTTTCCTTGAGAGTTAAATTGTTGGAAATGGTTACCACTTTAGGATTATCATCAGTACTTAGGTTTATTTCACTTAAAGATGTATCTCGAATGCCAAAAATGTTATACGTATTGTTATGTGAATGCATGGATCCATCAGGGAAAATATCAAATAAGTAAGCAAAATGAGAGTCATTCATTGCATTAAAAGCCTTATATGCAACATTGTTTGCATTAAATACATCAAAAATGTTAAAAATTACATCATCCATTTCCTCCTCCACCGGCAAAGGGGCTTCGATAGCGGTAGTAGCAACAAGAGGAACATCCTCTATAGTCTCTATCAGAATGGTGTCCAGGTCATATTCTAGAGCAGCTTTTTGGGTAGCGATGAGGGATGGTTCTTCAAACAGGTTGGCTTTCTCGACTAGGGCCCTAGTGAGCTTCCTTATAATCTTTGTCATGGCATCCTCTTCCTTGGTTCTCTCACCCCTCTAACCCTTCTTCATTAGCAGCGCCATAGCTTTGGTCATGGTAGCCACAGCATCTTCAATCTTTGGATCAATAGATTCTTTATTGATTCCCTTAGACTCATTATCAGGATATATCTTAGCCTTCCCCTTAGCCTTATTAGAAACAACATTGACAAGTACAATAGGCTCAATGGGTTTGGGTTCAACGGAGACAACCATGCAGCCGGCTTCAAAGTTATAGACATCTTTGAAGATCTTAAAGCCAGACCACATTTTTCCATCATGCTCAAATGGTTCGAGCTCCCCCTTGTAAGGCCTCTTGCCTTGGATTTCACAAACAGTGACCATACAGCGGTAGCAGGAAGGAACACGGTGATAGGCTTTTCTAGGCTTGTACCCCAATCTAACTTGGTGGACTAATACCTTTGGCTCCAAGGCCTCGATAATTCCCTGCTCTTACATCCCGCCGCCTCTGCCAAGCTTATACCTAGAGTTCTTCATTAGTTTTCCCATACCAGAGTGGAGATAACTGTACCAAAGGGGAGGAGATTTCTTAGTCTTATTAACTATAATAACCTAAAGACCTTCCTCTAGTTTAGCTTCAACTTCTATAACAGCCATAACAGAAGTAGGATCACTTTGATTAAAACCAGTTTGTCCTTGTGAATGAGCTTGATTTTTTAGTGGAGAGTGGAGGGAGCTACACCCAATGAGTGAAGCTAAGGCCGGCTGAGCAATAGAGAATAAGTAATAAGAATGTCAAGTATGGTAAAGTGCACCTTGCTCGTAACACCTTCTACAGTGACTTCCACTTCAAAGGCCCCAATTACATTAAGTTTTAAATCATCATAAGCCCTAATAATAGTACTGTATTTCTTAAGTATTTCCTCTGATAGTCCCAAGTAAGGAAGGACTTTCAGAGGACATAGATTTAGGTTAGAGCCATCGTCCACCATAACACAGGGGATAACCTTCTCGAGGATCTAAATACAGATAAACAAGGCCCTGTTGTGGTCCCTACCCTCAAGCGAAAGATTAAAACAATCAAATATAATCTGAGATCCCTTCCTTGGAGGAATTCCTTCTCCAACCCTGGCACACATCTCGACAACCAAAGTGGTTGGAGTAGCTTCTAAATTAAGCAATCACTTAATCAATCCCTCGAGATGCCTGTTAGAATTAATTACCAACTGCCATATACTGTAACGGGCTTAAGTGTTTCTTAGCTGAGTAATGAGAGGATCAATCTCAAGACTAGTGGGAATAGGCGGAGGTGGAGAAGGAGGCCTTGCAGTAGTTCCTACCTTGTTAGGGACTAGGTCCTTTTTAAAGGGGAGATATTTGTCTTTGGGATGATACATACAGCCACTCCGAGTAATGTTGAGAACATTATCGAGCAAGACACTCTTAGTGGCTTGTGTTTCAAACAGATACTATTGTTCCTCAGAGTTTGAATCTAGGTCTTACAACTCATATGCATCCACAATAAAAAGCTCATTTTGATCAACCTTGAATAATCCATTCGGCTTCTCATTAATGGGCAAATCAACCCTTAATAATTTGATACTTACAGCCTTGGCTACCTCGACTACTCCCTCTTCTTCATTGGAATATTCATCCTTCAAAACAAAGGAATCTACACTAAATAGCGACTTTTTCTCAACTTTCATTCTTCTGGCCACAAACAGGTAAGCCCTTTGATTTGCATGCTTAGAAGGGTTCGGGTCGACATCCATACCCTAAACTGAATTAACTCCCAGATTAGCTTGACTAATGAGATAAAAAATTGAATTAGATGGAAGACCAGAACCGATAACTATAATAAAGTTACTGTTACCCAGACCCCGGGTGATTAGTTCAAAGATTGTGGCTTCAGATAAGCCAGACTAGATCATTCGTACCTTATTCTTGAAATTAGGAAAAGGGTTATTCATTGTGCTTGGGGTTTTATCAGGCTCAGCAATCTTTCCTTCACTAACCAGACGTTGAATAGCCGAGAGCAGGGCTTTACAATTGTTAGTTTGGTGTCGCACCTGAACGTGGTAATTACAAAAATTGTTCTTATCTTCGAGTTTGGACAGTTTGTACTCTCAAAGGGACTGGATGAAACCTTCTTCCCTTAAACACGTAAATATGACCCGAAGAGGCAACTTGTACAGATTACCTAAAACGAATGGAGGTCAAGAAGGATCAATTGTGGCAACTGCAGGTAGAGATAGAGCGATTGCTAGGGGTGTAGCAGGGGCTTAAGAAACTACCTGAACTGCAGCTGGGGCTTTAGGCTTAGCAGGTACCGGAGCTGAGGGCTAAGCATCATTATTCTTTCTGAATCGGGGTTTCCCTGCCTTTTCGCACTCTGCCTCGCACTTAATTTTCCCAGCCTTTTCAAAAATGGCCTTATAAGAAAGGAATGAATTAGTAGCCATCTCTTCATGGAACAGGGGAAGAGATCCTTCTAAGAGTTTCACAATCATCTCCTTGAGGCTTAGCTTAGATTTCATCAGAACCTAGGTTAACATCCACCGGTTAAAATACTGCTTAAAGGTTTCATTGGGCATTTGGAGAATTCCCTCGAGGTGTTAGAGGGTTGTTTCTATCATATTATTAAAACCATAATGCACTTTCAGAGCCTCAGAAAGAAGTTTCCAGTCAGTTATAATATGTTGTGGCAAAGTATGATACCATTCAAAAGTAGGGCCCCGAAGGGAACAAGGAAACATTTCAGCAAGCACTTTATCATTTAATTTCTTTACACATATAACTCTTTCATACATTATAATGTGGGAAGCAGGTACACCAGAACCATTATAATGAGCCATATTCGGTGTAGTAAAATTATTAGGGACCCAATCTTCGTTCCTCTCGAGTTCCTTGGCAGCTATAAGACTGTTGATGTAGGCTTGAATTTATGGCTTCATGCCCGAAGGCTGTGTGACCTGGTCATTGATTAGCTGAGAGAGAGCTGTGGCCTCGGGTGTCATGCTCGAAGAATGCATGACCTAGTCATTGAGCTGAGAGGCCATCATCTGGCAAACAAAAGCAGCTATTTTAGTTGTCACGCTCAAAGGCTGTGTGACCTGGTCATTGACTAGAGGAGAGAGTGAAGGGCAAGGGACTAACTGGCTGCTGAAAGAATTATGGGAGTAGGTAGTACCCTTGGGAGTTACAATAAACTACGGAGGAG
Source organism: Euphorbia pulcherrima (assembly GCA_947683365.1). Lineage (NCBI taxonomy): Eukaryota > Viridiplantae > Streptophyta > Magnoliopsida > Malpighiales > Euphorbiaceae > Euphorbia > Euphorbia pulcherrima. The sequence goes on along the minus strand of CANTUS010000001.1, from coordinate 17,357,517 downwards.
CAAAGGACGGCGGTTGGATTAACCCGTTGGAAGAAGCCGAAAACTGATGAGTGAACACTGGAGGAACCGAGCTTTGAGCAAAAGGTCTCAGGTTGAAAGGAACAATCGACGGAGTAGTTATGGTTGGCAAAAAAGCAGAGGTCTGCCCAAACTAAAATGGGCTTGCTATAGGCTAAGTCGAGGGGACTGGGTTGAAAATAGAAGCAATGGGTCTTGTCCCTCCTGGATCGGCCAACATCTATGTTGAACTATCCTGGGCTTGTATATCGGACTCAGAGACCAGGTCAAAATTCCGATCCTTAGGGGCCTGCTTAATAGTTGCTTGGACAGTGGATTAGATGGAGGCTTGGAATGCATCTATATTCAGGAATTGAGCTATAGCACTGGGAAAATCGAACCCAGGTGGGGGTTGAGATGCTGCTTTTGAGGTGGGAGTAGGGCTGACTTGCTCCTCGGGAGGAGGATGGTTTCCATCATTGCACAAAAAAGATATAGCTCACTGAAAGAAATCCTGACCCAACTTAACCTGATCGGAATTTAACTCCCCACTGGAATTGGTATACGAAACCCCCTCGACTTCCATGGTGACAATTGGGGTGAGAGAACTGGCCTTTTCCAAACCGAGGTACTATGATAATTCTGCCTCCTCCTAGCTGAAATGGTAGGTAGCGGATCAGATTATGCATGGATTGTGTGATGTCATGGATAGGATGAATGGTCTTTATTTAATAACCGATGCATTGTATATATGGTTGCACGTAGACGTGGTTAGCAATGATGCGGCGGCTTATCCCTCCAACATTTATGAGACATTTGTACCTATCATCATATATAGTGATGTGTCGTAACTCAACGAGGGTACAAAAGAAGTCTTACGGATGTTGTTAAACTTCTTCCATGAATGGAGGTCAGTAAGGGTAAGTTGAACTTTGGCTCTTGGAGCCTGATGCATGGGTGATGCATGAGCACGTAGAAAATAGCACAAATAACATCCCTCTTCCAACCTTATGACTCCCGCATAATGCCTCTTTGGAAAGGATGGAGTTTTGGCTTCTTCACCAGTAATGGTGAAAGAAGTGCGTCCTAATTTATTTTCATTCTTCTGGTAGTCCTAAAGGAATGAAGTGCTATGGTTTATTCTAGAGCGTCTTTAGTATGGTTGTTGATGTAGAAGGTTCTCGTTTACCTTGATTCCATATTTCTCAACTACTCCCTAAATAGGTGCGATTGCAGGAGTTTACATGTTGGTTAAAACGAATGATCCACCCAATAGGCATCCTCAATTCCAAACAGGGCATGAGTGATACTTTTGTGAGCTTCTCGGGTGTAAAATGGGGCACTTAATGATTTTAATACATCATAAAAAATCCTTTAAACTTATTGAAAATGTTAAGTTCAAGTTTAAAGAGACAAATCCCTAGCAGATTCGCCACTATGAGCGGACGACCTTTTTCCCACCCGCAAGGACCGTATGAGATGTGTAGCACGATGGACGGAAAATAATGAGCGCTATGAGGCCTGCCGAGGGATCGATCCTTATTTTAGCGTGATGAAAAGATTGATTGGTTGATGTTGAATTTAAGTCCAATTTATGTGTTAAAAGATACGAGATCGAAATCCCGTTTTGAAAATAGAGTCGCCACCCGGTTCAGCTTAATCGGGAAATTTTTGTATGATTTTCTCACTAGGTGGTAGACCATACCTTAAGTAGAGATTCTGAGTTCGGATGATGTTATCTATTTTATATTAGGCCAAGTTAAAAGATTTTATTCTTCCTTAATCAGTTTTAGTCCACCCTATTTATTTGTGTTTTCGGTTTATATATTATTTTCATATTATCAAGCAATCAAAAGCGGTAGATAAATAATTATTACAGTTATCCAAAAATAAATACGGAAAATAAAATAATAATTACATGGCTTTCCAAATGCTATACATTTTTCTATACGATAAATAAAATACCCGAAGGCCTAGCATTCATCTAACCTACACCTACCTGCACAAAATGGTTAGCACAAATACGGCACTTTGTATGAGGTATATCATATAACATGCATAGTTAGTAAACAAAACAAGACCCGAGTTAGGGTGAACATGGCATATTTCATTTAGAATTTATGGAGCCCGGTTGGATGGCTAAAAATGGGATTTAATCGACGTTTGAGGGAAAATTCCGTTATATCCATATCTTAGACTCGATTGTTATTTTAACCGAATTATTAGTGAAAATACCACATGGTATGGGGTGGGTCTGTTTTCAGAAGGTTCTGGACCTTTATCATTGCACTGTACATCCTAGCTTTGGAAATTTAAACTAGCTCAAAAAATAAATGAAACTAAACTATTGTCCAGAAGGTCATGTCGCCGGCGGTATCAGTCACACAGGCAGACTGTATGACTTTTTGGATACCATAAAGAAAGGGTCCTATAAGAAAATGGGTCCACTAGGGGCAAGTGAGGCCGCTGGCGATATCAACGATGCCGCTGGCGGCATGGGTGATACCGCCGGCGACTTCAGCTTCTTGCAGCAGCTATTTTTGGTGGAAAGCAACCAAAAACCTAAAACTAAGCACAAGTAGAAACTAAAACACAATAAATAAGCAGAATGAAAGCCAAAGAGCTATGAGACTCAGAATTTTTACCTCGGGGCCATGAATCCACCTCTTCGTGATCCATATGACAACTTCGGGGAGCTCAAATGATGATTTTGGGAAGTAAGGGGTGATTTAGTCTCTAAATCATAATTTTGGTGATTTCTAAACTTAGAATGCACTTAAATATCAGAGACTTCAATAGAGAAAAACCAAGAAAAGATGAATTGAATCCTCTTTTCTTACCTTTTCTTAACTTTATCTCACTAAAACTAGCTAAAATACTCAAAATTTACTTGAAATTTTGAGTTAGGAAGGATTAGAACCTCTTAAATGGCTGGAAAATCTTATTTATATAGGCTAAAATCCGTTGGAAATTGCCTTTGATCGATTATCCGTCGGATATCGAGCGAAAAGTGCATACAGCTGTCTGTAGAAGAAATGATGCCGCTGCCGGCATGGATGATACCGCTGGCAGTATCAGTGAGGCCGTCAGCGGCCTTCGCTCCTCTGACAGGTCTGAAAGCTGCACAATTCGTGCCCGAAATCCGGGAAAAGGAGAGGAAATCCAAAAAAGGTTGATATTGACCGAAAAACTCAGATATTGGGTGTATTTTTTTTTATTTTTAATAGTATTTTAGACTAGATTATTTTTTGGGTGTAAATCATCGGTTTGAGCTGCCACCGGACGCATTATCGGACACGCCGAACTGAATTTTTTTCGAAAATAAAATTCGTAGAGAATTTTATATAGGTTATAAAAATTCCAAAAACGAATTTTTATAATGAGGAATAAAATCAGGTATACATCATCATGGTCTCGCGAGAGGGACTGTAAAATCCCATGCTCATAATGTTGTTATTAATATGACTAAGAAGTCAGCTAAATACATCCAAGTACTCCAGAGGAGGTGTGATGATCTAGAAGATGTCAACTCTTCTACCTCACTTGACATCCTATGCCTAATGAAAAAAGCTGAGTACTAAAATGGATATAACAACAAACTCTCTAAGAAATTGGATGAGCTAGCTGCTGAATTAACAGCTTTGAAAAAGGTGTGGGTCCCTCCTCAACCTAGTAGGAATACTTAGAGTAACCGTACTCACCACTCTAAGAAGGTTTCTCAAAAGAGTAAAGTGAGCAGGCCCAATCCTAAGTATTCCTGCTCATATGTAGACACAAAAATGGTTACTATAATGAGTATTACTGGTCAAGGATGACCACCATTAACAAGGGAGGACCCATCCAGAAAGAGGCATGGGTGCCTAAGAAAACTTAATTGTTCTGCAGGTGAGCCTGAGATCCACTAATGATAGAAGAATGTGGTATTTGGATAGTGGATGCTCGAGGCATATGACAGGTGATGAAAAACAGTTCATCACATTAGAGCAAAGAAGGAATGGAAGTGTCAGTTTTGGAGACAACAAAAAGGGAAAGATTGTTGGCAATGGCACTGTAGGAGTCAAGCCTTCAATTGATAATGTGACTCTTGTGAAAGCCCTGAAGTTCAACTTGCTAAGCGTTGCTCAACTATGTGATAAAGGCAAGAAAGTAATATTTGACTCAGCGGGCTGCTCAGTCATTGATGGTAACTCTGACCAAACTATTCTTTATACTCCTAGAATTAATAATGTTTATATGATTGATTTATCCCCTGGCTCCATTGATATATGCTTAGTTTCTAAGGAGGAAAACTCATGGTTATACCACAGAAGGTTAGGACATACCAATATGACCCATCTGTCCAAATTAGCCGGAAATGAAATTGTTGAGGGTTTACCCAATCTAGCCTTTGAAAAAGATAGACTCTACTCAGCATGCCAACTTGGAAAACAATATAGGAAGATCTTTAAATACTTAGCTGATATATCTTCTTCTCATCCCCTTGATCTTCTACACATGGATTTGTTTGGGCCAGTTGTGCCAACAAGTCTAGGTGGAATGAAATACACCCTTGTGGTTGTAGATGATCTGACCAGGTTCACTTGGATTGTCTTACTTGCAAGCAAAGATGAAACATTTGAATCATTCTCTAGGTTGGCTACCCGGATAATGAATGAAAAAGACCTCAAAATTAATAGAATCCGCAGTGACTATAGAAGTGAATTCGAATACATGTAGTTTCAGGAATTCTATTTGAAGTATGGTATTGACCATAATTTTTCTGCCCCTCATACACCTCAGTAGAATGGGGTTGTTGAGTGAAAGAATCATACTACTACGGTGGGTCGTTCTATGCTGAGTGATAACAATCTGCAAAAGTATTTTTGGGGAGAAGCTGTTAACACAGGTTGTTATATTCTAAACACGGTTTTAATTCACCCAATTTTGAACAAAACTCCTTATGAACTTTGGAAGGGGCATAAGCCTAAGGTTGTTCATCTCAAGGCCTTTGGTTGTAAATGCTTCATATTAAACACTGAAGACCAACTGGCTAAATTTAACCCCAAGGCTGATGAAGGAATCTTTCGAGGTTACTCAACATATAATAGGGCATACTGAGTATATGTTAAGAGAACTGGTATCTTAGAGGAGTCCATGCATGTAGATTTCAATGAAACTAACAGCGCATGTTAAGAAGCTAGTGATGATGAAAAGGAAAAGGAGTAAGTCAGTGGATTAGTCAGTCAGCCCATTGTAATTCCTGATCCAATACCAGAAAAAGAAGATTATGAAGTTGACTTTTAGACCAATCCATCAACTTTGGCGATGATTTGGATGCTCAACCAATGACAATAGCTTTACGAGCTGATCCTAATCTACCTTGAGAAGTCAGAGCAAGGAGAGATCACCAAGTTGAGAAGATCCTTGATAGTGTGCAAAATCTAGTGCTGACTAGAGATCAACTGAATAGAATGATGAGTCATTCAACATTTGTCTCATTGATTGAACCAAAGAAGTTTGAAGATGCTGAGTTTGATGACAACTAGATGATTGTAATACAAGAGGAGTTAGACCAATTCAGAAGAAATGAAGTTTGGGATTTGGTGGAGAAACCCAGAGACAAGTCAATCATTGGCACCAAATGAGTTTTCAAGAACAAGCTAGATGAAGCTAGTAATGTTGTCAGAAATAAGGCCAGACTAATTGCTCAAGGCTATAATTAACTAAAAGGCTTTGATTATGGAGAAACCTTTACTCCAGTAGCAAGACTTGAAGCCATAAGAATTCTCTATGCTTTTGCATCTCATATGAACTTCAAGTTGTTTTAGATGGATGTTAAGAGTGCATTTCTTAATGGTTATATTTAAGAGGAAGTCTATGTCAGACAGCCCCTAGGATTTGAAGATCTAAATTATCCAGATCATATCTTCAACCTAAAGAAGGCTCTGTATGGACTAAAACAGGCTCCAAGAGCTTGGTATGAGAGACTGACTAACTTTTTACTCAGCAAAGGTTATGTCAGAGGAAAATCAGATACAACTCTGTTTATCAAGAAGAAGCATCAAGATGTGTTGCTAGTCCAAATCTATGTTGATGACATCCTTTTTGGAGTAATTGATGAGAAGCTGTGCAAAGAGTTCAGCCAACAGATGAAGAAAGAGTTGAAAATGTCAATGCTGGGAGAGCTTAATTTCTTTCTTGGTTTACAAATTAAGCAAGGCAAAGATGGAATATTCATCAGTTAAGCTAAGTATACCATGGAAGTACTCAAGAAGTTTGACATGGATAAAGCCAAGCCAATGTCAACACCGATGGCCACTGATACAATTCTGAGTAAAGATGAGGAAGGTAAACTTGTAGAGAGTAAGCTCTACAGAGGTATTATTGGTTCTCTACTTTACTTAACGGCTAGTAGGCCTGACATTCAGTATGTTGTATGTTATTGTGCAAGATATCAAGCCAACCCCAAGGAATCTCACTTAGTTGCTATTAAGAGAATTCTCAGGTATTTGCTAGGCTCTACTGATGTAGGTTTATGGTATCCATGTAATGCATATTTCACTCTGAGAGGATACACAAATGCTAACTATGGAAGAGATAAACTTGAAAGGAAAAGCACCACAAGATGATGTCATTTTCTTGGTGATTATCTAGTAATATAGTACAATCAGAATAGACTTCTGTGGCTCTAAGTACAGCTGGAATGAGTACATGGCTGCAGGAAGTTCTGTAGCATAACTACTATGGATCAAGCCGTAATTGGAGGATTATGGTATAAAGTCTAAGTGTCTTGAAGCCATGTATGATAAAAGGAGCATAATTGACCTATCCAAGAATCCAATTCAATATAGCAGGATGAAGCATGTCAATATTAGACATCACTTCATAAGGGATCATGTGCTAAAAGGAGAAGTCAAGCTCACATACATTCCTACTGAAGAACAGCGAGCTGACATATTCATAAAGCCCATTGGAAAGGATCAAAGAGAGTTGATCAGAATGTCTAATCCAATTTGAAGAAATACATTTCAAGCTGACCAATTCTAAAGCTGACCAAATTAGTGCACACTCTGAGCTTCTGTGAATTAGGTTAAATATTTCTTTTTGGCACTTGAATTTGGGATACGTCATTAAATTATCACTATTTTTCTTTTAAATTTAAAACTGATAGAAACGGTAGCAAGTTATGAAATGATCCATATTCAGTTACAGTTATCGTGTGTTTCTCGCTTTCATTAATCTTATAGTATACGTTGTTCAATCTAACCATTCAAATATGACCATGGATTTCGAGTCATACACGTAGCTTTAGAGGGTTTAACGAAGAGTCTTTGGCTATTTAAGGAGAATTTCAGAAAGAAGAAAGGTTACTTTACCAAATTTCTTTTCTGCAAATTTCTTCCCAAAATTCCCAAATTCCTTTATTATTCTTCAGGCTATTTTAATGGTGAGTTCTTCTGAAAGATCATCTGAATCTTACGCTGAAGAATCACTATTTATAAGGAATAATAAAAGACACATGTTGGGTCACTACAATGGACCACAGAGCAAAATTGGCGATTGGAATCAATAAGTAGTAAGATATGTTCATTCCCTCTGAAACTAAATATATTCCTACAAAATGGTGTTTTATTGAAGAAAATGAAGTGGAGGTGCCAACTACAGTAGATATGCTCAGTTTCTCTAGTGATGAGCAGTTCAGGAAGTGGATGCGCAAACACAATCTCAAAGGGTTTTTCAATGGTTGCTATGAGTAGGTAGTGCTGAGTTTCTTCCATGGAATTCACCTGGTTTAAGGATAGAAGGACCTTTTTGTCACTACTATGATGGGGAGAAAGGTGTATGTAACTCTTAAACTAATAGTTGGGTTGTTGAGAATGCGTAAGAGAGGGCTCAGGATGCGAGTCATTAAGGACGAAGAGCATGTGGACATACCCATCGATTATGAGGTCCCCACTGACTATAAAGTAGGTGAACTCATAGCATCAATGTTCACTGAGGAGGGGAAGCAGGCGCATGATTTTGTAACCAAGGTGTTGCTGCCTAAGACAACCTTAATAGGAAGTTGTTCAAATTTTGAAAGAGTTTTCATTTATGCTCTAACCCATGGAATGTATATAAATTAGCCGTTGGCAATCCTGCATAGATTTTTTAAGGTGTCTAAGCATATGGTGTGTGGGCATCTTGTGATAGAAATATGCAGGGTGTATGAGTTGGACTTAGAAGGATAGGCGCTGAGGAGCCAGATCACTCTGAAGGTGATTGAATCCAGAATCTTGAGCAATGCTCATTTTCATGGATTGAGGTGAAGCCCAAAAACACCAAATATATTAAGCTGAAGAGAGGAGAAGTAAGAGTTAAGGATATAAAAGCCATCATGACACTCAAACCTATCAAGCCTGAAGAAGAGGATCAGACTCTAGAAGATTTCGTGGTTAGGGAGCTAAAGAGGATTACCAAGCTTAAAGCAGATAAAGGAGATGAGGATGTAGCTGAGAAGAAGGGAAGTAAGAAGGAGGTCAAGAGAGACTCCAAGAAGGAAGTGAAGAAAGGGAGCTCAGCGAGCTCAGTTCCTGTAGCTGCCCCTGTTCCCAAAAAGACCAAATCTACTAAGGGAATTAAGGAAGAGAAGCCTCGTGAGCTGAATCTTGAAGAAAAGGAAGAAGAGAGGAAAGCAGAGGAAGAGCTAAGAGAGGAAATGCCTCTAAAGATATAGAAGAAGAGAAAGATTGATGAATCTCAGCTGGATGCAGTGACTACTGAAGGACAAGAAGTTATATCAGTTTATATACCTCAAGTAGGTCAGCCCAAGAAAAAGATGATGGTGAAGAAAGGAACTAGCGTAGTCTAGGATCTAGAGGGAGCTGAGAAAGTAAAAGTTGCTGAAGAAGAAAGAATCAGGAAAAGACAGGAGGATCTAGAAGCTAAGATAAGGAGAAAGGATGAAGAAGCAGCAGCAAGAGCTAAGGCTAATACTGAGAAAATTCTTCAATCAGCAGTAGCCAGTCTAGCTGAAAAAGAAGTTCCTGGAGTAGTAAAAGAGATGATAGGAGCTCTTGAAGAGATTGAGGATCAGGAAGAGCAGGAAGAAGATGAAGTAGTGGAAGTGCAAGCTGTTGAATTTAATGTGCTTGAATTAGGCCAGCAGGTCAGTTTGACTGTTGACGAAGCTAAAGAAGCAAGGAAGGAGAGGAAGAAAGGGTTGCTGAATAGGATGAAGATAGTTATTGATGAGGATGAAGGGTACTTGGAGGACAAGGAGGATGAAGAAGTTATAGTTGAGCGGGGAGCTCAGTTGACTGAGCAATCTCAGGCTCAGGTTAGTGAGTCCACTATTGAAGGTGCTAAAGAGAAAGAAGAGGAGAACCATGAACCATTCTTTTTCCCAAACCTTTCACTTGAAACACCACTCTCACCTACACCCATTTTTGCCCTCCCTTTACCTGAAACCCAAATACTATCCACATCTACCGCTGACCAATCAAACACCTCAAACTCTAACCAAACAGCTATCATTCCGTACCTTTCACCAATTGGATCTCCCGTGCGTGAACCATTACTTTTAGAAGGACCAGTTATTAGAGGTCCTCCAGTTATTAAGGAGATTCCATAACAACAACAACCTCAACAACCATAACCTCCACCTCAATTTAACCCCCAGGCTAATCTCTTGGGAGATATAAGGAGAATGGGAAGATCTAGATTTCCAAGACTTAGGATAGATGTTGAAATTGATGCAAAAATTGCAAAATCCTTGTTGTTTGAGGAGGTCCTGAGGAGACTTGTAAAGGCTGCTGAGCTAGTGTAAGGGTTTGTAGGTAGGAAAGCTAACTATCTGAAGATGGAAGTTACAGAGCTTAAAAAGAAGATGGAGAAAAATTTTGAAAGCAACTGCAGAGTTTTGAATGAGGAGAGAGAGTTCAGGAATTCCATGATAGACAAATTCAATCCCCTCTTGGATGCAATGCAGACAGTTCTGAGTGGCTACAACATTTTGAACAAGGAGAATGATGCAAATACTTCCAAATTTGACACAGTTATTGATGTTATCAATGCTCTAATTATAGTAGTCAAAGAAAGGAAACTCAAATATGCTAACTCAGATGAGAGGAGATATTTTAAAGGGAGTCAAGGGCTCAGAGGGAGAAGTGCTAAGAGCTTTCAAGAGGCTGAATATATTTGATGCTCTAAATAGTGATATTGTAATGCAGATGCTGAACAAGAACCTTTTCTCCATCAAAAACTTGGACAAATTCATGATCTAATCAAGCATGTTCATTCAGACATCATCAATGATGGTCAAGCAATTGATCAGATACATGAAGAAGTCACTACTCACATCAGAAGCACTCCCATGATAGAGCGAATCCTCAGAGAAAATAATCAAGCTAAGGCTCTGGCCAGTCTCACCTAGATATCCAAGGAAGGCCTTAATGCTCAATACCAGGTCAATCAATCATAATCTCATGCTCTGGTGGGTCTCTTCGCTTTTCTCAGAGAACATGATGCAATCTCACAAGAAATCTATGAGCTATTAGTGCAGAACTTTTCCAACAACATCTATGGTCAACTCAAGAATTTTGAAGCTTCTCTGAGCTCATTTGATCATCAAACCTAAGATATTTTAGATGCAATGGCAATGGGGTAGAAGGATCGCGAGAAGCATGAGTAAGAGGAGAGAGAGAGATCAGAGGGTAGCTGAATTTTCTTATAATTTATCCAAGGATCTAGAGCGCATTTAAAGGGAATATACTGAGATAAGAAAGAGGAAAGGAAAGGAAAGCGCGCTGCCCAAGGAAAAGAAACCAAGATAGGATTAGTAGGTTTATGAAGAGAGACGAGCTAATCTTGGAGGACCACCAATGCCTAAGTAGAATAGAATTGTTATAATCTTTAGAGCTGATTGTAAAACTTAGTATAAACTAACTTTTTGTTATCTGTACTCAAGTTATTTTTGAATGAAAAGATTACTTATTCTATTCTAAGTTAAGATCTTCTTAACTTATTATATTTTCTGCTGCATATATATGTGTTGACCTCTTTGCAGAAATATATCAGAAGTGTTGAAGAATGCTGAACTCAGAAGAGTTAAGGATTATGGAGGAGTTAGCATTCACTCTGAGCAAAATAAAGATGCTGAACAAAGACATATCAAGCATAAGTATAAGGTAACTCTGATCTAGATATCTTATTGATTTAACTCTAGCTCAGTTAATTGCCATTGATCAAAATGGGGGAGATTGTTGAACCAAGCATAAGTTTGACTGACTCATTGGTGCTTAAGTTTTGATCATAACAATTAAGTTCAGGTTGAGTTAATTAAATCAATAATGATGTTGAAATAAATAATCTATGGTTATATATGAGTTATTGAATTCGAGGGTAGAATGTCAATTCTCCGCTGACCTAGTTATGTAGTTTAACTCTGAGTGTTCTGGGTTGAGTATCTACTTTAGTCACTAGGCGCTTGATATTTAGATTTTGTTTCAGTTGTGCTTTATGATATGTTACTTCGCTGAGTTACTTTATGTCTGTCAAATGTACTGACTTTACAATTTAAGGAAAAATGGGATTTTGCTTTTAGTGTTGCTTTTTGTAGGACATTAATGAGACAAAGACAAAAGGAATTAATGCCTTGACAAGACTCAGTTTAATGAAGAAAATGACAAAGTCTTCCATATTCAAGCTGCAAAAAGTCATTTGCCAATTTGGACAGTTCTACAGAATCAACTACATAGTATCGCACGCTCTGTAACATGTCATATTACCCGGAATGTATGGGAAGAAGACACGTGGCAAGTTAGCGCAAGTTCTCTCTAACGGAAGATTGGCATCAAACGACAAAGGATTCGAATTGAAGCTCGTATTTCAATCAGTCTCTAACGGATTGATTTCTATCTCAAAACGGTGTGATTTTATCTCCTAATGAATTAATTTGAAGAAGCAACGGGTGAATAGACGAGCTGTCAATTTCATAAGATGCCAAAGCAAGTTCAATGGCTACTTTCTCAGTCCATCTATAAAGGAGTAAGAAGGCAAGTGTTAGAACTTGGTGATTACACCTGAATTTCTCAGAAGCTAAAACTCTGTCAATTTGCAAGCTTTAAAGAAGTTCAAGCAAGAAAGCAACTACTCAGCAAGAATCTGCTTTAGAATAAGAGAGAATAGAATAGATCATTGATTTGTAATATCTGATTATTGTAACTGGATCAACATTTTATAAGTTGAATCCAGCTCTTGTTTAGACTCTTATTGAGTTGCTGATAGAAGAGGGTATTCTACTCAGCGGGTGAGCGATTGCAGTTTGGAGGGTACTTACTATAATTGGGGAATTTGTGAAAGGCTTCTCCGCCTAGGGTAAAGGAGTTGAGATTAGTGGATTACAGCCAAGACACTCTCTTAGGACTGGATGTAAGCACAGGTTGCCGAACCAGTATAAAAATCTTTGTGTTCTTTACTTTGAAGTTTTTCCAGAATTTCTTAGAAGCTAAAACTCTGTCAATTTGCAATCTTTAAAGAAGTTCAAGCAAGAAAGCAACTACTCAGCAAGAATCTGCTTTAGAACTAGAGAGAATAGAATAGATAATTGATTTGTAATATCTGATTATTGTAACTGGATCAACATTTTATAAGTTAAATTCAGCTCTTGTTTAGACTCTTATTGAGTTGCTGATAGAAGAGGGTATTCTACTCAGCGGGTGAGCGATTGCAGTTTGGAGGGTACTTACTGTAATTGGGGAATTTGTGAAAGGCTTCTCCGCCTAGGATAAAGGAGTTGAGATTAGTGGATTAAAGCCAAGACACTCTCTTGGGACTGGATGTAAGCACATGTTGCCGAACCAGTATAAAAATCTTTGTGTTCTTTACTTTGAAGTTTTTCCAGAATATATCTCGACCAACTGACCCACTCAGCGGAGCTCATTATTATCGCGAAAAAGTTTATTAAGTTTTTTGAGTGAGTCATTCACCCCCCCCCTCTGACTCATTGAGTGTACGGATAGAGACTGAACCAGTAGACTGGCGTACCGATTTAAACTCGGTTTCCCGAAACCCTCCTGGCAACAAGCAAAAGCGTTGCTAAGGACCTAGAAAAGCGTTGCAATAGCCCCTGAAAACTAGACCTGTTCAATGAGAGGGTTAGGCCGGGAACGGGCCGGACTCAACCAGGCCTCATTAAAAATAGCTTTGCACAAACCCAACCCAGCCCATAGTAAAAATATGCAGGCTTGAGCCGGGCTAGACCAATATAACACACTCGACTCCCAGGCCCGGCCCAACCCGCCTATCATATAATTCATTATCCTACCCAGAAAAAAAAATTCTTCCATCAGCAATACAATTTGAAGCATAAAATAATTTGCAGTATCATAAATAAAGTTGCAGATGAGAGAAAAACCATAGATTTGAAAAGAAATACAACTTGGAAAGAAAAGAGGATGACAATTACAGAGATACCAACGATATTAGTAAATAATGGAACATAGCAAGCCTAACAAAGTGATGTTTGGGTCATACAACAAATAACAGTAAGAAAAGAAATAGATTAAAACTTGCAGATGTAGTCTTGGAGTGGGACAAATGAAGAGCAGTTTAAAATTGATCGGTTTATATATATATATATATATATATATATATATATATATATATATATATATATATATATATATATATATATATATATATATTTGGTTTTTATATAAAATTTAAGCCCATCCCAACATAACTTCGAGCTTTTACGGGTTTGGGACGGATCGAACTTTTAGTATAACATATTTGTCCAAGCTCAACCCATCGGAAGATGGGTTTGGGCCGGCTAGTTGAACAGGTCTAACCTAAATAATATATATTCTTTTCCAAAATCTATCTAGCAACATGCAGAAGCGTCGTAAAAGAACCAGAAAGCATTACAACAGCCACTAGAAATCAGAAATAATATATATTCTTCTAAAAATAAAAAATCGGTAAATCCACCAATTATACCGATTATACTGCGTACCATTGGCTTCATCGATATGAGGCCCGGTCTGATATTCATAACATTGCTTATAACACTAACACATGTTTAACAAACTTCTAACACATGTCTACTGGTTCAAAAATTTCAAAAATGTCACAGTGGATATCATCTTGAAGATAAAAAAAGAGACCAATAAAATATTCTAAAGCGGCATGTCAAAAAAATGAACGGTTTGAGAGATAAATGCAAAATAAGGCAAAGAAATTGAAAAAAATATGACCAATCACATATTAGAAGAAAATCTATATGTAATTTGTTTCCTCTTTTTGTGACATGTGGCTAGACCTGGGGATGGGCCTGGTTCGGGCCGGGCTCAATCGAGCCTAATTAAAAAATAAGTAGCTTAAGCCCGGTCCAACCCATAAAAAATAAAAGTCGGGCTCGGGCTAGGCCTTTATAAAATAATCAAATTCGAAGCCCGGCCCTCGAGCTTACCAATTAATATATATAATTAAAAAATTAAAATATTTTTTAATAAAAAATTATTATAATTAAATAATTGTAACCAAAATTCTAATATAAGTCATCAAATTGAGTTTTGAAGCTAAATTTTACAAGAAATTTTAAAAATTTCAATAATTATTACTAATATAAATAATAAATTTATATTTATTTAGTAGTTCGAGCCAGGCGGATCAGGTTTGGGTTTTAAAACTAAAACCAAGTCCATCTTATATTTTCTTTGGACCTCTTTAAGTTCAGGCCAGACTTAACTTCTAATTAATTTATCTAAATTCGACCCATAAAAATTGAATATGGACAGGCCGACGGATTAATGCTCAGCTAAAATTATTTTGTGTAATGAACTGCTTTTTTTAAGTGCCCCTAGATTTTAGGTTTTTAACTTATGGGCCAAGAACGATACTATATAATGTTGGGCCCAACATAATTGTTGTCCTAAATTTGTTAGCGCAACATAGCTAAACATAAGATTTTGAACTTTTAATTTTGTAAATACCATTATAAAAATTCTACTTCTCTTTTAGCTACCAATATTATTTCTTAATTACTGCATTTAACTTTTCAATTTTTATTTTATCTAAATACAAGAACCCTTATTGTAGTAATGCTCTCCCTCATAATTAATTTGATTATTTGTAACTTAAAACGACTATGTCTCACAAACCGTTAATTTTTTCGACACGAACCTTTAGAATATTTTATTCATCTTATTTTTATCTTTGAAACGAAATTCATATTGAATATTTTTTGAGAAAAAAAATTTATCACAGTCTTATACCAGTTTCACCACTTTTTTCGTAAATTCTTATATCTGGTATAAGAGTGGTATGGTGTCTTTATAGTGTCAGTTTTCCATTTATTTACAGGTAAATAACATAAAACATGAACAACATTGTTCTTTTTAAAGCAAAAAAATAAGGTTTTAAAAAGCGCTAGGCGCTAGTCGGGCGGCCGAGGTTTCGAACGCCTAGGCGGGATCTGGGCGGGGCCTGGACGGCGCCTAGGCGGATTTGTAAATTTTTTTTTTATAATTATTAATAGATAAAAGTATAAATTTAACTAAAAATAAATTATAACACAATAAGATTTTATAAAAAAATATGATTTAGTATATGAAAATATAAGTCTTAGTTAATTTTTACATAAAAACGCATCAACATTAAATTCAATTCCTTAAAAATAAATATCCTCATTAATTTTTTTGTGGTTTATAGCGTACTATTTCTCGATTTGATATTCAAAATGAAAATTGTATGGTGAGAATATTTTGTTGGACATTAGTTTTACCAACCGTGCTACATTTTTTGAATTGAAAAATTGAACTATAATTATTATATGTATCAGTATCTTAAAAATTGGGGGAAAATCGGACTAGGAGGTGCCCAGCAGAAAAAAATTGGACTAGGCGGTGCCTAGGCGGCAATATGTCGGTCCAGCGCCTGATAGCGCCCGAGGAATGAAAAGTCGCGCGGCGAGTCCTGAAATAGCGCCTAGGCGGGGCCTAGGCGGGAGTTTAAAAACACTGAAAAAAAGCTCTTAAACCTGGTATAAATGTAGTAAAAAACTGATAAGACTGCGAGAATTTTTTTTGCTCTAAAAATATTTACAATAGATATCGTTTTAAAGATAAAAATAAAATAAAAAAATATTTCAAATGTCCATGTCAAAAAAATAAACGGTTTGTGAGATATAATCGTTTTAAGCTTCAAAAATTATATTAAATATGAGATATAAAGTTGTTATAAAGATTATAGAGAAATATGATAAAGAGAAAAATAAAAACTTAAAAAAGAGAGTTAGGCATGTAGGATTAAAATCCTATGGATATAGTATTTCCCTGTATTTCCCAATTTGTTACTATGCTTTAAGAAATATAACGAACTAAGGAATTAGATAATTTCTAATCCAAGCTCTCAATTCTTTATTTGTTCAATTTCTACTTGACTTTTTATTTAATTAGATTAGTTTGAGTAAGGAAATACGGACTTCTGTTGGAAAGGAATTTGATATTGATATTGATGTTTTGATTACGAATGCTTCGAATTCAACTGAATTGAACTGAATTTATTTCAGTGTAAATTAATATGTATGTAATACTGAATTGAACTGAATTTATTTTAATATAAATTTATATATATAGTACTAAATTAAATTGAACTGAACTGAATATAAGTTAAAAATATCATTGCCTCAGTTTACATGAAGTTATACTTTTCACGAGAAATGAACTTCTCATGTACTTTTCGTAGCATATTCACCCTTCATCCAAATTTTGCATGCCAATTTTTTAATAATAAGAACTCATGAGCATGGTTTTCAGTATCGGGCTAGCTATCGAACCGATAAAGACAGTGGTTTATGGATTTAAGGTTCAACTGAATTAAATCGGTAGTCGAACCGGATTTTCTTAAAACATGTAAAAATACTAAATATTTTATATAATTTGATATTAAACATGTAATATAAGTTATACTCATATAAAAATTAATAATATTAAATAAAATATTCTATAATTTAAAGTTATATTTCAAATAAAAATAAAACACAAGATAATAACTAATATAATCTAATGAAAGAATTGAAACCGAATTCTATATTGTATAGATTGGATAAAAAAAGTTAATAAATTTGATTTATGATATATAAAAATTACGCATTAAAAGAATTAAAATTTATACACAATATGTAAAATAAAAAATTATATATCCATTTAATATAAATTTAATTAAAAAACTTAGAGTAACGTTATTTAAAAAATTTATATGTTACTTCGTTACGAAAAATATTTAAACCTATTATTGAAAGAAATATTTTAAATTTAATAAAATGTGTAGTATATGAAATAAAAAAATATTTATTATAGTTTTTTATAACAAAATATTATTAAAATAATTTAAAAAGTAACAATATATAATATAAAAGTATATAAGAAGAAAATGTTACCACTTGTGTGTGATAGCTCAGTTGGTAGAGCATGAATTGAAACATATGTTGGAGGTTTTGTGTTCAATTCTCACCACCAACAATTTTTAAAAAAACATGATTTAAGAGAACCGGAAACCGATCATCGGTTAAACCGGCCGGTCAGAAATCGACCGGTTCAACCGATCATTGACCGATTCTTGATTATGTCAAGAATTCAATCAAACCGAACCGGACCAGACACCGGTTCCGGTCAAACCCGGTCCGGTCCGGTTTTCAAAACCATGCTCATGAGGTTATAGTTGTTTCAACTTACGTACACATCATGTTAGGGTTGATGTCTCAGCCTAGTAGTTAGGACTGAATCTAAGACTCATACGTATCATGTTCAAACTATATTCAGGGTGAGTTTAGAATTTTCCTTTATAGTATTTAATAATATAAGTGCATTTACATAAATTATAAAAAGACGTACATGTTCTCTTCGCAATTTAGTTCCATTTATAGTATTAATTGAAAAAATATTTGAGGTTTTGTGTTCAATTCTCACCACCAATAATTTTAAAAAAAATGATTTAAGAGAACCGAAAGCCGATCATCGGTTAAACCGGCCGGTCAGAAATCAACCGGTTCAACCGATCATTGACTGATTCTTGACTATGTCAAGAATTCAATCAAACCGAACCGGACCAGACACCGGTTTCGGTCGAACCCGATCCGGTCTGGTTTTCAAAACCATGC
The DNA here is from genome assembly GCA_947683365.1 of Euphorbia pulcherrima. NCBI lineage: Eukaryota > Viridiplantae > Streptophyta > Magnoliopsida > Malpighiales > Euphorbiaceae > Euphorbia > Euphorbia pulcherrima. The sequence goes on along the minus strand of CANTUS010000001.1, from coordinate 17,339,399 downwards.
TCATGAGGTTATAGTTGTTTCAACTTACGTACACATCATGTTAGGGTTGATGTCTCAGCCTAGTAGTTAGGATTGAATCTAAGACTCATACGTATCATGTTCAAACTATATTCAGGGTGAGTTTAGAATTTTCCTTTATAGTATTTAATAATATAAGTGCATTTACTTAAATTATAAAAAGACGTACATGTTCTCTTCGCAATTTAGTTCCATTTATAGTATTAATTGAAAAAATATTTGAGTTTGGATACAAGAACCTCTTCTTTAGGACTATAATTTAATATAGTTCAGTGCAGTTTAGTTTAGTGCAGTGTAGTTCAGTTCAGCTATGCGTAGTTATAAATTTATACTGAAATAACTTCAGTTCAATTCAATTTAATTTAACTTTCAGAAGTTGAAAATAACATGGCCTAAATTTAGGCCGGTTGTTTTGAGCGACAGAAAGCTAGTAAATTTTTGTATTTTGAAATATGAAGACAAAGAGACGGCAGAATCTTCAATTATGTAAAATTTTCAAAGCAAAATTACAGAAAGAATGCATACAAATTAATGGCAACGATGACAGGTAATAAATCACAAATGCCAAAAATAAGCACATCTCCCAATCGTCACGGGTCTACTGCTTAATTACTGAAAGCGAAGTTATCCATGCAAATTAATTGATTAATGCAATTTTTGCATCTGTTAATTTGCTTGATTTTACTCGTTTATATTTAAACCCCTTTTACAACTAACAAGCAGCTGGAGTACTAATAATAAACGGCCAAAAAAATGAAACAAAATGGAGAATCCAACGCCCATTGGTGTGGAAATCAATGATTACTCTCTCAATTCTCCCCTATTAATCAATTTGAAGTCAAAATGATGAGGAGCATTTGAGCCCTCCAAGGTATGAATTTTGTTTCAATTAGGTTTCCCTGTTTTAAAATTTAGGTTTCTATATTCATTTATGCATCAAACTTGAGTTCACTTTGAATTTTGATGCATCAAGTTTAGATATTTTTTAACAGGGGTTTAGAAAATTCCAACTTGATATTTTGCTCCAATTAATTTTTCCACATAATGGAAAATGATGGTTAGAACAGTGCAGTGTCCATATGTGTGGTGTTCTTGACTCCCCACTTATTATCACTAATAGCCTTTAATTTACTAGTCAATCCAAAGTTTGCTACTTTTCTCATCAACCAAACAGCTTTCCCACGTATTTTTTCCCCACTAGTAGCAAGTGAAATTCAACGGCCAAAGCAGAAGCATACAAATCATTGAGCAGCAATGGAGGAGGGAGATGTCTACACAAAAGATGGGACTGTTGACTTCAAAGGCAACCCTGCTAATAAAAATGAAACTGGAACTTGGAGGGCTTGCCCCTTTATTATAGGTAATTTTTCAATGTAATTTCTTCAATATGTTGATGTAAATAGATGTCATATATGGGTATTGATTAATTATCTTTGGGATTGATCATGAACAGGAAATGAATGTTGTGAAAGATTAGCATACTATGGGATGAGTTCCAATCTGGTCCTATACTTCAAGGATGTACTCAACCAGTCAAATGCCACTGCTAGTAAAAACAACTCTGATTGGAGTGGCACGTCCTATACCACACCCTTGATCGGAGCATTCCTTGCCGATTCCTATTTGGGACGATACTGGACTATCGCCATCTTCTCCATGATTTATGTCGTTGTAAGTTCAAGAACTAAATCGCCATTTTTCTATTTACATATGCATCTATTAGACTGCATTTATATTAGCTAATATATGGTACTGATTAACATAGGGGATGACTTTATTAGCATTATCAGCATCAATTCCAGGTCTAAAACCAAGATGTTATGCAAAAGATGACTGTGACCCTACAAAAACTCAAAGTGCAGCATGCTTTATAGCACTCTACCTTATAGCTCTAGGAACGGGCGGGATCAAGCCATGTGTCTCATCCTACGGTGCAGATCAATTCGATGACACCGATGAGACAGAGAAGCGACACAAAGGTTCTTTCTTTAACTGGTTTTACTTCTCCATCAATGTGGGAGCTCTTATAGCTTCTTCAGTCCTTGTTTATGTCCAAATGAACTGGAGTTGGGGTTGGGGTTTCGGTATTCCCGCAATCGCGATGGCAATAGCCGTTGTTAGTTTCTTTTCGGGTACTCGTCTATACAGGAATCAGAAGCCAGGTGGCAGCCCTCTTACCCGTCTCTGCCAGGTCATCATAGCATCCATAAGGAAATACAAACTCGAATTGCCAACCGATAAGTCTCTCTTTTACGAGGTTACTAATCACACTGAATCCAACATCATAGGCAGCCGCAAAATCGAGCATACCAAAGGCTTGAAATTTTTCGACAAGGCAGCAATTATTACAGAAACCGATAACATCAAGGAAAAACCAAATCCGTGGAGACTATGTACTGTAACTCAAGTCGAAGAGCTTAAATCAATTGCTCGTTTACTCCCAATAGGGGCAAGTGGGATAATTTTCGCTGCGGTATATAGCCAAATGGGCAATCTTTTTGTACTACAAGGCGATTCAATGAATAAACATGTCGGGAATTCGAAATTCGAGATTCCATCAGCGTCTCTTTCGGTTTTCGATACTCTCAGTGTGTTAATCTGGGTTCCTATTTACGGCCGAATTATTGTACCTTTGGCTAGAAAGTTTACGGGGCATCCGAAAGGGTTGACTCAGCTTCAAAGGATGGGCATTGGCCTTGTTATATCTATATTTTCCATGTTATGTGCTGCGGTTTTAGAAATGGTAAGGCTCAGAATGGTAAGAAGAAACAACTATTATGAACTTCCGGAAGTGCCCTTGTCAGTGTTTTGGCAAGCTCCACAGTATTTTCTTATTGGATGTGCGGAAGTTTTTACGTTTATTGGACAGCTCGAGTTTTTCTATCAGGAAGCGCCCGATGCTACGAGAAGTTTGTGTTCGGCTTTGTCGCTTATTACTGTTGCGCTGGGGAATTACTTGAGTTCGCTTTTGATAACAATTGTTACGAGTATTACAACGAAGCATGGGAAACCTGGTTGGATACCGAAGAATTTAAACTATGGTCATATTGATTATTTTTTCTGGGTATTGGCTGTGATGAGTTTGGCGAATTTGGGAGTGTTCTTGTTTATTTCGAAATGGTATACTTACAAAACTTCGGTAGGAACTCTTCGTTGACCGACATGCTCGTTCGGATTTGTTGTTTGATGTTTCTGTTGAATAAACTATGTATATACTATATACTATAGTATTTCATTTGTTGTTACCAGAATTGTACTTTGAGTTGGGTGTTCTAAACAATATCTGTACCAAAAAAACTGATTATTTAGTTTTCAAAGAATGTATTGTCAAATTGAAATTAAAATCATTTGATATTGGGCCATTCATAAGTAGGCCTCCAAACTTAATATGCATATGTTAATTGTTATACACATACAAATACTATTATTTTCATATAGTATTTCAGATTGTTAGTTTTTTTTAATTTATATTGTCAATCCGAGTATTTGTTGATGTTTTGGGATCCTAGCCGGGGTGGTTCTCAAGACATGAACAGTTCGAAGGGTAAGACTAGGTTGTCGGCGCAGTCTCTCTAATGTTTAAGTTAGAAATTTTTCTGTGATTAAATGGGTATGGAGCTATGAAGCACGGAAACTCGGGTGACATGCCGTTTCAGCTTATTTGAAACGTAAACTCCTACGAGACGTTTCCGGGCAGTTTCTGCAATTAAAGAAAGTTAGAAACTCATTTCTTCATATTCCGGAAACCGTTTCCTAGAAATTTCTTCAACTTTATGACTCAATTTTGGTTCATTCTAAAACTAAACTTCCTATGCATTTATTGTGTAAGTCTCTAAATATATATATTATTTCCGAATTAGAATTTTTTAAATGTTAGGTGTCCTTAATGACATGAATATGATATGATATGTGTCTATTTATAAGTATTTACGATAACATTATTTTATAACTAATAAATATATTTTAAGTATAGAGTATTTTAGTATTTCATTATTTTATAGAAGATTCAAATTATATTCATGGAAATTTTATATTTTTTATATTTATACATATACCCCTATATTTTTATTATTTACATATTTTTCTATAGTTTTTGAACCTCTATTTTTTAGAAATGGTGTTTTCCAATTTTCGTTTCTGTCTCGGTTTCCGTGCTTCATAGGAATGGAGAGAGAACACAATGATTAGTTGATTACCTCAATGGGTAATGTTATTTTTATAGGGAAAGACAATAGGGAGGGTACCCGCCTGGCTGACGTGGCGCAAGGAGGAAGGGGAGTTTGCTTTGATTGTATTTGGCCATTTCCAGCGATGAGATGTCGTTTGGGCCCTGTGAATGGTGGGCCTTAAAGGAGGGCTATATTGGGAAATTATCATGATTAATTATACCTTATTAAAATATTTACAAATTTATAATTAAGTCACACTAATTATATATATACATTTCTTTCAAATCTATTTACAAACCATGTCTTCCACTTCTTTCTCTCATTTTTCTTTTGATTTCTTTTCTTATTTTTCATTTATCTGTCAAACCATTTATTTATTTGACATGTTGCTTTAAAGTTTTTTATTCATCTTATATTTCCCTTTGAAAAGATATTCACTGTGACATTTTTGAAATTTTTTATTCAATGTTTATCTAGTAGATATCTAGTAGATTATTATTAAATATCTAAATAATATTTTATGAAATCTAATTACATCTAAATCATCATATACTCATCTATTAAGATATATAATAGATGAATATATGATGATTCCATAAATTATAAATAGATCTGTATCTTTTTTATGATGATTATATTATAAAATATACTCCTTCCATTTTCAAAAGTTTGACTTTTTGTTTTTTTTATTTTTCTAAAAGTTTGACGTTTTAGAATTTCAATGCATTTTTTATCATATTTTTCCAAATTTATCCTTGTATTAATTAGGAGTGAGATAATTGATTATGAGTAGTAATTAAGAAGAATGAGAATTTTTAAGGATAAATTAGTCATTTTAACGGTGTAATAAATATTTCATTGATTTTGATGATTCAGCTAGAGTGTCAAACTTTTGGAAATGGAGGGAGTAGCATCTAGTATATATCTTGTAAATATCGAGTAGATCTATATAGATATCTAGTGGATCTTAACTTTAACGGTTTTTATGGAATCTAATGACATCCAATACAAATTTAATAAATATATAATATGTGTATATAATGATTTCATAAATTAGAAATAGATCAGTATCTTTTTTACGATGAATTTTATAAAATATAACATCTATCAGATACCTAGTAGACATCTAGTACATTTGTATCATTTTCAAAAATTTATTAGATATTTGTTATAGATATGTTTTGTTGGAAATTTTGCTCTTTAAACTTAGTTACGGAGTTGCTTCCGGAGTCGCAGGTTAATAGGCAACGCTTTTCTGATAAGAAATAGTTGCAGAAACTTAGAAACTGGATTAGAGGCAACACTTCTGGAGGCAACACTTTCAGAAGCAAACTGATCCGGAATGACCCGGAGGCAAACTGGATGAGAGGCAACTCTTTTTAGAAACTGTTGCAGTAGCTTTGAAACTGGACCAAAGGCAACGCTTTATTATTTAGAACCGATTGCAGTAGCTCGGATGCATAACTTAGGCAACGCTTTACTTAGATGAGGCAACACTATCTGCTGAAATTGAAAATGATTCAGAATCTGTTGCAGTAGATCCGGAAGTACAACTTAGGCAACGGTTTACTCAGATGAGGCAACACTTTCTGCTAAAATTGAAAATGATCTTCCTATGGTGTAAATAACGATCTTAATTACTTGGAACATCACTGAATCAACAAGAACAAATTCTTAAGTGTTAGGATGAGTTGAGTCGAGTAGGAGACTCTGTCCTTAAGGAATACTTTGTAGTTCCTTCCAGGATTAAACAACTCCTTTAAACTCGATTTGAGTTTGGGTACATGAATCAGAAATTCTTATCATATCCAGAAATTTTGGGTGAAAGAGAAGTATAAAATTCAATTCTCTCTTCAAATGGAAAAACCCACCAACCATATTATAGGTAATAAAATAATTGTTATAAAACAATAAGTATGATGTCTTAAAAACCATAACCGACGGTAGTTACAAAAAATTAATCAAATATAGCCGTTGGAGAATTAAAGTCACTTAAAACTCACTTTTATGAAGGAAATAAAGTTTGTAACTTCCACCATAAACTATTTTGACCACAAGATATTTTACTCAACAAAAAATATCATAAAATATTCTTTTGAAAGTAACATAATATAATCATTTTTCCAACAATCCCCCACAACTTTCAAAAGAAGTTTAAATAAAAAGAATTTTCTTAATATCTCGAGTTTGACATATAATGCATGGAACTGGTGTCTTATGGACTATGAACCAAAACTTGATAGATAGAATATCACTTACAGAATATTTGGTGAAACATACAGTTTGTATGAGCCAAATAAGCACTATTGTAAGATAGGGATTTTACCATATCGCATTATACCAAGTACATTTTTGTTCATCGCGGTTTTGTGCGAATAAGCTGTGCACGTGCCTGATCTTTGATGAGTGCTCTAGAGATAGCACCAAAATTATATCTCATAGAAGAGGCCCCACTTCACACTCACATAGGTGATATCATCAAGCATATATCGCACTTTATACACCACTCATAAGAGCTATGAAATCTCATTAAGAGTCCTTTTGACTCAACCTCTCAAGATATGCAATATAGGACTTTTCTCACATCTAGGATTGGGACAATATTTTATAGTGCTAGCAGAACTAATGAAAGGCTTGTTAGTACCCATATGAACCTATTCCGTGGCATCTCCACTCATGTAGGTTGGGTTCCCACCCTTTATTAATTTCAAATTGGCTTAAGTCCCATCCTCTAGGATGTATCAAAATAAATTTCTTTTTCAAGAATTTATTTCCCAAAAATTAGTCAGATGATTTGATCAGAATCACTCTAGACTTAAATGGATAAAATTCCATCTCAATAATATGTCTCAAATGTATACGTTTTATTTTTGCCATTATAGGTCTTATTTCTCAATATATATTGCAATTTTGCAATCTCAATGTATATACATTAAATATGTTAAAACAAATCTTACTAAGGAGGTGTTTCCAACCACTTAGTCTCATTATATTCCAACTCTCAAGCAACTAACTCTTAACATAGCTTACTTAGTTGGTTTTTATGTTATTGTTCTACCACCAAATGTGAGAACATAACCACTAATGAAATTATTCCCATATGAATTAAAAATTCACTCGATGTTATTGTTCCCCTCAAGAACAATGGGAAATTCACTAATGAATTTCTTCTCATATGAATCAAAGATTCACTCAACATCATTGTTCCTCTCAAGAACAATGGGAAATTCATTATATAGAATACCATATTTAATGGTTCCTCTCAAATAATTCTTAAGCCTTAATATGGCTTCTCTATAACCATTGATTAGATTATGTGTATACTTGCTCACATAGCATATGCTATGTCTCAATATGTGAAACTCATCAAGTACAAATGCATACTTGGATTTAGCCATTAGATCATCATTATCTTCATCCTATTAAGTATTGAAATCATAAGGGATACTCACATGATTTACATCATAAAACTGAAACTTCTCAAGAAGTTTCTCAACATAGTGTTCTTGTGTTAACAAGACACTCTCATTCATCCTTATGATTTTCATACCCAATATCACATTGGCTTCTCTTATGTCTTTCATGACAAATATTGATAACAAGATTATCTTTATTCTATTGACAAAATCAATACTCGGAATAAAGATAGTCATACCATGCACATATAATCACACATATACCATTAGTCACTTTATTATATACACATATATCCACCTCAAAAGATCAAACTTATCAACTCATTATTTAGGTGCTTGTCAATAAGACACACAAGAACTTAATCACCTTAATTTCCATCCATGTCCAGGCTCTACACACCATATATAAAAAAAACTTTTATTTTAAAAGGCAACTTTAACACTCATGTGGTGAACTCAATTGTAAAAGAAGCTATAGCAAAAATATAGAAGAAACATATTTATCGGAGCACAAAACCAAAGATTTTCTTGTAGAAAATGAACACCACTTATAACCAACGGATTTAGCTTCGGAGGATCATAAGGTAAAACACAAGTTCTATATTCCAAAGAATAGAAACAAACTCAAAATAAAAAGCTTCTTGCAAACACTTTGATTCGGAAGATGAAATAGCTCTATCAAAATAATGGTTCATTTTCAATCAAACACTTATAAAAATTTCACCAAAACTTTCTTTTTAAAGTTCTCTTGCCTTTCCTCAAATCATCATTTTTCAAACTCAATTTGAAAAATAGATGCAACTGGGTCAACATCCGGAATAATACTTAAAAATGAAAATCTCTTTAGTCTTCATTGAAAACATTCACAAAGAATTTGTGTTCTTTATCTCAAAGATATTATTTCCAAGCATATCACTATGTTCAACATAACTTATGAACATACCAACATAAAGTTTGAACATATTTCTCTTTTCATAAAGGTTCAAGAATAATAACCTTAATAAGACAACCCCACACTTTTGAATATTTCAAATTAGGATGATAATCCTCATATTTCTCATATGGTGTCTGTTAGTATTTTTAGTATAATTGGATCAACTAGTTTGACCAATGCAATCGTGACATCTCATCGAACAAGTTGGGAGAGTGCAAAGTACACGCTTGTTCGAGTTCTCATCGAACAACTGGTTAACATTGCATTCATCATCTCTTTTAGAGTACGATTTTTGCGTTCAGTTACACCGTTTGATTGTTGAGAGTAAGGTGGTGTTACTTCATGAATAATTCCATTTTAGAGCAAAACTTGCCAAATGCTACAATGTATTCTCCACCACCATCACTTCTAACCTTCTTAATTTTCTTATTAAGTTGGTTTTCTACTTCTTGCTTGTAGAGTACAAATTTCTCTAGAGCTTCATCTTTTCTTTTAAGCAAATACACGTAACAATATTTTGTGCTATCATCTATGAAGGTAATAAAATATTTATTGTCTCCTCTTGATTGAACGTATTTCAAGTCACAAATACTAGTATGTATTTGACCGAGTAATTCTGAATTTCTTTCAACGGATTGAAATGAAGATCTTGTTAATTTTATCTTAACACAAGTTTCACATTTATGTGATTTATCGATATGAAATATAGGTAGATGATTCAACTTAATTAAACGTCATAACGTATCAAAATTAACGTGTCCAAGTCTACTATGCTATAAATTAGAAGACTCAATCATATAAGCAATGACGTTATTCTTATTAATAGAATTTTTCTTATAAGAGATACAATTGAATTTGAACATTCCATTACATTCATATCCCTTTCCCACATACATGCCTCCATTATACAAAATATATTTCTGAGATTCAAATACCATCTTGAAGCCGTGTGCACTCAATAGGCTCCCAGAAACTAGATTCTTCTTCATGTCAAGTACATACAAGACATTTTGCAGTTTTACTTCTTTGCTGAAAGTCATTTTCAGAATCACCGTTCCATATCCTTTGACATTAGAAGTAGCAGAATTTCCCATGAAGAGCTTCTCCCCATTTTCAATAAAAGTAAGTTTAAGAAAAGACTCTTTGTCACAACATATGTGACGAGTAGCACTAGTGTCAAGCCACAACTCCGTTAAGTTTGAGTCAGTCATATTGATCTCAGAAATTACACATACGTTGATGTCATATACATCTTTTGTAATTTCCTTCATAACATTTACCTCAATGTTATTGACCATTTTTGTCAATTTACAAACAAATGATTTTTGTCTCATCTTTTTGTAATTTAAGCATTTTCCATTTAACATTTGTCTCTTGGATATGCTTCCGTTTTATCCAATTTTGAATTTTCGTTTAACATGTTGTTTGCCCTTTTTGGAGTCTCTAATGACCTCCACCACGTTAGGTTTCACCAAAACTTGATAAGCAATAGAAATTTTTTTATTTAAGGAATCCTATAATTATTTTGCAATACGTTTAATATTACACACCTTATATAGGTCAAGGACTAAGTCATTCAAGATATGATTTTCTCAAAGAAAATCCATCTGAGTCCAACCATGCATAAATAATTGAAAAGAACCATTAACCACTCCAACATGAGAGTCATCTTTAAATATATTATGGTGTCTCATGTTTGTCAAATAGAAAAATATTTTATATTGCTAAACTTTAAAATTTGATCCACAAAATTTCTCCGATCTTTTAAGAGTTGAAATAAGATATAATCCCAAAGCAACCTCATGATCATTAGGCATAACAATCGTTAAACTCAAAAGTTTATTTTCATTAGGTCCCGTACCAATAGGACCAATTTGTCCATTTTGGCTATTCTGGCCTGGAACCGTTTTAGAACCATTACCTCCAGTCGGTAAAAAAATTCCATAAGTTTCTCAATTCACATTCTAAAGTACTACAGAGTAAGTCAGAAACTTGTAACGAGAAAAACCAAGAATAAGGAAGAAAGAGATTTTTTTTTATGAAAAACAATTTACTGTTTTTATATGAACAATGTTTTGTTCTAAAAACAAAACAGTCTTCAAGAAATCCAATGTAACCTGCACTTAAATCTCAAAAAAAAATATAGACATAATTGTCTTAAGATTGTTAGTAGCGGTATTGAATAAAATAAACAATACTATATTTCATTGAGAATAAGTACATACTATAATATGATTCTCAAAGATATAGAAATGCAACAATTATAATAGAAAACACTTAAACCTTTTACCGAAGACGAAGCTTATTACGGAGGCCTAAAACTCGGTTTCCTTAAGATAATTATTCGCCTGCTACCGGTGAATTTATCTCCCAGGATACAACTGCAATCTTTAGTCAAACTTTAACCGTGTGAAGAGCAATTCACAAAAATCTAAATCTAAGTAGCCTTCTTGTAAAAGGAATGAAAGCTTTGAGAGATATTTATAGTATGAAAATAGAAAATAAATCACAAAGTAAACAAACGCAAATACCAACTGGATTTTTTCAAGAGTAAAAGAGTGAAGGAAAACTGTAACTAGAAGGCATATAAGAGTAGGGTATTTATAGGGTATATGGTATTAACATGGCTTAATGAGGTTTAAAAGATATTAACTTTTGTAACCACAAATTTATGGTGAATGTTATGAAAAATATCATTGATTAAGGGATTAAACACCCATTAATCTAAATAAAAATCGGGTGAAAAAAAAATATTAGATGGCAATATTTTTTCTGTACCGAATCACCGATTTAGCGCGTCTAAATTTGACAGATGTTCAAACTTTAAACTTCAATTTCCCATTCACCGTTAATCCATTTTAGGCATATAATATAGGGTAAATTTCAAAAACATACCATGTGGTTTTGGCCATTTTCAAAAAGATGATCATTAAAAAATATTATTTCCAAATTAGGACTGTGGTTTCAAAAGTTAGCAAATAAATGACAAAAAGATCCTCAATTTGAAATTATGTCACGAAAAAGGGTAATCTTGTTCATTTTGAACTGAAATTTTGTAGATTGGTTAATAAAAATATAATACACCTTAGTGATAAATGTTGTATTTTTTTTGGATGTTTAAGTTTTTTTTAATTAAAAGGCGATAATAATTTTGAAAAATCATAACAAAATGAAAAATCTCCGAAATTTATTCAAATCTTTGTATATAATTCATAAATAATATGTTTAAATTATAGGAATGTTGAATTAATTAAAATACCATGTATAACTTTAGAAAAGAGACATTTTATAAATTTTTTCCTTTATTTGCTAACTTTTGAAAACGTAGTCCTCGTTTCGAAAATAAAAATTTTATGATCCTCTTTTTGAAAATGGTCCAAACCACATAGTATGTTTTTGAAATTTACCCTATAATATATCGTTAGAAAGCTCTCGAAGCGTAGAATACAATGACATATTTTGTATTATTCAAACCATAGCTTTTTCATATTATAATTAAGCCTAGAGTTTATAATGCACATCATTATCACTTATGTCATATTTCCAGCAATCCCCCACACGAATGAAAATTGAAAACAACAAGGACATTTTTTCAAAATTCAAAGGGTAAAAATGCTCTTTGAACCTTCCCCTGTGAAAGTATATTTACTTTACTGGCTAACTAGTAGACGCGGTGTCTTTGAACTATTCTGCCGTTTGTGTAAACGATGATATACCCCACACAAATACAACCACATCACGGTTTTTGGTTCTCATGGTTATGTTCGTTATGGTCTTGAACATCTCCTGGTTCTGCAAGAGTTTTAGACTACTATGCTCCAATAATATCATTTGAAGCGACCCCACTTCACTCTTGCATAGGTGATCTCTTTTGCTCAATCGTTGATGCACAAAGGATCTTTAAAAGCATGCAGCTTAACCTTAACCCATTTTATCACTATTTACATCACAGGAATGGACACGGGGTTACCCCCACAATGACCACACAAGGTCTATGCAAGTAGGTTGTCCCATTGAACCAAGATCTTGGGATCTCCAGTCAAACATGGTTGGGTTTTCCTTCACATAACACCTTAATTATTCATGGGCTTAGATGTCTTTTCAACTTGATCTCGGTTTAGCCCTTTGGTTAGCGGATCCGCAATGTTATCCTTTGATCCTACAATATCAATATATCGACGATGCATGTGTCTCGACTTACCATTATACATTACATTTTGTCCTCTTTTAATCGTTGCTTGATTATCTCAATGTACATAAATTGCGGGCACATGCTTAGGCCATTCTAAAATATCCTCTAAGAAGTTACGTAGCCATTTGTCTTGTAACGGTCCAAAATTTTAAACTAAATTTTAATGAGATATAAAGGTATAAAATAATATGGGGATATTATGAATTTCTATATTTTTAACTTTTGTCTTTTATGTCATTAGATAAGAAATAAGAGTTAATTAAGTTAGAAGGATGAGATAGGAGTTTAGTAAATTGACTAATGGCAAATGAGTAATACGGCAACCTATGTATATTTGTGAAATCTATCAAACTCTAGCAGATTTTATCGTGCTCTTCATTTTTCCTTTCTCTGATTCTTCATTACATCCTTATTCACCATCTTCCCCATATGCTCCATGACCACCTATCTTCAGTTTCTTTAAATCAAATATCAATTTCTTATTAGAAATTGGTAAGTATGCCTTCTCTACTCATCAATTCGGCCATTATTAGAGAAAGAAGAGAGATTTTATAAAGTTAGGGTTCTTAAGGTAAGTAGATAAATTGATAAAAAAAATAGAATACTATTTGTTGAATTCATGAAAGTTTAAGCATATTTAAGGTATTAGAAAGCTTATTTATGTTATATTTTGATAGAATTATTATATGGCTATTGTAGAGGAAGCTAATACTAGCAAAGGACAATGGAAAGAGGTGGAAGAGAACTAGAAAGAGCTTAGAAAAGGTCTGTGTCTCTAATTTCGATTTCTCGGTTTTTTTTTGGAAAATTTCCAGATTTTTCCCATGTTTTGTTTTGATGTTTTCTCTTGTTATATAAATCCGATTTGAATGATTCTTGATTCTATTGATATTTACAAAAACTAAGGAATATATTTTTAGAAGAAACGTTACTGAATTTTGCTTGTTTTCAATGTGAAATTTTTGTTTGAAGTTGAGTCATAAAATCTGTTTTCGGAAAATCTCAGCCTTGTACACTGTTTAGTATTTTGATCATAACTTTGGTTATACAATTTGGACTTCTGTGATTTTGGGGGAGTTGAAAATCTGAGACATGTGGCTAATTATGTTTAGAAGAAACTTTTTCGATTTGATGATGTTTTAGTGGAGAAAAATTCAGGCGAATTCAGGTCACGAACTCTGGAAATTTTTGCAAATATGGATGTTGATTTTTACTGTGTTTCAATTGAAGTATGATGTTTTTGAATAAGGATTTGAGTGCCTTGATTACGAAGATATGTTGTATTATGTTTGATGGTTTATACTGGAACTTTCAAGATGTTAATTTGATTTATTGCCCTTATTAAACGAGTAGAAAATGAATCCGGGGTAGATTGGCACCAATAAAGGGAGGTACAGTACTATACAAACAATTGGAGCTTTGTCTCCAGGGCTTTGTGCCAATATTTGATACTGAAATTGACCATAATTACTATTATTAGGAGCTTCGGCTTCAGGCTTTGTGCCGACATTAGGAGCTTCGGCTTCGGGCTTTGTGCCGACCCCTATCCAATATTGTAATCGCTGCTTAGTTTACTTTGAGCAATTGATATTTAATCTGTTACTGATTAAAGTAAATTGTAAGACAAATTTTTATTTGTTAAAACGTGTGTATTTGAATTTTGTTCATTTGATTTTAAAATATGCTTTAATGATATAAGTAAAAGTGTATTTTGTGTTATAATATTTATGAAATTAAAATTACTGTACACCATTAAGCGTATTGCTTAACATGTAGTTTATTTTGCTACACGTAGGTATTGAAGATTGTAGATAGCCGGACCAAAGTGGAGTAGTTCGATAGATAAGTGCAAGACAAGAGAGCTTTTTGAGTTTGTTTAAATTTTGTTATATTTTGCAGTTTGTATATAATGGCATGTACAAAGTAGTATAGATAGTATGACTTGTATTTTGGGGATTTTGGATTAATGTTTTGGAGTTTTGCATATTACACTTTATGTTATGTAAATTAAGGTTTTGATTAGAAGTTTACTTAAGTTATTAGATTCTAAGTATTATGTCTTGTACAATATATTAAGTTAAGTATCGAAAACAGGTGTTTATTTATTATTGTAGCATTTCCTAAATAATTTTTACTTAGGGGGTGTTACACGGCTTCTTCTCTCATTTTATCATAGGCTACAAACTCAGCTTCCTTTGTCAAACGAGTTATAATCGTTTACTTTGAGGATTTCCAAGACACTGCTCCTCCTCCTAGAGTGAACATGTGTAACGAACCGAAATTCTAAAAATTTACTTATAATAAATTACTATGGTGTTAAAATATCATGAAAATTATTTTTGTAGTTATTATTATTGTTATTGTATATAAGACATGAGGAAATAAGAATTAATTAAGTAAGAGGGATGAATTGAGCATTTAATTAATTGTTAAAGGGCATTATTGGAAATTAAAAAAAAAAGAAATATAATACATGTATCCAGCCTCCCTTCTTCTCCATCATTTTCTTCATTTCCTTCTCCTCCATTTCTTCCTAAACCTTATCAAATTTTCCATAATCTAAAAACTTCCGATTTCTTCGATTCAATTTTAAATTCTTATTAGAAATCGATCATAAAGCCCTCTATCATCATCAATTTCAGTAAATTGAGGTTAGAAGAAGAGGATTTCAGATTTTAAAATTCGGATGAATAGTAATCCGAATTTGAGGTGAGTGATTTTTGGTGAAATTAAAGCTTAATTAGTAGAATTCATGATAGATTATGCATATTTATGGTATTAGGAAGTTTATTTATATAATATCTTGATAGAATTATATATAGGTGTTGTAGAGAAAGCTAGCGCAAGTAAATCAAAGGCAAAAGAGGTAGAAGAGAGCTAGAAAGAGCATAGAAAAAGGTTTGTGTCTCAAATTTCGATTTCTCGGTTTTCCGGAAAAATTTCCATATTTGTATCCCTATTTTGTTTTAATGTTTTATCTTCTAATATAAATTCGATTTGAATGATTCTTGATTCTATTGATATCTACAGAAAGTAAGGAATATATGTTCAGAAGGAACCTTGTTGAATTTCGTTCGTTTTCAATGTGAAATTTTCGTTTGAAGTTGAGTTATGAAATCTGTTTTTTGGAAAATCTCAGCTTTGTACACTGTTTAGTATTTTGATCATAACTTTGGTTATACAATTTGGATTTCCGTGATTCTAGTGGTTTTGAAAAGCTGAGACATGTGGCTAATTATGTTTAGAAGAAAGTTCTTCGATTGGATGATGTTTTAATAGTGAAAAATGCAGGGAAAGTCAGGTTATGAAACCTGGAAAAATTTTGGAAAGTATGAATATTGATTTTATTGAGTTTTAATTAAAGTTTGATGCTTAAAAATTTGGGATTTGGATTTCTTAATTACTGACGTTATGTTGAATTATAATTGATGGTTTATACTGGAATTTTTAAGATGTTACTTTAATTTATTGCCCTTATTAAACGAGTAGAATACGGGGTCAGGGTAGATTAGCGCCAATAAAGGGGGGTACAATACTATACAAACAATTGAAGCTTTGGCTTCGGGCTTTGACCGATATTATGATATATATATATATATATATATATATATATATATATATATATATATATATATATATATATATATATATATATATATATATATATATATATATATATATATATTGATATTGAAGCTTCGGCTTCGGGCTTGACCGATATATTGATTTTAAAGCTTCGGCTTCGGGCTTGACCAATATATTGATTTTGAAGCTTTGGCTTCGGGCTTGTCCGCTCCCGTATCCATTTTACCGTTATTCAGGACTTGTTTACTTAGGGCAATATGTGGTTAAAGTTTTTGAAAAAATTGGATACAAATTTGATTGTACTTTGAAAGGATTACTATATAAGTTTTGTGATTTGGTTCCATAAAGTTGGTTAATTTATTTTTGACTTATAAATATACTTTGTTTCTATTTTAAAAATGTTCAAAGTTATTGTATTTCTTTTATGGACACCACTAAGCAAATTGCTTAGCGTGTAGTTTTTTTTCTACACGTAGGTGGAGAACTTGTAGATAGCTTGGACCAAAGTGGAATAAGTGGATCAGCTTGAAGAGCAAATAAGGAAGGACTCGAGGTGGATTTGTAATTTAATGTAATATTATGGTTTGTAGAATAATGGCATGTACTAGATAGTGTGAGAAATATAAAGTGGTATTGAGAAATATTTAGAGAATAATTAGCATTGAGAAATAATTTGGAGTCTCAAACATTATATTTGTATTTGTACATAGTAAATCTATAAGTATTGAACTTCATATAATGGAGTAGAGTTGTTTATTGGGTGTTTATAGTTATTGTGGCACTCCCAATAAGGGGGGTGTTACATTTATTAGTACCAGAGCGAGGTTTAGGCGATTCTAGGACTAGTATGTACATGCCATTTAGGATATAAATATGATTTGTTAGTTGTTGATCCACTTTGGTCTAATTTTCAGGAATAAGAATGGCTAGTAGTAGTCACAGTCAGAATAAGGAAGAGGATGCTGAGAGTACGGTCCGTATTAGACAAGGGGATGAACGAAGACATGAACCACCACTAGTTCATGGCTTTTCCGAATAACCTACTCCAGCATAAGCTGCTTTACTTCAGCATATGACTACTGAAGTAATCACACAAGTACTATAAAATATACAAATCCCTTAAGTTCCTGTAGTACCTCACATTGAAAGAAGAGAGGAGAGAACTCCTCTTGAAAGAATCAAGAAGCTTCCGGCTAATGACTTCAAAGGGGACACAGTGAATCCTGTAATTGCATAAGATTGGCTTGATCATACTAAATGGTGTATAACTAGACTTCATTTCATAGATGAAGAGAGATTAGACTGTGTGCAAGGTTTATAGATGAAGAGAGATTAGACTGTGTGCAAGGTTTACTCAAAGAAAAAGCTAGGAGGTGGTGGGATAATATTGTAAGAGAAAGGCGACCCGGAGAAATCACTTGGGGCATTTTCTTAGAACAATTTGACAAGCAATACGTTAGTGAAAGATTCAAAGATGAGCAGAGGAAATTGTTCTTATCTTTAAGACAGGGACAAATGACTGTATCATAATATGAAATCCAATTCCTCAAACTCGAGAGGTATGCTCATAATATAATTGATAGTGAAGTAAAGTGATGTAAGAGATTCGAGGATGGGCTAAATGATGAAATTAGAGTGCATTTACTTGCACAAAGGATTAGGGTATTCAATGACTTGGTTGATGCTGCTACAGGAATTAAGAAGATTAATTCAGATAGACAACAAAGAATGGCTAAAAGATCTGGATTTCAAAAGGGATCAAGGGTCCAGCTAGTTCAGAATCTCCAAGTAAGAAACAGAAGGGAACATCAGATCAAACACAATCTCATTGTAGAGGGTTTTCACCGAGACAAACCATAAGTGTAACGACCCGGTCCTAAGAGGGGTGGCGCCGGGGTAGAAGACCTGAGCAAAGAGCGGCCATGAAGGATGTCGATGGGGACAGGAATGAACCGAATCCACACCCGAAAGAGAGAGTTTCGAGATTGTGCTGGTATGGGACAGCAGAACTGAGAACGGTTAAGGATTTCGAGATTGTGATGGTATGGGACATTACAATTAAGAGAGACTTAAGATATTTGATTGGTACTATCTATACCAACAAGGTGCACCTTCTTTTCGAGAGCTTATCCGGGAGAACTCCAAAGTTGAGCGTGCTTGACTTGGAGCAATCTCAGGATGGGTGACCTCCTGGGAAGTAATTTCTAGGAAGTGAGCGAGTGAGGACAAAGCTCACTGGAAAGAGTCGTGTTGGTTTGTGGGGGCAGTCGATCAAACCCGGGGTGTTACAGTTTGGTATCAGAGCCAGCTCTCTCCCAGTACGGTGTGGTTCAGGGACGAACCAGGCGGAAGCTGGTGGGCTTGTAACGACCCGGTCCTAAGAGGGGTGGCGCCGGGGTAGAAGACCTGAGCAAAGAGCGGCCATGAAGGATGTCGATGGGGACAGGAATGAACCGAATTCACACCCGAAAGAGAAAGTTTTGAGATTGTGCTGGTATGGGACAGCAGAATTGAGAACGGTTAAGGATTTAGAGATTGTGATGGTATGGGACATTACAATTGAGAGAGACGTAAGAGATTTGATTGGTACTACCTATACCAACAAGGTGCACCTTCTTTTCGAGAGCTTGTCCGGGAGAACTCCAAAGTTGAGCGTGCTTGACTTGGAGCAATCTCAGGATGGGTGACCTCCTGGGAAGTCATTTCTAGGAAGTGAGTGAGTGAGGACAAAGCTCACTGGAAAGACTCGTGTTAGTTTGTGGGGGCAGTCGATCAAACCCTGGGTGTTACAATAAGTACGGGGTCAACGGCTAGTGTACCTTTAGGTCGTGGCAGAGGAAATATTCCATAATGTTCTAATTATGGAAGGATGCATACAGGGGAATGTTGGGGAAAAGGTAGAGTCTGCTTTAAATGTGGCTCAAGGGAATATTTGATTGCAAATTGTCCTCAAAGACAGATAAGTACATCTGCACCTACAGTAGTTCCTACTCCTACAATGCAAGGTGGAAGAGGAAGGGGAAGAGGAAATGCTAGTGAGACAAGTGGACATAATATGGCTCAACAAGCACCGCAGAGTGGTAGATCGGGAGGAATGGCGCAAAGTTATACAATCCGAGGGCCTGAGACTTAGGAATCTACTGATGTTATAGTCGGTAAATTTTCATTCTTTAATCACGATGTTTATGCTTTGATAGATCCCGGTTCATCTCATTCATATATATGTATTGCATTAGCACAAGAGAAAGGGTTACATGTAGAAGAATTAGGAGAAAATATTGAAGTGGCTAATCCTTTAGGACACAGTGTGATAGTAAACAAAGTGTACATGAATTGCCCTATTATGATTCAACATCAACTTTTCCATGCAAATTTAATTGAGTTACCTTTCCGAGATTATGATGTTATCTTAGGAATGGATTGGTTATCGGAACATCGTGTTGTGGTGGATTGCAAAAATAAAAGAATGTCACTTCAAGTTTCTGATGGAGAAGAAATAGTTATTATAGGGGGAAGATTAGATTATCTCTATAACATACTTTCTTTTATGAAGACTAAAAGACTGGTTAGGAAGGGATGTCAGGCTTACCTAATCTTCGCTCTAGAATTGAAGAAAGGTGAGTTAAAATTGCAGAATATTCCTACGGTATGTGATTTTCTCGATGTATTTCCAGAAGAACTACCGGGGTTGCCACTAGAAAGAGAGGTAGAATTTGCAATTGATGTATTACCGGGTACCGCACCAGTATCCAAAGCACCATACAGAATGGTGCCTACTGAGCTGAAAGAGTCAAAGATCCAGTTGCAAGAATTGGTAGACAAAGGATTCATACGCCTGAGTATATCCCTGTGGGGTGCACCAGTGTTGTTTGTTAAGAAGAAAGATGGGTCGCTCCGATTATGTATTGATTACCGGGAGTTAAATAAATTGACAGTCAAGAACAAGTATCCATTACCAAGGATTGAAGACTTATTTGACCAACTCAAGGGTGCCAAATACTTCTCTAAGATTGATTTGAGATCGGGGTACTATCAGATGAGAGTGAAAGATGATGATATTGCAAAGACGGCTTTCCGAACCAGATATGGGCACTATGAATTTTTGGTGATGCCATTTGGTCTTACTAATGCACCAGCAGCATTTATGGACCTTATGAACCGTGTCTTTTATTTGTATTTAGATAGGTTTATAGTGGTTTTTATTGATGATATTTTGGTGTATTCTAAGTCACAGGAAGAGCATGATCAACATTTGCGAATAGTCTTCCAAACTTTGAGGGAAAATAAATTGTATGCCAAACTTAGCAAATGTGAGTTTTGGCTTAAAGAAATTTCTTTCTTAGGCCATATTGTTTCTGCAGAAGGAATTAAAGTGGATCCTAAAAA
Organism: Euphorbia pulcherrima; assembly: GCA_947683365.1. Lineage (NCBI taxonomy): Eukaryota > Viridiplantae > Streptophyta > Magnoliopsida > Malpighiales > Euphorbiaceae > Euphorbia > Euphorbia pulcherrima. Next base: position 17,318,699 of record CANTUS010000001.1, on the reverse strand, counting down.
GATAGAAGCAGTTGTAGAATGGAAACCACCAAAGAACCCTACGGAAGCCAGAAGTGTCCTTGGCTTAGTAGGGTATTATAGAAGATTTGTGAAGGGATTTTCAGTCATTGCTGCCCCGCTGACGAAACTACTTCAAAAGAATGCAAAATTTGAGTGGAATGATAAGTGCCCAGAAAGTTTTAAGAAATTGAAGGCGATGTTGACAAAAGCACCCATCCTTACCCAACCAGAGCCTGGAAAAGACTTTGTAATCTATAGTAATGCTTCACATAATGGTCTTGGGTGTGTTTTAATGCAAGAAGGGAAAGTGATTGCCTATGCTTCCAGGCAATTGAAGAATCATGAAAGGAATTATCCTACTCATGATTTAGAAATGGCTGCAATAGTCTTTGCCTTGAAAATTCGGCGACACTATCTTTATGGAGAAAAACGTTATATTTACACAGATCACAAAAGCTTGAAATATTTGCCAACACAGAAGGAGTTGAATTTAAGACAAAGAAGGTGGATGGAATTCATTAAAGATTACGATTGTCTTATTGATTACCATCCAAGAAAGGCTAATGTAGTGGTAGATGCTCTCAGCAGAAAGATAATGATGGCACTAAAGGCTATGAATACGGGGTTAGCCCTTACCAGTAGTGGAGCCTTAATTGCAGAATTAAAGATTCAACCTATACTACTACATTAGGTTAAGCAAGCACAAAATGAAGATGACGACTTTAAGGTTATTCGGGCACGAACACAAGTGGGTATCGTAGATAACTATATGGTTCGAGAAGATGGGTGTCTATATTTTAAAGATAGACTATGTGTGCCAAATAATGAAGAATTAAAGAAGAATATTTTACATGAGGTACATAGTAGTCCTTATACGATGCATCCAGGAGCAAACAAGATGTACCAAAATTTGAAGAGCCATTATTGGTGGAATGGAATGAAGAAAGACATTACTAACTATGTTGCTCAATGTCTAACTTGTCAACAGGTGAAAGCAGAACATCAAGTTCCTTCTGGATTGTTGCAACCTATAACAATTCCAGAATGGAAATGGGAAAGAATCACAATGGACTTCGTGAGGTCTTTACCACTTTCATAGAAGAAACATGATGCAGTGTGGGTTTTTGTAGATAGATTGACAAAGTCTACCCACTTTCTTCTAGTTAGGATGGATTATTCACTTGATAGGTTGGCTCAGTTATATATAGATGAGATAGTGCGACTACACGGAGTGCCTATTTCAATCATTTCTGACCGAGATCCAAGATTTACTTCGAGATTTTGGAAGAAATTGCAAGAAGCCTTAGGTAGTAAACTTCATTTCAGTACTTCATTTCATCCTCAATTAGATGGTCAATCTGAAAGAGTAATTCAGGTCTTGGAAGACATGATGAGAAGTTGTATCATTGAATTTGAGGGGAGTTGGGATAATTATTTATCCCTCATGGAGTTTGCCTATAATAACAGCTATCAGTCAAGCATACAAATGGCGCCATATGAAGTATTGTATGGAAGAAAATGTCGAACTCCATTATATTGGACCGAACTTAGTGAAAACAAGATTGTGGAGTGGATTTAATTCAGGAGACAAAGGAGAAGGTAAAACTTATTCAAGAGAGATTGAAGGCTGCATCGGATAGACAAAAGTCTTATGCTGATCTAAAAAGAAAAGACATTACTTATGAAGTTGGGGATAAAGTATTTCTCAAAGTATCTCCTTGGAAGAAAGTCCTGCGATTTGGCAAGAAAGGCAAGCTCAGTCCAAGATTCATTGGCCTATATGAGGTAATAGAGAAGGTTGGACCGGTAGCTTATCGGTTGGCACTACCCCCGACACTCGACAAAATTCATAATGTGTTCCATGTGTCAATATTAAGGAGATACAGATCAGATCCATCATATATCCTATCTCCTGATGTCGTAGAAATCGAACCCGGCCTGACGTATGAAGAGGAACCGGTAAAATCTTGGCGAGAGAAGTTAAACAATTAAGAAACAAGTCTATTCCATTGATAAAAGTACTCTGGAGGAATCATAAGGTTGAAGAAGCAAATTAGGAACCGGAGGATACAATGAAAACTCAATATCCACAATTATTTTCAGGTAATTTTTTAGGACGAAAATTCATAAGAGGGGGAGAATTGTAGCAAACCGAAATTCCAAAAATTTACTTATAATAAATTACTATGGTATTAAAATATCATGGAAATTATTTTTGTAGTTATTATTATTGTTATTGGATAAAAGACATGAGAAAATAAGAGTTAATTAAGTAAGAGGGATGAATTGGGCATTTAACTAATTATTAAAGGGCATTATTAAAAATTAAAAAAAAAAGAAAAAGAAAAATAATACATGTATCCAGCCTCCCTTCTTCTCCATCATTTCTTCATTTCCTTCTCCTCCACTTCTTCCTAAATCTTATCAAACTTTTCATAATCTAAAAACTTCCGATTTCTTCGATTCAACTTCAAATTCTTGTTAGAAATCGACCATAAAGCCCTCTATCATCATCAATTTCAGTGAATTGAGGTTAGAAGAAGAGGATTTCAGATTTTAAAATTTGGATGAATAGTAACCCAAATTTGAGGTGAGTGATTTTTGGTGAAATTAAAGCTTAATTAGTAGAATTCATGATAGATTAAGCATATTTATGGTATTAGAAAGTTTATTTATATAATATCTTGATAGAATTATATATGGCTGTTGTAGAGAAAGTTAGTGCAAGTAAATCAAAGGCAAAAGAGGTAGAAGAGAGCTAGAAAGAGCATAGAAAAAGGTTTGTGTTTCAAATTTCGATTTCTCGGTTTTTCGGAAAAATTTCTAGATTTGTATCCCTGTTTTGTTTTAACGTTTTGTCTTGTATATAAATTTGATTTGAATGATTCTTGATTCTATTGATATCTACAGAAAGTAAGGAAGATATGTTCAGAAGGAACCTTGTTGAATTTCGTTCGTTTTCAATGTGAAATTTTCGTTTGAAGTTGAGTTATGAAATCTGTTTTTCGGAAAATCTCAGCTTTGTACACTGTTTAGTATTTTGATCATAACTTTGGTTATACAATTTGGATTTCCGTGATTCTGGTGGTTTTGGAAAGCGGAGACATGTGGCTAATTATGTTTAGAAGAAAGTTCTTCGATTGGATGATTTTTTAATAGTGAAAAATGCAGGGAAAGTCAGGTTACGAAACCTGGAAAAATTCTGGAAAGTATGAATATTGATTTTATTGAGTTTTAATTGAAGTTTGATGCTTAAAAATTTGGGATTTGGATTTCTTAATTACTAAAGTTATGTTGAATTATAATTGATGGTTTATATTAGAATTTTTAAGATGTTACTTTGATTTATTGCCCTTATTAAACGAGCAGAATACGGGTCAGGGTAGATTAGGGCCAATAAAGGGGGGTACAGTACTATACAAACAATTGAAGCTTTGGCTTCAGGCTTTGGCCGATATTATGATATATATATATATATATATATATATATATATATATATTGATTTTGAAGCTTCGGCTTCAGGCTTGTCCGCTCCCGTATCCATTTTACTCAGGACTTGTTTACTTTGGGTAATATGTGGTTAAAGTGTTTGGAAAAATTGGATACAAATTTGATTGTACTTTGAAAGGTTTACTATATAAGTTTTGTGATTTAGTTCCATAAAGTTGGTTAATTTGTTTTTGACTTATAAATATACTTTGTTTCTATTTTTAAAATGTTCAAAGTTGTTATATTTCTTTTATGGACACCACTAAGCAAATTGCTTAGCGTGTAATTTTTTTTCTACACGTAGGTGGAGAACTTGTAGATAGCTTGGACCAAAGTGGAATAAGTGAATCAGCTTGAAGAGCAAATAAGGAAAGACTCGAGCTGGATTTGTAATTTAATGTAATATTATGGTTTGTAGAATAATGGCATGTACTAGATAGTGTGAGAAATATAAAGTGGTATTGAGAAATATTTGGAGAATTATTAGCATTGAGAAATAATTTGGAGTCTCAAACATTATATTTATATTTGTATATAGTAAATCTATAAGTATTGAACTTCATATAATGGAGTAGAGTTATTTATTGGGTGTTTATAGTTATTGTGGCACTCCCAATAAGGGGGGGATGTTACAACATGTACCCACTTGTACCTTTAGAATTCTTGATGTCAGCTATCCAAATAGCATCAGAATATGCTTCTAGTACAGCAGGTTCTCTTGGATAGTGCAGTCCATAATTACGAGTATATCGTAAATACCTTAGTATTCTCATGATTGCATTCCAATGGCTTTTACCTGGATTACTCATAAATCTGCTTAAACTACTTATAGTACAAGCAATATCAGGTCATGTACAACTTGCAAGGTATATCAGACTGCCTATCACCCTTGCATATTCCACTTGGTCTATGCATTCACCTTTGTTTTTAGACAAATGTAGACTAACGTGTAACGGTGTTTAAGCTATACTAACATCACCTTTGTTAAATTTGTCAAGTATCTTGTCCACATAGTGTGACTGTGTCAATATAAGACCATTACGTGAACATTGAACTTTGATGCCTAAAATTACATCAGCTAGTCCCATATCTGTCATGTCAAATTTAGAATTTAACATGTTCTTGGAACTCTTTACCATTCTCTCATTGCTTCCAACAATGAGTATGTCATCAATATACAAACATAGAATAACATATCCTTCATTTGTAGTTTTGACATATATACATTTGTCACACTCGTTTATACGATAGCCACTTGCCATCATGGCATCATCAAATTTCTTATGCCATTGTTTTGGTGCTTGCTTTAAACCATATAAAGACTTTACCAACTTACATACTTGTCTTTCTTGACCAGAAGCTACACAACCCTCAGGTTGTTCCATGTAGATTTCTTCTTCAAAATCTCCATTTAGAAAAGTTGTTTTCATATCCATTTGATGTACTTCAAGATTTCGGAAAGCGGCAATTGCAAGTATCATCCTAATGAAAGTTATTCTCGACACTGGAGAATAGGTATCAAAGTAATCAAGGCCTTCTTTTTATCTATAACCTTTTATGACTAAACAAGCCTCGTACTTATCAATTGTTCCATCAGCTTTTAGCTTATGTTTGAAAATCCATTTAGAACTTAGTGGCTTAGTACTGGGAGGAAGGTTCACTAGTTCCCACGTATGATTTTGCAAAATGGAATCAATCTCACTTCTTATGGCCTCTTTCGATAAAGGACTTTTAATAGAGCTTACAGCTTCTTTGTATGTTTGAGGTTCCGCTTCAACCATATACGTTAAGAAATTCGAACCAAATGATTTTTCAACCCTTGTCCTTTAACTTCTTCTAGTTTCCACCTCGTAATCCAATTTATTCTCTTCTTGAGAATTTTGATCATCTTCTTCAATTATTGATTGAAGGTTGTCATTTTTATCAACACTTGTTGATCAACTTGACCGTCACTTTCAATAAGTTCACGAGACCTTTTAGTTTTCGACCCTTCACCTTTTTCCTTACATGGAAACACGTCTTCAAAAAATGAAGCATCCTTTAACACAATTAAATTGTTCTTGTGTACATCCGGGTTTTTAGATTCATGCACAAGAAACCTATATGCATCGCTATTACTAGCATAACCAATAAAAATACAATCCACCATTTTTGGACCTATTTTCATACATTTAGGGAATGGTGCAATTACCTTTGCAAGACACCCCCACACTTTCAAGTAATTATAAGAAGGTTTTTTACCCTTCCATAATTCATAAGGGGTTTTATCTTATTTCTTATGTGGTATCTTGTTCAAAAGATAATTTGCTGACAAAACAGCGTCACCCCACATGTTTTGTGGTAAACCAGAACTGGTTAACATTGCATTCATCATCTCTTTTAGGGTACGATTTTTGCGTTCAGCTACACCGTTTGATTGTGGAGATTAAGGTGGTGTTACTTCGTGAATAATTCCATTTTAGAGCAAAACTCGCCATATTGTGCAACGTATTCACCACTACGATCACTTCTAACCTTCTTAATTTTCTTATTAAGTTGGTTTTCTACTTCTTGCTTGTAGAGTACAAATTTCTTTAAAGCTTCATCTTTGCTTTTAAGCAAATACACGTAATAATATTTTATGCTATCATCTATGAAGGTAATAAAATATTTATTGTCTCCTCTTGATTGAACGTATTTCAAGTCACAAATATCAGTATGTATTAGACCGAGTAATTCTGAATTTCTTTCAACGGATTGAAATGAAGATCTTGTTAATTTTATCTCAACACACGTTTCACATTTATTTAATTTATCGATATGAAATGTGGGTAGATGATTCAAGTTAATTAAACATCGTAACGTATCAAAATTAACGTGTCCAAGTCTACTATGCCATAAATTAGAAGACTCAACCATATAAGCAACGACGTTATTCTCATTAATAGAATTTTTCTTATAAGAGATACAATTGAATTTGAACATTCCATTACATTCATATCCCTTTCCCACATACATGTCTCCATTAGAAAAAATAAATTTCTAAGATTCAAATACCATCTTGAAGTCGTGTGCACTCAATAGGCTCTCAGAAACCAGATTCTTCTTCATGTCAGTACATACAAGATATTTTGCAGTTTTACTTCTTTGCCGGAAGTCATTTTCAGAACCACTGTTCCATGTCATTTGACATGAGAAGTAGTAGAATTTCCCATGAAGAGCTTCTCCTCATTTTCAATAAAATTCAGTTTAACAAAAGATTCTTTGTCACAACATATGTGATGAGTAGCATCAGTGTCAAGCCACAACTCCGTTAAGTTTGAGTCAGTCATATTGACCTCAGAAATTACACATACATTGATGCCATATATATCTTTTTTAATTTCTTTCATAACATTTACCTCAATGCTATTGACCATTTTTGTCAATTTACAAATAAATGAGTTTTGTCTCATCTTTTTGCAATTTAAGCATTTTCCATTTAACATTTGTCTCTTGCATATGCTTCATTTTGTCCAATTTTGAACTTTCGTTTAACATGTTGTTTGCCCTTTTTTGGAGTGTCTAATGACCTCCTCTACGTTAGTTTTCGCCAAAACTTTATAAGCAATAGAAAATTTTTTATTTAAGGAATTCCACAATTCTTTTGCAATACGTTTAATATTACACACCTTATATTTATCAATGACTAAGTCATTCAAGATATGTTTTTTGCAAAAAAAAATCCATATGATTCCAATAATGCATGAATAATTGAAAAGAACCATTAACCACTCCAACATGAGAGTCATCTTTCAATATATTATGGTGTCTCATGTGTGTCAAATAGAAAAATATTTTAGATTTCCAAACTTTAAAATTTGATCCACAAAATTTCTCCGATCTTTTAAGAGTTGAAATAAGATATAATCCCAAAGCAACCTCATGATCATTAAGCATAACAATCGTTAAACTCGAAAGTTTATTTTCATTAGGTCCAGTACCAATAGGACCAATTTGTCCATTTTTGCTATTCTGGCCTGAAACCGTTTTAGAACCATTACCTCCAGTCGGTAAAAAAAATCCATAAGTTTCCCAATTCACATTCTGAAGTACTACAGAGTAACTCAGAAACTTGTAACGAGAAAAACCAAGAATAAGGAAGAAAGAGATTTTTTTTATGAAAAACAATTTACTGTTTTTATGTGAACAACGTTTTGTTCAAAAAACAGTCTTCAAGAAATCCAATGTAACCTGCACTTAAATCTAAAAAAAAATAGGCATAATTGTCTTAAGATTGTTGGAAACTTCTTAGTAGCGGTATTGAATAAAATAAACAATACTATATTTCATTGAGAATAAGTACATACTACAATATGATTCTCAAAGATATAGAAATGTAACAATTATAATAGAATAATACTTAAACCTTTTACCCAAGAAGAAGCTTATTGCGGAGGCCTGAAACTCAGTTTTCTTAAGACAATTATTCGCCTGCTACCGATAAATTTGTCTCCTAGGATACAACCGTAATTTTTAGTCGAACTCTAACCGTGTGAAGAGCAATTCAAAAGAACCTAAATCTAAGTAGCCTTCTTGTAAAAGGAATGAAAACTTTGAGAGATATTTATAGTATGAAAACAGAAAATAAATTACAAAGTAAACAAACGCAAATACCAGCTGAATTTTTTCAAGAGTAAAAGAGTGAAGGAAAAGTGTCACTAGAAGGCATACAAGAGTAGGGTATTTATAGGGTATATGGCATTAATATGGCTTAATGAGGTTTAAAAGACATTAACTTTTGTAACCACAAATTTATGGTGAATGTTATGAAAAATATCATTGATTAAGGGATTAAACACCCATTAATCTAAATAAAAATTTGGTGAAAAAAATATTAGATGGTAATATTTTTTCAGTACCGAATCACCGATTTAGCGCTTCTAAATTTGACAGATGTTCAAACTTTAAACTACAATTTCTCATTTACCGTTAATTTGTTTTAGGCGTATAATATGTCGTTGAAATGCTCTCGAAGCGTAGAATATAATGACATATTTCATATTATTTAAATCATAACTTTTTCACATTATAATTAAATCTAAAGTTGATAATGTAAGTCATTATCAATTATGCCATATTTCCAACAACTTTTTCTTATTTCTGAAATGAAGAACAAAATGAAACAGAATTTTTCCTTTAACGTAAAACAAGTAGGTGCTTATATCAATCATACATATCAGTATTTTTTAAAGTTAAGATTCAGTATAATACAATTTAACTTATCTAAGGTATCTGTTAAATTTAAATGATCGATAAATACATTATCAACACTATAAACAATTAAATTTTATTTTCAGCTACTAATGTTGAATTTGCCACCAACAAAACTTTAGATCATCTGAATCCCATAAATCTGTTAGTGCTATTTTATTCAAAATGTTTAGTTAAGGTTGTTGAAACCGTAAATAGCAAAATACAAGTTAGTAAGGCACTTGTTAGGAATTGATTTAACCTTACCTCCCGGTCAAGGGTTACGGGCAGCTACACGAAATTGGCTCTCCATATTTTTATTAATTATTTACGGCTACAAATAATTTTAATTATTTTTCTAATCCAATAATAGTTCTTGGAAATAATGATATATGGATAAAATTTTAACTAATTCCATGTTAAACACAAATTGATTAACTGTTGACCATATTTCAAAATTCAATTCAATATAAAAACTTGATAATTTGAAAACATTAGTTTGAATACTGATATCAGCTAGTAATTCAACATATTTTAGATATTGTTTATAGCGTTTCATGATTTGACATACTGGATGAACAAAGGAATAGACCGTTGGGGAATTTCGTAGAATGAAGCTTGAATAATTTTATAGTCGTGATAAATATTTTGAGATTAAAATTTATTTGGCGATTCTATCAAATAATATCATAAATCAACAAGAACTTAAAACGGATGTTTGTTGTGAAAATCTGAACATTGTATGTCTATAATAACGTTGTCATGCCAATGTCAGTCATCTCTATTTATAGACAACCAAAATAATCGTCTATTTTCGTCCAAATAATTGCGTGTTGCGATCGCAACATTAAAAGTCCAACAAACTATTTTTCAGTATCTACGTGTCGCCATCGTGTCTCAAAATACCAAAACAAACTATTTCTCATGTGAAATGGACACGAACGCGACCCTTATTCACGAGCGCGACATGAAGACAAATTCATTCAAAAAACGAAAATTTCAAAGGAAACTTTCATTCGAAAATAAAAAAAATTTCGAGCTAACCCGGTAGCTCTACCCCAGCCGAGGGCGCTGCCCCCGAAACTCAAACATCATGATATAACTCGAACAAAACATACACTCTGCATTCTCCTGACTTGTTCGATGAAATATCACAATCGCATTGATCAACTAATCGATCCAATTACACTAAAATACTAACATAGACTACCAATGTAGCAGCAACAACAACAACAACAATAATAATAATAATAATAATAATAATAATAATAATAATAACATTAGCTGGACAACCAGAAAGGGTATTATTTAATTAAGGGTAAACTTCAAAAATATGTCCCGTGGTTTGATTATTTTATAAAAAGGTATTTATGGAATTTTTTCTTCTAAATGGGCGTATGTGGTTTCAAAATTTAACAAAAAGAGAATTCTTAAAATTTTGAAATCACATTTGGAAGAATAATCTTGTTTGTTTCGAAGTGAAATTTTGCAATTTGTTTATAAAATACAATACACATTAGTAATAAATTTTAGAATTTTTTTGAAAAGTGCAAATATTTATATTAATTAAAATTGACGAAAACTTAAAAAATATAAGAGAATGAAAAAATTCTGAAACCTACTCAAATCTTGATAAATAATTCATAAATAATATAGTTAAAATATATGAATGTTAATTTTATTAAAATAACAGGTGTAATATTAATAAAAAAACTAATTTTCAAAACCATACCATGTGATTAACATGTTTTTGCTAACTTTTAAAACCACATGCACCTATTTAAAAAAAATTCCAAAAATTTTCTTTTATAAGACGATAAAATCACATGTCATTTTTTTAAGTTTACCCTTTAATTAATTTTTAAGTTAAAAATGGAAGGCTTGAGCCAAGGGTATTTGAATAATCACTTAAAATAATTTTAGTACTCCTATCAATTTTGAATCTTAGAGCATCTTCAATAGATTATGGGTTTTAAGTTGATATGACATGTAGAATTGATATTAAAATTGATCAGATGTCAAAATAGATAAGAAAATTAAAATTTTAACTACAATAGATTGTCTATTTAATTAGTTTTTATATTTTTTCAAAATAAAATAATAGCAACAAAAATTAAACAACTTATTATATAATCTCTAACTACTAAAATATTATTATTTAATTTTCTATTTGATTGTCTATTTATGAAAGATTAAATAGATAATATTTAAAATTAAGATGACACCTCATATTAGAAAGAGTAATTAGAAGATCTATTAAAGAGTATTTTTTTTAATTTAATATTCATTTTTACTTATGTATCAAAAAAAGTAGAATAAAATATCTATTTGAAATGTTCTAATATTTCCAATAATGCTATATATATATATATATATATATATATATATATATATATATATATATATATATATATATAAACAATCAACTATTCCCAAAACGGATTCATTCACTCATTCAAACAAAACAAGTGGTTTGATTTCATTTATTATACTATTTTTTTTTCCGAAGACTGAACCTCATTTTATGTGATAACCTCTCTTTGTATCTCGTACCAAGTCTCTCTCTTCTTCAACTTATTTTCTGTTCAATTCAGTTTGATTTAATATTAATTAATTTTATTTAGTTTCAATTCAGTTTTAATATTCAGTATTTAGTATTCAGTATTTAATATTCAGCATTCAACATTCACTATTCAGAATTCAGTATTAAGTTTCAATTTATACATTACATTAATATTATCAATGTATATTATTATTCATAAATATTAAAAAGCAATAATCACAAATCACAATGATAATATCATTTCAATTTTAATTTCAATTCATTTCTATTTATACATTATATAAATATTATTAATTAATATCAATAATCACAAATAACAACATAGAAAAAAAAACCAATAATAATATTTTTAAAATTATTAATAAATGATTTTATAAGAAAAATAAATAAATAAATAAAAGTAATAATATTTTATAAATATTAATAATAATTAAAATAATAAGGTAATATTCATAATTATAATAATAATAATGATGATAATAATAATAATAATAATTTATAATGGTATATTTAATTATTATTATATGTAATAATTAATAAATTTTATTAGAATATATAGTATTATGTAAAGTGTTATTAATTATTATGTATTTTAATATTTTAAAAATATTATTTATATTATTAATTATAATTCAGTTTCAGTATTTTCAGTTTCAATATCATTCAGTTCAGTTTCAGTACAATTTAATTCAGTTCAGTATCATTCAGTTCAGTTCAGTTCAGTACACCTATTTATCAGTTGAAAAGAACAGGGCCTAAGCGTCAAGAAAAAAAGGGGCTCTTACGAAAAAGACCCCACTACACAAAGTAATTTCAGCCACATGCCACAAAAAGGGGAAACAAATTACACATATACGGCCCCCCTTTAAATAATTCTAAGCTTCCTTTCTAACATGTGATTGGTCATGTTTTTTTCAATCTATTTGCCTTAATTTGCATTTATCTTTCAAACCGTTCATTTTTTGACATGCCGCTTTAAAATATTTTGTTCGTCTCGTTTTTATCATTAAAACGATATCCACTGTGATATTTTCAAAATTTTTGAACCAGTAGACATGTGGTAGACTTCTTATAGACATGTGGTAGAAGCATGGTAGATATGTGGTAGAAGCCTGATAGACATTTGGAATCTATTTTTTATTAGCCTTTTTTCTCTTCTAATTTGTTTGGTTATTATTGATTTTGATTCACATATTATTTTTTATTTCGAAATTGAAGTGCTTGTTGTTGTTTAATAATATAAGAGATTAATGTATTGTTTCATCGTAATTGAATTTAAGATGTTGAACATGATTTTGTTACTTTAAGTGTAGATGGTGCCTTGATTCTAAGGTTTGCACAAACTAACATAACGATTTCATAAAAATACTGTCGAAACTAAGATCTACCACTTGTCTATTAGATATCTACTACGTGACTATTGGATATGTACCATGCGACCATTGGGTAACAAATTTTGAAAAACCACAGTGGATGTCATTTTAAAGATAAAAATAAGACGAATAAAAAACTCTAAAGTGTCATATCAAAAAAATAAACGATTTGAAAGATAAATAAAAAATAAAAAAAAATTAAAAAAAAAATAAAAGAAATAAATGAGCGCTATGTATGTAAACAGAGTAAAAGAAAATATATAATTTAAATTAATTTAATTAAATGATAAATTTATAAATATTTTATAAAGCATCTATAGTCATGATAATAAAAAAAATGACTTACACAAAAAGCTACAGTAAAGCGAAATGTGTGCCTGCTACCTTTCACCAAAAATAAGTCAATTGTAAAGTATTTTTAAAGAAGATATTTCCGGAGAAAATTAAAAAACTTTTTCTAATTATATAAATATGATAATAATAATAATAATAGGATAAAAGTGGCCCGTAAATCCGTTTCTATCATGTTGAAGGTCAATCGATGAGACAAGAGATTGTGACCCTCTTTATAAATGTTTGCGTACTTTATTATTTTATTTAATGAAAAATTAAATAAAAATGTTAAATTCCATATCATAGCATTAAAAAAATAATATTAGTATCTAAATGCTCATCATCCAAATAAAATTAATTAAAGACAAATATGAAATATATAGAAGGATACTTATTTATAGGTGAATGATTCATACCCGATTCTAGCTTGTTGTAGGCCTATAGGTGAGATAAGAAATTTAGTCCCTCTTTATAAGTAAAATTTTTAAAATTATAATTGATGTACACATAAAATATGAAATTCTATAATTAAAATTTTTTATTTTCAATCATTTAATTTAAAAAAATTATAAAAATAACTAGAGGGCTCCTATAATAACAAGGCTCTGGACGATCGTTCTTCTCATCCATACTCAAAAATGACGCTGACAGGTGGAAACAATTTTGATTTTTATTACTCTATCACCACATATCTATTCTCCTTCAAAACATTTACAGCTTGGTATTTGACTATATCTTCTAAAAACTTGCATGAATTAAATTGAACTAAATTAATATGTAATTTTAAATGGCTTTATTTTTCTAATTATTGATAAGTCTAGTCTAATTTCTTCCTCTGCCACAGCCCTTTCCATTGTACTATATTTTATTACTTCTTTAGTACTCTATTTAGTTTCAAAAATTTGTCACTCTAAGACTTTTTTATTAAAATTAATAAAAATTTAACACTCTACCACAATAACTAACGTATCTTTGATGAAATTTTCTTTCTTCTTAATTATCATTTTATAATTTTATTAATAGTTATACTCTCTCTTAATTAATATAAGGATAAATTAAAAAAAATTTAAAAATTATATTAATAATATAAAATAATATATAAAAAAATTACAATAAAATCCTTAAAACGATAAACTTTTAGAACGGAAGAAAATAGAATCTTTACAAGAAAATGATGGTTATATCTACAATGGAATATTGACTATATTATTAATTTAGCATACGGTAAATTAAGTACGAGGAATGTGACCATACAAAAGAGGCAATAAATGGAGATAGATGGTGTCCCATTGAATTCGGGTTGCGAGTTTCAATGCAATCTCAGCTTTCATGCTATTACCACTATTGTCACTCAACAAAACAACTTAAATGTGCATAATTTTTAAAGTCATTTAAATACTATAACAAGTTAGAGGAGAATATATAATTTTTCAGTAGGTTGAATAAGTTAGAGGAGAATAAGGTTTAAATTTCACTAAATGCATTTATTGGTAGGGGTGAGGAGCCTTAATTGTTACTAAGCTCTAAATAAGATTATCTCAATGAAGATACTTATAAATATTTTCAAAAAACTGATAAGAAGTAGCCCAGTTGGCTAAGCAGGTTGAGCAAATTGAAGGAGAACAAGGTTCAAATTCCACTAAAAAAACTAAAGTGTAGCTCAATTGGCTAAGTAGGTTGAGCAAGTTAGAGAAGAATAAGACTCAAAACTACTAAATATATTTATTAAAAGGAGCGAAGAATTTTAACTATTATTAAGTCAAAAAAAATTATCTTAATAAATACACTTATAAATATTATAAAAAAATACTATAACGTTCCTTTCTCCCAATAATTGAGTATATGATGAAAAGGTTTTGTACTTTGCCCTTTTTAATGCTGTTTGTTATTTGTTTTATGAATAAATAATTCCAAGTTTCTTCAAATAAATCAATACTTTTGACAAAAAAGTTTTAATTTTATATTTTTTTGGTCTTTCCTGATTTTATTTTCAATTTTGAGAGATGTCTTTCCTTTTCCACCAATACACATTACTCTTATTAAGTAAATATATAAATTAAAAATAAATAATTGAAAGGATCACTTTTAAGCAATTTATAAAAATTGAAGGGTTTTTTTTGTAAGGATCTAAATAGTTTTAGAATTTCAAATACCTTTATTAATGAAATTAATTATTAGGGTATATGTTTTAAAAAAATGCTAGGCGCTAGTCGGACGGTCAGTGCTTTAAAAAGCTTAGGTGGGGCCTGAGCATGGCATAGGCGAAACTTAGGTGGGATGTAGACGGATTTATATTTTTTAATTTTAAATATTTATTATATATATAAAAATATAAATTTAACTAAAAAGTAAATTATAATAATATAAAATATAAAAAACATAATTTAGACCATATTTTAAAAATTATTCAGTGGTATAGAGCATATTGTTTCTCGCTTTGAGACTCAATGATAATTTTATTGTGACAACACTTTATTATGCTTTAGTTTTATCAGTTAAACTATTTTTTATTGATAGACTATGATTATTATAAATAATGGTATAAAAAATCTAAATTATGCGCCGCCTAGAGAAAAAAATTAGACTAGGTGATGCCTAGACGGCAATAAATTAATCGAACGTCTGATAACCTCTTAAAAATAAAAAGTCGAACAATAAACCCAAAAATAATATCCTGACAAAGTTAGACAAAAACTTTTAAAACACTTTTGTATTCAATTTTTGCCATTTGTAAAATTGATTTATCTAATTTATCAAATAGTACATACCCACCCTTCTAATTTTCAAGTTTGAGCTCTCCACCTTTGTTATAGTTTTTCTTTTTTTTTTTTTTAAATAATCTGTATCAGGTATTTTTTTTATCTTTTACTGTGTTATTATTTTCTTCAAACATGAATTTATTACTACATATCTCAATTTTGATAGTTTAAAACTGGATTGGACTCCATTAGCCTTCAGAAAAAGATACTTGTGGATCTTTCACATTTGGTACCTAGATCTATCTCTTTTAAACACGATCGCTCTAGATCTGCAAATCCGATTGATGTTATGGCGTACGCAAGTATTTTCATGGTTGCGGATACTCAAGAATTTTAGTTGATGGTTAAGAAATTACAGATTGCAACATTTATTTCTTATTTTGGTTGTTTATATTTGACTTTGCTCTGGAGACAAGTTTTTTTCACCTCCTATTATAGTGAAATTTTATTTCTCTTATTATGATAGTTTATTTTATTTGATGTATGTTGTTTTAATCATTTTTTTTAAATTAATGAAAATTTAAAGAGGCTAATTATTAAATCTATGACCTCCCACCATTTTTATAGAGTGATGTACCAATTGTTTTAATCATGTAAACAAAATACTACTCCCTCTATCTAGAAATTATTATCTCTTTAGCTATTTTATTAGTTCTCTTTTTAGTTGTCAATTTAGATTATTAATATATTTTATACAATTTTTCTTTAATTTATCCTTTTATTAACTATAAGAAAGATTATCTATTATTAAAATTATAAGTGAGTAATTAAAAAAATTAATAAAGAATATATTAATTATTTTAATTATATAATAAATTTTTTATTAATTTTAATAATTTAATTAAATGAATAATATATTATAGAGTGAGGGAGTAAGTTCCCACCGTCAATTGCTGACGTATAGCAGTAATAGAATAGGAAATGAGTACATTTGATTGAATAAATAGAAATGTGAAAAAGGGAAACAAATATGTCAGCATGACGCCATAGTTGCGGTTAGAAAATTTTCGAAATAAATACTGACAGTTAAACAAATGAGAAAATGACACCCGGCGTGAACAGCTCCTTGAGATCATAAATCTGGGCAAATTTTATAAGAACTCCATAACTCTGTTCAATGGTGTAGGAGACTGACAAATAAGAAGTGTTTGTAACGGCATATGGGACCCAAACGAGCAAGTTGCAAGATTTTACTGTTTCTCCATCTCAACCCTTATTTTTGGCGGCTACTTCTTGAACTCACCACACTATTACTATCTATAGGCTTTTCCTATAGTCTTTGTTTTCTTGTTTGAAATAAATTTCAGAACACTAATCTATTTTAAAACAACAAACTAAATTATAATTTATAAAAATAAAGTAATTATGTTAATTACACATATGTATATACTATTAAGAAAATACCAATAAAATCAAATACTGATAATTTCAACTCTGATGAAATTTTAGATGAATTCCTCATGGCTGAATTAATCAATAATATTTTATTTAGGATTAATTTAAAAATAATTTTATAAAGATAATTAAAATAAGAATAAAGAGAGAGGTACAGAGAATGGATTATAATCTTTCATTAATAAACTTTGTCAGGTTACAGAAGAGAGAAAATAAGAAAAACAGTCGAGAACAAGAGTTAGTTAGCCTTTTTATATAACGGCTATAACAACTATTTGAACTGAAAGGACGTTAATGCCCCTGATTTCTTACGGCTATATTTGGCTAATTACATAACTAATTTTTAACTAATTTTGTATAATCAACATCCCCCCGCAAAGCTAATCATCATTGAATTGTGATTAGCTTGAGCCTTGCAATCTGTCTGTTGAAATCAGGTGATTGTAGAGCTTTTGTCAGAACATCTGCTACTTGATTCTTTGAGGAGACCGTCATTAAATGGATTACCTTCTCTTGAATTTTTGTTCTTACAAGTGACAATCAATGTCAAGGTGTTTTGTTCGCTCATGAAACACCTTGTTATTGGCTATGTGAATTGCTGAGGTGTTGTCACAAAAAATAATCCTGAAGTGCAATCTGCAATGTAGAAATCTCTTAATAGATAGACTAGCCACTGCATTTCTGCTGCTGTAGCAGCCATTGCGAGATACTCTGCCTCTGAAGAGCTTCTAAAGACTGTATTTTGCTTCTTTAATTTCCAAGAGATTAGGGAATCGCCAATAAAAATGCAAAACCCAGTAATCGACTTCCTTGTTTTTGTACAATTTCCCCAATCTGAATCAGTGTATCTGTTTAGCTTGTAGTCCTTCGATGATGAGTAAAACACACCTTGAGCTGGCCTCCCTTTTAGATATCTTAGAATTTTGTGAGCTGCTGTTAAATATGCGTCATGCGGTGATTCAAGATGCTGAGAGAGTTATTGGACTGCGTATGCAATATCTGGTCTTGAGTTGGTTAGATACAGTAATTTTCCAATGAGTTTTCTGTAGCTGTTGTTGTCTTTTATTTTCTTAGTTGTTTTGTATTCAACTTTGTCTACTGTGATTGGTGTGGAAACTGGCTTACAGTCCATGAAACCATACTCTGCTAGTAACTCAAGGGTGTATTTTCTTTGATAGAGATGTATCCCTTCTTTATTTCTTGCTATTTCTAATCCCAAAATGTATTTTAGTTTGGCAAGATCTTTTATGCTAAAGCATTCATGGAGATATTCTTTCACCTTTTTTATGGCATCTTTAGTGTTGCTAGCTATTATTAAATCATCAACATAAACTGTTAAACCAATAAAAATATTGTTTTCATTCTTAATGAACAGGGAAGGATCTGCCATAGACTGTTTGAACCCTTTTTGAATTAGAGCAGGTGTAAGGGTGGAATTCCATTGCCTACTAGCATGTTTAAGGCCATATAAGGATTTTTTTCAACCTGCAAACAGCTTTAGGAACACTATCAGATACACTATTAGGTAAAACCTTATATATTTCTTCATCTAAACTACCATGAAGGAAAGCATTATTAATATCTAACTGCTCTAAAAACCAGTTATTTTTTTATGCCAAAGTAAGGAAAACCCTTATGGTTGTTATTTTAGCAACAGGAGAAAAGGTATCTAGATAGTCAATACCATTCTGCTGTGTGTAGCCTTTTGCCACAAGTCTTACTTTGCATCTTTCCTTTGTGCCATCTGATTTCCTTTTAATCTTGAAGACCCATTTACATCCTATTGGCTTTTTGTTTGCTGGCAGGGAGATGATTTCCCAGGTTTGATTCTTTTCTAATGCTTGTAATTTTGCTGTCATTGCATCTCTCCATTCTTGGCTCTTAATTGCTGTTTGGTAGCTTGTTGGTTCAACTTTTGCACTAATTGCTAAAGAGAAAGCTTTGTGTAAGGTAGAAAGTTTGTTATAAGAGATTACCTTAGACAGTGGGTGGAGTTTCCCTTTTTCTAGATCAGAAACTGAACCAGTTTTAATTAAGGAGCAATGGTAGTCCCTTAGGCATGCTGGTTGATTATGTTATCTCATAGGCTTTCCAATTTTGCTAGCTTAATCTGTATTATCCTTGCATTTATCTGTATCAACATCAATTTCTTTTTGTCTTTCTGTCTCAACAATATCAGTCTCAGACTTATATGGAAACATATTTTCATAAAACTGTACATTTCTTGAAACAACAATATCATGACTATCCAGGCTATAGACTCTAAAACCTTTCATGCCATTTTTATAACCTAAGAAAACTCCTTTCTCAGCTCTATTTTGAAACTTTGTTCGATTCCTGTTCAATGTATTGACAAATACCAGGCATTCAAAAGTTTTCAAATTATTTAAATCGGGAACTGTATTGTATAATCTTTCAAAAGGACTTACATTTTCAAGCAAAGGTGTGGGTAATCTATTTATATATAAACATAATGACCCACAAAATAATTCCAAAAAGTGACAGGGAGCTTACTTTGAAGTTTTAAGCATCTGGCAACATTCAATATATGTTGATGTTTTCTTTCTGCAGTGCCATTTTGCTGTGGTGTCTTAACACAAGATTTCTGGTGTATAATTCCTTTTTGACTATAAAAACTTACCATGTTAAACTCTGGTCCATTATCTGTTCTAACAACCTTTATTTTCTTACCAAATTGAGTTTCTATCATTATATAAAACTGTTGAAACAAATTAGTTACCTCACTTTTAGACTTCATCATCACAGTTCAAGTGAACCTTGTGTGATCATCAACTATGGTCAAAAATTATCTTGACCCATTTAATGCAGCAGCAGTAGGTCCCCAAATATCTAAATGTATAAGGTCAAAAGCAGCAACACTAAATGTAGAAGATAAACTGTAAGGGAATTTCTTTTGCTTAGACAAATGGCATATATCACAAATAAAATCATGAGGCACATTCACATTAGGAAAAGCTTTTTGTATTATTGATAATATTGAATTAGGAACATGTCCAAGTCTGTAATGCCATAATTCATTTTCTTTAAAAGCACTAATGACAGAATGTAAACTACTAGCTATACTATTAGCATGGCTATTGTCAATGGAAACATCAAGGTGATATAATCCATTGTTAGCTTTAGCTGAACCAATCTTATTCTTGCTCAAAATGTCTTGAATTACACAGCCACTAGATGAGAAGACCAATTCACAATTCATAGTTTTAGACAATTTGGTGACAGATAAAAGATTATAGTAAAATTCAGGAACATGTAGAACATCATATAATATTAACTCTTTAGACAACTGAATATCACCTTTAAAAATAACTGTAATCTATGTTATTAGGCAATATGACAAACAAGTTAGCAACAGATCTAATATTTGTAAAAAGTGCAATGGAGTTAGCTATATGGCAACTGGCTCCGGTGTCCACAATCCAAGTGGACTTAAGTAAAGAATTTGTTGTACCTAAATTAGATGAATCAACCTGGAAAGTACAATCCACTACTGTTGAAGCTACAGTAACATTGTTGTGATGTGTCTGTTCTTGTATCAATTGAGCTAGTTATGCCAGCTGTTTAGGTGAGAAAATAGTATTTATTTTAATCTTTGTTGCATTGTGATTGTCAACATCATTGTAGTAAGACTGATTGTAGTTATGGTAAACCTGATTGTCTACTAAATTGATTAACTCTGCCTAGTTGCCCTCATAGAAATCTTGATCTTCATAATCTTGCTCATTATCCTCCTCCATTACAGCTGCATTGGCCTGACTAAATCTTGATTTGAAATTAGGAGGATATCCGTTTTTCTTTCAACAGTTGACTACTAAATGACCTCCTTTATAGAAAGAGCAAAAAGGCTTTTTTCCCATGTTTTGAAATTGAGGTTTTCTAGGATTCCTAAATTGATTGATTCCATTACCATTATTGAATCTATTTTGAAAGGAATTACCACCTCCTTGAAAGCTAGAACCATATTGCCCATTATTATTCTAATGGCTAGGAGAAGGACCCATAATTCCCCTCCCTTTGTGCACAAAAGAAGCAATTTCTTGAAACGAAATTTCTTTCTCACCCACATTGTACTCCCTTTCATACTGTAGCACAAGTGAGAACACATTATTCATTGTAGGAAGGGGATCAATGGCCATAGTCTGAGATTTGATGCTAGAGAATGCAGGATTTAAACCTTTTAAGAAATAGATGACCAAATTTATCTCTTATTTCTTTCTAATTGTTGCAATTACGTTACAAAAACACCCGTCACAAGAACACGAAGGCAAAGGATTCAAGTTGTTGTACTCATCCCATAGAACTTGCAAAGCAGCAAAAAAGTCAGTATTAGAATGATTACCTTGAGAAGAATTGTAGATTTCTCCTAAAAGATCAGCGATTCTATAAACATCGCTTTGAGCAAAGCGCTCTTTCAAGTTTTCCCAAAGATTGACAGTTGTTTTGAATGTGACTGCAGTTTGTGTAATAGAAGGCGTCATGGACCGGATCAACCATGAAAGTGCCATGTTGTTGCATCTTCGCCAAGAATTGAAGATCGGATCTGTAATCGCAGGTTTCTGAATGCTACCATCAACGAATTCCAATTTATTTTTACTCACCAAAGCCATTTTAACATTCTGAGCCCATGAATGATAGTTGTTGCGATCAAGAAGGGGCGAAACCAAGACAAGAGACAGATTTTCTCCGGGATGCAAATAAAACGGTTTGTTTTCATCTACACTTGGTCGATTTTGATTTCTTCCAGCCATTTTTAATACTCAAGGACCAAAGAATGAATACAATTTGCTAATTTGAAATAGCGGAAGCTTTTTATGTCAAAATCTGAGAAATCCCCAAATTTTGCGAAGAGAAGAAAAACAGAGGAAAAGAAAGAATAAAGAGCAATTAACTCTGATACCATGTAAAAATAAGCGAAATACGAACAAACAGAGAGAGAGATAGAGAGAATGAATTATAATCTTCCATTAATGAACTTTGTAAGGTTACAGAAGAGAGAAAACAAGAAAAACAGTCGAGAAGAAGAGTTAGTTAGCCTTTTTATATAACGGCTATAACAACTATTTGAGCTGAAAGGACGTTAATGCCCTTGATCCCTAAGAGCTATGTTTGGCTAATTACATAACTAATTTTTAACTAATTTTATATAATCAACATATTTCCCATATTATTTTGCTTAAAGCTTCATTTTCAAATTTTTTCAAGTTGCTGTTTCGAAAGGTTTTGAAAATTAATAGCAAATAATTACTAATTAGTTAGTATTAAAAGTCAAAATCTTTTATTTAATATTAATATATATTATTCTATTAAAAATTTATAAGAAGAACTTTTTATAATAGCAACTCTAACAACAATTCCAAATAATGCGTTAGTAAGGTTGATATCTCGCTCATTTTAGAATCCAAATGTTCACTTTTATATTTTAATATTACTTTTTCATTAAAATTAAAAAAATCACTTGCAAACACATATTTATCTTTTGATAATATATTCAACTCTTGTTATCAAACACGACTTTTGAATATTTAGTTATGATTAGTAAATGACTACATATTAAATTGTTTCCAAAATAGGAATCATTAGCAACGATAAATAATCAAATATTTATTAAATAAATTCATTATTTTCCGGTGCTTGAAGGGGTTTTTTTTATTGTATGTGTTTTTAGTTTTTTACTTATAATAAACTTAAAATTAAGAGTTGAAGTGCTTCCTTAATCTTGATTTATAAATATCTTATAAGTGGTTGAAGTGTTTGAAAATGTGGAGATTATTAGTTGTATAAATTATAGAATTCTAAAAAGATATGCAGATAATATACACGTTTTTACAGAACTGGTCATTAGAGGGAGCGAGTGGAGCGACCGCTCAGCACCTCAAATTTTTGAGGACCTTAAATTTACGTGTATAAGAAGAAAAACAAATATATATATTTACGTCTAAGAAATTAACATAAATTGTATAATGGTGCAGTGGTAGAGGGATATATTTTCCTCATCGGAGGTGTAGGGTCTGAATCCCCTTTTAACTCCTTATTATCTCAACCATCTTTTTTTCTCCTTAAAATACAGTTTATTTATTTTTAATATTAGAAATTTATATTTTAATTATATTTATTATATTAAAAACGATATTAACATTTAAAAATTTCTTTACGAATATAAAAGTTTTATTTAAAAAAGGTTAACATTAAATAATGGTCATTAAAGCTAAACAATTAACTTTGTAAGTTACTTATCATGATCAAAGTTACTATAATACTTTTTAATAGAAATATTATATTATTAAAATTGTCTTTCTCAAGTCTTTCAAAATAAAAAGAATTAACAAGGGTTTTAAGTATTTTTTTACTGTTTATAAGTAAATATGTAACATCTACATTTTAATAAAGTTTTGTTTCATTTTGGTATTAGCTTGAACTCATTTAAGGTAACTTTTTTTATCACAAGCAAGCAATTTTAGTATTTAATTTCCTTTCATTCTTTTATTTATAATATTAAATGTAAAAAGTAGTATCCCATATTGAAAATAAAACTTTGATAAATACTTTTATTTCCAAAAAGAAATAAATATTAGTATAATAGTTTCAACATATATTTTAGATATTACGATAACGTATATTAATTAAAATTATTTTGTGAAACAAATTTAAAAGATTTTATCTTTAAAAAATATCAATAATTTAGATAAAATTTGTTGTGAAAACATAATTGAAACTTGCTTAAAAAAATTTCGTATAATAAGAACTTTTAAATGATAATATCTAACCTAAGAAAATTAAAGGCTCATATTTTCCTTTTTGCTCAGGGCCTCGAAAATCTTCGAGACGGCCTGCATTTTGATATATAAAATAAATAAATCTAAATTGTTTTTTATCTTGTCAAAATTTAAATACGTATAAGTTGACAAAAACCAATATTTAAGTTATAAAATTACCTTCAAATTAATATATATATATATATATATATATATATATATATATATATATATACTATTTAAAACTATTTAATTTAGACTAATTTATAAGTAATGACAATACAAAATAGTTTGTTATGTATTTTGAAAGTGAGTAGGTTACAACTAACTCTTTCTCATATAAAGCATTTGATACAAGGTATAATAGCATAGTTTGTGTATTCTATTATTTATCTTACTATATATATAAAAATAGATATTGAATTAAAAAGTAATTCTATAGTAGATATTCTATTTATTATTTATTCTAATTTTATGTGTCAATACATATCATCATATATTATAAAAATTATGTATTTAATCTTCTACAAATAGAAGAAGATGAAATAGAATGTTGACTCATCAAATTTAACATTATTTTAATATTTTATTTGTTATTATTTAATTTTTAAAAATACAATTTAAAATACAGCGTCTATCTAAAATTTATTATCACATCATCAATTTATATTTCCATTCTACATGCCACATAACCATACAATTCAGTATCTTTTAATCAAACTCTTATAACTTTTGTTACAAACAGAACTGTTTTAAAAATTGCAATTAAACTTCTTCTATCTACTAACTTTTCCCCAAAAATATAAGAAATTGTTGGTAAAAATCACATTCCATTCTGTTTTTTAATAGACACATTACATTACATTTACATTCTGTTTTAACGTTAGAGTCCATTAGATTATTTCATTGGACGGCCTAGATTAGTTGGACTTATAGTAAAATTAAAGTAAAAAGAGGAAATAAAAATGGATAAAGAGAGAGAGGGTAACAAGAATTAAAATAAGTTGCAGAATCCATAGACCCCATAGCCACCAATCACAGCTCACCACCTTCATCAAATCTCTCTTTCTTCAAGATTGTTGCAAAAAGCTTCAATCTTTAGATTCATTCCTTTTTGCTTTTCATTTTGTTTTTCTTCTTCTCTCGGCAGAAACTATTCAGTGTACTGTTCCTCTTCTTCTCTCTTTTCCTCTCAATTCATTTTTCTTTCTTTTTCAGAAGAATAGAAATCTTTTTCTCTCCTGGGGCTCTCCAATTCTACCTTTTTTGGTTCTCAAGCTTCATGCTGCAGATTGAAGCTTCTTTTCACTTTTCCACAGTTACAGCTTTCTGCTTTTCCAATTCCTGATTTAATTGAAGTTTGTATCTGGGTTTTACTCTTTTTGCCAGTTTGCTTCATATTGAAGCTCTTTAACAGATCTCAGTGGTGATTCTAGGGTTCCATACTGTGGGAATAATAGAAATTTTAAATTTTGAAAAATGGGTAGTACTAAATTTTGTTTGATTTCAGAAAAAGTGAAGCCCTTTCTAGATTCCTCAAGGTGTATGACTACACCACACATAAAGGGATTCTGATTCTCCTGTAATGCTTGCTTCTTGATTTAACACTGATATTTTTAGAGGTGAAATAAATCTCCCACCTCTCTGCATTTCCTATCTGGGTTTCTATTCCTTTCTTACTTTTTAACCTCCCCATTATCACTACCACTACTATTGTTATTGGGAGTGTTGGGATTTGTTGAAATTTGTGTTGTATGTTCTTACAATGAAGTGGGAAATGGAAGTTGTTTCTCAAGCTTCTTATCTTTCACACACAAAATGGACAGCAACAGAGAACAAGATATTTGAGAATGCTCTTGCTGTTTATGATAAAGACACTCCTGATAGATGGCACAAAGTTGCTGCTATGATTCCCGGTAAAACTGTTGCAGATGTAATTGAGCAGTACAAAGAATTAGAAGCTGATGTTAATAGAATAGAGGCAGGGCTTGTTCCAATTCCTGGCTATACAACCTCTGCTTTCACATTGGATTGGGCTAATAACAATACCAACGCTTTTGATGCTTTCAAACAATCTTATGGAAAGAGATCTTGTTCGGGTCGCCCTACCGATCAGGAGAGGAAGAAAGGAGTCCCATGGACAGAGGAGGAGCACAAGTGAGCCTTTAATTTTAGCTACTTATACACAATTTGGGATTTTTTTGGAGTTTGTTTTAGTGAAGTTTGAATCTTTTTGTGTTTTTTCAGGTTGTTTCTAATGGGGTTGAAGAAATATGGAAAAGGAGACTGGAGAAACATATCAAGGAATTTTGTTGTAACAAGAACACCAACACAGGTTGCTAGCCATGCTCAGAAGTACTTTATAAGGCAGCTTTCGGGTGGGAAAGACAAAAGACGAGCGAGTATTCATGATATTACAACAGTCAATCTTAACGAAATTAGGACTCCCTCCCCCGAAAACAAAAGACCATTTTCGCCTGATCGAAATACAGTCCTCTCGCAGCAATCGAACACAGTTTT
The DNA here is from genome assembly GCA_947683365.1 of Euphorbia pulcherrima. NCBI lineage: Eukaryota > Viridiplantae > Streptophyta > Magnoliopsida > Malpighiales > Euphorbiaceae > Euphorbia > Euphorbia pulcherrima. The sequence continues at coordinate 17,292,282 of CANTUS010000001.1, read as the reverse complement.
AATGCCTAGAACACATTTCAATTGGAATCAACCAACAAGTGGGGGAGCGTCAATGGGTTTCAATTCAGGCAATAGTACCATGTTCATGTCTTCATATGGGGTTAGCCCTTATGGCCTTAAAATGCAAGGGCAAAATCAAAGTTTTGGCGCTGATTCTTACATTGGACCTCAAAGTATAGCTTTTCAGATGCAATCTGGACAGCATTTCCCTCATGGATGAAGACAGAACTCAAAGTGTTAGTTATCTGATGTCATGTTCTTATATTTTAAAGGGTCTTTTTGTGTATATTGTTGGCATTTCAGTCCTGGAGGGAAAGAATCTTAATTATAGTTAAGATATGATAGAATCTCAATCTTAGGAGTTTATGTAAACTAAGATTAGATTTTACTTTAGCTAGCAATGTCTCGGTGGCTGTCTAAACTATTTTCTATGATACCTTAAACATGGTTCTTACAGGATAAGATTGGAATGAGATTTGTATGCATCACGCGAGATTTAGATTACGAAAAGAATCGATGTGATTAAGCATAAACCCTTTTGACATGCTTATAACTTGGTGCAAATTACTGCAGCGAAATCAATTTTATGGCCGAGTCATGAAGGTGTTGACCGGTAAATGACCTTCTAAGCTAAGTAGGGGCTGAGGCTGACTCTACAATCCACTTAAATGAAGCATCACATTCCTTTTTTGTTCTTTCTTCATTATTAGGAAGATCCTTAAGCAAAGAAGATCCCTTTTGGATGTACTAATGAATGATTAAATTATCATAATAATCAAATCGATATTATTAGTGGACCTGATTACAAAATCAGTAAAAAATAGTTAGATAATTACTTTATTTGTTATGATTAAGGTTTAATTTATTCAAATTTAAAATATTATCTTTCGTTTGTTATTTATCTGATATTTCTTATTATAATAGATATTAATATTTTATTAATAAAATGTGCAAAGGTTATTATTTTTTTTTACAATATCACTTTCCTCAATTTTCTCGGCTGGCATTGTATGATAATTGAAAAGTAACAGTACATGATTGTGATTCTAATTGTACGGCTCCAACTCAGTATATTAAAACCAAATCATAAGGAAGATTCACTTTTTTTTGTCATAAGCTTTTATTAATGAAGACAAATTATTTTGCTTTTCACAAGATGAAAAGAGAACTAAATGCCTATTGTTTTCCTAATCATTCTTTGCAGATACATTCATTAACCTCGAGTTAAATTCAGTCTTTCTGGGAAGAAGAAAATCTTCTTCCTAATTACTGCTAGGTTGCTAGTCTTATATAAGACAAATTACCTATGATGCTTTAATGTCGTAAAGTCCAATGAATAGACTCTTTTTAATTCATCCATTAAATTAGGTTTTGAACCCTATTAATACACTCACTAAGCACTTTCTAAGACATTGAATCAATTAATTAAATAATTATGCAAGACATGTAAAGAATAATAAATTCATACAGTATCCCATGTCTACAAAAGATCACTATAATTATAGAGAAGCAAAATTAAACGAGCCATATGATAATGAGATTTAAACTTATGTAATAAATGTTGGAAAATTTAGAGTATTTGGAATAAGTGTATATTTTTAAGACATTTAATTATGGAGTTGCATGTTTTTATTTTCTAACCTTACATACAAATATTCTTATCCTACAACAAATGTATTACAGTTGATTCACATACGAAAGCAAGTACGTGAATTGATATCTCCATTATATCTCATAAGCAAATTTTCGGTATATTTCCGCTGCTTTGTATGGAGGAAATATTGCTTAAAGGAAAATGATTAGCATGCCTTGGAGATTAGGTTATAGTTTAGTAATCAAGATTACAACAAATTCTTCTCTACATTTGTAAAAACATTTGTAAAAGGTTTCCTTCCTAGCATCCCTACTGCCCCGATTATTTATTTTTCCTACAATCTTTAAGCAGTATTATCCATAGCTAGTTGAAGGAGAAGAGAAAATGTTGGTTTTAGACATTTCGTTATTTTACAAATGGAAGAGAAGGATCATCAATAATCAAATGGTAATATTTTGATTAGTTTATCGTATGCTCAAGTTGCAATGTATGAATTTTATCTATTTATTATGTGTTCAACATTGTAATAAGTATATGTATGTGTGATTATTCTTGTTGGTAGAATTGGAAGTGATGGTAATATAAAATTATAAATCACTTGAAATGGGTATAGAAATTAATTTCTTGGTCTAGAATTATTTTTCAAATTATTTTGATATTAATCATGAAAATTTTAATAGAGTATATTTTACATCAAGATTTCAAACTTGTATGGTATCTCCAAATGGGTTTAAAATGTCATGTGATTGACAAAATCATAGATGAAGCAAGGTTTATGCTTCATCTAAATATTCAAGATGCAAGTTTGATGAAGTTGACCATTATATGGATTAAATTCCATGGTAAATGGAACAAGTTTTATAAGGAGAATTTTATCAAAAAGTTATAAATATAATGAAGTTGGAAAATGAATACTCTAGAATTTGAAACAACACGATGGTAATAATATCAAAAATAGTGTTGGTTCACTGGACTTCAAATGCAATAGTCATTTGCAATATTTATGTTGATATTTGAACGTCAATGAAGTGACTTGTGATTTTGAAGGAACAAAATTATTGTCTTAATTTATTATGAATCTCTTTTGGTTTGCGGAAAAGAGGATGATACTAGTTGTATCTTTACTAGAAGGGGATACATGTTAATATCTAAATAGACAAAGAGATATATTTGGTGAAAAATTAATTATTTGATATAAAGTTGTTATGAGAACGGTTATTGTCAAACATACTCTTTGTACTATAATAATAATAATAAAAAGACATTATAAGTCTATTACATTGATGAGCCAACTTTAAAGTTCTGAAAGGAAACCATGGGTTATAGTTTCATTAAGTGTGGATAACAAGACTATGTTATCAAAAGTTTATAGCCAAGTTTATAATAGTAAGTCAAGACACACTGGTTGAGACATAGTTATTTCGAATGACTTATCGCGGAAAAGGATCATAACAGTTGACTATATAGGTAGTAAGTCAAACATTATTTATTGCTTTACTAAAGCTTTAAGTTGACATTCTGTTGATGATTTATCAAATAGAATGAGTTTGTGGCCTTATTAAACACATCTAAGGGAATCTTAACTTACAATCGTAAAAATCAGGTCCTAAGTTCAATAAGATTAAATTTCTTACATGATGTTTGGAAACCATTTTATATGATCCAAGTATGGTTTCGATATTGTGATAGTTTTGAGAGGTTGGTTAAATTCTTAATAAGTTTCTTAGAGATGCTAGTCACAGGGCACATTTTAGAGAAACTTACCTATATAAGTGTGAAGTGAGCCGCTTTAAAAAGTTACTTAAGGCATGACTTTGAAACACTTATGAATAGATACGAGCACATGACTCTTAAAAGTGTTGATTTAACTGTTAATATGAAGGACTTGATTTATGTGTATAACATCTCTGGCTAATCGCTATGTTCGCTTGGTTCAATCCTTTGTGACACCAATCAAATATGATTACTTGGAATGTGTGTTATACTAGGTGGAAGTTCAATCCTTGTGACACTTTCACTGAAGCATAAATTGCGGAATTTTTCGTATATAGTATTTTAGTTCCTAAAAATACTCTAAATGGGGGAGGAATGTTGGAAAATTTAGATTATTTGGAATAAGTGTATGTTCTTAAGACATTTAATCATGGAGTTGGTGTTTGATTTAAAATGTCATAAGATGTGTTTATAGTATTTATATGAAAAGACGTGTTGATTCATGAAAATACATGTTATTTTATGGAAGTACATGTTTCATGAAAGTACATAATGGTTCGTGGAAAGACACGTTGTTTGATGAATAGTCATCTCTTTTCATGTAGGGACATGTTGTTTCATGTCTAGGGACATAATATTTCATGATGAGTTATATTGTTTCATGAAGAGTCATGTTAATTCATGAAGAGTCGTGTTGTTTCATGAAAAGAAATATTGTTTCATGAGAAGACACATTGTTTCATGAAGAGACTTGTCATTTCATGAACCATCATCCCACATCTATAAATAGGCCTCACATGTGCCTTTAATACACAACGAGACTGAGAGCAATTTCTTGAAATAGAGAGGAAGCATTAAGACATTTTTGTTTCCTAACCTTACAGACAAATGTTCTTATCCTACCACAAATATATTACAGTTGATTCACATACGAAAGCATGTATGTGAATTGATATCTCCATTGTATCTCAAAAGCAAATTTCCGATATATTCCCGCTGCTTTGTAAGGAGGAAATATTGCTTAAAGGAAAATGATTAGCATGCCTTGAAGATTAGGTTATAGTTTAGTAATATTTATTGTGATCAAAATTATAACGAATTCTTCTCTAAATTTATAAACGGTTTCCTTCATAGCGTCCTTAGTGCCCGATTATTTATTTTTCCTACAATAAATCTGTTAAGTGGAAACGTCAAATTTATAACTACAGTTGAATGTTTGAGACAAATTAATTTGACAAAGCAAAGAAATTTCCCATTTATGAGCATAATATATTGATTGAGAGTTAGTACAAAACAAGAACCAACAAGCAATAAAGACAAAGTTACAACAAATTAATGGGGAATTGTTGCTTTCTGAGGCCATTTCGGTACTGTTAGGTGAATTGTTTTTATTTGAATGAACCAACCATCATAAAGAAAAGGTAACATCAAGTACTAACTACTCCTGTCAATAGCATAAGTTATATTCCCGCTGTCTTTTTTTTTTCAATTTATAAGTAGCTGTATTGAGCTGTACTGAGCTGTATTGAACTGAAATATACTTATTTTAGTGTAAATTTACATGTATGAAATACTTATTAGTAATGAATTGTACTGAACTAAATAGATTATAAGTTAAAAACAACAGACCATGAATTTAACATATAATCTCCCCTCACCCCATTTCAGCAGATAAAACAGGCAACCATTGAACTATAGGTTAGCCCCCCCCCCCCCCCCCCCCCCCCCCCCTTTTCCTTATTTATTTCTTTGTGTCATTTCAACTAACTTTTCTGCACCAAATGACAAAACAAACCACCGACTTTCATTCCCCTCAATAATAAAGTCGCGTGCCTTTCTGCAACTTGTGTAAAAAAAACATGCTTCACTTTATTCTCTTTTTTATGGATTCAATTCAACTAGTTCTGTAATTATAACAAAGGCTGAGTAATATACCTGGTGAAGCAATTTTGATTCTCTACGCAGCTTCTCTGGTCCACTACACACATAAATATAAGAATATTTGCTTAATTTTTGCTAGACAAAACAAAAAGATGAGAGTGGAATGTGAATTCATTTCTATATAACTATGAATGCAGCCACACACTAATAATCATATACCCTTTCTAGTGAAACAAACAGCCTACACTACCACAATTTGAGGCATCTCAAGAGTAAATGGTAATAATGAAAAAAGGAATATACCAATGGTTTGGAATCTGATGCTGCGATTCTTTACCTTTCGAATGCCTCTGTTTTTTCTACGGAAAAAATGGTAGATGTGAACCTTCTGGTAACGGAATAATATAAACCACATTCACACATATTTGATAATTGCAATCTAAACTTTTTTCCATTGAGCTTCCAAGTTGATTAGCTCTTTTCAACCAATTGAACAAAAGAACGAACACTTGCACTGTCCACAGTTGACATCATGAGGATCGATCGAGATTGTGGTACACTTTTTAACAGCCATAATTTATTTAGTATGTTCGGATTTTGGGAGTGGTCTTCACACTCAATAATTCCGTCCAAAAGCTTCTCATAGCAGTGAAGTTTAATATGAATTTAAGCCAGTCTCCTCGAATGACTGTCCTAAGAACTTAATTACAAGAATTTCTGATGAAGATCATTTTGCTAAGTACCTAGTCAAATTTTAAGTTGTTAAAAAAAGATATGCAATTTTAAGCTCTCCCTCGCATGCAGAACTTAGAACTGATGTAACTTAACTCATACAAGTAATAATTTGAATACTTTTCAGTGAGATAAGATAAGAGCTTAAGAATATCTACAGCCATCACGCTATCTACAAGACAGATGCCTCTAAAATAACAGCTTCGAACCTAATTTAAGTGACAGAAAATTAACAGAAGAAACCACTTTAATTAGAACAGAGTAATACGTTTATCCTTTGTTTTCATATAGATAATATCTTGTATCTAAATTCATATACCAGAGTCATTATCAAAAGAAGAATATCCGTAATGTGCAGTTTAGGGATTGCATAAAGAAGCTGAGTATTTGGTGTGGGATATCACCAAAGGACTTGCTGCTAAAGAAGAACTTCAAAGCAGTGTATATAGAACAAAAAACGGAGAAGACGGGGGGACAATTAGATGTTAAAATCCTTGATCTTTTTTGCTCAAGTTCATGATTCACATATACTTCTATATTCAAGTATTTCTTTGTACTCAAATAATTCTATGTTGGTGGCTTAAGCTAGCAGTAAAAACTGTCACTTATACTGATAGCTTAAAGAATCCAACTGCTTATTGTGCAGAAACTACATATAGTTCATATGAAAAGCCAAACAGTGTGATAAACAACTTGGAGCTCCATGTGGGGAAAATGAATAAGGAATGGCACTTGCCCTAATTTCAAGAGCTACGGCATCAGTTCCATTCACGATTGGTATACCTAATCGCTATTCAAGAGCCTGCTTCTGAAATCCATCAACTATCCACTCAATCAGACGATAATGCATCCTCAAAGGGAGGACTATAAATGAACAGAAATACAACTGGTTGGTTTTTTTATTAATCGGTTTCAAGTGAAAGGAATAGAATACTAACTCCAAACAGCATATAATGAGACGCAAGAGTGTGAATGGTGAAATTACCAACGCCCAAGTCGCGAAGGCAGTAAGGAGAGGCCGATCGACGCTCGGTTTTGGTCATCTGTGCAATCTTTTCTTTGGTAGTCATTCTCGAAAGAAGGTGTTTAACGCGGGCTTCAGCAGCTAAATTGGGATGCTTGTAAATGCAGTGATCCCTGTTCTTCAGCTCTCGCTACTGGGATAGTGTAATTACATTAAAAATTTGTAATGATTAAAGAAGATGGCGAAATTGGGAATGGATTGAATAGAGCAATAAAATATTTTTTTAGGGAAAATGCATCGAATCCTAACCTTTCAAAGTAAATGGAGACCAGAATTTGCTCATATGTTGTCTACAGTTGACTTTCAATTCTAGAGAATCATCATCCGAAAAAATTGATACGTTAGAAAAGGTGCTCAGTTGACTAACAAACATGCAGCCCGTACCACGAAGCTGGAGATATGGGTTTCGAACTCAACTTGCTTCAAAGCAAGTTTAGCTTAATTAAACTTTAGTCAAACTTTTTGAGCTTGGTTGAAATCAAAATTATGATACGATCTCGTTAATTAAAGTGTCATGTATTTAAATATTTTAATTTTTTTTAAAAAATGTTAAATATTATTGTTGAATCCAGCACAATGTTAGACTGATTCAATGGATAACTTAATAGTGCTTAAATTTTTAATCATACTAAATAAGTTTAGTTTGAGTTAATTAAATCAATAACGATGTTAAATCAGTTAGTCTATGGTTTATAGCTGAGTATTTTAATTCAAGGATAGAATTATAAATCTCTACTGACCTAACTATTTGATTTAACTTTGAGTTGTTTTGGGCTAAGCTGTATCTTTAGTTCGCTGACTAAGTACTCTTCACTTATTACTTGATATTTAAATTGTGTTTCATCAAAGCTTATTGTTTATGTTTTGGGCTGAGTTACCTTCATTATTCAACTGCGTTGACCATTCCATTTAAAGAAAATTGGAACCTTGCTTTTGGTCTTACAACTTTAACATACAGTAATGAAAGATGTCATACAAAGGACAAAAGAAATTAATGACTCGACAAAGACAAAAGCTCAACGTTGATAAAAGATAAAGTTTGTCCGAAGAAAAGCTACGAGAAGACAAAGTCAATTTAGATTGAAGCAGTGCGTATCTGCTGCAAATGCGCGACTCTGCAAACTCGTCAGATTACCAGAAGGAATGAGAAGATGACACGTAGCAAGTCAATGCAAGATCTCTCTAACGGCAACCTGGCATCAAACGACAAACATTCAAATTTGAAGCTTTAATTCAGTCTATTTCTTAACGGATTGATTTCAATCTCATAACGGTGTGATTCTATCTCTCAACGGATTGATTTGAAGAAGCAACGGGTGGATAGTTGAGCTGTCAAATTGCAAAAGATGCCAAAACAAGTTCAACGCTACATTATTGATTTCAGCTATAAAAGGAGCAAGAAGGCAAGCGTTAGACCTTGGTGAATACACCTGAATTTCAAAGAAGCTAAAACTTTGTCAATTTCCAACCTTTAAAGAAATTCAATCAAGAAAGCAACTACTTAGTGAGAATCAGCTTTACAACAAGAGAGATTAGAATATATCAATTGCAATGTAATACTTTATTATTATAACTGGATCAATGTTTTTATAAGTTGAATCCAGCTCTTGTTTAGCTTTTCTTGAGTTGTAGGTAGAAGTGGGTATTCTACTCAATGGGTGAGTGATTATAGGAGGTTACTCAGTTATAATTGGGACACTTTGTGAAAGGCTTCTCTGCCTAGAGTAAAGGGGTTGAGATTAGTGGATTAAAGCTAAGACACTCTCTTAGGACTGGATGTAAGCCCGGTAAAAACTCTGTGTTCTTTACTTTGTGTTGAAGTTTTTCTCAGTTTCTGCTCAGCCCGCTGACCTACTCAGCGAGGATTCCTTAATTGCGAAAAAGTTTCATGTTTAAATCTAGCGAGTCATTCACCCCCTCTGACTCACTGAGTGTATGCATAGGGACCAATAAATGGTATCAGTGCTTGTTCTCATTCTAAAGATTTCACAATTTTGAGATAAAGACTATGACGTATAAAGGAGGAGAATCAAGCGGAAAAGCCCAAGCATACATTCTTCTTGAAGGAATATCAGTCACCAGACCACCCATGTTCAATGGAGAGCACTACACTTACTGGAAGAACATGATGGAGAATTTCATCCAGTCTCAAAGTATGTTTGCTTTGTTGGCTATTGTTGAAGGGCCATTTGTTCCATCCATTATAAAGAATGGAGTAAGAGTTGAGAAATACTTTGATGAATGGGACAGTCAAGACTTGATCAGACTCAAGGAAAATGTAGCATCTTCACTATGCTCTTGATACAACTGAGTTCAATTGAGTATCAGGATGTGAAACTGCTAAAGAGATCTGGAAGAAGTTAGAAACGACCTATGAAGGAACATATAAAGTCAAGGAGTCCAAGATCAACATTCTCATCAAAGATTATGGGATGTTCCATATATAACCTAAGGAGGACATTTGACACATGAACACTAGATTCATGAACATTGTGAATGGACTCAAAAGACTTGGCAAAAGTTTTACTAAAGAGGAGACCGTTAAGAAGATTCTGAGAAGTCTGACACAGGAATGAGATGCAAAGAAGAGTGCTATTGAAGAAGCTTATGATCTAAAGACCTACAAGTTTGATGAGCTGATGCGAACTTTGCTAACTCATGAAATGTCACTCAAACAATATGAGGATGAATCTAAGAAATTCAAGCACAAGGAGAAAGAAAGCTCCATCAGAGCTATTGTTCTAAAAGCTGATGACTCCTATGATGAAGAATATCTAGAAGAAAGAAAGGAAGAGATGGCATTGATGACCAAGAACTTTAAAAGATTCTTGAAGAAAGATGAAAACAATCAAAAGTTCAGAAAGCCTAGCTAATACAAGCAAGGTGCTGATGAAAGGCCACACAAAGAACATAGCAAGGATATCAAGTGCTTTGAATATGGTGAGAAGGGGAACATCCAGTCCAGCTGTCCTAAAGTCAAGAAGGATAAATTCAATAAGAAGAGAGATAATAAGGCTATTATAGCTACATGTAGTGACTCTGAGCAGGAGTCATCTTCTTCTGATGAGGAGCTACAAGACTCAGGAAATGTGTTTCTTATGGCCATTGATGATCAACCAAGTGAAAATGCAGTACTAGCTGACCAACCAACAACTTTCGCAACTAACGAGTCAGCTGATAGGAGAAAAGATAAAGGAAAACACTCTGAGGTAAATTCTGAAACCCCTTTATCATTAGATGAACTTGCTGTAGTACTTAATGATCTTATTAACATGACTAAGAAGTCATCCAAGTGCATCAAAGTACTCCAGAGGAGGTGTGATGATCTAGAGGACTGTAATTCCTTTACCTTACTTGACATTTTATACCTTGTGCAAAAAGCTGAGTACCATGATGGATATAACAACAAGCTCATTAAGCAAATGAATGAGTTAGCTGCTAAATTAACAGCTTTGAAAAAGGTACGGGTCTCTCCTCAACCAAATAGGAATACTCAGAGTAGCCGCACTCACCACTCTAAGAAGGTTTCTCAAAAGAGTAAAGTGAGCAGGCCTAATCCTAAAGTCACATGTAGCTTTTGTGGTAAATCAATACATGCAACAGTCATGTGTAGACTCAAAAATAGTTACTATAGTGAGTATGACTAGTCTAGGATGACCACTACTAACAAGGGAGGACCCAGACAACGAAAGGCATGGGTACCTAAGAAAACTTAATTATTTTTGAAGGTGAGCCTGAGATCCACTAACGATAACAAAATGTGGTATTTGGATAGTGGATGCTCGAGGCATATGACATGTGATGAAAGCCAATTCATCACATTGGAGCGAAAAAGGAATGAAAGTGTTAGTTTTAGAGACAACTAAAAGGGAAAGATTATGGGCAATGGCATGGTGGGAGTCAAGCCTTTCAATTGAGAATGTGTCTCTAGTGAAAGGCCTTAAGTTCAACTTGCTAAGCGTTTTTCAGTTGTGTGAAAAAGTCAGGAAAGTGATTTTTGACTTAGCGGGCTGCTCAGTCATTGATGGTAACTTTGACCAAACTATTCTTTATGCTCTTAGAATTAATAATGTTTATATGATTGACTTATCCCTTGGCTCCAATGATATATGCTTAGTTTCTAAGGAGGAAAACTCATAGCTATAGCACAGAAGGTTAGGACATATCAATATGACCAATCGATCCAAATTAGCCAGAAATGAACTTGTTGAGGGTTTACCTAATCTAGCCTTTGAAAAAGATAGACTCTACTCAGCATGCCAACTTAGGAAATAATTTAGGAAGACCATTAAATCCTTAGCTGATATATCTTCCTCTCGTCCCCTTGATCTTCTATACAAGGATTTGTTTGGGCCTATATTGCCAACAAGTCTAGGTGGAATGAAATACACCCTTGATATTGTAGATGATCTGACTAGGTTCACTTGGATTATCTTGCTTGCAAGCAAAGATGAAAAATTTGAATCACTCTCTAGGTTGGCTACCCGGATCATGAATGAAAAAGACCTTAAAATTAATAGAATCCATAATGACCATGGAAGGGAATTCGAAAATAGGCAGTTTGAGGAATTTTGTTCTAAGCATAGTATTGACCACAATTTTTCTTCTCCTTATACACCTCAACAAAATGGGGTTGTTAAGGGAAAGAATCCCACTATTGCCGATATGGGTCATTCCATGATGAGTGATAATAACCTACCAAAGTATTTCTGGGAAGAATCTGTTAACACAACTTGTTATATTCTAAACAAGGTTTTAATTCGCCTAGTTTTGAACAAAACTCCTTATGAACTTTGGGAGGGGCGCAAGCCTAAGGTTGGTCATCTTAAGGCTTTTGCTTATAGACGCTTCATATTAAACACAAAAGATCAATTGGCTAAATTTGATCCCAAGGCTGATGAAGGAATCTTTTTGGGTTACTCAACACACAGTAAGTCATACAGAGTATATGACAAGAGAACTGGAAATTTAGAGGAATCTATGCATGTAGATTTCGATGAAACCAACAATGTAAGTAGAGAGATCAATGATGATGAAAGAGAACTAGATCCAGTCAAGGATCAGCGAGTCAGCCCATTGTAATTCCCGATCTAATTCTAGAGAAAGAATATTATGAAGTTGACTTAGACCAATCCATCAACTTTGGTGATGATGATGAAGCTTAACCAATGATAGTAGCTCAACAAGCTGATCCTGATCTACTAAAGGAAGTCAGAGCAAGAAGAGATCACCCAATTGATAAGATTCTTGATAGTGTGCAAAATCCAGTGCTAATAAGAGGTCAGTTGAATAGAATGATGAGCCATTCAACTTTTGTCTTATTGATTGAACCCAAAAGGTTTGAAGATGTTGAGTTTGATGATAACTAGATGATTGCTATACAAGAAGAGATAGATCAATTTAGAAGAAATGAAGTTTGAGATTTGGTAGAGAAACCCAGAGGCAAGTCAATCAAATGGGTTTTCAAGAACAAGCTAGATGAAGCTAGTAATATTTTTAGAAACAAACCCAGACTAGTTGCTCAAGGCTACAATAAACAAGAAGGCATTCACTAAGGTGAAGCCTTTGCACCAGTAGCAAGACTTGATGCCATAAGAATTCTATGTGCCTTCATATCTCATATGAACTTCAAACTATTTCAAATGGATGTTAAAAGTGCATTTCTTAATGGTTATATTCAAGAGGAAGTCTATGTCAGACAGCCCCTAGGCTTTGAAGATCCAAAGTATCCAGATCATGTCTTCAAGTTGAAGAAGGCTCTTTATGGATTAAAGTAAGCTCCAAGAGCTTGGTATGAAAGATAGACTAAGTTTTTACTTAGCAAAGGTTATGTCAGAGGAAAGGCAGATACAACCCTTTTCATCAAGATGTGTTGCTAGTCCAAATATATATTGATGATATTATTTTTGGAGTAACTGATGAGAAGCTATGCAAAGAGTTCAGCCAGTAGATGAAGAAAGAATTTGAAATATGTATGATGGGAGAGCTAATTTCTTTCTCAGTCTACAAATCAAGCAAGGTAATGATGGAATCTTTATCAGCCAAGAAAAGTATGCTAAGGAGGTACTCAAAAGTTTGACATGGATAAAGGAAAGACATTGGAAACACTCAAGGTCACTAATACAATTCTGAGTAAACAGGAGGAAGGTAAACATGTAGAGAGTAAGCTCTACAGATGTATCATTGGTTTTCTACTCTACTTAACTGCTAGTAGGCTTGACATTCAATATGCTGTTTGTTATTGTGCGAGATATCAAGCTGACCCCAGGGAATCTCACTTAGCTTATATTAAGAGAATTCTCATGTATTTGCTAGGATCTATTGATGCAGGTTTATGGTATCTAAGTAATGCAAAATTCACTCTGAGAGGATACACTAATGCTAACTATAGAAGAGACAAACTAGAAAGGAAAATCACCACTGAAGGATGTCATTTCATTGGTGATTGTCTAGTCATATGGTACAGTAACAAGCAAGCTTCTGTGGCATTGAGTACAACTGAGGTTGAGTACATGGCTGCAGGAAGTTGTGTAGCACAACTACTATAGACCAAGCAGCAATTGAAGGATTATGGTATAAAGTCTAAGTGCCTTGAAGTCATGTGTGACTAAGAGTGCAATTGAGCTATCAAGAATCCAATTCAACATAGCAGGATGAAGGATGTCAATATTAGACATCACTTCATAAGGGATCATGTGCTAAAGGGAGAAGTTAAGCTATCTTACATCCCTACTGAAGAACAATGAGCTGACATATTCACAAAGCCCATTGGAAAGGATCAATTTTACACATGGAGAGAATTAATTGGAATGTCCAATCTAATTTGAAGAAATAAGTTTCCTTGCTGACCTATTCTGGAACTGTCCTACTTTCCACTCTGAGCTCCTGCGAATCAGGTTAAGTATTTATTCTTCGCGCTTAAATTTTGGACACGTCATTAAAATTATCACCGGTTTCTTTCCAAAATTAAACTTGATATAAACAGTAGCAAGTTTAAAAATAATCCACATTCAACCATTTATACTCCATGATTTATATCATCATTAATATTACGGTAACCATTGATCAATATCACCTTTCAAATATGATCACTGCTTGTGAGTTGTATACGTAGCTTTGCAGGCTTCACTCGAAGAGTTTTTTCTATTTAAGGAGAGACCAAGAAGAAAGAAAGTTTTACTTTTACCAAATTTCTTCTACAATCTTCTTCTAAAATCTCTAATTCTCTATCTCCATTCAGAGCTACTGAAATGACAAGTTCTTCAGGAAGAGAGCTTAAACTAGAAACTGTAGAGCCCTTGTTTAAGAAGAATGAGAAAGATAGTACTTGGTATTCTACGAGAGACCATGTAGCTAAATCCAGGGTCAATTTCAAAGAATTCGAGGGTATTCGCATTCCTAAAGGAACCATTTTACAAACCCACCAAATGGGTATTTTTGGAAGAGGCTAAAGTAGATGAACCTATCACTATTAATTTCCTGAGTTTCGCAAGTGATGATAGGTTTGGAAAATGGAGGTGCCAACACCATATAAGGGGATTCTTTGAAATTTTGAGTGGGTGTCATGACCATATTATTCAGAGCTTCTTTAGAAGGATCCATATTGTAATTGGATTTGATGATATCTTCATTACACCCTTGTTAGAAAAGAGAGTATATGTGACTCCTAAATTTCTTGCAAATCTACTGGGAATGAGGTTAAGAGGAATTAAGATGAGAGCAGTAGGAGATAAGGAATATGTAGACATTCCTGTAGATTATGAAGTTCCCGCTGATTACAAAGCTGGAGAACTTACAGCTTCTTTGTTTTTGAAGAAAGGCAAGCAAGCCCTATGAACTGGTAACCAAGGTGCTGCTTCTTAAGACTGCATCAACATGGAGTTGTTTAAAATTTGGGAGGGTGTTCATCTATGCCATTACTGAAGGCATGGGTATCAAATGGCCCCTTGCCATCATTCACAGGTTTTTAAAGGTATCAAAACATATGGTTTATGGCCATGTTACAATTTATATTTGTAGGGCATATGAGATGGATCTAGAAGGATGCGGAATTCAGCACAATATTGAGTTCAGGTTGATAGAATCTATGATTCTTAGCAATGCACATTTCCACAATCTTTGTTGAGGACAAGACCAAGCCTGGAAAGTACATCATGCTCAAGAAAGGAGAAGTTAGAGTAAAAGATCCCAAAGCTCAAATGACACTAAAGCCCATTGATCCAAGAGATGAAGATCAGACTCTTGATCCGTTTATGGCTAAAGAACTAGAGAGAATCACAAAGTTTAGAGAGAAGCAAGGATGAAAGTCTGAGTTAAAGAAGGTAGGAAAGAAGGAGGTCAGAAGTGACTCCAAGAAGGAAGGAGAGAGAGCAACCTCAGCCAGCTCTCTCCCAGTTGATGTCCCTATTTTCAAGAAGTCTAGATTTTCTAAGGGAATAAAAATTGAGAATTCTAGCCAACTGAATGCCAAGGAAATTGAAGAGGCTGCTGAAGATGAGATGAGAGAGGATGTTCCTCTATCTAGATACAAGAAAAGAAAAGTTGATGATGCTGGTCTTGGCCAAGAGAAGGCTGAAGGATATATAGCTTCATTAGTGCCAATGCCTGTTGTAGGTTAGCCTAGAAAAATGTTTGTGGCTGAGAAGTTATCTGGTGTTGTCCAGAATCCAGATGAAGCAAAGAAAATGAAAGCTGCTGAGGCAGAAAGGATCAGAAAGAGCCAAGAGGACCTTGACGAGGAGATAAGGAAAAGGGCAGAGTAATCAGCTGCTAAAACTAAGGCTGATCTAGAAGCAGCTTATAAGAAGGCTACTGCTACTTTGTCAGAGAAGTATATCCCTAAAGTTATGAATGAAATGATTAGAGCTCTAGACGGGATAGAAAGTGAAGAAGAGCAGGGAGATGATGAAGAAATTGAGACAGTTAACTCAGTCAATTTTGCTGTTAATATGCAAGGAGAAGAAGGCCAGTAGGTTATTACGATAATTACTTCAGAGGCTAAGGAGGAGATGAGAGAGAAGAAAATAAGGATTTTCAAGCGGATGATGGTAGTGGTTGATGAGGATGAAGGATATTTAGAAGACAAGAAAGGGGAGGATGATGTGATAGTAGTCGAGCAAGGAGCTCTGCTGGTTGAGCATACAACTATTTCTCAGGCTAGTGATTAAGTTGTTGAAGGTAGTGAATAAAGGAGGCTAAGAAGCAGCCTGAAGAATCATTCTTTTTCCCTAACCTTTCTACTCAAACACCCCCTTTTCCAACACCCATTTCTATGTAACCTCTTACTAATCCAGAAATTCAACCACCATCCACCTCACACTCTGACCACCCAAACACCTCCACCTCTATCCAAACATCCAACCCAAAAATCATCCCAATGCTTTCCTTAGTTAGGTCTCTAGTGCGTGAACCATTTCTCCTAGAAGGACCAACCCCTAAG
This sequence comes from Euphorbia pulcherrima, assembly GCA_947683365.1. Lineage (NCBI taxonomy): Eukaryota > Viridiplantae > Streptophyta > Magnoliopsida > Malpighiales > Euphorbiaceae > Euphorbia > Euphorbia pulcherrima. Next base: position 17,275,899 of record CANTUS010000001.1, on the reverse strand, counting down.
GGTCCAACCATTGAGGAGATCCATATTGATCAACCACAACCATAACAACCTCAACCCCTAATTCAATCCAAATGCTGAGTTGCTCGGAGAGATAAGGAGGATTGGAAGGGAGAAATTTCCGGCACTCAGGACAGTCAAAGAACTTGATACTAAGATTGCTAAATCAATACTATTTGAGAAAGTATTGAGGAGACTTGCCAGGGCTAGTGAGCCAGTGAAAGGGTTTATAAAGGCTATGGAAGAGATGAAGGACCACATGAAGTCATTTCCTACTGCATTCTCATTGACCAAGGCCATTGTATCACATATTGTGCCTTTTCTTAATATTGTAGGTAGGAAGGTTGACTACTTGAAGATGGAAGTCTTTGAGCTCTAGGAAAGAATGCAAAAAATCTATGAGAGCCATAACAAAGTTATCAACGATGAGAGGGACTTCAGAAACTCCTTGATTGACAAGTTCAATCTAGTTTTGCAGGGATTGCAAGCTGTGCTTAATGGATACAACATCTTAAGGAAGGAGAATGATGCAAATACTACCAAGCTGGACATTCTAATCAACTTAGTCGATTCCCTAATCACTGCTTGCAATCAAAATCAAGGCAACTCTAATGAGCTTAAGCAGGTTAAGGATGAGTTATTGGAGGGAGTTAAGGACTTTGAAGGGGGATTAATGGCTGTGCTAAAGAGATTAAACATATTTGATGCACTAAGTAGCGACATTATTATGTCAGAAGCTGAGCAAGAACCTTCTCTGCACCAAAAGCTTGGTCATATTCGTGATATAATTAATGTTGTTCATGCTACTGTCTATAATGATGGTCAAGCTCTTGATCAGATATGTAAGCAGGTCTCTTCCAACATTTCAAGTTCTTCAATGTTTGAGAGAATGTTGCGTGAAAATGGCCAAGCCAGAGCTCTATCCAGTCTCACCCAGATATCTAAGGAAGGACTAAACACGTAATTCTGAGTTAATGAATCCCAATCTTGCATCTTAGTGGCACTCTTCTCATGTCTTAGAGAACAATACTTCATTTCGCAAACTATCTATAAATCGTTGGTCTAGAATTTTACAACCAAATTCTAAGGCGATCTTAGTCTGTTTGAGGAATCTTTGGGCTCGTTTAAACTTCAAGCTCAAGCCATTTTGGATTCAATGGCAATAGGGGAGAAGGATCGCGAGAAGCATGGTAAAGAGGAGAAGGAAAGTGAGGCAAGGATTGCTGAGTTCAATTTTAAGCTGTCCAAGGATCTAGAGCGTATTGAACGAGAATATCATGAGATCAGAAGGAAGAAGGGCAAAGAGCCAACGCAACACAAGAAGAAATCTAGATGAGATGAAGAGGCATATCAAAGGATGGCTATAACTTTGCAAGGACCTATTCTGCCTAAAAAGTTATGATTAGAATAGAATTCATTGTAATCATTTGGCGTAAATTGTAAAACTTAGTATAGGGTAACTTTCTGTTGATCTATACTCAAGTTATTCATATATAAAAAGATTACTTATTCTGTTCCAAGTTAAGATCTCTTAACTTCTTGTATTTTCTACTATATATGTGTTACTAATCTTGCATAAAAATATTAGAAGTGCTGATAAATGATGACTAAAAAGGAGTCAACTATTATGGGGAAGTTAGCATTCACTTTGAGTTAAAAAGATGTTAAACCATGGGGGAGCAAGCATTCATTTTAAGGTAACTCTGGTCTAAATATCTTATTAATTTAATTTCTCGCTCAGTGAATTTCCATTGATCAAAATAGGCGAGATTATTAAACCCAACACAAGGTTAGACTGACTGAGTGGATGACTCAATAGAGCTTAAAGTTTTGATCATACCAATGAAGTTTAGTTTGAGTTAATTAAATCAATAATGATGTTAAATCAATTAGTATATGGTTTATAGCTGAGTATTTTAATTCAAGGGTAGAATTACAAATCTTCGCTGACCTAACCATTTGATTTAACTCTGAGTTATTTTGGGTTGAGCCGTATCTTTAGTTCGCTGACTAAGTACTCTTCACTCGACACTCGATATTTAGATTGTGTTTCAACTGAGCTTATTGTTTATACTTTGCACTGAGTTGCCTTCATTATTCAATTGCACTGACCATTCTATTTAAGGAAGAATGGAATCTTGCTTTTGGTCTTACAACTTTTACAAACAATAGTGAAAGACGTCATACAAAAGACAAAAGCAATTAAGAAGCGACAAAGATAAAAGCTCAGCATTGATAAAAGACAAAGTTTATCTAGAGAAAAGCTGCGAGAAGATAGTCAATTTGGATTGAAGTATTGCGTATCTCCTGCAAATGCGTGACTCTGCAAACTCGTCAGATTACCAGAAGGAATGTGTAGATGACATGTAGCAAGTCAGCGCAAGATCTCTCTAACGGAAGTCTGGCATTAAAAGATAAAGATTCAAATTTGAAGCTTTAATCCAGTCTGTTTCTTAACGGATTGAAATCTATCTCACAATAGTGTGATTCTATCTCCCAATGGATCGATTTGAAGAAGAAACGAGTGGATAGCTGAGCTGTGAAATTGCAGAAGATGCCAAAGCAAGTTCAACTACTACATTCTTGATTTCAACTATAAAAGGAGCAAGAAGGCAAGTGTTAGAACTTGGTAAATACACCTGAATTTCAAAGAAGCTAGAACTCTGTCAATTTCCAAGCTTTAAAAAATTCAATCAAGAAAGCAACTACTTTGCTAGAATCAGCTTTACAACAAGAGAGATTAGAATAGATTAATTGAACTGTAATACTTTATTATTATAACTGGATCAACATTTCTATAAGTTGAATCCAGCTCTTATTTAGCTTTTATTGAGTTGCTGGTAGAAGAGGGTATTTTACTCCGTAGGTGAATGATTACAGTTAGGAGGGTACACAGTTATAATTGGGACACCCTGTGGAAGGCTTCTCCACTTAGGGTAAAGGAGTTGAAATTAGTGGATTAAAGTCAAGACACTCGCTTGGGACTGTATGTAAGCACAGGTTGGCGAACCAGTATAAAATCTCTATGTTCTTTACTTTGTGTTGAAGTTTTTCTCAGTTTCTGCTCTTCCGCTGACCTACTCAGTGAGGATTCCTTAATCACGAAAAAGTTTCCTGTTTTAATCTAGCGAGTCATTCACCCCCTCTGATTCACTGAGTGTACGCATGGGGACCAAATTTTATGATAAATTTTTTAAAGCATTTATGGACTGATTTATCTCATTCAGTGAGAACCACACTAGTTGATAATGTAATAGTTGGTCAACCACTTATGGTTGACACTTCGGGTGTCGCTCTTTCTGGAGTGCCGCAGGCGGTTACTCATTCACTGCTCTCTGAATTAAGAGAAGCAAACTTAGTGGTTGATAATAGGCCTAAAGTTGATGGTCAATTGACTAAGTATTAGAGGGTAGTAGTAGTTCCGACAAGCAGGTTCACTTGAGCCTTGCAGATTTACAAGGAGACGATAGAGCTAATCTGCAAGAAGAGGAAGACATCGTGGATTTCGATTCAGATTATTCTCAACCTGAGAGAGTCGAGAAGAAGCAAAACTAAAAAACAAAGCCAAGAAGTTAACACCTTATGTGAGACACGAGTATTCAATTTATTTTATGAAAGCTTATGACATGAGATAGATGAAGGAGACACTATCCTATGGAATCAAAGAAAGAAAAAGGTATATGTGGCTAGTCGACAACAAGCTAAGCGTGATCTCAAGCCACCACTAAAATACTTTCCTTAGTAGGGAGTTTAGTCTATTGCCTTAGTGGTTGTTTCACTTTGTTGTTTTGTTGTTTTTCTTCATTTTTTCTTTCCTTTTTTTATTTTATTTTATTTCTTTTAATAATATTTAAGCCCGATTCTCCGGCCTCTACTTTCAATTAAAATAAATATATGTTACGTTTATTATATTTATATTATAAATAATATAAACAAAACATTAAAAATGTTGTTATTGTATATTATATCATAAATATAATATTTACTTTTATTGGATATTTTCCCCAATTTATTGTCTGCTTATAAGTATGTCCACGAGCTTTTTATTTAAAAAATTCACGAACTTTCAAGCCAAATATGTTTTTCCAAGTTTAGCTCATTTATGAAAACGAGCAAACAATTGTGTTCGTAAATAAGCTCATTTGCGGGTTGAAGTTGAATGAACTTTTACCAAACCGAGAATAATTCACCAGTAGCTAGAGCCCTACTCACAAACAATGGCCGTGACTACAACAAATTTAGATCGATGGCCATCAATGCCAGTTTTTCCTTTTTTTTTCTTTGGAGGGAAAACAGTAATAGTTGAGAAATATTATAATGAAATTGAAGTTTGTTCATATGTATGGTGCTATAATTGTGGGAACATGTGATTCACGTTTCTTTCCAACCAATCATCTAATTTTTTTTAGTAATAAGGTTATTTTGCCAATTTTATAAATTATTAATTTTTATAATAAAATGGTTGCCATCGAACCATTACTTGATGGTTACCGATCATCTAATTAAAAGGCACTTTCCTTTTATATATTTGACTGGATTAGTATATAAATGGCTTTCCTAAAGTAAACGATCTTTGTCTGGTTTCATAGCTATTCTTTTTTTCTCTTTTACAAAAAACTAAGAATATAATCTAGTTTTATTATTAAATATTAAGGTATGGGCATGTTACAAATAATTGTCAAAAAGTAAATATCCAAGATAAAATAGGAGATAGAAAACAAGAGGCAAAGAATGCGGGTATTTTTTATATTAAAATTCAGAAAAGTTATTAAGTGAACTATTTCCCTTTTTCTTGTATATACTACTAAATAAAAAAAACTATATATATAATTTTTTTCAGTTTTTCTAATTTATTTGATATACAAAATTTAATGTTAACATTTTTGTTTATGAACAAAATATGTTCACAAAAAAAAGTTCTTTGTGAGCACTGAGTAGCTTAAGCTCAAATCATAATTTTAAATTTAGTGAAAGCTCGACTTGAAGTAATTAAAAATTTAATGAACACAACACAATAAAACTCAACTAAACTCGCTTTGAACCAAGCTCAAGCTCGGCTTAACTCCCTTTAAGGCAGGCTCTAGCATAGCTCTCCTTAAAGCAAGCTCGAGCTCCTAGAACTTTACCTGATCAAGCTCGAGCTCCTAGAACTTTACCTGATCAAGCTCGAGCTCAGCTCGACTCGAATTATAGCAATAGCATTCAAACAATAAAAACTATCCGTATTTGACAAAAGTCAACACACCTTAAATAGTTTTAAATGGTATGTACTGATATAATTACCAAAAAATTTTATTAATTACTTCAATTGTAAAGGAAGTTTTAGTGTCCTTTCATCAAATATTAAAACCATAATACGCACTTGATATCCCGAGGAGAAGATAAGCCCTGAAATCTATGAAGTTAAAAGACATCTCCTATACAGATTATTGTGGCTTCACTTGTTGTCCAATAGTATCTCTATCTTCATAGTATCTCTTCCAAAACCAATGTTTCTTCCACACTCTATCATTCATTTCATCAATGGGGACCCCTTTTGTCTCCGGCAACAAGAAAACAGCAAACAAACACATAACAAAAAGCCAGCCAGCAAAGAAGAAGAATATCCCATATTGCATATGACATAACATGGTAAGAAATGTTTGAGCTATGATAAATGTAGACAACATATTCGTGCTAACTGTCACGAACATAGCGGAACTTCGAGCTTCTAATGGGAATATTTCACTTGGAATTAGCCATCCTAACGGTCCCCATGACCAAGCGAATCCAGCCAAGAATACACAGATAAAAAATATCACTAGTATACAATACTCCCTTGACACAACATTTGTGGCTTTCAAGTGCACAGCTAGAATTCCCCCAATTGCACACTACAAGGAACAACAACCATTATTAGAGTTAATGACATTTTAAGTCAAAGTTCAATTCAGCCCTAAATTTAGTCATAATATACCTCAAAATGGACTTTTGGTGTCATTTAGTCCACAACATGACAAATTTTTCTTGTTAGATTAGTTCTAAAGCGAGACAACTTGTTTACAAGTGTCATTTTCTAACTAGAAAAACAAATTTTAGGCCAGATTAGCCCTTTATCCAAATATTTACAAAGATGCAATTTGAATTACCATATGTGCAATGTATTTTGGTTTGTTAATTACCTGAGAAATAAGCATCTGAATGGCAGCTTGAACAAGCAAAACCCTTCTTCCAGCTCTATCCACAACTAAAATGGCAACCACAGTACCAATTGGTTTAACAGTATTAGCCATGACAGCAGCTAAGAGAGATGCATCATCTTTGAATCCCATAGTAAGGAAAAGCACAGGAGCATAAAACAAAACAGCAGTTGTTCCTGTGAATTGCTGAAAGAACTGAAGAAGTGAGCCACAAATAAGCTGAGGCCTATTTCGCCGACTCAGTAGATTCCTAATGGGATGCTTGACTTGTTTAGCCATTTCAACAGCATTCACAATTTCTGCAAACTCTTTATCAACATCATCAACTCCTCTGATCTTCTTCAGAGTTGATAACCCCTTTTCGGCCTTCCCTCGCTCTATAAGGCTGGCCGGAGTCTCAACAATTGTAAAAGAGCCAACAAGGAGAATCATTGCCGGCACTGCTGCGCCACCTAGAGATATTCTCCAGCCATATGGATGCAGCTTAGAAGTGCCATAGTTAATAATGTTAGCCGATAAAATTCCAAATGTGATCAGCAACTGAAAACAAACGTTAAGGCCTCCTCTGTACCTTGCAGGTGCTATTTCAGAAATGAAAAGCGGCACAGCCTGGATTTGGCATTTTCACAAACACTTATCAGGCATCCTAAAACTGATATTTTAACGAATTGAAAAGCATTGAAATTCTGTTTTTGATTTTGTCACCTGGTTACCAAATCCAACTCCAGCACCGAGAAACATTCTTCCAGCGATCAACATAGCTAGATTCTCAGCAGATGCATTTAATATGGCTCCAATTAGGAAAAAAATAGAAGCAATCTGGATAGTAGGTTTTCTGCCTAATTTTTTAGTTACTAAAGAAGCAAAGAAGCTTGCGACAATGGCAGCTAAGTGAAGGGCAGATGTAAAAAGCTGAAGATACTCGTTGTTGTATTTGCAGTAATTGTCAGTCTTAGCTTGGTGTTTCTTCACATAAACAGTAGGGAAGAACTTCTTCAAGAAATCATCCATTGATGTTACTCCTCCTACAGAACAAAATAAGTAGAAAATTGACAAAATTGAAAGTTGAAAACAAGAGTTTGATGAAATTCCGATGAGAAAAGAGTGAAATTGGGTACCGGAGATGCCAATGTCATAGCCAAACATGAAACCGCCAAAAGCTGCAATTATGGTACAGACGATGACTTGTTTGGTGAGCTTGGCGGGGAAATCCGGAGGAGAACCACCGGCTTCCGCCGTGATGAAGCCACCTGCCATGTTTGAACTCCTTGGTTTGCTAAAAACAAATATCTTTGAATCGGATCTAAAGGGTCTCCTATACTTAAAAGTCTATCCCTTACTGTATATATATATATATATATATATATATTACATTTTAATTAATTTTAGTTATTTATTAAATTTTAATTACGATTTCTCAACTTTTTAATTAATCTTTTAATATGAAGAAAATATTTATTAAAAGAATAAAATTATTAAAATAATTTTAATATTAATAATTATTTTTAAAAAAATTAATTATTATTATTTATAATATTTATTAAATAAAAATAAAATAAAAAAAATATTTTAATATTTATATTAAAATTTAAAAGTAATATTTATTAAAGGTAAAATTTATTTAATTTAAAAGAGGCGATTAAAAAAAAAAGAAAGTAAATTAAATTATTAAAAATTATCGAAATATACATTCTTAAAAAATAGAATTCGGAAAATCGAAATCCAAAAAAGTCTAACTCTTTATGTTAGGTGTAAACAAAACAACTTAAGAGTCCAATATTTCAACGGCTAATCAAATTATTTTATGCCACGTGGCTTAGAGAGTTCTAAATTAAATACTACTGGCTGGAACAGTAACTAGATTTATATTTATGATTTATTTAATTCTAGTTGTTGAATTATACTAGGATCTATACTAATATCCATAACTAGGAGTAATGGATTGTAATATCCTATTCCTAAAAAAGGTTCTTTCCCATTATCCATATATATGTTAGTAATTTCTTTGAAATATTCTTGTGTTTAATTGATTGTAATGAGGAAATTACTAATAGGTATTGAGAAATCCGTATAAACAATATCTAAAAGCCATGGAAATTTTTAAACAACTATGAGGATGCCACTCTTGAAAATACAATACAAAGAATGACTGTTGTATGAGAAATTATAAGAATGATAGGTCAGTAAAATTTACTTTTTCTTTTATAAAAGTTTAGCGCCCATTATGTTAACAGTAGTCAATAGCTTTTATTATGTTATTAGGCAATGCTTACAGACATTTCTATAAAAAAAAAAGACACCGAAACAAGTAAAAAGTTATTCCCAAGGCAATCAAAGCTAATCCATCTGTCTTTATTTATTCATGAAAAGAAAAAAATTATTGATTAGGTGCAAAAGAATAGAAATAACTTAATTGGCAAGATGGTTTGCAATGTTCTTTACATGATATATAAAATAGTAGTGAGGGAAACGAAACAATTAATAAAGGAATACCAATTCACTCATGTGAAATGTGTTTTTCAGTTGACATGGGAAGAGGATACTAGAGATTAGTCGTGAATCGAGCTTAGAGGGGCAGAAAATATATTTTTCTTTTCCATCCTATTAAAATTTCCTATAACAACTTTTCGTATCCGTATCTCCGAGTTTAAGAAATATTCTCCTCTTTGAGTAAGAAAAGTTTTTTCGATCTATGATTTTCTCGATGAAAATCGAGGGCATATAATTTGCAAATTAACGTACAGATAAAATAATTTCATATCAATTCTTTAAAAAAAATAAGCGTAATGTCGACATTGTTACGTTCAAAACAAATGAATATATGGATTCAGATTATCAAAAGTAAAGTTATTGATAAAGTTGAAATTAATAATTAAGGTTTAAATTTAGTTATTTATAGATTCAATCATTTAAATTTAATAGATCGTTAATCACTAGACTTAATTCGGTGGCCACAACTTCCTCTCAAAGTAGAGAAAGAAGCTAGGGGTCCTGGATTCGACCCCAAGATTCCTCAAAAAATTAAAATATTCCTATTTATTAAAAAAGTTTAATAGATGGTTGAAATTAATTAAACTTTACAAAATCATGTATTAATCCAAAATATTTTTTATTTTTGTTTAGTTTCAAGTTGTGAACCACATTTAATATATGGGTTGTTTTAAGGATCAGACTTTGTGTTGCACGCACTCCACTTTGTTGTTCTTGTACGCTGCATTAACATTCATTCGCACTCTTGGATTTGGATTTTTCATAGTTGGGAGTTTGTAAAATTGTACATTTTAATTAATTTTAACCATTTATTAAATTTTAATGGTTTAAATTTAGTTCTAATGATTTATATGGTCTACAATGTAATTAAATTCTAAACCATTAAAACTCAATAAATAATTACAATTGACTAAAAATATATAACTTTATAAACCGCAAATTTTAAAAAATTCAAATCACTCGTCATATTAATTAATGTAATTTTGCTAATTTCAACGAGGTGGTAAAAATCATTTTTTTAGCTAAAGGGGGGAACATATGTGTGTAGTGGCAAATTTGAGCCGCAACATGCGTATATGGCTAAAATACTTGTATATTTTCATATTTACATGTTTTCCGTACTTGTGTATAAGGTAATTTTCACAAATATTATTTTCTCATAGATTTAAATATGCATCGGTTTCCCTATCCATGCAATATGTTAACTCTTGATGAAATCGAAAGAATTAGAAACGAATTTATACCTTTTTCGGGTGCTCTGGATCGTAATTTTGATGAATAAAATGTTAAGTCATTGACTAACCCACGGTACATCGGAATTGCGTCATTGTTCACAACTTTTTCAGGAATTCGGCGAAGAACAATGAGAAACCCGTGTTCTTGAGATTTCCGGGAGAGAGAAATATAATGTGGAAAAAGAAAAAAAATGAAAAACTAATTTTTCATCCCCCAAATCCATATGGACGTCTGGTTCATATATATGGGAATTGGATTTTCATTAATTGCATTTGAGTCCTTAAACTATTGATTATTTACAATTAAATCTTTAAAGTTTAATAACTTTTCAATTAAATCCTTAAACTTATTTGATTCTCCAATTAAATCCAATTACCTAAATTGGATCGGATTCTTTAACCCAATTGACCCGCTCACGGGCGGACCGGGTATTTCCAACATCTCCCACTCGCACTTGACGGGTCACATTCCGTACAAGGTCGTCATATCTTCTTTATCCTGTGAAGTCGTGCGACATGCATGCTATCAGGAACACTTTGTCTTGCACCCGTTGGAGTCTGACAAGATGATTCTGATTATTACTTAACCACATAGAATAAACTATATTATTATTAATAATATCACATTGATATATTACGTGTATGCTTTATCCTAGATTGGTCGACAATCATCCACTTTCACATCTTTTAGGATCTTGGAAGCCTTAATATGTTATTCACTATCTTACCACAATGGTGAGATAGGCATGCCGGTGAATCAACAGAACTTTGATGAATGTACATTGGCCATGTCTTCCTTTCAAGTTCATCCATTCCATAAAGAACTAGTTTGGACTACTAACCAATCTCTCCCAGATCGAATAAAATCATAATCTCTCGGCGATTGATCAAATTTTCCTTGCTAGTCCTTACTTCTCAAGATAACTCAATAGTAATGAGGGTAAGGTCCAATAACCCCATTGTTAATGGGCTGAGTCTCACATTAGAGAAGTTGAGATCCTTGTACTACGTACAAACTTCCCATCTCATGTTCGTTAAGCACACATTATCTCAAAAACTCACTCCTCCCACTTTGATAATGTACCATGATGTTCTTTCCTTTTTCCTTTACAAAGGAGTGCATGTCTTATCACATTAACTAACATTATGTAAAGGTTTCAGCTATAATGCACCTCAACACTTAACCTTGTTCTACTCCAAGAACTACCTTTAGCTATTTAGACAGAACATGACCCATTGTCTGTGAACTACAGAGTTCTTACCCGACTCCTTCTTGGATTTGGTACGCATTTTTTTGATAGAATGTGACTTTCCTTGTCACTTAAACAAATCAATTCACGATTTTGAATAGGTTCCCGAATCACACCCAATATGCTCAAAATCAATCTCATCCTAGTTTGTACCCTCGTGGTAACACTAGGGTAAACACCCATGTGAGTAGGCTACTTCTCTGTCTGACATGCTATGAATGATAAATAATATATGTACATAACATATATACACACACATACGTTTCTCATAGTACAAAACTAATTTATATCATTACGTTATCGTTCACGATTTAAAGGGGTATAATAAATGAGGTAATCCCGAATAAGAATAATCTACGTATATTTAACCCTTTGATATATTTCACATATATATCTTTGGAGACATGCATTGTAAACAAATCTACAAGCATGTAATACATAGACAAATACCTCATGTTGACCTCTCCTTGTGTGCTTAAGTCTATAACTAATTGATACTTGATTTCAATATGCTTATACCTCATATGATATTTCGGGTCTATGGTATAAGCTATAGATATTTGACTATTACTTGTAAATAGCCAATTTTTGTTTGGAGCACTTAGCATAAAACGAGTCACTAGTCACCCTAGCCAAACAACATGTTGGACCATGGCTATCAAAACACAAATTCAGGTTTGGCCTTAGCCAATATGCCTCTAAGTATCCTATAAGGTCTACTTCCTTAGCCTGATACATCATAGTAAAATCAACTGTCCCATACAAGTATCTCACAATTTCTTAAAGGTATTCCAGTTCTTTGTTACCGGAATAAATCTATATTTACTGGTAATGCACACAACATAATAAATTTTAGGTCTGGAGTATGACATAGAATATATGATGTTTCCATCAATGCTAGTATATGGTACTATCTCCCCATATTATTAAAATCGGACCAAACCGGTCGTTCAATCGGAAAAACCAGGATCCAACAGTGTGTACGGTCCGGTTGATAAAACATAGCGGTTTAATGAAAAATCGACCTTAACCAGTTCAAAGCGGAAAAGATGGTGAACCGATCAAAACCCGGTTTCATGAAATTTATATACTTTGAGCTAATTAAGAAATTTACACTAATATTTCTGTATTTATAGAAAATAATTACTAACTTATTTATTGTTTTTAGCTATTTATATTGTTAATATGGTAAATTAACTTAAATTATTATTTGTTTTCCACATGATTTCATAGAAGTAAATCAACATTTATGATGAGGACATCTCACAGTTGTCTCAACAAAGGACGGCTCAACCGACCCAAGAAAGGATGGCTCGGCTAATCAAAGCGTAACCGGCTCGAGAATAACCACCTTCTGGACAAGTTGAGCATGAAGAGGCCTCAAACATTGAGGCCAAAGATAACACAATAAGGAGGTTTCGTCTGAAGGAAGGATCAGATGCTTATTTATTGAGACCTCCGAGGCCGTCTGGAGAATTGAGACCTCTTGGATCATTGAGTCCGGCTGGAATACTGAGGCCGGCTGGAACATTGAGGCCGCCTGAAACATTAAGTCCTCCTGGAGCAGTGAGACCTTTGAGGACGTTTCAAACATTAAGTCCGCCTGGTCTGAGGACGCTTGGAGCATTGAGGCCGGCTGGAATAATAAGTCCGCCTGGAGCACTTGGAATGGCTGGAGACACTCATCCATCGGGAGCACCAAGGACGGCTGGAGACACCAATCCGGCTGAGACATTGAGGATGACTAGAAAGCAAGTCTCAGCCAACGCATCTAGCTTAGCCTGCGAGGCATCTCAATGCCGCCTGAAAGAGAGAATGACTGGATCACCAAAAGTCCTCCTGAATGAGCACAAGAACACCTCAAGCGCTGAGTCTAAAAGCATGCTGATTCAAGGCCGCCTCGAGCAACATGGACGGCTCAATTGAAGTTAGTCTTCTCATTTCGAATCTCTGAAAGTGGTAGAGATAAGGGAGCAAGTGGATGACGTGATTGGCTAACCCAAGTGGAGAAGCTACCATAATTATCCTTTTTGTCAGATGTCCAATCATCTTTATCTTGTAATATTTTACTGTCCACTTATGTAATATTTTATTTTGTAAACTCTTTTGTAAATGGCTATAAAAGCCATGCTATTGTAAGTAGATACATAATTATTCATCAATTCAAAAATATATCATTGAGATTTCTCTCAACTTTGGGTCTTAAAACCTTCAAGTTTCAGCTTGAAAATCTAAGGGAAAACCCAGTTTTTCCAACAAGTTTAGCTTGTGAATTTTTCTTTGTTCGTTTTGTGGTTAAAATCTTCACCCAACCTTCAAAATCCTTATCAATTTATCATTAGTATTTATTATTTTTATTTATTTTCAAAATGACATTTAGTGTTTTAAATATGTTATAATGCTACTAAGATATTTTGTATATTTATATAGAAAGAGATAATAATTTATTATTAACATTTACTTTTTTATTTCCCTCAGTAAAAGAACATTTAATGTGTTAGAGTTATTATATCATATATTTCCTTCCACAAAATATTTAATTTTTTATTTCCTTCCCTAAAAGAATATTTAATGGGTTTAAGTTATTATATCATATTTCCTTCTAAAAAATATTTACTTTTTTATTTCCTTCCCTAAAAGAATTATTAATGATTTTAATTATATTATATTTTATTTCATAAAATATTTACCTTTTTATTTTTTTTCTAAAAGAATATTTAATTATTTTAATTTATTATATCATATTTCCTTCGACAAAATGATTACTTTTTTATTTTCTTCGTTAAAAGAGTATTTAATATTTTTAATTTATTATATCATATTTCCTTCCACAAAATAATTAGTTTTTTTATTTTCTTCCCTAAAAGAATATTTAAAGGTTTTGATTAATAATATCATATTTCCTTGCACAAAATATTATTATTATTATTTACTAATTTATTTATTTTCATAAAAAATCATACTTATACTGGACAAATGAAAATTTATTATTTTAAAGAAATCAAAGAAACGGTTGAACCACGGCTCAACCGAAAAACTCGTGAACCACTAACTTCACCGATTTGACATCGGATCCGGTTTTGATAACATTGCTATCCCCATATCCTCCCACCTTTTGGGGAGTTTAGCTCAACTGCTTTTACAAAGAAATTATATTCTTATTCATAGGAATACTTATGGGTTTAAAGTTCTGCATATAGATTCTTTTCCAAACTCTTTTTGTGAAAGATTCTTGAGACAAAGATACTTGTTATCTTTTCTATCCATTGAGATCTTGATCCCTCGGGTAAATGCTTATTCAATATGTCTTACATCTCGAAGTTACTCGATAATCAATCTTTCATTTCTATGGTATTTATATGGCGGTCCTTATTTACCATTGTATACCATGACCTTAGGGCCACATGAGATCATAAATTGACTTATTTGATTATCCAAACCTCGTGTTCGCAAATCATTTGGACAAACCCTCTTAGTTGTACCATATAGATATCTCATGACAAATCTCAATTAAGAAAGGAAGTCTATACATCCATTTGATGTAATTCTAAGGCAAATCGTAACCACTGAAGTTAGTAAAATTTTTATAGATGTAAATCTCGAAACTGAAAAGAAAATATTCTCATAATATACTTATCAGCTTGAGTATACGTATGTATTCCTTAACTATAAGCCAAGTGCTTTTACTTTATCTTGAAAACCACTTGCTCTCAATAACTTTATGTCCTTCAGGCATTTCAACTTAATTCTTCTTTTCATCACACGCAACTATTCATCTCCCTTTAAACACTCAATTTTTAGGGTGGAACATTTTCCGTTTTGGCTTCTTAGGTTCCAAGTTTACATAAATATATCTCATATATTTATCATAACTCAGAATTCTTTCCTTTAAGCTCATTTCTATACTCCCACTTGGATCAAAAATTTTGTAATGATCTAAGCTCCCACTTGAGCTAAAAACATTGACTCCCACTTAGATCAATAACATCGTTGGGTTCTCGGCTCCCCCATGGAACAAGATCCCTTTGGTTAAAATGATCATTATGAACCACTTCGTTTGAATTACTCGCACTTGAAGAAACATCCAAAACATTAGGTTCAAGAGTCTTATTGAAAGGAAATGTTTTTGCCTAATATCGCTTAATCTTGAAAACTCATTCTCTAAGAAATCAACATTTTGTGATTCAAACTCTATAACCGATCTATCGTTATTCTACCCCATAAAAACATATCCTTTTAATATGTTAGAGTATCTCGACAAACACTCTTTCTACCTTTTGGGCCTAATTTCCCTAAATTACATGAATTAGTGTGGATGTAAGCAATACAACCCTACAGTTGTAAATAGGATAAGCTTGATTTTCTTTTGGTCTATATTTTATACGTGATGGAAGAGTCAAAATTTAGAGGGTACTCGATTTTGTACATGTACCTAACCATTTCAAGAAGAAGCTTATTCTTCTTTTAGACTCCATATTACTCCGAAGCATAGGGAATAAACAACTAATGTTTAGTCTTGACGAGTATGTTCATCAATCAATGTGATGAAACATTAGGCCTATGCATTACCCTCACATCTATTAAACCACAATGCATAGTGAATAAGTTGCAAAAGTATATTATGTTCTAGTTTATCTCTAAGAATTGATTTATTGTTTGCTTTTCTTTTGTGGAACCCCTCACACAGTGATAATTTAACATTTTTAAATTATCCATCACAATATGCCTAGAGAACTCGTTCTTCTTAACTTTTGTGACATAATCGCCTATGCGATATACTAACATTATCCTTTTAAAGATAGTCAGTCAATGGAAAAGCAAACATTATCCACCTGATAATTAATAATATACACTCATTACAATAACATCAATCTTATAATAACTAGATACACAAAATCTACTTTAGGAATGAAGAGACAAAAAATTGGAAAAAGTCACGAATAAACTGATTAATCATAAAACCATTTTATAAATTAAATTTTGACAAATAATAGGAGAGTATAACACATCTTGTAGATATTTGATTTGCTCTTGTTGAAAATCTAATCTACATATGTCAATCCACATAACTCCAATCCGATGGTTGTTTTCTATATAGATACCTATGTCTCTCATAATAATTGTCGAAAGTACACAAAGATACTTCGGTCCTTGCTCATATTACATGTTGCACTTGAATCAATCCCAAAGGAATAAGATTCCATTAGCAATATAGAGCTTGATACGAAAGTATAATTCACATTATAATTTAATACTTATACATGTATGTACTTGATGCTCTATAGCATTGTTCCATTTATTTTGGCAATTTTAGTACATCACCTTTGTGATATTCACTATTCATTGCCTTTGTACGTTTCTAATTTATGTTTTTATGGCTTAGACCCGTTTGCCTTATTCTTTGCCTTTATAGTTGCTACCATCGTAAGTTATTATCCATGTCTCAAGGACTCTCTCCTTGGACTTTACTTATGCCAAATGCATTTAGAAAGAATCTTGGTTGCTAAAAGAACACATACTTCATATTCCAAGAAACACATAATAAACTACATTAAAAGAAGCAGTTCTATAAAAAATTAGTTAATGCATCACATATGCTCCCACTCAAAGTAAAGAACGTATAACTAATTAGAACTATTTTCAATTTAGTGACCAAATATGACATATTACACATACATGTAATCCCTTATATAATCATTTATTACACTTAGCAAATATATGCGGGTCAATAAATTCTTCCTCCCCCATGCAAGAAACGAATTCTTGTCATGTATGAATTTGGTTTGTGATGCTCTCTTTGAACTCATACACAACAGTTCCCAAAGCATAAAAGAAAAATTATTGTTCCTGTAGCACAAACTCATCCTTAATTTCCAGATATCCCAATAACTACCGTTACGATTCTAAGACTGCTATAAATACTTTTGAAGCAATGACCATTACTGATCTTCTTTATCAGTAATGGTGAGACTAAACACGAATTTTAGGATCTGGGTGTCAATTATTATGAGCAATTCTGTGCTAATTAATATTCACTTTTAAAAAAAACTATCCGAGAAATATAAGCATTAAC
This sequence comes from Euphorbia pulcherrima, assembly GCA_947683365.1. Lineage (NCBI taxonomy): Eukaryota > Viridiplantae > Streptophyta > Magnoliopsida > Malpighiales > Euphorbiaceae > Euphorbia > Euphorbia pulcherrima. Next base: position 17,258,675 of record CANTUS010000001.1, on the reverse strand, counting down.
CCTAGTTTCGAAAGAAATGCGTATACACAATCATCAACCAGGTGATAACACTTATATTTACTCAGTTCATTCCGCCATAATAATAATAATGTTATGTGTTTGATTTTTCATTATAGTTCTCTTTAAGTATAAGGAATAGCCTTTAAATGTACTTTAGACCTATTGTCATTAATTAGTTCACATAACTAATAACATTTAAGGTAATGCATTGGAACAAATTTATTGTGTATTATTAGTGAAACTATTTGGGATTTAAAGTAGGGCACTTTAGTCTTAAAAGTTTTATTGTGGTTTAAATAACTTATGTTATTTAAAATTTCTTTAAACAAATGCATTGAATATAAATAAGTTGTAATATGAATCACACGGATTTATTTAACAAAACATTAATAAAACATAACCCAAAAACTATTTAATAAATAGCATATAATAAACTTCTTGTCCAAATAAACACAACAAACAAACACATGGAATGATGCTGAACAAATAACAATTTTATATTATTAATCACCAAGATAATGTACTCAACGTGTGTAAATACTTATACGTCTTTTTAGAAGTGAGTTGCACACTAAGTACCTCAAATCTAGAAATAAATACCATTCCCAATGACATTACTCCTTTTGAATTACCCTAGACCAGCACAAATAGGTCAATGTTCATCCTTTGATCGAACAAGATAGTAATTAATAAAATAGCATATTAAAGAACCTAATTGTTCCTTAATAATTGTCAAATAAAAATTCAAACAAATTGGATAATAAGTTATATGAGCTTTTGTAGCTTGAAGATGTATTTATACAGTGCTTTCCAATAAAGCAATTAATACACACTTATTGCATTTATATATGCAATATAAATACATGATCTACAAAGTATCAATATTTAATGTACAACTACATTATAGAGAACCTATTTTTCTCAAACTTTTCATCATATCCGTGACCCTTGTCCTTTGAAAAGGTGTCCTTGATGAATTGAGGTTAGCACCATTTTAACCATCTACAATATATGTCATAAGTCAATATCAATAACTGCACAAATTATTAACTTAAATATATTACAAAATATATTCACCATAAATTTATATTACTTGATAACTTTGTAAAATAAACCCTGTCCATCTCGGTCATAGAGACCGGGTCAAACAAGGTCGCCTAGCCCATATCTTCAAGAAATAATAGACCTCTTGGTACTTTGATCCCAGCTCAGGAAATATTCTAGCCGGTCTTCATTAAGACATGACCTCAAGTCGGTCCATAGCCGGCTAGAAGTAGAGTTTGCCTTGAGTTAATATGGATAGAATCTACTCAAAATTCCGTATTAAATATATACATTCTTCTTCTGCCTAAATAGGAAGATTATTCCTTTCCTTAATAAACGAATACGAAAGATCCTTATATAGAGGAAATAAAGCTTAATTAGGATCCTCAGCCAGAGAGGATTCCTATGACAATAATGGAATTAATCTTATATCAAATAAGGATAATTCTCGTATTCATTCCTAGTCAAACAAAGATTCCTAATTACTAATTAGGTCAATCCAAGGATTATATAAAGGGCTCTTAGGTTAGAATCAAAGGTACAGACATTCTAAAAACCTCAGAAAAGCTCTCACTAAATTCTGTCAAAACCCTTTATTGACTTAAGCATTAGAGGGTTCCCCATAGGGCAACCACCGATCGCCCCCAAGTTTGTGTCTGTTTTGCAAGTTTATTGCTCGTGAATTGAAGCTATAGGACCCAAAAATCAATTCTGGAATATCAATATTTTTATACTATATTTTCAGTGGTGCAGTGAGCGTGGACTAAACTTACTTGCTCAGGCGAGAATTTTAGTTCCTTAAAGGATAAATCCTCTCAGATCCAGTTTTCCATCGGCAACATGTCTCAGAAAGTTGGCAAATCATTCATCGATGCTGGTAATAATATGCAAGATGGCGTTGAGCAAACCAGCACTGCTTATGACACTCCAATCATACCTTTAAATTCAGTTCCTGGAGGAAGTTCCTCCCATGCGTCATTGAGCTCGTTCATGGAGATTGCTCAAAAAGCAGCTCTTACTCCAGAAGAACAGAAGAAGATGCTTAAATCGGCCTTCAAACACTATGTATCATCAGGCTGGCTGGGCACATCATAAGAGTCGGACTTTGATGTGATAATTTCCATCGAACAAGGTACTCAAAATAACCTGCTCCCTCAGTTCAACTTTGTTCCTCAAAGATAGGCGCCAATGCCTCTGGTGATGGAAGGACTAAGGTAATTGGGCCTATCACGACCGACTGAAATCATGCCGGTACCAATACCACCAATTACCATTGGATTTATGCCATTAGACTTAGAAAAATTGGCGCTTCTGCAAGGCTTTGCGATGATGATACAACGCGGCCTTCCCATGCCATCCAGAATCAATGGAACCAAGAATGGAACACCAGCTCAAATGCAAAGCATACCAACTGACTCAATTGCCGTTACGACTGAGTCAGAGGAGCAGGCTTGCCGAATACTAAAGAGGAAGAACGTGAGGAGAAGTAGAAAGCACATATCCCCTTCCTCTTCCTCCTCATCGATAGAAACTGACTCAGGCAGCTCTTTGGAAGATAGCGACTCAAAGTTCAAAAGAATATTGAAGAAATATGCCATTTCGTATTAGGAGCCTCAAAATGAACAGAATATCTCTCCCTTTAAAAAGAGTATTCTGGCACAAAAATTACCAAACTATGTCGTCCCCCCATCATTATCAAATATTATCGAAAAGAAAACCCTAAGGTACATTTGAGTGAATATTGTGATCAGATGGACCTAGTCAATGCTCCGGATGCCTATAGATGCAGGTACTTCTCCAGCACTCTTGGTGAAATTGCCAAAAACTGGTTCCTCCGGCTCCCCACAAATTAGATTAAAGACTTTGAGCATTTATCAAGAATATTCATGAAACACTTCCTAGGATTCACGAGGCCAGGCTATGTCAGCCGGAACTTGCACAATATAGTTTAAAGATCAGACGAGTCACTTAAAGATTATCTCAAAAGATTTAATGAGGCCTGTGTAGGCATCACTGACCTTCATTTTGGAATGGCAAAAGAAGCCCTTATTAGAGGGACCCAGAACGAAAGGCTTAAACAGGAATTAATAGTCCAAAGGTCATCTCAATACACACAGATGATTAGAATGGCTCAAAATTTAATCTAAGTAGATGAGATCACTCAATCACATAAAAGGAGTTTGGATGATAGAGACTACTCCAAGCGGGATGACAGGTGTGGTAAGAAAAGCAGAGGCACTGATAGCAAGAGTTCTAGTTGGTGTAGCTGTCACGAAGATAGTAAGCCACAATTAAACACTTTCCTAGGTAAAATTTTAGTGGTAATCAATAATGGGTCGGAAAATAAAAATGTAAGGTTGCCTAGTACCCTAAAAGGGAAAACAATTGGTCAAGATAATGACAAGTACTGTGAGTTCAATAAAGCCAAAGGACATCATACAATTGACTGTAGGGTTCTGGAGGAAGAAGTAAATGCCTTAATTAAAGCCGGCAAGCTCAGCCAGTTTGTGACAGGGGTAGCTAGGAAGTCAGATGGAAAGAAGAATGACTCAGATGATTCTGGGGAGAAACTGGCTGAAAAGCAGTGGGCTGGTAAGATAAAGAAATTACTAGTGATGTATAGCGGCGAAGATAAAGAACCAGCTCAAAAAAAGCTAAGCATTACAATAATCAGCCGCATGGGTTTAGAGATAACTCAGAAGCAAGCAAGTTTTATAGAAGAGTTACAATGGTGACTAAGCCACATACCGATCCACTTGTGATTAAGGCGGTGGTAGAAGGGTACGAAGTATATCGAGTGCTTGTAGATATCGAGAGTTCAGTAAATTTAATAGCAAAATCAACTTTTAAGCAATTGAAAGTAAGCAACAGGAGGGTCCAGCCCGGTTACGCCACCCACTTAGATCTTAGCAGACATTTCATTGTATCTCTAGGGGAAGTGAGACTAGAAGTAGAAATTAGGGGACATAGAACATATCTATAAAGCAGAAGTGGAATTAACTATAGCCAAGATCTCAGCCGGCTTTAACATTATTTTAGGATGACTATTTCTATATGAATCGTTTGCCTCAATAGCTCCCATCTACTTGGTATTACAAATACCAACCAAAAAGGGAATGACAGTAGCAATAGGAAACCCCTCTGTGGCCTACAAGACATATGTGGCCGCTCTAAGAAAAGAAGCAGAGCCAATAGATAGAAATAGTAGTGAAGACCAGGATAATTTGAGTCCTGATAAAGATGAAGATAGTCCAATAACAGAGCCAATCGATGAGCAAGAAGTACTCATGGTAGCTCCGGGTAAAGGATTAAAAGTAGCAAAGGGCTTGTTAGTGGAAACCAAGGCAAGTATTAACTGTGTCCTTGTAGACCAACAATACTCATTCTCTTGGTCTCACAATGGTATGCTTGGTGTCCAGCCAGAGATCATCCAACATAGCCTCAACCTCAACCAAGAGGCGGTACTAGTAGTCTAAAAGAAAAGAAAGCATGCTCTGGATAGACAGAAAGTGATGGAAGAGGAGGTTGATAAATTGTTAAAAGAAAAACACATTCATGAGGTACACTATGCTAAATGGTTGGCAAACGTCTTCTTGGTCCAAAAATCAAACGGTAATTACCGGATGTGAGTAGACTTTATGGATTTGAACAAGGCCACTCCAAAGGATAGTTACCCTCTCCCGAGTATAGACCAATTGGTAGACTCCATAGCCGATTTTGCCATCTACTCATTCTTTGATGCCAAAGCAGGATATCATCAAATACTCATAAACCCGGCAGATGAAGAAAAGACTTCCTTTATAACCCATAAAGGAATGTATTGTTATATAGTAATGCCATTTGGGCTTAAGAATGCCGGAGCTATATATCAGCGATTGATGAACAAGATGTTTGAAAATATGATTGGGGAAATTATGAAAGTTTATGTGGATGACATAATTGTCAAAAGCAAGAATGTGGAGTCACATGTAGACGACTTAAAGAAAGTTTTTAAAGTGTTGCAAGCATATCAGCTTAAAATCAATCCTAAAAAATGGGTGTTTAGGGTGAAAAGTGAAAAGTTCCTTCTATTTATTATATCAGAAAGAGGAATCGAAGCAAATCCAGATAAGATTGAAGCTATTATGCGGATCAAACCACCTCAAATCCTAAACGAAGTACAATGCCTCAATGGTAGAATTGATGCTTTGGGGCAGTTCATCTCCTTCTCAGCCAAGAGATGCATGCCTTTCTACAAAGCAATCAAGAAAGATAATGATGTCGAGAGGGACAAGGATTACCAAGTGCTTTCAACAATTTAAAAGATTTCTTAGCCAAACCCCCGCTCATAAGCCATCTAATCCATGGGGAAACATTATAAATGTACTTAGCCGCAATAGATGAGGCGGTAGGAACCATTCTATTAAGAGAAGACGACCAGGGGCAACATCGGTTTACTACACTAGTAAACTATTAAGGAATGCTGAACTTAGGTACCCTAAGATTGAAAAGCTTGCCCTTGTACTAATTAACTAGACGGATAGGCTGAGACCATACTTTCAAGCTTACACCATAGTCGTGAGAACCAGCTTTCCTCTAAAAAAGGTGCTACAAAGGCCTGATACATTAGGACGACTCACCGAGTGGGAAATCCAGTTGGGAGAATTTGATATAAGATTTAAAGCTAGGACCTCCTTAAAAGCTCAAGTCTTGGCGGACTTCGTGGTAGAATTAGCAGGTCTCGAGCCGGACCGACCAATTTGATCAAAAACTTGGACCATCCATGTAGATGGGTCTTCATGCATAGAAGGAGCCAGCATCGGTAATTACATTCGGGGACCCGAAAGAATAATGCTATCCTACACTACCAAGTTGGCATTTTCGTCCATAAATAATGCAGCAGAATATGAGGCAGTCATCAAAGGGCTAGAGACAGCTACCGAGATAGCACCAGATGTGGTCGTGATTAAGAGTGACTCTAAGCTAGTGACAAACCAGATCAATAAAACCAAAGGAACAAGACAAGGCATTATGATAAAATATCTAGCTAAGGTAAGCACCTTGCTAGATAAGTTAAAAGAAAAAGGCACCGAGTGGAAGATTGAGTATATCTCCCGATCGCAAAACAAAGTAGCGGACGAGCTAGCCACGAAGGCTACGGGGAAAGAGTCTTTGAAGGAGCTAAGTTGCCCCTATAAAGTGTTGATGCACCCCACATCTAATAAATAAGGCGAGAGCCTGCGGATATAGAAGAAGTTGCTTGGCTGGATGCAACTAATTTATGGTTACTTGGCTTGCGATAAGCTCCCAGAAGATAAAATCGAGGCGGAAAAAGTTGTAAGGAAATCCATGCGGTTCGCTTTGGTCAATGATAAGTTATACAGAAAGCCCTACTCAAACGTCTGGCTTAAATGCATCACCCTAGAGCTAGTTAAGTGGATTTTGGTATAAATCCATGAAGGAGATTGCGGATCCCATCAAGCGGCCGACACTTTACTCAGAAGAATCACTCTAGCTGGTTATTATTGGGAGACGATAAAAGCTGACACGAAAGCCTATATGAAAACTTGCCATCAGTGCCAAATACATGCTAGGAAGACATACATCCCCAAGGCGGATCAAAAGCCCATAATGACCGCCTGGCACTTGGCTGTCTGGGGAATGGATATTGCAAGCCCAATGCCTGAAGCAGCTGGGAAAAAGAAGTGGATACTAGTTACAATCGATAACTTTTCCAAATGGGTCGAGGCGGAGGCAGTTAGTTCAGTTACTGCAGACCGAGTCATTGATTTTGTATGGAGGAGCATAATCACCCGGTTCGGGGTACCAATAAAAATCATAGCTGACAACGGTTCACAGTTTATATTAGAAAAATTCAAAAACTTTTGCGAGCACTAGAGAATTAAGAACGATTTCTCCTTGGTAGCACATCCATAGACTAATGGCTAAACTAAAGTAACTAATGGAGCCTTAGGCGAAGGGCTAAAGAAGCGGGTGCTCAATAGAAAAAGGAAAGTGGCCGGATGAACTTATTAGGTTGTTGTGTTCTTACAGAACCACTCCTTGCAAAATGATGGGAGCGACTCCGTATTCTTTAGTTTATGGAGTGGAAGAAATCATTCTAGTGGAAATTGGGGCGCCATCAGAACGGGTGGTGTACTATACAGAGGAAGAAAATAGAATCAACATGCTATACCATCTGGATAACCTGGATGAAAGAAGAGAGAGAGCATGGATCCTCGTAGCGGTATACAAAGCCAAAATTGTGAGATATCATATTCATCGGGTTAGAGAAATCCGCTTGAAGGAAGGAGACCTAGTTCTCAAAGATTCAGCCGCTTCGTAAGCTCGAGAAGGTAAAGGAAAGATGGGTGCCAACTAGGAAGGCCCCTACAAAATCCTCAAAGTAATTAGGCCAGCTACATACAAGCTAGGAACTACGAAAGGTGGAGAGCTTCCTTGCATATTGAATATTGCCAATCTTAGGCCCTATTAAATAGCAGATACTTAGGGACTCTAGCAGCCATACTCTTTTACCTTCCTTTAGGATTTTTTCCCACTGGGTTTTCCCTTGAGGAAGTTTTCAATGAGGCGGCTCCCCTAAAGTAGTTATCCAGATGCATAGACTTCCCGAACTTATACTCAATTTAGTATTAATAAAAGCATTCTTTTTCTTTGACATTCTGTGATACAGAGTCGGTCTAACATCTCATGTGCTAAACTTAGTTAAAACTAAGAAACAATAAATTCAAGCGGCACTAAGACCTGAATCAATATAAAGCCACAATGGCTACCAGCTAAAATAAAAATGGCAAAAAAGACTAAGCATAACACTTAGCCAAGTTTACAAAAGGCATAATATAAGTCCTTAAATAACCCATAAATGAGTAAAAGTGATCATTATTAATAATAGTAATTACTATAAATCCGTTTTCATGCATTTGCTGTAAATGAATACTGATCACACTTTACAATTTCAAATTTACCCGGCATAACACAATCCTGGCTCAAATCAAATATTTCACATGAAGTACTTAGTTAAAACTAAGACAATCATTTCAAGGCGATAATTTCCCCTAAAACATGAATAACCGACTGACAACATAAGACCAACACAGATAAAAAATGCTTGACTCAAGCAAAATATGAAAGACTGAATATAAGACCTAAACATTCATCTAAACGGCCTTGAAATGTAAGACCAACTAAGCATACATGTAATAAAATATAAAGGCACAGAAATAAGACCTTGAAATATAAATAATGGCTCAAAGCTTTAATAGAAGATAACAATTTTTTAAACAAAAGTGGGCCAGAAGGACCACTAGTTACAAAAAATAAAATAAAAACTAAATAGCAGGAGGAACATCGTAGGAAGCATCTTTGAGTCGGTCCTCAATCTTGTCGCCCTCAAATTTCTCACCAGAGTGGTCGCTAACTACCTCCTACTCTTCTATCTCCTCTCATTTCACTCCCAGATATTTGAAAGAATGGAGGAGGCTCTATGAGATGTCCGAAAGGAGAAGTCAGAATGCTTCCAACACCATCTGACCAAATTCATAACCATTTTCACCATCCATTTAATGGATTGGATGAACTCCATCTCCTCATTCTCATTTGTAAGCTGGGCTACTTCGAACTCCTACCGAGAAGAGGCGAGATCAGCTTGGGCCTTTGTCAAGTTCGTAGAAGTGACTTCACGAGCTGACTGCAGAAGTGGGTGCTCATCTGTTAACTTTTGAAGCTTACTTTCTAGCGTCTTATTTTTCTTATCCGACTCCTTCAATCGGCCATTTAACTTCTACAGTTATTTATAGCCTCTTGGAGGTTCTCAGAATTCATCTCCTTAGCTTCCATCCAGTGGAACATCTCAGTTGCCAAGTCGAGATAGAGGAGCATATTATTCCTTCTCCCATATACCTAAGCTAGCCCCATATCAAGACACACTGGTAGTTGAAATGGAGGTCGAAGGGTTCTTGGTTAAAAGAGTGCTGCTAGACACCGGTAGCTTGGTCAATCTAATCACCCAATCTACGTACAACGCCCTTGGTTTAGATCCAAATAAGCTTAGTGTCGTTTCAGACCCGATTTTGGGCTTGAGAGACCATACAGTCGAGGTCATAGGATCGGCTACACTTCAAGTCACAATGGGAGATGATTTGATCAAATGGAAATCGCAGGCTAAGTTTTTAATTGTGGATTGTTAGTCCCTATAAGGGTCTAAATAAGGTTAGAGGGGGGTTAATGACCCTTTTTTGCGGAATTAGCAGACTTCAAAAAGTCTTTGTGTAGCGTGTTTGATTATGTTCCAGATGTAATGGATCCGGATGATGCAGATATAAAATATAATGCAAATAAGTAAAGAGTTAGAAAATCAAACACAAGGATTTTATCTTGGTTCACCCCGCCTACTCTAGTCCCTAAATTTTCCTTCCTCCAAGCTTTTCCACTAGTGGGTTCCTTTCCAACTGATAGGAATCAAGCCTTACAATTTGCCTTCGGATGGCACCTTATTCTTCATGAGTTAAGAGATAACTCAGAAGCGAATAAGTTCTATAGAAGAGTCATAATGGTGACTAAGCCACATATCGATCCACTTGTGATTGAGGCGGTGGTATAAGGGTATGAAGTATACCGAATGCATCTAGATATCGGGAGTTTGGTAAATTTAATAGCAAAATGAGCATTTGAGCAATTGAAAGTAAGATACAGGAGGGCCCAGTCAGGTTACACCACCCTCTTAGACCTTAACGGACATTTCACTGTATCTCTAGGGGAAGTGAGACTGGAAGTAGAAATTAGGGATAAAGAACATATCAATAGAGCAGAAGTGGATTACACTATAGCCGAGATCTCAGTCGGCTTCAACATTAATTTGGGATGCCCGTTCTTATGTGAATCGTTTACCTCATTAGCTTCCGTCTACTTGGTATTACAAATACCAATAAAAAGTAGGACAGCAGTAGCAATAGGAAACCCCGCTGTGGCCCATGAGACATATGTGGCCACTCTCAAAAAAGAAGTAGAGCCGACAGATAAAAACAATAGTGAAGATCGGGATAATTTGAGTCTAGATAAAGATGAAGATAGTTCGATAACAGAGCCAATCGATGAGCAAGAAGTACTCATGGTAGCTCCGGGTAAAGCATTAAAAGTAGCAAAGGACTTGTCAGTGGAAACCAAGGCAAGTATTAACTGTGTCCTTGTAGACCAACAACTGGTCTCATGACAATATACTTTGGGTCCAGCCAGAGATCATCCAACATAGCCTCAACCTCGACCCGGAGGCGGTATCAGTAGTCTAGAAGAAAAGAAAGCATGCTTTGGATATATAGAAAGTGATAGAAGAGGAGGTTGACAAATTTTTTGAAAGCAAAACACATTCATGAGGTACACTATCCTAAATGGTTGGCCAACGTCGACTTGGTCCAAAAATTAAATGGTAATTACCGGATGTGCGTAGACTTTACCGATTTGAACAAAGCCACTCCAAAGGATAGTTACCCTCTCCCGAGTATAAAAAATTTGGTAGACTCTACAGCCGGTTTTGCCATCTACTCTTTCTTTGATGCCACAATGGGATATCATCAAATACCCATGAACCTGGCAGATGAAGAAAAGACTTCTTTTATAACCCATAAGGGAACATATTGTTATACAGTAATGCCATTTGGGCTTAAGAATGCCAGAGCTACGAATTAGCGATTGATGAACAAGATGTTTGAAAATATGATTGGGGAAACTGTGGAAGTTTATATGGATAATGTAATTGTTAAAAACAAGAATGTGGAGTCATCAGCTCGAACTCAATCCAGAAAAATGCATGTTTGGGGAGAAAAGTGGAAAGTTCCTTCTATTTATTAAATCAGAAAGAGGAGTGACTTCCTCAGTAGATCTGGGCACATGCTTGCCCGCAGTTTTCCTGGACTTAGCTAATTCCGCCTCTTCAGCTCTTTTTGCAGTGCCTTCATCAATCACTAATGTGTTTTGGAGTTTTGATCTGGATGATGTAGTTGTGAAAATAATAATGCAAATAAATAAAGAGTAAGGAATTCAAACACAAGCATTTTATCCTTGTTCGTCCCTGCCTACTCCAGTCCTCGGAGTTTCCTTCATCCAAGCTTTTTCACTGGTGGATTCCTTTCCAACGGAATCAAGCCTTACAATTTATCTCCGGATGGTAACCCCTTCAGGATGTAGGATATACCACTAGAAGTACCAACTCCTAGCTGAGCCCTCTTGTCTTTTGTAGGATATATTACTTAGATTTCTATCCAAACCTAAGCTGAGTCCTACAGGGAGATCCTACTTAAAGCACCTACTTTAAGCTGTATCCTAATCTACTCACCCAAGTAGGAGATCTTTTACACTTTGTTTTCTCAAAGGTTTTGGTTTTGGACTTCCTCAAGTTTATAATTTCACTTGGGAATCCTTACAAACAGATTTGGAATTTAATTGATTCTTGGAGGGATGTGTTTACTAATTGCTTTTAGCGAATTCTCTTGTTAATGCTTTTTCAAAATCAACCAGCACCTTCTCAACTTGTGAAGCTTTCCTTTTATAGGCTTCTATAATAAATGTAGCCATTGTGGGTTATTGAGCTGTAGTTAAATCTTCACCATTGATTAGGTAATATGTTGCACTTCTGGAACCATCGATCAATCTGTTAGATAGAGATTTTGACCCGTTTGAATTCTTGGGATTGAGGCTGAAAAGTTGTCAGTGATAATTTTCCTTACATTTTAGTGACTCACTAACTTTTATGTAAGTACCTTTTTGGTGTGAGTTCCACATGCCTTTCTTATAGGTCTAGGTGAAAAAGGTTGTTACCTTTTTCTCTTTCCTATGTCAGCCCTTTGTTCTTTTTCTGAAAAGTGCTAGCTGTCATTTTTGTCTTGCTTTAGGGAAAAGGATCTTTGACTTGCAGACCAAAAGGATATAGGGAATTTAATATTTTGAATTATTCCCTTTGTCTCGCTATTTAAGTCTTCTGAATGTTTTCAGACTAAATATCTCCGGATCTGTCTTCTTCCGAATACTAGTGCAATCAGTTCTTCCGGATGCTGTTTTGGGAGGTTCAAATTTTATTTCCTTTCCAAACTTTAACCAGATGCTTCCATTTATGTTTAGGTAATTGTCTTCACTTGTTTTGGACTTTGGATGTTTTGGTTATATGTCCAGATTAAATGACTTAGGTCTTTTTGTATTTAGGTGTTTTGTTTACTTCAATCCTGATCCGGATTATTTGTTGTTCCGAATCATTATTTCTAATAGAGGCGTACTACAGGCGTTCAAGGTAATCGAGTTCAATTCATGGTCTGGAACCTCAAGACAATAGTTCCTATAGAATATGGATTGGTTAAACCTCAACAACTCAATACTACACGATCCTATAAGGTCACAAACATTGGACTTTCATCGGAATGAGTAAAGAATTAATAGAATTGATCTATTATGAGAATATTAAATGAGGGATGGATAAACTATTACCTGGTTAACTAGAGTTTTTATTTATTGATCAGTAACTAATTTATTAGGGTTATAAAATAAAATATTAAACTGAATCAGAGAGAGAGCTAAAAAATCAGATTGCCAAGCGAGGGTTGAACCCTATGCAAGTGGGCGCCATAAGCCCAAAGGACTTGTGGGGGTCTTCATAGAAAGGCCATGCAAGTGCATAGTGCACTCGTAGGCCGCAAGCCATGTAAACATAGGCTTGTAGCTTGGGCTGAGCAAGCGCTACGCAAGCCGAGATAGAGGAGTATATTATTCCTTCCCCCACATACCTAAGCCAGCCCCACATCAAGATGCACTGGTAGTTAAAATGGAGGTCGAAGGGTTCTTGGTTAAAAGAGTGCTACTAGACACCAGTAGCTTGGTCAATATAATGACCTAATCCACGTATGATGCCCTTGGGTTAGATCCAAATAAGCTCAGTGTCGGCCAAGATCCGATTTTGGGCTTGAGAGGCCATGCAGTCGAGGTCATAGGATCGGCTACACTTTAAGTCACAATGGGAGATGATTTGATCAAATGGAAATCACAGGTTGAGTTTTTAATTATGGATTGTTAGTCCCTTTGAGGGTCTAAATAAGGCCAGAGGGGGGGGGGGGGTGAATGAGCCTTTTTCACGGAATTAGCAGACTTTAAAAACTCTTTATGTAGCGTGTTTGATTATGTTCTGGATGTAATGGATCCGGATGATACAGATATAAAATATAATGCAAATAAGTAAAGATCTAGAAAATCAAACACAAGGATTTTATCCTAGTTGGGCCCCGCCTACTCCAGTCCCTGAAGCTTCCTTCCTCCAAGCTTTTGCACTAGTGGATTCCTTTCTAACTGGTAGGAATCAAGCCTTACAATTTATCTCCGGATGGCACCTCCTTCTGCATGAGTTAAGAGATAGCTCAGAAGCAAACAAGTTCTACAGAAGAGTCACAATGGTGACTAAGCTACATACCAATCCACTTGTGATCGAGGCAGTGGTAGAAGGGTACGAAGTATACCGAGTGCTTATAGATATCGGAAGTTTGGTAAATTTAATAGCAAAATTAGCATTTGAGCAATTAAAAGTAAGCAATTAGAGGGTCCAGTCGGGTTACACCACCCTCTTAGACCTCAGGGTACATTTCTCTATATCTCTAGGGGAAGTGAGACTGGAAGTAGAAATTGGGGACAAAGAACATATCAATAGAGCAGAAGTGGATTTCACTATAGTCGAGATCTCAGTCGGCTTCAATATTATTTTGGGATGCCCGTTCCTGTGTGAATCATTTGCCTTAATAGCTCCCGTCTACTTGGTATTACAAATACCAATAAAAAATACGAAAACAATAGCAATAGGAAACCCCGCTGTAGCCCATGAGACATATATGGCCACTCTCAGAAAAGAAGTAGAGCCGACAGATAGAAATAATAGTAAAGACCAGGATAATTTGAGTCCAGATAAAGATGAAGATAGTTCGATAACAGAGCCAATTGATGAGCAAGAATTACTCATGGTAGCTCCGGGTAAAGTATTAAAAGTAGCAAAGGACTTGTCAGTGGAAGCCAAGGCAATTAACTGTGTCCTTGTAGACCAACAATACTCATTCTCTTGGTCTCATAACAATATGCTTGGGGTCCAGCTAGAGATCGTCCAATATAGCCTCAACCTCAACCCGGAGGCGGTATCAGTGATCCAAAAGAAAAGTAAGCATGCTCCGGATAGAAAGAAAGTGATAGAAGAGGAGGTTGATAAATTGTTAAAAGCAAAACACATTCGTAAGGTACACTATCCCAAATGGTTGGCCAACATCATCTTAGTCCAAAAATCAAACGGTAATTACCGAATGTGCGTAGACTTTACCAATTTAAACAAAGCCACTCCAAAGGATAGTTACCCTCTCCCGAGTATAAAAAAATTGGTAGACTCTACAGCCGGTTTTGCCATCTACTCGTTCTTTGATGCCACAGCAGGATATCATTAAATACCCATGAACCCGATAGATGAAGAAAAAACTTCCTTTATAACCCATAAAGGAATGTATTGTTATACAGTAATGGCATTTGGGCTTAAGAATGTCGGAGCTACATATCTGTGATTGATGAACAAGATGTTTGAAGATATGATTGGGGAAACTGTTGAAGTTTATGCAGATGATATAATTGTCAAAAGCAAGAAAGTGGAGTTACATGTAGATGAGTTAGAGAAAGTTTTTAAAGTTTTTGAGGCATATTATCTAAAACTTAATCCGGAAAAATGCGTGTTTGGGGTGAAAAGCGAAAAGTTCCTTCTATTTAGTATATCAGAAAGAGGAATCGAAGCAAATCTAGAGAAGATTGAAGCTATCATGCGGATGAAATTGCCTAAAATCCTGAATGAAGTACAATGCCTCAATGGTAGAATTAATGCTTTGGGGCGGTTCATCTCCTTCTAAGCCAAGAGATGCATGCCTTTCTACAAAGCAATCAGGAAAGATAATAATTTTGAGTGGGACAAGGTTTACCAAGACACTTTTAACAATTTAAAAGATTTCTTGGCCAAACCCCCGCTCATAAGCCGTCTAATCCATGGGAAAACGTTATACATGTACTTGGCTGCGATAGATGAGTCGGTAGGAACCGTTCTCATAAGAGAAGATGACCAGGGGCAACATCAGTTTACTACACTAGTAAAGTATTAAGGAATGCTGAACTTAGGTACCCTAAGATTGAAAAGCTTGCCCTTGCGCTAATACACACGGCGGGTAGGCTGAGACTATACTTTCAAGCTCACACCATAGTCGTGAGAACCAACTTTCTGCTAAAAAAGGTGCTATAAGGCCTGATACGTCAGGACGACTCCTCGAGTGGGCGATTTGGTTGGGAGAATTTGACATATGATTTGAAGCTAGGACCGCCTTAAAAGCTCAAGTCTTGGTAGACTTCATGGTAGATTTACAGGTCTCGTACCGAACTGACCAATTCGATCAGAAACTTAGACCATCCATGTAGATGGGCCATCATGCATAGAAGGAGCCGGCATCGGTGTTTACATTCAGGGACCTAAAAAATTAGGCTATCTTACACTGATAAGTTGGCATTCCCGTCTACAATTAATGTAGTAACATATAAGAAAGTCATCAAGGGGCTAGAGATAGCTACCGAGATAGCACCAGATATGGTCGTGATCAAGATTGACGCTAAGCTAGGGACAAACCAGATTAACAAAATCTACGGAACAAGATAAGCTAGTATGATAAAATATCTGGCCAAGGTAAGCACCTTGCTAGATAAGTTAAAAGAAAAAGGCACCTAGTGGAAGATTGAATATATCTCCTAATTGCAAAACGAAGCAGCGGACGAGCTAGCCAAGAAGGCTGCCAAGAAAGACTCATGGAAGGAGATAAGTTACCCATATGAAGTCTTGACGCACCCCACATCTAAAGAGCAAGGCAAGAGCCTTTGGATATAGAAGAAGTCGCTTAGCTGGATGCAACCAATTTATGATTACTTGGCTTATGATAAGCTCCCAGAAGATAAAATCAAGCAAAAAAAGTTATATGGAAATCCATGCGGTTCGCTTTGGTCGATGATGAGTTATACAAAAAGTCCTACTCAAATATTGGCTCAAATGTGTTGCCCCAGAGCTAGGTAAGTAGATTTTGGAAGAAATCCATGAAGGAGATTATGGATCCTATAAAGCGGCCGATACATTACTCAGAAGAATCACTCTAGCCGGTTATTATTAGGAGACGATTAAATCTGACACGAAAGCCTATGTTAAAACTTGCCATCAGTTCCAAATACATGCAAGAAAGATATACATCCCCAAGGTAGATCAAAAGCCCATAATGACAGCCTGGCCCTTTGACGTCTAAGGAATTGATATTGCAGGCCCAATGCCAGAAGCAGTTGGGAAAAAGAAGTGGATACTAGTCGCAATCGACAACTTTTCCAAATGGGTCGAGGAGGAGGCACTTAGTTCAGTTACTGCAGATTGAGTCATTAATTTTGTATGGAGGAACATAATCACCCAGTTTGGGGTACCAAAGAAAATTATAGCCGATAATAGTTCACAATTTATATCAGAAAAATTCAAAAACTTTTACTAGCATTGGAGAATTAAGAACCATTTCTCCTCGGTAGCACATCCACAGACCAATGGCCAAACTAAAGTAACTAATAGAGCCCTAGGTGAAGGACTGAAGAAGCATGTGCTCAATAGAAAAGTAAAGTAGCTAGATGAACTTATTAGGGTGGTTTGGTCTTACAGAACCACTCCTTGCACAATGACTGGAGCAACTCCGTATTCTTTAGTTTATGGAGTGGAAGCGGTCATTCTAGTGGAAATTAGGGCGCCATTAGACTGTATGGTGTACTATACAAAGGAAGAAAATAGAATTAACATGCAATACCTCTAGACAACCTGGATGAAAGAAGAGAGAGAGAGCATGGATCCTCGTGGCGGCATACAAAGCCAAAATTGTGAGATATCATAATCGCGGGGTTAGAGAAATCCGCCTGAAGGAAGGAGACCTAGTTCTCAAAGATTCAGCCGCTTCGTAAGCTCGAGAAGGTAAAGGAAAGATGGGTGCCAACTGGGAAGGCCCCTACAAAATCCTCAAAGTAATTTGGCCAGCTACATACAAGCTAGGAACTATGAATGGCGGAGAGCTTCCCCGCACATGGATTATCGCCAATCTTAGGCCCTATTACACAGCAGATACTTAGGGACTCTAGTAGCTGTACTCCTTTACCTTCCTTAAGGATTTTTCCCATTGGGTTTTCCCTTAAGGAAGTTTTTAATGAGGCGGCTTCCCTCAAGTAGTTATCCGGATGCATAGAATTCCCGGACTTGTACTCAATTTACTATTAATAAAAGCATTCTTTTGCTTACACATTTTATGATTCAGAACTGGTTTAACATCTCATGTGCAAAACTTAGTTAAAACTAAGAAACAATAAATTCAGGCGGCGGTAAGACCTGAATCAATATAAAGCCACAATGGCTGCCAGCTAAAATAAAACCTACAAAAAAGACTAAGCATAACACTTAGCCAATTTTACAAAAGGCATAATATAAGTCCTTAAATATCCCATAAATGAGTAAAAGTGATCACTATTAGTTATAGTAATTACTTTAAATCCGTTTTCATGCATTTGCTGTAAATGAATACTGATCACACTTTACGATTTCATATTTACCCGGCATAACACAATCCTGTCTCAAATCAAATATTTCACACGAAGTACTTATTTAAAACTAAGACAATCAATTAAAGGTGGTAATTTCCCCTAAAACATGAATAACTGGCTGACAACGTAAGACTGACACAGATAAAAAACGCTTGACTCAAGCAAAATATGAAAGGCTGAATATAAGCCATAAACATTCATCTAAACGACCTGAAATGTAAGACCGACTAAGCATACATGCAATAAAATATAAAGGCACAGAAATAAGACCTTGAAATATAAATAATGCCCCAAAGCTTTAAAAGAAGATAATAATTGTTTAAAAAAAGTAGGCCAGAAGGACCACTACTTACAAAAAATAAAATAAAAACTAAACAATAGGAGGAACATTATGGGAAGCATCTTTGAGCCGGTCCTCAATCTTGTTGCCCTAAAATTTCTCACTAGAGCCGTTGCCAACTACCTTATGCTCTTCCATCTCCTCTTATTTCGCCCCCAGATATTTGATAGAATGGAGGAGGCTCTCTGAGATGTCTGGATGGAGAAGTCAGCATGCTTTCAACACCATCCGACCAAATTCATAACCATTTTCACCATCCATAAGATGGATTGGATGAACACCGCCTCCTCCTTCTCCTTTACAAGCCGGGCAGCTTCAAACACCTATCGAGAAGAGGCGAGATCAGCCTGGGCCTTTGTCAAGTTAGTAAAAGTGACTTCATGAGCGGACTACAGAAGTGTGTTCTCATGTTTTAACTTTTAAAGATCACTTTTGAGTGTTTTATTTTTCCTATCCAACTCCTTAAATCGGCCATTTAGCTCCTTACAGTTATTTATAGCCTCTTGGAGCTTCTCAGCATCTATCTCCTCGGCTTCCATCCGGTGGAACATCTCAGCTGGCTCAGACAGGGATTAAGACAAACACTAGTCTCACTCAACAAATGAATATAAAAACTTGCAAAATAATAAAGTGAAAATAATGAAAGGAAGCGGACCTAGCTGATGTTCTAGCAAAGTAGACCCGATAGGGTAAGAGAATCCTCCTTCTCGTAGCGCGGTGACTTTGTTCTAATGGTAGGGCATTGTGAAGGGACTCCTCCATGGCCGGGAGATTCAGAACCGACTTATCTTCAGCCACTTTTAGCAATTCCTCTCTCACCATAGAAGTGTTAGGTGGAGAAGCCAAGCTTACACCACCTCGGGATCAACAGCTGAGTCAAGGGCAACCTATTTATAGACAAGTACTTCAGTCAAAATCAATGTAAAAAACATATCAAAATAAAGGTAGAACACATTACCTCATTGACACCCTTGACTTTCTTTTTCTTTTTAGCCTGCTCCGGCTCCTTCACGTTGCTACATTTGGTCCCCTTCACTGATTCCGCTCAACATTCAACAAAGCTAGATTAGCAACTTCATTAGTTTGAGCAGCTAATTCCACTGGAGCAGGACCAGTATTCTCTTATTGCAGGTTTTTGACCCACTTAGCTATGGCATTGGAAATTTTCTCTTTAACTCCTGACATAACTAAAATAGAAAGTAACAAGAAATTAAAAAAACTCACCAAGCAGCTGAGGGTAGACATAATATTCAAAACCTTCATCCAACTCGGTTGAGTAATCTATTACCCTATGCCTATAAACAAAAGTAGAGGAAATATGTGCTAGCGACCAAACCCCCCTCTTCAGGCCCTCAAACATTTCAACCTGAAAATCCAGATCATCCTTTGGCGTTGTAAATGGAGGCGGTATAGTAAAGTTCCACTGTGTGAGAAAGATATATGCCTCTTTCTTCAGATTTATCTACTCAAAAAACTGCTTAAAGTTCTTCACCGAGTCTGATTTCTAGGTAAAAGGATAAAATCCCTTCTTTCAAGAAAAGTGCAGATGATCCTTGCCTTTATTCATCTTGCAGGAGGCCACCCGCCTGAAAAAATTAGCATTAACGCCGAGTCCCATATCATTACAGATCTTATAGTGTCCAACGATATCACCCCAGACATTTGGATGAATATGAGTCGGGCACACTTTTCATGTGTTTAGAAGGTCACATATCCCTGGAGGAAGAGAGTAGATGAATCCAAACCGAATTTATTCCAAGTAGATGCTAAACCACTCAGGAGGTTGCTTATGAACATGTTGAATGAGAGACGAAAGCATGACCTTGCAATCCCTCATCCACAGGAAAGTCACTCTTTCAAATTCTATATCTACCTCATGGATGATGGATACCATGTCCTCAATTCGAGGAGTCATCTTTTTCGCTTTTACCTCCCCCTCGACAACCGGTTCTTAGGGGCCCACTTTTGTTTTGCCTTTAGAAGCCACTCTTTTCACCCTATAACCTTTGGGTATAGGAGTCGACACCTCCTCTTGAATTGGTTGATTGATCTCCTACCCCTCATCAGCATCCCTGGCCCATATCGAGTCAGATGATGTAGTTGCGAGCTTGAGGCAGCTGTATTGGACGCCCTCCTCTCATCAATGGCACTCCACTCTATTTGGTCCATCCTCCCAACTACTCTCTTAACCCTAGCATCAGGAGTAGAGCTAGTTTGGTCTATATTAACATAACACCACCAAGTCGGGAAACTCAGTGCACAAGTCATCAAACATTGTATCGGTGGAGCTGGTACTCCTGAAAGATGAAGACATGATTGCCTAAAAAGGGAACAACCACCTAGAATAAGTTAGATTCATGAGGCATCTATCCTAAAGGATCTACACTTTATTTCAGTCGGGAAGGATAAATCCTAAACTCTCTAAAAACTATCAAGTTCATCAAATTCATACTAATGAAAGTTAACCCAGAATCCGGTGAACGCCCAACACAGATTCTGGCGTAACGCTCAAAACATTCCAAGCATATTCCAAACTAGCGAAATAAAGGAGATATCAAGCAATTTCAAACATCTTATGAATTTGAAAAAAAAACCTAGATTCTGGCAAAATATAGGATACCAAAAAGCATATAACATGGCAACCATAGGAACTATTCTTTAGGCGCACTTCAAAGAATTAGAAATCCTAAGCTAAACACAATAAACATTCAAAAACATGGAAAGCTTTAAAAGAACTTACTTGTTGAGTAAAAGTGAAGAGGAGAAGGTACTGAGAAATGCGGTACGCCAAAAATCGCCTGAAAAATCCCTTGCCAGAAATCACCAGATGAAATACTTAGCGGGAGCAATAATAGCAAAAGTGGTAAAATGAATTTACCCTGCGCTTAAATAGATGAGAAGCAAAGATGAAGAGTCACTTATCATTATTACTTGCCACGTGGCAAATATTCATAGGTGGATTTGAAAATTCAAAATTTTAACTATCGCTCACTATACGAAAAGACGCAAACTTCCTAAGGAAGATTCACAAAATGCGTGGATCAGAATCAACTACGTTGCTTGAACTTATCTACTCAAATTGAGCCGGATTACAGCCACCTGAAGCCCTAAAGAACTTCTCAATCTTGCGGGGAGGCTTCTAATAACTTTGTAAAATGAACCTTGCCTGTCTCCGTCATAGAGACTTGGTCAAACTAGGCCGCCTAGCCCACATCTTCAAGAAATAACAGACCTCTTAGTACTTTGACCCTGGCTCAGACAATAATTCAACCGGTCTTCATTAAGACATGACCTCGAGCCGGTCCACAGTCGGCTAGATGTAGAGTTTGCCTTGAGTTAATATGTATAGAATCTACTCAAAATTCTGTATTAAATATATATAGTCTTCTTCTGCCTAAATAGGAAGATTATTCCTTTCCTTAATAAACGAATAGGAAAGATCCTCATATAGAGGAAATAAAGCTTAAATAGGACCCTCAACCAAAGAGGATTCCTACGGCAATAATGGAATTGATCCTATATCAAATAAGGATAATTCTCATATTCATTCCTAGTCAAACAAAGATTTTGAATTACTAATTAGGTCAATCCAAGCACTATATAAAGGACCCTTAGGTCGGAATCAAAGTTACACACATTCTAAAAGCCTCAGAAAAGCTCTCACTAAATTCTGTCAAAACCCTTTGCTGACTTAAGCATCGTAGGGTTTCCCACGGGGCAACCACCGATTGCCCCCAAATTCGTGTCTGTTTGCAGGTTCATCGCTTCTGAATTGAAGCTGCAGGACCCAAAAATTAATTCAAGAATATCGGTATCTTGATACTATTTTTTCATTACTTAAATATAAATTATATAATTATCATACAAATAATTAACTCAAAATATATTACAAAAGTATATATTTATATCCATAGATATTAAATAAGTGAATTATTTAATAAATAATTGACTATATTAAATATATAACTAAAATATATTTAATATCAAATCTATATTACATTAACATAAATTTCACATGAATTATCACATTGAAAATTAATAACTTACGTATATATTACTAAATTATTAAATTATACAACTTATATATAATTATAGTCAATATATATTAAAACTAACTTAGGGAATTTGATGGTATTTTTCAAATCTATTAAATTTATGTAACTATACATAATTGTTAGAAATAATATGAATCAACAAGAATATAAACAATATGAAATAGAGTATAACAAAGATGGAGAGAAAAGTATGGAATATTATTTTTAACACGTTATCAGCAAGAGTTTGCTCTTTTAATCAATATAATAAGAATATTATTCAATTGACGTGATGAAAACAAATGTTACGGTGGTGGATTTATCAAAGGCACATGAATTTAATAAATGGGGAAGAATTTTTTTTATCTCAAATCGTTATTTTTATTCTTCTTGTTATTATTGTTTTAACTTCAAATTAGTTTGTTAATTCGTTTGATAATTTTGTTGACAAAATTTACGCATATAGGAACAGAATGGATTGCAATCGCTCATTCGAACTCATCAAGATTCGGTTACATATATTATATGATTTTTTGTGGTGTTATTTATTTGTTTAAATTTGAGTTACAAAGTTGGTTGTAAGTTTATTCCAAAAGGTATTAAAATTTTTATAGTCAACTATAAAAGATCCAGCAGATCTTCTGTGAAAAATTATTATGTACGTGCTAGCGATTTTCACCTGAAGTGAAAAATTATAAATGATGAATAATTTCCACCCCAAGTGGAAAATTACAAATTGATGAACAATTTCCACTAGAAGTCAAAAAATAAAAATTAATGAATAATTTTCACTCGAAGTGGAAAAATAAAATTGTGAATCATTTCCACCCGAAGTAGAAAATAAAATTAAGGCCTAATAACCACAAGAATGAAAAATCGAATTGAGGCCTAATAACCACAAGAAAGTGGAAAATCGAATTGAGGCCTAATAACCACCAGGAGTAGAAAATCGAATTGATATTTTGATAATAGGAAATGAATTCTTTCCAATATTGATTAACGTCAAGACTAGTGAAGCAATTGTAAAAAGGCTTTAGAAGAGTCGATATATAATACTTTGCTAATGAATGAAACAAAATGTTGCCCAATAGTATGTTAAGGAGAAACACATTTTGTAATTGCTCCAGAAGAGTCAAAATTACTGTACTAAGGGGATAAAATTTATTCAATGCTCCAAAAGAGCTAGTATTAAGGTACTAAAGAAAAAAATTGTTGAGTGAAGAGCTAATATTATGTGTTAAGGGAAAACAAATTTTGAATGCTCCGGAAGAGCCAACATAATGTACCAAATGATATAAAATGGTTGATTGCTCCAGAGGAGCTAGTGTTAATATATATTATGTGAAAAATGAGGATTGGCACGGAAGAGCCAATAATAATGTATCAAAGGATACACTTATAAAAAAGATTATTATACAAATAATGCATTATTCTCACACGAATTTATTGAGTTTTAGATATATACAAATAAATGAATATATATAATGCTGAAAATGTGAGTGAAGACATTAAAGAATGTCTTTATGTTACAAATTTATTTTAAGGTCAATATAAACTATAAACCAGAAGTTTATAGATTCAGATGCTTAATAAATTTTGGCACGACCAACTAGGCAATTTTGGTTCGATATTGATGAGAAAAATTACTGAAACTGCACATGGGCATAAGTTAAAGAACTTTGTGTTGATTGTTCGCAAGAAAATTTGATTATAAAACCTTCCAGTAGTAAGGTTGTAAATGAATCTTTGATATTTCAAAATGCATATTGTGTGATATATGTGGACTATTCATCCATGATTATACCATTTAGTTCTTAAAGTAGTCACTTCTTGAAGAAGTACAAGCTCATAGAGTTGATGCTTCAACTAAATGGTCACATGTATGCTTTTGTATGTCAATTGTGATAAAATAAATTGAACATCTTGTAATATATGTTCAGACTCAAAATGATCTGATAGAATTATATTTCAAACGTCTACAATAGTTGTTTGCACAACCATTGATTAAGCGAACAAATATTTATGCATTAATATGAGAATATGCAAAATTGCAAGCATAACAACTTTATATGTTTAAGACCAATAAGCTATCATGATTATTCTTCCGACAATTAGCTTTTGGTCATGAGCCCAATATTTCTCATATAAGAGTTTTTGGTAATGCAATTTATATGCCTATGGATTTATCACAATGGACTAAAACGGGTCCTTAATGGAGATTATAATTTTAAATTGGATATAAATCTCTATCAATGAATAATTGAGCCTTTGAAAATTAGGTTAAACACCATTTTTGGACCATGTGATATTACTAATTTACCTTTTATGTCCTTTTGCTATACATGTTACCTTCTTAATTCCTGTGCTATAAATTCTATTATGCATTTAATCCTTTTTGAACGGTGTTCATAAGTGCTTGTCGCGTTGGATCCATGTGTCATTTTTTTTACTCAGATGGATATAATAATTGAGTAAAACATTAAAAGATTTTCTTCAACGGGACCAATTCATAAGAAAACCCAAATAATGTCATACAATCACGTTTTTTCCATTTGCAGTGCTTATACTCTCTCAGTATCTCCACGAGAACACCAAAAACTGCTTTTTAATCTCAGATTACAAAAAGCTCAAACTTTCAACATTTTAGATCAAGGGCAGAGTCATTTCCACGATTTTATTTGCTATCTTCAATTCTTGTTAACACAAATCTCATCATTAACCGAAACCTAAATGCCCAAAGCTTGGATCTTTAAGCCGAGAAGAACGAAAGATATTGTATTATTACAAAAAAGTTGAAGATATTGTATTATTACAAAAAAGTTGAAGCTCAAAACTTTTAAAAAATGTAGATCAGATCATCTAGCTTTCGCTTCAGTAGGATGGGTTAAAACATGGAGGACACAAATTTGACCCAACCATCAATTAAATATCCATCTTGGGTTCGAATTAGAACTTGCTATTACTACCGGGAAGAGCACCAACAAATCCATTTTTGGCAAAACAAGGTAACGCATTAATGGTAGCAAAGGGAAAGACTGGACAGTAGAATAAGCTGCATACAGTCAGGAGCAGAGGAGCTGGAGGGTGTTGTCGTAGTGAGAAAAAAAGAAGACATTTTTGGGGATTAACATGAACTTGCCTAGAGAGCAGGAGTAGAGGAGCTAAATTATTGTCGTAACGAGCTAAACGGCATTGTGGGGATTCTAACAGAGGCTAAGAGAAAGCGAAGATAATGAATGGTGTAGTTATTAAAGATGGCGAAGGGGAAACAGAGAATCGGAGTTGGCCATCGTTAAAAACTTAAAATTGTTGTTTTTTATTTTTAGATAATTTTTCCACTTAAATCCAATGTGGCAAGGCCTTATGAAGACCGTTAAAAAAGGATTAAATGGGTAACGGAACTTGTAGTACATGGATAAAAAATGTAACGTGTACTGCAGAGGGACGTAAAAGGTAAATTAGCAATAGCACAGGGTCTCAGAAAGGGGGTTAGGCCTTGAAAATTATATGCTCTTTTCAAAGATATGCAAATTTTATTGTGATGAAAGTATTTTCTAAAAATTAGGGGGAGAAAGTAAAAAGATAATTTTAAAAAAGATAAATTTATATAATGCTTCATTGTTAAATTATATGGATTCTAAGTCAATTTTGTATTGAAATTCTTGAAGAATAAAGTGAAAATAGCGCGCTATAATATGCCTGAAGCATGGATGACCAATTTGTCTTGAGGATAAAAATCCTTGAAAAAGAAAAATTGTTGATAATAAAAAACATACTTTCTACGGAAGTACTAGTACCTGAAGTGTTGTAAATAAAGAAATCCAAATAAATTATATTAGTACGGAGAAAAATATGGAATAGAGATCTAATAATTATATATCATATTTTTGCTTATATATGCGGTAATGAATATTGAGATATTCTCATTTACTCACATTCTTATTTTTTTTAAGTATCTATATATCTATAAAAGCAATGAAGTCCTAAAAGACTTCTTTGCCTTTATACATTTAAAAAAATTTATCCTTATATTTTTTTTATATATATTACTAATTAATGTTACTTACCATGAATACTAAATGATAAAAACTAACTAAAAATAGTATTAATAACAAATAAATATATTAATTACTTTTTAATGAATAAATTTTAATAATAAATAAATAAATATATAAAAATAATAAAAGTTATATTTCATTTATGAATGTATATCATTTATATTCATACTAATCATTACAATACCAACATACAAAATTGAAATATATTTGATGAGGAAAAAAAGAGTGTCACATTAATTCTTAAATATGATTATAATCATAAAAAGATAAAAATAAAATAATAATAATAATAACAATAACAATAATAAAATATATTTGATGAAGAGAAAAGAGTAACATGAATTCTTAAATAGGATTATATTAATAAAACAACAACAACAACAACAACAACAACAATAATAATAATAATAATAATAATAATAATATATTTGATGATAAAAAGTCAAATTAAATCTTAAATATGATTATAATCTGTCAGAAAATCGATGACTGATAATTTCACCAATTATATCCGTAAAAAAATCTGTGTATTTAATTAATTACTAATTAAAGTTTAAAATATATAATTTCTTTAAATAAGACTATAATCAACAAAATTAAATAAAATAAAAAATAACAAATTAGGAATTAACTTTATTTTATTTTATTACTATATTATTCTAATTTATATTAATATTTTAATTAGTTAGTATTTATATTAAAAGTGAAATGTTAGATATTTTAATAAGTTTTCCTTATATATGTCTGTTTGAATATTATTTTAAATGTCAAATAATTATTCACTACTATAATAGTTTTGCAACGCAATTCTTATCAACAATTATAAATTATTTTAGTATATAAATATTATTTTAATTGATTATACGTTTACTTTCATTTGTTTCTATAATAATGGTATTTAAAATTGGTTATTATTAAAACCTTTCAAACTTAATTTCCCTAATGTATTTCATGATTAATAGTATCTTAATTTATCCTCAAATAACTATTTCATTCCATTATAAAAAAGTCTTCCTATTGGTGTTTCGTATGTACCATTTCTTTTACTTTCTTTTAGTTTTTTCTCCATTAATAATGTTTTAAATATTTGTTATTATTTTTTGTCTTTTAAAATTAATTTAGATGTCTGTTGTACTTGGTGAAACACCTATACGAGTGGAATTGGAGAACATTATAGGAAGGAAAATTATGTTTAAATTTTCAATTAAGAGCAACAATCTATATATATATATATATATATATAAGCAAAGAAGTCTTAAAAGACTTTTTTGCCCTTATACATACAATAAAGTCAAATTCAATTAACATTCTAATTAACTCAAAATGTAAACTCTAAGAGATCGAGTCATTGAAGCAAAGATTCTATTAGGAAATAAGGCTGGAGAAAAAGTGTTCATCTCCAGAATGATGCTAACACCATTTGATGCATGATTGTCTTTCAAATTTCATAGAAAGCAATTTCCATTTGCACTGTCATTTGCCATGACTATCAATAAAAGTCAAGAAAAATCGCTTTCTCATGTAGCATTATTTCTTAGAAGACCCGTGTTCACGCATGGGCAACTTTATGTAGCTCTGTCACGAATGACGAAAAGAGAGGGTTTGAAAATTCTGGTCTATGATGATGATGGACAAGTCACAAATGAAGCTGCAAATGTAGTATATAAAAAGGTTTTTCGCAATTTAATTTAATACACAATATAATAAAAAATTTTAGCATTAATATTTTCTATTTTAATTTTTATTATATAGAGAGTATTAAATGTGTCGTTTTAGATCTATCCGTGCATCGCACGGATACTACACTATTTCATATAATGAGAAGTCATTCTCCTATTGTGGGTGGTATAACTTTTCTATATCTTTTTAATTTTTATTATAATTAACATACATTTGATGGATGTTGTTACAGCCTACATATGTGGTTCACTTGTGATTATGATATTTTATAAGTGAAAAGTTTTTGAAGGATTTACTTGTTAGAAAAGTATGACAAATCTTTGTTAAATGAAGTTGCAAAGATTAATATATGGATTATGCATATGTGCTAAATCAATAGTAAAGAAGATCTGACTATTTTATATGAAGGGAATGCCGTTATTATTGCTCATTTGAAGGAATACTACATTAAGGAGATGGAAGTAGCACATTTGACCAGTTTTTTTTTTTTTATAATTCATGATCTCACGAAGACGGCTCAAATTGACATCTTCAAAGTAAGGTCAAGTGACAATCCAACAGAATTTTTCACTAAGTCACTACATGCTTCTATTTTCAAAAGATATGTGCATGCGTCAACTTATAGATATGTCTTGACCAAGGCTATACATTCGACGACTTACAAGAAATTGGTTCATAGTACCAGAACGTGTCAATTCAAAGATTTTCAACAATCTTGCAAATAGTGGGAGCAACCACTGTACTCTTTTTCCCTTAACCAAAGGTTTTATCCCACTGGGTTTTCCTTGGTAAGGTTTTTAACGAGGCAGTGTCCCTTTCGCAATAGTGGACATCAAAGGGGGAGTGTTAAAAATTGATGTTACAACCATCAATTCGTATTGATGTCCATTCATTGATCATATGTAACCTCTCATCCCTTTAATTATATTTATGTAATGTAACTTGTGACCTTACAAGTTCAAGCCCTTTACCTATAAATATAGAGTTGTTGTACATTATACATATGAATAAAATGAATAGAATTTCATACATTTCTCTTCCTCTTTGTTATACTTTATTTTATATTATTTATATTCTTGTTGATTCAGATTATTTCTAACAATAATCATGTGAATTTGATTTTTCCAAATTAATCAATAAATGAAAAATTTCGGAAAAATTTACCATTAGGTCCTAAATACAATTTCTAACATAGTAGAAATTTATGTAAAATTCAGAAGCTATTTTCTATAATTTTTATAAATTTATTTACACAAAATAACTCAAAAACTCACTTTTCTGGACCTCAAGAAATTTTGAAAAAAATTATCATTAAATCCAAAAAATAAGAAAATGATAGGGCAAGAGAAAATTTAGAGCAAAATGACACTATTATAGGCCTAAACGTAAAAAATACAACATGCACCACTAGAAGAACGCCATGTAGCATGTTTAAGTTGACTAGTCAACTGTTGACTTTATTGCTACATGGCAGTCATCCACTTGTTGTTTAGCCCCATGGTTGACCGTGCCATATGGTGTATTACGTGGACACACGGTTTGACACGTGGCGACAATAAATTGGTCCATATGGCTTTGACCTCAATATCGCCAATTGTTATAGTAACGGTCAAGTATTGCCATTGAGTGGAAGAGGACAAAATGTCATTTCTGGTGACGATTCTCAAGCGTTGCAATAGATTGCTTCTAGTGATGGATCTCAAAAGGGTTGCAACAAATCATTGTCACCAACCGTCACCATGATCCATGAACCATTGCGCATAACGGCTGTCACAAAAACAGAACGTCGCAACTTTTCATTTGCAATGGATTCTGCAACGGATGCAGAATCCCTTGTAGAATGCCAAAAAACAAATTCTACTTTTAAATCATTTCAAAAAAGATTCCGGCATCCGACCAGACCCCTACTAAGGTTTTTTGACGTCCCGAGTATAATGAAATCGTTCATTTTACAAAAAAGAAACTCGTCATTTAGCCAAAAAGATGTGAAAACCGCGACTTTTTTTCGGCGAAAATGACGTAAACATGGGAAATTTCGAACACATCAAGAATTTTATGCTACAAAACCACTGTAACTTCTGTAAAGTTATAGAAAATTGCCATTTTACTTATCAAAAACAAATTTTTTCCAAATCAATCCATAAAAACACATTTTTATTTCCATTTTTCATATTTTTGAACGTGAAATTTTCCGAAAATCACATTATAACATTTCAAAAACACAAAAATTTTCCTGAAATATAACAGGGAAGAAGAACACATGAAATAATCATCAAAACATACAATCGTCATAAAAAATACCCGCTTTGATACTAATGATGAAAATCGGAAGAATTAGAAATGAATTCGTACCTTCTTCGGGTGCCATGGATCGCAATCTTGATGAATAAAATGCTAAGTTGTTGAATAACCCATGGTACATCGGGATTGAGTTGTTGTTCACGACTTCTTCAGGAATTCGGCGAAGAACAATGAGAATCCCGAGTTCTTGTTGGCATAAAGCGTATGAATATGATATGATATAAGGGAAACAGGATATATCTTTATTCAAAAGTTGAACGCAGTAATATATAATGCTACAATACAACCACCAAGAGATAATTATGCCAATAAAAGATAAAGAGAAATCTCCTAAAAATCAGCTATAAATCAAATTAGAATAAAGAATTATTCAAATCATATATGCAGTTAATTAAGTCATTAAAATCTAACACTCCTCCTTGACTTAATTGCTGCATATTGCAAGCTTTTGCCTTGTTCATTTCGATTATATTCAGGTCCTCCTTCAATGCAACTAGCCATTTTGAGTCATTTACAGCGGGTGGTACAAAAACTCTATAAGCCTTTGATGTTAAACTATAACTTATATCTTTCAAGTTTGACAATTTTGGTTTGTAGCCATACCAAGCCTCAAGTGGAGTTTCTTCCAACTGAGATTTCAATGGAAATAGCAAAAACATTGCATTGTTAACTTCTTTCAAAAATTCCTTCGAAACATCATTCTCCATGATCGTTACATTTTTAGGCTCTATAACCTTGTTTTCTTGTGGAGTGCAAGAAGTTGTAAATTCATGTTTTTTGCCTATATTGTCAATCAAAGAAGGTTTTTGTAAAGGTTCTTACACATCCATATGCAAAGCAACTTGTTCTTCTTCAATCAAACTCAAAGCAAATAGCTCTTTTCCATCAGAGTCTTTAATCAAACAACTTTTATCTTCAAAGAGAACTTTGTAACCTTTCTCCAATAACTGTCCAACACTCAATAAATTTTGATTAATTTCCAGAACATAAAGAACATCTGAAATTAATTTTAAATCTATCAACCCTTTGAATGCTATGGTTCCTATTCATGCTACTATTATCTTCATTTCATTTTCAATTCTAACTTTTGAGGTGTAATTTGTATCAAGATCTATGAATAAATCTAGATCATAAGTCATGTGGTTAGTATAACCACTATCAATCAACCAACTTTCTGTTGAGCCTGAAATAGGAAGGCAAGATGCTACAAATAGCTCTTCTTCATCATAAACTTGCTCCATGGCAGCCTTTGCTTCTCCTTGTATTTGTGACCTGCAAATTTTCTCCACATGTCCCAATTGTTCACATTTGGTGCATTTTACATTTGGCCTCCTCCAACAAATTTTTTTGCATATGATTCACTTTTTTACAATAAGGACATGGTGGAAAATTTTTATAAGAGTTATTACCATTATTGGAGCTCCCCTTAAAATTCTTCTTTTTCCTACCGCTAAAGTTGTAATTGCTTTTGGCTACCAAAGCTCCTTCTATAGAACCTTCTCGTCTTATGAGCCGTCTCAATTCTTGAGCCTGAAGAGCACTTAGTAGTTCTGCCAATAAGGTGAAGAAAGAGAGAGACAGTAAGATACTAAAGTTTGTCAATGGAGATTCAGAGAGGAGCTGCCTATCCCTCAGGTTCAGTTGGATGTATATATCTATATTCAGATATTGGAGGGGATATCTATAGGAATTCAGATTCAGAGTTGAAAAGAACCGATATTAGTGAAAGACTACATAGCATTGCCGGCGAGAAATCTCTTATGAATGATAGGATTTTTACAACATGAAGGAAGTTCGTCAGGATGAAACCACTCAAAGGAACATGCTGCGAACATTGCCCCTCATGTATTTCATCTTGGTGCACAAGGAACAACTAAATGAGTTGAAAGATTAATTAATTGAAAAGAGAAAGATTTTGAGGTCGAATACAAATACATGCAAACACTGAAAAGCTAGCTTCACGAGCCTACACAATAGCTCAAAATCGAGTCAGAGAAGTTAGAATAAGAAATGTTGGCTCTGATACCACTTTGTTGGTATAAAGCGTATGAATATGATATGATATAAGAAAAACTGGATATATCTTTATTCAAAAGTTGAACACAGTAATATATACTGCTACAATACAACCACCAAGAGATAATTATGCCAATAAAAGATAAAGAGAAATCTCCTAAAAATTAGTTATAAATCAAATTAGAATAAAGACATATTCAAATTGTATATGCAGTTAATTAAGTCACTAAAATCTAACAGTTCTCGAGATTTTTGGGAGAGAGAAATATAATGTAGAAAAAGAACAAAAAAATGAAAAACTAATTTTTCATGCCCTAAATCCATATGGACGTCTGGTTCATATATATGGGAATTGGATTTTCGTTAATTGCATTTGAGTCCTTAAACTATTGATTATTTATAATTAAATCTTTAAAGTTCAATAACTTTTCAATTAAGTCCTTAGACTTACTTGATTCTCCAATTAAATCTAATTAACCAAATTGGATCGGATTCTTTGACCTAATTAACCCACTCACGAGCTGACCAGGTATTTCCAATAACACTATTGGAATTGAAAGTGTGGGCTAAATATGTAAATAATTAAATGTGTATGGTAGTCATAATAAATAGTCAAAATAAGTTTATGGTCATATACAGAAAAGTTGATTATTAAGGTGTTAATTTGGTCGTAAGAAGAAGTGTAGGACCTCGTTGTGTAAATTCTATTTTGTTGAGGGGCCAAAACAAGAATTTACCGATTCAGTTTTCTATAAATACGCGGTTGGCCCCTAGAACAACGATCGAATGTTTCATACGTTTTGTTTTAGAGTTACAACGCTTTCCTTTGATTCTTCGATCGGATCTTCTGAAGACCATTCGATCCTAACATAATCAAAATTTCATTCAAATAAAGATTCTATGATTAAGGTACGTTTCTGTTTCAGTTTTCTTTCTTGATGAATTGACATGAATAGATCATGACTTGTTTCAAATTCGGGAAATTTTCTTTCAAACACTTCAAAATATTACATCTTAATTACCTCACATAACTAAGGTTAAAACATAGTAGATGTATAGACTTGGGCATTGACAGCCGGCCCGTCCATGCTCGCCTTTCAAGGATCGGGTTTGGACATACTAATTGGAGAATAGGCCCGCCCGCTTGGCCCAAACTAATAATAAACATAATAAATAAATATATATTTACTATTTATAATACTAATAATTTTTAAAAATTCCAAGATTTCTTGTAAAGTTTAGCATGTAAACTCAATTTTGTGACTTATATCCGAAATTTAGTTACAATTATTTAATTATAATAATATTTTATTAAAAAATATTTTAATTTTTAATTATATATATTAATTGGCAAGCCCGCGGGCTGGCTAATGATTTGATTATTTTATAAAGGTCCGGCCCGGCCAGAGCCCGACTTATTTTTTCTATGGGTTGGGCCGGACGTGGCTACTAATTTTGTAGCTAGGCTAGATTGGCCCCGTGACCAGCCCGACCCATGCCTAGGTCTAATGATGTATGTGGAGCGAACTGGATCGAGAAAGCTATCTATTTTAAAAGAGCCTCTACACTACCTAAATTCGGAATAGTCGACCAGTAATTATGGCATTGGTCATGAAAGTAAAAAAAATAACATGAGAAATATTAAGAATAATTAGAAATTAGAGAAATTTCATTTAATTGTATTTATTTGTTTCCATACTTGTTATACTTGATGAGCAAGTATTCTTGATAAACAAGTATACTTGATGGGAAAGTATTCTTGTTGGGCAAGTATACTTGATGGGCAAGTACTAGAATTAGTATAAATACTCATTGGTTGTAACATATCGAACATATCTCATATCAAATATCATTTTACTACTCTAGTTGGTCTTAACCTTCTTTAGTATGTTAACGACTTTGTCAAGAAGCCTTCTTCGTTCTTGGACACAGAACAAAAAAAAATAAAACCCTGCCTATACTCTATAGTTTCGGTAGGATGCCATTCTCCTCAGTGCACTCATCGCTAGTTACACAGAAACTATCCAACCTTTGCTCGCTATGGCAGAAACATCAGCAAAGGCTTGGTCTCGGCTAACCATAAGTCTGGCTAGCACTTCTTATGTTTGTATCATCTCACTCAAAGCCAAACTTGCAAAAAACCCACGAGGTGACTGTAATATTAAAACCTACATGGCTGACATGACCAACATAGCTGTAGAATTGGCTCACAATAGGAGTTCAGTTGATGATGATGATCCTTTTGTTCACATAATGACTCAACTTAGGGATGATTACTCTGCTATCTATCAATCCTTACGAGGTCGTGATAATTTTGTATCTCTTGATAAGCTTTCAAGTATTTTGATAGATTGTGAGCAACAAATAAAGAAATATATTTCTGCCTCTGAGGGATTGATAGCAACTGCTAATCATACACAATGTTCCCGTGGTGATCACGATGGTTCTGGCTACTATAGTGGTGGCTTATTTGGTTTTTATGGCGGCCATGGGACTTTTTCTAGTCGCTCTAACAATGATTCCATAAATTATTCTGCACGTTAGTATATGTTTTGTGATTATCCGGGTTATGACACAAAGTTTTGTCGGAAACTTCAACGTTTTTTAAAAGAAAATCATATTTCTTTTGGCAATACATCATCTGGTGGCCCGTCTACCAATGTTGTGGTTTTTACTGTTGGAGGCAGTCTACTTAAGACTCAATGGCTTATTGATAGTGGTGCCTCTCACCATGTTACTAATGATCCAATATCTCTTAATAGCTTCATGGAATACGGTGGTCCTGATGAAGTTCGTTTAGGTAATGGTAAGACTTTAACTGTTTCTCACACCGATAGGTCAAGTTTGTCAACATCATCTCGTGCTCTTGTTTTATCCAATGTTCTTTGTGTTCCAAATCTTAAAAATAAAATTCTTACTGTTTCTCAATTATGTCTTACTAATCATGTTTCTGTTGAATTATTTTCCAATTATTTTCTTGTAAAGGATGTAAGCACTGGGAAGCCACTACTTCGGGGAGTCAACAAAAATAATCTCTACTCTATTACTCCAATGACTAGGCCAAATGTTCCACAACTTCATGCCACCAATGTTGTTGTTCATTCCCTAGCGGATCTTTATCATTGTCTTGGTCATCCGAATAATAAAACCTTGGGTGTAATAGTCCATGGTTGTTCAAAACTTTCTAATTTCAATTCATGTTCAAAGTTTCATTGTCCTTTATGCAATACCAATAAAAGTCACAAACTACCATTTTCTTTTAACACTTTAACTACTAGTGCACCATTTTATCTCCTTTATACTGATGTATGGTCTACATCTCAAGGTTCTTTGGATGGCTATCACTATTATGTTATTTTTTTAGATCACTATACTAAATACATATGGTGGTGTCTTTTAAAATGTAAATCTGATGTATTTAACATTCTTCCATAGTTTAAACGTCTTATGGAGAATTATTTTCAGTGTTCTATCAAATGTATTATCTCTAATAATGGTTGTGAGTTTATCAAGTTGCTTCCTTTATTCAACTCTTACGGGATTTCACACTTCACATCTCCCCCATACACGTCTGAACAAAATGGAATAGCTGAATGATGTCATCATCATATTATAGAGACAAGTTTATCTCTCCTACATACATCTGGTCTTCCTTTATCTTTTTGGTTGTTTGTTTTTCAAACTGCTGTTTATCTTAAAAATCGTCTTCCCACTCCATTGTTGTCTAATTGTTCTCCCTACAAAGTTTTGTTTTGCAGATCTCCTAATTATCTCAAACTCAAATCATTTGGGTGTCTTTATATTCCTTGGTTGAGTCCATATCATACCACAAAGATGTCTCCTCATTCTTCCTCGTGTAATTTCTAGGCTACTCTAACTCTTAATTTGCTTATAAATGCTATGAGTTAAACTCTGGTAAGATTTATCTCTCCAGACATGTCAAGTTTAAACCCTATACTCTTCCTTATACTACTAAAGATACACCTCCTTTGTACCCAAATTCTTCCCTTCCAACACTCCTACCAATAGATCACTATTCTAGCACCATGGCAATAGAATCACCTTCTCCATCACTACCTCAAAATAATCCTCAGCCCAACCCATTACCTCTTACTACCTCAGATGGAATCCATGATAGTTCTCCCCTCAATTTGAACTCCACTAGTTCCGATGGAGTTGACTATACCACACTTGTCATTCCATCTACTCCATCTACTTCCATTTCCTCTAACCGACCTGCTCATGAGAAAAAGTTAAGTTCTCGTTACTTTAATGAACATTTTGTTAACACTGTTGATTCTATTGTTGTGGCTAAGCCATTGAATTATTTACAGGCACGAAAAGATGCTAAGTGGTGAGAGGCAATAGATGATAAGTATTCTTCCTAGATGCGTAATCAAATTTGGGTTCTAGTTCCCCACACACAACGACGTCCTATTCAGTGGAAATGGGTCTATTGCATTACGAGAAAATCTTATGGAAGTATTGATAGGTATAAGGCTTGTTTGGTGGTAAAGGGATTTCTGTAACAACATGGTTAGGACTTGTTTATAAACCTTTAGTCCTATTACTAAGCCAATAACTATTCATACAATCCTTACTATTGTGCTTCACTCTTGGCCCTTGAGGTAACTTGATGTCAACAATGCTTTCTTGAATGGTACATTATATGAGGAGGTCTTTATGGAACAACCTTTAGGATATCTAAATTACATCTGTTAGCTTCATAAGGCCCTCTATGGTTTAAAACAAGCTCCTCATGCTTGGTACCTCAAACTTGCTGCTTACTTGCTTACAACTGGTTTTCGGAAATCTCGGGTGGATGCTTTCTTATTTATTTATTCCAAGGGGGCCACTGTACTTTATTTTTTGGTATATGTTGATGACATTATACTGATAAGCAATAATAATGTCTTTCTACATGCCTTTGTTCTGCAGCTTTATCGACAATTCTCCTTGAAGGACCTTGGTCCCTTGAATCATTTTCTGGGCATAGAAGTTCGACGTGTTTCTGAGGGCGTATTCTTGTCTAAATGAGTACATTCACAATTTCCTTACTGATTATTAAATGACAGAAGCTAATGCCATTGTCATGCCATTATCACCCTCAATACCGCTATAACTAGCAGATGGTACAACTAAAGGGAACGCTACTGCGTATCGTTAACTTATGGGCTCTCTCTGGTATGAGCGGGTGAGGGTTTTGTCGAGAGAACGCAGGTGCGGGGCGTGTCTTGTTTGGTTTGAGAAAATCCAGTTTGCTTACATGCGTGTGCCTCTTTCGTAATAAAATGCTGAATTTTATTAAAGAGAAAATGATTTTATTATTTTTCACATAAACTTATTGAGTGTGAAAAATATGACTTTTTATAAGCAAAAACTGTGATTACATTGAGAAATATATTTACACATTTTATTAAGAAAATATATTTTTAAAATAAAACGTTTTTATCTTATTTAAAAATAAAATAGAGTCGCCACCCGGTTCAGCTCCATCGGGAATTGTGGTATACTAATCCAAAGTGGGATTTTTATACCGAAAAGAAAATGAGATTCTGAGTTTGGACATGATATTTATTATTATTGTTCAAATTGTTTAGAATAATTTTGGAACTTTGGAATTTGTGGTAATTTTGACATTACAACGGCTTTATTTAAGAAATAAACTCAAGAAATAAAATAGGCATTATAAACTCTTCATAAATATATATTTTCTACCGAAATTTCGGCAGAGTAACGGCAGTGCTTGGGTTTTGGCCCCGAAAACCCCGAATAGAGTTTCCTCACATTCTGGATGTTTGTCTGTACCTTTGAGCTTATTTACACATATTATAGCTTAAGTGGCACCAGTGACTCACTTAACCAGAGAAATGGAATGCAATGTGCAATAATAAAAGTAATAAAAATAGATTTTAAAGTTGGGCTTAGAGCCAATTACCCTCATTTTACCTTTTCATCTGTCTAGGATGACTTGAGAGCCGCCGCAGGACCGAAGTTGTTAGATATTGTGATTTGGTTGGAAAATAGGTTTAACTCACGTTATGGCTATAATCTTGGATTATTCCTAAAGAAAATGCTGGATTTTTAAGAAATTGAGTCATTTTTAGACTGAATATCACTGTGAGATTTTGTTCTAAAAAGACAAGAAAATGAGTTTGTACCGAATGTCGGTGATAAAGCGTAGATTTGGAAGTGTTTTAACAGAGTTTTGGGGCTTTTTGGACTCCCGGGACAAAAGGGGATGAAATGGGATTTCTAGGACTTTCTGTCCGTTGAAAATGTGGGGGGGGGGGGGGGGGGGGGGGTGAGCCCTTATTTATAGAAGGGAGGTAATTAGCCGGCGGGCTAGTTACCTATCTGACAAAATTATACTTTAAATCCTGTAAATCCTTGCCAGATCTCGGTAAGATTTGATTTTTTTTACTATAGATGGGTAATTAGCCGGTGGGCTGATTACCTATGTTTGACCAAATTTTGACTTTTTGATTTTTCAGTAGAAAATGCTAGATCGAAGCTTCCCTGGAATGTAAATTTTTTGAATTTCGGATTTCGGATGACAATTCAGTCCCTTTTGGCTCTTTTTGTTAGATCACTAAATGAAATTGGCATAATCCCTCATCGGGCCGGAACGGACCTGTGGTAACAGTTTGCCCCTCTCATACATAAATTTTGTGCTAGAAATTTTACCATATGCGAAACAAATAAAACAACGTGTGTGTGGAATGCAATGAGTTAAAATATTTTTAATCAACAAATTTTGAAACAAAATATATTTTGCCCCTTCGAATAAAAAATTTATTAATGAGTTGCATGAGATTAAAGACTGGG
Organism: Euphorbia pulcherrima; assembly: GCA_947683365.1. Lineage (NCBI taxonomy): Eukaryota > Viridiplantae > Streptophyta > Magnoliopsida > Malpighiales > Euphorbiaceae > Euphorbia > Euphorbia pulcherrima. The sequence continues at coordinate 17,219,733 of CANTUS010000001.1, read as the reverse complement.
GTCGAAATAAATATATTCAGGTGCTTAATGCATTAGTGACCGTATGAAAATAGCTTTTATGCCCACTCGTTTTATAAAATACTGCAAAATTTTTCAAAATATACGTAATTAGCCGACGGGCTAATTACCTATGTAACGGCAACTTTTATAGTCATTACGCGTAAATGCGTGCAACGTGTAATCGCGTGAAAGCTAGATATGTAATTAGCTGGTGGGCTAATTACCTGCAGGCTATAAAAACAGTAGCTTGACTCCCATTTTCTTCACACCAACAATTTCTTCTCTTCTTCTCTTTGTGAGTTTCGCTCCCTTGCTTAAATTTTTTTTGCCTCCAAGCTATTTCCGACGATGATTTCTCTCGTCTTCTTCCTTTTTCTGCCCCTTCTACTTAGATTTTGTAGGGTCTTTATGTGGTTCAAGCTTTACAATATTCGTTTAGATTTACCGACCGTTTAAGTGGCTACTCGCAACGTGTTTATCAACGACCAATAAGGGAACTTTTTGAGGTTCCTGCCGAGGCTTTGTATGGGCTTCCATTGAATTGGATGTATCACAGGATCGCTCCGGGAGGTTTTATTCTGCCTTCTTTGAAGCCTTATTTCTCGTATTGGCAAGTTCAAGTCTTGTCTTCAGATTGTCTATATGAGGACCTGTCTCTCTCTTCTCTTTTTATGGGCGTTATCACTTGTCTTTGGCCGTTCTGATCTTTTTGACTTTTTACAGATCTAGTTTTTTGAGATGGGGATCCTTCCTAGGACCAAATTGGGTGCAGAACATCGACTATCCATTTTGTCCCTGTTTGCGACACTACTGGCGCAGTTGGGAGATCGAGCCTCATTCTACACTTTTTACTCGTCTTCGCACTCTATCTTCGGAGCTGGGGTACGTTGGGGAGCACATTCAGGGTTGGTATCTTCCTCCCTAATCTTACTCTATCCCTCCTAATGTGCCTTGATGGATCTTCTGGCCTTGCAGCTCACCTGACTTTACGCGACTGGCTAGCGATGGCTTACCCAGTGCCTTCTTGGAGCAGATTAATGGGTACGAGGGGTTTTGATGTTCGCAGTTGCTTGGATGGACAGAGATAAACCCTGTTCCCATCGCGCCTCAGTCAGACATTCACAACCACTCTGAGGGTGATGCCCCTTTGACTTCTGCCCCTAGCGGGCGAGCTAGATAGGGTTCGTCTGATGTTGTCTAGATGAAGGTATCTTCTTCTTCATTAACTTGAATTTCTCCTTTGCCTTTCCATTTTAGTTGGCCTAATTTTCCTTTTCTTTGGCATTTCTACAGGATCACCAAGGTAGGAAGAGGCTTGGGTCCACCTCCACCCATATTGGGAGTTCCTCAGCTTCATTGGTTTTGCCTTAGAGTCCAGCGATGATGGAGGGACATAAAGGGTTTTAGTATTAGCCTTCTATATTCCCAATGTACCGTCTTGACTTGAGAACTTATATGCCGGTGATTCAGCCTTACTTGGATCCTGAGCATCCGGTGGCTTTCCACCCTGTCGGTGCCACTTATATGAGCTCTTCTTACTTTTCCCTTTTTATTAGATCATGCTATTTCTGACTCATCCTAACCCCTTATTTTCTTCTTTATAGATGCCCATTACTGATAGCATCTCCGATTAGGGATACATCCAAGGGCAGTAGCGTTCATGATGAACCAAAATTCTAAGATGGCGGTATGTTTATTAGTTTATGGTTTTAATGATGATGCATGATATGTTATGAAATGCATATGAATAATTTATGTTAAAATGTGGCAGTTGGAGATCCAACGGCTTCAGGCTCAGTTAGGGACGATTTAGTTAGATGACTAGCAGCAGCAGCCTCAAAACGGCCAGGGTGATCCTCTATGGTTCTTTCCATAGGGCGGCTATCCTCCTCCTCTATCATCTCTTGATCCCAGTCATCCGAGTTCCAGCTCTGGACAGTAAATAGTATTTTTTTCTTTTTTGTTTGTTTTTCTCTTCTTTCGGGTTGTTTGTAGAGCCTTCTTTTGTATGAACTCATTTTTATTTATTTATCAAAGAATTTTGCATTATTCTCGCACTTCATGCTTCCTTTCTTTTATTGATAATCAAGTTTATTGGGGTAATCTGCTAGATATTGGTAGATTACCCCATAAACTATGTATAGCAAACTACTACTCTTTAAAATTTTGCCTTAGAGAACTATATCCATTTTCGTGCAGATCTGAATGGTTATCTGAAGAACTCCGATGGTTGCTGTCAGGTTTGCGGTCTATCACATATGAAGGAATACTGTCATATCTTTATCAAGGACAATGTGATCCAGGCTGCTGTCAGGTTCTGGGATCCTATTGACAATGTGTTCCGATTTGGAGATCATGAGCTGTGCCCCTTGTATGAGGAATTTTGCGGGCTTTTAAGCTCTTCGGCTAATATGCCTCCAACTATTCTGATGCATTGCCTAGAGTTTTCTGATCCATTGAAGAATTATTTTCGGCTGCAATGATTCGATAGGTGCCGAATGATTTGCAATGAAGGCTTGTGGTTGGTTGTGGCATTCGACATAGTTAGGAGCCTTTCTCCTGATGATGTGAGTTGGCTTCAACTTATTTTCTTACTCTTGTTAGGGGTCTTTCTTTGTTTAGCCCCAACTTTGGTTTATAATTTTGCCTTCTTGACCATCGTTGATCAGATGTTATAGCGGAAATCTCTCGTTGCAGTGAGCTTAGCTGAGACACTGATCTTCGTGCGCTCTTCCTAGAATAGGGGTAGCAGGCTTCTCCTTCAGGTAAATTTATTTGAGCATTTCTCTTTGCATAAATCGGCCTTTCGGGTTTTCGATTCATCAGGCTTGCCTTAATTTTTACCTGGACCTCCTTTTCAGGTTTTCAATCCAGCATACCTCCCTCTTTTTCTTTTTCTTTTTTTATTTCTTTTTTTAATTTTTTCTTTTGTGTTGCTTTTGTAGCTTTAGCTTTGGGACAAGCTTTCTATATTATCTATTCCCACGAGCATGGATTGTTATTCGAAGGCCTACTAGGTATAGAGTTCCGTAGTCCCTATCGGTAATCACCCTTATAGAGACTTCACTGTTGAGGAGTGGGTTGAATTCATGGGGAGTCAAGCTGCTGAGGATATCTGTTAGGTTTACCCTTGGTGGGGAATCACGCATATGACTACTGTTGTTGCTATAGATGGCGTGGTCCTCATTCATCTTTCCGAGGTTATTACCTACTCTCCTGGTTGCTTATACAAGCAATATGGTCACCCTCAGGGGTTCCCGACATCCTTGTGCACCCTTATCGGCTCTAAGCTTTCTTACACTCTGATTTATCATCATGATGTGAGGTGGGTCAATTGCTCTCAGGTGGAGGTGAACTATTCTGTGCCTTTTAACATCTATCCCTCTAAGGTTATTGCATCTGGGTTTTGAGTACCCGCGGGTTCGCCACTCTTGAGGAGAGACTCATCGAGACTAGGAGGGTTCATAGTTTCCTTGGAGATCACTGAGCTTTCCACTATGTGTCTTTCATCTATGTAGGAGAATAAAGGCTTTTGGCCTTGTTATTTGCCTTTATCGTTTCCATTTCCTGTTTGTAATGCATTTTATGTGCAATAAAGATAAGAAAAGATACTATTTAAATGCGTGTTTTATTTAACAATTCGCAGTTTCCATTCAATTCACTCATGCAGTATTTTTAACATGAATATGCTACTATAAAAGATATTACTTAAATAGGAAGGACAAATGGTACTTATTCCCAAGAAATATCCATCATTGCCTAAGGTTCCAAACGGATTTTACCTAAGGCCTTGCTCTTTTATTTTAGGGTCTCTATTTTTGCTCAAGAGGCTTCACTAGCTCTTGATAGAACTTTATATTTTCCTTCTTTTCCTTTTTTTCTTTTTTTAAATGAGATATCGCTTCAGCTTGTCGCAATTTACTAGATTCACAAATTCATTGCCATCCAAATCTGAGATCTTGACTGCCCCTTTACTGAGAGTCTTCTTTACTACGTATAGTTCTTCCCAGCTTGGTTGGAATTTTCCTCGAGCATCCGTGTGCATTTAACGAGATTGTTTTAAGACCAGATCACAAGTTCTCAGGGGTTGATCTTGCCTTTTAATTTTATGATTGTAAGTTCTGGCCATGCATTATTGGTATAACTGTAGATTTTCTAATGCGGTTAATCATTTCTCATCGATCAAAGTCAATTCTTCGCCCCTTGCCTTTGCCCATTCATTTTTAGGAAGTCTTGCCTCAAGGGCTATGCGCAAAGACTTGATATCTATATCAACGGGTAATACTACCTCCATCCTATAGACGAGAGAGAAAGGAGTCTGGGTGAGCAAGGGATTTTGCAGTCCCTCTCACGAGATGATGATGATGTGTCCTCGATTTTAATGCCTCATAATAAAAGTTCTCTTTAGAATTTTTATTACCAAATATAATGTTCCTTGCAAATTTTATACTTGGTAGAATCCAGCTCGGTGTGGCCGATAATGCCTCAAGTAGGATCTTGAATCGATGATGTACACCCAGATTAAATAAATCTCTAAATACCCATTAAAATATCATTAAAATTTAAAAATCCCGCTTTGACCCCTTTGACCTGTGTTTAGCAGCTTTTCAGGCTTGTGGGCCTGTCGGCAGTTAGCTTTTTAAAAGCTGATGCTGCCAGCGGTATCGAACCATGCTGCCGACTGTATCATCCATATCACCAGCGGCATGGACAAATCGGGCTTTGCAGATAGCTTTCATCTCCCTCCTTGGGACAGTCTCTTTTTTGCCATTTCGGTAAAAATGGCCGAAAGGTCTCGAAGACCACCCCAATTTGCCTATACTAACACACCTTAGGGTTTTAAAAGAGCGGAGACAAAAAAATGAACAAAAGAACAATCTGAAACTTAATTTTAGAGTGAGAAAATAGATTTTAGTGAGATAAGAATTAGAAAAGGTAGGAAAAAGGATTCTGATCCATTTTTCCTGGGTTTTCTTCTTTGAACTCTCTAATATTGAGTTTAAAATCAGTATATTTAAGTTAAAATCAACTTAACAGGATTTAGAGACTTAAAACTTTTAAACTTTACCACTAAATCACCATAACAAGCTCCCCGGACGTGTTTCTTGGTTCACGAAGAGGTGGATTCACGACCCCGAGGTAAAAATTCTGAGTCTTAAAGCTCTTTGGCATTAATATTGTTGGTTTGTGTTGATTCTTGGTGATTTGTGTTCATTTTTGGGCTTTCAGTCATTTTTTGACCATTAACTGTTGCTGCTGCAAGAAATTGAAGTCGCTGGAGACATGTGATATCGCCGGCGATATCACTCATATTGCTAGAGACATCGCTAATACCGCTAGCTACATCACATTCCCTAGAGGCCTCACTTTCTTATAGGGCCCTTTCTTTATTATACTCAGAAAGTCATGTAGCCTGCCTACAGACTGATGCCTCTAGCAATATCATTGATGTCACCGGCGGTATCAGCCATATCGTCGGCGGCATGAACTTCTGGACAGTTGTTTTACTTCATTCATTTCTGACCTAGTTTACTTCCCGAAGCTAGGGTACACAGTGCAACGATGGAGGTCCAAAACCTTCTGAAAATAGACCACACCCCATACTATGTGGCATTTTCACTTATAAATCAGTTAACACAATAATTGACTCTAAAATTTGATTAAAAATGGAATTTTCCCACAAACGCTGTTCAAATCTCATTTTAGCCATCCAACCGGGCTTCATAATGTTGTAAATGAAACATGCTATGTTCACACTAACTCAGGTCCTGTTTTGTTTGCTAACTATACATGAGTCGTGATATATCTCATATGACGTGCCATATCTATGCTAACCATCTTCTGCAGGTAGATGTATGTTAGGCCTTCAGGGTATTTTATTTATTGTATAGAAAAATGTATAGGACTTAAAAGCTTTGTAATAATTTTAGTTCCCGCATTTATTTCTGGATGACTGTAATAATTTATTTATCACTTCAATTTCTTGATAAACGCGAAAATAACATAATAAACGAAAACACAAATAAATAGGATGGATTAAATTAATTAAGAAAGAATGAAATATCTTAACTTGGCCTAATGAAAAATAGATAATATCATCCGAACACGAAATCTCTACTTAAGGTATGGTCTACCACCTGGTGGGAAAATCGTACCAAAATTTCCCGGTGGAGCTGAACCGGGTGGCGACTCTATTTTAAGTATAGGATTTCGATCTCGTATTCTTTAAACACCTAAATTGGACTTAAATCCAACTTCAACATCACTGCTTTTATCACGCCTAAAATAAGGATCAAACCCTCGGCACGCATCACACCGCATGTTATTTCCACCCCCGTGCGGTGCATCTTATGCAGCCCACTCGGGCGGGAAAAAGGTCGTCCGCTTACATTGGCAACACTGCTGGGGATTTATCTATTTAAACTTAAACTTAAAATTTTCAATAAGTTTAAAGGATTTTGATAATGTATTGAAATCATTAGCCAAATTAAAACTTCATCTTTTTCATAACATTTTATCCTTACGCGTGTTGATAGTTCAATAATTTTTAGGTTCCTTATTTTACCTAAGAAGCTCACAAAAGTATCACTCATGCCCTGTTGGAATTGAGGATGCCTAGTGGGTGGATTACTTTTTTTAACTAACATGTAAACTCCTGCGATCGCACTTATTTATGGAGTGGTTGAGTAACATGGAATCAAGGTAAACGAGAACCTTCTACATCAACAACCATATACCAAAGCCGCGTTAGAAGAAGCCTTAGTACTTCATCCCATTAGGATTACCAGAACAAATAAAATAATTAGGACGCACATCTTTCGCCATTACCGGTGAAGAAGCCAAACTCTATCCTTCCAAAGAGGCATTATGCGGGAGTTATAAGGTTGGAAGAGGGACGATTTGCATGCTATGTACTCCGTGATCATACACTCCCCATGCATCGGTTTTAAAAGCCAAAGATGAATCAACTTACCCTTACTACTTCTGCCCGTTGAAGAAGTTTAGCAACATATGTAGGACTTCTCTTGTACCTCCGTTGCGTCACCACAGATCGCTATGTATGATGTGAGATACAAACGTCCCATGTATGTTGGAGGGATAAGCCATCACATCATCTCTAACCACGTCTACGTGCAGCCATACATATCACGCACCGCTTCTATAAACAAAAACCATGCATGCCATCTATACCATTTACAACCCATTCATGGTCTGACCTATGGTTCATGATCCTAAACAGTGTTCCTCCCAAGATCTTTGCAACAAACCATGACTCTCCCTTATAATGATGACCTTGCCCTAATCAAGGACTAAGCTAGTTCCACCCTTACCATGGGACCAGTTCTTCCGCCATCTTTTAGCACGGAAATTGCCACCACCATAACCTAAATTATCTATTCAGATCTCTTCCATAACACTATTCAGGAAGAAATCTAGACAACAGTGCAGTTATTTGTCAGGCAAGCCCTAGTAAGTGAGAACGTTGATTGGATTATAGAATCAGATTGTCAGCCCCAATATCAGAATGAATTTATTCGAAATTGTTCAGATCTTGTTCCATTTTATTCAACAGGAGCACAGCCAGTGCGGTTTACTCAGGTTCCCATCCAATCAGTTCAGACTCACAACCCAGTCTATTCTAACTCGATTAAACTTCCATGACTCAGCTAGCTTTCTCTTTCTTACCTCCAAGCCTAAGGTATATGGCCTAAAACTCAGTCCTCCTTCCATTCATTGGCGAGCTCACCCAGCAAATCTCAGCTCTCCCTAAAGGATTGACCCGATCAGTAATGCGGCCACCACCTTTTGACATGGCACCTCAGGGGATGACCTACCAGACAAGCCTTTTTAGAAATGATCTGATGGCTGGTCCTCGGCTTGAACAACTGACTCCTTATCCCTACCATCATTTCAAAAGCCACGACCAAGTCACGCGACCTCCGAGCGTGGCACCTGAAGTCATGCATCACTAGCCGATGGCCAGCTCATACAATCTCGGGGAATGACACATAAGGTGGAAGCTTTTTTGCACCAACTAGTACTAGCATGTCAAAGGGAAAGGGGGCCCTAAGGAAATAGCGGCTAAGTCTCCAAAGGTTCTAATATACGCCAGGCAGAAGGCTATAATGGGTTAGGAGTGTTGCCATCTCAGGTTGAGGGGAGCCAAAAAGCCTCTCAGGATCCTATCCCAGCTGACATTGTAAACCCCTAGGTTTTACCCCTCAGTGTGATATTCACCAGATTAAGAAGAGAAGGTCTCATCGAACCCGTTCGTGAATACAAAAGCCCAATGGAAGATGAGAAGGGAAACTTTTATGGGTATCATGTACAGTAGGGACATCGCACGAATGAGTGCCAAACCTTGGCCCGGGCTATACATCATCTTGTAAAGGAAGGAAAGATAGTCGAGCCGGATAAAATGCCTGGGGTCACAAAGCTCATCGAACAGGCAAGTATGACCATTTCTGGTATGCCTAAATGAGCGAATGGGCCATATAAGCTCATTGGGGTTATCAGTTCCAAGGATAAGGCCAACAGAAAGAGGAAAATGTACTTGATAATGAGGCTAGGAAGGCCAGATTAAGCAAACTAGAAGGATGGAAAATGTATGGCTTAGAAAAGATGATGATGTCCAGGCAACAGCCACCCAAGCTTTTCTGACAGTTGCTACAATCCAGTCTAACCGCCCTCCTTTTGCCCTAGAGAAGGCCCCTAACACTTCACTCCCAATCAATTCCCGCTCGAAGGCATGATCTTGCAATGCCCTCCGACTGTGGAGATTGATGATTTTTAATATGTAATCCTTAGATTTCTTTCAGTTTGAACTTTTCATATACCAAACTTTAAGCTCCATGAGCAACTTCTATTTTTCTTAATTATGTCATGTTTCTACCATTTAATCCATGCATTCATACGAGCATACGCATGATGCTTCCAGTATTCAGGATATTTTACTGTATGGAATTAATTTAAGTATAAATGAAGGCTCTTATATGGTAATCAAATCCAATAATTTAACTCTTGTCAAACACATGTGAGATAATAAAGTGCTTAAAGACCGTAATAATGCTTTTGCTTGGACCCCAGACCAATTATTGAACACTACGGGTCTCTTCTAGAATTAGCTCAGCAACCCCGCAATGGTACACCTTCAAGCTACCAAAGAAGTATCAACTGGTCCCATGAAATGGAAAATCACGGCATACATTTTTACCCACCCACCCCTTTCCCTTTTTCAAACCTTATCCAACACTTCTCTGTTCCTTGGCCATCCTTGGTGTGGGGGTATAAATGATTGATAAAACCTAACCGCCATCAAATAAACACCGTAGCCGAATCTTACACCAATGTCTCTGCCAAGGAAATGACCAAACTCACTAAGAAACACATCTTCACCTAGTACAAATTAACCCGTATCAAACCCCCTCAATCAATAAAGATCAGGGGGCAGCCACCGCCAAGAGTATAAAGTATGAGGGCAACCACCTTTACCCCACAAGCACAAAGATAAGCGTATAACTGAAGTCGCGATCAACTTGTCAAGCAAACCGGCAAAATAAGCTACCATTTGACCTTTTAAACGCACTAAGTAAAAGGCCCCCGAGCAAAATGTTGCTTGGTCAAAACCCTCCACCACTGATACAAGGGGTAAAATCAGGCCTAACTGGGAAGGGCTGTGTAAATAACAGACTGAAGAAGCAACCAGAATAGTAACTAGAATGGTAATTGAACCAACTAAGGTGGCTCTGTGTAAGCACCAAAGCTCCTACGAACTAAGCTCCTTATAATGTAGCCAATAAAAATCAAATCAAAGTTACCCGATGCAATTTTGAAGGTTAAAATGAATCGGGTGATCCAGGTGAAAATTGAATAGACGCTAAAAACCTGGGAGAATCTGTAAAGGCACCACAGATTGAAGGAGCAATCAGAATAGCAATCAGAATAGCAATCGAACAAACCAAGAAGGCTCTGTGTAAGTGCCAAAACCCCCCACAGACTAAGCCCCTTTCAATATGGCCAATTAGAATCAAAGCAAGGTTACCTGATGTAACTTCTAAGGTCAGAATGAATTGGGTGATCTAGGCAAAAACCGAATGAACACTAAGAACCTTGGAGAATCTACAAAGGCACAACCGAGCATACAACAACAAGTTAGATGCCTAATACCCTCGCTAAGAGTCATAGATCCGACATTAAAGCATCTGGAGCCTTCTGACACCGACATTAATAAAAAGTTCAAATTAAATTGAGAAGGCTATCATGTGGCTAAAGATGATACCGAATGAGTACGGCTATCAAAGTCATGAGCAGGGACAACAACAAGTTCATCGACCTAGTCAATCAGGACAGGCTTAAGCATTATTAGGTCTAAATAAAAGAAATAAATCAGAAAAGTGGCACACTAAAAATATATATATGATAATCACCCTCCTTTTGATCTTTTACTAATCGGACAAAAATTAGGGTGACACCCGATGGTCAGTATCCTGTAAACCGGCCGTGCAAAAATTAGAGGATAAGTCAATATTTCCTGCTGAACTGAAAACCCAAAAAGGGTGGTTCAAACAAAAATTAGGGCATGAGAGAAAAACAGTGAGATGTTAACTTGAAAATCTGTAAAGGTTGGTTAACACTAGGAGTTCCATTAATAGAAATAATTTCCAACATCTTATACTCAAGTTAAATTCACTCATTAAAAGTGTCTTTTATACTGAAACCTCTATGCTTATGATTGTATGAATGCCTATCAACTAAGAGAAGGAAACATCACAAGTAAGCTTAATCGAAGATGCTCCGAGCTCATCAGTGTTTCTGTTCAAAAATTTGGATAGACTGAAAACATCTAGGTCTATGCAAAAGTTGGAATAAGTCAGCTGGGTAGAAAACTAGAAAGGGCGATCCAGGAAAAAATTAAGACAAGGCTTGATAGATTGAAAACCCCTTGGGGCAGTCTATGCAAAAGTTAGAGTTAAAAGAAAAAGAGAAGAAGAAGAATAAGAAGCCCGAACTTCTCTAGTTCCCTCCAATCTGCGTTCTCCAAGCTTTACAGGAAGCCCCCGTAGTTGTTGAGTGTGGCTTGCCATAGCAGAATTTAAAGAAATGGTTGAATATGTGTTTTTTTAAAGTTGATGCCGCCGATGACATGGGTAACTTGGGCAATGTCAGTTGATGCCGCTAGCGGCATGGGTATGGGCGGTTTTGAGGTGATGCACTCGGTGATATAAATGATGCCGCCAGCGGCATGGAATTAATTTTCTCGGTGGCATCAGAAGTAATTTCATCATTTTAGACCTATACAAAACCTATAAACAGCCCTGTAATACATTTCCAAAATCTATTGCGAGTGCTAGTCAATTTTATTCAATGAAAGCCTGAGGGCGCAAACCATTCATATATTCCGAACATCTAGCCTACCAAACCAAAACCAAACAACAATCTAAATTATTCAAACCCAATATATCGAAGGTGCAAACCAAAATCCAAAATGAAAAGCAAAATGAAAGTATAAATCTAGGCATGCCCGCCACTACCGGCCGGGCGAGATGAAACGTCCTCAGGGCTCACTAGCCAATCATTAACCTCATCCTCCTCTCTTCCCTCAGTCATCGGGACGCTGCTAGACTCTTCAGCCATAGTAAATAGGCTTCGACTGACGGACATCTTCACTCCTCTACGACTGGTGCTACCGAGGTACGAGTGATCCAAGTTTTACTTGCTCCTCCGCTCCTAAATTGTAGCCTCCAACTGACCCTCTAGGTTGTTCACACGATGTCAGAGTTTTGCAGTCTCCTCCTCGTATCTCCGCCCGGCCACATCGGCATCTGATAGGGAAAGGGCCAAGAAATCCTACAAACCAAGGAAAATGTCAATAATGCACTTCATTCATAGCATCCATACATGCATCTTATCTTATTTTGGCATGTCATAACAGGGAATGTACCTGAACAAGCAGCAATTACCTAATAAGTGCGTCTTGAAGAGCAAAATTATTCTCTGCCAGTTGCTCTACATGGCTCCGCACAACCTAAAAAATCCGAAAGGCAAATCAATAAGCACCCGCATCCAAGGGTAAGTAAGAAAGCAATTATCATGTTATCAAGCCTTATATAAGTAGTGCTCTCTAGCATGAAGATTGGAGCATACCGGCTTGGGCCTATATTCCTGGGTTGGAACTCACCTCGAGAGTTCATCAGCAGGAACCGGGTCTCCATCGGGTTGACCAAGCGCCATTCCACAAAATTTATCCCCTCTGATACACTATAGTATTGCATCCTACTCTAGTTGTCCCGACCTCTTTTCCTTGCAGGTTCCTGAAAAGCATGAAAAACACATGTAAGTGACATTCCTAACAATTGCAAATCATACACATAAAGGCAATCATACCTCAAAAGAGCGGTGCCCTTGCTGGGACATCGGAACACTCTCGCCAGCTACATCCATGCCTATCTCATCCTCTCCCTCAGGCACAATCTCAATATTATCTTCAACCTCTCTCTCAGCCTCCTCTTCCTCTTCTTCTTCCTCCTCCTCGACTTTCATAATACCTTTGAGCTGCCTCTTGTCCTCCTTTAGCCTTTTCCCATTATGGTACTATATTGTATCATTCCTATAGATGCAGGGGCACAAGGGTAGTAGGCGATACTGGTGCCACTCGTAGGAGCCCAGAATGCTCGGAATGGCCCTGCCATTTCCCTCAATATAATTGGCATGGTTAGCCGCGGATGTAATCACCAGATGGGGCCACCATAAGCCTTTAGAAGGGTTGGTGGGCATCGATCTATCGGCAATAGGGACAAACCTCTAGCCCTAGATGCGCTCCCTCGAGTACCACTGCTAGGACAAGGGGCATTCCACGATAAACCGATGATCATCCACCTCCTTCCTGACCCTCGTAACTTCCTGCAGGTTCTCCACCCCATTAAATGGGTCTAGGACAAACTGCATCAATAATCAACCAAAACAACCGATGTAAGTATAATGTAAATTCGTAAATTCTTTTTGTTTACTAATGTTTTGTTCTAAGTGTGAAATAGGGACTAAATCAAAAGATCGCATACCGAGCTCAATCACACACTCCTTAAGAGCTCTCAGTACTTCGTGGGGGTACTTGGCCTTCCCACCAATACCACCGCACCAACGGGCGAGAAAATGGGAACCCGGCTACACAGTCTTCTTGAACTTGACCAGCGAAAGGATCTGGTCCTCAAAAGCCCAGGCCTACACAAGTAATAATTGATCAACTCAAAAATATCCACAGTAAATGAGACGTGCACAATCAAGTAAAATGCTTCCAAGAAAAGTATACCTGAAGTAGCAGATGGCTAAGACGGAGGGCCTTCCCCTTCTTCCGAGCACCCGCATCTAACCCGTGGTACATCTGCGCCAGGATAGCCCTTGGCCAATTATTCTTCTTGATGTTTGCCACATCCTCCATGGCAGATATCAGCCCGTAGTTGATCTTGCTCCCCGAAACCGAAAAAAATAGCACGGTGAGCAAGGAAATCATAAAGGAGCAGACGTAAGCATCTCTATCATCCTCAGGTACCACATCTGCTCTAGTCTAGTGTTGGTGCAGCTCACCATAGGATAGCCACCCTGTAACGGGCTTTAAGCCAAATAGTTATTTCTCTCACCTCATTACGTGCTTCTTAATGTGATACTTGTCCATGTAGGCGTCAAAATGGATGACCTCATCCATCCATGGAAGCCCGACCATAGCCACAACATCAGAAGGCATAATTATCGCCTCCCTAAACAAGAAGTGAAAGGTATGGGTGGTTTTGGACCACCGCTCCATAAGATCCGTCACATCCAAATGGGAAAGCTTCGGCATTAACCTTGGTATAATTCAGGCCAAGTCCCCAAAGCCCGTCTCATTGATGGCCAGTGCAAGTTCAGGGTCTTTCTCTGCCACACAGTGCCACCACTCACCTATCGTACCCATACCTCCAGTGTAGGTCAGTACGTACAGTTGCAAAAATCAAAAGCAAAACAAATAAGTCCCTATTTATTTTCTCATCGCTGATACCTACTGGGAGGCTGCTAATGTCGGTTCTGCTAGAAGTGATATTGCCAGTGACATTATCCATACCACTGGCAGTGTGGATAATATTACTGGCGGCATCACCTTAAGCAGAAATGGCATCACATCTCCCTAGGCCTTTTTGAAAGGCCTGATGCCGCTTGTGGCAACGCTCATGTCGCCGACGACATCATAACCTGCAGGCAGAACCTAGTTTTGCCCCAAAAATTGAACCCATCGCGCCAAATCCATAAAAATCACAATTACTCGAATCCTAAGCCTAAGAACAGTAAAAATTGAACCTAGAACCTGTAATATCAGTTCACAATCAGTCTATTTCACACTTATAACTCCTATCATGGTACGATTTTGAGCCTTATGCCAAATCAAAACTCAACCCAAAAAGAAGAACTTTGAGTTTTACAGGATTACCTGGATGTAGCAAAGGTGCTTTTCCTTGTCCGGGGCCAGATTGGTGATGGGGGAATTGATCCCGTACCCATAAATCTTAGTTATCTCCTTCAAGCCTTAAGCAATAGGAACCAAGAGAAGTTTCAGCCCCTCGATGGGGGAATCAGGTAGGCTCTCCCTAGCCTTAGCAGATTTTCCCTTGAAAGCCATGGCAATTCTCTTCATGATAGGAATAACGGAGAAAATGAAAGGTTTAGAGAAGAATGGAGGAAAAGGGGGGGTATGGTTTATGCAGAGGAAGAGAATAAGTTTTGCTTCTTTTTAAATCCCTGCGCGAAATTTAAGGAGTTTTAATTTATCTGAAACTGCCCGATTCATGCCGCCGGTGGCATCATCCCATACCGCCAGCGACATAAGTCATACCGCTGGCGACATCACCTCCACCGATTTGAATTTTGAATTTGTTTGACCAGTCAAAGTTGCTACATGGCACTCACATCACTGGCGACATCATCCCATACCGCTAGCGACACCATCCATATCGTCGGTGATATCAGCTCTCTCTAAGTCTTTTTTAGCCATCCTCAGTAAAATCCCGGCTCTAGCCCCGAAATCCCAAGACTTCTAAACCCTTGTACTTTTTATTACATTTTTACTATTGATCGAAGGGCAAAAATATTTTTATTTCACAAAATCGATCAAGCAGTAAAAATGTTATCTAAAAACTGTCTAATCCTGTTCTCATTCTACTATTCACAGGTATAAAGCCACAACCACAACCCCAATATACTCATATGTACGCTACCCAGAGATTACGGCATGACTCGGTACGTGTCAATCTTTGGGTTTACCCCTGGAATGCCAACTGAAGGTCCCTGATACCGTCTCTATATGTATCACCCTTTGGGTTCACCCCTGGAATGCCAACTGGAGCCCTCTGATATAGGCTCTATTTGTATCAGCCTTTAGGTTCATCCATAGAGCGCTAACTGAAGGTCCCAGATACCGTCTCTATATGTATCACCCTTTAGGTTAACCCTTAGAACGCCAACTAAAGGTCCCTGATACCATCTCTATACGTATCACCCTTTGGGTTCGCCCCTGGAATGCCAACTGAAGGTCCCTGATATAGGCTCTATACGTATCACCCTTTGGGTTCACCCCTAGAATGCCAACTGAAGGTCCCTGACTCCGTCTCTGTATGTATCACCCCTGAAATGCGCATTAAAGGTCCATGATACCGTCTCTGTATGTATCACCCTTTGGGTTCACCCCTAGAATGCTAACTGAAGGTCCTTGATACCATCTCCACACGTATCACCCTTTGGGTTGACCCCTAGAATGCCACTGAAGGTCCCTAATACAAGCTCTATATGTATCACCCTTTGGGTTCACCCCTGGAATACCAACTGAAGGTCCCTGATACCATCTCTATACGTATCACCCTTTGGGTTCACCTCTAGAATGCTAACTGAAGGTCCCTGATACCATCTCTACACATATCACCCTTTGGGTTCACCCCTAGAACGCCAACTAAAGGTCCCTAATACAGGCTCTGTATATATCACCCTTTAGGTTCACCCCTAGAACGCCAATTGAAGGTCCTTGATATCATCTCTGTACGTATCACCCTTTAGGTTCACCCCTAGAATGCCAACTGAAGGTCCCTGATACCATCTCTATACATATCACCCTTAGGGTTCACCCCTGGAACGCCAACTGAAGGTCCCTGATACAGGCTCTATACATATCACCCTTTGGGTTCACCCCTAGAACGCTATCTAAAGGTCCCTGATACAGTCTCTATAGGTGTCACCCTTTGGTTTCACCCCTGGAAAGCCAACAGAAGGTCCCTGATATCATCTTTGTATGCATCACCCATTAGGTTCACCCCTAAAATGCCAACTGAAGGTCTCTAATACCATCTCTACATACATCACCCTTTGGGTTCACCCCTAGAATGCCAATTGAAGGTACCTGATATAGGCTCTGTACGTATCACCCTTTAAGTTCACCCCTAGAATGCCAACTGAAGGTCCCTGATGCTGTCTCTGTATGTATCACCCTTTAATTCACCCTTAGAACGCCAACTGAAGGTCCCTGATACTGTCTCTATACGTATCACCCTTTAGGTTCACCCTTAGAATGCCAACTGAAGGTCCCTGATACTGTCTTTGTATGTATCACCCTTTGGGTTCACCTCTAGAATGCTAACTAAAGGTACTTGATACCGGCTCTGTATGTATCACCTTTTGGGTTCATCCCTAGAATGCCAGTCCCTGATACAGGCTCTATACGTATCACCCTTTGGGTTTACCCCTAGAATGCCAACTGAAGGTCCTTGATACAGTCTTTATGTGTATCACCCTTTGAGTTCATCCCTAGAACGCCAACTGAAGGTCCTGGCATGACCCCGTATATGTCGCCTTTGGGTTTCACCCCTCCAAGATCGCAGCGTGACCCCGTACATGTTGCTTTCAAAACTGCACTCCACCAATCTATAAAGTATAAGTCCGACCAAGGGGCATCCTTTCCACAAAGCATAAGTCTGACCAAGGGGTAACCAATCCGCAAAGCACAAGTTCGCCCAAGGGGCAATCTCTCCTCAAAGCACAAGTCCGACCAAGGGGTAAACCAGTCATTCATCAGGTATCATTCCTATCCCTTGCTCTTTCATGCGATCATACTGACATGTGGCAGCAGTGATCCCCTGAGGGGCAGCCTGTGAGCACGGGATTTTGTAGTCCCTCTCGTGAGACGATGATGACATGTCCCCGATTTTAATGCCTCATAATAAAAGTTCTCTTTATATTTTTATTACCAAATATAATGTTCCTTGTGAATTTTATACTTGGTAGAATCCAGTTCGGCATGGTCGATAACGCTTCCTGTGGGAGCTTGAACCGATGATTTACACCTAAATAAAAAAATCTCTAAATACCCATTAAAATATCAATAAAATTCAAAAATCCTGCTTTCACCCCTTTGACCCATGTTTGGTAGCTTTTTAGGCTTATGGGCCCGTCGGCAGTCAGCTTTTTGAAAGCTAATGCCTCCAGCGGTATCGACCCATACCGTCAGCGGTATTATACATGTTGCCGGTGGCATGGACAAACCGGGCTCTACAGACAACTTTCATCTTCCTCCTTGGGACAGTCTCTTTTTTGCCATTTCGGTGAAAATGGCTGAAAGGTCTCGAAGACCACCCCAATTTGCTTAACAAAACACACCTTAGGGTTTTAAAAGAGAGGAGAAAAAAAATGAACAGAAGAATAATCTGAAACTTAATTCTAGAGTGAGAAAATAGATTTTAGTGAGATAAGAATTAGAAAAGGAAGGAAAAAGGATTCTGATCCATTTTTCATGCTTTTTCTTCTTTGAACTCTCTGATATTGAGTTTAAAATTAGTAGAACTTCAAGTTAAAATCAACTTAATAGGATTTAGAGACTTAAAACTCTTAAACTTTACCACCAAATCACCTTTACAAGCTCCCGGAGGTGTTCCTTGGTTCACAAAGAGGTGGATTCACGACCCCGAGGTAAAAATTCTGAGTCTCAAAGCTCTTTGGCATTAATATTGCTAGTTTGTGCTGCTTCTTGGTGATTTGTGTTTGTTTTCGGGCTTTTAGTCATTTTTCAACCGTTACTTGCCATTGCTACAAGAAATAGAAGTCATCGGAGACATGTTATGTCGTTGGCGGTATCACTAATGTCGCTAGAGACATCGCTGATACCGCTAGGTACATCTCATTCCCCAGAGGCCTCACTTTCTTATAGGACCCTTTCTTTATAATACCTAGAAAGTCATGTAGCCTACCTACAAACTGATGCCTCTAGCGACATCATTGATGTCATCGACGGCATCAGTCATATCGCCGGCGGCATAAACTTCTGGACAACTGTTTTCTTCATTCATTTTTGACCTAGTTTACTTCCTGAAGCTAGGGTACATAGTGCAATGATAGGGGTCCAAAACCTTCTAAAAATAGACCACACCCCATACCATGTGGCATTTTCACTAATAAATCGGTTAAAATAACAATTGAGTCTAAAATTTGATTAAAAATGGAATTTTCCCGCAAACGCCGTTGAAATCTCATTTTAGCCATCCAACCGGGCTTCAGAATATTGTAAGTGAAACATGCCATGTTCACACTAACTCGGGTCGTGTTTAGTTTGATAACTATACATAAGTCGTGATAAATCTCATATGATGTGTCGTATCTGTGCTAACAATCTTCTACAGGCAGATGTATGTTAGGCCTTCAGGTATTTTATTTATTGCATAGAAAAATGTGTAGGATTTGGAAGATTTGTAATAATTTTATTTCCCCCATTTATTTGTGGATGACTATAATAATTTATTTATCACTTCTATTGCTTGATAAACGCGAAAACAACATAATAACCGAAAACACAAATAAATAGGATGGATTAAATTGATTAAGAAAGAATGAAATATCTTAACTTGGCCTAATGAAAAATAGATAACATCATCCAAACTCGGAATCTCTACTTAAGGTATGGTCTACCACCTGGTGGGAAAATCGTACCAAAATTTCCCGGTGGAGCTGAACTAGGTGGTGACTATATTTTAAGTACGGGATTTCGATCTCTTATTCCTTAAACACCTAAATTGGACTTAAATCCAACTTCAACATCAGTGCTTTTATCATGCCTAAAATAAGGATCAAACCCTCGACACGCATCACAGCGAATGTTATTTCCACCCCCGTGCGGCATATCTCATACGGGCCACACGGGGCGGGAAAAAGGTCATCCGATCACAGTCTGGCCTATAGTATTTTTTATGCTGGTTCTGTATCCCCATAAGGCATAAGGCAAATGGTCGGCCCAATCTCGGTAGTTGGCGATCATTTTAGAGAGGATATTTTTAATGGCCTTATTAGTTATTTCTATGCCTCTATTGGCTTAAAGGCGATAGGGTGAAGAGCGATGATGCTTGATTCCATGCTTCTCAACAAGACCAACCATTTCCCCTTAGAACTGCACACCATTGTCACTCACCATATGATTAGGAATATCTGGCAAAGATATGTCGCTGAATAAATCAAGCCATTTTCTTGGCCATGATGCTCGTATATGATTCTGCTTCTACCCATTTGGAAAAGTAATCGACTGCCACTATTATAAAGCGATGGTCATTAGTTGAATAGGGTCTTATCTCACCGATGATATCGATGCCCCAAGCCGAGAATGGCTAAGGTGTCGTCAAACTTTGCAAGGTCGTTGGGGGTAAGTGGCTCACATCTCCGTATATCTGATAGGCAAGGTAAGTCTTTGCTTAATGAATACAGTCAGCTAACATGGTTAACCAAAAGTATCCCATTCTCTGAATTTTTTTGGCCATCATGATGTCGTTCATGTATGGACCGCAGTCTCCTGAATGTACCTCCTTCATCACCTTTTCTGCTTTTTGTTGGGTCAGGCACTTTAATAGCAAACCGTCAGATGGTCTCCTAAACAGATCTCCCTTAATTAGGCAGAATTGCACAGCGAGCTTTCTTAGCATATTTCTGTCAAAATCTATAACTTCGACCGAGAAGTCACGGCTTTTAAGGAACTTGATGATGTCAGAGTATGAGGGCCCTTCCTTATCCAAGACGCCTTCTTTTGCACGGACATAGTACGGGGAATGGGTTATCTCTATAATAAGGGGTTTGATTGCCCGTGTCTGAGGCCCTTCCCATATGAAGGCTAGAGTGGCCAATGCATCCACCAACTGGTTCTCCTCTCGAGGCATATGAAAAAATTCGCATTCACTAAATATTGCGGCTTTCCTCTATATGGCCTCTAGGTAAGGTCTGAGGGATTCCTCCTTCAGTTCCTAGTCTCCTGTGACGTGCTTGATAACCAAAGCCGAATCACCAATAATTTTTACTTTGTTTGCTCTAAGAGTCATCAGGGTAGACATTCTAAATAGATAAGCTTCATACTCTACCCCGTTATTCATGGTAAGAAATTCCAATCGCTTTTACAGAGGTATGAGTGCTCCATCTTGTGTGATAATGCTAACTCCCAAGCCAGCTCCTCGCTTGTTAACAACGCCATCGAAGAACATGGTCCACTTTCAAGGGTTTTCTTTAGTCGTTACAAAACATTCATTAGGGAATTCCCGGTCTTCCAGTTCTCCTTCCTTTAGTAGTTGATTCACTAGGGATTCAACCACCGCTCTTCCTTTACTGGTATTTTTAGTGATATACTTAATATCAAATTTCTACAGCAATAAGAGCAATCTTGCCAGTTTTTTGGTCAGCGAGGGAGCCAGGCACAAGTACTTCATCAGATCCACCTTGGCGATTACTTGGATTTGGTAAGATTAGAAGTAATGCCAGAGTTCCTTGGTGAGCCAGACCATGGTAGCACAGGTTTTCTCCATAATGGTTTACCGAGTCTCATACTCTAGTAATTTCTTGCTGAGATAATAGACTGTATGTTCCTTCTTATTTTCATGTTCCTGACCCAGTATGGCACCTATAGACGTTTCTTCTACCGCCGAGTAGAGAATGAGTGGCTTTCCAAGGATCTGTGGCTTTAGCACAAGTGGGTTTATTAGGTAGGTCTTGATCTTGCCAAAGGCTTCCTGACATTGGTCATTCTATTTTATTGGTTCCTGCTTCCTCAAGAGTATCAAGATAGGCTTGTATGTGGTGGTCAATCATGCTATAAAGCTGTTGGCATACTATATGGACCCTAAGAAGCTCCTCACTACTTTTTGAGTTTTTGGTATAGGTATTTCCCTGATGGCTTTAGCTTTATCGGGATCCATCTCTATACCTCTCTTGCTAACCATGTGCCCCAGCAATTTGCCTGATGTGACATTGAATATACACTTCTTTGGGTTGAGATGGAGATTATACTTCTCAATTCTTGTAAGGAATCATTCTAACATTACTGGGTGTTCTTCTAGCATGGCGGACTTTACAAGCATGTCAGCCATGTAGACTTCCACTTCTTTATGGATCAAGTCATGTAGTAGTGTGGTGACTGCTCGCTAGTAGGTTTCCCCTACATTCTTGAGTTTGAAAGGCATCACTTGAAATAATATGTTCCCCATTCTGAGATAAATGCAGTCTTGAACTTGTCTATTACATTCATGAGGATCTGGTGGTAGCCAGAGAACCCATCTATGGCTGCTCTTGCCGTGCTATCTACCAAAACATCAATATATAGCAACCGAAAATCATCCTTAGGGGTAGCCTTATGCAAATCCTTAAAGTCGACACACACTCTGAGGTCGCCATTTTTCTTGTGCACAGGAACTACGTTGGATAGCCATGTGGGATACCCGATGACATCCATGAATCTGCTTGGCTACTTCTGCTTTGACATTTTTTGCCCATTCTGGATGCATTGTTCTCATCTTTTGCTTTACCGCACGTATCTTCGGGTCTATGGGAATCTTGTGCTCGGTGATGTGCCGATTGAGTCCTGGCATGTCCTCGTGAGACCAAGTGAAGGCTAAAACGTGATTTTTTAGTACTTTTACTAATTCTCTCTCTTGTTCGATGAGCAATTGATTGGAAATGTATACTATTTTTGGATCATCTTCCATATTTAAGTTAATTTCTTTCGTAATATCATTATTAATGTTAAAGATACTAGATGAACGCTGGATTGGATGCATTGAATCATAATCAAAAACATAATCCAAATAAGCAAAGTTCTTCATCTTATTACAATTATAAAGTACATTATTCATTTTGAACATATTGGAAATGGAAATGAAAGACTCATCCTGATCAGTAAGGTCCAGTTTTGCAGTAAATGATTCTTCCATTACAGCCGGCTTTAGCAGGATATCCTCATCGTCTTTCTCTTTTGCCTTCATCTTGTCCTTCATGGTTTTGACCATATCCATGATGGCCTGGCTTAAGCGACCTCCTTTGACCTTCTTTGGGTGCTCCTTTTCATCGAGCTTGGTCTGATTAGGAATCGCCCCAACATCTGGCTGATGATCTGCTTTCTCTATCACACAAGCAATAGAGCTTTTACCGTGCTTGCCATAGTCGACTATATCTAAGAAAATCTCAAATCCTAAAACTATCCTCCCCTAGTGAGTAACAGGTTTAGGGGTTCCATTGTAGGGTTGCTCTAATTTCTTTTAAAAGATCATCTTGTTGGTGGTTCTTCTGGTGCCTTTATAGCATAGTCCTGCAGGTTTCCATTCTCCTGCCCCTATATTGAAAGTTGGCATTCCCTGCTCATGGGCACCTAGTCCTCTTCCTAGAGTATGATGCTTCTGCATATAACCCTAAATCCAAGGGCCCCAATGTACTTCTCGTTACTTGCCTGATCCTTGACTGATGACGGCTGTGGTAAACCCTTTTATATGGCTTTCTTCTATCTTTAGTGCTGCCACCACTGATGCTTCATCAGCCTCTAAAGTACGATATTTCTATGGAATGAGATTTTGATTTTCTGGTAAAGAGTGGATGGGACCCCTCCTAGAGTATGCAACCATGGTTGTCCGAGTAGCATAGAGAAAGTCTTCGACATGTCTATGATCATAAAGAACATGATAGATAAGATTTCTCTAATAGTGGTTTTGGCTTCAAGTGTACCGATGACAGTTCTCTTGGAATTATCGTAGGCCTTGATGACTGTTGTGGATCTTTTCAAGTCCCTCTTAGTTAGTCCTGGGATTGGCAGAATATCCTTAGGACATACATTAAGCGATGAGATGTCGTCAACCATTATACACGGCATGATGCACCTAAAAACACTTGCCTTTAAGTAGAGAGCCTTATTGTGGCAAATGTCTTCATTGGGTAAATTCGAGCTCGAAAAAATAATATTAGGGATAACAGTGTTGGTTTCAGCGTTAAGTAGCACACAAGCATATTCTAGTGATGCCAGGGGAGATTTTTTATATCCATCAACTTTTTCACAATAGCAAGCCTATGATCTTGGGATCCGAGGAGAAGGTCCCAAATGTTCGTCCTGGTAGTGGTGGCCTTTAACTACTCCATGATTGGACTTTCAATCTATTTCGAGGACTTGAAAAAAGTAGGAGGTGCTAGAGGCTCCATTCTTAGCATAGTAGGGGCTACTGACCCAATGATTTTCCCTCCTTCGGTGTTAAGGCTGACAACCTGAGTAGGCGAGTTTGTTGTTTTAAAGAGTTTGAACTCGTCAAAATCTTCAGCAAGTGGTATTTCCCCCAAGTCAATTAGCTTATTCATGAAAGATGCGCTTTAGTGGTAAATGGCCACTGCATAAAGGGATCCTTTTCAGGCTATCTTTCCAGAACTGCAGGGTTCTCCTGTAGGATTTGGCATAGAATGGGGTTGGAGTATTACCCAATCATGTGAATGGGTGAGGAAGCTCCATTAATTGGATCCTGACCATCATCGTATATAACCGATTCTTCTGGATCATCACAGTGCTTATTCATGTACCAAGGATGTTTTTTGGTTGATTTCATCAATGTTGGGGAGACTGCTTTAGTCGCTTTCCATACCTAATATAACAGCGGGTTTCCATGTTTATCCAGCTTGGGAGTTGTACCCTCTGGTAGGTCTATCCATGGGAAGTAGTCGATAAATTTTCTAGCCAAAGTATTCCAGAATAACTTTTTATAGAATGTCAACCCCTCACACCAGATGACTGCTTTCTCTCGGAGGGTCAGGTGGAATCTCTTGAGCCAATGGGCATAGTAAATATAACCATTATTCATCATTTGCACAAATTAACGGATGTAAGGGCGTGGCCTTGTGTTTCCATTATAGAATATGGGATGAACATCCCTCAAGTCCGGACTTTGGATATAATAGCTGGCTCGAGCTAACTTGTTTTCTGCACGGATCCTCTCCATAATGTACTTTTAGGAAGGTTCTTACCCCTCGTCTCTGATCATATTAATGCAGTGCTCACTGCTTAAGTCAAAGTCCATATAGTCTCCTAAATCATCACTTGCCGCAGACCATAAGGCACTCAGGGAGTCATGTTCTAAAGACGAGGCATAACTCTCAGCACCATCATAGTCGACTGTCATGCCATTAGGGAAAGGAGCCTCATATTTAAAATCCCCTGGTGAGTGGTTTAGCTCATCATCTGAAAAGATATCAGGTTCGTACCTCCAATTATCCACTTTGCTTTCATCTTCATGATCCAGCTCATCAGAGTCCTCGAATTCTTATACTTCTTCATCTGAATCATCGAAAGGTTATGGTTCGAAGACCCAATTTGGCGCATATTGAATTGGCACATCGTTATCAGAATCTTCCTCCTAATCTTCCTCAGGGATCTTCCTTAGGGCCTTCCTCAGGGATCTTCCTCGGGATCTTCCTCAAGATCTTCCTCAGGATCTTCCTCAGGATCTTCCTCTATTGCATTTACTTTGGCCTCAACTCTTGCGATGGCCGTGCAAGGGTCAGAGATCATGCCTCACATACTGGCGAATGTCTCCTCTACACAGGCATCATATGCTGTAATGTTTGCACAGACCCCTTCAAATGGGTTGCGCAGCTCGATGTTCACTTGGTTTCTACAGTTTATTTCTGATGCTTTATTTGTACAGAGTTTAGCAAATGGGTATGGTGCCACCTCATCCAGGTTAATTTCAAGGTACCTTTACTGTTCCCTATGATCATTCCAAGCTTTCCAGGATCATATAACTCTTGATTTCCTGGGTGTGCCCTCCCAGAAGAGCTTCTAAATTTGAATTAACTTGTTCCGACATAATTCAGACTCATGTAATCCGGGGGAGTATACATGGAGGGTTGTGGAGGAGGAACATATTGGCTACCTGTGTTGTGTTGATCTACTTAAGGCGCCAACCACCAGCAAAGCATATCCAGGTATGGTTGAGAAGCCACGAAGTAGTGG
Source organism: Euphorbia pulcherrima (assembly GCA_947683365.1). Taxonomy (NCBI): domain Eukaryota; kingdom Viridiplantae; phylum Streptophyta; class Magnoliopsida; order Malpighiales; family Euphorbiaceae; genus Euphorbia; species Euphorbia pulcherrima. Next base: position 17,194,448 of record CANTUS010000001.1, on the reverse strand, counting down.
AGGAAAGATCTCTCCATAAAGTACCAGTTCCAACATCCTTTAACCGGCATCGTGTTGTACCAATCCATGGCTAGACCTTCTAAGAAATAAGGGAGTTGAGGTTCAAATCCCATCATAGCAATCTCTCTTTCATGCATGAATCGGATGAATTTTTCTACATGCTCATTCGGGTCGAAATCCCCTCAGAACATGAGATGCGACGACACGTGATACTGGTCTAGTCATTCTCTCCTCATTCTCAAGACATATTGATTGACCATAAAGATGTTGTCCACGTAATCGAAAATCATATTATCTACCCATTCTAGGTCATGTCAGAAGTTATCCATCACGTCAATACCGTACTCGTCTGCGTCCACCTGAACATTGATGGCATTTACCGTGGCCTCAAAGTTCAGTAGGGGATTAGTCTATGTGCTCAGTTTCTTCTCAAGCTCTTTCATTCTCCTATCGGCTATTATCTACTACAAATCTTTTAGTAGCCAGGTACATTCATTATTGCGATGCCCTTTGGTCACATGGTAGGCGTAAAAGTTTTCTCTGTTTACTGCAGAAGGTGGAACAAATGGTTTGATGCTCTGAAGCTGGTCAGACTTCCTTAATTTAGTAAATATCTATAACAATGACTCTACCTATGGGGAAATAAATTGATGAGTCTATACCTGAGTGGCTACTACAACTTTACATGCATCTTTTAAGGACTCAAAGTTGCCTTTTTTAGAAGACCCGCAATTTTCCCAATATCTGGGCTTCATGTAAGCCTGCTGCTCTTGCTTCTTTGTTCGGTCTTCCTCCTCATACTTTTCTAGTCTTTTGGGTAGTCTACCACATCATTAAAGGTATCAAACCTTTTCATCTTCATATCATCTCGGTACCTCTGGCTGGATCCTTTGATAAGCTTTACTATCAAACCTTCTTGGTCAGGTGCCTCGATCATAAGTACGTGGACGGCCATCCATCTCAGGTAGTATTCTTCAAAGTATTCATTTGGGCTTTGCTTAACCCTTTCAAGATCTTGCAGAGTGGTTTTAACCTTCATATTGAAAGCGTAGTTCTCCAAAAATGTAGAACATAGCTACTTCCAGTTAGATTTTACATCTGTCGGCATTCTTATGTACCATTCAGAAGCCGGCCAACACAGAGTAGCTTGAAATAGATTGACTATATAAACCTTAGAGATATTTATACCAGTCATTATTAGAGGATAAATCTCCATATACGCATGGGGAGGTCCAGTGCTAGTATATAGGGCTATATAAGGCATCATAAAGTTAGCCGGGAGGGCTTCCAATTCCTTCGGTGAGAACCAGTCAATGTCTATATATTGCTCGATGGAGGGAGCAACAGACTTGTCTTTTATCGGGGACAACTTTTCCATGTCTGCCATCTTTACCTTCAACATCGCTATTTCCACCTCTTGTTCTTGGGAATTCTGAGCATTAGAAGCGCTCAGCCTTTCCCAAACATCGCAAAATTCTAGAGCGTCTAGAATCCTGCAAAGGACTATCCAACTGCATCATCATCTATCATTGCGGTTTTAGGTTTTAGATCGGAGAAAAATCTAGCCAGAGATTTGACTGGTGGTGGTCTAAATTTTGGGCTACCCGTAATACGACTTAACCTCCTTCTCTCTCGCTTCCAACCTGAAAATCCAAGAGATTAACTGTTAGTAAGTGTATCGTGTATGACTCTGAGCCTTACTTTCCTTGCTTATTGGAATGACTGGGTGGACAATTATAAATAGTAGGGAGTTGGGTGTATGCCAATTATTCATGGAACAATCAGCAGGGGCAGCCTATAATATTTGTGGAATACCACAGACATGAGGCTCGAAGACCAAGGTTTGAATCTAGTTTCACTCTATAGTTGGGGTGAGTTGACTCGCTAGTCACTCGAAGATTGCCTCTATGGTCCCAGGTGAGCTGACTCGCTGGTCACTCGGGGGTGGACTCTATGGTCCAAGGTGAGTTGACTCACTGGTCACTCGAGGGTTGACTCTATGGTCCAAGGTAAGCTGACTCTCTGGTCACTCGGGGATTGACTCTATGGTCCAAGGTGAGCTGACTCACTGGTCACTCGGTGATTGACTCTGTAATCTAAGGTGAGCTAACTCACTGGACACTTAGGGATTCACTCTATGGTCCAAGGTGGGCTGACTCATTGGTCACTTAGGGGTTGACTCTATGGTCCGAGGTGAGCTGACTCGCCGGTCACTCGGGGATTAACTCTACGGTCTCAAGCAAGCTGACTCTATGGTCCAATGTGAGCTGACTCGCTGGTCACTTGAGGGTGTTGAGCCTAGATAGGCTAACTGGTCTTGGTTTACTTTGGCTCATAGGCTAAGCCTGGGTGGACTTACTGGTTTATTTTAGCTCAGGGGCTGAGCCTAGGTGGACTCATTGGTCCCGGTTTATTTTGGGTTCCTATGACTAACAAAATAAAATGAGATGCCGCACACAAATGTTATAGCTGCATAAAGATGTAGTTAGTTTACACACAACCATGATGCTTATGATGTCTGTTTGGAGTTTATTTATATTTAATAAATCTGCACATGTAGTAAATGGTTATATCACGCCTACCGCCCTTTCAACTCCATTGGGTTACTTCACTTTAAAGTCAACGGGGACTTAGCGGAATCTGCAGGCATGTACTCAAGGTTTTTGGGTAAACCTATGGGAGAGTGTCTATGGTTCATCAATATATGGCTTTCGATCTCAGGATTGGGTGCTATTAGGGCTCCCTGCGCCTTTGTACACCGAGTCCCAGTGGCCCTAAGCGAACTAAAGGAAACTTTTCCACATATTGTTGGGAAACAATGATCCGGATAAAAATCTAAAAACAAATTCGGATCAAGTTTGAAAGAAATAAAAACAATGTATGTAATTCTCCTAAAGCCAAATGAAAATATCCAATCTATTGAACAAATTAAAAACCTAAGCACTAGAGGAAATCATCCGGACAAAATTTGGAAAGGAAACAAACTTCTGTCCCTCAAGACTAGCATCTGGAAAGAACTGATTAAAGCTATCTCCGGAAGAAAGATACGGAGCATATAGGTCTAAAAGACATCCGAAAGACCTATATTTGAAATCTAAGGAAAGTCTCAAATATAACTTTCCCTTTATCTTTTTGGTCTATGAAAGTCAAAGATCCTTCCCCAAGACAAAGACAAAATGACAGCTTGCATATTTTAGAGAAAAGTCAAAAGGGTTTGACACCGGACAGAGATAAGCTAACTACTTTTTCTCTTAGACCAATAAAGGCATGCGTGGAGCTCACATCATAAAGCAATTGGTATGAAAGTTGGTGCATCACAAAATGACAAGCAAAATGATCACTGACAACATTCTAGACCCAATCCCAAGATTTTAAATGGATCAAAATACAGTCTAACGGATTGATGAACGGATCCGGAAGCTCCATATCATAACCTGATCAAGGGTGAAGATTGAATGAAAGCTCACCAACCACAAATGGCTACATTTATGATCAAAGCCTATAAAAAGGAGCTCTTCACGAAATGAGAAGGTTAACTAATTGATTTATAAAAGCAAGTAACAAAGCAATACTTACTCAATCAGTTGATATAATCCCTCCAAGAACCCTTGATTCAAAATCTGTTTGTAATGACTCCCAAGTGAAGCTATAAACTTGAGGAACTCAAAAAACCAAGCGTTTATTAAAAACTAAAGTGTAAGAATCGCTAACTTGGGTAAGTTGGGAGATTGGGATATAGCTTGAAGTAGGTGCTTTGAGTGAGATCTCCTTGTAGGACTCAGTTTAGATTTAATGTAGAAGGCTAAGTGCTTCTAGTGGTATATCCTACTTTCAGAAGGGGTTACCATTCGGAGGCAAATTTGTAAGGCTTGATTCCTGTAAGTTAGAAAGGAATCCACTAGTGGATAAGCTCAGAGGAAGGAAACTCCAGGGACTGGACGTAGGCAGGGCTAAACTAGTATAAAATACTTGTGTTTGATTCTCTTCCTCTTTTATTTAATTGCACACATTTGCATCATCCAGATCCATTTTTCGGATCATAATCAAACACGCTACACTAAGACTTTTCTAAGTCTGCTAATTCCGTAAAAAGGGCCATTCACCCCCTCTGCCCTTATAAATACTCTTATAGGAACCAACAAGTGGTATCAAAGCAAGTGCTCTAACTAGAGATCTAACAATCTTGAGCTAAAGGTACATATATTTTGATTCACATATCAAAATGAGTTTCCAAAACTCATAACTCCTTCCCGAGGGTATGTCTATTACCCGTCCTCCACTCTTCACCGGTGAACACTACACATTTTGGAAAAATCGGATAAAGAACTTCATCCATTCATAATGTATGCAAGTATGGTTAGTTATTAAAGATGGCCTATATAAACCTACTTATGAAGTAGAGGGTATGACTAACCAAAAGCCATTAAGCATGTGGGATGACAATGACTTTAAAAGATTGTATAAAAATGCAAATGCTATTAACATGCTTTATTATGCTCTTAGTGCAGCTGAATTTGACAGGATATCCGGATGTGAGACTGTAAAAGAGATATGGAAGAAGCTGGAGGTAATCTATAAAGGAACTACCAAAGTAAGAGGGGCCAAGCTTGATATACTCCAACAAAAGCTTGAATCCTTTAAGATGGAGCCTAAAGAATCAATCTACAGCATGAACACTAGATACACAAATCTAGTGAATGAAACGAAAAGGCTGGGGAAGGAGATTCTAGAAGTAGAAATGGTCAAGAAAGTGCTCCGGAATCTCACCAAGGAATGGGATAATAAAAAGTTTGCCATTGAGGAAGCTCATTAGAAATCTTCTAACCCAAGAATTATCCTTGGAAAGATACAGCCAATAAGAAAAGAAACCTGAGGACAAAAAGAAGGCCATTGCCCTTAAGGCGGAATCCACTGGGTCAGCCTCATCCGGAGAGGAAGAGTAAATTGATGAATCAATGAGCACCAAAGATCAACTTGCTCTACTAACCAAAAGGATAAATTGATTAATACAGAAGAAAGATAGAAGGAAATCAAAGAGGTATGAATCTCGGAGACCAAGAGAAGGCACCTCCGAAAGAGGTAAGCCTAGAAGGAATCTGGAAGAAAAGAAAGATCCGGAGAAAGACGCTGCCTGTTTTGAATGTGGTGAGAAAGACCACTTAAAAATGAGTGTCCCAAGCTCAAAAGAACTAAGAAGTTTAAAAAGAAGGAAGTGGTTGCTACTTAGAGCAACAGTGAAGAAAGCAACAGCTCATCTTCAACAGAAGAAGGGGAGACTGCTAATTGTGCATTCATGGCTATGACCAAACTGGAAGCAGAGTAATTCAGAAGGAATGCCTCTAAGCAAGAAATAGTGTAAATTAAAGAATCAGAATCAGATACAGCAAACACTAAGGTAAACTCATGCTCTAACTCTACCTCTAACTTTGATCTTGCAAAAGCTCTGTCTATTGTTACCAAGGGAGTAAAGAAGAATGCGAAATCCATTAAATCTCTGAAAAGAGCAGTACTAGAATTGGTTGAAGATGTTGAAGTAATGGCATAAGACATCAATACGGTTAGACCAACCAAGCATATTGATGTAGTAGAAGAAAAATTCCTGAGAAATCAAGTCCAGATTCTCAATGTAAATGTAATGGGATTGGATAGAGAAGTCAATATATTAAAGGAAGCATCCAGGAAAAAATCGGAAACGAAGAATCTAAGAAGAGATAATCCTCCTCCTCCTCAGAACAGGGTTTAAAGGAACCTAAATCGAAAGACAAATGGAGTTAGCAGGCAGCCACAAGCTCAAAAATATACTGCTGCTCATAAAGGAAAGGCTAAGGCAGCTTATGATCAATAACCTATTAAATAAAGAAGAAATTATAAAGCTGAAGTAGCGCCTCCAACCAACTTTTGGATGTATACTGGATCGTCTACTAGTGTATAAGAAGCTGGGTATAAAGGCAACTATGGAAGGAAGGATCAGGAGAAGATCAGCAAGAAGCAAAAGCAAAATATACCCATTCTAGGGTACATGTTTTGTGGAAAAAATAATCATATTACTAAATTATGTAGATTAAAAAATGGTTATTATGATGCTTATCCTTGGCCTGAGATGGTTATTAACCTGGGAGGACCTAAATCTGATTGGGTACCTAAACCCACTTGATCTATTTTACAGGTATGCCTTAGATCTATAGTAGATCAACACACTTGGTATATTAATAGTGGATGCTCAAGGCACATGACAGGTGATGAGAAGGCCTTCATCATACTAACCTGGAAGAAGGGAGGCAAATTAAGTTTTAAAGATAATCAAAAGGGACAGATCATTGGTCATGGAACCATTGGATCTGGATTTAAGATTGAAGATGTCTCACTAGTTGATGGATTAAAATTCAACCAGTGGCCCAATTATGTGACAAAGGAAGAAAAATCATATTTGACTCCAGAGGCTGCTCAATTTATGATAGTAAGTCTAATCAACTTATTCTTTACACACCTAGAGTACATAATGTCTATTCTGTAAACATTAAAAATGATAAGAAGAATATATGCTTGGTGTCTAAAGAAGAAGAATCATGGATATGGCACCGGAGGTTGGGACATGTAAGCATGAACCTCTTGTCCAAATTAGCCAAAAAGGAATTAGTTGTGGGTCTGCCTAAGGTCGCTTTTAATAAGGATTATCTATGCACTGCATGCCAACTAGGAAAATAGCATAAGAAAAGTTTCCCTTCCATCTCATTCATTCCTTCCAAAAGAGTACTTGAGCTCTAACATATTGATCTCTTTGGTCGAATTAAGCCACTGAGTTTAGGTAGAAGAGAATACACCATGGTCATTATAGATGACTATTCTCGATATACCTGGGATTCTCCTACTAACAAGCAAGGATCAAGCTTTTAACCAATTCTCCAAAACATTTATCTGGATAGAAGTAGAATAGGGCATACACATTACACGCATCCTGAGTGATAATGGTGGAGAATTAAAAAATAAGCATTTTGCTGACTTTTGCAACTCTAAGGGCATTGAACACAACTTCTCTGCCCCCCATACTCCTCAACAGAATAGAGTGGTTGAGAGATAGAACATGACCATAGTAGAAATGGCCAGAATAATGCTTAATGAAAATTGTTTGCCAAAATATTTCTGGGGTGAGGCCGTAAACACAGCATGCCACATCTTAAATAGAGCTCTCATTAGAAAGACCATAGAAAAGACCCCATATGAAATTTGGATGGGAAGAAAATCCAAAATTGGATACTTCAAAGCATTCGGATGTAAATGCTACATCCTTAATAATATAGAGTAATTAGGAAAATTTGATCCTAAATCTGATGAAGCAGTTTTCCTCGGCTACTCAACATATAGTAAGTCTTAAAAAGTCTTTAATAAACGAACCCAAACTGTGGTAGAGTCTATACATGCAGATTTTGATGAGACTAACACTGTAGGAAAGAAAAGCTAAGTTCCAGAAGCTGAAAAATCTGAAGAAAAGGATGAAGCAGGAATTCCTAATTCATTTTAAATCAAGAAGTACAAAGAGGAAGATGAAGGAGTATCCTTTGATCCAGAAATACAACAAGTCAATCTCAATCCACAAGGGATTGACTTTAATGAAGGAGTAGTTGAAACTAAAGTGGAGCAAGTCTAAGTTCAACATGAAGGCCTGGAAAGGAAGATCCGAACCCATAGAGATCATTCTATCAAAAATATTCTGAATGATGTTCAGAATCCAGTTAGAGGCAGAGGTCAGCTCAACTGGATGATGAGCCATGCTGCTTTTGTCTCTCTCATAGAGCCAAAGAAATTTCAAGAAGCTGAAGGGGATGAAAGCTTGATGATGGTGATGCAGGAAGAGCTGGATCAATTCACCAGGATTGATGTATGGGATCTTGTGCCCTCTCCTAAAGGAAAATAAATTATAGGCACTAAATGGGTGTTTCGGAACAAACTTGATGAAACCGAAGTAGTGGTAAGAAATAAGGCAAGACTAGTCGTTCAAGGCTACAACCAGCAAGAAGGAATTGATTTTGAAAAAACATTCGCTCCTATAGCAAGACTGGAAGCAATTTGGATCCTATGTGCTTTTGCATCATTTATGGAGTTCACACTATACCAAATGGAAGTCAAAAGTGCATTTCTAAATGGTGTCATTCAAGAAGAAGTGTATGTCAAGCAACCACCCGGATTTGAAGATCCAAAGCTTTCGGATCATGTCTACAGACTAAAGAAAGCTCTATATGGATTAAAGCAAGCACCAAGAGCCTGGTATAAAAGATTAACATTATTTCTTATATCCAAGGAATATACTAGAGGCAGGGCAGATACCACACTCTTCATCAAGAAGAAGAAAAATGATATTATTCTAGTCCAGATCTATGTGGATGATACCATTTTTAGTGCCACTGATGAAAAGATGTGCAAAGAATTCAACTCTTAAATGCAGAAGGAATTTGAGATTTCCATGATGGGAGAGCTTAACTTTTTCCTTGGTCTACAAATCAAGCAAAGTCCAGATGGGATCTTCATCAATCAATCAAAATACACCAAGGAGATCCTGTAGAAGTTTGAAATGGACAACAGCAAACCTATGTACAGTCCAATGGGATCAAACACAATCTTATCCAGGGACTGTGAAGGAGAAGATGTTGATCAGAAGCTCTATAAAAGAATGATTAGCTCACTCCTATACTTGACAGCTAGCAGACCTAACATACACTATACAGTATGCTACTGTGCAAGGTATCAAGCCAATCCTAGGGATTCTCATCTTAAGGCTATCAAAAGGATCCTTAGATATCTCTTAGGAACCATTGAAGTTGGGTTATGGTATCTTAGTAATGGAGACTTCACACTCTAGGGGTTTACAGATGCATACTATGGTAGAGATACTCTTGAGGGAAAACGTACATCCAGAGGATGCCATTTCCTTAGGGATTGATTAGTCTCATGGTATAGCAAGAAGCAAACTTCAGTGGCCTTATCCACCACAGAAGCAAAGTATATGGCAGCTGGAAGTTGTGTTGCTCCACTCCTATAGATCAAATAACAACTTGAAGATTATGGCAGATGTGTGGATATATTGTATGATAGCAAAAGTGCTATCAATGTGGCAAAGAATCCGGTGCTCTATAGCAGGATAAAGCATGTCAATATAAGGCATTACTTCATCCGAGATCATGTAATGAAGAAGGATATTGCTTTAGTATATGTCCCACCCAAATGAACAGAGAGCTGATATCTTCACTAAACCACTAAGTAAAGATCAATTTAGGAAACTGAGAGAATCAATTGGGATTTCAAATCCAATTTAGAAAAACTCTCAAAGTTAGTTTTTAAACCAAGCTAGATCCTGAGATTAAAACTCAGTCCGGAAGACAAGGAGTATTGAGAAGATCTATTCTAGAAGTTTGCCACGTCAGCCGATAAAGATGATATATGGCAGTAAAAGCCTATAAAGGTAACTGTTACTTTTTGAATTTCAAAAGTCCATTGGCTGTTACATGCGCGGTAAATACAATAGTTAATTTAAAAATAAACCATTCCTATTCTCTAGTTAAACTAAATTCACCTCTCTCCTAAAAATCCGACTGCCGTGTCATTAATCCAGTCAAAACAGCCAAAGTTCATATTACAAATATACCCTCACTTCAAAAATTCTATATAAACCCTTCAAAATCCCCCTTCTACTTTATACGAGCAACTACTCTACTATTACTCTGCAGAAACTCAAACCTAAAACTCAATCTCTCAAAATTTCTCTAAAATGGCAGCCACAAACACCTCCAACACCCTCATAATCCTACCTAGCAAAAATCTCTTTTAAGTATCTGACTTGAAGGATGCTGATTTTCAACCTTTAAATCTTAAAATTTTTAACCTCGTCATCCTTACTGATCATCTAGGTGATGATTACCTACCCAAAGCTGGTGAAAGAAATCTTCTCAAATCTCAGTGCTCACAACCATTTTGATGCCTTACGCACTGAAGTCCAGAGGAAGGTGATAATTCTCACTCTTGAATTCTTTGAGAAAAATCTACACATGAAGAACTCTGGAATAGTGTTGAGAAAAGATGTGGATGAAACTTGAGTTGTGTACGATTCTAAATTGTGGCTCCACAAGAACTACTTTGGCCATAAATTCTCAACATACTTCCCCAAAATGCCCAGATTCCTGCAGCACGCTCTGGCCAAGCTCATCCTGATAAGGAGGTGTCATTGACTATAGTTTCTTCCCGCCAACACTTCATCCTACAGCACTGGGTTAGAAGTGTGGAAGTAAACTAGCCAGTCTTGATCATTCACTATCTCAAGACCCATATAAACTCATATGGCGCCTTGATCATAAGAATTCTACAAGCGCCGGAAGTGGATCTGGCTGTATTTAAAGGGATTTATGGAAAGCCCATCCTTGAGAAGAATTTCCTCAATCTCCGCTTTGATGAGGAATGGGATGAAGAAAAGGCAAAACTGAAAAGGGATGAGCAAAAGATTAAATCCCGGAAGATAGTTGATCTGGAAGAGGAGGCTTCTATTCCCAAAAGACCTAGAACCAATAAAGCCAAGGCCAAAAAACAAGTTGAAATGGTTCCGAAAGAGATTGATGAGGACATTCTGCCCCTCACCTAAATCTTGAGCTCCGAAAAGCTAAGACCCAGGGCAGACTGATTAGAGCTACAGCCAAGAAGGGACAGCTTGTGCTTACTGCAGGTCTACCTCAAATTACTACAAAAGCAATTGAGACCGGAAGAAGGAAAGCCAAAAGAACATTGGCTAAAATGGAAGAGAAGGCAGATAATGAGGAAACATAGGATGAGGCTCCTCCTCAAAAGTAGCTCCAGAGAAAAGGGCTAACCTTTGATGAAGCCCTTGCTGCCCAAGAAAAGAAAGCCAGTGAAGGTAGAAGGCTTGCTGGGATAGTACTGAATGAGGAAGCCAAGGGAATGTCGGTGATAAAGCTCGGCTTTGGGGGTGTTTTGATAAAGTTTTGGGGCTTTTGGGACTCCCGGAATAAAAGGGGACGAAATGAGATTTTTAAGAATTTTCGTCCGTTGAAATTGAGGGGGGAGAGGGGGGTGAGCCCTTATTTATAGAAGGGAGGTAATTAGCCGGCGGGCTAATAACCTATCTGACAAGATTTTACTTTAAATCCTGAAATCCTTGCCATATTTCGAGAAGATTTAATTTTTTAACTGTAATGGGTAATTAACTGGTTGGCTGATTACCTATGTTTGACCAAATTTTGACTTTTTAATTTTTCAGTAGAAAATACTAAATCAAAGCTTCCTTGGAATGTGGATTTTTGAATTTCGGATTTCGGATGACAATTTGATCCCTTTTGGCTCTTTTTGTCTGATCACTAAACGAAATAGGCATAATTCCTCATCGGGCCAGAACGGACTTGTGCTAACACCTGGCAATCACTCGTCCAGTTATATGCTTTGCTGTCAACAAATTGTCTCAATATATGCATGCTCCTACTGTCACCCATTGCCAGGCTGTGAAACGCATTCTTTGCTATCTCCGTGGAACCATATTGCATGGTCTCTTTCTTCGCACAGGTGTTCCACTCTAACTAACAGTGTATTCTAACTCAGATTGGATGGTATTCATGATGGTCGTAAATCAACCACGTGTTATTTATCTTGGATCTAATCCTATCTCTTGGAAGTCAGCTTGACAAAAAACCGTGTCTCGTTCTTCTACTGAAGTTGAATATTGTGCCCTTGCTCATGCCACTGCTAAAACTTTATGGATTCATAATCTTCTCACGGAACTTGGTGTTTCCCTCCCTCGTATTCTCGTCCTCTATTGTGATAATCTTAGTGCTACATATGTCTGTAAAAATCCATTCACGGATGAAGCACCCAGCTCTAGATTATTTTTGTGTTCGTGATTTAGTTGCTGCTAATCATCTCTGTGTTCGCCGTATTCCATCATCTAAGCAGCCAGCTGATCTTCTTACCAAGCCTTTGAGTTTATCTCTCTTCTACAAATTTCGTGCCAAGCTTGATGTGTCTGCTGGACCACCAATCTTGCGGGGGCATATTAAGGATAGTTAGAGAAATTCCATTTAATTGTATTATTCTTTTCCATGCTTGTTATACTTGATAAGCAAGTATTCTTGATAGACAAGTATACTTGATGGGAAAGTATACTTGATGGACAAGTATACTTGATGAGCAAGTACTAAAATTAATATAAATACTCATTGGTTGTAACATATAACATATCTCATATACAATATCATTTCTCTCCAAAAGAAATACACATGCATTGACTGTCATGAATGAATTTTTAGTTTTTTAGTTGGCGAATATGACTTGATATCGCTTAAGTAAGGTCTCGAATTCTAGTCCTAGTGAATACAGAAAATCCTTATTGAGAGACTCACCCACAATAGTCAAGTGCACGAACCCTGATCAAATCTAAATATAATTAAAGTAAAACTCCGATGAATCAGACAAATAAAAAAAATTTAAAAATGCTATAAAAGAAAAAAGCATAATTTTCAAAATAATTATTAATTATTAATTTTCCATTTATAAATACAGCGATGTAATAAAATATTTATTTCGCTAATTATATATGGACTAATAGTCATCATTATCATATTTTTGTAAACAAAGTAATTAAGCACTTTTCAAAACAATTTGACAGCTCCATCATCAATTTCCAATAAATTGTCCTGTTATTTCAATATACAACTGCATTGTATAGCAACAATCAGTAATATCAAAACCGTAGTGGATATTATACCGATGAAATAAATGGTACGTAATGTAATTGGTATTGCCGGTATAATTAGTTATTTTATTAATTTTTTATTTTAAAATAATATATTATTTAGGATTTTTAGGGCTATTACAACTTTTATGTGTCTTTTGTAACGTTTTTTTTTATCTTTTGCAACTTTTTTTTACGTCGTCATAGAAGTTTTGGAAAAAAATATATATTATTTAAAGTTCCAGTGGCAATTGCAACGCTTTTAGGTCTTTTGCAAGCTTTTAGGTTTTGTCATTGGGGTTTTGAAAAAACCCGAATTTGAATCGGTTCGCCGGTTTTTTCGGTTCAACCCGGTTTTTTTATAGAAACTATTTTTAAATAAAACCGTACCGTAGCCATGACTGATTCACTGTAAAACCGATCGAACTAGCCGGTATAGTATTGATAACACTAACAGTAACCGCCACATCTCATGATCAGTAATATTGATAAAAAATATATAGAACAATAATTTTAGATATTTAGTTATATATCTTTTTTCTATTTTAGAGATAAAAAATTATTGATAACGGTAAAAACTATAAACAACAACAAACAATAGTTACATTTGAAACTTCAAATTCAAAGAGTATTTGTTTATAAAATAGTATAATATTATCTAATTAATATTATATTTATTTTATTATAAAAAATATTTCATTTTTTTAGATTAGGGATTAATATTATATTAACATGACCAAACTATATAGAAATTCAATTAGAGTAGGACTCAATTCGATTTAATTGAAATAACCTCATCCTAATCCTATGAGAAGGGCAATACCCAATACAAATTCACTGGTTTACACACGTGCTATATATGTATAGTATGCCACCCCTTTCCTTTCCGCCGCCATTTCTGATAAATCAATGGAGTCAAATCCCGAGCTTAATCCCGATGTGTGTTTGAGATTTTATCTCGCTCTTCATCAAAAGCTGTAGCCAAATGCAGGATTCTTTCTAAGTATTACAATCAACGTACCTATGAATCAGCTTTTACGCAGCTCCATTCTCAAAGAATCAAAACTGTATCTGGTTTTTTCCTGAATACCAGAAAAAACAACACTATTTCAACTTCCTTTCTCTCCACTGAAAATAATTCAAAATCTAATCTTTCTCTTGATTTCTTGCCTGGTCTTTCTATAAGGGTTGATGCTTCTCCTGCACAAGGAATTTTGTTTTGCGTCGATGAATATAGACGGATTTATGTTTGCAAGCCTATCACTAAAGAATGGCACAAGATTCCAAGTTCAAATACAACATGTTTCAGTTAATCAATTGGGATTAGGGTTCTAAAATATTCAAACCCTTTGCACTACAAGATTGTACGATTATCCAAGCCGAAGAAAAGATTTGCACGTGGACGTCTCTGGTAGAGGTTGGAGATTTACGACTCAACGCCTCCAAATTGGAGGCAAACTGAGCAGGTTAAATTACCACGTGGCAAAAGTATTGATTTTTCGCATCCAAGTGTTTCTGCGAGGGGGGAACTTCATTGGCTAACCTATACGGATAAGGTTTTTGCATTCGATGTTGATGATGAGAAGTATTGTTTATTTTCGTTACCTTGTCCAGTTTATTTAAAAAAGTATTGTAATAAATTGAAGCTGACAAAATATGAGGGTAAACTTGCTCTGATATGCCAAAAACAAGGCTCGATATTTGAGTTGTGGGTAATGGAGAATTATCAGCAAAAAGAATGGAGCAGAAGGGCGACAGTTAGTACTGGTTATGTTAGAAGTGAGAACGGAGGAACGGTTAATCGAAATCCAGTTGCATTTTGCAATTCAGATGTAGTAGTGCTTCGTCAAGGTTATCAGAGGCTCGTATTTTTCAATTTTAATTGTGGAACTGTTGTTCATGAAGTCAAGATCGATATCAACAATGCTAAGGTTGAAGGATTTGTTCCATTTCAATCTGATATTGAGCATAGAGTTCCATTGCATAGGTTTTGTTTAAATTATTGTGATATTGATACACATACATATATAAAGATAATTGAATTTTGGAATTTATGTTTTTTTTTTACAAGTATCTTCATTCATATAATTTTATTTGACACTTATAACTCGTTTATTTACAGTAAATATTTTAGAGGAAAATATTATACTCATTTTTCAGTATTTTATTTTAATTGTAAAATAAGTCAACTGAAAATATTGTGTTAGTAAAGGAAAAATATACTTACAAAAAGGGAAAATGTTTTACACTACAAAAACAAGCTTAAAAAATTTTCCAAATTGAACCGCTTCAAAGCCGTCCAACGTTCCTTGTTTCTTATGTTTCCAGCCTTTACTTTCTACTATCTGATTTCTATTTTTATATCTTCTATTGATTTCTTTCGGATTGTGATATCCTATTATTATCTGATTTTTTGTTTCTTTCCCTTTAATTTGTGATTAGTTTCTAGCTTTGCGAGTTTAGTTTTTAAAAGCCCCGTGTGAAATTACTTTGATTGATTTTTTTGAGATATTATTGTTTTATTATCTTTAATAGGAACTAAACGTTAAGGCTACTATTTGGAGGAAATGAGAATTTGGTGTATCTTGAAAAATAAAATTGAAACCCATGAAAACGGGAGGGACGGGGAAAAACTAAATAGAGGTTATGCAACTTTTTTTTTTTTTTGCTAAAACTCCATAGCTAGTAAATAATGGGTTGATATTTAGGCCAATAGAAATTATGATTATGATGAAGAAACAAGATAAATAAATTTTTTTTTTTGGATTGAGTATAAACACATCTATTTTAAAGTTTGACTCGTAATATGCATTTTGTTATAAATAAATTATATACTTATGAGTATATATGTACTCAAACATTTATTTTGTATTGATGTTCATAAATTTCCACCATTTATATTGGGTAACATATATATATATATATATATTGAAAAATCCCATAGGAATAGTATGTTCCTTCAAAGGCTAAAAGGTTGGAGTAGGTGAAAATTTTGGGGCGGTAGTCCCAACTAGGTTGACATTATTGCTTACTTACAAAACATTCACCCCTCTTTTATTAAATAATAAAATAATTGATATCAAGGCGAGATCAAAAGCATTCAGGTACAAGAAAGCAAAAAATTCAGATGATTAAAAACATCTAAAGCCAAAAACGCAACATGCCGCCTTCTATGCCTAAAAATAAAGGAGCATAAATAAATACAAGAGTAGACATGATCATCCGAGCTCAACAGACCCTCGAACACGAACTTGTTTCGCCGCTTCCAAATAGCCCATGCAATCAAGAATCAAAGCGACGTTCCGAACTCCCAACACTTCCCCGGGGTAAAGTAACCTCACCACACCGACAAAAATTCGTGCCCCGACAATGGCATTACAATCGCAAATCCGAACAGTCTACAGGATTCTGCCCATTTTTTTATAACTATCAACATATGAAATAACGCATGATTAGTTATCTCCTCCCCTTCATAAAATGGGCATTTATGATCAACTACAACCTGATACCGGTGACGAAAAAGAAACGCTCTCGTCGGAAGACGGTCATGAAAAACAGTCCACCTAAAGAATTGCACTTTTGACATAAGACACGCCTCCCAGATGACCAAAAAATCCACGTTTAGTTTTGGCCAATTTTTGTAAAATCCTGTGCAAAATGAGGATGTTGAGAACCGTTTCTGCTCGCCTAAACTCCACAAAATCTTATATGCCCCCCTGAAAATACAACGTGCCATTGCTGCCCCCCAACCGAATCAGCGCTTGTTTCGGTGAATAATGTTGGGCAACTCTGTAACAGCCAGTTTTGAAGTTGGCTACATTTGTCTCTCTATGAAACCCTCAAATTCCGCTTCCAAAAAGGTCTCGAGAACCCATTATTGCCAAAAATAAAGCCGCATCCCTCTTGAATCGAGCATCCCTTCCAATTATAAATCATATATAGATAGGGAAAAAGAGCTACCAAACTAAATTGCGCCGACCAATTATCGTGCCAAAACGAACAATCAGATCCATTACCCACCTCAGTGCGTACGTTAGATAAGAAAAAGTTCCATAAAGTTTCATTTTTAATGCAACACGTAATGATATCATGCGATATAATCGAAACCCGGCTCCCAACATAATTTTCTAACGACCACCACCAGGAAAAACTATAATGCCGAACACATATTTCTTACCACATAGACTCTTGCCCCAAACCACGAACTTTCCAAATCTATTTCATCGATAATCTGTAATTCATAAGCTTAAAATCCCTAATTAATAATCCTCCCAAATGTTTCAGTAAGCTTATGGTATTCCAACTCACCCTACAAATTCCCTTAGAGCTTGTATCTCCTCTCCACAGAAAGTTTCGCATTAGTTGGACAAGCTTATCATTTACCGAAAGGGCATTTTATTCAAAGACGATAAATGAATCGGTAAGGATGATAAAATCGACTTCAGCAAAACCACCCTACCCGCATATGACAGACTATGATCTTTCCAACTAGACAAGCAATTATGGAACTTGCCAATTAATTTATCCCAATATGACACCGGGATCCATCTTACACTTAGGGGTGCACCCAAATACGTGATAGAAAACTACTCAATTTTACAACCCAATAAAGCCCCACATGACTGCAATCTCGCTTCCTGCACATTAACACCCATGATAGAACTTTTATTATAATTAATCTATAACCCAGATATCAACTCAAAACAGTGTAATATGCGTAAAAAGATAGGCAAAAGAGACTGATCTACGGGTAAAAAACACATCGTATCATCCGCAAATTGTAGGAGAGAAATATCAACGTTAGAACCATTGATACAGAACCCCGGTAAGAGCCCTTCTGAATGCTAGAATCAATAATCTGCTTTAAACCTTGAATAGCCAGTATAAATATAAACAGTGAAATAGGGTCTCCCTATTTGACATCTCTGCTCAATGAAATCGGCGCACTCGGACTCCCATTGACTAAAATTGGCGTAGTCAAATTCTGGCGACAATTAGCTAACCACCTAACCCATTTCTCATCAAAACCCATTGTCCTTCACACAACATCAATATAAGTCCAGGATACACAATCGTAAGCTTTATGGAAACCAAGCTTAAGTACCAAACAGGACTGGCGCCTAGCATGTATTGAGTGAATAACTTCTGACACTACAAAAGAACATTCATGAATGCTACACCCTTTAACAAAAGCAAATTGATTTTTAGAAATTAGCTTAGGCAATAGAGGATGTAAGCGGTTAGCAAGTACCTTAGGGACAATTTTGTACATACCATGAATGAGAGCGATATGCCTATAATTGCTCAATAATGACAAACCTTGCACCTTTGGGATTAACATAGTGAATGATGATTTAATATAACTTGGCAATGAAGAAGTCGCATAAAATCTATCAAACAACTGAATGATATCCCCCTTTAGGTCACCCCAAAAGCGTTTACAGAAAACGAAATTGAATCCATCAAGGCTAGGTGATTTAACTTTGCCACATTCATTGACCGCTGCCAAAATTTTAGCCTCAAAAAAGGGCTGAAAAAGCCTCCTATTAGCGTCCTCATCCACCAATCAAAACTGTAACCCCCTTAAATCAAACGGATCCTCAACTGACCTCGAAAAAATACTCGAATAATAGTTCCTAATCTTCTCTGTTATGAATCCTAAATCACTCGTTACTTCACTGTCCACCTCAAGCTGGGTAATTCAATTACCCCTAGATCTAGCAGAGGCTAAACGGTGAAAATAAGTTATATTATCATCACCTAACATAACCCAATTTACCCAAGATTGCTGATGCCTAACCTTTTCCAAACTCCTCCAATAATCGAACCAGGTTAATCGTGTAGTTTAAAGCTCCGACCTCATAGCAACATCAACAGGCCGATCGACATCTCTAGCAGTCAACGTTAGAACCCTAGCCTCCAACTCCCTAATACGGCATTCAAGACACCCAAAGTTTCTTGAATGCCAAGGCTGAATATAATAACGTAGACGCCTGAGTTTAAAGTCAATATCCCTATTTGGGTAATCTTTGCCAATGTCATTCCATTTAAATATAATGAATGGAAAAAACCGTTATGGTCCCACCAATAATTTAATGAACTAAATATCATTTTCAACCCCCGAGCAACAATATGAGACTAAAAGACAATCGAAAGATGATCTGATAAAGCCAAATAGATCGTCATCAAGTTTAAATCAGGCCACCTATCTAGAAAGCCACACGAAACCAATACCCTGTCGATCCTAGAATACAACTGACTATTAAACCATGTGTAATCCCTGCTAAAAAGTGGAACATCATAAAGAACACACTCGTTGATAAACTCTTGGAAGTTGACCGAAGAGTTAGAATTAAACCCACTCCCCCTTGATCTTTCCGAGCTAGGTAGAATCTCAATAAAATCACAACACACTATCACATTCTCTCTACCCTGAATATGAGGCATCAATTTGAACCACATTTGATTATGCTCCACATAATTAGTTGGGCCGTAGAATCACACTATATGGACATCAGCTGAGTTTACCGTAACTAGAATCAAACACCACATGTCTGCCGAAACAACCTCTGATCCATGGGATAAACGGGAGTTCCAAGAAACCAGTAGGCCACATGAGAAGCCTTGTGCTGGAATACAATGGAAAACAAAATCATTATGACCCTAAAATTTACGTATAGCAATATCTGAAACCGATGCAGCTTTAGTTTCCACCAGAACGACCAGGTGAAAATAGTATTTACAAACACAATTCCTAGGTTTATTGTACATTAGAGAGGGGAATAAGAATAATAGAATTACATACTTTTCTCTCCATCTTTGTTATACTCTATTTCCTATTATTTATTCACTTTATTTCTAACACGTTATCAACATGAGTTTGCTCTTTTGATCAATACAACAAGAATATTATTCAATTGATGTGATGGAAAGAAATGTTACGGTGATGGTTTTTCAAAGGCACATGAATTTGATAAATAGGGAAGAATTTCTTTGTCTCAAATTTTTATCGTTATTCTTATTCTTCTTGTTATTATTCTTATAATGTATTATTTTGTTAATTCCTTTGTTAATTTTGTTGATAAAATTTATGCATATAGGAACAATGTTTTTTTCAAGAATGGATTGCAATCGCTCATTCGAACTCATCAAGATTCGGTTACATACATAAAATTTATGATTTTTTGGTATTATTCATTTGTTTAAATTTGAGTTACAAAGTTTGTTGTAAGTTTATTCCAAAAGGTAAAGTTGTTATAGTCGACTATAAAAGATCCAACAGATCTTTTGTGAAAAATTATTATGTACGTGCTAGCAATTTCCACCCAAAGTGGAAAATTACAAATTCATGAACAATTTCCACCAGAAGTGGAAAAATTAAAATTGATGACCAATTTCACCTGAAGTGAAAAATAAAATTGGCAAATATTTTTCACCCGAAATGGAAGAATAAATTTGATGAATAATCTCCACGTAAAGTGCCATTATAAAATCGATGAATAATTTTCCCCTGAAGTGGAAGAGTAAAATTGAAATATTTGATCAAAGGAAATGAAAATTCTCCAATATTAATTAACGTCAAGGCTAATAAAGCCATTTTATATATTTAAAAATGTCAAATATAATTATAATGTTACGACAATATTGGGTAAC
The DNA here is from genome assembly GCA_947683365.1 of Euphorbia pulcherrima. Taxonomy (NCBI): domain Eukaryota; kingdom Viridiplantae; phylum Streptophyta; class Magnoliopsida; order Malpighiales; family Euphorbiaceae; genus Euphorbia; species Euphorbia pulcherrima. The sequence goes on along the minus strand of CANTUS010000001.1, from coordinate 17,174,074 downwards.
ACAAGGCTCTAGAAGAGTCGATATATATATAACAAGGGGAAACACATTTTGTAAATGCTCCAGAAGAGTCAGAGTCAATGTACCGAAGGGATAAAATTTGTTCAATGCTTTAGAAGCGCTAGTATTAAGGTACTAAAAAAATTTATTAAATGCTCCAGAAGATCTAACATTATGTGTTAAGGGAACAAACAAATTATTGAATGGTCTAGAAGAATCAATGTTAATCTATCAATGGGATGATTATTATGAATAATGAATTATATTCCCCAATTTCTCACATATGTTTATTGAGTTTTAAAAATGTTCGCAGTAATGAATATTATTGAAATTGTGAGTTGGGTGTCAAGACCACAAAAAATAAATCTTTGCACAAAACAAACTAGTAGTTAGTAGCAAGCAGGGTCGATCCCACGAGGAATAGAAAATGAATATAATCACTTTGAATGACCTTACCGTGACCTGAGCAGGTCTCAATGAATAAAAAGACTAAAAACTAAAAGCAGGGAAATAAAAGAAAGCATAAAGACTATACTGACTCCTAATGACAACAGAGTGACTTAACCAAATGAGGGAAACCAAACTTCATAGTGATCATGAGACCAAAGATGAACCACACCCGAGACCCAAACTTAGTTATACTGATGTTCAACACCGTCCAACACCAATAATCCTTCCTTACTTCGTACAGCAACCGGACTTTGTGCCATGACCACCTTCTTGCTCATCGTGACTCTCGACATCGCACCAAAGAGCTCGTCAAAAAATAGCATTACCTTTTAGAAAGACCCAAGTCCCAACCGATAGGTAGTGAAGCACTCCTAACGGGCGTTGGATCAATCGCTCTCACGATCTCATAGAGACCGCTGTTACTTCGTCCTTCAACAACCACAATTATGGATGCAAGATTAGAACAAACTATAGATCACAAAGACTTACCAATTGGTTAGCCAAACCAACAGCGAGACAAAGAGATCTTCCTTCAAAACCCTATATCTACTGAGATAGATGAATAGGTTGTGATGCAAATTTGAATCCTCACACCATAAAAATTATGGCTCTTTACTCCATGGCTTAAATCACAATGATAACTAGCAACTCATGGTAAAAGTAAAATACAAATAAAATATAAAGAGACTGAAAGTAAATTGCATAAAAGTAAAGAGACGAGAACTAAAGAACTGAAAATACAATTAAACTAAAGAAATGAAGAACAAAATATTGAAATACTAAAAACGATATAAGTAAATCTAAATCTAATTAGCTCGCTCTACTTTTCTCTACTCTAATTGTAATCTCTATGTGAATGTAAGATTGAATGTCTTGAATGTGTTCTTCCAATGAGTATTTATAGGGATTTTCCATCTCCTCAATTCTATCATTCTTCAATTAAAATTATGACTTATTATTACTCCTTTCTTGAATAGGCTTTCTTCCACATTAGACCCTTCCTTGATTAGGATTCCTTCTTGATTAGTCTCATTAGGAAGTCCTTGAGAGACAAGGATTTCTTTTTAAGATAAAGAAAGGACTTAATCAATAATGAATTCACTCCACTTTCTCAATTAGGCTCTAGTCAACTTTGGCATCTTTGATTTCTGCTCTAGAATGTTGACACGTCATCAGGACCTCGTTAGTCATGGTGAACACACCATAATCTCGGAGACTGGTTACTTTTTAGCGAGACTTCCTCTTTTCATTTCTTCTTATGTTCTAGAAGGCTTCCATGTCACTGAGACCAGACTAGTCTCGGTTCATCCATCGGGAGTCTCCATAATTGCTCTTTTTTGCTTGGAAATGCATCTTTTCTCCAAATCATCATAAAAACCTGAAAAGGTAGAAAAGGAAGCAATATCATCCAAAGAGAGTAATAACATGGTCTCAATGATATGGAAATGAGCACAAATACATATTGGATTTACAACCTATCACGAGTGAAGACATTAAAAAATGTCGTCATGGTACAAAAATATTTTCTGGCCAGTTTAACTATAAAACTAAAGTTTATATATTGAGATATTTATAAAATTTGGCATGATCGACTAGGCCTTCCTATTTTGATAATGATGAGAAAAAAAATAGATAATGCACATGGGTATCCATTAAAGAACCTGAAGTTTCTTCAAAATAATGAATCATTTTGTGCTACTTGTTTACAAGGAAAATTAATTATAAAACCTTTTAGAAGCAATGTTGGAATTGAGTCACCCACATTTTTAGAATGTATACATGTGATATATGTGGACCAATTCATCCACAAAACCATTTACTATAAATACAATTCTCGAAGAAGTGCAATCACCTAAAGTTGATGCTTTAACTAAAATGGGCACATGTATGTTTTTGTATGTCAATTGGGATAAAAGTTGAACATCCTATAGCTTATATTCACACTCAATATGGTTTAGCTGAATCATTTATCAAGCATCTGCAAGTAATTGTGCGCCCATTGATTATGCGAACAAATACAGCCACATTGGTATGGGATATGCAATATTGCATACAATATCACTTATTTATTTGAGACCAATAAGCTATTTTTTATTATTTCCCCTACCATAGCTTTTGATCATGAGCCTAATAATTCCCATCTAAAAGTTTTTGATTATGATGTATTTATGCCTATAGCTTAATCGTAATTGACCAAAATGGGTCATGAAAGAGATTAAAAATTTATGAATCTCCATCAATGATTAATTGAGCCTTTATAAAATTATATGCTATTTGCAAAGATTGCAAATTTTATTTTGATGAAAGCATTTTCCCAAAATTAGGGGGAGAAAGTAAAAAGACAATTTTGGAGAAGACAAATTTGTCTAATGTTTCATTGTTAATTTATATGGATCCTATAATGAGATGCAAAATGAAATTCATCAAGAATTATTAAAATAGCGCTATAACATGCCTGAAGCGTGGATGACCAATTGGCTTAATGATAAAAATCCTTGAAAAAGAAAAATTCTCGAGAATAAAGATAATTCCATTGAGGATATTTGTACTAGTACACTTCCTCCAGAAGTAATAGCACTTGAAGCGGGAACACCTAAAGTTTTGCAAAATAAGGATATTCAAATAAATTATATTAGTACCGAGTAATAAATGGAATATAGATAAAATGGCTATAGACCATGTTTTTTTCTATAATATGGCAATATACATATTGTTTACATGATCATTTCTATTTTTCACATACTATATTTTCTATAGTTTATGTTCTTGCATATCTGTATTATTTTATTCTCTTGTGGAAGTTGCAATAACTTTTTCATGTCTTTTGGCAGTGAAAGAACAAGCAAATATATGCATTTGATGGATGTTGTTACAACTTACATATATGGTTCGCTGGTGATTATGATATTTACATGGAAAGTTTTTGAAGGATTAAATTGTTAGAAAAGTATGACATATCTTTGTTCGATTAAGTTGCAAAGATTTGTATGTGGATTATGCACATGTGGTAATTCAATACCAAAGAAGATTTGATGATAATACATGAACAAAATGCATGTCGCTAGTATTGCTCATTCTAAGGAATGCTACTATAAGGAGATGGAACAAAGCATATTTCACCAAATTTTTCATAATTCATGATCTTGAAAAGAATGGTGTAATCAGTATTCAACAAATTTGATCCTGCAATAATTTAGCAGATATGTTCGCCAATGCTTTGCATTCGACGACTTTTAAGAAATTGGTTCATAGTATTGAAACATGTCATCTCAAAGATTTCAATAATCTTGCGAATAGGGTGAGTAAACATTGCACTCTTTTTCCCTTAACTTATGGTTTTCCACTGGATATTCCTTGGTAAGGTTTTTAGCGAGGCAATGTCCCGTTAGCGAAAAATGTATATCAAAGGCGGAGTGTTATAAATAAATTATATACTTATGAGTATATATGTCACACAAACATTTATTTTGTATTGATGTCCATAAATTTCCACCATTTATATTGGGTAACTCGTGCCCTTACAAGTTCTTGTTATTTGCATAAATATATATATATATATATATATATATATATATATATATTTGTTGTACATTAGAGAGGGGAATAAGAATAACAGAATTACATACTTTTCTCTCCATCTTTGTTATACTCTATTTCCTATTGTTTATATTCTTGTTTATTCACTTTATTTCTAACACATTTGATATAATCATTATTTTTAATATTATGTTTTATGTCTTATTTATGTTAAAGTTTAATTTTTCACTTATCTTACTATTTTTATGGATATTTTAAATAAAATATTTAACTATAAACTTATACAATGTAATATTATGGTAGTAAAATATTTTTCAACATTTCAACCAAACACTAGAAATTATTTTCCAATGTTGCAATCAAACACAGGGAAATATTTTATTTTCCTATAAAATATTTTCCCCTGTAGAATATTTTTGTCTACATAATATTTTTCTACAAACAAAACGGATAGTCACATTTAAAGCTCCCCATCTCTTTCAACAAGTGAGTTCAATAAAATATGAAGTGTAAATTATTTTACTCAAATAACTAAATATAAGAACTACGAAATACCAAAAACCGGTAAAGGAGGAGGACGACCTCCTCCTCCAAGCAAATCTATTATACAAAAATGATGAGGAGAAGAGAGCTCAAATGCATTCAGAGTTTGTTGTTATTTTAATGAGACAATTTTTTTAAATAATTTATTTCCACATAATTATAAATGTAAAATTCTTTATTAATAAATCGGTTCAGTTTATTTCAGTTTATATTATACAAATTGAAACTTAACTAAGGACCAATTCATAAGAATTTTTAAAACCGAAACTGAAATATACTAACTTTAGTTCAATTCCTTTTTATTCAGTTTCGATCTAGATTTTAGTTCGGTTTTGTACACCCCAACCTAATAGTAAAGTTAATTTCACCTCCTTGAGCTTTAAGAGTAAGTCCAACCATTTTCCCCATTTTCCATTCCCCAAACCTCATTTTGGGAATGTGTTTTTGCTCCAACCACCTCCCCCGTTTTTCATTCCCCATTTTAGATTCCTTAAAAATAATAATACTTTATTATTATTATTATATTAATTTATTTAAATTATTTTTATTACACTCAACTAATAAAATAATTAAAAAAAATCAAAATAAAAAAATAATTTATTAAAATATTCAATTTCTGATATTTAGGAACCCCATTTTAGGGTCATACCATATGGGGATGGTTGGACTCAACCATTCCCCATATGTATTCCTCATTTTAAAAAATTTTCCAAAATGAGAATCGTCGGAAGTGTAACTATATTGCACGAACCATCATAATTTGTGTGTTTTTTTTTTTTGAAAAACATCATAATTTGTGTTTTTGAAGTTACAAATACTAGTAGAATTAGCAATACCATAATTTCCTCGTAAATCTGATCCATACGCCAACTCATTTTTCTTTGAAATTCAAAAGAAATGAATGTTGATCATCAAGATCTATGATGCATGTGGTCCATTTTGTTGTCCTTCCATGCACCATGTCATACAGCAATAAGTGTCTAATTTGATGCACGATTTCACGGTGATACCATAAACATTTGTAAGTTTAGGCTGTAACGAATGTATTTGGCCTATACAATATTGTTAACATTCTTTACATTCGGCCTATACAATATTATTAACATTCTTCTGTATTTCTTTTCTTCTGTATTTCTTTGTTATATATTTTTCACAAATATTATTTGCTGAATTCCATTTATATTTGGGAATTTGTCACACACTTTTTTAAATTAATTACAGATTTGTTAAAATATCTATAAGATTATCATTCTTGTTGAATATATCTTAATTTCCTCGTTTTTCTAAATTCTATTTACACAATTATCATGTTGCTTGTTTTTTTTATTTTTTTTCCTTATTTTTCATATGTCCCTCAAACCGTTTATTTTTTGACATGCCGCTTTAGAGGTTTTTGTTCGTCTTATTTTTATCTTTGAAATGACATCCACTATGATTTTTTGTCATTTTTTTATCCAATATATTTCCTATAGATCATCTATAGATATCCAATAGATCACTGAAAATTTCGTTGTATCCATCGTTATGCGGTTACTTTATAAACTGCTACCATTGAGACCATTGCTAATATTTTATAGGTATAATTTAGGAGTCCTCTACTCTTTAAAATCGGACATTCATGTGTTATTTAAAAGTCTTCTAGTTTTGTCGATTTCTATTAGACTACTATTAGATATCTATTGGATATTTGACAGTTAAAAAAAACTCGATAAAAATATATCGTCATGTATCTACTTTTGAAGATAAAAAAGAGACGAAAAAAAAACTCTAAAGCGGCATGTAGAAAAAAATGAACGTTTCGATTCTATTTACCCAATTACCATGTTGCTTTTTTTTTTCCTTAATTTTCATTTATCTCAAAAACCATATATTTTTTCGACATGCCGCTTTAGAGTTTTTTGTTCGTCTCTTTTTTATGCTCGAAAGTAGATCTATGATGATATACTTTTATCAAGTTTTTTTAACTGTCAAATATCCAATAGATTTCCTATAAATAATCTATAGATTTCCAATAGATCACTGGAAATTTCGTTGTATCTATCGTTATGAGGTTACTTTATAAACTGCTACCATTGAGACCATTGCTAATATTTTACAGGTATAATTTAGGAGTCCTCTACCTTTTAAAATTAGACATTCATGTGTTATTTAAAAGTCTTTTAATTTTACCGATTTCTATTGGACTTCTATTAGATATCTATTGGATATCTGACAGTTAAAAAAAACTCGATAAAAGTATATCATTATGTATCTACTTTCGAATATAAAAACGAGACGAACAGAAAACTCTAAAGCGGCCTGTCGAAAAAACGAACGGTTTGAAAGATATAAGTAAAACGAATCAAAAATTAAAAAAGAAAATAGAAGTGGCGTATATTGAGTGGGATAGGTGTGGGGGTTGTAATTATTTTGTAAGCATGGTATATTTAAAATTATTTTGCACTTTTTATAGCATTTGACCCAACTTATTTTACTTTTTTATATATTTATGTAAAAGTCACTTTCTATTTTATTATATATCTACTTCTGTATTCTGGCAATATATTAACTCTCCAAGATATATACAACTGAGCTCATGGAATATAATATGAGAAAAAACATATGCATATTACATACAAGGAAATAAATGAATTTTTAAAATTTTCAGCTGGCTTATTAGAATATGAAAATTTGAGACTAAAAAATTGAAAAAAAAGATAAGTACGACTAGTAACCCACTTTTACACAATCAATAGAAACATATAATAAGCAAATAGGATGTTACTCCATCTCTTTTGAATTCTGCCTAACAATCCAAAAAAATTCTAGTTGCTTTTTTTTAGGAGTAGGATTCAATTCAAATTAATTTAAATAACTTATCCTAACCCTATTCCTAGCAGAAAGGCAATACAATACCAAATACAAATTTATTGGATTACAGGTTTAAGAACTACTTTGATTTGTTCTTTGCAATTCACTAGTCAAATACTTATTCTGCTACCCATTGTTAGTTATCAATCAATGGAGTCGAATCCCCAACTTAATTCCGATATGATGTTCGAGGTTTTATCTCGCTCGCCATTAAAAACTATAGCTAAATGCAGGCTTCTTTGCAAGCATTACAATCAACTTACTTATGAATCAGCTTTTATGAAGCTCCATTCTCATCGAATCAAAACCGTATCTGGTTTTTTCCTGAATACCATGAAATACAACAAGCTTTCGACTTCCTTTATCCCCACTGAAAAAAATTCAAACTCTAATATATGTCTTGATTTTTTGCCCGATTTTTCTATAAGGGTTGCGGCTTCTGCACAAGGAATTTTGGTTTGTGTTAACAAATATAGAGAAATTTACGTCTGCAAGCCTGTCACTAAAGAATGGCAACATATTCCAGATCCACTGACTAGATATGTCACGGAATCAATTGGCATTATGGCTCTAAAATCAAATCCATTTCACTACAAGATTGTGCGATTATCTAAGCCGAAGAAAAGGTTTGCACGCGGACTTCTCTGGTATAGGTTGCAGATTTTCGATTCAGTGAGTCCACAATATTGGAGGCAAATTGAGAAGGTTAAATTACCATATGGTGAAAGTATTAATTTTTTGAATCCAACTATTTCTGCGAGCGGGAAGTTTCATTGGCTGACCCATAAAAATAGGGTTTTGGCATTTGATGTTGATGATCAGAAGCATTGTTTGTTTTCACTTCCATCTCCAGTTTATAGAAGAGCTTATTATAATAAGGTGAAGCTGACAAATTATGAAGGTAAACTTGCTCTGATATGCCAAAAAGAGGGCTTAATCTTTGAGTTATGGGTAATGGAGAATTATCAGCAAAAAGAATGGAGAAGAAGGGTGACTTTTAGTACTGATTCTGTTAAAAGAGAGAATGGAAGAAAAGTAAGGTTGAATGCAGTAGGTTTTTGTAATTCGGATGTAATAGTGCTTCGTCAAGGTTATAAAAGGCTCCTATTTCAGAATTTTAAGAATGGAACTATTATTCATCAAGTCAAAATCGTTACAGACAATGTTGGGGTTCAATGTATTGTTCCGTTTCGATCTGATCTTGAGCTTTGTTATTTGGAGAATAAAATCGCCGCCGAGTCAAACCCTTATACAGAAGTGCTTTTTTTGTTCTTATTTTTCTTTTATTGTATTTCTCTGTATTTGACAGCGACATACTTACTTTTTTCATTAAAAAATAAACGTTGTTTTATTCCTTATTATCATTATTAATTAAAAGTAATATTTTAGTGCCCCGTATAAAAGTCATATATATATATATATATATATATATATATATTAAAATTATAAATTTTATTAAAACGTGAACTATATAGTATAAAAATTATAATAAAAAACAAGATAAAAAATTTTAAACTACAAGTTTTACTTTTATATACTAAAATAATTATTACAAATACAAATTTTTTAGTATACAATTTATCTTGATTAAGTCTTTCATACTCATGTTTTATAGCTCTAAGCGTCACTATTTCTCAATTTAAGATCTAAAATAAGTCTTTTACAGTGAGAACATATTTTGATATATACTAGTTTTTCAATTGATGACTACCATTTGTGGGTTAAGAAATGAACTAAAATTATTATAAATAGTGTTAATTTTAAAAAAGTATCTTGTGGTTTCATTCATTTGTAAAAGGGGCTTGAGAATTTTTTTTTTGCAAAATGGGGCATTTTGTTTCAAAAAATTTATAAATGAGGGATCTTCAATATTAAATTATGTCACAAAAATGGGTAATCTTGTTCTTTTTTATCTAAAATTTTGTAGGATGGTTATTAAATATACAATAGTACAAATATTTTTTGTAATTAAATTATGATAACAAACTTTAAAAAATCGTAAAAAAAATGAAAAATCTCCGAAAATTACTTAAATTATGACGCATATTTTTTAAATAATAAGGTTAAATTATCAGAATGTTGAATTGTTAAATATATTCAATGCAACGCCACTATTCCGAACTCATAGCCCCCTTTTGTAAATTTTTTGAAACCACAAACCCCATTTTGCAAAAAAAATAATCATCAGGCCCCCTTTTACAAATGAGTGAAACAACAAGGTAATTTTTTAAAGTTAACCCTTATAAATATTAGGCCTAATGCATCTGGACCCCCTTGAAATTGGCCTTAATCGCCCCTCGCCCCCCTGAACTTTCAAGTTTTCCTCTTACTCTCTGAACTTATCTAAAATGTATCTCAGTACCCCTAAAGAGGGCTACACCAGTCTCACCATGGAGAGTGTAATACACTCGAGCTATATGTCACTGTTTGCAAAAGTCAAACTGATTAGCTTTGATACGGGGTATTATTTGTCCAAAATTTCATAAAAGTACCTGCAATAATTTCATAAAACTCCTTGTAGTTATTTTCATTATAAAAATACCATCTTCCTCAACTAAAATTTCAATTTCCATGAATAAAAATTAGATTCAAGGAACACAAACACCAATAAAATCAATTTCAAATATGTAAAGAATCTAACATCATTTCCATTAGTCTGAGATTTTGGATTTTGTGTTTATTTTCAAAAACAATCATTCACTCCATGAATTTGTTTCTTCAATTGCTGATTCATCTTATTCAACTATGCATTTGTAACGATTTATTCCTTTCCCTAATTCAAAGTAAGGAATTAGTAAAGGAAAAACGAACTGCTTCTTGAAAGCGAATACAGTAGGAAGTCCCGATCTCTGTAAAATGGCCACGCCACTGCCGGGAGCGAACTTCGAGGGCAATCCTCCGGCGCCGCCGCAGACTCCGGGTACTGACATGACGGGAATATGCTTCAGAAACTGTGGCTTAACACTTACCCTCTCGATCGAAACCTAATATTCGATTACTTCTCTTTGTCTCCTTTATTTGATTTTAACTGCAACAATGAGCAACTGCGATTGGGATCCATAAAAATAAAAAGAACAGAGATTCAAAAACTGAATCTCATGAAGTCTCCGTTGGAAAAATGAGATTTTTATGTTACTTTCAAAAGAAATACTTTGTGATATGTTTTTTTGAGAAAAATATCTTTGGTTAAAAATTTTAATTGTGGCTATTACATTTTAATTCTTTCATAAATCTGTGTTTTAATTGTGTTTAAAACTCTAACAACTATATTTGATTTTAATATTGTGGTTATGATTTTGATTAAGTGTTTTAATTGTAACTAAAACACCAACGGCTATTTTATTAAATTTCGTAACAATAAAACTTTAATGACTATCGACTCTTTTGTTTACCTATAAAAAGATGAGCGAGTTTTCTCTTGTTAAGTAACAATTTTTTAATATACCAATTTCTCTTCTCTTCCCTATTTTCTGGATATATACATGCATTTTTTATTCCTGTCTCCAAGTTGAAATCGAACTTAACGGAGTTGTTAGATCCTAGAAGGAACTACGAAGTATCCTTTAAGGACATAGTCTCCTACTTGACTCAACTCATCCTAACACTGATAACTTTGTTCTTACTGTTTCAGTGTTGTTCATTTCAGCTTATGAACATCATTTTCAATTTCAGTCTTTGGGCAACTACTTCAGAGAAAAACGTTACCTTTGGTCCATTTTCTGAGCTACTGCAACAACATCTAATTAGAGAAGCGTTGCCTTTGATACAATTTCAGAGCTGCTGCAACATATTCTGATCACATAAAAAGTTGCCTATGATCTAGTTTCAAAGCTACTGCAACAGTTTCTGTTGTGCCAAAATGTGATACCTAGCAAGTGCACTAGGGCCTAGTATGTGTATAGTGGCAAGACAAGGTCGTATCCCCAAAGAGCTTGTGTAGACAGCTTAAGGTTCTCCCTAGTAGACGGGCTAAAAGTTCTTTATATTTTGGTTTGTTAAGAGATCTTGTAAATAAAAAGACAACAATACATAAATAAAAATGGCAGAATACAAAGTGAAACTAACAATGATGAAAAGCACAGGCAAGGTCTACCAAGCATAACAATTTAGGATCATTCCAAGCATAATGTATCATTTACTCAATTAAGCATGTAATTCCGAGGTATCTCAACCATGGTAATTCAAGCATTCCACTCGGCCATCTCGAATTCTAAGCTATGTTAACTTACATCTCCGTTAAGTCCATAATAAGCTAATAATAACTTGCATTAGGTTTAGTTAAGCATTTAGATAAATCTAAAACCCTTGGCATATGGTCAATCTCCATTCCAGTATCATGCCCCATGTGTGTGTGTTAGTGTTCCGCTATGTTAAATCTCAACTCAGTCTCATTAACATAACTATATATGAGCTAGTCCATCATCCGTAAGGATTAATGATTCTAACATAACAAATAACAAAATATATGAAATAAAGAATACAATACATCGCATGGAGATCTCCTAAACTGTCTGCCTAAGGCAGACTTGCATGCTGGAGGACTACTCCCTCACAATTATGAAGAAAAAACTAAATTCCATTAATGAAGAGGAAGAAATATTTTCAGCGTATTATGGTGGTTTCACCCACCAAAATTGTAACATTTACACCAATGGGGAAGATGATCTTAAATAACCCCCAATTACAAAAAGAGAGAGAAAAGTATATCTCAATAAAATACTACCAAATATATAAAGTATCTAAATATTTTATCCAACTAAAATAATAAACTAATGCCACTTGACAAAAAGGTTTTTAGAATGTGGCAGTTTGGTAAATATGAATAAAGTCAAGATCCACTTTTTTCTCTACCTTTTCTGCCAAGTATCACGTTAGTCAATCGCACTTCCGCTTCACACTTGATTGTCACTTTTTGGAGGAAATATTCCCACCATTTTCAGTCTTCTTCCCAAAATGGCAGGAGATCTCTTCTTTTCGATGAGATCTTGTAAAACATGGAGATCTCCAGCGAATACTGCACTTTTTTTTGTCAATTTTTAGCAACAATGCAGAAGTTCTCCTTCCTTCAACAAAGACCTAAAACCTGTAGAGATCTTCATAAAAATTGATCTTTTCACACAAAATGTAGCTTAAAATGCATGATTTACTTAGCCAAATTTTCACGTATCAAATATCCCCACACATAAACAATTGCTTGTCCTCTAGCAATCCATTCAATGTTAAGGAGAAGCACTCATAAATCAATAACAATAGAGAGCATGAAGATCTTGGAAAAATAGTCACTCAAGAACAAGATTAGAAGAGAACTTTAAAACATAGAAAACTGTGAGCATTTTATCCTAACATTTCCTAATAAGGCATGAAACTTAAGATAACTTAAAACTCTTACTTCAATCATGTATACCAAATCAGAATTTCTCACCATGAGTTCTCTCAATGTGTTTGAGTATTTAAGTAATGGAGTCCTCCGGTCTTCACCCTCCTCAGCAAGATCTTGTTGATTTAGACCATACATAGGTTTGCTATTTGGTCAAGTCTCTACCATATAGTTGTTGAAAAACCTGCACTATCATAAAGGCCTTTCTGGGTTGTAACGTTTGGCTAGGGTTGGGGTGTTGTTGTGAAAAGGAATTTTGTGTGTAGAAGATCTTCTAACAGACGGTTAAGTTCTACAACAAATCTTGGGATAGGATATGTTCTGTCTTTTGTAGTTCTTATCACCTCAGGAGAACTTATAACTATTACAGCACATAAGCAATTCTTTGCAAGTACAAAAAGCTTTTATTCAAAATATAACTTTGTTCTTTTTTCATTATTTTTCATTCATTTTTTTTATTTTTCATTTTTTTAAAGAAAATAAAAATTACAATATTACAGAATTTGCTTCTACAACATCTAAGAATTCTCCTTACTTGCTTTCTTCTTCAGGAGATCTTCTTCAGTTGATATATCTAGTTGCTTTAAATGATAAAATTCATGTTAGAAGATCTTGACGGTGTTTTTAGGAAATCAAAGTGAAGGATTGGTGTTGTAATGTGTGTAACGGAAGAAGGGCTTATGGCTCAAAGGGGTTCTCTAGGGGATAATGTTAAGGGTTGGCTTTTGGCTAGAGTGTATACCTAGGTGCCTTAATTATTTAGCACAAAATTTCAACAGTGGTCTTGACAAGTACTAAAACACAATCATATAAAAGCATTGCACATATCTCCCATAACAAGTTCTAGCTAAACAAAAAGAATCTGCTCACTCAGAATAACTTCAAAGCATGAAGATTTGCAATGAATAAATATGGCACAAGTTCCTTTCAATTTGGGTTTCGCATTCTGATTCAATCTACCAAGTTGAAGTAAAAATTAAAAATTCTCAAACTTTAAACATGCCAAACAAGTCTTGCCAGCTTACTATGCCAAGTTCTTTTAAATTCCAAAATTCAGTTCTTCTATTCTCATTCATGCATAACAGATTTCCAAAACATTCATACTTACTAGAGTTTTCAATCAACAAGTTATTCTAACAAAACACGTAACAAATTTCTTCCAAACAGCAACATTCAAGCAAAAGATATTCGAAAACGAAAAATTTGGTTCAATTTTCACAACCTATAGTACTATCATGCATAATAATATGATCAATTAACAAGTTAGGAAATGGTCTCTATAAGCAATATGCTAAAGTTCTTAACCTCCTCCCATACTAAAAAGGTGATGTGTCCTCAAAGCAATAAGAATGCATAACAAGGGGGAAACGAAGAGATCTTCATAAAGTACTAAAAGAAGAAGAAGTTGAATTGCATTCCGTTCACTGTGGTTGAGAAATGAAGAGAGCCAAAGTGGAATCACATTGTAAGCGGTCAAAATGAATGGGGGTTAGATAAATATAATGGGTGGTTGACATAAAAATTAAAACCACGAAAAATTGAAATTTCAAAAGTAACTGCCCCCAAAATGAATACTCAAATAAAAATGAAGAAAAAAAGAAATGCGATAAATAGTAATAAAAGGGCCGTGTTAAAGGATACAGAAGAGATCTTATCCATCACACAACCACATGAAGATCTCGTAAAGATCTTCATCAAAATTGCTTCACTTGGTGCTTGAAGCGAGCACCATTGTAGAGATCTTGTTTGGGGTCATTCAGGATGAAGGTCTCCTTACCTCTGGGAACTGATTAGATGCTAAGTACGGCTTGAGTCTTTGATCATTCACCTTGAATATTACTTCATCTAGAGAAGAGATCTCTGTCACGCCATAGGGAAAAACCTTATTAACCATATATGGACCAGCCCATCGAGATTTGTGTTTTACAGGAAACAGTCTCAAGCGTGAATTATACAGGAGTACTTGTTGCCCAGGGAAGAACTCTTTCTATTGCATTCTCTTCTCATGCCAAGCCTTCGTCTTTTCCTTATAGTTCATGGCATTCTCAAAGCTAAAAAGTTTGAACTCTTAGAGTTCATTTAGCTGAAGCTTTCTTTCTTCTCCTACCTTGGTCCTATCAAAATTAAGAAAAGTTAAGGCCCATAAGGTTTTGAATTGAAGTTCAATCGGGAGATGACAAGATTTACCATAGAGAAGCCTAAAGGGGGACATGCCAATAGGGGTTTTAAAGGCAGTTCGATAAGCCCAAAGTGCATTATCAAGTTTGTTAGCCCAGTTCTTCCTAAAATCGCTCGCCGTTTTCTCAAGAATGAGTTTGATCTTTCTGTTGGAGATCTCTGCATGGCCACTAGTTTGTGGATGGTATAGTGTAACAATTCTATGGACGACTCTAAATTTACCTAGAAGTTTTTCAAATTGAGCATTATAAAAGTGCGTACCTTGGTCACTAATTATAGCATGAGGATAACCAAACCTGGTGAAGATCTTCTTCAAAAATTTCAACCTTGGCATCATTTATTGGGCTCTCGATTGCTTTGACCCACTTGCTCACGTATAGTCTACAGCCAAAAGGATGTATTTATTTCTAAAGGAACTCAGGAAAGGACCCATGAAGTCTATTCCCTAAATGTCAAAGAGTTCGCTAACAACAATGTTGTTGAGAGGTATGGAGTTCCTTGCTGATATGTTCCCAGTCCTCTAGCATTCATTACATCGAGCCATAAATTGTTACAATCCTTGAAAATGGTGGGCCAGAAGAACCCGCTCTCTAATATCTTTGCAGATGTCCTTGAAGCAATAAAATGTCCACCAGACTCAGAGGAGTGGCACATTTACAAGATCTTCTACTTCCTCTTGAGTGACACATCTTCTGATCATTTGATTTGCATAAAGCTTAAATAAAAATGGTTCTTCCTAGAAATAATATTTAATGTTAGCAAAGAACTTCTTATTATTTTGCGTAAGATAGATAACTTGGGGAGATCTTACATGCGAGATAATTGGCAATATCAGCAAACCAAGGTACAGTTTTTACCATATAGAGTTGTTCATCCGGGAAGGTCTCCATAATGGTTATCCTTTCATTGAGATCTCCTCTAGGAAGTCTAGAGAGATGGTATGCCGCAACATTTTCAATGCCCCTCTTGTCTATAATCTCTATGTTAAACTCTTAGAGAAGCAAAAGCCATCTAATCAAACGAGGCTTTGCATCTGGCTTAGTCATCAAGTACTTCAGCATAGCATAATCTATAAAGACAGTCACCTTGGACAACATTAGATAAGATCCAAATTTGTCAAAAACATAAACTATCGCAAGGAGTTCTTTCTCAATGATTGTGTAGTTTTGGTGAGCATTATTCAATGTCTTACCTGTATAGTAGATGGTTCTGAAGTGCTTGTCAATCCTTTGTCCCAAAACTGCACCAATGTATGTATCACTAGCATCGTACATAAGCTTAAAAGGTTTCTCCCAATTCATAGCAATAAGAATTGGAGCATTGACAAGTCTTCTCATGAGTTCTTCAAAGGCTTCAACATAGTTTTTATCAAATTTGAAGTCCACGTCCTTGTAAAGCAAGGCTATCAAAGGTTGTGCTATTTTTGAGAAGTCCTTTATAAACCTCATGCAGAAACCTGCATGGCTAAGAAAGCTTCTGACCTCCTTCACTGAGGTTAGCGGAGTTAGCTTTTGGATAACCTCTACTTTGGCTCTATCAACTTTAAGTCCGCGTTTAGAGATCTTGTGCCCAAGTACAACTCCTTCATTTACCATGAAGTGCTAATTTTCCTAATTAAGAACTAGTTTGTTCTCCTTGCATCTTTTTAAGATAGCTTCAAGATTCTAAAGGCAGTCTGCAAATTTTCCCCCATATACTAAAAAATTATCCATGAAGATCTCCACCATTTTCTCTACCATATCATGAAAGAAAGCCATCATGCAATGTTGCAACATGGCTGGAGAATTACATAGTTCGAATGGCATTCTTCTATAAGAAAAGGTACTATAGGGACATGTAAAGGTGGTCTTCTCTTGATCATTAGGATAAATAGCAATCTGGTTGTATCCTGAGTACCCATCATAAAAATAGTAGAATTTATAACCAGAGAGACTATCAAGCATTTGGTCAGTGAAGGGAAGGGGAAAGTGGTCCTTCCTTTTAACATCATTCGGCTTTCTGTAATTAATACAAACTCTTCATCCCGTGATAATTCTCGTTAGGAGGAGATCTCTATTCTCTCCTTCCACAACTGTTGTGCCTCCCTTCTTTGGCACGACTTGGATGTGACTTGTCCAAACACTATCATCTCTTTCTTCACAACCTCATTCATATTTGGATCAAGTCTTTATTGAGGCTATATTGTTGGCTTATAGTTCCTTCCATCAAGATCTTATGAGAACAGATAGATGGACTGATTCCTTTAATGTCAGAGTGTTCCAAGCCAATGCTTCCTTATTTTTGCGCAGCATAGTGAGAAGATCTTCCTTTTCTTTTGGTGAAAGTTTTGAAGAGATAATGACAAGAAGACCTTATGGTGGTTTAAGAAAAGAATACTCAGATCTTTTGGAAGGGGTTCGAGATCATATTCAGGTTGGTTAGCTTAGGCTTCAGTGGGTTCAGATGGAGGGAGATCTTGTAAAGGTTCAATGTTTTGTCTGCCCCCTATTGTGGTTTTGCATCTAGTCTCCTCCTCAATCTGCTCCTTGATAATTTCATCTTCCTCTTAGAGATCTTCATCATTGAACTCCTGAAAAGAAAGAGAACTTGACTTAGCATCATTGGCATCCAAAAAATAGCATTGATCATCAGTATAAGAAGGATGTCTCATGGTCTTTTTCATCTTTAAAACAATTTGATCATCATGAATATTTAAAACAAGTTCTCCATTATTAACATCAATAAGAGCTCTACCCGTAGCAAGGAAAGGTCTTCCTGAAATGATAGGAACAAGCATATCTTCATCCATGTCCACGATAATAAAATCAACGGGTATAATAAAATTTCCTGCTTTGACAAGAACATCTTCTACTATCCCCCTAGGCCATCTAATGGTTCGATCTGTAAGTTGAATGGATACTTTAGTAAGTTGGGGATCTCCTAAGCCTAATTTCTTATAGAGTTGATATGGCATTAAATTAATACTATCTCCTAGATCACACAAAGCATTTTTAATATAAAGATTTCTAATGGAACAAAGGATAGAAAAACTCCCTGGATCTTTAAGCTTGGTTAGTAAAGATCTTCTACTTTATAAGATAGAAGAGCAGTCTTAGTTCAATTATATCATGCCACATTCTCAAGCTTCTTTTTGTTGGACAGAAGCTCTTTCAAAAACTTTGCATACATCGACATTTGAGCAAGAGCTTATGCAAAAGGAATATTAATGTTCAATTTTTTAAATACATCAAGAAATTTATCAAATTGCTTATCTAATTCATGCTCCTTTGCTCTTTGAGGGTATGGGATCTTTGGTTGATATCTTAAGAAGACCTCCTTATCTGAGTTCGAGTTCTCCTCCTTGGATTTGTCGAGTTCTCTTGGTTCAGCTCTAGGCGAGGTCTCCTTTTGTACTTCCCTTAATAAAATCTCTTGAGGTTTTAATTTGGAGATCTCCTCCTACTTTATCTTCAAGATCTCCTTAGGTTCATCTTTAAAGATCTCCTCTTCTTGTTCAATAGCCTTTCCTGCATTTCCACTAACATTAATAACCAACGGGTTAGCTGAATCAATGATTTTATAATTTCTGAGAGATAGCTTTGCATTCCTTCTTGATGTTTGATTCTGGAAGATCTTCCTTTGTAGTTTCAATATGAGAAAGCCATGTTTATAAGCTCTTCATCATCTCTTTAATCTTATCAATTTCTGACTTTTTGGAGTGTTGTAAAGTTTTATCTTATTGTGGTCCTTAGTGTTGTTGAGGTTATTAGAAATGGCTTTGTTGTTGACGTTGAGGTTGCTATTGAGGAGATCTCAAGATGGGATCTGGAAGAGTTCTCCTTTCTGGATTATGATGGTTGGAGAAAGGGCCTTTATTAGTAAGATCTCCCTGGGATGATCATAACACTTAAAATAAGAGCTTGGGATTGCAGGCACATTCTTTGTGGATATTTGCTCAAGTAGCATATCAAACTTGTTAGAGAGATCCTTGATAGCTTGTGAGTCAAAGGTCTTTGGTGATTCTTCTTGAGTAGAATTCCATTTTGATCTGGTATTGACAAGCCTTTCAATGATCCTGAAGATCTCCTCTGGTTTATAGTCCTCTACATCACCATTGGCAACGGATTCAATTTGCATTTTATAAGAGTTTGACAGCCCACCATAAAAATCTTGGACTTGCAACCATGTTGGAATACCATGATTACGCAATTTTCTCAATAACTCCTTAAATCTGTCCCAAGCTTCAGAGAGATCTTCTCCTGGGGATTGGATAAATTTGGTGATCTCGTTCCTTAACTTGAGAGCGTGCTTAGACGAAAAGTACTTTTTCAGAAAAGTCCTTGCCATATCACTCCATGTTCTTATAGAACCTGGTTATATAAGGTCTTTAACCAAAATTTTGCTTTGTCCCTCAATGAAAATGGGAAGAGCTTTAGCCTTAAAATATCATCTGAAGTTCCTTTTGTTTTGAATGTGTTGCACAAATTGACAAAATCTTAAATGTGAGTGTTGGGGTTCTCTTTAGGAAGTCCTCTATATTGAATGGCATCCTAAAACATATAAGTCATGGAGGGCTTCACCTTAAACATATCATCCCTTTCTTGAGGTATCACAATACATGATGAGTGTCCCTCTAAGTAAGGTTCCATATAAGTCTGAAGAGTTCTTCTCAGAGCATGAGGATTAACCTCATGCTCTTCCTCTCCTATATTCATAAAGCTCTCTTGGTTCAAATTTCATTGGAGATCTCTTCCAATCAGATTAGGTCGTCTTTGTCTTTCCATTCTGGTGGTAAGATCTTTACAAAGTACCTGTTCTTGAGGAACTCCATAAACACATATTAAGGGTCAAAACCACCTATCTATAGTTAAATTCTAAAAGGTATCTAACATTGCTCCTCGGCAACGGCGCTAAAAACTCATTGTGCCAAAATGTGATACCGATCAAGTGCACTAAGGTCTAGTGTTGGGAAATAATGATCCGGAAGAATTAAATTCAAATGCTATCCGGATCAAATTTGAAGAAAATAAAAACTTGTAAGAACATGTAATCTCATAAATCCAAATGGAAGCAACCAGTCCAAATCAAGTTATTAGGACATTTATTGAAGACTACAAGTACCTAAGCACATAATATGAGCATTCAGTTAAAGTTTAGAAAGGAAATAAACTTTGAACAGCTCAAAATCAGCATTCGGAAGAACTGATTGAATTAGCATCCGGAAGAAGATAGATCTAGAGATACCAAGTCTGAAGACATCCAGAAGACTTAAATATATAAAGACAAGGGAATAATTTAAAAATTACATTCCCTCCATTCTTTTGGTCTCCAAGTCAAAGATCCTTTCCTCACAAGCAAGATAAAAATGATAGCTTGCACTTTTTAAAAAAAGGACAAAGGACTGACACAGGAAAGAGAAAAGGAAACAACCTTTTATACCCAGACCAATAAGAAAGACGTGTGGCACACACACTTCGGACTACTGGCGTAAAAGTTAGTGAAACACTAAAATACAAGGAAAATGATCACTGTTAACTTTTCGGCCCTAATCCTAAGGATTTAAATTGGTCAAAATCTGAGTCTAACCGATTGATCAACGGCTTCGAAGCACCACATTTTACCTGATCAACAGTGAAGATTAAATTTCATTTCAATAACCCACAATTGCTACATTTATGATAGAAGCCTATAAAAGGGAAGCTTCACAAGTTGAGAAGGTACTGGTTGTTCCAAGAAAGCATTTAAGAATCCCTCTAAGAATCAAACAATTCTAAATCTGTTTATAAGGATTCCTAAGTGAATTATAAACTTAAGGAACTCCAAAACCAAAATCTTTGAGAAAAGCAAAGTGTAAAAATCTCCTACTTGGGTGAGTATGAGATTGGAATTTAGCTTGAAGTTGGTGCTTTGAGTAGGATCTCTCTGTAGGAATCAGTTTAGATTTGGGGTACAAATCTAAGTGGTATATCATGCTAAAGACAAGAGGACTCAGCTGGGAGTTAGTGCTTCTAGTGGTATATCCTAATCCGAAAGGGGTTACCATCCACAGATAAATTGTAAGCCTTAATTCCTGCTAGTTGGAAAGGAATCCACTAGTGGAAAAGCTCAGTGGAAGGAAACTCCAGGGACTGGAGTAGGCGGGGCCAAACCAGGATAAAACCTTGTGTTTAATTTTCATTCCCTTTACTTATTTGCATTATAATTTATATTTGCATTATTCATATCCATCTAATCCGGAACATAATCAAACACGCTACACTAATACTTTTTAGAGTCTGTTAATTCACAAAAAAAGGGGTTATTCACCCTCCTTTGACCTTATTTAGACCCTCACAGGGACCAACAAGTGGTATTAGAGCAAGTGCTCAAAACTATAGATGTAACAATCTCTAGCTAAAGGTCCAAATTTTGATCCAAGAATCAAAATGAGTTTCCAAAACTTACAATTCCTTCTCGAGGTTATGTCTATTACCCGTCCTCCACTCTTCACCGGTGAATACTACACGTTCTGGAAGAACCGGATGAAGAACTTCATTCAAGCACAAAGCATGCAAGCATGGATGGCCATTAAAATTGGCCTATATGACCTACTCACGAAGTAGAGGGTATAACTACCCGAAAACCCTCAAGTTTATAGGATGAGAATGATTATAAAAAATTGGGTGAAAATGCATATGCTACTAACATGCTTCATTGTGCTCTTAGCGCAGCTGAGTTCAATAGGATATCCGGATGTAAAAATGTACAAGAAATATGGCAGAAGCTGGAAGTGATCTATGAAGGAACAAACAAGGTCAAAGAAGCCAAGATCAATATACAACAACAGAAGCTAGAATCCTTCAAGATGGAGCCCAAAGAATCCATCAGCAGCATGAATACTAGATATACGAATCTGGTAAATAAATTGAAGAGGCTGGGGAAGGAGATCTTAGAAGTAGATATGGTCAAGAAAATACTCTGGAGTCTGACCAAGGAATGGAACAACAAGAAGACTGCCATTGAGCAAGCTTATGACTTAAACTTCTATAGTTATGATGAACTCATTGGTAATCTCTTAACTTAAGAGTTATCCTTGGAAAGATATAGCCAACATGAGAAAAAATTGAAGGGAAGAAAGAAGGCTATTGCACTCAAGGCAGATTCAGCTGAATCAGCCTCCTCCGGATCAGACAAGCTACCAAAGGAATCTATCTAAAGCAAAAAAGATATGGCTATGCTGGCTAGATATTTTGATAGATTCCTAAAGAAGAAAGATAGGAGGAAATCCAGAAGATAAGAAATAAAAGGTCAAAGGAAGGTACCTCTAGAAGAGACGGGACAAGAAAAGCTCCGAAAGAAAAGAAGAATCCAGAGAAAGAAGGTGCATGTTTTGAATGTGGAGAAAAAGGCCACTTCAGAACCAAATTCCCCAAGCTTAAAAAGGATGAGAAACACAAGAAGAAAATGGTGGCCACTTAGAGCAATAGTGAAGAAAGAAGTTGCTCATCTTCAACAGAAGAAGAAGAAACTGTCAACTGTGCATTTATGGCACTGACTGATCTAGAAGCAAAACAATCTAGAAGAAATCCATCTAAGCAAGATATTGTGCAAATTGAAGAATCAAAATTGGAAAAATCCAGTCCAATTTTATTTCTAACTTTGAACTTGCTAGACCTTTAGGGATTGTGATAAAAAAAATATGAGGAAGAACACAAAAGCTATCAAATCCCTATAAAGACAAGTAATGGAGCTTGCTGAAGATAGTGAAGCATTGGCACAAGATATCAGTTTGATGAAAGCCACTAAACACATCAATATGGTTGAAGAAAACTTTCTAAGAAATCAAGTCCAGATTTTAAGTGCTAACTTGATGGGGTTAGATAGGGAGCTAACTCTGATGAAGGAAGCATCCAGAAGAAAACCAGGTCCATCTTAACCAAGAAAGATCCAGGACCATCAAATAAAAAGGAGAGGAAACCTTAGAGGCAGCCTCAAGCACAAAGATTCTCAGCTGCTCAAAAGGGAAAAGCTAAGGTTGTATCAAATGAGCAACCTGCCAAGAAAAGAAAGAATTACAAAGCAGAAGTTGCTCCTCCAACTAGCTTCTGGATACACTCCAGATAGACAAGTGTACAAGAAGTTGGATATGTTGGAAACTATGGAAAAGAAGATCTCAAGAAGATCAAGAAGAAGCATGAGCAAAGCAAACCCATCTCAGGGTGCAGATTTTATGGGAAAAACAACTATATTACTAAATTATGTAGATTAAAAAATGGTTATTATGATTTTTATCCGTAGCCTGAAATGGTTAATAACTTGAGAGGACCCAAATCTGATTGAGTACCCAAACCCACTTGATCTATTTTATAGGAATGCCTTAGATCTACTATAGATCAACATACATGGTACATTGATAGTGGATGCCCAAGGCACATTACTGGTGATGAGAAAGCCTTCATCACTTTAATCCGGAAGAAAGGTGGAAAAGTAAGCTTTGGAGACAATAAAAAAGGATAGATCATTAGCCATGGAACCATTGGATCTGAAATAAAGATGAAAGATGTCTTTGTGGTTGATGGACTGAAGGTCAACCCACTTAGTGTAGCCCAACTGTGTGATAAAGGAACCTTTGACTCCAGAGGATGCTCAATCTATGATAGTAAGTCGAATCAACTAATTCTTTATGCACGTAGAGTTAATAATGTTTATTGTGTTAACATTAAAAATGAGAAAAAGAATAAATGCTTGGTGTCTAAAGAAGAAGAATCATGGCTATGGCACTGAAGGTTAGGACATGTAAGCATGAACCTTCTGTACAAATTTGCCAAAAAGGAATTGGTTGTGGGTTTGCCTAAGATAGCTTTTGATAAGGATCACATTTGCACTGCATGTCAATTAGGTAAATAGCATAAGAAAAGCTTCCCTTCCATCTCATACGTACCTTCCAACAGAGTTCTTGAACTTTTACGTAATGATCTCTTTAGTCCAATTAAACCATTGAGTCTAGGTAGGAGAGAATATACCATGGTCATTATGGATGACTATTCTCTCTATACCTGGGTTGCTATGCTAGCTAGCAAAGTTAAAGCCTTTGATAATTTCTTAAAAATATTCATCCAGATAGAAGTAGAACAGGGCATAAGCATTGCACACATCTGGAGTGATAATGGTTGTGAGTTAAAAAGTAAGCACTTTTCTGAATTTTGTGACTCCAAGGGCATTGAGCATAACTTCTCTGCTCCTCATAACCCTCAAGTTGAGATGGCCTAGACAATGCTAAGTGAAAACAATCTACCTAGATATTTTTGGGGTGAGGCCATAAACACAACATGCTACATCATAAATAGAGCTCTCATTGGAAAGACCTTAGAAAAGACCCCATATGAAATCTGGAAGGGAAGGAAACCCAAAATTGGGTACTTCAAAGCCTTTGGCTGTAAATTCTACATCCTAAATGATAGAGAGCAATTAGGAAAATTTGATCCTAAGTCTGATGAAGTAATTTTCCTTGGCTACTCAACATATAGCAAAGCTTACAGAGTTTATAACAAACGAAACCAAACTGTAGTAGAGTCAATACATGTGGATTTTGATGAGACTAACCATGTAGGAAGAAGAAGTTCAAATCCAGAAGATTTGACTCCTGAAGCTAAAAACACTGGAGAAAAAGAACAAGTGCAGATTCCATATTCCTTCCAGATCAAGAAATATAAGGAAGAAGATAAAGGAATTAATTTTAACTCAAAAGTTCCATAAAGTTATCTTAATCACCATGAGATAAACTTCATGGATAATTAAGAAGAAGTTAAAGCAATTGAAGAACAATCTCTAGTACAGTGTACAGATCTTCAAAGAGAAATCCAGACTCACAGAAATCAGCATGTAGAAGCCATTTTGGATGATGTCCAAAATCCAGTAAGAATAAGAGGAAAACTCAATCGGATGATGAGCCATGTTACTTTTGTCTCTCTCATTGTGGTAAAGAAATTTCAAGATGCAGAAGGAGATGAAAGCTAGATGATGGCCATGCAAGAAGAACTAGATCAATTCACCAGGAATGATGTGTGGGAACTAGTAGCACCACCAATAGGAAAGTCAATCATTGGCACCAAGTGGGTGTTCCAGAATAGGCTAGATGAATCTGGAGTGGTAGTAAGTAACAAGGCAAGATTAGTTGCCTAAGGCTACAATCAGTAGGAAGGAATTAACTTGGAAGAAACCTTTGCTCTTGTATCAAGATTAGAGGTAATCCAGATTCTATGTTCTTTTGAATCATTTATGAGATTCACATTATTCCAAATGGATGTCAAAAGTGCATTCCTAAATGGAGTCATTCAAGAAGAAGTCTATGTCAAACAGCTACCAGGATTTGAAGGCTCAAAGCATCTAGATCATGTATACAAACTGAAGAAGGCCCTCTATGGATTAAAGCAAGCACTAAGAGCTTGGTATGAGAGACTCATTACATTTCTCATATGCAAGGGGTATATTCGGGACAAGGCAGATACAACTCTTTTCATCAAGAAGAAGAAGGATGATATCATTCTTGTCCAAATTTATGTTGATGACATCATCTTTGGAGCAACAAATGAAAAGATGTGCGAAGAATTTAGCACTCAAATGCAGAAAGAGTTTGAGATGTCTATGATGGGAGAACTTAATTTCTTCCTTGGGTTGCAAATCAAGTAAAGCCCGGATGAAATTTTCATCAACCAGTCCAAGTATACCAAGGAGATTCTAAAGAAGTATGAAATGGACAAAAGAAAGCCAATGTCGACTCCCATGGGATCAGATATAGTCCTATCAAAGGATTATGAAGGAGAAGAAGTAGATCAGAAGCTCTACAAAGGAATGATTGGATCACAATTATACTTGGCAGCTAGCAGACCTGACATACATTACACAGTATGCTACTGTACAAGATATCAATCCAATCGTAAGGATTCACATCTCAAAGTAGTAAAGAGAATCCTTAGATATCTCCTAGGAACCACTGAAGTTAGATTATGGTATCCTAGTAATGGTAATTTCACACTTCAAGGTTTCACTGATGCAGATTATGGTAGAGACACTCTTGAGAGGAAGAGTACATCCAAAGGTTGTCAATTTCTTAGAGATTGCTTAGTGTAATGGTATAGCAAGAAGCAAACTTCTGTTGCCTTATCAACGACAGAAATAAAATATATGGCAGAAGGAAGTTGTGTAGCTCAACTCTTATGGATCAAGCAATAATAGGAAGATTATAGAGTTCAATCCGAATGTGTTGAAGTGATGTGTGATAACAAAAGTGCCATTGATGTGTCAAAAAATCCAGTGCTCCATAGCAGGATGAGGCATGCAAACATCAAGCATCATTTCATCCGGGATCATGTGGTAAAGAAGGATGTTGGATTGGTATACATTCTAACCAATGAGCAAAGAGTAGATATCTTTACCAAGCCATTAAGTAAAGATCAATTCAACAAGATAAGGGAGTCAATTGGAATGTCCAATCCAATTTAAAGGCAAATCCAAAAGCAAATCATGGATCAGTTTGGACTTTTTAAAGTCAAAGAGTCAAGAAGAAAAGGAGAAGTAATTTTGACTCTGGATCCGTAACAAAGACTGCTAGCTGAGCCAATAGAAAGGATAAATGGCAGAAAAAGCGCTAAAAAGTAAATGTACACGTTCTTAATTTCAAACATCTATTGGGTGTTATATGAGCGGTAAAACCACATTATTATTTTAAGAATAAACCGTTCCTATTATCTAGTTTTAACGACATTTACCCCTCTCATAAATTCCATCTACCATGTCATCAATCCAGTTATATTTAACTGCATCTAGATTACCATTATACCTTCACTTTGAAAATCCTATATAAACCCCCTTAAATTTCCCCTTCTTCTTCACACGACTAACTTACTACTATTACTCTGCAAATTTCTATTCCCAAATCCTAATTTTTCAAACATTCTCAAATGGCAGCCATAATGAAAAACAACCAAATCCAAACCCTTCCTCCACAAAACATCTTTGTAGATTCTGATCTCAAAGATAAATATTTCATACCCATAAACCTCAAAACCAATGACTCAGTAGTTCCCACTGACTACTTGGGAGATAATTTCCTCTTTCAAATCGACCCATTCTCTAAACTCATCGAGGATCAACACTTACGGGATTTCTTGAAGATCAATTGCCCAACCTATCCGGAATTGGTGCACGAGTTCTACACCAATTTGAGAGCTCACTCCTACTATGATGCTCTCAGAACCAAAGTTTAGGGGAAGGAGATAATAATTACACTGGATTTCTTTGAGAAGCATCTGAATATGAAGAATGATGGAGTTCAGATGAGAACTGATAGAGATGAATTGAAGTAAAATTTCATCCTCAAATGTGGCTCCCTGCCAGGTACTTTGGAGACTAGTTTCCACCTACTTGCCACAAGCTCCAAGGATCTTACAACATGTTCTTGCCAAATTAGTCCTCATCCAGAAGGGATCCTTAACCACAGTGTCTTTCTCCCAACACTGTGTATTATAGCACTGGGTAGAGGGTAGAGAGGTGAACATGCCATTGTTGATCATCCACTTCCTTAGATAACGTAGGAACTCCTACGGTGCCCTGATCACCAGAATCCTATTGGCAAATAAAGTAAATTTCTCTGGATTTGAGTCAGTCAAGGGTAAGGAGATTCTGGAGAAAAATTTCAAGAAGCTAAGCTATGGAGAAACTTGGAATGAGGCAAAGGCCATTAAACAGAGGGATGAGAAAAAGAGAAGGGCTAGGAAGGCAGCGGATCAGGTTGAAGAAGACCATGTTCCTTAGAAGGCTAGAACTACCAAACCCAAAGCACAACAGTATCTTACTTTGGTTCTAGTGGATGAGGTTTGAGGGTACTCAAACCCTCACTCAACTCATGAACAAAAGTCCTGAGAAACCAAAGACCAGAGGGAGGCTAATTAAGGTAGCTGCTAAGAAAGGGAGGAAGGTGGAAACTCCATAAGTTATGGTTGAGGATCAGACTCCGGCAGTAGCTGAGGCAATTATGGCCGAAAGAAGGAAAGGAGGCAAGACTCTAGATGAGATCTTAGCTAATGAAGAAGATGAGGAAACTGGGGATCTCCTGAACTAAAGAGGAGACAACTCATAAAGAAGGGTTTTATGGTATACAAGGCTGTGGCAGCCTAGAAGAGCAAAGCAAAGAAGCCAACCGAAAGTGTGATTAATGAGGAGGCTGGGAACAAGGCTAAAGAAGAAGAGTTGGCAAGGGCAAAAAGAAGTAAGGGCAAACATGTGCTTGGATCAACTGAGGATGTAACTCCGGATGATCCTCAGTATGACTTCATAAAGGAAGCAATAAAAGATAATGACCGAATAAATAAGCTCACAACGGAAGGACCTGTAGGCTCTTCCGGTGCCCAGGCTATTCTAATTGCTCCAACAGACTTGGAAATTCTTGTCCAGAATTCGAAAGTAAACCTATTTATCTTCAAGCCCAAAACTAGACCACTTCAAGAAATTCTGCTTAATCTAAAAGTTGAGATCATCAACATAGAAAGACCTAAAAAGGCATGTGAAGAAGGTGTTGAGGACATTACCAACACACCTGGGGAAGTGGTTTAAAGTCATGAAAAGGCAAAATCATAACAAAATAGAATCGGACGACCAAGTGGACTTTGGAACAGTTTTCACAAATGAAGAAAAAGAGATTGATGAAGATTCTATAGGATTTGATATGAAAAAATATAGAAATAAAAAGAAAAACAAAAGTCGTACGAAAGAAGGGGAGGCTGAGGAAATTGCCAGTCTTCTGCGGGCTATGGAAGAAGGGAGAAAAGAAGCAGAAGAATTAGACCAGCAAGCCCATGAGGTAATCCCTGACTCAATTTCCTTTGGTGTCAATGCTGATACTGCTGATATTATTGAAACAATAGATAAAAGTCAGGATAACTTAGATACACACACCCAAAGTGTACCTAAGGAACCAGAGTCTAACCCGACAAATTTAACTGGAGGAGGGACTAGGTCTAGAATCAATGAGAACTCTCCTAAAGCGGCCTTAAAGGGTAAGGCCATTCCAAGGGAACGATTAGAGGAAAGGGATGTAGAAGAAGTAGATAATAAAGAAGCTGAGGATAAGGAGGAATCCTCTAGCCCTAAATAATCCAGGAATAGTTCAAGTACTGGAGAAACCTCATCCTCTTCTTTTCAAAATCTACAAAAACCTAGAACTGTCAACCCCTAGCCAACCAGGGATGAAAAACTAAGAGCGGCTCTTAGACTGATAGAAGAAGCTACTATTGGGGGCCACATGGAAGACAATATCTCCAAAGCTCTCCAGGAAGTGGTCTCAACTCTTAAATCGGTTGAGAAATTAATCACTGATCAATCACTATCTCTAAATTTGCAGTCTAATATTAGGGTAATAAAAGGCAGTGTTCAGAGAATGAAAAGAAAGTAAAAGATTTTCCAACTATAAAACTGGTGGTAGAAATCTCTCTAGCCAAGATCACTCCGGTATTGGAGCAGATGAAGTTAAATATTGTAGGAGCAAGTCGCTCTATAAATCAGGCTAACACAGGAGCCAATAACAATTGTGTTACCCTAATGGATAAAATCATCTCCTCTTCCTCTAAATTGACAAAAGAAATCAAGGAGTATCTAGATTCCAAGTTTGAAAACTTGTCAAAATTCATGGCTGAGAAGGACATAAATTCCAACATCACAAGCCTCAATGAAAAGCAACATGATACATTGGACAAACTAACCAAGTTTATTGATAAAGGGATGCCCAAACTCCTTTCCAAACACTTGGAAAATATTGGAACTGAGTTTACTAGACAACTGAATGGACAGAACATAGTCATCAATAATCTAAAGGATGCATTTCAAAAAGATCTCACAACTATCAATACAAGCATTCATAACTGCTGCCGAGATATGGGCATTGAATTTAAGAAAGTGCAATCCAGCTTGTCCAACTTGTCCATCTTCGAATCTTCATCCTCACCCTCAATTTTGGAAAGCCTACTACTCCCAGTACTTCAAGATCTTGTCCAACACATTGGGGACACAGGCTTCTTCGGACACAAAGGTATAGCTACCCTCTTAAAGGCACTCTTCCCTTACTTTGATGAAAAGGATCGCGAACACGTTCTAACCATGCATCCTTACCTCGCGAAGTCATATACCTAACTCTGAAAAGCCTTTCGCCCTGTGCATCTAACTCTGACATAGTTGACACCATCATAGAATGAAGAAAAGAAGGAAATTTAGATTATTCCATATATTCCAAGGCTTGGTAGGAGAGCTAGGATGGTAAAACCTATATGGTAATAGACCCCCAAGCTGATGCAAACAAAAAGGGGAAGAATAAAGCTGAAAAGGGGGAGAAGAACACAGCAAAGAGGAAACAAGGTGAATCATCAAGCAAAGGCAGCAAATCAAGAGATCAACCCTTAGATTAGCTATTTGGCTCAAATGTAAAAATCTGTAATAGCTAGTTCTATCTTTTTCACTTATATATTTCTATAATTGTAATTCCGGAACTTCATGAGGTTAACTATTGTTAACAACAGGAGTATATATAGTGAAAAAATTATAATCAAAATTGCTTCTAAGTATAATTGTTAGCACAGGTCCGTTTCGGCCCGATGAGGAATAATGCCTATTTCATTCAGCGATCAGACAAATGAGTCGAAAAGGACTGAATTGCCATCTAAAATCCAAAATTCAAAAATCCACATTCCAAGGAAACTCTAATTTAGCATTTCCTACTGAAAAAAAAGTCAAAGTTTGGTCAAATATAGGTAATTAGCCCGCTAGCTATTTACTGATCCACAGTAAAAAAATCAAATCTTACCGAGATTTCGCCAGGATTTACGAGATCTGAAATCAAATCTTGTCAGAGTGGTAACTAGCCCGCCAGCTAATTACCTATGTAATTAGCCCGCCGGCTAATTACCAACCCATTATAAATATGGGGTTCCTCCCCTCATTTCAACAGAGATGAAAACATTTAAAAATTTCTAAAATTACCTTCGTGTCCTTTTTCAGTTCCGCGAATCCCAAAAGCCCCGAAACTCTATCATAATAATCCCAGATCCGAGTTCTATCACTAACATTCGGTATAAACTCACTTTAAGGCCTTTTGGATCAAGATCCTACAGTGATCTTTGGTCTAAAAATGGCCTAAAATTCACATTTTCTAGAGAAATAATCTAAGATTATAGCCATAACTCGGGTTCAATCTATTTTCCAACCAAACCATATTTTTCTCTTTTACAACTTTGGTCCTGCACCGGCTCTCAAGTCATCTTGGACAGATGAAAAGGTAAACTGAGGGTAATTGGCTCTAAGCCTAACTTTTAAATTCATTAAAACACATTTTTATTACTTTATTACTAAATATTGCATTCCATTTCTCTGGTTAAGTGAGCCACTGATGCCACTTAAACTATAATATGTGTAAATAAGCTCGCAGGTACGGACACACATCCAGAATTTGAGGAAACTCTATCCGTGTTTTCTGGACTAGACCCGAGTGCTGCCGTTACTCTGCCAAAAATTCGATAGAAAATGTCTATTTGTTAAGCCGTTATAATGCCCGTTTTATTTCTTGAATTTAATTCTTAAATAAAGCCGTTGTAATACAGAAATCACCACAAAATTCCAAGATTCCAAAATTAATCCAAAATAATTTGAACAATATGAATAACTATTATGTCCGAACTCAGAATCTCATTTTCTTTTCGGTATAAAAATCCCACTTTGGATCAGTAGACTACGATTCCCGGTGGAGCTGAACTGGGTGGCGACTCTATTTTATTTTTAAATAAAGTAAAAATATTTTATCTTAAAAATATCTTTCCTCAATAAAATGTGTAAACGTGTTTCTCAACATAATCACATTTTTTGGTTATAAAAAGCTATATTTTTCACATTCAATAAGTTTACGTGGAAAATAATAAAATAACATTTCTTTAATGAAACCAAACATTTTATTAAAAGAACAAAATCGCGGTTTCCTCAAACTGCACTGGACCGAACAGAATGCGCCCCGAGCGCCGCACCCCGCGTGCATCCTGCCTAAATGTCCGCCTGCTCATAGTGGCGACTCTGCTAGGGAGTAAATTATTTTTATAAAAACTCAATTTTTTATAAAAATTCTTTTTCTGACATAATAATTAAAATATTGTGCAAATTAAATTTTGAAATTACGGAATTTTTGATAATTTCTGCATTACGCAAATTTTAGGACGGCATAGCATCTGCATTCTTTACCCCAAACCAATTTAGGTGTCTTTTGGTGAAGTATCTTCAAGTTCGCTTAGGGCTTGAGGGGTATGGATCCGATCACACCCCTTGCGTAACGTATGAGGACCTTGTTCGCTTAAGGGCAAGACTACCTACGTATATTATATGTGGAAAAGCTTCCTTTGGTTCGCTTAGGGCCACTGGGACTCGGTACATAAAGGCTCAGGGTACCCCAAATTACACCCAATCTTGAGACTCAAACCTATATATAGATGAGCCGTAGACACTTCCTCATAGGTTAACCCAAAAAAAAACCTTGACTGCACCTGAGCAGACTTCGCTAAGTCCCCTGTTGACTTTAAAGTGAAGTAACGCAATGGAGATAAAAGGGCGGTAGGCGCGATCTAACCGTTTGCTATGTGTGCAGGTTTATTAAATATAAATAAACTGAAAATGGACATCATAAACATCATGATTATGTGAAAACTAACCACATCTTTGTGCAGCCATGACATTAACGTGTGCCATGCTATTTCAATAACCGAGACCAGAGATTCTACCTAGGCTCAGCCTTTGAGCCAAAATTAACTGAGACCAAAGAGTCCACCTAGGCTCCGCCCTTGAGCCAAAATTAATCGAGACCAGTGAGTCCACCTAGGTTCAGCCGGTGAGCTGAAATTAACTAAGACCAATGACTCCACCAAGGCTCAGCCCGCGAGCCAAAATAACCAAGACCAGTGAGTCCACATAGGTTCAGCCTGCGAGCCGAAAGACATAAACCCTTTGAGTGACCCCCGCATCAGCTCACCCCTTGGACCAATGAGTCAAACCCTTCGAGTGACCCTAGTGTCAACTTACCCCTTGGACCAATGAGTCAAACCCTTTGAGAGACCCTAGTTTCACCTCACCCCTTGGACCAATTAGTTAAACCCTTCGAGTAACCCTAGTGTTAGCTTACCCCTTTGACCAATGAGTCAAAACCTTTTGAGTGAACCCTGCGTCAGCTCAACCCTTGGACCAATGAGTCAAAACCTTTTGAGTGACCCCCGCGCCAGCTCAACCCTTAGACCAATGAGTCAAAACCCTTTGAGTGACGCCCGAGTCATCTCAACCCTTGGTCCAATGAGTTAAAACCTTTTGAGTGACCCCCGCGTCAGCTCAACCCTTGGACCAATGAGTTAAAACCCTTTTGAGTGACCCTAGTGTCAACTCAATCCTTGGACCAATGAGTTAAAATCCCTTGAATGACCTTAGTGTCATCTCACCCTTTAGACCAATGAGTCAACCTACCTTTACCAGCGAGTTAATTTGCCCTTGGGCTTTCGAGTTTGATCCAACTCAAGCCCTTGATCCTTGATCCGTGTGTTTGCAATATTCCATGAATATCGCAAGTTATCAATTACTCCTTGAGCTCTTGGCATAAGCCCAACCCTTTTTTTATTTGATTATACATCTCCATCATTTATCCATGCATTTAATCACTTATACATTCATTCATCCACCCGCGAACGAGGGGAGAAAGGCCCAGTGCCATGCCTGATGAACTTACTAACACTTGATCTCTTGCCCTTTCAAGTTAGAAGTGAGAGAGAAGTAGGTTGAGCCGTATTATGGGCATTCCAAAAGTCACACCCCCACCACTAGTCGAATCTTTAGCTGGATTTTTCTCTGATCCAAAACCCGAAGCTATAATGGCAGACGATGATGTAGTTGGTCATCCCTTAGGAGGATTCTTGACGCCCCAGAATTTCATGACATTTGGGAAAGGCTGAGCGCTGCTAATGCTCAAAAAATTCAAGAACAAGAAATTGAAATAGTCACACTCAAGGTAAAGATGGCAGACATAGAGAAACTATCTCCAGCAAAGAACAAATCTGTTGCCCCCTCTATAGAGCACTACATTGATATTGATCGATTCCTACCTAAGGAGTCAGAAGCCCTTTAGGCTAACTTTGTGATGCCCTATATGGCTCCATATGCTAGCACCGGACATCCCCACGTGCATATGGAGAGTTACCTTTGAATGATGACTAGCATGAACATCCCTAAGGTTCATATAGTCAATCTATTTTAAGCAACTCTTCGTGGACCCGCCTCTGAGTGATACATAAGAATGCCAACCGATATAAAAGCTAATTGGAAGAAGCTGTGCTCGGCATTTCTTGAAAACTATTCCTTCAATCTAAAGGTTAAGACTACTCTCCAAGATCTCAAAAGAATTAAGCAATGGCCAAATGAGTCTTTCGAAGAGTTTTATCTAAGGTGGATGGCTGTTTGTGTGCTTGTAATCGGGGCACCTAACTAAGACACCCTAATAGTAAAGCTTATCGAAGGCTCTAGCCCGAAATATGGAGATGAAATGAAGATGAAGAGATTCAACACCTTCAATGACATGGTAGATTATGCCAAGAGGCTTGAAAAATATAAAGAAAAGGATCGAGCGAAGAAGCAAGAATAGCAAGCTCACACTAAACCTCGATATTGGGAGAAGGGCGGTTCTTCCGAATAAAGCACCTCTAAATCCTTAAAAGCTGCTCCCAAAGTGGCAGCAGTTACCCAAGTACAGACCCACCAGTCCATTTCTCAATGGGTGGAATCACTATCCCAGATATTCACCAAGCTAAGGAAGTCCAACCAACTCCAGAGTATTAAGCCGTTCACTCCACTTATAAGGGTAGACCGAGACAATTTCTGCGCTAATCATATGACCAAGGGGCACCGTACTAATGAATGTGCTTGGATATTAAAAGATCTATAATAGATGATAGCTGGTGGGAGAATGAAAGAGCTTAAGAAGAAGCCAAGCACTCAGACTAATCCGCTACCAAACTTCCAAGCTGCGGTGATCGCCATTGGGATTCATGTAAAGGCTGACAAATATGGTATCGATGTAATAGATAATTTCTAGCATGAGCCAGGATGGGTGGATAATATAATCTTTGACAACATGGATATCGTCTATATGGTCAACCAATATGTCCTGAGGATGAGGAGTGAAGGGCTTGGCCAATATCCTGTACCGCCACATCTTATATATCGCGGAGATTCAGATTTGAATGACCATATAGAGGAATTTCTTTGGTTTATGCGCGAATAAGGAATAGCCATAATGGGTTTTGCACTACAGTTTCCCTGGTTCTTAGTGTTGGGAACTGACAGTCAAATTGAACATGCATAAGAGGCATGACGGAAATTCAAAATTTTGTCCCTATCCCAGGAACTCCTATTAGTTGCATATAAATTAAATAAAGCCTTAACTAAATAATTCTCTACCTAGGTTAGCACGCTAAAGGACTAGGCATACCATAATTCCAAATTATATCCTAGCATATTTATTTTATACTAAGCATGTTATAACTCTAAGTTATAACCTAAGCATAAAATAAATTAAGCATGCAAAAATAACCTAAGCATAATTATTAAGTCTAAAAACACTTAAAGAAAAAGACTTAATAATTAAAAGAGAAAGAAAAAAAACTTACCAGTTGAAGCGTGCTTTTGCAGGACCTTCTTGCACAAGCCTCCAGTCGTAGGATAGCCTCTATCAGTATCCACACGAACCCCACCAACCAAAACCTCCCCAGGAGGAAGAACTAAGAAGCCTCGACTAGTTGCTAGACCATTCTAGAAGCCTCACCCAAAATATAAACTAGCGGTGCCCGAATAAATTCAGGCTCCACAAAAATAACTTGCTCAAGTACCCGAGAGATTAATTATCTCGCTTAGGATTTATGCTTTGAGCTTGGTACAATTTAAAAGGAAAGGAGAAAGCCTATATATAGGCTTGGGGGAGCATTTTGCTCCCCCTTATAAGCAATGTGGGATGGGAGTAATTACTCCCATCCCATATGCACAGCGTGTTACACGCTGTGCATAGGCAAGGCAAAGCCCTTTTGGGCTTTGCCTTGCTTTTGGGCTGCGCATGTGCAGCCCATTTTTATGGGCTGCCGCGAGCAATGCCCAGCATTGCTTGCACACCTTTCGGTGTACTCCCGCGCACTCGAGTCTGTATAAAATATTTTTATACTCTCGGTCCAATTAAACTCGCCAATGCAAAATTCTCCTTTTTAATCCTTTTTCAATTATTTATTTTCTGACCCTAATAAATTAGTCATCATTCAAAATAAATTTCTTGGTCCAACCAAAATTGATCTAATCAATTATAATTTATTTATGACTATGATTAATTAGTTACCGGTCAAAATAAATTCCTTGGTCTATCCAAAATTGATCTAATCAATTTTAACCAATCAAATAATAATCCTATTATTATTTATGTTATATTTTGTAATAGAATAAATCTATTAGTTCTTTACTTAGTCCGATGAAGGTCCAATGTGTGTGACCTTATAGGATCCCGAAGTATTGAGCTGTTAAGGCTTAACCAACCCTTGTTCTAATGGAACCATTGGCTCGATGTTCTAGACCGTGAATAGAACTTGATTACCTTAAACGACTGTAGTACGCCTCTAGCAAGGGTCTACCATCCCCCATTACTCGGAACGTCATTTATGCTTATGACTTAATCCCGGTTAATGCAATAGTTATCCAGTGCGATAAATTCCTTCCATTCTTTAATATTAGTACCATCTGGTTTATTGGGTTCGGTTAAAGTGTTAACCCACTAATAGCAAGGTTGCTCCAAGCTATCCCAGTTATTTACTTGTTACCGAAGTATATTGCCTTTTACCATAGTGTGTTTGACTTGAAACCATTTCTATCAAACACATACTCTGATCAGAGGTTTATGGCAATCATCACTTCAACAAGTGGCCAGGTACAACTCCTTAATATATCCGGAGCGATGGATTCTTTCCGACTACTCAGTCTACCAACGTGTTGTTATCACTATACCCGTAATCACCCGTAGCACCCTAAATCAATGAGTGCATAGCAATGAACCAAAGTATAGCAATAGTACTACACAAGGCAACTAGCATCTTAAGTATGAGGACATTCGCAAAGCTTATTGCATGAAGATAAACACTAACACATTGATTTTTATACCAAGTGTTTATCTTGCTGCGGTCTCCAATATATCTCCCAGATATATCCATGTGTCAAGCTTAAGGCACCACCTTCAGTATTTAGGAGATTAACTGCTTGGACCCTTTCCAAGAAAGTTGACCACATGCTAGTCTTTCCGTTTCATCAATATCCTTTCTTGATGACACTGTGACTAGGGATAGTTTAGACATAATCATAATTGCACATGAAGTAGGTTCCACCAAATATAGTCCAACTATAATTTCTCTGACTTCATGCTATGATATGTCAAGGACTTTTGTATACATACATCAATGAATATATTTTAACCAGCTATAATATATATGTATAAAAACACATTGATATAAACAAAAGAACAAATGCCTTTATTGATTAAACAAATTATTCGTACTATTACATAATTAAGATATATCGCCCTAATTGCCTTAAGGGCATACATCATATCCAACAAACTCCCACTTGCACTAAGGCCAATTAGCCATATGTTTTAATCCATATGCTTTAACATGCTGGTCATGTTTGACTTGAGTCAATGGCTTTGTCAGACCATCCTCGAGGTTCTGATCAGTGGGTACATATTCTAATCTTATTATCTTAGCATCAACAATCTCCCTGATTATATGATACTTTCTGGATACATGTCTGTTTTTCTGATGAGACCGTGGTTCCTTTGCCTGAGCTATGGCACCATTGTTATCACAATATAAAGTAATTGGAACAATAGCCTCAGGCACCACACCGAGATCACCAATAAATCCCTTTAACCAGACAGCTTCTTTTGCTGCTTCACATGCAGCAATGTATTCAGATTCCGTGGTTGAATCAGCAGTAGTTTCTTGCTTGGAACTCTTCCAGCATACTGCCCCTCCATTTAACACATACACAAAACCTGACTGAGACTTAAAGTCATCCTTGTCAGATTGAAAGCTTGCGTCAGTGTAACCTTTGATAGTGAGATCACCTTCTCCATAAATCAAGAACTCATCCTTAGTCCTTCTCAAGTACTTAAGGATTGCCTTGACGGCCATCCAGTGCTTTTCACCTGGATCTGACTGATATCTGCTCGTAAAGCTCAAAGCTTGAGAGACATCCGGCCTAGTACATATCATAGCATACATAATGGATCCTATCGCGGATGCATAGGGTATATCCTTCATGCGCATTCTCTCTTGAGCTGTATTCGGACACTCAGCTTTAGATAGGTTAATCCCCTTTGTCATTGGGAGATAACCTTTCTTAGAATGCTCAAGGTTGAACCTATTCAACACCTTGTCTATATATGTACTTTGAGAAAGACCTAACAGCCTCTTAGATCTATCCCTGTAGATCTTTATACCTAGTATAAATGCTGCTTCACCAAGGTCTTTCATGGAGAACTTTCTTGACAACCATATTTTAACGTTTTGAAGAAGAGAAATGTCATTTCCTATTAGCAGAATGTCATCAACATACAATACTAGAAAAACGACTGCACTCCCACTAACCTTCTTGTAAACACAAGGCTCATTTGCATTTGGGCAGAAATCCAGTTCCCGGATTGTCTGATCAAACCTTATATTCCAACTCCTTGATGCCTGCTTAAGTCCATAAATGGATCTTTGTAGCTTGCATACCTTCGAGCCATTCTGAGATGTAAAACCCTCAGGTTGTGTCATATACACATCCCGATCTAAATCCCCATTGAGGAATGCTGTTTTTTACATCCATCTGCCAGATCTCATAATCGTAATGAGCAGCAATGGCGAGGAGTATCCTTATGGATTTGAGCATGGCTACCGGTGAGAAGGTTTCATCATAGTCAATACCTTCCCGTTGACTATAACCTTTCGCAACCAACCTTGCTTTATAGGTAATTACATTACCATCCATGTCTGTCTTCTTCTTGAAGACCCATTTGCACCCAATTGGTCTAACCTCTTGCAGTGCATCAACCAAATTCCAAACTTGGTTCTCGTACATAGAATCCATTTCTGATTTCATGGCCTTTTGCCATTTATCAGAATCTGAGCTTTTTATTGCCTCATCATATGTCCTTGGTTCATCATCCTCCATAAGATATAGTTCCTTATCATTAGTGATAATAAACCCATATCTCTTGGGACCCTTATGAACACGACTTGATCTTCGCAATGATTGTGTTTCGACAGTTTGTTCTTGGATCACACTCTCTTGTGTATCTAGAACGGGGTCAATCACTTGATCGTCTGTTTCTTCCTGTTGAACTTCCAGTTCAATATTGCTCCCACTGACCTTTTCAAGTAAGTGTTCCTTTTCTAAAAAGTGAGCATTCCGAGACACAAATACCTTTTATGCTTCGGGTTGGTAAAACAGATATCCAATTGTTTCCTTTGGATATCCAATGAACAGACATTTGTCAGCCTTGGCATTTAGCTTATCTGACGCTATCCTCTTCACCATAGCAGGACAACCCCATACTCTTAAGTGATTTAGAGATGGCTTTTTGTTACACCATCTTTCATAAGGTGTAAAATCAACTGATTTAGAGGGCACTCTGTTTAAGATATAAACCGCGCTCTCAAGTGCATATCCCCAAAAGGATTTACTAAGAACTGCATGGCTCATCATGGACCTGACCATATCTAATAAAGTCCGATTCCTCCTTTCTGACACTCCATTATGTTGGGGTGTATAAGGAGGGGTCCACTGGGAAACTATCCCATTTTCCTTCAGATAATCCTGAAACTCCTGACTTAAGTATTCTCCACCTCGATCCGATCGAAGTGTTTTAATACTTTTCTCAAGCTGTTTCTCTACTTCAGCTCTGAATAG
This sequence comes from Euphorbia pulcherrima, assembly GCA_947683365.1. NCBI lineage: Eukaryota > Viridiplantae > Streptophyta > Magnoliopsida > Malpighiales > Euphorbiaceae > Euphorbia > Euphorbia pulcherrima. Next base: position 17,134,143 of record CANTUS010000001.1, on the reverse strand, counting down.
TTTGAATTTTTCAAAACTTTCAGACTTGTGCTTCATCAAGTACAAATAACCGTATCGTGAGTAATCATCAATAAAGGTTATGAAGTAGGAGTATCCTCCTAGTGCTTGAACACTCATTGGACTACACACATCAGTGTGTATAAGTTCCAATGTACTCGTGGCTCGTTCACCCTTCCCTTTAAAGGGTAACTTTGTCATTTTTCCTTTTAAACAAGGTTCGCAATCACCATAAGACTCTAAGTCTATTGAGCCCAAGTCTCCACACTTATGCAACTTGGTTAAGCGATCTTTGTTTATGTGGCCTAAACGGCAATGCCATAAGTAAAAGGAATTCTCATTATCTAATTTAACTTTCTTCACATTGTTTATATTAAAAACTTCTGTTTTAGTATCAAGAATATAAATGCCACCTTTCAACATTCCATAACCATAAAGAATATTATTCAAACGAATCTGACAATTATTATTCGAAAATAAAATTTCAAATCCCTCTGTTGCTAAACATGCAACAGATACAATATTCTTAGTAACACTTGGAATGTAATAACAATTATTCAAAACTAAACCAAGTCCACTTGGCAAAACAAGACTAAAGCTCCCTACGGCTAATGCAGCAACTCTGGCTCCATTTCCCACACGTAGGTCCATCTCCCCTTTTGCAAGTTTTCTACAGTTCCTTAGTCCCTGCACAGAAGTACAGATATGAGAACCACAACCAGTATCTAATACCCAAGTGGATTCTTGCGAAAAAGTAGCAAAGTTTTCAATTACAAATATACCTGAAGTAGATGCCTCTGTAGGCTTCTTCTTCAAATGCTCAGAAGCAGGAGCTTTGCAATCCCTCTTCCAATGTCCCGGTTTCCCACATTGGAAGCAGACATACTTAGATGCCTTCTTTTCATTCTTCTTCTTACTGATTCTTTTCTTGGCACCCAGTGCCTGCTTCTTTTTCTTAGAAGCCTTGCCTTTTTCAACCAACAGTAGAGGTTTCTGATCTTTCTTGATCTGAGGTTCTACTGTTTTCAGCATGTTAATTAATTCAGGGATAGTTGAATTAATCCTGTTCATGTAATAGTTAGTTACGAAACCTGAGTAACTATCTGTCAAGGACATCAACACAAGGTCAATGCTCAAGTCATGATTCATCTCGAATCCCAATCGATTCAGCTTCTCAAGGTATCCCAAGAGTTTCAGTACATGCTGAGAGGCAGAGGTGCCAGCCTGCATCTTGGTCCCGAAAAGGAGCTTAGAGGTCTCATACCTCTCTGTCCTCTCCCTCTCCGAAAAGAGTTCTTCAAGATGGAGAACTATATCCTCCAAGGGCATGTTCTCATGTTGTTTCTGAAGCTCAGAATTCATGGACCCCCAACATAATACACATGGCAGTCTCATGATCTTTCCTGTGCTTCAACCAGGCATCATGTTCCACATGATCCTCAACATCAGGTTCTACAGGGAAAATTTCACTTAGGACATAGGCAATTCCCTCAGATCTGAGAACTATTCTCACTGCTCGGAACCAATCAGAAAAGTTCGAGCCATTCAATTTGGTGTCAAGTAACATACGGAGATTAAAATTGGAAGCCATTTTCAACCTAAGACATAAGAAAAGAAAAGTGTTTAGATATTAGTTTAAGTACATGTATTTAATATGAGGACTTTTAATTAAATACATTTTCCTACTATTTTCTTCGAAATTTACAATAGCCCATTCTATTGAATTCGTGAATTTCAGCCCAGCTAAATTTCCTAGTACGTAGCATCTATAATTAGTCTATTACAACCCCCAATTTTATGAGTCAAGTAATAATAGTCAGTCATAGTTGGAATTCAATTCCATTTGCATCGCATGCAATTGCTAATTCATTCAAGTTCCCTAACCCCAAGGGACGTGTGCTCTTATATTAGCATCTCCTTGAATATGTCTCAGATCTGGGCCTAGCCCCCAATTTTATGGTGGACTATCCCAGCTCTGTTAAGGCAGACCCTATCTCAAACTTTACAACCAATCAATGTGGACTAGAAGGAACGTTTTGCGTAGCACTTTGATAGCCCAAAAAGACCGTATTATAAATTTGAGTAAGGAAGACTATAACTTGCCTTAATATATTTACTTTGGGATTTTATTGGTGTTAAACGTCTCACCCAATCTAGGATTTTATTAGATGGATAAAATTATAATTACTTGTATTAATTCAGGGAATTTTAGAATTAATTTATAAGGTCTAACCTTAGGTGGGTTCAGCTCTTTATTATAATTATTCCATCAACCTAGATTATATGCAAAATAATTAATGCTTTAATTTGTTATATTTATATTGCATTTCCTTTAAGCTTTTATTCAATAATTTTAATTTTTTACTTTGTTATAGAAACACATATAAGCACCATCTTATATACTAGAAATAAATTAGTTCATATTAATCCCCGATTGGTCAATTCAAATTGCACCGATATATGTTCCCAGGTAGGAGAGGTGCCCTATGAGGAGTAGACACCAAGTCCAATTCTTAGCCAGAACAAATACGGGCACAAACTTGAAGACCAATGGATTCTCTTGAACTAATAAATTTCGTTCTTCCAATTCATGTAAATTGGGAGCATCTATAACCCATGTAATTTAAATAAATTATTGACACTTGTATAATTTGAGTAAGTTGAGCAAGCTTATTCAAAATTATTCATAACTAATTTCTAACCTTGAAATGAAAGACAGAAGTTTATATATATTGTTCCAAACAATTAAATAAACAAATCATTTCATTTAGAAAATAATATTTAGTTTGCTTCTAACTTAATTATGCACTAAATAGGCAGGCTCTGATACCACTGTTGGGAACTGACAGTCAAATTGAACATGCATAAGAGGCATGACGGAAATTCAAAATTTTGTCCCTGTCCCAGGTACTCCTATTAGTTGCATATAAATTAAATAAAGCCTTAACTAAATAATTCTCTACCTAGGTTAGCACGCTAAAGGACTAGGCATACCATAATTCCAAATTATATCCTAGCATATTTATTTTATACTAAGCATGTTATAACTCTAAGTTATAACCTAAGCATAAAATAAATTAAGCATGCAAAAATAACCTAAGCATAATTATTAAGTCTAAAAACACTTAAAGAAAAAGACTTAATAATTAAAAGAGAAAGAAAAAAAACTTACCAGTTGAAGCGTGCTTTTGCAGGACCTTCTTGCACAAGTATCCAGTCGTAGGATAGCCTCTATCAGTATCCACACGAACCCCACCAACCAAAACCTCCCCAGGAGGAAGAACTAAGAAGCCTCGACTAGTTGCTAGACCACTCTTGAAGCCTCACCCAAAATATAAACTAGCGGTGCCCGAATAAATTCAGGCTCCACAAAAATAACTTGCTCAAGTACCCGAGAGATTAATTATCTCGCTTAAGATTTATGCTTTGAGCTTGGTACAATTTAAAAGGAAAGGAGAAAGCCTATATATAGGCTTGGGGGAGCATTTTGCTCCCCCTTATAAGCAATGTGGGATGGGAGTAATTACTCCCATCCCATATGCACAGCGTGTTACACGCTGTGCATAGGCAAGGCAAAGCCCTTTTGGGCTTTGCCTTGCTTTTGGGCTGCGCATGTGCAGCCCATTTTTATGGGCTGCCGCGAGCAATGCCCAGCATTGCTTGCACACCTTTCGGTGTACTCCCGCGCACTCGAGTCTGTATAAAATATTTTTATACTCTCGGTCCAATTAAACTCGCCAATGCAAAATTCTCCTTTTTAATCCTTTTTCAATTATTTATTTTCTGACCCTAATAAATTAGTCATCATTCAAAATAAATTTCTTGGTCCAACCAAAATTGATCTAATCAATTATAATTTATTTATGACTATAATTAATTAGTTACCGGTCAAAATAAATTCCTTGGTCTATCCAAAATTGATCTAATCAATTTTAACCAATCAAATAATAATCCTATTATTATTTATGTTATATTTTGTAATAGAATAAATCTATTAGTTCTTTACTTAGTCCGATGAAGGTCCAATGTGTGTGACCTTATAGGATCCCGAAGTATTGAGCTGTTAAGGCTTAACCAACCCTTGTTCTAATGGAACCATTGGCTCGATGCTCTAGACCGTGAATAGAACTTGATTACCTTAAACGACTGTAGTACGCCTCTAGCAAGGGTCTACCATCCCCCATTACTCGGAACGTCATTTATGCTTATGACTTAATCCCGGTTAATGCAATAGTTATCCAGTGCGATAAATTCCTTCCATTCTTTAATATTAGTACCATCTGGTTTATTGGGTTCGATTAAAGTGTTAACCCACTAATAGCAAGGTTGCTCCATGCTATCCCAGTTATTTACTTGTTACCGAAGTATATTGCCTTTTACCATAGTGTGTTTGACTAGAAACAATTTCTATCAAACACATACTCTGATCAGAGGTTTATGGCAATCATCACTTCAACAAGTGGCCAGGTACAACTCCTTAATATATCCGGAGTGATGGATTCTTTCCGACTACTCAGTCTACCAACGTGTTGTTATCACTATACCCGTAATCACCCGTAGCACCCTAAATCAATGAGTGCATAGCAATGAACCAAAGTATAGCAATAGTACTACACAAGGCAACTAGCATCTTAAGTATGAGGACATTCGCAAAGCTTATTGCATGAAGATAAACACTAACACATTGAAATTTATACCAAGTGTTTATCTTGCTGCGGTCTCCAATATATCTCCCAGATATATCCATGTGTCAAGCTTAAGGCACCACCTTCAGTATTTAGGAGATTAACTGCTTGGACCCTTTCCAAGAAAGTTGACCACATGCTAGTCTTTCAGTTTCATCAATATCCTTTCTTGATGACACTGTGACTAGGGATAGTTTAGACATAATCATAATTGCACATGAAGTAGGTTCCACCAAATATAGTCCAACTATAATTTCTCTGACTTCATGCTATGATATGTCAAGGACTTTTGTATACATACATCAATGAATATATTTTAACCAGCTATAATATATATGTATAAAAACACATTGATATAAAGAAAAGAACAAATGCCTTTATTGATTAAACAAATTATTCGTACTATTACATAATTAAGATATATCGCCCTAATTGCCTTAAGGGCATACATCATATCCAACACTTAGAAGGCCCAGCCATGGACTGGTATGATGCAATGCCATTAGAAGGATGTTAGAACCTGTATTTTATGGAGAGATCTTTCCTCCACTGCTTTAGGGTATATCAACTATACCCAGATGAGCTTCACTAGTGGCTGTCACCATAGGTAGACCAATATAATACTGGCTGGTTAGATAGCCCTCCTCCATAACCTCTCATGTACACTCACTTAGATCACATGAGTCCCAATTATACTGGAACAAATCTGTTCAAATTTGAGAGCTCTGCTTGGACAGCATATCTGGAAATCCAAGAACTGGATGATCCTGAATAAGCATGGAGTAACCACGTAGATCAATAGAGGTACCTCGTCTTGAATCTAGATGGAGGTGCACGAGACTAGTTTGGATAAATCTGCACCGACATTATAGCATATGGCCCCCGTATGGAGGAAACATTCACCAGTATACAAACCATGGTATCCGAGTTTTGTATAGCCACAGAAGGGGTCAAAGCTGAGCCATATATGGTAGAAGAAAACCTAAAAGAGTATCCTGTGGAAGATCCCAAGGAAGACCCCAAAGAAGATCCTGAAGAAGATTCTGATAATGATATCCCAGCTCAGCATGCGTCGAACTGGATCTTTAAACCATAACCTTTCAAAGATTCAGATGAGGAAGTGGAAGAATTTGTCGACTCTACTAAATCAGATCATGAAAATGAAAGCAAAGTGGATAACTTGGGTATGAATCGGAGACTTTCTTAAATGACAAGCTAAATCACTTACCGGGAGATTTCGAGTATGAGGCTCCCTTCCCCAATGGCATAATGGTTGATTATGACGGTGCTGAGAGCTACACCTCTTCTCTAGAGCATAACTCCCTGGGTGCCTTATGGTCTGTAGCAAGTGATGATTTTGGAGGCTTTACGAACTTCAACTCAGACAACAAACATGTCATTAACATAATTCTGGTCGAGGGGCAAGAACCTTCTCGTGAATACATTATGGAAAGAATTCGTGCAGAGAATGAACTAGCTCAAAATAGTTGCCAGATCTGGAGCTCGGACTTGAGGGAAGTTTACCCCATATTTTACAATGAAAATACAAGACCACGCCCCCACATCCGTGAATTCGTGTAAATGATGAATGACGGGTGCCTTATGGTCTGTAGCAAGTGATGATTTTGGAGGCTTTACGAACTTCAACTCAGACAACAAACATGTCATTAACATGATTCTGGTCGAGGGGCAAGAACCTTCTCGTGAATACATTATGGAAAGAATTCGTGCAGAGAATGAACTAGCTCAAAATAGTTGTCAGATCCGGAGCTCGGACTTGAGGGAAGTTTACCCCATATTCTAAATGAAAATACAAGACCACGCCCCCACATCCGTGAATTCGTGTAAATGATGAACGACGGGTACATTCACTATGCTCATTAGCCCGAAAGGTTCCGTTAGAGTCTCCGAGAAAAGGTAGTCGATTGGTATGAAGGACTGAAGTTTTACCAAAAGTCATTCTAGAATGTTCTAGCCAAGCAATTCATCGATTACTTCATGTGGGTCGACCCACCAGAAGACACTACCCCCGAACTAGACACGCATGGGAACCCCTTGCTATATTGGGAATGGGAAGCCACCAATGTTGCCTTCCCGACATAAATGGAATTGGCCAAGGAATAGTCATGGTATACAAACAAATATCACGATACACTATCTATTCGGTGGAAATGAACCAACTGATGGAGCCTCCTCGTCCGTCTATACGATCAGGTAGGAATCTAATCCTATCCTATTCTAAATCTTATAAGAAAACCATGTCATTCCTGAAAAATAGCCTAAAAAGGTTCCCTTTATACAGTGGCCCTTCACCGCCAACCCACCAGTTTCTGTGAACAAACCAATCGACTTGGGAGAGATACCCCTCAATGAGGATTTCGACAAGTTTGAGGTCTTTAAAATAATAAACTTGCCAATCCAGGTGGTCAGTCCTATCACCAAAGGAGGAAAAGTCACTGGATCAGTAGCCCCAGCTGCACCAAGAACTAAGCACCCAATACCTCCCACTGTTGTTAAGTCCCCAAAATAGGTAGAAAGCCCGATTATGGATCAACTTAAGGCCACTACAACTAAGATGAGTATCTGGGACTTACTCCTGGACTCTCAAGATCATAGGCTCGCTACCGTTGAAAAGTAATAGAAATCAAAACATCTGCTCTGGCATCCCCAGGATAGGTCTATGCACTACTCAATAACGAGACTAGCACTGTTATCTCTGACATTGTCTTCTCGAGCTTGGATTTACTCGATGAAGGCATTCGCCATAGTAAGGCTCTCTACTTGAAGGCTAGTGTTTTCGGGTGCATCATGCCTTATATAATGGTCGACGATGGCTCATCACTGAATGTTTGTCCTAAGGATATCTTGCCAATCCTAGGATTGACTGAGAGGGACTTGAAGAAATCCACAATAGTCATCAAAGCTTACGACAATTCTAAAAGGACCGTCATCGGCATATTCAAGGCTAAAGTCATTATCGGTGAAATCTCATTTATAGTGGTCTTCACGGTCATAGATATTCCAGTGACTTTCTCTATGCTACTTGGGAGACCATGGTTCCATGCTTTGGGAGGAGTCCCATCCATCCTACACTAGAAGATCAAGATCCCATTTCGGGGGAAGATTATTACCCTGAAAGTTGATAAAGCCTCGGTGGTAGTAGCACCGAAGATGGAAGAAAGCGACATGAAAGAGTTCACCACTGCCACGGTCGGCCAGGAAGCGAATAAATAATCACAGGTATTTTGGGGTCCATGGGTTCAGGGATACATGCAGAAGCACCACACTCCTGGAAAAGGGCTAGGCGCCCTTGAACAAGGAATGCCAACCTTTAATATAAGGGTAGGAGAATGGAAGCCTGCGGGACTCAGTTACACAGGCTCTCAAAGAGTTGTTCATAAGATGACCTTTCAAAGGAAGCTGCAACAGCCTTATGGAGGAACCCCCGAGCCTGTTACTCATCAGTGAAAGACCCTTTTTAGGGTTCGAGATTTTCTCAGACATAGTCAGCTTTGGTAAAAATGGCAAAAGCTTCATAACCTGCGTAAAGAAGGCCAGTCGCCAGCCAGATGTAGGGGCAATCCTAAATTAGACCGAGAATGATAAATAAGTACACCCAAAGAAGGTCAAGAATCTGAGTAGAGAGGAAGATCCTCAACACCCTAACCAAGCACCTTCAGGCACAACTCAAGATAGTAGAGGAGGCGAGGAGCAAGGGAGGTAGCTTGAACCAAACAGTCATGGACATGGTCGCAGCCATAAAAGGTAAAGCAAAGGTATAAGAGGAAGATGACGAGGATATCCTATTGAAGTCAGCTACTATAGGAGAATCATCCGCAACATAGATAGTTCCTACTGATTAGGATGAGTCTTTTGTTTCTATTTCTAGCTTGTTTGAAATGAGAAATATACTTTATGATGATAATAAGATAAAGAACTTTGCTTATTTGGATCGTGTTTCTATTTACGTTTCCATACATCCATTCTAGCATTCACCTACATTTTAACATCAATAATGATATTACAAAAGAAATTAACTTAAACACGGAAGATGACCCAAAAATGGTATACATTTCCATTCAATTACCCATTGAACAAGAGAGAGAATTGATAAAAGTATTGAAAAGTCATGTTTTAGCCTTTGCTTGGTCTCACAAGGATATGCTTGGACTTGACTGGCACATTATCAAGCACAAGATCCCCACAGACCTAAAAATTTGATCGGTGAAGCAAAAAATGAGAAGGATATGTCCAAAGTAGGCCGAAAAGGTCAAAGCAAAAGTGGAAAAATGGATCAAGGAAAATTTCATCGAAGTCATCGAGTATCCCACTTGGCTGTCCAATGTAGTCCCCGTACCTAAGAAGAACGGTGATGTTTGAGTTTGTGTTGACTTTAGGGACTTGAATAAGGCAACCCCCAAGGACGATTTCCCACTACCGCACATCAATGTTCTGTAGACAGCGTAGCAAGAGTGTCCATGTATTCCTTTATGGATGGATTCTCGGGATACCAACAGATCCTCATGAATGTAATAAATAAATTCAAAACCGCATTCTTCTCAGAGTGGGGGACTTATTATTTCAGAGTAATGCCTTTCAAACTCAAGAACGCAGGGGCAACCTACCAGCGAGCAGTCACGACCTTGCTATATCACTTGATCTATAAGGAAGTTAAGGTCAATGAAGATGACATGCTTGTGAAATCCATTACATTAGAAGAACACCCGGAAGTGCTAGAATGATTCCTCACAAGGATTGAGAAATATAACCTTTGTTTGAACAAAAAAAATGCATATTTGGTGTCACATCAAGCAAATTATTGGGGCACATGGTTAGCTAAAGATGTATAGATATGGATCCCTACAAGGCCAATGCTATTAAGGAAATGCCTGTGCCAAAGATCGAGAAAGAAGTAAGAAGTTTCTTGGGATCCATACAGTATGTCAGTTGCTTTATAGCATAATTAACCACCACATGTGAGCCTATCTTCAAACTCTTGAGGAAATAGCAGCCAATGGAGTGGAATGACCAATGCCAGGAAGCCTTTGATAGAATCAAAGCTTACCTAATGAACCCTTCGGTACTGAAACTGCCAATTCTTGGATGGCCACTCATTCTCTACTTAGCGGTGGAAGAAACGTCTGTAGGGGCCATGCTAGTTCAAGAACATGAAGATAAGAGGGAACACATAGTTTATTACCTCAGCAAGAATTTGTTAGAGTATGAGACTCGATACACCATCGTGGAAAAGACTTGCTCCACCATGGTTTGGCTCACCAGAAAGATCAGACGTTACTTCCAATCATACAAAATCTAAGCAGTCGTGAAAGTGGATCCAATGAAGTACTTATGTCAGGCTCCCTTACTAATCAAAAAACTGGCAAGGTGGCTCTTGTTGTTTTTAGAATTTGATATTAAGTATGTAATAAAGAAGACCATCAAGGGCAAAGCAGTGGCCGAATTGCTAGCAAATCAACCACTCAAGGAAAAAGAATAAGAAAACCTAGAATTTCCCAATGAATGTCTCACAGCCACCACAGAGAACCTAAGAAAATGGACCATGTTCTACGATGGCGCCCATAATAAGTGAGGAGCTGGCTTGGGAGTTATCATCTTTATGCCATACAGAGCACTCATACCTCTATCAAAATGCTTAGAATTTTCCACCATAAATAACGAGGCGGAGTATGAAGCCTGTTTATTTTGAATGTCTGTCCTAATCACTTTCAGAGCATACAAGGTCAAAATTATCTATGATTTGGCTTTAGTCATCAAGCATGTCGTAGGGGACTTGGAACTAAAGGAGGAATCCCTCAGGCCTTACTTAAAAGCTGTATGGAGAAAAGCCATGCTGTTTAGTGAGTGCAAATTTAGTCACATGCCCCGCAAAGAAAATCAGATGGTAGATGCATTGACCGCTTTAGCCTCCATATCGAAAGGGCCCCAAAAGCAACCAATTAGACCCCTTGTTATGGATATAGCCTGATCTCCTAGTCTGCATGATAAAAGACACCGCAGAAGAAGGAAACCCCTAGTATTTTGATATCGTTAAGTTCCTGGAAAACTACGAATTCCTAGCTTAGGCTACGGATTCCAACAGAAATACGCTAAAAAAGCTTGTTATGCGATTCTGCCTGGTTAAAGGAGACCTATTCAGAAGGACCTTTGATGGCCTACTGCTAAAATGCCCAACACAGCGAGAACCTGAAAGGGTGATGAAAGAAGTACATTCGGAAGACTGCGGTCCACACATGAATGGTATCATGATGGCAAAGAAAATCCAAAGAATGGAATACTTTTGGCTAACCATGCTAGCTGATTATGTTCAAGAAGCAAGGCCTTCTTCGACCAATGGTCATCGCTTCATTATAGTGGCGTTCAATTACTTTTCTAAGTGGGTTGAAGCGAAATTATATACAAGCATCACGGCCAAGAAAATGGCTCCATTTATCCAATGACACATCTTCGCTAGGTACATCATTCCTCGTCATATGGTGAGTGACAATGGTGTGTAGTTCTAAGGGGAAATGACTGATCTTATTGAAAAGTACGGGATCGAGCATCATCGCTCTTCGCCTTATCGCCCTCAAGCCAAGGGAGCTATAGAAGCAGGTAATAAGGCAATTAAGAAAATCCTCTCCAAGATGATTTCCAACTACCGAGATTGGGCTGATCATTTACCCTATGCCTTGTGGGGATATAGAACCAGTTTCAAGACTCCTATAGGTCAAACTTTTTCCCTTATCTATGGGATGGAGGCGGTACTGCCCATTAAAATGGAAATCAAGTCTTTACACATAGCCCTCGAAGCCAGACTTCTCAAAGATAAATAGGCAAAAGCAAGACACGAAGAACTGACCTTAATCGATGAAAAGTGACTAGCCGCATTGGAAAATCTATAGTTATACCAACAGCATATGGCCAGAGCTTACAACCGTAAAGTAAGGGGGTCGAGCCAACCTTTGAAGATAGGCGATTTTGTCTTGAAGCAATCCCATAAAACACACACAGATGCTCGACGAAAATACTAGCCAAATTGGGAAGGACCATACATGATAAAGAAGACTCTCAGTAATGGCAGTGAAGATCTCAGATCTGGACGGCAACGAATTCGTGAATCCGATCAATTGTGACAAGCTGAAGCGCTATCTCGTGTGAAAAATATAATAATAATAAAGTCTGTCAAGATCTGGTAAGGGCTCTTGACCAAAAATAACTACTCCAATATAAAAGAGTGGAGCCTTGGGTAAAATCCGTTCGGAGCCTTGGGCAACGGTGGGCATTCCTTAGAAATAAATACCACTTGTCTTCCATGATAAATAATATCTTTTATAGTAACATGTTCATGTTAAAAATACTGCATTAGTGCATTAAATGGAAACTGTGAATTGTTTAATGAAACACGCATTCAAATAACATCTTTTGGTCCTTATTACACATAAGGTGGATTATAAACAGAAAATAGAAGCGGTAAAGACAAACAATGAGGCCTGATGCCTTTATTCTCCTACGGGAATAAAAGACATATAATGGAAAGCTTGCTAAACCCTAAGGAAGCTTCGAAGCCTCCTAGTCTCATGAAGCCTCTCCTTAAGAGTAGCCAGTCCACGAACACTCGCAACCCAGATGCGATAAGCCTGAAAGGATAGACATCAAAGGGGGTAGAGTAGTTCATCTCAACCTGAGTACGACTAATCCATCTCACATCATGATAATAAACCTGAGTACAAGAAAGCTCTGAGCCAATAAGGGTGATCAGGGATGCAGGAAACCCCTATGATTGGCCATACTGTCTACACAAGCGACCAAGAGAGTAGGTGATGATCTCAAAAAGGCCGATAGGGACCATGCCGCATCTAGCTACATCATTAGTCACATGTGAGATACCCCACCAAGGGCTAACCCAACGGATATCCTTAGCAGCTCGACTCCTCATAAACTTAACCCACTCCTCAAAGGTGAAATCTCTATGGGAACGATTACCAATGCGAACTATAGAGCCTCATGCCCAGTAGGCCCTCGGATGATAATCCATAATTGTAGGAACAGATAACACGGAAAGGTTGTCCCAGAGCCAAAGCGGTAAAAGTAACAAACAATGAAAAAAATGAAAAGCAAAAAAAAGAGAAAATAGCCTGCTATATTGAAAACCTAAAAAAGGCGATCTAGGCAAAAATTAAGGCAAGCCTGATGAATCAAAAACCCGAAAGGGCAGTTCATGCATAAAGAAAGGCTCAAATAAAGGTTACCTGAAGAAGAAGCCTGCTGCCTCTGGTAATAGCTTCAATCCCAGTCCTAGAAGCTCATACAAAGATCAGCGTCTCAGCCAAACTAACCGCAATGGTAGATTTCCCCTCTAGCATCTGGTCAACGATAGTTAAAAAGGAAAAACTGCAAACCATAGTGGGAACCTCGTAAAAAAAACCCCTATCAGAAGCAAACATATGAGCGGCAACCAGCTTGCATGATCAGAATGGAGTCCCCTGACTATCTCAAAAGCCATATCCAGCCTCAAGTCATCATCACAAATCAATCGGTGCCTGTCAAATCACTGTAGCTGAAAATGATTCATCAATAAATTAGAAAATTCAGGGTGAGGCACCGGGATAGCCGGAGGCATATCGGTAGAGGATCAGAGAAGCCCACAGAACTCCTAATACAAGGGGCATAACTCATGGTCCCCGAACTAAAACACAATGCCAACGGGATCCCAAAACCTGACAACAGCTTGGATCACATTGTCCTTAACAAAGATGCATCAGTATTCCTTCATGTGCGCCAAACCATAACCCCGAGATGATCCCAACCATTGGAGTTCCTCAGATAGAAATTTAGATCAGCACAAAAAGGGATGTAGCCCTCCTCGATAAAAATTCACAAGGGTAACAGTTCGCTATACGTATTTTATGGGGCAATCTACCAATATCTGGCAGATTACCTCGATAAACTCAACCAATAATGAAAAGAAAATATATAAGCAAGGGAATAAAGAAAGTTTTATTTATGCAAAAGTGTGTTCATGCAAAAGGAGGCACTACAAACGGCCCAAAAGAAAGCAAAATGAAAAAAAGCCTATCTAGTGGCCCTGTGGGAAGAATTCAGGAGGATCGCCTTACCCCTGCTGCGGTGGCTACTGCAGGTCATCCACCTGAAGCATCCCTAACTGATCTCGAAGCCATCGAATCTCCAGCTGCAATATATTAAATCATTCATATGCATTTCATAACATGCCATACATGATCATTAACATAATAAGATAATAAACATACCGCCATGTCCAAGTTTTGGGTCATCATAAAGCGTTGCTGCCCTTGAATATATCCCCAGTCAGAGATACTATCAGCAATACGCACCTGTAAGAATGATAGATCAAAGCAAGTTAGAGCTGTCACAATCTAAAATCGAAAGGCAAAAGGAGAGACGACAGAGGAGACTAACATGAGTGGCGCCAGCATGATGGAAAGTCACCAGACGCTTGGGATCTAGATTAGGCGGGATGACCGGAGTATAAGTGCTCAGGTCAGGGTAATACATCATGAATATAGGGGGCTAATACTCGAACCCCCGATGCCCCTCCACCATCGTCAAGCCCTGAGGCGGGACAGATGACACCGAAGAGCTACCCATATAAGTAGAAGTAGTCGCAGGTCTCTTTCTACTCTGATGATCCTGCAAAAAAAATAGAGTGAGGTCGAGTCAGCCTAACTAAAGCGCGATACTCGAAACAATGATAACCATAAAAGAAAGAAGAACTCAAGAAAGTGAAAGGGGAAGTACCGTCATCCGGACAGCCTCAGGCGAACCTGAGGCTGGCCTGGCCACTAAGGGCAGAAGTTGAAGGAGTAGAGGCCTTAGGGATAGAAGCTGAAGGATTATCATCCTCAGTAGGGTTGTGGGTATCCCGCTGAGGTGCAACAGGAACAAGATCCGTATTCAGCCATCCAAGCAGCTACAGATGGCAGAACTCCTCGTACCCCCCAACCCCGCTTTGAGAAGGTGCTAGAGATACCCTCGGAGGGTTCTCTATGATCAGTCGGGTATCCATAAACTCCCCAGCTCATCTCATAACCTCCAGCTAGTGAAGAGCATGCCCCCAAGGCTGCGTCCTAATCTGAAAAAGGGAAAGCTAAACATTGGTACAAGAATTGTTGTAGATATAGCAATTAAAGGAAATCAAGAAATCATAAAGCATACCTACTGCAAAGAAAGGGCATGGAGACGGACAGAAAGAGAAGAACCAGACTCCATTTCCCAACCATGAAAATAGTGTGGCAGTCGAGGGTCGAATGGGAAACCACTGCTGGGCATGAGCTTGGTCCTTATGATCCCCATCTCGAAGAACCAAATCTGTAAACAAATAAGAAAAAGATCAGAACACCAAAAATGGATAAGATACTCATAAAGAAAAGAGATAAGGGTTAAGTCCTTACATAAATAATCTGGAGACAAGACTTAAACTTGTCAATCATGTTCCACATGCACTGGTTAAGGGCCTAGTATAGGTGACCCAATGTGGCTTAGCCCCATGAGTACTCGTCGAAGAGGGATGGATCTATCAAAGCCGGTAAAATATAGAGATTCACGATCGAACCCCAGGTAGGAAAGCACAGCCATGACAAGGTAGCGGGCATGAAAGCTCTAGCCTCGCAGGCAGCAGTCAGATACCCTCTATCCCTAGAAGTCCAAAAAGTCATAAGTTTCTCGTAAGAAACTCACCCCGGCTTGTCTCCGGAGTATCTAACCAGAGCTTCAATGATCTTCGCATTGAAGTTGCCATAAGTGAAGCAACCATTAAAATGGATAACATTACCATGGAAGGGTAGACTTGTGATGGTACAATAATCTAGCAGAGTGATTGTATACTCCCCGTAGTGAAAGTGGAAAGTGTGGGTAGTATCGGACCACCTGCTCAAGATGTAGGTAGATGTACCGACTGGGATGTATGGATACTTACAGTGCCTGACGTATTTGCAACTCCTGACCATCCTCCCAAAAGACGTCCCCTCGACAATGGCTTTGGCACCGGGGGATAACACCTTATACCACTTATAAAAGTGGGTAATGCAAGCGCCATCATGCTTGGTAACCTAAACAATGCATAAACATGTATCATACACCAGTTTTTTATAAATCACACAATTATCAAAAATAATAAATCATCACTCAATAATAAATCATTGCATTAAATAAATTTTTTTGCATAAAAATGCATAAATAAGTAATAAAATGGATAGGTCTTTGCGTGAAATAAAAACAGTAGTAAGGCTTACCAAAATTGGAGAAAGATAGTCGGAAGGCTTCAAAGCAGGTGGAATAAAGTCCCCCAGAGCAATCCCATGATACATCCAATTCGGCGGGAGCCCATACAAAGCATCCGCTGGAACCTCAGAACCACTTAGTCGCCATCAATAAGCACGTTCCGAGTAGTCACTTGAACGGCCGACAGATCCAAGCGAATATTGTAAAGCTTAAATAACATCGAGACCCCAAAAAGTCTGAAAAGAAGGGGCAGAAAAGGGAAGAAAATGAAAGAAATCATCGTCAAAAATAGCTCAGAGATAAAATTCCGAAGATTAGGAGCAGAAACCCGCAAGAGAGAAGAAGAAGAGGGAATTGTTAGTGTGCAGAAAATGGGAG
This sequence comes from Euphorbia pulcherrima, assembly GCA_947683365.1. Taxonomy (NCBI): domain Eukaryota; kingdom Viridiplantae; phylum Streptophyta; class Magnoliopsida; order Malpighiales; family Euphorbiaceae; genus Euphorbia; species Euphorbia pulcherrima. The sequence continues at coordinate 17,117,824 of CANTUS010000001.1, read as the reverse complement.
TCAAGTTGTTGTTTTTATAGGCGACTGGTAATTGTCGACTAATTACCTATCCAGCTGTCACGCGTTTATGCGTAATGGCCATAAAAGTTACCGTTACATAGGTAATTAGCCCGCCGGCTAATTACGTGTATTTTCAAAATTTTTGCAATTTTGCATTTTTCATCCATTTTATGCATCGTTTTCAAAACGAGCGGACCTAAAAGTTATTTTCACATAGTCACACATGCATCAAGCATCCAAAAATATTTCGACCCCCGGTCAATTTTAACCTCATGCAACTCATTAATAAATTTTTAATCGAAGGGGCAATATAAATTTTGTTTCAAAATTTGTCGATAAAAAATATTTTAACTCATTGCATTCCACACACACTATTTTTGTTTGTTTCGCATACGACAAAATTTCTAGCACGAAATTTATATATGCGAGGGGCAAACTATTAGCACAGGTCCGTTCTGGCCCGATGAGGAATCATTCCTATTTTGTTCAGTGATCAAACAAATAAGTCGAAAATGACCGGATTGTCATCCAAAATCCAAAATTCAAAAATCTATATTCCAGGGAAGCTCCGATTTAGCATTTCTTACTGAAAAATCAAAAAGTCAAAGTTTGGTCAAATACAGATAATTAGCCCGCCTACTATTTACCGATCCACAGTAAAAAAATTAAATCTTACTGAGGTTTGGCCAGGATTTACGGGATCTAAAATCAAATCCTGTCAAAGTGATAATTAGCTCGCCGGCTAATTACCTATGTAATTAGCCCACCGGCTAATTACTAACCCATTATAAATACAGGATTCCTCCCCTCATTTCAACAGAGACGAAAAATTTTAAAAAGTTTCAAAATTACTTTTGTGTCCTTTTTCAGTTTCGCGAATCCCAAAAGCCCTGAAACTCTGTCTAAATAATCACCGATGTTCTGTATAAACTCACTTCACGATCTTTTTAGATCAAGATCCCACAGTGATCTTCGGTCTAAAAACGACCTAAACTTCACATTTCCTATAGAAATAATCCAAGATTATAGCAATAACTCGGGTTAAATCTATTTTCCAACCAAACCACATTTTTCTCTTTGACAACTTCGGTCTCGCACCGGCTCTCAAGTCATCCTGGACAGACGAAAAGGTAAACCGCCATTGGCTCTAAGCCCAACTTTCAAATTCATTAAAACACGTTTTTATTACTTTATTATTACATCTTGCATTCCATTTCTCTAGTTAAGTGAGCCATTTGTGCCACTTAAACTATAATATGTGTAAATAAGCTCGCAGGTACGGACAAACATCCAGAATGCGAGGAAATTCTATCCGAGTTTTCAGGCCCAGACCCGAGTGCTGCCATTACTCTGCGAAATTCGGTAGAAAATAACTATTTATTAAGCCGTTATAATGCCCGTTTTATTTCTTGAATTTAATTCTTAAATAAAGCCGTTGTAATGCAGAAATCACAACAAATTCCAAGATTCAAAAATAAATCCAAACAATTTGAACAATATGAGTAACTATTATGTCCGAACTTAAAATCTCATTTTCTTTTTGGTATAAAAATCCCACTTTGGATCAGTATACCACAATTCCCAGTGGAGCAGAACCGGTTGGCGACTCTATTTTATTTCTAAATAAAGTAAAAATGCTTTATCTTAAAAATATCTTTCATCAATAAAATATGTAAACATGTTTCTCAGCATAATCACATTTTTGGCTTATAAAAAGCTATAATTTTCACATTCAATAATTTTACATTAAAAATAATAAAATGACATTTTCTTTAATGAAACCAAATGTTTTGTTAAACGAGCAAAATTGCGGTTTCCTCAAACTGCACCGAACTGAAAAGAATGGGCCCCACGTGTCGCACCCTGCATGTATCCCGCCTAAATGTCCGCCCGCTCACAACAATCTGAAATTGTAGTACAAAAACCTAAAAGCTAGAATTCAAAAATATTAGGGGAGTTAGGATGCTTAGATTATGGAGGAGTAAAACTTGAAATTGACTAAGTATCAAGAATCACACTTAGTTCATAAACCCCTTTTCCTTGTGCTTAGTTTTTGTTTCCATCAAATGGGGGAGGTTGTTGGGAAATAATGTTCCGGAAGAGTTAAATTCAAATGCTATTCGGATCAAATTTGAAGAAAACAAAAACTTGTATAAACATGTAATCTCATAAATCCAAATGGAAGGAACCAGTCCAAATCAAGTTATCAGGACATCCATTGAAGACTACAAGTAGTTAAGCACACAGTGTGAGCATCCGGTTAAAGTTTAGAAAGGAAATAGACTTTGAACCGCTCAAAATTAGCATCCAAAAGAACTGATTGAATTAGCATCCAGAAGAAAACAGATTTGGAGATATTAAGTCTGAAGATATCCGGAAGACTTAAATATCAAAAGACAAGGGAATAATTCAAAAATTACATTCCCTCCATTCCTTTGGTCTCCAAGTCAAAGATCTTTTCCCTACAAGCAAGACAAAAATGACAGCTTGTACTTTTCAGAAAAAGGATGAAGGACTGACATAGGAAAGAGAAAAGGAAATAACCTTTTATACCCAGACCAATAAGAAAGGCGCATGGCGCACACACTGTGGACTACTGGAGTAAAAGTTGGTAAAGCATTAAAATACAAGGAAAATGGTCACTGACAACTTTTCAGCCCCAATCTCAAGGATTCAATCGGGTCAAAATCTGAGTCTAATGGATTGATCAATGGCTCCAGAAGCGCCACATTTTGCTTGATCAATGGTGAAGATTAAATTCAGTTTCAACAACCCATAACGGCTACATTTATGATAAAAGCCTATAAAAGGGAAGTTTCACAAGTTCAGAAGGTGCTGGTTGTTCTAAGAAAGCATTTATAAGAGAATTCGCTATTGTAATCAGTAACACAATCCCTCCAAGAATCAAACCATTTTAATCTGTTTGTGAGGATTCCTAAGTGAATTATAAACTTAAGGAACTCCAAAACCAAAACCTTTGAGAAAACCAAAGTGTTAAAATGTACTACTTAGGTGAGTAGTGGGATTGGGATATAGCTTGAAGTTGGTGTTTTGAGTAGGATCTCCCTGTAGGACTTAGCTTAGATTTGGGGTAGAAATCTAAGTGGTATATCCTGCTAAAGATAAGATGACTCAGCTAGGTGTTGGTGCTTCTAGTGGTACATCCTACATCTGGAAGGGGTTACCATCCAAAGACAAATTGTAAGGATTCATTCCTGCCAGTTAGAAAGGAATCCAATAGTGGAAAAGCTCGGAGGAAGGAAACTCCGGGGACTGGAGTAGGCGGGGCTGAACCAGGATAAAACCTTGTGTTTGATTTTCATTCACTTAACTTATTTGCATTATAATTAATATTTGCATTATTCGGATCCATCTAATCCAGAATATAATCAAACACGCTACACTAAGTCTTTTTAAAGTTTGTTAATTTCGCGAAAAAGGATCATTCACCCCCCTCTCACCTTATTTAGACCCTCATATGTACCAACATCTAGTATGTATATGGTGGCAAGACAAGGTCGTATCCACAAAGAGCTTGTGTAGATAGCTTAAGGTTCTCCCTGGTAGACGGGCTAAGAGTTCTTTATATTTTGGTTGGTTAAGAGATCTTGTAAATAAAAAGACAACAATACATAAATAGAAATGGCAGAATACAAAGTGAAACTAACAATGATGAAAAGCACATGCTAGGTCTACCAAGCATAACAATTTAGGATCATTCCAAGCATAATGTATCATTTACTCAATTAAGCATGTAATTCTAAGGTATCTCAGCCACGGTAATTTAAGCATTCAACTCGGCCATCTCAAATTCTAAGCTATGTTAACTTACATCTCCATTAAGTCCATAATAAACTAACAATGACTTGCTTTAGGTTTAGTTAAGCATTTAGATAAATCTAAAGCCCCTGGCATATGGTCAATCTCCATCCCAATCTCATGCCCCATATGTGTATGTTAGTGTTCTGCTATATTAAATCTCAACTCAGTCCCACTAACATAACTATATATGAGCTAGGTCATCACCTATAAGGATCTATCATTCTAACACAACAAATAATAAAAGATATGAAATAAAGAATACATTACAGCGCCTGAAGATTTCCTAAACTGTCTGTCGAAGGCAGACTTGCATGCTGGAGGACTACTCCCTCATCATTATAAAGAAGAAACCAAATTCTATTAATGAAGAGGAAGAAATATTTTCAGCATATTGATGGTGGTTTCACCCACCAAAATTGTAACTTTTACACCAATGGGGAAGATGATCTTAAATAGCCCTCAATTATAAAAAGAAAGAAAAATTATCTCTCAATAAAATACTATCAAATATACATAATATCTAAATATTTTACCCAACTAAAATAATAAACTAATGCCACGTGACAAAAAGGTTTCTAGAAGGTGTCAGTTTGGTAAATATGAATAAAGTCAAGATCCACTTTTTTCTCCACCTTTTCTACTAAGTGTCACGTCAGTCAATCCCACTTGCACTTCACACTTGATTGCCACTTTTTGGAGGAAATTTTCCCACCGTTTTCTGTCTTCTTCCCAAAATGACAGGATATCTCTTCTTTTCAATGAGAACTTGCAAAACATGGAGATCTGCAGCATAGACTGCACTTTTTTCGTCAATTTTCAGCAACAAGGCAGAAGTTCTCCTTCCTTCAGCAGAGACCTAAAACCTGTAGAGATCTTCATAAAAATTGATATTTTCACACAAAATGTTAGCTCAAAATGCATAATTTACTTAGCCAAATTTTCACATATCAGTTTCAAAAAAGCGTTGCCTCCGGATCTAACTAGCGCCTCCGGATCTTCGGAACTTGTTAGTCATCCTCTGAAACTAACTAGTATAAAGAGAAAATTTTCTAACAGTCTCCATCTGTGGAAATCATGCAAATTAATTCATCCGATTCTCAAAATGCTAGAGCTGATTCCACCCCTATCAAGCACTCTCGCCGTCGCCGGCGTACGGCTTCCGGTTAAGGCCACCGTGGTTGAACCATCCTCTGTTTTCTTGAAAATTTGGGATTGCGTGGGACAATTTGCAATTTAAATTCCATATCACCATCTGTTCTTGTGATTTTGATTTTTGTGAATTTGATTTTTTGTTCAATTCGTTTCACATGTTTGTAATTTGGTTTGAAGAAAAATTAAAATGGAGAGAAGAACATGAACGAAGAAGATGGCCATGAACAGTGCACATTTATTATAAAATATTATATTTTAAAACAAAATAAATTAGTTTTACTTGTATTTTGGCTTAACGCATCCATTGCCCTCCAAACTTGGCACGTTTTATCATATGTCACCCTCAACTTTCAAGTGAATCACTTGACTCCCTAAAGTTAGCAAAACTAATATAGTTTGCCCCCTCAATTCCACATGTCAAATTCTAATTGGAAAGAGAAAAATCTAAAAAATGACATCTTTGAAAAGACAAACCAACCAGAAACGGACACGTGGCATTGAGGGGGCAAACTGTATAAATTTTGCCAACTTTAGGGGGTAAAGTGATTCACTTGAAAGTTGGGGGTGGCATGTGACAAAGCATGCCAAGTTTGGGGGGCAACAGATATGTTTTGGCCTTATATTTTAATTAAGCTACTCTCTTAGCTTTTCAAACCTTTGCCACATCAGCGGTATGTAAGCATCAGGGGGTTAAGTGGTACAGTTTAGACAAGTTTTGGGGGGCAAAAGGATAACTTGAAAGTTCAGAGGGGGCGATGGCGATTAGGACCAAGTTTAGGGGGTCCAGATGCATTAGGCCTAAATATTATTATCTTAAAAATGATGTTTAATAATTATCACGAAAGGAAAAAGTCAAACTTGACAACTGTTTTGCTGCAATAAATGAGCCAAAGGCCTCATAGCCCTTAGAAACAACAGGTCACACGGCAACGAACAAAATGAGACATTGAAAAAAAAATTACATGAACAATATTTTTAGGATTCTATTCGAACTTTGAAAAATGTAAATTTGTGAATTACATAGTTTTTTTTTAAAACCACCCGGAGGAACAGCGTGTTCCTCCAAAGAGAAAAAGGTTGGGGCAGGTGAAAATTTTGGGGCGGACATCCCAACTAGGTTGGCACTTCCACTTGCCTACAAAACACCTAATCCTCTTTTATTAAAATAAGAAAAGAAAAATACATGATGTTTGTTATGTGAACCGAAACATACTCCGACCACTCAAATAATGGAAGTAAACATCAGTACAAAAGGTAGGGAAGGTGTCCCACTAAGTGAAGTTTCTACACTGTCTTCCATGATTAGCCAAACTATCCGCAACTTGATTGCCTTCTCTAAAAACATGTGTCATAGTCACCTACATATCTTCCATCATGTTAGGCACGAAACCTACTCATGATATAGCTGCCATGGAACATTTCTACTTTGATTTAATATCACCTGAATGACATAAGTTGAATTGCTTTCAAGCCATATTTTTTCCCATTCCCTGGCTGAAGTCGTCTGTAATGCAATAATAGTTGCCTTGAGTTCTACAAAAAAAGCAAAATTAGTGTCCAAGCTAAAAGCAAATCCTCCAAGAAAATGACTGTGGCTATCTCTGTAAACACCACCGTATCCTGCCTCACACATATCACCGATCACCACAGCATCCGTATTCACTTTTACCCAGTCAGGGGAAGGAAGAGTCTAGGAGACTCGAATAATTTTAAGGGTAATAGGATGGCGAGGAATTAGCCCAAGATTGGAAAGAATGCAAGAATCCAAATTAGAATTGCAAACCCAGCCATATCTGAGGTTATCAGTCTCCTTAATTGAATTCCATAGGGCACGCAAACAAAAATGAATGTTAGGCCTTTTGTCTTCAAATATGCACTCATTCCGTGTACGCCAAAGAATCCAACATAAATTAATGCAAGCACTTTACCAGAGATGAAAAATCTGAGTGAAACGAACTTTGGAAGCCCAGTTGAACCTAGAGATAAGCGAATCATGCATCTTAATATCTCTTTGAAATAATCAACCAATGCCCATCCAAAGTTGCCTAGTAAGCACGCATTCCATAAAGATATGCATGATAGATTCAGCCGGGCTGTTACATAACACACATTTGGAAACAATAAGAAATCCTTTCCCCGCAAGAACGTTGTGAGTAGGCAAGTATCCTCTTATTACTCTCCAACATATAAAAGAATGTGAGGGGTGAATCGAATGACTATAAATAAAACTATAAACAACGGGTTGTTCATTATATCCTCGTAACCATTGACAGAATAATTTTACAATCAATTTCCCTATGCTCCCGGGACGCCAAAGATAAAAATCAGGTTCATCTCTTAGTCTAATATCCAATACCGATTGCTGAATTTGGGGGGATAAGGCTGGCAAATTGAGCCAATTATCATTACTCCAAAAATCTAAAATTTGGTCATATAATGTAAGCCTAGTAGTGTCATTCAGATTGAGTTGATCCGAAATGGAGGGGACAGACCATTCTGAATTCCAAAAGCTGAGGCCGGAATGACAGCGAAGGACCTAAAAAGTATTCTAATTGTGTCATATACCCGATGTATGGAGCTCCAAATGGTAGAATTGGATACCAACCTCGTAAGACCCAATTTAGTAATAAAACGAGCACGGAGAACCGTTAAACACATTGTGTTACTCCCTATCAATCCCTACTCCATTTTCCCCATCAAATCGTCATTCACGATGGCAAAATCTTTAATACCAATGCCTCCTTGATTGAAATAATTAGTGCACAATGACCAAGGAATAGCCACAAGCTTTTTCTCATCGATAGAACCCGACCAAATAAAATTTCTAATGGCTCTATTTAAGCGTACAATTAATTTTTTTTGCCATTTATAAATGATAAAGGAGTGGATAATCGCACCCGTAATGACCGAATTGATGAGCATAAGCCTCTCTACTATAGATAAAGTGCTACCTTTCCATTTAGCAAATTTAGCAAGTGTTGAATCAAGGATAGGCTGTAAATGTACCACTTTCGATTTGCCACGAAAAAGTTGCACCCTAAGATATTTGAATAACATACTACCAATACAAACTCTCAAGATAGTGCCAAGATCTAATCTCCTGTTAAGGGGAACGGCTTCTCCAAAGTAAATTTTTTATTTTCCCCAATTGACCAGAAAACCTACCATAAAGGGTTAGAACAGCTTGTAAATTCCTAATGTTTCAAACCGAAGCTTTATAAAAAAACCAGCATGTCATCAGCGTATAGGAGATGTGTTAGTAGAGAATTCCCTTGGACATAATTCATTGGAGAAAGATCCCCCCACAGGACCATGTCCATTAAATATCTGCTAAAGGAATCTTCCTCTAGGCTAAAGAGAATTGGCGATAGCGGATCCCTTTATCGAACACCCTGGGAGCAGGAGAAATATCCGTTTAACCCAGATGGAGTCAAAATTGAGACACAAGCTGAGACTAGAATGTTCCTAATCCAACCAATAAATTGAGAACAAAACCCAAAGGAGGCAAGAACATCAAGAAGAAAGGACCAGTCCATCATATCAAAAGCTTTTTGAATATTGATTTTCATGGCCAGACTGCCCCAAATTCATTTCTTTCCAAGAAGATTGACCCCCTCAGAAGCAAGGGCAATGCATTCATGAATACTCATGTTGTGCACAAAACCGAATTGATTAGGGGAAAGAATAACATTGGGAATGTTGGCCAACTTGTTTGCCAGACTCTTAGTTACGATCTTGAAAACAAAGTTTCCCATAACAATAGGATGATAGTCCTCAATATTAATAGCCCCTTCTTTTTTAGGAATAAGTACCATCAGGTTCGAGTTCAACCCATCAGGAATCACCCCATTAACAAAGAACAAATGCACCATACGATAAACACAAGTCCCAGTGATGTCCCAAAAATGCTGATAGAATTTACCAGTAAACCCGTCAAGACCCGGAGCACTATCACCATCCATTTCAAACACGCTTTGTGAATTACATAGTTATTCATGTATAATTATAATAAATATATATCTCCATTTAGTTTATATGTGACTACAAAATATATGCTCATTTGTAAATTACAGTTGTGTATTTTTCGACAAGTAGGAAGATTGATATTAATAAATTCAATACTGTTGAACTTAGCCCAGAAGAAGATTTCTCAGAACTAAGTTTCAGAATCAGAAATCAAGTTTTGAAGATAACAAAAAATCAGAAGCTGTGCACTCGGAAGATAATCAAGCTCAGAAGGGTTGTAAAAGTCAGAAGAAAGGCAAAAGACTTAAAGATCAGAAGCTAAAGATCATAAAAGATAATCATGCTTACAAGAGAATGAAAGCATCTTCCAATGTCAAGCTCAGATCCAAATGCATCAACTCACGTGAAGACAAATACTAAAAATAGGCTTTTACTTTCTATGATACAAAAAGATAGGTGATCATAGGACTTTCAAAAAGTGAGTTGACAACAAGAGAGAAGAAACCATTTTAGCCTCATTACAAGTGTGAGCACGGGCTTTTCGGTGACCCTTAGAACGATGATGACTTTTTTGCTCTAACCTTTTATGGTCTAGTTGTTCCATTATTAGAGAATTGAATCACGTTCGGCAAGTTCTTTACTGATGATTTTGAGATCTTTGACCCCAATTAAAAATAATTGGACCGCATTTAAAATGTTAACCGCTTCCTTTCCTCTCGCGTGCACTAATTTGTTTTGCGATTTTTTCCTTAAAATTCAAACATTTTCAACGAGTCTCGTTTGCATTGTTGCATTCTTCGCTCTTCGAGCTTTCCGAAATGTCAATGGATTTTTCCCCCTGGTGTCCCCGATCGCGGGGCCGCGTGGTCTATGGGCCTCGGCCCGACCGTGTCACTGAAGAGGCCTTCACGCGGGATTCTTTCTGTCAGCATTTTTCCAGATTTTCTTGGCCACCAAGTCGGGTTTTGGGATTTTTTACGTCAAATTTTGACATTTGGGGGATTAATTCTGAGATTTTGCACTTGGAAAGTCTATAAATACCCATTAAAAATCTGATTCAAAGACTTTCTGCTCATTAAAAATAAAATTGAGTCTTTAGAGATTTATTAGGCTTTTAGGAAGAATAAGTTTTATAAAGTAGTGGAAATCAAATATCTAAGTTCCCTAAGCTTTATTATACTTGATTCTTTAGCTTAAATCATTAAAATCTATTAGAAATCTTAAGTAAAAATTGGTTTAAATAGGATTTAGGGACTTTTTCCTCATAAATCACTAAATCCCTTGCTAAATCGGTTATTTTATCGGGTTTTCATCTCAAATCCGTCAGAAAGCTTGTCAAACGTCCAGTTCGAGTCTCGAGAGTGGATTCACGGCCTTTAGGTAACTTTTTGAGTTCCAATCTATTTCTTTTTGTTATTTATTTCTGCTGCTGTATTTTTGGTTATTTTTCCGGGCATTTGGCCCTTTTCTTCATACTTTTTGTAATTTTTTGCCAAAACTCCGGCTGACTGATCCGGCGAACGTCAGGTCGACTGAACGTCACCTAGGCCACCTCGCTGAGTCGGCCTACCACTTCGTTCAGTAGGCCTACGGGTCGCTCAAGCAGCCAATCGCTGTTTTGTCGGATTTTATGGGTTCTTTAAGCATTTTAAGTCCGAATCTACTGTAACAGTGTAGGAAACGACTTGAAATTTTAGTAATTTGGGTTTTAAAGCACAAAAATGTCGATTCCAGCTTATTTAGACACTTTTTTTGACATGCCACTTCAGTGGGACGAAGGCCGACTGAGTGTCATCTTGGCCACCTCGTTGGGTCGGCCTACCATGTCACTGAGTCAGCCTACCACCTCACTGAGTTGTCCTATTGGTAAAAATGTCCAAATGGTCCCTGTTTGCTTTACTCTGTTGTTTTTGACCCAGTTTTTTTTATTTTAATGCATTTTCAGTCCCATTTTTTACCCGAAAAATCTCTAAAAATCATAAATAATCTAAAATTAATTAAATTAATTTTCATAGCTGCTGGAGATTATTTTATCTTTTGCTTAATGGTTAAATGACTATTTAACGGCTTAAAAATGATGTTTTTAACTAAATAAATCTAAATAATCGTTTTCCACTAACTAAAAATCTCAAAAATATTCTGAATATATTAAATCTGATTTTAGGATGTTTAGTTAATTTATTTCACCCTTTTAGGTTGTTAGATATTTAATTAATGCTCGAAAATTATGTTTTTGCCCCGAAAAATCCAAAAAATATGTTTCTTCATGCTATGTGTTTATTTTCCGCCTTTATTTATTCATGCTTTGCTGATGATTATTCTCGTATATCTATTGCCTCGTTTGGAGCCGGGTCTGGGTCAGTAAGCTCGGTTAAAATCTAATTTCGCCCGTTTATTTATATATCGCTTTATTTATTTTCTTGCATTAGAAAAAATGTATAGATATTTGTAAAGCCTTGTAATAATTTTTATTCACTTGCTTTATTTATTTATCACTTTTCGTGTGATGAATGGTATATAAATCGAAAACACCAAACAATAATCGGATTAAATCGCATAAGAACTAAGGTCTTGTTTATTAAAATATAATCGGCTTGATTTAAAAATTGAAAAGTAAACAACATCATCCGGACTCAGAATCTCTATCTTAAGGTACGGTCCAGCCACCTATTGGGAATATCGTACCCAAATTCTCAATGGAGTTCAACCGGGTGGCGACTGTATCTTAAAATACGGGATTCTAAGTCTTGTATCCTTTAACACTTATATCGGACTAAATTTTAACTTTAATATTGCTTTTATTATCCATTTTCATCACGCTAAAATAAGGACTATCCCTTAGCACGTTTCACAGCACTTGTTGTTTCTCCGCCCCACGCCGAAGAGCATTAAAGCTTAACTTGAGGGCGGGGGATTCAGGTCATTGGCTCACAATGATGACTCTGCTAGGGATTTCCTTTTAACTCAAAATTTGACAAATCGCTCTCATTTTCAGACTTTGGTTAAAGGAATTTGATGATGTGCCTAAATCATTTTTAAATCAACTCTCTATTTCTTATGTCTTTTAAATCAACCGCTTAGTTAGATTCTAAGTCTTAAGGTGCCATTTTATCACCCCGTGAAGCTCGCTTGTATACCTCATGCCCACCAGGAATTAGGGATATTTGTGGATGGAACACTCATTTCAACCAACATGTAATTCCCGCGGTCGCACTCATTAAAGGAGTGGTTGAGTTACATAGAATCAAGGTAAACGAGACCCTTCAACAGTGTCATTCATAACACTAGCAGTTTGAGACTATAAACCATGATAAACTAGCCATAGCAACTTCCCTTTAGGCTCACCAAAATAATCTAGATTTAGGTCACATACTCTCTTGCCATTTCCTAGGGCCAGAATCCAAATTGGTGTTGTGCGGGAGTCATAAGGTTAGAAGAAGTTTATTTTCTTTCGTGTGTTGTGCTCATTCATGCAAAATTCACGCATAGGTCACCTATGGCCCACCTTTATTTTCGATTTTCGCTTACCTCTACTCTTTCCCCTCTTGAAGGGGGAATTTCACAAAATGCCTGTGATCGTTTGAGTCCCGATGACCTATACCCAGTTCGGTAGGCATAGCGAGGAATTTGTACGTCTCACGTATTTTGGGGTTAAGCTTCGCATCACAAGCCATTCTGCTCTCTACCTTTCTAAACCACCGTATGTATAGCATTCATCACTCGAAAGTTTATGAAATCATTCTCATCATTCATGGTTTGATTTAGGCTAATCATCTTTTGGTTTGTTTAGTTGGACCAGCGACTTTAAATATCCGATAGACCAAGCATATCAGGGCTTCCTTCTGATGATGGTTTGGGCGAGGGTCCACCTCATTATGGGTCTTTACCATTACCCCATTAAAATCGGTCCCTTGATGCCGAGATCGCCAATACTATAACAATGATCCTTCGATCCAATCAGTTCCGAGGTGCAATTGAGGGGCAAGTCCGAGACTCGATCCGTTTAGTTTTAAGGGAAAGTAAGGATATTCAAAGTATTCCAAATATTGGTAGTCAAGCTTCAGGATGGTCAGAGTCAGCTCAGAATGGTTAGTTTCAATTGGTTTAAGTTTTGCTGAGCCAGATCCATCCTTCTTTTCGACCTACCCAGCCTATACAGCTGTCTCAATTTAGTTAGGGTTCTGCGCAAGCTAAGTTACTCAACTATCCAATTCAAGCTCCAAATCCCACTGCCAAACTTAATTTTCTCACTAGTGTAGATCAGCTTCAATTACCATGATAACCTCGGGTCAATTTTATCCAGCTCAGTCGATTCTAACTGACCAGCCTCAATCAAGTCCTTACCGCCTTGGCCAGAATTCATCTCAACCGCAATCAGATTTTGCTCCCCTGAGCTTTGCTTTATCAGCCCAGGGAGTAAAGCCAGCCATCCAAACTTCGGCATTCCTTTCCTCCTTGAGTGGCCTTGCACCTCGCTTGACCTTACCTACTAGTAGATTCACGTCATCTCTTGCACCGCCGGTGTCATTCGCTCTTACTCCTACCTGGTTCCTTTTTGCCTCGAGAGGAAACACATACCCATAAAATCTCTTCGATCGTAATTTGCAAGTCCATAATCTACAGGCCGAGACCTCATCCTTTGCTTCCCTATTCTAATTTGGCACATCCCCACAGCCAGCGGCTAGGTCATATAATCTCCGAGCATGAAAGAGTTGGTAAACCTCAGGCAATCACCCTGACACCGACTGCAGTTTCCCAACCTAAAAGCCCTACTAGCATTGCTAATCCATGGGTACGGCCTCTTAGTAAGATCCTTATAGTATTAAGGGAGCGCTACCTCCTCGAAACTCTTCACGCGCATCGGCCTCCGAGGCACGATGAGAAGCATAAATTTTCTATGTATCATGTTCAACAAGGCCACCATACTGAGAAGTGTCAAAAGTTGATTCGAGACATCTACAGTTTGGTGGAGGAAGGAAAGATAGTTGAGCCAGAAAAAGCAGCTCACCCTATGGGTTCCTCCTCAAAATCTGGCTCACCTAAGGGCGACATAGGGCCAAATGAGCTTATTAAGGCCGTATGTTCCAAGATAAAAGCCCCGATCATCCCAGTCATTACTCGAGAGGATGTCCAGCAGTTCTGACAATGGTTGCCCAAAAACCTAGTCAGAAAGCATTCATGTCTCCTGGAAACTTCCTCTGAGGGTCCTATTTGCTAAGTTACGAGAGATAGGCATGCTTGTCCCTCTTTGTGAGTATCACTACCATGCGCCCGAAGAGAAATGAAACTTTTGCCACTATCATGTTCAAGCGAGACATACAATAGACTAATGCAAACTCTTAGGCAGAGACATTTGGCGCTTGGTGAGAGAGGGAAAAATAGAAGAGCCCGCTAGAAAGCATAGCACGATGAATGACCCACCGCCAAGGTTTGATCATAAAGATGATGTGGTTGACACTCAGCCATCTAGGGAATTCATTCCAGGAGCAGTTTCTAAAGATCCCTTTGAGGAGATTGTCACCACGGTGGAACCTACAGTTGCAGAGGTCGAAAGCATCAGGTCAGGAATCATATCTTTTCTGAAGCGTGGAAAGTGGAAGACTATTGAAGAAGCCAATCCAATCACCAAAGCCAGCAAGAGTCTCACGAATGAAGGAGACAAGTCATCTGCCAAGCGAGTAAAAGTTCCAGATCTCATCCTGAATGACATACCAATGGAAACTACCAAGGATGCCTAATCTACCAGCGCAGCAACTCAAGACCCTCCGCCTGTGGAGGACGACTATCTATTATGTAATTTTCTTTTTCTAGTTCTCAGATGTGAACAATTCTACCTTTAAGGCACTTTAATTCAATTGAAGAATCTCTTTTTGCTTATCTATTTGATGTTTCGCCCGACGGGTCTATGCATTCATTTTATCATAAGCATAATAAGTTCAATATTCATGACGTTTACCTAAATGAAATAAATTTAAGTACAGATGATAACCTAAAATGGTAGCCATTTTCTAATGACCTAACCTCTGAAAGAAAATGAGAGATAATAAGTGCTTAAAGATCATGATAATGCTTTCGCCTGGTCACACCTAGCCACACCTAGGGTTCTTCATCAGAAAATCGAGCGTCACCTACCGATACCGAGAATAGAAAAAGAAGCTCAGCTTGTTCTTGGTTATATTTAAAAATTTCGATCAATTTATCATTCACAAGCATGTTTCAAGCTACCAAAGAAGCATAATTATGGAGAAAGATCATCGCTAGATCATCTTCGACAGAATCACCTTTTCTTCGCCCACCCATTCTCAAAATTCCCAACCCCAATACACCATTGGTCCTTACTATTATCCAATCCCTTCTAAATCCACACACATTCCCTATTTCTCTCCTCACTGGCCATTCTCAGTAGGGGGACATATGATCAGTGAGGTCCGACCCTCATCAATAAATGAGCACTGCTCCATCATCATAGGGGCAGGTCACTTATCAAAATAGGGGGAAGCCTAGTCTTTCACCAACATTACCGCTAAGAAGATGGCTAAGTTCATCGAGAAACACATCTTCCCTCGGTACAGCCTACTCATCACATCATTTTGAACAATGAATTTCAATCCCAAGGGGCACCCCTTGATCGATCAAAAATTTAGGTCCGAGCCTCATAGATCTTCATTGCACTGACTACGAGCTAGTGGGGCAACCAAAACTGAGAGTCGTATTGAACCCAGCATCAAAGAGGCCCCCGTGGACTAAGGCACAGTCTAAGCAGCTTAAACGGTCTTTAGATATATCAAAAGCACATAGCGAGGCTGAACAGTAACCAAGTCAAGCATCAGAAGTACCCACCAAAGGCCAATGATCTGATTTTAAAACAAGTAAAGCCTACCAACACTGACCCAAGGGGGAAGTTCTGACTGAATTAAGAAAGACCTTATGTAATCAAAAAGATATCCGGTTCCAGGGGCATAAAGATTTCAGATGATAATGAGTTCAAAAACCCTATCAGTCAAAACAGGTTGAAGCGTTATCATATTTAATCAAAAGAATCAAATCCAAAAAAGAGGCACATAAAAATAAATAAAAAACAATCACCCGGCGAGTGGTCTTTTACTACTCAGGTAATAATTAGGGTGTATCCCGCTGATTGGTATTGTACAAACCGGTCAGGCAAAAGTTAGGGTGCAAAAATAACCCGCTAGATCGAAAACCCAAAAAAGGGCGGTCTGGGCAAAATTTAGGGTAAAGTGAGCAATGAGTGCGTGTTGGCTAGAAAACCTTCATAGCCTAGTTAGCTCCAGAGTTTGAGTCGGTAGAAATGGTTATCATCATCATGTACTCAAACTTAATTCATTTAATGAAAATGTCATTTTAGTGAATTCTTCATGTCTGTGCTTAAAGGAATATATTGGGCCCTAAAGGCGAAATGTCGCAAGTAATTAAAATTTAGGGTTTCGTGCAGTCAAAAGAAATAAAAGCAAAGATAAAAAGGCAAAAATCCGGATAGACTGAAAAGAATCGAGGTCTATGCAAAAGCCGAAAAAGTCTGCTAGATTGAAAACCCAAAAAGGGCGGTCCAGGAAAAAATTAGGAGATAAGAGCAAAATAAACAAGTCTAATGGCCCAACACAATGTTTGGGTCTATGCTAAAATTAAAACAACCAAATTAAAGCAATGAATGCCATCGATCACATTGAGATATCTGCATTATCGTCATCATCATCAGAGTGTTTGAATGTATTCTCCGGTCTTGTGGATTCGAAGGACTCAAATCCGTCCTTTGCATGTATCCACTCCGGTCTCAGCCACGACCAAGCATTAAGAAAAGTATGCAATCTCCCCAACTAGCCTTGGTAGAATTCATTGGTAGCAGTAGCGTCCAGTCGCTCATTATCCAGAATCTTGAACTTCACTTCGTTCACTCCCTCGTCTTCATCATGTTCAATCCAGTAATCAATCGATAGTTGACTAGTCGCTTTGCACAGCTTGTGAGGAGCCCTCCATCACTTATCATACCAGTAACTAAAGCAAAATTCATGGGTTCTATCTCAGCCATGATATCCGGCTGCACCAGTCCATGTGTGCACCGCAGCATCTCTAATCCTCTGCCAAGGGCATTCTTATCTTGTCTGTTCTACAAAGCAATGCCATATATTCTCTCTCCGAGCGAGCAATTGAATTGAGCAAAATCGATTAGGCAAGCAGTCATGCAGCCCATATTTGAAGATGATCAGTCCAAGCAGCTCATGCATTCATGCATTCATGCATAATATTCATAAATGTCATATCTGTTATTCTATACTGAATTCTACAGGGAATAAAGCATGAAAAAGTATCCTCGAGTCATGTGCTCGACCTCCAAGCAAATATCCATATCAAGGGGTATACCAGCCAGACTCGGTGCTTAGCCTCAGCGGTTTCTCCGGACTCTCGAAAATCTCATCTTAATTTATATTTCATTCATTTTTATCGCTTAATTGAAGAGGCAAAAATTTTTGCTCCACAAAATCAATTAAGCGATAAAACGCCACTTATATCATTTACTAATGCTTCAAAACTACCTTACCAGGTACATTATGTAGTATTCCCAGATTGATAACCAACCCGATGGATCCTAAAGTTGGAACTCAGAATTTCTCCAAGGGGCATATTAGCTAGACCCGATGGATACCTCGATAGTGCGCCATACGGTGATCCCGATGGACGATCGATCCAAAGATCTAGAATTTAAAATTCAGAGAATCCTTTTAGGGCACCTCCATGCAGGTTTTGACCGTCCGAGGGCACCGCAAAGTAGCTTCGGTCCTCCAAGGGCATCCCGATATTGCTAACGATAGATTTCCCAAATATTTCCAAACTCTTTTTTCTCGTTATTTGATTTTTATTGCTTAATTAAAGGGGTAAAATTTTATTCCAAAAAATCAATTAAGCAATTAAAAATGCAATCTACAATAGCTTTTAACTTTTCAAATTTTGATAGGTCCATTGATGGTGCGTTCCCAGACCACCAATAGACAACCGATTCAGCCTCACCTCCCCAATAGGTCCATTGATGGTGCATTCCCAAACCACCCATAGACAACCGATTCAGCCTCACCTCCCCGATAGGCCCATTGATGGTGCGTTCCCAAACCATCCGTAGACAACCGAGTCAGCCTCATCTCCCCAATAGGTCCGTTGATGGTGCGTTCCCAGACCACCCGTAGACAACCTATTTAGTCGCACCTCCCCAATAGTTCTATTGATGGTGTGTTCCCAGACCACCCATAACAACCAATTCAGCCTCACCTCCCCAATAGGTCCGTTGATGGTGCATTCCCAGACCACCTATAGACAACCCATTCAGCCTCGCCTCCCCGATAGGTCCGTTGATGGTGCATTCTCAGACCACCCGTAGACAACCAATTCAGCCTTATCTCCCTAATAGGTCCATTGATAGTGCATTCCTAGACCACCTGTAAGTAACCAATTCAGCCTCACCTCCCCGATAGGTCCGTTGATTGTGCGTTCCCAGACCACCCGTAGACAATAGATTCAACCTCTCCTTCTCGATAGGTCCATTAATGATGCATCCCATGACCATCCTTAGACAACCACCTCAAGAAATCCCTACTCCTCTTTTTCTCGAAGCAACCAACCAATCCATCCTAAAACCGTTTAGGGCAATGAAAGCAATACAGAATCAATCTTTAAGTCAATTTCATTCTTAATAGGTCTGTTTATAGCAATCCCAGAAGACAACCGATTCAAGAATCTACATGTCAGGTATAGCCTTCTATCCCTTGCTCTTTTATGAGATCATATTTGACCCATCAAATGGTAATCTCATGAGGGGCGGCCTGTGAGCACGGGCTTTTCGATGACCCTCAGAATGATGATGACTTTTTTGCTCTAACCTTTTATGGTCTAGTTATTCTATTATTTTATAATCGAATCACGTTGGGCAAGTTCTTTATTGATGATTTTGAGATCTTTAACCCCGATTAAAAATAATAGGACCGCGTTTAAAATGTTAATCGCTTCATTTCCACTCGCGTGCAGTAATTTGTTTTGTAATTTTTTCCTTAAAATCCAGACATTTTTAGCAAGTCTCATTTGCATCGTTGGATTCTTCACTCCTCGAGCTTTTCCGGAATGTCAAGAATCGCCTCATTCAGATGCCCGTAGTGTAGGTTGTTCGCATTTTGGGCCTGGCCATCGCTAGGTCCCTTGGCTTTTCCCCTACGGTGTCCCCAATCTAGCAGCGGTGGCCTACACTGCCACTAAAATGCGGGGCCACATGAGCCATGCGGCCTTCTAGGCCGCATCACATGATGTGGCCTTCGCGCAAGGTTCCTTCTACTAGCTTTTTTTTGGGTTTTCTTGGCCACCAAGTCGGCTTTGGGATTTTTTCTGTCAAATTGTGACATTTGGGGGATTAATTTTGATATTTTGCACTTGGGAAGTCTATAAATACCCATTAAAAATCTTATTCAAAGACTTTTTGCTGATTAAAAAGAAATTTGAGTCTTTGGAGATTTATTAGGCTTTTAGGAAGAATAAGTTTTATAAAGCAGTGGAAATCAAATATATATGTTTTCTGAGTTTTATTAGACTTGATTCTTTAGCTTAAATCATTAAAATCTATTAGAAATCTTAAGTAAAAATTGGTTTAAATAGGATTTATGGACTTTTTCCTCACAAATCACTAAATCCCTTGCTAAATCGGTTGTTTTGTCGGGTTTTCATCTCAAATCCATCACAAAGCTTCTCAAAAATCCGGTTCAAGTCTCGAGAGTGGATTCATGGCGTTTAGGTAACTTTCTGAGTTCCAATCTATTTCTTTTAGTTATTTATTTCTGCTGCTGTGTTTTTGGTTGTTTGTCCGGACGTTTGGCCCTTTTCTTCATCCTTTTTGTGATTTTCTGCCAAAACTCCGGCTGACCGTTCCGGCGAACGTCAGGCTGACTGAACGTCACCTAGGCCTCCTCGCTGAGTCGGCCTACCACTTCATTCAGTCGGCCTATGGGTCGCTCAAGCGGCCAATCGTTGTTTTGTCGGATTTTCTGGGTTCTTTTCCCCCAAACTGAAAAACCAAAGTTATTTAAGCATTTTAAGTCTGAATCTACTGTAACAGTGTAGGAAACGACTTGAAATTTCAGTAATCTTGGGTTTTCAGACGCAAAAATGTCAATTCCGGCTAGTTTAGACACTTTTTTCGACAGGCCACTTCAGTGGGACGAAGGCCGACTGAGTGTCATCGAGGCCACCTCGTTGAGTTGGTCTGCCATGTCACTGAGTCAGCCTACTAGTAAAAATGTCCAAATGGTCCCTGTTTGCTTTACTCTATTTTTTTTGCCCTGTTTCTATCGTTTTTGACCCGATTTTTGTCATTTTAATGCGTTTTCAGTCCCATTTTGTACCCGAAAAATCTCTGAAAATCACAAATAATCTGAAAATAATTAAAACAATATTCATAGCTGCTGGAGATTATTTTATCTTTTGCTTAATGATTAACTGACTATTTAATGGCTTAAAAATAGTGTTTTTAACTAAATAAATCTAAATAAATCGTTTTCCACTAACTAAAAATCTCAAAAATATTTTGAATATAATAAATCTAGGATGTTTGGTTAATTTTTTTCACCCTTTTAGGTTGTTGGATAATTAATTAATGCTCGAAGATTATGTTTTTGTCCCCGAAAAATCCAAAAAATATGTTTCTTCATCCTATGTGTTTATTTTCCGCCTTTATTTATTCATGTTTTGCTTATGATTATTCCTGTATATCTATTGCCTCGTTTGGAGCCGGGTCCGGGTCGGTAAGCTCGGTTAAAACCCGGTTTTGTCCGTTTATTTATTTATCGCTTTATTTATTTTCTTGCATTAGAAAAAATGTATACGTATTTGTAAAGCCTTGTAATAATTTTTATTTACTTGCTTTATTTATTTATCGCTTTTCGTGTGATGAATGGTATATAAACCGAAAATACCAAACAATAATCGGATTAAATCGCATAAGAACTAAGGTCATGTTTAGTAAAATATAATCGGCTTGATTTAAAAATTGAAAAGTAAGCAACATCATCCGGACTCAGAATCTCTATCTTAAGGTACGGTCCAACCACCCGGTGGGAATATCGTACCCAAATTCCGGTTCAGCTTAACCGGGTGGCGACTCTATCTTAAAATATGGGATTCTAAGTCTTGTGTCTCTTAACACTTAAATCGGACTAAATTTCAACTTCAATATCGCTTTTATTATCCATTTTCATCACGCTAAAATAAGGACTATCCCTCAGCACGCTTCACAGCGCTCGTTGTTTCTCCGCCCCACGCCGAAGAGCATTGAAGCTTACCTTACGGGCGGGGGATTCGGGTCGTCGGCTCATAAAAAGCTAACACAAGCAAGCAATATCGGACTAAAAGGTGTAAAATTATGAAAAGTTGCAGAAGTTTGGTAGAGTTTACTCCCACAAATGTGTCTAACGGAATTGAAGATGAGTCTAACGGAAGATCCAACCGCTCTCAAGTAACAGAGCTGTTGTAAGACAACGATTAAGATTGTGACTCTGAGGTTAAGTCAAAACGGAAAGATTATAAAGTCTGCCTATAAAAAGGCCTCTACCAGCAGTAAGAAAAAGATCGAAGCTTTCACTAACATTTGCAATCTTATAATCAAATCTGCAAAAACTCTCAAGAAAACAATCATCTTAGAACCTATTTGTCATTTAGAAAGCTTAGAACAACTCATTGTAAATTTGTTGTAAAAGTGAATCTTGATAATACAAAGAACAAGATTGCTAAAATTATTCCAATCCGCTCCTAAGACTAAGCAAGGTGCTTGCTGAGGTCTTGTTGTAAACCTGAAAAAAGCTTGGAATAAGTTGTGTTTCAGAACCGGATCGGCTGCTCAAGACCTTTGGTCTCTACCCGGACCCGATGAAAAAAATGGGATCACTTATTATGGACTTGTTGAGAATGATTCGGATCTAGTTCATGGTCTACAAAAATGGGCTCAAAATGAATAGTTGGAAATTTGTTTCGGTATAGAACACTCATGTCGAAAAAAGTATTTGACCTTTTTTTTTAATCCCTTTCCTAAAAAAAATCCTTCTTTTTTTTTTGATTGGATTGATCTTTTCACTTCATTTTGTTTTTAGAAGGGTACTCTTGAACTTGGGAATTAGAGACAGGAAGAGGAGGGTACTCTTGGTTGTAAAGAATCCCAATTGTAAAGGCTTCTCCGCCTCGGAAGGAGTTGAATATGGTGGATTAAAGCTCAGAAGTGAACGCTCTGGGGACTAGAGGTAGGCGATATTTGAACTAGTATAAAATCGTAGTGTTTGATTCTCTAATCTTTTTATTTACTGTTTATTTCACTGCTTCAGAAGCATAAATTTCATTATCTAATTATTTTCGAAAAAGAGTCAATCACCTATCTGACTCCAAATCGCCCCTTTGGGACCAACAAAAATTTTTATTTTTTTTTACAAAATAATCACTGACTTTCCCTTCATCATCGTTTGATTAAATTTAGATTATTTTGTAAAAAATAATCATATAAAACACATATATTGTAATTTTTTATATAAAAAATGTAAAAATATTTATTGTGATAAACCTATATATTAGTTCCTTTAATGTAATAT
Organism: Euphorbia pulcherrima; assembly: GCA_947683365.1. Classification (NCBI taxonomy): domain Eukaryota; kingdom Viridiplantae; phylum Streptophyta; class Magnoliopsida; order Malpighiales; family Euphorbiaceae; genus Euphorbia; species Euphorbia pulcherrima. The sequence goes on along the minus strand of CANTUS010000001.1, from coordinate 17,095,262 downwards.
ATAATGAAATTATCCTAAATTTCAAAAGTCAAAATGTAATAAATTACAAATACAGAACCCTTCTCATGTTTGGGAAAGTATTCGGGAGTTGCAAGTACCATCTAGAGTCCAGTTATTTTTGTGGAGATTTGCCAAAATTCATTGCCAACCTTGTGTTGGCTTAGACAGAACTATGTTGATTTTGAGTTACTTTGTCGATTATGTGGTGATGCTACAAAAGGCGATTTCATGCTTCAGTAAGTTATGCATTTGCTTTTCCCGTCTAGGATAAGATTTTTGGAGAAGGATGGGCTCCCTATATTGCTTCTCTTATTTACTGGTGGACATGGATTTGTACCAAGGATAAAAAAACTATCGATAAAGTAGCTTGTGTTCTATGAGCTATTTGGGCGAGGAGAAACAACTTTGTATGGAACGACAGATTCAAAGCTGCTTCATAGGTATTACGATATGGGCTCGGCTTTCTAGAATTCAGCAAATAGGAAGCCAGATGCAGTATCAACGACAACAAGAGTAGAAAATTGGCGTTGTACTCCATACTATACAGGTAACCAGGTTACAATAGAGTTCATTCCTATATAGGACTTTACATCTATACACTAATTAGGCATATTATAATAAAGGGAAATAACACTAATTAGGAGCACATTATCTACCTTCACCCTTAAGTTGAGGGCGTTTGAGCGAATGGGATTTTTAGGGCACGGGGAAGCGGGGCTGAAGGACTTTAATTGATTGCTTTTACTTGGAGAAGTTATAAGAGTTTTTAATAAAATCTGAATGGCCCAAGTGTATTATGATTTCCAATTTAATGATTATATGTGGCTTCGTATGATTGTCGGCAAGCTTTACGGACATTATATCGGATGAGGTTTAAATTCTCTTCCCTCTACGAATAAATTGATATAAAAGTAAAAAGATTGGACTCAAAGTCCAATGCATAAATTGATAAGCATTGGAGTAGTTATTTATGATAAATAACTAATTAATTGCAGCAGTTTTCTATTAGTTAATTGTCAGGACAGTTTTGTCAATTAAGTGTCATATATTTATATGACTTTAAAGAATGAAAATTGATGCAATAAATATACGTTGTAAACAAGGAAGTTTCCTTTTCCTTAATTATTCCATTAATCCATTTAAATTCATTAATTGAATATAAAAGAATGGTTCACATAAAATTATAGAAAGAATGAAGATAGAGAGAAAAGAAATGGAAAACGGGAATAGTAAGAAACAAAATAGGAATGTGAAATGGAGAATAAAAGTTAAGTACAGTCCCTATTTCTAATTAATAGATTTGTTTCTTATGTTTCATTCTTGAATGATTTTACTTTATTCTTTCTTTTATTAATTGAAATTGATTTGTTGCCTTCTCGTCTTTATCAATTTCAATTCGTATGGTTCCAATCTTTGAGACTCTTATCATCAATAGGTCAATTGCGAAAAGTAGAGGAGAAACAAACGTCAGTTCTCTTAACATATTAAGGTATGCTTCCGCTATATCGTTAATTTACTGTATTTATCAATCAATTCTAGACAAGTTGTTCTTGGATTTTATCCCGATTAAATTTTATGGCTTGCAGTTGATATAGATTTCATTATCGAAATTGTTACGTGATTATAAAATTTCTTACAATTAGTATTAGAGCCATCTTGTCTTAGGATTGTTTGTATGAAAGTTTAATTGAATTATTGTTCATGAGACAATTTTAGAGATTTCAAAGTTGAATAGATACTCATGAAATTAAAGTTGTTTTTACCATATAATTGAATTATGGTTATTGTATAAAATGATTTCACGAGAAATTTGGAGTTTTCCTAATTAAGGATTAACTAATTTATTCTCTATATTAGTTATATTTCTTTCATTATAATTAAGAATCATAAAAGGAAGATAGTATATTTCTTTGTGAATAAATATGAAAGTATGAATCTGTTTTTTTAATTAACGTTATTTTTATTATTTTTATTCAATGAAAAGTTTAATCGGATAAAATGAAAGAATAATAAAAGAAAAGAACAGAATAGAATAGATATAAAAATAAAAGAAAATGAAAAAATACAAATGAAAGTTATGAAAAGAAAACATGAAAGTAAAGAATCCATTTATGATTTTTTCCATAAAAATAAAGACATGCACAAGTATAAATTTCAAATTTTAGGGTGGTTAAATGTATATTTAATGTGATTATGGTTCAACTCAAATAAAAAAGAGAAAGGATTGTTATTTTTTTATTTAATATTATGACATACTTATATGTATTTGATGTAAGAGAGTAACTCTAATTGTATTGTATGTATTATTTGTGTATAAATCACTGTTTAGATTATTGTAATCGCCGTATTTGGTATTATAGTTACCAATAAAAGATTAATAAGACAATACATAAATGTATAAATATTGAAATAGTTATTTGCTTCAAATAATAATGTATTGAAAGTTTTCTTTGTTAATTAATTGTCATTTATGTAAGTAAATATAAATGACATTCAAAATAATGTAACAAATCGGTGCATGAAGGGGAAAAGAAAAACAAATATAAAAGTAAAAGTTTGAACATAATAAAAATGGAAAAGAAATAAATGAAATTGTTTTCTTTTTTTTCTCATTAAGTACTATTAAGGTGAAAGTGAGAAATAAAATATAAGGCATTATTTTATTTCTTTATGAACTAAATTGTTTTGTTTTTCTATTTCCACAATTAAAGGATAATTTATGGAAGGTTTAACCTTTCGGTTTTTGAATAATTAAATTAGGTTAATTCGCATTTATGTTTAATTAACTCTAATAACGGTTTGTTTTAATGTGTTTATATAGAAGAGGAGTTATAACGTTAATTACATATAATGGTATTACTAATTAACTAAAAGTATAATTGTCTTAATTGATTAATTAATCTATATATATAAAACATTGGAGCATTAAAGTAGTTATTTATTTTGAATAATTAATTAATTATAATTGTTAATTTTTATTAATTATAATTGACAGCAATCTTTTTTTTTGTTAATTAATATATATAAATAAATGAAAGTACAGAAATTAACGGTTAGAAAAGTGAGGCATTATATTTTTCTTTAACTTAAAGTTATTATTTATTTTATTCAATGAAAATTTTAATTGAATAAAATGAAATAATAAGAAAGGAAAGAAACACGTGATATAATGTCTAATGAGAATTGTTTTATATCATATTTGGTATCATATTACCAATAAAAATAAAAATAAAAAGGATAATAATTAAGGAAGTTAGTAACCTTTAAGGAATTTAATTAATGTTGGTTATTCAAAATTAAATAACCGACGTTAGTAATCGGCCTTAATTGATTATATATAAAAGATAATTGTTTATATACACACTTAGAATGGAAAAGAAAATTATGATGAATGGATGAGAAACGTAAACGAGTGAAATAGTTTCTCAATCATATTAATGTAAATATGGGCGTTTCTATTTTTAATGGTTATGGTTCCTTTTATTCAATAAAGTAATTAAGTGAAGAAAAAGAACTTTAAAGAATAGAATAGAAACATATAATATACTCATGATATTCAATGAACGTGCTATGAACTGATGAAATTGTCATGAATTATTTATTTATATTATTTACAAATATTATGGCTACTGTGTTGTAGAAGACAATAAAAGAATTTTTCAATTGATAATTTATGACATGTTAGAAAAGCATTGACATGCATGTGTACGGAAATAAATTACATGATGTAATTATATATACTTATGTGAATTAAAGATTAAGGATCAAAGATTAATCATTAAGTTTATTATTCATGATAAGTGTCAACTAAGGTTTAAAGGCAATGAAAGGATTCGAGATTATTATTTATCTCATAAAAGTTTTATTGCATAAATTATTTGTTATTGTATAGAAAACATTTAGCCGCCAAAGTGATAATGTTTAATTTATTTAAACATTTAAGATGCATATTAATGGTCATATATAAAAGATTCAGATAAGGTTATATGACAATAAAATATATAAATTTACAAATGTTTAATGTAGGGAGGGTATGTTAGTCAATAAAGTGGCCTTACTCAATTTAATTAAAGGATTAATGCATCAACAATATCTTCAACTTAGCACCAATATCCCGCTTCCTCCCTGAACTTTGAAAGTGTTCCCACAGCTACCTCAACTTTCAAAAAGTGCACCATTTTATTCCCTGAATGCCACGTGTCAGCTTCTGGTTGGTTTGACTTTTCAAAGATTTCATTTTTTAAGATTTTCTCTCTTCAATCAAAAGCTGACATGTGACATTTAGGGAGCAAAGTGGTGTACTTTTTGAAATTTGAGGTAGTTGTGTGGACACTTTCAAAGTTCAGGGAGGCAGCAGAATTTTTAAGCCAAGTTGAGGATGTTATTGATGCATTAGGCCATAATTAAACATTTTATAAGAGTTGTATATATTTAAACATTTATTGAATAGAGAACATCTTAATCACCAAAGTGGTCTTGTTCGGTGTAAATAAACTTTTTAAATATGGTCTGTTCTATTGTATTAGTAGGAGGGATGCAATAAATGGCATAAAAGATTTACACTAGACAATTGAGATTATTAATCAAAACGCTAGGAGATGACCTAAAGATAGATCATTGCTTGTGGTTAATGACATTACGAGATATTGTTATTATGTGTATGGTTGACATATATATCTGCCCAGAGGTATTATGTGTGCTAATCATAACATAATTAATAAAATCAATTAAAATGATTAAGTTTTAGCATCAATGACAGTTTAAGGTATTGTATTTAATTTTCTGCTGAAAGGTGATGTTAAATACATAAAGTGAAAGTCAAAGCATTAAAGAAAGTATTTATATATGTGAATTATTGAGGTCAATATATGAACTGAAATAAACTTCCATACAATGGTACCTTAAGTTTAGCAGTACCATGAGTTCAGTGGGAGTTGATCCTATATTTTGATGACATACTTCTTGTCACTTATGTGATGCAAAGATTTTACTCTCCTATGAAGAAAATGGGTGGGTGCATGGAAAAGTGGGAGCAAGTTGTCATTGCTACTTCCACTACGAATGTTGAAATTGTGGCGTGCTTTGAGGCCATGATTCAATGACTGTAGCTGTGAAAATTTTGTCTCAAGTAAGGGTTAGTCGATATTATTGTTAAAATGTTGAGATTGTACTATGATAGTTTCACAACAATCTTCTTTTGAAAGATTGATAAGTATTGTTGGGGCGTGAAACACATTATGTAAAGCACTTAACATGAAAGAAGAAGTGCAAAAATGCAAAGTGTCGATTGAGCATATCAAAATAAAATCGACTATAGAAAATCGCTAACGAAAGATTTTTGGCCGAAAAGATTATTGGCCTTGTATGGAATCTGAACATTATTGAAAAGTTGTTGTTAGGATAATGAGTTCTATATACAATAAAAAATTTTAGCTCACGATGATTGTAACGAGAGTTTGGGAATTAAATTGTTTTTGTATAATTAAATTGTTATCCACATAAGAGATGCACATTAAAGTTCATTTGGGTGTGATAACATTATAGTAATATATTTAGTAACTATAACATATTTGTTACATTAAAGTGAGAAATAATGTAATGTTTATTTTGTAGTACATGGAAGGGAACGGGATGACATTAATGACCTGTAACCGCCATGACTTGGTTGTTTTAATTCTTGTAAAGGCTATATAGTTGTGTTAAGTTTTGCAAATTAAAGATAAGTCGTATATATATATTTGTTTTCACATGAGCCAAGTGGGAGATTTAAGATTTTTTAATAAAATCTGAATGGCCCATGTGTATTATAGTTCCAGATTTAATGATTATATGTGGCTTCGTATGATGGTCACCTTACGAACATTACATCAGATGAGGTTTAAATTCCCTTCCCTCTACGAATAAAAGTACAATGCATAAATTGATAGGCATTGGAGTAGTTATTTATTGCAAATAACTAATTAATTGCAACAGTTTTCTATGAGTTAATTGACATAACAGTTTTATCAATTAAGTTTCATATATTTATATGACTTTAAAGAATCAAAACTAATGGAATAATTACACGTTATAAACAAGGAAGTTCCCTTTTCCTTAATTACGGTTTCCATTAATACATTTAAAATTTATTAATTGAATATAAAAGAATGATGAATATAAATACATAAAATTATAGAAAAAGGAAGATAGACATAAAAGAAATGGAAAATCGGAATAGTAAGAAACATAATAAGAATGTGAAATGGAGAATAAAAGTTAAGTACGCACCCTATTTTTAATTAATAGATTTATTTCTTATGTTTCATTTTTGAATGGTTTTACTTTATTCTTTCTTTTATTAATCGAAATTGATTTATTGCCTTCTAGTCTTTATCAATTTCAATTCGTGTGGTTCCAATCTTTGAGACTCTTATCATCAAGAGGTTAATTGCGAAAAGTAGAGGAGAAAGAAATATCAGTTCTCTTTGCTATGAGTTATAATATATTACGGTACCCTTCCGCTAAATCGTTAATTTACTATATTTGTCAATCAGTTCTAGACAAGTTGATCTTGGATTTTATTCCGATTAAATTTTATGACTTACAATTGATATAGATTTTATTATCGAAATCGTTACGGAAGTCAATTTTGGAAAGTGACATTTTTAATTTTATGGAAATGAATGAAAATTATTTACTTGAAATAATATTTTGGAAATGTTGACTTAAATACGTAAAAATTGTTATTTATTTAAAAAAATAAAATAAATATTTTAATTGATTTAAATTAAAATAAAACGAAGTTAGAAGACACCTTTGAAAACTAAATATATAAAAAAGATAGAAAGCGACGTTTAATAAATTAAGGAGTCGCGACCCAGTTTAGTTTGATAAATGCAGTGAAGAAGAAGCACAGAGGGAGTACACCTGGCAACAATCCACCTGGTAATCTGCAACTCACACCACAGCTCATTGGATTGGATTGATGACATGACAAATCAGTTTCAAGTTAGTTAGCACTAGCGGGAAAGATATTTTGAGATTAGATTTTTTTTATTAGATATTTTTCTCCTTGTAACTAGTATAAATGACTCAATTGTAAGCTGATTTTAGCCAATCTTTTGCGAATTATTAAAGAATCACTTTCTTGTTCATCTGTTCTTCATTTTATTCATTTGTTCTTCATCGTATCAGAGCATTATGCTGCGAAGGGGGAATGTTAAAAGATTCAATTTTCTTGTCGAAGACACTAATCAAGCTGTAGATCAAGGTACAACAATGGTGCAATTGAATCCGCAAGATAATCTGGGAACTGCCTTAGTTCCTGCTTTGTTCAATGGCGAATTTTTTTTGCCTTGGAGCAAATCCATACTCAGTGCCTTAATCGCCAAAGATAAGCTGAATTTCACTGATAAAGATATGGATATACATGCTGTAAACACTCTGGCTTATAATCAATGGAAAAAGAAAGGTTGTTTGGTCACCTCTGGATTCTCAATTCGATGACAAAAGAATTCGCAGAGGCTTTCTTGTATGCTGATAATGCCAGTAAACAGCTGAGATCAATGAAGAGGACAAGTTGCTCCAATTTTTTATGGGACTCAATGAAGGATATGAGGCTTAAGAGCCATATAATATTGATGGATCCATTTCCTACTATAAACAAAGCATATGCCATGTTGCAGAGAGTTGAAAAATAGAAGGAAATTCATTTTGAGCATCCTATAGAACTTGCGAATTATTCTGCAAAATATAAGCAAAAAGGAAATTTCACTAGAAAGAAAGACAACGACAGATTTGTCAAGAAAGAAGAGAGGAAGTGTACTCATTGCAAGGCAACTAATCAAACTTCGGTCAGAAGTTTGTCAACAATTCTTGATTCTTTCATTTTTTTTTGTCATATACGTGAGGAATAGTCCACAACTGCTTCCGTCTCTTTCATCTTCATCATTTCAAATTCTCCTCTCAACATGAAGTCGTACCTTCTGTACTTTCTCTTCTCCTTAAAGAGAAATTCGAAGTATGTCCCAAGCTTATTTAGAGGTGGTCGCTTCCACCACCTTCTCAAACATCACCTCATCTAATCCTTGATGAATTAGACTAGAGCCTTCTGGTCATTATGACGACTATTATGTAAACTATCTTTTTCTGCTTGAGACAGTTGTGCATCTGCAGCTGGGATCATATATTCTTTTTCAACAATATCCCAAACGTTTTGGGCTCCAGAGAATTGCCTTTATTTTAATACACCAAATTTTGTAATTGGTCTTTGGTAAACTGAGGAAAATTGAACGGAATATTTGTACTCATATGTTAGGGTTTCTTGAATTAAAATTTGGAGGAATATTTTTTCAGAACCAGGCTTTATCATTGCTTAGTAACTAATAATAATTCTTTTCTAATGTGAGAGATCAGACAATATTGTAACCACAGAGCATACGATAAATTATATTGGCTTTGATACCACTTTATTGGAGAGAAAGAGGATTTAACTAACTAAAAGAAGTAACTAAACTAATAACAAAATGTTGGAATTTTTAGCGAATAATTCATAAAGTGTGCGTTAAATATGTAAATAATTAAATTTGTATAGTAGTTATAATAAATAGTCAAAATAGGTTTGTGGTCAAATTTAGATATATTGACTATTAAGGTGTCAATTTGGTCGTAGGAAAAAAGTGTAGGGCTATTGTGTAACTTTTGTTATAATGAAGGGCCAAAACAGAAATTTGTCAATTCAGTTTTTTATAAATATGCAGTTTTTTCCCAGAAGAACAATAGCACGTTTCATACACTTTACATACAACGCTTCCCTTCGATTTTCGATCGGATCTTCTGAAAGATCATTCGACCCTAAGTCAATCGGTAATCACAATCTATTCAATTCTGATTAAGGTGCGCTTTCGATTTACTTTCTCGATGAATCAACGTGAATTCGATCCGAGCTTCTTCGGTTTCAAGAAATAATTCTTTTAGTTTGTACCGATCATGATTAATTCATTGAGAATTGGTGTTTTGCAATTTTTTAATATTTACTTTATGTTGCCGAAAAGATTGTCCATGGCATAATACTTGTTAATTAATGGATGCCGGTCACTTATGCAAATTCATAATACTTATCCTATATATATAATTTTATGAATTTATCGTAAGAGTCAATTCTATATATGTAGAGATTTTCTTCTCTGCTATTTCCATTGATTGTTTATGGTTTTCACAATTAATTATGTTTTTTTTATGGTCTAATGAATTTGTTTTCAATCCAATATGCCTTGCCTTTCTTGGTAGTGGATTGATAGTTGCAAAATTATTATTACTTCAAAAGAATACTTTAATGACAAATATATTTCTTGTGGATTATTTCGTGGAAATCAATTTTTTTATAATGGAAAGTGATGCAGAATGTATATTATAATCAAGACTTTTATAAAATTCACCTATCTTCATAAAATAATTTAAACTATAAAATAAATTTTTAAAAAAAATCACCGTCTGCCTAAATTAATAAAAAAACAGCTCAAATTTATAACAAATATACCACCCTTTCTCCCACATGACACTCTGCATGTTTTTAATTAATTCCATTACATTCTTTTTTATTTATCTCTCGAACCGTTTATTTTTTCGACATATCAGTTTAGAGTTTTTTTATTCATCTCTTTTTTATCTTCGAAATAATATCCACTGTGATATTTTTTTCCAATTTTTTTTTAACTGTCACATATCTAATAGATATCCAATAAAAGTTTAATAGAAATTAGTAAAGTGTAAAAAAATTTGATTCAAAACACTAAATACATTTTTATTAGATCTTAACTTTAAAATACACTTGAACAAATGTCTAATATCAACTTGAAATCAGATTTTTCCAAATAGAAGTCCGGTATCTATCTGGTAGACGTCCAATAGATATATGGTAGACATCTAATAAATATATGGCAGACGTCCAATAGATGTCCAATCGCCTATGCCTTGAATTACTAAATTCCAAAATAATTATACACTGATATTGTATGATCTTCTGCAACTGATTTATTTCAAATTATCAAGAATTAGTGCATAAATATACACCGACATTGTATGATCTTCTGCAACTGATTTGTTTCAAATTATCAAGAATTGGTGCATAATCTTCATCAGCAAAAGATTTAGAGCTAAACTTGGAAAACCGAATAAAGAACGACAATCAAAACTTCTCAATTTAAACAACAAATAGAGCAATATCCCATACCCGAAAACCAAAGCAACACTAGATCTAGTCAAGAAACAGCAGTACAAAACTAACACAAACGATTCCGTAAAAATATTATCGAAACTAAGATCTACCACTTGTCTATTGGATATCTACCATGCGACTATTGGATAAAAAATTTCGAAAAATTACAGTGGATGTCAATTTAAAGATAAAAATAAGACGGATAAAAAATTCTAAAGCGACACGTCCAAAAAATAAACGGTTTGAGAGATAAATGAAAAATAAGAAAGAAAATAAAAAAAAAAGGAGAAACAAGTGAATAACATAGTTGTAAATAGATTTGAAGGAAATGTGTATTTGTAAATAGCTTGACTTAATGATAATTTTATAAATAATTTATAAAATATGACTGATAATTTATCTTATAATTATACATTTTTATTATTCTCAGTAAAATGGTAAGCCTAATCAACGACTATAATTTTATTTGACCAATTCCATTATTTGTTATCAACGGTTACATCCTTTTGAATTGTTCAAAGATTTTCTTTATTACCGTTTAATTTGGTCCAACAGTTTCAGCAACGTATTTTGATTTTATAAACGTTGGATAACAGCCATAATTTTTGCTATAAAAGGGTTTAGCTCCTCCACATTTCAGAAACAACTTGCTTAATTACTTTTCTTTCATTCTCTGCATTCTACTTTACTATTCTGGATATATTTATAAGTTTCTGTTCCTGCTCCAATCAATTCGATTGAAGAGGTTGTTTAATCCTGGAAGGAACTTCAAATATCCTTTAAGGACAGTGTCGTTCGACATGACTCAGCTTATCGGTGTTTCCGTTACGTTAAACTTTCTTTATAGTTTTCATTATATTTCTATATGCTTTTTACTAATTGTATTTGTGTTTTTGGTTGAAGGTGAGGACAAAAAAACTCGATGAGGCGGACATTCAAACGAGATTGACACTCCCTAATTGGATAGGGAAAAATCGAACTCACATACTAATTTATTTATTTATATTTTGTAATTGTTAGCCAACACGATACACGGTAAATTATTTTGGGTTGTTGGTTTTATACTGATACTAATCATGGTTTCAAGATATATGAGTTTTGTAGATTAATTGCATTGTATGTCCAATTTTTTATTTATCAAAGAAAAGAATAATCAATCCTTTTATCTGATTTTGTTTTTAGTTTGGATTGATGTGTTTTGATTGGCCATTTTACAATGAATTTGTTTACTTATGTTCATTGTTCGGTTGATATGGAAATCACTTAATTTGGGCCTTCATAAAGAAAATTTTATAATGGGTAATTTTTTTTAAGATAACTAATATTCAATTTGAATTCAGTTATATGATTGATATTTCAGTCATTAGTGTTGTCAATTGCAAATAATGACATTATGAATGTTTCCATTTTGATAATGAATTCTGTTTTTCTTTTCTGGCTTCAATATATGATCATCATGATGATCTTTCTTACGATATTAATTAACATTGAAACTAAAGAAAAGAACTGATTTCGGTTTTCCAATTTTCGTTTTCAAGTTATAAATCTTTTGGAGTTACTTTTGGTTTTCGATAATTTTGATCGTATGGTTTTGATTTTGCCGAATTATTTGGAACATTTATATATGGTGAAAGAACAAGAAAAAACACCAATTGAGCGTCGATAAAATCCATATTTATAAAAAAAGAAGAAGAAAAGAACATGATAAAGCTTATATATTAAATTCATTTGGTTAAACTTTAATTGGTTGGTTGTTCATAAGTATTCATGCTCATCTCGATTTATATGTTACGGATAAGTTATTTTCTTTTGGCAATTTTATGAAACTTGTTTTCGTCTTGAAGCATTGAAAATTTTGGATTTCATTGATTATGTTCGTATTTTTAAAGTTTTATAGTTAAATATTTGAATTTGTAGAGAAATTCTGTATTGATAACAAAATATTTCGTGGATTGTTGAATTCGAGTTAATATTCGTTAAGGATCCATGAGTATTTGGTTATTATGTTTTGTTATCGTCCTTTTTGGGGTCTAATTCAAACTTGAAAGAATGAAAACCAAATCATTAAGTTTAATTTGTTTGTTTTTAATTTGTTTGTTTTGGGTTTGAAAATTCGAAGAAAGTCGGATGAAAATTCGTTGAATTTTCATTTTATGTTGTCATTGCCGGATTTTCTGTCGGAATGTTTCTCCGTTGGTAAAATTGTCGGAAAATTTGGTTCAGCGACGGCTGCAACCTTCAGTAACACTTTGGATACAGTGCTTTGCAACCCTTTCAAATCGTTGCCATTAGGGACAGGAGATGCATCCTTTATGATAATTCTAGCGACGCTATAAACCGTTGCATCAGGGGACGCGCCGTTTGGGACATTTTGGCAACAGTTCCAAGCGTTACCAAAAGCAGGAGATGCCATCCTTTGATTTCTGGAGACGCAGTCTTTTTTGTAAAACGTCGCCATTGGTCACTTTTAGATTAGACAGTTTGTTGGTAATGCTTTATCAAACGTTGCAACAGGTGCCAGTAGGTGCGTCCTTCAGAAATTTTTGGCGACACTTTATACCGTCGACAAGTAAGGGGACACACTTCTTCGGATTTACGACAACACTTTAATCTCTAAGCGTTGCCACTACCCCTGAACTCCTTTAAGTTTATCTTTACTTATTTTTTTGGAAGTTCTTTGAACTCAAAATTAATTTTTATTATTTCTAAATTAATTCTTGGTCCAAAATAAAGTAGTTTAAGATGTTTTATAATAATACTTTAATAAAAATTTTAATTTACCATAATTTATTTTAGTTGTTAAATTTAATGGTAAATTTTTGGGTTGTCTCTTACATATATTTGAATAATTATTTTAAAGTAAAATTAATTGAAACAACATCCCGTCAAAGTGGACTCTCTTGTAGAAATTAATTTTAACTTATCAAATTATTTGTTTTGTATATTTATTATTTATGCGTTTGGTAATCGGTTCAAATGAAGGTTCCACTTGGCTAAATAATAAATATACACGTGGTAATAAATATGACAATTATTTGGTTTATCTATGTGGATAATAAATTGGTCTGAATCAAGATTTATTATTTGACAAGACTTATTATTAATATTTGATTACTACATTGAGGTACCAAGTACAAGTTAATTTTTTCAGTCCGAAGATGGAATTGTTAATGTTCTGCATGTATCTTGATTTATATAAGAGATATGCATTATTCTTATGATGTGGATTGTGAGCATATTAGTTGCAGGTAATATAATTCATTGAGGATATTGAGTTTGAGGGGAAGATAGAGTTTGAATAATTTTTGGGCTTCAATATAAGACAATATTGAAGAACTTTCCCTTTAGGTTGAAGAAGTTATTCTTCATCAAGATCAAACTCAATGACCTCAAGATCTTATGAAAATTAAGAAAATACTTTAAGTTTTATGAAGACTAAATTCTCACATATAGAAAGTCGGATCATTTAGAGATCATTCAGTATCTGGATTCTGACTTTACTGGATGCGAAAACAGTATAAAATCCACATCAAGCTATATTTTCATTTTGGTTTGAGGTGCTGTATATAGGAAGAGTTCTAAACAAAATCTAATAGTGATCTCCAATATGAAAGCAGGATTTGTATTATGTTTTGGTGCATCCTATCAGGAAGTGTAGTTATGGAATTTTATCACATGGTTAGGGTTTCTAAATGGCATTGAATGACCAAATACAATTTATTGTGACAATAGTTCTATAGTCTAGTTCTCCAATAACACAAAAACTCTTATTGATCAAAATCATATTGAGATAAAGTTACTAATTGTGAAGGAGAAATTATAGAGTGGAAGGATATCCACTGAGCATATCAGTGCAACTCCATGATTGCGGATCCGCTTACTAAAATAGTTATCTAAAGTCCTTTTTAGGAGGCGTATAGCTCATTTTTGTGTTACACTATTTTAGTATATTCAGTTTCAGTGGGAATTTGATTATGTTTTAATACGTGGATGCTCTATTCGGTATAGATATAATTATGATTTAATTCAGTTTTTGCAGAAAATAAAGTATTCAGTTGTATACACACTCTGTCTAACATATATATTATGTTTGATATATGTTTGATCTGAATAAAGAGGACCAGTTGAAAACAGACATGATAGATCACATTTCATGTAGTTTCAACACTACACTCCTATGATTGATCTATGTCACGTAGAAGTATTGATGCATGTGATTGATGGTGGGTTGGCTCATAATAACTATGACAACTATCCCTTCAGTTCTTCATTGATATGACTAATGGACGAGATTGTTCGAGATACCTTGTTTATGACTATATTTTTTAGTGTATAAGGTTGTACATATTTCATCAAGTAACATACGTTAGCCCAAGTGGGAGATTGTTGGAATTATTTTTGAATAATTCATAAAGTGTGGGTTAGATATGTAAATAATTAAATGTGTATGGTAGTTATAATAAATAGTCAAAATAAGTTTGTGGTCAAATTCAGATATACTGATTATTAAGGTATCAATTTGATCGTAGGAAGAAAGTGTAGAGCCGTTGTGTAAATTTTGTTTTGTTGAAGGGCCAAAACAGAAATTCGCCAATTCAGTTTTCTATAAATAGGTGGTTGGTCCTCAGAAGAACGACCATACATTTCATACACTTTACATACAATGCTTCGCTTCGATTTTCGATCGGATCTTCAGGAAGATCATTCGACCCTAAGGCAATCGGTAAATACAATCTATTCAATTCTAGTTAAGATACGCTTTCAATTTTCTTTCAATTTTCTTTCTAGATGAATCAACATGAATTTGATCCGGGCTTCTTCGTTTTTGAGAAATAATTTTTTCACAATTCACTTGCTTATTAATACTAGACAAAAGGAAAGATAGGAATTGGATGATATTGCATCCGCCCAATTCTACTCTTTATTTACATTTGATGACAAGTGATGACAAGTGAATAGTCACCCTTACTCAACCATCAGATGACAAGTGTCCAACACTTGTTTGGTTCCAATAAAAAAAATTGCCACTAATCAACAATTTTGTCCATCTCTTATAGTACTCTTACTCGCGTATGATCACCAATTCACTTAATTAAGTTTACATCTTTTAACAAAGATTGTGTTCGGAATACCAATTTTTGAAATACAATGTAAAGACAATGGAAATACGATCAAATATATAGAGAGAGAAACATTCCATTAAAGAAGAACTCTTGGAGCTTTTACGGAATAAAATTAGTAAAGAAGAAGAAGAGGTTTTGCCCTTATATATAAGGAGTATAATAACTGAAGAAAATAATAGAGTTGTTATATCCAAATAATCGAAATTTCGGTTTGTCTCTTGTAGTGCAGAACCCACGTTGATAAATATAACGGAAGAATATGAACTGTTGACTACGTATTAGTGATCGGCTTTTTCCTACACCGTTGGGGAGGAAATTGCACTATCCACGAACTAAAGCTACTCGAGATAATTAAGCAAAAATGGAGAGAACTTGAGAAAACAAATTACAAACTTGCTTGTAAAATGAATTCAATGAGCAATAGAATCAAATGAAAATGAAACTTATTTCAATATTTTCTGTGTACTTATTTCTCTTAATAACACACACATATATATGCAAGAAGAGTAACCTACCATTTAATTCATGCATACATACATTTATATGCATAACATATAAATCAATTCATGCAACTGACAAATGTCTAACGCAGTGAATTAATTCATTTTCAAATGTAAACTGAAATTACATTTGAGTGAATCAGTTTTCTATTCATATGTAAACTGATACTACATTTGGTATACTATTATCCATTTCCTCAATGTTCATATTCTTTTTGGTCAACCTGTACTCATACGAGTAAACTGGTTAGACCAAACCTGTACTGATATGGTTGGACCAGGTCCAAAATCCTACATCTCCCACTCGAACGTAACAGAACAAATCTATTACATTATCTCTTTCATACTCACAAATAGTTCATGCGACCAACATACATTGAGAGCTCTGATGTTATACACTCGTTGGAGATATATAACAGCTTGATGAATATTATCGAAATGTTGTATGCCTTATCCTAGATTCCATATCACATCCACTGTAATCCTTTTATCTCTACAGTTCTCTATCATCACAGCTATGTACACATGTATAACTACTCAGGTTGTGAAGTATAGAAACTCAAGATTTGAACACATGGTAATCTTTCCCTCTTACTATATTCTTTCCATTATAATCTAACTTGCTTATCTAGTTGGGCTTTTACAAGGTTGAATCATACTTGACCTCTTCAAAGTCTCCTTCTAAGATAGCCACATTAGACTACACTTTTAGAATAAGTTAGGGTCCTGAGGATAGAATTGGAACAAAACCATAGTTTTGTTGCATGAGTCTCACACTAGGAAAAGTTGAGACAATTACTTTTCCATCTCATTGTCGATAAGCACACATGGTATGAAAACATGTGTTATGGTGTACTCTCGTTTCTTCTAAAAAAGTGCATATCTCACTAACACCATACAAAAGCATCAGTTAGATGTGCCAAACCATCTAACTTTAGTTCACTTAAGTTATGAACTACTTTTGGCTATAAAGACAGAATAGAAGCATGTTGCTTATAACAAGTCTCTAGATTACATATAATCTCTTACATACTTGCCTTTTGCAAACATGTGAATCTTGCACTTTATTGAAAACTCTTTTACATTTTAAGCAAGACGGCTTCCATTATCGAACAAGCTTTCATTTGTTCAAAAATAGCCTCCGCCTTTCCATCTGTAAGCTAATAATAGAACAAGGGTAAACACTAGTGTGAGTGAATTATTTCTCCGTCCGACATGCATCTTAAAATAATGATAGCAAATATT
Organism: Euphorbia pulcherrima; assembly: GCA_947683365.1. Classification (NCBI taxonomy): domain Eukaryota; kingdom Viridiplantae; phylum Streptophyta; class Magnoliopsida; order Malpighiales; family Euphorbiaceae; genus Euphorbia; species Euphorbia pulcherrima. The sequence goes on along the minus strand of CANTUS010000001.1, from coordinate 17,078,199 downwards.
AACAAGATAATATTCACACTCGTGTATTGTAAAATTCAAAATTTATTGAATGGTATGTTATCAAGCATAAAAAAATATAATTTAGATCTGGAACAAACCTTGAGACCTAGTATGTTTCACATAAACATCTCTCGTGACAGGTTATGTTAGTGGATCTGCTACCATGTCATGAGTAGAAACATATTTTATGATAACTTCTTTGCGGGCTATTACATCCCTGACAAAATGATACTTAATTTATATATGCTTAGATTTGCTATGAAATCTTTGATCCTTAGCAAATGCTATAGCAGATTGACTATCACTATTTATCACAATTGCAGCATTTGCAGAAGGAACGTAAAGATGATTCATGAATCTTCTTAACTATACTACTTCTTGGACTGCGTAAGAGTATGACACATACGCTACTTCCTTCGTGGATAGGGCGACACAAGTTTGTTTTTTACTACTCCATGATATTGCACCATTAGCAAGCAAGAAAACATAATCGAAAGTGGATTTTCTCTCATCCATATCTTCAGCCCAGTCTGCATCCATATATCCTCTCAAATGCAAATCCTTGCCTTGATAATATAGAGAATAATCTGTTGTACCTTTGAGGTACCTTAGTATCATCTTTACGGCTGTCCAATGACCATTTCCTGAATTAGACTGAAATTTACTAAACATCCTAACTGCATGACAGATATCAAGTCCCGTACACAACATAGCATACATTAGGCTGCCTACAGCACTTGCATAGGGAACATTGCTCATTTGTTCAATTTCTCATTGTGTTTTATGACACATATCAACACTAAGGTCACTTCCTTAGTCATTGGGCTATCTATAGGCTTGCAATTGCTCATATTGAAATGCTCAAAAACCTTATTGATGTATGTCTCTTGAGACAAGGCCAACAACTTCTTTAAGCGGCCCCTTGAAATCTTAATTCCAAGAATATAAGCAACTTCTCCCATATCTTTCATCTCAAAACTTGAGGTTAACCAAGCTTTGATTTGGTTTACATATTCCATGTCATTTCCTGCTATTAGAATGTCATCAACATATAATGACATATTCATAAATCTACTTCCAGAACTTTTTGTATAAACACAATGGTCTTCTTCTATTATTTTGAAGCCATTCGATATCATCACATTATGAAATCGAAGGTACCACTGTCTAGAAGACTATTTTAGGCCATAAATTGATCACTTCAATTTGGAAACCTTTTGTTTGCTGCCCTTTACAATGAAAGCTATAGGTTGTTCCATGTAAATATCTTCTTCTAATTCTCCATTGAGAAAAGCAGTCTTTACATCCATCTGATGTAGTTCTAGGTCTAGACTTGCTACAATAATAATGATCATTCTAATGGATATGAGCCTCACAACAGGTGAGAAAGTTTCATCATAATCTATACCTTCCTATTACGTATAGCCTTTAGCAACTAGGCGAGCCTTTTATCTTTCGATACTACCATCAACCTTACGCTTGATCTTGAGAACCAATTTGTTCCCAATAGCATTTCTTCCTTTTGGCAAATCAACAAGTTCCCAAACTCTTTTAGATTTTATGGAAGCAATTTCTTCTTCCATAGCCTTAATCCATTTATCTTTTGCGGGGCATGAGAGAGCTTCTTTATAGTTTTTACGCTCATCATCATCTTCTAGAGTGACCAAAAGAGCCATGCCATCAATAGCAAATCGACGACATTCAACTCTTTATCTTTTGGACCTATGTGGTTCTAAGTCTTGATAAACATGTCTCATATATTCATCATAATTCGGTATGCTCCCACTTAGACCATGTTCCATACTCCCACTGAAGTTTGGATCCACATTTTCACTAGGAATTAAAGATTGATCTAAACCTTGATCTTGATCTTTGATCATTCGTAATGTTTTAAGGATCTTGAACATTTTCATGAGTCTCAAAATTTCTCCCACTCGAATGGAGAGATCCGTTATTTTCTAATTCTTCATAAAGTGGAAAATCATGGTCCACCTCGTCTAATTTAGGGAACTCATTCTCTAAGAAGACAACATCACGCGATTTGAACACTGTCACTTTTCCATCTTCATTTTCTCCCACTAAGAGATATCCTTTTGACATGTTTGGATACCTTATAAAGATGTACTTTTTGCCTCTTGAGCTTAGTTTCCAATATTTGTTCGAGGTATCATGAGTAAAAATGGTGCAACCCCATAGTTTGAGGTTACTTAAATTAGGTTTTCAACCCATCCATAACTCATATGGAGTGGAAGTGATAGATTTAGAGGGCACTCGGTTAAGAACATATGTGGCTGTAAGTAGCGCGTCTCCCTAATAGAGAAAATGGTAAATTTGCTGCAACCATCATTGATCTTACCATATTGAGAAGAGTTCTATTTCTCCTCTTAGCAACACCATTTTATTGCGGAGTATATGGAATTGACAATTGATGCATTATTCCTTTTTCATCACATAAAACTTTGAAATCATCTAAAAGATATTACAGACCACGGTCAGTTCTCAAAGCTTTAATCTTTAAACTTAATTGATTCTCAACAAGATTCATAAATGTTTTAAAGCAACTCAAAGCTTCAAACTTGTGATATATCAAAAAAACATTACCATATCTAGTATAGTCATCGATAAAAGTGATGAAATAATAAGCTCCATGCCTTGCCCTTACATTCATCGGACCACATATATCTGAATGGATTAATTGTAAAGGAAAATTAGCTCTAGCCGCCTTTCCAAATGGTTTTCTACATATTTTTCCTTTCAGACATGATTCACATGGAGATAATTCGAACTTACTCAAATTTCCCAATAAACCTTCTTTGGCTAATCGACTTATTCGATCTTGACCAATATGGTTTAATCTAGCATGCCATAATACAATATCACTATTTCTATCACTTGTAGAATTAGAGGTGGATTGTAGGAAAAATCATTATTATAATTAATAGTTGGCTCAATATCCAAAACAAACAAACCATTTATTACATGTCCTAAACCATAAAATGTTTCAGCCAAACACAAACTCAAACTATTATTATTCATGAATAAATTAAAACCAAAGTTTAATAAAGCAGTAACAGAAATAAGATTCCTCCAAATCTCGGGGGCAAAAAGGACATCATGTAGGAGAAGGTTCGTCCACCTTTTAAAATTAACCTACAAGTGTTGATCCCTTGGACTTCAACTCTAGAGTTGTTTCCTACGTAGATCCACTTTGATCCGCGCAGGATTCTTCAGAATTCTATGAAGCAACCTCGATCCCTTGTCATATGGTCCGTTGCACCTGAATCAACAATCCACAAAGAACCATATTCAGTTAGATGAACAGTACTTGATATATACAATTTACTCACACTTGAGTTAATAAAATGTATCTTAGCTTCAGACTTGCAGTCTTTGGCATAATGACCCTTTTCTCGGCACTTGAAGCATTTAACACTTAAAATGTTCTTTTTCCTATTATTTTTTCCCTTTCTGATTAGCTTTTTCATATTCATTTATTTTTCCCTTGTCTTTGCCGTAGAAACGCTTATGTTTCTTTCCTTGGTTAACAGAGTTATTTTCAGCATATGCATAATGGGCCTCGACATTGACCTTAATCGACGCCAAGTGATTCTTCTCCAACTCAAGGTGGCGAACAGCATCATCGAAGGTCACAATACCTTCAGTACGTGCTAGGTGCATCTTTATTTGCTCCCAACTGCTCGGCAAAGAGCGAATAACAGCTTGAACCTTCTGCTCTTTGATCAACTTATGACCTGCATCGCTTAACTCACTGATCATATTAGACATTTCTCTTAAATGCCTTTTCATGGTATGGTCAGGGCATTTTTTGTAAGTATCAAATTTGATTGTCAGAGATCGAAGCCTAGTTAGAGACACACCTCTAAACTTAGCTTTTAAAGCAGCCCATAGGTCCTTTGCGATCTCATACTTACGAAATTGCTTAGCAATGTCATCATCCATTGCACTCAATAGATACATGCAAGTAGTTATGTTTTTCTTTTTCCAAGCCATAAAGACCTCACGGTCCCTCCTATGTTGAGTTGTTGCACCCTCCTCAGGTTCAGTCATAACTGTGTCTAAGGAGTCTACTACTTCTTGTTCCACTAGGACATATTGAATTTTCATGCTCCAGATCTCATAGTTGTCCCCATTCAACTTAAGACCTTTGTTCAACTCGAGCACAATCGATTTGGACATGGATGTCATTGTACGAACTTTATCTCTTGTATTCACAAGCACTACTTATTAGAAGTTCAAACAATATACAAAAAATTCAACTTACAGCCAATAAATTAATAGCAAAAATTTTCATTAGAATTTAATTCGAAAAAGAAGTCTTATAGGTTCTAACTACCCTCTTGGTCCAATGAACAAGTTTGCTAATATTTTATATATGCATATTGAATAACCATATTCTTGTAACTTATTTACAAGAAATATATATATAAACGTTAGTACTTCCATTTTATGTACTTGCTTTATATTATGCACATATAACAAATTGCATAATTAATAAATATCCTCAAATATTTATTTATTATTAAACATAGAAACTTATTCTCATGTTACATCTTCATAACCAGAATATTTTTTTTATTGTTCCAAAAATTTGGTTGGAACAAATAATTAATTAATATAATTGTTTAATACAATTTATTTCAATCTCAATTAAAACGAGTATAAATAAATAAACTTTCAAATATGAGTGTCTCCCAATTTCTGATCTTTTATAAATCATAAGATTTATAAGGTTGCATACTTCTGCAAGGGATCCCACAATATTTGAAAGGGTCAAAAAAAATATTAGTTTATTCATACTATCATGTTAATAACCAAATTTTAGAAAAATTATGTTAATGAATGTCTCAACACTCATGATCATATCTCCAACATAATGAAGAATAATATTCTGGTCCATTTGATCTTTTCTTTTCAACTTATTTGCGAGAATAAAATTTATTTTATTTAACGTACTTATACGTGTTATTTATGATCAAAATATATTTTAATTAAAACATATATATTATTTTTTTATTTATTTATATATATGTCATAATATTATTAATAGTTCTAGCCAACCAAGAATAAATCTAGTAGAACACGCAGTACATCTGCTCTAATACCAATGAAGGAAATAATACGGTTATTATATCCAAATAGTTGGGACTCCGGTTTACCTCTTGTAGTGCAGAACCCACGTTGATAAACACAGCAGAAGAATATGAATCGCTGACTACGTATTGCTGATCAGCTTTTCCCTACACCGTTAGGGCGGAAATTGCACTATCCACGAACTAAAGCAACTCGAGATAATTAAGCGAAAATGGAGAGAACTTGAGAAAACAAATTACAAACTTGCTTGTAAAATGAATTCAATGAGCAATGGAATCAAATGGAAATAAAACTTATTTCAATATTTTCTGTGTACTTATTTCTCTTCATAACACACACACATATATGTATGAAGAGTAACCTACCATTTAATTCATGCATACATACATTTATATGCATAACATATAAATCAATTCATGCAACTGATAAATGTCTAACTCGGTGAATTAATTTATTTTCAAATGTAAACTAAAATTACATTTGAGTGAATCAGTTTTCTATTCATATGTAAACTGATACTACATTTGGTATAATATTAAATATCCATTTCCTCAATGTTCATATTCATTTTGGTCAACCTGTACTCATACAGGTAAACTGGTTAGACCAAACCTGTACTGATACGGGCAGACCAGGTCAAAAATCCTATAATAACTTTTGAGCTAAAAGACTAGAAAGCCTGTTATCACTAATAGCTAGTTTAACTAACTTTTGAACTATATTTATATATATTTAACAACCCCTGCAATAATAAGGGTTAGTCCAAGTGGTAAGCGACTTGGTATCGCTTAAGCAAAGTCTCGAGTTCAAGTCCTAGTGAATGCAAAAAATCCTTATTTGAGGACTCACCCACCACAGCCAGGTGTACGATCCAGATCAGATCTGGACATTATCAAAGCAAAGCTCCAGTGAATCAGATGGGCAACAAAAAATCCCCCTAAAAGCTAATCATCACTGAATTATGATTAGCTTGAGTTTGTTGATCTATCCATTAAAGTCAGGCGAGTGAAGAGCTTTAGTTAACACATCTGCTACTTGCTTCTTCGATGATACTGCCATCAAATGAATAACCTTTTCTTGAATCTTTGTCCTTACAAAATGGCAATCAATGTAAAGATGCTTTGTGCGTTCAAGGAAGACTTTATTGTTTGCAATGTCGATGGCTTAAGTATTATCACAAAATAGCAATCCAGGTGTACAATATGTGATGTTAAAATCCCTCAACAGATATATAAGCCATTGCATCTCTGCTGTAGTGGTTTCCATTGCACGATGCTCTACTTCTAAGGAACTTCTAGAGACTGTATTTTGCTTCTTGGACTTCTAAGAAACTAGAGAATCTCTAATAAAGACACAAAAACCAGTTATTGATTTCCTTGTTTCTGCACAATTCCCCCAATTTGAATTAATGTAGCCTTTGATGATGGATAGAACACACCTTGAGCTGGCCTTCCTTTCAAGTGTATAAGAATTTTGTGAGCTATTGTGAGATGAGCTTCATGTGGTGTTTCAAGGTGTTGTGAGAGCTGTTGCACTGCATATACAATGTATGGTCTTGAATTTGTTAAGTATAATAGTTTTCCAATGAGCTTTCTGTAACTATTATTATCTTGTAATTTTTATGACTTTGTAAAGTCCACTTTGTCTACTGTAAATTGGTGTTGAAACTAGTTTGCAGTCTATGAAACCATATCCTGTTAATAGATCAAGTGTGTACTTCCTATGGTAGAGATGAATCCCTTCTTTGTTTTTGGCTACTTCAAGCCCCAATATGTACTTTAGTTTGCCTAAATATTTGATGTTGAAGCATTCATGTAAGTAGTCTTCTTCACTACTGCTGGCTAAGATTGAGTCATCATCATAAGCTGTTAGTGCACTAAAAATATTATTTTCATTTTTAATGAATAAAGATGGATCAACCATTGGCTGTTTGAAGCCCTTTTGAATGAGAGATGATGTAAGAGTGGAATTCCACTGTCTTCTGGCCTACCCCAGTCCATATAACGACCTTTTTAACATACACACAGCTCTAAGGGAAAAGACCTTATTCATAGAGGGAAGTAGATCAATAGCCATTATTTGATACTTGATGCTAGAAAACGATGGATTTAATCCTTTAAGAAAGCATATGACCAGGTTGACTTCTTGTTTCCTTCTAATAGACGCAGTAACATTGCAAAAACACCCATCACATATACAAGATGGCAAAGGACTTAGACTACTGTATTCATCCTAAAGAAATCTGTAGCAGAACGATTACCTTGTGAAATGCTGTAAATTTCTCCATAAAGATCTGAAATCCTATATACATCGCTCTATGCAAATCGCTTTTATAGATTTTCCCATAGAATAAGCGCAGTGTCAAAGGTGACTGCAGTTTGTGCAATCGAAGGAGTTATTGACCGGATGAGCCAGGAAAACACCATGTTATTACACCTCCTCTAAGAACTAAATGTAGGATATGTAATTGTTGGTTTTTTAATGCTTCCATCCATAAACTCTAATTAGTTCTCACTCATTAGCGCCAATTTAACATTTCGAGCCCAAGAATGATAATTGCTCCGATTAAGAAGTGGTGAAACTAAAATCAGAGATGGATTTTCTCCTAGATGTAAATAGAATGGGCTAGTTCATCAACACCATTACGAACTTGATTTCTTCCAGCCGTTGAATAGAAATTGAAAAGAAAAACTCTAAAGAAAACTGAGATTTAGGTCACGGAAGCTATCTAGAATTAGGATAAGGAAAAACGAATAAAAAAACCTAAATTGAAATCCTGAAATCAGAAAAGAAAGAGCAATTTTGCTTTAATATGATATAAGAGAGAGAGAGAGAGAGAGAGAGAGAGAGAGAGAGAGAGAGAGAGAGAGAGAGAGAGAGAGAGAGAGAGAGAGGAACTCTTTTAAAGAGTAAAATTAGTAAAGAAGAAGAGGTTCTGCCCTTGTATATAACAGGTATAACAGCTTTTGAGCTAGATGACTAAAAAGCCCTTTATGACTAACGACTAGTTTAGCTAACTTTCTAATTATATTTATATATTTAACATACAAATCTTTACATAAAATAAAGGCCTAATGCAATTCGGACCCTCATAAATTTATCTCTAGTAGCCCCTTGCGTCCCTGAACTTTCAAGTTTTCCTCTCATCCTCGTGAACTTATCTAGAGTGTATCTTATGACCCCCTAAATCTAACTCAATCAGCCTCATTGTCAAGAGTGTAATTCACTCGCTCCACAAGTTTGAAAAGTCCCGCCTATTAGACCGTGACACGTGTCATTTTTTTAATTCATGAAATATTATATCATTCCTTCAAATTTCCTTTAGTCCCTCATCTTCTTCAATCCACATTACCATCACCTCCAATCACCATAAATCAAAGCAAACATTTCCATTTTCTCATAACCCATTCACGGTCTTCCCTCCCTTCTTACAATTTTAATTACTTCTAAAGTGAGCAACTCAAACAAAAACTTTTTTACTCTTATCTTTTTCTCTTGTTTTGATTATTAAAATTTTCTCCAAAATTGTTTCAATTGATTTAAATTTCTCTAGAATCATAGCACGAGTTTGAAGTGAAAGAAAATTAAAGAACCCAATTCAAGGAAAAGGAAATCAATTTCAATGGGAATATCAAAATAATGAAAGGTAATTTCAATTCGAATTCAGCTAATTACAACATTTCCCCAGTTTTCGAACTTAAATTGAACTAGGTCAAATGAACAAATAAACAAAACCTAAATCCTACAATAAAACCTAAATCCTAAAATTGAACTCTCAATTTGAAGTGATTTCATCATTTACCTGGCAGGCTAAGTAGCCTTTGTAACTGAGAAGGTAGTTGGAGAATTAGGAAAGCAAGCAGGATCGCGAGTGTGAGCAGCTCGGAGGTCGGCAACAACAATGTCGACGATGCAAAGAGAAGGATCGGAGGAGAAAGTGTTGAGAAAAAGATCGGCGGCGGCGTCACGACGAGCCTCGGGTTTGATCTGGTTCTACAAGGCAGCCTCCTCGCCGACGTCGTTTAGGACCATTAGGCAAAGGGTGGAGCTCGCTGGAGAAGACAAGAAGCTACGTTTATAATTTTGGAAAGGGAATATGGGCAACTCCAACCCCGCACCCCATTTTTCACACCAAATCTCATTTTCCTCTATAATTTGGTGTTGCTACAGTGTCCACATCTCCAACTATTTACTCCAAATTTTTATACCAAACTACAATATTATTCTTTCATTACTTTCTACCTAACTTTTATTATTATTATTATTATTATTATTATTATTATTATTATTATATCCTCAAATACAAAATAAATAATACTAAAAGCAAAACAATAAAATAAAAAAAATGAAATGGAGGTGCTACAGTACCCTAAATATGGAGGAGTACTGTAGCACCCCTAAATTTTGGTGTGGGGTTTTGGTGCTTCATTAGAGCACCAAACTCAGAGTGTCCCACATTTAGTGAAGGAAAAAATGGATGAATATTACTATATTTTTTTATTATCTATTTATATAAAACATTCCTACTTGATTGACTTTTTAAACATTGGCAAATCATCATGTCCGCTCAAGGGGGTTTAGTGATGCATTTTATAAGTATATGGAAGCGAGAGGAAAACTTGAAAGTTCAGGGGGCGAAGGGACTACTAGGGACAAGTTTAGGAGATCCGAATGCATTGAGTCGGCTTTGCTTGGGAGCAAAGTAGTGGAGAATCGTTAAGGAATGGAATGGAATGGAGAGGAAAAGAAAAGAAATGATGGAAATTAAAAAGAGTGGAAAAATTTTTAAATTAGGGTGTTTGAAAAAAAGGGATGAATTTTAAAGGAAATTGGGTACAAAAATTACTTAAATGCCCTTATAAGTAAGGGTGTGTATAAATAAATTATAAATATAAGTTATAAAAGTAAATTCATAATCCCATCCCTTGACGGGATCATAAAATCACAAAATAAGGGAAACGAGGCAGAATTGACTTCCTTCAATACTCCACCCATTTTTACAAATTCTTGGTCCCAACAAAGTAAATAAAAATGTTTTCCCTTCCTTTCCTTTAGAAAACTTGGTCCCAAGCACAGCCTAAAATAAAAATGAGGTGAGCGGCAAACCAATCCTGAAATCAAAATAGGAAAATCAAGTTTTCAAATCGTCAGTTATTTATACGGACTGAAATTAGAAGGAAGGAGAGAACAAAGTGAGTGATATAAGAAATCAAACTCAAACATTCAAATCATCTACAAGAGAGCATAAATAAAAGAAGATGGGCAAATGATAACCTTTACCGCCTAGAAAAAAGTCTGCTCAGTTCAATTTCTTTGTCCGAGAAACACCACCAGAAATTCCCACAACCGGCCGGTTTTTGACGGATACAGGACTGAAGTCCGAACAGGTTAAGGCGTAGTATTTCAAATATATTGGTGCTCTTGTGTCTCCCAATTTGTTTCAACACGTGTTTTTTTTATTATTCTTTTTATTTTTTTCACTAATAATTTTTTTACACTCTCTTTCGTGTAAATAGACAAGAAAAAAAAAAGCACAATTGATTTTTTTATTTTTTTTCCTTTTTTGAACACTTTTGTTTTACTCAAGATTATGTCCATGATATTAATTAGAAGGTGGACAAGTGTTCATTATCTAATAAATGTCAAGATTGGCATACTTGTCAACATGATCCAACACCTTACAAGTATCTATTATTTTCCCAATCCGAACAGGAGCAGGACTACAAAATTAAGTTAAATAAATAAACAATCCCATTCCTGTACGGAGAAGCACAATCCCCACTATAAATATATTCTTTTACCCATTTAAAACCTACGTTTGATTTCCCTCTCTGCAATTCATCAATCGTCTATTCTCTCTGTCACCGGCCTTTTCTTATTTCTCAGTCTATCAATTCAAAACAATGTCGAATCCCCAACTTAATTCCGATATGATGTTGGAGATTTTATATCGCTCACCATTAAAAACTGTAGCTAAATGCAGGCTTCTTTCGAAGCATTACAATCAACTTACCTATCAATCAGATTTTACCAAGCTTCATTCTGAACGAATCAAAACCGAATCTGGTTTTTTCGTGAATACCAGGAAATACAACGAGATTTCAACTTCCTTTCTCCACTGGAAAAAATTCAAACTCTAAAATATCTCTTGATTTCTTGCCAGGTTTTTCTATAAGGGTCATAGCTTCTGCACAAGATATTTTGGTTTGTGTTGACTACTATAGAGAAATTTACATCTGCAAGCCTGCCACTAAAGAATGGACACATATTCCAAATCCAACGACTACATATGAAGTCGAAGCAATTGGCATTATGGTTCTAAAATCAAACCCTTTTCACTACAAGATCGTGCTATTAGCGCGGCTCAACAAAAGGTTTGCAGGCCGTCGTCTCTTGTTTAGGTTGGAGATTTTCGATTCAACGTTTGCCAATTGGAGGCAAACTGAGAATGTTCATTTGCCATATGGTAAAAGTATTGATTTTCAGAATCTAGCTATTTCTGTGAGTGGGAAATTTCATTGGCTATCCAATAAAAATAAAGTTTTTGCATTAGATGTTGTTGATGAGAATTGTTGTTTGTTTTCGCTGCCTTCTCTAGAGCATTATTATAATAATTTGAAGCTGATAAATTATGAGGGTAAACTTGGTCTGATATGGGAAAAAGGAGGCTTGTTTGAGTTGTGGGTAATGGAGAACTATCAGCGAAAAGAATGGAGTAGAAGAGTTAGAGTTACTACTGATTATGTTAAAAGAGAGAATGGAGTTTGTTGCTATCCAGTTGCATTTTGTAATTCAGATGTCGTAGTGCTTCGTCAAGGGTATAAAAGGCTCGTATTTTTCAATTTTTGGAACGGAACTATTTGAAAAATCTCATGTTAACATACTCAATTCCCAGGTGCTGAATTCAATGAGGAAAGCATAACATCCAGAGATTGGAACACACTAATAATAACATCCTAAGGTGTGTGTTCAAAACTGCAAGATAAGGAGGTTGAAGTTCAACTTCTTAATAGTTCGTTTGAAAAATTGCATATGCAGGTGCAAGAGTAAAAGAGCTACCTATATGAGCATGGAGTTTAGTCGCTTCAAAAAGTTTTGGACTTGACTTTGATATGCTTATGAAGGATAGAGACATAAGGCTGGTAAAAGATAGTGTCAAGTAAGAACATGTTAGAATGTTGATTTATATGTATATTATCTTCGAGTATTCAAGATGGATAACAAAGGTTCAATCTATAGTGACATCTTTGGTATTAGAATATTTGGAATGTGTAATATAGTAAGATGAAATTCAATTGTCACGATATTTAATTTATGCATAAGTTTGTTGTTTGTCGTCAATTTGTTTAGTTAATCATGGATTACACTAAAATGGGAGAGGATTGTTGGTATTTTAGTATAATTGGATCAACTAGTTGACCAATGTAATTGTAATATTTCATTGAACAAGTCAAGAGAGTACGAAGTGCACGCTTGTTCGAGTTTTATCACTATACTTAGCTTACAGGTCTGAGGCAAACTTTCACAACGCTTCTGTTTTGAACCGTCGCGACTGATGGAATGGACACAACCTTTTGCAACGCTTCTATTATGAACCATTGTGACTGCTCGTATCAGGTCTATATAACCTGGCATTGGCAACACTTACAGGTGATTTTTTGGCAACGCTTGCTACTGGTTCATTTTTTCTTCACAACGAAAATCCATTCTAAGTTCTTGATTTTACTCTAATTTTATCCGATTGAAAAATTTGGGAACCACCAAATTAGTTTTAATCTGAAAGTGTTATCATGATTTCAGAGATTATCCAAATTATTTTTAGGAATTTACCCAACAGGCCGTCTTTGACAACCAATTCTTCTTTAGTCTGCCTCCCTTTCTTCAAGAGGTGAACAACTTTAAATGTGGCTAATCCCCAAACAATTTTTTTAAAAACCCCCGGAGGAACATCGTGTCCCTCCAAAGGATAAAAGCTTGGGGCGGGTGAAAATTTCAGGGAGGACTTCCCAACTAGGTTGGCACCTCCGCTTGCCTACAAAACACCCACCCCTCTTTTCATTAAATGATTGATCTCAAGGTGAGATAAAAAAATATTCAGTTATAAGAAAGTAAAAGATTCGGATGATTAAAAACATCCGAAACCGAAAATTGTACACGCCCGCTTTCTATGTTTAAAAATAAACCAACATAAATAGATGCATGAGTAAAGGTAGTCCTCCGAACTCAGCACTCCCTTGAACACCAACTTGTTTCGCCGCTTCCATATAGACCATGCAATCAGAAACTACAATGATGCCCCAAAATCCCGATTTGGGCCTGGAATGAAAAACCCCCGCCATAACTGCAAGAACTTGTACCGCGAGAATGGCATCGCTAACGCAAAGCCGAACAACCTAAATGATTGTGTCCACACCTTGTAACTTTCGACGTAATGGAATAACGCATGTTCGGTTGATTCCTCCTCATTACAGAACGGGCATTTGGCATCCGTAACAGCCTGACATCGGCAATGAAAAAGAAATGTCTTAGTCGGAAGACGCCCATAGAACACGGTCCACGCAAAGAATTGCACTGTTGGTAAAAGACAAGCATTCCAGATGACCATAAAATCAACATTAGGTTTAGACTAATCTTTGTAAAAGCCTGAACAAAAGGAAGATGTCGAGAACCGTTTTTGATCTCCCAAATCCCACAAAACCGGTCCGTCCCCTCTGTAAACACGGCATACCGCTCATGTCCCCCCTACAGAATCGGCCCGTGTCCCAATGAATAATGCAGGACAGCACTGTACAAGCCAATTTTGAAGTTGTCCACACCTATCACGATATGAAACCCTCAAATTCCGCTTCCAAAATGGTCTCGAAAATCCTGCATTGCCAAAAATAAAGCCACACCTGAAATAATCCCAAAAAAATCTTATCTCAATGAAGATGTAGAATTCATAAAAAAAAGTGTAAAACAATGGAATTTTCTATTGATTTTGATGAATATATAAGTTAAAGTTGACGGACTACTACTTCGTCCATAAAAAAAGTACTACTTCGTCCATAAAAAAGTAACAGTACCCAAAGTTCAATATTTTTTTATGAAAAAGTTCAATTTTTTTTAACCAATGAAATTTAGGTCAACTAGAACAACCACTATTCATCAAGGTATTTTCACCATGAAAATCTTGATTTTAATCCTCAAATTCAGATAAAATGTGTTCAAAACTAACGGAAGAAATTTAGTTTAAACCAAAAAAATAAAGATTTGGAATAATTCATCAAGACAAAGTACTAATAAAAATTTGAATATTTTTTCTAAAATATTTAATGAGAATTAACTAAGATTCTATATTTTTTTTAATTCTTTTTAACCTAAAGGGCTAATATAATTATACTATAATCCAATTTTACTTGGAATTATAATTTTAATGTATTAAATAAAAATTTCGGAAAACAAAAATATAAACTCATAAAGGTTTCGACTAGTCAGCCCAAAGGCCCCAACTTGCTCGATTAGCTAGCACCTAGCTATTTTTAAGACATTGTGTAATAATAAGTAGCTAGGTCTCACACTCACACCTAGTTCGTTGAAGGGTACGATACCATGAGAGGTGAATTGTAGTAGCCTAACTAACCAATATAATTATTAAGACCTACCAAATTGAAATCGTATATGCAACTCATACTTATTACTTTTCAAGCCCTCCAAATTATAATACAAGTATTACATGATAATTGTTATGAGCTACATTGTTGTTACTTTTCTAGAATGCTATATTGTTTCTATTTGGTAAACACACATAATTGTGAGATAATAGATTTAAAAATTGACTTAATTTGATTAGACAAAGAAACTACTAGGGGCGGCGCCGAGGAGGGCCGGGGAGGGTCAATTGACCCTCCAACCACCGAAAAATCATGTAGAATGAGGCATGTAGAGTCCCTGCAGGCATTTTGCCCTTCCACAATTGGGGAAGAAAAAAGCCTAGTTGGGCTTTTATGTTTTGTACTTTTAAGTTGGACCATTCAAAACATTAATTATGGGACACCTAAAAAAATGTAAGCAATTTTGCCTTTATTTGTCCCAAATTAGTATAGATTTTTCCTTTATAATTTTATTGTTTCATTCCAAAGGTAAAAAAGGAATGGGGTAACGTGCCATTGCCATTGTCATTGCTTCCATCATGCCTCTTATCATTAGATTCGTCATTACATATTTTTGTATTTTTTAGTTTGTACACATCCGTTAGATTTGACAAATTAATAATAGGGTAATTTTTTTTAAGAGATAAAATATAATAAGATATTAATAATTTAAATTATGAAAATATGGTAGTAAAATATTTAACAAAATGATAAATATCGAAATAATATTTTAACCGTGAAAGGATTTTATTGAGGCCCGAATCGATTTTCTTAAGACAGAATTTACCCCGTATGAACTACTGTCTCCCAAGATACAACAGCAGACGTTGGATGAATTCAATCGAGCGTAAAATATCACCGTGATGAAAAACTAAGGAATTAAGAATGAACTTAAGACAAAGGCAATATTATGAATATGTAAGAGCTAGCAAAGAAAAGCACCAATTCTCAATTTTTTTGTATATTTCCTCCACTAAAATCAAACCATATATATAGCCGAGGAAAGAAATAAAATTGGCAATAATTAATTACTAACAAGTTGGCAAATGGCATAGCAATTATGATTGCTATTCAATAATGAAAGTGAGATGTATTATTAAAACTAAAACTTCCCCGTTAAGTCATTATTATTATTATTATTATTATTATTATCATTATTACTATTACTATTATTATTATTATTTTATTTTTCAACAATACCCCACATAAAATAAAATAAGAAAACGAAGACTCGATTCGGTGATAATTTCACATCAATATTTGCATAGGATAGGTGGACTCAACTCTTGAACCTTCCCTTGTGATAATATATTTACTTTACTGGCTGACTAGTAGACGCGATGCCCTTGAACTATTCTGCCGTTTGTGTAAACGATGATATACACCACACAAATATTAATCTAACTCGATTTTGGTTCTGATGGTTATGTTCATTATAGTCGTGAACATCTCTTGGTTCTGCAAGAGTTTCGGATAACTAAGCCCCATTAGTTTCCTTTGAAGCGACCTCACTTCACTCTCACATAGGTGATCTCTTTTGCTCAAACTTTGATGCACAAAGAACCATTAAAAGCATTGCTTAACCTTAACCCGTTTTGTCACTGTTTACATCATAGGAATGGACATAGGGTTACCCCTACAATGACCCCACAAGGTCTATGCAATTAGGTTGTCCCATTGAACCAAGATCTTGGGATCTCCAGTCAAGCTTGGTTGGGTTTTCCTTTACATAGCGCCTTAATTATTCATGGGCTTTAGTCCCATTCCTTCAGATGTCTTATCAACTTGATCTCGATTTAATCCTTTGGTTAGCGGATCCGCAACGTTATCCTTTGATCCTACAAAATCAATAGAGATAACTCCAGTTGAGATCAATTGTCTAATGGTATTATGTAGACAACGCATGTGTCTCGACTTACCATTATACATATTATTTTGTGCTCTCTTAATCGTTGCTTGATTATCGCAATGTATACAAATTGCAGGCACAGGTTTGGGCCATTCAGGAATATCCTCTAAGAAATTTCGTAGCCATTTGGCTTCTTCACCAGTTTTGTCCAAGGCTACAAACTCAGCTTCCATTATGGATCGAGTTATAATTGTTTGCCTTGAGGATTTCCATGACACTGCTCCTCCTCCTAGAGTGAACACATACCCACTTGTACCTTTAGAATGCTTAATGTCAGCTATCCAACTAGCATCAGAATATACTTCTAGTATAGCAGGTTCTCTTGTGTAGTGCAGTCCATAATTACGAGTATACCCCAAATACCTTAGTATTCTTACGATTGCTCCCCAATGACTTTTACCTGGGTTACTCGTAAATCTGCTTAAACTGCTTACAGTATAAGCAATATCAGGCCTTGTACAACTTGTAAGGTACATTAGACTGCCTATAACTCTTGCATATTCCACTTGGTCTATGCATTCACCTCTATTCTTAGACAAGTGTTGACTGATGTCTAATGGCGTTTTGGCTATGCCATAATCCTCTGTATTAAACTTGTTAAGTATGTTGTCCACATAGTAAGACTGAGTTAATATGAGACCGTAAGGTGAATGTTTAATTTGGATGCCTAAAATTACATCCGCTAGTCCCATATCTTTCATGTCAAATCTAGAATTCAACATATCTTTGGTACTTTTTACCATCTTTTCATTGGTTCCTACAATGAGTATGTCATCAACATACAAACATAGAATAACATATCCTTCATTTTAGTTTTGACATAAACGCATTTGTCATACTCATTTATGCGATATCCACTAGCCATCATGACATCATCAAATTTCTTATACCATTGTTTTGGTGCTTGCTTTAACCCATATAAAGATTTCACCAATTTACAAACTTTCCTTTCCTGACCTAGAGCTACACAACCTTCAGGTTGCTCCATGTAGATTTCTTCTTCAAGATCTCCATTTAGAAAGGTAGTTTTCACATCCATTTGATGTACTTCAAGATTTCGCAAAGCGGCAATTGCAAGTATCATCCTAATGGAGGTTATTCTCGACACTGGAGAATACGTATCAAAGTAATCAAGGCCTTCTTTTTGTCTATAACCTTTTATGACCAAACGTGCCTCATACTTATCTATTGATCCAACAGCTTTTAGCTTTCGTTTGAAAATCCATTTAGAACTTAGTGGTTTTGTTCCTAGAGGAAGGTCCACTAATTCCTACGTATGATTTTGCAAAATGGAATCAAGTTCACTCCTTATGGCTTCTTTCCATAAAGGACTCTCTATAGAGCTTACAGCTTCTTTATACGTTTGGGGTTCCGCTTCAACCATATATGTTAAGAAATTAGGACCATAGGACTTTTCAATCCTTGCCCGTTTACTTCTTCTAGGTTCCACCTTATGATCTGTATTACTCTTTTTTTGAGAATATTGATCATCTTCTTCAATCATTAATTGAAGATTTTCATTGTTATCAACATCTTATAGATCAACTTGATCATCAATTTCAACAAGTTCACGAGACCTTTTAGATCCAAATCTTTCACTTATTTCCTTACATGGAAACACGTCTTCAAAAAATGAAGCGTCCTTTGACTCTATCAAAGTATTCTTGTGTATATCCGGCTTTTTATATTCATGCACAAGAAACCTATATGCATTGCTATTACTAGCATATCCAATGAAAATACAATCCACTATTTTTGGACCTATTTTCATTCGTTTAGGTAATGGAGCAATTACCTTTGCAAGACACCCCTACACTTTCAAGTAATTATATGAAGGTTTTCTTCCCTTCCATAACTCATAAGGGGTTTTGTCTTATTTCTTATGTGGTATCTTATTTAAAAGATAATTTGCTGATGAAATAGCATCGCCCCACAAGTTTTGTGGTAAACCAGAACTGGTTAACATTGCATTCATCATCTCTTTTAGAGTATGATTTTTGAGTTCAGCTACTCCATTTGATTGAGGAGAATATGGTGGTGTTACTTCATGAATAATTCCATGTTGGGAGCAAAACTCACCAATTGGAGCAACGTATTCACCACCACGATCACTTGTTACCTTCTTAATTTTCTTATTAAGTTGGTTTTCTGCTTCTTGCTTATGGAGTACAAATATTTCTAAAGCTTCATCTTTGCTTAAAAGCAAAGATACATAACAGTATTTTGTGCTATCATCAATGAAGGTAATAAAATATTTATTTCCTCCCCTTGATTGAACAAATTTCAAGTCACAAATATCTGTATGTATCAAATCAAGTGGTTCTGAATTTCTTTGAACAGAGTGAAATGAAGATCTTGTCAATTTTGTCTCAATACAAGTTTCACATTTATGTGTTTTATCAACATGAAATGTGGGAATATGGTTCAAGTTAATTAAACGTAATAAAATATCAAAATTAACATGTCCAAGTCTACTATACCATAAATTAGAAGACTCAACCATATAAGCAGAAATGATGTTCTTATTCATATTAATAGAACCATGCTTACAAGAGATACAATTGAATTTAAACATTCCGTTACATTCATATCCCTTTCCCACATACATGCCTCCTTATGACAAAATAAATTTCTGAGATTCAAATACCATCTTGAATCCATGTGCACTCAAGAGGCTTCCAAAAATTAAATTCTTTCTTATGTCAGGTACATACAAGACATTTTACAGTTTCACTTCTTTACCAGAAGTCATTTTCAAAATCACAGTTCCATGTCCCTTGACTTTAGAAGTAGCAGAATTTCCCATGTAGAGCTTCTCCCCGTCACTTGTAAGAGTTAGTCCAGTAAAAGACTCTTTGTCACAACATATGTGATGAGTAGCACCAGTATCGAGCCACCAATCTCTTGGGTTTGAGTCAATCAGGTTGACCTCAGAAATTATCGCACATAAGTCGATGTCAGACACATCTTTAGTAATTTCAGCAACAACATTTGCCACATTCTTGTTTGCCCTTTTTGGCAGCCTGCATTCAGAGGACTTATGCCCCATCTTATTGCAGTTGAAGCATTTTCCATTAAACTTAGGTTTCTTGGAAATGCCTCCTTTTGGTCCCATTTTGGACTTGGGTTTAGCATAATGCTTACCCTTCTTGGAGTCTTTAAGGACCTCCACTACATTGGCTTTCGCCATAGCTTGATTAGCAACAAAAAATTTCTTTTCAGATCTTCTATTGTCCTCCTCAATACAAAGTCGGACAATAAGATCCTCAACAGACATTTCTTTTCGTTTATGCTTTAAGTAATGTTTAAAATCATTCCAACTCGGTGGTAATTTTTCAATAATTACAGCCACTTGGAATGGCTCACTAGTATGCATATTTTCAGCTTCCATCCCATGGATTAATAGCTGGAGTTCATGCACTTGACTTACAACAGGCTTGGAATCAATCATTTTAAAATCAAGAAATTGGCCTACTAAGTATTTCTTAGTGCCAGCATCCTCAGTTCAATATTTCTTGTCTAAGGATTCCCATAATTCTTTTACAGTATGTTTTACTGTGTACACCTTATATAAATTGGGTACTAAACTATTTAAAATATGGTTTCTGCAAAGAAAATCATAAAATTTCCAGCCATCAATAAATTTCTAAACAGAAGCATCAGTTACTCCATCGGAAACAACAAGAGGATCTTCTTTTAGAAAATTTTGAAGTCCCACACTAGTTAAGTAGAAAAACATTTTTTGTTGCCAAACTTTAAAAATCACACCATTGAATTTCTCAGGCCTTTCAGGTATCGTTATAGTGTATGAACCTGAAGCCCCATGACTATTAGGCATAACAAGCCCAAAACTCGAAAGTCCGTTTCCATTTAATTCAAAACCATTAGGACCAAGTTGTCCGTTTTGTTTAAGTCCAAACCCATTAGGACCATTTTTTCCATTTTGGTTATTTTGACCATGAGTAATTTCAGGGCCTTTTCCTTGAGTATCGCCATAACTCGTAGATCCAAAAGCAGTTGGCCTAGAAGCTGCATAGCCAAAAGCATTTGGTCCACCTACAAGTACAGAAGCAACCGGTGTTGAACTAATAGGCTCAGAACCAATAGGACTAAGTTGTCCATTTTGGTTTTCTTCATTCTGGCCTTGAGCAATTTCAGGACTAATGTCTCCATGATCAGCCATGAAAAATTTTAAAAATTTCAAACAAACCAAATTAGAACAGTTTTATAACAATAAATAAAATAAAGTATTAAAATTATCCGTATGACAATTTTGATTTAATTATTTTTTGTCACTTTTTAATATATATATTATCCAAATTAAGTCCTAGTGTCCGAAATAAGTCCTTACTGTCCAAAGTTAGAGTATTTGTCCAAATTTAGGTATTCCAAGTTTCGGTAATCCAAGTCACGGTATTCCAAATTATGAAAAACTTTTCGTCTCTTTTAAAGGAACATAGTTACACCATCAAATAGACATAAAAATTCTGTCTTAAGATTGTTAGATTTGAGATATTAATAATAGAGTAATTTCCTTTTAAGAGACACAATATAACAAGATGTTAGTAACTTGAATTACGAAAATATGGTAGTAAAATATTTAATAAAATGATAAATACCAAAATAAACTTTTAACCGTGAAAGGATTCTGTTGAGGCCTGAATCAATTTCCTTAAGACAGAATTTGCCCCGTATCAACTACTGTCTCCCAAGATACAACAACAGACGTTGGATGAACTCAACCGAACATAGAATATCACCGAGATGAAAAACTAAGGAACTAAGAATGAACTTAAGACAAAGGCAATATTATGAATATGTAAGAGCTAGCAAAGGAAAGCACCAATTCTCAATTTCCTTGTATATTTCCTCTACTAAAATCAAACCATATATATAGCCAAAAAAACGAATAAAATTGGCAATAATTAATTAATACCAAGTTGGCAAATGGCATAGCAATTATGATTGCTATTCAATACTGAAAGTAAGATATATTATTAAAATCAAAACTTCCCCGTTAAGTTATTATTATTATTCTTATCATCATTACTATTATTATTATTATTATTTTATTTTTCAACAACATTTTTGTTTATAGTCTATTAAATCATAATTAAACTTGAATTTGTACGTTTTAACATTCAATTTATGTTTTTGTTTATAGTCTATTAAATCATAAATAAACTTGAATTTGTGTGTTTTAACATTCAATTTATAGCTTTTGTAAGCAACCACAAAGAAACACAGCTTAATTAATAGAGATACATAACATAACCTATTTACACATGTAACTAGTTTCTATTTCCTATAATATATAATTAATAATTCAAATATATTATTACAAAAAATTTAGATTTAAATTTGGAAATAAGGATAAGCAAGTAAAAATAATCATAATCTCATTGTTATGTCATGTTTTTACTGCACATACCTTATTACAAGACTGTTTATTCTACTTTTTTGCCACTTTCTAATAATCAACTCTTTCGAACGGTAAAGTCTTAGTCTAGTAGTTGAGCATGTTGAAAAATAATTGCAAAATAAATAAATATAAATATATATTTGATCTTAATTTTTCTCTTTTGAATTTGGGAGTGTCAAAATTGTTGGAAGTGTTCGCCTTATTGAGTTATTCCACCTCCACTTTGTTGATATAATCACCTTATAGAGTTTCCAGCCCTCAGCTTCAATTAAACAAATATAATCAATAGATATAATGTAGAAACAATATTGTAGAAATTTATAAACAAGTTAATGAAACGTAAACACCGATAAGTTGAGTCATGTCTAAGACACTGTCCTTAAAGGATACTTTAGTTCCTCCCATGATTAAATAGCTTCTTCAACCGATAGGTTGAATCAGGAATAGAAATGCGGTATTATATCTAGAAATACAAAGAGAAAAGAAGTAAAATAATGTGGGTTGAAAGTTTATCGTACAAATTTGAGAAAAACAATTTCATTGAAAATAATAGTATAATCTTTTTAGCCGTGAGAGCTTCTTGAAAGACACTCAACCTCAATCTGCTAATCCCAAATCATCTAACCATGTGGATTCTGAAAACCCTAACTCGGTCAAGAAAGCCATCTCTTATGCGGCAATCTTGAACCGTGATATCAATACATCACTGGCTACTGGGGGTATATCAGCAACGATCTCATATGCAGGTGACGAATATAAAGCAGTCAAAATTTTGACTAAATTTTATGAGGAACGAATTTCCTGATGTAAGAACTCAATGATAGGACGACTAACCCTAATCAAGGGGGATAAACCGTGGACTCACGCCGATCTGAAGATGAAATTGAACTCAATTTGGAATCGAAAAATGGATTGGAAGCTCATATCTTTGGGTAAGGGCTTTTTTCATATTATTATACCATCGTCGGATGCAGTGCAAAAGATTTGGAGTATTAGAAATTTAAATCTAAAATCGGGTATTATGAGATTCTCAGTTTGGAAGGCTGGATTTGATCCAACCACACAAAAACAAACGACATCCCAAATTTGGATTCGTCTATACAATCTACCCTGGGAATTTTGGGATCGAAGGCTTCTCTCTGGTGTAGCACAAGGGATTGGCATTCCTATCAAATTTGATCGAAATACCATTGAAGGAGAATTCGGCCATTATGCCAGAATTTTGGTCCATGTCGATTTGGCAAAACCCCTTATGGACCAGGTCAGAGTTGATGCGGAAAGAAATATTTTTTGGGTTACCATTGAGTACGAAAACCAGCCGGCCTTCTGCTCCACATGTCATTCGATTGGACATTATTCGACAGCCTGTCGACTTAATCAACCTCAAGGGAAATCATCTGATTTCAGCAAGGCACCAGAATCTAGTGAAAAGAAGGAAAAAAATGCCACCACTTGGCGCAGGAAAAATGGAAGACCGCGAAGTCCGGTCATGAAGGATGCGGTTAACTGTTCAGATTAGACCAAGAATACCAATCAAGAAAAGGTTAATTCGGCACAGAAGGCTTCCAAGTCTAAAGCAGTTGATATTGAGGTTGTGGTTTCTGAGGCGATTAAGGTTACGGCTGTTGCGGTGATTGAGGCTGCGGCTAATGAGGTGTTTGATAAGGAGCCGAAAAATTCTATCTCTGCTAATTCTTTGGAAATAGTTAACTTAGAGCTCGGAGATAAGGAAACTGAAGTTCAAAAGCCGATTGATGGACATATTACAGAAGTTTCAGATGATTCCAATCATTCTAAGAATGCCTCGGATGAGGTTGATCAAGAGGGCTTTGAATCGGATTACTCATAACCGAAGAAAGGTGTCCCGGGCTCTTGGGCGGATTCTGCGGAACGAGAAGAGGCAAAAATGAAAGCCAAGCAGTTGAAGCCTGTTAGGCAAAGTTTTTCGTTTGCTACCTGCGATGACAGTTATCGGTGTGAGATCGAGGGAGGGGGACAATATCCAACTTCCAAGGATACCAAGGGTTTCGGTCTCCACAAAAGAACGAGCTAAGCAAGAGCGGAAGCAAGCTAAACGGGAGCGCAAGGAGCTATCTAAACGGGAGCGTAAACCTCCATCAAAATTTACTACATAGATGATAGATTTTTATTTGCCGTAATGGTCAGATGATTTTTTATTCTCTTTTGTTGTATTTTTTTTTCTTTTTTAATAAAACGAGCTTAGGGGAGGATTTTTAATGACGGTGGGGCGTTGCGAAACCTCCTCTTATCTTTTCCCTCTTTCTAAGTAACCTTTAAAAAAAGTAAAAAAACATAGATATATATAATTAGCCGTTAATATAAAATTATTATGAAATTCAATACCCATAAATGGCTGCTAATTAACATGCCGTTCGGAAAATTCCAAAGGTAATAAAAGTGCTCATTGATACAAAACTTAAAATCTCATAATTATATAATAAGAGTTTGTAGTTTCTTACAAATAAAAATAACTCTACTTAAAAAAAACAAATAAAAATAATTAGTCAAAAGGTATTGTTTTTGAAACTTTCACGGTAATAACAATAATAATAGTTGTATTTCGTCCATAGTTTTTTATTTATCTTTCTATAAATTTTACGCTTTTTAATAAATTTATTTATTAAAGATAAAAAAATAATAGTTTATCCTTGTATCTCAAATTAATGCCTTAATTTTTAATTCAAGTGCAATTAATATCAAGGACATGGTTGGAAGAATAATGAAAAAGTACTTAGAAAAATGTAAATGATAAGTGTTTTGGTAATCCAATTTTAGGATAGAATGCCTATTTTAAAAGGATGGAGTAATAAATTTCTTTTGAAATAATATTAAACAAAAATTTTCCAACAGCGTCTTAAAGTTGTGATCCTAAAAGTCATAGGTTCGAGTCTACATATGGGCCGGATGAGATGAGATTTTCCTTTATTATTATTGTAAGCCAATGTAACAATTATTTTTTAAAAAAAACTATTTACAATCACCTTAAATTAACTTAAAAAATTTATAATATCAATTGTTGTTAAAATATTTATCAACTTAAATTTCATCAGATGACCTATAGTCGTATTTTAGATAATAAGAGTCTATACTTTTGCCCTTCCAAGTCTAGACTCCGGGCACCGCCACTATCAACTACTCCATCACAAACAAGTAAATAGTATTTAAGTCCAATTTCCAAATTAGTACACACCACCGATCTGAATTAATATTTCCTTCGTATTTTTTTATTTATCTTCCTACAATTTTCACGTTTCATATTTTAATTCTCTGAGGTTTTTTTTATTGTGATGTCACGGATAACTGTTTGTAACTCCACTTCAGGGTCAATTGGAAACAACCTCTCTGTAATTACAGGGGTAAGATTGCATACACCGACCCCCCCTTACCCCGTTTGTGCGGGAGCCATTGGGGCAATGTTGTTATTGTTGTTTTGTTGTCTTCCTACAAGTTTCACGCTTCTTAATAAACTTATTTATTAAGAATATGCAAATACTATTTTTCCCTTACATCTTAAAGTAATGTTTTAATTTTTTAACTTATGTGTAATTAATACTAAGGATATAGTTGAAAGAATAATAAAAAAAATACCTAAAAAAACAAATTATAAGTATTTTAGTAATCTAGTTTTAACACATTATGGGTATTTTAAAAAGTTTGAGGTAGTTTTATTTTTCCTCTATGAGAGTCGATAATATTTTTTAACAAAATATGGCTCAGGTTTATCCTTCTTAGAATCAAGCTCTAAAAAACTTGCTTTCATACCAAGTTAGCGCAGAACTTCCCTTTTTATCGTTAATTAATTCCCCGTTAAAGATTTTCAAATAACAGTCTGTAAATAATAATTAAAGAATATAATTTAATTAAGTTACCCCACTTTTACACGGAGAAGGACAATACCCGCTAAAAATATATTGCTTTACCGATGGTCTCATAACTACTTTGATTTCTCTCAATCAAACTCCTAGGTTTTACAAATAAGTATGTTCTATTTCATTGTTTTCAAAAAAAATCAATCAAATTTTGTCTACCGCTTTGTTTTTTTGGTCGCTGTTGTTAAGTCTCATTGTGATGTCATGGATAGCTGTTTGCAACTCCACTTCAGGGTCAATTGGAAACAACCTCTCTGTAATCACAGGGGTAAGGTTGCGTACACCCGACCCCTCATTATCCCGTTTGTGCGGGAGCCATTGGTGTAATGTTGTTGTTTGTTGTTGTTGTTAAGTCTCATAAATCTACAATGGAGCTAAATCAAGAACTTAATTCCGATATGGTATTTGAGATTTTATCTCATTCCTCATTAAAAACTCTCGCCAAATGCAGGCTTCTTTCCAAGGAGTACAATCAACTTTCATATGATTCAGCTTTTACCGATCTCCACAGCCAACGAACGCAAACTAAATCTGGCTTTTTCATGCAAACCAAGATATATGACAAGACTTCAGCTTGTTTTATCTCCATTATTAATAATTCAAACTCCAACATCTCTCTTGATTTCCTGCCCTCTTCTTCTACAACCATTGCAGCTTCGTCATTACAAGGAATTTTGTTTTGTATTGGAAGAATAGGAACTAGAAGTCTTCCTCGGTATTACGTTTGCAAGCCTGCCACCAAAGAATGGAGGCCTATTCCAAATCCAAAGACTAGATATTCAACTGAATCAATTGGCATTAAGGCTTTAAAATCAAATCCTTTGCACTACAAGATTGTGCGGTTTTCGAGGCCCAAGATGGTTCAATATGTACATTACTTTTATAGATGCGAGATTTTTTATTCAATGCGCGGAAATTGGAGGCAAATAGAGCAGGTGAAATTGCCATATGATGGAACATTGAGTGGTCAGGATCCAGCTATTTCTGCGTGTGGAAAACTTCATTGGCCCGTTCAAGATAAAGTTATTGCATTCGATGTTGATGATGAGAAGTATTGTTTGTTTTCGCCCCCTTCCCCAGTTTATGACAATAGTCATTATAATAAGGTCCATCTGACAAATTACAACGGTAAACTTGCTTTGGTATGCAAAAAAGAAGGCTATTTTGAGCTGTGGGTTATGGAGAATTATCAACAAAAAGAATGGACTAAAAGACCGACTGTAAAAACTGATTCTAAGGGCCTTGGCCCTCCAGTTGCTTTTTGTAATTCAGATATTGCGCTGATTCCAGGCTTTCATAATTTTTTGTTCTTCAAGTTTAAGAATGGAAATACTATTGATGAAGTTGAATTCGATGATAGCAATACTACGCCTCCTGAAGCTTTTCCCTTTCGAACAGATTTCGAGCCATGTAATTTGAAGAAGGAAATCATGTACAACCAGTAAAGCAAGAAGCGTAGAAGCGTAGAAGAAACAAGCCAAATCTCCACTGTTCTTTTAGACTTAGTCCTACATATGTTTTCCTGCTTTTGTTGTTTTTCTTCATTTCAGTATGCTTTGTTTTAGACATATAGGCTCTAACTTGACATGCTATAATAGTGTTGTTGATGTATCTTTATTCCCTTAGTAAGAAAAGAATAGTACAATTTTGTCAAAAGTTCCATATTACTCACAGGTTTATTTTACAGTAACATAATCTACAATGAAGGGATAACAATGGAAAACCAAGAAGCTGTTTAGTGGAAGTAACGCTCAAAGCAATGGGATTCAGTTCCTGAATTAAGCTTGAACTGGTCCTTTCTGCTTGAATTGTTCCCATGTCCCATTTTATTTCTACACGTGTTATTTTTTTTATTTTTCTTTTATTTTTCACTCATGTATTTTTTTACATTCTCAAAAAAGGCACAATTGATTTTTTTTTCCTTTTTCTGAACATCATGAAAAAACTTGCTTTACTGCCAAGTTAAACGTACAACTGTCTTTTATTTTCCTACTCAAGTACAGATGAAATCTGAAGTCAATTTTCAAACATTTCGTATAGGTTGAATTCTGCATTATTGTTACTCCCAATGGTTTAAAAGCGCTGCACGCTTAGTTGGGTGGATAAGGCTTTCGCAGTTGGAGTCTAAGTAGATTTCTATATTATATATTTTTTTAATATTTATTAATATATAAAAATATAAATTTAATTTAAAAGATAAATTATAATATTATAAAATGTTAAAAATATAATTTAGATAATATTTTAAAAATTGTTAGGCGTTAGTTGAACAGTATCGACCTCTTTATTTGTAGCATAATGCATATTATTTCTTGTTTGAGACAAAAAATGATGAGTTTATTGAGAAAATATTTTAATGTACTTAATTTTTTACAAATCAACTACTTTTTATGGATAAAAATAATTAAAAGTATTATTAACTTTAAAAGTATAATTAAAAGTATAATTAAAAGTATCAGTGCCTTAAAAATTAAGTTTAGGTGCCGCTGCTCACATCGGGTAATATTAGAACAAATTAAGGGGATCTAATTTTAAATATATTCAAAAATTAGCGGTCTCATCTTGGTGTTTCTCGTATCTCTCATTTTATTTCTACACGTGTTATATTTTTTTTACTTCCTCCATCTTTTTAAAATAAGCATTCTAGCCTAAAATTGAATATCAAAATATTTGTCATTTATATTTTTCTAGGTATTTTTTTCATAATTCTTTCAACTATATCCTTAATATTAGTTGCACTTGTATTGAAAAATGAAGGTATTAATTTAAAATATAAGGGTAAACTAGTATTTTCGTATTCTTAATAAATGAATTTATTAAAAGGCGTGAAATTAGTAGAAAGATAAGTAAAAAAATATGGAGAAAGTAATTTTTTTAATTTTCTAGTTTTTTCACTCATAATTTTTACATTTAAAAAAAGGAAAATTAATTTTTTTTTCCTTTTCTAAATACCTTAAAGAACTTACCTTTTTTTTTAATGATACGTTGTTAATATGATAATAATGCGTCATTAAAAATGAATGATACGTAATTAATATGATAATACATCATTAAAAAACTTGCTTTACTGCCAAGTTAAACGTACAATTGGCTTTCATTTTCCCAATCCTATCAGGCGCAGAATTAAATTACTAACGGAAAATTTCACAAATTTAATTGAAATAACCAATCCTATTCCTGTAAGGAGACACACAATCCCCCACTATAAATGTATTCCTCTAGCCGTCTAAAATCTACTTTGGTTTTCCTCTCTGCAATTCATCAATCTTCTATTCTCTCTGTCACCCGCCTTTTCTTAATTCTCAATAATGTCGAATCACCAACTTAATTCCGATATGGTTTTTGAGATTCTATCTCGATCATCATTGAAAACTCTTGCTAAATGCAGACTTCTTTCCAAAGATTATCATCGAGTTACCTATGAATATTTTCCCTTGTTGTTCTCCTTGCAAAATCTGTCTGAAGCTATAGCGATGCACCAAAGTGTCGCAATAGACTCAAAAGCGTTGCAACAACCCCTATACTCTTTGAAAAAAAAATTTCCTCTACAAAAATGAATCTCATCGGTGTTTCCTTCATTTTCCCTCAATTTACAAAAACCAATTACAAAAATTGGTGTATCAAGATAAAAGCCATTCTAGGATCCCAAGATGTTTGGAATATTGTTGAAAAAGGCTATGAAGTCCCAGCTGCAGATGCACAACTGTCGCAAGCCGAAAAGGACAGTTTGCATAAGAGTCATCGTAATGACCAAAAGGCTCTTAGTATAATCCATCAAGGGTTAGATGATGTTATGTTTGAGAAGGTGGCAGAAGCGACCACTTCCAAGCAAGCTTGGGATATACTACGAGTTTCTCTTCAAAGAGAGGAGAAAGTACAAAAAGTTCGGCTCCAAATGTTGAGAGGAGAGTACGAGATCATGAAGATGAAGGAGACAGAAGTGATTGTAGATTACTCCTCACGATTAAAATCTGTCGCTAACCAAATGCGGCAATATGGAGAAAAGCTTGAAGAATCTAGGGTTGTTGAAAAACTTCTAAGGTCACTACTATCAAAGTTTGACTACGTAGTAGTGGCAATAGAAGAATCTCGGGATATTAGTAAAATGACCGTCGATGAAGTAGTTGGCTCATTACAAGCACGTGAGGAGAGACTAAACAGACAAAGAGAAGAGTCTGTAGAACAAGTCTTGGCAGCAAAGGTTTCAGTCAAAGGTGAAAGTAGCCAGGATTCTAGCCATTACGGACGAGGACGTGGTAGAGGCCGTGGAGGAAATGGAAGAGGAAGAGGACGTGGCAGAAATCAACCACTCGGTAGAGGTGAAAATAATAATGGAGATAATCAGTCCATACGAGGCAGAGATCGTGGTCATGGACGTGGACGAGGAAGAGGAAACTGGAGGCATAATGATGGACGTGACAAGTCCAATGTTCAATGCTACAATTGCTCCAGATATGGCCACTATGCAGCAGAATGTCGGAGCCCACCAAAGCAAGCAGAGGAAACGGCGAACAACATTCAAGAAGAGGACGTAACCAACACGGTATTACTAACCCGTGAAGGTGAATACACTCAAGAAAACAATATATGGTATCTTGATAATGGTGCAAGTAACCATATGTGTGGAGACAAGAAAATGTTCATAGAGATGGACCAGTCATTCAGTGGTAATGTTGTTTTTGGGGATTCCTCAAGAGTTCTTATTCAAGGAAAAGGAATTATTCTTATTCTTTTAAAGAATGGAGAGCACCAATTCATTAGCAATGTTTATTACGTTCCAAACATGAAAAGCAACATTTTAAGTTTGGGACAACTGCTGGAGAAAAATTACCAAATTCACATGGTGAAACGAAAGTTGGTGCTGTTAAACGAAAAGAAAGAGCTGCTAGCTAGTGTACCAATGTCAAAAAAATAGAATGTTCACTCTCAACATCAAGACGGATGTAGTAAGATGCTTAAAAGCTTGCGTGAAAGAATCTGATTGGCTTTGGCATTTGAGATTCGGTCATCTCAATTTTGGAGGGTTGAAATTGCTAAGCCAGAAGAAGATGGTGCATGGTCTTCCGCTGATTAATAAACCCCATCAGCTTTGTGAAGGATGTCTTGTTGGAAAACTATCTAGAACCAGTTTTCCAAAAGAGTCCATGTCAAGAGCAAAGGCTCCCCTTGAGCTTATTCATGCCGATGTCTGCGGACCAATGACACCAATATCATTGGGAGGCAATAAATATTTCTTGCTATTCATTGATGATTATAGCAGAAAGACGTGGGTTTATTTTCTAAAAGAGAAATCAAAAGTTTTTGAAGCATTTAAAAAGTTTAAAGCTATGGTGGAAAAAGAAAGTGGCTATTACATCAAAGCTTTAAGATCTGACAGAGGGGGAGAATTCACGTTAAATGAATTCAAAAGATTCTGCAATCATCAAGGAATCCATCATTTCTTGTCAGTCCCGAGATCGCCTCAGCAAAATGGTGTTGTTGAACAAAAGAATAGAACCGTGATGGATATGGTGAGGAGCATGTTAAAGAGCAAAAATTTGCCCAAAGAGTTGTGGGCAGAAGCTATTGATTGTGCTGTCTACATCTTGAACTGATCTCCAACAACAAGTGTGTCGGATATGACACCCCAAGAAGCATGGAGTGGGAGAAAGCCTAATATCTCTCATTTTCATGTTTTTGGGAGTGTTGCACATGTTCATGTTGCGGATGAAGAAAGGAGAAAGCTGGACGACAAAAGCAAAAAATACTTGTTCGTGGGATATTCAGAATTTTCAAAAGGTTATAAGATGTTTGATCCTGACACAAGGAAGATGATCATCAGTAGGGATGTGATTATTGACGAGGAAGCAATTTGGGAATGGAATAATGACAAGCAGAAGAATTACAGTTTTTATCCTTTCACCATGAATGAAAACAATGATTGAGATGTGGAGGAGTCAGGCAAAGCATCGACATCATATAGTCCCATTCCAATTGCATCTCCAGGACAAGATGATGATGAAAGTCAAAGTCCAAGAGAAAGACCTAGAAAATTTCATCTTGTTGAAGATCTTTATTATGCAACTAGAGAGCTCAATGAAGAATTGACTCTTTATTGTCATCTTATTGATAGTGAACCTATTGATGCTGAAGAAGCCATGAAAGATGAGAAATGGAGAAAAGCCATGGAGGAGGAGATCAATTCAATTGAGAAAAACAAGACGTGGGAGTTGACCAAACTTCCAGCTGACAAAAAGCCCATTGGAGTCAAATGGGTGTTCTAAGCAAAGAAGGATGCAAATGGAGAAATCATTTGACATAAAGCGAGGCTAGTCGCAAAGGGATATAGTCAAAAACCCGGTATTGACTATGATGAAGTATTTGCACCAGTAGCAAGAATGGAGACCATCAGACTGGTGATCTCAGTCGCTGCCCAAAATGGATGGAAGATCCACTAAATGGATGTAAAGTCAGCATTTCTGAATGGATACTTGGAGGAAGAGATCTATGTCCAACAACCACCCGGTTACATTGTCAAAGGTCATGAACGAAAAGTGTTGAAGCTGAAGAAGGCGTTGTACGGACTTAAGCAAGCACCGAGAGCTTGGAACAGCTGCATCGACAAATACTTTTACGAGAATGGATTTGTCAAGTGCCCACACGAGTATGCCTTGTACGTGAAAGTGAAAGGTGGAGACATATTGCTTGTTTGCTTATATGTGGACGATCTCATATTTACCGGGAACAATCCTCAAATGTTTAATGATTTCAAGAAGATGATGACTCGTGAATTCGAAATGACTGATATTGGCCTGATGTCGTACTATCTTGGCATTGAAGTGAAGCAAAGTGATGATGAAATCTTTATTTGTCAAAGTGGCTTCGCCAAAGAGATCTTGAGGAAATTTAAGATGGAAAATTACAACCCTGTCAGCACTCCGGCCGAATGCAGTTTGAAATTGACCAAGGATGAAAATGGAGTCAGGGTGAACCCGACAATTTTTTGAAGTTTGATTGGGAGTCTCAGATACCTGACGTGCACAAGGCCAGATATTCTGTATGCAATTGGACTAGTGAGCAGATACATGGAAGAACCGAAGGAGTCTCATTGGAATGCAGCGAAAAGAATACTCCGCTATGTTAAAGGTACAACTAATTTTGGATTGCATTATTCAAAATCTGACGAATTCCAATTAGTTGGCTATAGCGACAGTGATTGGGCTGGTGATAAAAATGACCGAAAAAGTACAAGTGGGTTTGTATTTTTTCTAGGTAATACGGCATTTACTTGGAGTTCAAAGAAGCAACCTATAGTGACGTTGTCAACATGTGAAGCTGAATATGTTACTGCAACATCATGTGTGTGTCATGCAATATGGCTGAGAAGACTATTAACGGAACTTCAAATGACACAACATGATCCAACTAATATTTTTGTCGATAACAAATCGGCATTGGCGTTGGCAAAAAATCCTGTCTTCCATGATCGAAGCAAACACATCGATACGAGGTATCATTTCATCCGAGAATGTATTGAGCAGAAGGAAGTCGCATTGAAGTATGTCAAAACGCAAGATCAAATAGCGGACATCTTTACGAAGCCACTGAAGTATGACGTGTTCAACAAATTACGAGGGTCGTTGGGAATAACGGAGAATTAAGTTTAAGGGGGAGTGTTAAAATATTAAACTTAAAACTTATTCTTCCAAATAATAAAAAATGGAGCCATGATAACAAATCTTTTGAAAAATTAGTAGGAAGACTTTGAAAAACAATGGGAGTGTTTTTGGTGATTGGAAACATTGAAAAATGGACACTTGGATTATTAGGAAACTTAGACTTTGTAGGATTTGTTAGTTGGATTTTGTGGAAAATTAAAGTAAGTTGTTAACCTAAATTTGAATTTTGTAATAGATTGAATTATTGAGAAAATGATAGGGCAATTGCAGAATTCATCAAATGCCTATATAAGGCAATGTATTTTGCTATTTTAAAGAGTGTAAGAGAGTGAAAAAATAATAAGAGTTTATGAGTGTATTGTAATAAAATTAGTGTGAATTACTCATTTTTATGTTTGGAGCATTTTTTGCTTGATTATTTTCCTCTTCAATTCTACACTTCTTTTGTCTCCATTGAAAATAATTCAAATTCTAATATTGATTTCGGTACAGAAGCAATATGGAGAATAAGTGTTTTTGGTTGATTCAACTTTGAGAGTTTACATGGTGATATATAGTACAAGAACATCATATGCTCAAGGAAACAAACTAAATACATATTACAGAATTAATTTGATCCTAAAACAGTCCCTATAATCAAGTTCCTGTAATCTCAAAATATTTCTTTCCTTTAACACTCCCCCTCAAGTTGAGTGGTGGGATCTCCAATGCTCAACTTGTCCAAGACTTGATTGAAGATTTTTTCATTTACTGCCTTCGTGAGGATATCTGCTAATTGATCTTCTGACCGTATGTATGGTAGTCTCCCAATGTCAGCTTCTAGCTTTTCTTTGATAAAATGTCTGTCAACCTTCACATGTTTTGTTCGATCATGTTGTACTAGATTTTTAGAAATAAGTATAGCTGCTTAATTATCACACATTATTTCACAGATTTTGGATGGGGGAAATCCAATCTCTGTAAGTAGTTTTTGTAGCCATAGTACTTCAGTTAGACCACGGGCTATACCTCTGAATTAAACTTCTACACTAGATAGTGCCATAACTTTCTATTTCTTACTCCTCCAAGTGACCAAGTTACCTCCCACAAACGTAAAATAGCCAGATGTAGATTTTCGGTCAATTAGGTTTCCAGCCCAATCTGCGTCTGTATAGGCTTGAATGTTCAGATGACCATGTGCTTTGAACAAGACTCCATGTCCAGTTGTACCTTTAAGGTACCTTATGATTCTCCATACAGCTTCCATGTGATCCTTTTATGGTCGATGCATGAACTGACGCACTATCCCAACAGCATAGGATGTATCAGGCCGAGTGTGTAAGAGATAGATCAATTTTCCAACTAGTCTTTGATATCTCTCTCTATCAGTTAACTCTGCTTCATCGAGTATCTTTAGCCCATGATTTACTACTATAGGTGTATCAGCTGGCTTGCAGTCAATCATTCCTGTTTTAGCTAAAAGGTCTAAGATGTATTTTTTCTGACATATGAAGATTCCTTGTCTCGATCTTAGCACCTCGATCCCAAGAAAGTATTTCAATCTTCCAAGGTCTTTCATTTCAAATTCAGTGAGTAATCCCTCTCTTAGTTTGGCAATTTCCTCCACATCGTCTCCTGTAATAATCATATCATCGACATAGATAATTAAGCATGTTACCCACTTATCTCTTTTCTTAAGAAATAAAGTGTGATCAGAATTGCTTTGTTTAAACCCATATCTTTTCATAGCTAGTGTGAATCCGCCAAACCAAGCTCTCGATGATTGCTTAAGGCCATAGAGAGATTTCTTCAGAAGACATACTTCTCCTTTCTTGTAGTCAGTTCTGAATCCTGGTGGAGCTTCCATGTACACTTCTTCTCTTAGCTCTCCATTTAGAAAGGCATTTTTTACATCGAATTGGTGTAGTGGCCAATCTTTGTTTGCTGCAATTGAGAATAACACTCTGATAGTGTCAATCTTTGCTACTGGTGAGAAAGTCTTAAAATAATCGATGCTGCATGTCTGAGAATATCCTTTTGCCACCAATCGTGCTTTATACCTTTCAATGGAACCATCTGGTCTATGCTTCACAGTGAAAACCCATCGACACCCAACCGGTTTTTTTCCTGCTGGTAGAGCGCACTTTTCCCAAGTATCATTTTTGTTCAATGCATCCATTTCTTCCTCCATTGCCTTTGTCCAATTTTTAAATTTCAGTGCATGTTCTACTGATGTAAGAATTTCTTCCTCACATGATGCAGTGAAATAAGCTCTAGCTTCACTAGATAGACTCCCACTTGCTATATTGGCTATTGGATATCTGGACCTTCGTACTTCTTTCTCAGGAGAATATCTGTTGGGCGGGATACCCCTTTTAGCTCTTGGTGGTAACACGTAATGTTCTTCATGTGTTGTTATTTATTCCACTGTAATCTCATTATCTGCATTACTATATGAGTCAGCATTAGGAGATTCAGGGGTTTCAGGAGTTCTTACCTTTCTTACCTCGGACATCAGGCTAGAGTGACTATTTTCTGAGACACTCAGATCCGCAGACTGTACGAGAGTATCAAAGGTTTGCCCAACTTTGTTGCTTTCATCGGATCCTTGTTTTTCTCCTTCTGTGATTATTTGTTCGGGAAGTATTAGCTCAGGAAGCCAACTAAGTGTGTCCATCGGTTCTTTCTCCCCCTGACCACTAAGGTGGCTGTTATAAAAATACTCGGTCTCTAAAAAATCACAATTCATGGTAGTAAACATGCGTTGCGTCTTTGGGTTATAACATTTGTATCCCTTTTGATTAATCCCATAACCGACAAAGACGCACTTTTCTGCACATGGGTCTAACTTTGTTCGTTCTATTTTAGGAATGTGGACAAACACAGAGCATCCAAAGATTCTAGGCTGAAGGGTCAAAGGTGGAGGTATTGTGGTAAATTTGGCTAAGGTTTGGACAGGTGTTTGTAGGTTAAGAATTTTTGTGGGGAGTCGGTTTAATAAATAAGTAGTTGTGGCTAAGGCTTTAGGCCAAAAACTTTTTGGTACTTTGGATTCGATAATGAGGGCTCTGGTCATTTCTAAGAGAATCCTATTTTTTCTCTCTGCAACTCCGTTTTGTTCTGGGAAATGAGGACACGTGGTTTGGTGGACTGACCCCTTTTTCAGAAAGAAAGACTTCATGGATGTATTGACAAATTCCCCCGTTGTTAGATCGTAAAATTTGAATGGTTTTACTAAACTGAGTTTGGACCATCATATAAAATTGAATGAACTTATCTACGACCTCGGATTTGTGTTTTAAAAAATAGATCCATGTCATACGAGTACAGTCATCGACAAATATAAGGAAGTAACGAAAACCTTGTCCACCAATAATAGGTGACGGACCCCATACATCAGAGTGAACCAATAAAAAAGGTGAGTTGACTTTGGTATTATTAGGCTTAAAAGTTTGTCTGTGGCTTTTTGATAAGACACATGTTTCACATTGTAACGTATTTTTAGACTTAAAAAGTTTAGGGAATAACAGATGTAAATAACTCGTAGATGGATGTTCCAATCGATGATGCCAAAGCCAAGTTTCTCTATCTACAGTTCCATGTGCAAGCATAACAGTTCCTTGTTAGGAAACCTCGTCCACGTAGTACAGTCCTTGACGCTCAGTGCCACGCCCATTAATCATCCCTGTCCTGATATCCTGCAGTATACAAAAGGTAGGATTCATTAGCACGGTACAGTTAAGCTCCTTTGTAACATGGCTAATCGACAATAACTTATGTGAAAGAGATGGAACATAGAGGCAATTCGATAGCTTTAATGTAGGAGATATTTCAATAACTCTGGCCCCTTCTATAGGAATAATTCCTCCATTCGCTGCTTTTACTTTTATCTTTTTGGGTTTTGTTCGGTCTGTAATATCATTGAGATCAAAAGTCATAGTATCGATTGCTCCATAGTCAAAAATCCATGAGAAGCTTTTTCATTTGTATTATGGGCTAAATTAACATGGGGTACTTCTCTTGGGCTATTTTTGGATTTGTGAAGGCATGTGGGCTGAAGTTCATTACTAAATAAACAACATGGGCTAATTTTGGACTTATATAAACGTGTGGGCTCAATCTTATTATAATGTAAATATGTGGGGTCAATTCTGGAAAAATCAGTATTATGAGGGTTTGGGAACCTCTTAAGCCACCGTCTCTTTAATTTTCTACAGCCCTAGCCGCCACCAGTGCTCTTCCTGTTCTCCTGCCATTATCGTCGGGCTCTTTACCACTTCCGCCGTTGCTGGTGGCTTTAGAACTACCTACGGCGGCATCAGCTTTCCCGTTGATGACTTGCCCGCTCTTCTTGTGCCTTTCATTCCACCAATCAGGAAATCCATAAATCTCAAAGCAAGTTCCTTTGGTATGTTTTGTACCACCGCAATGGCTGCATTTTAGCTTCGATTTATCAATTTGAGGCCCCCTTTCCCGAACTTTGTTGATTTTCGTTGTCCCTGTGATGCTAGCCCAACAGCGTCAGTTTCGGCAACTGTGAACCCTCCGCCTATGCCCTGTTGTGACGAGTTCTCCAAGGGCGGTCCCAAGATGTTGAGACGTGCCGTCGGATTCCGACGAAGGTAATGGATCCTGCCTCAATAATTCTCATTTGATTTGGTTATATTCTAAGTCATTAGCATTTAGGAACTGGAAAAGCTTCTGTTCTTGCCTGATTTTGTTGTAGGTTTCAATGTCCCTCTCGGAAGTCATAGGATTCGGATCACGTTGGTCAATCTCGCCCCAAACTCCCTGCAAAGTAATCCAAAAGTCTTCCAAGGTTGCTCCATTCTGTTTCATACTATTGACTTTTTGTATGAAGATTAAATGTCTACAATTTGTCCCTGCCGGAACTGTAAGTGGTAACTAAAGTGTTCCACAGTGCTTTGGCGGTGGGAAACTTGGTAAAGTTACAGGCTATTTGAGGCTCAATATTTTGGATTAACCAAGAGAATACAATCAAGTCATCTTGTTCCCATTTGTCATATCCTTCATCACCCAACTGTGGTGGTGTCGGAATTCCGGTGAGATGGCTAAGTAGTGCTTTCGATTTCCCCCCAATTGCCACTTTTATCATTCTAGCCCAAAGGGCATAATTTTGGCTATTGAGCATGATGCTAATCTTTAAGTTGTCTGAAAGAGTCTGCTTTGGACTTTGAGTTGCGAGGCCATTTTTAATCAAACTTGCAATCTGAAATGTCAGATCTTCATTGCTGACTCCGGACTGCTTTAATATGCTGCCGCGTAAGACTTGGCAACACTACGCTTCTGGTTTGGCGTGATAGTGTCTGATGGTGAGTTGCTGTCTTCGGACATGGTGGCCGGATTGTTAACGATGATGGGTTGGTAAGTGATGAGCAAGTTAAAAAGGATTGGTCCCTATCGGAACTTGGCTCTCATACCATGATTTCGGTACAGAAGCAATATGGAGAATAATTGTTTTTGATTGATTCAACTTTGAGAGTTTACATGGTGATTAGTACAAGAAGATGATATGCGCAAGGAAACAAACTAAATAAATATTACAGAATTAATTTGTTCCTAAAACAGTCCCTCTAATCAAGTTGCTGTAATTACGTTGCTTGCTATGGGAAGTGATGATATCATTCTGATCCCAATTAATCTCAAAATATTTCTTTCCTTTAACAAATATTTCTCTTGATTTCTTGCCCGGTTCTTCTATAAAGATAGCAGCTTCTTCCGTACAAGGAATTTTGGTTTGCACTGACACATCTAGCGGAATTCCTAAATATTATGTCTGTAAGCAGCTGCCACTAAAGAATGGCAACTCATTCCAAGTCCATAGACTACATATTTCACTGAAGCAGTCGCCATTAAGGTTTTAAAATCAAACCCTTTGCACTACAAGATTGTGCGATTGCCGCAACCAATTCATCGATTTGTGGGCCCACATTGCTACTATAGGTGCGAGATTTCCGATTCAAATAGTTCAAATTGGAGGCAAATTGAGAAGTTGGAATTGCCAACTAAAGAACAGCTAATTACTGAGAATCCCGCTATTTCTGCGTGTGGAAAACTTCATTGGCTAACCATTGGAAATAAGGTTTTCGCATTCGACGTTGATGATGAGAATTATTGTTTGTTTTGGATTCCTTCTACAGGGAATTATGTTAATGTGAAGGTGACAGATTATGAGGGAGAACTTGCTCTGATATGGCAAAAAGAAGGCTTCTTTGAGTTATGGGTTATGGAGAACTATATCCAAAAGAATGGAAGAGAAAGTTGACAGTTAATACCTTTTCTGATAAAAGCGAGAATGGAACAGAGGCTTTTTGGGATTCAGTAGCTTTTTGTAATTCGAATGTAGTTCTTGTTCTAGATATTTTTGGGCTCAAATTTTACAAGTTGAGGAATGGAAATAGATTAGAAGAAGTCGCAATCGATACCACCGATGTTGAGGCTCCAGATATTTTTCCATTTCGATCTGATTATGAGCGTTGTAATTTGAAGAATGACATCGTCAACAAGCAGTCAAGCGGGAAAAGGAGAAGAAAGAAGTCAAAGCCGAAACAAGTGTTCATGAAATATAAAGCTTAAGTCCTAAATTTGTTTTCCTACAATTGCCAACTGAATGATCTTACCTGTAGCCACTATTCTTTTAGCCTTAGTCCTACATTCGTTTTCCTGCTTTTGTTGTTTTCCGTTACTTTGATATGTTTTGTTTTAGACTTCTAGGTTCTAATTCTGAAATTATCTGGACACAAGTGTTCTGGAAATATTGTTTGTTAATTGCATTATTAATTCGTTGTACTCTATGTTTTTGCAAAATTCAACCTCTACATGTTAAATTAGTTGATTTTACTTAGGCAAGAAAGATAATCATATTATAGTATATTATATAACCATATTGTTGTGCCTCGTCAATGGAAACCTGCAAGTTCAGTGGCATAACCAGAATTCAAAAAGAGGGGAGGCGAACTTCAAAAGAAAAATAAAATTTCGACGTTAGGCCCAATAATAGATTACGAGAAAAGATAATAGCCGCAGAATAAAAAGACAAAGATTTTTACGTGGAAATCCTAAATAAATCAGGAAAAAACTACGGGACAAACTCTGAATAATTCTCCGCTATAAAATAATAGTAGGTACACCAAGAGATTACAAAATAGTGGCACACAAGTGTTTCCCAAAACCTCACTATTTTCTCTCTTACCCAACTCTTGGGAACCCCTTTCCTAGGTTTATATGCACAGATTATATTCTTATATCTGTGCTTTTTTTTCTCAATCTATCTCACAAATGAGGCAGAATGCCTCTCTATTTATAGGAATTGAAGACGCGTAATATGGCTGTCTTTCAATTCCTTTAATTACGCCACCAGTCACCACCGAATTCGGCCACCTCCCATTTTGTATTTTTCTTCTTTTTCTTTTTCTTTTTTTTTTAAATTATTTCAGTGGGTCCCACATTTAAAGGGACACCACTCAACAAATCTCCCCCTCCCGACTACATTGTGGGACTCTCCATCCCGGTTGCTTTGGCACACTGTTCAAACTTTTCTTTTGGAACGACCTTTGTCAGCATATCGGCAACATTGTTGTTTGTATGAATCTTCTGCAACTTGAAATCTTTTTCTTCAATGGCAAGTCTGAGCCAATGATACCTTATGTCAATATGTTTTGTCCGCGCATGATACATAGTATTCTTGCTCAAGTCTAGTGCACTTTGACTATCACAATAAACTATGTAGTCTTCTTCTTGGCCACCCAATTCTTGAAAGAATCGCTTTAACCAAAGCACTTCCTTTCCTGCTTCTGTTGCTGTAACGTACTCTGCTTCAGTTATTGATAATGAAACACACTTTTGTACCTGTAACTGCCATGAAATAGCTCCCCCTGAGAATGTAAATAAGTAACCTGATGTAGATTTTCTTTCATCAAGGTCACCAGCCATATCCGCATCTGTGTAACCAACAAGTGTTGGCTTTCCACCTCCAAAGGTTAAACATAACTTTGAAGTTCCTCTCAGGTATCTAAAGATCCATTTAACTGCTTTTCAATGTGTCTTCTGGGGATTTGACAGGAATCTACTTACAACTCCAACTGCATGAGCGATGTCTAGTCTCGTACACACCATTGCATACATTAAACTGCCGACCGCTGAAGAGTATGGAACATTTGACATAGCTTCTTTATTTTTCTCTGTTGAAGGGAAGGATTTCTTACTCAACTTGAAATGAGCGGCAAGTGGAGTGCTAACTGGTTTAGCATTCTTCATATTGAACCTTTCTAGTACTCGTTCAATATATTTTTCTTGCGACAACCACAGCCTGCTGGACCTTCGATCTCGGGTAATCTCCATTCCAAGAATTCGCCTTACCGGTCCCAAATCCTTCATGTCAAATGCCTTAGACAAATCACCCTTCAACTTTCTAATCATTTTGGCATCTGGCCCAACTATTAGCATATCATCAACATATAAAAGAAGAATGATAAATTTTCCATCAGAGAATTTCTGGACATATACACATGGATCAGCTTCTGTCCTCTTGTATCCTTGATTCACCATATAGGAATCAAACTTTTTATACCATTGTCGCGGGGCTTGTTTTAACCCATACAAACTTTTCTTCAGGCGATAGACCATGTCCTCCTTTCCCTTGACCTTGAAACCTTCTAGTTGTTCCATATAAATTTCTTCTTCTAAATCCCCATGCAAGAACGCGGTCTTTACATGAAGCTGTTCTAACTCAAGGTTCAAGCTGGCTACAAGACCTAGCACAACTCGAATGGAACTCATTTTCACAACTGGTGAAAAAATCTCATCAAAGTCGATACCTTTCTTTTGAGTAAAGCCTTTGACAACCAATCGAGCTTTGAATCTCACTAGGTTTCCATCATCTTTCTTTAGCTTGTACATCCATTTGTTCTTGAGTGTTCTCTTCCCTTTTGGAAGTTTCACTAGCTCGTATTTGTCATTCTTCTTCAAAGAATTCATCTCCTCCTGCATGGCCTTCATCCAACAGTCTTTATCTTTACAAGATTGCACATCTTGAAAGCTTTCAGGTTCCCCCTTATCAGTGATTAAAATATAATCAGAACTGGAGTATTTTGTAGATGGTTGGCGTTCTCTGATTGACCTCCTTAATTGAGTTTCTTCTTCTGGTAGAATGGGGTTCTCTGGCTCCCCCCACTCAATACCCTCTTTATTTGTATCTTCATCTACAATCGTATCTTGATCCCTCACAACTGGCTCTTCTTGTCCATCTTGTTCTGCTTGATGCATTCTTCTATCTATGGCATCATCTGATAGAATGCTCTCTGGTATAATATCGATAACACCGTCACTTGTAGATCTTTCGCCGATGATATCATTCTCATAAAATACAACATCTCGGCGTCGTACAATTTTCTTTTTCACTGGATCCCATAATCTATAGCGAAACTCTTCATCTCCATAATTGACAAAAGTGCAAGGAACTGATTTATTATTAAGTTTTAGCCTTTGCTCTTTAGGAACATGCATAAATGCCTTGCAGCTAAATACCCTCAAGTGAGAGTATGAGATATTTTTACCTGTCCAGACCCTCTCTGGAATATCAAAATCCAAAGGTGCTGAAGGTAGTCGGTTGATAAGATAGACAGCAGTATTGACAGCTTCTCCCCAAAATGACTTAGGTAAGGCAGCCATTTTGAGCATGGATCTAACTCTTTCGACAATGGTACGATTCATTCATTCAGCAACGCTATTGTATTGAGGTGTACCAGGAACTGTCTTTTCATGCCTGATACCATATTGACTACAGTAATCCTTGAACTCCTTGGAGATATACTCACCACCATTATCTATGCGCAAACACTTCAATGGCACTCTAGTCTCCCTTTCCACCATCGTATGGAATTGCTGAAAGTGCTTGAATACTTCATCCTTTGTACGCA
This sequence comes from Euphorbia pulcherrima, assembly GCA_947683365.1. NCBI lineage: Eukaryota > Viridiplantae > Streptophyta > Magnoliopsida > Malpighiales > Euphorbiaceae > Euphorbia > Euphorbia pulcherrima. The sequence goes on along the minus strand of CANTUS010000001.1, from coordinate 17,034,659 downwards.
GCAAATAAAATCATGTCTCCCTTGAAAAATCATCAATGAAGGTAAGAAAGTATCTTCTTCCTCCAACGGATTCTGTATCCATGGGATCACAAAAGTCAGAGTGTGCCAACTCTAACTTATTATTTCTCCTTCTAGAGCTTTTCTGAAATGAAACTTGATGTTGCTTCCCAAATAAACAGTGATCACACGGGTTAATATTTCCTTTGGCTAATGGGATGAGGGACTTCTTAGCCAGTGTATTCAACCCTTTCTCACTAACACAATCTTCCTTTCGCCACCACCAACGATCCTTTGGTGAGTTTCCAATTTCCATTGCCTATATGATTGTGATAACCTTCCTTGTCCAATACGCTAACAGACAAGAGGTTCAACCGAAGATCTGGAATGTGTCGCACATTTTTAAGTGTTAATGTGCATCCAACACTTGTCTTCACGCAGATATTGCCGATTCCCACCATTTGTGAGACACTATTATTTCCCATTCTAACAGTACCAAAATCACCGGCTTTATATGTTGAGAAGTATTCCCTTTTTGAAACACAGTGGTATGAGGCACCAGAATCTACAATCCACTCAGAATCTACATCTCCAACATGACAACAATCTGCATCATGAGATACTAAAGCCACCTCTCCATCTTCTTTTGTGACTGTAGCAGACGTATTTTTATCATTATCATGACTTCGATTTACATTCTCTTGTTTAAAGAAACGGCAGTTCCTTTTAAGATGACCTTGCTTTCCACAGTGGTAGCATGACCTCTTCTTCCGGGACTTGGATCTATCTTTCGATTTTCCATTCCCACGACCTTTACTCTTGCTTTGACCCTTGTTTTCTGTGATAAGGGCTTGTGAACTGGTACTGGCAACGTCTCTTCTACGAAGTTCTTCATTAAGTAGGCTATTCTTTACCATAGACACTGTTACTACACCATTTGGAGCTGAGTTACTCAGTGATACAACAAGAGTATCCCAGTTATCTGGTAGAGTTCCCATCAAAAGACATGCTTGCATCTCATCATCCAAGGACATACCGGTGACTGCTAACTCACTTATGAATCCTTCAAAGTCATTCAGGTGTTGTGTGATTGATCGTCCCTCTGTCAGTTTCAAGTTCATGACTTTGCGAATCATGAACACTTTTCCTTGAGCATTTTTAGCCTCATACATATCCTCTAGCTTCTTTCAGAGAACTTTGGCATCTGTTTCGTTCCTTACGTGGTTGTACAGGCTAGCATCTATCCATTGGCATACTGTACCCAATGTCTGCTTCTTCAACTTTATCCACTGTTGATCTTTCATATCCTTCGGCTTTGCGTCGGCACCCTCAATTGGATCATACAAATCTTTGCAATTGAGGTAGTCCTCCATTCTGAATTTCCACATTGAATAATTTGTATCCGTCAATTTGATCATTACACCGTCATTCGCCATGTCGAAAATTTAAAAATGGGAAAATTTTACTATTCATGGATTTTACTATTCACATAAATAGTAACTGTATATGTGAATAGTACCGTATACCCAAATAATACTTGTATATTGGAATAGTAATAGTATGTCTCTCTTATACTTAAATAATACTATTTATAAGAAGATCGAATAGGAATAGTATTATATATGAATATTATTATTCAAGTTACTATTTTACTATTCACTCAAATTGCGTATCTACGACGGTTTTTCGAACGGATTGCGCCACTGGATTTATCGTAATTTTCTCGTCGTCGTGGTATATTTATTTTTGAAAAATATATCCACAGATTTTACTGATAAAACAACCTTCGGCTCTGGTACCACTTGTTAGGCCCAATAATAGATTACGAGAAAAGATAATAGCAGCAGAATAAAAAGACACAAAGATTTTTACGTGGAAATCTCAAATAAATCAAGGAAAAACCACGGGACAAACTCCGAATAATTCTCCACTATAAAATAATAGTAGGTACACCAAGAGATTACAAAATAGTGGCACACAAGTGTTTCCCAAAACCTCACTATTTCTCTCTTACCCAACTCTTATGAACCTCTTTCCTAAGTTTATATGCACAGATTATATTCTTATATCTGGGTTTTTTTTCTCAATCTGTCTCACAAATGAGGCAGAATGCCTCTCTATTTATAGGAATTGAAGACGCGTGAAATGGCTGTCTTTCAATTTCTTTAATTACGCCACCAATTACCACCTAATTCGATCACCTCCTTTTTTATTTTTCTTCTTTTTTTCTTTTTTTTAATTATTTCAGTGGATTCCACATTTAAAAGGACACCCCTCAACAAAAAATAATCAATGTATATAATTCAAAATAAATGTATTAAATTTCACTATCAGAACAAAATAATAACATAACTAAAGCTAGTTCATTTTGGTTTGAACAATTGAGTTATACGAGTATCCATCTTTTAAAAATGTTGCAAAATAGCTTCATTATCAATGGCTGCAAATATTTCTCTCAATAAACACCACCAAGCTATCATTCAAAACCATTCATCATCCAATCTTCACAGATTTTATAGTGAAAAATACTCTTTCAGCTGATGCACCAGCGATAGGAGCAAAACAAAGTTCAAAACATCATATTAGTAAAACTATTGATCATAAACTGTTTTTCCAGTTAAAAGTTCATTTATAACCATTACAACAGAACTGTAACTAGGGAAATTAAGTTTCCTATTCAGCCGAATTAGGAGAAAACAATTCACTATATGAAAAACCCCGATAATGTCCAACTCTTATTCACAAAATGCCATTTGAAAATACAATTAATTCAATAAAAACTCTACTGACATAAACCCAATTCAAATCCCATTCAATAAAAAAAAACTGCACTGCCGCATAACAAACCCAATTCAAAAAACTAAAATTCACTTGCTTAATTCCAATTCACTGACTTACAACATGAGTTATAATGAAATTCAAAAATCCAATTGAAGAAATCCAATTGAAGAAAAAGCATATTTAATAAAACCCTTTTTTTGTAAATCACAACCAAAGCTTTAATATCTGTAGTATAAAACATTGCAAAGCGAAATTATAAAACTAACCTGAAGCTGCTGGTTGTTGCATCGTTGCTGGAGACCTAGAGTCCGGCAATCGGTGAAATCGGCGACTTGGTTTTGAACAATAGAGAGGAAGCTTGTCTATGGTAAATACAGAAGGTTTTGAACTTTTGACAAGGGGACTATATATTATATCTAAAAGGCGTAATATATCAAACCCCTTAACTTGTCCCAAAACGTCCATTTATCCCCGAACCTTCAAGTGTCTCAATTAGCACCTTGAATTTGTCTAAAGTACACCTCATAACTGTTGAAATTTGAACAGAGAATGAAAAATAAACTTACAAACATAAACTCAAAGAAGGCAACTCTGATTAACTTTAGAAATCACATTGGAGATGAAAAATAAGAAAATTGGAAGAATGATTAAATTTTAGAGTATATTGCATTTGATATTACACTTCTTTATATAGCTGGCCATACACATTTGTACAAGGAAACATATTTCTGAAATAGGAAAGCAAATAAAGACATAATAACTTTCTATAATTGTTTTCTAAAATCATGGTAAGTCTAAATGAGATATGATGATTGATTCTGATCTGAAATCGTTTGATCTTGTTTGCTTTTCTAACACATTTGACACTATATGGAAGGTGATGAATGTTGATTTTCTTCCAAATAGTCGATTTTATTTTCTTTTTCCAACACTCCCCCTCAAGTTGAGTAGTGTGATCTTCAATACACAACTTGCCCAAAAACTTTATTGAAGGTCTTTCTATTTTCTGCCTTTGTCAAGGTATCTGCTAGCCAGTCTTCAGATTTTATATGAGGCATTTTTACAATTCCGGCTTATCAATTCATCAATCCATTTTGGCTATAGTTTTAGAGGATTTCACCTCTAGTCATCATAGTTTATGAATATTTCGCTTCCAATTCTAATAGTTTTAGAAGGTTTTGCTTCTCATAGTATTAGATGATTTCACATCCAATAGTTTGGAAGGTTTTCGCCTCTAATACTTTTAGATGATTTCGCATCCAATAGTTTGGGAGGATTTCGCCTCTATTAGTTTTAGATGATTACGCATCCAATAGTTTGGGAGGATTTCGCCTCTAATAGTTTTAGATCATTTCGGCTTTAATCATAGTTTTAGAGCATTTCGGCTCCATTTGTAGTTTTAGAGCATTTCGGCTCCAATAGTTTTATGGCAAAATCATGCCTTTGCAAACTTTCATGTTGGGAAACAAGGATCCGGAACACAAATAATCCGGATCAGGTTTGAAGTAAACAAAAAACTTAAGTATGAAAAGACATAAGTCACTAATCCGGACTTATATCCAAACATTCAAAGTCCAAGACAAGTGAAGATAATTACCTAAGCATAAATGGAAACATCTGGTTAAAGTTTGGAAAGGAAACAAACTTTGAAACGTCCAAAACAACATCCTGAAGAACTGATTGCAGAAGCATCTGGAAGAAGGCATATCCGGATATATTAAGTTTGAAGACATTCAAAAGACTTAATACTTCAGACAAAGGGAATGATTCAAAAATCACATTCCCTCCATTCATTTGGTCTCCAAGTCAAAGATCATTTTCCCCAAAGCAAGACAAAATTGACAGTTAGCACTTTTCAGAGAAAGGACAAAGGACTGACACCGGACAGAGAAAAAGGTAACAACCTTTTTCACATAGACCAATAAGAAGGCGCGTGGAGCTCACACCAAAAAGCCACCGGTATAAAAGTTGGTGCATAAAATACAAGGAAAATGATCACTGACAACTTTTCAGCCTCAATTCCAAGGATTCAAACGGGTCAAAATCTCTATCTAACGGATTGATCAACGGCTCCAAAAGCTATACATATTACCTAATCAACGGTGAAAATTAAATACAAGTTCACCAACCCACAACGGCTACATTTATGATCAAAGCCTATAAAAGGGAAGCTTCATATGTTGAGAATGTGCTGGTTGATTTTAAGAAAGTAATTAACAATAGAATTTGCAAAAGCAATCAGAAAACACAGCCCTCTAAGAATCAAACATTTCTAAATCAGTTTGTAAGGATTCCCAAGTGAGTTATAAACTTCAGGAAGTCCAAAACCAAAACCTTGAGAAAACAAAGTGTAATATCTCATACTAGGGTGAGTATTTGAGATTGGGATCTAGCTTAGAGTTGGTGCTTTAAGTGGAACTCCCTGTAGGACTTAGCTTAGGTTTGGGTAGAAATCTAAGTGGTATATCATGCTAAAGACAAAGTGGACTCAGCTAGGAGTTGGTGCTTCTAGTGGTATATCCTACATCCGGAAGGGGTTACCATCCAGAGACAATCTGTAAGGCTTGATTCTTGCCAGTTGGAAAGGAATCCACTAGTTGATAAGCTTGGAGGAAGGAAACTTCGGGGACTGTAGGTAGGCAGGGCCGAACCAGTATAAATTGTTGTGTTTGATTTTCTTACCTTTTATTTACTACATTGCCATAATTACATCATCTGGATCCATCCCCCGGATCATAATCAAACACACTACTTCAAGACTTTTTAAAGTCTATTACTTCTGCGAAAAAGGTCATTCACCCCCTGTGACCTTATTAACATAAGCACATGGACCAACATTTTACACCGTCCTTCTTTTCGGCTCGGATTATTTGTTAATTTTTTATTTCCTCACCGCCCTTCTTTTCGGCTTGGAATATTTATTGATTTTCTGCTTCCCCACCGCCCTTCTTTTCGACTCGGAACTAGCTTGCTTCTACTCGTATCTCCTTTTTTTACAGGTTTCTCAAACCTAATTTAAGCTTGTCTATTCAAGGTATTTTTACCTTAAACTTTAATTATGGTATTTGATTTGCTTTTACCAAGATTCCTCTCTCAAACAAGGACCACAACAAAACACCACCTTTTTTCTTTTTTCTTTTGCTTTTCTCTCTATCTATTTTATTTTTTATTTTTGTGGAAACTAAATACCTGCTCTGATACCATGTTGAAATTTGAATATAGAATGAAAAATAAACTTGCAAACATAAACTCAGAGCTTCTTAAAGAAGGCAACTCTGATTAACAGAAATCAAATTGGAGATGAAAAATAAGAGAATTGAAAGAACGATTAAATTTTGGTGTATATTACATTTGATATTACACTTCCTTATATAGCTGACCATACACATCTGAACAAGGAAACCTATTTCTGAAATAGGAAAACAAATAATGATATAATGACTTTCTATAATTGTTTCCTAAAATCGTGGTAAGTATAAATGAGATATGATGACTGATTCCGATCCCAAATCGTTTGAACTTTTTTCCTTTTCTAACAAATTTGACATTATATAAAAGGTGATGATTATTGATTTTCTTCCAAATAATTGATTTTGTTTTATTTTTCCAACACTAACCCCCATACTAACACAAAACCACACAATATTGAGAGAATGTAATACACGTTCTACCATGTTGGGTTTTGAAAAGTCGAGCGAATCAATATACAACACATGTTATACAATAAAACTAATTAAAACCTCAATTTTTCTCCTTTGATGTTCATCCCCTCCCTTCTTCGACTGTAAATCTGTAACTTAAAATCACTTCAAATGCAAATTAAATCTCACATCAGCTGCTAAAATCAAAATCCAATTACTCTAATTTCAATCAAAAATCATTTTCTCATTTCAATCCTAAAAACTTCAATTTCTCAGACTGAATTTCAGTTTTGAACTGAATACACAAGTAACTCACAATCACCCCCATTTTCTTATTTTAATAAAAATCCATAGCTTCATTCTCAATTGCCCCATTTTTTATTCTCAGTTTCAGCAAAATATGCACAAAATCAATAAATCATACCCAATCAAATCTAAAAGTTCCCCTCTTTGACCTGCCATGTTGTTCTTAGTGAAGGAGTGCTAGTTTCAGAATTAATAATGGGTGCGATTAAGGCGGCGATTAGGGATGGAGCGATAACTTTTATGTGGATTTTCTATTCTTCACTCTTCGACTACTTTACTTCTTTGATTTCTAGGCTCTCATTGTTTATTAGGAAGTGGGTCAAATAAGGACGGAGACTGCGATGGTGGAGTAGACGGTAGACCAAAAATTAATCGGTTGAAAAATAATTTGAGAAATAGAAGAGAAGAAGAAGAAGAAAGTATTTGATTGAGCTTTGATTTGAGCTCTAATGGAGAATTACAGTAAGGGTGTTGTTAAAGACAGTCGGAAGTTACTTATTACAGTCGGTGTAAATGACCACTTCACCCGTAGCTTAAAAACCCCTTAAAGCATCTCTAACCATCGAGAAATTAAAATATAATGAATCATTCATAACAATCAACAAATCAAACTCTAATCAGATAAAATTAACAAATAAATAATTTTAAAACATATTAAATAATTAAAAAAACTCAAAGAAATTAAAAAATTTATAAAATTATAAAAAAAGAATACTTGAAGGGGAAACGCCCCTTCCATAGGAGGGATGTTTCATGGAAATGCCCCTCCACTGGCGGGGGCGTTTCCATGAGGCGTTTCACAAAAATGCCCCCGCCGCTGCAGAGGCATTTCATAAAAACGCCTCTGTAGTGGAGGGTGTGTTTTTGTGCCAAAATCTATTAATTTTTTATGTAAGGGTGAAAATGTTTTTTGCACCAACCATAACAAATAATTTTCGACTGTCTTTAACACCTCAGTTACAGTAAAGGAAGGGAATGACGAAAGAAAGAGGTGACTCCTTGTTCTTTCGTTATTATTTTTTTATTTTCGTTAGAAATCACTCGCTTAAAAAATAACTCAGGTTGATTCAGCATGTCATGTCAGCTTATGGGTTAGGTGGTGCATTTTAGACAAGTTTGGGGGCTATCTGAGACATTTGAAAGTTCATGGGGTAAATGTGCGTTTTAGGACAAGTTCAGGAGGTTTTGATGTATTAAGCCTGTCTAAAATAACCCAAGTAAGCACAATCAATTCCTGGAGAAAAGCAAAACCCAAGTAAGCACAATTTTCTCATGGAGAAAAGCAAAACTTCTGGAGGCGTAATATTGCTATCATTGAATTCGACTTCATGAATACTATTTCCATTCTTAAAATTGAAGAATAAAAATTTATTAAAGCCTGGAATCAGCGCAACATCTGAATTACAAAAAAGCAACTGGATGGTCAAGGCCCTTTTCTCCTGTACTAGAAAATTGTTATTTTATCAAGTTAATGTTATTTTATCATTCAATCAGATGTTAGTACAGGAGAAAAGGGCCTTGACCATCCAGTTGCTTTTTGTAATTCAGATGTTGTGCTGATTCCAGGCTTTAATAAGTTTTTATTCTTCAATTTTAAGAATGGAAATAGTATTCATGAAGTCGAATTCAATGATAGCAATATTACGCCTCCAGAAGTTTTTCCCTTTGGATATGATTTCGAGCAATGTAATCTGAAGAAGGAAATCGTGTACAACCAGTCAAACAGGAAGCGCAGCAGAAACAAGTCAAATTGCCTCTATTCTTTTAGACTTAGTCCTACATATGTTTTCCTAACAAGTTAAATTGCCTCTGTTCTTTTAGACTTAGTCCTACACATGTTTTCCTGCTTTTGTTATTTTTCTTCATTTCAGTATGCTTTGTTTTAGACATATAGGCTCTAACTTTACATGCTATAATAGTGTTGTTGATGTATTTTTATTCCCTTAATAAGAAAAGAATAGTAAAATTTTGTCAAAATTTCATATTATTCACATGTTTATTTTACGGTAACATTCACTACAAGAAATCAGTTAATATGTGACAATAATTTATCTGCCACAAAAAATTTTGTCACAAAAAGGCTATTATTTGTTACAATAAATTTTTTATTGTCACAAAAATTAGTTTTGTAAAATTTTGTTGTCAAATTGTCACATATAATAATTGTTTTTGTGACAATTTTTATTGTAACATATAATTTTCCATTACAACTGAAGTTGTAACCAATAATTTTGAATTTGTTACAATAAAAAATTTAATGTCACAAAAACTATTTACACTACAAGAAAACAGTAAATATGTAACAACAATTTCATTGTCACTAAAATTATTGTCACAAAAGGCTATTATCTGTTACAATAAAAATTTTACTGTCATAAAAATTAGTTTTGTGAAATTTTATTGTAAAATTGTCACATATAATAGATGCTTTTGTGACAATTTTTAAAGATTATAACTCACGTTTTTCCGTTACAACTTAAGTTGTTACGTATAATTTAGAAATTGTTACAATAAAAAAATATTGTCACAAAAAATATTTATGTGAATACAAAAATATATTGTTACAAATATTTTATTAGTTTCGTGATAATAACTTTAACTTGAAATAAAAAAATACTTCAGTTAAAAGTAATAGTTGTAACTAAAATATTTAATATGTGACAATAACTTTTTATTGACACCAAATATATATATATATATATATATATATATATATATATATATATATATATATATATATATATATATATATATATATATATATATATATGACAACATAAAAACCTTGTTGCAAAAAATATATAATTTGTGACAATAATTTTATATTAAAACAAAAAAATACTTTGGCTACAAGTAAAAGTTGTGACTAAAACTATTCAATATGTGACAATAAATTTTTATCATCACAAAAAACTATATGTGTGACAACATAAATAGCTTGTTGCAAAAACTATTTTACTTATCTAACAATAAGTTTAACTTGAAATAAAAAAAATCTACAGTTACAAGTAATGATTGTAACTAAAAATATTCAATATGTGACGATAATTTTTTATTATCACAAAATAATATATGTGACAACATAAAAAAACTTGTTGCAAAAAATATATTAGTTTTGTGACAATAAATTTTACTTAAAATAAAAAATACTTCAATTACAGAAAAAAGTTGTAACTAAAATTATTCAATATATGACAACAAATTTTTTATTGTCATAAAAGCAATATATATGTCAATATAAAAAGCTGGTCGCAAAAAATATATTGTTTTGTGACAATAAGTTTTACTTGAAACAAAAAATATTTATGTTACAAGTAATAGTTATAACTAAAAGTATTCAATATGTCACAGAATTTTTTTATCATCACAAAAACTATATATGTGACAACATAAAAAGCTTATTGCAAAAAATATATTATTTTTGTGACATTAAGTTTTACTTGAAACAAAAAATATTTATGTTACAAGTGACAGTTGTAACTAAAATTATTCAATATGGGACAAGAAATTCTTTATTGTCACAAAAACAATATATTCGTGACAACATAAAAAGCATGTTGCAAAAATATAATATGTTTGTGACTATAAATTTAACTTGAAACAAAAAAAAATTCTTCAGTTACAAGTAACAATTGTAACTAAAACTATTCAATACGTGACAACAAATTTTTTATTGTCACAAAAACTATATGTGCGACGACATAAAAAGCTTTTTGCAAAATTTTTTTTGTTTTTATTACAATAAGTTTAACTTGAAACAAAAAAATAGTTTTATAAGTAAAGGTTGTAACTCAAACTATTCAATACGTGATAATGTTTGTTTCTTTTGATCTACTTTAATCTCTTATATATTTATTAGTAAATATTGTCTAGTGTGTTCAGGAATGAGCTATTGCTTGTATTCAAAGTTGTTACTTTTCATGATTATGCCACTGCTAGTATATTCCAATTAATTTCAGATCTCATTGCATTTGGCTTACTATGTGGTTTTATCATTGAAATGTGTTCTTTTATTAGGTATATTGTAATGGTATATTGAAAATGATGGAATATATTGAAATTTATTTTAACTAGTTGATCTTGTTTTTGCATCATTCATTGTTTGTTTTGAGAAATACTAAAGGTGTGTGTTTTTTCTTCATTTAAATTTGTTACTTTCTTTTTATTTTGCAAAAGTTAATGAATTGGATCTTTTCGTTTGCTTCATTTGTCATGTAGGCAAGTCAAGTTGTAAATATTAAGTATGGATTAATAGTAGAGATGTGTGTGTGCATAGTTTTTCCCGGTTTATAACCTAAGCACAACTTGTTGAGAGTGTGAGGAGCAAAAAAGTACTAGCCACACATGGTTGCACAACTTTCCATTGCCTTATCTGAAAGCATTTAGTAGGTGTGTGAGACAATGAGAGAGTAACTTTAACATGAGGCTTGACTCTACCTATCTAGTTACATGTGTTGAGGAAAATAGTTGTATTCTCATAACAAGTTGTAGGTTATATAAAATAAATGTATAAAAATGTATATGAAAGTTATAGGTTATATAACAAGTTGTACAAAAATCATACAAAATGTATAAGAAAATTACCTTGAACCTCAACCCCGAACTCTAATAATAAATAATGTGTAGTCTGTAGATAATTTAAATAATTATGGCAATAATTAATTTTTTTTATTTAATCAGTATTATAAATAATAATATGAAATCCTAAACTCTAAACCCCAGTCCTAACTATAAGCCCTAAATCTCTAAACCTCAAATCCTGCTAGTCAATATTTATTGAAAATTAACTCCAATAACTAAATGAAAAATAAAAATGTGAAAATAGTTTAATTAGTTATAATAATTAAGAAATCAGTTTTAGAAATACTATCATATTTATTTAAATTATTTATTAAAAAATAATTTAACACTTTAAACATATATACCCTAACTCCGAATCCTAAACCCTAAACCTCAAAACTTAAACTCTGAATTTTAAACCCCAAACGTTATTTTTTAAAATATATTTTAATTAATTGTAATAAATTATATATTAAGTTTATTAATAATATTCATTATAAGTAATAATATTTAATGAATTACAATAATAATATTTTTTGATAATAATAATAATGAATATGAATTACAACAACAGTATTTATTATTATTATTATTTTGATTATTATTATTATGAAAATAGGGAGGATGACATCCCCTTTTTATGTTTTTGCCAAAATCAGAAATTGCAAAACATGAAAACAAAATATAAACAAACACTCTGTATATCTCTCACGCAATTACATTCTCTCACGGTCTTACCTTCCCCTACCCATACCCTTGAAATTTCGATGCCTGTGAGGCTGCACCGGCGACTTCGTTAGACGTGGAGATGGGTGGGAGGGGGGCGGGGGGACTTGCATAGGCAGACCTGCGCTTGGGATGAAACATCGAATAGAAACTCCAAAATCTCATACATGTGCTTGCAAATCTCTGCCGCCTGATCAAGTTTTGAGTGCGATGCCGATATCGTTCTTCTCTCTGCCTGAGTTCCGATGGCCACCCCATTATGTGGTTCTGTTCGGTGAAGGCAGCAAATTAGGTTAGTTCTTCAATTTTAAATTTTAAATCCCTAATTTGCTTGCCCATAATATCTGTTATAATCTTGTAATTTTTTGAGGTTTATGGTTTTCGACCTTGTGATTCACTAATCTGTAAATATAGTTTGACATTTTGGGTGTGAACTGCGAATGCATTTGGCTTCATCATTCACTTTGGTCTCTACCGAGGCTCTATTTCAATACATTTTATATTTCTGGATTTTGATTTTTATGCTAAAAGATATTTCCTTCCTTAAGTATGATTTATATAGTTTATTCTTTATGTCCGTTTTTTTAATTTGAAATGAAAATAGAGCAAAGCAAGGCTAATGAAGCAAGATTTTATTGTCGCAATCGGTCCGACGGGCCATAATTACGAATATGTTGTAAATGGTTTTTCTCGCGTTCAACCATTTTTAGAAAAAAAAGAGACAGAGTCGCCACTAATCGAGATTGAGGTGCGATTGGACACTGATATATTAGTGGTATGCGAACTAGATCATTTGTCGATTACATGTAGGGAGGAACAAACACTATTCACCCTACCCCTCCCAAGAATTGGTACTCGAGACATGTTTTCATTTGTTTGGTTCATTTATTTTGTTCTATTTTGCTGTAGGTGTTATGCTAATTAGACTTACAACATAGTTCCCCTGATATTTTTAAATTTCCATCATCATACTCTTTTAATTTCCATTTATCATAGGTCAGCCTAATGTCAAATTGTCTTTCTTAAATGTTTATGACATAAACATTGAGCTCATCTGTTTTGAATTTAATGTGTGCTTTTATTTTGCACCAGGTATTACATCTCTTTATTCAAATACTTGTCTATATACTATCTTAACTGGGGTTAAATAGAAAGTGAGTATATTCATGACATAGACATACAAGGGCATATACGTCTTAATAGGCTATTATCATGATTTGAGCAAAAAAAGCCTCATGCCATCTCATGGACCTAAATGCAATACCCACTTAAGACCATGAACTAAAACCATCACCATTTTACTCCCCTTCTTACACGTCTATCTTCTCCTTTCAAAGTCTAATTTCACTGCCATTTCCTTTCATTATAGCTTCTTGTTTTCTTTCATTTCTTGTATCCTTATGTGTAATCCAATTCCTATTTATTTTTCTTTAGAACTATGTGTCACACTTGTTAAATTCGTTTGTTTACTAAATTTATTGTAAATAAAAATGATTTACATTAGTAAAGATTTATCTCATCAATTAGCTGTATGAAAAATTCATTTTTAATTTGATTATTACATTGAACTAGTACCAGTCCAACATCTTTTAACAAATTTGATAATGAATTAAACTTTGCATCTTATTATATTTTAGCATCTTATGTAACAGATTGACCGCCTTTACGACAACCAAATATTCGGGTATCTCTTAATTTCTTTATTTGCTAAATCATTGACTGTACTGGTGCCTCCTTGAGTGGCCGGTATATGACATTTGTCATTATTTTTTAACTGCTTCATTATTTTATTTGTCGGACAAAAATTAGTGTCTACAGTTGTGATTGTAGTCTATATTTGGGGAAACTTAAAACAAATTGGTTTTTAGGAGATTTATAAGCTGATATCACAGAAAATAAGGGTTATTTGGTGGATCTCGATGCCGGAGATGTGATCGAGTTAATGTAAGTTATTTCAGGACTGGATAATCTAGTTAATCCAAGTTACAAGATTGCTGGCTGGTGATTGTACTATTAATTAGAGAGTTTATTGATCTCTTCATACACATTGTCTTATTTCAATTTTTTTAAAAGATAAAAGAAGTTTGCTTCTTCTCTCTATCTATTTTTCTTTTGATTTCTTTGTTTTAGAACTGATTCTCAAACTTTTTCGGCTACAGATAAATTTTTTCATAACTACTTAGACTGCAGTTCCTCATTGCAAATTTGCATCGGGATGGGAGTGACAAACACTAGTGCCTGTAACTATGATGGTAGAGAGGTTAGTGCCTGGATTACTTCTTAGGGACTAGTAGGTTCTCAATGACATTGTCTGATTTTCTGTTCCTTGTGTAGCTTATCCATATCAAATACATTGTCGATTGTATTGAATTGAACAAAATCACAGCTATTACCGATATTTTTATTTTATGAATGCTTCATTTGATGTTTTTATTGTAATATTTTCCTCACGCAGACTGTAAAGGTGGGACTACAACTCTTGGTGAGTGGTAGTAGCATATATGCTTCCCTTGTGTATTGTTGAAATTATTCAAGCTGTTTTATGTTGTGGTTTTTGTTCTTTGGAGAATTCTAGCCAAGTGATGGTGCTATAGTTGTATTGCTCATGAAAAGAAGTGTGGAAATGCACAAAGGGCTACCCATTCTCGGAGTCTTCAGGTGATGGATATAAAAAATAACTAGGCGATTAATTACAAGGTAGGCAAATGACTATTTTCTGAACAATTTTTCTTTGTATTTCTACAAATAAAAAATAACAAATCAGTTGTACATCATGCATTTATTGTTATGAGCTTAAGTATTTATTTCAAAGGAATATGATTTTTATAGTGCACACTTTGAACCTGTTTAAATCACAGTATAACATCTATTGATTGATTATCAATTCATTTTATTATGTTATAGAATTCGTTAATTATTACGCAACATTGTGTTTTGCTTTTTTCCCTCTTAAAATCCCTCTTCGATCAACGTTGTATTTCAATTTACATTGTATCGAGTCATGAAATTAATTTGATATCGACCTTCTGATGATTATGTGCCTCTAAATACAGTTGGTTAAAATAGAGGATGGGATAAAGGTAACTACAGATCACGGAGTAGAGCTCTCAACAGATGTTGTACTCTTCGCCACTGGTAATTTCAACACCTATTATTTAGTAATCATATTTAGCCAATGGTCATTTAAAGTAGCTTTAATTCAGGCAACATTTTCATATTTGCATTTCTATCTGTGCATAGTAGAATAAGATCATTTTGGGTGACCTTTTGGCAGATGATATAGAGAAGGAATAGTTAAAAACCAACAATAAATGAAAAAAGCAATTAAGAAAGGAAATTGATGAATACTTACGAAAAAAGCTAAGTAATTGCATTTGATGATGGAAAATTTCATCTTGGGCTTTTGTTATTTTTCTGCTATATCTTTTTTTTATGAAAATAATCATCCATTAAGCACTAGAAACTTTACAGAATGCCTTTAGAGGCCAAACAATAGCCTACCACAAAAATCTCTATCAACTATAGTTTTAGACCTATTCCTATACATGCCCATTCGGCTTTTGATAGCAATTTTTCTGCTATATCATTTAAACATGCATTTGAACGTTTTATATAATTAATGTTCTTTAACTTTTATTATTAGTTATTGTGTTTTCTGTCTCCCATTATGTGATTGTGAACTTTATAGAGGCCTTAGTGTTTTTTTCGCTCATTATTTATCTCTGTTTTTAAGTTTATTTAATTTGAGTATAATTGCATTTAACTTATTTTATTTATTGTTAATTTTCTCTTCGTTGAAAGTCTCTTCTATTAATTATTGTGTTTTTAGAATTTCTAAAGCTAATAATATAAATTTGAGTTCCTTTCCATCCAAAGTTGTTATAAATATTAAATGTAACAAGTTACTATTGTAACTAAAAATAGCTAGTGACAGATTAAAGTTGTAACTGATGGTCATCACATATTATGTGACAATAAAAAGTTGTCACGCATGGACTTTTTGTGACGACTAATAAAGTTGTCATGTTATTTCTATAAAATTGTCATATAATACGTGACAACTCGCTCTATTTGTGACAACCAAGTTTACGTGACATTGATAATTATTGTCACAAAATTGCAACTTTTTGTGTCAACACATTTGGAAACATTATCTGTTACGGAGTTATTAGCGATGATATGTATGTGACAACTATTCTTGTCACATATTAACTTGTGTGACGGATTTGAAGTTTTTTGTGGCATCAGTTATTATCACAAATAAATTTTTCCATGACGACTTTTTTATGTTGTCATGTAGATTAGTTTGTTTTGATGTATTATTTGTGACAATAAGTTTATTTGTGACGATAATATTTTATTTTTAGTTACAACTAAAATTGTCACAAAAAACTGTTGTCACAAAATATTTAAATATTTGTGACAACATTTGATAAAAAAATAAAAATATTATTTGTTACGGAGTTATTAGCGACAACCCCGTGACAACCAACTAATGTAACAAAATGTTATATGTGCCAACTTTTGCTTATCTTTGACAATAAATGTTGTCACAAAAAGCTTAATTTCTTGTAGTGTTATGTGACAACATCAAAATCTTGTTACAAACACTTTATTTTTATGACAATAAATTTAAGTTGAAACAAAAAATACTTCAATTACAAGTAACAGTTGTAACTAAAAATATTTAATATGTGACAATGACTTTTTACTGTCACAAAAACAATATACATGACAACATAAAAAGTTTGTTGCAAATAATACATTAGTTTTGTAATAATAAGTTTAACTTGAAACAAAGACTACTTTGGTTACAAGTAAAAGTTGTAACTAAAACTATTCAATATGTGAGAATAAATTTTTTATTGTCACAATAACTTTATGTGTGGCAACATGAAAAACTCGTTGCAAAAAATATTATTTTTGTGACAATAAGTTTTACTTGAGACATAAACTACTTCAGTTACAAGTAAAAGTTGTAACTAAATCTATTCAATATGTGACAATATTTTTTATCATCACAATAACCATATGTGTGACAACATAACAAGTTTGTTGCAAAAAGAATATTATTTTTGTGATAATAAGTTTAACTTGAAACAAAAAATACTTATGTTACAAATAAATGTTGTAACTAAAATATTCAATATGTGACAATAAAATTTTTATTGTAAAAAAACTATATGTGTGATAACGTAAAAGCTTGTTGCAAAAAAATGTATTAATTTTGTACAATAAGTTTAACTTGAAACAAAAAAATACTTTTAGTTACAAGTAATGGTTGTAACGAAAACTATTCAATATGTGACAACAATTTTTTTATTGTCACAAAAACTATATGTGTGACAACATAAAAAGGTTGCAAAAAATTTATTTATTTTTGTTACAATAATCTTAACTTGAAACAAAATAAATACTAATGTTACAAGTAAAAGTTAGAACTAAAATTATTCAAAATGTGATAGTAAATTTATTACCATCACAAAAACTACATGCATGACGACATAAAAAGCTTATTGCAAAAAATATATTATTTTTGTGACAATAAGTTGTACTTGAAGTAATAAAATACTTTAGTTACAATTAAAAGTTGTAACTAAAACTATTCAATATGTGACAATAATTTTTTGTAGTCACAAAAACTATGTGTGACAACATAAAAAGCTTGTTGCAAAAAATGTATTATTATTGTGACAATAAGTTTAACTTGAAGCAAAAAAAATGCTACAATTACAAGTAAAAATTGTAACTAAAACTATTCAATCTGTGACAATAATTTTTTGTCATCACAAAAACTATGTGTCACAACATAAAAAGCTCGTTGCAAAAAATATATTATTCACATGAAAGTTATAGATATGTGTATGAAAGTTTCAGGTTATACGAAAAAGTTACAAGAAATGTACAAGAAAGTCTTCAAAAGCTATAGAAAACGTATAAGGAATATGAAGTTATAGGAAAAGTTATAGATTTATGACAAGTTGTAAAAAATGCATAAGGAATATGAAAGTTATAGATTTAATGAAAAATTGTAGGTTGTATGAAAAGTTATGAAACGGATATAAGAACTCTATTGGATCTTTGAAAGTTATAGATATAGTATATTAGAGGGTTATAAGTTTTATGAAAAGTTATAGAACATGTATAAAAACTGTTAAAAGTTATAGATTCCATATCATATGAAATGTATAGAACAATTATAAAGGCATTTCAAGTTATAAGAAAAGTAATTGGAAAGTTATAAATTATATGATAAGTTATATGAATGTTATATGTTATTTGAATAGGCATATAGAAGGTGTACGAATGTTATAAGTTGTTTAATTAATAAGGTATAAAAAAGTTATGAAAGTTATATATGTTAGAAAGTTGTAAGTTATTGAAAAGTTATAGAAAAAGGTACACGAACGTTATAATAAAGTTATATAAAAGGTATAAGAAATGTTTAAAAAAATTATAGGAAAATTATAAGTAATGTAAAAGTTAAGTAAAAGATAAATGAAGGTATATGCTATAGGTTATTCAAAAAGTTATTCTAAAAGTTATATAAAAGTAAATAAAAGATATAAGAAAGTTACTATGAATAATAAATCCTAAACCTTTAACGATTAATAATATATTGATGTTTAAACAATTTAATTAATTACAATAATTAACAATGTTACTTTTAACTATTTTCTAGTTTACTAAATACTAAAATTATTTAAAGGAAAAGCTAATATTATTATCATCATTATCAATTATTACTAGTTTTAATAAACCATGACCCTAAATTATGAATCCTAAAGCATAAACCTCAAACTCTAAACCCCAAATCTTGATAATAAATATTTATTGTTTAAATATTTTAGTTAGCTACAATGGTCAATATATTTTTTATAAATATTTTCTTAACTTTGAAAAAATAAAATTTACCTTTCTGTATGTCCTACAAATTTATTTTATATTATTTGAAAATAAAAATCCTTATTATATATATACCTGTCCACATAATAATAATATTATTATTATGAACTGAACATCATTGAAAACTTTTTTGGTGTAAGCATATTAGAACCAAAGTAAATTTGAAAAAAAGTGAAAAATTTGTAAACAAATGTGAACATTATTTAATTAATCATAATAATTAATAATATTATTTTTAGGAATATTTATTTAAATTGTTTATTAAAAAATAATTATAAAACTCTTAATAGATATAACCTAATCCCAAACCCTGAATATTACCAATTGTACTTGGTAGAATTAGTATAAGGATGACCAAGGATCAAACCTTCAAAATCCTAAATATTTTAATTAATTATAAAAGACAATATATTATGACCATGCTCTTTTCAACTTATAATTCATTCAGTTCAGATCAGTTTCAGTATTTGCAGTTTCCGTTCAGTTTAAGATAAGTTTCAATTCAGTTTGGTTTCAGTAATCAATAATTAAATTTATTATAATACGATAATATTTAAAATATTATAGATTATTGTTATTATTAATATAATAATATTTTGATGTACTATTAATTATATTATTAATTATCTCAATTTATTTTTTATATTTTCAGTTTCTGTTTAACTGCAGTTCAGTTTCAGTATCTTCAATTTCAATTCAGTTCAGTTCAATATTGCTACTTAGAACTTGAAAAGAACAAAGCCTATGTTTATATTTTTGGGTAAACTTAAAAAAACATGCCCTGTGGTTTGACCGTTTTGCAAAAAGGTCATTGTGGAATTTTTTATTTCAAAAGGATGCATATGGTTTCAAAAGTTAGCAAAAACATGCTTCTCAAACTTTTAAAATAACATTTGAAAGGGTAATCTCAGTTATTTCAATAAATTCAACATTCCAATATTTTACCCATATTATTTGTGAATTATTTATCAAAATTTGAGTAAATTTCGGAAACTTTTTATTTTGTTATGATTTTTTTAAAGTTATCGTCAATTTTTAATTAATATAAATATTTGTATTTTTTAAAAATTTTTAAAATTTATCACTAATGTGTATTATATTTTTATGAACAAAACTGCAAAAATTTCACTTCAAAATGAATAAGATTACTCTTCTAAATATGATTTTAAAATTTTAAAAAGCATGTCTTTACTAATTTTTGAAACTACATGCACCATTTTAAAATAAAAAATTCCACAAAATTTTTTTTTACAAAATAGCCAGAGCACATTGGATGTTTTTAAAATTTACCTTAAATTTTTTCTTATTTTATTAAAGTTTAATTTTTTCTTATTTTATTAAAGTTTATATACATATATCTAAACAAAAAGACAAAGACACGAGGACTTATCAAATCTTCGCGAGGGTCTCTCTGCACCGTTAAGGCTTCTGCTTGAATTGGGGAATTTGAAGGAATTGTAAGTGAAAGAAAGCAAAATTCAGTGTTTAGAAGCAAAAATTTTATAAAATAGATGGAATTTGAGGGGAAGTAATTCCCCTCACCTACGGCCACTTGCCCGTATATGCTTCCACCAAATTGGTGGAATCTAAGGGTAAGAGGTATTTAATTTACCTTTCTGCCTTTAATTTCTTTCTTTATTTATTGAACTCCTTTTATTTTAAGGACAATTATATAATTTACATCCTTCTTTTACTTTATGTTACCTCCTTTTTGCTGTAAAATATTATGCCTTACCTTCCGATTCTTTCACTTTCTTTCTCCTATAGTTCTTACAAAACTTCCTCCAAGCACAGCCTTACGGGTTCTCTGTCGTCTGACTCAATATCAACCAAATTTCTCCGTAATCTTCCCTTCAGGGCTTCTCAATCGTTTGAAACCCCAACTTTTCATCTCTCCAAAATCATCTCTGCCGCCTTTGCCTCAAAACCCTAATTTGATCTGTAGAACACGCACCAGAAGCCTTATTTCTGGGCAATTGGGAATCTATCTCCGGCTACATAGAATCATGGAGTAGGTAAATCTAAACCCTAATTTAAATCCGCGTACTTTGTTCCTTTATTTTCAGTTTTCTTATGATATTGCAGCTTGAACAACAACCGCCAAAGTGAAACGACGGAACTGCTGATGCTGTGTTTTGTGACCAGTGGAGCATATACTTTTCTCTCTAAGCCAGGTTCTTACTCTCTCGAAAAAGTTTTTTGCTCTATTATGTTTCACTGCTGAGGATTCTTTGGAAGTTATGAAATTTTGTTTTTTTTTTAATTTTTTTAGTTTCCGTGTTATCTTTCTTCTGAAAGATCTGATCTGTTTTTGCAGAATAAGGTGTCTTTGGGTTTTAGTTGAGTTCTGAATGACAATTGTGCCTCCATTTTAGTTTAGATTTTCTAAGAAAAAAGTACAATTTAGGTCGTGTTATTAAGCTCTCTTTACTTCGTTGCATTTCCGATCATTTGAGTTCAGAATTTTGAATTCCATACAGAAGTTCCATTTCTATAACATTTCAACTGTTGATTAGATTTGCGATTTTGCACTTGAACTCAATTTTTGAAACGAATTCCATACGTATGTCTTTCCAAATTGCACTTTGTGAAATATTTCTTTTTTGGTTTTGTCCAATCTATCACATAATCAGAAGTGATAGGACCAGGCATCCTTGTGTACTTTCACAAATTAGAATTCTATCATGCCTATTTATTTATTTGTTTTTCTTTTATTTTTATGGTTTTGCTTATTCTCTCTTTGGTACATAAGTTTCATTTAGCACTTAAGTTTGAAAGTCTTTGAGTAATGATCTTAAGTTCCAGTTCAGTGGCAAACGTGACTTCCAGCAATATTGATAAGCTTTCTATTTCAAATGTCCCTCTTGGATCGGATAGGTAAGAATCATATCCTCCTTATTGCCACCTTTCAGTGTTGTAAGATGTCCAATTGTTTTTTGTTTGTTTATGGATGTTTTTCTTATATTACAACTTAAGGAATTGTCTTTCATACTTGTGTTGACGTTGTAGTCACTTTTCATTTATATGTCCTTGCCAATATAAGTACTGGGTTGATATTTTATACAAAAGATTTTCTATATTATTTGCTTATTGCAGATTTGTTCCTAGTAAGTTAGCCTTTTATTCTCACTCTATGTATTCATTTTTCTCTTTTAATTTTTTACTTGCTCCCTTTAATGCAATGTGATTAACTTTATGCACTGGAATTGTTGAAGTCATGTTTATCTCTTGATATCATGTATTGGACGCATATAGTGTTGGATGGAAGAGGAAAATAATCAAACAAAAATGCTCAAAACATAAAAATGAGTAATTCACACACTAATTTTTTTTACAATACACTCATAAACTCTTATTAATTATTACTCTCTTACATAACACTTCTCACATACAAGCCTTTATATAGGCATTTCAAGAAATAAGCTACTGGATAATCATTTTCTCAATAATTCATTGCATCAAAAAGTCCAAGTCTTACATCTAATCATGTTTCCTAACAACATAACAATGCTTACCAATTTTTTTCAAAGTCCAATTTAGGTGGCCGGCTATTTTTGACATTTTTTTCATTATTTTTATCAAATTGAGTTTAATAATAATAACATATAGCAATGGCCTATGCCTTGCTTTCTGGACCTGCTATGTGTTGATGATGGAGTATGAGAAAGTCGTTAATATGTGGTTGTAGTTTATTTCCTCAGAAAAAGGGCGATTGGACTAATTTACAGTATGATATTCAAGTGTCAATCATTAGTTACTTGTCACAACATCTCCATTGTAAACTTGTATGAATTTGCTTCGCATGTCCTTGTTAGGAATGTACCGCAAGATCCTGATGAATCTGTAAGTGAGCTTGTGGAGCACTTTTTTCTAGTCAATCATCCGGATCAGTATCTTACACATCAGGTATTCTCCTGCTCATACTAGAGGTGTATATATGTATGTATATCTATCAAAATTTGCTGATCTTGTCTCATGATTGTAAGCATTTGTTTTACTTAAAAAGGCAGTATATGTTACTTCTTTTTAAATATTCGAAGTAAAATCCAAGGGTTGAACTATAACTAAGGTTGCAAGCTGTTCTCAGCTTAATTTAAGTATTTCCTTGTCTCCATGGGTGCTTGAAGAGATCAATAAAAGCTCTGATCTTGTCTACACATATAGATCAGGTGGAAGAAATCCAAAGTACATCTCCTTGGGTTGCGACTCTTTACCATTGCTAAGAGGACAAATACCAATACGGGTCTACACTGATCACGTCAGAAGCTTCGTCAACAGATTCAAAGATTACTTAGGAGAAGTTATTGTGGTAAGCTTCCATGTTTTCTTCATTTCTGGTATTGTATTGAAAATGAGCCTAGGAATCATGCTTCTTATTCTGTTTTTTCTGTTCATTGTCTAAATATGTGGAGCTGTTATTTTTCTTTTTGGTGGGCATACGATTATGTCAGGTTGACATTAAATCTTTAGTGGAATATGCCTCTTGTTTAGATAGTACTGGTGAAATGGTTCCTCCATAATATTTTGTTTGTGTTGTTTTTTACTTTAAATTTAATATTCATGTCCTTTTATCATAACTGAAGTTCCTCTTCCATTGATGACCCTTTTAATTGTGTTTATCTTCCATTTATGACCATTACTAATTTAGTACTATGTTATTCAATTAGTGGCTTAGAAGGTAGAATATGTCAGAATACTCGAGACGTTTAAAAATTGCCGTACTAGTTAAAAATTACAATTGAAAACAAATGAAGAAAATTGGATAACGTTAACTTATTTGGAAAATTATAGCTACAAGTGGCATGAGAAGAAAGATGAGTATAAGTACTATAATTAGTTAAATTAGAACTGGTGTGCAGTTTTGCGCAAATCAGTAACAAATTGGTATGTATCATCTAGAATAGGTTGAGCATAGATATTATATGTTTGTGATGCTACTGGTATATGAAGTGTTGTGCTATTTTTGTAAGTTGTGATTGATACATGTTGAGTTAAATTCATAATTGACAACCATAATTATTGAAGCCTTCAAAGCGTAAGTGTAAGAATTACTTATGCGTGTGATACATTATGATTAATGTATATGCGAAAGGAATTAGTATAGGAATTACTTATGCATGTGATACATTATGATTAATGTATATGCGAAAGGAATTAGTGTATATGCTATTAGATGATTAATATAATATGTTAATATAAGCAAGAGACTCATTAAAATTAAATATATTAAACTTTAAATCCTCTGAACTTTGAAGTCTATGTTTTATTTAAACATTATTTTAAAATAATTTTAAATTAGAAACCCATTAATCTGTTTCGGGTCATTGGGTTAATGGTACAACCGGTAGTCATACAAGTCATAATAAAATGGGTTTTTAGTATCACTCAGCCCGTTTTTGTCATCGGATTCGGGTTTTTTCCAGTTCATCCGCCTGATCGGGTTTGACAACAATGTTTTTTTAAGCACTTTTTTAGGTTTTTGTTTCTCTTTACAGTTTTTCTCTATTCCCCTTATAACAACTTCACTCTAATATTTGATTTGATTTTTACAACTCAAAACGACTATTTCGCACAAACTGTTAATTTTTTTGACACGAACCTTTAAAAAATTTTGTTCGTCTTAAATTTATCTTTAAAATGACATCCATTGTAAAAAATTTTGGAGCAAAAAAAAATAATCGTAGTCTTATACTCCATCTATATGGTTACCGTTTTTGCGGAATTTGCATACTTATAAAAAAGTCTTGTGTAATGTGTTTGAAATGTTCCGGATGCAAAGGATCCGGATGATGCAAATGCAAATAAATTAAATTGCAGAGATAAAGAAATGAAACACAAGTATTTTATCCTGGTTTAGCCCCGCCTATTCGAGTCCCCGGAGTTTCGTCTTCCGAGCTTTTTCACTAATGTGATTCCTTTCAACGGGCAAGAATTAAGCCTTATAGTTATATGCGAATAGTGATCCTTCATATGGATGTAAGATGTACCACCAAAAGAACCAACTCTTGGTTGAGTCCTTTTTCTTTAGTAGGATATACCACTTAAACTACTCAAGTCTAAGCTGAGTCCTACAAGGATATACTGCTTAAAGCACCAACTCTAAGCTAAGTCCCAATCTCAATACTCACCCAAGTACGAGATTTTACAACTGATCTTTTTCAAAGATTGGTTTTTGAACTCTTCAAGTTTATATTTTTACTTGAGAGTTCTTACAAACAGATTTACAATTGTTTGGTTCTTGGAGGAATTTTGATTATTAATTGAGCAGCTAATTTCTTTGTGTCATGCTTTCTTGAATCAACCGGCACCTTCTCAACTTGTGAAGCTTCCCTTTTATAGGCTTTGTATCATAAATGTAGCCGTTGAATCCCGTTTGCATATTCTTGGATCTTCACCGTTGTATGAAGTGGCATCTCTGGAGCCGTTGATCAATCTGTTAGACCTAAAATTGACCCTTTTGAATTCTAGGGATTGGTGAGACAAAGTTGTCAGTTGGCGTTAATTTGACTTTTTATGCACAGCTAGATTTGATGTAGCTTTGTCAGTTTGTGAGCTCTACGCGCCATGCTATTGGTCTAGGTTAAAAAGGTTGTTACCTTTTTCTCTTTCTATGTTAGTCTTTTTATCCTTTTCTGAAATGCGTGCAAGCTGTCGCTTTTCAATTCTTCAAGACAAAAGGAACTTTGACTTCAGATCAATATGGAGGAGAAAGTTTATTTTAAACTTTTTCCCTTTTATCTTGACAATTAAGTCTTCCGAATGTCTTTAGACTCAAACTTATCCGGATACACTTCAATCAGTTATTCTCCGGATGTTGTTTTGATGGAGTTAGAAGTTTGTTTCCTTTTCAAACTCTAACCAGATGCTTTCTTTATGGTCTTAGGGATTTGTTGTCTCCAGATGTATTCTTCTTGGACTTAGAGGTTTTGTTTTCTTCAAATCTGATTCGGATGTGTTCTTGATATACTTCTTCCCGATCATTGTTTCTCAACAATCTCCCCAATTTGATGGAAACAAAAACTTAAGTATAATAAAATAGGGAATATGAGCTAAGTATGATTTTTGATACTTAGTCATTTATATATTAACTCTCCCATTATTTTATCATCCTAGCTCCCCCATTATTTAAATTTTATGAAGTACAATTGATGGTTGTACTTAAAAGCAGTTTTGAATAATAGATTTTCACTATATATGCTTCTGCTGTTAACAATTGTCAACATTAATGAAGTTTCGAATTACATATTACAGAAGAATATAAGTGAAAAATTTAAGAACTAGCTATTACATATCTTTACAAAAAATAGCTATTCTAATTGACTACTCTTTTTCCTTTTCGGATGCTTCTCCCTCTTTAGCCTTGCCTTTCTCCCCCTTTTTATTTGCTTCAGTTTAGGGGTTAAATAACCATGTAGGTCCGATTATCCCAGCTTTCTTCCCATGCTCTAGAGTAAACACTTCTACACGTTTCTCAATGATTGTGTCCATAATTGCAGGAGTGAGATGGAGTGGCTTGACTATTTTCCGGAGCTATGAGTAAGACTTCAGAATATTTGGGTGCATTTTGAGAATATGTTGTCTATCTTCTTCTTCAAAGAAGGGGAATAGAACCTTAAGCAAAGTGAGCATGCATTTGTACCCAAAGAATCCGGTGCCCCCAATATACTGAACAAGATCATGGACGATTGGGAGGAGTAGGTTTACTGGAATGATGGTAGAAGTTCCGGATGAGGATGGATGAAGAGATAAATGAGACATTCCGGAGCTTACCTTCTCAATCTCCTTAGTGATTGCTTCTATGGCATTATGAATGCTTGTGTTTATGTGCCGAAGCTCAATATTAAAGCTTTTCTTTCAGTTATTGATGATCTTTTCAGTTCTTGATAGATGAGTTTGGAAGTCTTGGCTTATGTCTTCTATATGTTTCTCATGGAGTTTGGGTAACTCATCTTTGAGAAATTTGGAGAGCTGCTCCTTGAATGCACTTTGCTCTATTGAGATGGAGGTAATTCCGGAAGCAATGTCCTTGTTGGATTTTTTAAGAGCTGAAGGAATGAATTTTTGCAAGTTTTCAAACTTGGTATCTATGTAATCCTTGATTTAATTCTTGATTTCAGTGGAGTTGGAGGTGACATGCCCCATGATTGTAGCACAATTATTTTTTGTTCTAGTTGCAGCTTGTGTTGCTGATCTGTTGGCAGTTGTAATTTTGGAGGTGAGTTGGTTGAGGATAGGAGTGATTTTAGAATGAGAGGTTTCTGCAACTTAGTTAGCAGTGGGGAATTGATTTACTTTCTGTTCAATATTCCCCATAGTTGATTTGATTCCTCCCAATTTTGCCTTAAGATCCAGAGCCATTGACCTATATCTCATGAGCTTCTTCATAATCCTTACTTTTTGGCATATCTCCTGAAGCATGGGTTTAAACTCATCATTACGCTCCCCTTCTAAAGATGCTTGTTCCAGTATGCGTAAAGCCGTCTTTATCTTGTCAACTCTTGAAGGTTTAGTAGTGGGAACTTTCTCCTGCTCTTCACTGTTAGTGGAGGACTCTTCCTCAGATCCGGAGCTACTTCCGATTTCTTATGATCCGGAAGTTTCTTCTTCCTCACTACTCTCATCTTTCTTCTGTTCTACTTTCTTCTTTTCCAACCCTTCCTCCAGAGTGGCCTCACCCTTTGAGTCCACTATAGTAGCATTCTCGGTGGGTCCTAGACCATCTCCCTTCTCTGGAGCTTTGTGCTCCTGGTTAGGCTTAACTTCCTTAGATGTAGTTTGAGTGTCTGCATCTGAGTTGCCTTGTTTTTCTGCAATTGTATCTTCAACGATAGCAATAGTGGCATTAGTATTAGAGTTGGGATTAAGGATTACCTTTGTGTTAGGTTTCTCCGCAGTTTCTACTGTTTCTTTAATTACCTTTTCCTCCCAAACTTCTAGAAGGTTGGTATTATCCTCAACCTCCCCTACAGATGCCTTTTAAAGACTTGTGGTTTTGATTTCTTTAGGAATGATGGGAGTGTCCTCAACATCCTCTCCAAGTGCCTTTATAGGACTTTTAACTTCCACTACTTCAACATCTGGATTCAATAGATTTTCCAAAAGGGGTTCTGTTCTTGCCTTGAACACATATAGTTCTTCTTCACTGTATTTGCTTTCTCTAAGAGGATTCAAGGTTTTAGGAGAGATGACGATAGGTGGAGTTGGAGAAGCTAGAGGAGTGATGTGTTGCAGCCCCGGAAGAGCCTCCGGGTCCTTCTATAGAAAGCTGATTAGCTTTAAGGTTATCCTTAACAGTAGTCATCATTTCCTCGAACTGTGGATCCTCCGGAGTGATATCTTCAAAAGTATGAGGCACACTCTTTCCTTTTAACTTCTTGGCCTTAGCCAATTCTTCTTCTTTAGAGAGCTTTGAGACATGCTCTTTGATTGAAATGCTAGGAGCAGATTTTTGTACTGTTTGCTTAGCTCTTTGTGCCTTTAGAGCTTCGTTGAAGGTAGATCCCTTTTTAATGAACTGCTTCCTTTTAGGTTCAGGAGCTTTATCCCCTGTTCCCTCAATGTCTAAGGCACTATCAGCCAAAATCTCTTCTAAAGAATTATCAATCACCTTTTCTCTTCTAGCTCTAAGGGCAGCAGCAGCAGCAATTACTATCTTCTCAGTAGCTTCCAAGTCTCCCACTCTAATTGCTTTCTGTTTTTTGTCTGCGGCTTTGATAAGTCTGCCTCTAGGCCTTTTAACAGGAGTTTATCTCAGCGTTTGTGTGAGGGTTATAGTGTCTTCATTCGTTTTCTCCACAAGCTTTAAGTCTATCTTCTTCTAAGCCTTGGATCTAGTTGTTCTAGCCCTCTTTGATACCAGTGCTTCCTCAACTGCCCCACCAGCTTTCCGGACTCTACTCTTTTCTTGTTTTTCTCTTCTCTGTCTCAATGCTTTTTCCTCATCCCAGATCTCATCATATGTAAGCTTGAGAAAGTTCTTCTCGAGAATTGCTTTCCTTCAAGAGATTCTATTCCGGATGAATCCACTTAATTTTGAGCAGGATCTTTGTAATGAGAGCACCATGGGAGTATGTGTTGCTTGATGTAGTGGATGAGCATAACTGGCATATTCACCTCTCTACTTTTAATAAGTGTTGAATGACACAGTTTTGAAAAGAAGATGCATTGGTGAGGGATCCCTTCCAGACTAGGATCAGTCTAGCCATCATAAATTGAAGAGTTCTTGGTGTTTGTGGCCAGTGAGTGGAGGTTTTATCCCTGAAGAATCTTTTCGGAAGCCATATTTGGGGATCATACTTAACAGTGAGTTCATCTCCGTCATTCCTCATGATTACTCCACTGTTTTTCATTTCAAAGTGGGTGATAATGAATTCAGGGGAAACAGTGATTACCTTCCCATGTATAGTGGTCCGGAGGATGTCAGCGTATATATGGATTTTTAGGTTTTTGTAAAACACTTTCATAAGAAGAGGATACGTTGGGTTTTCATTCGGGGAAAGATCTCCAAATGTTGGTCTTTTAGGATGAGATGAACATAGGGTTCAGTGGTAAAGAGGTACTCATCACCTAAGTAATCGGAGGACGCAATGGTGTCATTGTCTTTGAACTTGATTGGGATGAAATCATCATCCACAAGAATTTCTTTAGGAACTAGGTTCCTTAGGTGATGAGCAGCTTGAATTTTAGTTCTTGCCATTTGGGAGTTAAGAAACTTTTAGGGTTTTGAATGAAAAATTGCAGAGTAACAGTAAAGTAGTTGCCTGAGGAAGATGAGGAAATTTTTGGGACTTTTTATAGAATTTTCAAGGCGTGGGTAGATTGGTAATCTGAAAGCAGTTAAATCTAACTGGATCAGTGACTTGATCGTTAAAATTGATGAGAGAGGTTAATGGCATTTAAACTGAAGAATTGGAATGATTTAATTTTTGCAGTTGTTGTAACTTTTACCGCGCGTGGAATGCCCAATAGACGTTTGAAATTGAAAACGTGTACAGTTATCTTTTTGCACTTTTACTGCCAATTATCACAATTTGTCTGTTGAGCTGGTAATATTCCCTTCCGGATCCAGAATCAACTCCCTTATTTTTGAAACCCTTAGTGATTTCTTCTTTGACTTGGACTTTTCTCTTCTGAACTCTTCTTCAAATTGGATTTGACATTCCAATTGACTCCCTCAACTTGTTGAATTGATCTTTACTTAGGGGCTTAGTGAAGATATCTGTTCTTTGCTTATTGGTTGGAATGTATACCAAAACTACATCCTTCCTGATTACATGATCTTTGATGAAATTATGCCTGATATTTACATGTTTAATTCTACTATATAGAACTGGGTTCTTTGACACATCAATTGCACTTTTGCTGTCACACATCACATCTACACATCCTGCCTGAATTGCATAACCTTCAAGTTGTTTGATCCAAAGGAGTTAGGCAACACAGCTTCTGGCAGCCATATATTCTGCTTCAGTTGTTGATAAGGCTACTAATGTTTGCTTCTTGCTGTACTAAGACCCTAGGCAATTTCTAAGAAAGTGGCATCCTCCGGATGTGCTATTCCTCTCAAGCATATCTTTGCTATAATCAGCATCAGTGTACTCATGCAATGTAAAATTGCCATTACTAGGATACCATAAACCAACTTCAGTTGTTCTTAGCAAGTATTTGAGAAATCTCTTGACATCCTTAAGATGAGAATCTTTTGGATTGACTTGATACCTTACACAATAACATACTGCATAATGTATATCAGGTCTACTAGCTATTAAGTATAGGAGTTATCCAATCATCCCTTTGTAAAGCTTTTGATCAACTTCTTCTCCTTCACAATCCTTTGAAAGGACTGTATCTGATCCTATAGGAGTGGACATAGGCTTACTTTTGTCCTTTTCAAATTTCTTCAAAATCTCCTTGATGTACTTGGATTGGTTTATAAAGATTCCATCTGGACTCTGCTCGATTCGTAGACCAAGGAAGAAATTGAGTTCTTCCATCATTGACATCTCAAATTCCTTCTGCATTTGAGTACTGAACTCTTCACACATCTTTCCATTTGCTGCTCCAAAGATGATATCATCTTCATAGATTTGGACAAGAATGACATCACCTTTTTCTTTTTAATGAATAGTGCTGTGTCTACTTTACCCCGGATGTACCCATTGGATATGAGAAATGAAGTAAGTCTCTCATACCAAGCTTTAGGTGCTTGCTTTAGTTCATAGAGGGCCTTCTTCAACTTGTACACGTGCTCCAGATGCTTTGAGTCTTCATATCCAAGTCGTTGTTTGACATAGACTTCTTCTTGAATGACTCCATTTAGAAAGACACTTTTGACATCCATTTGGAATAAAGTGAATGCCATGAATGATGCAAAAGCGCATAGGATCCGAATTGCCTCCAACCTTGCTACTGGTGCGAAGGTTTCTTGAAAGTCAATGCCTTCTTGTTGGTTGTATCCTTGAGCAACTAATCTTGCTTTGTTTCTCACCACAACTCTGGATTCGTCTAGTTTGTTTCGAAACACCCAATTGGTTCCAATAATTGAATTTCCTTCATGGAGGGGTACTAGATCCCATACATCATTTCTGGTAAATTGATCTAGTTCTTCTTGCATAACCATCATCCAACTTTCATCTCCTTCTGCATCTTAGAATTTCTTTGTCTCAATAAGAGAGATAAAGGTAGCTTGACTCATCCTATTGAGTTGTCCTTTGGTTCTGACTGGATTTTGGACATTGTCCAAGATTGCTTCCATCGGATTATCTCTGTGAGTTCAGATTTCTCTTTGAAGTCCTTCATATTGAGGATGGGCTTGTTCTACTTCAACTTCTTCTTGATCATCATTGAAGTTTATTTCATGATGATTGAGGTTTTCTGGTGACAATTCTGAGTTGAAATTTATTCCTTCATCCTCCTCTTTATACTTTTGGATTTGAAAGGAGTCCGAAATCTTCTCTTGTTCAACTTTTTTCGGAGTTACTTTATCGGGATCTTGATCTTTCTTTCCTGCAGGGTTAGTCTCATTTAAATCCACATGTATTGACTCTACCACAGTTTGAGTTTGTTTGTTATATACCCTGTAAGTTGTCCTATGTAGTGAGTAGCCAAGGAATACTGCTTCATCAGATTTAGGATCAAATTTTCCTAACTGATCTATATAATTTCGAATGAAACATTTACATCCAAATGCTCTAAAATATCCAATTTTAGGTTTCCTTCCCTTCCAGATTTCATAGGGGGCCTCGTCCATGTTCTTTCTAATGAGAGCTCTATCGAGAATGTAACATGCAGTGTTAATGGCTTCCCTAAAAGTACTTAGGCATGTTATTCTCACTTAGCATTGTGCAAGCCATCTCAACTATAGTTCTGTTTTTTGTTTCTACAACCCCATTTTGTTGAGGTGTATGAGGAGCAAAAAAGTTGTGTCAATGCCCTTGGATTCACAGAACTCAGCAAAATGCTTATTTTTTAATTCTCCTCCATTATCACTTCGGATGCGTGCAATGCTTATGCACTATTCTAATTCTATCCTAATAAATATCTTTGAGAAATGGTCAAGGCTTCATCTTTGTTAGCTAGCTAAGCAAGCGAAGTATAGCCAGAATAGTCATCTATTATCACCACAGTGTATTCTCTTCTACCTAAACTGATTGGTTTGATTGGACCAAAAAGGTCAATATAAAGTAGTTTAAGAACTCTTGCGGATGGTG
Organism: Euphorbia pulcherrima; assembly: GCA_947683365.1. NCBI lineage: Eukaryota > Viridiplantae > Streptophyta > Magnoliopsida > Malpighiales > Euphorbiaceae > Euphorbia > Euphorbia pulcherrima. The sequence continues at coordinate 17,002,033 of CANTUS010000001.1, read as the reverse complement.
TATACTGGATGGAAGGGAAGCTTTTTCTATGTTGTTTACCTAGTTGACATGCAGTGCATATATGATCCTTATTAAAAGCAACCTTATGCAAACCCACAACTAGTTCCTTTTTGGCTAATTTGGATAGAAGGTTCATGCTAACATATCCCAACCTCCGATGCCAGAGCCATGATTCTTCTTCTTTAGACACCAAGCATATATTATTATTTTCTCATTTTTAATGTTTACAGAATAGATGTTTACTCCAGGTGCATAAAGAATGTGTTGATTTGACTTACTATCAATGATTGAGCAACCTTTGAAGTCAAAGGTGACTTTTCTCCCTTTGTCACAGAGTCGTGCAACACTAAGCAGGTTGAACTTCAGTTGATCAACTAATGAAATATCTTCAATCTTTAGCTCAGAACTAATAGTTCCATGTCAATGATCTGTCCTTTTTGATTGACTCCAAAGCTTACTTTCCCACCTTTCTTCCGGATTAGAGTGATGAAGGCTTTCTCATCCCCAGTCATGTGCCTTAAGCATCCACTATCAATGTACCACGTTTGTTGTTTTTCTATGGATCTAAGACATGCCTGCAAAACAAATCAAGTGGGTTTGGGTACCCAATCAGATTTGGGTCCTCTCGGGTTAATACCAAGTTCTTGCCATGGATGGCTGTTATAATAACCATTTTTGAATCAACACATCTTAGTTATATGGTTATTTCTGCCTCAAAACCTGCATCCTGAGAGCCATATGTTTTGTTTGAGCTTTTCTTCAATCTTTCGGAGATCCTCCTTTCCATATCCTCTAGAGTATCCATCTTTGGACAGTGATGATTCACCTTGTTCCTTTTGGATCCGGTAGGTAGCAGGAGGAGCAAATTCTACTTTGTGATTTTTCTTGAACACTGGGTGATGGTAGATCTTCACTCTAGTTCCATTTGGAACTCTAGGATACTTCTTTGTTTGAGATGGATCGTTCATCACTCCATTTCCTTTTTTAGTAGCTGTGTACCTCTGTGGTTGAGGTTGTCTGCTCACATTCCTTTTTTGGGATTAAAAGGCTTTTGATATCTTCTTTGGGCATATGTCTGATGATTTCTCTTTGGAGCTTGAGGTGCTGGCCTCTTTTTGGCAACTTCCTTCATCAAGGTTATTTCTCTGTCTAGCCCAAACACATTTTCATTAAGGATCTGAACTTGATTTCTTGGAAAGTTTTCCTCAACAGTGTTCATGTGCTTTATTTCTAGGGTTAAATTCAAAAACCCCCCCTATGGTTTCACTCGTTTTCAAAAAGGCCCTTTTGTTATTTTTTTTCAAAAGGGGCCTTGTGGTATCAAATGTTAGCAATTAAGGGTTTTTTCACAACAAAGTTAGTTATGTTGAGTTGGCAAGACGAATTATCATATTTTTTTGCTTAAAAATTCGAAAAATTTGGGATTTGACAAAAATACCCTTTACCAACTCAACACAACTAACTTTGTTGAGAGAAAATCCGTTTTTTTTGCTAACTTTTGATACCACAAGGGCCCTTTTGAAAAAAAATAACACAAGGGTCTTTTTGAAAATGAGTGAAACAACATGGGGGATTTTTGAAGTGAACCCTTATTTCTATTATCAAGTTGATATCTTGAGCTATTGCTTCAACATCTTCAGCGAGCTCCATTATTTGCCTTTTAAGGGACTTAATGGCCTTCGTGTTCTTTCTCACATTGTTGATCGCAATCCCTGAAGCTCTAGCAAGATCAAGGTTAGATAAGGAATTAGGCTGAGAGTTTACCTCAGTGCTGGCTGTCTCTGACTTTGATTTTTCTGTTTGCTCAATGACTTGCATAGATGTTTTTCTTCTGGACTATTCTGCCTTCGGATTAGATATTGTCACGAATGCAAAGTTGGCAGTCTCTTTTCCTTCTATGGAAGATGAGCTATAGCTTTCTTCACTGTCACTCCAGGTGGCCACCATTGCTTTCTTCTTGTATTTTTTGTCCTTCTTGAGCTTTGGACATTTTGATTTGAAATGTCCTTTCTCACCACATTCAAAGCAAGCCGCTTCTTTTTCTGGATCTTTCTTTTCTTTCGGAGCTTTTCTGAACTTGTCCTTTCTGGAGGAACTTTCTGTTCTTATTTTAAAATTGAATCTTCTAGATCATCTATTCCCTTCCTTTCTCAAGAACCTGTTGAATTGCTTGGCCAGCATGGTCATGTCTTCTTTTTTGTAGGAGGATCTTCTTGAGTATTTTTCTGTTCTAGAGGAATCTAATCCGGATGACTCTACCTTGAGAGCGATGGCTTTCTTCTTTTCTTCTGGCTTTTTCTCCTGTTGGCTGTATCTCTCTAAAGATAACTCCTGAGTTAGGAGGTTTCCAATAAGCTCATCATACCCATAGAATTTTAGGTTATGGGCTTCTTATATGGCTATCTTTTTGTTGTTCCATTCTTTAGTAAGACTCCGGAGGATCTTTTTCACCATTTCTTCTTCAGTGATCTCTTTGCCCAGCCTTTTCATTTCATTGACCAAATTGTGTATCTGGTGTTCATGTTGCTAATTAATTCCTTTGGTTCCATCTTGAATGTTTCAAGCTTTTGTTGTAAAAGATCAATCCTGGCTTCTTTAACTTTGCTAGTTCCTTCGTAGGTCACTTTAAGCGTTTGCCAGATCTCTTGTACATTTTCACATCCTGATATCCTGTTGAATTCTGTTGCACTAAGATCACAATAAAGCATGTTAATAGCATTTGCATTTTCACGCAACTTCTTATAATCAGTTTCATCCTATTGATTGAAGGGTTTCCTTGTGGTAATACCCTCAACTTCATAGGTAGGGACATATGGGTCATCTTTAATGGTTATCCATGCTAACATACTCTGAGCCTGAATGAAATTCTTCATCCGATATTTTCAGAAAGTGTAGTGTTCACCGGTGAAGAGTGGGGGATGGGTAATGGACATACCCTGCGGAAGAAGCTGTGAGTTGTTAAAACTCATTTTGATTTTTAAATTAAAAAAATTGACCTTTAGCTCGAGATTGTTAGACCTCTAATTGTGAACACTTGCTCTGATACCACTTGTTGGTCCCTGTGAGGGTATGATTAGGGTCAGAGGGGATGAATGACCATTTTTGCGGAATTTGCAGACTTATAAAAAGTCTTGTGTAGCGTGTTTGAAATGTTTTGGATATAAAGGATCCGGATGATGCAAATGCAAATAAATTAAATTGCAGAGATAAATAAATCAAACACAAGTATTTTATCTTGGTTCGGCCCCGCCTACTCTAATCCCCGGAGTTTCCTCCTCTGAGCTATTTCACTGGTGTGATTCCTTTCAATGGGCAGGAATCAAGCCTTACAATTGTCTCCGGATAGTGATCCTTCTTCCGGATGTAGGATATACCACCAAAAGCATTAACTCTTGGTTGAATCCTTTTTTTAGCAGGATATACCACTTAAACTACCCAAGTCTAAGTTGAGTCCTACAAGGATATATCGCTTAAAGCACCAACTCTAAGCTAAGTCTCTATCTCAATACTCATCCAAGTATGAGATTTTACAACTGATCTTTTTCAAAGATTGGGTTCTGAACTCTTCAAGTTCATATTTTTGCTTGAGAGTTCTTACAAATAGATTTACAATTGTTTGGTTCTTGGAGGAATTTTGATTACTGATTGAGTAGATAACTTCTTTGTGTCTTGCCCTTGAATCAACTATCACCTTCTCAACTTGTGAAGCTTTCCTTTTATAAGCTTTGTATCATAAATGTAGCCATTGAATCCCGTTGGCATATTCTTGAATATTCACCGTTGATTAGGTATGAAGTGGCGTCTTCGGAGCCGTTGATCAATCTGTTAGACCTAAAATTGACCCGTTTGAATTCTAGGGATTGGTGAGACAAAGTTGTCAGTTGCCGTTAATTTGGCTTTTTGTGCACAACCAGATTTTGTGAAGCTTTGTCAGTTTCTGAGCTCCACGAGCCATGTTATTGGTCTAGATTAAAAAGGTTGTTACCTTTCTCTCTTTCTGCGTCAATCCTTTTGTTCTTTTCTGAAGTGCGTGTAAGCTGTCACTTTTTAATTCTTTAAGTCAAAAGGAACTTTGACTTCATGCCAATATGGAGGGGAAAGTTTATCTTGAACTTCTTCCCTTTCATCTTGACAATTGAGTTTTCTGGATGTCTTCAGACTCAAACTTATCCAAATACACTTCAATCAGTTATTCTCCGGATGCTATTTTGATGGAGTTAAAAGTTTGTTTCCTTTTCAAACTCTAATCGGATGCTTTCTTCATGGTCTTGGGGATTTGTTGTCTCAAGATGTATTCTTCTTAGACTTAGAGGTTTTATTTTCTTCAAACCTGATTCGGATGTGTTCTTGATATACTTCTTCCAGATCATTGTTTCCCAACATTTACCAGATATAAGAATTCACGAAAAAAGTGGTAAAACTGGTATAAGACTGCGATAATTTTTTTGCTCAAAAAATATTCAATATGGATTTCGTTTAAAAACTAAAAATAAGATGAACAAAATATTCTAAAGGCTCGTGTTGAAAAAATTAACGGTTTGTGAAATATAATCGTTTTTAAGTTGCAAAAATCAAATTAATTAGGAGAGAGATTTGTTACAATGAGGTTTATATATATGTCTAATATTAGTGTATTAGAAGTCTTTTTGTGTTTGCAATGCCTATTGAAGTGATATATCTATTATAAGTCTTATATTAGATTTGTAACACATATATATTAGGTTTATAATAGAAATATATTAGGTTTATTATAGGTAAAAAAAATTTGGAAAAAGTATATCATAATGGATGGTATTTCGAAGATAAAAATGAGATAAATAAAAAATTCTAAAGCGACATATCGAAAAAATGAACAATTTAAGAGATAAATGTAAAATAAGTTAAATTTTTTTTAAAAAAAATCCAAAACACATGAACTTAAAAAGGTTAAAAAAGATATGATTTCGTAGTTGGATTATTTTAATATTTATCTTGGACAAATGATTCATATTGGACAATTTTTTTTTGGTGGTATTTATAAAATTAAAGCCGTAAGCTTATATTTAATTAAATTGTCCATATTATTTATCCTAATTTTTTACGTTATCTTTCATCATATAGACAGAGAAAAGACAAATGAATTTTTCTTTTCCTTTTTTGAACACCTTAAAAAAACTTGCTTTACTGCCAAGTTAAACGTACAACCCTCAAAAAATGAAAAAAAGTCAATTGATTTTTTCTTTTTCATTTTTTGCGAAGTTTTTGCTTTACTGCTCTTGATAGGATTGGGAAAATAAAAGACAGTTGTACGTTTAACTTGGCAGTAAAGCAAGTTTTTTAAGGCTTGGCAGTAAAGCAAGTTTTTTAAGGTGTTCAAAAAATGAAAAAGAAAAAATCAATTGTGCGTTTTTTCTTTGTCTGTAAAAAATTAGGGTAAATAATTATGGACAACTTAGCTATATATAAGCTTGTGGGCTTCAATGAAAATTGTCCAATATAACTGATTTGCCCAAAATAATATCCCTGTGAATATATTCTTTTATAGTTTGATTTCCCTCTCTGCAATTCATATATTAATATAGTTTAATTACATGCTTCTAAATTGATTTCCCTCTCTGCATTTCATCAATCTTCTATTCTCTTCTTTTTTTTTTAATTTCTCAGTCTAATAATTCAGAATAATGTCGAATCACCAACTTAATTCCGATATGGTTTTTGAGATTTTATCTCGCTCATCATTAAAAACTCTCTAAATGCAGACTTCTTTCCAAAGATTACAATCGACTTAGCTACGAGTCTTCTTTTACCAATCTCCATTCCCAACAAACCAAAACTGAATCTGGTTTTATCGTTCAATCAAAGAAAAGCACCCAAACTCCAACTATTTTTATCTCCGGCCATAATAATTCAAACTCCAATATTTCTCTTGATTTCTTGCCCAGTTCTTCTATAAAGATAGCAGCTTCTTCCGTACAAGGAATTTTGGTTTGCACTGACACATCGACTAGAATTCCTAAATATTATGTGTAAGCCTGCCACTAAAGAATGACAACTCATTCCAAATCCAAAGACCAGATATTTCACTGAAGCAATCAATCTCATAAATCTGTATAATGAACCCAATTCCCCATCTTAATTCCGATATGGAGTACAACCAACTTACATATGAATCCGCATTCAACAATCTCCATAGCCAACGATCCCAAACAGAATCTGGTTTTTTCGTGCAAACCATGAAATATAACAAGATTTCAGCTTGTTTAATCTCGACTAACAATAGTGCAAATTCCAATATCTCTCTTGATTTCTTGCCCTGTTCTTCTACAACCATTGTTGCGTCATTACAAGGAATTTTGGTTTGTATTGGAGAAACTAGAAGAATTCGCCGCTATTAATTATAGAATAAGTAAACTAACCAACCAATTGATATAAAGTATTAAAATAAATATCATAGTTTAGGTTCGTGGATTTTCGGGTATGGATATGCATTCCCCATATCCATATCCGTTAAGGTTTCGGCCACTACAAGAAAAATGCGTTTTGCTAAAAATCACAAAAACTCACACAAAAACGCATGTCAGTAAAAGGCTGACATGTTTTGTGACGGTGTTTTTGAAGATATGACGAATATCTGTCAGAAAATTGACGGACTTCTAGACAGATTTTCAGTCAGAATATGCTGAGCAACTTCCAACTGGTTTCTCGTCTTAATATTTAAAACAAAAAAAAAATTGGACGGAAGGTAGCTCCAAATATAGACAATGTCTTTAAATTTGAGCTTAACTATACTATACAGAGAAACTTGCTAATAATATAGTCTGGTATGCACAATTATGAACCATAGTAAGTTTTTTACTATCCAATATATGTGTCGAAATTGTGGCATAGGAGTCTTAAATTAAAATTCAACACAATCACAATAAGAAATAGATGGTAAAAGCTTGAAACAGATGTACCAGTTCCATCAAGGATAAAAAAATTTGAATTTCAAGAGATGGATGGCTTATTCAACTCAGGCATTTGCTCTTCATTTGTCCCTTATATGTCAGAGCATGTATCTCTCTTTCAGTGACTTTCACACCCTTCATGAACTGAGGAAAAAATATCAAAAGAATTATCAATTCATTGTGCATCCTACAACAAAATCAAAAGCAATATGACCGATCTTTCTTTATAACTAGCATACACCATTGTAGTCAAAAGCGCGCTTAAAGCGCTAGGTGCTCTAGGCGATTAACCAAGCGCCTCACAGCTTCTTAGGCGGTGTATGTGGCAAAGGTGTGAGCCTAGGTGTGCGAGGCGCAAGGCGAGGCGCTAAAGGCGCAAATAACTGAATTCTTAGGGTTTTTTTAAATTAGGTTAATAGTGACTGACACCTATTTAAACTCTAAAGCCCGCCAAGTGCCAACTACTTTTAGTTTTCCTATTTGGCTATTTAGTAGTTAAAATCTATTAAACTCTCATTTATTTATTCCTAATTAACTTATTCCTAATTAACACAGAATACTAATTGTCCTTTGTCTCTCTTCTACTCTATAATATTTGTTCTATCTTCTCTATTTTATTTGCGTTTGAAAATCTGGCCGATCAATCACCAATCCTTCTAGTTTGAAGCTGCCTCCACTTTCTCTCTTCTGCAGATCCTTTAGTTTAATAAGTTATGTTCTGCTTTCATGTATTTTACTTCTATTAGTTTAATTCTATCATGCTATGATTACTTCTAATAGATAACTTCTTTTTACTTCTATCAATTTCAAAATTGATTTGACAATTAGTTTACTTCGTCTATGAATCTATTCTATCATGCTAAGTCTACAGATTACTTCTTTATTTGATTATTTCTAAGTTTACTTCTATGAATTTCAAAACTGATTTGACCATCAATTTACTGTTTACTCTTTATTAAGTTTTTTAGCTATTGTCTAAATCTTTACATTTGCATTTGGTGTCTTGTTTTTCTGTTTTGTTAGCAGTCCTGTTTCGGGCCATTGAAGTTTTAACAATCTGCGTATTCTTTATTAGTTTTATGGTTATAAACTTTGAATTCTTGAATTTCCTTTAAGTGAATTGAAAAACTTTTTATTTTATATAATTTTAAGTTCATGTGCCTTTTTGTGCGCCTTCGCCTTCGCCTCCCGCCTAGGCGATAGGACCCCCTGTCACCTTGGGTGCGCCTAGCGCATTAACTACTATGGCATACACAATCATAGAACCAGGCAACAGTTTCTTCTGTTAACTTTCATACCTTTTCAAATAAATACGCTTTTGACATGCGAGACTTTCTTTCTAAAAATAAAGAGCATGCATCCTCCAACTTCTCAAGGGGTTTGGCTCACTGTAAACAATAACAAGAATTAGAAAACTTCAGCTGTTCAATGGCAGAAGCAAACAAATGCTCACCCAAGGAAGAGGAATATTTAATGGTATGTCATACCCAATAGCTAATAAGCATAATGTAGGGACTGCATACTTAATTGTTCAAGTAGTTGATCATATAAATAGCAATAAATAGATCATTATACATTATCACCAAAATACAAGGCCAAAAGAGAATCCTATGATTCATAGTAGGAAATAAATTTATAAGTTATAGATCAATAGTGAAAACAAAAGGTACAATAAGAAGGAACAAAATGCTAAGATCCAAAGCTCCTGATAAACATTAGACCATCTTATGATATTTAAAAATATGAACAAGGAGAAAAGAAAAGATCTGTGAGAGAAATAGGAAAAAATTGGACATACTTCTATCTTGAACACAACAATTTCTCCTGCCCGAATAGGACTTGTTCATATGCAAAAATAACATGTCACCCTGCAAGAGAATTGCAGGTTATTTCACCAGATATCATAAATTCAATAACAAAGAAAGAAGTGCATCCAAGCCATCGGATCATTACATATACAAGATATATAATGGACAAACGCGAAATAATTGAACAAATCAAAGTCGAGTTCACTGCAATGAATAGAAAAAACAAAATAAAAGAATAGGTAGCCCATTCGTGTATGGAGAAACCAAATTCGCATGCAAAATGTAAGAGATATCAGTGTTCAACAGAAAACTATGTAGCACGGAAACGGGGTTCCGATTTCCGGAATCGCACAATGGAAACGTAAAAAATAACGTGATTCAGGTTTCCGAGATCGAAACGGAAACGGGAAACGTTAGTGTCTAGGAGTTTCCGTGCTTCATAGACAGAGAATGTTGGTATAATGAATGAGGGACTTCAAAAAAGAAAGCAACAAAGTACAAATAATATTAGTGTTTAACAGTTGAAAGAGATCAATATTTACAATAAAATTCAATTATTCTTAGGATACTAAGAGAGTTACCTTCAATAAACCAATGCAAAAATAAGGATATCCATTTACAAAGTAGATTTCTTTAAGCAAGACATGTTTATAGTTATTTTGTTGAGCTCTAATCAATCGAAATTCAGACCACATTAAATTGAAGAGAGAAACCAACTGCAGAAGAACAGAGTTAGGCAAATCGAAACGTATGGAACTGCGGTAGTTGGGGTAGGGTTGTTCAACAACAACATTACCCCAATGCCTAACAAGGCTCCCACACATGTGGGGTAAGGGGGGGTCGGGTGTACGCAACCTTACTTCTGTAATTACAGAGATGTTGTTTTCAATTGACCCTGAAGTGGAGTTGCAACAGCTATCCGTGACTTCATAATAAAAGAAGCTCAGACAGTTTAATGAGTCATTTTGCTTTAGTCCATTATGATCTAAAGCCAAAGAATAGTGGATCTTTGGCTCCATCGAAATAATGGACAGTTGGGCTGGGGTTGTACATTTGGTTAAAATCGAACCGAACTGGATTAACTGAAAACCAAATAAGAAAAATATTGTTAACCAACCAAACCAAAGAAGAATCAAAACCGAATTAACCAAACCGAAATTTTTTATTCAGTTCGGTTAACCGAACTGAACCCAAATTTATAACCATTTACCTGCATTCTGAAACACATACATAGGCATGTATATATTTGAAGCATAAATTTCAAATTTAAATACTAAAAAGTTAAATACAAATCCAAGAGTTCAATACAAACAGTATTCAATACAAATCTAAACTATGTATTAGAGTACTTCAATTTGCAGGAACTAGAACCACAAGTCTAACAGCTCCACCAACCAGAAGTCCAACAATTACAAAAAAAATCCAAATAACATAGCTAGCCTAACACTAAACATCAACTTTTCAGCACAATTGACTCCTCCCTATCAAGATATCATCACTGTTGAAGCCAAGTTTAAGAACTTTCAGAAGCAAAAGACTAAATCCCTAAACAAAATCATCAAAAACAGCAACAGAGAAATAGATTAAGAAGAACAACACCGAATTTTAAGAACCATAGAACACAACAAGAGAACGAGTTAGGGTTCTCACCGGAGAATATAATAAACCACAGTGATGGACAACAGCGACAGATGACGATGAAGAGAAGCAGAGGGATAGAAACTGAACGGTGATGCACGAAAATGAGGAGAAGATGATACCTGAAGGAGAGACGATGAATAATTAAGGTGAATGGCAGACCGCCGGCATTATTGGAAAAGAGAAATAGAAGGCAGAGAGTGAGACGCAAAAAGAGGAAAAACGAATTAGGGTTAAAAGGGATTTTTTTTCATAAAAAAGTATTAAAAAACTATATTTTAAATTTTTATTATTTATTATAAATATTTAGTTTCTATTTGATTATTATAATTTTTCTTACACTCAAATTGAAAACTGAAATAATCAACTTTTTATAAATCAAACGAACCGAATTTTTAAATTAACCGAACTAAATTAATAGCTAAATTTAATTTGGTTCGATTTTTTGGATTATCAAACCATTTGCGTACTCTAAATTGGGCTAGGGCAATTTCAAAAAAAAAAATCTTAATTGAAAACCGAATTTCCAAGTTTAGCCCATCAAGCTAAACATAGTAGGGCGCAAAACACATGAATTGAACATCTAGGATAAAATTTGTATTTTCTATCAAATCTTTTTGCTCCAAATTAAAAAGGGTACTTAAAGAAATCGAATGAGTAAAATAATGGGAAAGAACGTCGGCAACAAGCTACATTGATTATGGTCAGCTTGGCAATCTTCGGTAGAGAGAGAACAATACCATAGATAAAAGATGAGAGATGCGGGAAAAAAAAGAAGAGCGGCAAATGAGATAAAAAGAATTAATAAACTATTACGGATCTTCGATATACCTTAGAGGAATTCTTTATTGCGACTTGCAGCGAGGGCAAGTCTAACTCATTACTCTATATTATCTATTTAAATACTTTATAATATTTAGGCTATGTTCTTTTTAACTTTTAAAAAGATGAACTGAACTGAAGTTGGCTGAATTGAAGTGAAGTGAGCTAAACTGAACTTTTAAAATTTTTTTTGCCTCATATGTGCGTACAATAATAATAAAGGAAAACCTATCTCATCCCGCCCGAGTGTGGACTCGAACATGCGACATCTAGGATCCCAACTGAACTGAACTTATTTCAGTGTAAAGTTTGTAACTACACGTAGTTGAACTGAACTGAAGTGGTCTGAACTGAATTGAACCATATTGAATTGAATTGTATTCCAAGAGAATGGAGTCTTACTCTATTTACAGTTGCGACAGAAAATATACTCCAAACAATTATTCAAATTTTCTACTCTAAAAAAAATTTCTTCCATAAAATAATATTTTATTTTTATCATATTCTAAAAACATTATATTTCTATTATTATTAAACAAAAATATTTAAATTTAGTCATTTTATAGTTTAAACTTAATTTATATAACCATAATTTAAATTTAATTAAAAATCATGATAATAAAATAATATATATATATTAAATAAAATTAATAATTATAAAAAATCATATACAAATTATTAACTAATTTATAAATAATAAAATTATATTTTAATTAATTAATTAAATCAAAATAATATTAAAATATTATACTACAAATATAGAGTACGGTATGAATTACTCTAAATTTAGAGTAACTCATATCTTACTCCATATTTGGAGTAAGGATTTGGAGTAGGGTTGGACTTCAACCCTACTTCAAATATATCATTTACTCCAAATATAACCTTTACTCCAAATATAGAGTACCATTGGATTTGCCTTGAGTGCCATGAGTTTTTCTCTTTGGGACTTGAGTGTAGCGGCTTGAAGAGAGCAGGCAGAATAGTCAATATCTTCAACATAAATTTTTGTTTTTTTTTATTTTTAGTTTATTTTATTAAAATATTTTATTTATTTCTAACAATTAACACTCAGCTCGAATATACTAAAGCGCGTAACCACAGTTGCCTACGTGACACATAACTAATCAAAAGATGGCATGTTATGAATAAGGGCAAACTTCTAGACTTTTGCAACTTCAGTTGTGATGTTGAAAATTTTTTAAGTTTAGGATGACACATGGCGAAAAGTGTCAAGTTTAGCAATGGTAGATGTTTTCAGTCCAAAATTTTGTTACGTCAACAATAAGAGGCAAACTTGGCACTATTATCAAGTTTATGATGAAAACTAAAACTCTTACCATTTAGCAGAGAGTTGCATGTTTTCGAAAAAAATGTTATCATATATCAGAAACATATAAGAACATAAAGTTAGGAGAAATAGATGAGTAGTCGATGTAAGATCAGACATTGTTGAACACAATCTTATTGTTTCAAAATAAAATGACTCGAGTGCTCTATTTTGTTGTCTTTTCACGCATCATGCCCCATAGTAATAAGGGGTTAACTGAAGCACTTTTATCAATTTTAAAACGACTACAAGAACATATATAAGTTTAGGGGTAAAGCACTAAAATGGGCAAGAACTGCAAAATAATTACCTAATTGACCCCAAAAATATGAGTCTAATTGAAGCAGAAATTTTTCAAAAACTAATAACCTTTTTACGGCCTTTATAAATCAATTGAGCTCACTGGAATTCAAACTAATGAAGAAAAATCTTCACAAACTAATCGCAATTTTCTCAAGATTTCTGATCTCAAAGTTGTTGTTCTTTTTGATTTCATCAAGCGATCTGCCTTCTTTGTTATTGATTAGATTATGTTCTTCGTTCAAATCAACGATCTCAATTCTTTGGTATTTTAAATCAACGAATCTTAACTAGCTTTTGTTCTTCGTTCCAGATTTCAAAGTTGTAGTACCGATTTTATTTCCATTTTCAATTTCATCTGTGTTCTTCATCCTCAATTTAGATTTGGTTTCTGATTCAAATCTGTTATTCATTCCCAGTTTAGGATGACACATGGCGAAAAGTGTCAAGTTCAGCCATGGTAGATGTTTTTAGTCCAAATGTTACGTCAACAATAAGAGGCAAACTTGGCACTATTATCAAGTTTATGATGAAAACTAAAACTCTTACCATATAGCAGAGAGTTGCATGTTTTCCTAAAAAAATGTTATCATATATCGAAAACATATAAGAACATAAAATTAGGAGAGATAGATGAGTAGTCGATGTAAGATCAGACATTGTTGAACAGAATCTTATTGTTTCAAAATAAAATGACTCGAGCGCTCTATTTTGTTGTCTTTTCACGCATCATGCCCCATAGTAATAAGGGGTTAACTGAAGCACTTTTGTCAATTTTAAAACGACTACAAGAACATATATAAGTTTAGGGGTAAAGCACTAAAATGGGCAAGAACTCCAAAATAATTACCTAATTGACCCAAAAAAGGCGTCTAATTAATGCAGAATTTTTTCAAAAATTGATAACCTTTTTATGCCCTTTATAAATCAATTGAGCTCACTAGAATTCAAACTAATCAAGAAAAATCTTCACAAACTAATCGCAATTTTCTCAAGATTTCTGATCTCAAATTTATTGTTCTTTTCAATTTCATCAAGCGATGTGCCTTCTTTGTTATTGATTAGATTCTGTTCTTCATTCAAATTAACGATGTCAATTCTTTTGTATTTTAAATCAATGAAATTTGATTAGATTTTGTTCTTCGTTCCAGATTTTAAAGTTGCAGTACCAATTTTATTTCCATTTTCAATTTCATCTGTGTTCTTCGTCCTCAATTTAGATTTGATTTCAGATTCAAATCTGTTATTCATTCGCAGTTTCTTTGCTCTGCTGCGATCTAGATTACGAATCAAATTTTGGAATTCAAATATGAATATCACTCTTGTTTTGCTTCATGTAAACGGATTATGGACTGATGATCACCGATTTATTGGATTCAATGTAGATAGTGTTTGCCAAACTGATCTGCATGTTTTTCTACCTTTCACGTAAATAACACATACGTATTACATATCTGTTACATATGTGTTATATATCTACTACAAGTCTAATACAAGTGTTTGGTTAGGATATAACAGACTTGTAACAGTATTGTATCAGATATGAAATATGAATGAAGTGTTTCTTTAAATCTGTTACATATCTAAAATAGACCTTGTTGGGAACTAACAGTCACTTTGAACATGCATACCAATCATAGCGGAAATTCAAAATTTTGTCCCTTGTCCCTAGGTACTCCTATTAGTTGCATATTAAATAAAGACTTAACTAAATAATTCTCTACCTAGGTTAGCATGCATAGGCTAGCCATACCATAATTCTAAATTATATCCTAGCATAAATATTTTATACTAAGCATGTTATAACTCTAAGCTATAACCTAAGCATAAAATAAACGAGGCGTGCAAAACAACCTAAGCATAATTATTAAGTCTAAAAACCCTTAAAGAAAAAGACCTAATAATTAAAAGAGAAAGAAAGGAAACTTACCAGTTGAAGCGTGCTTTAGCAGAACCTCTTTGCATAAGCATCCAAGCGTAGGATAGCCTCTATGAGTATCCACACGAACCCCACCAACCGAAACCTCCCTTAGAGGAAGAACTGCAAAGCTTTGAGTAGCTGCTAGACCACTCCAAAAGCCCATCTAAAAATATAAACTAGAGGTGCTCGAATAAATTCAAGCTCCTCAAAAAGAACTTTGCTCTAAAGTCAACTTGAGAGATAACGTGTGGAATCTCATGTCAAGGCTTAGAAGAGAGTGAATGGTGCGATTTGAAGGGGGGGGGGGGGGAAGCAAAGCCTATTGATAGGCTTGGGGGAGCAATTTTGCTCCCCCATTTTCGATGTGGATGTGAATTTGCACGTCCCACACGCGAGTCATGCCCGCGGGTCACAATGACCTGTGGGCTTGGCCTGCTCACAGTGCGTGCTCCACATGCTGTGTGCACAAGGTAAGCCCTTCGCAGGCTTGCCATGTTCACAAGCTAGGCCTCGTGGCCCATGCCGCGAGCCCAGCTCACGACGTGCCATTAGGCTGCGCCTTGGGCAGCCCATTTTCATGGGCTACCGCGAGCACATTTGGGCAGTGCTCGCACACCTTTCAATGCACTCTCGCGCACCTGATCTTGTACGAAATATATTTGGTACTCTCGGTCCAATTCAACTTTTAATCTTTTTAAAATAAATATTTATTTTATGACCTTAATGAATTAGTTACTGGTTAAAATAAGTATTTGGCCTATCTAGAAAATGGTCTAATCATTTTAATTAACACTTTAATTTATTCACGACCCTAATAAAATTAGTTATCGGTCAAAATAAATTCTTGTTCTAATTAAATAATAATCTAATTATTATTATGTGATATTTTCGTAATTGAATAAATCTATTAATTCTTTACTCAATCCGATGAAGGCCAAATATGTGTGACCTTATAGGATCCCGAAGTATAGAGTTGTTAAGGCTTCACCAATCCTTGTTCTACAGGAACTATTAGCTCGAGGTTCTAGATCGTGAATAGAACTCGATCACCTCAAACGACTGTAGTACGCATGTAGCAAAGGTCTACCATCCCCCATTACTCGGAACATCATTTGTGCTTATGGCTTAATCCTGATTAATGCAATAGTTGCCCAATGCGATGAACTTCTTCCATTCTTTAATATTAGTACCATCTGGTTTATTGGGTTCGGTCAAAGTGTTAACCCACTAATAGCGAGGTTACTCCATGCTATCCCAGTTATTTACTTATTTACCGAAGTATATTACTTTTTACTATTATGTGTTTGACTAGAAACTATTTCTATCAAATACATACCTTGATCATAAGTTTATAGCAATCATCACTTCAACAAGTGGCCAAGTACAACTCCTTAATATATCCGGAGTGATGGATTCTTTTTGACTACATAGCTTACCAACGTGTTGTAATCACTATACCCGCGACACCCTCAATTAATGAGTGCATAGGTGTGACCCAAAACAAAATGACATTACCATACAAGGCAACTAGTATCTCAAGTATGAGGATATTCACAAAGCTACTACATAAAGATAAATACTAACACTATGATATATTTACCAAGTATTTATCTTATTGCGGCCTCCAATATATCTTCCAGATATATCCATGTGTCAAACTTAAGGCACCACCTTCAGTCTTAGGAGTTTAAAAACTTAGACCCATTCCAAGAAAGTTGACCACATGTTGGCCTTACCATTTCATCAATATCCTTTCTTGATGAAACTATGACTAGGGATAGTTTAAACATAATTATAATTACACATGAAGTAGGTCTCACTAAGTATAGTCCCACTATAATTGCTCTCACTTCATGCTATTTTAACCATATATATAAACACATCGATGTAAATAAAAGATTAAATGCCTTTATTAATTAAACAAATTATTCATACCATTACATAATTAAGATATATCCCTCTAATTGCCTTAAGGGCATACATCATATCTAACAAACTCGGACTTACACTAAGGCCAATTAGCCATATGTCTTAATCCATTTGTTTTAACATGCCGGTCATGTTTAACTTGAGTCAATGGCTTTGTCAGACCATCCCCGAGGTTTTGATCAGTGGGTACATATTCTAGTCTTATTATCTTATTATCAACAATCTCCCTAATTATATGATACTTTCTGGATACATGTCTGTTTTTTTGATGAGACCGTGGTTCCTTTGCCTGAGCTATAACACCATTGTTATCATAATACAAAGTAATTGGATCAACAATCTCAGGCACCACACCGAGATCACCGATAAATCCCTTTAACCAGACTGCTTCTTTTGTTGGTTCACAGGCAATAATGTATTCAGATTTCATGGTTGAATCAGCAATAGTTTCTTGCTTGGAACTCTTCCAGCATATCGCCCCTCTATTTAACACATATACAAAACCTGACTAAGACTTAAAGTCATCCTTATTAGTTTGGAAACTTGCACTAGTGTAACATCTGATTGTGAGGTCACCATCTCCATATGTCAAGAACTCATCTTTAGTCCTTTTCAAGTACTTAAGAATTGCCTTGACCGCCATCCAGTGCTTTCCACCTGGATCCGATTGATATTTACTCGTAAAGCTTAAAGCTTGAGAGATATTTGGCCTAATACATATCATAGCATACATGATGGATCCTATCACGGATGCATAGGGTATATCCTTCATGCGCATTCTTTCTTAAGCTATCTTCGGACACTCAGTCTTAGATAAGTTAATCCCTTTAGACATCGGGAGATAACCTTTCTCCGAATGCTTAAGGTTGAATCTATTCAATACCTTGTCTATATATGTACTTTGAGAAAGACCTAACAGCCTCTTGGATCTATCCCTATAGATCTCATACCTAGTATAAATGCTGCTTCACCAAGGTCTTTCATGAAGAACCGTCTTGACAACCATATTTTATTATTTTGAAGAAGAGAAATGTCATTTTCTATTAGTAGAATGTCATCAACGTATAATACTAAGAAAATGACTGCACTCCCACTGACCTTCTTGTAGACACAAGGCTCATCAATGTTTGGACAGGAATCTAGCTCTCAGATTGTTTGATCAAACCTTATATTCCAACTCTTGGATGCTTGCTTGAGTCCATAAATAGACCTTTGCAGTTTGCATACCTTCAAGCCATTCTGAGATGTAAAACCCTCAGGCTATGTCATATACACATACCGGTCCAAATCCCTATTCAGGAATGCTATTTTTATTAGAAAATAATGATTCAGAATCTTAATTAAAGTAAAATATCCAGATCAAGTTTGAAAGAAACAAAAACTCAAACAAAGTATCTCCTAAATCCAAATGGAAGCATCCGGTCAAGATCCAGCTACAAAGACATTCATTGAAGACAACATGTATACACTGGAATCATTAGGATAAAGTTTGGAAAGGAAAAAAACTTTAAACCTTCAAGATCAGCATCCGGAAGAACTGACTACACAAGCATCCGAAAGAAGACAGATCCAGAGACACTGAGTATGAAAGCATTCGAAAGACTCAAACGTCAAGACAAATGGGAAAAGTTTTCAAAGATGACTTTTCCCTCCACCTTTTGGTCTACGAAGTCAAAGATCCTTTCCCAATAAGACAAAAGTGATAGATTGCACTTTTCGGAAAAAGGACAAAGGACTGACACCGGACAGAGAAAAGGTAACAACCTTTTTCACCTAGACCAATAAGAAGGTGCGTAGAGCTCACACCAAAAAGCTTCTAATATAAAAGTTGGTGTAACACTAAAATACAAAGAAAATGATCACTGACATCTTTTCAACCTCAATCCCAAGGATTCAAACGGGTCAAATTAATGTCTAACAGATTGTTCAACGGCTCCAAAAGCGCCATATCTTACCTGATCAACAGTGAAGATTAATTACAGCCTACCAACCCACAACAGCTACATTTATGATGGAAGCCTATAAAAGGGAAGCTTTACAAGTTGAGAAGGTGCTGGTTGATTTCAAAAGAGCATATAACAAGAGAACTTGCAAGAAAACAATTAGATTCATAAATCCCTCCTAGAACAAAATCTTTGAAGATCAGTTTGTAAGGATTCCTAAGTGAGCTATATGTTGGGAACTGACAGTTAAATTGAACATGCATAATAGGCATGACGGAAATTGAAAATTTTATCCCTGTCCCTAGGAACTCGTATTCGATGCATATAAATTAAATAAAGCTTTAACTAAATAATTCTCTACCTAGGTTAGCATGCAAAGGCTAGATATACCATTATTCTAAATTTTATTCTAGCACATATATTTTACACTAAGCATATTATAACTCTTTGCTATAACCTAAGCATAAAATAAACTAAGCACGCAAAACAACCTAAGCATAATTATTAAGTATAAAAATGCTTAAAGAAAAAGGCCTAATAATTAAAAGAGAAAGAAAGAAAACTTACCAGTTGAAACGTGCTTTAGTAGAACCTCCTTGCACAAGCCTCCAAAGGTAGGATAGCCTCTATGAGTATCCACACAAATCGCACCATCCAAAACCTCCCCGAGAGGAAGAACTAAGGAGCCTCGAGTAGTTGCTAGACCACTCCAGAAGCCCCACCCGAAAATATAAACTAGAGGTGCCTGAATAAATTCAGGCTCCTCAAAAAGAACTTGCTCGATTACCCGAGAGATTAATCTTTGCGAACTTGGGATTTATGCTTGAGGTTGGTGAAATTGAAAATGAGGAGGAGGAAGCCTATATATAGGCTTGGGGAGTAAAACATTGCTCCCTATTTTCTAATGTGGGATATGCAAAATGCATATCCCACAAATGGGCTTGACCCTCGGAGTATCGAGCCTCCGCGGGTCTGACCCGCATGTAGCGTGCTTTTCACGCTACACAAGGTCAGCGCAAGGCAGGCCATAACGACCTGCCTTACACCCACAAGCCCAGCTTGTAGGTTGGGCCATGCTGGGCACACCCAGGGCTGCCAGCAGCGCTGGTGTAACCCAGTTGTGGGCTCGCGCTTGTGCCAGGCCCATAGCCCTTTAGCCACCATTTGGGGTCCCAAAAGTGTGGGCCCAACCTCCGTAGGGTCCGACCCCTTTACTCTGATTAGAAAATTCCATTTTAATCCTTCTTTTAAAATTAATTTATTTTATGACCCTAATAAATTAGTTATCAGTCAAAAATAATTTCATTGGTCTATCCAAAAATGATCTAATCATTTTTAACCAATTGAATAATAATTCAATTATTAATATGTTATATTTTTATAATGGAATAAATCTACTAGTTCTTTACTTAGTCTGATAAAGGTCCAATGTGTGTGACCTTATAGGATCCCGAAGTATTAAGCTGTTAAGGCTTAACCAACCCTTGTTCTAATGGAATCATTGGTTTGAGATACTAGACCGTGAATAGAACTCGATTACCTTAAACGACTATAGTGCGCCTCTAGCAAGGGTCTACCATTCCCATTACTCAGAACGTCATTTGTGCTTATGACTTAATCCTAGTTAATCCAATAGTTGTTCAATGCGATGAACTCCTTCCATTCTTTAATATTAGTACCATCTGGTTTATAGGTTTCGGTTAAAGTGTTAACCCACTAATAGCAAAGTTGCTCTAAGCTATCCTAGTTATTAACTTGTTATCGAAGTATATTGACTTTTACCATAGTGTGTTTGACTAGAAACTATTTCTATCAAACGTATACTCTGATCAGAGGTTTATAGCAATCATCACTTTAACAAGCAGCCAGGTACAACTCCTTAATATATCCGGAGCAATGGATTCTTTCCGACTACTCAGCTTACCAATGTGCTGTCATCACTATACTCGTAATCACCCGTGACACCCTAAATTAATGAGTGCATAGGAATGACCCAAAGTATAGCAATAGTACCACACAAGGTAACTATTATCTCAAGTATGAGGATATTCGCAAAGCTTATTGCATGAAGATAAACACTGACGCGTTGATATATACCAAGTGTTTATCTTATTGCGGTCTCCAATATATTACCCAGATATATCCAGGTGTCAAACTTAAGGCACCACCTTCAGTCCTTAGGAGATTGACTGCTTGGACCCTTTCTAAGAAAATTGACCACATGCTAGTCTTTTCACTTCATCAATGTCCTTTCTTAATGAAACTTTGACTAGGGATAGTTTAGACATAATCATAATTGCACATGAAGCAGGTCCCACTAAATGTAGTCCAGCTATAATTTCTCTGACTCTATGCTATGATACGTTAAGGACTTTTGTATACATACATCAATGAATATATTTTAACCAGCTATAATATATTTATAAACACATTGATATAAACAAAAGAATAATTGCCTTTATTAATTAAACAAAATATTCGTACTATTACATAATTAAGATATATTGCCGTAATTGTCTTAGGGGCATACATCATATCCAACACTATAAACTTAAGGAAATCCAAAACCAAAATCTTTGTTATAAACCAAAGTGGAAAAGATCTCCTACTTGGGTAAGTAGTGAGATTGGGATATAGCTTGAAGTAGGTGCTTTGAGTGGGATCTCCCTGTAGGACTCAGCTTAGATTCGGGGTACAAGTCTAAGTGGTATATCCTGCTAAAGACTAAAGGACTCAGCTAGGAGTTGGTGCTTCTAGTGGTATATCCTACATCTGGAAGGGGTTACCATCCGGAGACAATCTTTAAGGCTTGATTCCTGCCAGTTGGAAAGGAATCCACTAGTGGATAAGCTTGGAGGAAGGAAACTCTAGGGACTGGACGTAGGCGGGACTGAACCAATATAAATCACTCTGTTTGATTTTCTTAACTTTTATTTACTACATTATATTGTTATATTTGCATCATCCGGATCCATCCACCAGATCGTAATCAAACACGCTACACTTAGACTTCTTAAAGTCTATCAATTCCATGAAAAAGGGTCATTCACCCCCCTCTGACAAAACTTAGACCCTCATAGGGACCAACAAGTGGTATCAAAGCTAGTGCTCTAACTAGAGATCTAACCATCTCGAGCTAAAGGTCCATATATTTTGATCTAAGAATCAAAATGGGTTTCCAAAACTCATAGCTCCTTCCGGAGGGTATGTCTATTACCCATCCTCCACTCTTCACCAATGAACACCACAAGTTATGAAAAAATTGGATGAAGAATTTAATTTAGGATCAAAGTATGATGGGATGGATGGCCATTGAAGATGGTCCATATAAGCCTACGCTTGAGGTAGATGGTGTGACCTCCCGCAAGCCCTTGGGCTTATGGGATGGGAATGATTATAAAAGATCGTGAAAATGCAAATGCTACTAACATGCTTTATTATGCTCTTAGTGTAGCTAAATTTAATAGAATATCCGGATGTGAGACTGCATAGGAAATTTGGCAGAAACTGGAAGTGACCTACGAGGGAACAAATAAAGTCAAAGAAGCCAAAATAGATCTACTTCAGCAAAAGCTTGAAACTTTTAAGATGGAACCTAAGGAGTCCATCAGCAGCATGAACACTAGGTATACAAATCTAGTGAATGAAATGAAGAGGCTGGTAAAGGAGATATTAGAAGTAGGGATGGTCAAGAAGGTACTTCAGAGTCTCACCAAGGAATGGGATAACAAGAAGACTGCCATTGAGGAAGCTCATGACTTAAATTTCTATAGTTATGATGAGCTCATTGGTAGTCTCTTAACTCAAAAATTATCCTTGGAGAGATACAGCTAACAAGAGAAGAAGCCTGAAGAGAAAAAGAAAGCTATTGCACTCAAGGCAGAATCCACCGGATCAGCTTCATCAGAAGAAGAAGAGCAAGTCACTGAATCTCAAAGTACCGAGGAGTAACTAGCCCTATTAACTAGATAGCTTAACATGTTCCTATAAAAGAAAGAAAGGAGGAAGTCTAGAAGATATATATCCTGAAGACCAAGGGAAGGCACATCAAGAAGAGACAGACCTAGAAAGAATTCAAAAGAAAAGAAGGATCCAAAAAAAGAAGCTGCTTGTTTTAAATGTGGGGAGAAAGGCCACTTCAGAACAAAATGCCCTAATCTTAAAAGAACCAAGAAGCACAAGAAGAAGGCAATGGAGGCCACCTGGAGCAATAGTGATGAAAGTAGCAGCGAAGAGACTGCCAACTGTGCATTTATGGTAATGATTGATTCAAAAGCAGAGCAATCTAGAAAGAATGTCTCCGAGCAAGATATAATGCAAATCAAAGAATCAGAATTAGAAACAGCAAATACTAAGGTAAATTCTTATTCTAATTCTGCTTCTAACTTTGACCTTGCTGAAGCTTTAGCTATTGTGATCAAGAGTATCAAGAAGAACACAAAAGCGATAAAATCCTTGAGAAGACAAGTGATGGAGCTTGCTGAAGATGGTGAAGCATTGGTACAAGATGTCAATTTGATAAGAACCACCTAGCACATTGATGTGGTTAAAGAAAACTTCCTGAGAAATCAAGTGTAGATGTTGAGTGCTAACTTGATGGGGTTAGATAGGGAGCTAACCCTAATGAAGTAAGCATCCGGAAGGAGATCAAATCCTCCTCAACCAAGAAGGAACCCAAGGCAGAATACATAAAGATATCAGTACCAAACTGCAAAAGGAAATCCAAAGCCTTCCAATAAAAAAGTAAAGGAGGTTAGCAGGCAACCACAAGCCCAAAGATATACTGCTGCATAAAAAGGAAAAGCCAAGGTAGCATACAATCAACAATCTGCCAAACAAAGAAGGAATTATGCAGCAAAAGTTACACCTCCAGCCAACTTCTGGATACACACCGGATCATCTACAAGTGTACAAGAAGCTGGATACAAAGGGAACTATGGAAAGGAGGATCTCAAAAAGAAAGAAAAGAAGCAAGAGTAGAACAGACCTATCTTAGGGTGCAGGTTTTGTAGAAAAAACAATCATATTACTAAATTATATAGATTAAAAAATGGTTATTATGATGTTAATCCTTGGCCTGAGATGGTTATTAACCCGAGATGACCTAAATCTGATTGGGTTCCCAAACCCACTTAATCTATTTTGCAGGTATGCCTTAGATCTATAGTAGATCAACAAATTTGGTACATTAATAGTGGATGCTCAAGGCACATGACAGGTGATGAGAAGGCCTTCATCACATTGACCCGGAGGAAGGGAGGCAAAATAAGCTTTAGAGATAATAAAAAAGGACAAATCATTGGACATGGAACCATTGGATCTGAATTAAAAATAGAAGATGTCTCATTGGTTGATGGACTGAAGTTCAACTTACTAAGTGTAGCCCAACTCTGTGACAAAGGAAGAAAAGTCACATTTCATTCCGGAGGCTGCTCAATCTATGATAGTAAGTCTAATCAACTCATTCTTTATTCACCTAGAATAAATAATGTCTACTATGTTAACATTAAAAATGAGAAAAAATCTGCTTAGTGTCTAAAGAAGAAGAATCATGGCTATGGCACCGGAGGTTGGGACATATTAGCATGAACCTCATGTCCAAACTAGCCAAAAAGGAATTGGTAGTGGTTTACCTAAGGTTACTTTTGATAAGGACCATCTATGCACTGCATGTCAATTAGGTAAACAACATAAGAAATGTTTCCCTTCCATCTCCTACATTCCTTCTAAAAGAGTACTTGAGCTCTTGCATATTGTTCTCTTTGGTCCGATCAAACCATTGAGTTAAGGTAGTAGAGAATACACTATGGTAATTGTGGATGATTAGTCTCGATATACATGGGTTCTCTTGCTAGCAAGCAAAGATGAAGCCTTTGACCAATTCTCAAAAACATTCATCCGGATAGAAGTAGAACATGGCATAAGCATTGCATGCATCCGGAGTGATAATGGTAGTGAGTTCAAAAATAAGCATTTTGCTAAATTTTATGACTCCAAGGGCATTGAACATAACTCCTCTACCCCTCATACTCCTCAATATATAGAGTTGTTGAGAGAAAGAATAGGACCATAGTTGAGATGGCTACAACAATGCTAAGTGAGAATTGTTTGCCAAAATATTTATGAAGAGAAGCAGTAAAGACAACATGCTAGATTTTGAATAGAGCCCTTATTAGAAAGACTATAGAAAAGACCCCCTATGAAATCTGAAAGGGAAGAAAACTCAAAACTGGGTACTTCAAAGCATTTGGATGTAAGTGCTACATCCTAAATGATAGAGAGCAACTAGGAAAATTTGATCCTAAGTCTAATGAAGCAATTTTCCTTGGCTACTCAACACATAGCAAGGCTTACAGAGTCTTTCATAAATGAACCTAAACTGTGGTAGAGTCTATACATGTAGATTTTGATGAGACTAACCATACAGGCAAGAAAAGCTTCACTCTAGAAGATCCAGTTCTGAAAGCCAAAAACTCTGGAGAAAAGAAGGAAATCTAAGTTCCTGATTCCTTCCAAATCAAGAGGTATAAAGAAGAGGATGAAGGAATATCTTTTAATCCATAATTACAGCAAGTTGATCTCAATCCACATGAGATAAACTTCAATGATGACCAAGGATACCAAGATGAGGCAGAAGTAGAATAAGTCCCTGTTCAATATGAAGGCTTACAAAGGGAAATCTGGACTCATAGAAATCATCTGGTAGAAGCTATTTTGGATGATTTCCAAAATCCAGTCAGAACTAGGGGACAACTCAATAGGATGATGAGCCATGCTGCTTTTATCTCTCTTATTGAGCTAAAGAAATTTCAAGATGCTGAAGGAGATAAAAGTTGGATAATGGCATTGCAAGAAGAGCTGGATCAATTCCCCAGGAATGATGTAATGGATCTAGTGGCACCTCCAAAGGGAAAGTTAATCATTGGCACCAAATGGGTATTCCAGAACAAGCTAGATGAATCCAGAGTTATAGTAAGGAACAAAGCAAGATTAGTTGCCCAAGGCTATAACTAATAGGAAGGGATTGACTTTGAAGAGACATTTGCTCCAGTAGCAAGACTGGAGGCAATTCTATGTGCTTTTGCATCATTTATGGGATTCACATTATTCCAAATGGATGTCAAAAGTGCATTTCTTAATAGGGTTATCTAGGAAGAAGTCTATGTAAAGCAGCCACCTGGTTTTGAAGACTCAAAGCATCTGGATCATGTCTACAAGTGAAAGAAGTCCCTCTATGGATTAAAGCATGCACCAAGAGCCTGGTATGAGAGACTCACCACATTTTTCATATCCAAGGGATATATCCGGGGAAAAGCAGATACAACTCTTTTCATCAAGAAAAAGAAGAATGATATTATTCTAGTTCAAATCTATATGGATGATATCATATTTGGAGCAACTGATGAAAAGATGTGTGAAGAATTCAGCTCTCAAATGTAGAAGGAATTTGAGATATCCATGATGGGAGAACTAAATTTCTTCCTTGGTTTACACATCAAGCAAAGTCCGGATGGAATTTTCATTAACCAGTCAAAGTACACCAAGGAGATCTTGAAGATGTTTGAAATGGACAAGAGCAAACATATGTCCACTCCAATGGGCTCAGATACAGTCCTATCTAAGGATTATGAAGGAGAAGATGTTGATCAGAAGCTCTATAGAGGGATGAATGGTTCACTTCTATACTTGAAAGCTAGCAGGCCTGACATACATTATGCAGTCTATTACTGTATAAGGTGTTAAGCCAATCCTAAGGACTCTCATCTCAAAGCAGTAGAAAGAATTCTTAGATACTTCCTAGGAACTACTGAAGTTAGGCTATGGTATCCTAGTAATGGAGACTTCACACTTCAAGGCTTCACTGATGCAAACTATGGCAGAGATACTCTTGAGAGAAAGAGTACATCCGGAGGTTGCCATTTCCTTAGAGATTGCTTAGTATCATAGTACAACAAGAAGCAAACTTCAGTTGCTCTATCAACCACAGAAGCAGAATATATGGCAACTGGAAGTTGTATAGCTCAACTGCTTTGGATCAAGCAATAACTAGAAGATTATGGAGTTCAATCCCAATGTGTGGATATTATATGTGACAACAAAAGTGCCATTGATGTGTCAAAGAATCTAGTACTCCCTAGCAGGATGAAGCATGTCAACATCAGGCATTATTTCATCCGGGATCATGTAATGAAAAAGGATGTTGCCTTGGTATTCATTCCAACCAATGAGCAAAGAGCAAATATCTTTACTAAGCCATTAAGTAAAGATCAATTTGGCAACCTAAGAGAATCAATTAGAATGTCAAATCCAATATGAAGAAAATCCGAAAGACAGTCCAAGGTTAGTTTGGATCCTTACTAAGACAAGGAATTTGGAAGAGAAGAAGAATTCAGAAAAACTCTACTCCGGATAAAATATTGCCACATCAGCAGACAAGACAGGACACATGGCAGTAAAGGCACTGAAAAGTAACTGTTTATTTTTAAATTTCAAACGTCTATTAGGTGTTACATGCACGGTAAATTCAATAGTTGGTTTTCAAAATAAATCGTTCCCATTCTTTAGTTAAACTGAATTTACCTCTCTTCTGAAATTCTGACTGCCATGTTATAAATCCAGTCAGATTAACGGCATTCGGATTACTAAAATGCCCTCACCTTGAAAAATCTATATAAACATTTCAAAGTTCCTCTTCTTCCTCAAGCGAGCTACTTATCTAATATTACTCTGCTAAAATCAAATCACAAACCCTTAATTCCTTCAAACTCTTCCAATAATGGTTGCTATCATGACAAGCGAAGGACCCAAAATGCTATCCACAAAAAACATCTTTACAGAGCCTGATCTGCAAGATAAAGATTTCACCCTCATAAACTTTAAGCCTTTTGACTCTATAATCCCCACGGACTATTTGGAAGATAACTTACTATTTGAAACCAACCCTTATTCAAAACTAATAGAAGATCAACACTTGGGTGATTTCCTCAAGATCAAGTGCCCAACCTATCCGAACTTAGTAAGAGAGTTTTATGACAATCTTAAAGCCTACTCCTTCTACTACGCTTTGAGAACTCAGGTTCAGGGAAAAGTAATTTCAATTACCCCAGAATTTTTTGAAAATTTCCTGAACATGAAGAATGATGGGGTCTAGCTGAGAATCAATGGAGATGAATAGAAAGTCAAGTATGAACCAAAGATGTGGCTACATCCAAACTATTTCGGGGATAAATTCTCCACCTACTTTCCAGAAGTGCCAAGGTTTCTATAACACACACTCGCCAAGCTAGTTCTCATCAGGAAGGGATCTCTAACCACAGTGTCATCCTTCCAACACTGTATGCTCCAGCACTGGGTAGAGAGCAGAGTTGTCAATATGTCTGTGCTAATCATTCATTACCTCAGGCAATACAAGAATTCTCATGGCACACTCATCACCTAGATTCTGATTGCCAATGAAGTAAACTTAGCCAGATTCAAGTCAGTAATCAGAAAGGAAATTCTAGAAAAGAATTTCAAAAAGCTGAGCTTTGGGGAGACCTGGAAAAAAAAAGGCCAAAAAGCTACGAGATGACAAGAAGAGAAAATCTAGAAAGGTCGTAGATCCGGTGGAAGCAGCTCCGATTCCCAAGAAAGCAAGAACTAATAAACCAAAGGCACAGAATGAACTGGCTTTAGTTCCGGTTAGGGAAGTTAATGAGGATGCTCTGTCCTTAACCTAGCTAATGGCTAAATCTCCAGCCAAAAAGCCAAGAGGAAGGCTGATTAAACCAACAGATAAACTGAAGAAACCAATATATAAGCCAGAAGCAAAAGAAACCATTGGAGTGGCTACTGCTGCAATAAGAGAAGGGTATAAAAGGGGATAGAAAAGAAGCATAAGAGATATGCTAACGGAAGAGCATGAGTCTAATAGTGAGGAGACACGAGATGGGGAACCGGCCCCTAAAAAGCAGCTCCAGAAGAGGGGATTGACATTTACAAAAGCCTTACAAGAGCCAAACTCTAAATTCGAAAACCTGCATCTGGTATAACCATAAGGGAACTAACTTCCAAGGCAGCAACTTCTGTTGAATCTAGAAAAGCGAAGGAGATTGTGCCATTGACTGAAAAGCTAATACCTGAAGATAATATCTTTCCGGAAGATCCCCAATTTGCTGAGATGATGTCAGCTATAAAAGATAATCAGAAAATCAATCTCTTGACAAAGGAGGGACCTAGAGGCTTATCCAGTACAACAACATCAAACAACCCACCAGTCCTTATTTCATCAAAGGATCTGGGGCTTCTCAAAGAAGCAAATTACTAGAAAGAGGATTTATTGCATTTCTAAGCTAGATTTGGACCTCTTCCTGAAAACTTGCTGGATGTGAACCCTAAAGTGATGAAGCTGGAAAGTCTTAAAAATGCTGTTGGAGGGAATGGTAAGGATAATTCAACCATTCTGGGACAAGAGATGATTATTGTTGCAAGTCCTTTATAGGTAATAGAAGGGATGACTGAGGACATTACTAGTCATCCGGGGGTTGTGGAGATTGAGGAAGAAAGTGTAAAAGTAGCTGATCTGAACAAAACTCCATCTACTGAGGCAATCCCTAAATTAGTATAATTTGATATTAATACTAACATCACTGCTAGTGTCTAAATAATAGTTGAGCATAAGGATAACTTAGATACACACTCTCCAATTACATCTAAGGATCAGGAATCTAACCCGGAATATAAAGTTCTGGAGGAGGGACTAAGTCTGAGATCCAATGAGAACGCTTTTAGAGTGGACTCAAAGGGCAAGGCTAGTCTGGAGGATCGATTGGAAGAAGAGAGGAAAGAAGAGGAAGAAGATTTAGTTGAGGTAGGAACATCCAAATCTGATGAGATTGAAAGCAGCTCTGAATTCAAAACTCCTCTTGCAAGCCCAATCAGAATTCCTGCTACAAATGAAAATCCAATACGAGCTAAAAATATTTCCACAGCACTCAAAATTCTGTAAGAGGCTACTCATGAAGAACAAGAGGAGAGCTACATCAAACAAAGCCTCCGGAACATTTATAAACATTTGAAGGCTGCGAAAAAAGTACTTTTTAAGGAATTCCAACCC
Source organism: Euphorbia pulcherrima (assembly GCA_947683365.1). NCBI lineage: Eukaryota > Viridiplantae > Streptophyta > Magnoliopsida > Malpighiales > Euphorbiaceae > Euphorbia > Euphorbia pulcherrima. Next base: position 16,972,321 of record CANTUS010000001.1, on the reverse strand, counting down.
CTAGACTTGAAGAGGGAAATTGAGGTGATAAAGGGGGATGCTAAGAAGATAACGGAGAAAGTAGAGGACTTTTCCACTGCTGATCTGGTAGCAGAAGTCTCCCTTGCCAAGGTTCAACCAATCCTTGATCAAGTAAATACAAGCATCGCTGGAGCTAACAGATCAGCAGATCAGGCCAATACAGTGGCCACAAACAACTATGCTACCATCTTGGATAAAGTCACATCCTCTTCCACTGATCTGTCAATAAAAATCAAAGAGTACATTGACACCAAGTTTGAAAGCTTGCTAAAATTCATTCCGGAGGTTGTTACCAAAGGTGAAAAAGACATTACTTCTGCACTTAATATACAAAATGAAGAGCATCAAGCTACACAAGAAATGCTCCTACATTTCCTTGATAAGGATGTTCCAGAACTCTTAAAAAAGCAGGTGGGTAACATAAGTGATGATAGTGGACATCATTCCTCCAGAACTAATTACTTAATTAAAGCTCTCAAGAAGGCTTTCTATAAGGATCTCACTACACTTAACTCCAGTATCCACAATGTCGGGAGAGATATCTGCAATGATATTAAAGCCTTAAAGTCAGGTATGGCTAATCTTTCACTCTCCTCATCCGAATCTTCCTCCTCCACCCAAGACAACCTTATCATCCTAGTGGTCAATGATCTAGTCAAACACATAGGCGACATTGGATTTTTCGGGTACAAGTGTATGTTGACTATTCTCAAGTGTACGTTTCCCTATTTTGATAAAGAAGATCAAGCCCATGCACTTCGAATGATTTTGGACATGACAAAGTCCTATAAAGAGCTCCGGGCATTTTTGAAGCCTTGTCAACTCCTTTCGGCCACCATTGAGACCATCTTTAAAAAGCACTCACAAGGGAATGTAGATTACTCCATCTACTAAGAAGCACGGCAGAAGAGCTGGAATAAGCGATCATATATGCTTGTAGACCCCTAATTCGATGTAATCAATAAAGGGGAGAAGAGCACAATAAGCAAAGGAGGAGATGATATGGAAATAGATAAGTAAACGTGTAGTTAGCTTTTGATCTCATGTAAAAATCTTGTAATAGCTAGCTTTGACAATTTTCACTTATATGTACTCTGTATCTGTAATTCGAAACTTCATTGATGTTAACCATTGTTAATAGCAGAAGTATATATATAGTGAAACAAATTTATATAAAAATGCTTCTAAGTACAATCTGTAATTGTACTTAAAAAATATAGAAGCCAAGAATGCAAAAATATTGGGGGAGCGGGATGCTTAGATTATGGGGAAGTAAAATTTGTAAATGACTAAGTATCAAGAATCGTATTTAGCTCATATAGACTCCATCCTTATGCGTAGTTGTCTTAGGTTTTTATTTCCATCAAATGGGGTAGACTGTTGGAAAACAATGATCCGGAATCTCAATTAAAGTAAAATATCCGGATCAAGTTTGAAAGAAATAAAAAATTAAACAAAGTATCTCCTAAATCCAAATGGAAGCATCCGGTTAAGATCCAACTACAAAGACATTCATTGAAGACTACTTAAGCATACATTGGAATCATTAGGATAAAGTTTGGAAAGGAAACAAACTTTAAACCTTTAAGATCAGCATCCGGAAGAACTGACTACACAAGCATCTAGAAGAAGACAGATCCAGAGACACTGAGTCTAAAAGCATCCGGAAGACTCAAACGTCAAGACAAATGGGAAAAGTTTTCAAAGATAACTTTTCCCTCCACCTTTTGGTCTACAAAGTCAAAGATCCCTTCCCCATGAACAAGACAAAAGTGACAGCTTGCACTTTTCAGAAAAAGGATAAAGGACTAACATCGGACAGAGAAAAGGTAACAACCTTTTTCACCTAGACCAATTAGAAGGTGCGTGGAGCTCACACCAAAAAGTTTCTGATATAAAAGTTGGTGCGACGCTAAAATACAAAGAAAATGATCACTGACATCTTTTCAGCCTCAATCCCAAGGATTCAAATAGGTCAAATACTGTCTAACGGATTGATCAATGGCTTTGCAAGTGCCACATCTTACCTGATAAACGGTGAAGATTAATTATAGCCTACCAACCCATAACGACTACATTTATAACGGAAGCCTATAAAAGGGAAGCTTCACAGGTTGAAAAGGTGATGGTTGATTTTAAAGGAATATATAACAAGAGAACTTGCAAGAAAATAATTAGATTCACAAATCCCTCCAAGAACAAAATCTTTCAAAATCAGTTTGTAAGGATTCCTAAGTGAGCTATAAATTTAAGGAAATCCAAAACCAAAATCTTTGTTATAAATCAAAGTGGAAAAGATCTCCTACTTGGGTGAGTAGTGAGATTGAAATATAGCTTGAAGTAGGTGCTCTGAGTGGGATCTCCCTATATGGCTCAGCTTAGATTCGGGGCAGAATTCTAAGTGGTATATCCTCCTAAAGACTAAAGGACTCAGCTAGGAGTTGGTGCTTCTAGTGGGATATCCTACATTCGGAAGGGGTTACCATCTGGAGACAATCTGTAAGGCTTGATTCCTACCAGTTGGTAAGGAATCCACTAGTGGATAAGCTCAGAGGAAGGAAACTCTGGGGAGTAGATGTAGGCGGGACCGAACTAGTACAAATCACTGTGTTTGATTTTCTTACCTTTTATTGTTATATTTACATCATTCAAATCCATCCACCAGATCATAATCAAGCACGCTACACTTAGACTTCTTAAAGTCTATCAATTCCATAAAAAAGGGTCATTCACCCCCCTCTGACCAAACTTAGACCCTACAGAGACCAACAATTTTAACATTCATCTGCCAGATCTCATAATCGTAATGAGTAGCAATGGCGAGGAGAATCCTTATGCATTTAAGCATGGATACTGTAAGAAAGTTTCATCATGGTCAATACCTTCGCGTTGACTATAACCTTTCACAACCAACCTTGCCTTATAGGTAATTACATTACCATCCATGTCAGTCTTCTTCTTGAAGACCCATTTGCACCCGATCGATTTAACCTCTTCTGGTGTATCAACCAAATTCCAAAATTGGTTCTCATACATGGAATCTATTTCTGATTTCATAGCTTTAAGGCAGTTACCAGAATCTGAGCTTTTCATTGCTTCATCATAGGTTTTTGGTTCATCATCCTCCATAAGATATACTTTCTTATCATCAGTGATGACAAAACTAAATCTATCGAGACCTTTATGAATGCAACTTGATCTTCACAATATTTGTGTTTCGACAGGTTGTTCTTAGATCACAGTTTCTTGTGTATCTAGAATGGGGTCAATCAGCTGATTTTCTATTTCTTCCTCTTGAACTTCCAGTTCAAAGTTGCTCCCACTGACTTTTGCAAGTAAGTGTTTCTTTTTGATAAAGTGAGCAATCCAAGATACAAATACCTTTTGCATCTCAGGTTGGTAAAATAGATACCCAATAGTTTCCTTTAGATATGCAATGAATAGACACTTGTCAAGTTTAGCGCTTAGCTTATCTGATGGTATCCTCTTTACCATAACAGGACAACCCCATACTCTTAGGTGACTTAGAGATGGCCTTTTATTACACCATCTTTTATAAGGTGTAGAATCAACTTACTTAGAGGGCACTCTATTTAATACATAAATCGCGCTCTCTAGTGCATATCCCTAAAAGGATTTACTGAGATCTGCATAGCTCATCGTGGATTGAACCATATCTAATAAAGTTTGATTTCTCCTTTCAAAAACTCTGTTGTGCTGGGGTGTATAAGGAGGGGTCCACTGAGGAATTATCCCATTTTCTCTTTGATAATCCTGAAACTCCTAAATTAAATATTCTCCACCTCGATCAGATTAAAGTGCTTTAATACTTTTCTCAAGTTATTTCTCTACTTCATTTCTGAATATCTTGAACTTTTCAAAACTTTCAGACTTTTGCTTCATTAAGTATAAATAACCGTATCACGAATAATCATCAATAAAGGTTATGAAGTAGGAGTATCCTCCTAGTGCCTGAACACTCATTGGACCACATACATCAGTATGTATAGGTTCTAATGTACTCGTGGCACGTTCACCCTTTCCTTTAAAGGGTAACTTTATCATTTTTCCTTTTAAACAAGGTTCGCAATCACCATAAGACTCTAAGTCTATTGGGCCCAAGTCACCACGCTTATATAGCTTGGTTAAGCGATCTTTGTTTATATGGCCTAAACGACAATGCCATAAGTAGAAGGATTTCTCATTATCTAATTTAACTTTCCTTACATTGTTCATATTAAAAACTTCTGTTTTAGTATTAAGAATATAAATGCCATCATGCAACATCCCATAACCATAAAGAATATTATTCAAGCGAATCTGACAATTATTATTCGAAAATAAAATTTCAAATCCCTCTGCTGCTAAACACGCAATAGATATAATATTCTTAGTAACAGTCAGAATGTGGTAACAATTATTCAAAACTAAAACTAAGCCACTCGATAAAATAAGATTAAAGCTTCTTACGGCTAATGCAGCAACTCGGGCTCCATTTCCCACAAGTAGCTCCATCTCCCCTTTTGCAAGCTTCCTATTATTCCTTAGTCCCTGCATAGAAGTATAGATATGAGACCTATAACCAGTATCCAATACCCAAGTCAATTCATGAGGAAAAGTAGCATAGTTTACAATTACAAACATACCTGAAGTAGATGCCTCTACACGCTTCTTCTTTAGATGTTCAGAAGTGGGAGCTTCAGAATCCCTCTTCCAATGTCCCAGTTTCCTGCACTGGAAGCAGACATTTTTAGATGTCTACTTTTCTTTCTTCTTCTTATTGATTCTTTTCTTGGCCTCCAATGCCTTCATCTTTTTATTAGAAGTTTTGCTCTTCTAGAGCAATAATAGTGTCTTTTGATCTTTCTTGATCTGAGGTTCTACTATTTTTAACATGTTGATCAATTCTAGAATCGTAGAATTAATCTTGTTCATGTAATAATCAATCATAAAATTTGAGTAACTATTTGTTAAGAACATCAACACAAGGTCGATACTTAACTCATGATTCATTTTAAATCCCAATCAATTCAGTTTCTCAAGGTATCCCAAGAGTTTTAGTACATGCTGAGAGGTAGAGGTGCTAGCCTACATCTTAGTTCCAAAAAGGAGTCTGGAGGTCTCATACCTCTTTGTCCTTTCTCACTCAGTAAAGAGCTCCTCAAGATGGAGAACCATGTCCTCTAAGTTCATGTTCTCATGTTGTTTCTGAAGCTCAGGATTCATGGACCCCAACATTACGCATGTCGCAGTCTCACGATCCTTCTTGTGCTTCAACCAAGCATCATGTTCCACTTGATCCTCAACATCAGGTTTAATAGGGAAAGTTTCATCTAGAATATAGACAATTCCCTCACATCTAAGAATTATTCTCACAACTTGAAACCAATCAGAAAAGGTCATGCCATTTAGTTTGGTGTCAAGTAATGGACAGAGATTAATGTTGGAAGTCATTTTCAACCTAAGATATAAGAAAAGAATTTTTTTTTAGATTTTAGTATTTAGTACATGTATTTAATATAAGAACATTTAATTGAATACATTTATCCTACCATTTTTCGAAATTTACAATAGCCCATTCTATTGAATTCGGGAAGTTTAGCCTAGCTAAATTTCCAAGTGGGTAGCATCTATAACTAGTCTATCACAACTCCCAATTTTATGAGTCAAGTCATGTTAGTAAGTTATAGTTGGAATTCTATTCTATTTACATCGTATGCAATCGCTAATTTATTCAAGTTCCTTAATGCCAAATGGCGTATCCTCTTATATCAGCATCTCCTTGAATATGTCTCAATCCTGCGGCTAGCCCCCAATTTTATGGTGGACTACCCCAATTTTATAACTGATCGATGTAGATGAAAAAGAAACGCTTTGCGCAACACTTTTATGGCCCAAAAGATTGTATTATAAATTTGGGTAAGGAAGACTATGATTTGCCTTAATATCTTTACTTTGGGATTTTATTGGTGTTAAACGTCTCACCCAGTCTATGATTTTATTATATGGACATATTTATAATAATTTATATTAATTCAGAGAAATTTTAGAATTAATTAGTAAGGTCTAACCTTAGGTGGGTTCAAGCTCTTTATTATAATTATTCCATCAACCTAGATTATATGTAAAATAATTAACATTTTTATCTGTTATATTTATATTGCATTTTCTTTAAGCTTTTATTCAATAAATTTAATTTTTACTTTGTTATAGAAACATATATAAGAGCCATCTTATATACTAGAAATAAATTAGTCCATTTTAATCCCCTCTTGGTCAATTCAAGTTGCACCGATATAGGTTTCCAGGTACGAGAAATGCCCTAGGAGAAGTAGACACTAAGTCTAATCCTTAGCCAGAACAAATACGGACACAAACTCCAAGACCATAGATTCTCTTGAACTAATAAATTTCATTTTTACAATTCATGTAAATTGAAAGCATCTATAACCCATGTAACTTATATAATTTATTGAGTCTTCGATAAATTTTGAGTAAGTTGAGCAAGCTTATTCAAATTTATCCATATCCATTTTTTAACCTTGAAATGAAAGCCTGGTTTCATCTATTATTCCAAACAAAATAATAAACTTTAAATCATTTCATATAGATAATAAAATTCAGTTTGCTTTTAACTTAGTTATGCACTAAATAGGCAGACTCGGATACCACAGTTGGGAACTGACAGTCATTTTGAACATGCATAACAGGCATAACAGAAATTCAAAATTTTGTCCCTTGTCCATAGGAACTCCTATTAGTTGGATATTAAATAAAGCCTTAACTAAATAATTCTGTACCTAGGTTAGCATGCATAGGCTAGGCATACCATAATTCTAAATTATATCATAGCATAAATATTTTAGACTAAGCATGTTATAACTCTAAGCTATAACCTAGGAATAAAATAAACTAAGCATGCAAAATAACCTAAGCATAATTATTAAGTCTATAAACACTTAAAGAAAAAGACATAATAATTAAAAGAGAAAGAAAGGAAACTTGCCAGTTGAAGCGTGCTTTAGCAGAACCTCCTTGCATAAGCCTCCAAGCGTAGGATAGCCTCTATGAATATCCACACGATCCCCATCAACCAAAACCTCTCCGAGAGGAAGAACTACTGAGCTTTGAGTAGCTGATAGATCACTTCAAAAGCCCTTCCAAAAATAAAAACTAGAGGTGCTCAAATAAATTCAAGCTCCTCAAAAAGAACTTTGCTCTAAAGTCAACTTGAGAGATAACATGTGGATTCTCAAGTCAAGACTTAGAAGAGAGCAAATGGTGCGATTTGAATGGGGGGAAGGCAAAGCCTATTTATAGGCTTGGGGAAGCAATTTTTCTCCCCCAATTCCGATGTTTGCACATCCCACACGCGGGTCATGCCCGTGGGTCATAATGACCTGCGGGCTTAGCCTGCTCACACAGCATGCTCCGCACACTGTGTGCACAAGGCACCCCCTTTGCGGGCTTGCCTTATTCGCTAGCTGGGCCTTGCGGCCCATGCCGTGAGCCCAGCTCGCGATGCGCCATTAGGTTTTGCATTGGGCAGCCCATTTTCATGGGCTGCCGCAAGCACTACCCATCAGTGCTCGTATAGCTTTGGGTGCACTCTCGCGCACTTAAGCCTGTACAAAATATATTTTGTGCTCTTGGTCCAATTCAACTCGCCAAGGCAAAATTCCTCTTTTAATCCTTTTCAGATAAATATTTATTTTATAACTCTAATAAATTAGTTATCAGTCAAAATAAATCTCTAGCTTATCCAGAAAATGATCTAATCATTTTAATTAACACTTTAATTTATTCACGACCCTAATAAAATTAATTATTGGTCAAAATAAATTCTTGTTCTAATTAAATAATAATCCAATTATTATTATGTTATATTTTCATAATTGAATAAATCTATTAATTCTTTACTCAGTCCGATGAAGGCCCAATGTGTGTGACCTTATAGGCTCTCGAAGTATTGAGCTATTAAGGCTTAACCAATCCTTGTTCTGTTGGAACTATTGGCTCGAGGTTTTAGATCGTGAATAGAACTCGATTACGTTAAACGACTGTAGTATGCCTCTAGCAAGGGTCTACCATCCCCCATTACTCGGAATGTCATTTTTGCTTATGACTTAATCCTGGTTAATACAATAGTTGCCCAATGTGATGAACTCCTTCCATTCTTTAATATTAGTACCATCTGGTTTATTGGGTTCGGTCAAAGTGTTAACCCACTAATAGCGAGGTTACTCCAAGTTATCCCAGTTATTTACTTGTTTACCATAATGTGTCTGACTAGAAAGTATTTCTATCAAACACATACTCTGATCAGAGGTTTATAGGAATCATCACTTCAACAAGTGGCCAGGTACAACTCCTTAATATATCTAGAGCGATGGATTCTTTCCGACTATATAGCTTACCAACGTGCTATCATCACTATACCCATAATCACCTGTGACACCCTAAATTAATGAGTGCATAGGTATGACCCAAAACATAGTGACAGTACCACACAAGGCAACTAGTATCTCAAGTATGAGGATATTCACAAAGCTACCGCATAAAGATAAATACTAACACTATGATATATTTACCAAGTATTTATCTTATTGCGGTCTCCAATATATCTTTCAAATATATACATGTGTCAAACTTTAGGCATCACCTTCAGTCTTAGGAGTTTAACTGCTTGGACCCATTCCAAGAAAGTTGACCACATGCTAGCCTTACCGTTTCATCAATATCCTTTCTTGATGAAACTTTGACTAGGGATAGTTTAGACATAATCATAATTACAAATGAAGTAGGTCTCACTAAGTATAGTCCCACTATAATTGCTCTCACTTCATGCTATGATATGTCAAGGACTCTTGTACACTTATATCAATGAATATATACAAACAAAAGATTAAATGCCTTTACTAATTAAACAAATTATTTGTACCATTACATAATTAAGATATATCGCCCTAATTGTCTTAAGGGCATACATCATATCTAACAGACGTACCACATATCTGTTACATATCTATTATATATCTACTACTTGTCTAATACAAGTTTTTAGTGAATATATAGCAAGAATATAACAATATTAAATTAGATAGAATTACTAATGAAGTGTTTGGTATAATCTTTATGACTTTTATATGTTACAATTATACTACAAACCTATTACAAAGTCTGTTACAAGGCTGTCATATATCTGTTACTAGTGTTTAATGAATAAAATAGTAGATTTTCATTAGTTTTGATTTACATATTGAAGTATTTGACTTTATTTGTCAGTCATTTATCTGTTACAAGTCTGTTATATTTTTGTTACAAACCTAATATAAGTCTAATACATGTCAGTTACAAGTCTGTTATAAAGTTGTTACATATCTGTTACAAATCTATTACAAACCTAATACGAATCTGGAGTTCTGCAAGTGCGTAAGAAAGTTATGAAGAGCGTGTGAAACATATGGAGGGCGTATGAAGGTTATTAAGAAAACATGGCAGGGGCTTTAGGTAATTAAGCTAAATTTGGGCTGAAATTATTTTACCCAAATGGACCGCCTAAGTTTAGGAAGCCATATAGATGTATTAGACCTATGAAATATTACTAACATTTTTCTATACTTGTTATTAGACCTAGGCATAGGCCTGTCGGCCCGCGAGGCCCACCTGTATCCGCCTTTTATGGCACGGATTTGACAAATTAATTGGAGAATATGCCCGATCTAACTTGAACCCAAAGTGGCCCGAATGAAGAATATGATGAGCTTGGTTGTAGTAATGAAATTTTAATTTTTTCATGTAAAATTTAGCACCTAAACTTAATTTTGTGACTTATATTACAAATTTAGTTACAATTATTTTATTATAATTATTCTTTTATGAATTAGTTTTTGATTTTTCCGTAAAATATTAATTGCTAGGTCACCAGGTCGGGGCTTGAGATTTGATTATTTTATAAAAGCTTGGCTCGGTCTGAGCCCGACTTTTATTTTTGTTTAGGTTGGGCCGGGGTTGTGGTATTAATCTTGAGAAATACAAGGAAATACCATCTTTATAAGATATTTTTTTATATACCTAACTTTCTTTTTCTTTAGCTCTCTACCACTTTTAAGGTTATTGTTTATCTGTTTACCACAACCTTCTCTCTCATATTTAATTTGATTTTCACAACTTAAAACGACTATATTTCACAAACCGTTATTTTTTTGACATAAGCCTTTATAATATTTTGTTCGTCTTATTTTTATCTTTAAAATGAAATCCATATTAAATATTTTTGGAGCAAAAAAAATTTACAGTCTTATACCAGTTTTTTTACTACCTTTATACCAGGTATAAGAGTTTTTTTTGCTTTAAATAGAACAATGTTGCTAATGTATTATGTTATCTACCTGGAAATAAATGGAAAACTGGTGCTATAAAGACATTAAACCACTCTTATACCAGGCATAAGAATTTACGAAACATTGGTAAAATTGGTATAAGATGCGAAAAAAAATTTTTGCTAAAAAAAATTCAATATGGGTTTTGTTTTAAAGATAAAAATAAGACGAACAAAATATTCTAAAGGGTCGTGTCTAAAAAATTAATGGTTTGTGAGATATAATCGTTTTTAAGTTGCAAAAATGAAATTAATTAGTAGAGAGAGTTGTTACAATGAGGGTTCTTGTATTCATGTAAAAGCAAAATTTAAAAGTTAAAATATTATAATTAAGAAAGAGTTTAGGTAATTAAGAGAATTAAATTTTGATGGTGCGATTTAAAAAATGTTGGATTGGTATTTATAAAATTGAAAGATAAAAATCTTGTATTTAGCTAATTAAGTTGCCCATTAATCTTTTAGCTAGGATCGATTGGGCCCAGCCCAAACCCGGCCCGGCCCAGCCCATTCCCATATTTACTTGTTATATTTTGTATTTTTCACAAAAAAGAATGGAGTAAAAGAGTGACGGTTAAAACTGATTCTAAGGGCTTTGGCCATCCAGTTGCTTTTGTAATTCAGATGTTTCGCTGATTCCAGATTTTTATAAGCTTTTATTCTTCAAGTTTAAGAATGGAAATAGTATTCTCCAGCTTTTGCCCTTAGTAAGGTGTATTTGCTCCATCTTTAATCTTGATTTTTGTCAACCTTTTTATAATCATTAGCACCCAAATTAATCTCCAGCTTTTGCCCTTAGTTTCTGTCAACTTCCAGTGAAGTAGTGTATTTACTCCATCTTCAATCTTGATATTTGTCAATATTTGTCCATATGTAATCTTGATATTTGACCTTAGTATCTGAACTTTCATATATTCCTTGGGATTCAGTTCGTGAAATAAGCTTGAACTGGTCCTTGTTGCTAATTTTGTTGGATATTGTATCATGTTGGAAAAATAAGGGATTTTTATTAGATTTTATGATATTTTTTAATGAGAAAAATATCTTGTGGTCAAAATAGTTTTATGGTGGGAGTTACACTCTTGATTTGTGTTTTAATGCCAAAATAAACCCGGTTATATTTTTATTTAATGTTTTGTAACATCAAAATATTCATTTGATTTTAATGGTGTGACATAAAAATGGTTTTTTTTTTGAAGAAGTAGACTTTATTACAGGAGCCAAGGTTCGATCTCTGGTCATCCCCATCCAAACTAGTGGATGTACCACTTGACATAAAAATGGTTTTAATGAGTAACGTCTCTTTTTCCTCATATAAAAAGACCAGCGGGTTTTCTTATATGACAAACCAATTTTTTTTACTCTCTTCTTTCTCTATTTTTATGGATATATACATACATTTCTGATTCCTGTACCCAAGCTCAAATCGAGCTTGAAGGAGTTGTTTAATCCTTGAAGGAATTACCAAATATCCTTTAAGGACTGAGTCTCTTACTCGACTCAACTCATCCTAACACTTATAAATTTGTTCTTGATTTTTCAGTGATGTTCCAAGTAATTAAGGTCGATGACTACAGCTTCTGACAATTCCTGGAGGATGTGCATTGACTATAGGAAATTAAACAGCCAAACTGTGAAGGATAAATTTCCAATACCTGTTGTGGAGGAACTATTTGATGAACTGCATGGTTCAGCCTATTTTTCTAAGATTGACTTGGCTTCAGCTTATTACCAAGTGAGAATGCATCCTGCAGACATTCACAAAACAGCCTTTAGGACACATGAAGGCCATTATAAATTCATGGTTATGCCATTTGGGATAACCAATGCCCCCTCAACCTTCCAGGGTTTAGGTATTAGGCTATACCTGAGGAAATTTGTACTGGTATTCTTCGATGACATTTTAGTCTAACCAACACCACTGGTGATGAATACGGACTGACACTGTGCCTAATAGTTTCACTGTCCAACAATTCCTTAACCATCCTCTCCACAACATCCTTTTGAATTATTGAATGTCTGTAAGGCCTAATGTTGACCAGGTTAGATCCTTCAACCAAGGGAATTTGATGATCTTGTGGTCTGCTAGGGGGTAAAGCAGTTGGTTTTTGAAAAACTGGCTCAAATTCCTCTATGACTCCTCCCAATTTTGGGGAACCTAATTTTGCTATTCCCTCAAATTGTCCATTGGGTATGACTTGAATTTAAGCCAAATATGTTGAATACCCAAGGTTCAAGTAATGCAACACACTTTGCTCAGAATCAAACTTAACTGAGGTATGGGACTCTCCTATCAGTTTGCGCAGATGACCCTTTATCTCAAATTCCATAGTAAGGGCCTTAAAGTTCCAAACAATATTACCCAAACCGGCTAACCAGTGCACCCCTAAGACCATTTGACATCCTCCTAACACAAATACCAAGAAATCACCCTCATAATTCTGTCCTTGCATTTCCCATTTGAACCCCTTACACTTATGGTTGCAAATTACCCTATCTCCATTTGCAACTGTAATTCTTAAGGGATCTATCTTAGTTAGCTCACAACCAAGCCCTTTAGCAATAGAATAATCAAGGACATTATAAGTGCTACCTGAATCCACTAAGATGTGGAGAGCCCTCCCTTTGTGCTTGCCCAAAAGCCTTATTGTTTGTTGCCCTAGTTCCTGTAGTGACCCCATGGCATAAAGAGAAATCAATGGGACTGATTCTTCTTCAGGTAAATCTTCAATCCCACCTTGTAGATCCCCATCTTCCTCTACTTCACACTCCTGTACCTAAATAGAGTGGAGAAACTTCTTTGTACACTGATGCCCTGGTGTGTATTTCTCATCGCACCAAAAACACAAGTTCCTAGCCCTCTTATCAGCCATATCTGCTTCAGTCAGCCTCCTTGCCTTAGGAGCTACCCCTAGTATCCCATTTTGAGAAGGTGCGGGTAGTTGAGCTACTTTTGGAGCCCCCCACTAGGCCCTGTTGTCTTAAGAGCTAAGACCTGTAGTAGGGTCACAGATTTAGGCAAAAAGGTTGAGCTAGACCTAATCACCCCAAAATTTCCCTTTACACTCACTGATTTACCAGTTCTCAAAGATTGAAAATAAGCATCCTGCATCCTAGCCAAGGCATAAGCCTATTGCAGGGTTTTTGGACCTTGCATCCTCACAGGGTAACTTATTTCTTCCTTAAGCCCAGTGAGAAGACAACTCAAAATGTTTGCCTCAAAGAGTGAAGTTTTGTACGCGCATGAATCAAATGCATCAATATAATCTAATAACTCACCTGTTTGGTAGAGTTTCTTCAGATCTGCCGTTGGATCTTCATAAGCTCTATCACCAAATCTGACTTGAATAGCCTTAGCATACTCCTCCCATAGTGGTTCCCCCAATGTGCCTATATTTTTAATAAAGGAATGGTGCCATTCAAGGGCTTTTGTCTCCCAAGTGTAGAGAGGCTAGCATGACCTTTGACTCGACAGGAGTTTCATCAATAACGAAGAATCTCTCACATTTGAAAACCCAGGCTAGGACCTCTGTTCCTTTAAACTTAGGGAAATCAACCTTAGTGAAGCAAGTTGGTACCTGGTAGCCTTGATTTCCTCCCTTGTTGAACTCCAGCCATTTCTGGAAGTTAGTTTCTAAAGAATCATGGCTGGAGGATGATGTTTCCTTTTCGTTAAACTTCCCGACCATATATTGCTTCATATCATCAAACATCTTAACCATAGCTAGGGTAAACTCTTCGCGCATCGTCTGATTATTTTCAGCTATTACGGAGTTCATCTTTTGCGTCATTTTTTCCTCCATCTGTTTATTCTCTTGATTTAGATTACCTTTAGCAGGAGCCAGAATAGTGCTCTGATACCAGATGATAACAGATAAAGCTCTGAATAGTAAAAATGGCAGAAATTGCAGAAAATAGAGAATTAGATAGGAGAGAAGAGAATTGGAGAGAAGAGAGAATCTTTCATTCAAATGATTATACAATGATTGGATGATCAGGACCTAGGCAATCGTAGCTAATAAAGCTGGAATTCGTCCTATCTGGCATAACTACTCTCTCTCTCTCTCTCTCTCTCTCTCATCTAACAGAATTACAGGGGATAAGCTCAACTAAACGCACCATTTAGTAGTCAACATGACTTTAGGGGAAGTAAATAACAAACACCATTGGCTAGAGCTAATAATACCAACGGTCAAAATATTTAAAATACCACTACTCAGTTAACAGCTAACTCGCCGGATTATTCTTGTATCATCTTTCAATTCTCAAAATCAGAAAAGCGATGGAACTTGGTTGATGCAGAATGAAAAAGGAATGAAGTTGTTTCAGGTCATATGTGCTGTTCAGCTAGATAATTCGATTTGGACGATTTAGGATTATTTTTCGGATGGAAACAGGCCACTGAGAAGAACTCATGGTTATACCTTGAGCCCGATGCTATTTTTGTCAAATTCCGACTCTAAAGGCCTGAAATTTGGGATTTATTATTTATTCCGAATTAATGTTAATTTTTGTTATTTCTTTTATTTGGTAGTTTATTCTTATTAGGATTTTATTAGATTTTTCCATCTTTTATTTTATTTCGTATTTTTATTAGATAGGAAATTTAGTTTATTTATAGTTTTAGTTATTTAGGAGTTTTAATAGAATTATTATTTTGTTAGATAGGAATTTATATTTTTAGGAGTTTTATTAGTATTTGAATACTTAGCCTATAAAAAAGCATGGATGTAACAAAATAATTCAGCTTTTGTTGATTAATAAAATTTAGCTTCGACTTTTGTTCCTAATTTTCTCTAAATCTAGAAGAATTTAGAATTATTAGAAGGCTCTCTTCTTCCCAATCTGGAAGAATTGTGAAGAATTGAGTCACTCTCTTCTTTCGATCTAGAAGAATTGTAAAGATTAGAGTTTGGTTCCCCGTTTTTTGATCCTCCCGCTGCATCAGTTGGTATCAGAGCCAGAACATGATGTTCATAAAGAAATACGATTCGAATCCGTCGGTAGATCAAGATAGGTGGTTGAGAAATAATATTTTTCGTTCAACTTGTACTATAAAGGAGAAAGTATGTAAGTTTATAATTCATGATGGTAGTTGTGGAAATATGATATCTTCGGAGGCAGTTCAAAAATTAAAACTACCAATAGAAAGATTTCAGAATTCAAAGCGTGTGATGGTGCCAATTTCAATGGGGTCTACATACAAAGATGAGATTTTGTGTGATGTTGTGGATATGGATATGTGTCATTTAATATTGGGTCGTCCATGACAATTTGATAGAGGAGTTCAACACAATGGAAAAGCTAACACTTACTCCGTTTTATTTGGAGGCAAAAAGATTATATTGCTTCCAAAGAAAGAAGAGCTCATGTTCGACAATACTTTGTTGACTGCAAAGAAGTTCAACAAAGAGTGTGAAGAAGAGTTACAAGATTTTTCTTTATGCTCTTTGTTCAATGAACAAATCCATGATGAAGGAAAAGGTGATAAGGGAGATCGTGCAAAGGAAAATACTATCCCCATTAAAGACCCAATTTTTAATGATGAAATCGCCGACGAGATCAAATGTGGCAAAGTTCCTATGATATTTTCAAACTTACCAAATCAGCCAAATATTTCTCAAATTGCAACTCCCAATCTACAAGTTTCGGATAATGTATCACCATTCGTTTTTGTTGGCAATTCAATAGTTTTAAATATTGATTTGTCCAATAATTTTTTTGTTGTGGCCATCATTGAGAAGATAGTTCCTCTTATGATGAAAATTCGAGGACGAATTTAATTCAACCAGGGAAGAATGATGCAGAATGAAAAAGGAATGAAGTTGTTTCAGGTCATATGTGATGTTCAGCTAGATGATTCGATTTGGACGATTTAGGATTGTTTTTCGGGTGGAAACAGGCCACTGAGAAGAACTCATGGATATACCATGAGCCCGATGCTATTTTTGTCAAATTCCGACTCTAAATGCCTAAAATTTGGGATTTATTGTTTATTCCGAATTAATGTTAATTTTTGTTATTTCTTTTATTTGGTAGTTTATTCTTATTAGGATTTTATTAGATTTTTCCATCTTTTATTTTATTTCGTATTTTATTAGATAGAAAATTTAGTTTATTTATAGTTTTAGTTATTTAGGAGTTTTAATAAAATTATTATTTTGTTAGATAGGAATTTATATTTTTAGGAGTTTTATTAGCATTTGAATACTTAGCCTATAAAAAAGCATGGATGTAATAAAATAATTCAGTTTTTGTTGATTAATAAAATTTAGATTCGGCTTTTGTTCTTAATTTTCTCTAAATCTAGAAGAATTTAGGGTTATTAGAAGTCTCTCTTCTTTCCAATCTGAAAGAATTGTGTAGAATTGAGTGACTATCTTCTTTCGATCTAGAAGAATTGTAAAGATTAGACTTTGATTCCCCGTTTTATGATCCTCCCGCTGCATCATTGGTTCTGCCAAAATCAAAATACCACCGGTGCTTACGTGATTGATGAACAATGGCGGCGAATTGCGAAGGGAATGCAGCTCTATTCCGGCCAAGTCCAACAATACCGGCGGCGCCATTAGCAAGTCCTTGAAGCAGAAATGTCGGCGCACAAGTGAACAGAAAGCCCAGCACGGTGACAGCGCGGCCGGGGTTGGATCCATTGGTTTAATTTACCATTGGTGCTTCTTCTTGTAATTAATTTCTCCATCACTCTGTTGGGCATCTTATCTGGATCGATTTCGCATTGTTCAATTTTAGGGTATTTGATTGTTAGAAATTTGTCTGGTAATTGATCATGAAACTGAAAAATAGCATGTGAATTTTAAGGCTTTTAATTAGAACCAAATAAGCATTGTATTGTTGTTGAGTGACTTTTTTTCGAATCCAGTTTGTACGGGTGATGATTTTGTGTATTCTGCATTTGTTGCAATTGAGGTTTAGATTTAGTTAATTAGGGTTCCGATTTTCCATGAACTATAAGTAAATTGAGGATTTCATAAGAACCAAAGAAGTGTTGTTTGGTCGTTGATTGAGTGTTTGTTGTTCTAATTTTGTGTGGGTGACGATTTTAGGTTACAAAGTGCTACGCCTGTAAGCTACTCAGAAGCTGTAATGGCAATAAAGGGTGGGCTATTGGAGGAAGAGGATGTGATTATGGAGGAAGGTTCAAAGCCAGAGATTTATACAGAAAAATGTATGAAGATGGTCTATTCGAAAGAGTAAAATGTACGAGGGATTTTACAAAAAATTTCCATGGACTTTTTTGAAATTTTCACGATCAATGCCACGTGATAGAATACCATTGGTTTGACTTTTCAACTTTAACACATGGGCAGTGCTTGCATTATACTTTCCTTAGTGTGACTAATTTAGTTGCGTTGAATGGGGCGAGATTTGCATTTTTTACAAGTTTAGGGGGAGAAGAAAACTTAAAAGTTTAAGGGGGCGAGGGGTGATTAAGGCCAAGTTCAGAGGGCCGGATGCATTAGGACTTTTTTAAATGGGTATTTGTGTTTTTAAAACTTAGAAAAAAAAGATTTCCAAAATTTTAAAATCACATTTAGAAGGGTAATTTTATCCATTTTAAAGTAAAATTTTACATCTTAATTAATAAAAATACAATACATCTTAATAATAAATTTGGAAATTTTTTTAAAAAGTACAAATATTATTTTTAACTAAAAATTAACGATAACTTTAAACAATCATAAAAAAATAAAAAAATTTCGAAACTTTTTTAAATATTGATATACGATTCTTAAATAATATAATTAAAATATAGAAGTGTTGAATTTATAAAAATAACGTATAGTATTAATAAAAAAGCTAATTTTTAAAAATAGGCCCTATAATTACCCTTTAATTGCTAACTTTAAAATCATAGATGCCTACTTAAAAAAATATTTCATAAAATCTTTTTATAAAATGACTAATTTTTAAGTTTACCAGATACTGAAAAAGGTTGAGACGGTGGCAGGTTTGGACAGTTTGAGTTTCTATTTAATGTGGAAATTGGACAATATTGATCATAATGCATTATTACAACATGATCCACATACTATTCTAGTTTTATTAGGATTTTTTCTGTAGACCAATATTAAAACTAAACTTTCTATCTTACAAAGAAAAACGTATGCACTTAATTAATAAATAAAATTTTTACTATGTTTAGAATATTTCCCATAGAATAATGTTAATGTAAAAATTATTCAGTATAATATGTATTTCGATTATTAACTAATAAAATTTCTTGATATATATTTTATTTATTATTGAATAATAATAATTCGTAATTTTCAAACGAATGCAATTCCACAGTCGGCAAGGATTATACCGTAGTCGGAACAGGTCAAAAGTGTTTATGTCCATATCAATAGTCGGGAAATTTTACATATTGTCCTTACCATTGGATCGTTGATATTTACCATTTTTTATTATTATAATATTAAAGTGAATAGGTGACATTTATTGAACGAGAGAAGAGGATAGTAACACCGATGCGGCAATACCATGTAAATAAACCCTCAATAGTCACCAACAAGGATAATCACTTTATGACAGTTTAAAATAACAATGGCTGAGATTCATCCTTTTCTGTAATCAACGGTCCAAAGGACGTTCTGACAATCGTTAACTAGGCAGCAAAATATTTTTCAAATACACTAATTAATTTAATTATTTTTCCTACTCCTTTAATGACAAGGACAATACCCGCTATCACTGAAAACTTTTATTGTGGTGTTCATATACAAATATGTTCAAATTAAAAAAGAAAGTTGTGAAATAATAAAAATGTAATTCTAGCCAATATATCATCAATGAAAATACGAATATCTTGTTTGCCCCATGAATAGCTAATAAAATATCATAGTAGTTAATAAACTGTTGGTATTTTAGTATAATTGGATTAACTAGTTGACCAATATGGTCGTAATATTTCATCGAACAAGTCAGGAGAGTGCGGAGTGCACGCTTGTTCGAGGGTTTATAAAACCCTTGCACTGGCAACACTTACAGGGGTTTTTTGCAACGCTTACGGGTTGATAATTCATTCTAAGTTCTTGACTTTACTCTGATTTTATCCGATTGAAACATTTGGGAGAACCACCAAATTAGTTTCAATCTGAAAGTGTTATCACGACTTCAGAGATTATCCAAGTTATTTTCAGGAATTTTCCCAACAAAGATTGAAACTAATTAGAGTGCATCACGGTTCATAAGTTTCAATGATTGAAACTAGATTTTTTGAAAATGACGAACGGAGAATCTGTTGAAGAAGTTGTGGAAATCTAATCATGTCCAAAATATCGGTAATTCAATATCATATTTTGCATACAAACGGTGTTATAATGTTTCGTTTGATCTTGAGCACCGAAAAGGTACATAATTCGATCCGTTCTTATTCGAATTACTTCTTTGATATCATAGCGAAGATTTTTGCTATCTTTTTCTGTGTTTTTTTACATAATTTCTCTCTCTTTTTCCTGGAAATTCTGAAATTTTTGTTCAGAATGATTTTCTGTGAATTTTTTTTGTCAAATTTACGGTTTAAGTATGTAAAATGGTGAAAAAATCGTGTTTTTGGAGCGTTTTGGCCATGATTCTGTAATCTGGTCAATAGTTGAATGAAATTTTGTATTTTTTATGTTCAAAATCATATTTGAATCGATTATGTTTGATTTCGGGCATTTTCACGTTGTTTTCACCGAAAAAGGTTGCGTTATTCGCAATATTTTGGGTAAATGACGAGTTTCTGTTCATTTTTTGTAAAACTAACGAATCCATTGGACTCGGGACATTAAAAACCTTAGGAGTGGTCTGGTCAGAGGCCGGAATCGTTTTTGAAACGATGTAAAATCATAATTCATTTTTCTGCATTTTGCAAGGATTTTTGAATCCGTTGCAGAATGAAAAATTGCGACGGTTCAAGCAAATAGGCTTTTCTATGTTTTGCAAGGGACACGTGTTCCATTGTAGAATCCGTTGCAAACTGAACAATTGTGATGCTTCATTTGTGGTGACAGTTACTTTTGGCAACGGTTAGAAAGAAAGTGACGGTTAATTTTGTTGAAATAGTTATGGCGACGATTAAGAAAGAATAAAACGTTGCCAGAACCTTGTCTTCATTCAACCACGTGGCATATGATGTGGCGTTGGTTTAACCTTTGGGGTTGACCGGCCAATGGTTGACTGCCACATGTCTGTCAAAAGTCAAAGTTGACTGGTCAACATAATGCCACATGCGCGCGTTTCTAATGGTCCTATATGTGTTTTTGCTACTTGGGGTCCTTAACAACATCATTTTGCTCCAAAATTTTCCTACCCACCATTTTCATATTTTTTGATTTAATGGTTAATTTTTTAGAATTTTTTGGAGTTCATAAAAGTGAGTATTTGATTTATTTTGTGTAAATTTATTCATAAAAATTATAGAATATAGTTTATGAATTTTATAAAAAATTTCTAATATGTTAGAAATTATTTTTACAAAAGTTTTAATTTGTTGGTTAATGTAAAAAACCCTGTAATTCATCAAATGGATGTAAACTCTGCATTTCTGAATGGTGAATTGAATGAGGAGATTTATATGAAACAACCTGAAGGGTTTGTTATTTCAGGTTGTAAAAATAAGGTATGCAAGCTAAAGAAATTGTTATATGGACTAAAACAAGCACCGAAAGCGTGGCATCAAAAGTTTGATAATGTGGTTTTGTCTGATGGTTTTATTATCAACCAAGTAGACAAGTGTGTATATAGCAAGTGTGTATGCCATGATTAGCACTGGGCCAAACATACCTTATGTTGTTGGAAAGCTCAGTAGATATACGAGTAATTCTAGTTCGCATCATTGGCAATCTTTAGGCCGAGTATTCAAGTACTTAAAAGGAATCAAGGATCATGGTTTGACTTATACAGGATTTCCTTTGGTATTTGAAGGTTATTCGGATGCAAGTTATATTTCTTATATTAAAGAAGATAGTTCTTCCACAAGTGAATGGGTATTCCTTCTTGGGGGAGGTACTATCTCTTCGGCATCAAAGATACAAACTTGTATCACTAACTTAACAATGGAATATGAGTTTGTAGTATTAGCAATAGCTAGTAAGGAAGCTGAATGGCTAAGAGATCTAATTTAGAAAATTCCATTATGGATGAATGTATCATGCATGGTGTTATATCATTAGAGTTTGTAAAAATTTAGTATAATTTAGCCGATCATTTAACCAAAGGGTTAGGGAGAGATCTTGTGCGCAAGTTGACTATGGGGATGCAATTAAAGTCCATTTGAAATCTCTCATGTTAAGATACCCAATTCCCATCTAATATGACATTAGGTGTTGAATTCAATGAGGAAAGCTTGACATCTAGAGATTGGAACACACTGATTAAAACATCCCAAGGTGTGTGTTCAGACCTGCAAGTAAATGAGGTTAAAGTTTAACTTCTTAATAGATTTTTTGAAAAATTACATATGCAGGTGCAAGAGTAAAAAAGCTACCTATATGAGCATGAAGTTTAGCCGCTTCAAGCAGTTTTGGACTTGACTTTGATATGCTTATGAAGGATAGGGACACAAGGCTAGTAAAAGATAGTGTCAAGTAAGAACATGTTATAATGTTGTCTTATGTGTATATTACCTTCGAGTATTCAAGATGGATAACAAAGGTTCAATCCATAGTGACACCTTTAGTTATTCGAATATTTGAAATGTGTATTATACTAAGATGAAATTCAATCATCACGATATCTCATTTATGCATAACTTTGTTATTTGTTGTGATATTGTTTAGTTAATCATGGATTACACTAGAATGGGGGAGGATTGTTGGTATTTTAGTATAATTGGATCAACTAGCTGACCAATGTGGTCGTAATATTTCATCGAACAAGTCAGGAGAGTGCGGAGTGCACGCTTGTTCGAGTTCTATTATGATACTTAGCTTACGAGGGTCCGAGAGCTACCTTTCGCAACACTTCTGTTATGAACTGTTGCAGCTGCTCGAATGGACAGGTCTTTTCACAAAGCTTTTATTCTGAACAGATGCAACTGCTCGAATGGACATGACTTTTAGCAACGCTTTGTCTTTAAAGTGTTACAACGGCTCGTTTCAGGTTTATAAAAACCTTGCACTGGCAACACTTACGGGCCGTTTTTTGCAACGGGTTGGTTCATTTTTTCTTCACAACGATAATTCATTCTAAGTTCTTGACTTTACTCTGATTTTATCCCAATGAAATATTTGGGAGAACCACCAAATTAATTTTAATCTGATAGTGTCATCACGACTTCAGAGATTATCCAAATTATTTTTAGGAATTTCGCCAACATAAACTATCTAATTAATTTAAGTTGTGTGAAATATTTTAATTGCATAGTACCATTATTTTGTCTTTTATCTTTGTTAATAGTTTGATATAAATATGAAAGAAAAAAGAATAATTATTTTGTAATGGCTTAATACATGCGGACCCTCTGAATCTGACCATAATCACCCCTCGCCCCTCTGAACTTTCAAGTTTAAACCGCATCTCTCAACCCCTTGAATACAACTAAATCAGTCACACTCCAAGAGTGCAATACACTTGCGACCAACTGTTAAAATAAGAAAAGTCAAACCAATTGCAAGCTGCTAGCATATACACTAAAAATTACAAATTAATTCTTGAAAAACTTGCAATAAAGTCCCTATGAAATTAATTCTTCCAAAAACTATTACAAAAAAACCAATTCTTTCAAAAAGACCATCTTCAACCTCACTGCTCCACCTAGCTCTCCAACTTAATCAATTGAGTCTCCTTTGCTCCACCATTAACGTAACCATTAACGTAGCTTGAGTTTAACTGACCAATAACCACATTTTCCAAAAACCAATTTATAAAATTTCTCAAAGCGAAGCGCAATGGTCGTCTCAATTTCAAAACCAAACTCACAAAACAAACATTGGACTATAACTGTATAATTAATAACTAGTGTAGTACTCGTGTGATGCACAGATAGGTCATTTGTAATCAGTATATCAATAATAAATTTCTTTTGTATTATATATACATAATAAAAATAGAAAATAGAAAATATTAAAGCTAAAAAATATATTATATTGTGTATCAAATTAAATTGTGGAAAAAAAGTCACATTAATTCTTAAATATGGTTATAATCAATAGAATAGAATTAAATAAAATCAAGAAAAATAAATTAAATTTTTTAAAAAATAGATTTAGGAGATATATTAATTGATAGTTATCCTTAATGGATAATTATGAAATTCGAATTGACTTGATCAAATAATTAAAAAATTTCCATTATTATCCATAAAAAAGAGTAAGTATTATTATAAAATTCAAATTTTTTTCTTAAATAGGATTATTATTCATACTTTTCTGCAGTTATCTTATGATTCTCTATCAAATATTTGATGAGGAAAAAAGAGTCACTATTGTCCCCAAAACTAACACTAGCAAGTATACTAGGTCAATCTATAGCATATGGTGAGTCCAAGTGTCATTTCCACATGGATGAAAGTAAATAATCTTAAATTAACAGTAAACAGGCAGTCTAAGGTTTACTTTTAATAGTTTGGTGCAAAGAAAGTAAAAACTAAACAAAGCAGTCAAAACAGGGCAGTTAAAATGGTGGTGGCGAAATACAATATTAAAGGCACAATCTCAAGTCAAGCAAGCATAAACAGTTTCAGAACACATTCTACCATTTATTTTGAGCAGTATTAAGAACATAGGTTTAAGGTATCTTACTTCTAACTTCGCCAAGCTTAATTGATCATCCTCACTTGGATTTGATGGAAAATTACCTGGTTTATTTACTAGATTCAGTTCTATGCATTAAGTAAAGCAAGCATTTTACCAAGTTAATGATAAAAGCCCTTAACATGCAAGCAATTGCTTGATTCGTCTCATGGATACATGTGTTAAATGGACGTTCTATAGTGTAAATCTCCGATCAATCTCATTACATCTACTAAATATGAGGTGGCAAACTCATAAGGATTAAGCACACCAATTAACAACCAACAAACAGTTTTAATGCTCAAATAAATGGAAGGAAAGTGAATTTACTCAAGTTTTGTTTGCTGACCGAGATTGCTTTATAGTCTACTCACACTACATAGTTGGATAACCAGCAAGCATAAATAAAACCATAGAGAAAGAGAAAACTGATTTATATTATAGAAAGAAGTACAAAAATATGATCTATATTATGATATATGATCTATGCTCCCATTGAACTAAACTACTATCTTATTTATAGTGGGAGGAAAGGTAAACATGGAAATGTAAAATAACTAATTACATAATTAAGGTTAATATAACAAAATTATGTGTCTTCACGAAATGGCTCCACTTACTTTTCTTCTTGGTGACTCATTTTTTATTAGTGGAATTTGCTATACACCTGTCATAATTAGCTTCCAATTTAGTGATAGGTGTCATTTTTTCCACTAATAATTCACCACATCTTAATTAATTATTTTTCTCTTTTTCACCAAGTGGGTAGGTGGCTTCCTTCTTTCCAGCTACATCACCTCCTAATTCTTCATTTTGCATTTTTTTACAAGTTTTATGGCTAATTTTAATTCTTTTATCAATATAAATACATTTCTTGTTCAGAGCAACCATTCTGCTTGCTTTGCCTATTTTCTGCTTGCATTCCGCCTTTGGAGCAATCATTCTACCAGCTTTCTAAAATTACACAAAATTAGCTAATTCTCCATTCATTTTCTCATTGTTTTAGCTCAACAAACAAATAATAAAATAGGTATAATTCATACTTATCAAATATCCCCATACATGAACATTGCTTGTCCTCAAACAATTAAGCAAAGACAAGAGAGAAAGAAAGAAGAAGAATGAGTTTTGAAAAACATTTTTGAAAACAAGGCAGCAACCTAAGTTTACTTCTGAATTTTGTCCTGCAAGAAGAGATATAATGCCAAGTTTATATAAACAAGGTATTGAATTCTCATATAGTAAGTTTGATTCCAGTTTTCAAAACATCTTAGACTTAACAAAAATTAAACTTCTCAAGTCGACAACCTATCAATAATTGAACAACTACCTCACCAAGATTTTCCCTCATCTCACTCAAAGTGTTTAGTGTGATTTGATTCCTTCACAAATGAACTCATCAGCCTTACACATAAACTCTAGACCATATGCTTGAAAATCGGTCTAATTTCCACCACTTGTATTGAACAATCATGCATAATCAAAAGGACTTTACACAGGGTTGTAACATAGGTTAGCGTTAGGGTGTGTCAAAAAGAATAATTTAGGTGAAAAGAATTACCAAAGGAAATGAACATTGATGAGCAAGTAAACAAACTGACTTGTGCAACATGATTAGGATGATAGGAGCACAATGAGTAAAGAAGTATTAAGCAATCTCATAAAAGATTAGTAATTAAAATATATATATATATATATGTATATGTATATATATTCTTCTTTTTTCTTTTATTTTTTTTTCATGGATCAAAAGAGGTTGCATGAAGAGATTGTATAGAATTGAATTGGCAACTTGAAAGACTTGGTTGCTTTTCAGACATTTGATTGAGCAAGGAGAAAGCTTGAATGATTACTTGAAAGAAACAAAATTGCACAAGTTTATAAAATCATTGCAATCAGTGAATTGCTTTAAAAGAATGAATTTCTTTGGTAAATTCTTGGGTGTTTTGGGTCAACATTATGTGAAATGGTTAAAGGAAAACTTTTTGTGATTAAAACAAAGAAAAGGCTAAGGCTCAAAGGGGTTTACCTACAATGGGGGATAAAATACAAAAGGGTGGCTATTTGGTTAAAAGAGGGTAAAACCTAAATGCCTTAATCATCTTATGCATGTGAACAATCATATGGTCTCGAAAAGTACTAGCCAAAATAAGTTCTAGCTAAAGTTGTATGTGTAAGCTCACTCAACAAGGAAATCAAGCAAGTATTCGTGTATATAATCGAAAAAATTAGGCTCAATTCCTCACAAATCAGGTTAACAATCAAGCTAAGAAGTTGAACTGTGACTTAAAATTTAAGAAATCTAAGATAGTTTTAATTATTGTATCAATCTTACCAATGAGCTTTTAATACCTTCAAGTTTCACAATCTTTGAACCATACTTTTTGCATGCATTTCAAAAGTTCATCAGATCACTTAAGCTGCCACAAAATCATTTTACACACATTTTGAAAAGTTTTTGAAAAATCATTTGAAGAAATCAGAATAGAACAAGAGATTGCTAAAGGACAGTGCAAGTTCAAACATGTAATGATATCTAAAAAGCACAATTATACAACAATGTTCACAAGTACCCCATCCCCATACTTAAATTATGCATTATCCCCAATGCATCAATACTTGAGCAAGAACAAAGTAGGGAAAAGTAAGGGTATTACCAGTTGGTATCATCAATTGAGTACGCCGTGAAAGGTCATACTAGAATCAGGATGTGGAAGTTAGAACAAAATCCCTAGTAAAAATTTTAGTTGCTTCAGTAGTTTTGATTGCTCCGAACAAATGTTGGTTGCTCCAGTAGTCGTTTGTTCCTTCCTTGCAAGTGGTCTTTTACTTCAAGTTATTGTGAAAAGTTTCAAGAATGAGAATGCAACAAGAATATGCTAGCTCATGTTGCGATCCCCATACTTGAATGAAACTATGAGCACCTTCAAAATTAAGAAAGAAAACTATTAACATTCAAAATAAACATATAACTATAATATAGCTGTAGTAATATATGGTAGGAAAGTTGGGGTTTGCCCAACATTTGCTTCAATTGGTGTTTGAAGTGGACACCAAATTCTATGATTGCTCATGGCGGTTGAAGATATTGGATATCTCCAAAAACTTTTGATTGTGCTTGAGCAAGATAAGGTTTCAGCCTTTATCCATTTACTTTAAAAGTTTCTCTATCAGATTTAGCAATCTCAATAGCACCATATGGAAAGACTTTAGTGATTATGAATGGTCCCGTCCATCTCGAATTAAGCTTGCTTGGGAACAACCTTAAACGAGAGTTATACAAAAGTACTTACTGGCCTTCATGGAATTCCTTCTCTTGAATTCTTTTGTCATGCCATTTCTTCACTTTTTCTTTGTAGTTCATGGCATTTTCAAATACAAATAATCTGAATTTCTCTAATTCATTTAGATGCAACTTTCTTTGTTCTCCAGTAGATTGCCTATCAAAATAAAGAAAAGTTAGAGCCCATAGAGTTTTAAATTCCAATTCAACAGGTAAGTGACAAGCTTTTCCATAAAGTATTCTAAATGGTGACATTCAAATGGGTTTTTTACAGGCTGTACAATAAGCACATAGAGCATTATCAAGCTTGCTCGACCAATTTTTCCTAGAGTTGCTCACTGTTTTCTCAAGTATTCGCTTAATTTCTCGATTAGAGATTTCAGCTTGTCCACTGGTTTGTGGATGGTAAGGAGTAGCAACTCGATGTGTGACTCCATATTTTTGTAGCAACTTCTCAAATTGAGAGTTGCAAAAATGAGTACCTTGGTCACTTATGATTGCTCTTGGCACACCAAATTTAGCAAAAAGCTTTTTCAAAAATCTAACAACAGTTCTTGCATCATTATTAGGACAAGCAATTGCTTCCACCCATTTGCTTACATAATCCACAGCAACCAAAATATGTTTGTTACCATAAGAACTTAGGAAAGGTCCCATGAGGTCAATTCCCCAGACATCAAAAATTTCACAAACAACACTATTGTTTAGGGGCATGGCATTTTTGGCAGAGATATTACCTATTCTTTGGCACTCATCACACTCCATTACAAACCTTTGAGCATCCTTGAAGATTGTGGGCTAATACAAACCAGATTCTAGCACTTTTGAAGTTATCCTTGTTAAACCAAAGTGACCTCCAGCCTCTATAGTGTGGCATATCCTTAAAATTGCCTCAGATTCCTCATGAGAAACACATCTTTGAATGATTTGATCTGTACATAACTAGAACAAAAACGATTCCTCCTAAAAATAGTATTTGACATCGGCAAAGAACTTTTTCTTTTGATGATATGAAAGATGTAGAGGTTTTTTACCACAAGCAAGATAGTTAGCAAAATCTGCAAACTATGGGAAAATTTTACCATAAAAAGTTGCTCATCCGAAAATGAGTCAGTAACTTCTGGTTGCTCCATTTGATTGCTTCCTTCAATTCTAGATAAGTGGTCAACAGCCACATTTTTAGAGCCTTTCTTGTCTTTAATTTCAATGTCAAACTCTTACAGCAACAACAACCATCGAATCAGCCTTTGTTTCGCGTCCTTCTTTGAGAGTAAGTACTTTAAAGCTGCATGATCTATAAAAACAGTAGCTTTGGAAAGCACAAGGTAAGATCTAAAATTGCCAAATGCATACGCTACAGCAAGTAATTCTTTTTTAATGGTAGTGTAATTTAATTGAGCTTTCATAAGTGTTTTACTTGCATAATAAATTAGACGGAAATGTTTGTTTATTCTTTGTCCAAGGAAAGCTCCAATGCAAGTATCACTTGCATCACACATGAGTTCAAAGGGTTGGTTCTAATTATGAGCAGTCAAAATAGGAGTATTGATCAATCTATTTTTCAGCTCCTTAAATGCTTTCAAACAATTTGCATGAAATTTAAATTCTGCATCTTTGTGTAATAAAGCTAAAAGTGGTTGTGCAATTTTACAAAAATCTTTAATGAATCTACGGTAAAAACCTGCATGACCAAGAAAGCTTCGAACTTCTTTGACTAATATGGGGCAACCTAATCTTGCAGTCACTTCTACTTTGGCTCGATCAACTTCAATACCCTTTTCTGAAATTTTATGGCCAAGAACAATGCCTGGCATTTCTCCTAATTAAGAACAAGATTTATCTCCTTGCATCAAACTAGGATAGCCTCAAGGTTGCTAAGACAAGATTGGAAAGTTTTCCCATAAACTGAGAAATCAACCATGAATATCTCCACTATCTTTTTAGTCATATCATTGAAAATTGTCATCATACACCTTTGGAAGGTTGCTGCATAAACTAAATGGCATTCTCCGGTAAGCATAAGTACTATAGGGGCAAGTAAAAGTTGTTTTCTCTTTGTCCAAGGGGTGGATTGCAATTTTATTGTACCCCGAGTAACCATCAAGAAAGCAATAGAATGCATATCCTGAAAGTCTCTCCAATATTTGATCAATGAATGGAAGAGGGAAGTGATCTTTCCTTGTTGCATCATTAAGCTTGTGGTAATCAATGCAAACTCTCTATCCGGTGACTGTTCTTATAGGGATAAGTTTATGCTTCTCATTTTGGATTACAGTCATTCCACCTTTCTTTGGAACAACCTGAATTGGGCTGGTCTATACACTATCTAAGATTGGGTAGATTATTCCAGCATCAAAAAGTTTGATTACTTCCTTTTTCACCACTTCTTTCATGTGTGGATTCAACCTTCGTTGTGGTTGCAAAGTTGGTTTATGATCATCTTCCATCAAGATACGATGCACACAAATTGAAGGGCTGATCCCTTTCATATCTGAAATGGTCCATGCCATGGCTTCTTTGTTTCTCCTAAGAATGTCAAGTAATTGCTCCTTCTACTCTTGGGTAAGTTTGGAAGAGATAATTTCTGAATGGTTACCAGGTGGGTCTAAGTAAGCATATTCCAGATGTGAGGGTAATGGTTTAAGTTCTTGAGTGGGTGATGGTTCAAGTGATGATTTGGAAGGTTGTGGATATGTTTGAATTTAAGGTTCCACATGGTTGCTCCTTGCAGAAATTGTGGAGCAGTCATCTTCATTGTCAAGCATGTCTTCATCACCACTTAACTCTTCATCTTGTACCTACATATAAGATATATTCTCATCAGTAGCATCAATAAAGCAACACGAATCATCACTAGAAGGTGGATACTTCATTGCTTCATTTATGCTAAATACTACTTCTTCATCATGAATCTTTAGAATGAGTTTTTCATTATTCACATCAATTATAGCATGAACGGTAGCAAGAAAAGGTCTCCCTCATCCATATCCATCACATCAAAATCAACAGGCAAAATGAACTTTCCTACTTTAACCAAAACATCCTCAATAATGCCTCTATGATATCTTACAGTCCTATCAATAAGTTGAATTGAAACTCTAGTAGGCAGTTGTTCTCCTAGCCCAAGTTGTTTATAAACATAGTATGGCATAAGATTAATGCTAGCACCCAAATCACACAATGCATTATCAATATTAAGATTTCCAATTGAATAAGTAATTGAGAAACTCCCTGGATCCTTTGGCTTCTGAGGTAAAGGTTGCTTGATTGTAGAATCGAGGAACAATCACGGTTGATTTGCACCATTGCTATGCTTTTAAGTTTCTTTTTGTTTGCTAACAGCCCCTTCAAGAATTTCACATACATTAGCATCTGTGAAAGTTCCTCTGCAAAAGGAATATTTATGTGAAGTTTCTTGAAGACTTTAAGAAATTTATCAAATTGTTTTGCCATTTCATGTTGCCTTGCCCTTTGACGGAAGGACATTTTTGGTTGATATGTTGGAAGTGGTTGTTCCTTTGGAACAACTTCTGGTTGAGTAACTTCAGATTGCTTTGGAATGGAATCAGGTTGCACTTTTGGTTGCTCTGCTTTTAGTTGCTCCTCATTATCCTATTCTGGTTGGTCCCCTTGTGGTTTTGCTTGTTCCCCTACATTTCCACATTCAATAATAATTTTGTTAGTATCACTACCAACCATACCACTTCTGAGTGATATTGCTTTGCAGTCTTCTCTAGGATTAGGCTTAGTGTTGCTTGGAATGACCCCTTTATTTTTTGGAGTAGTAATTGTTGTAAATTATTGAAATTGGGTATCCAAATTTCCGATAAAAGCCTGAGTTTGCTTCATAAATTATGCCATCATATCTTTCATCTCTTCAACATCAGATTTCTTTGATTGTTAGGAAGGTCCTGATTGCTGGATATTTTGTTGAGATTGTTGTGGTGGCTGGAAATTCTTGTTTGGTTGCTGGATTGCTGGTCGGTATGGTTTTCTGATAACTGACCCCATGAAAAGTTAGGATGATTTCTCCAACCAGGATTATATGTATTTAAATAGGGATTATTTCTTTGGTTGTTCCCTATAAAATCACATTGCTCCTGATTGAGAGTTTTCACAATCAATAATTCTATGGTTGCCACCACAAAAATCATAAGATGGCTGCATATTTGAGATTGCTGAGATGTTATTCTTAGCAAGTTGTCTCAAGATCAAGTCCACTTTGTTAGATAGTTTGGAAACAGCTTTAGATTCACTATGCTTGCTTCTTTCTTCATGAACAAAATGCCATTTATAGCTGGTATTAACTAGCTTCTCAATTAAATCATAAAATTTTTCTGGTTCAAGTTCTTCTAGAACTCCATTTGCTGCGGATTCGATTTGGAATTTGTAGGCATTGGTTACTCCATTATAAAAATTCTGCATTTGCATCCACATGGGAAATCCATGATTTGGTACACGTCTTAGAAGCTCTTTATTTCTTTCCCATGCCTCTGAAAGAGTTTCATCAGGTTGATGTGAAAAACGAGTGATCTCATTTCTCATTCTGATTGCTTACCTTGGAGGAAAATATTTCATCAAGAAAGTTCTGGCCATTTCATCCCAAGTTGTTATTGATCCAGGTTGAAGATTTTTGAGCCAACTCTTAGCTTTATCCCGTAATGAGAAGGGAAAGAGCTTGAGTCTTACAACATCATATAAAATTGCTCGATTAGTGCGAAAAGTGTTGTACATAGTAATGAAATCTTAGATATGTGCATTTGGATCTTCTCCCGGTAATCCCCTAAACTGAACAGCGGCTTGGAGCATTTGTATCATTGGGGCCTTAATCTTAAAGAGATTGATCCCTTCATTAGGTATCACAATGCTAAAAGAGTGTCCCTCGGTCGATGGTTTCGAATGCTCTTTAAGTGTAGGTCTTTGAGGAGGCAAGTTAACCTTGCCCTCTCCTTCTGCATGTTCATTTACTTCGAGAGGTTGCTGCCTACCTCCCTTAGGAGGTACTCTGCGATCTGCCATTCTCTGTCTTTGCCTTGCACGCCTTGCTACACCACTCCTTCTCCTGTAAGTTCATTCAATTTCTGGATCTTTAGGAAATTCGGGCAAACTAGCTCGTCGAATGCACAATTAATTGCTTTAAATAGGAAATAACTACACAGGTTGAACAAACATGTAAAAACTACCAAATTCACAATAAAATTTAAAATCTTTAACAATTCAATCCCCGGCAACGGCGCCAAAAACTTGTTGTCCCCAAAACTAACACTATCAAGTATACTAGGTCAATATATAGCATATGGTGAGTCCAAATGTCATTTCCATATGGATAAAAGTAAATAATCTTAAATTAACAGTAAATAGGTAGTCTAAGGTTTAATTGTAATAGTTTGGTGCAAAGAAAGCAAACACTAAACAGAGCAGTCAAAATTAAAACGGGGCAATTAAAATGGCGGCGGCGAAATACAATATTAAAGGCAAAATCTCAAGTCGAGCAAGCACAAACAGTTTCAGAACAAATTCTATCATTTATTTTAAGCAGTGTTAAGAATATAGGTTTAAGGTATCTTACTTCTAACTTCACTAAACTTAATTGATCATCCTTACTTGGATTCTATAGAAAATTATCTAGTTTATTTACTAGATTCAGTTCCATGCATTAAGTAAAGCAAGCATTTTACCAAGTTAATGATAAAAGCCCTTAACATGCAAGCAATCCGTCTCATGCATACATGTGTTAAATGGTTGTTCTATAGTGTAAATCTCCGATCAGTCTCATTACATCAACTAAATATGAGGTGGCCAACTCATAAGGATTAAGCATACTAATTAACAACCAAAAAATAGTTTTAATGCTCAAATAAATGGAAGGGAAGTGAACTTACTCAGGTTTTGCTTGCTGACTGTGATTGCTTTATAGTCTACTCACACTTCATAGTTGGATAACCAGCAAGCATAAATAAAACTATAGAGAAAGAGAAAGCTAATTTATATTATAAAGAGAAGTACAAAAACATGATCTATATTATGATATGATATATGCTCCCATTAAACTAAACTATTATCCTATTTATAGTGGGAGGAAGGGTAAACATGGAAATATAAAATAACTAATTACATAATTAAGGTTAATATAATAAAATTAGGTGTCTTCACAAAATGGCTCCACTTGCTTTTCTTCTTAGTGACTCATTTTTTGTTAGTGAAATTTACCATAAACTTGTCATAGTTAGCTTCCAACTTAGTGATAAGTGTCATTTTTTTCACTAATAATTCACCACCTCTTAATTAATTATTTTTCTCTTTTTCACCAAGTGAGTAGGTGACGTCCTTCTTTCCAGCCACATCACCTTCTAATTCTTCATTTTGCATGTTTCTTTTACAACCTTTATGGATGGTTTTAATTCTTTTATCAATATAAAGACATTTCTTGTTCAGAGCAACCATTCTGTCTGCTTCTGCCTTTTTTTTGCTTGCTATCTGCCTTTGGAGCGATCATTCTGCCTGCTTTCCAAAATTACACAAAATTAGCTAATTCTTCATTCATTTTATCATTGTTTTAGCTCAACAAACATATGATAAAATAGGTCTAATTCATACTTATCAGTCACACTAATTCTTAAATAAGATTATAATCAATAAATTTTACTTAGTATTTATAGTAAAAGTGAAATGTTAACTATTTTGATTAGTTTTCTTTATATATGTTTGTTTGTATATTATTTTAAAGCTCAAATAATCATTAATTACTATAACAATTTTGCAATAATTCGTATCAACAATTATGAATTATTTTACTGTGTAAATATTACTATAATTGGTTGTACGTGTACTTTGATTTGTTTCTACAATAATGGTATTTAAAATTGGTTAATATTCATAATAATCATAACAATACTAAAATATAATTATGTTGATTATAATCCTATTTAAGAAAAAAATTCTATATTTTTTAGCTTTAAAATGCAATTAATTCAATACACTCGTTTTTTATAGATATAATATATAATATATTCTTAAATGGGTTTATAATTTAAAATTAATGTAACTATATAAAAATTAATATGACTCTTTTTTCCTCATCAAATATTTTAATACTATCACTGTTGATGTTATTATTATTATTTTATTTTTATTTTTATTTTATAATCAAAAGAATTATATTTTGATATTGTTATGATTAGTATGAATATTAACTAATTTTAAATACTCATTAAATATTTTATTATTATTATTGTTATTATTATTATTTTAATTTTATATTTTATATTTTGATATTGTTATGATTAGTATGAATATTAATCAATTTTAAATACCATTATTGTAGTAATATAAATTGAAATAATATGATAATAAAATAAAATAAAATTTAATAATAAAATAAAATATTTTTTTAAAGGTATAGAAATAAAGAAGTCATTTAGGACTTTTTTACCATATTATTATATATAGATTTTTGTAGAGCTCAGCGGGAGTATTCAGCACAGATGGGCATTTCAATTTCCACCTCCGCCGCTGCATCTCGGCCGTTCACTGCCGCAACAACTACAACGGCTAAATCCCCTTCACGACCACAAGCTCCTCACCCTTCTTCTTTCCCACTCTACCACTTCTACACCTCCCAAAATATCCCCGTTCGACCCCAATCTCAACCTAAATCCCAATCTCGGAATCTAATTCCTTTCAAACCCAGAATCAGGAATACAATTTCTACCTTGAAAGGTAACATTTTTGGAAGAGCCACTAGCAATCAAGTAATTATCAATGGGAACGAAAATAGCGAGTGATCATTGTAACTAAAAAGGACTAGAAGAAAAAGGAGAGGTAAGCAACTCAATGATTTGATATGCAGCATTTCGAATTAACCCAGCTTGGACTTTTACCAAACAGATGATAGACAACTCCCATTCCCAACTCAACTAACAAATAAATGGTATAAACCGCAGTGCTCCTCGCAATATCTATGCTCTACCCCTAAATGAATCACTAGAAAAGGGAAATTTCTAGAAACACAAATTCACCAATTCATAAAAACCAGATCTATTTAAATAATTTCAAATTAAGCAACTGAATCTGGAAGAAAAAATGCAAAAGAAATAAGAGGCTTAAAGAAGAGAGTAAAAATAATCTAGTTGAAGGACTGCAGAGATGAAAGGGCATCAAGGAAGAAGCTTTTTAGTGGGGGGAAGTATGCCAATAACAACCCTTTCCAGGCTGTTGATTACGCTGTCATTTACAGAAAATCGGAATTTGTTGAACAATGAAGATCGAACTTCCAGCAAATTCAAAAAAAAAACCCACAAAAAATTCAAAATTGAACCCAAACTAAAAATGAACCCAAGTAATCGAAATAATCCTTACAGGCCATAAGGAAGAGGAACGATGCAACGGAGACGACGGCGGCGAGATGAGAGGCGACATACAAGAAAGATTAGGGATATGCGTGGGACAAGAATTGGGTTCAAATGAAACTGAGATTCATAGTATTGAGATTCAAAGTATTGGTGTACTAGATTTAATTGGGAATTCATAGAATTGGGTTTAGAATTGGGAATTCATGGAATTGTAAAAGGTGAAGTGAGTTGCAGAAGGAGGGCTTGGCCATGGGAAGAAGATGAAGCTTTTTTTTCCAATTTCACCCTGAAGTATTCACTTAATTCCAAATGTACTCTTTTTTCCTTCACGGAGTCAAACACAAGCTGCATTTTCAAACTTAAGCCACGTTAGTTGCCACATAGGATTTAAGAGGTTTTAAGATGTGGGTTAAATAAATTTAGGGGGTGAGAGAAAAATTTAAAAGTTTAAAGGGATGAGAGACAATTAGGGTTAAATTGAGGGGTCGGGATGTATTATCATATGGAGTACCTTTCATTATATAGATTTTCGATGCGTTTCTTAAACTACGAACTATAAATTGTAGTAATAAATTTAATTTTTGAAGGATGACTTAATGGTCTTAAAATTTATACGGGTCCAATCACTATTTTCTTATGGGGTTCATAATTAATTTATGAATTATTAATACTAATTTTTAAAAACTTTTGGGGTCCTTGGACTCCCTAATGCGATGAATTTGTATTATATAAATAATGCATAAGAAGTTAATATTTTATGTAAAATGATTAGTTTTTATGAAGATTTCTACAAGTTTTAGGTCTCTACTGAAGGAATGAGAACTTCTGCTTTGATTGCTGAAAATTGATGAAAAAGTGCAGTTTTCCCTAGATATCTCCATGTTTTACAAGATCATGTCGTGAAGAGATCTCCTGATATTTCGGAAGACTGAAAAATGGTGGAAAAATTCTCTTCAAAACATTAGCAATCAAGGGCAAAGTACAAGTGGGTGATTGACATGACATATGACAAGAAAGAAGAGTGAAAAAGTGGACACAAGTTGCTTTTTGCAACTTTACAATCTACCATTTCTAGAAGCCTTATTTGTAACAAGTGGGTTTATTTTGTATTTGTTAGGATAAATATCTGGATATTTTTGTATTAGTTAGGATTATTTTATTATAGATATTTTTCTCTCCCTTTAAATTTGGTGGCTATACAAACCCACCTTCACCATATGAGAGATTTGCCTCCCCTTTGGGGGTTTATCATTTTCTTATTTTCATTCTTCTTATGTAGCTTTTCCTCTCTTTAATGGAAATTTTCATTTTCTTTATTTTCATTATGTATTTTTAAGTTCCTGCAACAAGTTCTCCTCAAGCAGACTGTCTAGGAGATCTCCGAAATAAAGTATGTATTACTTAAAATTATTTGTGATTGTTTGTTTGAGTGTTTATTCCTTATGAGTCTTGGTACCAACTCATATATAGTTATGTTAAGAAGATCGAAAGGAGATTTAACATAATGGATCCAAACACACACATATGGTGCATGAGTCCGAAAGGAGATTGGTCATATGCCAAAGGTTTTAGATTTATCTAAATGCTTAACTAAACATAATGCAAGTTTTTGTTAGCTTATGAAGGAGCGAAAGCGGAAGTAAGTTAGCATAGCTTAGTATTCAAGATGGCCGAAGGGGATGCTTGAATTACCGTGGTTAAGATACCTTGGATCTACATGCTTCATTGAGTTTTTATATGTATTGTTTGGATGAAGAACTTGTACTGTTTGTGGGAAGAGATCTTGTGTTTTATCTTTATTTTATGTATTTTATATTTATGTCCTTTTTATTTATCCACCAACCCAAAAATATAAAGAACTTCTTAGCCAATCTGCTAGGGAGACCTTCAGACTATTTATGCTTACTCATAAATCGACCCTAGTGCACTTGCTAGGAAGACCTTCTGGAAAACCACAAATTTTTGGCATTGTTGACGGGGAGGAGCACTAAATAGTTTGTTTGTTTGTTTAACTATAGATTGGTGCTTTTTACCTTGTGTGTTCATGATATCTCTAGGAACAGGTGCTTGAGGAGATCTTCACCACTGTTTGGCCAACAATGGAGGAGAGACCTTTCCACAATCACCTTATGTACTTATTGGTTATGGACCACAAGAGAACTTCAGAGGCTAATTTTTCAAACTTGTTTGTATCTCAAATCTATAGGACACGCTTCTTGTGCAGTGATACCAGGGGAAGGGGGAGAACCTGTTTGAGATGGAGGTCTTCAAGTTGCTTCAGACTACTATAAAGATCTCTTAGGAGAAGAACCACTTTGAAAAAGTCTTGAAGCTGTGCTCGCTTCATGCACCAAGGGAAGCAAAATTTTTGGTGAATATTTCTTCGAGATCTTCTTGTGGTTGTGGTGTGCAGGAGAACTCTTCAGTATCCTTTCACTCAACCCTTTTATCTTTATTTGTTATTGCATTTATCTGTAGCCTAGTTTATTTACATATTATTCTGAAGGTGGTTACTTTTGAAATTTTAGTTCTCCATAATTTTAATTTTTATGTTAACCGCTCATCTAACTCATTTATTTTGAGGGCTTACAAGAGGACTCCACTTTATCTCTTTCTCTCTTAACTACAGTGAATGGTACACAATTCAACCCCTCTTTTTTTTATTGTTTATAGAGATCTCTTTCTTCTCTCTGATTGTTATGCATTGTTGTTGCTTTGAGGATAAAGTAAATTTTGAGTGTGGGGGAGGAGATCGATAATTTTAACCTGTTTCTTATGAAGATCTTGTGCTTTATTTGGTTACTGTTTATAGAAGATCTTGTGTTATACTGTTCATAGGGGATCTTGTGCTTACTGTTGATTAATCACATTAATTATGCATGTTAAACTAAAAATTGAGTCAAATTTTTTCACTTTTTGAATATCTTTCACTTGAATATTGTTGTTGGAGACCTTTTGTTTATGTGTTTTGATTGAAGCCCTTCTATTTAGCAACTAAGAAAGTCTAAATTTGTTAGAGATGAATAAAGATGCAAAACATAGTTTTAGAAATTGGAAGAGCTTGGTACATTAAGCTGTCCAGACCTCTTAAAGCATGTTTAAAGTTTGAGAATTTTTAAGTTTTACTTTAACTTAGTAACTTAAATCGGAAGACACAACCCTTCATTTGGAAAGAACTTGAGCCTATTTATTTCATTGCAAAATCTGAATGCTTTGAAGTTCTTGTTGAGTGGGCAGTTTTTGTTGTTTAGCTAGAACTTCCTATAGGAGATACATGCAATGCTTTTATATGATTGTGTGCTAGTTCTTGACAAGACCACTATTGAAATCTTGTACTAAATGATTAAGGTAAATTAGGTTCACCCTATAGCCATAAGCTAACCCTTAACATTATCCCCTAGAGAACCCCCTTTGAGCCTTAAGCCTTTCCTTCTTTCCACACAATACAACACCAATCCCTTCACTTTGATTCCTAAAAACACCTTCAAGATCTTCTAACATGAATTCATCATTATCAAAAGCAACGGGAGTGTCAACCGGAAAAGATCTCTTATTATGAAAAACTTATAAGGAGAAGAACTCTTGAAAAATAAATACTGTAATATTTTATTTTGTTATTTTTTAAAAAAATAAAAAATATTAAGAAGAAAAAGAAAAAAGAGTTATATTTTGAATAAAAGCTTTTTGTACTTGTACAATTGCTTATGTACTGTAATAGTTAAAAGTTCTTTTACTATAATAAGAACTCAAAAGGGCAGAAGATCTTTCATATCAAGAAATGTTGCTGATACTCAACTGTCTATTAGAATATCTCTACACACAAAATTCCTTTTCACAACAGTGTTGGAAACAATGATCCGGAAGAATTAATCCCAGAACACTCCGGATTAAGTTTGAAGAAAACAAAAACTAGAAACAAAAGATTAAGGAACAAATCTTGTAATCTCCCTGGTCCAAAATGGAAGCATCAGGTCCAAATCAATTCATCAGGACATTTAGTTAAGACTACAAGTATCTTAGCATATAAAGCATCCTGTTAAAGTTTGGAAAGGAAACAAACTTTGAACCGTCCAAAATAGCATCGAAAAAGACTGATTGTACAACATCCAGATACATCAAGACTAAAGTTAAGTTATTCAGAAGATACAGTTAGAAGGACAAAGGGAAAAGTTTCAAAAATCACTTTTCCCTCCACCTATTTGGTCAGAAAGTCAAAGATCCTTTCCCCTTATGAAAGACAAAAGTGACAGCTACCACTTTTCAGAAAAGGACAAAAGGACTGATATAGGGAAGAGAAAAGGTAACAACCTTTTCAACCTAGACCAATAGGAAAGGTGCGTGAAGATCACAATTTCGGACCTCTGGCGTAAAAGTTGGTGAAACACTAAAATCCAAGGAAAACGACCACTGACAACTTTTTCATTCCCAATCCTAAGGATTCAAATGGGTCAGAATCTGAGCTTAACAGATTGATCAACGGCTCCAGAGATGCCATATATTACCTAATCAATAGTGAAGATTTAATTCAACAACAACAACCCACAACGGCTACATTTATGTTGCAAGCCTATAAAAGGAAAGCTTCATAAGTTGAGAAGGTGTTGGTTGTTTTGAGAAAGTATACACAAGAGAATTTGCTATTGCAATCAGTGACATAATCCCTTCAAGAATCAAACAATTTCAAATCAGTTTGTAAGGCTTCCCAAGTGAGTTATAAACTTGAGGAGATCTAAAACCAAAATCTTTAAGAAAAACAAAGTGTAAAATCTCATACTTGGGTGAGTAGTGAGATTGGGATATAGCTTAAAGTTGGTGCTTTGAGTGGGATCTCCCTGTAGGACTCAGCTTAGGATTGGGTAGAAATCTAAGTGGTATATCCTGCTAAAGACAAGAGGACTCAGCTAGGAGTTGGTTCTTCTAGTGGTATATCCTACATTCTGAAGGGTTAACATCCGGAGATAAATTATGAGGCTTGATTCCTGCCAGTTGGAAAGGAATCTACTAGTGGAAAAGCTCGGAGGAAGGAAACTCCGGGGATTGGAGTAGGCATGGCCGAACCAGGATAAAACTTTGTGTTTGATTTTCTTACTCTTTATTTATTTGCATTATAATTCATACATGCATCATCCGGATCCATTATATCCGGAACATAATCAAACATGCTACAGTAAGACTGTTTAAAGTCTGTTAATTCCGCAAAAAAGGGTCATTCACCCCCCTCTAACCTTATTTAGACCCTCAGAGGGACCAACAAACAATACCTAATACCCTAACTAAGTTGCAACCCACGAAGACCTTTATGATAGTACATGTATTTTAACATCTTTGTGGTGAAGACTTGACCGAATAGCAAGCCTATGGTCTAAATCAATAAGATCTTGCTGATGAGGGCGAAGACCAGAGAACTCCACAACCAAACACTCAAAAACTGAAAATGAGAGAACTCCTGGTAAGGTATTCTGATTTAATGTACTTAGTTGAAGTTAGAAGTTCAAGTTCTCGTAAGTTGCATGATTTACTTGGAAATGTTAGGATAATGTTGTAAGGTTTTCTCTTTCCTAAAGCTTATTTTTGAACTTGTTCTTGACTAACAAAATTTCCAAGATCTTTATGCTCTCTTATGCTTGCTATTTATCGGTTGCTCATTCTTAACATTCAATGGATTGCTTGAGGACAAACAATAGTTTGAGTGTGGAGATGTTTGATGCATCGAATTTGTACTATATAAATCATACATATAAAGCTAATATTTTCTGTAAAAAGATCAGTTTTTATGAAGATCTCTACAAGTTTTAGGTCTCTACTGAAGGAAGGAGAACTTCTGCTTTGATTGTTGGAAATTGATGAAAAAATTCAGTTTTCCCTAGAGATCTTCATATTTTACAAGATCTTGTCGTGAAGAGATCTTCTGACATTTCAGAAGACTGAAAAATGGTGGAAAAATTCCCTCCAAAAAATTGGCAATCAAGTGCAAAGTGTAAATGGGTGATTGATATGATATATGACAAGAAAGAAGAGTGAAAAATTGGAGAAAAGTTGTTTTTGTAACTTTACAATTCTACCCTTTCTAAAAGGCTTTTGGAACAAGTGGGTTTATTTTAGTATTTGTTAGGATAAATATCTAGATATTTTTGTATTAGTTAGGATTATTTTACTATAGATGTTTTTCTCTCTTTAAATTTGGTGGCTATATAAACTCACCTTCACCATATGAGAGATTTGCCTCCCCTTTGGGGGATTGCCATTTTCTTATTTTCTTTCTTCTTCTTTAACTTTTCCTCTCTCTAATGAAAATTTTCATTTTCTTTAATTTTATTATGTGTTTTTAAGTTCTTGCGACAAGTTCTCCTCAAGCAGACTGTCTAGGAGATCTCCGAAACAATGTATGTATTACTTGAAATTATTTGTGATTGTTTGTTTGAGTGCTTAATACTTATGAGTCTTGGTACCAACTCATATATAGTTATGTTAAGGAGACCGAAATAAGATTTAACATAATAGATCCAAACACACATATATGGTGCATGAGTCCGAAAGGAGATTGGTCATATGCCAAGGGTTTTAGATTTATCTAAATGCTTAACTAAACATAATGCAAGTTTTTATTGGCTTAAGAAGGAGCGAAAGTGGAAATAAGTTAGCATAGCTTAGTATTCAAGATGGCCGAAGGGGATGCTTGAATTACCGTGGTTGAGATACCTTGGATCTACATGCTTCATTGAGTTTTTATATACATTGTTTGGATGAAGAACCTGTACTGTTTGTGGGAAGAACTTTTGTGCCAATCTGCTAAGGAGACCTTCATATTGTTTATGCTCTCCCCTTAGAATACGACACTTGGTCTTGCTCGTACTACAAATCGACCCTAGTGCACTTGCTAGGAAGACCTTCTAGGCAACAACACCCCACTATATAAAATGTGGATTCACCTATGCCCGCTATAAATATTGTTGTTTTACCATTGGCCCCATAGCTACTTCGATTTCTTGCTCTTTTATTAAGGCAATGTTCATATACTTATAATGATTTTTAGCCCCCGCCAAATTATAATACTAGTATTACATGATAATCAGGGAGCGAAAATCAAAACTAGACCCTTATAAATTAAAATGTATACAAAAGGTTCCTACAATAAATTAATATTTATTAATAAAATGCAAACAAGAATCATCTTGAAAAATTATAAGGTCGCAAGAGAAAATTTTAGAACTGACCATATTTCAACAAAAATATGTTTTTAGTTCTTTAAAATGCAATAATTTCTATTATAATAAATTATTAAAAAAATTTATTGATAAATATCTTGTTATAAATCTACTGAATTGTTATACACATATTTAAAACAATATTTAAGAAATATTGATGAAATAATTTAAATTTTCTCTTTTACTAGCACTCACCATTTTTTAATAACGATCACTTTTAGAGGGTAATTTTTTTGAAATATTTGTCACTTTCGGATTACAATGCATTTATGCCTATCTTTTTCCACTTATTTCTTCATTTACTCCTTCAATGTAAATAGGAAAAAGAAAATGAAGTGTCTATTTATTAAAAAGAAGAATAGTTTTAAGGCTATATTAATTTTTATTGTCTCATTTAATGTAGTCTTGGTATTAAAAAAACTTACAAAAAATGACACTTGTTAAAAAAGAGTATTTGTTAAATAAAAATTAGATTATGAACAAAACCTATGAAAAAATTAATGTTAAATTGTTGATAATAAAAAAGTAGTATATACTTTTTTTACTGAAGAATATATGTCATAAAATCAATCAGAGTCGATTACAACTAGACGGACAGATAAATACTTAAAATCATTATTACAATAAAAAGGTTGTTAAAAAAATATTTAAAACATAGAAAAAAGGAAGGGAAGATTCAAAAAAATAAACCGAACCTAGATGATTAACCAGTGTTTTAAAAAGCGCTAGGCGCTAGTCGGGCGGCCAAGGTTTCCAAGGGCCTAGGCGGGGATTAATCGAGGCCTAGACGGGACTTAGGCGGATTTATTATTTTTTAATATTTATTAATAAATTAAAATCATTAATTCAAAAAAAAACATACATTTAATATATGTAAATATAAATTATCAATTTTAGTAGACGGATCAAACTGAAATTACATTAAACTCTCAAAGATGGTCATCTGTAAATTAAATTTGAGTAGATTCTTACAAATAGCACACCATAAATTACTCATATTATCAAGCAATTAGAGATTGAAAAACTAAGAAAAACAAAGTACAAGAGATTAAGCGATTGAGTTTTATTTTCAGAGATTACAAATATAAATGGAGACCAAATGAAATTAAACATACGCTAAATACCTGACTGAGGCTGAACAAGAGATGTAATAGCGATTTTAGAGATCGTGATTTTTGAACTTTGAAGTTGAGCTAAATGTTAAGGAAACCGAT
This sequence comes from Euphorbia pulcherrima, assembly GCA_947683365.1. Classification (NCBI taxonomy): domain Eukaryota; kingdom Viridiplantae; phylum Streptophyta; class Magnoliopsida; order Malpighiales; family Euphorbiaceae; genus Euphorbia; species Euphorbia pulcherrima. Next base: position 16,928,133 of record CANTUS010000001.1, on the reverse strand, counting down.
AGCAACTTCAGATGAAATCGCCAACAGTACTTAATCCTTAGATGAAACTGATAGCAACTGAGATGATAAGATAAAGTCTTATATTTGAATTTGGATTTGAATTTGAATTTGAGAATGAGAGATTAGGGGTTTTAATTTATTCTGAAGTCTGCCTCTTGAGTGAATGAAGAGAATATTACCATTTGAGTTTTTTTTTAATTTTTATTATTTTTTTAATTTACAAAAAGTGCAAAAAAATCCGGTTTTGACCTCCCTGAGACCGCCTTGCCCGATTTGACCCGCCTTAGACCGCCTAGGACTCAGAAAATCGCTTTTCCGCCTAGCTCCGCCCTAGTATATAAAATCGTGGCGGTGTTCCAAAAAATCCCGCTTAGGCCGATTTTTAAAACACTGTGATTAACATTCTAGTTGAACGCACGCCTGCCACCAAAACAAGACTTTATATTGCTACAATTCGTCTTAAATATTTAAATATTTATATTTATTTTTATATTTTCATATAATACCGGAGAAAATGCGGGCCTCCTATTTTCTCGGGGCCCTGAGTAATCGCTCACCCTGGTCCTACTTACGGGACCGCCCTGATGATAGTTGTTATGACCTACATTGTGGTTAATTTTCTAGAATGGTGAATTGTTTCTATTACGTAAACACACACAATTGTGAGATCATAGATTTAAATTTATTTATTTCAATTAGACAAAATTCCAGCAACTACTCCATCATGTATAGGTAGATAGTGTTTAATTCCAATTTCCAATTCAGTACACACCTGCCTTGGTTTTATCCTTCTTTGAATCAACCTCGAGAAAACTTGCTTTACTGCCAAGTTAATGTAAAATTTCCGTTTTTATCGTTAATTAAATAGGAATTTTCAATGAATAACAAATAATGATTAAAGAATATAATTTAATTAAGTTATCCCACTTCTACAAGGAGAAGGACAATACCCGCTATAAATATATTGCTTTACTGATGGTCTCATAACTACTTTGATTTCTTTCTCTGCAATTCATACGGCTTTGTTTATTTTTCTTTTGTCAGTCTCATAAATCTGTATGATGGAGCTAAATCCCGAACTTGATTCCGGTATGGTATTTGAGATTTTATCCCGTGCCTCATCAAAAACTCTCGCCAAATGCAGGCTTCTTTCCAAGGAGTACAATCAACTTACATATGATTCAGCTTTCACAAATCTCCATACCCAAAAAACCCAAACCGAATCTGGCTTTTTCGTGCAAACAAAGGAATATAACAAGACTTCAGCCTGTTTTATCTCCACTAATAATAATTCAAACTCCAAAATCTCTCTTGATTTCTTGCCCTGTTCTTCTCAACCATTGTAGCTTCTTCAGTACAAGGAATTTTGGTTTGTATTGGAAAAACAGGAACTAGAAGACTTCCCCGGTATTATGTATGCAAGCCTGCCACCAAAGAATGGAAGCCTATTCCAAATCCAAAGACTAGATATTCAACTTTATCAATTGGCATTAAGGTTTTAAAATCAAATCCCTTGCATTACAAGATTGTGCAGTTTTCGAGGCCCAAGATGGTTCAATATGTACGTTACTTCTATAGATGCAAGATTTTTTATTCAATGAGCGGGAATTGGAGGCATAATGTGGAGGTGAAATTGCCATATGATGGAACATTGAGTGGTCAGGATCCAGCTATTTCTGCGTGTGGAAAATTTCATTGGCGCTTTCAAGACAAAGTTTCTGCATTCGATGTTGATGATGAGAAGTATTGTTTGTTTTCGCTCCCTTCTCCAGTTTATGACAATAGTGGTTATAAAAAGGTCCAACTGACAAATTACGAAGGTAAACTTGCTTTGGTATGCAAAAAAGAAGGCTATTTTGAGCTCTGGGTTATGGAGAATTATCAACAAAAAGAATGGACTAAAAGATTGACTGTTAGTACTGATTCTAAGGGCCTTGACCATCCAGTTGCTTTTTGCAATTCAGATGTTGCGTTGATTCCAGGCTTTTATAAGTTTTTATTCTTTGAGTTTAAGAATGGAAATGTTATTGATGAAGTTGAATTCAATGATAGCACTACTACGCCTCCTGAAGTTTTGCCCTTTCGATCTGATTTCGAGCAATGTAATTTGAAGAACGAAATCTTGTACAACCAGTCAAGCAAGAAGCGCAGAAGAAACAAGTCAAAGCCAAGACAGGAGGAGTACCTGGATGATGTCATCGGCAGCCACTGTTTTTTTAGACTTAGTCCTACATTTGTTTTCCTGCTTTTGTTGTTTATCTTCACTTCAATATGCTTTGTTTTAGACATTTAGGCTCTAACTTTACATTCTATAATAGTGTTGTTGTAGGTATATGTTTATTCCCTTGATAAGAAAAGAATAGTACAGTTTTGTCAAAATTTCCACATTATTCACAGGTTTATTTTACATTAGTGTAATCCGCAATAAAGGGATTATTATGGAAAACCAAGAAGCTGTCTAGTAGAAATAATGCTCAAAGCAATTGGTTCAATCAAGTATTAAATCCTATTAAGTATTTGTAGAACCAAGACATGTATATATAGACATACTTTCTCTATTTGAGTATCTGTATTTCACATACTCTCCAGCTTTTGCCCTTAGTTGTTGCATCTTCAATCTTAATATTTGTCAATGGTGTAATGTATTCTATCTCATGGTGCCTCTGATATAAGAGCTTTAGCCTCATCGGTGATTGTTACTTTACCAACCGCATTTCCATTTTCAGTCATATCTTTGGGTTCGTTTTTTATATGTTCATCATCTTTTAAACTACCATTACCCTGTAAAATTTCAGGGCCCTCAACGTTTTTAATGTTGTTAGAGCTGTTATTTCCCCCAAATTTGTCGATTCTTGCCGCATCCTCAGTCAAGTTTCTCGATTCTGGTTTGGTACCTTTGATAGATTCTAGATCCTCCATAGATTTTTGCATTTCCATAGTGTCTGAACTTTCATATATTCCTTGGGATTCAGTTTCTGAAATAAGTTTGAACTGGTCCTTGCTGCTGATTTTGTCTGTTACTGTATCATTGATGGTAGTAGAGTTGTGAGGAGCCTATATTAATCAATTTTAGAAGATGTCAGAATCCAAACAAATGAAAATCTAATGTCAATGTTCAAACATTTTCCTATATGTTGATTTATGCATAATTGTTTTTCCTAATTAAAGTTTCCATCTTTTCTACTGATGTCTTAGCAGCAGTACAGATATATATTGGAAGTAAGTATGGTTTACCTCTTCTTCAACAGTTGAAGGCATATGTTTTGTAGAGCTAGCTGCATTCGTATGTTTTGTAAATTTTTTGCATTCACTATCCTCCTCAGGTTTTGTCTGTTGGATGCTAGAGTCATATTCGCTCAGGTTCCCAGATGCGCTTTCGATATGTTCAGCTGATCTGAACTCTATTTCGTCTGGTTGATTTGAGAGCTCAAACGCTGCCTCGTTACCGATGGGCTCGTCAAATATAGGCTCTTTAGCTTTTAAATCCTCGTTTGTTTTCTCATCATCATGCACTGCCTCATCAATTGTTTTCCCCAAAGTATCAGACCATTCCTGTTGAATAAAAAAAGACAAACATAAGTTTACTTAAAACTCATTGATTTTTTTTCAATAGACTGGAAGAGAGTAATGGAGACAAAAGTGGTTGGCTTTTGCTTAAACTATCCAGCTTAATGATTTAATAAACTATTTCAAGATAGTAAACAGTTTAAGTTTTGGTGTTTTACTGACCGGTGAATTGCACTCAGTAGAAGGGTGGTCTGCTGAAGCTACTATCTCATGTTGTTCATTTTGAGCAGGATTTTCAGGTAATTTCTCATCCAATAACTTATCTCTCACCCTATTTTCCTCCATATTAGATTCAGAAACACCTGTCCGCATGTGTGGATTGAGATCTAATGATGTTTGAGGTAATTCAACCATGCTTTGTGTAGCAGACTTTGGATCTGAAGAAACTTGTTCAACCATTGACCCTTGTTGTATGCCTGATATAGAGGGATCATTCAAATTCTGGCTTGTCCCAGAAACATCAACTGGAGCATTATTTGTATCGGTAACTCTAACTTCCTCTATAGCCTGATCCTGAGAGTTGGGTGACTTGATCTCAGAAGGATTGCTACATCCTATATTAATGTCGTTAGCCACAACTGAAAGATCTTGGGCAGTTTCAGGATTGGTGGCTTCAACTGATTTCAGGTCTTCCAGATCATCATAGGTTGGAGCAGGAACATCTGTACTATAGGCAATACTAACCTCCTCTAGAGACTGCTTGGAACTTAAAGGCTTACTCTCGTTGTGAGTACTTGATTCTGAAATGATTTCCCCTGCTGGTTTGGATACGGTATGGTTAATTTCAGAATTGGTGGATGTTTCAGGTAGAGCACACTTGACGTCAACTGATTTTTCATCTTCAAGATCATCATACGAAGAAACAAGAACATCTAAATTATAATTAATATTCACCTCATCGGCAGATTTCTCTGAAAAGTTCATGGATTCCTATTTAAAGAATTGCATTAGTGAGTTCTAGTACAGTTAGAAATTATTCTGTGTATAGAAGGTAGTAAATTACCTGTCGATTCTGCAATTTCTCTTCTTGAGGTGAAGTATAAGAAATAGATAAATCTAGCAAATCAGGATCAGTTTGATGTTGTTGAGGTAATTGAATTACAGAACCTTCAGGTTCCTTGTGATGACCCAACAAACCTCTTGAAATATTTTCTTCACTGAATTCATCATTTTCTTCCCGCGATGTTCGATCATGTTCATCACTGCCAGAAGTAATTTCCTTTTCTACGTCCCCATCATAAGTGAACGAGTCTCCATCATTAGAAGAAGCCGATCCGTCACCAGTAAGTGGAGGCGAACCAATTTCCGAGACCTCCACTTGCATATCAGAAGCAATGGAATCATTTGGGGTATGCCACGGACCGCTGTTGGTGTACAGTAAATGATTCTCTAATGTAGACCTGTCAATTGTAGCAGGGCTCGCAAGGTAAGATAGTTCATTAACAGTTCTTCCCTTTGGAAGTGGACAGGGACCTGAACTTGGGGTAGGATTTTCATTAAATCTAAAAGGTGAAGTTGTTAGATGTGTCAAATTTGTAGCTTTCTTTGCCCTGGCAGCCTGTTCATCATTTTCCATAAAAGAAGATGAACTCGATTCGCATTTGCATTGCTTGTTTGCTGTCGTCCGCATTTCAGTGTTTTCTATCCTACTACTTCCACCTTGAATCTCTTCGCGTTGGGAATTTCGCTGGTTGGAACTTTCAACTTTTAAACTAGAACTTCCCTCATCTGCAAATTTTTTGAGATAAAATAGGTAAAATGATCAAGCAAAATAGATAAAAGAAATTGCGATCATAATTATACCTAGATGCCTTTTGAATCCGGATTGGCCAGCGATATTATGCTCATTGTGAGGAGTTGGGAATGGATAATACGATCCTACAGTGAAACTCTCGTGCCTGCAAAACACCATTTCTTTCTGTTGAGCTGCCATGAATTCTTGCTGGAAACTGTCAGCCATTAGATTGGGCTTTTCTTCGAACGGGTCGTAGGGAAGATCAAATGGATTTCTCTGCAACAAAATTGAAGGTGCTGAACCAGGAATCCCCAAATCTGGGGAATACGAAACATCAAAAGTATTGCACCTAGCAATCGAAACTGGAGAAACCAGAAAATGATTAGAATTGTTAAAGCTACTCATTAGGTTTTTATCTGTTTGGGCTTTGTATAGCTTTCTCGCTCTCCGTCTTGCAATTAGGCTTTCAAGCCTTTTGTTTCTCTCTAACTCGGAAAGTCCAAGATCCATTAGATTCTTCTGATCATCTTCGTTCCATTCTACAGCTTTATTCCTGCTCTCTTTGGCTTCTTCATCCTCCGAGGTTGAGATTTCCGTTTCTACCTTGCTGCTACAATCAGACTTTACTCTACGATTCGATTTCAATTCTCCGATCTTGTCACCGGCGGCAGCGATCGAACTATCTAATTTCTCCGCCGCCGACCTCAGCGCTCTGCCAATTACAGGATCATCATCAACGATTTTTGAATCGAAATCCCTGGTTTTCACTTCCATATTCCTTCTACTACTGGATCTCGTATAAGTTCGTCTAACGGATTTTCCATCTTTCCTAATGACTTTCCTTGGTGGTACATCAGATTTCTTCGCAGCTTTCCGAATCTTTTTGCTTTGGGAATACCAATAGAATCGGATGAAAACGTAAGTGCAGGAAACCAAAGGGGAAGAGTAAATCAACAAAAAGAAAGCCCTCGGGAGGAAAAAGTAGAAAACTAAAAGCAAAACGAATGCAGTTGAAATCAATGGATGCTTTATTGCGAATTTGGAACATATGTTGAAGGAAAATTTAATAATCCTGAAGAGGCAAACTTGAATACTTTTAGCATCAACACCCATTTTTGAAGAACAAACTAACCGTATTTGAACTCATTTAGTTTGACGCATAATTTACAGAGAGTGCTGCTGCTGAATTGATGAAAGACATGAAAAATGTGAAAAAGAATGGAAAAAATAACAGGATTTTGCTATTAGTATGTGAAAAGAGAGGAGGAAGAGGATGAACGGAAAGCAGGAAAATGTGTGAAATGTTGGTTAAGGAATTTCATTTTTAGCAAGTTGAGTTGTTTGGTTGAGAGGAATGTGAGATCCTGTTTCTTAGGACTTGAATGGAATTGCTATTGTATGGTTGAAAAAAGCTGCATCAGAACTGTAAACTTTCACAACTCTGCTTTTCATTGGATAAAATATTGTAATAAAATTAAATAGATAGAGTTACAATGCATTGTCAAGCGTGGTAGAATTTTTGAATTATTATAAAGGGGAATATGTTTCTAATATGTTTTTGTTTTTTTATAACTTGCTTATGAATAGACCTGTTCAACCGACCGTAGCCCACCTATTGGTCTATGTGCTTAGTTATTTAGGGTCAGTGCTTAGTTATTTAGGGTCAGAGGGAATGAATGACCCTTTTCGCAGAATTTTCAGATTTTAAAAAGTCTTGTGTAGCTTGTTTGATTTTTGATCCGGATCTATAGGTTCCGGATAATGCAGATATTAAATGAAATGCACAGAAGTAAAGACTTAAGGGAAAGAAAATCAAACACAAGAGATTTTATACTGGTTCGGCCCTGCCTACGTCCAGTCCCTAGAGTTTCCTTCCTCTGAGTTTGTCCACTAGTGTAATTCATTTCCAATTGGTAGGAATTAAGCCTTACAATTTATCTCCTGATGGTAACCCCTCTTTTGGAAGTATGATATACCACTAGAAGCACCAACTCCTAGTTGAGTCCTTTCACTTTAATAGGATATATCACTTAAATTATCCAAGTCTAAGTTGAGTCCTATAGGGAGATACTGCTTAAAGCACCAACTCTAAGCTAAATCTCAATTTCAATCTCAATACTTCACCCAAGTATGAGATCTTTATACCTTGTTTTCTCAAAGGTTTGGAGTTTTGAACTCTTCAAATTTATAATATCATTGGAGAGCTCTTACAAAATGATTTGAATATGACTAGTTCTTGGGGGGTTTTTGTTCACTGATTGAATTAGCTTTAAATTCTCTTTTGTGATAGCTTCTTATGAATTCAACCAGCTCCTTCTCAACTTGTGGAGTTTTGATCATAAATGTAGCCGTTGTGAACCGTTGAGGTTGATCTTGAATCGTCACCGTTGATTAGTTATGATGTGGTGCATCCGGAGCCATTGACCAATCCGTTAGCTAAATAAATGTTCATTTGAATTTTTGGGATTGAGGTTGAAAAGTTGTCAGTGATCGTTTTGTTTGTATTTTAGTGAGTCACCAACTTTTATGTCATTTGCTTTTTGTGTGAGCTCTATGCGCTATTCCCATTGGTCTATGTTAAAAAGTTTGTTACTTTTTTCTCTTTCCGGTGTCAGACCTTTTGTCCATTTCTGAATTCCGTGCTAGCTGTCTCTTTTTCAATCTCCAAGGCAAAAGGTACTTTGACTTCACAGCAAATGTGGAGGGAAATGAATTTTATATAATTTCCCTTTGTCTTAAGAATTGAGTCATTCGGATGTCTTTATTATATCCGGATTCTCTTCAATCAGTCTTCATGTTCCGGATGCTAAATTGAGAGGTTTAAAGTTTGTTTCTTTTCCAAACTTTAACCGGATGCTTTGTTTGTGTACGTGTTGTTAGATAATCTTGAGTACTTGTGATTTTGACTTCCTCTTTGACTTAAAAGATTTTGTCTTTCCTTTCTTCTTGGACTTAAGAGATTTTCGTTTTCTTCAAACCTGATCTGGATATTTCTTTGGATTGGTTCTTCTGGATCATTATTTCCCAACACCACCTAGCCCGCTTTTTATGGGTTGGGCTTGGACAAATAAGCTCACCCCGAAGATATGTTGGGTTGGGCTTGGGTTTCAGTCGCGGAGGTGCTGGAATACGGAGATTACTTGGACGTTTCTGCAGTCGCGAATACGCTATCAGATTGAAATTTATTTGGTCGGTTCACCTTACTTTGATCGGATAAAATCAGAATTTGTATCAAAAAAAAAGAATTAGATATGCAGTGAAGAAATATGAACCAAAATTTTTTGTTTCTGCCAATTTCGTTTTTGGTGATATATATAGTCAAAATGTTAACAGACATGTTATTTCGGGTAGCAGCTATATTTAAAAGACATGCTTTTTCGGGTTTCAGCTGTGTCCAAAAGACATGTGTTTCGGGTCCAAAATTCATTTTTTGATGAATTTTTCAAAGGATGTGTTTATGCAGGAATAAAAAATTATCAAAACCAGCCTGGGGTGCTGCCCCCGAACCCCGTAAATCGTGACAGAACCCCAAACAAGCATGCACTCCGCACTCTCCCGACTTGTTCGATAAAATGTCAAGATTGTATTGGTTAACTAATTGATCTATTTAGACTAAAATACTAACATGAGGCAGGAGGGTAGCACCAAAGATAAGCTTTTCTACTGTTAAATGGTATCCGAAATTTTTGAAGTTGCAGAAGCTTATGCCCTACGAATCTAATGTAGAAGATGAAGCTTTATGCCTCATATAGATAGTTCCTATTTTATGATGAGAAACAGGAGATAAAGATTGAAAAGAAATAACGAAGAAGATATGAGATGAAATAGAGACGATGATGAAGACGAAAAGAAGATGAAGAAGAGAGTATGTAGGTATGTTTTGTTTAAAAAAAAAAAGAGAAAAAGTGAATGTTACAACAAGTTCATTGGATGATATATACATATTTGACTTCTTATTTCACCTCACAAATATGTTAGCACTAGCATGTAAAAAAATAAATATATTATATACTACAAATAAAAAACAAATGTCATTTTATTTGTATTACACTATTTTTCTAACTAGACACAAATATGTAATTAATCATAATTAATGTTAATTGTGAATTTATTTAGACACAATATGCAAAGACACGTAAATTATTAAGATAAAAATAATGAGTTTTTCTTTACGGATCACAACAAGTAAAATTAATATTATAATTAATAATACTCTTTGAACTCTCTTGTTTTTATATATTAAAATTGTTCTAGCTTATATTATTATGCATCAATCAGCGTAAAATTTTCTGCAAATGAATTTAAGACTATATTAACATATAGAAATGAGTTAAATTGATAATTTTATTGACCATTAGCTTTCTATTTCATTTAGTAATTATTTTATTCTAATTTATTCTAATTTATTTTTTAATTTAAGTTGCAAAATGTTTAGAAATTCCTTTTATTATGCATGGTGATATTATTTGTATTTCCGCAAGACCACATTATTTTATCATGAGAATTAATGGTATATATTTTACTATGTATATTTTTTTGCTCGTCATGGATAAATATACATTTAACCAATATAATTTTTTGTCCGGTGTTGTCGGTTTGCCTTGACGAGTACCCCACCTGCTCGAAAATCCTGGCTACACCACTGTTGGGTTTAATATCAAAACCTAAGTCCGGCTCGACCCGACCCAAATTTGTATATTTTAACAAAATATATATAATCATATATTTATAACTATAAAAATATATATAATTATTAATTTTTAAATAAAGTATATATATTTAAAAAAATATTTATTAATTGATGGGCAAATTGGGTCGGACTTGGGAATGGAGTTCAAAAATTACGCCCAATCAATGTATATGTTGATGCGGACTGAACTCAGATATAGTTATTTTTTTTATTGATCCGACCAGGCCCCGACTCGACTCCCACCCAACCTGTCCATTGAAAAGGTAAGGTATCATAGACTAATTTTCGTCTCGCATCCCCGCAGAGTCTTAATTTACTGTTACTTAAACGGGCACCATATAAGGCCATAGTGATATTAACTTGCCATCTACACTTGTCTTTAGTTTTGTAACCCAAACTAAGATATATCATACTTGTCTTAATTAAATGATCAAAATTATGTAAATATACATTGACAATTGGAGTTTGAAAAAACTAAATTTCAGATTTAATTGACATTCGTTTATGCTCCCTTGCTTTCTCTAGTCATATGCTGTCATTTATTTATGCGAGTGGTCATGCTTTTAACTATTACCTTCTCTGCTAATGCTTCTAGACCATGCATGGAAATTTGGATTTTATCTATTGTAATATATTCCTAACAACAACCAAAACTGCATTGATCCAATAAACTAATTGTATAGTTAATTATGAACAAGAAGAAACGTGGATGTAAAATTATTTGAGAAAAATAAGTTTCAAAAGTAGAGGAACAACATTTATATGTAAGGTATCGTGTTAGATAAGAATGAAGTAGAATAACTATTCCGATGGAATATAATATGCACTAAATAATAGTGTGTTTAACTGTATGTTAAAAATAGAAAAATCTATCGTCGTATATATATAATTACCTCAATTATATTTTATTAAATCTCTTTTAATGATATATGACTAAACTTTTAATTTATATAAGTAATAACATTATAAATTAAGGGTCTAATAAGTAGATGCCTTTTTAATTTTGCATAATTTTTCAACTGCCTCCTCCTTTTAAAAGACACTATGAGCCCTTGACTTTTTCACATCACATACCACCTAAAGCTGACGTGGCAATGAGCGTGAAAAGCAAAAAATATGAGGCGAATGTCCGTTCCTTTAATCCCAAATTTTCATCATCAAATTTAATTTTCATTTATTTATCTCAATGGTTCTGATTTCGATTGAATAAAATAAAAAAATCATTGAAATTCAACACTTTCAATCCCAAAGCTTCACCTATCTATCACCGTAGCTCCTCCTCCATCTGAGCTCATCGCCGCCGCCCCTCCTTCATCACCACCAAATTCAAATTCTCAGATGCAGCTTTTGAAATTCTCCAATTTTGTACCTTGTTTTCGACAACCGGTGAGTTTCCCAAATTTTGAACTAATTTATGCAATTATTTGGTCATTGTTGAACTAAGCACAAGGTAGGACTGACTTAGTGGATGACTCAGTAGTGCTTAAGTTTTGATCATAACAATTAAGCTCAGTATGAGATAATTAAATCAATAATGACGTTAAAATAAATAGTCTATGGTTGTATGCGGGTAAGTAAATTCAAGGGTAGAATTTTATGTCTCCGCTGACCTAGCTATTTAGTTTAACTCTGAGTTGTTATAGGCTAAGTATGAACTTTAGTCGCTGACTAAATACTATTTACTCAGCGCTTGATACTTGGATTTTGCTTCAGCTGAGTATATTGATTTATCATTTCACTGAGCTACTTTATGTCCGTCAATGGCATTGGCTTTTCCGTTTAAGGAAATATGGAATCTTTGCTTTTAGTGTTGCTTTTTGCAGGACATTAATGAGTCAAAGATAACAAGAATTAATGCTTTGACAAGACTCCGGTTTATGAAGAAAATGACAAAGTCTTCCATAGTCAAGCTGCAAAAAGTCATTTGCCAAATTGGAAATATCTGCAGATCAACAAAATAGTATTGTGCGCTCTGAAAAATGTCAGATTACTAGAAGGAATGGGAAAGTGACACATAGCAAGTCAACACGAGTTCTCTCTAATGGAAGACTGGCATCAAACGACAAAGGATTCAAATTGAACCTCGAATTTCAATATAACAGATTGATTTCTATCTCACACCGATCTGATTCTATCTCCTAAAGAATCGATTTGAAGAAGCAACGGGTGAATAGATGAGTTATCAATTTCAGAAGATGCCAAGGTAAGTTCAACGGGGTACTTTCTTAATCCCAAGTATAAACGGAGCAAGAAAGCAAGCATTAGAACTTGGTGATTAAACCTGAATTTCTAAGAAGAAAATCCCTATCATTTCACAAGCTTTAAAGAAGTTCAACCAAGAAAGCACTACTCAATGAAGAATCTGCTTTGAAGAAGTGAGAATAGATCAGATCATATGTAACCAGATCAATGAATCTATAAGTTGACTCCTACTTTGGTTTAGGATCTTTTGATTTACTGTAGAAGAGGGTATTCTACTCAGCGGGTGAGCGATTACAGTTTGGGGGGTACTTTCTGTAATTGGAAAATTTGTGAAAGGCTTCTCCGCCTAGGGTAAAGGAGTTGAGATTAGGGAATTAAAGCTAAGACACTATCTTGGGACTGGATGTAAGCATAGGCTGTCGAACTAGTATAAAAATCTTTGTGTCCTTTACTTTGAAGTTTTTCCAGATTTCACTCATCAAGCTGACCTACTCAACAGAGCTCATTATTGCAAAAAAGTTTCCTAAGTAATCATAGTGAGTCATTCATCCCCCCTCTGACTTATTGAGTGTACGCATAGGGACCAATAAGTGGTATCACAGCAGTTCTCATTCAAAAGATTTCACAATCTTGAGATAAAGACCGTGGCTTACAAGGGTGGAGAATCCAGTGGAAGGGCCTAAGCATATATTCTATCAGAAGGCATGTCAGTCACCAGGCCTCCCATGTTTAATGGTGAGCACTATACCTATTGGAAGAACAGGATGAAGAATTTCATCTAGTCTTAAAGTATGGATGCTTGGATGGCCAGTATTAAAGGGCCAAATGTCCCTACTACAGTGAAGAATAGAGTATGTGTTGATAAGTACTCTGATGAGTGGGACAATCATGACTTAGCTAGATTGAAGGAAAATGCAGCTGCTATCAACTATCTCCATTGCGCTCTTGATACAACTGAGTTTAATCGCGTTTCAGGCTGTGAAACTACTCGAGAGATATGGAAGAAGCTGGAGGTAACTTATGAAGGCATTGATAAAGTCAAGGAGTCCAAGATTAATATCCTTATAAGGGATTATGAATGGTTCCACATGAAACCCAAGGACAATACTTCCAACATGAACACCAGGTTCATGAATATTGTCAATAAGCTGAAAAGACTTGGCAAGAACTTCACAAAAGAAGAGACTGCCAAGAAGATCTTGAGAAGTTTGACTCAGGAATGGGATGCAAAGAAGAGATTAAAGAAGCTCATGATTTGAAGACTTATAAGTTTGATGAGTTGATTGGAACCCTGCTGACTCATAAGATGTCTTTAAAGCAATATAAAGATGAGTCCAAGAAGCAAAAGTAGAAGGAGAGATAAAAGCTCAAGTAGAGTTGTTATCCTTAAAGCCGATAATGAAGAAGATTCCTCTGAGGAAGACTATCTAGAGGATATGAAGGAATAAATAGTGTTAATGACCAGGAATTTTGATAGATTCTTGAAGAAAGATAAGAATTTTCAAAGGTTTAGAAGACCGATCAAATATAAGATAAGAGCAGATGGAAAACCACGAAAAGAGTTCAACAAATAGCATAACAAAGATATCAAAAGATTTTAACGTGGTGAAAAGGGCATATTCATTCTAGTTGTCCCAAAGCTAAGAAGGACAAGTTCAAGAAGAAAAAGAGTAAGAAAGCTCTTGCTGCTACCTAGAGTGACTCTAAAAAAGAGCCATCAACCTTAGATGAAGAGGCACAAGATTCCTGCTAATGTGTGTCTCATGGCTAAGGATGATCATCCTAACTCAGAGTCAGCTGACCAACCATCTACTTCCACTGCCAAACCATCAGTCGACCAAAGCAGAGACAAGGGAAAGCAAACTGAGGTAAATTTTGAATCCCTTTTATCATTAGATGACCTTACTGTAGTACTTAATGTTATTAATATGACTAAGAGGTCAGCTAAGTACATCCAAGTACTCCAGAGGAGGTGTGATGATCTAGAAGATGTCAATTCTTCTACCTCATTTGACATCCTATGCCTAATGGAAAAAGCTGAGTACCAAAATGGATATAACAGCAAACTCACTAAGAAATTGGATGAGCTAGCTGCTGACTTAACAGCTTTGAAAAAGGTGCGGGTCCCTCCTCCACCTTGCAGGAATGCTCAGAGTAACCCTACACACCACTCTGAGAAGGTTTCTTAAAGGAGTAAAGTGAGCAGGCCCAATCCTTAGGCCGCTTGTAAATTTTGTGGAAAGTCAAGACATGCAACAGTCATGTGTAGACACAAAAATGGTTACTATGATAAGTATGACTGGTCAAGTGTTGGATATGATGTATGCCCTTAAGGCAATTAGGGCGATATATCTTAATTATGTAATAGTACGAATAATTTATTTAATCAATAAAGACATTTGTTCTTTTGTTTATATCAATGTGTTTCTATACATATATATTATAACTGGTTAAAATATATTCATTGATGTATGTATACAAAAGTCCTTCACATATCATAGCATGAAGTCAGAGAAATTATAGTTGGACTATATTTGGTGGAACCTGCTTCATGTGAAATTATGATTATGTCTAAACTATCCCTAGTCATAGTTTCATCAAGAAAGGATATTGATGAAACGGAAAGACTAGCATGTGGTCAACTTTCTTGGAAAGGGTCCAAGCAGTCAATCTCCTAAGGACTGAAGGTGGTGCCTTAAGCTTGACACATGGATATATCTGGGAGATATATTAGAGACCGCAACAAGATAAACACTTGGTATAAATATCAATGTGTTAGTGTTTATCTTCATGCAATAAGCTTTGCGAATGTCCTCATACTTGAGATGCTAGTTGCCTTGTGTGGTACTATTGCTATACTTTGGGTCATTGCTATGCACTCATTAATTTAGGGTGCTACGGGTGATTACGGGTATAGTGCTGACAGCACGTTGGTAGGCTGAGTAGTCAGAAAGAATCCATCGCTCCGGATATATTAAGGAGTTGTACCTGGCCACTTGTTGAAGTGATGATTGCCATAAACCTCTGATCAGAGTATGTGTTTGATAGAAATGGTTTCTAGTCAAACACACTATGGTAAAAGGCAATATACTTCGGTAACAAGTAAATAACTGGGATAGCTTGGAGCAATCTTGCTATTAGTGGGTTAACACTTTAACCGAACCCAATAAACCAGATGGTACTAATATTAAAGAATGAAAGGAATTTATCGCACTGGATAACTATTGCATTAACCGGGATTAAGTCATAAGCATAAATGACGTTCCGAGTAATGGGGGATGGTAGACCCTTGCTAGAGGCGTACTACAGTCGTTTAAGGTAATCAAGTTCTATTCACGGTCTAGAACATCGAGCCAATGGTTCCATTAGAACAAGGGTTGGTTAAGCCTTAACAGCTCAATACTTCGGGATCTTATAAGGTCACACACATTGGACCTTCATCGGACTAAGTAAAGAACTAATAGATTTATTCTATTACAAAATATAACATAAATAATAATTGGATTATTATTTGATTGGTTAAAATTGATTAGATCAATTTTGGATAGACCAATGAATTTATTTTGACCGGTAACTAATTAATTATAGTCATAAATAAATTATAATTGATTAGATCAATTTTGGTTGGACAAAGAAATTTATTTTGAATGATGACTAATTTATTAGGGTCAGAAAATAAATAGTTGAAAAAGGATTAAAAAGGGGAATTTTGCATTAGCGAGTTTAATTGGACCGAGAGTATAAAAATATTTTATACAGACTCGAGTGCGCGGGAGTACACCAAAAGGTGTGAAAGCAATGCTGGGCATTGCTCGCGGCAGCCCATAAAAATGGGCTGCACAGACACAGCCCAAAAGTAAGGCAAAGCCCACAAGGGCTTTACCTTGCCAATGCACAGCCTGTGACACGCTGTGCATATGGGATGGGAGTAATTACTCCCATCCCACATTGCTTATAAGGGGGAGCAAAATGCTCCCCCAAGCCTATATATGGGCTTTCCCCTTTCCTTTCAAATTGTACCAACTCAAAGCATAAATCCTAAGCGAGATAATTAATCTCTCGGGTACTTGAGCAAGTTATTTTTGTGGAGCTTGGATTTATTCGGGCACCGCTAGTTTATATTTTGGGTGAGGCTTCTAGAATGGTCTAGCAACTACTCGAGGCTTCTTAGTTTTTCCTCCTGGGGAGGTTTTGGTTGGTGGGGTTCATGTGGATACTGATAGAGGCTATCCTACGAATGGAGGCTTGTGCAAGAAGGTCCTGCAAAAGCACGCTTCAACTGGTAAGTTCTTTTTCTTTCTCTTTTAATTATTAAGTCTTTTTCTTTAAGTGTTTTTAGACTTAATAATTATGCTTAGGTTATTTTTGCATGCTTAGTTTATTTTATGCTTAGGTTATAACTTAGAGTTATAACATGCTTAGTATAAAATAAATATGCTAGGACATAATTTGGAATTATGGTATGCCTAGTCCTTTAGCATGCTAACCTAGGTAGAGAATTATTTAGTTAAGGCTTTATTTAATTTATATGCAACTAATAGGAGTTCTTGGGACAGGATTAAAATTTTAAATTTCCGTCATGACTCTTATGCATGTTCAATTTGACTGTCAATTCCCAACAGTGGTATCAGAGCCTGCCTATTTAGTGCATAATTAAGTTAGAAGCAAACTAAATATTATTTTCTAAATGAAATGATTTGTTTATTTAATTGTTTGGAACAATATATATAAACTTGTGCCTTTCATTTTAAGGTTAGAAATTAGTTATGAATAATTTTGAATAAGCCTGCTCAACTTACTCAAATTATACAAGTGTCAATAATTTATTTAAATTACATGGGTTATAGATGCTCCCAATTTACATGAATTGGAAGAACAAAATTTATTAGTTCAAGAGAATCCATTGGTCTTCAAGTTTGTGCCCGTATTTGTTCTGGCTAAGGATTGGACTTGGTGTCTACTCCTCATAGGGCACCTCTCCTACCTGGGAACCTATATCGGTGCAATTTGAATTGACCAATCGGGGATTAGTATGAACTAATTTATTTTTATATAAATGGTGCTTATATATGTTTCTATAACAAAGTAAAAAATTAAAATTATTGAATAAAAGCTTAAAGGAAATGCAATATAAATATAACAAATAAAAGTGTTAATTATTTTGCATATAATCTAGGTTGATGGAACAATTATAATAAAGAGTTGAACCCACCTAAGGTTAGACCTTATAAATTAATTCTAAAATTCCCTGAATTAATACAAGTCATTATAATTTTGTCCATCTGATAAAATCCTAGATTGGGTGAGACGTTTAGCACCAATAAAATCCCAAAGTAAGTATATTAAGGCAAGTTATAGTCTTCCTTACTCAAATTTATAATACGGTCTTTTTGGGCTATCAAAGTGCTACGCAAAGCGTTCCTTTTAGTCCACATTGATTGGTTGTAAAGTTTGAGATAGGGTCTGCCTTAACAGAGCTGGGGTAGTCCACCATAAAATTGGGGGCTAGGCCAAGATCTGAGACATATTCAAGGAGATGCTAATATAAGAGCACACGTCCCTTGGGATTAGGCACTTGAATGAATTAGCAATTGCATGCGATGCAAATGGAATGGGATTCCAACTATGACTTACTATTATGACTTGACTCATAAAATTGGGAGTTATAATAGACTAGTTATAGATGCTAGCTACTAGGAAATTTAGCTGGGCTAAAATTCACGAATTCAATAGAATGGGCTATTGTAAATTTCGAAGAAAATAGTAGGAAAATGTATTTAATTAAAAGTCCTCATATTAAATACATGTACTTAAACTAATATCTAAACACTTTTCTTTTCTTATGTTTTAGGTTGAAAATGGCTTCCAATTTTAATCTCCGTATGTTACTTGACACCAAATTGAATGGTTCAAACTTTTCTAATTGGTTCCGAGCAGTGAGAATAGTTCTTAGATCTGAGGGAATTGCCTATGTCCTAAGTGAAATTTTCCCTGTAGAACCTGATGTTGAGGATCATGTGGAACATGATGCCTGGTTGAAGCACAGGAAAGATCGTGAGACTGCCATGTGTATTATGTTGGGGTCCATGAATCCTGAGCTTTAGAAACAACATGAGAACATGCCCTTGGAGGATATGGTTCTCCATCTTGAAGAACTCTTTTCAGAGAGGGAGAGGACAGAGAGGTATGAGACCTCCAAGCTCCTTTTCGGGACCAAGATGCAGGCTGGCACCTCTGCCTCTCAGCATATACTGAAACTCTTGGGATACCTTAAGAAGTTGAATCGATTGGGATTCGAGATGAATCATGACTTGAGCATTGACCTTGTGTTGATGTCCTTGACAGATAGTTACTCAGGCTTCGTAACTAACTATTACATGAACAGGATTAATTCAACTATCCCTGAATTAATTAACATACTGAAAATAGTAGAACCTCATATCAAGAAAGATCAGAAACCTCTACTGTTGGTTGAAAAAGGCAAGGCTTCTAAGAAGAAGAAGCAGGCACTGGGTGCCAAGAAAAGAATCAGTAAGAAGAAGAATGAAAAGAAGGCATCTAAGTATGTCTGCTTCCAATGTGGGAAACCGGGACATTGGAAGAGGGATTGCAAAGCTCCTGCTTCTGAGCATTTGAAGAAGAAGCCTACAGAGGCATCTACTTCAGGTATATTTGTAATTGAAAACTTTGCTACTTTTCTGCAAGAATCCACTTGGGTATTAGATACTAGTTGTGGTTCTCATATCTGTACTTCTGTGCAGGGACTAAGGAACTGTAGAAAACTTGCAAAAGGGGAGATGGACCTACGCGTGGGAAATAGAGCCAGAGTTGCTGCATTAGCCGTAGGGAGCTTTAGTCTTATTTTGCCAAGTGGACTTGTTTTAGTTTTGAATAATTGTTATTACATTCCAAGTGTTACTAAGAATATTGTATCTGTTGCGTGTTTAGCAACAGAGGGATTTGAAATTTTATTTTCGAATAATAATTGTCAGATTCGTTTGAATAATATTCTTTATGGTTATGGAATGTTGAAAGGTGGCATTTATATTCTTGATACTAAAACAAAAGTTTTCAATATAAATAATATGAAGAAAGTTAAATTAGGTAATGAGAATTCCTTCTACTTATGGCATTGCCGTTTAGGCCACATAAACAAAGATCGCATAACCAAGTTGCATAAGCGTGGAGACTTGGGCCCAATAGACTTGGAGTCTTATGGTGATTGCGAACCTTGTTTAAGGAAAAATGACAAAGTTACCCTTTAAAGGAAAGGGTGAACGAGCCACGAGTACATTGGAACTTATACACACTGATGTGTGTGGTCCAATGAGTGTTAAGGCACTAGGAGGATACTCCTACTTCGTAACCTTTATTGATGTTTACTCACGATACGGTTATTTATACTTGATGAAGCACAAGTTTGAAAGTTTTGAAAAATTCAAACTATTTAGAGCTGAAGTAGAGAAACAGCTTGAGAAAAGTATTAAAACACTTCGATCAGATCGAGGTGGAGAATACTTAAGTCAGGAGTTTCAGGATTATCTAAAGGAAAATGGGATAGTTCCCCAGTGGACCCCTCCTTATACACCCCAACACAATGGAGTGTCAGAAAGGAGGAATCAGACTTTATTAGATATGGTCAGGTCCATGATGAGCTATGCATTTCTTAGTAAATCCTTTTGGGGATATGCACTTGAGAGCGTGGTTTATGTCTTAAACAGAGTGCCCTCTAAATCAGTTGATTTTACACCTTATGAAAGATGGTGTAACAAAAAGCCATCTCTAAATCACTTAAGAGTATAGGGTTGTCCTGCTATGGTAAAGAGGATAGCGTCAGATAAGCTAAATGCTAAGGCTGACAAATGTCTGTTTATTGGATATCCAAAGGAAACAACTGGATATCTGTTTTACCAACCCGAAGCACAAAAGGTATTTGTGTCTCACAATGCTCACTTTTTGGAAAAGCAACACTTACTTGAAAAGGTCAGAGGGAGCAATATTAAACTGGAAGTTCAAGAGGAAGAAACAGACGATCAACTGATTGACCCCGTTCTAGATACACAAGAGAGTGTGATCCAAGAATAAACTGTCGAAACACAATCATTGCGAAGATCAGGTCGTGTTCATAAAGGTCCCGACAGATATGGGTTTATCATCACTAATGATAAGGAACTATATCTTGTGGAGGATGATGAACCAAGGACATATGATGAGGCAATGAAAAGCTCAGATTCTGATAAATGGCAAAAGGCCATGAAATCAGAAATGGATTCCATGTACGAGAACCAAGTTTGGAATTTGGTTGATGTACCGCAAGAGGTTAGACCAATTGGGTGCAAATGGGTCTTTAAGAAGAAGACAGACATGGACGGTAATGTAATTACCTATAAAGCAAGGTTGGTTGCGAAAGGTTATAGTCAACGGGAAGGTATTGACTATGATGAAACCTTCTCACCGGTAGCCATGCTCAAATCCATAAGGATACTCCTCGCCATTGGTGCTCATTACGATTATGAGATCTGGCAGATGGATGTAAAAACAGCATTCCTGAATGGGGATTTAGACCGGGATGTGTATATGACACAACCTGAGGGGTTTACATCTCAGAATGGCTCAAAGGTATGCAAGCTACAAAGATCCATTTATAGACTTAAGCATGCATCCAGGAGTTGGAATATAAGGTTTGATCAGACAATCCGAGAACTGGATTTCTGCCCAAATGCAAATGAGCCTTGTGTTTACAAGAAGGTTAGTAGGAGTGCAGTCGTTTTTCTAGTATTGTATGTTGATGACATTCTGCTAATAGGAAATGACATTTCTCTTCTTCAAAATGTTAAAGCATGGTTGTCAAGGAAGTTCTCCATGAAAGACCTTGGTGAGGCAGCATTTATACTAGGTATAAAGATCTACAGGGATAGATCCAAAAGGCTGTTAGGTCTTTCTTAAAGTACATATATAGACAAGGTGTTGAATAAGTTCAACCTTGAGCATTCTAAGAAAGGTTATCTCCCGATGACAAAGGGGATTAACCTATCTAAAGCTAAGTGTCCGAAGACAGCTCAAGAGAGAATGCGCATGAAAGATATACCCTATGCATCCGCGATAGGATCCATCATGTATGCTATGATATGTACTAGGCCGGATGTCTCTCAGGCTTTGAGCTTTACGAGCAGATATCAGTCAGATCCAGGTGAAAAGCATTGGATGGCCGTCAAGGCAATCCTTAAGTACTCGAGAAGGACTAAGGATGAGCTCTTGATTTATGGAGAAGGTGATCTCACTATCAAAGGTTACACTGATGCAAGCTTTCAATCTGACAAGGATGACTTTAAGTCTCAGTCAGGTTTTGTGTATATCTTAAATGGAGGGGCAGTATGCTAAAAGAGTTCCAAGCAAGAAACTACTGCTGATTCAACCACAGAATCTGAATACATTGCTACATGCGAAGCAGCAAAAGAAGCTATCTGGTTAAAGGGATTTATTGGTGATCTCGGTGTGGTGCCTGAGGCTATTGATCCAATTACTTTATATTGTGATAACAATGGTGCCATAGCTCAGGCAAAGGAACCACGGTCTCATCAGAAAACAGACATGTATGCAGAAAGTATCATATAATCAGGGAGATTGTTGATGCTAAGATAATAAGATTAGAATATGTACCCACTGATCAAAACCTCGCGGATGGTCTGACAAAGCCATTGACTCAAGTCAAACATGACCAGCATGTTAAAGCATATGGATTAAAACATATGGCTAATTGGCCTTAGTGCAAGTGGGAGTTTGTTGGATATGATGTATGCCCTTAAGGCAATTAGGGCTATATATCTTAATTATGTAATAGTACGAATAATTTATATAATCAATAAAGGCATTTGTTCTTTTATTTATATCAATATATTTCTATACATATATATTATAACTGGTTAAAATATATTCATTGATGTATGTATACAAAAGTCCTTGACATATCATAGTATGAAGTCAGAGAAATTATAGTTGGACTATATTTGGTGGAACCTGCTTCATGTGAAATTATGATTATGTCTAAACTATCCCTAGTCATAGTTTCATCAAGAAAGGATATTGATGAAATGGAAAGACTAGCATGTGGTCAACTTTCTTGGAAAGGGTCCAAGCAGTCAATCTCCTAAGGACTGAAGGTGGTGCCTTCAGCTTGACACATGGATATATCTCGGAGATATATTGGAGACCGCAATAAGATAAACACTTGGTATAAATATCAATGTGTTAGTATTTATCTTCATGCAATAAGCTTTGCGAATGTCCTCATACTTGAGATGCTAGTTGCCTTGTGTGGTACTATTGCTATACTTTGGGTCATTGCTATGCACTCATTAATTTAGGGTGCTACGGGTGATTACGGGTATAGTGATGACAGCATGTTGGTAGGCTGAGTAGTCAGAAAGAATCCATCGCTCCGGATATATTAAGGAGTTGTACCTGGCCACTTGTTGAAGTGATGATTGCCATAAACCTCTGATCAGTGTATGTGTTTGATAGAAATGGTTTCTAGTCAAACACACTATGGTAAAAGGCAATATACTTCGGTAATAAGTAAATGACTGGGATAGCTTAGAGCAACCTTGCTATTAGTGGGTTAACACTTTAACCGAACCCAATAAACCAGATGGTACTAATATTAAAGAATGGAAGGAATTTATCGCACTAGATAACTATTGCATTAACCGGGATTAAGTCATAAGCATAAATGACGTTCCGAGTAATGGGAGATGGTAGACCCTTGCTAGAGGCGTACTACAGTCGTTTAAGGTAATCAAGTTCTATTCACGGTCTAGAACATCGAGCCAATGGTTCCATTAGAACAAGGGTTGGTTAAGCCTTAACAGCTCAATACTTCGGGATCCTATAAGGTCACACACATTGGACCTTCATCGGACTAAGTAAAGAACTAATAGATTTATTCTATTACAAAATATAACATAAATAATAATTGGATTATTATTTGATTGGTTAAAATTGATTAGATCAATTTTGGATAGACCCAGGAATTTATTTTGACCGGTAACTAATTAATTATAGTCATAAATAAATTATAATTGATTAGATCAATTTTGGTTGGACAAAGAAATTTATTTTGAATGATGACTAATTTATTAGGGTCAGAAAATAAATAATTGAAAAAGGATTAAAAAGGGGAATTTTGCATTGGCGAGTTTAATTGGACCGAGAGTATAAAAATATTTTATACAGACTCGAGTGCGCGGGAGTACACCGAAAAGTGTGAAAGCAATGCTGGGCATTGCTCGCGGCAGTCCATAAAAATGGGCTGCACATGCGCAGCCCAAAAGCAAGGGCTTTGCCTTGCCAATGCACAGCGTGTGACACGCTGTGCATATGGGATGGGAGTAATTACTCCCATCCCACATTACTTATAAGGGGGAGCAAAATGCTCCCCCAAGCCTATATATAGGCTTTCCCCTTTCCTTTCAAATTGTACCAAGCTCAAAGCATAAATCCTAAGCGAGATAATTAATCTCTCGGGTACTTGAGCAAGTTATTTTTGTGGAGCCTGAATTTATTCGGGCACCGCTAGTTTATATTTTGGGTGAGGCTTCTAGAATGGTCTAGCAACTACTCGAGGCTTCTTAGGTTTTCCTCCTGGGGAGGTTTTGGTTGGTGGGGTTCGTGTGGATACTGATAGAGGCTATCCTACGACTGGAGGCTTGTGCAAGAAGGTCCTGCAAAAGCACGCTTCAACTGGTAAGTTCTTTTTCTTTCTCTTTTAATTATTAAGTCTTTTTCTTTAAGTGTTTTTAGACTTAATAATTATGCTTAGGTTATTTTTGCATGCTTAGTTTATTTTATGCTTAGGTTATAACTTAGAGTTATAACATGCTTAGTATAAAATAAATATGCTAGGATATAATTTGGAATTATGGTATGCCTAGTCCTTTAGCATGCTAACCTAGGTAGAGAATTATTTAGTTAAGGCTTTATTTAATTTATATGCAACTAATAGGAGTTCCTGGGACAGGAAAAAAATTTTGAATTTCCGTCATGCCTCTTATGCATGTTCAATTTGACTGTCAATTCCTAACATCAAGGATGACCACCACTAATAAGGGAGGACCCAGCCAGAAAAAGGCATGGATACCTCATAAAACTTAATTGTTTTACAGGTGAGCTTGAGATCCACTGATGATAGAAGAAATTAGTATTTGGATAGTGGATGCTCGAGGGATATGACAGGTGATGAAAAGCAATTCATCACATTGGAGCAAAGAAGGAATGGAAGTGTCAGTTTTGCAGACAACAAAAAGGGAAAGATTGTTAGCAATGGCACTGTAGGAGTCAAGCCTTCAATTGATAATCTATCTCTTGTGAAGGGCCTAAAGTTCAATTTGTTGAGTGTTGCTCAGCTATGTGACAAAGGCAGGAAAGTAATATTTGACTCAGCGGGCTGCTCAGTCATTGATGGTAACTTTGACCAAACTATTCTTTATGCTCTTAGAATTAATAATGTTTATATGATTGATTTATCCCTTTGGGATATGCTTAGTTTCTAAGGAGGAAAACTCATGGCTCTGGCAAAGAAGGTTAGGACATATCAATATGACCAATCTGTCCAAATTAGCTAGAAATTAACTTGTTGAGGGTTTACCCAATCTAGCCTTTGAAATAGATAGACTCTGATCAGCATGCCAACTTGGGAAACAATTTAGAAAGACCTTTAAATCCTTAGCTGATACATCTTCTTCTCGTCGCCTTGAGCTTCTACACATGGATTTGTTTAGGCCAGTTGATCCAACAAGTCTAGGTCGAATGAAATACACCCTTGTGGTTGTAGATGATCTGACTAGGTTCACTTGGGTTGTCTTGCTTGCAAGCAAAGATGAAACATTTGAATCATTCTCTAGGTTGGCTACTTGAATCATGAATGAAAAAGACCTTAAAATTAACAAAATCCACAGTGACCATAGAAGAGAATTTGAGAACAGGCAGTTTTAGGAATTCTGTTCTAAGCATGGTATTGACCACAATTTTTGTGTCCCCCATACACCTCAGCAGAATGGGGTTGTTGAGAGAAAGAATTTCACTATTATGGAGATGGGTCATTCTATGCTGAGTGATAACAATCTGCTAAAGTATTTCTAGGGAGAAGCTATTAACATAACTTGCTATATTCTAAATAGGGTTTTAATTTACCCAGTTTTGAATAAAACTCCTTATGAACTTTGGAAGGGGCTCAAGCCCAAGGTTGGTCATCTCAAGGCCTTTGGTTGTAAATGCTTCATATTAAACACTAAAGACCAATTAGTTAAATTTGACCCCAAGGCTCATGAAGGAATCTTTCTTGGTTACTCAACATATAGTAGGGCATACCAAGTGTATGTCAAGAGGACTGGCATCTTAGAGGAGTCCATGCATGTAGATTTTGATGAAACTAACAGTGCCGGTAGAGAAGCTAGTGATGATGAAAAGGAAAAGGAATAAGTCACCGAATCAGTCGGTCAGCCCACCATAATTCCTGATCCATTACCGGAAAAAGAAGATTATGAAGTCGACTTGGACCAATCCATCAACTTTAGTGATGATATAGATGCTCAACCAATGACAATAGCTCAAAGAGCTGATCTTGATCTACCTCAAAAAGTCAGAGTATGGAGAGATCACCCAGTTGAGAAGATTCTTGATAGTGTGAAAAATCTAGTGTTGGCTAAAGGTCAGCTGAATAGAATGATGAGCCATTCAACATTTATCTCATTGATTGAACCAAAGAAGTTTGAAGATGCTGAGTTTGATGACAACTGGATGATTGCAATGCAAGAGGAGTTAGACTAATTCAGAAGAAATGAAGTTTGGGATTTGGTGGAGAAACTCAAAGCCAAGTTAATTAAAGGCACCAAATGGGTTTTCAAGAACAAGCTAGATGAAGCTAGTAATGTTATCAAAACAAGGCCAGATTAGTTGCTGCAGGCTACAATCAATAATAAGGCATTGACGATGGAGAAACTTTTGCACCAGTAGCAAGACTTGAAGCCATAAGAATTCTCTATGCTTTTGCATCTCATATGAACTTCAAGCTATCTTAGATGGATGTTAATAGTGCATTTCTTAATGGTTATATTCAAGAGGAAGTCTATGTTAGACATCCCCTAAGCTTTGAAGATCCAAGTTATCCACATCATGTCTTCAAGCTAAACAAGGCTCTGTGTGGACTGAAACAGGCTTCAAGAGCCTGGTATGAGAGACTGACTAACTTTTTACTCAGCAAAGGTTATATTAGAGGAAAAGTAGATACAACTCTATTTTTCAAGAAGAAGCATCATGATGTATTACTAGTCTAAATCTTTATTGATGGAATCATATTTTGATCAACTGATGAAAAGCTATGCAAAGATTTCAGCCAGCAGATGAAGAAAAAGTTTGAAATGTCAATGATGGGAGAACTTAATTTCTCTCTTGGATTGCAAATCAAGCAAGGCAAAGATGGATTCTTCATCAGCCAAGCTAAGTATGCCAAGAAAGTACTCAAGAAGTTTGACATGGATAAAGCCAAGCCAATGTCAACACCCATGGCCTCTGATACAATTCTGAGTAACGATGATAAAGGTAAACCTGTAGAGAGTAAGCTCTATAGAGGTATTATTGGTTCTCTACTTTACTTAACTGCTAGTAGGCTTTGACATTGAATATGATGTATGTTATTGTGTAAGATATCAAGCTGACCCCAGAGAATCTCACTTAGTTGCTATTAAGAGAATTCTCAGGTATTTGCTAGGCTCTGATGATGTAGGTTTATAGTATCCAAGTAATGCAGACTTCACTTTGAGAGGATACACAGATGCTGACTTTGGAAGAGACAAACTTGAAAGGAAAAGCACCACTGGAGGATGTCATTTCCTTGGTGATTGTTTAGTAACATGGTATAGCAAGAAGTAGACGTCTATGGCTCTAAGTATAGTTGAGGCTGAGTATATGGCTGTATGAACTTGTGTAGCATAAATACTATGGATCAAGCAGCAATTAGAGGATTATGGTATAAAGTCTAAGTGTCTTAAAGTCATGTATGACAATAAGAGCTCAATTGACCTACCTAAGAATTCAATTCAACATAGCAGGATAAAGCCTGTAAACATTAGACATCACTTCATAAGGGATCATGTGCTAAAGGGAGAAGTCAAGCTCATATACATTCCTACTGAAGAACAGTTGAGATATTCACAAAGCCGATTGGAAAGGCACAATTCAACACTCTGAGAGAGCTTATCGGAATGTCCAATCCAATTTGAAGAAGTCCACTCCACGCTGACCTATTATGAGCTGACCAAGAATCTAGGGCTCACTTTGAGCTTCAGCACATTAGGTTAAGTGTTTCTTCTTTGCACTTGAATTTTAGACACATCATTAAATTGTCATCGATTTCTTTTCAAATTCAAAACTGATAGAAATGGTAGCAAGTTATAAAACGTTCCATATTCGGTTGTAGTTATCCCATGTATTTTGCTATCATTAATCCTATTATAAACTCTGCTTAATCTCACTGTTAACTTTATAACCATGGATTGTGAGTCGTACACGTAAGCTTTACAGGCTTATTTGAAGATTCTTTGGCCATTTAAGGAGAGATTCAGAAAGAAGAAAGGTTACTTTACCAATTTTATTTTCTGCAATCTTCTTCCCATAATCCTCAATTCTCCATCTTTCTCCAAAGCTATTTCAATGGCAAGTAAATTAGGAAGATCATCAAACCACAATGCTAAGGAATACTTATTCGTGAGGGATGAAAAGGATACATGCTAGATCACAACGATGGATCATACGGCGTAAGTGGCAATTGGAATCAATAAAAGGGAAGATTTGTTCATACCAGCTGGAACCAGATATATTCCAACTGGATGGTGTTTTAGAGAAGGGGCAGTTGTAGAGTAGCCAACAACTATTGATATGCTCAATTTCTCCAGTGATGAGAGATTTAGAAAATGGACGCACCAATATTACACAAGAGGATTTTTTGAGCTTTCTAGTGTATACTATGAGGAGATAGTAAGAAGATTCTTTTATGGCATTCACTTAGTAGAAGGTCAGAAGGACCTAATTGTTATAACAATGATGGAGAGAAAGGTGTACGTTACCCCCAAGCTGATTGCTGGTTTGCTTGGTATGTGAGAGAGAGGACTGAGGATGCGAGTCATCAAGGATGAATAGCATGTGGACATACCCATTGATTATGAGGTCCCCGTTGACTATAAGGCAGGCAAACTCATAGCCTCTATGTTCCCTAAGGAAGGGAAGCAGGCGCATAAGCTAGTAACGAAAGTACTTTTGCCTAAGACAGGATCTACAGGAAGCTGCTCTAAGTTTGAGAGAGTATTTATCTATGCTCTGACCCATGGGATGTGCATCAATTAGTTGCAAGCAATTTTGCATAGATTTTTGAAGGTATCTAAATACATGGTATATGGGCATCATGTGATAGAGATATATAGAGCGTATAAGCTAGATTTGGAAGGATGGGCGCTGAAAAGCAGAATCACCTTGAAAGTAATTGAATCCAGGATTCTGCATAATGCTCATTTCTATAGATTACGGTGTAATGAGAAGCCTAACAACACCAAGTACATCAAGCTAAAGTGAGGAGAAGTAAGAGTGAAGGATCCTAAAGCTATTATCCCACTTAGACCTATAAGGCCTAATGAGGAAGATCAGACCCTGGAAGATTTTGTGGCTAGGGAGCTTGAGAGGATTACCAAGCTCAGAGAGGAAAGAGGAGAAGAAGTTACTAAGAAGAAAGGTAGTAAAAAGGAGGTTAGGAGAGACTCCAATGAAGATATGAAGAAGGGGAGTTCAACGAGTTCTAATCCTGTAATTGCTCATAAAAAGACTAGATCCTCTAAGGGAACTAAAGAAGAGAAACCTAGAGAGCTAACTCCTAAGGTAGTTGAAGAAGAGAAGCAGACTGAGGAAGAAATGAGAGAGCAGATGCCTATGAAGAGATAGAAGAAGAGGAAGAGTGAGGAAGCTCAGTTGGATGCAATGACTACTGAAGGACAGGAAGCTATATCAGTTCTTGTGCCTCAAGTAGGTCAGCCCAAGAAGAAGCTAATGGTGAAAAAGCAAACTAGCATAGTCCAAAATTTAGAAGAGGCTGAGAAGGTGAAAGCAGCCGAGGAGGAAAGGATAAAAAAAAGGCAAGAAGATCTGGAAGAGGAGATCAGAAGGAAAGTTAAAGAAGTAACAGGAAAGACTAAGGCTAATACTGAGAAAGTTATTAAATCTGCAGTAGCCAGTTAAGCTGATAAGGAGGTTTTTGAAGTTGTTAAAGAAATGATAGGTGCTCTAGATGGAATTGAAAATCAGGATGAGCAAAAAGATGATAAAGTGGTAGAAGTTTAGGCAATTGAGTTTAATGTGCTTGAATCAGACCAGCAAGTCTGTCAGACTACTGAGGAAATTAAGAAGGAGAAAAGGGAGAGGAGAAGAGGATTGCTGAAGAGGATGAAAGTGGTCATTAGTGAGGATGAAGGAGATTTAGATGACAAGGATGATGAGGAAGCAGTAGTAGTTGAGCAGGGAGCTCAATTGATTGAGTAATCTAAGGCTTAGGTCAGTGAGTCCACTGTTAAAGGTGCTGAAGAGAAAGAAGAGGAGAACCTAGAAGAGCCATTCATATCCCCCAATCTTTCCACAGAAACACCTTTATCACCAACACCCATTTCCGCCCTACCTTTACCTGAAACCCAAATACCATCCACATCCACTATTGACTAATCAAACACCTTAAACTCTGACCAAACAGCATCATTCCATATCTTTCACCTGTAGGATCTCCTGTGCATGAACAACTGCTCTTAGAAGGACCAGTTATCAGAGGTCCTCCAATCATAAAGAAGATTTTAGAATAACAACAACCACCTCAACAACCATAACCTCCACCTCAATTCAACCCCCAGGCTGAGCTAGTGGGAGACATAAGGAGGATGGGAAGAGCTAGATTTCCAGGACTTAGTACAGATGCTAAAATTGATGTAGAAATTGCAAGATCTTTGTTGACTGAGGATGCCTTGAGGAGACTTGCGAAGGCTGTTGAGCCAGTGTAAGGGTTTTTAGAAGCTGTTGAGGAGATGAAGAACCATTTCAGATCAGTTCCTACCCAGTTCTCACTGGTTAAGGCTATTGTATCCCATATATTGCCTTTATTAAATGTTACAGGCAGGAAAGCTGACTATCTGAAGATGGAAGTTGCTGAGCTTAAAAAGAAAATGGAGAAAATCTACAAAAGCAACTGCATAATTTTGAATGAGGAAAGGGAATTCAGAAACTCATTGATTGACAAGTTCAACCCTTTACTTCAAGGAATGCAGGATGTGCTGAATAGATATAACATTTTAAGCAAGGAGAATGATGCCAATACATCTAAATTAGATGTTGTTATTAATGCCATCAATGCATTGATTACAGTGGTCTCAAATCAAGGCAACTCAAATATGCTAACTCGGATGAGAGGAGATATTCTGAAGGGAGTTAACGACTCAGAGGGAGAATTGATAAAGGCCTTAAAGAGACTTAATATATCTGATGCTCTGAATAGTGACATTGTAAAGGCAGACGCTAAACAAGAACCATCACTTCATCAAAAACTCGGTCACATTATGATCAAATCACTAATGTTCATACGGATCTCATTAACTATGGTCAAGCAATTGATCAGATTCATGAACATGTATATACTCATATAAGAAGCACTCCCATGTTAGACTGAATCCTCAGAGAAAATACTCAAGCTAAGGCTCTGGCCAGTCTCACCCAGATATCCAAGGAAGGTCTTAATGCTCATTACCAGGTCAATCAATCTCAGTCTCGTGCCTTGGTAGGTCTCTTTGATTTTCTCAGGGAACAGGACGCAATTTCTCAGGAGATCTATGAGTTCCTAATGCATAATTTCTCTACCAATATCTATGGCCAGCTCAAGACCTTTGAAGATTCTCTGAGCTCGTTTGATCGTCAAACCCAAGTCATTTTAGATGCAATAGCAATGGGGGAGAAGGATTGCGAGAAGCGTGAGCAAGAAGAGAGAGAGAGAGAGAGAGAGAGAGAGAGAGAGAGAGAGATCAGAGGTAGCTGAATTTTCTTATAATTTATCCAAGGATCTAGAGGGCATTCAAAGAGAATATGATGAGAATCATAAGAGGAAGGAAAAGGAGATCGCGCTGCCTAAGGAAAAGAAGTCAAGATGGGATCAGTAGGCATTTGAAGATAGAAGAGCAAATCTTGGTGGTCCACCAATGCCCAAGTAGAATAGAATTTATTGTAATCTATTACACTGACTGTAAAACTTAGTATAGATTAGCTTTTTGTTATCTCTACTCAAGTTATTTATATATGAAAACATTACTCATTCTATTCTAAGTTAAGATCTTCTTAACTTCTTGTATTTTTTGCTATATATATATACATATATATATATATATATGTATATATATATACATATATATATATATACATATATATATATATATATATACATATATATATATATATACATATATATATATATATATACATATATATATATATATGTGTGTGTGTGTGTGTGTGTGTGTGTGTGTGTGTGTGTGTGTGTTGATTATCTTGCAGAAATATGAGAAGTATTGAGGAATGCTGAACTTTGAAGAAATCAAGGATTATGGGGGGAGTTAACATTCACTCTGAGCGAAATTAAGATGATGAATAAAGACATAACAAGTATAAGTATAAGATAACTCTGATCCAGATATCTTATTGATTTAATTCTCGCTCAGTTAATTGCCATTGATCAAAATGGGGGAGATTGTTGAACCAAGCACAAGGCTGGACTGACTCAGTAGTGCTTAAGTTTTGATCATAACAATTAAGCTCAGTGTGAGATAATTAAATAAATAATGATGTTAAAATAAATAGTATATGATTGTATGTGGGTAAGTAAATTCAATGGTAGAATTTTTTTTATCTCCGCTGACCTAGCTATTTAGTTTAACTTTGAGTTGTACTGGGCTGAGTATGTACTTTAGTCGCTGACTAAATACTATTCACTCAGCTCTTAATATTTAGATTTTTCTTCAGCTGAGTACATTGATTTATCGTTTTGCTGAGTTACTTTATGTCTGTCAATGGCATTGACTTTTCTATTTAAGGAAATATGGAATCTTTGCTTTTAGTGTTGCTTTTTACAGGATATTAATGAGTCAAAGACAAAAAGAATTAATGCCTTGACAAGACTCCGGTTTATGAAGAAAATAAAAAAGTCTTCCATAATGAAGCTACAAAAAGTCATTTGCCAAATTGGGAATATATGCAGATCAACAACATAGTATCGCATGCTCTGCAAAATGTCAGATTACCAGAAGGAATGGGAAAGCGACACGTAGCAAGTTAGCATGAGTTCTCTCTAACACAAGACTGGCATCAAACGACAAAGGATTCAAATTAAAGCTCAAATTTCAATCTAACGGATTGATTTCTCTCTCACAACGGTATGATTCTATCTCCTAACGTATCGATTTGAAGAAGCAACAGGTGAATAAATGAGTTGTCAATTTCAGAAGATGCCAAGGCAAGTTCAACGGCTCTTAATCCCAGCTATAAAAGGAGCAAGAAGGCAAGCATTAAAACTTAGTGATTACACCTGAATTTCTACGAAGAAAATCTCTGTCATTTCATAAGCTTTAAAGAAGTTCAACCAAGAAAGCACTGCTCAACAAAGAATTTGCTTTGAACAAGAGAGAATAGGTTAGATCATTTGAATTGTAATATCAGATCATTTATAACTAGATCATCGAATCTATAAGTTGACTCCAGCTCTCGTTTAGGATCTTTTAAGTTGCTGGTAGAAGGTGAGCGATTACAGTTTGTAGGGTATTTTTTGTAATTGGAAAAATTAGTGAAAGACTTTTCCGCCTAGGGTAAAGGAGTTAAAATTAGTGAATTAAAGTCAAGACACTCTCTTAGGACTGGATGTAAGCACATGTTGCCGAACCAGTATAAAAATCTCTATGTACTTTACTTTGAAGTTTTTCCAGATTTCACTCGACAGTTGTCCTACTCAACGGAGCTCATTATTGCGAAAAAATTTTCTAACTAATTATAGTGAGTCATTCACCCTCTCTAATCCATTGAGTGTAGACCAACAGTCATCCCTATCAAAAATCAGGCAAGATTCAAGTGTTGTGACAATTATTTGAAATTCTCGATAATTGATTTTAATGTTGAAATCTGCTCTCCAAAACCAGAAGCCACCCCCTCAACTTCAATTATTTGGGACTGGCGATGTTATTAAAGACCAAGCTTAATTTGGCTGTTTAAAAAGTTGGTTTGGATTTAGGTTTTATCTTTCCCCTTGTGATAGGCATTAGGTAATTTCATGTTTAATTTTCTATTTAATTTTAATTTTGTTTTGATTTAATTTCAATTGAAATTCCTAATGGTTCTTAGTTCATTTTAATTTGAATATGTTAATTATGAATTATTTGAAATTAGTGTTGTTAATTTGGTTGTTGAATTTCAATTTATTTGTCAAATTGTTTGTCGGAGAAGATGGTATTTTTGTGATGAAATGTGTTTAAGGGACTAAAAAAAATTATTGCACAGATTTTAGTGATATTTTATAAGTGACTCCATGTGTTAAATTATCATTAGTTTGACTTTTTTAAATTTTACATATGACGGCATGTGTTACACTCTCCATAAGATATTTGATTTAATTTATTTCATGGAGCAAACTGATTCACTTTTACCAAATTGAGGGGGTTGAGAGAGTCTTCCGAAAGGTAGAGGGGCAGTTGAAAATTCGTGCCAAGTTAAAGGGGCATCTATGTATTAAGCCTAAATTAAGCGTATAAGTTACTAAGGAAAAAAATAATATTAGAAATTAGTGTTAAATTACGAAAAAAAAATGACTAATTTTAAGTGTTTCAGAAAATTTAAAATTATCATATTAGAAAATTTCTCTTGTTAGATAAAATAAATTCATGAATTCAGTTCAACCACTATATCAAAATATAATCAAAACTGACTAAATTGTAAAAATGCTTTTCCGATTATAAAATTATTGATTAATGTTATTTGAAGTGCAATCGTGATGCAACCCTTTTCAATAGGTAACTTGGCTACTTTTAGCTTGATTGTTAGAAATTTAAAAGGCCATTTTGTTTGTCCAAAAGCTGGAGCTCTTTTCACCCAATGCTCTATTCTAAAGACAGAGGCGATAAGTGCTTGAAAAGCGTCGACTTGGTTAAAAAGCTACGGATATACTCATATTGTCATATTAATGGAAGATGAAGTATTGTTTGATTCTCTTTCTAACCAATAGAATGACTTTTTTTCATATGTGGGATTTGTAAAGAGTTAGCTAATTTCTTTGTTTCTTGCAATTTTAATTGGGCTAACCGTAAATGCAATTTAACCACACATACTTTGACTCGAGTATTTAGATGAGGTAACCAAGATATAGAACTCTATTCCTCCAGATGTTTTATTCATCTCCTTGCATCAATATCAATCTTATTCCTCAAAAATAAATTTATGGGAGTTGAAATTATATAAGTTCATTTTCGTTATTGTTTATTTTTGTAATTTTTTAAAATAGCCAAGTCGGGATTATACAAATTTATTATTTTGAAGAATTTATGAATTTATCTAGTATTTGCTTTTGATTTGTTGGAAATACTCGATCCGTCAATGACCGGATCAGTCGATTCAAATGATCCAATTTAATTTAGTTATTTGACCTAAATTGAAAAGTTAATGAACTAAGAAATAAAATGTAAATAATAAAAAAATTAAGGACTTATTATAATTAATCAATATTTATATCCTATATAAATGAAATCGCACGAACATGATAGAAATGAGAATGAAAAATTAGTTATCCATTTGATCCCTTTTCATATGTATTCTCTCTTGAAATAAACCGAAATTGTGTACTATTCATCGTTCTTCGCCTAATTACTGAAAAAGTCGTGGAAAACAACTGATATCCAATAAATTATGATTTAGTCAACGACTTCACATCTATTTCATGAAGATTTGCGGTTCCGGACACACAAAAAAAAGAATCTGAATCCATTTCTATTTCCTTTTTTTAATTTACCTAGCGTTTATTTAAATAATTTACATCCAATTCTGT
The DNA here is from genome assembly GCA_947683365.1 of Euphorbia pulcherrima. NCBI lineage: Eukaryota > Viridiplantae > Streptophyta > Magnoliopsida > Malpighiales > Euphorbiaceae > Euphorbia > Euphorbia pulcherrima. The sequence continues at coordinate 16,892,793 of CANTUS010000001.1, read as the reverse complement.
TTTATCCCATTAGATAAAATTCCATTCACTAACCCAATTATGAGGTACAGAATACCTTGAATATAAGTTATTGCTTTATAATTTCGTAATAGTTAGTTACTCAACCTCATGATATATATGTGAGTATATATAATATATTAATATAGACACTTTTCTTTTACAATAATTCAGTTCTTCTAGTTGATTTTATTTCTTACTCAATTAAGTGAAAACAAAAGAATTAGAAAAGGGCCTAAATCAACTTGCTTAAAGCCACACAAATTTGCAAAATATAAATCCAAATGTGTTATTTGTGGTCCTCTATCATCTCCCTATGGCGATTCTCGCGCCAAACATCCGATCAAAAATCTTTCCACGTGTCGACTTATGAGCCCACTAACCTAAATCCCATTATACTCACGCCTGCAGCGAATCCTCACTGTTCCCTTCCCGTCCGGTCAAACAGAACTCGATAAGACATTGAAGAACGAAAGAGAAACTATCCAATACAAATCCCCAAAACGTAGTATTTGATTGTAATCCAACGGCGGATATTCAACGCCAATCATCTTCGAACCTCCTCTGTCGTCTCCGTCCTCAAAATTCCCATTCGGAGAAAGATAACATATAAATTAACGAATTATTCTTTGTATTTCTAATATTGGCGATTGCTGTAACTGGTTATGATTAGTTCTTGCAGCAGAGGAGATCATGTCATCGATTATTGAAACTGTAAGGCCGATTCCGCACACTAAATTCAGCTTTAATTCCAGGGGTTGTAATCTTCACTCTTCTCATGGTTTATTCGTCATCCATTACCAGTCTAGGGTTTCTTTCCATCGGAATTCCCATCGTTTTTTGTCTAGCCCGCCGTCGTATCATCCGGTAGTTGCTTCCAAAATACTGCAGCACGGCGTCGGCGGAGGAGGGTTGAGTGTTTGGGGAGGAGGGGTTTTATGGAGCCAGAAGATAAGGGAGTATAGAATTTTGGCTAATTGTCAAGACAGCGATTCGACTGCGAGTACGAATGATAAAAGGACGGAAAGTGAAGGGCAAAAGGTGAGTAATAATCCGCCAAGTACGGGGCCAAAGCAGAAGAGGGAAAAGCAGGGGAAGAGTCAATGGTGGTGGTCTAAGAAGCAGAATTGGAAATGGCAGCCATTAATTCAGGCGCAAGAAATTGGGGTTTTGCTTTTGCAGTTAGGGATTGTTATGTTCGTCATGCGGTTGCTTCGGCCAGGGATCCCGTTGCCTGGGTCGGAGCCCAGGCAACCGACTACTTTTGTTAGTGTTCCGTACAGTGAGTTCTTGAGTAAGATTAATAACAATCAAGTGCAGAAAGTGGAGGTTGATGGAGTGCATATTATGTTCAAATTGAAAAATGAAGTTTCTAGTATTCAGGAGAGCAGCAGCGAAATGGTCAATAGTAAATTTCAGGAATCTGAGTCTCTGTTGAGGAGTGTGGCGCCTACTACTAAGAAGATTGTCTATACAACTACTAGACCAACTGATATCAAGGCTCCCTATGAGAAAATGCTTGAGAATCAGGTGGAGTTTGGCTCCCCTGATAAGAGATCTGGCGGATTTGTGAATTCCGCTTTGGTGAGTTTTGATTTTTATGATTCTTAGCTTTGAAACCGCCGGTACTTATTGTAAATTTAGCATCTTTATGTAATTTTGAAGTTGTTTTGCTACTTTGATTATAACTATGAGAAGCTAATGGAGACCTTGGTAGTAAGTGAATGCTGGCTTAGTGTTTTACTGGATTCTCGGTATTTTTAACTAGTAGTTGTAGCTTTTAAATTGCATAATTAGATCGACTACCTAGGTGATCAAGTGTCATTACAGTATTTTGAAGATGTTAAGGCTTTGATTGGAAGGGGAGTTCAGAAGGGTTTAAAAGGAAAGAGTTGGAGGGGTAAAGATGATTTCTTACTAAAATTAGAAGGAATCATCTTTACCCCTCCAACCCTTTCCTTTGTGAACCCTTCTGAACTCTCCTTCCTATTAAAGCCCAAGTCTCAGCATACTGCACTGTCTAGGCTCAGAGGTGCAGTTCCAAATAAATTTGTAAATGTTGGGTGCTGATCGTTACAGTTGATGTTACATTTTAACTGAAATATCCTGTTGGCTGCTAAGGCAGTGGACTTCCCTGTAGCCAACTCTGCTATTACATTTTTTTCGCATATTCTGCTGGCATTTCCTTTTCGATTTGTGCTCACACTTTTTATGGGGCTGAAAGGCTTATAAAGTAAACAGATTGAGGTGGTGCAGTGCTTGCTTTGGTCTTTTTGAAGTTATCTTGTGCTAGTTTTTTTTTTCACCTTATATGAATTTGTACATTGTGGACTTCATGTGTTCCATTTTCATGCAGATAGCTCTGTTTTATGTGGCTGTGCTTGCAGGGCTGCTTCACCGTTTCCCTGTAAGCTTTTCTCAGGTACAAATAAATCTTCCTTTTGCTTTACCTTGGAGTTAATGCGATTCATTAAGGTTGTGAGTCATCAAATGGTATTGTGCAGCACACTGCTGGGCAAATTAGAAACCGCAAGTCTGGTGGTTCAGGAGGTGCAAAAGTGTCTGAGCAAGGGGAATCAATCACTTTTGCTGATGTTGCTGGCGTTGATGAGGCTAAAGAAGAACTGGAGGAGATTGTGGTATAGTAATCTCAATCATTTGGTCTAATCTTCTCCATTATTCTTGTCCTATATATTTCCACATTATTTTGTTAGTCATAAGGATTTGCTTTTAATATGTTTATGTTTACTGACCAGGAATTTCTCAGGAACCCTGACAGGTATGTCAGACTTGGCGCTCGCCCTCCTAGGGGTGTTCTCTTGGTAAGTTCACAAAACTCTAGCTATGATCGTTTATCCTTAAACCCTTCTTCGTAAGCATTTAATAAAACTTGTACTGTTTTTATATTTTCTTACGCGTGCCCTGTAAAATTTTGGTTAAAATCTAAGTAGCATGGGAACTCCTAAACACCAATGTTTTCCATTTCGCAAACCGGGTACGAGATGTTTCTAGGCTGTTTCTGTAAATAATAAAAGTTGGAAACTCGTTCCCTTAATAAGATTATGAGAGCATTTCCGCCAAACTATCCTCCTGTTTTATTTACTACTGCTCCTCTAAAGTAAAAGTTCTTTTAAAAATTAATACTCTAAATAAAAAATTTGCAGCTTTTCTATGTTATACTCATATTTTTTTAATTATTGTGATGATCTTCTAAAAGAAACAAATCATATGAATACCTTATTGTAATTTTTTTTATAAATATACCCCTTTTTTTATTATTTACACGTTTTCTCACAATTTGCAAACCTATTTTTAAAATGGCGTTTCCCAGTGGAATGCTTCTAGTACTAGAATATATTTGTTTGCAAATTTGGTTCCAATCAATTGCATGTATTCCCATTTTGGTGAATATTTACTAGATTCTTTATATTATTAGAAGAACAATATCACATGACCAGAATTTTACTTATCTTTCAGGTGGGCCTTCCCGGGACCGGCAAAACGCTTCTAGCTAAGGCTGTTGCTGGTGAAGCTGAAGTTCCATTTATTAGTTGTTCTGCAAGTGAATTTGTAGAACTATATGTTGGAATGGGTGCCTCTCGTGTGAGAGATCTCTTTGCCAGGGCCAAGAAGGAGGCACCATCAATAATATTTATTGATGAGGTAACAATACAAGAGTTATTGTTCAGATGGGATTCCAAGCTTATTGTTGTTAAGTACTAAGTTGTTAGTTTACCACATCTTTTTTAATTATTATTTTAATTGCAGATAGATGCTGTAGCAAAAAGTCGTGACGGAAAATTCCGCATTGTCAGCAATGATGAACGTGAACAAACTTTGAATCAATTGCTTACTGTAAGGAACCTTGTTATTTTAGTTTTACAATTTATTGAACGTAATAGCTCAGTCAGTGTGGAAGTTTAAGTATTTGATACTGTACTGTAGGAAATGGATGGGTTTGATAGCAGCTCTGCTGTGATTGTCCTTGGTGCAACAAATAGATCAGATGTCTTGGATCCTGCACTTCGCCGACCAGGAAGATTTGATCGTGTGGTTATGGTCTGTTATATAGTTTATTCACCGTTTCAATTGTTAATACTATTCAGCTTTTATTAGTAGTAGTACCACTTATCAGATATCTGTTATTTATGTTTGGTTCTCAGGTGGAAACACCTGACAGGATTGGGAGGGAAGCTATTTTAAAAGTGCATGTTTCAAAGAAAGAACTTCCTCTAGGGAAGGATGTTGATCTTAGTGACATTGCGTCTATGACCACTGGTTTCACTGGGTAAATTGCATCCTAATTATGCGTTCTATGCCTTGTATTTTTTTGTTTAAATATGAAGCCCAACCTTGCAATTTATCTTCATGCAGGGCTGATCTTGCAAATCTTGTAAATGAAGCTGCTTTATTGGCGGGAAGGAACAACAAAGTAGTGGTGGAAAAAATCGATTTTATTCATGCTGTGGAGCGGTCTATAGCTGTAAGTCTCTTTTCCATTGCATGTTGTGAGAAATGAGAAATGGTTTTCTCCCAAGTAAACAAATACTATTACTAATGCGTAGTTGACTGGTCAATTGATGATTTCAACTTCCAAGAGACTCTTGAAATCTGTACTGTTAGCTTATTTTTTAGGTATGTTTTGATATTTGTTCTTGAGAAGCTCCATTTATTCAAAGTTCATAATATATATAATTTTTCCCATATGTGCATGCCTGCAATTTTGTGCCTTTTTTTTATGTTTGTAGCATTCAAAAAAATGATGCTATTTTTTGTAATTATCCTCGGAATGGGAGTTATATGGGAGACAATTGGCAATTCTATTCCAGATATTGCTGTTCAGTGCTTCTTATTGATGCAGAGCCTGTGGTGGTGACTTCATAAATTTGTTCTTGCTTAGGATTTACCTATTGGTACTCAAACATGCTTTTTTTCATGATCTTTCAATACCTGGACTTGAATCTCTTTGATGTCTTTTAGTATTTAGCCTTGTGATTTTTCCCTTTCAAAAAGTTAAGTCTCTCTAATATTTTAGTGCAGTTGCAGCGAAGAATGATATTGAGCAAGTAAATTAATATAAAGAGACATTCTTTTTTTTCTTTTATCATAGGGTATAGAGAAAAAGACTGCCAAGTTACAAGGAAGCGAGAAAGCTGTGGTAGCACGTCATGAAGCTGGTCATGCAGTTGTCGGTACTGCGATCGCGCAACTCCTTCCTGGACAACCTCGTGTTGAGGTAAAGTTGACGACTTTTCTTAAATCCTAAAATTGTGAAGCTGGCTACATTAGGCCTTGGAGTCCAATCTAAGAATTGTGTTACTAAAAGATATTATTAAGTACCATTTATTAACAAGAATTAGCATCTTTTATTCATGTAATCAGAAGTTGAGCATATTGCCGAGGTCAGGAGGGGCACTGGGATTTACCTATACGCCACCAACAACTGAGGACAGATATTTACTATTCATTGATGAGTTGCGTGGTCGGTTGGTTACTCTACTAGGAGGACGTGCAGCAGAAGAAGTTGTATACTCAGGCCGCGTGTCAACCGGTGCTCTGGATGATATACGGCGAGCTACAGATATGGCATACAAGGCAGTGGCAGAATACGGTCTTAATCAGACTATAGGACCTGTATCTGTTGCCACTCTTGCTGGAGGTGGAATGGATGAGTCCGGTGGTGCCCCTTGGGGAAGGGATCAGGTACTGTGTTTTCAGAGTTTCTCTTTCATTTTATGTGGCTCGCTTTAATACTGACTTAAAATTGAATGCAACAGGGCCATCTTGTGGATCTAGTGCAACGAGAAGTGAAAGCATTGTTGCAATCTGCGTTAGAAGTGGCACTCTGTGTTGTTCGCGCTAATCCTACAGTCCTGGAGGGCCTTGGTGCCCATCTAGAAGGTATGTGTTCCCCTGATGAGTGGTAATTTATAATTTGTGTATTGTTATTGATTGTTTTTCTTTGTTGTTTTCCTTGACATTATCTCTTTATTTATTCCCGTTGTATAAATGATGAAATTTTCACTTTTCAGCTTTTGTAGTGTATATAGTCCTTTCACAACTTAAATACCTTTTTGGGTCATGTCCTATAACTCAAATGCCCTTTTGGTGTGTGATCTATTAAAATTGTGTATTTGTTGTTTGACTTGTTTCCTTTTCACCTATTTGGTACTTGGCATATTCAATTTTAGTACGAAAACTCAACGTATTGTTGAGGATCGACAATTCTATGCATGATCAATAAAATATATTCGTGTTCCAAATGTGGATAAAGGTATTTCACATTTTTTGTGTTATTAGATGGATGCTTGACCTACTAAAATTAAATAGGTCATGCATTAAGTAGGCTAATATTGAATACACCAGGTACTAAATTGACGAAAAGTAAATACGTCATGCACCAAATAAACAATTTTAATAAAGGGTATTTATGTTATAGAACAAGACCCAAGAGTCGTCGGTTTACTTGCTCAGGTTATATGAACTAAATTAGGAGCCAAAGAATCTAAAACCCATAGAGCATAAAATATTTAGCTGTCCTCGTTAAGTTTCTATCTCCAATTTTTAATGTTTGTTTATATATGATGGTTCAGAGAAAGAGAAAGTAGAGGGTGAGGAGCTGCAAGAGTGGTTAAAATTGGTAGTTGCTCCAGAAGAACTTTCAGCATTTGTAAAAGGCAGGCAAGAGCCTCCTCTTCTGCCAATGAAGGCTGGCTTGTGATATTGGAGTTTCTATCTACAGCACAAGACCATGAACAACAGACAACTGTAACTGGCTTGCACTCACCCGGACTACTACTACTACATTGTATATTATGTATACAAAGGTAAATTATGGCTGCATTTTAATGGGAAGGGCCTAAAACTAGAGAGTGGAGAAAAAAAGCTGAAGATGTGCTTGATGTTGAAACTTCTCGAAGTTTCTTTACCATCTTAACAACACGTTTTTGTTCTATATTGTAGAGTGAGTGCAGTTCTTGATTGTTGGCAACTGTGTATTCAGCTGTATACATGATTATTTAGTGAAATATATGAGTATAGTTGATATGTTGGTCCTAAAAGAGTTTCTTTGCAAACATGATCAGGCACATTGTGCATTAATCTGGTTTGCATATATTTTGCACAAAGGGGGAGTGCACTTCAGTGACATCTTCAAGGAAAAGAATTGTTGAAAGCAAAGGAACTATGGATTTTGGTTTTACAGTTTTTAGACTATAAACTTAGATTCACTTTGTTCAAGTGTAATTAGAATATTATCGATGAAAAGAAAAAAAAAAAAGGTTGTTGATGTTGTGGCATTGATATTTTTGTTTGGAGATTAAAATATCAGTGTCGCTATCTGAACGAATGATAGTTGATTACACATCTTTGTCTTCTAGCTATATAATGGTGAGGACCACAGTTGAAGCAGCTTTACAGTTATTGTTTTCTTCTCCTATCTATACCATAAACGTAAGGTAACGGTTGTGAAATTACCTGATATTCTGAAAGGTGAGTTCATCTAAAAAATATAGTTTCATTGTACAGTTTAGATAAGTTGTTTTGATTGTACAGTTTTGAAAAGAATAAAAAAGGACTTGAATAAAAAAGGCATGTCCTGTTTTTAAATTTTTCTAAAGCCCTACTACTTTTTTTACCTCAAATGGATGTTGTAAATGTTTGTTACAGCTATCCATCAAGTTTAATGGCCGCTACCTCTTAAAAAATTCAAGTTATGTGTTTAAGTTCCACAATCAATAAAATTGACAAAAATGCCCCTTATTACCAAAAAAAATCTGTTATAATTTACAACTACTTCCAAATGTTTTAGATATAAGAAAAAAACTATAAATCTAACAACAATATTTTGAGCACAATTGTGTTAGTATTTTTTAAAATAAGAAAGTAAGACTAACCAACACTTCCAAAATTTTTAGGGTAAATTTAAAAAACATGTCATGTGGTTGACTGTTTTGCAAAAAGGTTATTGTGAAATTTTTTATTTCAAATAAGTGCCCGTGGTTTCAAAAGTTAGTAAAAACATGCTTCTCAAAATTTTAAAACCACATTTGGAAGGGTAATCTTGTCCATTTTGAAGTGAAATTTTGCAGATTTGTTTATAAAAATACAATACATATTACTGATAAATTTTAGAATTTTTTGAGAATTACAAATATTTATTTTAATTAAAAATTGACGATAACTTTAAAAAATCATAACAAAAAGAAAATTTCTGAAATTTACTCAAATCTTGATATATAATTCACAAATAATATAGTTGAAATATAGGAATGTAGAATTTATTGAAATAACTGAGATCACCATTCCAAATGTGGTTTCAAAATTTTGAGAAGCATGTTTTTACTAACTTTTGAACCAGGCACTCTTTTGAAATAAAAAATTCCATAATAACCTTTTTACAAAATGACCAAACCATAGGGCGGCCAAACCATGGGCATTTTCTTAAAGTTTACCCAAATTTTTAATACTCACCACTTCACTCCCTATCAAATTTTGATACAGTATTTATTATTTATACTAATACAAAGCTCTATTTTTCACTACTATATGTATATTAATTTTAAGCTTCACTATTGATAAAAATAAGGGAAACTTTAAAAAAGGAGATTACGACAAAATCAATGATAAATTAAATTCAAAAAAAATTATATCAGAAATTACATAGTCATGGGAAAATATGAAGATTTTACAAAACACCTAATCCTTTTACTTCAAAATTAGAAACCTTTTCATATAAATTATATCTCGAATTAAAGTGTTAAGCTAGAGTATTACACATGTCTTTTATAGTTTTGAGAAATAAATTATTGAGATTGTACTCATAACACCACACAATTTATTAGGAATGCATCAAAGTCATTCTTTGATGGTTACCGTCTTTTATATAATTTCACGTGAAACTTTACCATCGTGATGGAGGGTGAGACAAGAGTTGGTAATGAATAGTTGAAAATGGAAAGTAATGATGTAGATATTTTGACAAAATAATAAAATATCAATGCATCCTTGATAAACTTTTGCTGTACTTTCCTTGTATTGCCAATCACACACTTGAGCCACTGCAGAAACGCTTTTATATCCTGTATAAAGCCAAACACCCTACTCATCTCAACATGCCACTCATTCTATTTCCTTCTTCCTCTTCGTTTTCTATCGCACTGCCTGCTATGGCTTCCATACAAGCTGCTTCCATGTCCTCTTCTCTCTGCAAATATGGCTGTCCCTCTTCTTCTTCTTCTTCCAAGAAATTCCATAGCTCTTACTTCTTGCCTGGTTTTGGCTTCAACAGAAAGGAGCTTTCAACATCTCGTTCTTTGGCTTCAGGACCTAGAGCTACTTTAACGTTCGATCCTCCTGCTACCGGTTCCGATACCTCTGAGCAGAGGAACAAACACACTCTTGATCCTTCGTCTCCTGATTTTCTCCCCCTTCCTTCTTTCCAGCAGTGTTTTCCCAAGAGCACCAAGGAGTACAGGTTTTCTTCTTCTTCTTTCCGTTTTCCCCTACTTTTCTAGGTTTTTATGTATTGTTTTTGAATCTGTTTTTGATTTACAGGGAAGTTGTTCATGAAGAATCCGGGCATTTGTTGAAAGTTCCTTTCAGACGAGTCCACTTGTCTGGCGACGATCCTCATTTCGATAACTATGACACCAGTGGTCCTCAAAACATAAATCCACGTATAGGTATGCTTCTCTTCTACTAGTCTTCTTCCTTTACTTGATCCATTTCATTATTGTTCAGTTTCTCTCGATTTTTTTTTGTTAGTGTGTTGATTTTTACTTTCTATCCGTTACTTCGATGGGCCCTATTAGATTATAATAATGGATTAGAGCAAAATGACTCGTTAAACTGTCACGTATAGCTATTGCGACCCCGCTTAACTGTCAATTGGAAACCGCGGGTAAGGCCGCTGGCCCTTAACCCGCTTGTGTGGGAGCCTTGTTAGGGATTGGGATAATGTTGTTGTTGTTGATGATTTTCACATTGCATGCATTTTTTTTCTTCACTTCTGTTGTGTGAGCTTTTTCCTTCGTTGTCTTCCTTTGATTGCTGTCACGCATACATCCGAACAGTGTTTAGGTTGATCTATTGATACATGTGATTTTCTTCTAGTTGTGATTTCGTAATTTCAAAACGCTTATTCAAGAAAGCCATTTAGTTTATAAACTCGGCTTTACATTACTGAAGGATTTTGTGGATATTGATTGTATGTTCTCGCTGAAACTTTAGGTAATTTCGGATTCTTTTCTGAATTGTCTTACTAAATTTTACAAATGAGATGAAACAGGACTTCCTAAGCTACGAAAAGACTGGGTTGACAGGCGAGAGAAGCTAGGAAACCCAAGATACACCCAGATGTACTATGCAAAACAAGGAATAATAACCGAGGAAATGTTGTATTGTGCCGCCAGGGAGAAGCTTGACCCTGAGTTTGTGAGGTCAGAGGTTGCTCGTGGGCGAGCAATCATCCCTTCCAACAAGAAGCACCTCGAGTTGGAGCCAATGATAGTTGGAAGAAAGTTTTTGGTCAAAGTAAACGCAAATATAGGGAATTCTGCTGTTGTAAGCTCTATTGAGGAAGAAGTTTATAAGGTTCAATGGGCAACCATGTGGGGTGCTGACACTGTTATGGACCTTTCTACTGGCCGCCACATTCATGAGACTCGTGAATGGATCTTAAGGAACTCTGCTGTACCAGTAGGAACGGTGCCTATCTATCAAGCACTTGAAAAAGTAAATGGAATTGCTGAAAACCTTAACTGGGAAGTTTTCAGAGAGACATTGATTGAACAAGCTGAGCAGGGAGTTGATTATTTCACCATTCATGCTGGGGTGCTGCTAAGATACATTCCTTTAACTGCAAAGCGCATGACAGGAATTGTTTCTCGTGGGGGATCAATTCATGCAAAGTGGTGCCTAGCCTATCACAAGGAGAATTTTGCTTACGAGCACTGGGATGACATCCTTGACATATGTAATCAATATGATGTGGCCCTATCGATTGGTGATGGGTTGAGACCTGGGTCCATATATGATGCTAATGATTCTGCTCAGTTTGCAGAGCTCTTGACTCAAGGGGAACTAACCCGCAGAGCATGGGAAAAGGATGTACAGGTAACAACTTTGCAAATGTTAGTAATGTCTCACTAACTTCTTGTTTTATATCTACAAAAACATATGGGAATTTTGCAGAGAATTGAACTGTTCTTTGAGTTTTACATGTTTCCTTCATGTCTTCACTTAGTTTGCACAATATAGTATCACGGAACTAACATTTTATTATGCATTCCATTAGGCTATATCAGTAGAATATTTTTTTGATCAAATAATCCCGAGATAATGTACGGTGTAAGAGAAAATTACAGCTAGAAGTTTTTCATACAATCATGTTTAGAATACTTATTTGGTAATATAACCTGCTATTTCAGGTAATGAATGAAGGGCCTGGTCATGTTCCAATGCATAAAATCCCTGAGAATATGCAGAAACAGTTAGAGTGGTGCAATGAAGCACCTTTCTACACTCTTGGACCCTTGACCACTGATATTGCACCTGGATATGATCATATTACCTCTGCCATTGGTGCTGCCAACATCGGGGCTCTTGGCACTGCACTTCTCTGTTACGTGACACCAAAGGAGCATCTTGGTTTGCCAAACAGGGATGATGTGAAAGCTGGGGTTATAGCATATAAGATATCTGCACATGCTGCTGATTTAGCCAAGGGCCACCCTCATGCTCAAGCTTGGGATGATGCATTAAGCAAAGCCAGATTTGAATTCAGATGGATGGACCAATTTGCTTTATCCTTGGACCCTATGACTGCAATGTCCTTCCATGACGAAACCCTGCCAGCAGACGGTGCTAAAGTAGCACATTTTTGCTCTATGTGTGGGCCCAAGTTCTGCTCGATGAAGATAACTGAGGACGTGAGGAAGTATGCAGAGGAACATGGTTATGGTACTGCAGAAGAAGCTGTGCAGCAAGGAATGGATGCCATGAGTGCTGAGTTCTTAGCTGCCAGGAAAACTGTTAGTGGAGAACAACATGGAGAAGTTGGCGGAGAAATATACCTTCCAGAAAGTTACATTAAATCCTCTCAGAGGTAAATTTCATCCATTAGAACCCTTGGAAGTTTTGAAGTCCTCCTGTGAATAATAAGGGTGTGTGTTAGGTTCCCCTAACTTAGCTAAATCTCTAGGAAATAAAATAGTAAATATCTAGGAAAAACAGAGGAAAAGAAGGAATTGCAGAAAGAAAGATGTAGGAAATAGAAAAGGCAGAAATTGTAAACTAGGTTAAAAATAGGAAAAAGATGACTATGGAATTGAAAGGAATAATACTGATATTTTCATTGATGAGATAGTTTTTCATTTGATTCATTGATTGATTTCATATACGGTTACAATCCCTCCATATATAGAGGAGCTATTGGGACAGCTGTATATAAAAACGAAATACCTCAACTAATTCCTACTATCTCACTAGCAGTACTAAGGCCATGTGCCTTTAGGGAATAAAAGACTAAATAACCTAATTAGCTACTAATTAACTCCATAATTAACTTATTTAACCAAAGCTAATAAACTAAATAACAATTAGATTATATTACTTCCTCCTGATATCTGACAATACCCTCCCTAATAAACTAAATAACCAAAGCTAATAAACTAAATAACAATTAGATTAACCACATCTTAAGAAAGCTGTAAATTCCCTTTGCCACATCAATTGAATTAGTCTCAATTTGCCCATTTTAGAATATCTTATTCCATTGATCAAAGTTGTTGTTCCCCTCTTGACTATGGTTTTGGCAACACGAGCTGCATCTAGACAGAAACTTCCATTATTCTGAAGATGCGAATGTATTGGTCCTGAAATGGTGGTTTCTAGACGATAACCAAGATCAGTTGCAATTTCTTCAGGCAACCATGAACTGAAAACCATTTCTGCTACAAGAATGGCACTTGTTGCAATTTTAATTCTTTTAATTACTTGTCCAAGTGCCTTTCTCCTAAGGGCTTGTGCAAGGTAGGCTCTATATACTCGGATAATGCCACAATGTAGCTTCCAATTAGCAATTGAGCTATTAATTTTATAGCCTAAAAGGGTCCGAGTAAAAGTGGCATCTCGTTTTTGCCCACGAGAACATTCAAACAAGTCGTAAGCTCTTTCAACAACATCCTGTTCGATAATTAGGACAACAAATGGAGCTTTTTCCAAGGTTTCTTGGTGTATTGATTCGACCCAAGACACACTGATTCCAACATATTTTTCAGCAGATTGAGATGCATAAACAGAAAAGAAATTCATACCTTCCTTCTCGGAATAATTTCCGACTTGATCTTTGCGCGGAAAGAAGGAATTAGATACAGCCTTAATGTTTTCAACCTTTCTGCCTGGTTCAGATTTTAGTACCCATTGAGTTGACTTAATGGCAGTAGACCTCCTAGTAGCTTCTCTTGTTGTGACTGAAAGGAATTCCGATGACTAAAAAACTCCCAAGTTCACCGTGACTGTGTCAGCACCGGAAAGGAGGGCTTCAACGTTAAATTTGCTCCCAAACTGATTTTGAGCGTCATCAGTTGGCAAGAATAGATAGAGCATTAGGCTTTCTTCTTAGTGATAATTGGATTTGGGCTTGGGCCTTAATTTAGTTGAAACCCTAGCCTTGCGAATTAAACTCTTGCCTCTTTCATAAGAATTAAAACACGTAATAACTCTTTTTTTCCCTTTTCTGTTGTTTCATGCCACTCCACCGCCGTACCTCCATATTTTTCGGTGGCCTGCAGTTTGCCTTTTGGTTGATTCGTGCACTTCTTTCTCCTTTCTTTTCCTTTAGCCTCAGATCCATCCTATAAAGGTGTGGACTTTTGTCCTGGTTTTAGAGACAACAGAGCTTGGCTGCTTTGGTGCCCCTTTCTGACAGCCGTCATCGTCGAATCAATACCTGGGTTGAACTGAGCTGTTGACTCTGATTTACGCCTGATTTCAGAAGGATAATGAACCCATTTGTTTGTGCCTTCCCTTCCTGCAAAATCATTCTTAACAGCCTCTGTTGCACTCTGTTTTCCCTTAATTTCGGCTACTGCAACTTCATTACCCACTAGTTTTGTTTCGTTTTTCAGCCCTATAACAAACTCATTTTGCTGTTTGAAACGCTCCGGCTCTCTTTCAAATTTCAGCCTCGTTCCTTCAAGTTTTTCTACCGACAACCCCTCTTAGGACCGGGTCGTTACAGTGTGTTTGGAAACATTCTTTTTGAAGGAATTCAATTCATTTCATTTTAAATTTTGTATGTGAAATGATTTCAATGAATTCAGTTTCTTAGAGAAGAATGTTTCGAGAGGGAGGGTAAAGTAGTTTAGACAATAGTTCCAAATACAACTAGGTGTTTTCATTGTTATTATGTGTGTGTTTTGTCAATATCTCATTACTTGTTTCTTTATCTTATTTGCATCAAACTCACATTTTTGTTTCATCCAGGACTATAAACTTTCTTTCTTAAGACTTGTGTTGAAATTTTGTTAAATTTTGTTGCAGGAGCATATGAGTTGAAGGAGTCAGCTTGAAAATCCTTGGAAATTCAAAAGCTGCAGCATTGTTGGATGAAAAGAAAAGAAGGATAAGAATTTTGAAGATTTAGCTAAGGTAATGTTTGGGTGTGTTTGGAATTGAAGACATTTATCTTTAATGGCTGTTTTGTCGTGTTCTAGTAATAAAATGGAATGATGCAATTGCTATGTGTATCTGTTTATGCAAAATCTGGATCTTTCTCTGTACTTGGATGTTGACGAAAGAAACGCACCAGGGGTGCCTGAATCTACTTTAGAATCAACCATTTTGCCTTGAGAGGGTAGAGTAGATCAGGCTGAGAAAGTCCCTTTGAACCTGAACAGGATAATGCCTGCGTAGGGAGTGTGCATTTTGTTTTCCCTTTTTTGTTTGCACAGGGACGTAGCTTTTTATGGCTCGGGCTAGCTAGTTGATCCATATAAGCAGATTCAGCATCATAACCTGGTTTATCAATGCACTGGCTGCAACTAACACTAGCAATTTTTGCACTTGCTCTAACAATCTAAGGTAAATATCAAAGAGCAATATGCTTGGTCAGTCATTCAATGGATGTTAGTCTAACTAAGGTGAAATTATCTGCAGAAAATTGAAACATCTGTCCTGAAAAATATGGAATATATGGTAACAATTGGTCTATTAATCACCTTATAATAATTATGGAGGCGATCTAAATAAAGACTAGTTAATACCCTATGTTTTGTTGATTAAAAAGGTTATCAATGGTGAAAATGGAAATTCACAATCCTAATATGTTCTTGATGTTTTGTTTCGCTAAAGTTCTTTTGTAATAACCCACTGCTGCTGAAAGGCATTCACTTTGAATTGTAATAACCCACCATTATTGCTGGAAGGCGTTTCTAGAGATGTTGATCTTTTTAAATTACTAAGCCTCATCACTACTAAAAGGCTCTGATGCCAACGATACATGACACTTAGAATTTGTTAAAAATATTTTTTTTAGAAAAGTAGATAAATAGTGAGTTTTATATTAATAAAAATACTGAGTATACAAATCAATAGCATAGTATGTTAATATTTTAGTGTAATTGGATCAACTAGTTTTGACCAATGCGATCGTGACATTTCACCGAACAAGTATGGAGAGTGCGGAATGCACACTTGTTCGAGTTCTGTTTACGATTTGGGGGTCCGGGGGCAGCACCCCCGGGTGCGGGGTCCAAGGGGCGGCAGCCCCTGGCAGGGTCCTAGGGCAGCGCCCCGGGCTGGGGTTGAGCTGGCAGGTCAGCTCGAAAATTTTTTATCCCTGAACCCACGCATCCTTTGGAAAAAATTCATCAGAAAATGAATTTTTGTTCGAAACAGTGTGTCTGTTGGACACAACTGAATCTCGGAATAAACATGTCTTTTGGACATGACTGCTACCCCAAACAGCATACCTGTTGACGTTTTTGCTATTTATTTGACCAAAACGATATTGGCAATACACAGAAAAATTCTGTTGAAATTTCACTGCAAACAAAATTCTTGTTCTTGATTCTCTCTCTGATTTTATCCGATTGAAAATTTGGTAAATCGGCCAAATAAATTTCAATCTGACAGCGTTTTCGCGCCTTCAGAAATATCCAAGTAATCCATGTTTTCCAACAGAGATTGAAATTTATTTTTTTCTGAAGATGTCGAATGCTGAAACTATTAAGGAGATGTCCAGTAAATTTGCAAAACTGGATAAGTTTGAGGGTCAGGATTTTTTAAGATGGCAGAAAAAGTTGCATTTTCTGTTGACAACACTGAAAGTGGTTTATGTTCTGAGTTCTCCTATGCCAGAAATCATAGAGAATGAAACTGTGGAACAAACAAGGGAGCGCTGCAAATGGGAGAATGATGATTACATCTGTCGTGGGCACATTTTAAATGGTATGTCTGATTCTCAATTCAATATATATCAAAACGTTGAATCTGCAAAAGAACTATGGGATTCTCTGGAATCAAAGTATATGGCAAAGGATGCTTCTAGCAAGAAGTTTCTGGTTAGTAATTTAATCAATTACAGGATGGTTGATACTAGACCTGTCATGGAACAATAAAATGAAGGATTCTGGGACAATTTGTTCAACATGATATGAAGATGGATGAATCCATTTTTGTTTCTAGTATCATTGACAAACTGCCACCATCTTGGAGAGATTTTAAGCATACATTGAAACATAATAAAGAAGAGTTGACTCTGGTTCAACTTGGCAGTCATCTTAGGATCGAAGAATCCTTAAGGGCTCAAGAGATTGAGAATAATCCTAAGAGCAAGAACCAAGTTGGTACTGTTTCTGTAAATATGGTTGAAGAAGGTGGATTTTCTAAGAATCCAAACAGTGACAAAGGCAGTAAACGCAAGTTTAAAGGAAACAACAATAAGTTCTCCAACAAGAAGCCCAAAGTGGCTTGTTGGAAGTATGGCAAACCTGGTCATTTCAAGAAGGATTGCCAATTTGGTAAAGGGAAGAACAATTCTGGTTCTAGTAGATCTAAGGATCCTGAAAAGCAACAAGGTCAGATTTTAATGCAAAATTGTAATTCTAATCAGAATTATGTGTCTTTAATATCTGAAGCATTTTATGTACAGGATGATGATGTTGCTTGGTGGATTGATTCGGGTGCAACAAGTCATGTTTGTAAGGATCTTCGTTGGTTCAAAGATTTTCAACCAATCGAAGATGGATCTATATTAAAGATGGGAAATGTTGCGACTGAACCAATCAAAGGACTTGGAAAAGTAGATATTGTCTTTACTTCTGGAAAATGTATCTGTTTAAGTAATGTATTGTATGTTCCTGGGATTCGAAAGAATTTGTTGTCTGGTGTTGTATTAAATAACTGAGGGTACAAACAAGTGTATGAAAGTGGCAATTATATCTTGTCGAAACATGGTACTTTTGTAGGATTTGGATATTTATGTAATGGTATGTTTATGTTAAATATTAAAGTTTCTTTTAGTGATCAATCTTCTTTTGTGCTTTCCTCTAGTGATAGTAAAAATTTGAATAAATCAGAATTATGACATGCTAGACTAGGACATGTACATTATAACAGATTAAAAGATATGTCTAAAATGAGTCTTATACCCGCCGTTGATTTAAACCGTGAGAAATGTAAAACTTGTATGTTGATAAAGATAACCAGAAAACCTTTCAAGAATGTTAACCGAGTGACTAATGTATTAGATCTATTGCATAGTGACTTGTGTGATTTTCACTCTACGCCTTCAATAGGAAATAAAAAGTACGTTATTACTTTTATTGATGATGCATCCAGATATTGCTATGTTTATCTGTTGCATGCAAAGGATGAGGTTCTTGATAAATTTAAAATCTATAAACAAGAGGTAGAGTTACATCAAAGTAATTTCATTAAAAGTTTACGCACTGATAGGGGAGGTGAGTATTGTGATCCAGTATATTTTCAATCTACTGGTATAATACATCAAACCACAGCTCCCTATACACCACAACAAAATGGTGTGGCGGAAAGGAAGAATAGAACCTTGAAAGAAATGGTTAATTCTTTGTTGTCCTATTCAGGTTTGAGTGAAGGATTCTGGGGTGAGGCTATGCTAACAGCATGTTATTTATTAAATAGAATTCCTAATAAAAGAAATAAAGTTACCCCCTATGAATGTTGGTTTAAAAAGCCACCAAAGTTGAGTTTTCTAAGAGTTTGGGGTTGTAGAGCAGTGGCAAGAATCACTGAACCGAAAAGACAAAACTTGGGTGAAAGAGGTATAGACTGTATCTTCATTGGGTATGCAGAGCATTCCCATGCATATAGGTTCTATGTAATAGAATCTATTGACTATGTATCTATAAACTCGGTTGTAGAGTCAAGAGATGCTATTTTTGATGAAGATAGATTTACATCTATATCTAGACCAAGAGACATGATTCAGAATTCATATAGTGAGAACCCTGTTCATTCTGAAAGTTTATCTGGTGGAAATGTTTCCTTACCTGGGCCATCTAGGAAAAGTACTAGAGTTAGAAAAGCTAAATCTTTTGGAGATGACTTTCATCTTTATTTAGTTGAAGGATCGAGGGATGAGGTTGAGAATCAGTATCAATATTGTTTTATTGTTGAAGAGGATCCAAAAACGTTTAATGAAGCTATGGCTTCAAGAGATGTTGAATTCTGGAAAGAAGCAATCCAGGATGAGATGGACTCTATCATGCACAATAATACATGGGAATTGACTGATTTACCACCCGGATGCAAACCACTAGGAAATAGGTGGATCTTCAAAAGGAAAATGAAAGTGGATGGTACTGTAGAAAAGTATAAAGCCAGATTGGTTATCCAAGGCTTTAGGCAAAAAGAAGGAATTGACTTCTTTGATACTTATGCTCCTGTTGCAAGGACTTTTACTATTAGGTTGTTGATAGCCCTAGCAGCTATACACAACCTTGTAATTCATCAAATGGATGTTAAAACTGCATTCCTAAATGGTGAATTAGATGAGGAAATCTATATGAAAGAATCGGAAGGGTTTGTTGTGCCAGGTTATGAAAATAAGGTATGTAAGTTGAAGAAACTCTTATATGGATTGAAACAAGCGCCTAAAGCTTGGCATAAAAAATTTGATGATGTGGTTTTGTCTAACGGTTTTCATATCAACCAAGTAGACAAATGTGTATATAGCAAGTTTGATCTTTCTGGTTAAGGAGTTATGATTTGCTTATACGTGGATGACATGTTGATTTTTGGTACTGACCAAAATCATGTTAATGAAACGAAGAAATTCTTGTCATCTAGTTTTGAAATGAAGGATTTGGAGGAGGCTGAGGTGATTCTTGGTATACGAATTAAGCGGAAGAACAATGTTATTTCAATCTCCCAATCTCATTATATTGAGAAGATTTTGAATAAATTCAATTTCATGGATTGTTCTCCATTTAGCACTCCCTTGGATCCTTGTGTTAAGCTTCTGCCTAATAAAGGTGTTGCAGTATCTCAACTTGAATACTCGAGAGCCATTGCCAGTCTTATGTATGCCATGATTACCACTAGGCCTGATATAGCCTTTGCTGTTGGAAAACTTAGTAGGTACACTAGTAATCCTAGTTCACATCATTGGCAAGCTTTAAGTCGAGTATTCAAGTACTTAAAAGGAACCAAGGATTATGGTTTGACCTATACTGGATTTCCTTCAGTTTTTGAGGGTTATTCAGATGCAAGTTATATATCCAATGAAGAAGATAGTTCTTCCACAAGTGGATGGGTATTCCTTCTTGGGGGAGGCGCTATCTCTTGGGCGTCGAAGAAACAGACTTGTATCGCTGATTCAATAATGGAATCTGAATTTGTTGCATTAGCAACAGCTGGTAAAGAAGCTGAATGGCTGAGAGATCTCGTTTATGATATTCCATTGTGGCTTAAACCAATATCTCCTATATCTATTAGGTGTGATAGTGAAGCTGCGTTGGCCAATGCTTACAGACAAGTATATAAGGGCAGGTCTAGACATTTAAGTGTTAGACATAGCATGATTCGGGAACGCATCATGCAAGGTGTCATATCACTAGAGTTTGTAAAAACTGAACAAAATTTAGCCGATCATTTAACTAAAGGGTTAAGAAGAGATCTTGTTCACAAATCGGCTATGGGGATGGGATTAAAGTCCATCTGAAATCTCTCATGTTGAGATACCCAATTCCCATCTAATATGACATTAGATGTAGAATTCAATATGGAAAGCTTAACATTTGGAGATTGGAACACATTAGTAACATCATCCCAAGGTATGTGTTCAGACCTGCAAGATAAAGGAGGTTGAAGTTTATCTTCTTAATAGTTCTTTTGAAAAATTGCATATGCAGGTGCAAGAGTAAAAGAGCTACCTAAGTGAGCATGAAGTTTAGCGGCTTCAAGAAGCTTGGACTTGGCTTTGATATGCTTATGAAGGATAAGGACACAAGGCTAGTAAAAGATAGTGTCAAGTTAGAACTTTTAGAATTTTGACTTATGTGTATATTATCTTCATGTATTCATAATGAATAACTAAGGTTCAATCCATAATGACACCTTGGTATTCGAATATTTGGAATGTGTAATATACTAAGATGAAATTCAATCGTCTCGATATTTCATTTATGCATAAATTTATTGTTTGTTGTGATTTTATTTAGTTAATCAAGGATTACACAAAAATGGGGGAGGATTGTTAATATTTTAGTGTAATTGGATCAACTAGTTTTGACCAATGCGATCATGACATTTCACCGAACAAGTATGGGGAGTGCGGAGTGCACACTTGTTCGGGTTCTGTTTACGATTTGACGGTCCGGGGGCAGCGCCCCGGGTGCGGGGTCCAAGGGGCAGCAGCCCCTAGCGGGGTCTAGGGGCAGCAGCCCCTAGCGGGGTCTAGGGGCAGCGCCCCTCGGCAGGGGTTGAGCTGGCAGGTCAGCTCGAAAATTTTTTATCCCTGAACCCACGCATCCTTTGGAAAAAATTCATCAGAAAATGAATTTTTGTTCGAAACAGTGTCTGTTGGACACAACTGAATCTCGGAATAAACATGTCTTTTGGACATGGCTGCTACCCCAAACAGCATGTCTGTTGACGTTTTGGCTATTTATTTGACCAAAACGATATTGGCAATACATAGAAAAATTCGGCTGAAATTTCACTGCAAACAAAATTCTTGTTCTTGATTCTCTTT
Source organism: Euphorbia pulcherrima (assembly GCA_947683365.1). NCBI lineage: Eukaryota > Viridiplantae > Streptophyta > Magnoliopsida > Malpighiales > Euphorbiaceae > Euphorbia > Euphorbia pulcherrima. The sequence goes on along the minus strand of CANTUS010000001.1, from coordinate 16,871,555 downwards.
CTGATTTTATCCGATTGAAAATTTGGTAAACCGGCCAAATAAATTTCAATCTGACATCGTTTTCGCGACTTCAGAAATATCCAAGTAATTCCCGTTTTCCAACATAGTATGCATAGTGAATTTACAAACATAATACTTCATCTACTTTTATAAATCTTTTTAACCGAATCATCAAAACCAATAAAATATTTATTATACAAGTCTAAAGGGTAATTTTAAAACCACTCATATTACTAACTTATAATTTTATCAATATATAATCTCTTTTATAACTAATATAAGGATAAAATATAAAAAATTATGATAAAAAATATATTAATAATATGAAATGATATATAAAAGAAAAAGTTGAAAAGTCTTGAGTAATGGAAAAATGTAAGAATCTTATACGAAACTTACTTTAATAATGCTAACCTATATAACAGACCAAATGAATAGTATAAAGATAATAATAGATTGGAATTTATAAAGCCGACAACACTGGTACTCTTGTTTTTATATCTAATATAATGTTTTTTCTTTAATACAAAATTAGTATATATTATATGAAATAATATAATATTAATTTATTCATAGTTAATTAAATGATATGTAATTTATTCATGTTTGTAACACTTGAAAAATTAAATGGGATTCTATACATTAACTCAATAAATTAAAATTTATCTGGTTGTTTATGAATTGTAGAGAGCGACCTCTTAATTATTGCTTGATGACAACGTTTTTTCAAAAATCTTTTATTAGTTTTTAAAATACACTCAAGTGATTTTTCTTCAATTAATCTCTTGAGAGTTAACATTCGAAGGTTTTTAAACAAACAAGATTTTATTCTTCGTAAGGTTATGTTGAGAATAAGGCTCTCAACTCCCTTTTATACATAAAAATATTACATACTAAACAAGTAAAAACGGAAAGCTACTGGCAAATGAAGACACGATTCTCTACTATTGGCAAATGTCAGTGAACAAGCACAATAATTTATATAAGGACAAATAAAAAAGATAAAGATAAATGTAAGAATCCTTATTCAGTCAGTGAAGACATGATTCTCTGTTACAAATGTCTACATTTCATTATTTAGTCTACTATTTAATTCAATCAGTGATGTTGCTTCGTCTGCTTCACTATGATTAAATGTTTCTTCATCAAGTAGACCACATGTTTCACATGAATGTCCGGGATACTTTTGGCTTTTTTGGCAAAGCAATAATTTGGATTTTTGATAAGATGAGGAATTCTTAATTCAATAAACTGTCTCTCTTCATCGGTGCTTGAAATTTTTGATGATTCAATTTCTGGATAATTTTCATTTGCTATTCGCATTAGGATGTATGCAAAAGAAGGTGCTAACTCCTCTCCCTCTTTCGAGAAAATAGGGATGCTACTAAAATATCTTAAAAAGATCATTCTTCCTTTTGCGTAATTTTTAAAATATAATGAAACAGATCTTCTGAATTTTTCATAGAAATATCTCAAGACATCTAATTTGTTCAAATAGATATTGTCAGGTAGTCCAAGTAGAGCCAATTTATATGTCTCCATAGGGTTTACTTCTAATAACACATCCATTTTTGTCTTCATTTGTTCTTTGGTTGTTGGATACATATTTTTGCTATGATCATTGTTATTATAGTTTTGGATTATTTGAGACTATTTTATGCATTTATTAAGAGAGGTTCCCATCATTTCTTTGATTTTCAATGTTGTTTTGATTTGGGCAATAGAAGGAATCTTGACCCAAAATAGTTTTTGTTTTGGGTTCTTTGTTGGATAATCTTTTTTCTTTGTATGTTTCATAAATAGTGTTGGTTTCTTCTAAAGCATTTTTTGCTAATTCTAAAGATGATTATTTTTTATAAATAATATCAGGCTTTCCTTGGATAAATATTGGAGCTTTAGCCCATTCGTTAAAAATGCTTTTTGCGGCCCATTATGGATTAAATAATAGGATTTATTGGGTTGTTTATCCTGCAGCTATATTTGCTGGAGTGATTAATACAACATTGTCTTTATCTTTTATAGACTCAGGTTGTGCAATACTGATGGAAGTAGATGCTTCTTGTTTCTTATGCTTGTCGGATGCTTCATTTTCATTTGCCCAAGACATTTTTTTATTTGTAGGAAGACTGGCTCATACCGAGTGGGTATTCGCTGGAGTATTAACAGATTCAAACCCTAATAATCCTTTTATTAATGTGAGAGTAGTTTCGAGCTGGGTTATATCTGCTTTAATTTTTTCCACATTTGATAATACTTGCTCCAATTGATTGGCAATAGCTGCTATAGCTGACTCCACTCTTGTCAAAGTGTCTGCTCTGTAATTTTCTTCTGACTTTATTAATATTACCTGAAATTCATAATAAGATAATTCTAGTTGCTAACGAATTAATCTTCCTTGATTATAATGGGTATTTATTTTATTTCAAGTAAATGTAGTGACATATTTACTCTATGTTTTAACAATAAAGGGCTTTGGAAGTAATTCTTAAAACATATAGTAAATATGTCACTATATTTACTAGAAATAAAATAAATACGTATTATAATTAAGGAAGATTAATTCCTTGGCAACTAAAATTATCTTATTATGAATTTCATGTAATATTAATAAAGTCGAAAGAAAATTATGGAGCAAACACTTTGACGAGGGAATGGAGTCGACCATAACAGCCATTGCTAATCAATTGAAGCAGAAAAATAATTAATTGGAACAAGTATTATTAAATGTGGAAAAAATTAGAGCAGATGTAACCCAACTCGAAACTACTCTCACATTAATAAAAGGATTATATGGGTCTACTCTAGAAATACTCCAACGAATACCCACTCGGTATTAGCCATTCTTCCTACAGATAAAAAATTGTCTTGGGCAGACAAAAATGAAGCTTAAAAAAAGCATAATAAATAAGAAGCATCTACTTCCACCGCCATTGCACAGTCTGAGTCTATAAAAGATAAATGCAAAGATGTATTAATCACTCTAGCCGATATAACTGAAGGATTACCGCAATTAGACAAACAGCCCAATAAAGCCTATTATGTAATCCATAATGGGCTACAAAGAGGCATTTTTTACGAATGGGCTAAAGATGCTAAGGACAACCTGATATTATTCATAAAATTAACCATCTATACAATAGCAAAAGTGGTTTTAGAAGAAACTAGTACTATTTATGGAATATACAAAGAAAAAATGTTATCCACTAAAGAACCCGAAAGAAAAACTATTTTGAGCTGAGTTCCTACTATTGCCCAACTCAAAACAACATTAGAAATCAAAGAAATGATGAGAACCTCTCTTAACAAATACATAAAATGGCCTCATATAATTCAAAACTATAATGACAATGATCGTAGCCGAAATATATATCTAACAACCAAAGAACAAATGAAGACAAAAATGGTTGTATTGCTAGAAGCAAACCCTATGGAGACATATGAATTGGCTTTACATGGACTAGTAAACACTATCTATTTGAACAAATTATATGTCTTGAAATATTTCCTTGAAAAATTCAGAAGATTCGTTTCATTATATTTCAAGAATTATATAACAGGAAGAATGATCTTTTTAAGATATTTTAGTAGAATCTCTATTTTCTCAGATGATGGAGAGGAGTTAACACCTTCTTTTGCATACATCCTAATGGAAATAGCAAACAGAAACTATCCACAATTGAATCATAAAAAATTCCAAGCACTGATGAAGAGAGACAATTATGGAATCAAACACTTTTCTCTGGAATACTCGGACAATCAGCAAATGTATTGCCCACTATGAGGATTAATTATAAATCTAATTATTGGTTGATAGTAATTCTAAAAACAAATTACCCATGGAGTCAGCAATGAAATCAATATTCTATGAATTTGAAAAATAATTTCTGGAATTAAGAATTCCTCATCTTGATAAAAAAATCCAAATTATTTCTTTGTCAAAAAAAGCCAGAAGTATCTATGACATTCATGCGAAGCATGTGGAGTACTTGATGAAGAAGCATCTAATCATAGTGAAGCAGATAAAGTAACATCATTGATTACAAAAGTAGACTAAATAAAATTTAGACATTTGTAACAGAGGATCATATCTTCACTAACTGAAGATAAGGATTCTTACATTTATCTTTATCTTTTTTTATTTGTCCTTATGTAAATTATTTTGTGCTTTTTTACTGGCATTTGCCAGTAGCATTCCTTTTTACTTAACTAGTATGTAATATTTTGTGTATAAAAGGGAGTTGAGGCCCTTTTTCTCAACACAACCTTTCGAAGAATAAAATCTTGTTTGTTTAAAATCCTTTGAGTGAAAACTCTAGAGAGGTTAGCTTAAGAAAAATTACTTGAGTGTATTTTAAATCTAATAGAAGATTTTTGAAAGAACGTTGTTATCAATCAATACTTAATAGGTCACTCTCTGCAATCCAGAAATAACCATGTAAATTTTAATTTATTGAATCCATGTATATGATCCCATTTAGTTTTCCTAGTATTATAAACAAGAATAAATTAACACATCATTTTATTAACTATTAACAAATTGATATTATATTATTTCATATAGGCCGAATACTCTCTTATACCCCTAAGTTGCACACTTTTGCCTTAGATATACCCAAACTTTCAAGTGGACCTCCGAGGTACTCAAATTTATAAAAAGTGAACCTTCGTACTACCTCAATCCCACTTGCTCAATAGCAACCAAAAGAATGTATTACACTCGTTGCCAAGGTGGACAATTTGAAAATTCAAACCAATGGATGAATGATACGTGGCATAAACTATCAAATTTAAAAAAAACCTCGACAAAACTTCTTTTAAGTCCCTGTAATTTTAATTCAACCATAAATCACCATATATTTAGAAAAGTCGAACCAATGGTATAATGACACGTGACATAAACTAACAAAATTAAAAAAAAACCTTGACAAAACTTCTTTTAAGTCCCTATAATTTTAATTCAATCAAAAACACCATCTTTTACAATGGATTTTAAAAAAACTTTGATAAAATTCACTTAAGTCCCTATAACTTTTATTATATAAAGAAAATTAATTTAGTGCAAGAAATTTTTATAAAATGTTTATGGAAGGGCACGAAAATGTGAAAATACGTTTCGGTGTCCGGTTTCATAAAAAATTGAAAAATCATGAAATTTTTGAAAAATAAAGAAAATAAATTTGGTGCAAGAATTCTTCAGAAAATGTCTATGGAAGGCCCAAAAATGTGAAAATACATTTCGGGGCCCGGTTTCGTAAAAAATCGAAAAATCATAGAAAATTATGAAATATCCAGAAAATAAATTTGGTGCTACAATTTTTCAGAAAATGTTTATTGAAGGGCCCAAAAATGTGAAAATACATTTCGGGGCTCGGTTTCTTAAAAAATTTAAAGAATTATGAAATATCTGAAAAATAAAAAAATAATTTTGGTGCAAGAATTTTTCAGAAAATATTTATGGAAGGGCCGGAAAATGTGAAAATACCTTCCCGGGCTCGGTTTCGTAAAAAATAAAAAAATTCCAAAAAATTATGAAATATCCAGAAAATAAATTTGGTGTAAGAATTTTTTAGAAAATGTTTGGAAGGGCCCGAAAATGTGAAAATACGTTTCGGGGCTTGGTTTCGTAAAAATAAAAAAATCTCAAAAAATTATGAAATATCCGGAAAATAATGAAAATAAATTGGTGTAAGAATTTTTCAAAAAATGTTTATGGAAGTGCCCGAAAATGTGAAAATACCTTTAGGAGCCCAGTTTCATAAATAAAAAAATTGTGAAATATTTGTAAAATAAAGAAAATAGATTTGGTGCAAAATTTTTTCAGAAAATGTTTATGGAAGTGCCCGAAAATGTGAAAATACATTACGGGGCCAGGTTTCGTAAAAAATCAAAACTCCAAAAAAATTTTGAGATAGCCGGGAAAGAAAGAAAAAAAATTCGGTGCAATACTTTTTCAGAAAATGTGAGTTTTCCAAACACACCTTAAAGGAGAAAGAGGTTATTTTGCAATTAGAAAAGTATTTAGGGATTTTTAATGATTTTTTTACTAATTATTGAATTTATTTAATTTTTTACCCATTTTTTTAGTCGAACACACGCTCCCTTGGTCAAAGGGGGACACCTTGTTGGAAGATTTGCTCTTTATGCTGAGTTACTTGTTGTTGAGTGAAGTCGCACTGAGTAGCTTTAAGTCACACTAGGTAGCTTCAAGTCACACTGTTCTCGAACGACCTAGTAAATTTATTTATTTCAGAAACTGGATTATAGGCAATGCTTCTTTGATCAGAATCTGTTGCAGAAGCTCAAAAGCTGGAACAAAGGCAACACTTTTCTCTGAAGTAGTTGCTCAAAGACTAAAAATCTGGGCAGCGGGTTGGCGTTATCAAATGCTGGAATTCAACAACAATTAAGTTGATTTTGAATGTTCCCAGAAGCAATTTGAAGCTATAATGAACGACACTTTGAAATCAAATGTAAGAATAAATTGAGTCGTGTCTAAGACACTGTCTTTAAAGGATACTTGTTATTTCCTCCCAGGATTAAACAACTTTAAATTCGATTTGAATTTGGCTATAGGAATCAGAAATGTTAGGAAACAATGATCTGAACGAAGAAAACCCAAGACAAGCATCCGGATTAGTTTTTGAAGTAAACAAAATTCCTAAGTCCAAGAAGAATGCATCCGAACAAGATATTGAAGTCCAAGATTACTGCATCCGGCTAAAGATAGAAGAATATGAAATCCCTAAGTACAAGAAGAAAGCATCCGGTTAGAGTTTGGAAGGAAACAAACTCCTTCTGGTTAGAGTTTGGAAGGAAACAAACTCCTAACCCCTAGAAGACAGCAGCCGGAGAAGATCACACCTAGAATAGCATCCGACAAAGATTTAGTCTGAAGGCATCCGGAAGACTCAACTCTCAAGACAAAGGGAATATTCAAATATTCAATATACCTCTAATTTGTTTAGAAGTCAAACTTCCTTTTTTCCTTGGAGAATGAAAAAGTGACAGCTTGCACGAATTCAGTAAAGGACAAAAAGGCTGACACAGAAAGAGAAAAATGTAACAACCTTTTTAATATAGACCAATAGCAAGGAACGTGAAGTCCAAATAAAAGACAAAGTTTCATATAATTTGGCAGGGCACAAAAAGCCAAATACAACTTTGTTGCTCCAATCCCAACAATTTCAAATGGGTCAGTCATTGGGTCTAACGGACAGATAAATGGTTCCGCACACACGAACACTTATCTGATCAATGGTGAAGATTCAAGATTGACCAACGGCTACAGTTATTATCCAAGCATATAAAAGGGAACCTTCACAAGTTGAGAAGATGTTGGTTGATTTTACAAAGCTATTACCATGAGATATTTGCTATTCAATCAGTGATTTAAAATCCCTCCAAGAATCCAAACTTGAAAATCTATTTGTAAGAATTCTCAAGTAATAAACTTGAAGAATTCCAAACCAATTCTTCAAAAGAAACCTATTTTAAAATCTCATACTTTGGTGAGTAGTGAGATTGAAACTTAGCTTAAACTAGGGAGAGTTTAAGTGGTATATCTCATAAAGAAAAGGACTCAGCCAAGCTTAGGTTAGTTTGGTGGTATATCCTACTTCCGAAAGAAGAGGGATTCTATGAAGACAACGCGCAGAGGACTCAGCCAAGCTTGGGTTAGCTAGGTGGTATAAGCTACATCTGGAGAAGAAGAAATTTCTGAAGAATAACTGTAAAGGCTTGATTTCTGCCCATGAAAGAAATCACACTAATAGATTAAGCTCAGAGGAGGAAACACTAGGGACTGGACGTAGGCAGGGCCAAAACAGTATAAAAATTGCTGTGTTTGATTTCCTTTTACTTTAAGCTTTTTATATTAAGTGCATTTTATTTAATATTCGCATCATCCAGATCCTATACCTCTGGCTCATATATTGCACGCTACACAAAGACTTCTTTAAAAGTCTTATATTTTGTAAAAAGGGTCATTCACCCCCTCTGACCCTAAATATACTAGCACAGGGACTAACAAGCGGTATGAGAGCAAGTGCTCACAACTAGAGACTTATCAATCTCGAGCTAAAGGTCCAACTTGATCTCAAAAATCAAGATGAGTTATAATAACTCACAGCTTCTCCTAGAGGGTATGTCTATTACTCGTCCTCCACTCTTCACCGGTGAACACTACACTTTCTAGAAGAACCGGATAATGAACTTCATTCAAGCCCAAAGCATGTTAGCATGGATGGCCATTAAATGTGGCTCATATATTCCTACTTATGAAATTGAGGGTATCATCACTAGAAAACCCTCTAATCAATGGGTTGACATTGATTATAAAAAGTTACGTGAAAAGACAAATGCTATTAACATGCTTCATTGTGCTTTTAATGTAGTAGAATTTAACAGGATATCAGGCTGCAAAACATTACAAGAAATCTGGCAAAAACTTGAAGTGACCTATGAAGAAATAAACAAGGTCAAAGAAGCCAACATTGATCTCATCTAGCAAAAGCTTAAAAACTTGAAGATGGAGCCGAAGGAATCCATCAGCAGCATGAACACTAGATACAGAAATCTGGTGAATGAGATGAAGAGGCTAGAAAAAGAGATCACTGAAGAAGAGATGGTCAAGAAGATCTTCCGGAGCCTCACCAAGGAATGAGACAACAAGAAAATGATCATTGAGGGAGCTCATGACCTCAAATTCTACTACGCCATAGATGGCCCGTTGCAACAATAAAGGCTTGGGGTTGCCCTGTAAGGGTTGCAATTTTCATGGAAAAATTTGCCTTTTACAACGTAATTGGAAAAATGGTTGCAAAAAGTATGAATGTTAGTAAAAACATTGTCTTGCAACGATTTGTTTTATATGGTTGCCAAAAACACATGTAAACAGTAAAAAATTGACGGTGCATACACTAAATTGAGCAGCAGGAACAACCCCGCTTATTAATTCCAAAATTCAACTATTAAAAGAAAATAAAATTTAAATTAAAACTATTAAATATATAAATAATATTCCTCTCTCCTTCTCTCATCTAACATTCTTACGATTACTCTTATCCCATGACCTAAACAACCATCCTCTCTCCATTCTCGCCGCTCCGCCTTCGACGTTCTGTCTTCACTACTCTAGCCGCTCCGTCTTTAATGCTCTAGCCGCTCGTTGTTGTCGTCGCCCTCAACTGTTCAGTGAGTAATCGATTTTAACCATTTTACATTGAATACAATTTTCCCATTTTTCTTCTCAATCCGTAGGACTTGACCTTATTTCCCTTCAATTTTACCCAATTTCTCCCACCCCTAGCGGTCTTTGATGAACTAATTTTACTTTTTTCCGCTTTACCCATGTTGAAATTTCTTATCTTGTTTTTCTTGTTAATAAGCAGAGAATTCGTGTTACGATATTTCTTTTGAAATTGTAGGGAAATTAAAGGGAAGTTTAATTGGCCCTAGCTTCAGATTTGCTTCAAATAGGTAGTATTTAATTGTATTGACTCCGGTGGCCAAAGGAAGGAGATGAGGTGTTTCGGCCAAAGTTTGGTCGACAGTGGTTGTATTCAGAGTTGGTTCATCTAGGGTTTCTAAGTTTGTTGATTGCAACCTCTACATCTTTGTTTCAAGAGGTAAATCTATCTATGTATCTTTCCAATAAATGCAAGCCAGATAATAGTTGATAATTTTTTTAGTCTTGGTCCCTCTGCTTCGTTCTCTATTTTGTTCTTTCATTTTTCCCATTTATTCTATTGACTCCCCTTTCACCAGGTTTTATCATATGAATGAACTTTCTCATTATTTCAATTTTCAATTGTAGTGTACTGCTACCCTGCGTCCTCTACCACTGCTGATCTCTTATAGCCTATCAATAAACTTTAGACTCTAGTGATTCCACGGCATGAGACTGGTTAGTTTTGCAAATCACTATCTCTTTAATTTTTTAGATTACTTGCTTCTTATGAATTGCTTATAAATCACTGTGATTATGTTTGTTGGATTCATGTTTTTGTAATGAATTTCCTTTTTCTGTTCAATTGTTAAGCTTGAGTCTATGTTCCAATACTACGTAAATAAAAAAGATTAAAATAGTTCTGATAGAAAATGGATACAAAAACAATAGAAAAGCTGAAACAGAACTAGGATATAATTCAAAGAGGAATTACAATGCTACAAGAGACTAAGAACGAAGACTAAACAAAAACTAAAGAAAGATAATAATGAACAAAGAATAACCTTTGCTCCCCCAATGCCCTTTCCTCACCACAAGCTGAGAACCCCAAACAACTAATATTCTTAAAAGCTACCTATATTTCTGACTAACACCCTTTATATATGCACTAGCAACCCTAACACATGTCTATTACTATTCTACCCCTTTTACCTTTACCACATCTCTAACAAGTTCAAAATAGCAAAACATGTTCACTTTTTTGGACTGGTGTTCTTAGAGATGTTCTTTTTTCTCTTAGCAAGATTTCCTCACCACTCTCATACTGAGTAATCCCCTTCTTTGTAGTTTATTCAGCTCCATAGTGTGTCAAGCCGAGGAATAAAGCTGATGGTTCCAAAAACTTCACTATAGGAAGTGTTTAAAGTTCATGATTATTGATATTTGGAAGTAAATTTTTCAACACTTCTTTCGCATAACTCTAATACTACTAACCATAAGAGGAAACTAAGTCTGAATGCAAAACCCAGATGTGGGGCTACAGGGGCTAATGAAAATTACCTTCACAAGCAGGTTTGTAGAAATTATGAATGATAAAAGCGGGAACATAGTATTGCTTGTCCTCAGATTGTATTGTAACAAAACTTTGCTAAAAGTTACTTTGAGCTGTCACTTAAAATGTTCCTTCGTTGTGTGTTTTACCGATATTTATATGCAACCTTCATGTTAATGTTTGTAGCTCTCTATGCACCTAACTGAAATTTTATGTCCAACACTTTCTTCTTCTTTTATCTTTTTGTTTTTTTTAACTTTCGGATGTAAAGGGCCTTAAAAATATGGTAAATGGTTTGGTTATTAGGTATAATACAATTATTGATGTAATTCCAAAATCTTCAATTTTCTGGCATTGGTTCTAAATTTTGGTAGAGCTGTTTGTCATCTTCTTTTACTGCTTTGCTTCCATTCTTTGCTGGATCTACTGAACTGTCAAAGGAACTGAGTTTTTTGTTCTTTTTTTGTTTAATGCTTAATATTTGCTTTTTGGTTTGTGAAGACATTTAGGTTATTGCGAGGGTTCGAGATATTGCTCTTGCTATTCTGACCGAGAAACCTTCCAGTTTATTTAATTGATGCATAATATCTTACTATTCGTCGATTATTTGCCATGTTTTGAGACAATATGAATAATAACTTCAATAATTGAATCATAGGTAGCCCCTAACAAATAATAATCAAAGAAAGTTAATTTTGGCATTATTATAGTCATCCGAGACAAATTTATACAAAATACTAGCTAAAGTATTTCAATATAAATATATGTAATATTTTAAAAAATTAATGGAAGGATTCCTTAATTCAATGGTATACATGGGTTAGTTGATGATGATTCAGTAATAAAGAGTGGAAGATAACCAGTTAGTAATAAACAAAATTATTTAACATAGAGAGATAAAATTTTTATTTGTATCCTAAGAGTTTTACTTGTATACTTTTTGTGATGTTTACTTATATTCATTATAAAGTACTCTCTGGTCTCTACTTGAGTCAAACAGGGATGTTAATCTTGTCACTCTTGTCACTCGGCAAATTTTTTTGCTTAGCGTACCTCAGGTCCGTGCCTTGCCTTGAGGTGCGCCTGGACTGCGCCTAGCGCCTTGACAACTATTTTAATTGTTCTTATTTTGTTTGAAGTACTTTCTGATTTTGTCACTTATAATTTACTGATTGATGCCTACTCTCGCTTAATTGATGGAGTTCTTAATTTTCTTGTCCTATTTTAGCTCATTATTGACTCAATGCTAAAATCCAAACAACCTGTGTTTGTTGAATTTTTGGTTAGTAAAGAGAGCTAAAGTCTATAATTCTTAGATACTTTAAATCTCTATTTTATGTTTTTAACATGGCAATATAGGAGTTTATTGACTGTGTTATTGGTAACCTTTTGCGATAACTAGTTCTTACTGGGTTATTGCCTTAACTTTTGTTTCATTTTCTTACTTTGGATTTTTTTGTAGGTAACAACTCCAAACTTAGAGTGTGCAATGACGTACAATAGTTGATAATACAACGATGCCTATTCTAGATAGATAGATAGATTAGGGTGCTGTAGTTTATATCTTGTACTTTTTTTAATTTATCTTATTTGGATTAAGATACAATTAATTATTATGTATTATGAATTATTTAAATTAAAAAAATTTGAATGTATATTAAATTTTTTATAATTATATTAATAATATTGGTTTTATAGAAATTTATATTATATAAAAATTTTGCTATTTAAAAAATTTAGAATGAAAACGGTTGCAAAAAGACGAAGAAAGATTGCAATTGACTAAAGTATTACGGTAAAAATGGTTGCAATAATTCATAAATTTGTTGCAAATGCTAAAAAAATGTAGTAAAAAATGGTTGCAAATGTGGTAAATAGGTTGCCATAGGATATTTTGGGAGTTGTCGAGAAAGCGTTAGAAAAATCGTTGCCATTTCGCCGTTAACGGACGTTCACAGTGACGGCGTTGGGCTCTATGGCAACAATGTGAATCGGTTGCCTTTGGGTCTAAAAAGCGTTGCAATAGGTGCCTTTTGCATCGGTTTTCAAGGGCGTTGCAAAAAGCTAAAAAATCGTTGCAATAGGAACCTAAGGCAACAACAAAAAAAACCAACCAATTTTTTTCAAAAAATCGTTCCAAAAACCCCTTTCGCAACTTTTTGACCCCTTTTTGCAAGTTTTTTTTTGTTGCAACAGGCCATCTATGGTGTAGTGTTCAATGGTTATGATGAACTCATTGGTAATCTATTAACTCAAGAGCTATCCTTAGAGGGATACAGTCAGCAAAAGAAGAAGCCTGAAGAGAAGAAGAAAGTAATTGCTCTATAGGCAGACTCATCCGGATCAGAATCCTTTAGTACAGAAAAGTAGTCAAGGGAATCTCACTATAGTAAGGAAAAAATGGCTATGCTAGCCAGAAAATTCAACAGATTCCTAAGAAAGGAGGAACGAGGCTTAAGGCAAAGCTCCAGAAGATTTGACTCCAAGAAAAGGAGAGAAAGCAGCTCCAAGAAGGATAAGTATAGAAAAGATCCGGATTGTAAGAAGGATTGGGAAAACTAGATGGCCTACTTTGAATGTGGAGAGAAACGGCATTTTAAAGCAAAATATCCCAAGCTCAAGAAGGAAAAGAAGCACAAAAAGAAGGCAATGGTGGCCATATAGAGCAATAGCGAGGAGAGCAGTAGTTCATCATCTTTAGAAGAAGAAGATACTGTCAACTGTGCATTTGTGGCACTAATTGAGCTGGAAGCAAAACCATTCGGAAGAGGAACAACTCATTAGAACACTGAGCAAACAAATGAATGAGAGTCAGAGTCGGCCAGTACTGAGGTAAACTCTCACTCTAATCTTATTTCTAACAATGATCTTGCCAGAGTTCTAGAGATTGTGATCAACAATCTGAAGAAGAACACAAAAGACAACATGCTTCTCTAGAAGCAAGTAATTGAGCTAGCTGAAGATGTTGAGGTCATGAGACAAGACATCAATCTCAAAAGAGCTACAAAGCACCATGATAATGTTGAAGACAATTTCCTAAGATCCTAAATCCAGATACTCAATGTAAATCTGTTTGGGCTAGAAAGGGAACTAGCCCTGATGAAGGAAGCTATCGGAAGGACTCCAAAGCAAGCTGCTAGAATAAAGCTAGCTGTCGGAAGAAAGCCAGAATCTTCAAATCAAAGAAGGAATCTAGAACCTCCAAAACCAAGGAAAGTATAAAGGCAGCCTTAAGCATAAAAGTACATAGCTCTTCAAAATGGAAAACCTCAAACATAGAGGTATACCGTTGCTCAAAAGGGAAAAGCTGTGGTAATCTACGATGGCCAACCAATCAAGCAAAGAAAGAATCGCAGAGTGGAAATAGCCCCTCTAGTCAACTATTGGATACAAACCGGACAATCAAACCCGGATCTATCCAAAGTAGGGTATTCTAGAGACTACGAAAAGAAGGATCTCCGAAAGATTGAAGAGAAGCTCAAACAGAATAAATCAATCACTTAGTGCAGGTTTTGTGGTAGAAATAATCATATAACCAAAATGTGTAGATTTAAAAATGGTTATTATGATAGTCATCCATGGCCTGAAATGGTTATTAACCCGATAGCACCCAAATCTGATTGGGTACCCAATCCCACTTACAGGAGTGCCTTAGGTCCACTGAAGATCAATAGACATGGTACATTGATAGTGGATGTTCAAGGCACATGACTAGTGATGAAAAAGCCTTCATCACATTAGCCCAGAAGAAGGGTGGAAAAGTAAGCTTTGGAGACAATAAAAAAGGACAGATCATTGGATATGAGACCATTGGATCTGAATTAAAATCAGAGGATGTCTCCCTAGTTGATGGACTAAAGTTCAACCTACTAAGTGTTGCTTAACTATATGACAAAGGAAGAAAGGTGAACTTTGACTCCATTGGGTGATCAATCATTAATAGTAAGTCCAATCAACTTATTCTATTCCGTTAACATTAAAAATGAGAAGAAGAATAATATCTACTTAGTGTCTAAAGAAGAAGATTCATGGTTACGGCACCAGAGGTTGGGACATGTTAGCATGAACCTCCTCTCCAAATTAGCCAAACAGGAACTAGTTGAGGGTTTGCCAAAGGTTGATTTTAATATGGATCAAATATGCATTGTATGTTAACTAGGTAAACAGACCAGAAAAAGTTTCCCTTCAATCCCTTGCATTCCTACAGGAGGAGTCCTTGAACTCTTGCATATTAATCTCTTTGGTCCTATCAAACCATTGAGCTTAGGTAGAAGAGAATATGCCATGGTCATTATGGATGATTATTCTCGCTATACCTGGGTAGCTTTGCTATCTAGCGAGGATGCTACCTTTGAACGTTTCTCCAAAATATTCGTTAGATTAGAAGTAGAACAAGGCATAAGCATTCCACACATCCGGAGTAATAATGGAGGAGAATTAAAAAATAAGCAATTTGTTGAATTCTATGAATCCAAGGGCATTGGGCATAACTTTTCTGCTCCTCATACACCTCAATAAAATGGGGTTGTGGAAAGGAAGAATAGAACTATAGTTGGAATGGCTAGAACAATGCTAAGTGAGAATAGCCTGCCTAAATACTTTTGGGGAGAAACTTTTAATACTGCATGCTATATTTTGAAGAGAACTCTAATTAGAAAGAACATAAACAAGATCCCATATGAAATCTTGAAGGGAAAGAAACCCAAAATTGGGTACCTTAGAGCCTTTGGATGTAAATGCTACATCCTAAATGATAGAAAAAACCTAGGAAAATTTGATCCTAAATCTAATGATGCAATTTTCCTTAGCTACTCAATACACAGCAAAGTTTACAAAGTATATAGCAAAAGAACCCAAACTGTGGTAGAGTTAATACATGTAGATTTCGATGTAACTAACCATGCAAGAAGAAAAATTCAAGATCTAGACAACATAGTACCAGACGAAGAAAATGCTCCAAAAGCAGATCCAGTACAAATTTCGAAAATTTATCAAATAAAAAGATACGAATAAGAAGATGAAGGAATCAACTTCAATGGTGATCCACCACCAGAAAATCTTCACAATGCTCAAAATCAACTTCAATGATGAACAAGGACCAGAAGAAGAAGTTGAAGCTGATGGTGAACAAGTCCCATAACAACATGAAGACCCTCAAAGAGAGATCCGAAGTCACAGGAATCATCCAATTGAAGCCATTTTGGATAATTTCCAAAATCCAATCAGAACCAGAGGATAACTCAACAGGATGATGAGCCATGCAACTTTTGTCTCACTCATTGAGCCAAAGAAATTCTAGGATGTAGAAGGAGATGAAAGTTGGATGATGGCCATATAAGAAGAGTTAGATCAGTTCACCAGAAATGATGTCTGGGATCTAGTACCACTTTTGGAGGGAAAATCTGTCATTGGCACAAAGTGGGTGTTTCGGAACAAACTAGATGAATCCGGAATAGTGGTGAGAAATAAAGCAAGATTGGTTGCTCAAGGCTATAATCAGCAAGAAGGATAGACTTTGAAGAAACTTTTGCTCCAGTAGCAAGACTGGAAGCAATCAGGATCTTATGCGCTTTTGCATCCTGTATGGGATTCACTTTGTTCCAAATGGATGTCAAAAGTGCCTTTTTAAATGGAGTTATTCAAGAAGAAGTCTATGTGAAGCAGCCACCAGGATTTGAAGATTCAAAACATCCAGAGCATGTTTACACGTTGAAGAAGGCCCTCTATGGATTGAAGCAAGCTCTAAGAGCTTGGTATGAGAGGTTCACATCTTTTCTCATATCTAAGGGGTATATCCAAGGGAAAGCAGACACAACACTTTTCATCAAGAAGAAAAAGTGTGATGTCATTCTTGTTCAGATCTATGTAGACGATATCATCTTTGGTGTTATTGATGTAAAGATGTGTGAAGAGTTCAACAATCAAATGTAGAAGAAATTTGGGATGTCAATAATAGGAGAACTCAACTTCTTCCTTGGTCTTCAAATTAAGCAGAGTCTGGAGGATTTTCATCAACCAATCCAAGTATACCAAGGAGATTCTCAAAGAGTTTGACATGGATAAAAGCAAGTCAATGTCCACTCCCATGGTATCAGATACCGTCCTTTCTAAGGATTGTGATGGGGAAGATGTAGACTAAAAGCTATATAGAGGGATGATTGGATCTCTTCTATATCTAACTGCTAGTAGACCGGATATACACTATGCAGTTTACTGCTATGCAAGATATCAAGCCAATTCGAAGGAATCACATCTCAAAGCTGTTAGAAGAATCCTAAGATATCTGCTTGGGACAATTGAAGTTGGCCTATGGTATCCAAATAATGACAATTTCAATTTGCAAGGGTACATTAATGCTGATTATGGCAAGGATACACTTGAAAGATACATTAGGAGGCTGCCATTTTCTTGGAGATTGCTTAGTGTCCTGGTATAGCAAGAAGCAAACATCAATGGCTTTATCAACCACTAAAGCTGAATACATAGCTGTCGGAAGCTATGTTGCTTAACTTCTAAGGATCAAGCAACAACTAGAAGATTATGGAGTTCATGTAGGATGTTTTGATGTGATGTATGACAATAAAAGTGCTATTGATATGTCCAAAAACCCAATGCTACATAGTAGGATGAAGCATGTTAATATCAGGCATCATTTCATCTAGGATCATGTGATGAAAAATGATGTGGTCCTAGTCTATAATCCAACAAATGAGCAAAAGGCAGATATCTTTACTAAACCATTAAGTAAAGATCAATTCAACAAGCTCCGAGGGGCAACTGGAATGTCGAATCCAACTTAAAAGCAAAGGAGATAAATAAGAAAATTAAGTTGAATTAATTCTGGATCTAGAAGAGAATATTGCCAGCTAAGTAGACAAGAGTGACAAATGACAACAAAGGAGCCAAAAAGGTAAATGTACACATTTTGAATTTCAAAAGTTTATTCTGCACAATACGCACGGTAAATCATAATAGTTATAAATAGGATAAACTGTTCCCATTCTCCAGTTTATACGCCATTAACTTCTCTCTCCAAAGTTAATGGCCACCTCATCAATCCGATTAAATCTAACCGCTTCCGGATTACCAAAATACTCTCACTTTCAAAAATCTATAAAATGCCTCAAATTCCCTTAACTTCTTCACGCGAGCAACTTACTACTATTACTCTACAAAAATATTTCCAGAACCCTAAAAATCCTTCAAACCTTCCTTTCAAAAACACTCAAATGGCATGAACCAAGAATCAACCAGCTTTACCCCCAAAGAATTTAGTACCAAAGCAAACATGAAGGATGAATAATTCACCCCAATCAAGTTCAAAAACTCAGACACCGTCATCCCCTCTGACTATTTGGATGATGTGTTCTTATTACCATAGAACCTTATTCCTAACTACTCTTACAAGACCAGCATCTAGAGATCTTCCTCCGGATGAAAAATCCCACTTACCATCTACTAGTAAAGGAATTCTATGCAAATCAAAGAATCTATAACTACACAGAAGCACTCTGAACAAAAGTATAGGGGAAGGTAATCACAATTACTCTAGAATTCTTTGTCAACCATTCCAATATGAAAAATAGCGGAGTGATTATGCGAAATGATGGGGATGAGCAAAGTATCAAGTATGATGCCAAGATGTGGCTACTGAAGAGATACTTTGGTGACAAATTCTCTACCCACTGGTCGGAGGTACCCAGAGTGCTTCAATTTGTGATGGAAAAATTGGTGCCAATTCGGAAGGGGTCTCTTAATACAGCCTCTTCCTTCTAACACTGTGTGCTCTAACATTAGTTTGACAGTAAGGAGGTCAACACAGCAGTACTACTTATTCACTACATAAAGCAACACAAGTACTTCCATAGAGGACTGACTGATCACCAATCCTTCTTGAAAATCATGTTGATCTCATAGGAGTGGAGCAGGTTGAGGGGAAGGCCATTCCTAAAAATATTTTTCACAAACTCACTTTTGATAAGATGTGGGATAAAGCCAAGGAATTGAAGCAAAAGAAAGAGAAATAAGAGAAGAGCAAGGAAAGGAAAGCCGGATTAATAGTTGAGAAAGCTCCGGTGGTGGAAAAGTCCTAAACCACAAGGCCCAAGGCTCAAAAGAAAATTTACCTAGATTCAGTGGAGGAAGAAGAAGTTGTGGAAATAGTAGACAAGGACTCTCTCACCCTCACCCAGATCCTCAACAAACTCCACCTAAGCCTAGGAGAAGGCTCATTAAAACTGCTGCTAAGAAGGCAAAAAAGCAGATGATCTAAAAGAGAAGGAGAAAATTGCACGAGTTGCTTTTGTAATCAGGGCTGGAAGAAAGATAGGGGCCTTTAAGAACATTGAAGAGATCATAGAAGGGGGTACTGCATCTGAGAGCAGTGAGGAAGAAGGTGAGGCTATTTCAGAGCCTAGGAAGAAGTTAGTGAAGAAAGGGGTGTTGGTCCCTATAAGGGTCTTTATAAGGTCAGAGGGGGGGGGGGGGGGTGAATGACCCTTTTTCACGGAATATAAAGACTTTAAAAAGTCTTAGTGTAACGTGTTTGATTATGAACCAGATGATGGATCCGGATGATGCAGTTATGACAATATAATGCAAATAATAAAAGTTAAGGAAATCAAACACAGAAGGTTTTTATCTTGGTTCGGCCCCGCCTACTCCAGTCCTCGGAGTTTCCTTGCTCCGAGCTTTTCCACTAGTGGATTCCTTTCCAACTGGCAGTAATCAAGCCTTACAATTTGTCTCCGGATGGTAACCCCTTCCGGATGTAGGATATACCACTAGAAGCACCAACTCCTAGTTGGGTCCTTTAGTCTTTAGTAGGATATACCACTTAGACTTCTACCCCGAATCTAAGTTGAGTCCTACAGGGAGTTCCCACTCAAAGCACCAACTTTAAGTTGTATGCCTATCTCACAACTCACCCAAGTTGGAGATCCTTACATTCTTGTTTTCATAAAGGTTTTGGTTTTTGGATTTCCTTAAGTTTATAGTTCACTTAGGAATCCTTACAACAGATGTGGAATTAATTGATTCTTGGAGGGATTTGTAAGCTGATTGAATGTATGTTCTTTGTTTCTTGTTTTTGTTAATCAAACAGGCAACCTTCTCATTTGGTGAAGTTTCCCTTTTATAGGCTTCCATCATAAATGTAGCCATTGTGGGTTGCTGAACTTGTAATAAATCTTCACCCTTGATCAGGTTATAGATGGAGCTTCCAGAACCATTGATCAATTCGTTAGACTGTAATTTGACCCATTTGAATTCTAGGGATTGATGTTGAAAAGTTGTTAGTGATCATTTTACTTGGCTTTTTATGATGCACCAAATTTTACACCATTAGCTTTTTTTTATGTGAGTTCCACATGCCTCCTTATTGGTCTAGGTGAAAAAGGATGTCAGCTTTTTCAGTCCGGTGTCAGTCCTTATATCCTTTCTCTGAAAAATGCAAGCAGTCATTTTATCTTTGTCTTGGGGAAAGGATCTTTGACTTCATAAACCAAAAGGTAGAGGGAAAAGTTGTCTTTAAAACTTTTCCCATTGTCTTCAAGCATGAGTCTTTCGGATATTTTTAGACTTATATTCTCCGGATCCGCCTTTTTCCAGAGACTTGGCAATCAGCTCTTCCGGATGCTGTTCTTGAGGGATTAAAGCTTGTTTCCTTTCTAAGCTTTATTCTGATGATTCCATGTGCTTAGGTACTTGATGTCTTTGATGGACAACCTTGTAGCTGGATCTTTGTCCGGATGTTTCCATTTGGATTTAGGATTTACATAGTTTAAGTTTTTATTTCTTTCAAACCTGATTCGGATAAATTAGTTAATTTTGTGATCCGGATCATTGTTTCCTAACAATCTTTCCCATTTGATGGAAACAAAAACTAAGCATAAGGGAATGGAGTATATATGTACTAAGTATGATTCTTGATACTTAGACATTTACAGATTTTACTCCCCCATAATTCTAGCATCCTAACTCTTCCAAAATTTTTTAATTCTAGCTTCTAAGTTTGTTTTAGTACAATTGCAGATTGTACTTTTAGAAGCAATATTTTGAGAATTAGACATTTTCACTATATATACTTCTGCTGTTAATAATAGTTAACATCAATGAAGTTCAGATTATAAATTACAGAAATATATAATAGTGCATCTAGCTATTATAAAATTTTATAAGTACAGATTATAGCTATTCTAATTCTGATTCCCTCCGGATGCTCCCTCTTTCTCCTTCCCCTCTCCGGATCCATATTCTTGTATACTCTTCTCCCCCTTTATGTTTCCAACTTAGGGGTCTATAACCATATAAGTCTTGTTATCCTAAACTGTTTGCCATGCATTTAAATACATCGTGTAGTCAGCGCTACCTTTGGACCTTTCCTCAATAATCTTGTCAACCATAGGAGGAGTGAGATAGAAGGGCCAGATGGTCTTCTTTAGATTGTCATAGGATTGCTTGATGGAGGGATGAATGCATAAGATAAACTCTTGATCCTTTGGGTCATAGTAAGGGAAGAGGACCTTTAGGAGAGTTATCATTCCTTTTTGACCGAAGAAGCCAAAATCTTCAATGGCTTGAACAAGGTTATGGAAGACCAAAAGGAGCTGGCTTTCTGGAATGGCAGGGGAGGAAGAGGATCCGTATATTGAAAGATTATTGATTCTGGTCTGGAGTAGGGTGATTTCTTCACTAAGCCCTTTCTGAACATTATGCAAGGATTTGGTTTGGAGGGAGAGTTCTTTTGAGATAGATGCCTTCCAATCACTTATTTGCTTCTCTAATCCAGTTATATGGCTTTGCAGTTCATAACCTATATCATCCAAAATTTTCTCCTTGAATTTGGAAAGTTTTTTCTCTATGAAGTGTACCAGCATTTCTTGGGTGACTTGCTGGTCTACTCCTAAATCTTTTATGGCAGGAGAGGCATCTTTTTCAGCTATGAATTTTGACAAGTTTTCAAATTTGGAGTCTATATAAGCCTTAATTTCTTCTGTTTGCTCAGAGGAGGAAGATGTGATTTTATCAAGAATAGTTCTATAGTTATTTGAAGCAATGTGTTGGCTTGATCAGCAGTCTAGTTTGCTGTGGAGCCATTCTCCTTAAGCTCATTCAAGATTGGCTGGATAAGAGAGAGAGATGCTTCTGCAACTGTGCCTAGAGTGGGGAAATCCAAGACTTTGTCTTCTATTTTCTTTATTGATAATTTGATCTCTCAAAACTCCTTTTTCACATCCTGATCAACAGTTTGTCTGAGCCGTTCCTTTTCAACCCCTTTGAGATGTGTGCATATGGTCCGGAGGCTTTGTTTGACATACCCTTCCTCATTTTCTTCTTAGGCAGCTTCTTTGAGAAGATGGAGTGCTGTAGAAACTTTAGGTTTAACTGTGTTATTGGTATGCACTCTTATTGGGCTTACTTTAGGAGGAAATTCTTCTTCAGAGGAGTTAGAGGATTCATTTCTGAAGATGGAGCTGCTTTCGGAGGGTTCATTTTCTATTTGCTTGTCACTCTCCTCTGGATCCTCTTCCCTCTCTTTTGACCTATCCTCCAGACTTGCCTTGCCCGTTAAGTCCACTTTAGGAGTGTTCTCATTGGGTTCAGACAGCTTCCCTTTTCCGGAGTAAGATTATCCAGTTTGGGCACACCTTCCTTAGATATATTTAGGACATATGTATCTAAGTTATCCCTTGTTTCAACTACTGTAGCATCAACAACAGTAATATTAGCGTGATTATTTAAAGTAGCTGTGATAGGAAGTACCTCATTTAATGTAGATCGAATTTAGATGCTTGAGGCTTCCTTTTCTTCATTTCTTCCAACCTTAACCCTCGGATGACTAGAACTATCCTTAGTCATCCCTACTAATGCCTTTTCAGGACTTTGATGCTTAACATGCGCATTAGAATTATCCTTAATGCCCTCTTATACAGCCTTTACAGGACTTATTTTTGCAGGAATCTCATCTTCCAAATTGAGCAAGTTTTCCAGAAGAGGCTCTATTATGGCTTGAAAGGTGAAGGAGTCTGATTTCGGTATCCTTGATAATTGTGCCATGGCTTGTGAGTCTATGAGGATAGGCATAGCAGAGGATCCTTTGGGCCCCCCAATTTATAGGTTATTAGTCTGATAATTATCCACCACCATGGCCATCATCTCCTCATATTGAGGATCCTCCGAAAGGATGTCCTCATTGGGTCCGGGCACATTCTTCGCTTTTGATGCTTTTAACCTAGCCAATTCTTCCACTATAACTTATTTAGCTGCCTCTTCATTAATGATGATCGTAGTGGGCCTTTTGGCAATTTTCTTTGGATGCTTTTATGCTTTGGATGCTTTATCAAAAGCGCACCCCTTCCGGGTGAACTGCTTCTTAGGTGCAGGCATTTCATCTTCCATCTCCTCTTCATCAGACCCATCTCCCCCCTTTAGCAATTTTGATGCTTTCCTTTTTTGGCCCTTTTGATAACCCTTTCTTACTGCAGCACAGCTACTGCAATGGTGTCCTTTGCCTTCGGATCACACAGTGGTCTCTTCAATAGATCAACTATCTTAATTAGCCTTCCCCTTAGTTTTGGCTTCTCTGGGGAATTTTTGAGCAGCCGGGAGATGGTCAGGGTATCCTCAACTTCCATTTCATCCGGAATCACCAATTTCTTTTGAGCCTTGGTCCTAGGCCTTTTAGGAGCAGGGGCTATAGCATCCGGATTGACAGCTTTCCTTATTCTATTCTTCTTCTCATCACGTTGCCTTATGGCCTTGGCTTCGTCCTATGTTTCATTGAACCTAACATTCAGGAAATTCTTCTAGAGGATAGCCTTTCCATTAACACCCTAGAATCCGGTGAGGTTGACTTCAAAGGCCTGGAGGATTATAGTGATCAAAGCACCGTGTTAATTCCTATGATGCTTTAGGAAGTGGATTATTAGGAATGGGAAATTCACTTCACTGCATTCCGTCCAGTGCTGTAGCATGCAATGTTAGAATGTTGACACTGTGGTCAAAGATCCTTTCCGGATGAGTATTAGCTTGGTCAGTACATACTGCAAGATCCGAGGTGCCTAAGGCTAGTAAGTGGAGAATTTATCCCCAAAATATCTCTCTGAAAGCCACATCTTCGGATCATACTTCATGTTTGCTTCATCTCCATCCACCCTCATTTGCACTCCACTATTCTTCATGTGAAGGTAGTGTTCAAAGAAGTCCGGAGTTATCGTAATTTCTTTGCCTTGGACCTTTATGAGTAGAGCATCCAGTTTCTTGTGAGCACGAAGGTTATCATAGAATTCTCTTACCAACTCAGGATAAGTTGGACAATTAATCTAGAGAAACTCTTTGAGGTTTTGATCCTCAATCAATTTGGAATAGGGGTCCGTTTCAAATAGGAATCTATCCCCTAGATAGTCTATAGGTACTACAGAGTCACTTTCTTTGAGGGTCACGGGTGTGAAGTCTTCACCTTTAATATCAGAGATTGTAAAGATGTTAGGGAGCTTTATGGGGCCTTCGCTAGTCATAAGTGCGACCATTTTTTAGAAAGGATTTGAAGAAATTAGGTTTTAGGTTTTGATTTTTGTAGAGTAACAGTAGAGTAGTTGCTTGCGTGAGAAAGAAGAGTGAATTTGAGGGGTTTATATAGAATTTTTAAAGTGAGGGTAGTTTCATAATCTAGACGCCAGTTATTTTGGTTGGATTGATGACATGACAGTCAGATTTTTAGGAGAGAGGTAAATTCAGTTTAATCGGAGAGTAGGAATGGTTTAATTTTAAAATAATTGTCAAATTTACCGCGTGTGTAACAACCAATGGACTTTTAAAATTCAAAAAGTAATTGTTACCTTTATGAGCTTTTACTGCCATTTTTCATTCTTGTCTGCTGACGTGGCATACTTCTGGATTAGATTTCTCCCTTCGAGTTTTCACTCTAGGATCTGGCTTTATGTCAAACTGTCTTTCGGATTGATCCTAAATTGGATTAGATATACCAATTGACTCCTTAGCTTCCCAAATTGGTCTTTACTTAGTGGCTTAGTAAAGATATCTACTCTTTGCTAATTGGTTGGAATATATACCAATGCAATATCCTTCTTCATCACATGATCCCTGATCAAATGATGACTTATATTGACATGCTTCATCCGGCTATGGAAAACTAGATTCTTTGAGACATCAATACCACTCTTGTTGTCACACATGACATCAACACAACTGGATTGAACTCCACAATCTTTAAGTTGTTGTTTGATCTATAGGAGTTGAGGAACACAACTTTCAGCTGCCATATATTCTACTTCTGTGGTAGATAAAGTAAATGCAGTTTGCTTCTTGCTATACCATGATACTAAGCAATTTCCAAGGAAATGGCAGCCTTTGGATGTACTCTTTCTCTCAAGAGTGTCTCTGCCATAGTCTGCATCAGTGAACCCTTGGAGTGTGAAGTCTCTATTACTAGGATACCATAGTCCAACTTCAGTGGTTCCTAGGAGGTATCTAAGTATCCTTTTAACTGCTTTGAGATGAGAATCCTTAGGATTGGCTTGATACCTTGCACAGTAGCAAACTGTATAGTGTATGTCAGGTCTGCTAGCTGTCAAGTATAGAAGTGAGCCAATCATCCCTCTAAAGAGCTTTTGATCAACATTCTCTACTTCACAATCCTTGGATAAGACTATCTGATCCCATTGGAGTGGATATAGGCTTGCTTTTGTCTATTTCAAACTTCTTCAGGATTTCCTTAGTGTACTTTGACTAGTTAATGAAAATCCTATCAGAAATTTGCTTGATTTGTAGACCAAGGAAGAAGTTGAGT
The DNA here is from genome assembly GCA_947683365.1 of Euphorbia pulcherrima. NCBI lineage: Eukaryota > Viridiplantae > Streptophyta > Magnoliopsida > Malpighiales > Euphorbiaceae > Euphorbia > Euphorbia pulcherrima. The sequence continues at coordinate 16,846,028 of CANTUS010000001.1, read as the reverse complement.
TCTCTCATTATGGACATCTTGAATACCTTCTGCATTTGAGAGCTAAATTCTTTACACATCCTTTCATCGGTAGCTTCAAATATGATATCATCCACATATATTTGGACTAGAATGATATCATTTTTCTTCTTTTTGATGAATAAGGAAGTGTCTACTTTGCCTTTGATATAACCCTTAGATATAAGGAAAGAGGTTAACCTCTCATACCAGGCTCTAGGTGCCTGCTTATTCCCTAAAGAGCCTTCTTCAACTTGTAGACAGGATCTGGATGCTTTGGATCTTCATATCCGGGTGGTTGCTTAACATAGGCTTCTTCTTAGATAACACCATTTAGAAATGCACTTTTGACATCCATTTGGTATAATGCGAACCCCATAAATGATGCAAAAGCACATAGAATCCTGATTGCTTCCAGCCTTGCTATAGGAGCAAAGGTTTCTTCAAAATCAATTCCTTCTTGCTAGTTGTAGCCTTGGGAAACTAATCTTGCCTTGTTTCTCACCACCACTCCGGATTCATCAAGCTTGTTCTAGAACACCCACTTGGTGCCAATGATTGATTTTCCTTTAGGAGGTGGTATTAGATCCCAGACATCATTACTAGTAAATTGATCTAGCTCTTCCTACATTGCCATCATCCAACTTTTATCTCCTTCCACATCCTGAAACTTCTTTGGCTATATTAGAGAGACAAAAGCGGCATGACTCATCATTCTATTGAGCTGGTCTCTAGTTTTTACTGGATTCTGAACATCATCTAGAATATTCTCTTAATGGAATGATCTCTGTGTATCCGGATCTCCCTTTGTAGGCAGGCCTTCATGTTGAACTGGGACTTGCTCCACTTCAGCTTCAACCACTCCTTCTTGGCCTTCATTAAAGTCAATCTCCTATGGGTTGAGATTAACTTGTTGTACTTCTGGATCAAAGGATATTCCCTCATCTTCCTCTTTGTACTTCTTGATTTGAGATGAATAAGGAATTCCTGCTTCCTTCTTTTCTCCAGATTTTTTAGCTTCCAGAACTGGATCTTTCGGAGTGTGGCCCTTCTTTCTTGCAATGTTAGTCTCATCAAAATCTACATGTATTGACTCTACCATAGTTTGGGTTTTTTTTATTGAAGACTCTGTAAGCCTTACTATATGTTGAGTAGCCAAGGAAAATTGCTTCATCAGATTTAGGATCAAATTTTCCTAGTTGCTCTCTATCATTGAGGATGTAGCATTTACATCCGAATGCTTTAAAATATCCAATTTCGGGTTTTCTTCCCTTCTAGATTTCATATGGGGTCTTTTCTAAGGCCTTTCTAATGAGAGCTCTATTTAGAATGTAACATGTTGTATTCACGGCCTCTCCCTAAAAGTATTTTGGCAAGCAATTTTCATTGAGCATTGTTCTAGCCATTTCAATTACGGTTCTATTCTTTCTTTCAACATCTCCATTCTGTTGAGGAGTGTGAGGGGTAGAGAAGTTATGTTCAATGCCCTTGGAGTCACAAAAGTTAGCAAAGTGCTTTTTTTTAATTCTCCACCATTATCACTCCGGATGCGTGCAATGCTTATGCCCTATTCTACTTCTATCTAGATGAATGTTTTAAAGAATTGGTCACAGGCTTCATCCTTGCTTCCTAGCAGGAGAACCCAGGTATATCGAGAATAATTATCCACAATGACCATGGTGTATTCTCATCTACCTAAACTCAATGGTTTGATTAGACCAAAGAGATCAATATACTGGAGCTCAAGTACTCTTTTGGAAGGAATGTATGAGGTGGAAGGGAAACTTTTCTTATGCTGTTTATTTAATTGACATGTGGTGCATAGATGATGCTTAGGAAAACCCACTACTAATTCTTTTTTGGCTAGTTTGAACAGGAGGTTCATGCTGACATGTCCTAACCTCCGGTGCCATAGCCATGATTCTTCTTCTATAGACACCAAGCAGATATTCTTTTTTATCATTTTTGATGTTTACAAAATAGACATTATTTACTCTAGGTGCATAAAGAATGAGTTGGTTGGACTTACTATTATAGATTGACCAGCCTCCGAAATCAAATGTGACTTTTCTTCCTTTGTCATAGAGTTGGGCTACACGTAGCAAGTTAAATTTCAGTCCATCAACCAATGAGACATCTTCTATCTTTAACTCGAATCCAATGGTTCCATGACCAATGATCTGTCCCTTTTGATTGTCTCCAAAGCTTACTTTGCCTCCCTTCTTCCGGGTCAATGTGATGAAGGCCTTCTCATCACCTGTCATATGCCTTGAGCATCCACTATCAATATACCAAGTGTGTTGATCTATTGTGGATCTAAGGCATACCTGCAAAATAGATCAATTGGGTTTGGGTACGTAATCAGATTTGGGTCCTCTCGGGTTAATAACCATCTTAGGCCAAGGGTAAACATCATAGTAACTATTTTTTAATCTACATGATTTAGTAGTATGATTATTTTTCCCACAAAATCTGCACCCTGAAATAGGTATGTTTTGCTTTTACTTCCCGCTGATCTTCTATAGATCCTTCTTCCCATAGTTGGCTTTATACCCAGCTTTTTGCACACTGGTGGATGGTCCGGTGTTAATCCGAAAGCTGGTTGGAGGTGCAACTTCGGCTCCACAGTTTCTTATTTGTTTGATATGTTGGAGAATAATGATCAGGATAATAAAGTCCAAAATCCATCCGAATCAAGTTTGAAAGAAACAAAAACGAATGTAAGTAATTCTCTTAAATCTAAATGGAAGCATCTAGACAAAGCTAAGAACACTTATTAGACAAAATCAGAAACCTAAGCAATGGAGGAAATCATCTCGACAAAGTTTGGAAAGGAAACAAACTTCTATCCCCTAAGACTTGCATCAAGAAGAACTGATTGAAGCCATCTCCGGAAGGAAAATCCGGAACATATAGGTCTAAAGGACATCTGGAAGACCCATCCGAAAGACCTATATCTAAAAGCTAAGGAAAGTCTAAAACATACCTTTCCTTTTGCCTCCTTGGTCTACTAAAGTCAAAGATTCCTTTTTCTAAGAAATAAGTACAAAAAGATAGCTTGCGCGATTCAGGGAAAAGTCAAAAGGGTCTGACACTAGACAGATAAAGTCTAACTACTCTTTCTCTTAGACCAATAAAGGCGTGCATAGAGCTCACATTATATGACAATTGGTATGAAAGTTGGTGTATCACAAAATGACAAACAAAACGATCACTGAGAACTTTCCAGCATCAATCCCAAGAATTCAACCGGATTAAAATACAGTCTAACAGACTGATCAATGGATCCGAAAGCTCCACAACACAACCTGATCAAGGTGAAGATTGAATGAAAGCTTACAAACCACAAACGGCTACATTTATGATCAAAGCCTATAGAAAGAGCTCTTCACCAAATAAGAAGGTTAATTGATTGACTTACAAAAGCAAGTAACAAAGCAACACACATTCAATCAGTCAAGATAATCCCTTCAAGAACCTTTTATTCAAAATCTGTTTGTAAGGATTCCCAAGTGAAACTATAAACTTGAGGAACTCCAAAAACCAACCCTTCGTTCAAACCAAAGAGTAAGAATCTCCAGCTTGGGTGAGTTGGAAGATTGGGATATAGCTTAAAGTAGGTGCTTTGAGTGAGATCTCCCTGTAGGACTTAGATTAGATCCGAGACAGAAGGCTAAGTGGTATATCCTACTAAAGATAAGAGGACTCAGCTAGGATTTGGTGCTTCTATTGGCATATCCTACTTCTAGAAGGGGTCACCATCCGGAGACAAATCTGTAAGGCTTGATTCCTGTCAGTTGAAAAGGAATCCACTAGTGGATAAGCTCAGAAGAAGGAGACTCTGGGGACTGGACGTAGGCAAGGTCGAACCAGTATAAAATACTTGAGTTCGATTTACTTTTGCTTTTACTATATTTCACTTATCTGCATCATCCGGATCCATCCTCCGGATCATATTCATCATCCGAACCCATCTTTCGGATCATAATCAAACACGCTACACTTAGACTTTTTCTAAGTCTATAAATTCCGTGGGAAAGGGCCATTCACCCCCCTCTACCCTTATAAATACTCTCACAGGGACCAACAAAGTGGTATTAGAGCAAGTGCTCAAACTAGAGATCCAACAATCTCGAGCTAAAGGTCCACATATTTTTATTCATAAATCAAAATGAGTTTCCACAACTTGCAACTCCTTTCCGAGGGTATATCTGTTACCCGTCCTCCACTCTTCACCGATGAACACTACATTTTCTAGAAAAATCGGATGACAAACTTCATCCAGTCATAAAGTATGCAAGCATGGTTAGTTATTAAAGATGGCCCGTATAAACCTACTTATGAAGTAGAGGGTATGACTACCCGAAAGCCATCAAGCATGTGGGATGATAATGACTTTAAAAAATTATGTTAAAACACAAATGCTATTAACATGCTTCATTATGCTCTTAGTGCGGTGGAATTCAATAGGATATTCGGATGTAAGACTGCAAAAGAGATATGGGAGAAGTTGGAAGTAACCTCTGAAGGAACTACCGAAGTAAGAGAGGCCAAGCTTGATCTACTCCAACAAAAGTTTGAATCTTTTAAAATGGAGCCTAAAGAATCAATCAGCAGCATGAAAACTAGATACACAAATCTAGTAAATGAAATGAAGATGCCAGGGAAGGAGATTCCAGAAGTAGAAATGGTCAAGAAAGTGCTCCGGAGTCTCACCAAGGAATGGGACAATAAAAAGACTGCTATTGAGGAGGCTCATGACTTAAATTTTTACAGTTATGATGAACTTATTGGTAATCTTCTAACTCAAAAATTATCCTTGGAGAGATACAGCCAACAAGAAAAGAAACCTAGGGAGAGAAAGAAGGCCATTGCTCTTAAGATAGAATCCACCGGATCCAGGCTCACCCGGAGAGGAAGAGCAAATAGATGAGTCAATGAGTACTAAAGATCAACTCGCTCTATTGACCAAAAGGCTAAATCGATTCATACAAAAGAAGGATAGAAGGAAATAAAAAAGGTGTGAATCTTAGAGACTAAGAGAAGGCACCTCTGGAAGAGTTAAGTATAGAAGGAATCTAGAAGAAAAGAAAGATCCGGAGAAAGATGGCGCCTGTTTCGAATATGGCGAAAAAGGCCACTTCAGAATAAAATGTCCCAAGCTCAAGAGAGCTAAGAAATTCAAAAAAAGGCAATGGTTGCTACCTAGAGCAACAGTGAAGAAAGCACCAGCTCATCTTTAACAGAAGAAAAGGAAACTGTTAACTGTGCATTCATGGCTCTAACTGAACCAGGAGCAGAGCAATCCAGAATGAACGCCTCGAGGTAAGAAACAGTGCAAATTGAAGAATCAAAATCAAATTTAGCAAATACTGAGGTAGACTCTTGCTCTAATTCTACCCCTGACTTTGATCTTGCAAAAGCTCTTTCTATCGTTATCAAGGGAGTAAAGAAGAATGCAAAAGCCTGAAAAGAGCAATAATAGAATTGGCTAAAGACACTGAGGTAATGGTACAAGACATCAATTTGGTTAGAGCAACCAAGCATATTAATGTAGTAGAAGAAAACTTCCTGAGGAATCAAGTCCAGATTCTGAATGCAAATGTAGTGGGACTAGAAAGAGAAGTCAATCTATTAAAGGAAGTATCCAGAAAGAAACCTAAAGCAAAGGATTCAGGAAGAGATAATCCTCTTCCCCCTCAAAACAGGATTCAAAGGAAGCCAAATCAAAAGACAAATGAAGTTAGCAGATAGCCACAAGCTCAAAGATATACTTATGCTCAGAAAGGAAAAGTTAAGGTGCCTTACAACCAACTACCTATCAAACAAAGAAGAAATCATAAAGCTGAAGTTGCACCTCCAACCAACTTCCGAATTTACACTGGACCATCCATCAGCATACAAGAAGCTGGGTATAAAGGCAACTATGGAAGGAAAGATCAGGATAAGATCAGCAGAAAGCAAAAGCAAAACATACCTATTTTAGGGTGTAGGTTTTGTGGAAAAAATAATCATATCACTAAATCATACAGATTAAAAAATGGTTATTTTGATGATTATCCTTGGCCTAAAATGGTTATTAACCTGAGAGGACCCAAATCTGATTGGGTACCCAAACCCACTTGATCTATTTTGTAGGTATGCCTTAGATCCACAATATATCAGCACACTTAGTATATTGATAGTGGATGTTCAAGGCACATGACAGGTGATGAAAAGGCCTTCATCATATTAACCCAGAAGAAGGGAAATAAAGTAAGCTTTGGAGCTAACCAAAAACGACAGATCATTGGTCATGGAACCATTAGATCTGGATTAAAAATTGAAGATGTCTCACTAGTTGATGGACTGCAATTCAACCTACTAAGTGTGGCTCAATTATGTGACAAAGGAAGAAAATTCATATTTGACTCCGAGGGCTGCTCAATTTATGACAGTAAGTCAAATTAACTTATTCTTTATCCACCTAGAGAAAATAATGTCTATTCTGTAAACATTAAAAATGATAAGAATAATATATGCCTGGTATCTAAAGAAGAAGAATCATGGCTATGACACCGGAGGTTGGGACATGTAAGCATGAACCTCCTGTCCAAATTATCTAAAAAGGAATTAGTTGAGGGTTTGCCTAAGGTTGCTTTTGATAAAGATCATCTATGCACCGCATGTCAACTAGGTAAACAACATAAGAAAAGTTTCCCTTCCATATCATACATTCCTTCCAAGAGAGTACTTGAGCTCTTACATATTGATCTTTTTGTTCCAATTAAGCCACTGAGTTTAGGTAGAAGAGAATACACCATGGTCATCGTAGATGACTATTCTCGATATACCTGGATTCTCCTACTAACGAGCAAGGACGAAGCATTTGACCAATTTTCCAAAACATTCATCTAGATAGAAGTAGAACAGGGCATGCACATTGCACGTATTCGGAGCGATAGTGGTGGAGAATTCAAAAATAAGCATTTTTCTAATTTTTGCGACTCCAAGGGCATTGAACACAACTTCTCTGCCCTCCACACTCCTCAACAGAATGGAGTGGTTGAGAGAAAGAACAGGACCATAGTAGAAATGGCTAGAACGATGCTAAGTGAAAATTGTTTGCCAAAATATTTCTAGGGAGAGGCCGTAAACACAGCATGCTACATCTTAAATAGAGCTTTCATTAGGAAGATTATGGAAAAGACCCCATATGAAATCTGGAAGGGAAGAAAATCTAAAGTTGGATACTTTAAAGTATTTAGATGTAAATGTTACATCCTTAATAATAGAGAGCAATTAGGAAAATTTGATCCTAAGTCTAATGAAGCAGTTTTACTCGGTTACTCAATACATTAGCTTATAGAGTCCTCAATAAATGAACCCAAACTGTAGTAGAGTCTATACATGTAGATTTCAATGAGACTAACACTGCAGGAAAGAAAAGCTACACTCCGAAAGATCAAGTTCTGGAAGCTAAAAAATCTGAAGAAAAGAAGAAAAGAGGAAGTCCTGACTCATCTCAAATCAAGAGGTACAAAGAGGAAGATGAAGGAATATCTTTTGATCAAGAAATACAGCAAGTCAATCTTAGTCAACAAGGATTTGACTTTAATGAAGGAGTAGATGAAATTGAAGTGGAGCAAGTTCAAATTCAACATGAAGGCCTAGAAAGGGAGATCCGAGCCCACAGAGATCATTCTATAGAGAATATTCTAGATGATGTTTACAATCCAGTTAGAACCAGAGGTTAGCTCAATCGGATGATGAGCCATGCTGCTTTTGTCTCTCTCATAGAGCCAAAGAAATTTCAAGAAGCTGAAGGGGATGAAAGCTGGATGATGGCGATGCAGGAAGAGCTAGATCAATTCACCAAGAATCATGTATGGGATCTTATACCCTATCCTAAAGGAAAATCAATTATCGCCACTAAATTCTGAAACAAACTTGATGAATCCAGAGTAGTGGTAAGAAACAAGGCACGACTAGTTGCTCAAGGCTACAACCAGCAAGAAGGAATTGATTTCAAAGAAACATTCACTCCTATAGCAAGACTGGAAGCAATCCAGATCCTATGTGCTTTTGCATCATTCATGGTTCACATTATACCAAATGGATGTCAAAAGTGCATTTCTAAATGGTGTCATTCAAGAAGAAGTATATGTCAAGCAACCACCTGGATTTAAAGATCCGAAGCATTTGGATCATGTCTATAGACTAAAGAAAGCTCTCTATGGATTAAAGTAGGCACCAAGAGCCTGGTATGAAAGATTAACCTCATTCCTTATATCCAAGGAATATACTAGAGGCAGGGCAGATACCACTCTCTTCATCAAGAAGAAGAAAAATGATATTATTCTAGTCCAAATCTATATGGATGATATCATTTTTGGCGCCACTGATGAAAAAATGTGCAAAGAATTCAGCTCTCAAATGCAGAAGGAATTTGAGATGTCTATGATAGGAGAGCTCAACTTCTTCCAAGGTCTACAAATCAAACAAAGTCCAGATGGGATTTTCATAAATCAATCAAAATACAACCAAAAAGATCCTGAAAAAGTTTGAAATGGACAGCAGCAAACCATTGCCTGCTCTAATGAGTTCAGACACAATCTTATCTAGGGACTGTGAAGGAGAAGGTGTTGATCAGAAGCTGTATATGGGAATGATTGGCTCACTCCTATACTTAACAGCTAGCAAACCTGACATACACTATATAGTATGCTACTATGCAAGGTATCAAGCCAATCCCAAGGATTCTCATCTCAAGGCTGTCAAAAGGATAATTAGATATCCCCTAGGAACCACTGAAGTTGGGTTGTGGTATACTAGTAATGAAAACTTCACACTTTAGGGATTCATAGATGCAGACTATGGCAGAGATACTCTTGAGAGAAAGAGTACATCCAAAGGATGTTATTTCCTTAGGGACTGCTTAGTCTCATGGTATACCAAGAAACAAACTTCAGTTGCCTTATCCACCACAGAAGTAGAATATATGGTAGCTGGAAGTTATGTTGCTCAACTTTTATGGATCAAACAATAACTTGAAGATTATAGAGTGCAATCCGGATGTGTGGATGTATTGTGTGACAACAAAAGTGCTATTGATGTGTCAAAGAATTCGGTGCTCTATAGCAGGATGAAGCATGTCAACATAAGGCACCACTTCATCCGAGATCATGTGATGAAAAAGGATGTTGCACTGATATATGTCCCAATAAATGAACAAAGAGCTGATATCTTTACTAAACCTTTAAGTAAAGATCAATTTAGGAAACTGAGAGAATCAATTGGAATGTCAAATCCAATTTAGAAAAACTCCGGAAGATAGCATCTAAAACCAACCCGGATCCTAAGATAAAATTCTCACTCTAGAAGAAAAGAAGAGTTGGAAAGGTATATTCCAGAAGATTGCCACATTAGCCGACAACAATGACGTATGGCAGTAAAAGCCTATAAAGGTAACTATTACTTTTGAATTTCAAAAGTCCATCGGCTGTTACATGCGCGGTAAATACAACAGTTAATTTAAATAATAAACCGTTCCCATTCTCCGGTTAAACTGAATTCACCTCTCTCCTAAAAGATCCGACTGCCATATCACCAATCCAGTCAAAACCATTAGAGTCCGGATTACAAATATACCCTCATGTTAAAAATTCTATATAAACCCCTTAAAATCCCCTTCTCTTCTTCACACGAGCAACAATCTCACTATTACTCTACAAAAATTCAAACCTAAAACACCATCTCTTAAGTACTAAAAAATGGCAGCCAAAAACACCTCAAACACCCTCGAAATCCTACCAAGCAAAAACCTCTTCAAAGTATCTGACTTGAAAGATGCAGATTTTGAACCCTTAAATCTCAAAACTTTCGATTTCATCATCCCTACTGATCATCTAGGAGATGACTATCTATTCAAAACTCCACCTTTCTTCACCCTAATTGGAGATCAAAATCTGGGTGATCTCCTGAAGATAAACTGCCTAATGTATCCCAAGCTAGTAAAAGAATTCTTTTGAAATCTCAGTGCTTATAATCACTTTGATGCTCTATGCACTGAGGTACAAGGGAAAATGATAATTCTAACTCCAGAATTCTTTGAAAAGACTCTGAATATGAAGTACTCTGAAATCCAGTTGAGAAAGGATGGGGATGAGAATGGGGTTGACTATAACTCCAAGCTATGGCTTCATCAGAACTACTTCAGCGTCAAATTCTCAACGCACTTCCCCAAAATGCCCAGATTCCTGTAGCATGCTCTAGCCAAACTCATCCTGATAAGGAAGGGGTCATTGACTATAATTTTTTCCCTCCAACACTGCATCCTGCAACACTAGATTGGCAGTGTGAAAGTAAACTAGCTAGTCTTGATCATTCATTATCTTAAGACCCATAAAAACTCACATGGTGCCTTGATCACCAGAATTCTCCAAGCGGCAGAAGTGGATCTAACCGGGTTTGAAGGGATTTATGGTAAGCCTATCTTAGAGAAGAATTTCCTTAATCTCTGCTTTGATGAAGAATGGGATGAAGAGAAGGCGATGCTAAAAATGGACGAGCACAAAATTAAATCCAGGAAAGCAGTTGATCTAGAAGTAGAGGCCCCCGCTCCCAAAAGGCCTAAAACCATAAAAAAAACAAGGCCAAAAGGCAAATAGAAATTGTTTCAAAAGAGATTGATGAGGACACTCTGCCCCTCACTCAAGTTCTAAACTCAGAATAGCCAAAACCCAAGGGCAGACGAATCAAAGCCGTAGCCAAGAAGGGACAACATGACTTACTGTGGGTCTACCTAGAAACGCTATAAAGGCGATTGAGGCAGGAAGAAGGAAAGCTAAGAGAAATTTGGCTGAAATGAAAGAAGAAGCTGATGATGAGGAAACAGAGGATGAGGCTCCTCCTTAAAAATAGCTCCAGAGGAAAGGGCTAACATTTAATGAAGCTCTCGCTGCTCAAGATAAAAGAGCTAGTGAAGGCAGGAGGCTTGCTGGAATCATACTAAATGAAGAGGCTAAGCAGTATCGGGAGAAAGCTGCATTGGAAAAAGCCAAGTCCAGCAAAGGGAAAAATGTTCCCAGAGCAATAAAAATTGTAGGGCAAGATGACAATTAACATTCAAGCAGTAATCAAGGACAACTACAAAATCAATCGGGAGATAACTGAAGGTCCCAGAGGTTCCTCACAAGTTCCTCCTATTCTTATAGATACACAAGCTATGGATGCCCTCTCCAAAATCCCGGAAGCAGATAAGTTCATATTTGCTGAAAGAACAGGACCACTTCTGGAGAATCTATTTGGATCCAGTAAAGCAGTCATTAATCTTAAAAGTCTTGAAAAGGCATTGGAGAAGGCTATTGAGGAAAATACCAACATGCCTGAGGAAGAAAGTCTTGAAAAGCCACATACAGGGATGGTTGAGGACAGTTCCAACCATCCAAAGGAAAGACTGGAAGAAGAAAGAATAGATGAGGATCAGACGCTATAAACCACTGAGGTAACCCCCAATCTTCTTCATCTCTCTTCTAATCATGAAGAGCATAACTTAAATACAATCTCTCTAAATATAGCTAAGGATATAGTGCTAAACCTAGATGCAATAGCTCTGAAGGAGGGAGAAAGTATGAGCTCCAAAGGGCACACTTCTAAAGTGGATCCTGCGGGCGAGGCTACTCCGGAGGAAAGGAGAATGAGCAAGGGTAGAGAAGAGAAAAGAGCAATTGGAGGCTCCCATTTAGAAGATGATAGCCCCTCCAGAAGCAGTTCAAGCTCCGAAGATAAATCCAGCTCATCCGGAACCTCCCCACACTTCCCTCCTCACATAAAATTAGTGACTCTCCCTGATGAAAACTCCAAAGAATCCATAGTCAGTGCCACTCTCAAACTCCTTTAGGAGGCAACTATTGAGCATCATGAAGAGGGTTTTATCAAGAAGAGCCTCCTGACTATATGCACCGATGTCAAAGTTGTGGAGAAGGAGTTGATCAGGCAAAAGTCAAATCAAGAAGTCCGCAAGGATTTAGGTGAAATCAAAGAAAGGTTGTAGTGCCTCCCCAAAATTGAGCAATAGGTCATAAACTTCCCAACACTCGGAGCTCTGGCAGCAGCTTCCCTTTCTGAGATTAAGCCTCTCTTAAATGAGATAAAGGAAAGCACCTCTCAATCAAATCGCAACGCCAGTCAAGGCAGTACTTTGGCCTCTGATAACTGTTCAACCGTGCTCGAAAGAATGTCCTCCTCCGCCACTGACGAACTCAAGGACTACATTGATACTAAGCTTGAAAACTTGTCAAAATTCATGAAGGATAGGGATTTAAAACTGACTCTGCTGAATATGGAGACTGATTAGCAAGTTACTCAAGAAATGCTTGCCAATTTTATAGACAAAACATCCCCTAATTGAAAGAGAAGATCCTTGATGATATGGGTGATGAGATGCAAGCAAGGAACTCCAGCATTGAATAAGTAAGTGGAAGAAAACCATCTTCAAAGAGATTAAAGATCAGATGGAGTCTCTCCAAAACATCCGAAAGGGCCTCAGTGATGAAATCACCGCTCTGCAAACCGGAATAAACAAATTATCCATCTCTAGATCCTCCTCTTCTTCGGATACTCCAGAATGCCAGCTCATTCCTATCCTGCATGATCTGGTTCAAGCTATAGGGGATTCAGTGTTCATGAGCTAAAAAGGTTTGACTATACTCACTAAGGCAATGTTCCCTTACTTTGATCCCAAGGACTAAGAGCAAATTCTATGCATCCTCCCTCAAGTCTCACAATCCTATGATCAGCTCCGGAGATCCCTTCGTCCTTACTACTTGACTCCGCCTGTAGTAAATCACATCATTGATGAGCGGGCAAAAGGTAACAAAGACTACTCTGTCTACTCCTCTGCCTGGCAGAAATCTTGGGATAAATGTACCTATATGGTCATTGACCCCATTGATGGAAGTAAAAAGGGGGAGGAAGAAGATCAAAGTCAGTAAGGAGATGGAAGGAGGAAAGGAAAAACACTGCAAGTCCGGAAGAGTGGTCCATCTGGAGAGATAGTTAACCTAGCTAGATAAAATTGTAATAGCTAGATTCTCTTTATATGTATTTTTGTATCTTGTAACACTAAACTTCATGATGTTAACCATTGTCAACAGCATAAGTATATATAAAGGGAAAAATTCTTAACTATCAAAATAAACGCTAAAGTACAATCTATAATTGTACTTCAGCAAACTTAGAAGCAAAAGTCATAAAATTATGGGGGAGCCTGGATACTAAAATCATGGGGGAGTACCTTAAAAGGTAAATGTCTTAAGTTTTTATTTCCATCAAATGGGGGAGATTGTTAGAAAACAATGATCCAGATAATAAAATCTAAAATCCATCTGGATCAAGTTTGAAAGAAACAAAAACGAATGTAAGTAATTCTCTTAAATCTAAATGGAAGCATTCGGACAAAGCTAAGAACACTTATTAGACAAAATCAGAAACCTAAGCAATGGAGGAAATCATCCGGACAAAGTTTGGAAAGGAAACAAACTTCTATCCCCCAAGACTTGCATCCGAAAGAACTAATTGAAGCTATCTCTGGAAGGAAGATCCGGAACATATAGGTCCAAAGGACATCCGGAAGACCTATCCAGAAGACCTATATCTAAAAGCTAAGGAAAGTCTAAAACATACCTTTCCTTTTGCCTCCTTGGTCTACTAAAGTCAAAGATTCCTTTTTCCAAGAAATAAGTACAAAAAGACAGCTTGCACGATTTAGGGAAAAGTCAAAAGGGTCTGACACCGGACAGAGAAAGTTCTCTTAGATCAATAAAGGCGTGCATGGAGCTTACAGTATATGACAATTGGTATGAAAGTTAGTGTATCACAAAATGATAAACAAAACGATCATTGACAACCTTCCAGCATCAATCCCAAGAATTCAAACGGAATAAAATACAGTCTCACGGACTGATCAACGGATCCCGAAGCTCCATATCACAACCTGATCAAGGGTGAAGATTGAATGAAAGCTTACCAATAACAAATGGCTACATTTATGATCAAAGCCTATAAAAAGAGCTCTTCACCAAATGAGAAGGTTAACTGATTGACTTACAAAAGCAAGTAACAAAGCAACACATATTCAATCAGTCAATATAATCCCTCCAAGAACCTTTGATTCAAAATCTATTTGTAAGGATTCCCAAGTGAAACTATAAACTTGAGGAACTCCATAAACCAACCCTTCGTTATAAACTAAAGAGTAAGAATCTCCAACTTGGGTGAGTTGGAAGATTGGGATATAGCTTGAAGTAGGTGCTTTGAGTGAGATCTCCCTGTAGGACTCAGCTTAGATTCGAGGTAGAAGGTTAAGTGGTATATCCTACTAAAGATAAGAGGACTCAGCAAGGAGTTGGTGCTTCTAATGGTGTATCCTACTTCTGGAAGGGGTCACCATCCGGAGATGAATCTGCAAGGCTTGATTCCTGCTAGTTTAAAAGGAATCCACAAGTGGATAAGCTCAGAAGAAGGAAACTTCAAGGACTGAAAATAGGCGAGGCCGAACCAGTATAAAACACTTGTGTTTGATTTACTGCTTTTACTATATTTAACTTATCTGCATCATCCGGATCCATCCTCCGAATCATATTCATCATTCGGACCCATCTTCCATATATAAAGGGAAAAATTCTTAACTATCAAAACAAACGCTTCTAAAGTACAATCTATAATTGTACTTCAATAAACTTAGAAGCAGAAGTCATAAAATTATGACGGAGCCTGGATACTAAAATCAGGGGGAAGCACCTTAAAAGTTAAATGTCTTAAGTTTTTGTTTCCATCAAATGGGGGAGATTATTGGAAAATAATGATCCGGATAATAAAATCTAAAATCCATCTGGATCAAGTTTGAAAGAAACAAAAATGAATGTAAGTAATTCTCTTAAATCCAAATGGAAGCATTCGGACCAAGCTAAGAACACTTATTAGACAAAATCAGAAACCTAAGCAATGGAGGAAATCATCCGGACAAAGTTTGAAAAGGAAATAAACTTCTTTCCCCCAAGACTTGCATCCGAAAGAACTAATTGAAGCCATCTCTGGAAGGAAGATCTGGAACATATAGGTCCAAAGGACATCTAGAAGACCCATCCAGAAGACCTACATCTAAAAGCTAAGGAAAGTCTAAAACATACCTTTCCTTTTGCCTCCTTGGTCTACTAAAGTCAAAGATTCCTTTTTCCAAGAAATAAGTACAAAAAGACAATTGCATGATTCAGGGAAAAGTCAAAAGGGTTTGACACAGGACAGAGAAAGTTCTCTTAGACCAATAAAGGCGCGGGTGGAGCTCACAGTATATGACAATTGGTATGAAAGTTAGTGTATCACAAAATGACAAACAAAATGATCACTGACAACTCTCTAGCATCAATCCCAAGAATTCAAACGGATCAAAATACAGTCCAACAGACTGATCAACGAATCCAGAAGCTCCACATCAAAACTTGATCAAGGGTGAGGATTGAATGAAAGCTTACCAACCACAAACGGCTACATTTATAATGAAAGCCTATAAAAAAGCTCTTCACCAAATGACAAGGTTAACTGATTGACTTACAAAAGTAAGTAACAAAGCAACACACATTCAATTAGTCAATTTAATCCCTCCAAGAACCTTTGATTCAAAATCTGTTTTTAAGGATTCCCAAGTGAAATTATAAACTTGAGGAACTCTAAAAACCAACCCCTCCTTATAAACCAAAGAGTAATAATCTCCCACTTGGGTGGGTTGGAAGATTGGGATATAGCTTGAAGTAGGTGCTTTGAGTAAGATCTCCCTCTAGGACTCAGTTTAGATTTGAGGTAGAAGGCTAAGTGGTATATCCTACTAAAGATAAGAGGACTCACCTAGGAGTTGGTGCTTCTAGTGTTATATCCTACTTCTGGATGGGGTCACCATCTGGAGATAAATCTGTAAGGCTTGATTCCTACCAGTTGAAAAGGAATCCACTAGTGGATAAGCTTAGAAGAAGGAAACTCCGGGGACTGGACATAGGCAAGGCCGAACCAGTATAATATACTTGTGTTTGATTTACTATTGCTTTTACTGTATTTTACTTATCTGCATCATCCAGATTCATCCTCTGAATCATATTCATCATTCGGACCCATCTTCCGGATATAAAGGGAAAAATTCTTAACTATCAAAACAAACGCTTCTAAAGTACCATCTATAATTGTACTTCAACAAACTTAGAAGCAGAAGTCATAAAATTATGGGGGAGCCTGGATACTAAAATCATGGGGGAGTACCTTAAAATTTAAATGTCTTAAGTTTTTGTTTCCAACAAATGGGGAAGATTGTTGGAAAACAACTACCCGGATAATAAAATCTAAAATCCATCCGGATCAAGTTTGAAAGAAACAAAAATGAATGTAAGTAATTCTCTTAAATCCAAATGAAAGCATTCAGACAAAGCTAAGAAAACTTATTAGACAAAATCAGAAACCTAAGCAATGGAGGAAATCATCCGGACAAAGTTTGAAAAGAAAACAAACTTCTATCCCCCAAGTCTTGCATCCGAAAGAACTAATTGAAGTACTCTTCGGAAGGAAGACCCGGAACATAGAGGTCCAAAGGACATCCGGAAGACCCATCCAGGAGACCTATATCTAAAAGCTAAGGAAAGTCTAAAATATACCTTCCCTTTTGCCTCCTTGGTCTACTAAAGTCAAAGATTCCTTTTTCCAAGAAATAAGTACAAAAAGACAGCTTGCACAATTCAAGGAAAAGTCAAAAGGGTCTGACACCAGACAGAGAAAATTCTCTTAGATCAATAAAGGCGTGCGTGGAGCTCACAATATATGACAATTTGTATGAAAGTTGGCATATTCCAAAATGACAAACAAAACAATCTCTGACAACTTTCCAGCATCAATCCCAAGAATTCAAACGGATCAAAATACAGTCTAACAGACTGATCAATCCGGAAGCTCCACATCACAACCTGATCAAGGGGGAAGATTGAATGAAAGCTTACCAATCACAAACTGCTACATTTATGATCAAGGCCTATAAAAAGAGCTCTTTACCAAATGAGAAGGTTAACTGATTGACTTACAAAAGCAAGTAACAAAGCAACACACATTCAATCAGTCAATATAATCCCTCTAAGAACCTTTGATTCATAATCTATTTGTAAGGATTCCCAAGTGAAACTGTAAACTTGAGGAACTCCAAAAACCACCCCTTCGTTATAAACTAAAGAGTAAGAATCTCCAACTTGTGTGAGTTGTAAGATTGGGATATATCTTGTAGTAAGTGCTTTGAGAGAGATCTCCCTATAGGACTCAGCTTAGATTTGAGGTGCAAGGCTAAGTGGTATATCTTACTAAAGATAAGAGGACTCAGCTAGGAGTTAGTTCTTCTAGTGGTATATCCTACTTCTAGAAGGGGTCACCATCCAGAGACAAATCTGTAAGGCTTGATTCTTGTCAGTTGAAAGGGAATCCACTAGTGGATAAGCTCGGAAGAAGGAAACTCCAGGGACTGGACGTAGGCGAGGCTGAGCTAGTATAAAATACTTGTGTTTTATTTACTTTTGCTTTTACTATATTTCACTTATCTGCATCATCCGGATCCATCCTCCGGATCATATTCGTCATCCGGACCCATCTTTCGAATGTAAAGGGAAAAATTCTTAACTATCAAAACAAACGCTTCTAAAGTACAATCTATAATTGTACTTCAACAAACTTAGAAGCAGAAGTCATAAAATTATGGGGGAGCCTGGATACTAAAATCATGGGGGAGTACCTTGAAAGTTAAATGTCTTAAGTTTTTGTTTCCATCAAATGGGGGAGATTGTTGGAAAACAATGATCCGGATAATAAAATCTAAAATCCATCCAGATCAAGTTTGAAAGAAACAAAAACGAATGTAAATAATTCTCTTAAATCCAAATGGAACCATTCAGACAAAGCTAAGAACACTTATTTGACATAATCAGAAACATAAGCAATGAAGGAAATCATCCGGACAAAGTTTGGAAATGAAACAAATTATGTCCCCCAAGACTTGCATCCGGAAGAACTGATTGAAGCCATCTATGGTAGGAAGATCCGGAACATATAGGTCCAAAGGACATTCGGAAGACCCATCCAGAAGACCTATATCTAAAAGCTAAGGAAAGTCTAAAACATACCTTTCCTTTTGCCTCCTTGGTCTAATAAAGTCAAAGATTCCTTTTTCCAAGAAATAAGTACAAAAAGACAGCTTTCATGATTTTGGGAAAAGTCAAAAGGGTTTGACACCGGACAGAGAAAATTCTCTTAGAGCAATAAAGGCGCACGTGGAGCTCACAGTATATAATAATTGGTATGAAAGTTGGTGTGTCACAAAATGACAAACAAAATGATCACTGACAACTTTCCAGCATTAATCCCAAGAATTTAAACGGATCAAAATACAGTCTAACGGACTGATCAATTCGGAAGCTGCACATCACAACCTTATCAAGGGTGAAGATTGAGTGAAAGCTTACCAACCACAAACGGCTACATTTTTTTTATCAAAGCCTACAAAAAGAGCTCTTCACCAAATGAGAAGGTTAACTGATTGACTTATAAAAGCAAGTAACAAAGCAACACACATTCAATCAGTCAATATAATGCCTCCAAGAACCTTTGATTCAAAATCTGTTTTTAAGGATTCCCAAGTGAAACTATAAACTTGAGGAACTCTAAAAACTAACCCTTCCTTATAAACCAAAGAGTAAGAATCTCCAACTTGGGTGAGTTGGAAGATTGGAATATAGCTTAAAGTAGGTGCTTTGAGTGAGATCTCCTTGTAGGACTCAGCTTAGATTCGAGGTAGAAGGTTAAGTGGTATATCCTACTAAAGATAAGAGGACTCAGCTAGGAGTTGGTGCTTCTAGTGGTATATCCTACTTTCGAAAGGGGTAACCATCCGGAGACAAATCTGTAAGGCTTGACCCCTGCCAGTTGAAAAGGAATCCACTAGTGGATAAGCTCTGAAGAAAGAAACTCCGGGGATTGGATGTAGGCGAGGCCGAACTAGTATAAAATACTTATGTTTGATTTACTTTTGCTTTTACTCTATTTCACTTATCTGCATCATCCGGATCGATCCTCTAGACCATATTCATTATCCAGATCCATCTTCCGGATCATAATCAAACACGCTACACTAAGACTTTTTCTAAGTCTATAAATTTCATGAAAAATGGCGATTCACCTTCCTCTGCCCTTATAAATACTCTCACAGGGACCAACATGATATGCTATTGGTTGTAAGCTACCTTAGCATTTCCCTTTTGAGCAGCAATATATCTTTGAGCTTGTGGTTGCATGCTAACTTCCTTTATCCTTTGTTTAGTTATCTTTTAGAAGAGGATGATTATCTCTTCTTGGAGCTTTTGTCTCTGGCATATTCCAGTATACTTCCTTTAATAGATTTATTTCTCTATCCAGTCCTATTACATTTGCATTTAGTATCTGGACTTGATTCCTCAGGAAGTTTTCCTCTACAACGCCAATATGCTTAGTTGCTATAACCAGATTGATGTCTTGTGCCATTACTTCAACATCTTCTACCAACTCTATTACTGCTCTCTTGAAGGACTTGATTGCTTTTGCATTCTTCTTTACACCCTTGATTATAATAGATAGAGCTCTAGCAAGGTCAAGATTAGAAGCAGAATTAGAACAAGACTTTACCTCAGTGTTTGCTATTATCGATTTTGATTCTTCAATTTGCACTGTTTCTTGCTTGGGGGCATTCCTTCTAGATTGCTCTGCTTCTAGATCAGTTAGAGCTATGAATGGGCAATTGGCAGTCTCCTCTTCTTCTATTGAAGATGAGCTGCTAGCTGCGACTTTCTTCACTGTTGCTCCAAGTAACTACCATTGCCTTCTTTTTGAACTTCTTGGTTCTCTTAAGCTTGGGACATTTTATTCTAAAATGGCCTTTCTCACCACATTTCAAAACATGCAACTTCTTTTTCTGGATCCTTCTTTTCTTCTAAATTTCTTCTAGGACTGTCTCTTCTAGAAGTGCCTTCTCTTGGTTTCCGGGATTCATACTTTCTTGATTTCTTTCTATCTATCTTTTGTATTAATCGGTTGAGCCATCTGGTTAGTAGAGCAAGTTGATCTTTGGTGCTCATGGATTCATTAATTTGCTCTTCTTCTCCGGATGAAGCTGATCAGGTGGATTCTACCTTAAGTACAATGGCCTTCTTCTTCTCCTCAGGCTTCTTTTCTTGTTGGCTATATCTCTCTAAGGACAATTCTTGGGTTAGAAGATTACCAATGAGCTCATCATAACTATAAAAGTTTAAGTCATGAGCTTCCTCAATGGCAGTCTTTTTGTTGTTCCATTCCTTGGTGAGACTCTAGAGCACTTTCTTGACCATTTCTACTTTTGGGATCTCCTTTCCCAGCCTCTTCATCTCATTCACTAGATTGGTGTATCTAGTGTTTGTGCTGCTGATTGATTCTTTAGTCTCCATCTTGAAGGATTCAAATTTTTGTTGGAGTAAATCAAGCTTAGCTTCTCTTACTTTCGTGGTTCCTTTATAGGTTACCTTCAACTTCTCCCAAATCTCTTTTACAATCTCGCATCTGGATATCTTGTTAAATTTAGCTGCACTAAGAGCATAATGAAGCATGTTTATAGCATTTGCATTTTCACGCAACTTTTTAAAGTCATTCTCATCCCACATACTTGATGGCTTTTGGGTAGTCATACCCTCTACTTCATAAGTAGGTTCATTCGGACCATCTTTAATAACTAACCATGCTTGCATACTTTATGACTGGATGAACTTCTTCACCCAGTTTTTCCAGAATGTGTAGTGTTCACCGATGAAGAGTGGAGGACGGGTAACAGAAATACCCTTGGAGAAGGAGTTGTGAGTTTTAGAAACTCATTTTGATATGTAAATAAAAATATATGGACCTTTAGCTCAAGATTATTAGATCTTTAGTTTGAGCACTTGCTCCGATACCACTTGTTGGTCCCTGTGAGGGTCTTTATTAGAGGGAGGTGAATGACCCTTTTTCACGGAATATAAAGACTTTAAAAAGTCTTAGTGTAGCCTGTTTGATTATGAACCAGATGATGGATCTGGATGGTGCAGTTATGACAATATAATGCAAATAGTAAAAGTTAGAGAAATCATATACAGATTCGGCCCCGCTTACTCTAGTCCCCGGATTTTCCTTCCTCCGACCTTTTCCACTAGTGGATTCCTTTCCAACTGGCAGGAATCAAGCCTTATAATTTATCTCCAGATGGTAACCCCTTCCGGATGTAGGATATACCACTAGAAGCACCAACTCCTACCTGAGTCCTTTAGTCTTTAGTAGGATATACCGCTTAGACTTCTACCCCGAATCTAAGCTGAGTCCTACAAGGAGTGCTCACTCAAAGCACCAACTTTAAGTTGTATCCCAATCTTACAACTCACCCAAGTTGGAGATCCTTACACTCTTATTTTCATAAAGGTTTTGGTTTTTGGATTTCCTTAAGTTTATAGTTCACTTAGGAATCCTTACAACAGATGTGGAATTAATTGATTCTTGGAGGGATTTATAAGCTGATTGAATGCATGTTCTTTGTTACTTGTTTTTGTTAATCAAACAGCCAAACTTCTCATTTGGTGAAGTTTCCCTTTTATAGGCTTCCATCATAAATGTAGCCGTTGTGGGTTGTTGAACTTGTAATAAATCTTCACCCTTGATCAGGTTATAGATGGTGCTTCCAAAATTGTTAATCAATCCGTTAGATTGTAATTTGATCCGTTTGAATTCTAGGGATTGATGCTGAAAAGTTGTCAGTGATCGTTTTACTTGGCTTTTTATGATGCATCAACTTTTACACCATTAGCATTTTGGTGTGAGTTCCACGTGCCTCCTTATTGGTCTAGGTGAAAAAGGATGTTAGCTTTTTTAGTCCGGTGTCAGTTCTTTTGTCCTTTCTCTGAAAAATGCAAGTTGTTATTTTATCTTTATCTTGTGGAAAGGATCTTTGACTTGAAAAGTTGTCTTTGAAACTTTTCCCATTGTCTTCAAGCATGAGTCTTCCGGATGTTGTTAGACTTATATTCTCCAGATCTGCCTTTTTCCGAAGATATGGCAATCAGCTCTTTCGGATGCTGTCCTTGAGGGATTAAAGCTTGTTTCCTTTCCAAGCTTTATTCTAATGATTCCATGTGCTTAGGTACTTGATGCCTTTGATGGACAACCTTGCAGCTGGATCTTTGTCCGGATGTTTCCATTTGGATTTAGGATTTACATAGTTTAAGTTTTTGTTTCTTTTAAACTTGATCTAGATAATTTAGTTTAATTTTATGATCTAGATCATTGTTTCCCAATAAAGGCTAAGTTTTACTCAGGCCTTAAGGGCAAAGAAAGCTAAAACAATCACACAACTCGCTGCTGGGATCACAATTAAGGATCTAGCTCTTAAACCCACTAAAGCAGAAGCGATGGATAAGGCAAGGAGAAACAAGGGGAAAAAAGTGGAAGTGACTGCATCAACGTTACATCCGGAGGATCTAAAATATAATGATATGATGGCTGCCATAGAAAAAAACTAGAAGATGAATAAGCCTGTCCTATCCATAGAAGGATCTGGAGGCTCTTCCAGAACTAGTCAGACAGCTCCTCCATTAGTCAATCCCCCACCAATCTTTATGCATCTAGAAGAGATTAAAATTGTAAAACCAATCTTTAGCCACGTTACACTAATATTGCAGAATCCCTTCTTATTTTGGAGAAATCTGGTAAAGATAATGAGGAAGTTGAGGTGGATGATGAAATCAAGAAGGGAGAGAAAGCTAATAGTCCTACAAAGATTATAGAAGAAAAAGAATTTGATCCTAACAATCCTAGTGGGCAAGCAACTGAGGAAGCTGAAGTAAAGGAAAACCAAGGCAACTTGGGTGCAAATGAACCTCAAATTACATCCAAGGTAGATGAGCCTAACCTGGTTCTAAATGCAACAAAGGAGGGAACTGATCTGGGTTCCAATGAGCATGTAACTTTATTACACTCAACGGGTGATGTCATTCTGGAGGATTCGATAGTTAGGGAAGATAAAAATGAAGATGATCAGAAGGAGGAGGAGGAGGATAATGATGATGAGGAAGATGATGAGACACAGGATTAAGACCCAGAGTCAACACTTCAATCATGCCAGCCACTAAGGCTGAGAAATTAAAAATGGCCTGGCAACTACTAGAAGAGGCTGCTACGGAAGATAAGGGGAAAAATAATCCAAAACTTGAACCCATTCTCAGGGACATCTATGCTAGGTTGGGACACATTGAATCTAGCACTCATAATCTATCATTTTCTCAGGATCTGAAATATAAACTAGAGGCTATCCGGAGCAGTTTATCTGAGATTGAGCAAAAGGTAATCCCCAGTGGTGAATAGATAGCTGAAAATGCATTATCAAAGATCACTCCGATCTTGGAGTAGATATCTACATAAGTAGCTGAAATCAAAGAGGCTGCCACCAGAGTTGATTCCATCAGTGATACCATTTTGGGGCATATTACCTTTGTCTCAACTGATCTATAAATGGAGCTCAAGGACTACATGAATTAGAAGTTTGAGGAGATGGTGAAATCTATTCCAACTGTTGTTACTCAAAGCATAGAACCAGTATCATGCAGAGTCACCACTCTCTCCACTACTTAGGAAGCATTCTAAGATAAATTAACAAAATTCCTACCAGATCTCCTATCCAAAACAACTGAGGATTTGGGTGCAGATTTTCAGACTAGTCTCCATAAGGTGGATAAATCTGTAAATAATTGGAAAGAAATGTTCAACAATGAGTTCCAGCACCTAAATGAGAGCATCCATAATAGCGCAAAGAACATCACTGAGGAAATAAAGCTACTCAACTCTGGTATGTCAAAACTAAGCCTCATACCTCCTTCTACTTCAGTCTTTTCACCATCCGTTCCAGAAAGCCAAATAATCCCCATTTTTCAACAACTTGTCCAATACATTAAGGATACCGGATATGAAGGCTACAGGTGCTTACTAACGCCATTTAAAGGGATGTTCCCTTATTTTGAGGAGGAAGACAGGGAGTATGCCCTTAAAATGCATCCCAATCTCACCAAGTCCTATGCTCAACTCCGGAAGCTGCTTAAACTAATCTATCTTATGCCACCAATTGTGGATAAAATCATTGAGCATAGATTAGTTAGGAATAAAAACTTCAGTATTATGCCCGGAGCTTGGAGAATATATGGAACCAAAGGATGTACATTAAAATAGACCCCTCCACAGATGAAAACAAAAAGGGGGAGAATGAGAAGAAGGACAAGACGGAAGCTGGGAAGGGTAAGGAGAAGGAGTAGTTGTAGTTGTAGCTTAGCATAGCCATCATTATTCTATTTGAAAATTGAAATAGAATAGCTATGTAATAATCTTTACTTATATTCTTATATAATTCTGTGTAATCTGAACTTGACTGTTGTTAATTACTGTTAACAGTAAAAGTAATATATAGTGAAAACAATTATTCAAAATTGCTTCTAAGTATAACCATCAATTGTGTTGGTCCCTATACATACACTTACTGAGTCAGAGGGGGGGGGGGTGAATGACTCACTCAATAACTTATAAAAATTTTTTAGGATATTAGCTGACTCTGCTGAGTGAAGTCAGCTGGCTGAGAGAAATAACTGAAAATTGCCAGTAAGTAAAGAACATAGATTTTTATACTAGTTCGACAACTTGTGCTTACATACAGTCCCAAGAGAGTGTCTCGGCTTTAATCCTCTAATTTCAATTCCTTTGCCTTAGGCGGAGAAGCCTTTCACAAAATTCTAAAATATAGAAAGTACCCTCCTATCTGCAATCGCTCACCCGCTGTCTAGAATACCCTCTTCTGTCAGCAACTCAACAGAGTTTAAATAAGAGCTGGATTCAACTTATAGAAACATTGATCCAGTTACAAATGATCTAATTTTACAATCAATTGATCTATACTATCCTCTCTTATTCTAAGCAGATTCTCACTGAGTTGGGCTTTTTTTTGCTAGAATTCCTTAAAGCTTGTAATTTTGGTAGAGTTTTAGCTTCTGGAAAATTCAAGCGTAATCACCAAGTTCTAACACTTGCCTTCTTGCTCCTTTTATAGTTGGATTTTGAAAGTAGCCGTTGAACTTGTCTTGGCATCTTCTGAAGTTGACAGCTTAGTAATTCACCCGTTGCTTCTGCAAATGGATCCGTTAAGAGATAGAATCACACCGTTGTGAAATACATTTTAATCTGTTAGATTGAAATTCGAGCTTCAATTTGAATACTTTGTCATTTAATGCTAGTCTTCCGTTAGAGAGAACTCGCGCTGACTTGCCACGTGTCTTCGTCCCATTCCCTTTAGTTTTCGTACATGTTGCAGAGTGCGCGATACAAGGCTGGTAGATCTGCAGAATTACCTAAAGTGGCAATTGACTTGTTACAGCTTTGCATTGGAAGACTTTGTCATTTTCTTCATAAATCTGGGTCTTGTTAAGGCATTAATTCTTTTTTTCTTTGTCTCATTAATGTTCATGCAAAAAACAATACTAAAAGCAAAGATACCTTTTTACCATAAATGGTAAAGTCAATAGCGTTGACAGACATAGAGTAACTCAGCTGGAATGATAAAATGACATGTACATAGTTGAAACAAAATCTAAATATCAAGTGTTGAGTGAATAATACTAAGTCAATGATTAAGTAAGTACTCAGTCCAGAAATCACTCAGAGTTAAACTAAATAGCTAGCTCAACGGAGACTTGAAATTTTACGCTTGAATTTACTAACTCCCTTAAAACCATAGACTATTTATTTTAACATCTTTATTGATTTAATCATCTCAAAATCAACTTAATTGTTATGATCAAAACTTAGGCACAACTGAGTCATCCACTGAGTCAGTCCTAACTCGTGCTTGGTTCAATAATCTCCCCCATTTTGATCAATGGCAATTAACTAAGCGAGAAATAAATTAATAAGATATTCATATCAGAGTTACCTTGTACTCATGCTTGATATGTCTTTTGTTCAGCATCTTTAATCTGCTCAGAGTGAATGCTAACTCCCCATAATTCTTGAATCTTTTGAGTTCAGCATCCCTCACAACTTCTCATATATTTCTGAAAATTATTAGAGCATATGTATATAGCAGAATAATATATAAAGTTAAGAAGATCTTAACTTAGAACAAAAATTGAAATCTTTCACTAATAATGACTTGAGTTTAGATAATAAAGAGTTAATCTATACTTTGTTTTTCATTTGAGTACTACAGATTACATAAAATCTATTCTAATCTTTAGGCATTAGTGGGGCTCCTAAGTTAGCTCTTCTCTCCTCAAAAGCTTGATGCTCCCACCTGGTCTTCTTTTCTTTAGGCAGAGTAATCTCCTTGCTTTTCCTCTTCCTGGTCTCAGTATATTCTCTCTGAATGCGCTCCAGGTCCTTAGATAGATTATAAGAAAATTCAGCAATCCTCTAATCTCTTTCCCTTTCTTCCTTCCCCCGATCCTTCTCCCTCATTTCCATTGCATCTAAAATTTCCTGAGTTTGATGATCAAATGAGCTTAGAGACTTTTCAAATGATTCTAGCTGACCATAGACATTGGATGAGAAATTTTGTACTAGCAGCTCATAGATTTCTTGAGATAAAGCCTCTTGTTCTCTGAGAAAGGCAAATAAGCCTACCAAAGCACGGGATTAAGATATATTGACCTGATATTGAGCATTCAAACCTTCTTTGGACACCTGGGTGAGACATGTTATTGTTTTAGTTAGATTGTTTTCTATGAGAATGCGTTCTAGCATGGTAGTGCTCCTAATATGAGTGGTTACTTCACTATAAAT
Source organism: Euphorbia pulcherrima (assembly GCA_947683365.1). NCBI lineage: Eukaryota > Viridiplantae > Streptophyta > Magnoliopsida > Malpighiales > Euphorbiaceae > Euphorbia > Euphorbia pulcherrima. The sequence goes on along the minus strand of CANTUS010000001.1, from coordinate 16,819,139 downwards.
CGTATCCAGGGCTTCTCCATCATTAAGGGCATGAGCTTGAACTTGCTTGATTTGGTCTCTGATGTGACCAAGTTTCTGATGAAGATTAGACTCCAGTTCAGCATCAGTCATCATAATATCACTACTCAAAGCATCTAAAATGTTTAGCCTCTTCAAGGCATGTAGCACAGGTCCCTATGAGTTCTTGACACCTTCTAGCATCTCCTCCTTCACTTTTTGTAGCTTAGTGTGTAACTCATGATGCTTGGTTACCACTGTAATCAGAGCATCTAATCCATCTATAACTGCATTGAAGCGAGTTATGTTTTCATCATTCTATTTGCTTAGTATGCTATAACAATCTAGCACCTTCAACATAGCTTCAAGTAGGGGATTGAATTTATCTATCATTGAATTGCAAAAATCCCTTTCATTGTTTAGCACTTTACAGTTGCTTTCATATATCTTAGCCATTTGCTTCTTTAGCTCTGCAACCTCCATCTTCAGACCAGCTACCTGACTTCCTACAATAGATAACAAGGGCAAAGTATAGGATACTATTGCCTTGACCAGAGAAAACTGGGTAGGTATTGATCTAATTTTATCTCCTCAACAACCTCCATAAATCCTTGCACTGGCTCAACAGCCTTGGCCATTCTCCTTAAAACATCCTCAGACAGTAAATATTTTGCTATTTTAGCATCAATTTTAGCATCTGTCCCTAGTCTTGGAAACCTCTTTCTTCTCATCCTCCTTATATCTCCTAGTCACTCAACATTTGGATTAAATTGGGGTTGAGGTTGAGGTCGTTGGGGTGGTTGTTGTTGTTTAGGAATCTGCTCGGTAATTGGAGGTCCTCTGATTGGTTGAGGTCCTTCCAAATATAACACCTCTCGCACTGGAGATCCTACAAGTGAAAGATAAGGGATAATGGCTGTTTGGTTAGAGTCTGGGTTATTTTGGTCAAAGGGTTGGTTGGTTTGGCTTGAGCTTGAAGTGGATGGTGTTTGGTTTTCTGGTTGGGGTAAGGCAGAGATTGGTGTAGGTGAGAGAGGTGTTTCAGTGGACGTGTTTAGGAAAGTAACGAAATATTCAAGTTGCTTCTTATATTCTACAGCACATTCAACAGCGGACTCGCTGACCTGAGTTTGAGAATCCTCAGCCAACTGAGCTCTGTGCTCAACTACAGTAGCTTCTTCCTCCTTATCCTCTAAATCTCCTTCATCCTCATTAATGACTACTTTCATTCTTTTCAACATCCTTATTTTTCTCTCCTTTCTAGCCTCCTTGACTTCCTCAGCAGTCAAAGTGACCTGCGGGTTAGAATTTAGCTCATTAACTTTAACAACTTCTACCTCTATCATATCATCTTCCTCCTCCTACTCTTTCTGATTGTCTATTCCATCCAAAGCACCTATCACTTCATCAACAACTTCTGTTACTTCCTTCTCGGTCAGGTTAGCTATAGCTTTCTGCAAAACTTCTTCAGTGTTAGTATTAGCTTTGGATGTTGCTGCTGCTTCAGCCTTCCTCCTAATAGTCGCTTCATTCTCCTCCTGTTTCCTTATTATTCTTTCTTTCTCTACAGCCTTAACTTTCTCAGCTTCTTCAATATTTTTGGCAACTCTTGTCCCTTTCTTCACTATCAGCTTCTTCTTTGGCTGACCTACTTAGGGAACAGGAACTGATTCCTTTCCCTTTGTAGTCACCACATCTAGCTGAGTAGCTTCTTCTTTCCTTTTCCTCTTCTTCCCTCAACTCTTCCTCAGCTCTCTTCTCTTCCTCAATTTTTTTCTGAGTCAGTTCCTTCCTTTTATCTTCCTTAGCTTCCTTAGAAAATCTAGATTTCGTTGGAACAACAACTGGAACTGAGCTCACTGAGCTTCCCTTCTTCTTTTTCTTGGAGTCCTTCCTGACCTCCTTCTTACTATCTTTCTTTTCTCCTTCTCCTTTTTCATCTCTGAGTTTCATTATCCTTTCCAGCTCACTTGCCATAAAGGCATCTAGAGTCTGATCTTCCTCATCAGGTCTGATTCTCCTTATAAGTACAATAGCCTTAGGGTCCTTCACTCTGACCTCGCCTGGCTTTAGCTTGATGTACTTGGTATTTCTAGGCCTTTCTCCACATCACAGCCCATGAAAATGAGCATTACTCAGAATTCTTGACTCTATCACTTTGAGTGTGATCTTGCCCTTCTATGCCCATCCTTCCATATCCAGCTCATATGCCCTGCATATGTCCATGACTAGATGGCTATAAACCATGTGCTTAGACACTTTTAGAAACATGTGCAAAATAACCAAAGTCCAGTTGATGCACATACCTTGAGTTAGAGCGTAGATAAAACTCTCTCAAATTTCGAATAGCTCCCAATAGAGCCTATCTTAGGCAGCAGTACTTTGGTGATGAGCTCATGAGCCTGCTTACCTTCTTTAGAGAATATAGATGTGATCAGTTCTCCTATCTTGTAGTCATGAAGAACTTCATAATCAATATGTATATCCATATTATCTTCATCCTTGCCCTTCACAGCGCGCATTTTGAGTCCTCTTTCTCGCATTCCAAGTAACCCAGCGAGAAGCTTTGGAGTTACATAAACTTTTCTTCCCATCATGGTGGTTACAAACATATCCTAAAATCCTTCGACCATGTGGATTCCTTTATAAAAGTTCCTGACGATTTATTCATAGCAACCACTTAGAATCTCAAAGAATCCCTAAAGATAGTGTTGGCGCATCCATCTCCCAAACCGTTCATCACTTGAAAAGCTGAGCATATAAACCGTTGCTAGCTCATCCACTATAGTTCCTTCTATAGATTCTCACTCAGTTAGAATGTATCTTGTTCCTACTGGAATGAACAAGTATTCTATATCCTTGAAATTGATGGCTGCTTGAGCCTAGTGATCTACAGTAGTAATCTAGCAAGCCTCATCTTTATCCCAAATAAAGAAAGGATTATCAGAACTGGGTTCTTAATCTCTTCCTGATGTACTTTCCATTAAATTTGCTTTAAGACAGATGGAGAATTTAGGGATTTAGAGAGGAAATTACAGAGAAGAGAATTTTGGCAACGGTTAGATTGCATAACGTATATCGCATGATTAATGAGGGCAAAAAACATGGGATAACTACTTTGAATATGGATCATTTCATAACATTCTACCATTTCTATCAAGTTTAAATTTGAAAGAGAATCGGTGACAATTTAGTGACGTGTCTAAAATTCGAGTGGTAAAAGAAATACTTAACCTAATTTACTGAAGCTCAAAGAGTGCCCTAATTTGGTCAGCTCCAGGATAGGTTAGAGTGAGATGTATATCTTTAAATTGGATTAGACATTCCAATCAGTTGTCTTAGAATACTGAATTGATCCTTTCCAATGGGCTTTGTGAATATGTCAGCTCGTTGGTCTTTAGTTAGAATGTAAGTGAGCTTAACTTCTCCTTTTAGTATATGATCCCTTATAAAGTGATGTCTAATATTGACATGCTTCATCTTGCCATGTTGAACTAGATTCTTGGATAGGTTAATTGCACTCTTGTCATCACACATGACTTCAAGTGGCCATAGATGTAGAGCTTACTCTCTACAAATTTACCTTCCTCATCTTTACTCAAAATAGTATCAGTAGCCATGGATGTTGACATTGGCTTGGCTTTATCCATATCATACTTTTTAAGTACTTCCTTGGCATACTTAGCTTGACTGATGAAGATCCCATCATCACATTGCCTGATTTGCAAACTAAGAAAGAAATTAAGCTCTCCCATCATTATCATTTCAAACTCTTTCTGCATCTGCTGGCTGAACTCTTTGCATAGCTTCTCATCAGTTGCTCCAAAAATGATGTCATCCACATAGATTTAGACTAGCAACACATCTTGATGCCTCTTCTTGATAAAGAGAGTTCTATCTAATTTCCCTCTGATATAACCTTTGCTGATAAAAAAATTTAGTCAGTCTCTCATACCAAGCTCTTGGAGCCTGTTTTAGTCCATATAGAGCTTTCTTCAACTTGATGACATGATTTGGATTTTTAGGGTCTTCAAAGCCTGGGGGTTGTTTGATGTAGACTTCTTCTTGAATATAACCATTTAGAAATGCACTCTTCACATCCATTTGAAATAGCTTGAAGTTCATATGGGATGGAAAAGCATAAAGAATTCTTATGGCTTCAAGTCTTGCTACTGGTGCAAAAGTTTCTCCATAGTCAATGCCTTCTTGTTGATTGTAGCCGTGAGCAACAAGTCTTGCTTTGTTTCTGACATCATTACTAGCTTCATCGAACTTGTTCTTCAAAACCCATTTGGGGCCAATGATTGACTTGCCCTTGGGTTTTTCCACCAAACCCAAACTTTATTTCTTCTGAATTGGTCTAGCTCTTCTTGCATTGCAATCATCCAGTTGTCATCAAGTTCAGCATCTTCAAACTTCTTTAGTTTAATCAATGATACAAATGTTGAATGGCTCATCATTCTGTTCGGTTGACCTCTAGTCAGCACTGGATTTTGCATACTATCCAGAATCTTGTCAACTGGGTGATCTCTCCTTAGTCTGACTTCTTTTGGTAGATCAGGATCAGCTCACTGAGCTACAGTAATTGGTTGAGCATCCAAATCATCACCAAAGTTAATTGTTTGGTCCTGTCATCTTTAAGTTCTTCCTTTTCTTCCACTAGATCAGGAAGAATTATGGGCTGACTAATTGATCCACTAACTGGGTCTTTTTCTCTTTCATCATCAATGGCTTGTCTACCTGCATTGTTAGTTTCATCAAAATCTACATCTATGGACTCCTCTAAGATGTCAGTCCTCTTGACATACACTATGTATGCCCTACTATATATTGAGTAACCCAGAAAGATTCCTTCATCAACCTTGGGGTCAAATTTAGCCAATTGGTCTTTAGTGTTTAATATGAAGCATTGTGAGCATGGGATTTTACAGTCCCTCTCGCGGGATGATGATGACGTATATTCAAAATTCAATCCTTAGTAAAAATTCATTTTAAATTTTTTATTGATGTTTGAATTTAGTTTAGCGTGTCCGATTATGCGTCCGGTGAAAGCTCGAACAGATGATTCTCACCCAAAATATCTCAAAATACTCTAAAATATATTAAAAAATCTTTTAAAGTTTAAAAAAAATCAAGTTTTGACCCACTTCGACCCGTTTTCCCCCTTTTTCAACTTTTTCAGGCTATGAGCCCCTACGGGCAGTCTGCACTTTTTCCCTGTTGATTGAGTATTTTGCCATTTCGATGAAAACTTTGTCCAACTCGCCTAGATACATATCCAACTCTATAAAAGACCACATTTAGGGTTACAAGAGGGGGGTTTTGGCTGAAATTTGGATTGAGAGCTTTATGAGAGATAAAGGGAGAGTTTTAGTGAGAGAAAGTAGAGAAAATGTAAGAAAATTATTATTGGATCATATTTTCTTGGTTTTTCTTCTCTTAATCTCTTAGAAAAACATTAAAACTTGTAGAAATCTTACGTTAAAATCAATTTAATAGGATTTTTTAGAGATAAACATTGCTTAATCTTCAAATCACTACCCAAATCGTCATTCGAGCTTCCCAGAGGTGTCATTTGGATCACGAAGAGGTGGATTCATGACCCCGAGGTAAATTCTTGAGTCTTTTAAGCTCTTTGGCATTATTTTCCTACTATTTGTTATGCTGTTTGGTGTATTGGGTTCATTTTTTTGGAGTTTTTGGTCGTTTCCAACCTTTTGAATCTATTTCTACAGATTTTAAAACCGCCGGCGGTATCACCCATACCGCCGGTGGCTCCACTATAATCGCCAGTATATGAAGCCACTGGCAGCCTCACTCAAGTTGCCGGCAAAATCACCATGCCACCAGCGGTATCACCCATGCCGCTAGCAGCATAAGTTTCTGGGCAGCAGTCCCGTTGTTGCACCTTTGACCTAGTTTTCTAGTTTTCCATATTTTGCATGTATAGTACCATGACGAGAATCCAGAATTCTCTAAAAATGGTCCAAACCCTATAATATGTTGCATTTTCACTAATAATTTAGTTAAAATAATTATTATATCCAAAATGGACTTTTCCCTAAAATTCGTTAGGAAAATAAATTTTCACTCTGCCCCCAAACCCCGTCAGGGGCGCTGCACCTTAGACCCCGCGAGGGGCTACCGCCCCTTAACCCGTCGGGGGCGCTGCCCCATGGACCCCGCCATCAGAGGTGCTGGCCCTGAAACCCCGCGAGGGGATGCCGCCCATCGACCTCGCCGCCGAGGATGCCGCTTTATGTGATGTATCTCGTATAACATGTCGTATCTGTGATAACCTTTTCGTGCAGGTAGATTTAGGTAAGATGTATGTTAGGCCTTCGGGTATTTTATTTATCACATAGAAAATGTATAGGATTTGAAAAGCCTTGTAATAATTTTAATTTCTGCATTTATTTTTAGATGACTGTAATAATTTATTTATCACTTCGATTGCTTGATAAATGCGAAAATAACATATAAGCCAAAAACACAATAAATAGGGTGGATTAAAACCGATTAAGAAAGAATGAAGTATTTTAACTTGTCCTAATGTAAAATAGATAACATCATTTGAACTTGGAATCTCTGTTTAAGGTACGGTCTAACCACCCGATGGGAATATCGTACCCAAAATTCCAGATGGAGCTTAACCGGGTGGCGACTCTATTTTAAAATATGAGATTTTAAGTCTCATATCCCTTAACATGCAAATTAGACTTAAATTCAACATCAACATCAATGCTTTTATCACGCTAAAATAAGGGTTAATCCTTCGGCACGCTTTACAGTGCATTATTATTTTTCTGCCCCCTGTGTTATGCATCTCACGCGGTCCTCGTGGGTCAAAAAAAGGTCGTCCACTCATAAGCATCTACAACCAAAGGCCTTGAGATGACCAACCTTGGGCTTGCGCCCCTTCCAAAGTTCATAAGGAGTTTTATTCAAAATTAGGCAAATTAAAACCCAATTTAGAATGTAACAAGCTGTGTTAACAGCCTCTCCCCAGAAATACTTTAGTAGATTGTTATCACTCAGCATAGAACAACCCATCTCCATAATAGTGCAATTCTTTCTCTCAACAACCCCATTCTACTGAGGTGTATGGGGGGCAAAAAAGTTATGGTCAATACCATGCTTAGAATAGAATTCCTCAAGTTGCCTATTTTTGAATTCTCTTCCCTGGTCACTATGGATTCTATTAATTTTAAGGTCTTTTTCAGTCATGATCTGGGTAGCCAACCTAGAGAATGATTCAAATATTTCATCTTTACTAGCTAGCAAGATAATCCAAGTGAACCTGGTCAGATTATCTACAACCACAATGGTGTATTTCATTCCACCTAGACTTGTTGGCACAACAGGCCTAAACAAATCCATGTGTAGAAGATCAATAGGACGAGAAGAAGATATATCAGCTATGGATTTAAAGGTCTTCCTAAATTGCTTCCTAAGTTGGCATGCTGAGCAGAGTCTATCTTTATCAACGGCTAGATTGGGTAATCCTGCAACAAGTTCATTTCTGTCTAATTTGGACATATTGGTCATATTGATATGTCTTAACCTTTTGTGCCATAGCCAAGAGTTTTTGTCCTTAGAAACTAAGCATATATCATTAGAGTCGGAGGATAAATCAAACATATAAAGAATAGTTTAGTCAGAGTTACCATCAATGATAGAGCAGCCCGCTGAGTCAAATATCATCTGCCTTTATCACACAACTGACCAACGCTTAGCAAGTTGAACTTTAGGCCTTTCACCAGAGACACATTATCAATTAAAGGCTTGACTCCCATTGTGCCATTGCCAACAATCTTTCCATTTTTGTTGTCTACAAAACTGACACTTCCATTTACTCTTTGCTCTAATGTGATGAACTACTTTTCATCACCCGTCATATGCCTCGAACATCCACTATCCAAATACCACATTCTGCTATCATTAGTGGATCTCAGGCTCACCTACAAAATAGTTAAGTTTTCTTAGGTACCCATGCCTATTTCTGGCAAGGTCCTCCCTTGTTAGTGGTGGTCATCCTTAACCAGTCATACTCATTATAGTAACTATTTTTATGCCTACACATGACTGTCACATGTCCTAGCTTACCACAAAAATTATAGGCAGCCTTAGGATTAGGCCTGCTCACTTTACTCTTTTGAGAAACCTTCTCAAAGTGTTGAGTGCAGTTACTCTGAGTATTCCTGCTAGGTTAAGGAGGGACCCACACCTTTTTCAAAGCTGTTAATTTAGTAGGTATCTCATCCAATCTCTTAGAGAGTTTGCTGTTATATCCATTTTGGTATTCAGCTTTTTCCATCAGGTATAGGATGTCAAGTGATGTAGAAGAGTTGACATCTTCTATATCATCACACCTCCTCTGAAGTACTCTGATGTATTTAGTTGACTTCTTAGTCACATTAATAACATCATTAAGTACTACGGTAAGCTCATCAGAAGACAAAGGGGGTTCATAATTTACCTCAGAGTTATTCCTTTGTCCTTGCTTTAGTCAGCTGATTGTCTGGCAGCAGAAGAAGTTGGTTGGTCAGCTAACTTTGAGTGAACTCAATCATCCTTAGCCATGAGACACACATTTGCAGAATCATGTGCCTCTTCATCTGAGGATGATGACTCTTGTTCAGAGTCACTGCAAGTAGCAGCAAGGGCTTTCTTACTTTTCTTCTTCTTGAACTTATCCTTTTTGGCTTTAGAACAGCTCGACTGAATATGCCCCTTTTCACCACATTCGAAGCACTTTATATCCTTGTTATGCTCTTTATTGAATTCCTTTTATGGTCTATCAACTGCTCCCTTCTTATACTTACTTGTCTTTCTGAAATTTTGAAAGTTCTTCTCTTTACCCAGATATCTCCTGAAATTCTTGGTCATTAGAGCTATCTCCTCATTTCTGTCCTCTGGATATCCTTCCTCAGAGGTATCTTCTTCTTCATTATCATCATCAACTTTCAGGACAATAGCTCTGCTTGAGTTCTCTTTCTATTTGGACCTCTGCTTCTTAGACTCATCTTTATATTACTTCAAGGATATCCCATGTGTCAGCAGAGTTCCAATCAACTCATCAAACTTATAGGTATTCGAATCATGAGCTTCTTCAATAGCACTCTTCTTAGCTTCCCAATCTTGAGTCAGACTCCTCAAGATTTTCTTAATAGTTGCTTCTTCTATAAAGGTCTTGCCAAGGCTTTTCAGCTCATTGACTATGGTCATGAACCTGGTGTTCATATTAGAAATATCCTCCTTAGGCTTTATATGAAATAACTCATAATCCCTCATTAGGATATTGATCTTAGACTCTTTCACCTTATCAGTACCTTCATAAGTCTTTTCCAACTTCTTCTAGATCTCCTTAGTTGTCTCGCATCTAGAAATGTGATTAAACTCAGTAGCATCGAGAGCACAATGAAGATAGTTGATAGTAGCTGCATTCTCTTTTAAGTCCAGCCAGATCATTGTTATCCTATTCAGTAGAGTACTTACCAATAGTAACTCCATTCTTCATATGTGATGGAATATATGGCCCTTCTACAATGGCCATCCAAGCATGCATACTCTGGGACTGAATAAAATTAGTCATTCCATTCTTCAAGTAAGTATAATGCTCTCCATTGAACATGGGAGGCCTGGTAACTGACATGCCTTCAGGCAGAATATAAGCTTGAGGCCTTCCACTGGATTCTTCTTTGTACGCTATGGTCTTTGTCATAAAGATTATGAAATTTGTGAAATGAGAACCGCTCTGATACCTCTTGTTGGTCTCCATGCATACACTTACTAAGTCAGAGGGGGGGGTAAATGACTCACTCAATAACTTATAAAACTTTTTCACGATATTAACTGGCTCTGCTAAGTGAGGTCACCTGGTTGAGAGAAATAACTAGAAATTATGAGTAAGTAAAGAACACAAAGATTTTTATACTGGTTTGGCAACCTGTGCTTACATCCAGTCCCGAGAGAGTGTCTCGACTTTAATCCACTAATCTCAACTCCTTTGCCCTAGGCGGAAAAGCCTTTTTCAAAATTTCCAATTATAAAAAGTATCCCCTAATTTGCAATCGCTCACCCGCTGACTAGAATACCCTCTTCTATCAGCAACTCAAAAGAGTTTAAACAAGAGCTAGATTCAACATATAGAAATGTTGATCCAGTTACAAATGATCTAATATTACAATCAATTGATCTATACTATTCTCTCTTGTTCTAAGCAGATTCTCGCTGAGTTGTGCTTTTCTTGCTAGAATTCCTTGAAGCTTCTAATTTTGGCAGAGTTTTAGCTTCTAGGAAATTCAGGTGTAATCACCAAGTTCTAACGCTTGCCTTCTTGCTCCTTTTATAGTTGGATTGAGAAAGTAGCTATTAAACTTGTCTTGGAATCTTCTGAAGTTGACAGCTTAGTAATTCACCCGTTGCTTCTTCAAATCAATCCATTAAGAGATAGAATCGCACCATTGTGAAATAGATTTCAATCCGTTAGATTAAAATTCGAGCTTCAGTTTGAATCCTTTGTCGTTTGATGCCAGTCTTCCATTAGAGAGAACTCGCACTGACTTGCCACGTGTCTTCATCCCATTCCCTTTGGTTTTCGGACATGTTGCAAAGTGCGCGATACAAGGTTGGTAGATCTGCAGAATTACCTAAAGTAGCAATTGACTCGTTGCAGCTTTGCATTGGAAGACTTTGTCATTTTCTTTATAAAACTGGGTCTTATCAAGGCATTAATTCTTTTTGTCTTTGTCTCATTAATGTTCCTGCAAAAAGAAATACTAAAAGCAAAGATACCTTTTTACCTTAAATGGTAAAGTCAGCAGCGTTGACAAACATAGAGTAACTCAGCTGGAATGATAAAACGACATGTGCACAGCTGAAACAAAATCTAAATATCAAGTGCTGAGTGAATAATACCAAGTCAGTGACTAAGTAAGTACTCTGCCCAGAAACCACTCAGAGTTAAACTAAATAGCTAGGTCAGCGGAGACTTGAAATTCTACCCTTGAATTTACTAACTCCCTTAAAACCATAGACTATTTATTTCAACATCTTTATTGATTTAATTATCTGAAACTGAACTTAATTATTATGATAAAAACTTAAGCACAACTGAGTCATCCACTGAGTCAGTCCTAAATCATGCTTGATTCAACCAATTGTACTAGAAAAACTTGGAAGATAGTATGCAAAAATCTTGGGGGAGTCAGGATGCTAGAATTATGGGGGAGAAACTTCGTAAATGACTAAGTGTCCAAAATCATACTTAGCTCATACTCTCATTATAGATGCTTTTGTCCTTAGGCTTTTATTTCCATCAAATGGGGGAGATTGTTGGGAAACAATAATCTGGAAGAAGAAAACTCAAGACAAGCATCTGGATCAATTTTTTAAGTAAACAAATTCCTAAATCTGAGAAGAATGCATCCGGACAAGATATTGAAGTCCAAGAAGACTGCATCCTGCTAAATAGAAGAATACAAAATCCCTAAGTACAAGAAGAAAGCATACGGTTAGAGTTTGGAAAGAAACAAACTTCTAACCCCTAGAAGACAGCATCCAGAGAAGATGACACCTAGAATAGCATCAGGCAAAGATTGAGTCTGAAAATATCCGGAAGACTCAACTCTCAAGACAAAGGGAATATTCAAATATTCGATTTCTCTTCAATTTGGTCTAAAGTCGAACTTCCTTTTTGCCTTGGAGAATGAAAAAGTGACAACTTGCATGAATTTAGTAAAGGATAAAAAGGCTGACACAGAACGAGAAAAAGGTAACAACCCTTTTAACATAGACCAATAGCAAGGCGCATGGAGTCCAAAGAAAAGACAAAGTTGCATAGAATTTAGCAAAGTATAAAAAGCCAAATGACCGATGACTGATAACTTTGTTGCTCTAATCCCATCAAATTTAGACAGATCAATGACTCTGGATACGCCAACACTTATCTGATCAACGGTGAAGATTCAAGATTGACCAATGGCTACATTTATTATCCAAGCCTATAAAAGGGAACCTTCACAAGTTGAGAAGATGCTGGTTGATTTTACAATGCTATTATCTTGAGATAATTACTATTCAATCAGTGATTCAAAATCCCCCAAGAACCAAAACTTGAAATCTGTTTGTAAGAATTCTCAAGTAAATTATAAACTCAAAGAATTCAAAACCAATTCTTGATAAGAAACCTGTTGTAAAATCTTATACTTTGGTGAGTAGTGAGATTGGGACTTTGCTTAAACTAGGGAGAGTTTAAGTGGTATATCCTAAAGAGAAAAGGACTCAACCAAAATTAGGTTAGTTTGGTGGTATATCCTACTTCCGGAAGAAGAGAGATTCTACGAAACAACGTGCAAAGGACTCGGCTAAACTTGGGTTAGCTAGGTGGTATATCCTACATCCGGAGGAGAAGAAATCTCTAGAGACAACTACAAAGGCTTGATTTCTGCCCATGAAAGAAATCACACTAGTGGATTAAGCTCGAAGGAGGAAACTCCGGGGACTGGACGTAGGCAGGGCTGAACCAGTATAAAATTCACTGTGTTTGATTTCCTTTTACTTTAAGTTTTTATATTAAGTGCATTTTATTTAATATTCGCATAATCCGGATCCCAAAACTTTGGATCATATATTCCACGCTACCAAGACTTTTTTAAAAGTCTTATATTCCGCAAAAAGGGTCATTTACCCCCTCTGACCCGAACTATACCAGCACAGGGACCAACAATAAATGGTTAACATATCCAGAAAAGAGGGAAAGAAGAGAGTATGTAAAATCGGTTGTTCTTGGAATGAAAATCCGCCAACCATTTTTTAGTTAAAGAAATTAGTTGTTGGTCATAAAAGTTTTTGTTGTTACAAAATTTAATAAAATAGTCGTTGGTATTTTAATTACAATTAAAACACTTAATCAAAACCATTACCGCAATATTAAAGTCAAATATAGTTGTTAGAGTTTTAAACACTATTAAAACTCGAATTTATGAAAGATTGGAAATGTAACAACCACAATTAAAACATTTGACCAAAGATATTTTTCTTAATAAAATATCATAGAATATTTCTTTTGAAAGTAACATAAAAATATCATTTTTCCAACAATCCCCCACAACTTTTAAAAGAAGTTAAAATAAAAAGAATTTTTTAGATATCTCTAGTTTGACATATAATGCGTGAAACTGGTGTCTTGTGGACTATGAACCAGAACTTGATAGATAAAATTTAACTTACGGAATATTCGGTAAAACATATAGTTTCTATGAACCAAATAAGCACTACTATAAGATAGGGATTTTACCATATCGCATTATACCAAGTACATTTGTGTTCAAAATGATTTGACACAAATAAGCCATGCGCCTGCATGGTCTTTCATAAGTGCTCTAGAGATAGCGCTAATATTATATCTCATAGAAGCGGCCCCACTTCACACTCATATAGGTGATTTGATCAAGTGTATATTGCACTTTATACGCAACTCATAAAAGCTATGAAATTCATTAAGAGTTCTTTTTACTCAACCTCTCAAGATATGCAACATAGTACTTTTCTCACATCTAGGATTGGGACAATTTTATAGTGCTAGAAGAACTAACAAAAGGCTTGTTAGTACCCATATAAACCTATTCCGTGGGATCTCCACTCATGTAGGTTGGGTTCCCACCTTTCGTTAATTTCAAATTGTCTTAAGTCCCATCATCTCTGATGTATCAAAAATAAATTTCCTATTCAAAAATTTATTTCTCAAATATTAGTCAGATGATTTAATCAGAATCACTCTAGACTTAAATGGATAAAATTCCATCTCAATATTATATCTCAAATGTATATGTTTTATTTCTGCCATTACAGGTCTTATTTCTTAATATATATATTGTCATTTTGCAATAATAATGTATATACATGGAATGTGTTAACTTTAAAGTAACACTTACTCATTTTATTCTAACTCTCAAGCAACTAACTCTTATCATAGCTTGCTTAGTTGGTTTTCGTGTTATTGTTCCGCCATCAAATTTGAGAACATAACCACTAATGAAATTATTCCCATATGAATTAAAAATTCACTCAACGTCATTGTTCCCCTCAAGAACAATGAGAAATTCACTAATGAATGTCTTCTCATATGAATCAAAGATTCATTCAACATCATTATTCTACTTAAGAACAATGAGAAATTCATTATAAACTAGTGATCTCAAGAATTTCTTAAGCCTCAATATGGCTTGTCTATGATCAATGTTTGGAGTATGTGTAAACTTACTCACATAGTATATTCTATGTCTCAATGTGTGAAATTCATCAAGTACAAATACATACTTGGATTTAGCCACTAGATCACCGTTATCTTCCTCTTATTAAGTATGGAATTTTAAGGGATATTCACATGTTTATATCATAAAACTCAAATTTATTAAAAAGTTTCTCAATATAGTGTTCTTAAATCAACAAGACACTCTCATTCATCCTTATAATTCTCATACTCAATATCACATTGGCTTCTCTTATGCCTTTCATGACAAATATTGATAATAAGATTATTTTTATTTTATTGACATCATCAATGCTCGGAATAAAGATAGTCATATCATCCACATATAATCACATATATATCATTAATCACTTTGGTATATACACATATATCCACCTCGGAAGATCAAACTTATCAATTCATTGTTTAAGTGTTAGTCACTAAACCATATAAAGACTTTATTAATGAATTACCTTTCCATTCATGTCACACCCCTCATGTAGCACCATAAAACCTTATATCAAGAAAAGCTGTTCAAATTCAATTTGGTCAAAAATTCTAAGAATAGAAGCTAAAACAAAGTACAATGAAACAGTTTCCCTACTGGAGTATAAAATAAAATTTTAAAAGTTTTATTTATGAAAAAATCATTCACAACAAATAGGTCCAACTCCGGAGGCACCAATAAGAAAATCAAGTTTTATTTTTCAAGAATAGAAACATGCTCAAATAATAAGAAGCTTCGTTCAAAAATTTTGATATAAAAGATGAAATAGTTTTGCCAACAATAAAAGTTCATCTTCAATCAAACACTTATAAAAATTTTCACCAAAATTTTTTTTTGTCAATGTTCTCTTGCCTTTCCTCAAAATATCATTTTCAAACTCAATTTGAAAAAAAAAGGTGCAACCGGGTCAACATCCGGAACAATACTTAAAAATGGAAATCTCTAGTCTTTATTGGAAACATTTACAAAGAATTTGTATTCTTTGTCTCAAAAAATATTATTTCCAAGCACATTACTATGTTCAACATAAAGTTTGAACATATTTCTCTTTTCATAAATTCGATAAGAACCACCTTAATAAGACACCCCCACACTTTTAAATATTTCAAATTAGGATGATGATCCTCTCATTCTCATATGGTGTCTTATAGGTTTCTCAAATATAAAAATTTAACAAACAGTTTCACCTAACAAATAACTCAAGTATATATATATACTTAATAACGCATAACATTTCTCATATGTCTCAAATTCACTAAGAACTTAGAGTCAGCAAAAACCAAGCTCAACACACCAAAATATGTCTATTAAAATACATTATAATCACTAACTTTGCTAACAAAAAATCTGCACAGCACCAGATTTCATAAACCCACTTCGACTCAAAATTTGAACATGTAAAAGCGGTTATTTGACAAAACTTTGTTCTAAACATATGTGCATATATTTCTTATGTTTCTAACGCCACTAAAAACATGTAAAACGGATTTATACATCTCAAGTTATCTCACAAAGAATCAACTGTGCTCAAAGCTGAAATTCCAGAAAAACGAGATTTTTATCCCAACTTAAAAAAACATTCAAAACTATCAAAAAAAGGAATTTGAAAAACATTCCTTTTAAACATATTTTCATCTATATCTCATGAAACCATAGAAACAAGAATCAATCAAAACGGATTTGTAAATCTCAAGAAAACTCATAAACAATTAAGAGTGTTCAAAACTAAAAAATTTCGAGCAAACATAAAACAAAAGTTTTATCACAAATTGTATATCAACAAAACTCCCATAACATTAAGATATCTTAATTCAAAAGAATTTGATTAACCCATATCAAAAACCTCATGTTTATTTTCAACAAATAAACTTGAAATCAAGATGTCCCAAAATAACTTAATTCAAAGCATATTAATCCACATAAAACATATCAAAACCGCATTTGTATCTCATCAAATAAAAAACTTGATTCAACACAATTTTCACCCTTTTCAAAACTTGAACTTGGGAAATAACATACTCATGTATATTTACCTTAACTACCACAAAATAAAACTCATGATTCAACCAAATAGACAAAAGAGTGCAAGCAATATAATTAACAATCTCAAAACCATTAAAGATATTCTATGGTTCATATATCTCATTCCGACAACACAATATATTTGGTCATTACAACCTTGTTAAACTCAAAAGTTACCTTCACTCCATTTTCGCCTAAAAGACTCACTAAAACCAATTTAGCTTAAATATTGGAAACAAGTAGTACCTCATTATGTACTAAAGATGTAAGTTTGAGGAGAATCTTTGTTCTCTAATTTCAACTTAGGTGTATATGACTATGGAACATTTTATTTATTCGCATAACATTATCTCATTACTCCATAGTCAATAACTCAATAACCCACTCACTCACATCAAACACCATATCTACTTGTGAAATGACCTCAAAAATAATATCTTCTACTTCAACAAGAATAACTCTAAGTTGAGTAGGATTGTCATTTTCCACAACTCTCATTCTCTATTTAAGAGCATGGTGGTCACATGTATAAAAATTCTCCTTTTATATTATTGAAGTTTTTATTACTTTTGAGCATATAACCATACAGAAATTCGTACCTTTTTCCTTTGTGAGATTTGTTCTCTATAATACTTGCCTTTGAGATTATCTCCTTCCCTTTAGTTATTCCGACCTCCTTCCAATTGACTTTCTTTAACCCAAGGACAACTTTTACTTACGAGCACCCTCATAATTGTATTTGGAAATCAAAGATTCCCAATCTCATTAGCTTCAACTTTCAAAAAATAGCACCAATTTCAATATTTGTAATATCACGAAACGACATATCATATTAGAGTAATTAGTGGAGGAACAACTACTCTCATAGTCTCGAATAATTGAGTCTTATAAGAGAAACATAATTTTCCATTACAGAATATCTTTTAAGATTGTAGGAAAATTTGATCTTTATGCTGAGTTACTTGTTGTTGAGCGAAGTCCCACTGAGTAGCTTTAAATCACACTGGGTAGCTTCAAGTCACATTGATCTAGAACGAACAGGTCAATTTACTTATTTCAGAAACTTGTTTAGAGGAACACTCTGAAACTGTTGATGAATCTCAGAAACTGGATTAGAGACAGTACTTCTCTGATCAGAATTTGTTGCAGAAGCTTAGAAGCTTGTTAAAAGGCAACGCTTTTCTCTGAAGTAGTTGCTCAAAGACTGAAATTCTAGGCAGCGGGTTGGCCTTTTCAGAGGCTAGAATTCAGCAGCAAATAAGTTGAATTTGAATGTTCCAGGAAGTAATTTGAAGCTATAATGAACAACCCTTTGAAAGCAAATGTTAGAATAAGTGGAGTCGTGTCTAAGACATTGTCCTTAAAGGATACTTGGAAGTTCCTCCTGGGATTAAACAACTTCTTCAAATTCGATTTGAATTTGGCTACAGAATAAAAAATGCTTAACATATCCAGAAAAGAGGGAAAGAAAAGTGTATGTAAAATCGGTTGTTCTCAGAATCTGCCAACCATTTTATAATTAAAGAAATTAGTTGTTGGCCATAAAAGTTTTTGTTGTTACAAAATTTAATAAAATAGTTGTTGGTGTTTTAATTACGATTAAAACACTTAATCAAAACCATAACCGAAATATTAAAGTCAAATATAGTTGTTAGAGTTTTAAACACAATTAAAACTCGGATTTATGAAAGATTGGAAATGTAACAGCCACAATTAAAACATTTGACCAAAGATATTTTTCTCAATAAAAATATTACAAAATATTTCTTTTGAAAGTAATATAAAAATCTCATTTTTCCAACACACCTCACCTACCACTAAGACACATGTAGCACGGAGGTCTACTTTTAACAAGTTTAGGTACTTCGGAGTCCACTTGAAAGTTGGAGTGTATCTAAGGCAAAAGTGCGCAACTTGGGGGGTATGAGAGAGCATTCGGCCTTTCATATAACATATGCTAATTTTGTATAAAAGAAAAAAACATTAGATAAATATAAAAATAAGAAGACATATAGGGTCTGTCTAGTTGTAGAAAACTGGATCTATTTTTCAGAAAAATTTTCTAATGAAACTATAAAATGGAAACTGCTGTTTAGTCGCATAATTTTTCAAATTAAAAAACTAGAAAAAAAAAAACTTTTCAGAATTTTCTAAATTATGTCTTCCAGCAAAAAATAATTTTTTTATATTTTCTGAAAATTTCCAAACTCAGTGCACACAACTTGTGTATCCAATACAATACTTTATTGATTTAATTTATTTTTTTCTAATATATATATATATACACACACTTGTATAATTACTTATTAATAATAAAAAAATTCATTTTTATTAATATACTTTTAGTTTATTTATTTAGCTATTTTTCTTATTTACTTAGTAACTTTTTATTGTATATTTTTACTTAATATGATCTAATTTATATAAATTTAATTTAAATTTATCGATATTATTTTTTAACCAGTAAAACTTAAACATACTTTAACATTCTCGGATTCTTAGCTCCTTATTGTAGTAAGAAATATCAATTGAAGGATTCTCGTGTAAGCATACGAATTAGGAGAAACTATACATTGGCGAACTTGAAGCCTTCATCTTTAATTGTATAATGTGATAGTGTAACTTTTAGAGTGTTAAAGGCAAAAGTTATTAGTATAACATAGGCAAAAATATAGTTCTTATAATTTAAACACTTTATAGACGAATCAAATTATATTTTTATCATTTTAGAATTGGTTAGTTTAAAGTTTCAAAAGTTAAGGCTGATTGGTTGTGCGTGAAGTTGTGATCCTAGACGTCACAGGTTCGAATCCACATTCAAGTGGGGTAGGGTTTTTCTTTATTGTTATTGCAAGTCTAATGAGTGAATTTTTTTAAAAAGTTAAAATTTTATATAAAATGGATGCTTTACTTCAATTTGTAATGTTTTTATTATACTTATAATTTTTTCAACAAGTAAAATTTAAACTATAATACTGATTATTTTTTAAAAATAAAAAATAAAAATTGACTATTTAGAAAATTAAAAACTGAAAAATTTAAAAAATGAAAAGAAAACTGAAAATGAAAAATGGAAATAATTTTCTCCAACTAAACAGGCCTTATAGAATTTATACATTTGTATCTATTATTATCTTTTTATTATTCCTTTGGTGTGCTATATACAGTGTTTTAAAACTCCCTGCCTAGCTCTTCCTAGGCCCCGCTTAAGCTTTATTTTGAGGCTCGCCGCTCGACTTTTCATTCTTATGGCACTGGACCAACATATTGCCGCCTAGGCACTGCCTAGTCTGATTTTTTCCGCCTAGGCACTGCCTATTCCAATTTTTTCCCTAATTTTTTAGATACTGATACCTATAATAATTATAGTTCAATTTTTTAATTCAAAAAAGTAGCACAGCCGGTAAAACTAATGTACAATAAAATATTCTCACCATACAATTTCCATTTTGAATCTCAAATCGAGAAACAGTACACTATAAACCACAAAAAAAATTAGTGAAATTATTTGTTTTTAAGAAATTGATTTTAATGTTGATGGATTTTTATGTAAAAATTAACTAAGACTTATGTTTTCATATGCTAAATTATATTTTTTTGCAAAATATTATTGTATTATAATTAATTTTTTAGTTGAATTTATACTTTTATCTATTAATAATTATAAGAAATGAAAAATTTACAAATCCGCCTAGGCCCCGCCCAGGCCCCGCCTAAACGTTCGAAGCCCCGATCGCCCGACTAGCACCTAGCGCTTTTTAAAACCTTGGCTATATACGTTATATTAGATTATTAAAGTACTTTTAGAATAAGATTTTTATATTTTTCAATTATTATGTTTGTGAATTTACTATGCATACTAAATTATTGATTTATTTACTCATTATTTTGATTAATATAAAATTCACTATTTATCTACATTTTTAAGGAAAAAAATTTACTATGCATACTAAATTATTGATTTATATACTCATTATTTTTATTAATATAAAATTCACTATTTATCTACATTTTTAAGCAAAAAAAATTATTTTCGAACAACTTCTAAGTGTCCGGTATTGTTAGTCTTCCATAACATTATTCATCGAATAATAAACTGATCATTATTTACATAGTTCTTTTCAATCTCTCGTTAAGGAGAAAGTAGAAAGTTGTTGTTTTCTTCTTCCTCCTTCCTTCCATGGGTTTATAATATTTTTCTTTTGTGTTGAATATTTTATTGCTATTATTTTTATTTTCAACAACGGGATTGGCTTCTTCAATCATAGATCTGATGCTACATATCTCAATCTTGATAGCTTATCACGGATCGGACTTAATATACCTTTAGACAAGATACATACATGATCTTTCACAGTAAGCACCTAGATTTATCTCATTTATGCAAGATCGTCCTAGATCTGCAACAATAATTGATGTTATGGCGTGCGCATGAGCATTTATGGCTGTAGATCGAAGACGTTGGTTAAGATTAAGAAAATATAGGTTTCAACTATCTGTTTTTTTTAGTTGACTTATTTGTCTTGTGTAAAAGCAAGTTTTGTTGTAAAAATGAGAATATCATGTTACTTTTAAAAGAATATTTTATGATATTTTTGTTGAGAAAAATATCTTGTGGTAAAAATTTTAATGGTGGAAGTATCATTTTTATTTCCTTCATAAAAGCTATTTTAAGTGTGTTTAATTCTCCAATAGTTACATTTATTTAATATTTTGTAACTGCCGTCGGTTATGGTTTTAATAACTTTTATTTATTGTTTTATAACTACTATTTTATGACCTATAAATAGGTTGGCGGGTTTTTCATTTTAATGATGGGAAGACAATCCAATTTTTTACATACTCACTTCTTCCTCTATTTTTCTGCATGTATATACGCATTTTCGATTCCTGTATCCAAACTCAAATCGAGTTTGTAGGAGTTGTTTAATCCTGAAAGGAACTACGAAGTATCCTTTAAGGACAGAGTCTCCTGCTCGACTCAACTCATCCTAATTCTTAAAAGTTTGTTCTTGATGTTTCAGTGAAGTTTCAAGTGGTTAAGATCATTATTTACAGCTTTTGAAGGTGATTATCAATTTCAGCAGAAAGTGTTGCCTTTTATAAGTAAAGCATTGCCTAAGATGAGCATCCAGATCTATCAGAAGACTCCAGATATATTGCAACGGATTTTGAACAGTAAATCGTTGCCTAAGCTATGCATCCGGATCCCTATTGCAACAGTTTCAGATAAAGTGTTGCCTTTTAGCTAGTTTGCATCCTGATCAAAATCCTAAGTTGTGCATCCGGATCCCTATTGCAACAGTTTCAGACAAAGTGTTGCCTTTTACCTAGTTTGCATCCGGATCAAAATCTGGATCAGTTTGCCTCCGGATCCATCCAAATCAGTCCGAATCATTTTTCATCCGGAAGTTGCCTCCCGATATATTACAACAGATTTTGCCCCCAGAAGTGTTGCCTCTGATCCAGTTTTGAGGTTCTGCAACAGTTATTGAAGAAAAGCGTTGCCTCTATCCAGAAGCAACTCCGGAACAAAGTTTTAGAGAGCAAATTTTCCAACAATCTTAAAGGATATTCCGTAACGGAAAATTATGCTACTCCATGGGAATCCAATTCTTTCGAAACTATGAGAATAGTTGTTCCTCCTCTAGCTATTCCATTATATTGGTGAGTAAAAGTTTGTCATTGAGCTAGAAGATGTTGATTGAAAAGAGAACAAAATGACTAAAAGGAAGGAGATAGTCTCAAAGGCAAACATTGTGGAGTACAATCTTTACTAAGAAATAAGGTACGAATTTCTCTATGGTTAATTTATAAAGCTCAAAAGTAATAAAACCTTCAATAATATAAAAAGGGGAAATTTTATACATGTGATCACCATGCTCCTAAATGGGGGAAAAGAGTTGTGAAATGTGACAAACCTACTCAACTTATAGTTAAGTAGATGATATTATTTTATAGTCATTTCACAAGAAAACATGGTGATTGATGTGAATGAGTGGGTTATTGACTATAGAGTAATGAGGCACGTTTGTGAGAGTAAATAAAAATTCTCCATAGTCATATATACCCAAGTTGAAAGTGGAGAGGTTCTCCTTAAGCTCACATCTTAAGCACATAATGAGGTGCTACTTGTTCCCAATGATTAAACCGAATCGGTTTTAATAAGCCTTTTAGGCAAAAATGGAGTGAAAGTAACTTTTGAGCCCGACAAGGTTTTAATAACCAAAGATAGTGTATTGTCGGAATGAGCTGTATGAACCATAGAATTTTCTTTGATGTTTTTGAGATTATCAATTTATATATTTGCTCTTCTTTGCCTATTTGTGTTGAATCAAAATATTTATTTGTTGAGAAATAAATGAGGTTTTGATATGTTTTATATGGATCAATATGTTTTAAATTAAGTTGTTTTGAGACATCTTGATTTCAAGTTTATTGGAGTTTGTTGATAGCCTACTTGTGATAAAACTTTTATTTTATTTTTGCTGAAAATTTCAGCTTTGAACACCCTTGGTTGTTTATGAGTTTTCTTGAGATTTACAACTCCGTTTTGAGTGATTCTTATTTCTATGATTTTTTTGAGACATGGATGAAGATATGTTTGGAAGGAATGTTTTTCAAATTCTTTCCTTTACTGGGTTGAAATATTTTTTTAAGTTGAGATAAGAATCTCGGTTTTCTGGAATTTCAGCTTTGAGCGCAGATGATTGCTTGTGGCATAACGTTAGTTATACGAATCGGTTTTATGTGTTTTCAGTGGCGTTAGAAACTTAAGACATATATATTTTTATGATTAGAAGAAAGTTTTGTCAAATAACTTTGTTTACATGTTCAAATTTTGAGTTGAAGTGGACTCACGAAATCTGGAACTGAGCAGATTTCTGGTTTGCAAAATTGCTAGTAACCATGTGTGGTTATATAAGTATAATTTTTGATGCGTTTACCTTGAAATTTGATGGTTTATAATTTCTAGTAAACTTGAGGCACATGAGAACATGTTGTGAGTTATTATTAAGTGTATATATATGAGTTTCATATTTAATATGATGGATATATACTAGAGATATTTGTTGGTGAAGCTATTTGTTAAGTTTTCTATACAAATAGAATTTCACATGAGAAACCCATAAGACACCATATGAGAAATGAGAGGATTATCATCCTAATTTGAAATATTCAAAAGTGTGGGGGCGTCTTATTGAGGTTATTATTCTTGAACCTATATAAAGAGAAATAGGTACAAAAGTTTATGTTGGTGTGTTCATGAGTTATGATGAACATAGTGATGTGCTTGGAAATAATATTTTTGAGACAAAGAACACAAATTCTTTGTGAATGTTTTCAATAAAGACTAGAGAAATTTCCATTTTTAAGTTTTGTTCCGGATGTTGACCCGGTTGCACATATTTTTAAATTGAGTTTGAAAATGATATTTTGAGGAAAGGTAAGATAATTTTAAATAGAATAAGTTTTATATATGATGCAAGTTGAGGGGTATGTAAAGCCTGGACATGGATGGAAAGGTGATTAAGTTCTTGTGTGTTTTATTGACAAGCACCTAAATAACGAATTGATAAGTTTAATCATTTGAGGTGGATGTATGTGTATATGCTAAAGTGATTAATGAAATATGTGTGATTATATGTGGATGATATGACTATCTTTATTCCGAGTATTGATGTTGTCAATAGACTAAAGATAATCTTATTATTAATATTTGTCATGAAAGACATAAGAGAAGTCAATGTGATATTGGGTATGTGAATCATAAGGATGAATGTGAGTGTCTTGTTAACACAAGAACACCATGTTGAGAAACTTCTTAAGAAGTTTGAATTTTATGATGTAAATCATGTGAGTGTCCCTTATGATTCCAATACTCAAGGGAAGATAATTGTGGCTAAATCCAAGTATGCATTTGTACTTGATAAGTTTCACACATTGAGATATAACATATGCTATGTGAGCAAGTATACACATAATATAATCATTTATTATAGAGAAGCTATATTGAGGCTTGAGAAATATTTGAGAGGAACCATTAAATATGGTATTCTATATAATGAATTTCCCATTTGTTCTTGAGAGGAACAATGATGTTGAGTGAATCTTTGATTCATATTGGAAGAAATTCATTAATGAATTTCCCATTGTTCTTGAGGGGAATAATGACGTCAAGTGAATTTTTTTAATTCATATGGAAATAATTTCATTAGTGGTTATGTTCTCACATTTAGTGGTAGAACAATAACATGAAAACCAACTATAAGCAAGCTATGTTAAGAGTTAGTTGCTTGAGAGTTGGAATATACAATGAGACTAAGTGGTTGGGAAAACTTTCTTAGTAAGTGTTATAACACATGCAATATATTGAGATTGCAAAATATATTGAGAATGGCAAGATGCAATATATATTTTGAGAAACAAGACCTATAATGGCAAAAGTATATGTATACGTTTGAGACATATTGGGTATGTGAATCATAAGGATGAATGTGAGTGTCTTGTTAACACAAGAACACCATGTTGAGAAACTTCTTAAGAAGTTTGAATTTTATGATGTAAATCATGTGAGTGTCCCTTATGATTCCAATACTCAAGGTAAGATAATTGTGGCTAAATCCAAGTATGCATTTGTACTTGATAAGTTTCACACATTGAGATATAACATATGCTATGTGAGCAAGTATACACATAATATAATCATTTATTATAGAGAAGCTATATTGAGGCTTGAGAAATATTTGAGAGGAACCATTAAATATGGTATTCTATATAATGAATTTCCCATTTGTTCTTGAGAGGAACAATGATGTTGAGTGAATCTTTGATTCATATTGGAAGAAATTCATTAATGAATTTCCCATTGTTCTTGAGGGGAATAATGACGTCAAGTGAATTTTTTTAATTCATATGGAAATAATTTCATTAGTGGTTATGTTCTCACATTTAGTGGTAGAACAATAACATGAAAACCAACTATAAGCAAGCTATGTTAAGAGTTAGTTGCTTGAGAGTTGGAATATACAATGAGACTAAGTGGTTGGGAAAACTTTCTTAGTAAGTGTTATAACACATGCAATATATTGAGATTGCAAAATATATTGAGAATGGCAAGATGCAATATATATTTTGAGAAACAAGACCTATAATGGCAAAAGTATATGTATACGTTTGAGACATATTATTGAGATGGAATTTAATCCATTTGAGTCTAGAGTGATTCTGATCAAATCATCTGACTAATATTTGAGAAATAAATTTTGAAAAAGAAATTTATTTTTGATACATCAGAGAGGATGAGACTTAAGCCAATTTGAAATTAATAAAGGGTGGGAACCCAACCTACATGAGTGGAGATCCCACGGAATAGGTTCATATGGGTACTAACAAGCCTTCCGTTAGTTCTGCTAGCACTATAAATATTGTCTCTAATCCTAGATGTGAGAAAAGTGCTATGCTGCATGTCTTGAGAGGTTGAGTCAAAAGGACTCTTAATGAGATTTCATAGCTCTTATGAGTGGTGTATAAAGTGCAATATACACTTGATGATATCACCTATGTGAGTGTGAAGTGGGCCGGTTCTATGAGATATAATATTGGCAATATCTCTAGAGCACTCATCAAAGGCCAAGCAAGCGCATGGCCTATTCGCGCAAAACCGCGATGAACAAAAATGTACTTGGTATAATGCGATATGGTAAAATCCCTATCTTACAATAGCGCTTATTTGGTTCATAGAAACTATATGTTTCACCAAATATTCCATAAGTTAAATTTTATCTATCAAGTTCTGGTTCATGCCCACAAGACACCAGTTCCATGCATTATATGTTAAACTCGAGATATCCAGAAAATTCTTTTTATTTGAACTCCTTTTGAAAGTTGTGGGGGATTGTTGGAAAAATGAGAATATTATGTTACTTTCAAAAGAATATTTTGTGATATTTTTGTTGAGAAAAATATCTTGTGGTAAAATTTTTAATGGTGGAAGTTATCATTTTTATTTCCTTCATAAAAGCTAGTTTAAGTGTGCTTAATTCTCTAACGGTTACATTTGTTTAATGTTTTGTAACTGCCGTCGGTTATGATTTTAATAACTTTTATTTATTGTTTTATAACAACTATTTTATGACCTATAAATAGGTTGATGGGTTTTTCATGTTAATGATGAGAAGACAATCCAATTTTTTACATACTATCTTTTTCCTCTATTTTTCTGAATATATATACGCATTTCTGATTCCTGTATCTAAAATCAAATCGAGTTTGAAGGAGTTGTTTAATCCTGGAAGGAACTATGAAGTATCCTTTAAGGACAGAGTCTCCTACTTGACTCAACTCATCCTAATGCTTAAAAGTTTGTTCTTGATGTTTCAGTGAAGTTCCAAGTGGTTAAGATCATTATTTACAGCTTTTGAAGGTGATTATCAATTTCAGCAGAACGTGTTGCTTTTTATAAGTAAAGCGTTGCCTAAGATGAGCATCGGATCTATCAGAAGACTCCAGATATATTGCAACGGTTTTTGAACAATAAAACGTTGCATAAGCTGTGCATCCGGATCCCTATTGCAACAGTTTCAGACAAAGTGTTGCCTTTTAGCTAGTTTGCATCCGGATCAAAATCCTAAGCTGTGCATCCGGATCCCTATTGCAACAGTTTTAGAGAAAGTGTTGCCTTTTAGCTAGCTTGCCTCCGGATCCATCCGGATCAGTCCGGATCATTTTTCATCCGGAGGTTGCCTCCGGATCTATTGCAACAGATTTTGCCCCCAGAAATGTTGCCTCTGATCCAGTTTTAAGCTTCTGCAACATTTATTAAAGAAAAGCGTTGCCTTTATCCGGAAGCAACTCCGGGACAAAGTTTTAAAGAGCAAATTTTCCAACAAGTTTAGTATGTTTGTATAATTGTGTTTGTCCATTGTTTTAACTCCGGTTTTATGTTTAAAGTAGTTTTTGAATTATTTATGTTAATCGGTCGCAAATCATGCTGCACAATTGTTAGTTAGAGCAGTTGATTCTTCGACACGTAGGGGATTTATCCACCCTTAACTAGAGTGATTTGATAGGAAAAAAAAAGTGTCCCGTTGGTTGGTATCCAAGCTTAAGTTTATATGGACTGTACATTGATATTTTATTGAATGAAAACAACGGAAGTGTAAAATTTTTTAGTCCATATAAACTTATGCACTCGAGGTTGGAAAGGAACTGTTTTCATAATTAGTATGGAATAACATTCAATAAAATATCAAGTACAGTTCCTCTTTTCTGTCAAAATTATAGCAAATGTGAAAAGACAAGAGGAAATGTTACAACCGGTTTGCCTTTGTGCAACTGCATCAAGCACTTCACAAAGTGAGTTATGCCAAATTGGCGACTTAATCTATTCGTTAAAAGCTAATTAGTTTCTCAATTTTCAAAATTACCAATTCAGTCTCTCACCTCTCAATTTGAAGTGAAATGCTTCCTCCTATGGACTACATCTAGAGTTCACAAACTAGTACTAAGAGATGAATTGACTATATCCATAAGACAAGATATTTAACATTCTACATTTCCTTTATATTTTTTTTGTTACCCATCTGGTTCACCGAAGCTTTGCTCTGACTACATCCAGATCCGACCCGCACACCTGACTATGGTTGGAGAGTCTCCCAACGAAAATTTTCTACATTCACAAGGTTCGAATATGAGACCTTGCTCAAGTGATCCATAAGACAAGATACTTAACATTCTACAATCTCTTTATATAATTCCCTTGATATTGACATGGAGAAAAGATTGATGAAGATGGCGTATTTTGCAATTCATAAATGATTTCTAGTAATTAAACACGCCAATTATACATGGATTTTGTGAAATGGAACAAATTTTGCGAGTTAACATATTATTGACTTCAGAGAAATAAATTAGAAACGGATTGAACTTAATACCTTCAGAGAAAGCTATAGGCTAATCTCTGTTCTACTATTTTGGTGACTATAAATATATACAGTATCCTTGTTTTAATATTTTCATACATATTCATTTTCCTCTCTTATTTTTCTAACAACTATATGTTGTTTTAGAGCTACAAATGCGAAAAATCCAAACTTGAAACTATCAATTAGCTAATTAGTAACAAATTAAGCTGTTTGGCTACAAAGCTAGTTCTCAACAAAACTCCAGAATTCAAAAGGTAACAAGAACTAACAAAACACCAGCAATGTGATTAAAAAGTAGTTGCATCAGTCATCATCACATTACAAGATTTACAACAAGGTAAAGATCTAATCTAACTAGATATACTTACAAAATGAGTGTGGATACTGAATACTGATACAAGAATAGTACAAGGAAAACTTACCAAAACTTGTCATCAAATGCAGTCTCCAAACAGCATCTATGTTTTAGACACTGAAGAAATCCTCTCAAAGTTTTCTATGTATTAACATGGCTCGTAGGTACGTGTGCGGCCTGCATATTTATACCTCTGTTGCAACCGAATCCCCATCAGCTTCGCGTTCTGCAATCAATTCAAAAGTTCATACAAATTATCTTACAGCAACAACAACACTACTGGTCAAATGAAGCAACAACAAATGATAGCATTTAAAAAAGAACAAACAACTGTCTCAAGAAATTGTGAATTAATAGATGTTAGCTTTCATATGAACAGATGGAAAAATACCCAGAAAATATGTCCTTATGTACAATCATTTACAGATGTGATCATCTATATATAGACTAGTTCCTCCTACTTAAATGTAGATATATTCTGCACATTCCAAATCACCACTACATATCCAATCTATCCAACGGGTATAAAGCCAAATCCTCATAATCTATTACAAGAAGCAAATGAACACAAAAATGTTACCTCCATCAACATCTTGTTCATCTTGGTCATCCTCATCCTCACTCTCAATATCAAAATCCACTCCATATCTCCCATTCAAGAAATCAACAGCATCGGGAGTTAGAACCAACTTATCTGAGTTCAAAATATCAAACAAATTCAAAGTCCTAGGCGTTAACATCCTCAACGTCCCAATATTCCTGCTTGATAACCCAACATTCTCCCCTACATCCATCATCAAGAACATTACTTTCTCTTTCGGGTCCAATCCCCACCTTCTCATTGCCTCTATGAACTCTTTCGTCTTCGGCTTCTCTATCTTTCCCCCAAATTCCTCCACACATATCATACTCTCCGTCGCGCTCGACAATGCCGTTGAAATCGCCAGCCTTTTCTCCTTCCTGTTTATCTTAATTGACCAATCTCTAGGCTTTGGACCAAAAATAACTCCTCCGCCGGGTCGGAGAGGAGTCCGGGATGACCCACGGCGGGCGCGGCCGGTTTTCTTTTGCTGGTAGGGTTTCTTACCACCACCTCTGACCTCCGCCCGGGTGAGGGTTGACGCAGTGCCACGCCGCTTGTTCTGTTGGTCAGTGATGATACCACGGTGAACGACGGCGCGGGCTGTTTCCGGGGGAGCGGATTTGAGGTCTAGGTAGGTTTCCCCAATTTTTTCGCCATTGAAGGAGAGAATTGGAAGTGTAGCTGCTTCACAAGAGATTGAAAGATGCTGGAATTGGGAATTGATGGAATTAGGTTTAGAGAAAGAGAGGGTTTTGCGAAATTGAAAAAGAGAGGAGAAGAAGGAGAGAGAAGCAGGCGGAGGCGTTCTTACAGTAGAGGCCGCCATTGTTCATACAGGTAAAAGAGCAAATCAGAATGCAAGAGAGATGATGATGTATTATCCTATCCAATCCATTTCAGCTGAGTTGCAGAGCTGAAACGCCGTCGTTTTAAGTGACTTAAACGTCGTCGCTTTAAGCAACTTCACAAGCAAAGACTGCAAATAGCAAATCAAAACCCCTAATTTGTACCAGAGATTAGTCTCCAAAATTGATGGAAACTCGTAGTGAGGTCTATCACGAGAGGCAAAGATTGCAGTTTTGCCTCTTACATGCCCTCGACAATCTCTTTCAGGTGATTTCTTCGATACTGCCCTTTTCAATTTTTACTAATTGCCGACTAATTTATCACCTGCCTTTTCTAAACCTACTTTTCATTTTGATTCAGCAAAAGGATGAATTCACTCGATCAAGCTTGGATGCAATTGCTGACAAGCTTGTTTTAGATGATCCCGACCACCAGAACTGGACACCCTTGTCAATTGTCTTCAAGCCTCATCATAATTCCCTCACTGGAAACTATGACGTCAATGTTTTGACCGCTGCGCTTGAAGCCAGAGGTAAGACTGTAATTTGGCATGACAAGCGAAATGGGGCTTCGTCAATTGATCTTGATCATAATTTGTTTGGGATTGTGGTTAATGTACAAGTTAGACGGTATGCTGGGTTGTGGAAAAGTAGGCATTGGCTGGCTTTGAGAGAGATTGATGGGGTTTGGTATAATTTGGATAGTGATCTTAGAAACCCTGTGGCTTTTGAAAATGCTAACGAGGTTAGGAGATTCTTGGATTATATGATTGATCTAGGCGGTGAAGTTTTGCTTGTAATGAATGAGAAAGATTGAACTTTTTTCTTACTTCAGCTTTCTAGGTTTTGCTGTTGATACAAATTGTTGTTGTAGTTTCGTACATATTACTGTTTCTGTAATTCTTCTAAATTGAGAAGAATGGAAATTTCTGTCTTGAACAATCCTTTGTTCTATTACATTTATAAGAATTGATTTTGAATGAAGAAGGAACAAAGTAGCTGGTAGCAATTGTTGCTAAGAAGTTGTGTGACATTGCAGAGCTCATAATTTACAATTACGAACCCAATTTTTTCTGATTTTACAAATGACTCTTTGCATTTTAGCAACCCTATTCTTTCTGATTTTATGGTGCCTAGCTCATAATTTACAATTATAAGCATATCAGTCGGTTGAGTTTGGAGAAGATGATAGTGCATGCACGTACTTGGAACGGTGTTACTGCAACATGTTTCTGTGTTTTCTTCCTTCAAAGACAGGCTATTGGTTGGTAAATCATGTTCTTTTGTTTGTCTCAAAGTCTTGTATTTTTGTTTTTTGGTTTAATGTGAGCTTCTTGATCAAACATATAAAGTGAGTTGTCTGTATACTCACATGGTATAACTTGCTGCTAGTGCTTTTTTCCCTTCAGATTAAATTTTTCCCATAAATAGGTTTATCCTAATTGAGTTGTTCCTCTTGTTTTCTCTACTAAGAGAACTTAGTATTTTCCAGTCATAGCAAGCATGAGCAATGATATGATCCACTACCTGAAACATGAGATGGTAGTGATATGGCCTTATTGTTTGGAGAGACCTAGTTGTACATCTCTATTGTTAGTCAATGGAAAAATGAATTGGGGCCTACCAGAACTATGATACTTAGACACTGAATAATGGACAAGCTCTAAGTTTTGCTGGCAATGGTTGTGAAGGTTGGAAGTCTCAATCATCACCTAAGGGCGAATTACAGGTTGTTGTCTTCGTGCTTTCTGTCTACTTTACCAAAAAGTATGTGAGAGCATGTGTTTTCAGAAAGCAGTTTGGTATCACTAATAATATACCATCCTGGTTTTTGAATGAAAGAAATGATATCCCTTATAAAGATTTGTTAGGTAAAAATAGTCATTATATTAAAGTTGGATAAACCACCCAATCAAAATTTACCAAAAGGTGCCTCGTCTAGGATACCTTTTTAAAAGAAACAACATAAACAAACAGACTTTGATCTTGCTATGTACTGTCAAATGCATAACTGATATAGAAGGAAAAAGAACCTTAAAAGGTAGAAAATGTGATAGCAGAAAGTGCAGAAGCAGTGTGTTTTTTTGACTTGTTGTTTACAGCTGGTAGATGCAAGCATGTGAAGTGAAATGGTTGATGATTGATAATCCTCGTGTGAGTGTACTGCCTTTCTGTTTGTAATCTTGCAGGAGCATCTTGCTGTTTCTATTATGTCCTAGATTGTAAAATCTTCACTTTGAACATAACCAGGAAGAAATAAACAAGGAAAAACTAAGCATTCTTTGTTTTTATACATACTGATTATGCAATTTGGGACACCTTTTATGCTTTTTCACTGTTCCATTTTAATTCCATCTTTTTGGCTTACACACCTGAATTTCTAGTGCTTGTTGCTTTGTACAAGCTACCCTTTTGAAAAAGAAATTCAATTTCATTTTTTCAATTATTTAATGTTGCTATTATAATCCCTTATGGTTTAGACCAGTTTCCTGTCTGTATCCTTCAGAATGCAGAGTGCAGAACATCAACAAGGTATGATTATGAAGAAGAAAGCCCAAAAGCGAAGCTTTATCAGTAAAAATGTAGGCGGTTGCTGTGGATTCAGATCGTTGAAAAGATCAGAACTTTCGCCGTTGAAGTTTTTGAAACGTCTCGGGAAAAGGATAGCGAAAGCACTGAGTTTGTGGAGGGGACCCACACCTCAAGTTTCTTCGTCAGGACGACCAAAACCGTCACTTGTTCCCACTGATGCTCACAATAGTGCTGCAATAAAAGATTGCATCGAGTTCATTAATTCTTCTGCTTCGTTGCCTAGGTCTAACTCCCTTGCCGAAAATCCTTGTTGAAGATTACTAGTTGCAGACATTATATTATGTTGGATTTTGATTTTCTCTCTTTCTTTATGCAGGTCATCGTTCAATGTATTAAATTAGTTTACATATTTTAGCTGTAATTTTGAAGTTGCAACTCAAAATATGGAGTATGGAGTAGATGATAAAGATCACATAGAAAGCTCCATTTTATATGATGTAGTCCTGAAAGTCGTTAGTAAAGTTAATGCAGTTGGCCATTTGAGATCCCATTTGCAATTAATCAAAGATATAGTAAAATATTTCCTCATAAACATTTGATCACCCATAGCCAAGTAGAGCATAATGCTGTTGTTGCATTCTAATACCAGAAAAATTTAGTATTACGTGACTTACATGTCATTCACGAAAAAAAGTTGAACTTATTTGAATATTTGAATATTTACCTTCTCATTGACATGTTCATAGGTTGGGCTGAGCCGAATTCAAGTCAGGCTCATCAGGCTTTCACCTAAAAATACTAATCTCAAACCTATTCCAACCCACTTAAAAAGTTTTCGGGCTCAGACTGGGCTTGAGTTGAGCTCGAATTTTCCCACTTAAATGTACAATAATACTACAATGAACGTCTATTTAAATTTAATTACAAACTTTACAAAAATATAAATAAAGGAAGTAAATACACTAAATAGAAAGGATTTCAAAAGCACCCAGACAAGAAATAAAACGAAAACTAGTTATTTTGGTACAGATCACACCTTTATGTAAGGAGGGGTATGTATATATTACTTCAAAATTTTACAAACAGTGATCCAGTAAAATCTTTTTCTAACTAGTAATTTTTGCATTTCAAACTCAACAATTCAAATATTATATATATATATATATATATATATATATATATATATATATATATATATATATATATATATATATATAAACTATTTTATACAAAAGGATGGCAGGTCGGGACGACCCATGGAGTTTTAGATTAATCTCAAATCCATCTCATATATTTTACGGACTATGGTGGATTGGGACCGGGTCAAACAAAATTTAAAAAATTATTTTCCAAACTCGTCCAAAATACTCTAGGCTTGGGCGGCACTAAAGCTAACAAACAGGTCTACTTCTCAATGAAATATTTGAAAGGTAGATGTGAATTATAAAAAAAAAAAGGTATATTGCATATTTTTTTTGTTTCACCACAAGTGTCTTCTATGAAGCACGGAAATTCATGTGACATGCCGTCGGCGTTTTCGAAACGTTTCAAAAAAAGCTCTCGGAAACCCCTACGAAAAGTTTTTGGGGCAGTTTCCGTAATTAAAGAAAGTTGGAAACTCATTTCTTCAAATTCCAGAAACTGTTTTCTAGAACTTTCTTCAACATTATATATATATATATATATATATATTACTCCGTAATTAGAATTTTTCAAATGCTATATGACTTTAATGAGAAGAATATGATCTTATAAGTGTCTATTTATAAATATTTGTGATAGAATTATTTTATAATTAATAAATATATTTTAAGTGTAGAGTATTTTAGTATTTCATTATTTTATTTAGAATGAAAATATATTCATGGAAATTTATAATTTTTTATATTTATACATATACCCCTATATTTTTTTGTTATTTACACGTTTCCCCACAATTTTAGAACCTATATTTTTTAAAAATGGCGTTTCCCGATTTCCGCTTTCGTGTCATTTTCCATTTCCGTGCTACCTATTTTGTCTTAGATGTGTCCTAACTGTGGGCAACACCTTTAAGTCAGGTCCACATCCAACCTAATCCCCGATCGCCAATTTGCGGGTGCCTCGAAAAGTAAGATGGCTGACCCCAAGATTTAAGATTGCTCCATAGACATCACAATGTTTGATTTCAGATGAATGCTTAAGAATGGACTAGTCCCCACTACAAGACTACACCATTGGGGTTAAAAGTTAGAAAGCACAAAAACTCCTAGACAGTGACATTCCCACATTCACATCGATGTTGAGTACGAGCACTTGACACGTTTCTCCTAATTTTCTATAATAAATTATTTTGGAAATAACATTTCTCAGTGCAGTTTCGATATCTTTTCCGTTACGTTACTACATATAGTAGATGCATACTTTAAGTAGATGCATATTTTAACAATGAGAAAAATGGGATAGCCTAATGCCACATGTCAAATCTTCATCCATATTCTCTTCGGATTTATTTCCAACCCTCAAAATATATCAAAAAGGGAAAAAGCTATTAAGCGTAAAAATTAGAAAAAAAGGGGAAAAAATAGAAGAAGAGGAAGGAAGAATGAAGATAAGCCACTTGTGGAGAGCTCGTGGCAGAAACACATCCTCCATCTCTCTATTCCAATCCAACGGCCAATTTTAAACTACAGCCTATATCCAATTATTTAAAGCAAAGTAATAAGTATATCATCATTACCACATAGTGCCTTACCATTTGAGAATCAAGAATGGCTTCTCTAATTTCATTTGCTCCTCCGACAGTGAGAGTGTGCGCAGCAACTGCAGCTAAGGGAGCCGGTGGTTCTAAACAAGAAAAAGGATTTCTGGATTGGGTTCTTGGCAATTTGACTAAAGAAGACCAATTCTATGAGACCGATCCTCTTCTCAACAAAGCTGACGAAAAGCCCTCCTCCGCCGGCACCACTAGTGGCCGGAAAAACTCTGTTTCCGTCCCTCAGAAGAAGAAGAACGGCGGTGTCTTTGGTGGCCTTTTCGCCAAGAAATGAAAACACATACTTTCTTGTAATATTACTACTCTCTTCTCTTTTTCTCTGCTGAAAGCCCATTTTAGATTTCTTGTTGATGATGATAATGATGATTCTTGAACTCTCAAGTTAATCTATTGATTTAATCACTGTTTATATTCTACTGCACACTCTTTTATTCTTAAATATATGGGATTCCAATTATTTTCCCACTTGATAATTAATTAGTTTTACTCGTGAATTTAATTTTGTTAATCGTAGATTTCTGTTGCTATATGAATTAAAATCCAGTTACGGCCAAATTGCTTTTTTGCAATTGCAAAAGGGATTCGAATTCAAACCAGTGTCAAACGCACAAAGTATAATAATTTAAAGATGAGGAAGCTGGTGATAGGTAGGGGACTTGGTTCTGTACACCTTTAATTATTTGACAATAACTTGAATACTTTTACTTCAGGATTTTGTATAGTTACCTTATTTTTTATAAAGTACTTTGAATTTTGATCTGATGGCCATACATGGGCAAACTAGTGGTTACTTTGCAAAAAAAACGAAGTAACCAATCTATGTAAGAATAGAAGACAAATCCATGACTGATTGCCAGCAATCTCCGTGATTCTTGAACTCTCAATTTAGATTTCGAGCAGATAAACTGTGTTTTGTGGTAATGATGTCGATAAATCATCTTATGCAAACTTCTCACCAGTTGAAAGAAGGTTCCGGGCAAGAACTCCAACCAAGTGAGCCCAACTGAAACCTTGAAAACATTGTCCCATGAACCTGCCAAGTTTAGATAGCAATATTATAAGTTGGCCAGAATGACACTCAATCAGTCTCTTTAGTTCAAAAGTCAAAGCTTCAAAATGAAGCTGCTAATTTTCATGCCAATATAAATAGGAATGCTCTGCTTATTTGAAACTCGGATAAAACTTGGACTGGTCTCGTTTTCTCAAAATCATATATGAATATCTGGTCGGCCCATCAGGTTCTTATGTTTTGTCCAGTGAGTTGACATTTAAAATTGACATGCCTTTACAATCCACAAATCACATTCTAACATGTCTTATTTTGGAATAGTAAGATCATGATTACCAAGCTCAAAAGTAATCAAATGGATCATGGCTAGTTAAGTTGTCTCTTTCTCTTCCCTTAAGATACCCATTTTGACAAGAATGTTGTTCATGGCAGGCATAGCAACACCCTGAAACATAACCCAGTATATAAAAAAAGACCTCATTTTAGCATATCTAGCAAAATGCAAGTATATAGCCATAAGATTAATTTTACAATGTTCTAACAAATGATGCCCAAATGCCCGACATTTTATTCCATTTTAATTATTACTATGGACTAACCATTTATATATATGCCCAAATGATAGACATTTTATTAGCTATATGAAGCAAACTAACAATAGCACAATATTGTATGAGCCCTCAGAATGTACCCATAACAAACTTACTGAAGCATTAACCTCACTCATTCCCATATAAAAGCATGCACGGACAAGAAGCAGAAAAAGCATGTTCTAAATCTTTAGTTATCATGTACAAATTACAAGGTTTTAAAAAGCGCTAGGCGTTAGTTGGGCGGCCAGGACTTCGAACGTCTGGGTGGAGTCTGGGCGGGGCCTAGGCGAATTTACAAATATTTTATTTTTTTATAATTATTAATAGATAAAAACATAAATTCAACTAAAAAATTAATTATAATACAATAATATTTTAAAAAAAATAGTTTAGCATATGAAAACATAAGTTTTAGTTAATTTTTACATAAAAATACGTCAATATTAAAATCAATTCCTTAAAAACAAATATCCTCACTAATTTTTTATAGTTTACAGCGTATTATTTTTCGGTTTGAGATTCAAAATAAAAATTGTATGGTGAGAATATTCTGTTGTACATTAGTTTTATCAACTGTGCTACCTTTTTTGAATTAAAAAAATTGAACTATAATTATTATTGGTATCAGTATCTTAAAATTTAAGAAAAAAATCGAACTAAATAATGTTTAAGCGATAATATATCAGTCTAGTAACTGATAGCGTTCGAAAAATAAAAATTTTAAACGATAAACCTAAAAATAGCGAAATTAGAGAAGGGATTTTAAAATACCGACAAATTATACCATCAGGCAAATTCTATCCTTACTTTGTTCAATAACAAAGTAATTATATTTGATTTTAGTATCTATTAGAATAAAGACACGTGGCAAATTAAAATAAAAAAATAACATTCAATTTACCTGTAATAGCAGGTTAACCCCGTCGCCTATAACAACTCTACCGATCTACTTATAGGCTTCCTCGAGATTCCCGCTAATTGTTATACACGGTTTGGAGCAAAACCACAAGCCTCCATTCTATCTATAATCATATTCACTCCATTTTTTTCACCCTTAAGTCTATGTTTCAGGATCTTTCATTTCTTGTATTATTTTATTCTTTCTTCTTTCATCGTTAAATGGGTTCTCTTTCTTTCTGTGGTTCCTCTTTCTCCTCATCATAAAGTTTGTTTCTTTGGGGTCAAACATTACTGTACACTAATTCCACCATGATTATTCCTTCCCCAGTTTCTTCTAAAACCCCAATTTTACCACTATTTCAGGAACATCCAAGGTTTCTCTTGCCTCCTTCAAGGTTTCGCTTGAGACAAATTCAGTGTTCTTTAAACAATAAAGGCCAGGATATTCGGTCATTTTTTAAGCACATAGTTCAGTTGGTGATGTAGTCCGAATAAATTGAGAGAGAATAAAGTGGAATTTCACTAAATACACTTAATAACTAATCCAAGTACCTAATTAACATTATTTGTTCATCTACATGTTTGATACTTTACAGGATTTTAATAAAACCCTAGAATCGATTTATCTAGAAATTGATTAAAAACATATATTATAAAAAGGTAACCGAAAGCGTACCTTAAGCCATTAAAATTGAAGTAGATTTCTTCCCTCTTTAAATCTTCTGTACTTTCTTTATTCATTAAGAAAAGCAAGTATATAAAAGAGAAAAGCGTACTCTTCTTGTATGAAAACTTTCTCCATATCTCTATTTTATATGTTAATTAATAACGTTTTATAACACGTTATATATGTTAGAATGGATAAGAATAAGGGAATGGTTAAATTAGTTGAACCGATTTTGTTTAACGATTCATCCGACCCAATTTATTCATTTAAATCCAATCATCATTATATTGAATTAATTTTAATTAAAACGGACCTTAAAACGAACCGCTTAATCTCATAAACCACATAAGATAATAAAATAATCTAACACTACAATATTCTAATTGTATGTTAAGGACGTGGTTCTTTTCAATTTAATTCATGGCAATAAATGTTCAATACTGCAAATATTTTTGGAAAAATTTGATGACTTTAATTAGGTGAAATTTAGTTTTTTTTTTTATTATTTGTTGGTCCCAGAATTACTAGGATTGGAGAGGGTGAATAACTCTTTTTGTGAAATTTTAGACTTTAAAAAGTCTTTATGTAGCATGCAATGGATGAACCGCAAGCTTACTGGAGTAAGATACAGATAATGCAAAATATATATATATATATATATATATATATATATATATATATATATATATATATATATATAATGCACTTGAAAGGATTTAAGTAAAGAGATTCAAAAGCAGTCGTTTTAACTAGTTCCGCCCGACCTACGTTCAGTTCCCAGAGTTTCCTCCTTCGAGCTTAAATTCACTACTGAGATTTCTTTCACAGGCAGAAATCAAGCCTTTACAGTTGTCTCCGGAGATTTCTTCTCCTCCGGATGTAGGATATACCACCACAGCTAACACCTAGCTTGGCTAAGTCCTTTGCAAGTTGTCTCCGTAGATTCTCTCTTCCGGAAGTAGGATATACCACCAAAGCTAACACCTAGCTTGGCTAAGTCCTTTTCTCTAAGGGATATACCACTCAAACTCTTCATAGTTCAAGCTAAGTCCCCAATCTCAATACTCACCAAAGTATGAGATTTTACAACAATAATCTTATCAAAGATGGGTTTTTTTAATTCTTCAAGTCTATAGCTTTACTTGAGAATTCTTACAAACTGATTTTAAGTGCTCAGTTGTTGGAGGGATTTTGATCACTGATTGTAGATCAGTTTTCACAAGGTCTGATATATCTTAAAACAACCAACATCTTCTCAACTTGTGAAGCTCCCCTTTTATAGGTGTTGGTCCCTATGCGTACACTCAGAGAATCAGTGGGGGTGAATGACTAACTAGAATAAAATAGGTAACTTTTTCGTGATTAATATGAAATACTATGAGTAGGTCAGCGGGCTGAGTAAAAGCTGGAAAAACTTGAACTTAAAGTAAAGGACACAGAGATTTTTTACTAGTTTGGCAACTTGTGCTTACATCCAGTCCCAAGAGAGTGTCTTGGCTTTAATCCACTAATCTCAACTCCTTTATCCTAGGCGGAGAAGCCTTTCACAGAATTTCCCAATTACAGTAAGTACCCTCCAAACTACAATCGCTCACCCGCTGAGTAGAATACCCTCTTCTATCAGCAACTCAACAGAGTCTAAACAAGAGCTGGACATAACTTATAAAAACATTGATCCAGTTACAACTAATTAGATATTACAATTCTAATGATCTCTCTTATTACAAAGCAGATTCTCGTCGAGTAGATGCTTTGTTGAATGGACTTCTTTTAAAGCTTGAAAATTAACAGAGTTTTGCTTCTTAGAAATTTAGGTGTATTTACCAAGTTCTAACGCTTGCCCTCTTGCTCCTTTTAAACTTGAAATCAAGAATGTAGTCGTTGAACTTACTTCGTCATCTTCTGAAATTGACAGCTTAACTATTCACTCGTTGCTTCTTCAAATCGATCCGTTAGGTGACATAATCACACCATTGTGAGATAGAAATCAATCTGTTAGGTTGAAATCTGAGCTTTAATTTGAAATTTTCATCGTTTGATGGCAGTCTTCCATTAGAGAGATCTTGCGCTGACTTGCTACGTGTCATCTTTCCATTCCTTTGGTAACCTAACATTTTTGCAGAGTTGCGAGATACTAGGTTGGTAAATCTGCAGCATTTTCGAATGTGGCAATTACTTTCTGTAGCTTGATCTTTTAAGAACTTCAGCGTTTTCTTCATAAAGCGGATGTCTTGTCAAGGCATTAATTCTTTTTGTCTTTCTGTCATTAATGTCTGTAAAAGTAGGTCTGAAAAAAAAGATTCTGTTTTACCTCAGATGGAAAAGTTAGTGCCTTTGACTTATAGAAAGTAACTCAGTAAAATGATAAAACAATATACACAACTGAAACAAAATCTACATATTGAGTGCTGAGTGAATAGTATTTATTCAGCGACTAAAACCACAACTCAGCCCAGAACAACTCAGAGTTAAAACTAAATAGCTATGTCAGCGGAGACTTGAAATTCTACACTCGAATCCAATTACTCACATATAACCATAGATTATTTATTTTAACATCATGATTGATTTAATTTACTCAAACTTAACTTAATTGGTATGATCAAAACTTAAGCACTACTGAGTCACCCACTGAATCAGCCTAACCTTGTGCTTGGTTCAACAATCTCCCCCATTTTGATCAATGGAAATTAACTAAGCGAGAATTAAATGAATAAGATATTTATATCAAAGTTACCTTAAGAGAATGCTTGATTTGTCATTGTTCAGCATCTTCATTTTGCTTAGAGTGAATGCTAACTCCCCCATAATCCTTGATTCCTCTTTAGTCAGCATTCATTAACACTTCTCATATTTTTCTGCAAGATTACTAACACATATATATATATATAGCAGAAAATACAAGAAGTTAAGAAGTTTTTAACTTGAATAGAATAAGTAATCCTTTTATAAATAATTAACTAAGTACATATCAACAATGAGTTAACCTATACTAAGTATTACAAAGAAGTTCTAAGGATTACAATATAATTCTATTATAAAATTTGGCAGGTAAGATAGATCCTTTCACACTAGCAGCTTTCCTCTCATAAGCCTCTTGATTCCATCTTGATTGCTTCTTCTTGGGGGACATTATCTCCTTTCCTTTCCTCTTCCTAATCTCAGAGAAATCTTGTTTAGCGTACATTAGACTCTAGGACAACTCATAATTGAATTTAGCAATCCCAGCTTCACTCTCTTTCTCTGTCTGCTCACGCTTCCCGCGATCTTTCTCCCCCATTGCTGTTGAATCCAAAATAGGTTGGATTTGAACATCAAATGAGCTGAGCGCTTGCTCAAACTTGGTCAGATCACCAAAAATATCAGCTTCAAAGTTCTTGATCAGAGATTCATAAACTTTCTGAGAGATAAAGTCACGTTCCCTTAGGCAAGAGAAGAGTGCCATAAGGGCGCGAGACTGGGACTAGGTCACTCTGAATTGTGCTTTAAGTCCTTCCCTAGATATCTGAGTTAGACTTGAGATAGCTCTGGCTTGGCTATTTTCATGTAACACTCTCTCAAGAACAGATGTGCTTCTTATGTGCAAAGAGATCTGCTTATGCACCTGGTAATAGTCTGACCATCATTGAATACATTAGCATGAATGTTCTTGATTTGATCACGAATATGACCAAGCTTCTAATGAAGAGATGGTTCTTGTTCAGTTTCTGACATCACGATATCGCTATTCAGAGAATCAGAGATATTAAGTCTTTTTAGCGCATTCAAAATTCCTTGTTCTAAGACCTTTACTCCCTCCAAAATACCTTCCTTCATAAGGTTAAGCTCGTTGGAGTTGCCTTGATTATGGCTTAAAAGTCATTATTAGTGCATTCACAGCATCAATCACTGCATCCAGCTTTGCTGTGTTGGTATCATTTTCCTTGCTCAAAATGTTGTATCCATTCAGCACAGCTTGCATACTTTGAAGGATTGGATTAAACCTGTTAATTAGAGAGTTCTTGAAGTCTCTCTCTCTTTATTCACTACTCTATTTCTAGTTTCATAAATATTCTCCATTCTCTGCTTAAGCTCTGCAACTTCCATCTTTAAATACTCAGCTTTCCTACCTGCAATAATTAAAATAGGCAAAGTATGGGATACAATTGCCTTTTCCATTGAGAACCGGGTAGGAACTGACTTAAGGTGGTCCTTCATTACCTCCACTACTTCTATGAATCCTTGCACTGGCTCACTAGCCTTCGCAATTCTCCTTAACACTTCCTCAGACAATAATGATGTGGCTATAGCAGCATCAATTACCTCCTCAATCCTTAGTGTTGGATACCTTTCTCTCCCTAATCTCTTTATGTCTCCCAGAAGTTCAGCTTACGGGTTAAATTAGGGTTGAGGTTGTGGTTATTATCGTAATGATTGATTAGTGTAGATCTTCTCAATAGTTGGATCTCTGAGAACCGGTCCTTCTATCATTAGAGGCTCATAGACTGGAGACCCAACTTGGGAAAGAAGTGGAATCATGGTTGGGTAGGCTTTTTGGTCAGAGGTTGATGAGGTTGAATGGTCAGAGTTTGAGGTAGATGATGATGGATTGTCAGAAGTGGTTAAGGGTTGCATAGAAAGCAGTGTAGGTGAAATGTTTCAGTAGAAAGGTTTGGGAATAGAAATGGTTTTGCTTGCTGCTTCTCAGCCTTCTCTCTTTCCACACCTTCAACAATTTGCTCACTAACCTAAGCTAAAAGTAATTGCTCAGTCAGTTGAGCTCCTTGCTCAACTAGAACTTCTCCTTCCTCCTTATCTTCAAGATCTCCTTCATCCTCATCCACTACTACCTTCATTCTTTTAAAAATTCTTCTCTTCTTTTCTCTTCTTTCTTCTGTATCCTCCTCAGCATCTAAAACAACAATTTTCTGGCCTTCTTCTACTTCTTTATTCACATCAAACT
Organism: Euphorbia pulcherrima; assembly: GCA_947683365.1. Taxonomy (NCBI): domain Eukaryota; kingdom Viridiplantae; phylum Streptophyta; class Magnoliopsida; order Malpighiales; family Euphorbiaceae; genus Euphorbia; species Euphorbia pulcherrima. The sequence continues at coordinate 16,775,751 of CANTUS010000001.1, read as the reverse complement.
CTACTGAGTTTGTATCTCAAGCCTCTTCATCATCTTCTTCACTCTCTATCCCATCTAGAGCACCTATCATCTCCTCAACAGCATCAAGAATAGATTTCTCAACTAGACTGGCTGTTGCCTTTTCATAAGCCTTTTTTACTTCCGCCTTAACTTGAGCATTTGACTCCTTAGCTCTTCTTTTGATCTCTTTCTCCAGATCCTCATGCTTCTTCCTTAACCTTTCAGCCTTGGCTGTATTCATTTTCTTAACTTCTTCAACATTCTAAACTACTCCAGTTAGCTTCTTTACCATGGACTTCTTCCTAGGCTAACCTACTTCAGGCATAGGCACTGATGTAGCTACATGTCCTTCAGCCTTTCCACCATTTAGTTCAGCATCATCACTCTTTCTCTTCTTCATTCTTATCAGAGGCATGTCCGCTTTTAGCTCTTCCTTATCTTTCCTCTCTTTTTCCTTCTTCTTTTCAGTCAGCTCTCTGGGCTTCACATCCTTGGTACCCTTTAAAAATCTGGACTTCTTAAGAATAGGGGCAACCACAGGATGAGAGCTATTTGAGCTTTCCCTCTTCACTTTTTTCTTGGAGTCTCTCTTAAACTCCTTCTTGCTTTCCTTATTCTCTCCAGCTTTTCCTCCTTTCTTAGTCCTTTGCTTGGTTATTCTTTCAAGCTACTTCTCAATAAAAGCTACAAGTGTTTAATCCTCATCTTCTGGTCTGATGGTCTTTAGGATCATTGTTGCCTTAGGATCTTTTACTCTGACCTCTCCCTTTTTGAGCTTGATGTACTTTGTGGTCTTGAGCTTCTCTCCACATCTCAAGCCATGAAAATGAGCAATATTGAGTATTAAAGAAATCGCTCAAGCGATACTGGCGCGTCCATTTTCCAAATAGCTCATCGATTGAAAAGGTTAACATATCTATAGTAGTGGGTTCTTCAACAACCGCATCTTCTCTTAAACACCACTTATTAGGAGAGTAAGTGGTTTCGGTGGGGATGGACAGATCTTCTCTTTTATTAATGTCAATTGCCACTTATGCCAAGTGATCTACTGTGGTAACCCACCATGAATCTTCGTCATCTCTGAAAAATAAGGGTTCTTTCTCAGTTGATCTAGCTGATGGATTGGACAAACTTGCTATTGAAATAACTTTTAAAGAATTAGAGAATTTGGGGATTTAAGAAGAAGATGCAGAGGAAATTTGGTAAAATAAAAACTTCCTTTCTTCTTTATCTCTCCTTAAATAGCAAAAACCCTACAAGTGAAACCTGTAGAGCTACGTGTACTACTCACAAGTAATGGTCATATTTGAATGGTACATTGATCAACGTTTATCGTGGAATAAATGATTATGTAATTCATAGAGTTAAAACTGTTGAATATGGATCATTTTAAAACTTGCTACCGTTTCTATCAAGTTTAAATTTGAAAATAAACTGGTGACAATTTTAATGATGTGTCCATGATTCATGCGCGAAGAAGAAATACATAACCTAATTCATAGGAGCTCAGAGTGGAAGATAGGTCAGCTCCAGGATAGGTCAGTGGGGAAAATATTTCTTCAAATTGGATTGGACATTCCAATTAATTCTCTTAAGATGTTGAATCGGTCCTTTCCAATGGGCTTTATGAATATGTCAGCTCCTTGTTCTTCAGTAGGAATATATGTGAGTTTGACTTCTCCTTTTAGCACATGATCCCTTATGAAGTGATGTCTAATATTGATATGTTTCATCCTGCTATGTTGAATTGGATTCTTGGATAGGTGAATTGCACTCTTATTGTCACACATGACTTCAAGGCACTTAGACTTTATACCATAATCCTCTAATTATTGCTTAATCCATAGCAGTTGTGCTACACAATTTCCTACAGCCATATACTCAACCTCAGATGTACTCAGAGCCACAGAAGTTTATTTCTTACTACACCATGTAACTAAACAATCACCAAGGAAATGACATCCTTCAATGGTGCTTTTCCTTTCTAATTTATCTCTTCCAAAGTCAGCATTAGTGTATCCTCTCAAAATGAAATTTGCATTACTTGGATACCACAAACCTACATCAATAGAGCCTAACAAATACCTGAGAATTCTCTTAACAGCAGCTAAGTAAGTTTCTCTGGGGCCAGCTTGATATCCTGCATAATAACATACAACATATTGAATGTATGGCCTACTAGTAGTAAAGTAAAGTAGAGAACCAATAATACCTCTGTAGAGATTACTCTCTACAGGTTTACCTTCCTCATCTTTACTCAGAATCATATCAGTGGCCATGGGTGCAGACATTGGGTTGGCTTTGTCTAAGTCAAACTTTTTGAGTACTTCCTTGGTATACTTAGCTTGGCTGATGAAAATTCCATCATCACCTTGCTTGATTTGCAAGCCAAGAAAGAAATTAAGCTCTCATATTATTGACATTTCAAACCCTTTCTTCATTTGTTGGTCCCTATGCGTACACTTAGAGAGTCAGAGGGGGGTGAATGACTCGCTAGAATAAAACAGGTAACTTTTTCGTGATTAATATGAACTACTCTGAGTAGGTCAGTGGGTTATGTAAAAGTTAGAAAAACTTGAACTTAAAGTAAAGGACACAGAGATTTTATACTAGTTCGCCAGCATGTGCTTACATCCAATCCCAAGAGAGTGTCTTGGTTTTAATCCATTAATCTCAACTCCTTTACCCTAGGCGGAGAAGCCTTTTAAAGAATTTCCCAGTTACAATAAGTACCCTGCAAATTACGATTGCTCACCCGCTGACTAGAATACCCTTCTATTAGCAACTCAACAGAGTCTAAACAAGAGCTGGACACAACTTATAAAAACATTGATCGAGCTATAATTAATCAGATATTACAATTCTAATGATCCATTCTAATCTTTCTTGTTGCAAAATAGATTCTCGCTGAGTAGATGCTTTCTTGAATGAACTTCTTTTAAAGCTTGGAAATAACAGAGTTTTGCTTCTTAGAAATTCAGGTGTATTTACTAAGTTCTAACACTTGCCTTCTTGCTCCTTTTATACTTGAAATCAAGAATGTAGCCGTTGAACTTGCTTCGTCATCTTCTAAAATTGACAGCTCAACTATTCACTAGTTTCTTCTTCAAATCAATTCGTAGGGAGACAGAATCACACCGTTGTGAGATAGAAATAAATCCATTAGGTTGAAATTCGAGCTTCAATTTGAATCTTTTATCATTTGATGACAGTCTTCCGTTAGAGAGATCTTATGCTGACTTGCTACGTGTCATCTTCCATTCCTCTAGTAATCTGACAACTTTGCAGAGTCACGAGATACTAAGTTGGTAAATGTGCAGCATTTCCGAATTTGGCAATTACTTTTTACAGCTTGATCTTTGAAGAACTTTAGCGTTTTCTTCATAAAGCGGATGTCTTGTCAAGGCATTAATTCCTTTTGTTTTTCTTTCATTCACGTCTACAAAAGTAGGTATGGAAAGAAAGATTCCATTTAACCTCAAATGGAAAAGTCATTGTCTTTGACTTATAGAAAGTAACTCAGTGAAATGATAAAACAATATACACAGCTGAAACAAAATCTAAATATCGAGTGCTGAGTGAACAGTGTTTAATCAATTACTAAAACCACAACTCAGCCTAGAACAACTCAGAGTTAAAACTAAATAGCTATGTCAGCAGAGACTTGGAATTCTACCCTCAAATCCAAGTACTCGCATATAACCATAGATTGCTTATTTTAACATCATTATTGATTTAATTTACTCAAACTTAACTTAATTGGTATGATCAAAACTTAAGCATTACTGAGTCACCCACTGAGTTAGCCTAACCTTGTGCTTGGTTCAACAATAGGCTTGGATCATAAATGTAGCCGTTGATCAATCTTGAATCTTCACCGTTGATCAGATAAATGTTGGCCCAGCCGTAGCCTTTGATCTTTCTGTTAGACCCAATAAATGTCCCGTTTGAATTTGTTGGGGTTGGAGCAACAAAGTTGTTAGACGTTGTTTCCTGGGTTTTTGTGCTCTACAAACTTCTGTGCAAAGTTTGTATCCTTTTAGGGTCCACGCACCTTGCTATTGGTCTAGGTTAAAAAGGTAGTTACCTTTTTCTCTTTTTGTGTCAGCCCTTTTTGTCTTTTCCTAAATTTGTAAAAGTTGTTGCTTTTTACTTTATCAAGGCAAAAAGGCAAGTTTGACTTCAAACTAAATTAGAGGGAAAAATAATATTTGAATGTGTCCCTTTGCCTTGAGAAATGTGTCTTCTGAATGTCTTCAGACTTTAACTTTTCGGATGCTCTTCCAGTGTAATCTTTTTCAAATGCTGTTATCCTTGGACTTAAGAGGTTATTTTTTTCTTTAACTTTATCCAGATGCTTTCTTCTTGGACTACGGATTTTGCTTTCTATAATACCTTGTCCGGATGCATTCTTCTTGGACTTGGGATTTTGTTTTCTTCAAAACTTCTATCTGGATGCATTCTTCTTGGATTTATGAATTTTCTTCCGGATCATTGTTTTCCAACATTATTTAAATACAATTATTTTTTGTAGTTATCAATGTTTTTGCAAAGTTAGGGATTTTTTTGTGAAATATGTTAACTTTACAAAAAATTATTAATCTTGTACGTAAAATATGTCTATATTTCAATTAATTTTGTAAAGTTCTAACAATTTACTTTAACATCGTTACTTTATCATTGAAAAGAATATATTTTCACAGTTGCCGTTCGTTTTTCGCATAATTGAAGATTTTTTTTAAAGTAATAACCTTACAAAAACTAAATATTTTTCTACATAATATATAACTAACTTCAATAAATTTTCGTAAAGTTTGATGATTTTACCTGGAACTGAGTTTTTTTTATTTGAATATAGACATTTTTGCAATCATCAATTTTTATCTTTTTTGTAAATTTGAAGACTTTTTTGTGAAGTGTTAATCATGTAAAAATTACTAGTCTTACATGTAAAATAAGTCTATATTTCAGTAAATTTCGTAAAGTCCTAACATTTTATGTAATTCAACACATATTTGTTTACTTTTTCTGGTTGCCCACCCAATTCATGGGAGCTTTTGTCCTGATTACATCCGAATCCATTAGCATGAACATCATTAGTAAAATAACTTGTGTAAATGGTATTAATTTGTTTATCATTCATAAATTGTTTGAGCTATCCAACCTTGATGTTCCACATTTAGTCATGTTCTCAGTATTTTAAATTTCAGCTACACTTATTTAATTTTAGTCAATTAATAATTTACCTCAATAGTTTAAATTACAAACTAACCAACACATTTTTGCAGTTTTACATGGACGAAATAGAGCGATTATTTTATAAGCATAGTTATACGGCTAAGTTTAAAGTCTTTAAATTGTATGAAATTGTGTATGAAATACTACTTAGTTTTTGTAAAGTTAACACTTTACTAAAAAAATCTTCAACTTTGCAAAAAACGAATGACAACTGCGGAAATATAAGTATTCAAATTGTTGGAAAACTATGTTTATGTAAAATCTTTAAATTGTAAGAAATTTATTGAAACTTTGATATATTTTATGTGGAATGATACTTAATTTTCATAAAGTTAATACTTTATTGAACAATCTTCAACTTTATAAAAAATGAACGAAAACTGCGAAAATATAAGTAGTCTTTCACATAAAATATATACGAATTTCAATTCGTTTGATAAAATTCTAAACCTTTATTTATTATTTGAATTGCATTTTCATTCATTTTTCTTGAAAAAGTTGACGTTTTTTTTCAAGCGTAAAGTTTGCGAAATTTAAGTAGTCTTTGATGAAAGATTTATACATGTTCCAACAACTTATGTAAATGCAAAACTTTCTAATAAACCTTTTTATCATTTCAATAATACATTTTTGGAGTTGTTCTTCATTTTTTTTTGGAGAGTTGAAGATTATTTCATAAGATATTATTATCTTTACTAAAGTTAAGTCTCCTTTTCATGTAAAATATGTCTAAGTTTCATTAAATTTAGTAAAGTTAAAAAATTTTGCTCGAACTTAAATTTTTTTTACTATTTGAATGATATATTGTGGCATTTAGCAATTAATTTTCATATAGCTGAAGATATCTATGTAAATAATCAACTTTACGAAAATTTAATGGTCTTTGTGTAAAGTAAATTTGAATTCAAATCATTTTGTAAAATTCTTAAAATTTATGTTAACCTTTAATTATCATTCGAATTGCATTTTTCATTAATTTTTTTTGTAAAGTTGATAATTTTTATCAAGTGTCAACATTGCAAAAATTTAGTACTCTTTTTTACTTGAGCATTACTTATTTTTTTTTATCATTTAAACAATATATTTCACAAATGTCCTTTTTTTCAATTTTGAATAGAGAAAAGTTTCAATTCCATTTTTTTTGTAAACTCTGCAAATATATTATCTTATTCGCTTCAATTTAAGACTTTAGCTATGCAAATACAAATCTTTGATCTTGTTCACTTCAACTTAAGACTTTAATGTAAATTTGTTATAATGTCCGGAATTTATTGAAGCTCGTATATATTTTTATCAGAAACGCTACTTAAATTTCGTAAAGTTAATACTTAACTGAAAAATCATCAAATTTACAAAAAAATGAATGACAACTCCAAAAATTTAAGTAGCCTTTCACGTAAAGTATATATGAATTCCAACTCATTTCATAAAATTCTAAACCTTTATTTATTATTTGAATTGCATTTTCATTTATTTTCCTAGTAAAGTTTACTTTTTTTTTTCAAAACTCCGATATTCTTTCATTGAATGCAAACGTTACTTAAATTATCAATCTTTTTGCAAAGTTAATGATTTTTTTTAAGTGTGTTAACTTTACAAAAAATTATTAGTCTTGCACATAAAATATATCTATATTTCAATTAATTTTGTAAAGTTCTAAAAATTTACTTTAACGTCATTACTTTATCATTGAAAATAATATATTTTCGCAGTTTTCGTTCGTTTTTCGCATAATTGAAGATTTTTTGTAAAGTTTTAACTCAAAAAAGTTAAATATTTTTCTACATAATATATAACTAACTTCAATTAATTTTCATAAAATTGGATGATTTTACGTGAAACTTAGTTTTTTTTTAATTTCAATACAAACTTGTTTGCTATCATCAATTTTTATTTTTTTTTTAAAGTTGAAGAAATTTTTGTGAAGTGTTAATCATACGAAAACTTACTAGTCTTACATGTAAAAGAAGTCTATGTTTCAATAAATTTCGTAAAGTCCTAACATTTTACGTAATTCAACAAATGTTTGTTTACTTTTTTTTGGTTGCCCACCCAATTCACTGGAGCATTTGCCTTACATTCGAATCCATCACCATGAATATCATTAGTTAAATAGTGCAGATTGTATTAACTTGTTTATCATTCACAAATTGTTTGAGCTATCCAACCTTAATATTCTACATTTGGTCGTGTTCTCAATATTTTAAATTTCAGCTACACTTGTTTAATTTTAATCATTTAATAATTTACCTCAATAGTTTAAATTACAAACTAACTAACACATTTTTGCAATTTTACATGGACTTAATAGAGCAATTATTTTATAAGCATACTTATAGGGCTAAGTTTAACGTAAAATCTTTAAATTGTACGAAATTTATTAAAACTTAGATATATTGTGCGTGAAATGCTACTTAGTTTTTGTAAAGTTAACGCTTTACTGAAAAACCTTCAGCTTTGCAAAAAATAAATGGCAACTGCAAAAATATAAGTATTCAAGTAGTTGGAAAACTACGTTTAGCGTAAAATCTTTAAATTGTATGAAATTTATTGAAACTTGGAGATATTTTACGTGAAATGATACTTAATTTTTTCGTAAAGTTAATACTTTATTGATAATCATCAACTTTCCAAAAAATGAATGAAAACTACGAAAATATAAGTAGCCTTTCACGTAAAATATATCTGAATTCCAATTCATTTCATAAAATTTTAAACCTTTATCTATTATTTGAATTGCATTTTCATTCATTTTTCTCGTAAAGTTGATGATTTTTTTGAAGCGTTAACTTTGTAAAAATTAAGTAGTCTTTTATGCAATATTATATATGTTCAATAACTTATGTAAAATGCAAAACTTTCTAATAAACCTTTTAATAATTTCAATAATATATTTTCGTAGTTGTTATTCATTTTTTTGCAGAGTTGGAGATTATTTCATAAAATATTATTAACTTTACTAATGTTAAGTTGTCTTTCATATAAAATATGTCCAAGTTTCAATAAACTTAGTAAAGTTCAAAAATTTTGCTTGAACTTATTTTTTTACTATTTAAATGATATATTGTGGCATTTAACGATCAATTTTCATAAAAGTGAAGATATTTTTGTAAATTATCAACTTTACGAAAATTTAGTAGTTTTTCACGTAAAATATATTTGAATTTCAAATCATTTCGTATAATTCTTAAAATTTACGTAAACCTTTATTTACCATTCGAATTGCATTTTTCATGTAAATTTCACAATTTTTTCAAGCATTAACTTTGCAAAAATTAAGTAATCTTTGATGCAAGATTTGTATATGTTTCAATGACTTTTGTAAAATTCGAAACTTTCAATAATATACTTTTGCAGTTGTTATTCATTTTTTTTGTAAAGTTAAAGATTATTTCATAAATTATTATTAAATTTAATAAATTTAAGTCGACTTTCATCCTAAAATAAAGGTCCAATAAATTTAGTAATTTTAAAAATTTTACTTTAACTTTATTTTTTTATTTGAATGGTATATTGTAGCATTTAAAGATCAATTTTTATAAAGGTGAAGACATTTTTGTAAATTATCAACTTTACAAAAATTTAGTAGTCTTTCGCGTAAAATATATCTGAATTTCAAATCATTTCGTAAAATTCTTAAAATTCACGTTAACCTTTATTTATCATTCGAATTGCATTTTTCATTCTTTTTTCTCGTAAAGTTAACAATTTTCATCAAGCATAAACTTTGCGAAAATTTAGTACTTTTTTTTCTTGAACATTAGTTTTTTTAATCATTTAAATAATATATTTCACAGTTGTTCTTTTTTCTCAAAGTTGAATAGATAGAAGCCTCAATTCCATTTTTTTATAAACTCTACAAACATATTATCTTATTCACTTCAACTTAAAACTTTAACTATGAAATACAAATCTTTACCCTTCTTTGCTTCAAATTAAGACTTTAACATAAATTTGTTATAGTGTATGAAATTTATTGAAGCTCCTATATATTTTATTTAACACACTACTTAAGTTTTGTAAAGTTAATACTTTACTGAAAAATATTCAACTTTGCAAAAAATGAATGACAACTCAAAAAATTTAAGTAGTCTTTCACGTAAAATATATATCACTTCTCATTTCATAAAATTCTAAAATTTACATGAACCCTTTAGTTATCATTAATTGCATTTTCATTCATTTTTCTAGTAAAGTTGACATTTTTTTCAAAACTTACTTTTTCTATCATTGAATGCAAATATTTTTTTAAATTATCAATCCTTTTGCATAGTTCATGATTTTTTTAGAAGTGTGTTAACTTTATAAAAATTACTATTAGCGCACGTAAAATATATCTGTATATCAATTAATTTGTAAAGTTCTAACAGTTTGATTTAATCTCACTAGTTTATCATTAAAATAATATATTTTCGTTGTTGCCGTTTGTTTTTCGCATAATTTAAGATTTTTTTTGTAAAGTTTTAACTTTACAAAAATTAAATATTTTTGTACATAATATATAACTAACTTTGATTAATTTTCGTAAAATTTGATGATTTTACCTGAAACTTGATTTTTTTTGTACAAACGTTTTTGCAATCATCAATTTTTATTTTTTTTAAGTTGAAGAATTTTTTTATGAAGTGTTATCTTACGAAAAATTACTAGTCTTATATGTAAAATAAATCTATGTTTAAATAAAGTTCGAAAAGTCCTAACATTTTACGTCATTCAGCACATGTTTGTTTACATTTTTTTTATTTCCACCCAATTCACTGGAGCTTTTGGCCTCATTACATCTGAATCCATTAGCAAAAACATCATTAGTACAATAACGTGTGCAGATTGTATCAATTTTTTTATCATACACAAATTGTTTGAGTTATCAAACCTTGATATTCTACATTTGGTCATTTTCTCAGTATTTTAAATTTCAGTTACACTTATTTAATTTTAGTCAATTAATAATTTACCTTAATAGTTTAAATTACAAACTAACCAACACATTTTTTGAACATTACATCGACGAAAGAAATCGATTATTTTATAAGTATACTTATAAGGCTAAGCTTAACATAAAACCTTTAACATGTATGAAATTTATTGAAATTACGATATATTTTACGTTAAATGCTACTTAATTTTCATAAAGTTAACAACACTTTAACATGTGTGCTTGAACAAGGTGCAATAATAGTACCAAGTGTATATGATAAAAACTTAGCTTGAAATTCCTTACCACTGGTTAATGTTTGTAGTTCATCATACAACTTATAGACACTAACCATGTTGTGAGGAATTTTGACTTTTTCCAAGATATCAACATTAGGTTTCCCTAATAAATTTTTTACATCATCACCTTTTGCGGGCAACCTAAGGTTATTCCAACATCCTTAACTGTTTACTTTAACCTCCAGTGGCTAATCCAAGTTTATTTTGCCATGGGGTTTGATTATAAATATTTTTTTAAAATAAAAAAGTCTCATACAATAATAAGAAAGAAAAACTCCACCCCTTTTTTGTCGAATGTGGATTCGAATCTATGACCTTTAAGATCACAGCTTCATGCTCAACCATAGTGACATTAAAATTAGAAAAAAAAACCCATTTATAATTTTAATCTATGAGGTAAAATATCTAATTTTAGTAAAAGAAAGATATGTAAAGGAAAAGTTTATAAATTAAGTAAAGAGATATAAAAAATTATTGAAACTGAATGGTAAATTCCACAGCTTTATACAATATATCTTTCCTCAATATGAGGGGCCATTCAAATATTTCCGTAGTGTCAATAAATTTTTTTTTGAAGAATTTTAAAGAGGCTAGGTATTGAACTTAGGACCTCCCACCACTAACATTGAGTGGTGTATCAATTGAGTTACATCCAATTGATAGTGTCCATAAACTTAATTACACATAATATTATACTATATTTTAAAAATTAATGGGATTCATAGACCCCATATTTGATAATGTGGAACCGCCCATGTTAACCTCTCACGATGAACATAGAGTTCACATTGTTCCACATCAAATTTATGGGCAAGATCTGCAATCAGTTCGTTTTTCAAATTTTGGCTTTGAATTCGAAGAAGACCATCTAGTCCAAGTTGTTTCACAGCTTCGACTTTTTCTCTATCAAATGTCGATGCAAGTTGCAAACTTGCGAATGCAACATCGACTTTCGAGGTAAACCTGAAATTTTTTGAAAATGTATATTTGAATATGTGGATGAGGTATAAAATGTTAACAAAGTTATAGTGAACTACTTTTTTAGACCAAAACCATGCTATTTAAAAAATGATGACTTCGTCCATACCTCAGAAGATCGAATACTATCTTTTTTTCCAGCACCCTTTTGAGGAGTTTGCATCTTTCACTATATTGCTCTTCTTTATGGCCTTTTGTTGCAACACATATTTCTCCTTGTCCACTTTGTTTTTTTGTTCTTTTGTTAAATAGATAATTAAATATTTAATTTAGTTTATCATTGTAATATAAAATAAAATAGATAAATAGTATACAGAGTAAATATGAGATCATTGAACTATTTGCTCTTACTAATACTAACCTTGTATATATTCGAACTATTTACTCTTACTAATACTAACCTTGTATATATTCATTCAAAAAAAAATTATTCGATCACATTTTTTATTTTCTTCTTTAGCATTCATATCTTTTTTTCTGTTACGACCTTCAACAATTCTTTCTTCTTCACCACTCATTTCACTATGCTTTTTGAACCAATAATTTGGATTGAAGGGAACTCGTTTCAATAGCAAAACAAATCTGCTACAAGAAAGTTGAACTATATGTTGGGAAACAATGATCCAGAAAATCAGTCAAGAAACCAATCCGGATCAAGTTTGAAGAAAACAAAAACTTGTAAACTCGAAGAAAACAAAAATTTGTAAGAATATGTAATCTCCTAAATCCAAATGGAAGCATATGATCCAAGACAATCCTAAGCACACATTAGAAGCATCCGGTTAAAGCTTGGAAAGGAAACAAGCTTTGAACCGCTCAAAATCGGCATCAGGAAGAACTAACTGTATTAGCATCCAAAAGAAGACAGATCCAGAGATATTAAGTCTGAAGACATCCGAAAGACTTAAATATCTAAAGACAAAGGGTATAATTCAAGAATTACATTCCCTCCATTCTTTTGGTCTCCAAGTCAAAGATCCTTTCCCCACAAGCAAGACAAATATGACAGCTAGCACTTTTCGGAGAAAGGACAAAGGAACTGACACATGAAAGAGAAAAGGTAACAACCTTTTTATACCTAGACCAATAAGAAAGGCGCGTGGCACACATACTCCAAACTACTGGAGTAAAAGTTGGTGAATCACTAAAATACAAGGAAAACGATCACTGACAACTTTTCATCCTAAACAAATGGGTCAAAATCTGAGTCTAACAGATTGATCAACGGCTCTGGAAGGGCCATATCTTACCTGATCAACAGTGAAGATTAAATTCAGTTTCAACAACTCACAACGGTTATATTTATGATAGAAGCCTATAAAAGGGAAGGTTCGTAAGTTGAGAAGGTACTGGTTGATTTCAAGAAAGCATACATAAGAGAATTTGCTAAAAGCACTCAGTTAATTAATCTCTACAAGAATCAAACAAATTCCAAATCGGTTTGTAACGATTTCTAAGTGAGTTAAAAACTTAAGGAACTCCAAAACCAAAATCTTTGAGAAAACCAAAAGTGTAAAAGATCTCCTACTTAGGTGAGTAGTGATATTGAGATATAGCTTGAAGTTGGTCCTTTGAGTAGGATCTCCCTATAGGACTCATCTTAGATTTCGGGTAGAAATCTAAGTGGTATATCCTGCTAAAGACAAAGGGACTCAGCTAGGAGTTGGTGCTTCTAGTGGTATATCCTACATTCGAAAGGGGTTACCACCCAAAAACAAATTGTAAGGTTTGATTCCTGCCAGTTAGAAAGGAATACATTAGTGGAAAAGCTCAGAGGATGGAAACTTCGGGGACTGGAGTAGGCGGGGCCAAACCAGGATAAAATCCTTGTGTTTGATTCTCTAACTTTTTACTTACTTGCATTATATCCGCATCATCGAGATCCATTACATCCGGAATATAATTAAACACGCTACACAAAGACTTTTTAAAGTCTATTAATTAGCCGAAAAAGAGTCATTCATCCCCCTCTGACCTTATTTAGACCCTCATAGGGACCAACTAGTGGTATTAGAGCTAGTGCTCAAAATAAGAGATCTAATAATCTCGAGCTAAAGGTCTAAATTTTAATCCAAGCATCAAAATAAGTTTCCAAAACTCATAACTCCTTCCCGAGGGTATGTCTATTGCCCGTCCTCCACTCTTCACCGATGAACAGTACACGTTTTAGAAAAATCGGATGAAGAACTTCATTCAAGCATAAAACATGCAAGCATGGATGGCCATTAAGATGGCCCATATGAGACTGCTCATGAAGTAGAGGGTATTACTACCCGAAAGCCCTCAAGTTTATGGGATGAGAATGATTATAAAAAATTGCATGAAAACGCAAATGCTATTAACATGCTTCATTATGCTTTTAGTGCAGCAGAATTTAACAGGATATCTGGATGAAAAACTGCACAAGAAATATGGCAGAAGCTGAGTGACCTATGAAGGAACAAACAAGGTCAAAGAAGCCAAGATCATTCTACTACAATAGAAGCTAGAATCCTTCAAGATGGAGCCTAAGGAATCCATCAGCAGCATGAATACTAGATACACCAATCTGATAAATAAATTGAAGAGGCTGGGGAAGGAGATCTCGGAAGTAGATATGGTCAAGAAAATGCTCCGGAGTTTGTCCAAGGAATGGGACAGCAAGAAGACTACCATTGAGGAAGCTCATGACTTAAACTTCTATAGTTATGATGAACTCATTAGGAATCTCTTAACTCAAGAGTTATCCTCAGAAAGATATAGCCAATAGGAGAAAAATCCTGAGGAAAGATAGAAGGCTATTGCACTCAAGGTAGATTCAGCTGGATCAGCCTCCTCCGGATCAAACAAGCTACTAAAGGAATCTAGCTATAATAAAGAAGATATGGCTATGCTGGCCAAATATTTTGACAGATTCCTAATGAAGAAAGATAGGAGGAAATCCAGAAGATATGAATCAAAAAGGTCAAAGGAAGGTACCTCTAGAAGAGACAGGACAATAAAAGCTCCAAAAGAAAAGAAGGATCCGGAGATAGAAGGTGCATGTTTCGAATATGGAGAAAAAGGTCACTTCAGAACCAAATGCCCCAAGCTTAAAAAGGATAAGAAACACAAGATGATGGCTATGGTGGCCACTTGGAGCAATAGTGAAAAAAGTAGTTGATCATCTTCAAGAGAAGAAGAAGAAACAGCCAACTATGCATTTATGGCATTGACTGATCCGGAAGCAGAACAATCCAGAAGAAATCTATCTAAGCAAGATAAAGTGCAAATTAAAGAATTGGAATCAGCAACATTTAGTACTGAGGTAAACTCTCACTCTAATTCTGTTTCTAACTTTGAACTTGCTAGAGCTTTAGGGATTGTGATCAAGAATGTGAGGAATCACACAAAAGCTATCAAATCCCTAAAAAGACAAGTAATGGAGCTTGCTGAAGATAGTGAAGCATTGGCACAAGATGTCAATCTGATGAGAGCCACTAAACACATCGATGTGGTTGAAGAAACCTTCTTAAGAAATCAAGTCCAAATCTTAAGTGCTAACTTGATAGGGTTAAATAGGGAGCTAACTCTGATGAAAGAAGCATCCGGAAGGAAACCAGGTCCTTTATCAATAAAGAAAGATTCCAGGACCATCAAATCAAAGAGAGAGGAAACCTCAAAGGCAGTCTCAAGCATAAAGATTCTCAGCTGCTCAAAAGGGAAAAGCTAAGGTTGAATCAAATGAGTAACCTGCCAAGAAAAGAAATAATTACAAATCAGAATTTGCTCCTTCAACTAGCTTCAGGATACACTCCGGACAGGCAAGTATATAAGAAGCTGGATATGTTGGAAGCTATAGAAAGAAGGATCTCAAAAAGATCCAGAAGAAGTATGAGCAAAGCAGACCCATCTCAGGGTGCAGGTTTTGAGGGAAAAACAACTATATTACTAAATTGTGTAGATTAAAAAATGGTTATAATGATGTTTATCCTTGGCTTGAAATGGTTGATAACCCTAAAGGACCCAAACTTGATTGGGTACCTAAACCCACTTGATCTGTTTTGTAGGTGTGCCTTAGGTCCACAGTAGATCAACACACTTGGTACATTGATAATGGATGCTCAAGGCACATGACTGGTGATGAGAAAGCCTTCATCACTCTAATCCGGAAGAAAGGTGGAAAAGTGAGCTTTGGAGACAATAAAAAATGACAGATCATTGAAGATGGAACTATTGGATCTAAAATAAAGATAGAAGATGTCTCATTAGTTGATGGACTGAAGTTCAACTTGCTAAGTGTAGTACAACTCTATGACAAAGGAAGAAAAGTCATCTTTGACTCCGGAGGTTGCTCAATCATTGATAGTAAGTCTAATCAACTTATTTTTTTATGCACCTACAGTAAATAATGTTTATTGTGTTAACATTAAAAATGATTAAAAAGAATATATGTTTGGTGTCTAAAGAATAAGAATAATGGCTATGGCACCGTAGGCCGGGACATGTTAGCATGAATATCTTGTCCAAATTAGCCAAAAAGGAATTGGTTATAAGTTTGCCTAAGGTTTCTTTTGATAATGATTACATATACACTGCATGACAATTAGGTAAGCACCATAGAAAAATCTTCCCTTCTATCTCATACATACCTTCCAAGAGAGTTCTTGAACTGTTGTAAATTGATCTCTTTGGTCCAATCAAACTATTGAGTTTAGGTAAAAGAGAATACACCATGGTCATTGTGGATGATTATTCTCGCTATAACTGGGTTGCTCTGCTAGCTAGCAAAGATGAAACCTTTGACCAATTCTCAAAAATATTCATCCGAATAGAAGTAGAATAGGGCATAAGCATTGCACGCATCCGAAGTGATAATGGAGGAGAATTCAAAAACAGGCACTTTGCCGAATTCTGTGAATCCAAGGGCATTGAACATAACTTCTTTGCCCCTCATACTCCTAAACAAAATGGAGTTATTGAGAGAAAAAATAGAACCATAGTTAAGATGGCTAGAACAATGCTAAGTGAGAATTGTTTGCCAAAATATTTTTGGGGTGAGGCCGTAAACACAGCGCGCTACATTTTAAATAGAGCTCTCATTAGAAAGACCTTAGAAAAAACCCCCTATGAAATTTGGAAGGGAAGGAAACCCAAAATTGGGTATTTCAAAGCCTTTGGATGTAAATTCTACATCCTGAATGATAGAGACCAATTAGGAAAATTTGATCCTAAATCTGATGAAGCAATTTTCCTTGGCTACTTAACACATAGCAAAGCTTATAGAGTTTATAACAAATTCTGAGCGAACGACCTTTTTCCCGCCCGTGAGGACCGCTTGAGATACGTCGCACAGGGGGAAATAAAACAGGCGCTGTGAAGCATGCTAAGGGGTTGACCCTTCATTTTAACTTGATGAAAATATGGATTGATTGATGTTGATGTTGAATTTAAGTTCAATTTGCATGTTAAGGGATACGAGACTTGAAATTCCGTATTTTAAAATAGAGTCGCCACCCCAGTTAAGCTCTACAAGGAATTTGGATACGATATTCCCACCGGGTGGTTAGACCGTACCTTAAAACAGAGATTCTAAGTTCGGATGATGTTATCTATTTTACATTAGGCCAAATTAAAAGGTTTCATTCTTTCTTAATCGGTTTTAATCCGCCCTATTTATTGTGTTTTCGGTTTATATGTTGTTTTCGCATTTATCAAGCATTCAAAGCAGTAAATAAATAATTATTACAGTTATCCAACGGAAAATAAAAATAATAATTACATGGCTTTCCAAATCATATACATTTTTCTATATGATAAATAAAATACCCGAAGGCTTAGCATTCATGTAACCTAAATCTACTTGCATAAATACGGCACGTTGTACGGGGTATATCACATAGCATGCACAGTCAGTAGACAAAATAAGACCCAAGTTAGCGTGAACATGGCATATTTATTTACAATGTTAAGAAGCCCGGTTGGATGGCTAAAAATGAGGTTTGAATGGCATTTGCAGAAAAATTCCGTTTTATCCAAAATTTAGACTCCATTGTTGTTTTAACTGGATTATTAGTGAAAATGCCACATGGTATGGGGTGGGGTCTCTTTTTTTTGGGTAATCTGGATACCCGTTGTGGTACTATACATGCAAAATATGGAAAACGAGAAAACTAGGTCAAAGGGCAACAACAGGGCTACTGCCCAAAAACTCATGCCGCCGGCGGCATGAGTGATGTCATTGGTGACCTGAGTGAGGCCATCAGCGGCTTCACAAGCCAGCGATTATAATGGAGCCACTAGCGGTATGGGTGATACCGCCGGCAGTTTTGAAATCTATAGAAACAGATTCAGAAGGTCAGAAATGACCGAAAACTCCAAAAATGAACCCCAAACACCAAATAGCACAATGAATAGTAAGAAATAATGCTAAAGAGCTCAAGAGACTCAAGAATTTACCTCGGGGCCGTGAATCCACCTCTTCATGGTCCAAATGACGCCTCCGGAAAGCTTGAATGACGATTTGGGTAGTGATTTGAAGATTAAACAATGTTTGTCTCTAAAAATCCTATTAGATTTATTTTAACCTAGGATTTCTACAAGTTTTAGTGTTTTTCTATGAGATTAAGACAAGAAAAACCAAGAAAATATGATCCAAGAACACTTTTCTTACCTTTTCTCTACTATCTCTCACTAAAACCCTCCTTTTATCTCTCCTAAAGCTCTCAATCCAAATTTCAGCCAAAAGTCTCCTCTTCAACCCTAAATGGGGTCTTTTATGGAGCTGAAAATGGATATGGGGGTTCTGGTTGAAACTTTCACCAAAATGGCAAAAAACTCAATTAAAGACAAAAAAAAGGAGGTTCTGCAGCTTTTTACCATGCCACCGGCGACATGGGCCAGGCCGCCAGCAGTTTGGACCACCGATGGCTTAAACTGGACTCCAGGATAAGGTTTTTTTAAGATTTCTGCTCTTTTGAGTTTAGGGTTTTATAGGTTTAGGGTTTAGGTTTCAGGATTTCTAGGAATTTCTAGGTTTAGGGTTTCTAGGAATTTTTAAATTAAAAATCATTAACACGAGCTTCGCCAGAGATGTCACAAGGCTCACCGAGATGAAATAAAGGAAGGGTAAATGTCGAATATACATCATCATTGTCTCATAAGAGGGACTGTAAAATCCCATGCTCATGGCTGCCCCTCGTGAGTCACTTCTGTCATAGGTCAGTAGGATCTCATAAAAGAGCAAGGGTTTAGAAATTATACCTGATGGATTATAAGGTTTGCCCCTTGGTCGGGCTTGAGCTTTACAGATTGGTTGCCCCTTGGTCGGACTTATGCTTTGTGGATTGGTTGCCCCTTGGTCGGACTTATGCTTTGTGGATTGGTTGCCCCTTGGTCGGACTTATGCTTTATGGATTGGATGCCCCTTGGTCGGACTTATGCTTTGTGGATTGAGGTTTGCCCCTTGGTTGGGCTTATGCTTTTTAGAGAGGTTTTTTTATGCATGGGGTGCCCCCGGTAATCTTTGTCATCAAGTGAAAAATTATCGTGCAGCAAGTGCCATTTATTGAGCAGCAAGTGTTCTTTGTTGAGCAGCAAGTGTTCTTTGTTGTGCAGCAAGTGCCATTTATTTGATCGTTGCCTCAAGAAGTCACATCAAGCGTAAAATTGCTACATCGAGTGCCCCTTGGTGATCTTTGGTATCAAGTGCCTTCTATTTTGCAATAAGTGCTCTTTATTGTGCAACAAGTGACTTCTATTTGATCGTTGCCCTGGGAATTCTCACATCAAGAGCGGAATTGTGACATCAAGTGCCCCTTGGTGATCTTTGATATCAAGTGCCTTCCATTCAATCGTTGCTCTTGGAATTCTCACATCAAGCGTGAAATTTCTACATCAAGTGCCCTTCAGTGATCGGTGGCTTTTTTTTCAAGTATTGGGATTTCTAGATGACTCCGATTTTCTGCATGGGGTGCCCCCGATTTCGCAGCAAGTGCTCTTTTGTTTTGCAGCAAGTGCCTTCTATTTTGCATCAAGTGCTGTTTTTTTTGCATCAAGTGTCATTTATAAAATGCATGAGGTAACATTTGTAAATTATATGAGGTGCCCCTGTATTAAGAATCAGAGAAAAATGAGTTATTTGAAGTATAAGTGATGTTTTTACTGCTTGATCGATTTTATGAAATAAAAATATTTTTGCTCCTTTGATCAAGCAATAAAAACAAAAGTATGAACTACAAATTGAGTTAGGATTTTTCGGGTGGTCCGGAGGAGTAGTTGCGAAGGTTTGATAGGTCGTCTGAACCATCTTGAGCATGCCCCTTGATTCTTCTTTTTGATCGGTTGGTGATCCCAAGCAGTTGGGGGAACTGTGCTCCTTCTAAATGGCCTTTTTTGATCAGTAGGTGTTTGGATTATTGGTAGGTTGAGCTTGATTGACGTGTTTGGGGTTACGCCCCTAGTTTTCACGCCTTGATAACTTCCTATTGGATGTTCTGGGAAACAGGAATTGCAAGAGTGTATGAAATGCATGTATTAAAGATGCATGATTATGCACTTTTTGGCTGAATCATGTTGGATGGGCAAATGATGCTTATGTAGTGACCAGGTAGGCACGTTCGTGTGACTGGAGTGAAATTCCTTAAGGACGATTACGATAAAGGCTTGATTCTGAGTTTGGGTCCCGTTTGAGGTTCGATCTTTTTGCGGGGAACGCGAACGATGTTTGTCTTTTTCCAGTGATGGTGGATTTTCATTTTTTAATTTGGTTCTAAATTTTGCATAGACTGCCCCTAAGGGTTTTCAATCTATCGAACCTTGTCTTAATTTTTGTTTGGACCGCCCTTTTTGGGTTTTCAATCCAGCAGACATTTTTTTTCTTTTTTCTTTCTTTTTTTTGTCTTTATTTTTGCTTGGACCTCCCTTTTTGGGTTTTCAATCCAACAGACTTTTTTTTAATATATTTTATTTTATTTTCACTTATTATGGATAGGCATTGAGTACCCTTTGTTAAGTCTACTTGCGACATTTTCATCATTTGGCTGTCAGGCATTCATACGATCACAAGCATAAATATTTCAGTACGAAAGACACCTTCAATGAATGAATTTAACTGGAGTACAAGATGTTGGTAACAATTTCCATTAATCAAACTCCTGGTGTTAACTAGTCTTTACATATTTTCAAGTTAACATCTCACTGTTTTTCTCTCATGCCCTAATTTTTGTTTGAACCGGCCTTTTCGAGTTTTTAGTTCAGCGGGCGATATTGACTTATCCCCTAATTTTTGCACAGTCGGTTTGCAGGATATCGATCGTCGGGTGTCACCCTAATTTTTGTTCGATCAGTAAAAGACCGAAAGGCGGGTGATTATATTTATTTTTTTTTGTGTCCCACTTTTCTGATATATTTCTTTTATTTAGACCTGATAACGCTTAAGCCTGTCCTGGTTGACTAGGTCAATGAACTTGCTCTTATCTATGATCTTGATTGCCTCATTTTTAGAGTACTTTCCTGATCGAATGGGGATCTCATTCTGATTTTGATTGGCGATACCGCGAGAGTTTTGATGCTTGAAAAGTGCCTTCTTGACTGGCTTGCTTGTTGTTCTGACTGCTCCTTGAGTCCGTGATTTGTCCGGATAGGATAGTGTTCAATTATACGTCCCCGATTAATTTGGAAGATACCCCTTGAAATTGAATTTCATTTTCTGAGACGACGTGGTGAGGCATGTTGCGCTAAGCCAAGAGACGTTTACCCTAATCGATTTAGGAGTCCCCTTGAAATTGGATTTTATTATATGAGGCAATGTGACGAGGTGCATCGGACCAAACCAAGACATGCTCTTTTATGAATTCGGCCGTCTTCTCGATCCTTGGACTAGTGTAGGATTTAGATTTTGGCTGCTTTGAGAAGTATTGCCCGATCATTTCCAGGAGTTGACGATGGTTGAAGCTTATCGATTATATTTATCCTTTATGATATGGACGACGAAAGAGTAGAGAGACTGCAAAGCCCAATAGGAGGAAGGCGTTTAAGAATTCCCATAAATTTGGTATTGATGGGGCCTTTTTGTCTTAGTGATGCAATTGCAATTTGAGTATTGCAAGGTACAGACCACCCGTCAAATCTTCTTTTTAAGATGGTCTATTGTGACGGTCGTAAATGGTAAGGCGTCCATTTGATTGGCTTGCACACGATACCCTCAGGGATGGGATGCTTGGAAATTCTATGACATATTCTGAGTGTGTCTTAGTATGACTAGGCGTGAGCATTATCATAATCTTTAAGCACTGTTATTATCTTACATTTGTTTTTAACAGGAGTTAAATTATTAGAAAGGGTTACCACTTGGGAGGTTTCATTTGTACTCGAATTAATTTCATGCAGTAAAGTATCACAAATACTGAAAATGTCATGCGTATGCTTATATGAATGCGTGGATCAATTGGTCAAAACATGAAACAAACAAAACAAAGGCTGCTCATTAAGTTGAAAGTTTTAATGGTGAAATTGTTCAAAATAAAAGAAAATTACATATTTAGATAGTCATCCTCCATATGCGGAGGGTCTTTATTGATCAATAGGGAGGTCGGACTCGATCTACTCATTGTTGAATTCTGGTAGGGGATTGTTCATTGTGTTGGGTACCTTTACTAGTTTGACCATCTTACCTTCCTCCACCAGTTGCTGGATGGCAAGAATCAGAGCCTGACATTCGTTGGTGTGGTGATCCGGCTGGGCATGATACCCATAAAAATTCTTTCTTTCGTCCTTCCCGGGGGGCTTATACTCTTGAAGGGGTTTGAGGAGGTTGACCTTTCTCAACTCGGTGAAGATCGCATTGAGTGGCCGATTGTATAGACTCACACTAATCATGTGGTCCTTGTCGGGTTGAACTGCAGTGATTGCAAGGGTGGTACTAGAGGCTTCATTGTTCTTCTTAAACCAAGGTTTTTCTGCCTTCTCGGCTTACTCGCGCTCAACCTTGCGTTTGACCTTTTTGGCCTTCTCAAAAATAGCCTTGTACGAGGGGAATGAGTCTGCAACCATCTCCTTTCTGAATAGAGGAAGGGATCCATCAATGAGCTTAGCAATCATCTCTTTCAAACTCAGCTTGGATTTCATCAACACTTGAGTGGCCATCCAACGGTGGAAGTATTGGTTAAAGGTCTCACCAGGCAACTAGCGGATAGCCTCAAGGTGTTGAATGGTTGTTTCCATCATGGTATTAAAACCGTAGTGGTCAATTAAGGCCTTCGAGGAGCTTCCAGTTGGTAACCACATGGTAAGGAAGGGTATGGTAGCATTCGAGTGTTGGGCCTCGTAAGAGCATGGAAACATTTTAGCAAGGACCTTATCGCTTAACTTCTTCACCCTCATGACCCTTTCATACATAATGATGTGAGAAGTCGGTGCACCAAAACCATTACCGTGTGCCATACTTGGCATGGTGAAATTTTCGGGAACCCAATCCTCATCTCGCTTTGGTTCCTTATCTCAGTTTGAGTTAGCGATCATCAATTGATTGATGTAGGCTAGAATTTTAGGTGTCACGCCCGGAGGCTACATGACCTGGTCATAGATCGGCTGGCTTACAAGTGTGTTGGCTTTAGGTGTCACGCCCGAAGGCTGCGTGACCAGGTCATTGATTCGAGAGCTCATCATCTAATGCATGAAATCCTCCAACTCAGGTGTCATGCTTGGAGGTTGCGTGACCTGGTCGCGGCTCAGAATCGGTGGAGATGGTAGAGGAAAGTCTAAATAGGGATGAGCAACCAGTTGACTGGCAAAAGGATTCTGGAGATGAGTCGTTCCTCCGGGTGTTAACGTTTGCAGAAAAGTAAAAGTTTTCCCAAACTGAAATGGGCTTATCATAGGTTGAGTAGAGGGTGTTGGTTGAAAAACAGGTGCCACTCGCCTTGCCCCTACCGGACCGAACAACATCTATGCTAAATAGTTCTGGCCTTGCATATCAAACTCAGAAACCTGATCTAAATTCTTATCCTCAAGGGCTTGTTTGACGGCTGCTTGGACAGTGGTTTGTATGGAGGCCTAAAATGCATCAGAGTTTAGAAACTGAGCCATAATGCTAGCAAAATCAAAACTCGGGGGTGGTTGTGATCCTACTCCCGGGAAGGGAGTAGGGTTAACCTGTTCTTCAGGCGGAGGAGAGTTTCCATCATTGCTCGGGAAAGATATGGCTGGCTTAGAGAAATTATAACCCAACTGAATCTGATCTGAATATGACTCCCCCATCAAATCAGTATACGGAACCCCTTCAACTTCCATGGTGGTAACTGGGGGGAGAAAATGACGAATCAATTGGTATTCTGGCCTTTTTCAAACCGTGGTACGACGATAATTCTGCCTCCTCCTAGCTGAAATGGTAGGTAGCAGATTAGACTATGCATGGGATGCGTGATGCTATGGATGGGGTGAATGATTTTAACGATCGATGCGTGGCATGTATGGCTACACGTAAATGTGGTTAGCGATGATGCAGCTGCTTATCCCTCCAACATACGTGGGATGTTTGTTTCTCACATCATACAAAGTCATATGTGGTGACACAATGGAGGTACAAAAGAAGTTCCACATATGTTGCTAAACTTCTTCCCTGGGTGGAAGTAGTAAGGGTAAGTTGATTTATTTTTTGGCCCTTGAGGCCGATGCATGGTCGATGCATAAGCATGTAGCATGTAGCATATAATATGTCCCTCTTCCGACCTTATGACTCTTGCGTAACACCTCTTTGGAAGGATGGGGTTTGGCCTCTTCACCGGTAATGGCGAAAGAAGTTCGTCCCAATTATTTTATTTGTTCTGGTAGCCCTAAAGGAATAAAGGCTAAGGGTTTTTCTAGTATGGCTTTGGTATAGGGTTATTGATGTAGAAGGTTCTCATTTACCTTGGTTCCACGTTACTCAACCACTCCCCAAATAGGTGAGATCGTAGGAGTTTACGTATTGGTTAAAACGAGTGATCCATCCGCTAGGTATCCTCAATTCCAACAGGGCATGGGTGATACTTTCGTGAGCTTCTCGACTAAAGTAGGGCACCTAAAAATTACCGAACTATCTACATGCGTGTTTAAGGATAACACGTTATAAAAAAAGAATGAAGTTTTAATTTGGCCAATAATTTCAATACATCATCAAAATCCTTTAAACTTATTGAAAAATTTAAGTTCAAGTTTAAAGAGATAAATCCCCAACAGAGTCGCCACTCTGAGCAGACGACCTTTTTCCCGCCCGCAAGGACCGCTTGAGATGCATCGCATAGGGGGGAATATAACAGGCGCTGTGAACCTTGTCGAGGGGTTTAACGTGTTGAAAATATGGATTGATTGATGTTAATGTTGAATTTAAGTTCAATTTGCATGTTAAGGGATACGAGACTTGAAATCCCGTATTTTAAAATAGAGTCGCCACCCGGTTAAGCTCTACCGGGAATTTGGGTATGATATTCCCACCGGGTGGGTAGACCGTACCTTAAAATAGAGATTCCAAGTTCGGATGATGTTATCTATTTTACATTAGGCCAAGTTAAAAGGTTTCATTCTTTCTTAATCGATTTTAATCCGCCCTATTTAATGTGTTTTCGGTTTATATATTGTTTTTGCATTTATCAAGCACTCAAAGCAGTGAATAAATAATTATTGCAGCTATCCAATGAAAAATAAAAATAATAATTACATGGCTATCCAAATCATATACATTTTTCTATACGATAAATAAAATACCCGAAGGGCTAGCATTCATCTAACCTAAATCTACCTGCATAAAACGGTTAGCAAAAATACGACACGTTGTACAGGGTATATCACATAGCATGCACAGTTAGTAGACAAAACAAGACCCAAGTTAACGTGAACATGGCATATTTATTTACACAATGTTAAGAAGCCCGGTTGGATGGCTAAAAATGAGGTTTGAATGGCATTTGCGGGAAAATTCCGTTTTATCCAAAATTTAGACTCGATTGTTATTTTAACCAGATTATTAATGAAAATGCCACATGGTATGGGGTTGGGTCTTTTTTTTGGGGTAATCTGGATACCCATCGCGGTACTGTACATGTAAAATACAGAAAATAAGAAAACTAGGTCAAAGGGCAATAAAGGGGCTGCTGCCCAAAAACTCATCCCGCCAGCGGCATGGGTGATACCACCGGTGACATAAGTGATGTCATCGACGACCTGAGTGAGGCCACTGGCAGCTTCACAAGCCGACGGTTATAATGGAGCCGCCGTCGGTATGGGTAATACCGCCAGCGGTTTTGAAATCTGCAGAAACAGATTTAGAAGGTCGAAAATGACCGAAAACTCTAAAAATGAACCCGAAACACCAAATAGCACAACAAATAGTAAGAAATAATGCCAAAGAGCTCAAGAGACACAAGAATTTACCTCGGGGCCGTGAATCCACATCTTCATGGTCCAAACGACACCTCCGGATAGCTCGAATGATGATTTGGGTAATGATTTGAAGATTAAACAATGTTTGTCTCCAAAAATCCTATTAGATAATCCTATTAGATTGATTTTAACCTAGGATTTCTACAAGTTTTAATGTTTTCCTGTGAGATTAAGAGAAGAAAAATCAAGAAAATATGATCCAAGAACACTTTTCTTACCTTTTCTCTACTTTCTCTCACTAAAACCCTCCTTTTATCTCTCCTAAAGCTCTCAATCCAAATTTTAGCTAAAAGTCTCCACTTCAGCCCTAAATGTGGTCTTTTATAGAGCTGAAAATGGGTCTGGGCATTTTGGTCGAAACTTTCACCAAAATGGCAAAAACTCAGTTAAAGACGAAAAAGGAGGTTCTGCAGCTTTTTTGCCATGCTGCCGGCGGTTTGGACCACCAACGGCTTAACCTGGACTCTAGGATAAGGTTTTTTTAAGATTTTTGCTCTTTTGAGTTTAGGGTTTTGTAGGTTTAGGGTACAGGGTTCAGGATTTCTAGGAATTTCTATGTTTAAGGTTTCTAGGAATTTCTAGATTAAAAATCATTAACACGAGCTTTGCAAGAGATGTCACAAGGCTCGCCGAGATGAAATAAAGCGAGAGTAAATATTGAATATACATCATTATCTTCTCGCGAGAGGGACTACAAAATCCCATGCTCACACAAATGAACCCAAACTGTGGTGGAGTCAATACATATAGATTTCGATGAGACTAACCATGCAGGAAGAAGAAATTTAAATCTGGAAGATCTAACTCTGGAAGTTGAAAACACTGGAGAAAAAGAAGATGTACAGATTCAAGATTCCTTCCAGATCAAGAAGTACAAGGAAGAAGATGAAGAAATTAATCTCAACTTAGAAATTTCACAAGGTTATCCTAATCACCATGAGATAAACTTTATGGATAATCAAGAAGAAATTAATGCAGTTGAGGAAGAAGCTCCAGACCAGCATGTAGATCTTTAAAGAGAAATCCGAACTCATAGAAACCATCCGGTAGAAGCCATTTTAGATGATGTCCAAAATCCAGTCAAAACCAAAGGATAACTCAATAGGATGATGAGCCACGCTGCTTTTGTCTCTTTCATTGAGCCAAAGAAATTTCAAGATGCTAAAGGAGATGAAAGTTGGATGATGGCAATGCAAGAAGAACTAGACCAATTCACCAGCAATGATGTTTGGGATCTAGTGTCACCATCAAAAGGATAGTCAATCATTGGCACTAAATGGGTATTCTGGGATAAGCTAGATGAATCCAAAATAGTGGTGAGAAACAAGGCAAGATTGGTTGCCCAAGGCTACAATCAACAGGAAGGGATTGATTTTGAAGAAACATTTTCCCCTGTAGCAAAACTAGAGGCAATCCTGATTCTATGTGCTTTTAAATCATTTATGAGACTCACATTATTCCAAATGGATGTCAAAAGTACATTCCTAAATGGAGTCATTCAAGAAGAAGTCTATATTAAACCACTACCAGGTTTTGAAGACTCAAAGCATCCGGATCATGTATACAAACTGAAGAAGACCCTCTATGGATTAAAGCAAGCACCAAGAGCTTGGTATGAGAGACTCACTACATTTCTAATATCCAAGGGGTATATATGGGGCAAGGCAAATACAATGCTTTTCATCAAGAAGAAGAAGGATGATATCATTCTAGTCTAAATTTATATTAATGACATCATCTTTGGAGCAACAGATGAAAAGATGTGTGAAGAAATTAGCACTCAAATGCAGAAAGAGTTTGAGATGTCTATGATGGGAGAACTCAATTTCTTCCTTGGGTTGCAAATCAAGTAGAGTTCGGATGGGATTTTCATCAACTAGTCCAAGTACATCAAGGAAATTCTGAAAAAGTTTGAAATGGACAAGAGCAAGCCAATGTCCACTCCCATGGGATCATATACAGTTCTATCAAAAGATCGTGAAGGAGAAGAAGTAGATTAGAAGCTCTACCGAGGAATGATTGGATCACTACTATACTTTACAGCTAGCAAACCTGACATACATTATGCAGTTTGCTACTGTAAGCATAGGATTTTGCAGTCCCTCTCGCGAGACGATAATGACGTGTACCCGATTTTAATGCCTCATAATAAAAGTTCTCTTTAGAATTTTTATTACCAATATAATATTCCTTGTGAATTTTATACTTGGTAAAATTTAGTTCGACGTGGCCAATAACGCGTCCGGTAGGAGCTTGAACCGATGATTTACACCCAAATTAAAAAATACCCATTAAAATATCATTAAAAATAAAAAAGATGCCTTTTGACCCGCTTTTAACCACTTTTGGCGACTTTTTAGGCTCCTAGGCCCGCTGGTTGTCGGCATGCCAGAGGCTAATGCCACTAGCGGCATCAGCCATACCGCCGGCGGTATGACCTGAAGCGGGTCCTTGCACAGACAGCCTTTCGGCCACTTTCAGCGGAATTAGTCAAAAAGGTCTCGAAAACCACCCCATTTCACCTACAAAAGCACACCTTGAGATGCAATTAGGAGGGGGGAAGCACCATCTAAGGTTAGAAGTTTAATGTTAGAATGAGAAAATAGGTTTTAGTGAGATAAGATATAGATAAGGCAGGAAAAAAAGGATTCTAATCCATTTTTCCTTGTTTTTCTTCTTTGAACTCTCTGATTGTGAGCTTAAAATCAGTAAAGCCTGTAGTTAAAATCAAATTAATTGGATTTAGAAACCCGAAACACTTAAATTTACTACTAAATCATTGTAACAAGCTCCCAGGAGGTGTTTCTTTTCAGTTCACGAAGAGGTGGATTCAGGACCCCGAGGTAAAATTATTAGTCTCATAGCTCTTTGGCATTAATATTACTGAATTGTGTTTATTCTTGTTGATATTTGCTCATTTTTGGGTTCTCGATCATTTTTTATTGTTCCTTATTGCTGCTGCAAGAAATTGAGGTCGTCGGAGACATGTGATGTCGCCGGCGGTATCGCCCATATCGCTAGAGACATTGCTGATACCCGCCGGTAGCATCACATTCCCCAGAGACTTCACTTTCTTGTGGGACCCTTTCTTTATGGTACTTAGAAAGCCATGTAACCTGCCTGCATACTGATGTCACCAGCGACATCATTAATGTCGCCGGCAGCATTAGCTACATCATCGGCGACATGACTTTCTGGACAGCTATTTCTATTTCGTTAGTTTCCGACCTAGTTTATTTTCCAAAACTAGGATATACAGTGCAACGAGGGAGGTCTAAAACCTTCCAAAAATAGACCCCACCCTATAACGTGTGGCATTTTCACTTATAATCTAGTTAAAGTAATGATCGAATCTAAAATTTGGTTAAAAATGGAATTTCCCTGCAAACACCGTTCAAATCTCATTTTTGCCATCCAACCGGGCTTTATAATATTGTAAATAAAACATGCCATATCCGTGCTAACCATCTCCTACAGGTTGATGTATATCAGACATTCAGATATTTTATTTATTGCATAGAAAAATGTACAAGACTTGGAAGCCTTGTAACAATTTTATTTTCCGCACTTATTTTTGAATGGTTGTAAATATTTTATTCATCGCTTCAATTGCTTGATAAACGCGAAAATAATAAAATAAATGAAAACACAAATAAATAGGATGGATTAAACCGATTAAGAAAGAATGAAGTATCTTAACTTGGCCTTATGAAAAATAAATAATATCATCCGAATTCGAAATCTCTACTTAAGGTATGGTCCAACCACCCGGTGGAAAAATTGTACCAAAAATTTCTCGGTTGAGTTGAACCGAGTGGCGACTCTAATCTCAGTACGGGATTCTGATCTCAGATCTTTTGAGCATTAAAATGTGCAAAACCATTTTCTAATCATATCACTCACATCCCCCATCACTTTAAGAGGCGGGCCCACTGGCCCGGCCAGCAGCCACCGCTCAAAACGTCATCCGCTCATAGTGGTGACTCTGTTGGGGAAATAATCTCTTGAACTTATCTTCTCATAAAGTTTAAAAGATTTTGATGATGTATTGAAATCATTGGCCAGATTAAAACTTCATTCTTAACGTTTCATCCTTACGCGTGTAGATAGTGCGGTAATTTTTAGGTGCCCCATTTTACCCGGGAAGCTCACAAAGTATCACTCATGCCCTGTTGGAATTGAGGATGCCTAGTAGGTGGATCTCTCATTTTAACCAACTTGTAAACTCCTACGATCACACCTATTTGGGAGTGGTTGAGTAACGTGGAATCAAGGTAAACGAGAACATTCTACATCAACAACCCTATACCAAAGCCACGCTAGAAAAAGCCTTAGCACATCAATCCCTTAGGGTCACCAGAATAAATAAAATAATTTGGACACTCTTCTTTCGCCATTATCGATGAAGAAGCCAAACTCTATCCTTCCAAAGAGGCGTTACGTAGGAGTCATAAGGTTGGAAGAGGGACGATTTGCGTGCTATGTACTCCATGATCATGCACCCCCATGCATCGGCTTCAAGAGCCAGAAATGAATCAACTTACCCTTACTACTTCCGCTTGTGGAAGAAGTTTAGCAACACACGTAGGACTTCTCTTGTACCTCCATTGCATCACCATATATCATTATGTATGACGTGAGATACAAACGTCCCATGTATGTTGGAGGGATAAGCCATCGCATCATCTCTAACCACATCTATGTGCAGCCATATGTATCATGCACTGCTTTCGACAACAAAAGGCATGCATACCATCCATACCACTCACAAACCCATTCATGATCTGATCCACTGCCTACCATTTCAGCTAGGAGGAGGCGGATTGATCGTCGCACCCTGATTTGGAAGAGGATAGAACACCGATTGATTTGTTGTCCTCTCACCCCGATTATCACTACGGAAGTCGAAGGGATTCCACACACTGATTCCAGCGGGGAGTCAGATTTAGAACAAGTTCAGTTAAGCCGGAACCCTTCTTAACCATCCATGTCTTTTCTAAGAAACAAAGGGACCCCTCCTACCGAAGAACCCTCCGACCCTACTTCCAGCTCAGGAACGAGATCCCAGCCACCGCATGGCTTTAACTTTGCTAGTGCTATGGTACAATTCCTAAATTTGGATGCTTTTCAGGCTTCTATCCAAACCACTATTCAGGGTGCCGTTAAGCAAGCTCTCAATGATAGAAATTCCGATCGAGTATCAGCATCCGATATTCAGGCCCAGAATGGTTCAGCACAGATATTGACCGATCCGATAGGGACAAGACCTATTACACCTATCTTTCAGTCGACCCAGCCTACGGCAAGCCCATTCCAGTTTGGGCAAGCTTCGGCCTATCTATTAACTTTGACTGTTCCATCAATTATACCTTTTAATCCAAGACCTTTCGCTCAAAGTTCTGCTCCTCTGGTATTTACTCACTAGTGCCCAGCTTCTCAGCCACTGCCCTCTTTCACTCCTCCACAATTCATTGTAACTCCCAAGGTACCACCTACCCCTAAAATCCTTTTGCCAGCCAGCTGACCATTCGTCCTCCGCTACCTTGGACACTTAACGACCAGGTCACGCAACCACCGGGCATAACACCCGAGGTAGCCGATTTTGTCCAACAAATGATAGCTTCTCAAACTATCAACGACCAGGTTGCATATTCTCCGGGCGTGACACCCGAAGCCCTAGCTATCCCTCATAAACCGATCAGTGACCAGGTCATGCAACCTCTGGGCGTGACACCCGAGATCCAAGCTTTCATCAACCGCCTCATCACCACTAAGAAACCTAAAAGAGATGAAGACTAGGTCCCCTATAATTTTACCATGCTGAACATGGCTCATTATGATGGTTCTGGAGCACCTGCCTCTCACATTATATTGTATGAAAGAATAATGTGGGTGAAGAAGTTAGGTGATAAGGTGCTTGCTAAAATGTTTCCTTGCTCCCGTTAGGGCCCTGCCCTCGAGTGGTATTACACCTTACCGTAGCATATTGTTGCCGACTTAAATCTTTTATCTAAGGCGTTGAAGGTGCATTATAGTTTTAATACTATAATGGAAATAACCCTCCAACATCTTGAGAGGGTCCGTCAAATGCCCAATGAAACCTTTAAGCAGTAATTCAATCGGTGGATGTAAACCTAAGTCTTAATGAAATCCAAGCTAAGCCTTGAGGAAATGATCGTCAAACTCCTCGAAGGATTTATCCCCCTATTCTGCAAAGAAATGGCTACTAATTCTTTTCTATCCCACAAGGCTATGTTCGAGAAAGCTGAGAAAATCAAGCGTGAGGCAGAGCGAGAAAAGGTCGAAAGAGTAGGGAAACCGTGGTTTAAAAAAAATGAAGCTCAACCCTCAGCCCTGGCACCAACTAAGCCTAAAGCACCGGCTGTAGTTCAAGCAATTTCTCAAACCCCTGCAGGACCCCTTGCAATCACTCCGGCTTCACCAACGATTGCCATAATCCAGCCTCCTCGCCCCTCCTTTATTTTGGCTATACTTTATAAGTTGCCCCTATCTTCCAGCGTTTGAGGGAAGCGGGTTTCATACAGTCCCTTTAGGAATATAACCCACTGAGACCTGAGGATAAGAATAACTTCTATAATTATCATGTTTAGGTAGGACACCAAACCAATAACTACAAAGCTCTGCTCTCAGCAATTCAACGCTTGGTTAGCGAAGCAAAGATCTCTGAACCCGACAGAATACCGAGCACTATAAATAACCCTTTGCCAAATTTTAGGGACAAGGTTGGCATGGTCTAATCTAGTTTATCTGAAACCACAATCATCAATCTCCTTGCTGGGAGGTTGGACAACAATAACTCTATCCCGGTCATCGGTTCGGGTCTCCCATCTTACTCGGTTTTTGATCTAATCAATCAAGCCAACCTAGGGGTTAACTTTGTCCATGAGATGGAAGTTAATCCAAACTAGCTGATGCAAGAGATCCGTAGGTCTTGGCCATTCGTGGTAAAAAGAATGAAAGTTGAGAAAAAAACACTGTTTAGCGTAGATTCCTTTATTTTGAAGAAGGACTACTCCGATGGTGATGAGGAAGTAGCTAAAGGGACTAAGGCCATAAGCACCTAATTATTCAAGGTTGATCAAAATAACCTTTTTAGCGTGGATAAGTATGAACTGCAAAACCCAGATTCAGACTCTGACGAACAATAGTATCTGTTTGAAACACGATCCACCAAGAGTGTCTTGCTCGATGATGTCCTTAACATTACTCGGAGTGGCCGCGTATATCAACCTGAAGACCGATATTTCTGCTTAAGCAAAGACCCGATTACTGGTAGGGTCAGAACTGCCGCGAGACCCTACTCTCTACCTCCGCCTATCCCAACCAGTCTTGAGGTTGACCCTCTCATTACCCAGCTGAAAAACACCCAACCCCGATACAGTATTTGGCAGCTCGTAATCGACTCTAAAGGGCATCGCAAGGGCTTGATTAAACGACTCTTTGATTTAGAAGCTAATCTGGCCACCTTGGTCGTTGAGATGTGCGCTACGGTTAGAGAAGGCATTCCCCTGAGAAAAGGGCCTCAGATTATGTTCGACCATTTTGATTTTACACTCAAGGGTAGGGATCCCAACAGGGCCTTGTTCATCCGAATCCAGGTCCTCGATAAGGTTATCCCCGTATGTCATGGTAGACGATGGCTCCGCTCTAAATCTGTGCCCTCTAAAAATCCTTCCTCATCTAGGACTATCAGAGGAGATGCTTGAAAAATCCACCACTGTTATTAGAGTGTATGATGATTCAAAGCGCAATGTAATTGGGACCTTTGAGGCAAAAGTCACTATAAAAGGTGTGGCAAGCAATGTGCGCTTCACTGTACTTGACATTTCGGTTACCTATTCTCTATTGCTCTGCCGACCATGGCTTCATGCTTTGGGCGCTATTCCCTCCACACTACATCAGAAAATCAAGCTTATTCATAAAGATAGAATGGTGACTATAGAGGCCGATCCCGGCTCCATTATAGCTGTTATGGAAGCCAAAGCAAGTTTAGAAAAAGGCCTTCAGATTGCCATGGTTAGCAAAGCTTAGAAGTCTCCTCCCCTTTGGCACAGCTACCTTCATATGGGTATGGGTAAACTGATGAAGCAATTTGGTTACAAGCCTGGCAGAGGTGGAGGAATACATGAGTAGGGAATTGTTGAAGCATTGGAGCCAAAAATCCTTGCCTATTGAGCTGGATTGGGATATAAGCCTAGAAAAGCCTATCACCACATCCCCTCCTACTACTGCTGCATGGTCATTGTCTGTAAAATCCAAGGCAAGAGGCCTTATAAGGGAGAGCCCGAGCCGATCGAGTATGGCAGAAAAATATGGCCCAGCTTTGAGATCTTTAAAGATGTCTACGACTTTGAGATCGGTCATATGATAGTTTCAAATGAACCCAAGCCCACTGAGCCTAATACAGCTGTCAATTTTGTTTCTGATAAGTCTAAGGGAAAAGGTAAGATGCATCCTAAAGATGAGCCTGAGAGGAGGAACGAAGAGTCTATCGATCCAGAAATTGAAAATGTTGTAGCAACCGTGACTGAAGCTATGGCACTACTAATGAAGAAAGGCTGGAAGGGTGGGAGAACTGGAGAAGAAGATGCTATGATGGCAATAGTAAGGAAGCTCACCAGGGCTCTCCCCGAGAAAGCCAACCTATCCAGGGGGCCATCGCTCACTAATGCATAAAATACCTCTCTGGAGCATGACCTGGGTGCCATTCTGACTGACGATACAGAGGATGCTCCTTCTATTGATATTGCTACTGAAGCCCCTCTGCCTATGGAGGAGGATATGGACAATGTAATTCTAAATATTTCTGATGTGTTTGATGCGAACAATGCTGCTTACGAGGCTTTTAATGTAGTGAATAACTCTCATTCTACTTACTTGTTTGATGTCTTTCCTGATGGATCCATGCATTCACACAACAATACGCATAATGTTTTTAGCATTAGTGATACATTATTAAGTGAAATAAACCTAAGTACAGATGACAATCCTAAAATGGTGACCATTTCTAAAGATTTAACTCCTGAGCAAAAAAATGAGGTCATAAAAGTGCTTAAAGATCATGTTAATGCTTTTGCCTGGTCATACGAAGACATGCCAGGGGTTGATCGATAAATTGCCGAACATAGAATCCCAACTGATCCTAAATTTCAGTCGGTCAAGCAGAAACTCCACCGGTTGAGACCAAAATGGGCAGATCGGGTTAAGACAGAGGTTTCAAGGTTGATTGAAGCTTGATTCATTGAAGTGGTAGAATACCCGACTTGGTTGTCCAACATCATCCCAGTTTCGAAGAAGGATGGGTAGGTCCGGGTCTGTATGGATTTCCGAGATCTCAACAAAGCCTCACCAAAGGATGACTTCCCACTCCCGCACATCAATATCCTGATTGATAGTGCCACTAGGGCAGCTATATATTCGTTCATGAACTCGGTTCTCGGGGTATAATTAGATTCTGGTTAATATTGTCGATAAAGTCAAAACAGCATTCATCACTAAATGGGGGTGTATTGCTATAAAGTAATGTCATTTGAGTTGAAAAATGCAGGGGTCACTTATCAACACATCATAACCGCCCTCTTACATGACATGATCCATAAAGAAGTGGAAGAGCATGTGGATGATATGATTGTAAAGTTCGCTACTTGAGAAGAGCACCCTGCTATTCTTGACAGGTTCATGACTCATATTGAAAAGTATAACCTCCGCCTAAATCCAAAGAAGTGCGTGTTTGGGGTTACCTCCGACAAACTATTAGGGCACGTGGTTAGCCAAAAAGGAATTAAAATGGATCCAGACAAAGCCAAAACCATCAGGGATATGCCTCCAACCAAGAAAGAGAAAGAAGTCCTATCGTTTTTAGGGTCCTTATAGTATGTTAGTCGGTTCATTGCTCGCCTTACTACTATTTGCAACCCATCTTTAAGCTGTTAAGAAAATAGCAACCCGTAGTATGGAATGATCACTGCCAAGTGGCATTTTACAGAATCAAGTTGTATCTTGTTGATCCACCCATTTTGACACCCCTTATCCCAGGGACACCACTCATCCTTTATCTGGCTATCGAGGAAACTTCTGTCGGGGCCATGCTTGTCTAGGAACATGCTAATAAGCATGAACATGCCATCTACTACTTGAGCAAGAATTTATTAGATTATGAAACCCGGTATTCGATTATGGAAAAGACTTGCACTACCATGGTTTGGCACACCAAGAAGTTGCGACATTATTTCTAATCTTATCACGTCCAAGCCGTGGCCAAGATTGATCCAATGAAGTTTCTTTATCAATCCCCCACTCTAGTCGGCAAATTGTCCCGATGGCTACTCCTCCTGTCTGAGTTCGACATCAAGTATGTAACCCAAAAGGTAATTAAGAGGTGGGCTATGGCCGAATTCCTAGCTAATCAACCCCTAAGCTCTGACTATAAGGAAAATTTAGAGTTTCCTGATGAGCAGCTCGCCACTGTTACAATCCTTGACAACATCTGGACAATGTACTTCGACGGCGATGTGAACCACCGGGGAGCAGGTCGCAGGGTTATCATTGTCACGCCAGATAATGAGATAATCCCATTGTCCAAACATTTAGAATTCACCATCACCAGTAACAGCGCTGAGTATGAAGCTTGTCTATTCAGCCTTGAGGCTCTTCTTCAGGTTCGAGCCCGTCGTAAATCTATCATCGGGGATTCAGCTCGAGTTATCCATTAAGTTGTTGGAGATTGGGAAATTAAAAAGGAATCTCTCCGCCCCTATATCGAGGCCGTTGTCTGAGAAATTAACCTCGTGCTTGTACTGCCATGTGTTGGGAACTGACAGTCAAATTGAACATGCATAAGAGGCATGACGGAAATTCAAAATTTTGTCCCTGTCCCAGGAACTCCTATTAGTTGCATATAAATTAAATAAAGCCTTAACTAAATAATTCTCTACCTAGGTTAGCATGCTAAAGGACTAGGCATACCATAATTCCAAATTATATCCTAGCATATTTATTTTACACTAAGCATGTTATAACTCTAAGTTATAACCTAAGCATAAAATAAACTAAGCATGCAAAAATAACCTAAGCATAATTATTAAGTCTAAAAACACTTAAAGAAAAAGACTTAATAATTAAAAGAGAAAGAAAAAGAACTTACCAGTTGAAGCGTGCTTTTGCAGGACCTTCTTGCACAAGCCTCCAGTCGTAGGATAGCCTCTATCAGTATCCACACGAACCCCACCAACCAAAACCTCCCCAGGAGGAAGAACTATGAAGCCTCGAGTAGTTGCTAGACCACTCTAGAAGCCTCACCCAAAGATATAAACTAGCGGTGCCCGAATAAATTCAGGCTCCACAAAAATAACTTGCTCAAGTACCCGAGAGATTAATTATCTCGCTTAGGATTTATGCTTTGAGCTTGGTTCATTTTGAAAGGAGAAGGGACAGCCTATATATAGGCTTGGGGAGCAAAAATTTTCTCCCCAATTAACGATGTGGGATGGGAGTAAAACTCCCATCCCACACATACCACATGCACGTGCTGCATGTGGTATTCATGGGCTGCCTTTGTGCAGCCCATGAATATGGGCCACCGCGAACACCGCCCAGCAATGTTCGCGCACCTTTTGGTGTATTTCGTGCAACCGAATATTGTACAAAATATTTTATACTTTTCGATTTTAACTCGCCAATGCAAAATCCCCTTTAAATCCTTTCAAATAAATATTTATTTTTGACTCTAATAAATTAGTTATCAGTCAAAATAAATTTCTTGGTCCAACCAAAATTGATCTAATCAATTATAATTTATTTATGACTCTAATTAATTAGTTACCGATCAAAATAAATTCCTTGGTCTATCAAAAATTGATTTAATCAATTTTAACCAATCAAATAATAATCCAACTATTATTTATGGTATATTCTTGTAATAGAATAAATCGATTAGTTCTTTACTTAGTCCGATGAAGGTCCAATGTGTGTGACCTTATAGGATCCCGAAGTATTGAGCTGTTAAGGCTTAACCAACCCTTGTTCTAATGGAACCATTGGCTCGATGCTCTAGACCGTAAATAGAACTCGATTACCTTAAACGACTGTAGTACGCCTCTAGCAAGGGTCTACCATCCTCCATTACTTGGAACGTCATTTATGCTTATGACTTAATCCCGGTTAATGCAATAGTTATCCAGTGCGATAAATTCCTTCCATTCTTTAATATTAGTACCATCTGGTTTATTGGGTTCGGTTAAAGTGTTAACCCACTAATAGCAAGGTTGCTCCAAGCTATCCTAGTTATTTACTTGTTACCGAAGTATATTGCCTTTTACCATAGTGTGTTTGACTAGAAACCATTTCTATCAAACACATACTCTGATCAGAGGTTTATGGCAATCATCACTTCAACAAGTGGCCAGGTACAACTCCTTAATATATCCGGAGCGATGGATTCTTTCCGACTACTCAGTCTACCAACGTGTTGTTATCACTATACCCGTAATCACCCGTAGCACCCTAAATCAATGAGTGCATAGCAATGACCCAAAGTATAGCAATAGTACCACACAAGGCAACTAGCATCTTAACTATGAGGACATTCGCAAAGCTTATTGCATGAAGATAAACACTAACACTTTGATATTTATACCAAGTGTTTATCTTGCTGCGGTCTCCAATATATCTCCCAGATATATCCATGTGTCAAGCTTAAGGCACCACCTTCAGTATTTAGGAGATTAACTGCTTGGACCCTTTCCAAGAAAGTTGACCACATGCTAGTCTTTCCGTTTCATCAATATCCTTTCTTGATGACACTGTGACTAGGGATAGTTTAGACATAATCATAATTGCACATGAAGTAGGTTCCACCAAATATAGTCCAACTATAATTTCTCTGACTTCATGCTATGATATGTCAAGGACTTTTGTATACATACATCAATGAATATATTTTAACCAGCTATAATATATATGTATAAAAATACATTGATATAAACAAAAGAACAAATGCCTTTATTGATTAAACAAATTATTCGTACTATTACATAATTAAGATATATCGCCCTAATTACCTTAAGGGCATACATCATATCCAACAAACTCCCACTTGCACTAAGGCCAATTAGCCATATGTTTTAATCCATATGCTTTAACATGCTGGTCATGTTTGACTTGAGTCAATGGCTTTGTCAGACCATCCGTGAGGTTCTGATCAGTGGGTACATATTCTAATCTTATTATCTTAGCATCAACAATCTCCCTGATTATATGATACTTTCTGGATACATGTCTGTTTTTCTGATGAGACCGTGGTTCCTTTGCCTGAGCTATGGCACCATTGTTATCACAATATAAAGTAATGGGATCAATAGCCTCAGGCACCACACCGAGATCACCAATAAATCCCTTTAACCAGACAGCTTCTTTTGCTGCTTCACATGCAGCAATGTATTTAGATTCCGTGGTTGAATCAGCAGTAGTTTCTTGCTTGGAACTCTTCCACCATACTGCCCCTCCATTAAACACATACGCAAAACCTTACTGAGACTTAAAGTCATCCTTGTCAGATTGAAAGCTTGCATCAGTGTAACCTTTGATAGTGAGATCACATTCTCCATAAATCAAGAACTCATCCTTAGTCCTTCTCAAGTACTTAAGGATTGCCTTGACGGCCATCCAGTGCTTTTCACCTAGATCTGACTGATATCTGCTTGTAAAGCTCAAAGCTTGAGAGACATCTGGCCTAGTACATATCATAGCATACATGATGGATCCTATCGCGGATGCATAGGGTATATCCTTCATGCGCATTCTCTCTTGAGCTGTCTTCGGACACTCAGCTTTAGATAGGTTAATCCCCTTTGTCATTGGGAGAT
Organism: Euphorbia pulcherrima; assembly: GCA_947683365.1. NCBI lineage: Eukaryota > Viridiplantae > Streptophyta > Magnoliopsida > Malpighiales > Euphorbiaceae > Euphorbia > Euphorbia pulcherrima. The sequence goes on along the minus strand of CANTUS010000001.1, from coordinate 16,736,062 downwards.
AACCTTTCTTAGAATGCTCAAGGTTGAACCTATTCAACACCTTGTCTATATATGTACTTTGAGAAAGACCTAACAGCCTCTTGGATCTATCCCTGTAGATCTTTATACCTAGTATAAATGCTGCTTCACCAAGGTCTTTCATGGAGAACTTTCTTGACAACCATACTTTAACGTTTTGAAGAAGAGAAATGTCATTTCCTATTAGCAGAATGTCATCAACATACAATACTAGAAAAACAACTGCACTCCCACTAACCTTCTTGTAAACACAAGGCTCATTTGCATTTGGGCAGAAATCTAGTTCCCGGATTGTCTGATCAAACCTTATATTCCAACTCCTTGATGCCTGCTTAAGTCCATAAATGGATCTTTGTAGCTTGCATACCTTCGAGCCATTCTGAGATGTAAAACCCTCAGGTTGTGTCATATACACATCTCGGTCTAAATCTCCATTGAGGAATGTTGTTTTTACATCCATCTGCCAGATCTCATAATCGTAATGAGCAGCAATGGCGAGGAGTATCCTTATGGATTTGAGCATGGCTACCGGTGAGAAGGATTCGTCATAGTCAATACCTTCCCGTTGACTATAACCTTTCGCAACCAACCTTGCTTTATAGGTAATTACATTACCATCCATGTCTGTCTTCTTCTTGAAGACCCATTTGCACCCAATTGGTCTAACCTCTTGCGGTGCATCAACCAAATTCCAAACTTGGTTCTCGTACATGGAATCCATTTCTGATTTCATGGCCTTTTGCCATTTATCAGAATCTGAGCCTTTTATTGCCTCATCATATGTCCTTGGTTCATCATCCTCCACAAGATATAGTTCCTTATCATTAGTGATAATAAACCCATATCTATCGGGACCCTTATGAACACGACTTGATCTTCGCAATGATTGTGTTTCGACAGTTTGTTCTTGGATCACACTCTCTTGTGTATCTAGAACGGGGTCAATCAGTTGATCGTCTGTTTCTTCCTCTTGAACTTCCAGTTCAATATTGCTCCCACTGACCTTTTCAAGTAAGTGTTCCTTTTCCAAAAAGTGAGCATTCCGAGACACAAATACCTTTTGTGCTTCGGGTTGGTAAAACAGATATCCAATTGTTTCCTTTGGATATCCAATGAACAGACATTTGTCAGCCTTGGCATTTAGCTTATCTGATGCTATCCTCTTCACCATAGCAAGACAACCCCATACTCTTAAGTGATTTAGAGATGGCTTTTTATTACACCATCTTTCATAAGGTGTAAAATCAACTGATTTAGAGGGCACTCTGTTTAAGACATAAACCGTGCTCTCAAGTGCATATCCCCAAAGGGATTTACTAAGAACTGCATGGCTCATCATGGACCTGACCATATCTAATAAAGTCCGATTCCTCCTTTCTGACACTCCATTATGTTGGGGTGTATAAGGAGGGGTCCACTGGGGAACTATCCCATTTTCCTTTAGATAATCCTGAAACTCCTGACTTAAGTATTCTCCACCTCGATCCGATCAAAGTGTTTTAATACTTTTCTCAAGCTGTTTCTCTACTTTAGCTCTGAATAGTTTGAATTTTTCGAAACTTTCAGACTTGTGCTTCATCAAGTACAAATAACCGTATCGTGAGTAATCATCAATAAAGGTTATGAAGTAGGAGTATCCTCCTAGTGCCTGAACACTCATTGGACCACACACATCAGTGTATATAAGTTCTAATGTACTCGTGGCTCGTTCACCCTTCCCTTTAAAGGGTAACTTTGTCATTTTTCCTTTTAAACAAGGTTCGCAATCACCATAAGACTCTAAGTCTATTGAGCCCAAGTCTCCACGCTTATGCAACTTGGTTAAGCGATCTTTGTTTATGTGGCCTAAACGGCAATGCCATAAGTAAAAGGAATTCTCATTATCTAATTTAACTTTCTTCACATTGTTTATATTGAAAACTTCTATTTTAGTATCAAGAATATAAATGCCACCTTTCAACATTCCATAACCATAAAGAATATTATTCAAACGAATCTGACAATTATTATTCGAAAATAAAATTTCAAATCCCTCTGTTGCTAAACACGCAACAGATACAATATTCTTAGTAACACTTGGAATGTAATAACAATTATTCAAAACTAAAACAAGTCCACTTGGCAAAACAAGACTAAAGCTCCCTACGGCTAATGCAGCAACTCTGGCTCCATTTCCCACACGTAGGTCCATCTCCCCTTTTGCAAGTTTTCTACAGTTCCTTAGTCCCTGCACAGAAGTACAGATATGAGAACCACAACCAGTATCTAATACCCAAGTGGATTCTTGCGGAAAAGTAGCAAAGTTTTCAATTACAAATATACCTGAAGTAGATGCCTCTATAGGCTTCTTCTTCAAATGCTCAGAAGCAGGAGCTTTGCAATCCCTCTTCCAATGTCCCAGTTTCCCACATTGGAAGCAGACATACTTAGATGCCTTCTTTTCATTCTTCTTCTTACTGATTCTTTTCTTGGCACCCAGTGCCTGCTTCTTCTTCTTAGAAGCCTTGCCTTTTTCAACCAACAGTAGAGGTTTCTGATCTTTCTTGATCTGAGGTTCTACTGTTTTCAGCATGTTAATTAATTCAGGGATAGTTGAATTAATCCTGTTCATGTAATAGTTAGTTATGAAACCTGAGTAACTATCTGTCAAGGACATCAACACAAGGTCAATGCTCAAGTCATGATTCATCTCGAATCCCAATCGATTTAGCTTCTCAAGGTATCCCAAGAGTTTCAGTACATGCTGGGAGGCAGAGGTGCCAGCCTGCATCTTGGTCCCGAAAAGGAGCTTAGAGGTCTCATACCTCTCTGTCCTCTCCCTCTCTAAAAAGAGTTCTTCAAGATGGAGAACCATATCCTCCAAGGGCATGTTCTCATGTTGTTTCTGAAGCTCAAAATTCATGGACCCCAACATAATACACATGGCAGTCTCGCGATCTTTCCTGTGCTTCAACCAAGCATCATGTTCCACATGATCCTCAACATCAGGTTCTACAGGGAAAATTTCACTTAGGACATAGGCAATTCCCTCAGATCTGAGAACTATTCTCACTGCTCGGAACCAATCAGAAAAGTTCGAGCCATTCAATTTGGTGTCAAGTAACATACGGAGATTAAAATTGGAAGCTATTTTCAACCTAAGACATGAGGAAAGAAAAGTGTTTAGATATTAGTTTAAGTACATGTATTTAATATGAGGACTTTTAATTAAATACATTTTCCTACTATTTTCTTCGAAATTTACAATAGCCCATTCTATTGAATTCGTGAATTTTAGCCCAGCTAAATTTCCTAGTAGGTAGCATCTATAAATAGTCTATTACAACCCCCAATTTTATGAGTCAAGTCATAATAGTCAGTCATAGTTGGAATCCAATTCCATTTGCATCGCATGCAATTGCTAATTCATTCAAGTTCCCTAATCCCAAGGGACGTGTGCTCTTATATTAGCATCTCCTTGAATATGTCTCAGATCTGGGCCTAGCCCCAATTTTATGGTGGACTACCCCAGCTCTGTTAAGGCAGACCCTATCTCAAACTTTACAACCAATCAATGTGGACTAGAAGGAACGCTTTGTGTAGCACTTTGATAGCCCAAAAAGACCGTATTATAAATTTGAGTAAGGAAGACTATAACTTGCCTTAATATATTTACTTTGGGATTTTATTGGTGTTAAACATCTCACCCAATCTAGGATTTTATCAGATGGACAAAATTATAATTACTTGTATTAATTCAGGGAATTTTAGAATTAATTTATAAGGTCTAACCTTAAGTGGGTTCAGCTCTTTATTATAATTATTCCATCAAACTAGATTATATGCAAAATAATTAACGCTTTAATTTGTTATATTTATATCGCATTTCCTTTAAGCTTTTATTCAATAATTTTAATTTTTTTACTTTGTTATAGAAACACATATAAGCACTATCTTATATAATAGGAATACATTAGTTCATATTAATCCCCGATTGGTCAATTCAAATTGCACCGATATAGGTTCCCAAGTAGGAGAGGTGCCCTAGGAGGAGTAGACACCAAGTCCAATCCTTAGCCAGAACAAATACGGGCACAAACTTGAAGACCAATGGATTCTCTTGAACTAATAAATTTCGTTCTTCCAATTTATGTAAATTGGGAGCATCTATAACCCATGTAAATTTAAATAAATTATTGACACTTGTATAATTTGAGTAAGTTGAGCAAGCTTATTCAAAATTATTCATAACTAATTTCTAACCTTGAAATGAAAGACATAAGTTTATATATATTATTCCAAACAATTAAATAAACAAATCATTTCATTTAGAAAATAATATTTAGTTTGCTTCTAACTTAATTATGCACTAAATAGACAGGCTCTGATACCACTGTTGGGAACTGACAGTCAAATTGAACATGCATAAGAGGCATGACGGAAATTCAAAATTTTGTCCCTGTCCCAGGAACTCCTATTAGTTGCATATAAATTAAATAAAGCCTTAACTAAATAATTCTCTACCTAGGTTAGCATGCTAAAGGACTAGGCATACCGTAATTCCAAATTATATCCTAGCATATTTATTTTACACTAAGCATGTTATAACTCTAAGTTATAACCTAAGCATAAAATAAACTAAGCATGCAAAAATAACCTAAGCATAATTATTAAGTCTAAAAACACTTAAAGAAAAAGACTTAATAATTAAAAGAGAAAGAAAAAGAACTTACCAGTTGAAGCGTGCTTTTGCAGGACCTTCTTGCACAAGCCTCCAGTCGTAGGATAGTCTCTATCAGTATCCACACGAACGCCACCAACCAAAACCTCCCCAGGAGGAAGAACTATGAAGCCTCGAGTAGTTGCTAGACCACTCTAGAAGCCTCACCTAAAAATATAAACTAGCGGTGCCCGAATAAATTCAAGCTCCACAAAAATAACTTGCTCAAGTACCCGAGAGATTAATTATCTCGCTTAAGATTTATGCTTTGAGCTTGGTTCATTTTGAAAGGAGAAGGGACAGCCTATATATAGGCTTGGGGAGCAAAAATTTGCTCCCCAATTAACGATGTGGGATGGGAGTAAAACTCCCATCCCACACATGCCACATGCACGTGCTGCATGTGGTATTCATGGGCTGCCTTTGTGCAGCCCATGAATATGGGCCACCGCGAACACCGCCCAGCAATGTTCGCGCACCTTTTGGTGTATTTCGTGCAACCAAATATTTACAAAATATTTTATATTTTTCGGTTTTAACTCGCCAATGCAAAATCCCCTTTAAATCCTTTCAAATAAATATTTATTTTTGACTCTAATAAATTAGTTATCAGTCAAAATAAATTTCTTGGTCCAACCAAAATTGATCTAATCAATTATAATTTATTTATGACTCTAATTAATTAGTTACCGGTCAAAATAAATTCCTTGGTCTATCAAAAATTGATTTAATCAATTTTAACCAATCAAATAATAATCCAACTATTCTTTATGTTATATTCTTGTAATAGAATAAATCTATTAGTTCTTTACTTAGTCCGATGAAGGTATAATGTGTGTGACCTTATAGGATCCCGAAGCATTGAGCTGTTAAGGCTTAACCAACCCTTGTTCTAATGGAACCATTGGCTCGATGCTCTAGACCGTAAATAGAACTCGATTACCTTAAACGACTGTAGTACGCCTCTAGCAAGGGTCTACCATCCCTCATTACTTGGAACGTCATTTATGCTTATGACTTAATCCCGGTTAATGCAATAGTTATCCAGTGCGATAAATTCCTTCCATTCTTTAATATTAGTACCATCTGGTTTATTGGGTTCGGTTAAAGTGTTAACCCACTAATAGCAAGGTTGCTCCAAGCTATCCCAGTTATTTACTTGTTACCGAAGTATATTGCCTTTTACCATAGTGTGTTTGACTAGAAACCATTTCTATCAAACACATACTCTGATCAGAGGTTTATGGCAATCATCACTTCAACAAGTGGCCAGGTACAACTCCTTAATATATCCGGAGCGATGGATTCTTTCCGACTACTCAGTCTACCAACGTGTTGTTATCACTATACCCGTAATCACCCGTAGCACCCTAAATCAATGAGTGCATAGCAATGACCCAAAGTATAGCAATAGTACCACACAAGGCAACTAGCATCTTAACTATGAGGACATTCGCAAAGCTTATTGCATGAAGATAAACACTAACACTTTGATATTTATACCAAGTGTTTATCTTGCTGCGGTCTCCAATATATCTCCCAGATATATCCATGTGTCAAGCTTAAGGCACCACCTTCAGTATTTAGGAGATTAACTGCTTGGACCCTTTCCAAGAAAGTTGACCACATGCTAGTCTTTCCGTTTCATCAATATCCTTTCTTGATGACACTGTGACTAGGGATAGTTTAGACATAATCATAATTGCACATGAAGTAGGTTCCACCAAATATAGTCCAACTATAATTTCTCTGACTTCGTGCTATGATATGTCAAGGACTTTTGTATACATACATCAATGAATATATTTTAACCAGCTATAATATATATGTATAAAAATACATTGATATAAACAAAAGAACAAATGCCTTTATTGATTAAACAAATTATTCGTACTATTACATAATTAAGATATATCGTCCTAATTGCCTTAAGGGCATACATCATATCCAACACCATGTCCCTTTGGGATGAGAATCAAATGGCTGATGCTCTCGCTACTCTTGCGTCCATATGGGAAGGACCTCAACAGCAGCCTATCCGCCCTTTGGTTATGTTGTCTACCAAGATCCCATACCATATTCAATCGACTCCTCCAATCCTCGCCATTTCATCCGAACCATGTTGGTATACTGACATCGTCCTATTCCTTCAGACCGATCAATATCCCATGGGTTCTTCTGACTTGGACCATACCACCCTACGGCAGCTCGCTATCCAATTCTGTATTATGGATAATGAGTTATTCAAGCGCACTAGCGACAGCCTGCTTCTCTATTTCCTCACTGACTTCAAGGCCCAGAACGTGATGACCCAAGTCCATGCCAGTGACTGTGGTCCTCATATGAACAGTCTTCCTCTCGTAAAGAAAATCCAATGGTTGGGGTATTTTTCGCTCACTCTCATAGCCGATTGCATCGCCCAGGTCAAACGATGCCACCAATGCCAAGTTTACGGGGATATGCAGCATCTGTTGCCCACCGAACTCCATCATTTATCCACCCCATAGTCATTCTCGACGTGGGGGATAGACATAATTGGTGAAATCCGTCCTTCTTTAATAAACGGCCATAGATTCATTGTAGTTGCAGTAGATTACTTCTCGAAATGGGTAGAAGCCGAATCCTTCACCAATGTCACCGCCAAGCAGATGGCCAAATTCATAGAGAAGCACATCTTCGCCTAATATGGACTCCCACACCATATAGTCTCGGACAATGGGGTATAATTTCAAGGAGCAACTGCTTCTCTAATCAAGAAATACGGGATCGAGAACCACAGATCTTCCCCATACGGACCGCAAGCTAATGGAGCTGTTGAGGCAACTAATAAATCGGTAAAGATGATCCTTTCTAAGATGATAGCCAGTTTTAGGGGTTGGGCAGATAAGCTACATTTTGCTATTTGGGGATATCACACCAGCATTCGCACCCCGACAGGCCAAACTCCGTTCTCCCTGGTCTACAAGATGGAGGCAGTCTTGCCAGTTGAAACTTAGGTGACCTCCTTAAGAGCCGCTCTGGAGGCTAAATTAAAAGAATCTAAATGGACCCAGGTAAGATTTGAACAGTTGAACATGATGAACGAGCAGAGGTTAAAGGCCCTCGATAACCTCCAGATGTACCAGCAATGTATGGCTTAAGCACATAACAGTCGGGTAAGACACCAGAATTTCCCCCTAAAGGTTGGTGATCTGGTCCTTAAACAGCTGAAACATTCTACCACTGATGCGAGGGGCAAATTTAGGCCAAATTGGGAAGGACCACATGTGATAAAGAAAGTGTTAAGCAAAGGGGCAATTAAGCTTACGGACATGGATGGGAATGAGTTTGTGAATCCCGTGAACTAAGACAGGCTTGAGCGTTATCATATCTGATTTAAAAGAAATAAATCAGAAAAAACGGCACACCAAAAAAATATATACATGATAATCACCCGCCTTTCGATCTTTTACTGATCGAGTAAAAATTAGGGTGACACCCAACGATCGGTATCCTACAAACCGGTCGTGTAAAAATTAGGGGATGAGTCAAACCTGCTAGATTGAAAACCCGAAAAGGGCAATCTAGGCAAAAGCTAGGGTATGTAAGCAAAGAGCGAGTGCCTTCTAGAAAACCAATCTAGCCTAGGGGGCACCGGGAGTTAAATCAATGGGAATGTCAGCCAAACATCGTGTACTTTATTTTATCTCAATTAACTAGAGTATCTCTTTTGTTAAAACCTAAATGCTTATGCCTATGTAAATCTTGTATTCATGAGATTGAGACAACTCTAACAAGCTTAGGACATAGTTCATTTTATTCCATATCGAATGCACAAAAAAAAATTCAGACAAAGTCCGGTAGGTCGGTCACCCCAACTAGCCTATACGACAGATAGGACTGACAAAAGGGCATCTCTAACCAAACTTCCCGCATCATCATCATAGTACTTAGAGATCTATCTCAATGTAGTAGTAGAAAGGGGCTCCTCCTCTTGCTCCGCATGCTCCCCTTTAAAGCGGGGCCACGACCGCTTTCGACAGGTCGGTAAGGATCTTATCTCAGCAAGCCATCCTCTGTAATGTGTGTCTATCTCGATGGTCTCTATATGATCATAATCCAGAATCTCAAATACAGCTTCCCTGGACCACTTCTCCCGGATATGGTTGACCTACCTAGCTTTGTAGATTTTGATCTGATTATGGGGCAGCTTGATTAGGATTCTTTGTCTCTTGCCATACTGACGGCACAGCCAGTAAGGGGTGAAAAACGAAGATTTCTCCAGACCTATCAACTGAACAAAGGCTCCCCAGGATTCTACAACCACGTCCTGAATCCTCCACCATGGACTAACCCACTGAACCTGCGCGTCAGTTTACCCCCTCAGAATAAGCACCCAATCATCATATGTCAGCTCATCGAAATCAGCCCGCACAAGCCCTCTCTCCCTCAGATGAACGGGAAGGTACTTCTTCGGATTCCCTCGTGGCGCTTCCCTCAACCTCAGTTTCTCCATCAGCCATACTTATAATTCAAATTTAGGTAAGGATTGGGTAAAGAAATGTGCAGAATCAGAAAGAATAAAAGGTACCTGTAGTAATATGAGCTGGTCTTCGATACGTGACAGGTCAATGAAAGCAGCATCCATGTTCAACAAAAAATCGGCCAACCCCACAGCCATGGGAAAATCCCCTATCGACATGGGGCTGATGAGTGAAATCAGCCTGAACGGAGCAATCAGGCTAACTCCACACATAAACTCAACCATGAGTAGTAATGCCACCATTGATGGCCAAGTAAGGTGGGATCGGGGCGCCCCACGGCACCACTCTAAAATTGCTCTGAGCTAAAACCCAGGTTTGTCAGACAATTGGGATAGAAATGGGTCCATAGAGTCCAAATTCCATAACCCTCGAGGAATTCCATCCGCGTCAAAATGAAATTCCAACAGCGCTAGGATCACGCGTTTAGGACACGGTACCCCCAAAATAGCGTGGAACTCTTCAAGCAAGGGACATAGCTCGAAAGATGAAAATCGGAAGACGTGGTCCATTGGATCCCAAAAAGATAGCATCGCTCGAAGGAACTCGCGGCTTACGGGCCATGCCGTGATAGAACGAAACCCCTAAAGCCTAAATTTTTCAAGCTTCTTGCAGTCTGCATTTCCCAAACTTTGCAAAAAACCCCGTAGCTGTTGATTGTGGGTTGCCATAACAGGAATTGGCGGAATGGCTGAAATCAGACTTCTGGAGAAGTGATGCCACCAGCGATGTGAGTGATGTCGCCAGTGATGTAAGTGATGCCGCCGATGATATGAATCAAATTGGGCGTTATCAACTAATATCACCGGCAATATGAGCTTTAAGACAGCCCTGTATATATTAATTTAGTTGGTTGAGTGTGGGCAATATGGGTCATGCTGCCAGCGGCATGAAGTTAATTTTTCGGCGGCATCAGAAGCATTTTTCTCATTACAGACCTGTACAAAACCTGTAAACAATCCCGTAACCCATTTCCAATACCTGTTCAAATGCAATCCATTTTATTTGAAGTAAAAAAGCCCGAATGCATAAACCATTCAAAAATCCTGAATATCTAGACTACCAAAGCAAAACCAAACAACAAATCCGAATTATTCCAACCCCAATGTATCAAGGTTACAAACCAAAATTTGAGATAAAAAGCAAAATGAAAATATAAAGCTAGGCATGCCCGCCACTGCCGGCCCGGCGGGATAAAACGTCCTCGAGGCTCACTAGCCAATCACCAACCTCATCCCCATCTTCCTCCCTTCCCTTAGTCATCGGCACACTATTGGACTCCTCAGCCGTAATAAACGGGCGTCGACCGGCGGACATCTTCACTCCCCTACGACTGGTGCTACTGGGGTACGCGTGATCCAAATTTTGCTTCCTCCTTCATTCCTGAACGGCAGCCACCAGCTGACCCTAAAGGTCACTCATATGACACCGAAGTCCTAAAGTCGCCTCCTCATATCTCTGTCGGGCTGCATCGACATCTGACAAAGAAAGGGCCAAGAAATCCTGCAAGCCAAGGAAAAATATCAATAATGCACATCATTCATACATGCATCCATACATGCATCTTATCTTATTTTAGCATAGGCATAAATATGGAATGTACCTGAATAAGGAGCAATTGCCCGATAAGCATGTCTCGGAGAGCAAAATTGTTCTCTATAAGCTACTCCACGTGGCTTCGCGCCACCTGAAAAATCTAAAAGGCGAATCATTAAGCACCCACAACAAGAAAGCAATTATTAGGCCTTACGTAAGTGGTGTTTTCTGGCATAAAGATTGGAGCATACTAGCTCGAACCTATATTCCTTGGGAGGAACTCGCCCCGAGAATTCATCAGCAGGAAATGGGTTTCCATCGGGTTGACCAGACGCCCCTCCATGATACTTATACCCTCCGGTACACTATAGTAACACGTCCCACTCTGGTTATCCCGGCCTCTCTTCCTTGCGGGTTCTTATAAACACGAAAGACACACATCAGCAACATTCCTAAATAATTGCAAATCATGCACATAAATACAATCATACCTCAAAAGAGCGCTGCCCCCCTTGGGACATTGGCGCACTCCCGCCAGCTACATCCGTGCCTACCTCATCCTCCCCCTCGAGCTCGATCCCAACATCACCTTCAAGCTCCTCCTCTTCCTCCTCTTCTTCCTCATCGACATCCACAATACCTCTGAGGCGCCTTTTCTCCTCCTCCAACCTTTGCTCATTATGATACTCAATCGTATCATTCCTATAGATGCGGGAACACAAGGGGAGAAGGCATTGCTGGTGCTGCTTGTAGAGGCCAGGGATGCTAGGGATCACTCGACCATTCCCGTCGATATAGTCAGGTTGGTCGGCCTCGGATGAAATCACCAGATGAGGCCACCATAAACCACTAGGAGGATCGGCAGGCATCGATCTATGAGCGATCGGGAGAAACCTCCAGCCTCAGACGTGCTCACCCAAGTACCACTATTAAGATAAGGGGCACTCCACGACAAACTGATGGTAGTCCACCTCCATCCTAACCCTTACAACTTCTAGCAGGTTCTCCACCCCATCAAATGGGTCCAAGATAAGCTACACCAATAATTAACCAAAATAACCGATATAAGTTCATAATTGCTTTTTGTTTTGTTTTAAGTAGGGACTAAATCAAAGATCACATATTGAGCTCAATCGCACCTTCCTCAAGACCTCCCTGTACTTGGTAGGATACTTGGCCTTCCCGCCAATACCCCCGCACTAGCGGGCGAGAAAATGGGAGCCCAGCAGTACGATCTTCTTGAACTCGACCGACGGGAGAATCTGGTGCTCAAAAGCCCAAGCCTGCACAAGTAACAATTAATCAGTTCAAAAAAGCATCCACATTAAATGAGACATGCACAATTAAGCAAAATCCTTCCAAAAAAAAATACCTAAAGTAGCAGATGGTAGAGTCGGAGAGCTTTCACCTTCTTACGGGCTCCCACGTCTAGCCCGTGGTACAGCTGGGCTAAGATGGCCCTCAGCCAATTCTTCCTCCTATTGCCCGCCACATCCTTCATGGTGGATATTAGCCCGTAATTAATCTTGCTCCCCAAGATCAAAAAAAATAGCACGGTGAGCAAGGAAATCATGAAAGAGAAGATGCAAGCCTCTCTCTCATCCTCAGGCACCACATCTACCCGGGTCCAATGTTGGTGTAACTCACCATAAGATAGTCGTCCTGAGATGGGCTTTAAACCGAACAGCTAATTCACCTGCCATACCACGGGCCTCTCGATATGGTATTTATCCATATAAGCATCGAAGTGAATGACCTCGTCCATCCAGGGAAGCCCGGTCATAGCTACAACATTGGAGGGCATAATTATCGCTTCCCTAAATGAGAAGTGAAAAGTGTGGGTGGTTTCAGACCACCTCTCGGTAAGGGCTATCACGACTGAATGGGAGAGCTCGGGCATTAGCATTGGCATGATTCGGGCCAAGTCCCCAAATCCTGTCTCATTAATGGTGAGCGCAAGCTCAGGGTCCTTCTCTGAAATATGGTGCCACCACTCGTCGATGGTGCCCACCCCTCCGGTATAAGTCAGTTCATATGGCTGTAAAAATCAAAAGCAAAACAGATAAGTTCTTATTCATTTTCTCATCACCAAAACCTGCTGGAAGGCTGCTGATGTCCCTTCTGCTAGAATCGATGTCACCCACAGGATCATCCATACCGCTGGTGGTATGGATGATATCGCCGGTGACATCACCTTAAATAGAAATGACATCAGGCCTAGCTAAGCCTTTTTGCAAGGCCTGATGCTGCTGGCGATATCACTCATGTCGTCGGCGATATCACTAAATGCGGGCAGAACCTGTTTTCCCTAAAAATCGCACCCATCATGCCAAAACCACAAAAATCACAATCAATCAAATAATAAGCCTAAAAACAGTGAAAATGAACCTAAAGCATGTAATATCAATTTGTAATCAATCTATTTCACACTTATGACTCCTATCATTACATGATTTCAAGCCTAAGACCGAATCAAAAATCAACCCAAAAAGAAGAAATTTGGGTTTTACGGGATTACCTAGATGTAGCAGAGGTGCTTTTCCTTCTCTGGGGTCAGATTAGTGATGGGGGAATTAATCCTATAGCCATACATCTTGGCTGTCTCCTTTAGGCCATAAGAAGTAGGAACTGGGAGGATTTTTAGCCCCTCAAAGGAGAAATTAGGCAGATTCTCCCCAGCCTTAGCAGATTTCCCCCAAAAAGCCTTGGCAATTGTCTTCATGATTGAATGATGGAGAAAATCGAAAGACTTGGAGAAGAGAACGAAAAGGGGGTACGGCTTCTGCGAGATGAGGAAGGAAGAGTGCTTTACTTCATTTTAAATAGTTGCGCGGAATTTGAGGAGTTTTAATTTATCTGAAACTACCCATTCATGCCACCGGCGACATCAATCCATACGGCCAGCGAGGTCACCCATGTCGCCAGTGACTTTGCCTCCTTTAATTTAAATTTTAAAATTGTTTGACTAGTCAAAGCTCCCACGTGGCGCTCTCACCGCCGGCGATATCACTCTATACCGCCAACAGCATCACTCATGCCGCCAGCGACATCGCCTATCCCAATTTAAATTTTGAACTTGTTTGACCAGTTAAAGCTACCACGTGGCACTCATGCCACCGGTGGCATAATTCCATATCACCAGCAACATCATTCAGGTTGCCGGCGATATTGATTACCTCCATAACTTTTTTCAGCCAGCCTCTAGCCCTGACATACCAAGACTATACTCCACAAAGTATAAGTCCGACTAAGGGACAACCACTCCACAAAGCATAAGTCTAACCAAAGGACAATCACTCTACAAAGCATAAGTCCGACCAAGGGACAGCCAATCCTCAAAGCATAAGCCCGACTAAGGGGCAATCACTCCGTAAAGTATAAGCCTGACCAAGGGGCAATCACTCCTCAAAGCATAAGCTCGACCGAGGGGCAATCTCTCCGAGAAGCACAAGCCCGACCAAGGGGCAATCTCTTAGTGAAGCATAAGCCAGACAAAAGGGCAATCACTCCGCAAAGGATCAAGTCCGACCAAGGGGCATCCTTTTCATAAAGCACAAGTCTGACCAAAGGGCAACCACTCCACAAAGCATAAGTCTGACCAAGGGACAACCAATCCTCAAATCATAAGCCCGACCAAGGGGCAATCACTCTATAAAGCATAAGCCCAACCAAGGAGCAATCACATCTTAAAGCATAAGCCCGACCGAGGGGCGATCCCTCCACAAAGCTCAAGCCCGACCAAAGGGCAATCACTCCGCGAAGCATAAGCCCGACCGAGGGGCAATCTCTCCGCGAAGCATAAGTCCGACCAAAGGACAACCAATCTGCAAAGCAAAAGCCCGACCAAGGTGCAAACAATCTCTCCAAGAAGCATAAGTTCGACCAAAGGATAACCAATCTGCAAAGCATAAGTCTGACCAAAGGACAACTAATCTGCAAAGCATAAGTCCGACCAAGGGGCAAATAATCTACAAAACATAAGTCCGACCAAGGGGCAAATAAGTTGCCTATCATCATTCCTATCCCTTGCTCTTTCGTGCGATCATACTGACCTGTAGCAGCAGTGATCCCCTGAGGGGCAGCCTATGAGCACGGGATTTTGTAGTCCCTCTCGCGAGATGATGATGTCGTGTACCCGATTTTAATGCCTCATAATAAAAGTTCTCTTTAGAATTTTTATTACCAATATAATATTCCTTACGAATTCTATACTCGGTAGAATTCAGTTCGGCATGGCCAATAACGCGTCCGGTAGGAGCTTGAACCGATGATTTACACCTAAATTAAAAAATACCTATTAAAATATCATTAAAAATTAAAAAGATGCCTTTTGAGCCACTTTTAACCACTTTTGATGACTTTTTAGGCTCCTACGCCCGCTGGCTGTCGGCATGCCAGAGGCTGATTCTACTAGCGGCATCAGCCATGCCGCCGGCAATATCGCCATATCGTCGGTGGCCTCATCCATACCGCCGGCGGTATACCCCAAAGCGGGTCCCTGTAGAGACAGCCTTTCGGCCACTTTCGGCGGAATTAGTCAAAAAGGTCTCGAAAACCACCCCATTTCACCTTTAAAATCACACCTTGAGCTGCAATTAGGAGGGGGGAAAACCATCTAAGGTTAGAAGTTTAATGTTAGAATGAGAAAATAGATTTTAGTGAGATAAGAATTAGATAAGGCAGGAAAAAAAGGATTCTAATCCATTTTTCCTGGTTTTTCTTCTTTGAACTCTCTGATTGTGAGCTTAAAATCAGTAAATCCTGTAGTTAAAATCAACCTAATTGGATTTAGAAACCCAAAACACTTAAATTTACTAGTAAATCATCGTAAACAAGCTTCCCGGAGGTATTTCTTTTTGGTTCACGAAGAGGTGGATTCAGGACCCCAAGGTAAAAATTCTGAGTCTCATAGCTCTTTGGCATTAATATTACTAATTTGTGTTGATTCTTGTTGATTTTTGCTCATTTTTGGGTTCTCAGTCATTTTTTACTATTCCCTGTTGCTGCTGTAAGAAATTAAGGTCGCCAATGACATATGATGTCTCTGGTGGTATCGCCCATATTGCTAGAGACATCGCTGATACCGCCGGTGGCATCACATTCCCTAGAGACTTCACTTTCTTGTGAGACTCTTTCTTTATGGTACTCAGAAAGCTATGTAACCTGCTTGCATACTGATGTCACCAGCGACATCATTGATGTCACCGGCGGCATCAACCATGTCACCGGCGGTATCAGCTGCATCATCGGTGACATGACTTTCTGGACAGCTATTTCTATTTCGTTAGTTTCCAACCTAGTTTATTTTCCAAAACTAGGATATACAGTGCAACGAGGGAGGTCTAAAACCTTCCGAAAACAGACCCCACCCCATAACGTGTGGCATTTTCACTTATAATCTAGTTAAAGTAATGATCGAATATAAAATTTGGTTAAAATGGAATTTTCCTGCAAACGTCGTTCAAACCTCATTTTTGCCATCCAACCGGGCTTTATAATATTGTAAATAAAATATCCATATCTGTGCTAACCATCTCCTGCAGGTAGATGTATATCAGACATTCAGGTATTTTATTTATTGCATAGAAAAATATACAGGACTTGGAAGCCTTGTAATAATTTTATTTTCCGCACTTATTTTTGAATGGCTGTAAATATTTTAGTCATCACTTCAATTGCTTGATAAACGCGAAAATAACAAAATAACTGAAAACACAAATAAATAGGATGGATTAAATCGATGAAGAAAGAATGAAGTATCTTAACTTGGCCTAATGAAAAATAGATAACATCATTCGAATTCAAAATCTCTACTTAAGGTATTGTCCAACCACCCGGTGGGAAAAACGTACCAAAAATTTCCCGATTGAGTTAAACCGGGTGGCGACTCTGTTTTAAGTACGGGATTCCGATCTCGTATCTTTTGAGCATTAAAATGTGCAAAACCATTTTCTAATCACATCACTCGCATCCCCCATCACTTTTAGAGGAGGGCCCACCGGCCTAACCCGGCCCCGCAGCCACTGCCCAAAACATCATCCACTCACAGCTACTATGCAAGATATTAATCCAATCCTAAGGATTCACATCTCAAAGCAGTAAAGAGAATCTATAGATATCTCCTAGGAATCACTGAAGTTGGATAATGGTATCCTAGTATTAGGAATTTCACACTCCAAGGCTTCACTGATGCAGATAATGGCAGAGACACTCTTGAGAGGAAGAGTACATCCGGAGGCTATCATTTTCTTGGAGACTGCTTGGTATCATGGTACAGCAAAAAGCAAACCTTAGTTGCTTTATCAACCACAAAAGCCAAATATATGGCAGCAGGAAGTTGTGTAGCTCAACTCTTATGGATCCAGCAATAATTAGAAGATTATAGAGTTAAATCTGGATGTGTTGAGGTAATGTGTGATAACAAAAGTGCCATTGATGTATCAAAAAATCCAGTGCTCCATAGCAGGATGAAGCATGTAAACGTCATGCATCACTTCATCCGGGATCATGTAATGAAGAAAGATGTTGTACTGGTATACATTCCAACCAATAAACAAAGAGCAGATATCTTTACCAAGCCACTAAGTAAAGATCAATTTAACAAGCTAAGGGAATCAATTGAAATGTCCAATCCAATTTGATGAAAAATCTGGAAGCAAATCAGGAATTAGTTTGGATTTTTTTCAAGGTCAAGAATTCAAGAAGAAAAGAAGAAGTAATTTTGACTCTGGGTCTGGAAGAGAATAATGCCAGCTCAGCAGACAGAAAAGATAAATGGCAGTAAAAGCACTGAAAAGTAACTGTACACATTTTGAATTTCAAACATTTATTGGGTATTCCACGCACGGCAAATGCAACAGTTATTTTGGAAAATAAATTGTTCCAATTCTCCGGTTAAACGACATTTACCTCTCTCAAAAATTTCATCTGCCACATCATCAATCTAGTAAAAAATAATGGTGTTCGGATTACTATAATGCACTCACTTTGAGAATTCTATAAAAACCCCCAAAAATCCCTCTTCTTCTTCACGCAAGTAATTTCCTACTATTACTCTGCAAAAATCAAAACTCAGAACCTAAATTTGCAAACTTCTTTTAATCTCTCAAATGGAACCCATAAAATCTCAAACCAAAATCATCCTTCCCTCAAGGAACATCTTCAAGGTAGAAGACCTTAATGACTCTGATTTTATTTCAGTGAAGAAAACTACCTCAGATACCGTCGTCCCTTCAGATTATCTAGGAGATAACTACTTATTCTCAACTGACCCATTCAACCAGCTTCTTAGGGATCAGAGGTTGGAAACCTTCCTCACCATGCATAACCTCACCAATCCGATGTTTGTAAAGCAGTTATATGACAATCTCAGGGCTCACAACTACTATAACGCCCTCCGAACCACTATGGATGGAAAGGTGATAACTTTAACTCTGAAATTCTTTGTTACTAATCTCAAAATGAAGAATGATGGAGTAATATTAAAATTAGATGGAGATGAATAGAAAGTAAAGTATGAACCATTAAAGTGGCTACTTCAAAGATATTTTAGAGATAAATTCTCCACCTAATGGCTAGAGGTCCCCAGATTTCTGCAATTTGTGCTGGCAAAGTTTGTGCTCATCTGGAAGGAATCCCTCACTACAATCTCCTCATTTCAACATTGTGTTATCTAGCACTAAACTAATAGCACAACAGTCAACAAGCTAGTACTTCTGATCCACTTCATTTGACAGTACAAATACAGTCATGGAGGCCTCATCATAAAAATCTTGGCGGAAAATGGAATTAATGTCTCCAAGGAAGAATTTGGGGATGGAAAGGCCATTCTGGAGAAAAATTTCAAAAATTTATCCTTTGGAGAAAAATAGGATGAAGAAAAAGCCATTAGAGAGAGGGATGAGAAGTAGCAAAAGAGCAAGGCTAGAAGAGCCGTAGTGGAGAATACGCCGGAAGCTAAGAAGTCCATAATAAATAAGCTAAAAGCTCAAAGGAAACTCAATGTCAAAGCAGCAGATGAGGAGCAGGACGAGGACACTCTATCTTGACCCAATTAATGGCAAAATCCCCTGTCAAAAATCCAAGAGAAAGGCTCATTAAAGTGGTTGATAAATTAAGGAGGCCAGTTTGTGAATTGGAGGCCAATAAAGATATTGCAGTTGCTACTGCTACGATCAGAGAGGGCTATAAAAGGGGGCAAAAAAGAAGCATAAAAGATATTCTAACAGTGGAGAATGGGTCTGATAGTGAATAAACCGAAGATGGGGAACCAGCACCCAAAAGGCAACTTTGAAAGAGGGGATTGACATTTAGAGAAGCTTTGAAGCCAGCAAAAGAAAAAGAAAGAGAAAAACTCCCTATCAAGAAATCCACTACCGAAATTACAATCTAGGAACCAACTCCCATAGCTGACACTTCAGTTGACTTAGGAAAAGGAAAGACCCTCAATTGGCTGAAATGATGTCTACTATCTAGGATAATCAAAAGATCAATCTGTTGACTAAGGAGGGACCCGGAGGCTCATCCAAAGCAGCAAATTCAAATAGTCCACCAATCCTTCTAGCACCAAAGGATCTGAAGATTCTTAAAGAAGCCAAGTATCAAGATGAGGACCTATTCAATTTCCAACCTAGATCAGGGCCTCTTCCTCATAACTTGCTAAATGTAAAGCCGAAAGTGGTGGAACTAGAAAGTCCTAAAAAGGCAATTGGAGGGAATGGTGAGGATAATACCACCATTCCAGGATAAGAGATGAATGTGGTAGCAAGTCCTTTACAGGCATTAGGAGGGGAGACTGAGGACAGTACTAGTCTTCCGGATGTGGAAATATCGAAGCAAAATAAGGGAGTAAATGCAAAACTTCAAACCGACAATCAGGTAATCATTCTTCCATCCATCCCATCTGCTGATGGTTAAACCCCAACTAATAATGCAGTTGAGATAAAAGATAACTTGGGTGCAGATACCCAAACTACATCCAGGGATAACTAGCCTAACCCGGAACACAACATTTCGTAGGAGGGAACTGGTCTGAGACCCAAAGAGCACACTTCCAAAGTGGACTCCAAAGGTGAGGCCAGTCCGGAGGAAAGGTTGGAGGAAAAAGAGGAAGATCAAGATGAATCTAGTGAAGATCAAAGTAGTTAAGAAAAGGCTGAGGAATCATCAGGATCTAAAAAGTTTGGAAGCAGTTCCGAGGAAACTTCCTCCTCTGAAAAACCACCTAAGCAGCTCACTCCCAAACAAAATCCAACAAGTGCTGATAAATTGACCACTACACTGAAAATGATCCAAGAAGTGGCAGTTAAGAGGCATGAGGAGAGCTATGTCAATAGAACCCTCCAAGCCATCTATTCTCAGCTCAAATCCGTGGAGAGCATCATCTCTGATAAATCATTAGCTCCGGATTTGAAATTTTAGTTAGGAGAAATCAAGGTGATTATGCAAAGCATTGAAAGGAGAGTGCTAGGGTATCCCTCAGTGGAACAAGCCATAGAAGCTTCACTAACAAAAATTACTCTGGTGCTTGAACAGATCAATGCAAATGTAGCAAGAGCAAATCGCTCTATAGATCAGGCTCATACCGGAGCAACCAGCAACTACGCCACCATAATAGATAAAATCACCTCCTTCTCTACTAAAATTACCACTGAGCTCAAAGAGTATATAGACCACAAGTTTGAAAACTTAGAAAAATTCATCCCTGGAGTAGTGGCAAAAGGTGGAAAAGATATTACCTCCGGACTTACCCTGTTAAATGAGGAGCATTAAGCTGCCCAAGAAATGCTTACCAACTTTCTTGATAAGGCCCCTTCCTAAACTTTTAAAGAAGCAAATGGATGAGATTAGTGATGATAGTGGCAGTCATGCATCCAGAATAAATGACCTAATTAAAAATCTCCAAGAAGCTTTCCATAAGGATCTCACCATGCTCAATTCTAGCATCCATAATGTCCAGAGAGACATCTGCCAGGATATAGATCTCCAAAATTTAGGTATGGCTAATCTATCAATCTCTTCCTCCAGATCCTCATCCTCTGCTCTGAACAATCTTCTCATTCTGATGGTTCACAGTCTAGTCCAACATATAGGGGATACTGGGTTCTTTGGCTACAAGTGTGGTCTAACTCTCCTTAAGTGCATATTCCTATATTTTGATAAGGAGGACCAAGCTCATGCCTTGAAAATGATCCCTTTAATGACCAAATCTTATAAGGAACTCCAGAATTCCACAAAGACACTCAGCTTGCTTCTGGAAATAGTTGATACCATAATTGACAAGCGCCTACAAGGTAATGTGGACTATTTTACTTACTCCGAGGCATGGCAGAAAAGCTGGGACAAGTGCACATATATGGTAATAGACCCCCAATCTGATGCAAACTAAAAGGGAGAGAAGACCAAAGGAGGCAAAGGAAAAGGGAAAGAGGGGGAGTCATCTAAAACTGGCAACAAATGAAGCAACCATCCTTAGAATAGTTATTTTTTCATACTGTAAAAATTTGTAATAGCTAGTTCTATTTTTCACTTGTATATTTTTATAATTATAAATCTGGAACTTCATGAGGTTAACTATTGTTAACAACAGAAGTATATAGAGTGAAAGTCTTATACTCAAAAGTGCTTTTAAGTACAATCTGTAATTGTACTTCAAAAACTTAGAAGCTAGAACTCAAAAATATTGGGGGAGCTAGGATGCTTAGATTATGGGGGAGTAAAAATCTGTAAATAACTAAGTATCAAGAATTATACTTAGCTCATATAACCCCTTTCCATGTGCTTAGTTTTTGTTTCCATGAAATAGGGGAGATTGTTGGGAAACAATTATCCAAAAAATCAGTTAAGAAACCAATCTGGATCAAGTCTGAAGAAAACAAGAACTTACAAACTCAAAGAAAATAGATACTTGTAAGAATATGTAATCTCCTAAATCCAAATGGAAGCATCTGATCCAAGACAAGCCTAAGCACACATTGGAAGCATCCGGTTAAAGCTTGGAAAGGAAAAAAGCTTTGAATAGCTCAAAATCGGCATCAGGAAGAACTGATTGTATTAGCATCCAGAAGAAGACATATCCGGAGGTATTAAGTCTAAAGACATCCGAAAGACTTAAATATCTAAAGACTTCAAAAATTACATTCCCTCCATTCTTTTGGTCTCCAAGTCAAAGATCCTTTCCCCACAACCAAGACAAAAATGATAGGTAGCACTTTTCAGAGAAAGGACAAAGGAATTGACACAGGAAAGAGAAAATGTAACAACCTTTTTATACCTAGACCAATAAGAAAGGCGCGTGGCACACACACTCCGGACTACTGGCTTAAAAGTTGGTGAATCACTAAAATACAAGGAAAAAAATCACTGATAACTTTTCAGCCTCAGTCCCAAGGATTCAAACGGGTCAAAATCTGAGTCTAACGGATTGATCAACAGCTTTGAAAGTGCCACATCTTACCTGATCAACGTTGAAGATTAAATTCAGTTTTAACAATTCACAACTGCTACATTTATGATAGAAGCATATAAAAGGGAAGCTTCATAAGTTGAGAAGGTGCTGGTTGATTTCAAGAAAGCATATACAAGAGAATTCGCTAAAAGTGTTGAACCAAGCATGAGTTTGGACTGACCCAGTGGATGACTCGGTATTGCTTAAGTTTTGATCATAACAATTAAGTTTAATAATTAAATCAATGTTGATGTTAAAATAAGTAGTCTATGGTTTAAGGGAGTAAGTAAATTCAAGGGTAGAATTTTGAGTCCCTGCTGACCTAGCTATTTAGTTTAACTCTGAGTGGTTTCTAGGCTGAGTACTTACTTAGCCGCTGACTTAGTATTATTCACTCAGCACTTGATATTTAGATTTTGGTTCAGCAATGTGCATTTTGTTTTATCTTTCAGCTGAGTTACTTTAAGTCTATCAACACTGCTGACCTTACCTTTTAAGGTAAAAAGGTATCTTTGCTTTTGGTGTTGCTTTTTGCAGGAACATTAATGAGACAAAGACAAAAAGAATTAATGCTTTGACAAGACACAGAACTATGAATAAAATGATAAAGTCTTCTAATGCAAAGCTGTAATAAGTCAATTCCCACTTTGGGTAATTCTGCAGATCTACTAACCTTGTATCGCGCACTCTGCAAATATGTCAGAAAACCAGAGGGAATGGGATAAAGACACGTGGCAAGTCAGCGTGAGTTCTCTCTCACGGAAGACTGGCATCAAACAAAAAAGAATTCAAATTGGAGCTTGAATTTCAATCTAACGAATTAAAATGTATTTCACAATGGTGCAATTCTATCTCTTAATGGATCGATTTGAAGAAGCAACGGATGAATTGCTGAGCTGTCAATTTCAAAAGATGCCAAGACAAGTTCAATGCCTACTTTCTCAATCCAACTATAAAAGGAGCAAGAAGGAAAGCATTAGAACTTGGTGGTTACACCTAAATTTCCTAGAAGCAAAGACTGTATCAATTTACAAGCTTTAAAGGAATTCTAGCAAGAAAGCACAACTCAGCGAGAATCTGCTTAGAACAAGAGAGAATAGAATAGATCAATCAATTGTAATATTATATCATTTGTAACTAGATCAACGTTTTTATAAGTTGAGTCCAGCTCTTGTTTAAACTCGTATTGAATGGCTGATATAAGAGGGTATTCTAGTCTGTGGGTGAGCGATTGTAGTTTGAAGGGTACTTATTGTAATTGGGGAATTTGAGAAAGGCTTCTCCACCAAGGGTAAAGGAGTTGAGATTAGTGGATTAAAGCCGAGACACTCTCTCGAGACTGGACGTAAGCACAGGTTACCAAACCAGTATAAAATCTCTGTGTTTTTTACTTAATCGCATTTTCCAAATATTTCCCTCAGCCAGCTTACCTCACTCAGCGGAGCCATAATTATCGCGAAAAAAAAAGTTCTATAAATTATTGAGTGAGTCATTCACCCCCCATCTAACTCATTGAGTGTACGCATAGGGATCAATAAAAAGCAATCAGTTAATTAATCCCTCTAAGAATCATACAAATTCCAAACCAGTTTGTAAGGAATCCTAAGTGAGTTAAAAACTTAAGGAACTCCAAAACCAAAACCTTTAAGAAAACGAAAAGTGTAAAAGATCTCCTACTTGGGTGAGTAGTGAGATTGGGATATAGCTTGAAGTTGGTGCTTTGAGTAGGATCTCCCTATAGGACTCAGCTTAGATTTGGGGTAGAAATCTAAGTGGTATATCCTGCTAAAGACAAAAGGACTCAGCTAGGAGTTGGTACTTCTAGTGGTATATCCTACATCCAGAAGGGGTTACCATCCAAAAATAAATTGTAAGGCTTGATTCCGGCCAGTTGGAAAGGAATACACCAGTGGAAAAGCTTGTATGAAGGAAACTCCGGGGACTGGAGTAGGCGGGGCCGAACCAGGATAAAATCCTTGTGTTTGATTCTCTAACTTTTTACTTACTTGCATTATATTTTATATATGCATCATCCAAATCCATTACATCCGGAACATAATCAAACACGCCATACAAATACTTTTTAAAGTCTATTAATTCCGTGAAAAAGGGTCATTAACCCCCCTGACCTTATTTAGACCCTCACAGGGACCAACACTATAAGTTATACAAAGTTACAAAATCTCAAGCAAACAACAGTATACTAAGTTATTTTATGAAAAATCTAAAATGGTATTGAGTTATGAAGTATCTTAACTAGAATTTTATTCTCTTATAATCTTACTAACTTCAAAATCTCGTATCTATCAAATTACTCATCCAATTTCCCTGATTTTTATTCTACTATTCTCTAACATAAATAGTTAACACATACTAAAATTTCATAGCTGTTGAACATTTGTACAATTCATAGTTCCATTTCCTCCAAAACTATACTTAATCTAGATTCATATTCATATTCTACATTACCTTACCGAATTCAAAAATTCATATCTCTCACAATAGTAAACCAAATGACCTGATTATTGTCTCATGAACTTCGTAACACATTTCTATAAGCTAATAAATTTTCATAACCATCTGATCATTATACAATTAATGGTGAATTTATTTTCAACACTTTGTTTCAGTTCCGTTTCACTAAGACATTATCTTGATAAAATAATCATAACTTTCTACAAACAACATGAATCGACCTAATTATTTTTCTTACTTAAACTAGACATACAAGGGAATAACATATCAAAAAATCAGATTTTTCTAATTAGCAGAACAATCACAGAAGGCTTTCAAATCAAACCCTGTTTCATTAGTCAAAAAATTCTAAGTACTTTGACTTATTAAATTCATAAAACAAAACCTACTAAATCAAAAATTCTCAAATTTTGCAGATTGAATCTTAAGACATATATAAACAATTAATATTTTTATGACTACTTCAATTCTATCTATAACATCTCGAAAATCATATTATAAAATCAGATCTTAGCTTGAATCCTTCCTTCTTGCTCTCTTCTTCTCTTTCTTCATTATGCCTATTTTTCTGCGTTTCTTTCTCTAGACTAAAATTGGAAATAAAGCGAGGAATAAAGTGAGTATTATAAGAAATCAAACTAAATAATAAACTTAAGCGCACCCCATCCTTCCAGGACCCTTAATAATCTTACCAAACTAATTTTCAACTCTTTCAGCAAAGCTAAGTAATTTACAACCCCAATAATTGTAGATGAAATGACATTAAGATGGCTTAAACGCTGCAAATTGATATGAAGAAAAAGAGACCAGAAAATGGAAAATTCCCCAATCCAAACAAAATATCGATCATCAATACAAAAGGAATCAACAAAAACACATGAGAAATCAGAAAAAAAACTAACCAGGCCACTTGCTATGATAACAGAAGGGATCCACAACCACGATGTTGCTAGAGTTTTCACTACGTCGTTTATACTCTGTAGACTCATTAGATCTCTAAAATTCCTCAATGGAGGATCGCTTTTTAGAAATCGTTATCGACTCAATCAATAGATATAACATTAGCTAGTAAAGTGGAATCCATATATCAATCAAGAAAAACCCAATAGATAGAGTATGAGATCTGCTCACACCCGACTGTCTTTGAAGCTATTGAAGTGAATCGATCTCCAATCTCTGCACTTTCAAATCGGAACGTAGGAGGAAGAGATAAATGAGGGGAAGCGGTTGTAAATTCAACAAGTGTTACCGGTTGAAAGTGTACACAGTTATATGGATACAAACATCTGAATTGATCAAATTATCCCCTCATAAAATCAACGATATAGATTAACAAAGTATATATACTTTGTTTTTTAACAAAGTTACAGTAGCGGGCACCATACAATCAATTTTTCTTTACCCGAGTGAGAAAGTATCCCCTGCAAAAGGAAGATTGAATAAAACCAATTGTGGAATACTTTTAATTGAATTACTCCGCCAAGATCATATTAATCTACCTAAACACAATCTCTGTCAAATAAAAAAAATACTTCAAGAGAGAAAACTGTATACCTTTAATATAACAATGGTTGGCCTCTATAACAAAATTATATTATGGTTTATCAACGTTACCGAAAAAATGCTGAACTATGTCATAACAATATGATTTGGTATAATCGATATACTTATTATTTAAAAAATGGTATGCTTTTCGTGATTTAATGGAAAATATACCAAAATGTTGCAATACTACTACTTTGATACATATAAAATTGTATAACTATGGTGTAACTTAGGTATAGCTAGCACAACAATCTACAATTACTGTTGTTTTGGTATAAAAAATGGTATAATTACGTTATAACATTAGTATAACAACAATGATGTTTCCCGGTATATATCGAAGAAGCTAGTTAATAGGTATTTTCAAGTTTATGCTATGGCAAACTATCTCGAAATGATTTGAAAACAAGAGCGAATGTCAATAAAAGAATTTCCATTAATTATATGTTGTGTGTGAGTCGTGGTCTTTATGAGGAGTCGGTTCATCACTTATTTTTTCTTCATCATTTTGCTGTATAACAGTAATTTTACCTGTATTATATGATTTATATCTTAATTTTATTTTACCTCAAAATTTTCAATTTTTGAATATGAATGAAAAACACTTCTCTAATGACAATATGAGGAAGCCCAACGACAAGAAACCTACAGAGCACTTCGTTGGGTCTCTTTCAGAAAAAAAGAGGAAAATAATAATAATGCAATGCAAACTAGTAATTCTTAGATGCCAAAGTACA
This sequence comes from Euphorbia pulcherrima, assembly GCA_947683365.1. NCBI lineage: Eukaryota > Viridiplantae > Streptophyta > Magnoliopsida > Malpighiales > Euphorbiaceae > Euphorbia > Euphorbia pulcherrima. The sequence goes on along the minus strand of CANTUS010000001.1, from coordinate 16,709,086 downwards.
AAGGGGGCTGAATTTTCTAATTCTACCATCATTACAAGGTATAATTATCTTCTTTATTAAAAAAAAATTATAACTATTTTATTTATGCATTTGGTTTGATTCTAAAGTCTTAAGATTTAAGGACTCATACTGCCTCTTATCAAAAAAAATAATATTCTTATAAAAAAAGACTCATACTGCCACTGGGCCAAAATGTCTTAACCACAATAAAATAATATAAATGAAATTAATTTAATGGAAACTTTTATTGAATAGTCTCCAATTTAGATATTCCCACTATTTCACTACTTTATTTTCCCTCCAAATAATGTCGGTATTCTTCACATTATTGTAACTGCCCACAAACTATAGCGCATTTTCAAAAGGATTCAATTTACAGTAATAAATAATAAGAAAGAACTCAAACTATGAAAATTAGAAATTTCTACTTTGAATTAAGAAACAATATGTTAATTAGTGTATTAATTATGACTTTTTGTGTTGGAACTAATTATTATTATCATACTGAAAACAAATAGAATTAAGAATATCATATAAATTGAATCTTATACAAGTGATATTCTATAACATTATTATTATTATTATTATTATTATTACTATGTTGTATGATATTTCTCTTTGTTTGTAAGATGTTTTTACTGTTAAAATCTTATTCAATTCCTTAGGATTGCTTTATAATAGTTTCCAACAGATTTTGTTTGTGCATGTTGATCCAATGTCAGAAATTTTCATCGCAGGGAAAACATTGGCTAAAAAAATTTTCTCACCATAATTTCTCAACTGTTGTGGTATATTTAAAAATTTTCAAGAGATTTACTGATAGATTGGAGCTAATGTCGGTGTGAGCCGACCTTTAGAACGTTTATGATGGTTATGTGTTTATTATATGATGTACCAAATGGTACAGGGAGTAGCTTATTCCAGAATTGTTTACTCGTAAGAAAAAAAAATGATGCTCAAGAATTGTTGCTTATTTAGACTGTTGACCAAGGGTTGAAGTAGAAGTACATGAACTCTTCATTTAGCTTGTTTTAGTAATTTTAACCTTTTATGGTCTAATCAAGTCCACACTCGGGTGGGTGGGATAAAGTTTTCCTTTATTATTATTGTATAAGCCCGTATAAGGTAATTTTTTTTAAAAAAAAAACTTTTATGGTCTACATTTATGGGGATCCCCACAAATTATTTTATTTGAAGCCAAATTTTCATGATTGCAGAATAATGGTTATATACAACATATGTACGTTTTCTCATTGTAATGAAACTTGAGTTTAAATGACTCTCCTTTCGACTTCAAATTTCATAGAATGCATTGGATGACCGCAAATAAAAAAAATTTACAATTTGATATGCATTAAAGCCACATTTAACTTAACTGAGGGACTTTTTCTAACAATTTTCCTTTTTATATTTTATTATATAGAAAAAATTTTAGTGTTTAATTATGATTATTAAATAACTGATAGTTGTTTTAAAAACTTGCCTACATTTAACAATAAAGATTTATTAGCAACAACAGACAATATCATATAAACCAATAACAGCTAGGTCATGTTCTTTTCAACTTAAAGTTTAGTTCAATTCAGCATTGTTCAGTACTTACCAGTTCAGTTCAATACTATTACTTATAAGTTAAAAATAACATTACCTTAATGTTTAAGTTTTAAGTAAGAGATGGACTTCCTCTCCAACATATTTCTAAAGTCAAATTGATTAATGGTTGGTCCCCGTGATTCTAATGCAAGGTTGTTCGAGTAAACACCTCTATCATTTTCTGCATAAGTATGCATTAAAACAATAGAAATTACTTTAGCATTTGATATCTATTGTTTGGTTAGATTAACTACTAAAATTGCATGGATTCGGATTCCATATATGAATTCTCTATCTTGCCAAAGTTGATATCTCTGCATAAATATTTGTGGGTTTTCTTCTTCCATTATAATTTCTTTCATTTTTTAATTTTATGATAATAGTATTTTTATTACTATTTCAATAAGCTTTCTTAACATAGTCGAATTATAGGTCAAGTACCAAAAGAGCACATATGCTTATATCTTATTAGGAAAAAACTAACAAGTATGAGGTTGTGGGGTAAACCCACAATCAATAAATTTGACAAAAATGCCCTATATCACTTAAAAAAATTAAGAATGATAATTAGTTTAATAAAGTTTTTCTAGTTACCGGTAATTTTAGGATATCTGAAAATAAAAAAAAAATTATTAAAAAAATTTGTTTGCACCCTAAATGTACTCGGGGTATGTAGATGTTATACTATATGAAATAAGAATTGATATGAGTGAATGGAAGATGGTTTACAGATAAGTTGTGATATCCGTATATCATCTTTGTATATAATGTATTTGGCAATACAAACCGTAAACTTGATCATGAAGACATGTAAGTTCAACTTTCACTAAAATTTAAATGAGACTATCATTAATTAAAAAAAATTGTATATATAAAAATATATGATTGTGGTTTATAAAAGAATTTAAAACAATAACATTGCTTGTTCCACGATGGAATTCATTTCTATATTTAATATGGGGGAATTTTATATTATGCATTTTTAATTTAAAAATTAAAAATTTATTAATAATTAATTGAATATTTTCTCGTTTCAATTAAATACTGTATAATAAATTTTCAACCCTTAAACTAAAGAAAGGTGTAAAAAGTTAAGTGCATAATATAAAATAGTAATATATAAAAATTGGATTTGTAAATTTTAGAATTTTAATTCTTAGAATCCATTATGTTATAACCAATTGGTGAAATTTGTAAATTAAGTCTTTTAATTTTAATTCATAAATTACAAAAATTTATGAAACAAAAAATAAAATTATGCAAAAGCTTCGTTTAAGATGAAGTAGCGTTCCACCTACTCTCATGCTTTATTCTTAGCCCCCACCCGCCTTTTTTTTCATTCTTTCCTTCCTTCCTTCCTTCCTTCTCTCTCTACCAATGCCTCACACCTGAAGCTCAATTACTGTGCATCAATGGCAGCCCTACTTTCTGTATTCACTAAGTTCTTCTCTCTCTTTATTCTCTTTCTCCATCTCGGCTGCTTCACTTTCAAATCCAAACACCAACCCTCCAACAACCGCAAATTCTCCCCTCTATCTCCTTCTCCGCCCAACTCTTCTTCTTCACGATCTCTTTACAAACAAACTCGTAAAGCTCTCAGTTCTTCTTTCTCATTTCTCAAACGCGTATTCTCTCCCAAACAGTCGCCAGTTCCTACTCTAACCTCAATCGGATCATCGCAGCAATCGATTGTAACCATGGTTCCGCATGAAGATCATCCCCTGTTCGATGTAATTCCTCAATTGAATTGGAATATAGCCGCAAATGATGATTTCTTTCCTTTGAGCAACGATATTTTCCCCTGCACGACCTGCGGCGAAATCTTCCAGAAACCGCAGCTTCTAGAACAACACCAGGCAATCAAACACGCCGTATCGGAGCTCTCCGACGGAGACACCGGGAAGAACATCGTCTACATCATATTCAAAACAGGCTGGACGTGTAAATTAAGAAACCCCCAAATCCATCGGATTCTGAAGATCCATACCAGTCCGAAAATACTTTCCAGATTCGAGGAATACAGAGAGGTGGTGAAATCGAAAGCAGCGAGACACGGCGGCGGCCGGAGAAGAGACGAGAGATGCATTGCCGACGGAAACGAACTGTTGAGATTCTACTGTTCGACATTTGTGTGTGATTTGGGACAGAACGGGAACTCCAATATTTGTAACCAGCAGTACTGTAGCATTTGCGGGATAATTAAGTCGGGATTCTCCGGGAAGATGGACGGAATTTCCGTGATGGCGAGTAGTTACAGAGCGCACGTGACATTGCCGGAGGAAACAGAGGAGGAATTTGAGTATATGAATGTGAAAAGAGCAATGCTGGTGTGCAGAGCGGTGGCGGGTCGGGTCGGGTGTGAGGAGGATATGATGAAGAAAGAAGATGGAGGCGGGTATGATTCGTTAATAGGGAGGAATGAGATCAACGGTGGATTGGATGAAGAAGAACTGGTTGTGTTTAATCCAAGGGCTGTGCTTCCCTGCTTTGTCATTGTGTATACTGTGTGATCTGGTGTATTTTAATATCATCATCATCATCATCATCATGTAATGTGAATCTTATAGTATTATTATTATTTATTTTATAATATAAGTGTTACTATTTCTTTCTCAATATTTCAAAAGCAATCTTTGAATTCTTTCTCAGCCAATTTCAGATGAAATTCTAACGAGCGGTACTTGTCCAGAAAATGAGTGATTCTTCTCAAGAATCTTGCAAATCGCCTCTGGCTGTGGTATCTCTTGTTATAATTTGATCTATTTCAGTGAATTCTCAGGAGTTCTAACGAATTTCAGTGCATTCGCTCTCTTATTTCGGTCTTTCTTCCATTGTTTAATTTTTATGTCTCTTGAATGAATCTCATTGCAATTTTCTCAGTTACATGTATATTCTTCTTGATTATAATTAAGTTGATTTCTTGATTTTGAGATTCATACTTAAATTTTCTTGATCTTGATCATAAAAGTAACGACTTCTCAAGGTATTTGATGTTGAGTGGTGTCCCTCTTATTGTAGGATTCACTGATTAATTAAAAATAAAAATAAAAAAAAATCAAAGAGGATGCAGGTCGGCAGGAGATTTGCTCATTTGAAGAGCAGACCAACACAGAGAGTAATAGAGAAGAAACACAGATAAAAATGTAATCTGTGTAGAGAGCCTTAGGAAAAGGGTTCCTAAGAGCTGGGTAAGAGAGAAAATAGTTAGGTTTTGGGAAACACTTGAGTGCCACTATTTTGTAATCTCTTGGTGTACCTATTATTATTTTATAGTGGAAGAATTATTCGGAGTTGGTCCCGTGGTTTTTCCCTAATTTATTTAGGGTTTCCACGTAAAAATCTGCGTGTCTCTTATTCTGCTGATATTATTTTTTCTCGTGATCTATTATTGGGCCTAATAAGTGGTATCAAAGCCGAATGTTGTTTTATCAATAAAATCCGTGGATATATTTTTTAAAAATAAATATACCACGACGACGAGAAAATTACGGGATATCCGGTGGCGCAATCCGTTCGAAAAACCGTCGCACATAGGCAATTTGGATGAATAGTAAAATAGTAAATTGAGTAATAGTATTCATATATAATAACTATTCATATTCGGCCATCTTTTATGAATAGTATTATGTAAGTATACGGGCATACTGTTACTATTCCAATATACAAGTATTATTTGGGTATACGGTACTATTCACATATACATTCACTATTTATGTGAATAGTGAAATTCGTGAATAGTAAAATTTTGCCATTTTTTAAAGTTTCGACATGGCGAATGGCGGTGTAATGATGAAATTAACGGATACAAATTATTCAATGTGGAAATCCAGAATGGAGGACTACCTTAATTGCAAAGATTTGTACGATCCAATTGAGGGTGACGACGCAAAGCCGGAGGATATGAAAGATCAGCAGTGGATAAAGTTGAAGAAGCAGACATTGGGTACAATACGCCAATGGATAGATGCTAGCCTGTACAACCACGTAAGGAATGAAACAGATCCCAAAGTTCTCTGGAAGAAGCTAGAGGATATGTACGAGGCTAAAAATGCTCAAGGAAAAGTGTTCATGATTCGCAAAGTCATGAACTTGAAACTGACAAAGGGACGATCAATCACACAACACCTGAACGACTTTGAAGGATTCATAAGTGAGTTAGCAGTCACCGGTATGTCCTTGGATGATGAGATGCAATCATGTCTTTTGATGGGAACTCTACCAGATAGCTGGGATACTCTTGTTGTATCACTGAGTAACTCAGCTCCAAATGGTGTGGTAACAATGTCTATGGTAAAGAATAGTCTACTTAATGTAGAGCTTCATAGAAGGGAAGTTGCCAGTACCAGTTCACAAGCCCTTGTCACAGAGAATAGGGGCCGAAGCAAGAGTAGAGGTCGTGGGAATGGAAAATCGAAAGATAGATCCAAGTCCCGAGAGAAGAGGTCATGCTACCACTGTGGAAAGCAGGGTCATCTCAAAAGGAACTGCCGTTTCCTTAAACAAGAGAATGCAAACCGAAGTCATGATGATGACAAAAACACATCTGCTGCAGTCACAATAGAAGATGGAGAGGTGGCTTTAGTATCTCATGATGCAGATTGTTGTCATGTTGGAGATGCAGATACCGAGTGGATTGTGGATTATGGTGCCTCATACCACTGTGTTCCAAAAAGGGAATACTTCTCAACCTATAAAGCGGGCGATTATGGTACTATTAAAATGGGAAATAATAGTGTGTCGCAAATGGTGGGAATCGGCGATATCTGCGTGAAGACAAGTGTCGGATGCACATTAACACTTAAAAATGTGCGACACGTTCCAGATCTTCGGTTGAACTTGTTGTCTGTTAGTGTATTGGACAAGGAAGGTTATCACAATCATACAGGCGTTGGAAATTGGAAACTCACCAAAGGATCGTTGGTGGTGGCGAAAGGAAGATTGTGTTGCTCGCTATACAAAACACAAGCAATAGTATGTGCGGGTCAACTGAATACAGTTAGAGATGATGCTTCACCAAATTTGTGGCATAGGCGACTGGCGCATGTTAGTGAGAAAGGGTTGAATATACTGGCTAAGAAGTCCCTCATCCCATTAGCCAAAGGAAAAATTAACCCATGTGATCACTGTTTATCTGGGAAGCAACATCGAGTTTCATTTCAGAAAAGCTCTAGAAGGAGAAATAATAAGTTAGAGTTGGTACACTCTGACGTTAGTGGTCCCATGGATACAGAATCCATTGGAGGAAGGAGCCGAGATGTTGTATTTCATGAGAATGATATCATCGGCGAAAGATCTACGAGTGACGTTGTTATCGATATTACACCAGAGAGCATTCTATCAGATGATGCCACAGAAAGAAGAATGCATCAATCAGAACAAGATGGAGAAGAAGAGCCAGTTGTGAGGGACCAAGATACGATTGTAGATGAAGATATGAATAAAGAGGGTATTGAGCAGGGGGAGCCAGAGAACCCCATTCTACTAGAAGAAGAACCTCAATTAAGGAAGTCAATCAGAGAACGCCAACCATCTACAAAATACTCTAGTTCTGATTATATTTTAATCACTGATGATGGGGAGCCTGAAAGCTTCCAAGATGTGCAATCTTGTAAAGATAAAGATTGTTGGATGAAGGCCATGCAAGAGGAGATGAATTCTTTGAAGAAGAATGACACGTCCGAGCTGGTGAAACTTCCTAAAGGGAAGAGAACACTCAAGAATAAATGGGTATACAAGCTGAAGAAAGATGATGGAGACCTAGTGAGATATAAAGCTCGATTGGTTAAAGGCTTTACTCAAAAGAAAGGTATCGACTTTGACGAGATTTTTTCACCAGTTGTGAAAATGAGTTCAATTCGAGTTATGTTAGGTCTTGTAGCCAGCTTGAACCTTGAGTTAGAACAGCTTGATGTAAAGACCGCGTTCTTGCATGAGGATTTAGAAGAAGAAATTTATATGGAACAACCAGAAGGTTTCAAGGTCAAGGGAAAGGAAGACATGGTGTGTCGCGTGAAGAAAAGTTTGTATGGCTTAAAACAAGCCCCACGACAATGGTATAAAAAGTTTGATTCCTTCATGGTGAATCAAGGATACAAGAGGACAGAAGCTGATCCATGTTTATATGTCCAGAAATTCCCTGATGGAAAATTTATCATTCTTCTCTTATATGTTGATGATATGCTAGTCGTTGGACCAGATGCCAAAATGATTAGTAAGTTGAAGTGTGATTTGTCTAAGGCGTTTGACATGAAGGATTTGGGATCGGCAAGGCGAATTCTTGGATTGGAGATTACCCGAGATTGGAGGTCCTGCAGGCTATGGTTATCGCAAGAAAAATATATTGAACGAGTAATAGAAAGGTTCAATATGAAGAATGCTAAACCAGTTAGCACTCCACTTGCCGCTCATTTCAAGTTGAGTAAGAAATCCTACCCTTCAACAGAGAAAAATAGAGAAGATATGTCAAAAGTTCCATATTCTTCAGCGGTCGGAAGTTTGATGTATACAATGGTGTGTACGAGACCAGACATCGCTCATGCAGTTGGAGTTGTGAGTAGATTCCTGTCAAATCCCCATAAGACACATTGGGAAGCAGTTAAATGGATCTTTAGATACCTGAGAGGAACTTCAAAGTTATGTTTAACCTTTGGAGGTGGAAAGCCAGCACTTGTTGGTTACACAGATGCGGATATGGCTGGTGACCTTGATGAAAGAAAATCTACATCAGGTTACTTATTTACATTCTCAGGGGGAGCTATTTCATGGCAGTCACGGTTACAAAAATATGTTTCATTATCAACAACCGAAGCAGAGTGCGTTGCAGCAGCGGAAGCAGGAAAGGAAATACTTCGGTTAAAGCGATTCTTCACCGAAGTGGGTGTGCAAGAAGAAGACTACATAGTTTATTGTGATAGTCAAAGTGCACTAGACTTGAGCAAAAATACTACGTATCATGCACGGACGAAACATATTGATGTAAGATTTCATTGGCTCAGATTTGCCATTGAAGAAAAAGAGTTCAAGTTGCAGAAGATTCATACAAATAAAAATGTTGCTAACAAGCTGACGAAGGTCGTACCAAAAGAAAAGTTCGACCAGTGCGTTGAAGCAACCGAGATGGAGAGTCCCACAATGTAGTCGGGAGGGGGAGATTTGTTGAGTGGTGTCCCTCTTATTGTGGGACCCACTGATTAATTAAAAATAAAAATAAAAAAAAATCAAAGAGGAGGCAGGTCGGCAGGAAAGATTTTCAAAAAGTGCACAGTAAAATTACTGTGCATAATTCGGCCATACGCGTTTTGAATCTCCTATAAATAGAGGAGAGTTTTGCTCATTTGAAGAGCAGACCAACACAGAGAGTAATAGAGAAGAAACACAGATAAAAATGTAATCTGTGTAGAGAGCCTTAGGAAAAGGGTTCCTAAGAGCTGGGTAAGAGAGAAAATAGTGAGGTTTTGGGAAACACTTGAGTGCCACTATTTTGTAATCTCTTGGTGTACCTATTATTATTTTATAGTGGAAGAATTATTCGGAGTTGGTCCCGTGGTTTTTCCCTAATTTATTTAGGGTTTCCACGTAAAAATCTGCGTGTCTCTTATTCTGCTGATATTATTTTTTCTCGTGATCTATTATTGGGCCTAACATTTGAAACTGAATTCAATATCTTTCCTGGGAATATCGACCAATGAGATGTTTTTATCCAAGTAAGATTTGAAATTAATAATCCTTGTAAGAAGGCCCCAAGAAGATGAACATGTGCAAGAACAAGAAGCACAATAATTAAAGAACATCCAAGATGCAGGTTCTTGGTTTCTAGTTTGAAGATAAAAGTACCCACTTTCCAAGAGTTTAAGATATTAATCAAGAAGATGAATAAGTTGACATTGGAAATTTTGAGAGCTCCATGATAGCCAAGTTTTATTTACAATATTTGTTTTACTGACTTTGTCCATTATTTCAAAAGATTCATCATTCTTTAGCTTCAGATTATAATGAATTAAAGTAAAATGATACATTAAATTGTTTGAACTTCTTTTATTGTGAAATCAACTCCACTTTAGGATATAGAAAACAACCTCTGGCGTACACCCAACCCCCTTTACCCCCTTATGTGGGAGCCTTGTTAATGTTATTGTATTTGATTAGAAATTTTGGCTAATTGTTTTGATTTATGCTGTTTATTTTGTGTTGCCTGGCCTGGTGATGTATGTTCTGGTTGGATTGGATTGTGATGATTTCTATCAAGTTTAATCGGCTAATAGCAGTGTTTTTTCATTTTTTATTTTACTTTCACATGATTTCTGACCCAAATACTTATCAGAGCCCCGTATTATCAGAAGGTACGAAATTAATGTGTGGATCCCATTACAATCAATCAAACTTATCACTGTTTCTAGTTTTTGTATCTTTGTTTTAATATATGGTTCTTGCTTTTCATTTTTTCATCGAATGGACTATGATTGAGTGTTTTTTAATGTATGCTTCTTTGCTTTTTTTTTCATAATGGAGCTTGGTTTACGCTCAAGTACCTCATTAACTTCTTTGAGTTCTCTTCTTAATTCATCTATGGAACAATTAGTTGATTTTTTTTTTGTACTTTTTCATTTTATTTGTTTTACATATAGTTTATCAAAACATTTTGTTACAGGGAGAAATTATAAAAGCTTCAATAATATCAATTTGAAAACAGTCAAAGGACATCAAAAGCTAAAAGAAAAAGTAAATACAATTATGAATTGAAGCAAAGGATTGTAGCCCTACTTAAGGGTCATGAGTAACCATATCTGTTGATCGTGTGAAATACCAACTCATTAAATATGAATATAGTTTCAAAATAAAAGCCATTGCAAGCTTTACTAGTAAGTATATTGAAAAGGATCCCAAAGCTAAATCTCCAATATTGGATTAATATTTATTATCCCCAATTAGATATTTATTTTTATATCTCTTATTAACTTTACAAAATTACGACTCAAAAATTCAATAAAAGACATAAAACTGAATAGAGCAAGAAAGTTTAATCCTCCAATAAGTACTTTATTCAAATTGTTTCTTCTCTTAGACTAATATAACGATAGATCGACTAAACTAAATACAACTTTCAAAAATGTTTTTATTCAAAGTCAATAAATCTTCTAAATAAAAAAATATATAAAAGGAATAAAAATTTCTTCACTCGTCTATCAAATAAATTATCTTTTCTCATAATCCAGAGATAGATGGAAGTGTTTTCAAACAGTCTTAATAAAATCTACTTTTTGATGTGATGTCACACCACATGACTTTAATTTTTTTATATCGAATTGATTGTTATTTCCTCGTAATCAAAGATACATTCAGATTGAAATTCAGAGATTACGGAATCCTTATATTTCATATTAGACCTGTTCAAGGGCCAGTTACTAATTGGTTTGTGTTAAGGCCCAATCTACTCCACTTATATACCACTCACAATTCTATTATATTTCCAATGTGAGATGTCACCTCACATCTCCAACAGGTACCCGCTCGACCCGGCCCGAGCCCGTTCAAATGGGTTGGGCTTGGACTCTCGAATTTTCATAAAGCCTGGCCCGAGCCCGCTAATGCCGGATATTTTGTGGCCGGACTTGGTTTGTATATAAATATCCGAGCCCGACCCAATGAATAATAATTATATTGATTAAATATTTATATAGTATATTTAAAAATTATTTTGGATTTCTATATTTTAAGCCATTGAATTTGTACAATATTTCTATCTATTTATTAAATTATTGAAGTAAATAATATATTTATATATAAGATTTGGACATATTTGTATGAAATTTGTCTGATTTTGCCCTTTTAGTATCCCAAAAGATTTAAAAGAAAGCTACTCAGGGGTTTGGACCGGGCTTGGGAATGACGGCCCGAGCCCGGCCCGAGCCCGGCCCGAGCCCGAAGTTTTAAAGTGTGGGCTGGGACAGGCTTTGGTTGACATTTTTAGTCAAAAGCCCGATTAAGCCCGGTCAAGCCCGCCCGACGAACAAGTCTATTTCATATACATGTAATTCCCAAAATATGAAAAATATAGTGATAAATATTTGGGGCACTTAAAAAAAAGCTCACTATATAAAGTAATTTCAGCTACCCGCAACAAATAGGGGAAACAATTTACATATATAGATCTCCTTCAAATTAATTTCAATCTTTCCTTCTAACATGTGATTGGTCATGCTTTTTTTAAATTTCTTTGTCTTATTTTACAATTATCTCTCAAACCGTTCATCTTCAAAACGACATCCAATGTGATATTTTTAAACTTTTTAAATTAGTAGACATCTGATAGAAGTCTGGTAGACATGTGGTAGAAGTCGGAAATCTATTTTTTTCATTAGCCCTTTTTCTCTCCCAATCTGCTTTCTGTGCTCTCTCTCTATTGGATCTGTTCTTGCATTTATTTCTCGATCTGGAAATCGTATCTTGATTCTCTTTTCTTCTTGTTATTTGTTTGATTTCCGCCACTAGTTAATCGTTGTCATATTTTCTGTTGCATTATATTTGTTTTTTTTTGCTTTTTTAGATCGTATATTGATGTTGTTTAGTGATTATTGATTTTGATTCACATATTGTGTTTGATTTCGAAATTGAAGTTCTTATTATTGTTTAATAATATTAATGGTAGAAATTGATGTATTGCTTCATCGTAATTGAATTTTGGGTTGTTGAACATGATTTTATTGCTTTTAGTGTATTTGGTGGTTTGATTCCGAGGTTTGCACAAACTAGCATAACGATTCTATAAAAGTTTATCAAAAACTCATATCTACCATATGTCTATTGGATATCTACTAAATGTGTACCAATTGAAAAAGTTTGAAAAAGTCACAGAGGATATCATTTCAAAAATAAAAATAAAACGAATAAAAAACTGTAAAGCGATATGTCGAAAAAATAAAGGGTTTGAGAGATAAATGAAAAATAAGAAAGAAAATCAAAAGAAAAATGGGAGAAAGAAGTGGATGATATAGTATGTAAATAAAATTGAATATAATGTATATTTAAAATTAATTTAACTTGATGATGAATTTGTAAATACGACTAGTCTAATAAATAACTAGAATATTTGGGTTTGAATACACCCGGGCCGTGAGTGAATGGGCTTTGAAGGCCTTGTAGTTAACATCGAAAATTGATCATCCATATCAATGGCAAGAAGCAAGGTAGTTTTTCAGGTTATGATTCTCAGAATTTAAAAGTCCATCAACCCTAATTCCCTACATTATTTTCTCAAAGGGTGGTACTAAAGACAGTCGGAAATTACTTGTTACAGTCGGTGTAAAATACGGTTTTGCCCTCGGTTAAAAAAACATTCAAAATTATACAGACTTTTCTGCAAAACGCCTCAGCCACTGGGGAGGCGTTTTGCAGAAAAAGTCTCTGCATTGGTGGTGGCGTTTATGCCACCACCAGTGGAGGGGCATAAACGCCACCACCAGTGGAGGGGCGTAAACGCCCCTCCTATGACAGGGGCATTTTTGGGAAATGCCCCTGCCTTTTTTTTATTTTTTTATTTTGTATCAGTTAAATTTTTACCGTTAACGATTAAGGATGGAATAAAATTGACAAAACATTATAATAAAATATAACGAAGGAACATAGACAATATTAATCGATGGAATATTAATACAAAATATTTACTGATTACAACCAATTATAGAATCCCATAGGTTTCGCCTATCTGTATATAAATTTTCCCAATTATGAACTGATGACCTATGATATTCAAACCATTTATATGGTATAGGGGGGATGGGACACGTATTGGACACATTCAGTCGAATATAGTGATGTAAAGGAGGAATATGAGCTATGCATATTTCTTTTGAGGGGAGCGACTCTCCTTGAGATGCATATAGAGGCAAAATTGTGTAACAACATCCGGTGCTTGTAGCATTACTTCCGAATCCAATATATATGACAGTGACATTGAAGAATGTGGCAATCGGATATAAGTCCTCTAGCACCGCCATCTAATGAGTCATGCCGCATCCCCCACTAGTCCAAGAAATACGATTTAAAGCTATATCAATAGGGGAAGTATAGAAATTTTGATACAATTCTCTGTCATTCTGTAACTCAAGAACTGTGGTTCGCCTCACGTATTGCCAATTGTCTTCATTATCAAACATGAAAGATGAAACCACTCTAAAACCACAGTTTCCATCTGGAACAACATCGACGACACCTTCAATGAATGATCGAATAATATACGGAATGAAGTCTTTATGGTCATAGTGTTCGAGCGCGATTCCTAGGGTTCATACAAAGAAAGATAGAGTATTTGTAAAATAATATGAATATTCTATTCAAAAATTAATTAAATACCAAATGAAAAAGGAATTACCGTTTATTGAAGCTTTATTAATAAATGTCATCGATTTACGACTTTGACCTTTTTTTTTACGATGTTTTTGAGAGTTGTTGTAGTGCTTTGTTTACATATTCATATCCGCTAGGATCTCGCTTTGTTGACTTGCTTTCTTTCGGTCTGCCTTTGGTATTATCTTTGACCTCAGGTTCAACATAGTTAGCATATTCAGGGTGAATTATTTCTCTAATGACTAAACTGACCTTTTTAACTACTGTAGGGTTTTGCTCTTTGACCTCCTCTGTAATAGATTGAAAGAAGCGGTGATCCTCAGAAGGGTATTCGGGATCAACTGTTTGCTGACCAGATTGTCCGTTGATCTTAAGTGTTTTCCAAAATGGATGAATACTTGTAATACTGATCGAACTGTTTGACCTAAAAGCCTTTCTCAAGTCACATGCACAAGGAATGCCGTGTGTTCTTTGTAGTGCACATCCACATTTAACATGTACATCATCACGCAGTTCAAACATTCGATTCAGCTCAGAGTTTAACACATCCAAGCAGTGATGGGAAACACGACAAGCAAGATTCTGCAATGGAAATGTTGTGGTTAACATACGCTTCTTGTTTCTACAATGTTCCAAAGCGCACCTAAAATTATAATCATATGCATTGTATATTAAATTTCACAATCATAAATAAAACATTGTATAATATGAACAAATTGTATGAAGGATTTACCTTATTTCAATCTCATGTGACTCCATTTCTTTATGGACTTTGATCCACACTGTGTGGAGAGCTCTAGTGGATGTGAACAACCATTTCTTCAATGAAGAATGTGTACTCTCTACACGATTATTTGTTACGTTTCCAAGATGTAGATAATTATTGGTCCAGGCTGGAATGAATTTTTCCTTATGACCGAGCCAAGTGCCTTGAAGATAGTTAATCAGTTTAGTCTGATTACCAAAGCCGTGGTCAAATTTTGTAATAGCAGAAATGTACTCCTCGAATGTTTGTGCATGAAATATCTTCTTCCATGCAGTCATAACATTACCTCCATAAGTAGACTTCTTATAGATTTGTTAACATAGCCTTCAACATCCTTCTGTATGTGCCATCTACAAAGTAAATGGTCTGTGTTGGGAAAAACTTCTCTTACTATATCGAGAAGGCCTCCTTCCTTATCAGTGACTATGACAGCGGGCTGAGCATCTCTTCCCATCATCATCTGCAACCTCGTTAAAGCCCATCTATAGCTTAACTTTGTCTCATCTTTCATAATTGCATATGCAATTAGAAAGTTTCTATTTGTTGGAGTCACACCCACGAACTCAACAAACGGATACTTGTACATGTTGGTTTTGTAGGTGGAATCAATTCCAACATACTAATGAAATGTGCTGAACAAGTTCATAGAAGATGGACTAGCCATGAATAAATGGGTAATCACATTTGTTTCGGGATCAGCCTCTATGAAATGAAAGTAGTTGTTTGAGGTTGCAAGGTGATACAACTAACCAATTTTATCTCTATCATCAAAAGACACAATTCGCAGTTTGGTGCGTTGATTGTATATCTGTCGAACAGCGGGATGAGTGTCTGGAAATTTCACCTTTAAAGAGGCCAGTATGGAATTTGGCTTTACATGAGCTTCTGACATCTCTCGGATATGTTCCTTGGCCTCCTCCGTCAATTTGGAATGTTGCAGATTGCCTTCGTGAGACCACATCAATGGATGGTTGTGGTAACCACACATTCCAGCACCAACTGTTATAATTTCCTAATGGCCCATATTAATTTGTTTAGTTTTCAACTAAGATGGGCAATCCTAGGATCTTATTATTGTGTTCTTCCTTTCCGCATCGGCTAAGTTTCTGTTTTTTCCTTTCTGATAGATACCTCTGCTACATTTTACATACTTTTGTCCAAACTCTTTAGATGAAGCAATGATAACCTTAAACATCAACCGGTTAGCAATGTCCTTCATAAATGAAACTGCTTCCTTATATGTTTCAAAACGTTGATCTGTCACAAAATACCCACTGTAGTCGATGCCATCCCCACCAGATCCTTCGAATGTTTGTGATTCTTCAAAAGGTTGGTTGGAGTCAAAATCAGGATAATAGGATTGATCAGAGAAATAGGTATTATAAGAGTGATTCGGGTCATTTGGATAGGAAGATTGATTCGAATCATTTGGATAAGAAGATTGATCACCCTCATAAAAAGGATTTATATCAGAGAAATCCATTTGACCGAAATAAAATTTTTAGAGAGTTCAAAGAGGAGTGTAGAAATGTTGATAGAAAGGTAAGTGTGAATTGAGGCTATTTAAGCTATGTTTATATAATAGTTGAAGTCGTAAAAAGAATAGTTAGAAGTAAAAGAATTCAGCAAAATAATAGTTAAGAAAGATAATAGTTCGGATTGAGAAGACAACACACTGAATTGAATTTATTTTCAGTAAAAAATTAATAATTTAGTTTGTACAAATTCGGTAAAGGACAAGGCAATTTGTATGTGTGTAAAAGGAATAGTCTGGAAGTGAAAGAGTTCAGTAAAATAATAGTTAAGGTATTATTTAGCCTGTACAAATTCAGTAAAGTAAAAGAATTCAGCAAAATAATAGTTAAGTAAGATAATAGTTCGGATTGAGAAGACAACACACTGAATTGAATTTATTTTCAGTAAATAAATTAATAATTTAGTTTGTACAAATTCGGTAAAGTAAAAGAGTTCAGTAAAATAATAGTTAAGGTATTATTTAGCCTGTAATTCGGTAAAGTAAAATAGTTCAGTAAAATAATAGTTAAGTAAGATAATAGTTCGGATTGAGAAGACAACACACTGAATTGAATTTATTTTCAGTAAAAAAATTAATAATTTAGTTTGTACAAATTCGGTAAAGTAAAAGAGTTCAGTAAAATAATAGTTAAGGTATTATTTAGCCTGTACAAATTCGGTAAAGTAAAAGAGTTCAGTAAAATAATAGTTAAGTAAGATAATAGTTTGGATTGAGAAGACAACACACTGAATTGAATTTATTTTCAGTAAAAAAATTAATAATTTAGTTTGTACAAATTCGGTAAAGGACAAGGCAATTTGTATGTGTGTAAAAGGAATAGTCTGGAAGTAAAAGAGTTCAGTAAAATAATAGTTAAGGTATTATTTAGCCCCGTACAAATTCAGTAAAGTAAAAGAATTCAGCAAAATAATAGTTAAGTAAGATAATAGTTCGGATTGAGAAGACAACACACTGAATTGAATTTATTTTCAGTAAATAAATTAATAATTTAGTTTGTACAAATTCGGTATAGTAAAAGAGTTCAGTAAAATAATAGTTAAGGTATTATTTAGCCTGTACAAATTCGGTAAAGTAAAAGAATTCAACAAAATAATAGTTAAGTAAGATAATAGTTCGGATTGAGAAGACAACACACTGAATTGAATTTATTTTCAGTAAAAAAATTAATAATTTAGTTTGTACAAATTCGATAAAGTAAAAGAGTTCAGTAAAATAATAGTTAAGGTATTATTTAGCCTGTACAAATTCGGTAAAGTAAAAGAGTTCAGCAAAATAATAGTTGAGATTAAACAAACTTAAGTTACTACATATTGTTCATGCATAAATCATAATAAAGTAAAATATAATCAAAGAGCTGAATTATATTCCTTCATCAGCTCTTCAAACTTAACTACTAACTAATCAGCTTTGTCTGTATTACACGCCCTCAACTCGCTCACTGATTCGCGCACCCACTCAGCATATCTGTTCAGCCACTAGAATAACGAAGGTATAAATATTAGTCAAACTATTAAATTGTGTTATTAGAAACTATTGAATTGTGTATAAATAACAATTAGAGGTAAGGCCGGGCTTGGGTTACTCATTTTTTAGTGAGGCCCAACCCAGCATAGCCCAGGTCTATTAAAAACCGACATAGAATAAAAATACTTACATAATTGACATTAGAGCGAGGTGGTGGTCCATGCTCCGGAATGTCTTCTAACAAGTGTGGATGAGAGTTACGACAATACCATCTCATATACCCTTCAACACAACCTCCATTGTCCACGAGTGCTCGCTGTAGATGATCTACAGCTAACATACCCATATGCGGAAAAGATTGCCATTAATTCTCTGAATCCAATGCGTTGAACGTTACCTTATATTGGAGCTTGGCCCATGGCCTATTAGCTATAATGGGCCTCCTGATCGGTGGCGGGATAATCTGTACAAACCCTAACTGTCGAACACACCGAATAGGCATGTACGGCTCGATGATATCTCGGTAGCGTATCAGCCCCGTGTACAGAGTCCTCAGCATACCAAATGCAGGATCAGGAGGCAACCATGTAACCTGTAAAAAAATAATTAGTACTTTACGTGATTTTAGTGTTTTAATTAGCGTATAGTTTAGGCACTAATTTTTTTTAGGAATGTAAACAAATTTATAATACCTCTGCTGCTGTCAACTGATCAATACGCACTCGAAACTGTGATAATCGATTGATATCCTTATCCTCCTTGCAGGGTTTCCATGCTGCGACTCTGCGATCATTAGCGGCACTATCCAACCGCTCATGCGGACGAAAACAGGGAAAGTACTCGTAAATCCAACACTGCAAAAGTGTAATACATCCACATATACCCTTGGCATCACCTCGAGAAGCCTCGCCAAGCTGCCGATACAAGTTAGCCAATGTGGCTGAACCCCATGAATAAGCAGGCACTGAATGCACGTCGTCCTTAACCTCTAACATACAAGCAGCGCGAACCTTCATACCACTCAAACAACGTAGATCCGAACATCACCATTAACCATCCAGCGGCCTGGATCTCTGCTACAATATCGTTACTAAATAACTTAGTAGCAGCCTGACTAGCATGTACCCCTCCTCCACTGTACCATGCGTCAGTCAACTCCTCTAGTGATAAACCGAGGAACTCAGCAGTAGAAGCCTTAAGGTACTCAGGATCACCATGCCTAATAACCATCGCTCCATCTACGGGGATGCCTAGAATGCGGTACACATCATGCAACAATATGGTCATCTCCCCGAATGGCATGTGAAAGCTATTCGTATCCGGCTGCCATCTCTCAATAAATGCACTAATTAACTGACGTTCCACATACGTAAACATCGAATCAGGCAGGTGTGCTAGACCTGAACTATCAACTATCGCCTTAACATCTGGATCCATCTCTTTTACCACACACCCAACGACTTGCACATCTCGGGCCGGGAATAACACTTCAATATAGGACGTTTTTCCAGCGAATCCATACGGGAAGCTATATGACCCAAAAAATTGGGTATGGTGTCGCAAACAATCGGTCCACCAGCTACCGGACCTGTAACTATCCATTTATCCTTATTGCTCCGACTCCTACTCCTATGAGACGAAGGATCTGCAATAAATTTACCGCGTCGCCCCTTCCTCACCGGGACTTGCAGCATCGTGTAATCCTCCCCCTCAATCTGCTCATCCTCTGCTACCTCATCCTCATCTATATCCCCCAAATCGAAACCAGCCTCAAGAACATCATCATGAAAATCAGGAAAATCATCATGTGGATCAGGAAAATCATCACTAACACGCTGTGTCTGCCTGCGAGAAGAACTGGTGGGCTCATCTATAACACGTTGCGAACCTCCAGCAACTGCAGCGCGGGCATCAGCCGTACATCGTCGGCGCCTAACATGTCTTTTGCCATAATCATTAACAACCAATTCGTTCTCCATAATTCGTCCCCTCTCGCGGCAAAAATTCATATCTTTACCCGCTCCTCTACCCTATATCACATTATAACATCACAAACATTAACATTAACATTACCATTACATTAATTAACAGAAATTTAAAATTATGAAAATTAGACCTAAACTAAAAATTTAACTTCACAAAAAGTAACATTTAATTGAAACTAATCCTGATAAATTAGACATTAAATTCAAACTAATGGTAACCCTAAACCCTAAATTTACGTAAAGAATTTAACATTAAATTTACACTAATAAAATTACTAAGCCCTAATAAAATAACATTACCAAATAATTAACTATCACCATATAGAAATTAATACTAAAATTTTCACAACTTAGACACTACGAAATTAGATATTATAATTAAATTAACAATATATAAATTTGTCATTAAAATTTTCTAATTCAACTACACCTTAACCCTATTAATATATGAAAATTCAAAAAAATTAATAATATAAAAAAAAATTATTAAAAAAAAAAATTGCCGCCAGCAAAACGCCGGCGACAGTATAACGCTGGCGGTGCTGCTGGCTATGCTGCAAAACACCACCGGCGGCGGCCGCCGCCTGTGTCCCTTTGCAGCAAATTTTTTAGCCAAAAAATCCAATTTTTTTAAGATTTTCAGTTATTTATTTTGTCAAATTCAGATAAAATTAGTTAAAATACATACCTGATTATAATTTCTACCCTCCATTAAAACTAACTTGTTATTTGATTTATGTTTTAAATGGTGAAAATGATTATGAATGATTTTTTAAGATTAATGAATATTTTAAAGGCTTATTAAAATTAAGGACAAATTTACCTTTTATATCGACTTTAATAAATAATTTCCGACTGTTTAGCATTCTCAAATTCCCAATTTCCCAATTAAGAAATCTCACCCAGAGCTTGAGTAATGGATTCCTCTCCCCGTTTGACTTTCCAAACCTCAAAATCTGCACCTTTCTCATTATATTATTTTAGCCGACTCCTGGAATTTCTCCATGTGTCCTTCTCTTCTGTAAGTTACTCAACTCTTCATTTCTTTAATTCCGCTTCCATTCCTTTTGGCCTTTGCGTCTTCTCTAAAAAGATTCACGTCTTTTCTACTTCACCTCCATTCATCAATTTCTGCTTCACATTTGATTTTAAATGTGATTTTTATTTCAGAATAGTCACAAAACTTTGACATAATTAAATAAACATCGATCAACTTCTTCTTGGTATTGTATTCAATCCTTTCTTCCAATTTGATTGTTTTTGTTTTTGCTTACAGCGGTCCTTAATTAATATGTACCTTTGCCTTGCAGGATGTGAAAAATGTCCGAGTTTAAGTTAGAAGTGGTTAATGAGAAGCCAGAATCTCTATCTGCAAATGAAAAGCCTGGTTCAGGTGAAAACATTAATGGGGTAGACATGATAATGAATGCTACTGATAAGCAAACAAATAGATCAATTGGCAATTTCGCAACAAATGCAGCAAGGAGAGCTATTGGTGACAGGTACCATAGATTAATTAATTAGTCTTTTCTTTCGTTTTATTCCTTCATTTTTTTGCGCATTACAGTCTATGATACTTCACATTATTACTAAATTCCAGTATCCTATATAATCATATTCAAGTTACAGCTGTTTTAAGTATTTGAGTAGTATTTTAATTGGTTTCAAATTTCATCAATATCTAGCAAAGTCATGTAAACCTTTTCAAAAGACATGTTTTTTGCTAGATATGGATGAACATTTGACTTTTGATAGAGCTTCATGTTGTCGGAAGATCCATATAGCCGACCTCATCTAGCATGGAATTTAAGGCTTGATTGATTGACTTAATTGGTCTCTAGTTCAGTTTCTAGTGTACTCAATGTTGTTATCCTGCCAATGTAATAACAGCAATTCAAGGATTTAAGTGAGATTTTACTGGATCTCATGTTTAGTTACTAGTGTATGCAATAGTTTAATCGATTGAGGGGAGTAGAATATTAAAGGTAGGTGAGGGATGGTGAAGTGAGGTGATTTTAGGTTATTGAAGGAACCTTGCTTGGATGAAAGTGAAGGATTTTTTGAAGTTTATTGATATTGTGTTGTTTGTTTGAAATGAAATTTAAAGACAGATTTTGTACAGCCAAGAAGAATAAAACTAGTTAACCTTTTGGTGGGAGTAAAAATGGGGTTTTTCTAACATTAATATCACCTCCAATTAAACACGAGTCGCCTCCCATCAAAATAAACTCTTTTACCAAGGAGGATAAATTACCTAGCCTTCCTTTTCCTAAAAAAAGTAGACCATTTAGGAGTCATTTAAAGGTTGTCTGATTAACCTCAAACCAGTTAATGTATCAGATAAATTTTGAAAATTTATTTTTCAGTTTTTACTTGTTGCAGGTTCTTTAGAGGGAATCAGTTAGTACATAGCAAGAGTGATAATTTTGATTCGGATGAAAAGCATGAACATGGTTCAGGAAGGATATCTGGACCTGTTTTGTCTGGAACAGCCTACTGTGTTTCATCTTGCAGCATGATTTTGTTGAACAAAATTGTTTTATCTACTTACAATTTCAATGCAGGGATATCACTCATGTTTTATCAGGTTTATTAACTGTAAATTACCCTTTTCCATTTACTTGTCTGAAATTTAGGACCGAGGCATAAAATTTGTTTGCATTGTTTTGCTGCAGAATTCAATCTGCTGCCTGATTGTTACAGTATTAAATTTATGTGGAGCAGTTTCTGTAGAAAGGCTCAATTGGAAACTAATAAGGGTCTGGATCCCTGTCAATATAATTTTTGTTGGCATGCTCGTATCTGGCATGTATAGGTATGTGAAGAATTCAGATTAATGTGTTCCTGTTCAATTCCATGTTAGGGAAATGAAATCTTTGTGAAAAGAATATTAATATGAATTTGATTCTGCTGAATTTTCCTTTACAGTTTGAAATACATAAATATTGCAATGGTGACAATTCTGAAGAATGTGACAAATATTTTGACAGCAGTTGGGGAGTTGTATTTGTTCCGGAAACGCCAGAATCAGAAAGTGTGGATTGCCATGTTTTTGATGGTATACAGTGTTTTTTCCCTTGTGTTACTTTGACTTCGTTGTTTCTTTCCCATAAATGCAAAATATGGTCCTTGTACTCGGCCCAATGTTCACATTTGATCCCCATACTTTCTTCTATTACTCACAGAAACCCCTGTACTTTCTTCCCCTCAAGTCAGAATCAATCATCTTTGTTTACTATGGAATCATTGAGCCAAATCAGTTATTTGAATTTTTCCTAATAGATTTATGATGTTTCAGTGTACAAGTTCACTGAGATGGGTATTATTGTCAATGCAGATAATCTCTGCTATTACAAGTGGTATTACAGATCTCTCATTTGAAGCAAGTGGTTATACATGGCAAATCATGAATTGCATACTAACAGCAAGTTATTCTGTAAGCAAATTCATGATTCCTTTTTTCTATATAATGATTCATACCCGTTTCTTGAAAACCTCAGAGTTCAGTAAGTTTCAGCCGATTACCAATTTGAAAAATAATGTGCTACAACTTGTGTTTGTCACAGCTTATTCTGAGAAGGGTAATGGACAAAGCAAAGCAGTCAACAAGAAGTGGAGATCTTAATGAAATTTCGATGGTGATGCTTAATAATCTTTTGTCTCTACCGTTTGCTGCCTTCTTGATTCTGCTTTTTGGCGAATGGGAATACGTGATTAATGTGTAAGAAAATAACACAAAAAATTAACTTACTGTTAAAAGAATTTGAATCCTATAAATATAGTTGGGGTCTAATTTGCAGAGATGTGATAAAACTACCAATGTTCTGGGTTGCTGCAACACTAAGTGGGCTTCTTGGACTTGGAATAAGTTTTACATCTATGTGGTTCTTACATCAAACGGGCCCCACAACTTACAGGTAACTCTCTATGTATAAGTATGCATAATGCATGTCCGTTGAGTTTTGACTCAATTTGTAATTTTGGTCTTGTACATTTGACCCTTCAACTTAATTTTCCTCATTCTAAACTTGACCTCCAATTTCGTAACGGTGCTTGTGTTTAAAAAAAAACTAATAAGATTTTGTCAAACATCAGTGTACAATATATCAAAACTTGGTAGTAGTTCAAATAACTAATTGTGCTCAGTACAGGGTCAAATGTGTTAAAATGAAATAGGAGACTTGTGAATATAGGACCAAATTTTTTTTTATTTTATTATCTTTTGAGTGTAAAATTTGATGTTGTTTGTTGTTGTGCAGTTTGGTGGGTTCATTAAACAAGATTCCGGTGTCAGTTGCTGGTCTAGTGTTGTTCAAAGTTCCCCTTAGCCTACCAAACTTGTTCAGTATACTATTCGGTAATTACAATCCATAAGCTGAAGACTAATTCCTGTTTTTTCAGTTACTGAATAGATGATTTGAAGCATAGTTGATTGTTTGGAATTCTATCAGGTTTGTTTGCTGGGATATTCTTTGCGAGGGCCAAAATGTCCTGATCCCAAAACCAACCTCTACACAAGATTTTATTCCAAAGGCTTACAAGAAAAGTCAAGTGGCTTCTGCAGTGTGTCAATGAGAAATTAATACCTTTTTCGTCTACCATGGAATAACCAGAAGCTTTTAAGGAATATACAAATGTAATATTAGTTGGAAAATCAAATCTTAAATTAAAGCATTAAATGAATCTTACAGTTTTGTATCCTAATTGGTTAAACTATCTTATTCATCCCTAGAAGGGTTAATGCTTCTGGAAAATAGAGTTAAGAATATTACATATATTTTGATGAGCGAAGGCCCTGAATTGAGGCTACATTATTGTCTAACCTGATTAAGATTGTGATTTGTCAGAAGCAAAATCTTCTAAATGATAGAAACTAGCATCGCTGTTAAGTAATGTTATTTACCGCCCCCAAAATTATTTATATACACCCTTATGTTTATTTATTAAAAAAATTTTATAGGTATAATATATTAATGAAATAAGTTTGTAACTAATTGACATATTAATTGTTGGAATTGACACAAATTGTAAATTAGAACACATTGTAAGAAACATTTTTAAAAAATATCATATATATCAATTGATAGGTGTTTAACACTTAATGAAATTGACAATCTATTAATAATAGTCATAGTTTGTAAAGTATATACTAATCCATCATCAAGTCAAACTAATTTTAAATCTACATTCCCTTTAATTCTATTTACAACTATGTCATCTACTTGTTTCTCCCCTTATTCTTTTGATTTTCTTTCTTATTTTTCATTTATCTCTCAAACCGTTTATTTTCTAGACACGTTGCTTTAGAATTTTTTGTCTTTATTTTTATCTTTAAAATGACATCCACTGTGCTTTTTCAAAATTTTGTAACCAATAGTCGCATGGTTGATATCCAATAGTCGCATGGTAGATATAGTGGTAGATCTTAGTTTCGACAATGTTTTTACAGAATCGTTATGTTAGTTTTGTGTTGTTGTTTCTTTACTAGATCTAGTGCTGCTCTGATTTTCGGATGTGAGATATTGTTCTATTTTGTTGCTCAAATAGAGAAGTTTTTATTGTCGTTCTTAATTAGATTTTCGAAGTTTATGTCCAAATCTTTTGTTGATAAAGATTATGCACTAATTCTTAATAATTTGAAGCAAACCAGTTGTAGAAGATCATACAATATCGGTGTATATTTATTTTGGAATTTAGCAATTCAAGCCATAGGCGATTGGACTTCTATTGGATATCTACCACATATCTATTGGATGTCTACCAGGTATCCATTGGACGTCTATCAAATAGCTACAAGACTTCTATTGGAAAATTCTGATTTGAAGTTGATATTAGACATTTGTACAATTATATTTTAAGGTTTTGATCTATCTACTGTTTTGAATCAAAGCTCTTCTACATTTTACTAGATTTCTATTGGATATGTGACAGTTCAAAAAATTTTTAAAAAAAAATCACAGTGGATGTCATTTTGAAGATAAAAAAGAGATGAACAAAAAACTCTAAAGCGACGTGTCGAAAAAATGAACGGTTTGAGAGATAAATGCAAAACAAATAAAACAAACAAAAAAAAGATGGCCGTGTTTTTGTAAATATTTTGAGCTGTTTTTGGTGTTTTGTAAAAAAGTTTATTTTGTAGTCTAAATTATTTTGTGAAGAGGGATGATTTTTTTAAGAGCCCCAGTAAAATTTGACAAAAGAACTAAATTGCTAATATATAAGTGTAATTATTTTAATTTTTATTATATCAAACTTGGTAAAGCTTCCCACAGTTCACCTAATATTATACAATCTTTCCCACCCATTAACACTCGAGATCCATTTTTGAAACCACATTGTAGGTATAGGGGAAACACGAAAATTTGCTTCTAAATTTAAACGTACAAAGTGAGAGTAAGAACATAATTTACTTATTCTTTAGAATCGTATTTTCATGATTAGATTTATATTATTTTCCTAATCTAATGATAATAGGAGTAAATTATTTACTTATTGAATAGGATTGTACTTTTATTATATTTAAATATTTATTTTTATTTTAAAAAGAAATATATTATTTATTTACTATAAAATTAAATATATTTTAATTTTTTTTATGTATAAGGACATTTTCGACATTTGATGTTGGTATATAATTTAGCTATTTTATTCATAAGGACGTTTTCGTCATCATGAGGGTGATAAGTCTAAAAAGGGGCGACAAATAGCAATCCAGAATATTATTTGGAATATAATTTGGTAATTAGTTTTGTAGAAGTAGACACTTGTGTATATCCTTATTAGATATAGATTTGATTCTAGGGTAAACTTTAAAAAAGTACCTAGTGGTTTCACTCATTTATAAAATGGGGTATGAGATTTTTGTTTTTGTAAAATAGGGTCCGTAGTTTCAAAAATTTTGCAAAAAGGGGCATATGGATTCAAAATAGTGGTGTTACATTGAATATTTTCAACAATTCAACATTCTAATAATTTAACCATATTATTTAAAAATTATACGTCATGAATTGAATAATTTGTGGAGAATTTTTTTATTTTTTATGATTTTTAAGTTTGTTATCATAATTTAACTAAAAAAATATTTGCACTATTCAATTTTTTTTTAAAATTCACCGATGTGTATTGTAATTTTAATAATATCCTGCAAAAATTTAGATAAAAACAGATAAGATTACCCATTTTCGTGACATAATTTAATATTGAGGATCTTTTATTTGCAATTTTTTTAAACCACATACCTTATTTTGCAAAAAAAATTCTTCAGACCCCGTTTTACAAATGAGTGAAACTATATGGTATTTTTTTAAGTTTACCCTTAATTCTATTGAAGGGCTTTTACAAAAAAAATTCTTAATTCAAAAAATAATTTGAACCGTGAAAAATAATTCCAAATACATCATCGTTGCAAAATAATTACAATCCCCCACCCCACCACACGCCCACACGGGGCACACTACATGCATTTCTTTTTTTTTTAATTTGTTTGATTGATTTTATTTATATCTTTTAAACTGTTTATTTTTTCGACATGTCACTTTATAGTTTTTTGTTCGTCTTTTTTTTATCTTCGAAACGAAATTCACTGTGATATTTTTTTTCTAAATTTTTTTGAACCATCAAATATCCAATAGATATTCAATGAAAGTCCAATAGAAATCAGTAAAACTAGAAAGACCTTGGATTCAAAGTACTATATAGATTTTTAATAGATCATAACTTCAAAATAGACTTTTACAGATGTCTAGATATCAACTTCAAACTAGATTTTTTAGTAGAATTCTCGATAGATGTCCAAAGGATGTCTTGTAGATGTCTAATAAATGAGAAACCACAAGTTAAACAATAAATTGATCTCATAAACATAACAAACAAAGAAAAAGAGATGAAGCAAGAAATCAATTACAAAATAATCGTCAACAAAATAATCTCTTCAACTCCTGAAAGTCCACTCGTAACTCAAATTTACACGATCAGTTTGCCCATATTCCGTAATTGAATCGAAATAAGTTAAATGACACATGAATGTCCGATGGTAAAAGGTAGAGGACTCCTAAATTGTATCTGTAAAAAATTAGCAATGATCTCAATGGTAACAGTTTATAAAGTTACCGCATAACGATTGATACAACAAAACTTCCAATGATCTATTGGATATCTATTAGATAAAAAAGTCGAAAAGTCACAATGGATGTTATTTGAAAGATAAAAATAAGACGAACAAAAAACTCTAAAGCGGCGTGTCAAAAAAATAATCGGTTTGAGAGATAGATGAAAAATAAAAAAAAATAATATAATAATTATATAAATAAAATTAAAAAAAAAATATTTAACAAAATAATCTTAATTAATTTAAAAAGAATGTCGAATCACAACAAATTCCTTTCTATTAAGCTCATATAAAAGCTCTAAATTATAATGGGTTGTGGTTAGAATCTATATAAATCCAAATCTAACCTACCCTATTAATTATCTATAATTTTATATAATTTGTCAAGGAGTTAAAGACCATTAATATTATCTAACATTAAGTTAATGCCATATATTAAAGTCGCACTATATATGATTGTTTTTAGAATAATAATTCAATTTTATTAATTGTCTTTAAAAAGCCGTAAATGCAGAAAACAAATATTTTACATATTATTCGTATTTTAATTTTTTTCATTATTATATAATATTTTATAAATAATTTAAAAAATAATATTATTTTATGAATCAGGCTGAACTCTTATAAGTTAATTGGAAGAGTTAAGCCCCAAAATATTAACCAATTAGTTAGATGGCCTAATTAACTTATAAACTCATATCACTTAGCTTTTTCAAGCAATGCGAGATTCTTCTTTATGTCATGAGCTGAGTTTTTCACTATACACCGCGCGACACTAGCACTTTAACAATCCTCAATAATGTGCTAGCATAGCCTTAAGACAAAGCCTTGGCAATGGCTTAAACCCTCATGCGCGGAAGCGAATGAAAATACGGAAGCATAAAGCAAGCAAGCAAGGAGACTTGTTGGAACTTGAACAAACTTTACTAAAGCTTACAACACTCTCCAAGCTCTGTAAGACTCACACTTTGTAAGTTTGTATTACAAATGAGGGGTAATGCCCTTTATATAGGCATTTCCACCTCCTTGACCTATGGCTAAGATTGTTTCTCTAGAATATTACATGATCCAACGGATAAAAATACTTATTCTAGACTTTTCATACAATAAAATATGCTAAAAATCTAGGCTAAGTCGGTTAGAAACCTTCTAGAGGTGTTTTGGGTGATTCTGTCCATTTCCAGACTTCTCATACGATTACCTCATTGCCTCCCATGGGTTGAGACATACGTTTCCACCATGATAATGTGTATCTTTTAAGTAGAGAGAAGCTTGGAAGATTCTTACCGCGTCGTCTTCTTGATCGGTTGCCCCAAAGTAGCGCTCCATTGTGAAGATGAAATTCTCCACGTCCTCAAGTGTATGTCCCTTTGTACATATCCGGCTTTGGCACCTCGACCCTTGGAGTCATCCCTAAAACTCCGACAGGACCTTGAGCATATAAGGTATTCACCCTCACCCTCAATTGCTCCACCTCTTGGCTCCTAACCTCTTACGCTGGTGATGCCTCCAATTCTTCCCTTAATCTGAGGACATCGCCTTGCAATGCGTTGATT
Source organism: Euphorbia pulcherrima (assembly GCA_947683365.1). NCBI lineage: Eukaryota > Viridiplantae > Streptophyta > Magnoliopsida > Malpighiales > Euphorbiaceae > Euphorbia > Euphorbia pulcherrima. The sequence continues at coordinate 16,679,736 of CANTUS010000001.1, read as the reverse complement.
CTAAGGGCGTTCTCCTCGCACGACTTGGTGCAGTGTTCAGCCAATACATTGAGAGAAGTAAGCATATCATCCCTAAACTGTTGCACGGTCCCAAGCAATTCTTCCCTCAATTGCCCCATGCACCCAACGATAATGCCCTCCAACGTTGGAGTATGTTCTTCCCAACCGTCGTTATGATCCGCTACAGCAAGCTCCAAATTTGCTAACCACCTTTCAACATTGGCCATGGCGTCTCTCTCTTGAGATTTGCTCTATGACCACCCTTGCGAGAATTCTTCTCTTGCTCGTGAGTTTCTCCCTTTTCAAGTTCCATGTTGCTTGCGATCTCCAAAGGATTCGACATCACTCTGATACCAACTATCACGGGCTGAGTTTTTCACTATGCACCGTACGGTACTAGCACTTAAACAATCCTCGATAATATGCTAGTAAAGCCTTAAGACAAAGCCTTGACAATGGCTTAGACCTTGGTGGGTGAAAGCGAATAAAAATGCGAAAGCGTAAAGTAAGCAAGCTAGGAGACTTGTTGGAACTTGAATAAACTTTACTAAAGCTCACAAATATATTACAAAGCTTACAACACTCTCCAAGCTCTCTAAGACTCACACTTTGCAAGGTTGTATTACAAATGAGGGGTAAAGCCCTTTATATAGGCATTTCCACCTCCTTGACCTATGGCTAAGATTGTTTCTCTAGAATATTACATGATCCAATGGATAAGAATACTTATTCTAGACTTTTCATATAGTAAAATATGCTAAAAATATAGGCTAAGTCGGTTAGAAACCTTCTAGAGGCATTTTGGATGATTCTGCCCCTTTTTCAGACTTTTCGCAACTCTCTAGACCTTTGTGACACTTTTCTGGACTTCTGGTGACGCTTTTGGAAACTTTTGACATCTTTTGTGATGGAATTATCCGTCACTGGTCTGGGCCTGCGCGCATCAGGTGCGGGTTTTGCTTTCTAAAACAGCTCATTCTCGCACAATATAGGGTTTTCTTCATATTTTCTCGCACTATCTTTTGTTGAAACCCTCGTTTACACCCTACGTACCTTTCCACAAAGTTTGGCACTCATTCGAGTTTGTTAAGGGCTGATTTCCCTTGTTTTAGTGCGAGCTTTTCCCTTGTCGAAGGTTTTTAGCAACCCTTCTGTTGTGCACTTTGGCACTTGTAGCACACTCTAGCACCTTTAGCCTCACAAAATACCCCATTTGCGAGCTTCTTTGCATGTGAACGACCTTGCTTTGCGGGATCAAAGTGACATGCATTGTCACTCTCCCTCATCTGAAGTCGCGACCCCCTCTTCGCGAGTGATCCTTCCCCACTCTTAAGCTCTTGGCGACCCTTCGCCTTTTCTCCTTGGTGTTGATGGACATTCCCAAGACCATCCTTAAGTTTCCCATTTGGTGATCTCCCAATCGTCAATGCAGTGATAGAGTGCTTGCCATACTTCAAACCTCCCTTTGTTTGACTTGGCAATGCATCTTCGCGTTTACATTGCACTACGCAAGAACCCTTATCTTGCGCGATCACCATGATATTGGTGTTTGGAACGATTGTGGCATTCTTCTTGTCCAATAACTTCATGCCAAGCACTAAGTCCAAATCATCAACCGGTGCGGTGGAAAAGTCTACCTTACCTCTCCATGCTCCAATGGCCAGCTGCACGTCCGTAGCCTCCCCCACTAGGTTTGTCCATACGCCGTTTACTCCTTTGAAATGCGTATCATATGGTTTCCACTCTACCCCTAGAGTTCATGCGGTTACCTCAATTGTATAACAAGTGTCCATCCCCGTATCGAGCAATCCCTACTTTTCTCCTTTAGCGAACTTAGCCTTGATGAATAAACGCCTTAGTGTGGGCTTGTCCTCCCTAGTCCTCACCGCGTTTACTTGCTTTATAGAAACCACACTTCTTGGACCCTCTTCCTTGAAGTCTTGTTTCAAAGCGGCCAACTTCTTCTTCGACGGACAATCGCACGCTAAGTGCGGTCCTTCGCATAAGAAACACTTCATCGGTGGTCTTGCCTTTGATGCTTCACCTTGCGGGGATTTCGCTTTAGTTGGCTTAGGGTAAGACTTCTCCTTGTCTCCCTCTACTTCATTTTGGATTGGTCTCTTGCCCTTGTCTCTTGTGTCTTCCTTTCTCTGGAAGTCCTTAAAAGATACGGCAATGCAGAGTGCCTCTCTTATGTCTCGCGCATCTCTACGTTGCAACTCCATCTTCGCCCATCGAGTTAATCCATCCATGAATGTGAACAGTGCTTCTCGCGGCATCATATCGGAAAGTTCCAACATTAAGTCTGCGAATTCTGCCAAATACTCTCGGATATGACCATTCTTATAAAGCAGATGGTAAAGCTTTGCGCGTGCCTCCATCTCAGCATCCGCTGGAAGGAATTGTCTCCTAAATTCCTCCTTTAACCCATTACATATGGTAACAATTGCCTCATTGCCTCCCACGGGCTGAGACATACGTTTCCACCATGATAATGCGTTATCTTTTAAGTAGAGCGAAGCTTAGGAGATTCTTACCATGTCGTCTTCTAGATTGGTTGCCTCGAAGTAGCGTTCCATTGTGAAGATGAAATTCTCCATGTCCTTAAGTGTACGACTCCCTTTGTACACATCTAGCTTTGGCACCTCGACCCTTGCAGTCATCCGCAAAACTCCAACAGGAGCTTAAGCATATAAAGTATTCACCCTTGCCCTCAATTGCTCCACCTCTTGGCGCCTAACTTCTTGCACTCGTGATGCCTCAAATTCTTCCCTTAATCTGAGGACATCGCCTTGCAATGCATTGATTCAAGCAGCGTTATCCTTGCATGACTTGGTACAGCATTCAGCCAATACATTGAGAGACCTAAGCATATCATCCCTAAACACGGTCCCAGGCAATTCTTCCCTCAATTGCCCCATGCACCCAGCGATAATGCCCTCCACAGTTAGAGTATGTTCTTCCCGCCATCGTTATGATCCACTACAACAAGCTCCAAATGTGCTAACCACCTTTCAACATTGGCCATGGAGTCTCTCACTTGAGATTTGTCTCTACATCCACCCTTGCGAGAATTCTTCTCTTGCGCGTGAGTTTCTCCCCTTTCAAGTTCCACGTTGCTTGTGATCTCCAAAGGATTCGACATCGCTCTGATACCAACTATCATGGGCTGAGTTTTCACTATGCACCGTGCTACACTAGCACTTAAATAGTCCTCGATAATGTGCTAGTAAAGCCTTAAGACAAAGCCTTGACAATGGCTTGGACCCTCGTGCGCGAACGAACTTTACAAAAGCTCACAAATATATTACAAAGCTTACAACACTCTCCAAGCTCTCTAAGACTCACACTTTGCAAGGTTGTATTACAAATGAGGGGTAAAGCCCTTTATATAGGCATTTCCACCTCCTTGACCTATGGCTAAGATTGTTTCTCTAGAATATTACATGATCCAATGGATAAAAATACTTATTCTAGACTTTTCATACAATAAAATATGATTAAAATATATGCTAAGTCGGTTAGAAACCTTCTAGAGGCATTTTGGATGATTCTGCCCCGTTTCTAGATCTCTGGCGATGCTTTCTGGACTTTTTGCAACTCTCTAGACCTTTCGCGACACATTTCTGGACTTCTGGCGATGCTTTTGGAAACTTCTGACAGATTCTGTGATAGAATTGTCTGTCACTAGGCTGGGCCTATCTGCGGCAGCGCTGGGCTGAGCCTGCACGCGTCAGGTGCGGGTTTTGCTACCAAAAACATCCCATTCTCGCACAACATGGGTTTTTCTTGATATTTTCTCGCACTATCTTCCCTCGTCTACACCCCACATACCTTTCCACAAAGTGTGGCGCTCGTTTGAGTTCGTTAAGGGCCAATTTCCCTTATTTTAGTGCGAGCTTTTCTCTTGTCGAAGGCTTTTGGCATCCCTTCTGTTGTGCACTTTAGCACTTGTGGCACTCTAGCACCTTTAGCCTTGCAAAATACCCCATTTGCGAGCTTCTTTGCATGTGAACGACCTGGATTTGCGGGATCAAGGTGACGAGCAGTGTCACTTGGCACTTTCTACATAACATTCGACCCTCCTTTAGGTTCGATGTACTCGTTAGTCACGGCTACATTGGTCAGAGCCACCACTCCGTGGGTCACCACTACGCAGACCCTCACTCCGAATTGCTCTGATACTAGTTATTATAAGTAAATTGAAAGAGTTCCAAAAGACTAGTCTAATAAATTCAGTAGCGGAGCCAAGATGTCAAAAGAGGGAGGGCGAGATTTCATAAAGAAATTTTTGACCAAATTATCTCGAACTAGTAAAATCACATTCTTATGAAACTCATGCCCCAATTTTAAATTGCTTAGAATTCTAAATTGCATTTAATTGCTTAGAATTCCAAGTGGGGCGGCAAATTGCTTAGAATTCCAAATTCCCAATTTGATTTCCCTATCACAAATTGCTTAGAATTTCGAGTGGGGCGGCAATTTGAGAAATTGACAGCAAAATAGAGGGTTGAGAGGTAGTGGTGGAGCAAGTCGCAGGCGGAGAGGGAGGTGTGGCGGCCGCCTCCTTCCGCCAGCTTCGCCACTGAATGGGTTAGAGAATTTAATTAATTTATAATAGTAATGTGGGATTTTTCCTTAGTATTTTCCATCTAACAAGCTCAAAAATTAAAGTTCTGAATCTAAGCTCGGTCGATTAACCCCGCATAAAATAGTATTAGGACTATTTTAACTTATACAGTGTTGAGAATATTTCTATATTTTTTTTATATTAGATTATTCTTAATTAATCTAATTTAGGAATAATATCACGGATTAATATTGATTAGGAGGATAATTGGTAATTAATTATATATATGTAGATTTACTTGTCTCTTTTTCTCACAAGTATTGTACATTATAAATAACCTTCGATATAATTGATTATAGACAATAAGAACTACAACATTTCACTCAGACTTTAATGTTCTTATTTATTTTTCACATGGTATCAGAGCATCATTCATGTTACTCTTGAAGATCATCGATTGTCATATCAACTGTATGACTTATTTGACTCAGTCGTGTTCTTACTCTTATAGATCATCGATTTTCTATATCAACATCATGACTTATTTGACTCAGTCATGTTCTTACTCGATCGTCGATTGTCTATATCAATATTAATGCTTATTTGACTCAGCTATGTCCCAATGGTAATACCATTGTTTTCATAAATACAACATGTCTGTTAACTCCTGGTGGCTTAATCAATTCTGCTTTCACATCTCAGTCTGACTTGCGTATAGTCCAACCAAAAATGGCTATTGACATGCCAAATCATATTTTACCAATCACACCTGCCATAGCAGAAACTTCAGAAATTCAAAGTTCCATTCCTTCATATATATCAACAACTTGCAGACATTTTTATGAAGTGATCAAAGAAGGATCAATTCTTAACATTGCGACACAAGTTGGGAGTTCAAGATATTCACTCACCTACTTGAAGGGGGAGTGTTGAGAATATTCCTATATTGACATTGAATTATTTCTGTATTAAATTTTCTAATTAGTCTAAATTAGTAATATTATCATCAATTAGGAATCATATTAATTAGGAATATTATTTACAGTTAATTATATTTATATAGATTTATTTCTTTCCTTTTCTCATAAGTATTGTACATTATAAATAGCCTTCGATGTAATTGATTATAGACAATAAAAACTATAATATTTCATTCAGACTTTAATGTTCTTATTCATTTTTCAACTATAGAACAGTTTATTGTGAAGTTCGAGCTTCGTGCAAGTGGCGGCACATCATGTCTATTGAGAGGATGCATTTGTGAGTAAACATGTTTGTCGGGCGGGTAGGCTGAGTTTGATTTGGACTTTGTCAGACTTTTAACTAAAAATCAACTCAAGTCCAGTCCGGCTCACACTGTAAAATTTTGGGCTCGAATCAGGTTCAAGAGGTCATTCACAAATTCGATCCAAGACTCAAAATTTCTTTTAAATTTTTGGGTAAAATAAAAAGTGTAGAAAAAGACAAATTTATTTAAATATATCAAAATTCTATGTATTGTTACATTTTTTATTCAAAAAAGTTAATAAATAATAAAATATATTTTAAAATTTTAATACATTAAAATATAAAAACATAACATATAATATATAAATATTTAAATAAAATTATTATTCGTCATACTGGACTTCAGTATTTATACAAATTCCAAATCCAACCTATAAAACTTCGGACTTTAACATATTTGTGCTTGGACCGGACGTAATAAAAAAAATTAGCACCAAAGCTCGATCTATCTGAACATTCAAGCCAGATCCGCTGATATCCAGACCCATTAACATGTGTATATGTGAGTGCAACAGTTGTATATGCCCCCACACCATGCCACCGGCAGAAAAGAAAAAGGGTAAGATAGAAGCAAATGATAGGTGTGCTGTGAGTTGGATCCTTGCCTCCTAATTTTTGCCCTACATTATTGCCTGTCACATTCTTCCTCAATAACGCACTCCTACTTGTTTTTTTTGAGTTTTTATTTCACCGTTGTTCTTTTGTCCATTTGTATCTTTCTCATCTAAAATGTAAAATAATAACCAAGTTTTAATCTTACCAACTATACCTTTTTCGGGCTAAAATATCCTTACTGTTGACTTCTTAATTATCTCCAACCATGATATCCTCTGAATTAGTCCCCAATTTCTAGTTGCGGGGCTCAATTTCTGAATATGACACGCAGAGATATTTTCTAACACTCTTAAATAATTCATTAGATAAAAAAGAAACAAGACAGATAAAAAGAAATTGATAATCTGTTCTAGAAAAAGGGGTACAAAAATAGAAAGTGGAGGGGCAGACATGACTAAAGTAGTTAGGTGGGTTCAAAGACATCAAATAATATGATTGAAAATTGCCACTACTGACTTCAATTATACAATAGCCTTGTTCCCTTATCTCCCAAGCTCTTCTTGTTCATTCCATTACTCAGTAATTGGAGATGGCATTTTCAGGAACAACCCAGAAATGTATGGCATGCGACAAGACCGTGTATCTTGTCGATCAGTTAACTGCCGATAATCGTATTTACCATAAAGCCTGCTTTCGCTGCCATCACTGCAAAGGAACTCTCAAGGTATCAATTATCCATTACTTGGTTCATTTTTTATTCAGCTGATTTAAGTTCCCGATTCGTTAATTTTGATTGCAGCTCGGTAACTACAATTCCTTTGAAGGAGTACTCTACTGCAGGCCACACTTTGATCAACTCTTCAAAATGACCGGCAGTCTCCAAAAGAGTTTCGAAGGTTGTTTATATCACAATTTATTTTCATTTTTCATGATCCTAATATTGATTAGCTAGCTTTATTTGAATGGTATGTATCACAGGGACACCCAAAATTGTAAAACCAGTTGATGGAGAGGTAATTTTCTACATACATATATGATTGCATCTTAATTAATTTTATTGTTAATTGAGCATCAAACAGCCCTTAATAATTTTTTTTCAATCAGAAACCAAATGCAGCTAAAGTATCGAGTATGTTCGGTGGAACCAGAGACAAATGTTTTGGCTGTAACAAAACTGTTTATCCTACTGAAAAGGTATTAAAGATACATTTTTTGCTTTCTTAAATTCATTTTTGAACAAGTTGAAAGTTGTTAATTTTGAATGGGAAAAAGGTAACGGTGAATGGAACAGCATATCATAAGAGCTGCTTCAAATGCATACATGGAGGATGTGTAGTAAGCCCATCAAACTACATAGCACACGAAGGCCGGCTTTACTGCAAACACCATCACAACCAACTCATCAAGGAAAAGGGTAACCTTAGCCAACTCAAACCTGAATCCGACAAGACTATTGAAGTTGCACCTGCTCCTTTTTAAGCTTACTTCAAGTAGCTAATTGATTATGAGTGTGAATTTTCGTTTCTCTGGCTTTGGTTACTTGTGTTTTTGTGGTCAAGTGAGATTGGGAAATAATTCCTAGATTTTGAATATATGTGATTATAAATTTTATAACCCTATTTGGAGTGCTGTAATTTGTTAAATATATATTCTTTATTATTTGAAATACATCAATATTTATCAATGATTTTTACAGATTCATTTATGCTCAAAACAAACATATATTAAGGTTAGTTTTGAATTACAATTGAATATAAAAAAAAACCTTTAGCTATGGTATTTTTTCGATTACTCTGAACTTTGAAGTAATTCGTCCAACGATGAAAAAATAAAGTTATAATTATATTTAAGGGCGAACGAAAAGCTTTCTAGAGTTTCTGCCAAATCAATTCTTATGGCTTTTCTTGGTCTTTCTTGATCATTCTCAGCTATTTTTCTTCCTTTTTCGCATCATGGATGCCTTATACTTGTCTTATTACTGTAATATTCGTGACAAAGAAACTCAACATCGTGTTGAGAGGGTTTTGAAAGGTGTTGAAAACCCTAACCTGTGGAAATCGATTGGAGTTCAATCCAAGGGACAACCAAGTTTTGCGTCAATCTTGAAGGGAAGGGACGAGCCATCGACCTTTGCTGCTGCTACTGAGGCGGAGGTGACAACGAAAGGGGGTTTCACTTTGATCAAGATTCCCCAAAAACTTCCGGACAAGAGGATTTCTACGTGTGCTAATTCTCTCATAGGCTGAATTATTTTACAACGAGCTGTTTCACCTTACAAATTACCTGTCCTGAAAGAAAATCTTTCTTCAATTTGGGGATTGAAGGAGAGCTGGCGCTTGATTTCATTAGGTAAAGGATACTATCATATTTTCCTTAATTCTAATGAATTGAAACAAAAAACATTACTTAAGGGAACAATCGGGTTAAAGCCTGGGACTTTTCGTGTTCAACCATGGCAGCCTGATTTTAATCCGGAAGACCAAAAGAATACCAAGGTATTGGTTTGGGTCAAGTTACATGGATTACCATGGGAATATTGGGATCCAGCTATTTTAGCATGTATTGCAAAAGGAATAGGTGGATTCTCAAGGGTAGATCGTAATACGATTGAAGGTGATTTCGGTCATTTTGCTAGAATTTTGATAGATGTCGATTTTGCTACTACCTTACCAACTACTTTGGGAGTTCAGAAAGAACGAAAACAAATATGGGTCGATGTGGAGTACGAAAATATGCCTGATTTTTGCAAGATATGTTCTTCTATAGGACATTCTTGGAGGGCTTGTCGACATAATAAGCAATTAAATGAAAAGAAGGTGGATACCACGGTTCCCAAGCAACAAGGAAAAGTGGCCGGGAAAAATATTGAAATAGCCCCTGTGGTTGTGTAGGAAAAACCGACGACTTGTAGGGCAGATGATATTGTGATTGAGCAAGCACAAGTAGGTTACGTAATGATCTTGATGCCGCGATTGTCACGATCAATGAGATGGAAACTGATGCCGAGAATATTAATGAGACTCAATCGGGAAATGATACGGTTCAGGTTGAGGCTCGTCCTCAGGCTCATAGTTCTGAGTTGGGGAATGTTTTATTAGATAATGGAAGCAATGAATTTGGTTGTGGATTTTATCAAAGACAAGGAGATTGAAACTCATAAACCAATTGATGGGCACATCACAGATGTTAGTGAAGAGCATAGTGAAAATACGAATTCTTGTCCTTTATCCACTAAAGTTAGTGATCATGCTTTAGCAAGGGACGTTTATGGGCAGATTATTCAAACAATGAGGACGACTCTTCCTCTTTAGTTCCGATACAGGAAACAGAAAGTATCCCTATTCAAGCAGCTGGTCGTGGACGTGGCAGAGGGAATGGCATAGGAAAAGGGAAGGCCACTCATGGCACTGGACAGCAAAATCAACTAAAAGTCGTCAATGAAGATTCTTTTTTGGAATTGTAGAGGTATTGCTAATTCCTCTACTAAAAAATTTTTTTAAAATTTTTGTAAGACTTTACGTCCGAATTTTATTTGTTTAGCCGAGCCAATGATGGTCTATGATGATAGTTTATTTCGATCATTATTGTTGGATTTGTGTTTTATTGATTGCAATAGAAGGGCTCTCCCTTGTCTTTGGGTTTTTACTAACCAAGTTTATTCTCCTTTGAATGTTACATGTGGGGACCAACACGTGAGAATGGAAGTTTCTATCTCTGGAAAACAAAACTTGTTGTCTTTTGTTTATGGATGCAATTCTGCCACATGTCGAAGAAGTCTTTGGGTTGATCTCCTTGGCATCAAGTCGACTCATCCTTGGTTACTGATTGGTGATTTTAATGTTATTCATGGTGCTCATAAGAAAAAGGGAGGGATTTTTAATTCGCCCTCCAAGAGAGATTTTTATTCTTTCACTCATGTTGCGAATCTAATTGATCTACCCACTCAAGGTGCACAATTTACTTGGTCTAATGGTCAAAAGGGAGATCAACACATCCAATGTGCTCTCGATCGAGCCATGGCTAATGCTGATTTTTTTTATTCTTGGAATCATGTCCGATGTCATACCCTTCCTAGACACCAATCAGACCATTACCCTATCTTTGTTGAAAGCCCGATAAGCCAAATTCCTTCTTCTAGATTCAGATTCCAAAATATGTGGCTTACTCATACTGGCTTACATGACTATATTGCTTCTAATTGGGTGGATTGTTCGCATCTTAATCCTATATATGCGTTCATATACAAACTTAAATTTTTGAGGCGTCAATTGTATGATTGGAATAAAAATATTTTTGGGAATCTTGCTCTTCGTATTGGTGCTTGTAAAACGGATTTGCAGGATATCCAACTGGATATTGAGAGATCGGGCTTCTCTGATGATCTATTCTGGAAAGAACTTCTTGCTCATTTGGCCTTGGATGAGGCTCTTAAGCAAGAGGAAATTTTTTTGAGGGATAAAACTCGTGTCACTTGCCTGCAGGCCGGGGACCAGAATTCAACTTTTTTCCACTGAAAAGTTAATGCCAGAAAGGTTAATACGGGAATTTCTAGCCTGGCGATACATGGACAGGTGATTACTGATCGTTCGATTATTTCACATCATGTTGTTATGTTTTATGGGAATTTATTCCATGCTAATAATGATGTTGTTGCTAATTTTGATCGAGTGCAATCGGTTATTCCTCACCTAGTTGCTGATGAGGATAATTATGAGTTTACTAGAAGGCCTTCTGTAGAAGAGATTCGGGAAGTGGTTTTTGATATGAAAGGGGAAAGCGCGCCGGGTCTTGATGGATTTACTGGTAAATTCTACCAATCTTTGTGGAACATTATAGGCAATGATGTTTGTCATTGTATTTGGCATTTCTTGAATCAAGGGAAATTACTTCTAGATTAAATTCTAGTATTATGGTTCTTATTCCTAAGATCAAGAGTGCTGACTGTGTTGAGCTGTATAGGCCAATTGGCTGTTCTAATTTTATTTTTAAAATTATTACTAAGATTTTGGCAAATAGACTTGGTGAGGTGGCTGCTCGTATTATTTCGAATGAGCAATTCGGCTAAAGGAAGAAATATTTATCATGTCATTGCCCTTGCTTCTGAGGGAATTAATGTTCTGGATAAACGAGAGTTTGGAGGGCGTATGGCCCTTAAAATTGACATCAGGAAAGCATTTGATACTATTGATTGGGACTTCCTTCAGTACGTGTTGCAATCTTTTGGTTTATCTGAGAGATTTAGAGGCTGGATTTTAGAAATCTTGTCTTCCTGTCGCATATCGATTATGGTTAATGGGCAATCCACAGGTTATTTTACGTGCTCTAGGGGAGTTCGGCAGGGTGATCCCCCGTCACCTCTTCTCTTTTATTTAGCAGAGGAATTTCTAAGTCGTTCGATCAAGAAAATGGCTTTAGAGGGTTCCCTTAAAGTTATGAGGTATGCCGATTCGGGATTTACCAGCCATCTTTTGTATGCAGACGATGTAGTTCTTTTTGGTTCGGCTGAGTATGCCGTCATTTCTGGTCAACAGGTGAATTGGAGTAAATGTTGTGTTTATTTCGGGTCAAGAGTTTATTCAAACCGGGCTAGAAATTTATGTTCTATTCTTGGTGTTTGAAATTTGGAAGCACCTTTTTTATATTTGGGATTTCCTCTTTTTAGGGGTATTCCTAGACGGAGACAATTACGTGGAATAGCTGATAAAATTATTAATAAATTCTCTGGCTGGAAAGGTAACTCTTTATCTATGGCAGGTCACATTTGTCTTGTTAATTCGGTCATACAGGGTTCCTTCATTCATACCTTCTCAGTTTACCAATGGCCTATCAGCTTAATACAGGATATGGAAAGAGCTTTTCGGAATTTCATCTGGTCCGGATCTGCAGTGATAAAAAAATCGGTCACGGTGCCATGGAAAACCTGCTGCAAGTCTCTGAAATCTGGAGGCCTGGGAATCAAATCACTCTGAAATCTCAATAAGGCTTTACTCGGGAAGCTAAGTTGGGAAATTCTTGATGATAATTCTTTTGTCATTCGCATTCTTAAACAACAATTTATGCATAAATCTGGCGATATTCGACGTCATCCTTTCTCTTCGTCCATTTAGGGTTCTATCAAACAATTTTTTCCTTTTGTAAGGGAGCATTGCTGCTGGTTGATTGCTAATGGTGCTCGTACATCTTTTTGGTTTGGAATGGTCAGAATTTGGTCTCTAGACTTGCAATTTCGAAGAATGAAAGGCATACTTTATCTGGTAATGTGTCTGATTTTCTTCAAGGCGAGGAATGGAATTTACCGAATAATATACCTTTGGAGATTCGGCAGGAGATTCACAATTTGAGAAGATTACCAGGCACCTCTGATTCATGTGTTTGGAAGCTGTCGGTGGATGGGATTTATTCCGTCAAAGGTGCATATGCTTTTATTCATAACTCTACTCGGCTTTTGCAATGGCATACTTTTATTTGGAAAGTTTTTTTGCCACCATCACGCTCTACTCTTTGTTAGCGCATTTTGTACGATAGGATACCTACTGACGATTTACTACAGGCTCGGGGAATATTCACTGCCTCTAGATGTTCTCTTTGTGGTCAGGATTGCGAAATGTATCTTCCTGACTTGCCCTTTCTTCAGGGCTTTATGGCTTGCACTTGGGAATTTTTTCGAAAATAAAATTTACCTAGATAATGACATCTCTCACCTCATTGACCGTGCGTTGGTGTGGCACTCAACTTTTTGCGGTTTGGAATGTTACCGTTCTTACCTGTTTTTGGGTAATTTGGCATACTAGGAATTTGGCTCGATCCAAGAATAGGGTGCCGGTTATATCAGATTGCCTTCGCTTGTTATTGAAAGCCATTAAAGAAGTCGAGTTCTTTCGTGTAGGGCGTACTAAAAGAGTCAACGACTTTAGGGCCTTAAAGCAATTGGGTTTTAATATTCACCCAAATAAGACAGAGAAGATTATACAAGTTTTGTGGCAGCCACCGAGTGGGACTTTCATGAAAGTTAATGTTGGGAGGTTCGGCTCTTGGGTGTCCGGGAATTGCAGGATACGGTGGCGTTTTTTGTAATGCACGTGGATTTCACCATGGTGCAGTCTTGAGGAGATTAGATTTAGCTTTTGCTTTTGAGGTAGAATTATTGGCTACCATTGTTGCGATTGAGAGGGCTTTTGAGATGGGGTAGAGGAACTTGTGGATTGAGACTGACTCGTGTTATGTGGTTTACCTTTTAAAAATAGATCGAGAAGAATTCCTTGGTGCTTACGGCTCAGATGGGAGGTGTCAGTTATCCTTCAAGATCAAATGCAGGTGATTGTTTCGTATATCTACCATAAGGGTAATCGAGTTGCAAATGCCTTGGCCCGATATGGCATCAATAATGATGATGAATGGTTGTGCTCTAACCCAGCTTTTGTTGTTGATTTTATTAAGGAAGATTATGACCTCCGTCCCCAATACCGGTTCATCCCTTAACAGGATGGATGACTGCAATAACTTTTATGCTTTTAGTTTCTTTGTAGGCTACTTGTTAGGCTTGTTTACTTATGGCCGTATTTTTGTCATTCCTTTTAGCTTTTTGCGGACTTCTTTTGTAACTCTCATTTTCATTTTATTAATAAAAATCCTTGGAAAGGATTTTTAACGACGATAAAAAACCTTTCCCACCTATCTTTTTCCTCTCTCGGGTAATTTATATATAATACATTTTCTATCCAATCCAATTCAATACTCAATTAATTATGACCCAAAATGAGAAAAGCCTTTCTCAAAATTGTTGGCTATTGTTGGAATAAATTTTTTTTATCAAGTTATTGAAAATTTAATATTATTAATTTAGTAATTATATTTTATACATATTTAAAACTAACATTAAAGGTGCCTGAACCATTATTTAGTCTTGTTATCATCCCTATCAATCATCAAATAGTTAATTAGGTTCATTAAAAGTTACTTGCAAAAACACGACTATGTCATATTTTGAAACTAATTAATTAACATTCAAAGATTGAATATGTGAATTGAGATAACTACCGTTGTAATATCCCATTTTACATATCATTTTAGTCATTTATGCATATATATTAGAAATTATTAGATGAAGTATAAATATATAATAAATATATTAATTTTGGTATATTTGGTTTAAAATATATTAGATATATACATATATACACTTAAATATATAAAAGGGATTTGAAATTTTGTGAAGATAAAAGTAGAAATTATAGTTGGTAATTAAATTAGTACTTGAGTTGTTTATTATTAGTATAAGTATAGTATAGTATAAGTGTAAGTATCGTATAATGAAAAAGAAGGGCAAAACGGTCATTTTAGCCTATAAATAATTGTGGAAGTGATAAGGAAGAGATAAGTATCTGAAATCAACTATAAAAGAAAGAAAAACTCAGAATATGAAAGGGTAGGAGCAGAAGAGAAGAAGAAGAACAAAGAGAGAAGAAGAATCAGGTATGTATATGATTTTGTAATATGATTTTCGAGATGTTAGAGATAGAATTTGAGGTTATGACAAAAAAGACGAATTGATTCTCTACATCTCTAGATTACTTATGTAAAATTTGGGGATTTTTAGATGAGTAGATCTATAGCTATGATTTTCATAAGATTAAGTGTGCAGAATTGGATTATCAAATAGATGAGGTGAGTTTCAAAATTAATCTGGGATTGTTATACTGCTTAGAAAATTCTGAGTTTTTGATATGTTATTCCCTTATGTGTATAGTTTAAGTAGGAAAAATAATCAGGTCGATTCATGTTGTTTATAAAAAGTTATGGTCGTTTTACTATGCTGCTGTCCAGGTTAAGCGAGATTGAAACAGGTTTTGAAGGAAAACTCACTATAAATCGTATCAGGCTTTGGGAATTTTGAGGTTTTAGTATGTTATGTAATTGTGTATTAGGAATTGAACAAAAGAAGAATCAGTGCATTTGAGTAAGTAAGTCGAAAGTTATGAATTTTGAAGTGAAGTAAGGTCACAAGGATACTAGTTCTAAGTGCAGGAAAAAGAGGACTGAATTAGAGTTCAAAATATAAATTCGTAATAAATGGAAAAGTGATTAGAAAATTATGAAATTTTGATATGTTATAAAGCTATGTGTTAAGAGTAAAATGAAACTAGAATCAGGTCATTTGGTTGAGTACTTTGAGAGATATGATGGTTATAGTTAGTAAGGTCACAAGGATAGTACTTTTGTTCTAGTTTATATTAATCTTTATATATTTACAAAAGGATATAAGATGTATATATGTATGTTTGATATATAAATATGTATGTTATAGGAGCTCAAAATAGTGAAGAGATTCTAGAGAAAGGCCCAAGTCGTTCCGAGAGAATTAGCTCGGATAATCTGTGAGTATAAACATGATATGAATATATAGGTGAAATTTGTTGATGTGTTAATTGTATGAATATGTGAATGTGATATGAATTGTTTTGATATGAAATTGTATGAGAAATATGTTGATATGTGTCATTTGAATATGATAATGGGTTGAATTCTTGAATGAAGTGAATTGGTGCATATATGAATTATTGGATACGTTATAATGAGAACTGTATTTGATAAGCTAGATTTTTATGATATATGTATGTGTAATATATGTTCATTTGTGTTAATATATGCTAATTGTAAATTCAATGGTTCGTAAAACAAACATTTGCACTTGAATATATGAAAAGTATAAGAGACGTTGTGACATAGCTTATCAAACATTGCAATACATGTTCTGTTCATCTGGACCTATATGGTCAACCAATTGCAATATCTGATAAATGGACCGAAAGGTCAACCAATTATTTATCTAGACTGAAAGGTCAACCAATTGTTACATAGCTGGCTAGCAAATCAATTGACAATTGTTACAAATGTTACATGTATCCCGGGGCAATAGTTTGGTTGGAAATGTCACAACAATTAAATAACCGATTCATTCATTCTTATATAAGTGTGACTGTATATTGAATTTGTTAATGTATATATGTGATTTGCTATTGAATTTGTATTGTGTGTATATCTGTGATTTGCTAAATTCATAGATTGTTTATATTCACTGAGTTGCGCCTCATATAAAGCGCTAAATTTTTCAGAGCTGATAAAGTTTGTACTAGAAGCTCATTACATGTAGATATCATGGACGAAAGATTGGTTGGCTGTGTTCCATCTCGCTCTCTCTCCTCACATAACAAGCATATAGTATAGAAAGTGGTCGGATTTTGATTTTTGTTTTGTACACATTTATTATAATAGGATATGATGCTATAAGTATTATAAACCAAATGTTAAGTTTTGTTAGTATATTATATATATAAATAAAGTATAAGTATAAAAAAAATTTATATATTATGATTGTGATTTTGATAATTTAATATAAGTTATAAGTTGTTTCAATTCCAATTTAAAGAGTGTTTGAAGAATTGTCACTTCATTGTTTCTTTGGGTCTTATATTACATATTTGACAAGATAATTATCTCAACACACCTTATCCTGATTTGGCGCCGAAAATTTTTAGCTAATTAAAATTTATTAAATGAATATTTATTGAAATTTGACCCTATATATTTCAAGGGCAGTTTTTTTTACATTGTTGATTGCCTATTAATTTATAAAAATTACTATTGTTTTAGAAGCTAAAAAACGTGAACTGCAAACTGCTAATCCACGATGAATAATTTCTTTTTTCCTTGTTTTAAGCGTTACTCTCTTTAATTTCTTTCTTAATTATAAAACGTTACTAAGTTAAACATGATTATTAGCCTACTAAGTTTGTAAGACCTGTTTAAATGTGGTTTTTCCACTAAATTAACAGTAACTAATTGTTGTTAATAATGAATGCTATCTACCCCTTTGTAAATCGCTTTTTTCAAGAATGTGAATATTTTTAATTAAGTTACAGTACACTCATTTATTCATATTATATTCATGTGAAAAATTATACATTTATATATGCTGAGGGTTTCGTTAATTTCCTTTAAAATAGAAATTTAAGAACTTAATAATATAAAAAGAAGAAGAAGTTTAAATGCTCCATTAATGAAAAGGAGTGATATGGGGTTTTGAGTCTTCTGACTAAGTTATCATGTTTACAAATTTTGTTATTTTGACTAATTTATTAATTTATATAAATTGATTAATTATTCATATTTTAATTTCAAAATAATGCCTGCAATATATTCTCAGACACACAAGATTATTGGTTGTTTAAGGTTTATTCATTGTTTATCAAATAACATGATTAGCATGAAGTTAGCTCGGCTATTTATTTTGTAATTTGTACTTTATATAATTAAATTAATCATTATCAATGGTTAAATAACGAATATCAAAACAGAAACCAGTCAACCTAGACTAATACACAAACAATATCAATATATTTTTTTTTAAAAAAATTGTCTTATTAAACTTAAAATGATAGTAGAAAAAAACTCATCTCACTCCATCCAAATGTGAATCTGAACATGTGACCTCTAAGATGACAGCTTTAGGCTCAACCATTAGGCTAAGACCTTTCCTACAAAAAAAAATATCAATATATCAATTGCCCTAACTTTGGAAAAATTAACTCAAATTGAATATATAAATATGTGACGGAATGTATATATCATCTACATCAAAAGCAAAAGAAACTAACCCTTTTCCCTTTCTATAAATGTCCAATATAGAAACAAAATCTAAGACTGCCAACACATCCAGCCATATTATAGAAATTTGTTTTCGTTTTCCAATTTAAAGAAAAAAGGGAAGTTGTTGAGAAAAGTGAAAGAACATGACGAAACTCAAACAAAACCTAAATAAATAAAAATGATTGCATTGGAACAAAACACACTCTACTCTCCATTTGTCCAAAAGCCACTCTTTTACTCTACCTATAATAACTTTTATACAAAGTATCATGTCCTTTAATTGACATGGTAAAGGAACCATTCATACCTTTTTTTTGCAATTCGTACTGATAGAACTTAGGTCATGTTCTTTTCAACTTATATTCAGTTCAGTTCAATACTGTTCAGTAATTATCGGTACTGCATACATATAAATTTACTCTAAAATAAGTACTGATAAGTTCAGTTCAGTACTGCTACTTATAAGTTGAAAAGAACAGAGCCTTAATTTGTAAAACTTTGGGTCTCATCAGTACACTACAAAAACTGCATAAAAAGACTTTTTTTCTACTCACTTTGTATAATTTCTCAACCACAATAGTACTATTCAATTTAGAAACACTTCTAATCACCAAACCCAAAACTACATCTTTTACACAATAACATCATTAATTAACCATTGAACTTGCCTAATGAAGTAGCAATAGTTAAGCTAACTAATCTTGCTACTACCTTGATGATGGAAATGAAGAAACCATCTCAATCAAATCCATCTCTTTCTTCCCATTACAACATGGTTCTTCCATCACAGCATCCAAGTTCATAACACTATTGTTATTCTCATACGGTCCATAATCAATGGTTGATGATGATGAATGAGTTGCTCCATTCAATAGATAAGACAAGTAGATGTCCGAATAGAGATGGCTACTAGGTTTAACTTGCGACTCTACTTGTGTTTGTAGGCTCAGATGATCACCATTGTTTTCTTGGACTTGTGAAGCATCCATCCCCGATTGGCTCTTGTTTGCAACTTGTTCTATCAGGGGTTCAATGGCATTAGTACTACTGAAGATATTTTGTAAGAAAAGGAGCTCATCATCAAAAGTTTGAGTGATCGATGGTGGAGAACCGTCCATGTTTGGATCGGATAAATCGGGCAGAAAGAAGTTGAATTGGTTTGAAGGGTCTTCTGATGAAGTAGAGCTACAAGTTGGTGTATTGGTAGTTGTGGTAGTTGTGCTTGGAGAAGGAGAAACAATGGCAATGTTTTTGAGATTAATCTTGCTTTTAATATAGTCCTGAAGAATTGAAGATTGAGTCTTTCCGACTTGATTTTCGGTTTGCTTGTGCTTTCTCCTCGAATTCTGCCTTCTTTTTGTGGCATTCCAGTGATTCTTTATAGAATTTTCAGTTCTTCCGGGAATGAGCTTTGCTATTTCTGCCCATCGGTTCCCAACCCTTGAATGAGCATCAACCAAAATTCTCTCTTCTTCTTCACTCCAACTCTCCTTCTATAGAAACAAATTCAATACAAAATGGTAGCTAACAAATATTAAGAAAGAGAAATAGTTTGTTACTGAAAAGGTAAAAAGAAACTCATTTATGGAGTGAATAAAGTAATTTGTCGATGTTTTGTTACAAAAGTTTATAGCTTTCACATGGAAAGTGATATTCAATGTGAAAGAATATGCGTTCTTATTTTCATATTATGTTTTCGATTTCATATAGAAAAATTCAAATACATTAAATAAACAAAAACGTTACTTAAAACCAAAATTGAGAACTTACATAACGGTATAGTCAAATTTGAGACGGCAGAAAGCAACGTCAAACATGTTCCTGAACAGTAAATTTCCACCTAAACTAATATAAATAATTGCATGTGAAAGTAAAGTACTTTCATTTACTTTATAAGAACCCTAGATATTTGTTTATTTTTCTAAATGGAACTTTATTATTCATTCAATCGTTTAGAAAATCTGACATACATATGCAACCCTATATCTTAGTTTGATCCTCTTTGATACTCAATTTATTGAACTAAAACTCTTATAGTCTTGTGGTGTCAAACTAGTTGAAATTAACATCAAACCACGCAAGAATCTGTAAGAATATCCAGAAATTTGTTGAATTGAAATCATTAGGCCTAGAAAACTCCATGATCTATTAATGTGAATAATCAAGCCCTAATTAAAGATAGACGAAAAGAGGGCAAAAAAACCTTGATATCAGGGCGTAGATGGTTGTGCCATCTCTCACGACACTGCTTTCCAGCCCTACCATCTAACTTTTCAGCTATTTGTGCCCATTTCCTCAGTCCAAATTGCTTCACCAGCTTAATCAATTTCCTATAAAAACAAATCACTAAAATAGTTCAGTTTCAAACTATTAAACCAAAATTAATAATGATATCGTCAGTTGAAATTGAAAATTAGGTTATGGTATATGATCACCTATCTTCCTCTTCAGTCCACTGGCCCTTGATCAAATTCAGACAAGGGCCACCAGCTTTCTTGGCTTTCTTTCCAGCCCCGGCTTTACCAGAAGCCTTAATCTCCTCTTCTTCTAGAAAACCCATGTTAGGGTTTCTATCATACGTCAAACAATTGAAGTTTTCAGCATCAGAAAACAACCCATCAACAAAGTTTATCTCTTGAAAGAATGGCCACTGAAACTCAGTAATTGCACTGTTAGAACACGAAAAATCACCCAACCCATTTGCAGAAACACTCGATTCTTTGCTTTTAACACTGCTTTGTGTCTGTTGTTGCTGTGATAAATTACTTCGACCCCATAGAAACCTGTCGACCGCCGTTAATGGTGGAATTGAACGGTACCCAGAAGGGTAATTTCCTTCTTTTCCTCCTTCCATTAAAGGGGTGAATTTTTGAGCTTTGAAAAGAGGTGAATATTAGTGCAATGATTCTTGTTTTGGTTCTTTCAGTTGTTCTTGTAAGAAACAAAATGAAGCTCGACATAAATGCTCATACTTAGCCTTGCGATGCGCCATCTGGCGTAATAGCCGTTGATTGGGTTATTGATCTGACGGTGGAGATTGAGAGATAAGTGTAACTCCTGAACTTCCTCTCAGGCAAATTATAAAAGAGGTGGAGAAATTAAGGGGTTCGTTATGCTTATTATTGTTATTATTATTCTAATTAATTACCTATAATAATCACTTCTTTTGGCAATAAATTGCCAATGCTTTTTCACGTTCTCAAATTTGATTTCTAATTTTGGATTGAATTTTTCTAAAGTTGAGTAGTAAATATGTAAAATTAGACTAAAATGAACTCTTGAGTAGATTTTATTATAGATTAGAACTTATGCTAGAAAATTTAGATTAAGATTTAAAAGTTAAGATTCATAATCTAGAGAACTAAATTTAGGCCATGTTTTTTTGGACTACAATTCAATGTAGTTCAGTTCAGTTCAACTATGCGTAGTTATAAATTTACACTAAAATAAGTTCAGTTCAGTCTAGTTCAGCTTTCAATTCTGTTCAGTTCAGTGAACTTCAGTTCAACTTTTAAAAATTGAAAAGAACATAACCGTAATTTAATTTTTAGTGATGGGTAGAATTACGATGTTATTAAAAAAATGAGTAATATCTTTTTATGAGTAGTATAAATAATATTAGTTGTATAGTTTGGTGATGGTCAGTATGTGGTTGCTTGGTTTTTTTACAAATTAATCATCACGTTCTTCGTGACTAAAAACTAATTCAATGGCAATATGGTTACTTTATAAAAGAAATAAAATTTCACCAAAAATGCACTAACTGAATAAATTATAGGAGTAAAACTCTATTTTCTATTATTATTTTATTTTTTATAAAGGAACTATTAGTTTATCAAGTACTATTATTGAATCAAAATTTATATCAGTTATATAATTTGTAAAACTAAACATTTTTATAAGAAATAAAGTAACCATAAAAATAAAATAAAAATATTCCACCTAAGGCGTTGGATACTTATTAGAAATTAGATAAGAATTCTCTAAACACTCCATTTTAAAATAGAAAGAATGGATTAAAAATATTTATTTTACTTTCCCTCCATGACTACTAGAAAAGTAATTTTACTTTAAAATTTAACACATACTTTAGATAATCATTGTCTTTAAAAATACATTTAAATAAATTTCCCGATATTAAATCTATTTGAAAAATTAGTGTATCATGTGAATTACCAAAATTACTAATAAACATAATCATTAGAATGATTAAATTATGCGGAATTTCAAAGCCTGTATTTAATTGGGTATGACTATCAACCCAAGAGTAATTATCAATCATGCTAGAGCGATTCTTACATTGTTTATTGTTTTTAGCTTTTCTTATATTCTTTTCTATTTACAGTTCTGAAATGCAAGTTTTTACACTATTTTTAAGCATGCAGTAGAATGTATTGAACCCTTAAAAAAAACGAATGTATTGAATCCCAAATGGTATTGTCCAGAAATGTTCACCTCAAGAGCTTTTTTTGTGACAACTATTCATGTATAAAATTTTTATATAATCTAGTTTTGCCACATCTTAGAGTTGACCACTCTAGTAAAACAAATGAACAAAATTGTTCCAACATCAAGGATTCATACCTTACTTTCTCTTGAGCACTTGTAATTCCAAAGAGTTACCCTCTATTTGAAAATCCAATTCATTTTAAATCATTTGACTTTACAAGAATCAAAACTTTTATGAATAAAATGATTTTAAATTAATTAAATACCTTCAAAAAGAATAATTTCATACACATCCTTAACATCCTTAATGTATTAAATTTATTTATGGGTCATTTTCAATTATAAATCATGTCTCGCGACGTTTTGAACCCAGCTCACGTATCGCTTTAATGGGCGAACAACCCAGGCCTTGGAACATACTACAGCCCCAAGTGGCGAAGAGCCGACATTCAGGTGCCAAACCTTCTCGTCGATGTGAGCTCTTGGGGAAGATCAACCTGTTATCCCTAGACTAACTTTTATCCGTTGAGCGACGGCCCTTCCACTCGGCACCGTCGGATTACTGAAGCCTACTTTCGTCCATGCTCGACCGGTGGGTCTTGCAGTCAACCTCCCTTCTACCTTTGCACTCGAGGGCCAATTATTTATAGGAGTTTTCTTGTAACAATCCTAGAAATTGATTGGAACCTCAGATTCTCCAAGTAAGATTCGTTGCATCATCACGTATTGAATCAATAAATAGAATCAATAAAAAGCTAAAGAAAGGTTTATCCTTTGATCAAACATAGATAAAGAGTTTGAAAGAAGAAACATCTTTCAGTTTATACCTTCTAACCCTTTACTTTGAAATTTTTTGGAGTTCGATTACGAGATCTTAATATTCAGTATAAATCATAGTTCTATAATCTATTTCATATTGCCCCAAAAAATTTCATCAATATTTGAACAACTAAAAGCATGTTAGTCATTTTAATCATATCATTGACTTTCCATTTTCTGTATTGTTATTTGATAAAAGAGTAAACTTTAAAAATATGTCACCTATTTTGACCGTTTTATAAAAATATTCTTGTGGAATTTTTTGTTTTAAATGGGTGTCAGTGGTTTCAAAAGTTAGAAAAAAACATGCTAACTATGTTTTTGAAAATTAGTTTTTTTTGTTAATGTTACACTATTTATTTCAATAAATTCAACATTCCTATATTTGAACTATATTATTTGTAAAGTAAGTTTTAGGAATTTTTCATTTTGTTATGATTTTTTAAAGTTATCTTCAATTTTTTATTAATATAAATATTTGTACCTTTTAAAAAAATTTAAAATTTGTCACTAATGTGTATTGTATTTTTATAAACAAAGCTGCAAAATTTTACTTCAAAATAGACAAGATTGTCCTTTCAAATGTGGTTTCAAAATTTTGAGAATCCTCTTTTACTAAGTTTTTGAAACCACAAACACCCATTTAAAAAAAAATTACACAATAACTTTTTTTATAAAACAATCAAATCACATTATATTGTTTTTAAGTTTACCCTTGATAAAAATATAGGTGTTTCTCATAAAACACCAAGATTAATTGCCTTTTAATTAACTAACGTGTACAATATTTCAAATAGACTTATTGAATAATAATTTTATTAAATTGTGAAACCACATATCTTCGTTCATATTGTTTTGAGCTTGAAATTTGATAACCCAATATTTTTGTGGGGAAGTATTGAAGTTATATATATGTAACATTTATAAAATGAAGTATTAAAATTTAGTTTTACTAGTGATTATAATTTTTAAGTAAAAAAAACTCATGCAGTGATTATAAAATGAAGAATTAAAGTATAGTTTTGGAGTAAATTTTAAAGCACGATTTGAGCAACAATTAGTCCTATTTGCTGGCACATGGGCACGCTCAAACTTGTAGGTTTGGACAAGAAAATTATAATAAAGGTTGGACTCGGCCGTCAGTTGCAACTCCGTTTATGTATGAGATGTGTTTCGTTTAAGTATTAAAATTCAAGTGCTGCCAATCGGCTCGATATGTATATGTATGTGTATGTAATTATATAAGTATAACATATATCTGTAAATATAAATATAAGGTTTTCAAAAAAAAATATCTGTAAATATAAATTTCTTTTGAAAATATAGAGATTTTAAGTTTAGTTTTTACATTACAATTTTGTTTGGAATATTTTTATAAAATTATAAAAATAAGTAAATTTTTTATAATTTAATTAGTAGGCATGTCTTTGAAGTTTAATTATTTATAGAGCCTTGGCCCGACGGAGCTCCAACTTATATTTTTGTTATAAATTGTAAGTTTAAGTTAGGCCTAACCTGGCTCAACAACTACAAAAAAGACAGTTTAGTATAGGAGTGTGCATAATCGAACCGAAATTGAAATTTAAATCGAAATCGAATAAAAATAATCGAACTGAGCTTAACCAAATTTATTTTGGTTCGTTTCAGTTTTTAAAATTCTTAAAATTCGGATTTCGGTTCGGTTTTGGTTTTCGCCACAAAAACTAAAATAAAATCGAACCGAACAAATTAATAAATATTATATTTTAAGATATATTCATATTATATCTAATATCCTAATCAATATTGACGATATACAACACACTAATTAGTAAATAATAATAATAAATATGAGATTTTAACTTAAGTAATCCTAATTTGAAAAGAATTGTTTTACTTTATAACTTTAGGAATATGACTCATTCAATAATTCATTATATGCATGTGAATTAATATTTTCTATGTATCAATATTTATATTTATTGTTGTAAATATAAATTTCAAAGTCTAAATACTATCAAATTTAACACATATCAAGATGAAATTACTTTAAGTTTTTCTCATATAACCATAAAACGAAAAAATAAATTACAAATTATTTTATAAATTATAGAGTTTGAGCAATTTGGTTATAACCGAACCGAATCGAATCTGAACCGAAATATATTTGATTCGGTTTACACCGAACCGAACTATATTCGATTCGGTTTCAATTCTTATATTTTTACTAGTTTGGGTTTCGGGTTGAGTCACTTTTTAGATCGAACGGACATTTGCTCACCCCTAGTTTGGCACCCATCAGGCTTTCCTCTATAAGTTAGCGATATAAGCTTCAAGAATTCAAGAAAAAGAAAATGAGAGCAATATATCAAAAACAATCCTTCGAGTAGTTTCTCAAGAATCCTTGGATGGATTTCTAAAGCTCTTCCTTACTCCTTGCTCCTGCTGCGGCTACTGTTCCAACAAATGCGTTTTCCCGGCCGATCGAGGGCTTTAATTTCAGTTTTCTTGAGTCGAATCCATGGCAGACTACTCTGCCCTCGATTCTACTCAAGAAAATCGAAATTAAAGCCCTGCCCTCTTCCATTTTCTTGCCCTTATTCTGTAAACGTGTTTGTTGGAACCGTAGCCGCACGAGGCACGAGGAGTTTCTTCCGGAAACCCTAATGAATCTCAATGCAATTTCAAACATTTTTATTCTTCTTGATTAATTAAGTTAATCTCTTGATCTTTAAGTTCAGAATTACTATTTTCTCGATCTTGATCATAAAGTTAGTGATATCATTATCTTTAATGGGAATATAAAACACTGATACGTTATTCTATGTATAACATTAGAATTTGAAGAAGATGAACAATTGAACGAACAAGAAGAAGTGCAAGAATTGAAAAACGTACATCAAAGAAGGGATGGAAATGCAAGTTGTTATAGTTTGAAGGTAAATTTAGTAAATCACCCACTTCCGAGGAGTTTAAGATTACTCAAGATGAAGATGTTGACGATGGATTCAAGACTCCAACGTCTTTGGATTAGAAAAGAATCGCATATGTTCTTCCATGTCCACCCGCACCAAGAAAACCAAAATCACAGCCTTGTACTAAGACAAAATTAATCTTGTGCAGGAAGAAGGGCTCTTTCCTGATGTATCAAATGAGATTGAATCTTGGTTGGCTTCCCTGTTCTTGGGGGCAAATATGAAGAAACTTAGAGATGAATAAAATGGTACATTAAACTATCGTGATAATAAATCCAAAGTGGCCTGAATTTGACAATTTTCGCTGAACTTTCACTTGTTTCTATTAGCATTTAAATTTGGCGAAAATTCACTATATTGCCATTGAATGTCATATATTAGCTTCTGTTTGATTTGATTTTTATTATGAAATGTGGCGTTCAGGAATCAATCTTGTGCATGTTTGCCAAGTTTATGAGTTATGAGGAATAAATGAAAGTTCAAAAAGTCGTCGGTAAGAAAATGTCAGGTTCAGGTGGCTTTGAATGCATTTGGCCATATATTTATCTTCATTCTTATATATTTAGAAGTGAACATTGGAGCAACAGTAGATTTGTTTACGTGCCACCATGTATGTCACTAGTTCAAGGAATGAGCCATCGACATGTGCATCATACTATTCATCCCTCAAAGTATGGTCCTCTCCAAACCGTGCACAGGATTTATAATGCACTGTGACGCAGCAGAATATCAACAAATTTGGTTTATAGTCGAAAATTGAAGAAATCGCAAAATCAACAACGATCGACTCTTCACAAAACTCTCAGAAATCGCAAAAACTAAGAGAAATTGCAAAAGTTGTAATCTGAATTTTGATGACGGCAAAAACTGCCAATTGAAGGTGTTACAAGCTTATTTATAGTCTAGGGCAGCCATGTGCAAAACGGCAAAATAAAAAAATAAGCACACAAAGTTTGAAAAAAATGCAATTTAGTTCCTAAAACTGAAAAACATAAAATTGAGGGCCTAAATGACATTATTTCAAAGTCTAGGGCATAGCGGTGACTATTATTCACGGGACCGATTTTGATGAAAATAAGGCAAGAATTCACCAAAATCCAAAACTTAAAAATTCACCCATATTGACGATCAACCTTCTCCAAGTAGGTTAATGCCCTCTCAACTACATCATTCTCTTCGGGGTGGACAGAATTCGCCCTCGAATTGTCATCATCAGAAGAATCCCCAGAGTACGGCACAAGATGCTTAACATTGAACACGTCAGAAGTGCGAATATGACTAGGCAGTTTTAATCGATATGCATTAGGATTGATTTTCTCAATAATCTCCACCAGACCGATCTTCTTTGCAGACAGTTTGTTATAATCCCCTACCGAGAACCGATCTTTAGCAAGAACAGCCCAAACAAAATCCCCTACTTCGAACTCCACATGCCGACGTTTCTTATCAGCAGATTCCTTATACTTGGCGTTAGAACACTGCAAGTTCTCTCGCACAGCATCATGAACACCTTTCAAACTCACCACAAAGGACTCGGTGGTGCCGTTTTGATCACCCTTGGTTGGAAGGGGTAAGAGATCCAAGGGACCACGAGGCAATGCTGAATAGATAATTGCGAAAGGACTATAACCGGTGCTGCGGTTCACCGCATGGTTGTGCGCAAATTCAGCCTGACTTAACTTCAAATCCCAACTCTTCAAATTTTCACAGACTAAACTACGAAGCAGGTTTCCTAACGAATGGTTGACTACCTCCGTTTGCCCGTCTGTTTGTGGGTGATATGCACTACTAAAGTTCAGCCGAGTGTTTACCATCTTCCATAATGTTCGCCAAAAGTGACTAAGAAAATGCGTGTCTCTATCTAACACAATAGATTTTGGCAAACCATGAAGTTTGTAAACCTCCTGAAAATACAACTGCGCAACCTTAACAGCATCTGTTGTCTTCTTGCATGGGATAAAATGCACCATCTTAGAAAAACGGTCTACAACCATAAAAATTAAATCATTTCCCCGTTGTGTACGAGGTAACCCAAGAACAAAATCCATACTGACATCCTCCCAAGGGCCTGAAGGAACCGAAAGTGGCATGTACAAGCCTGCATTAGTAGCTGCTCCTTTGGACACTTGGCAAATTCGACAACGTTGTACGAATCTATCAACCTCTTTTCGAAGTGTTGGCTAAAAGTAAGAAGTCTACACCAACTGTAGTGTCCTATCTCGACCAACGTGACCTTCCCCATGTAATTCCTGAATGATAAGAAGCCGCAAACTACAATCCGGTATGCATAATTGGTTCCCTCTAAAAAGAAACCCATCTGATAGTGCGAACTCTGTCTTCTCCCCTGTCTCAATGCGCCTCAATATAGTAGCAAAATATGGGTCAGTAGAATAAAGATCACATATATTTTCAAAGCCAGGTACCTCCATAGACAACCGATTGATCAAGCTGCGCCTTCTACTAAGTGCATCTGCCACTTTGTTTGTAACACCAGCTTTATGTTTAACAACAAAAGTGAATTGCTGAAGGAAAGCAACCCACGAGGCGTGTCGGGCAGAGACTATATCTTATCCATGCAAATGCTTCAAGGCCTCATGATCGGTATATAATACAAATTCCCTTTGAAATAAATAATGGCGCCAATGCCTCACAACCTGCACAACAGCATAAAATTCCACATCATAAGTACTAAATCTCACTTTTGCTCCCGAGAGCTTTTATTGAAGTAAGCTACTGGTCTCCCGTTCTGGCTCAAAACTGCTCCCAGTCCTATTTTGGAGGCATCACAATGCAACTCAAAAGGTTGCTGAAAATCTGGTAGAATAAGTATTGGCGTTGATGTCAACCAAAATTTGATCTCCTGGAAAGCCTTTTTTGCCTCATCCGACCACTCAAACTGTCCATTTTTCTTCATACAATCTGTGATAGGAGCCATGATGCTGCTGAAATGGGGAATGAATCTTCAATAAAAAGATGCCAACCCGTGAAAACTACGAACATCAGTAATCGAACGGGGCCTTGGCCATGTAACAACTGCCTCTACTTTTGTCTCATCTACCATCAATCCCATAACTGAAATTTTATAACCCAGAAAAAGCACGCTAGGGGTCATAAAAACACATTTCTTAACAGCAGCATACATCTTCTCCCTCCTCAAAACAGCAAGCACTTCGCTTAAATGCCTCAAATGCAAATCATGGTCAGCACTATAAATCAAGATATCATCAAAATACACAACAACACAATGACCTATGAAGGGTCTCAAAACCTGATTCATAATCCGCATAAAAGTACTAGGGGGATTGGACAATCCAAATGGCATAACTAACCATTCATATAACCCCTCCCTAGTCTTAAAAGCTGTTTTCCACTCATCCCCGGGTTTAATACGAATCTGATGGTATCCACTTTTTAAATCAAGTTTAGTGAACACCGCAGCTCGACTAAGTTGGTCTAATAGATCATCCAAGCGAGGAATAGGAAAGCGATACCTGACTGTGATTTTATTAATAGCTCTGTTGTCTATGCACATTCTCCAAGTACCATTCTTCTTTGGAATAAGTAAGGCTGGCACTGCACAAGGACTCAAGCTCTCTCTAACATATCCCTTAGGTATCAATTCTTCAACCTATCTCCGCAACTCCTCATGTTCTAACGAACTCATACGATAATGAGGTTTATTTGGCAAAACAGCTCCAGGCACAAGATCAATCTGATGTTGAATATCCCGCATAGGTGGCAACTCGTTTGGTAAATCTGTTGGAAAGACATCTCGGAACTCATTCCACAACAATTTGATCGATTCGAGAACCTCATCAGTCGTCTCACTCATTACACGACCCAACACCGTATATACTACATCAGTTTGCTTCAGCTCCTCCTCAAACTGCCTGCGCGTCAACATATTAATCTCGCTCTTTCTCTCCTCTTTTTTTTGGGAGTAAAATTATCTTTTTACCCTCAAATAGGAAGCTATAAGAATTAGCAACCCCATTGTGGTTAACTCCCCTATCATACTGCCATGGTCTCCCCAACAACAGATGGCAAGCATCCATATCAACTACAACACAACACACCTCATCCTTATACTTTTCCCGTATAGAGAAGGGCACTAGCGCTCTCTTATTCACTGTAACTTCCCCGCCAGGCTTTAACCAAGCTAGTTTATAAGGATTGGGATGTTTCTCCGTTGGCAAGTCCAATTTTCTGACTGCCACTAAAGAGATAATAATCTCACAACTGCCAGCATCGATTATGAACTTACAGACCTTACCCTTGATAGTACAAGTGGACTGGAATATGTTATTCCTCAACCACTGTTCCTCACTAAGCGAGGGGTAAGGCAAGATCGCCTAACCACTAGTGTGGTACCCACGTCTCCTTCAACAATTATCTCCTCATCCACCTCCTCCTCAACATCACGCCCCTCTTCGTTAACATGAAAATCATCTGAAACTCCAGACTCTACAACCATAGCTCACTTTCCTGCCGCCTTACACTCAAATTGCCTATGACCTGTCTCTTCACATTTAAAACACTTGATAGTGCTACGACCCTGAGCTGCTGAAGAATTTACAGCTTAGGTGGTTGCCCTATTAGTTGTAGTGGCGCTACCACCAGGAGAGTTACTAGCCCCAACATTCACTCCACCACTACTTCCGCCTCCGCTACCTCTGAAAAAAACTTCCAGCAGAAGTTCGACCCCTTCTCTCCATCCTCAACACCCTCTGATGTGCTTTTAAAACCGTGAGAGGATCAAAATCATTAACCGCATCTCGGATTTGTTCTCGCAGCCCTCCAATAAACCTCGACACCAATTGCTCCTCTGACTCAAAGAGATCATTCCTTGCCATAAGTTAATAAAACTCTGTAGTGTAATCATCGACAGATCGATTACCCTGCTTCAAATTCTGCAGCCGTTGGTACATCAAGCGCTGAAAGTTATGAGGAAGAAAATTCGCCTTCAGTTGCTTCTTCATTTTCTCCCAAGTAACAATTTTTGATTTTCCGATTCGCGCTCTAGTATTTTTCAATTGTTGCCACCACGCCATCGCCCGATCTCGCAATCTGGTTGCCACTAGAGACACCCGCCTATCTTCTGGAACTCCCTTAAATTCAAAGATCTCCTCTACTGCAGCTAGCCAATCAAGGAACTCTTCAGGTTGAAGGGTCCCTCGAAATTCTAGGACATTCGTTCGCATTCCCACTTCCTAACGCCTATCCTCCATTTCTCGATTCCGATTACGCCCACCACGAGTGTTTTCAGATTCATCATCACTATCGCGGTTTGGATTCGGACCATTCCTCCTCCTAAAATTTTGATTCTGTTCTTCTTCGTTCAACACATCCCGAAATTGATCGGTTAATTGATCTCTCAACTGACCAACGAGATCATTAAACCTTGTTTCCAATTGACGGTCGACAATCGCAGCAATCCGTTGGGTCTCCTCCTCTTCTGCAATCTCAGCAACACTTCGCTCTCTCCTTGGCGGCATCCTTCAATCACAGTTAGGCTCTGGTACCAAACTGACGCAGCAGAATATCAACAAATTTGGTTTATAGTCGAAAATTGAAGAAATCGCAAAATCAACAACGATCGACTCTTCACAAAACTCTCAGAAAATCGCACAAACTAAGAGAAATTGCAAAAGCTGTAATCTGAATTCTGATGACGGCAAAAACTGCCAATTGAAGGTGTTACAAGCTTATTTATAGTCTAGGGCAGCCATGTGCAAAACGGCAAAACAAAAAAAATAAGCACACAGTTTTAAGAAAATGCAATTTAGTCCCTAAAACTGAAAAACATAAAATTGAGGGCCTAAACGATATTATTTGGCCAAAAAACGACGTAGCTCACCGCATAGTGGTGACTATTATTCACGGGACCGATTTTGATGAAAATAAGGCAAGAATTCACCAAAATCCAAAACTTGAAAATTCACCCATATTGACGATCAACCTTCTCCAAGTAGGTTAATGCCCTCTCAACTATATCACACTGGGCTACCGTTTTTTATTGTAACTATCATAAATACATTCTTATGCGCCTTTTTACTTTTGACATTTGCAATATGTCCATAGTTTTCAAATTTACCTCGTAATATCCATTTCCATTCAGTTTCCCTATCTATCCATTGCCTAAATTTGGCTTTACAGTGTTTTTAAGCACAATAGGGTATTGCTCAAGTATATTTCAGTTGAGAAAACAAGAAATTATTGCAGCTACAGTATTCAATTTGAATGGTCCAGTAGTCAAAGGATTGTGGGTCTTGACTTCATTCTCTGTAATTGGGCTGTGGGTGCAGGTATTCAGTTCAGTCCAATTAACATATTGTGAAAAATCTTGTGGGCTTTAGGCATATGTATAACTTAAGTCCACTCCAAATCTCTTTTTATTATTTTAATAATTTATATGTGCAAAATATATATTTATGTATGTGTTATATTAAAAAAACTAATATTAAGTATTTTAGTAAGAGGTTTTTCTATGAATACTTTGTTTTTACAAAGTATTTAAACTTTGCCCTTCATAACTATTGGATGTGTTGTTTGAATATGATTCAAGTGGTTATGAAAAGTAAAGTAATTGTTACTTTGTAAGAACCAAGTAACCACATAATACAAGTTGTTATCATAATAATATTATTGTTTATAGTTAAACTTATGAGTGATTAATGATATTTATAAATCTATATTGAACAATAACACTTATAAGAAAAATAATAGTTTCATTTATAAAAATAGATAAAAAAAAAAAAGTAAAAATTCCGACCTAGTTGATTCAGCTCTTGTTGTGACTAATCAGTGGTTCAATCAATAATTTGAGAAAATTAAAAATAAAGAATCCATATGCCTAAAGCCCACCAGATATATAATAATCCAATACAAATAATTAAAGAATAATCATACTAGAGAATTTTTAGGTGATTAACCACTCAAAACATAACAAAATTTTGTTCACAAGATTTAAATTTTTTTTAAAATTAATATATTTACAAGAAGCAATAATATTTAGTTTTTCATGGCTAAGATTTACAAAATTAGAGTAAAATGTGAACACAATTGTTAATAAATATGTCGGCACACTTCAAATTTAAATGGAATTCTATCATTTGCAATTTTATTTCAGGATGTGGATTCCTTGAAACCTGTAGGCATCCGCGTGGGGGCAAAATGAGCACAAAAAAAGTATTTATAGCACTAAACAGAAAATCCTACGAAAAGATCATCCGAAATTTTTGGAGGTGGAGTGAACCACCTATCCGCCCATTGACATCTTTTATCACCGATCATTTTAAAAGATGCATGTTCTATTGATAGAAAATGTGAACTAAAATGTTGGTGCATTGTGGGTGTCTTGTGCATTTGTAAATGAATATATAAGTTAGGTTTGGTATATAAAGGAGATTGCTTAATTCCAACCATATCTTCACGTGAATAAACTGTCAGCTTATAGTTTGGACTTACCCCTAAACTAACAAGAACTATGGCCCATATCCTATGCACTGTATATACTGATGCATCACATAATTTATAGTTACAAAACATTTGCATGTCCCGTTTATAACCTTATATTTGTATCTATTGATTACTTACAATTGCTACAAGCTTTACTCATTCTTTGAATATGAATTCAAATGATTTTTAAATACTTGCATTCGAAAATACGTCTTGTAATAAATATAATATGAAGCATACTACTTAAATAGATACCAAAGTTAATGGCATAAATACTCCTTATACCTTTGCTTAAATAAAAATTGAGAAGAAAAATAAAAATTCATATATATTAATTCAAAGATTCCTTGCGGAAATAGTTTCATTGAGTCTGTCAAACAAGATATAGAATCAGTTTTAATCAATCTATGATTCATCCATATTTCAAGATTTCATCTTAACTAGAGATTTGCTTCTGTCAATTATAATAAATTAAAAGATAATTTAAATATATATAATTACATATCTTGAAAGTGAAGTGAGTAGAGCATCGATTCGATAATTGAGCGAATCAGCATGCTTTCGGAGTTGAATACGTCCACACAAAATTAAATGACTCGTATTAAAGTTTAATTTATACCATTTATATATTATTAATGTTCAACATGTGGGATGTTCAATACCTTTAACACTCTCTTCAAGTGTTTGAACCAATTTATTGGCATATCTTCTTTCAAGTCCGAGGTTATCAATCAGGCCCTGTCCAGTGGGTAGCGGGTGCCACCGCCTAGTGCCTATAACTAGAAGGGGCATAAAAAAAAATTTTACTTAAAGATTTAGTTATTATTTTAAAGATAAAAGTAAACACAAAT
Source organism: Euphorbia pulcherrima (assembly GCA_947683365.1). NCBI lineage: Eukaryota > Viridiplantae > Streptophyta > Magnoliopsida > Malpighiales > Euphorbiaceae > Euphorbia > Euphorbia pulcherrima. The sequence goes on along the minus strand of CANTUS010000001.1, from coordinate 16,645,147 downwards.
TAATGTTAGTAGAATTGGTAAGAAGTTTATTAAAGTTGTGAAAGCACAAGGGTTCAATTACTTATTTTTTATAAAAAAAATATATTTTATTTCATTTTTTTTGAGACCTCATATTACTATTTTTAATATTAATTTACCTAAAGCCCCAAACTAGCCTGTTATCAATGTATCTAGCATCATGTATGAGCCCAAACTTCACATTTACTTTAAATTTGGATCCAATATTTTCTCGCTCTCGGACTTTCTTAATACTATGAAAATATTATATAGACCTCGAGACTGTTAGCTTGCTATTTGAGCGGGTGCACGAGTGGTGTTGAATTTTTCTAACACAGTCAATTGATTTGTGTTAAAGTCTAATGTAAACGTTTATTTATAACTCTTCAATTTTATATAAGATAATGATATATTAGCTACTAAACTACTTTGATTAACAAACGGAGGGCCAATTGCCTGAATAATAGCAATGATAGATGGATAATCATGCAATTTTACATCTATAGTTCGTTAATTTGGTGTCCCCGTTAGAGTAAAAGTTACACATATATAGAAAAAAAAATTGGACACATGTTAAGTTTTTAATTTTTACTTTTTTTTTTATTTTCTCGCTTACATGTATTCACTCATCCCCTTCAAATAATCAAATGTCAGAATATGAGTGAAACACGTAGAAAGGCATTGAAGCGAGGGCTTTTAAATCACGATAATAATAATAATATTATTGTTATTACTATGTGCAAATGAAATGAGCATAATTAAAGTATTTCTAGAAATACTGATGCGTTCATGATAATCCACTTTATAATGAGAAAGTGACTGTTCAAGTAACATCTTTAGCTTTACGTGAAGATTCTTAATTATAAACACAGAATTGCTCTCTTTATTTTCTTTAATTGAGTACATTACTTTTCGTTCCATTATATTTAGACCGAATCCAACTGGGTATTTTAATTACTATCTGTATCATTCAACCAGCCATTCAATTTCTATCCGCAACACCCCAATAAAATACCAATCACTCAAAACATACAAGATAATTTAAGAAGAAACTTCCAATCCAAAAAAAGTTTCACAATTATTGAAACTCAAAGGACCATATACATAAATACGAGATGCATGAAAATGAAAGAAGATACTGTGATAAAAAAAATTCTGTTCTTGATTTTATAAGCTTAATATAAAAAAATATTGCAAAATCTATTAACAAAAAGGAGTAATTACAATTTTTTCCATGTGGTTATGTCACAGAATATAGGAAAAAGGGAAAAAATATATCGGGAAGCTGAGATATCAGAAAAGAGCAGGATACAAGCCAAAGCAGCCAGTAAAGCCTAGTGTCACGTACGTTCACACTTTGCTTGTATCCTGGTACTGGATCACGTGCAAATCAGCTTCCAAACAGCCACCATTCATTCACAATATCCCAGATATTCTCCCCCCACCCCCAAAAAAAAATGTGTTTACACTTTACAGCAACAAAATTCTCATTTCCCTTTGTATTTTTTTAAAATTATTACTATGATTATTATCCTAGTCATAGTATTTTGAAAAGGAGTATTAAAGTTGGTGAGTATCATCATCTTGGGGGGAAGTAAGAGGGAAACAGGTGTCCTCGCCTCCAGTGTTCCATAAGAAATGGGCATAATTAGCTGCATAGTACGAGTTTGATGGATCTGCATTAATGGCTTCCAAGAAGGTTTCTTCTGCCGCCCATAAGTCTTTTCTTACTCTCCATAGAAAGCTTGCATATTTGCTGTATGCTTCTGCATCTGCCCCCTCCACTCCTGTTGCTCTCTTGAAGTATTCTTCCGCTCTGTTCATGGCTTTTTTCATTAGTATTTTTGTATTCAAATGTGACTAAATTGGAAAAAAAAAAAATCCTAAATGACAGTCTGTTAAAATAATGGTCAGCCACTCCTTTGTGCAAGTCGCACCTATTGTACGATAGAGAAAGCCACGTGCAATTCACGCTCATGTCACGTAGTGCTCAAGAGATATTTTTTCCATCTCAATTTGAAACTAGACCACTTATTTCTCTATCATGGATTCAAGTATTCAACAATACCAAATCTCAAATCTAAGCATCAGGAGGACAAGTCAAACATTTAAAAATAATAATAAAAAACTAAAAAAGTTCTATTCTTTCCAAAGTGAGAGAATAAACCAATAAGATATTCTGAGTTCCCAAAATCACAGGTTGCACTTCCATTCAGAAATTGTAAAATATCATTTTAAGTTATAATACTATAGGGCTGAAATGCAAAGGAGAAGTCATAAAAAGGAAAGATCCGCGTAGATTTTTATACCTGTCGTAATCATGGGCAACGAGGTACAGGAACTGTGCATAATTGGTGAGGAGGAGAGAATTATTGGGTTCTTGAGATAATCCCGTCTGGTAAAATAACTCGGTCCTAAAGTAATCTGCATAATCATCTGGCTCAATGTCTGCTTTGATTGGTGCTACTAATCTCTGCATTGTTTCATGATCCAGAGATTGCATTTTTGAAGCTTCATCTACGATTGAATTCCATAGACTTAGCTCTTCTTCTCTGGTTGCTTGACCTGATACCGTCTCTGCCTCAGCTGTTGTCCCTAGGGATGACAACTGTGAAGCTCCGTCTGGGACAAATTTCCTTAACTGATTGGACCCATCAAACCGTCCATCACCGCCGTCAGTTCCACTGGAAATAGGCCTAACCTTTCCACCACCGCCATTATTACCTCCAATTGAAGCTGTTTTACCACTTGATGAATTTACTGAAAACGTTTTTACTGAAGAGGAATCAAACTTATGATCCTTTTGGTCCTGAATTTCAATTACAGATTCTATGGTGGATGTATAAGATGTAGGAGATGCTGAGGCAGCAATGGCAACATGACTGCCCATAGAAGTTACAGTAAAATTCGCAAGAAGAATCATCACATACACCATTAAAGTCGGTGTATGAGAGAATACTTGCTGAAATAACCAAACGAAAGAAGCGTGCATTTCTTTCTGTACTCGACCGATAATTCCTTGTAGATCTTCAGTAAAAAGAAGCTCTCTCATTTGAAAGCTGTAGCTGTGTAGCTCTCGGATAATAAATACCATAGAAGAGAAGGCCTTTTTCACTGAACAATATGCAGATTCCCCTGCTTCTCTAAAACCATCTTGCCATTGCAACTTTCTCTTGATAATTCGAAGGGAAAACGGGATGTCAATGCTATTGGCTTTCCGTTCAATACTTGCCGGAATCATATCATCTTGCACAGACCAATCTGGTGGCTCTAGCTGTATGTCCGGCCAGTTAGGCTCATTAGAATTCACAAGGAATGGACTCTGGTTCTCCAAACTTGGTGATTCCTTAATCAAGCCGTTGTAATTATCAGCACTGCTGATACTTGCACCATAATTATCTATAACCGAATCAGAGTCTGTGTCTGATATAGAGTCGAGTTCATTATTTCTGTCATAATCATCATCGTCAGAGAGCTTGAATCGGAGTGCAAGCTCTTCGATTTTCCTAGAAAATTCTTCGTCCGAGAAGGGATCTAAGCTCGCACTGCACGCTCTTTTTATAGTTCGAACACTCAAATTGGGACGCTGGAAAGACCGAGACCTGCAGAGCTTTGTCGATGAAGTGTCCGGCAGAGAAAACCGGTCTGCGTTGTGGAAGTACCGGCAAACAAGCGTTCCAGCTCTAGTTCCATCAGAACGATGCCGCCGCCTCTTTGAGGAAGGAGACGAAACTGCGGAGGCTAAGGTTTGAGAGGAAGATGGAGAGTGGTGTACAATTGGTTGAGACCATTGAAAACAGGTCGAAGCAACTTTTACTCCCATTCTTTCAACAAAAAGATGAAAGCCAAAAGAGTCGAGATCTATAAAGTAAAGCTTGAAAAGCCAAACAGAGTAGATATAAATCTCCAAGAGCACGAAATTCAACAGATCTGATGAAAAGTCATGCTCTGCTTTTTGTTTATCCCAAATTTATCTCCCTTGACCTGAAAATCAACCAAAACAACCAAATTATTCCAAGAACAGAAATCAAAATCAACAGCATCCAATTTCCAGACTCTTCACCATTTCCACAACGAATCAGAGACGTTATACTAACTACTAGAACCACTAGTCTCCATATCCATTCAAAATAGCCGGAAATTCCGTTAGAGAGAGCGAAATCGAAATCCGAACCAGCTAAACCGGAACGGAAATCGACGAGAATGAAACTGATAGATCCAATAAACGAAGAGAAGTTCGATAAAAAAAAGTGATCAATGAATATAATAATAACCTAGCACCGACCTTGAAATGTATATCTTCGTGTTGTTCTGGAAATCCGGCGAAAGGTCCCGGCGGGAAACTGCAAAGCGAAGTACGAAACGTAGCTTCACTTTATCATAATAAAGAAAGAAACTCTTGTTTGTTTATATACAGAGGCTCAGTGGCACTCTGTTTGTCTTTGGGTCTTCCAAATTAATTATTAAATAATAGAAGAAAATCTCCACAAAGTAAATTTTCCAGTTTAAAAGGAAAGGGAAAACAAAAACAAAGGGAAGCCCATACGGTAACGGGGAATTCCGGTAGCCTGTGACTAGAAAACAAAAAGTAGAAGGATTTTTCATTTTTGATATTTTTTCTTCGGATCGGGTCCGAGTCAGTTGCCATATTGTAAGGGTAAACGTGACTTTGGAGTCCTAATCGCCTGCTTTTCCGGTCATTTTAATCTCATAAGTCGGTTGATGGCATGCCACGTGTTCACAACCACCACCGTTTCTCTTTTGCATTAACCGTGAATTTCACCGACCCATTTCCTTGTAACACCGTCGCACGTGCCTGTTCTTTTATATTATTATTAAATTTCGATTTATTAATATTATTTACCATACTGGGCTTGATTGTGTTATAATTATAGAGATACTTTAATTTTAAATTAACAATATTATCCTCAAATTGATGAAATTATGTCCCTTATACGTCTTTTTATTTATTATTTAATATATAATATATTTATAAAAAAAATTAAATAAAAATAATAAAATAATAATAAAAATAGACACGTATTTAAAATAGCATGAATAAAATATATAGTGAATGGAACATAATATTTAAATGTATCTTTCAATTTGTAGAAACTTTTCGGTTCAAATTTTTTTTTTTACTTTTAAAAGATTATAACCTTTACCAGTGTTTGCTAAATGAATTTCGTGACTTTATAATAATTTTTCCAGTTTTAATAGGTTGGAATGTGGATTACAATTTCTAACGGACATAATTACTACACCCGTAATAGCTACTAACTAATTTTTTACGTGGTCTAATTATTAATAAATAAAAAATTAAGAAAATTAGAAAATTAGGGTAGAAAGTTAATCTATTATTGATATATAATACTTATATAAAAGCTTATTTTTAATCAATTTCTTATATATGGCGTACATTAAGTACAAATTTTTTTAAAATATAACTTTATATATATTTTTTAAAAATATGGAATCTATGAACCCACACCCTATAGAACCGCCACTGTCCCTTTCAAATATATATACTGCAGTTATTGAATATTGGGTACTTTCAAAGTAACAATTGTTAGCATTGTATCAAACTTTATATTAATCGTCTTACGTCAGAGAACAAGTACTAATTAATTTGCAACAAAATACGATAATTATAAAAAAAATATGATAAATAATTATAACTTCCATTAAATTTATATAATTTATTATTATCTTCATATATTTTAAAATTTTAATTTATTTTTTTTATATTTTATATTTTTTTATTATTACTTTTTTCTATCAATCGTTAAGCCTTTTCATTTAAAATTATTGATGTTTTATATAATTTTTTATAATATTTGTTTAACATATGATCATATGTACTATTTTTTAAAGATATTTTATAAATAAGATGATTGTTTTTCTTATTTTTTGACATTTTATTATATTTCAGTTTTATAATTGCGTTAGAAAAAACATACATAAAATGGACAAATTAAAAGAAAATTGAATATAAAGATATCACAACAATAATAGTTTTGTTATAAATGTAAATTTCGGTGAATTTTTCGTAAAATAATGACAAAATAACACGTAAAGGGACATAAGAATATAATAAATTAAAGTATATGGAGGTAATAATGAGAAAATGCAAAACATAAGGAGATATAAATTAGGTTTTTAAAATACAGGAAAGTACTAGTGTATTATGTTAAATCTGAGGGAGATCATACTTATTTACCTAAAAAATTAAAATATTTTATAACTTAAGATCTGATTTACAACGAATTAATTTGTAAGGATGTGTAAGTAAAATGAAAAATAAAGTTGGATTTTCTAATTTTAGAACTAAAAGGTCTAAGATTTTAGTTAGTGGTTGAGTGTTGGGGCCAAATTTAAGTGGGGTGTTATCAGATTTATTTATCTTTGTTATTGTAGTCCATCAGTTAAAAAAATTGAAATATGTGAAATTAAGTATGTTTTGAGCAAATTCTACCATAAATAAGTTGAAATTTACAAATCAACTTAAAAAAGAATTAACTAACAGAATTTTATTCAATTGCATATTCTTTTATGATATACTAATAAATATACATATATGTATATGTGGGAAAGATTTGATTTAGTAATTGAGTTTTGAAGTTGTGATCTCAGAGATTGCATGTTTGAATCGACACTCGAACGAGATGGAATAAGGTTTTCCTTTGTTATTATTATAAGCCCATATGATATAATTTTTTTTTTTTAAAATATAGTTATGTAAACTATTTACAAATGAAATTCATATTTTGAATTCATATTTAGCTAGCAAATTCCAATTGCGCAGCCTTGGAACAGCTTTGGGATGTCCTCATCCACTAATTTGGTTACATATTGCTTAGCTCCACCCTCTGATTCCATCGTAATGGAAGCTTCAGATATTTGATTTCTGTAAGGGTTGTTTAGTGAAAAAAAAAAATCTAAACCATTTTGTGCAAGTTATCTATATCCATGTAAAAACATTATGCTTTTTCTTATTTTATTTTTTTTCTTTCAGTGATTTATTCTGAGTGGAATAATTTAAATCTGGATCTATGTAACTGTTTTCTTGATCCATTGTTATACAATGTTATAAAAATTAGAATTAACTTATGGGGAAATAACAATATAATTATAATTATAATTATAATAATATAAATATATACAATAATCCCCGTAGTCACATCATTATCGGATTATCAAGGATTTGAATCAATAATACCTTAACCTCTTATCATCGATCGTTACTGTTGCGGAATTACATCTTGACGATCGTTGGATGGATGAACATGAACGGGTGGTTTTGACGCATTCCTCAACTAAATCGATTTATATCTCAAAAAGATCCAAATATTTCTCTCTTGATGGGTAGAGTAGAAAAGTAATATGATTTAGTACATTGGGGACCTTAACCATATGCATGGACCTCCTTATATACTCATATTAAAATGAGAATACCATTAGTCCTCATTTTAATAGCATTTCAATGAATTTATTTATGTTATATATATGTTATTATTTCATTTATTAGCGAATTCATTTTGCTCATAATGCATGAAATAAAGAAGTTCATGGATAACATAATTTTATACTAATATAACGCCCATTAATAAGAAATTAACAATTTCATAGCATTAGAAATTTTGAATTTCTAACAACCTCCCACTTGGGCAATATATTAATTTTGAAATAATTATAAATGAATCTCTTTAAGTGCACATCCGTATGCTATTCACCATTAAACGTTTTCTTAATCAATCTTGTCCATCAAATATATAAATAGTGGAACCGTAGCGGCTTTAATCGATATTAAAGTAAATTGACTAAACTACTATAATCACCATATAAATACATAAAATGGCATAGATGGATGAAAATGACATGCTAGAAAACCTCATGCAAGTCTCTTCCTACAAGTTCTTCTTTTGTCTTTATGAGATTGGGAGCACGGGATTTTGCAGTCCCTCTCGCGAGACTATGATGACGTGTACCCGATTTCAATACCTCAAAATAAAAGTTCTCTTCAGAATTTTTTATTACCAAAATAATATTCCTTGTGAATTTTATAATTGGTAGAATCCAGTTCGGCGTGGCCGATAACGCGTTCGGTAGGAGCTTGAACCGATGATTTACACCCAAATTAAATAATACCTATTAAAATATAATTAAAATTCAAAAAGATACCTTTCCACCCACTAATAAACCACTTTTTCCGACTTTTTAGGCTTTTTGACCCGTTGGTTGTCGGTATGCTGGAGAATGATGTCGCCACCGACATCATTCATGCCGCCGGCGGCATGATCCATACCTCCGGCGACATCATCATGTCGCCGGAGAAATGGCACGAAATGGGCCCTCCACAGACAGCCTTTCGGTCACTTTCGGCGGAATAAGTCAAAAATGTCTCGAAAAATACCCCAATTTGCCTATAAAAGGCACCCAAAAACTGCAATTGAATGGGGGGACTGAAATTATAGAGGGAATGAGCTGAAATTGGGCAATTAAGAGGCTGAAATCGAGAGAATAGATTTTAGTGAGATAAGAACTAGAAAAGGCAGGAAAAAGGATTCTAATCCATTTTTCCCGATTTTTCTTCTTCGAACTCTCTGATTGTGAGCTTAAACCAGTGGGTCTTTGGGTTAAATCAATTGGATAGAATTTAGAGACCTAAAACCTTTAAATTAACAATCAAATTATCGTTGCAAGCTCCCCGGAGGTGGTATTGTTCAGTTCACGAAGAGTTGGATTCACTACCCCGAGGTGAAAATCCTGAGTCTCATAGCTCTTTGGCATTATTATTATTGTTTTGCACTAATTTTTGTTGATTTGTGTTCATTTTAAGTTTTCGGTCACTTTGACTGCAAACCGCTGCTGCTGCAAGGAATTGGAGTCGCCGGAGACATGCGATGTTGCCGGCTGTATCACCCATGGCGCGAGAGACATCGTTGGTACATTCGCTAGCATCACATTCCCCGGAGACCTCGCTTTCTCGCGGAACCCTTTCTTTACGGTACTCAGAAAGCCCTGTGCCTGTCTGCATGCTGATGTCGCCCGTGACACAATCGATGTTGCCAGCGGCATCATCCATGCCGCCAGCGACATCAACTATGTCGTAGGCAGCATCAGATGCTCCACGGCGGCATGACTTTCTGGATAGCAGTATTGTTTTCGTTTGTTCCCAAACTAATTTATTTTCTTAAGCTATGATCTATAGTGTAACGATGGAGATTCAAAACCTCCTGAAAATAGACCCGTCCCACGACGAGTGGTATATTCACTTGTAATCCGATTAAAGCAACCATTGAATCTGAAATTTGGATAAAAATGGAATTTCCCCGCAAATACCATTCAAACCTCATTTTAGCCATCCAATCGGGCTTTATGATGTTATAAATAAAATATGCCATATCCGTGTCAACCATCCTCTGTAGGTAGATGTATATCGGACATTCGGGTATTTCATTTGTTACGTAGAAAATGTACAGGACTTGAAAACCTTGTAATAATTCTACTTTCCGCACTTACTTTTCTTTTGCAATTGTAAATATTTTTATTTATTGCTTCAATTACTTGATAAATGCGAAAACAACACAAATAAATAGGGTGGATTAAACCGATTAAGAAAGAATGAAATATCCTAACTTGGCCTAATGAAAAGTAGATAACATCATCCGAACTCGAAGTCTCTACTCAAGGTATGGTCCAACCATCCGGTGGGAAAATCGTACCGAAAATTTCTCGGTTGAGCTGAACCGGGTGGCGACTCTATTCTAAGTACGGGATTTCGATCTCATATCTTTTAAGCATTAAAATACGCAAAAACATTTTCTTTTCAACCACATCACACTCATCTCCCCGACGCACCAAAAAATGGGCTGGCCCGACCGGGTCCGGTCCCGCGCCGCAGCCGCTCGAACTGTCGTCCGCTCACAGTGGCGACTCTGCTGGGGACTTTCTTTAAACTTGAATCTTCTTTCATAGTTTAAAAGATTTTGATGATGTATTGAAATCGTTGGCCAAATTAAAACTTCGTTCTTTTCTTATGACGTCTTGTCCTCGTGCGTGTAGATAGTTCGGTAATTTTAGGTACCCGATTCCACCTGAGAAGCTCACAAAGTATCACTCATGCCCTGTTGGAATTGAGGATGCCTAGTGGGTGGATCACTCATTTTAACCAACACGTAAACTGTTATGACCGCGTCCATTCGGGTAGTGATTGAGTAAACGTGGAATCAAGGTAAACGGGAACCTTCTACATCAACAACCCTATACCAAAGCCACGTTAGAAAAAAGCCTTAGCACATCATTCCCCTTAGGATTACCCAAAATGAATAAAATAATTGGGACGCACTTCTTTCGCCATTACCGGTGAAGTAGCCAAACTCCATCCTACCAAAGAGGTGTTACGCAGGAGTCATAAGGTTGGAACAGGGCCGATTCGCATGCTATGTGCTTTATGATCATACACCCCCATGCATCGGCTTTAAGAGCCGAAAATAAATCAACTTACCCTTATCCCTTCCACCCATGGAACTGGTTTAGCAACATACACAAGACTTCTCTTGTACCTCTATTGCGTCACCACATATTGCTATGTAAGACGTGAGGTACGAACGCCCTATGTATGTTGAAGGGATAATCCATCACATTATCTAACCACATCCGTGTACAGCCATACATATCACGCACCACTTCTAAAAAAAAAAAGACATACATACATACCATCCATACCATTTACAACCCATTCATGGTCTGATCCGCGACTCGTGATCCTAATCAGCCTTCCTCTTGAACCGAGACCTTCACAACCAGCCATGTCTCTTCCCCACGATGACAACCGTACCTCATCCAGAGGACAAGCTAGCCTTCCCTCCACCGTAGGGGCAACAGCTCACCCGCCGTCTCTTGGATCGGAGATCACCGCTGCTATCATTCAGTTTCTAAACTCCGATCAGTTTAGAAACATCATTCAGGAGATAGTGTGTGTATCCGTCAAGAAGGTCCTAGAAAGTCAGGACTTCGACCAGGTCATGCGATCTCCGGGCATGACACCTGATGGCGATACACTCTGGCAATCATGGCCAACCGCTTACCTTGGACAAAGAGAAGGAGCCCAGAGTCCAATTCTTCCACCATTCTTTAACACGTTACCACCAACTTTGGTCACCCCATCACAATTTAAGGTCCCCGCTGCCCCGATGCTTCCTCAATACGACCAAATCATGCAACACAAAGTTGAAGACTTCTCCCGTTAATTAATGACAGTAGACTGCTATCAAAAAGAGGGAAAGGTCCAATCAGAGAAAGACCAGTTCTTTCAAAACACTGAATCACCCACACCCCTGCCTCAAATCATGGTGGACCAAGAGACCTATCAGAAATCGGCACCAGCTGCCATTATTCAAACAAACGACGGTCTTAAGTATAGAACAAATCCGTGGAAACTGCCACTTAATGTAATCTTCACCGGGTTAAAGGAAGCTGGGATTCTTAAACCTCTTCACGAATTCAATCCCCCCATGAGAGAAGAAGGAAAAGGCTTTTGCAGATATCACATGTTATCGGGTCATAACACCAACCAGTGCAAAGCTTTGGTCCGTACCATCCAACGACTGGTGGATGAAAAGAAGATTACCGACCCTGAAAGGGCATCCTACCCCTTACCAGAGTCTGACAACCAGACACGGACGATTAATCCCGGCTTTTCCAAACAACGGAAAGCTCCTCAAGATCTTATCAAGGCCATCTACTCAAATGGTGGGGGAAAATCGCGCTCTGACGGTGAGGACGAAGAATCCCGATTTGCAATCCTTAGAGTTCAGACCTTTTAGCTCCATAAGCCACTTCCATTTTTCTTACTTACGTTGTGTCTGTATCCTTTGATCAGCGTCTTCATATGAGCATACGTACGACGCTTTCAGTGTTTAAGATATTTTTATTAAATGGAATTAAATTGAGTACATTATGTGGTAATCAAATCCAATAATTTAAACCCTGTCAAACACATGAGGGATAATAAAGTGCTTAAAGACCATGATAATGCTTTTGCTCAGTGCAATAATTGGATTGTTGAAATGCCATGGGTCCTTCTAGAATTGACTCAACAGCCCTACAACGGTACACCTTCAAGCCACCAATGAAACATCAATCGGTCCCCTGGAATAGAGAATCAAGGCTTACACCCAGCGGAGCCCGACCTCCATTAAATAAACATCGTAGCCAAAATCTCAGACCAACATCACCACCAAGAACACGACCAAGTTTGAAGAGAAACACATCTTCACCCGGTACAAATCAACCCCATTGGACCCTTTAGCTAACAAAGGTCAGGGGGCAACCACTTTCTAGAACACCAAGTATAAAGGCAAGCACCTTCATCCCACAAGCCACAAAGACGATTGCTCAACCAATGTCGCAATCGGCTTACCAAATGAACCAACAACGCAAACAACCACTACAAAGGCACCAAACAAAAGGTCCTTAAGCCGAACATCACTTGTTCACAACCCATCACCACTAATACAGAATACGAGTTCAGGCCTAAACAAGAAGGGCTCTGCAGACCACGAATTGAAGGAGCAATCAAAATAGCGATCAGGACAACAATCAAACCAATCAATGAAGCTTTGGAGTAAGCACCAAAAACTCCCGCAAACTAAACGGCTTGCAATAAGGTCAGCCAAAAACTCCCGACGTAACTTTAAAGGTCAGAATGAACTGGGTGATCCAGGCGAAAATCGAACGGGCACCAAGGAACTTGGAGAATCTGCAAAGGCACAACCAGGCGCACAACAGTGAATCAGATACTCAACGCCCTTGCCGAGAGACATGCCTGACACTGAAGCATCCGAAGACCTCCAATACTAATTAAAAGTCCAGACTAGATTGAGAAGGTTGTCATATGACTAAGGATGATTCCAAAGTCATAAGCATAGTCAAGGGTGAGTCCATCGATCTAGTCGACCAGAACAGGCCTAAGCATTATCATGTCTAAACAAAAGAAATAAATCAGAAAAAGCGGCACACTAAAAATATATATATATATATACAATAATCGCCGGCATGTCGGTCTTCTATTGACTGGGTAAAAATTAGGGTTAGACCTGACGGTCGGTACCCTGCAAACCGGCTGTACAAAAATTAGGGGATAAGTCAATAACGCCTGTTGAACTGAAAACCCGAAAAGGGCGGTTCAGACGAAAATTAGGGCACGAGAGAAAAACAATAGGATGTTAACTTGAAAACCTGTAAAGGCTGGTTAACACCAGGGGTCCCATTAATGGAAATGATTGCCAACATCTTATACTCAAATTAAATTCACTCGATAAAAGTGTCTTTCATATTGAAACATCTGTGTTTATGATTATGTGAATGCCTGGCGATCGAAGGATGGAAACATCACAAGTAAGCTTAATCAAAGACACTATACGCTCAAAGGTCAGAATAAATCTGTTAGGGCGAAAACCCGAAAGGATAGTCCATGCAAACCATGGGGTCAAATTGGAGCCCAAAATCTGTGTTCCCCAGGCTCCGCAGAAAACCCCACAGCTTTTGGTTATGGGTTGCCATGACGGAAACAGACGGAATGGTTAAAAATAGGTTGCTGGAAGATTGAAGCCGCCGGCGATGAGAGTGATACCGCCGGTGATATCATGATACCGCCTGCAATGTAATTAATGTCGCCGGTGATATAGGATTGATTTGGGCGACTTGGGTGATGCCGGCGGCGGCATGGAGTTAACTTTCTGGGCGGCATCAGAAGCATTTCTGCCATTTCAGACCTGTACAAAAACTGTAAACAATCCTATGCTACATTTCCAATGATTTATCGAACAACAATTCATTTTTATATTCAAAATAAGAGCCCGGAGGCGCAAATTGCTCAAATTGTACCAAATCATCTAGCCCATGACAAAATCAAATTATCAAAACCCCAATGTATCGGAGGTACAAACCAAGAACTCAAAGGTAAAATAAAAACGAAAAGTAAAACTAAGCATGCCCGCCACTACCGGCTGGGCGGGATGAAACGTCATCAGGACTTGCGAGCCAATCGTCAACATCGTCTTCCTCTCTTCCCTCCATCATGGGAACACTACTGGACTCCTCAGCCGCGGTAAACGTACGTCGGCCGGCAGACTTCTTGACCCCCCTACGACTGGTACCCCCAGGGTGCGCACGGTCTAGGTTTTGTTCACTTCTCTGTTCTTGAGCGGTGGCTGCCAGCTGACCCTCGAGATCGCTCACGCGGCGTTGTAAAGCTGCAGTCTCCTCCTCATACCGCCGCCAGCTGCGTCAGCATCAGACAAAGAAAGGGCCAAGAAATCCTGCAAATCAGAGAAAATATCAGTCTTGCATGTCATGCATAACATCCATCCCATCTTAACATGTGCATAAAATACCTGAACGAGGAGCGATTGCCCAATAAGGGTATCCCGGAGAATAAAGTTGTTCTCTGCAAGTTGCTCCACATGACTCCGCGCCACCTAGAAAATCCAAAAAGCAAATCCTTAGACACCCGCATCTAAGACTTAATAAGAAAATAGTTATTAGGTCTTACGTAGGTTGTATTTTCAGGCATGAAAATCGGGGCTTGCCGGCTCGAGCCAACATTCCTATGAGAGAATTCACCTCGGGAGTTCATCAACAAGAAGGTGGTTTCCAACAGATTGACCAAATTGCCCTTCACGAAGTTTATGCCCTCCGGCGTGCCATAATGTCGGGTACCACTTTGGTTATCCCGACCCCTCTTTCTCGCAGGCTCCTGCAAAACGTGAAAGTCATACGTCAACAACGTCCCTAAATGACTTTAGAATCATACACACAAGCACAATCATACCTCGAAAGAATGTTGCTCCCCTTGGGACATCGGCACGCTCCCGCCAGCTACACCCGCGCCTACCTCATCCTCCCTCTCAGGGTCGACCGCAACATCCCCTTCCAGCGCTTCATCCTCATCATCGTCCTCCTCATCAACTTCCACAACGCCTTTGAGGTGCCTCTTTTCGTCCTCCAATCGTTGCTCATTGTGATACTCAATTGTATCGTTGCCATGGATGCGAGGACACACAGGGAGTAGACGCTGAAAAAGCTGCTCGTAGAGGCCAGGAACGCTAGGGATCACTCGGCCATTCCTTTCAATATAATCAGCTTTGTCGGCCTCGGTAGAAATCACCAAATGAGGCCACCACAAGCCCCGTGGAGGATCGGCAGGCACCGGTCTAGCAGCAACCGGAAGGGACCTCCAGCCTCGGATGCGCTCGCCTAAATACCACTGCTGGGATAGGGGGCACTCGATCACAAACTGGCGGTCATCCACCTCCCTTCGGACCCTTACAACCTCAGCCAAGTTCGCCACCCTGTCGAATGGGTCCAAGACGAGCTACATCAAGACAACCAACATAAGTCCATAGACCAAAAAATATATATATAAAAAAAATAAATAAAAAAAATAAATAAATAAATAAAAAAATATATATATATTTTTGTATACCGAGCTCAACCGCACGCTCCTTAGGACCTCCCTATACTGCGTAGGGTACTTTGCCTTCCCACCGATACCCCCGCACCAGCGAGCAAGGAAATGAGAGCCCGGCGGCACAACCTTCTTAAACTCCACCGGTGGGAGGATCTGATGCTCAAAGGCCCAGGCCTGCACAAATGACGACCGATCAATTCAAGGGATGTCATGCAATAAATAAGAACGCATGTTATCGAGGGAAATGTTTCAAAAAATCTATACCTGGAGTAGCAGGTGGCAAAGGCGAAGGGCTTTCTCCTTCTTTCGAGCTCCCACATCCAGCCCGTGGTACAACTGGGCCAAGATGGCCCTCGGCCAATTCTTCCTCCTGATTCCCGGTACGTCTTCCACTGCGGTTATAAGCATGTAGTTGATCTTACTCCCCGAGATTGGGAAGAACAACACGGTGAGTAGTGAGATCACAAAGGAACGAACACAAGCCTCCCTCTCCTCCTCGGGAACCACATCCACCCGGGTCTAATGATGGTACAACTCACCATAGGATAGCAGCCCAGAAACGGGCTTCAGACCGAACAACTCCTTTACCCGCCTCACCACGGGCCTCTCAACATGGTACTTGTCCATGTAGACGTCAAAATGTATAACCTCATCCGACCAAGGAAGGCCGGTCATGGCTACCACATCAGAAGGGGTAATTATAACTTCCCCAAAGGAGAAATGGAAGGTATGGGTGGTCTCGGACCACCTTTCAGTCAGGGCCGTTACTGAAGAATGAGGAAGCTTAGGCATCAACATAGGCATGATTCGAGCCAAATCCCCAAACCTTGTCTCCTTAATCGCAATTGCTAGCTCAGGATCATTCTCTGTGATATGGTGCCACCATTCACCGATGGTGCCCATCCCCCCTGTGTAAGTCAGTTCGTATGGCTGCAAGGTAGAAAATAAAATGGATCAGTTCTGCTTATTTTTGTCAGAAAAGCTGCTGATGTCGCCTCTGTTGAAAGCGATATCGCCGGCGGCATCACTCCATACCGCCAGCGGCATGGTTTATGTCGCCAGCGGCATGGTTTATGTCGCCGATGACATCAACTTAAATAGAAGCGACATCAGACTCTCACAAAGCCTTTTGCAAGGACTGATGCCGCCAGCAACAACACTGATATCACCAGCGACATCACTCATACCTCCAGCGACATCACTCATGCCGCCAGCGGTATCACTCTGCGCGGGCAGAACCAGTTTTCTCCCTAAATCGCACCCATCGTGCCAAAAATCACAATCAATCGAACAAAGTTCA
Organism: Euphorbia pulcherrima; assembly: GCA_947683365.1. Classification (NCBI taxonomy): domain Eukaryota; kingdom Viridiplantae; phylum Streptophyta; class Magnoliopsida; order Malpighiales; family Euphorbiaceae; genus Euphorbia; species Euphorbia pulcherrima. The sequence goes on along the minus strand of CANTUS010000001.1, from coordinate 16,628,375 downwards.
AAAAGGCAAAAATCGATCCTAAAGCATGCAATATGACTGATATATTCCACATTTTAAACCCCTATCATGGCATGTTTTCAAATCTAAAGCAAAATCACATCGGATTCGAAAAGAAGTAATTCGGGTTTTTGTGGGATTACCTGGACATAACAGAGGTGTTTCTCCTTCTCCGGAGTCAGATTGGTGATAGGAGAGTTAATGCCATAGCCATACATTTTGGCCGTCTCCTTTAGGCCGTATGCAGTAGGAATGGAAAGGATTTTCAATCCCTCAACAGAAGAATCGGGCAGGCTCTCCCTAGCCTTGGATTTACCCCTGAAAGCCTTACTAATTCTCTCCATAATTTCAAAGACAAAGAATTAGAGAAGAGATGGAGAGGGATACGGTTTTATGAAAGAATGGGGAAGAAAGAGTTCCAATCCCTTTTATAAACTGCCGCGCGGAATTTGAGGAGCTTTGATTTATCTGAAACTGTTCCTCCATACCGCCCGCGATACAACTCATGTCGCCGGTGACAACGCCTCATTTAGTTTAAATTTTGAAATTATCTGACCAGTCAAAGCTGCCACGTGGCACCCATACCGCCGGCGATATTAATCCATGCCGTCGGCGATATCAGTAATGTCGCCGGCGATATCGCCTCATTTAGTTCAAATTTTGAAATTATCTAGCTAGTCAAAGCCGCAACGTGGCATCCATACCACCGGCGATATTAACCTATGCCGCCAGCGATATCAGTAATGTCGCCGGCGACATCGCCTCATTTAGTTCAAATTTTGAAATTATCTGACCAGTCAAAGCTGCCACGTGGCATCCATGCCGCCAGCGGTATTAACCCTACCACCGGCGATATGGCACCTCCGAAGGGCAAGCTCTTCAGAACGAGCCCAACCGAAGGGCAATCTCTTCAAAATGAAAGCCCAACCGAAGGGCAATCTCTTCAGAACGAAAGCCCAACCGAAGGGTAATCTCTTCAGAACGAAAGCCCAACCGAAGGGCAATCACTTCAGAACAAGCCCAACAGAAGGGCAATCTCTTCAAAACAAGCCCAACCGAAGGGCAATCTCTGCAAAGTGAAAGGCTAACGAAGGACAATCACTATACCAAACACGAGCCCAACCAAAGGGTAATCTCTGCAAAGTGAAAGTCTAATTAAAAGACAATCACTATACCAAACACGAGCCCAACCGAAGGGCAATCTCTGTAAAGTGAAAGTCCAACCGTAGGACAATCACTATACCAAACACGAGCCCAACCAAAGGGCGATCTCTTTAAAGTGAAAAGTCCGACCAAAGGACAATCACTATATGAAGTGACAAGCCTAACCAAGGGGCAAACCTCTATATTCAAAGTAAAAGTCCGACCAAAGGACAATCACTATCCCAAAATACAAAAGCCCAACCGAAGGGCGATCACTATACAAAACAAAAGCCCAACCGAAGGGCGATCACTATACAAAACAAATGCCCGGCGATCAATATAGAAAACAAAAACCCAATCGAAGGGCAATCTCTTCAGAATAAGCCCAATAGAAGGGCAATCTCTTCAGAACAAGCCCAACCGAAGGGCAATCTCTGCAAAGTGAAAGTCCAACCGAAGGACAATCACTATACCAAACACGAGCCCAACCGAAGGGCAATCTCTGCAAAGTGAAAGTCCAACTGAAAGACAATCACTATACCAAACACGAGCCTAACCAAAGGGCAATCTCTGCAAAGTGAAAGTCCAACCGAAGGACAATCACTATACCAAAAACGAGCCCAACCAAAGGGAGATCTCTTTAAAGTGAAAAGTCTGACCAAAGGACAATCACTATATGAAGTGACAAACCCAACCAAGGGGCAAACCTCTCTATTCAAAGCAAAAGCCCGATCAAGGGGCAAACCTCTCTATTCAAAGCAAAAGCCCGATCAAGGGGCAAACCTGTCTATTTGAAGCAAAAGTCCATCCAGAGACGTATTCCCCACTAACCATAAGCCCGACCGAAGGGCAAACTCCCCACGAACTGTAAGTCTGACCAAGGGACAAACAGCCGACAAAGCGTAAGTCCGACTAAGGGACGAACAATCGACAAAGCATGAGTCCAACCAAGGGACGAACAGTCGACAAAGCGTAAGTCCGACCAAGGGACGAACAGTCGACAAAGCGTAAGTCCAACCAAGGGACGAACAGTCGACAAAGCGTAAGTCCGACCAAGGGACGAACAGTCGACAAAGCGTGAGTCCGACCAAGGGACGAACAGTCAACAAAGTGTGAGTCCGACCAAGGGACGAACAGTCGACAAAGCGTGAGTCCGACCAAGGGACGAACAGTCGATAAATTGTAAGTCCAACCAAGGGGCAAACAATCAACGAACTATAAGTCTGACTAAGGGACAAACAGCCGACAAAGCGTAAGTCCGACCAAGGGATGAACAGTCGACAAAGCATGAGTCCGACCAAGGGATGAACAGTCAACAAAGCATGAGTCCGACCAAGGGACAAACGATCAACAAAGCGTAAGCCCGACCAAGGGACGAACAGTCGATAAGGCATAAGTCCAACCAAGGGACAAATGATCAACAAAGCGTAAGTCCGACCAAGGGACGAACAGTAGGCAAAGCATGAGTCCGACCAAGGGATGAACAGTCGGCAAAGCATAAGTCCGACTAAGGGATAAACGATCAACAAAGCGTAAGTCCGACCAAAGGATGAACAGTCGGTAAAGCGTAAGTCCAACCAAGGGACAAACGATCAACAAAGTGTAAGTCCGACCAAGGGAAGAACAGTCGATAAAGCGTAAGTCCGACCAAGGGACAAATGATCAACAAAGCGTAAGTTCGACAAAGGGACGAACAGTCGACAAAGCGTAAGTCCGACTAAGGGACAAACGATCAACAAAGCGTAAGTCCGACCAAGGGACGAACAGTCGACAAAGCATAAGTCCGACCAAGGGATAAACCAGTCATCCCTCAGGTATTATTCATATCCCTTGCTCTTTCGTGTGATCATACTGACCTATGGCAGCAGTGATCCCCTGAGGGGCAGCCTGTGAGCACGGGATTTTACAGTCCCTCTCGCGAGACGATGATGACATGTACCCGATTTCAATACCTCAAAATAAAAGTTCTCTTCAGAATTTTTATTACCAAAATAATATTCCGTGTGAATTTTATAATTGGTAGAATCCAGTTCGGCGTGGCCGATAACGCGTTCGGTAGGAGTTTGAACCGATGATTTACACGCAAATTAAATAATACCCATTAAAATATAATTAAAATTCAAAAAGATACCTTTCCACCCACTAATAAACCACTTTTCCTAACTTTTTAGGCTTTTTGACCCGTTGGTTGTCGGTATGCTGGAGAATGATGTCGCCACCGATATCATTCATGCCGCCGGCGGCATCACCATACCGCCGGCGGCATGATCCATACCGCCGGCGACATGGCATGAAATAGGTCCTCCACAGACAGCCTTTCGGCCACTTTCGGCGGAATAAGTCAAAAAGGTCTCAAAAAATACCCCAATTTACCTATAAAAGGCACCCAAAAACTGTAATTGAATGGGGGGACTGAAATTATAGAGGGAAGGAGCTGAAATTGGGCAATTAAGAGGCTGAAATCGAGAGAATAGATTTTAGTGAGATAAGAACTAGAAAAGGCAGGATAAGGGATTCTAATCCATTTTTCCCGATTTTTCTTCTTCGAACTCTCTGATTGTGAGCTTAAACTAGTGGGTCTTTGGGTTAAATCAACTGGATAGAATTTAGAGACCTAAAACCTTTAAATTAACAATCAAATTATCGTTGCAAGCTCCCCGGAGGTGTTATTGTTCAGTTCACGAAGAGTTGGATTCACTACCCCGAGGTGAAAATCCTGAGTCTCATAGCTCTTTAGCATTATTATTATTATTTTGCACTAATTTTTGTTGATTTGTGTTCATTTTAAGTTTTCGGTCACTTTGACTGCAAACCGCTGCTGCTCCAAGGAATTAGAGTCGCCGGAGACATGCGATGTTGCCGGCTGTATCACCCATGGCGCGAGAGACATTGTTGGTACCGCCGCTAGCATCACATTCCCCGGAGACCTCGCTTTCTCACGGAACCCTTTCTTTACGGTACTCAGAAAGCCCTGTGCCTGTCTGCATGCTGATGTCACCCGTGACACAATCGATGTCGCCAGCAGCATCATCCATGCCGCCAGCGACATCAACTAGGTCGTAGGCGGCATCAGATGCTCCACGGCGGCATGACTTTCTGGACAGCAGTATTGTTTTCGTTTGTTCCCAAACTAATTTATTTTCTGAAGCTATGATCTATAGTGTAACGATGGAGATTCGAAACCTCCTGAAAACAGACCCATCCCACGACGAGTGGTATATTCACTTGTAATCCGATTAAAAGCAACCATTGAATCTGAAATTTGGATAAAAATGGAATTTCCCCGCAAACACCATTCAAACCTCATTTTAGCCATCCAATCGGGCTTTATGATGTTATAAATAAAATATGCCATATCCGTGTCAACCATCCTCTGTAGGTAGATGTATATCGAACATTCGGGTATTTCATTTGTTACGTAGAAAATGTACAGGACTTGAAAACCTTGTAATAATTCTACTTTCCGCACTTACTTTTCTTTTGCAATTGTAAATATTTTTATTTATTGCTTGAATTGCTTGATAAATGCGAAAATAACACAAATAAATAGGGTGGATTAAACCGATTAAGAAAGAATGAAATATCCTAACTTGGCCTAATGAAAAGTAGATAACATCATCCGAACTCGGAATCTCTACTCAAGGTATGGTCCAACCACCCGGTGGGAAAATCGTACCGAAAATTTCCCAGTTGAGCTGAACCGGGTGGCGACTCTATTCTAAGTACGGGATTTCGATCTCGTATCTTTTAAGCATTAAAATACGCAAAAACATTTTCTTTTCAACCACATCACACTCATCTCCCCGACGCACCAAAAAACGGGCTGGCCCGACCGGGTCCGGTCCCACGCCGCAGCCGCGCGAACCGTCGTCCGCTCACAGAGATCAAACATAATATATATGTTAAACAGAGTGAATAAAACCGAATACCTTATTTCTGCAGAAATTATATACATAATAGAGCATCAAATTATATAATCAAACTCCCACTGAAACTGAATATATTAAAATAGTGTAATATCCAAATGAGCTACATGCTTCTAAAAAGCCTTATGTATCACTACTTTAGTAAGCGGATCCACAATTATAGAGTTTGAACAAGTATACCATATGAGTACATTTCCACTCTGTACTTTCTCCTATCTCAATATAACAAGACAAGATCCCAAATTTGATTCTCTTCTTAAAATCATATGCTTTTGAGGTTGATGAGTTTGATCTCAACGAAGAAGTTGTACAATATTATCTTATATTAAGTCAATCTTTCCTCAAAGACAATATTCTTAACATAGTATCTTCCCTCCAAACTCAACATTCTCAAAATATACTCTAGTTCTTGTCTCAAATTAATATTAAAACTCACCACAAATATCTAGTACGACATTAATTCTTAATCTTTGGACAGAATTAATTGTGAGTGGTACTTTGTAAAAAGTGATCAAATACTGATAATAAATTATGACAAACAATAGCCTTTCTTTAGACCGACTTTTGCTTACATGAAATCAAACTTTATAATTATCATGTATTCATCATTATAGTGCTTCATGATTTGTCCATGAGTATATTTGCTATTAGTCAAATAATAATCTACCATTGGCCGATTATCATTCGCATAAATAACAAATAGACATTTTTTATGCATTTAAAAGTAATATACTTTTCACATCACTTTATGGACAAACATTTTCTTGATTTGTAATAAGTAACTCAACGTAATAATCAAATATCAGCAATTAGTCCTGTCAGATAATAAACCTTCATTTGAGTCGACTTATTATCTACATGGATAAATTTAACAATTGTCTAATATTTATATCATATGTATATTTGTCATTCAGTCAAACAATAATCTTCGTTAGAGCCGATATACCACCCACATGAATGACAAATAAACACATCTAATATTCTACAAATATCTACGCAAAAGATGTTAATTTGGCAACATATATATTGCTTGAATTAATTTATAAAATTTTAGACTATTAACTTCCAAATTTATTTCAATTATGACAAATCAATAAATTATGAATAAAACCGAATATCACATTTTCTTTATTATCATAATCTTTGAAATATACAAACCCCTTTATTTGACAATCCACTAAACCTTATGAAATTCACATTTAAAAATCTCCATTCTGTCACATTGTAACCTTAATAAGTGAACCAATTTTGCATAAACATATATTTGATTGGTAAATTACAAAATCCTAAACTTACTGGTCCAAACACTTTTTTTTATTTCTTTATTATAATAATATTTGGAAACCACCCAAAAAATATTATTATGTTATTCATGAACTTGAAAACAGACATTATTCAAATGAATGCCTCAAAACAATAAAGTAATCAAAACAAAAAAATTACTTTCCTTATTATTTCTTCAAGATCTTTGAGAGACCATTTACCAAATGAAGAAATAAAACTAAAAAAAATTCAAGAAAAGTTCATGACACATATTTATAGATTATAATAACGAATCTTTAGATTTATACCATAGAGTCATAAATCTATAAATATATACTTTAAGAACAAAGTTCTTTTCAAAAGTTGATTAAAATCATAGACCAAAAAATTTATGAACATCAACTTGAAGAAAAAATCAAAACCCTTTATGATTTAACATCAATCTTGTTCTCCAATCCCAATAATCTAACAAATGATGTTGGCTTTGATACCACTTGTTAGAAAAATTAGAATTAAATTATGGGAAAATAACAATACAATTATAATTATAATTACAATAATATAAATATATACAATAATCCTTGAGATCACATTATTGTCGGATTATCAAGGACTGGAATGTATAATACCTTAACCCCTTATTATCGATCGTTATTGTTGCGGAATTACATCTTGACGATCGTTGGATGGATGAACACGAACCGATGGTTCTGATGGCTTCCTCAACTAAATCACTTTATATCTCAAGGAGACCCAAATATTTCTCTCTTCATGGATAGAGTAGAAAAGTGATATGATTTAGTATATTGGGGGCCTTAACCATATGCATGTACCTCCTTATATACTCATAAAATGAGAATCCCATTAGTCCTCATTTTAATGGCATTTCAATGAATTTCTTTATGTTACATATATGTTACTATTTCATTCATTAGCCAATTCATTTTGCTCATAATGCATGAAATAAAGAAGTTAATGGATAGACAATATAATTTTATACTAATATAATGCCCATCAATAAGAATTAACAATTTCATAACATTAGAAATTGAGAATTTCTAACATACAATGCGACTTCAATAGTTTTACAGCTGAATTGACTCCATTTGTTTCTAGTCAAAAGATACATGTTGATCTTTCATATTCAATACCTAGATATATCTCTTTTAAGCAAGATCAATCCAAATTTGAAAAACTAATTAGTGTTATAAAGTATGTTGGAGCTCTTATGGTACAGAGTTTTTATTGTATTTTATTGTTCCTTAACATCTTTCTTTAGCTCATGTGGTAAGCTCTTTCCTATCTCCTTTGGTAAAAATTATATTTAAATTGTTGATGGGATGATCTTGTTGGATTATTTTGAAATTGCCACATAGGGAATAATGAGTCAAATATGACTTAGTCTTTATTGTTGTTTTATGCTTGATATTAGGAACAAGTTAGGAGATTTTTAGGAGCTATTTATATCTTGGTTGTTATATTTTTAGCTCTATAAAGAAGCTATGTTGCTGAAAATTAAATACATCCTTTCATATACTTTCAATGCCAATTTTCATTTTATTTCTTTATATTCATATTCTATGAATTACAACATGGTATCTTGAGCCTCTATCTTAAGGGACCTATGAACAATTGATTTATAACCACAAGAAATACAACCCGGTTTACAAACTTGATTTACAACCACTAGAAATACAATCAGATTTACATTAATGGAGAGCGATTCACATTCAGCTTTCAATCATCATGTCGTTCCACCAATTTTTTATGGCCAAAATTTTCAAGCATGGACTATTCAAATGAAGGTCTATCTTGAGGCAATGGATCTTTGGGAGGCTATTGAAGAAGATTACGACGTTGCACCGTTGCCTATAAATCCGACGGTGGCGCAGATAAAGAACCACAAAGAGAAAAAAAAATAAGAAAATCAAAAGCCATAGCTTGCCTTTTCTCAGCTGTTTTAGGTACTATTTTTACAAGAATCATGAACTTGAATTCTGCCAAAGCCATATGGGATTATCTAAAGAAAGAATACCAAGGCAATGAAAGAACCAAGAGCATGCAAATTCTCAACCTGATTAGAGAATTTGAGATGGTGAAAATGAGAGAATCGGAAACAATTAAAGATTATTCTGATAAATTATTGGGCATTGTCAACAAAGTGCGATTGCTTGGTAAGGATTTTTTTGATGAAAGAATTGTTGAAAAAATTCTTGTTACACTTACTGAGAAATATGAATCAAAAATTTCTTCTTTGGAGGAGTCTAAGGATCTGTCAAGTATATCCTTGGCAGAATTGGTTAATGCTTTGCAGGCTTTGGAACAAAGAAGAACAATGAGAGAAGAAGGAACCATTGAAGGTGCTCTTTTGGCAAAGACAAAATTTTCAGGAGGAGACAAATATAAGAAGAATGACAATAATATTGATGTATATCCACCATGTCCACATCGCAAGAAAACAAATCACTCTCAAAAAGATGTTGGTGGAGGCCTGATATCAAATGCAGAAAATGTGGTCGAATTGGCCATATGGAGAAGATTTGCAAAACACAACATGAAGCAAAACCAATAGTTGTATAACATCAAGATGATGAATTGTTTTGATGTCTTGCTATGCAACTTTCAAAATAAGGAGGAGTTTGTTGGATTATTTTGAAATTGCCACATAGAGAATAATGAGTCAAATATGACTTAGTCTTTATTGTTTTTTTATGCTTGATATTAGGAACAAGTTAGGAGATTTATAGGAGCTTTTCATATCTTGGTTGTTATATTTTTAGCTCTATAAAGAAGCTATATTGCTGAAAATTAAATACATCCTTTCATATACTTTCAATGCCAATTTTCATTTTAATTCTTTATGTTCATATTCCATGAATTAGAACAAATCTATTCAATATTTTTATATCTATGAAATCATGTTTATATATATATATATATATATATATATATATATATATATATATATATATATATATATATATAAAATAATTGTGTTTCATTGTTCTACCAATAATCAACAAATTTGTTGTTTTTCAAATTGATGCTGGTTTACAACAATATAATTGAAATCGAACCAGATATTAAATCAGTAAAGGTAATAGTTCACGATTTTTATGGTTCAATCAGGAAACATTGAATCATGTAATTGGATACGTGTGAATGCTCACTGCAAAATTTTCAGAGACCAATTTTTTTGGAGAGATATGGTTCCATTTTTGTAACTGTCCCACTTTCCTACTTGTCAGGAGCCAATCGTTATATGCTAATCCCAATTTTTTTTAATATGTACAAGTATTTTCATTGAAATAATCTTGTTCGGGGCTAATAATCCTTATATTTTTCTTTCAAGATAAAAGAAATATATTAAATCAGGCAATCAAATGACACAACTCGGAGGGGTAACAAAGCAGACTCCAGTTACGTCATAAAAAACACATACCAAACTTAAGTATGTGCCAAAACATTGTCATCACAACGAACTAGACTAGCGCGACATGAGCAATAAGATGAACCTAAAAGCTTGCCATTCTAAATAAGTTCATGAATTAGAACAGATCTATTTATATATATATATATATATATATATATATATATATATATATATATATAAAATAATTGTGTTTCATTGTTCTACCAATAATCAATAAATTTGTTATTTTCCAAATTGATGCTGGTTTACAACAATATTATTGAAATCGAACCAGATATTAAACTAGTAAAAGTAATAGTTCACGATTTTTATGGTTCAATCATGGTTCAATTGAATTCAATTATAGTTCAATTACGATTAATTATGATTCAACAACAAGTTTTCTAATTAAACTATTCAGTTCGATTCAATTTTAAAAATATTGATTTACAAGACCGATTGAGGAAATCGGTGTTAAGAAAAAAAAAAAGTCAAAGAAAGTGATATAGGTATTAATTTTGAGAAACATGCATTACAGAACCTTTTTTTGGTCGAGGCATACTCTTATATATGGAACCAACGGCTCTTATTTATTTCCATCCTTTTCTATTCCTTCGTAAACTTTTTTCCTTCATGTTTGACTAAATAACATATTTAGCCCATGATCTTTCAAATAGAGATATTAATGACCAAAATTACCAAGTAAAATGTAGGTTTAAGCTATTGATCGTTTTAGTTTCTCTTAGGAAAAAATGTAAGTTAAAGCCTCTATTAAAGCCTCTATATTTTATGATATTTTTTAAAGTTAACCCTTTGATTTTCGGACTAAATAAGTTAAAAACTTAAATTTTAGTGAGGGCTCAATGTGAGTGCATGAAAATAAAAGATCGATAGCTCAATGTGTCCTTTTAAATGACTTAATTTTGAAAATAAGGAAGGTTAGGATAATTTTCCCCATTTCTTAAATTTTTATGATAGTTATTTTTTTTTTAATAATTGAATTAATCGTGGAGGTTAAACTGGAACCAAAGTCTTGGAATTGTAAGTTCTTATCTCAATCCATCTTTTGATTTCTTATTATCAGAATTATATTATTTGATTCATCACGTCGATATTGAGAATATATGTACATAATCAAGGGTCAAATTGTATCAATTAACACATTTAAGCATAAATATATTGAGGAAAAAATTATGTCTTTAAAGTAATATATATAAAAGGAATTAAAATGGAAGATAATGTTGTTTTTAATTAAAGAAAACATTATGAAGATGAACATAACTGATATATTCAAAATCAGTAATGTGTTCAAATTTTTATACATATCAAATTTTGTGATCAATGTACAATGATAACTGATATGGACTCCTTCACACGCTTGAATTAGTCTAAAATATGAAAATAAAAAAAATAAAAATGAACTTTTGATTGCATATTGAGGTGTTAAATATGAATTTATTTTTTAAAAAATTTATTGGTATCTTTATTGAAAATAATATTGTTTGGGGTTTAGTCACAGTTAAAGCTTATTGACCCTCCCAATAAATATATTTAGTAAAAATCAAATCTTATTATCCTTCAACTTACTCAACCTATATTACTAACTAAACCACCCCTTATCGATATTAAATATGAACTTATTAAGTTAAAGAAGAGAGAAGGTGGGGTCTCACATACATTAAAAAAATCGTAAAACGGGGCTATATTTTTGTTGAGAAAATATTTGGATACATCGATTTTACAACTCTTTTGCTTTCTCCTTTTTAGATATACAGATTGCATTTTTTTTCATGTTTCCACTTCATAAAAGTGAATTGTTTAATCTTTAACATTGTTTTTTTTGAAAGCTCGGATCAATTGAATTTGTTTTCTCCAATTCCGTGGTTTTGAACCAAAAAGTATAGAAAGAAATCAATTGGTATTGGCTTTTAATGTTACTTTTTACCATCATTCTCTTGATTAATGATTTTGTGGTTTTAAAATATAGTTATAAAAGTAAAATGTTGGAAATAATTTAAATAAGGTCATTAATAATTTTAGTGAAGCAGTTTTTAAACAAAACAATTGAATTAACAAATAAATTCCATTGAATTATGCAAATGCAACTCAATTTTTATCTTTTCAGTGATTATATTTTTGCTTTTTACTTATTATAAATAGAAATGTTACAGTACAGAATTGTATTATTGATTTTATAACGTTGCAGGCAGGGGGTGAGAAATGGACGGTGTACAATGAAAGATTAGGATGGGATAAAAGCCTTAACAACTTGGAGTTGGAGTTTGTCGTTTATATCATCATCATCATCATCATCATCATCATCATTATCTCATGGCAAAAACCTTGCTTTTGCCGAGTTTGTTTGTTAAAATGTCCACTTTTCTACCAATAAGGTGAAAGCTCAGTTGGCAACGTAGGTTAAAGAAGTTGGAGGAGAATAAAGTTTGAATTTTATTAAGTACACTTATAGGAAGGGGTGAAAAGTCTTAATTATGACTAAGCCCCTAACAAAATTATCCTAATAAATATATTTATAAATATTAAAAAAATATCCACTTTTCTATTTTGTCTTCACTTTCTATTTTATTTTGCTGAAATTCAGAATTTGACGGATCATATTGTATGGTATTTCGACACCAGAATGGGTTGGGGATTTTTGGAAAGCCACCGAGAAGCACCCAAAATAAGGCTAAAAATCTCTTCTAAACATTTTTTTTAAGAAACTCTTACAAAGGTTTTGTGAGCACACAATTTTTATTAAATGAATTCTCTACTGGTATTTAAAAGAGATGAGTATTGAAGAAGTTTCAAACACTTGGTAAGATCATGTTTTTTTCCTATGTAGCATGTTCTCTTGAGCTATAATTCAATTCAATTCATTTCATTTCAGATTGCTTTCGTTCAACCTAATTCAATTTAATCCATTTTAATTTAATTGAACTATATGAATTCAGTTAACTTCAATTTAATTCATTTAATACAAATGCGAAATAAATGAAATCTGATCAGCCATAATATTATTTTTTAGTGTACTGAAATTTTGAATAAGTCGTGATATTTGATCATCTTTATCTGCTCTGTGCACTTGTAGCAATCGAAGGTCAATTGATGATATCAATGTAATTTATAATTATATTGAAACTAGTCATTCGAATCATTGATAGACAAGACTGGCTAATTAAAAGAGAACAAATCATTGTCCATATATTGAACTGAGATTGATATGAAATCGATCCCACGGCTAGAATTCATTATTGCCAAAATCTTTCCAATGGTTATGATTAAATATCTCTTTATCACTCTCAAAATCTTATCTCCTTTACATCATTATTGTTTTCAAGCGAGGACCAAGTTTATCTTATCATTTTCTTTATTTATTAATTTTTTTATTGTTTTAATTTAATTTAGAGCTTGGCTTTGAACCCAAATTTAATCTTATAAATCGATTATTGGTGATTCTTTATTTATCTTTTTAGATGCTACGGGAGAAAACTTTAATTAATTATATTCAATTTGTTTATATATAAAAAACCATGAGCATACTATCCACACTACAAGAAATTAAGTTTTTTGTGATAACATATATTGTCACAAAAAGCAAGAACTTGTCACACATAATATTTTGTGACAATAATTGTTGTCACGAGGTCGTCACTAAGCTCCGTAATAGATAATATGTCCAAAAATGTTGTCACAATTATCAAAATTTTTTGTGACGAGAATTTTTTGTGATAACTTTTGTTGTAACTGAAAGAAAATATTGTCGTCACAAATAAGCTTGTTGTCATGTATAATACATCAAAATTAACTAAAACTACATGACAACATAAAAAAGTCGTCACATAAAAATTTATTTGTGACAATAAAGTTATCACATATATTACAATTTTTTATGACACAATTTTGTTGTTACAATAATTTTATTTGTTACAACTTTTATTGTAACTGAAAAGAGAACTAGTTGTCACAAATGTATCGTTGTCACATATTATATCATAAATTAAACTAAAACTTTGTGACAACTTCTGATTGTCATCACGAAAATATTATTTGTGATAATAATTAATGTCACAAAAAAATTTCTAAATTGTCACACAAAGCTATATGTGACAAGAATAATTATCACAAATATATCGTCGCTAATAACTCCGTAACTGATAATATTTTCAAATTTGTTGTCACAAAAATTGCATTTTTTGCGACAATAATATTCATGTCACATAAAATTTATTGTCACAAATAGAGCAAATTGTCATGTATTATCACTACAAGAAATCAAGCAATTTATGATAACCAAAGTTGTCACAAAACACTAAAAAGTTGTCACATGAAACAATTTGTGACAATAAAAAGTTGTCACAAGGTCGTCACGTATAACTCCGTAACAAAAAGTATTTTCAAATGTAACAATAAAATATTGTCACAAACATTGTGTTTTTTGTGACAATAATATTCTTGTCACATTAAATGTATTCGTTACAACTTTTATTGTAATTAAAAATGAAAAATCTTGTCACAAATAAGCATGCTGTCACATATTATACAATAAAATAAACTAAAACTATATTTGTCACAATAATATATTGTCACAAAATTGCAATTTTTTGTGACATTAGTATTTGGATTGAAGGGAGCCATTACAAACTACATTTGCCTAAAATAGACAAAATGACTCAATATCACAAGACTAAACTAGGTCTTCCATAATAACATTCGGGAAAATTTTGAATTTAATCACAACGAATAGACATGAGTGAAGCCGGCCGGATAAACCTTAAATAAGATCTGAACAGAGAGTGAAGACATTAAGTAACAGCTAAATGCGAAATTTTAGGATACCTTGATGCAGTACATGTAGTAGAAATTGAAAGAGTTCCATACTTGAACTACTTGCTGGAAATTTTCAATATTAATGCTTGCAATTGGACCTTCATACAACAATTGAATAAGAAAATGAAAGAAACAATCATCACCATGCTAAACTCAGAAAATGATAATCATGATCCCAAATAGGTATGTTGTTTTCAATGTCAATCTCCTGTTAGTTCCCACGCAAAAGAGTAACACAAACACACAGTAGATTGTTGAACCTATATGGAAAATGCGCATCGCATGATCATCACACCGCCTATATAAGTTAGATACATGGAAAATTCCTTTTAGCGAATACATAGAAAAAATGTAGAACATAAGATTCATCTACAGAGAGCACAAATCACAGTTGCAAAAGCAAAATTGAAAAATATAAAGCTAGTCACATAATTATTCTCTTTAAAAGTTATAAACTGTACAAGCAATCATATAAAAATTAAGGCTTGGTTTGTATTCACTAGCAAATTTGGCAGGTAGAAGATATAGTATTTCTTTCTCATATAGCTACACTGATTTAAGTAGAAGTTATTTCCCTCAAATGCTTTGAAACCTGAACAGGTTATGAACATATATACGAAAAGAAGATCCATTTGGTAATATTTATTATTACAGCTTACTAGTTAGCTTTTGAATATACACTCTAATTAGTCCATTTTATGTTTTGTCAACAAAGTTCCAACCTTATTAGTTGATACTTGTAAATCACTTTGCTCATAAGGACCTAAACTGAATAGAAAATCCATATATGACGAACAATGTTATTAAAACCAGACCGAACCGGCCAGTTGAAGCGAAAAAACCACGGTTGGTTTACGGTTGAACCCGATTTTACATGTAAAATCGTGAACTGTTATCTTCATCAGCTCAATATCCGGTCCGGTTTCGATAGCATTGATGACGAATGGGAAAGAAGAAAAAAGTTCAAATTAAGCATACAATAAATATTTGTGACACCAATAGTTTCAATTTAAACTATAACAACTGATAAGTACGGTAACCATGGTAACAAGCATAATAAACAATATAAATCTTTCATGAGTTACATTATTGAAAAGAGTAACAATCAGATACCAAAATATAATAAAAATATCATGAAATTTGCCATATTTTTGGCCCAAAAAAGCGAGAAACAATCATATAACAAGCAATATCGAAAAAAAATTTCACTATAAAAAACAGTATACCTGTGACATCCCAATACATACATTATAATTGCATTTGTTAACATCCATTGCATCTCATGAAATTAGACTATTTAATATTTTACATGTTAAATTATAAGAAATTGATTAGTTAAGTTAATAATTATTTAGTAATACGAAATACGATATTTTATTGTCTAGACACCAATCCATAGAAGAATATAATTTTAAGAAATAAGTAGAGTATATTTATATTATAGATATAAAGTGGTTTATTGGATAAGATATTTGTATTATTTAATATTAGTATTATTATTAGTATTATTGTTTTAGTATTAAGAAAGAATATAAAGGTATAGTTAGTGTATATAGAATGTATGTATATAAAAATGTATTAGATAGACAAGAAATATTTTAATAAGTAATTATAATTATTACTATTATTATTATTATTTTTGTAATAGTTGTGTATTAGTGAGGGTATATTTGGTATATATTATTAAAGAATATATATAAAAGAAAGTAGGTAAGATGAGGATCAAAAATCTGATCTCTACAACCTCTAGAAAGATCATAATTGTTCCATAGAAGAGAAGGAAGCATAAGGAAGAAGAGAAGAAGAGAGCTAGAAGGAAGGAATCAGGTATTTTAGTAACTTTGTAATGTGATTTTTGTTAGGTTAAAGTTAGAATTAGAAGTTTTGGTAAGAAGATGAATTGTTCCCCTTTATATCAAAGTTCATCCTGCAAAATTTGGGAATTTTTAGACGAGCAGATCAATAGTTATGATTTTTATAAGATGAAGTGTGCAGAATTGGATGATCAAAGAGATAGGGTGAGTTTTAAAATTAATCTGGAATTGTTATACTACTTAGAAAATTATGATTTTTTGACATATTATTCCCTTATGTGTATAGTTTAAGTAGGAAAAAGAATCAGGTCGATTCATGTTGTGTAGGGAGAGTTATACTCATTTTATTACGTTGCTGTCTAGGTAAAGCTGGACTGAAACAGGTTTTGATGGGAAATTCCCTATAAATCGTATAAGGCTTTGAAAATTTTGAGGATTTAGTATGTTATGGAATTGTATAATAGGAATTGAACAAAAGAAGAATCATCACATTTGAGTAAGTGAGTTGAATATTATGAATTTTGAAGTGAAGTGAGGTCATAGGAACACTAGTTCTAAGTGCAGAAAATAGGACAGATTTAGTGTTTAAAATACAAAATTCATAACAAATAGAAAAGTATTCAGAAAATTATAAAACTTTGATATGTTATAGAGCTATGTGTTAAGAGTAAAATGAAACTAGAATCAGGTCATTTGGTTGAGTACTTTAACAGATATGATTGGTTATTCTCAGTAAGGTCACGAAGATAGTAATTCTTTTCTAGTTTATGTCAATCTTTTTATATATACAAAAGGAAATAAGATTTATATGTTTATATGTTTATATGAATTTATGTTATAGGAGCTCAAAACAGTGAAGGGATTCCAAAGGAATGTCCAAGTCATTTTCGAGAGAATTAGCTCGGATAATCAGTGAGTATAAACATGATATGAATATATGGGTGAAATGTGTTGATGTGTTAATTGTATGAATATGTGAATGTGACATGAATTGTATGAGAAAAATGTTGATATGTGTTATTTGAATGTGATAATGGATTGAATTCTTAAGTGAAGTGAATTGGTGTATATATGAATTATTGGATACGTTTATAATGAGAATTGTATTTGATAAGTTGGATTTATATGATATATGTATGTGGAATATATGTTCATTTGTATTAGTATATGCTAATTGTAAATTCAATGATTCGTATAACAGACATTTGCACTTGAATATATGAAAAGTAAAAGAGACGTTGTGACATAGCCGATCAAACATTGCAATACATGTTCTGTTCAACTGGACCTATATGGTCAACCAATTGCACTATCTGACAAATGGACCGAAAGGTCAACCAATTGTTTATTTTGACCGAAAGGTCAACCAATTGTTACATAGCTGGCCAGCAAATCAATTGACAATTGTTACAAATGTTACATGTATCCCGGGGCAATAGTTTGGCTGGTGTTGTCACAATAATTAATAACCGGTTCATTCATTCTCATATAAGTGTGACTGTATATTGAATTTGTTAATGTATATATGTGATTTGCTATTGAATTTGTAATGTGTGTATATCTATGATTTGCTAAATTCATAGATTGTTTATATTCACTGAGTTGCGCCTCATATAAAGCGCTAACTTTTTCAGAGCTGATAAAGTTTGTACGAGAAGCTCATTACCTGTAGATATCATGGATGAAAGATTGGTTGGCTGTGTTTCATCTCACTCCCTCTCCTCACAAAACAAGCATATAGAATAGAAGGTGGTCGGGTTTTGATTTTTCATTGTATAAGATTGTTTTGTAAAAAGATATAATATTACAAGTGATTATATATATATAAATGAAGTATAAGTACCAAAAAAATATTTTATATATAGTGATTACGATTTTGGTGATTTAGTATAAGGTATAGGTTGTTTCAGTTGGTATCAGAGCAGGGATATGATCATAAGGGCATCATATACATACACATATAAAAGTTCATACATGTTAGGATTGTACATTTTATCACCTTTACGTAGGACTGATAAAAATGTTAATCGAAGGAGAGAGGAACCAGCCAAAATGCCACCTATAGGATCACTTATGCATTCACATGAATCAAAAGTACATCAAGAGGCTATGTGGTTCAAGAGCCTCCATCATTTGCCCAAAGGGAACGAATGTTTGATGAATAGAAAGAAAATGGTATAGTAGAATTCAAAGGAATTCTTCTAAGCGAATTGATTGCTATAGATTTAATGTATGAAACTGTTCAATCTAATTGATAAAGGAGTACTAATTGTTGATATGATTAGATGAAATATTAGAGATTTTTATGTGATATTGGATTTGCATTGGCTGATGAAGCAACATGTCATTATCAATTATTTCACCAAAGAAGTGAATTTAGAGTCGTCAAGTTAGTCATGAGCTATTTTTCAAGCTGAATGTAAGGTCGTGCCTACTTGTTTGATTCTTACAATAAGGGTTTTATAAGAACTAGTGTGTCTCCTTGGGGGTGCTTCAGTATTATTTATCAACAAGAAGGATAGTACTACTCATTAATTATAGGAAGTTGAATTGAGGCACTATGAAAAACAAATATTCTTTACCTTGCATTGGTGATTTATTTGATCAATTCCAAGGAGCCAGGATATTTTATAAGATTGATTCGAGAGATAAAATAGATGGAAAACCTGATATTAAACTCTACAAAACCTTTAGAAGATTCAGAAAACGTATTGGAGGAACAAGAATAGCAAAAGAAGAGATAGGGAAGTAAAGGGAATCAAGTAAGTGGCTGAACTTGTTATATGATTTTCTTGATATTAGAGATAGAATTATGTTTCAAAATATGAAAGAGAACTGTAATTAGGTCATTTAAGGTTATATAGAAAAAGTTGTAGTCATTTTACTATGTGCTGTACATGTGAAATAGGACAGATTCAGGAAGTGAAAGAAAAATTCAGTATAAATTGTATGCTAATCAGATGGTTACGAAATTCAAGTATGTTATAGTCATGAGTGTTACAAAGAAAACAAGATAAGAACCATATCATTTGGCTTAGTATTGTAAGAGATATGAATTTTCGAAGTCATTAAGGTAATGAAGAATATGAATCTAGATTAAGTATAGTTTTGAAAGAATTGAAAAATTCACTATAGGATTAAGTATAGCCATGTTATCACCTTGAAAAGGCATATTAAGATTTGTAAAGAAGGGAAAGTTAGTACACACTATACATGACCTTATGAAATTCGTGAGAAAGTTAGTCCATTTGTTTATGCATCAGCATTACTATAAGAATTAGCTCAAATTCACAATGTTTTTCATATTAGCATGTTAAGGAAGTATCGATAAGACCCCACACATGTACTGGAGGATTAAGAATTAGATATTGCACATAATTTGAGTTATGTAGAGGAATCAGTGAAGATTATAGGGATATAAAGACCAAGCAACTATGAAACAAAAGAAATACCATTCGTCAAAGTACATTGGAGATGTCATTTAGTGGAAGAAACTACTTGAGAAATAGAAGAACGAATGAGAAAGGACTACCCTTATTTATTTTTGGATACACGTATTTAAATTTCGAGGACGAAATGCTTTAAGAGGGGGAGAATTGTGACATCGCAATACATACATTATAATTGCATTTGTTAACATCCATTGCATCTCATGAAATTAGACTATTTAATATTTTACATGTTAAATTATAAGAAATTGATTAGTTAAGTTAATAATTATTTGGTAATATGAAATACGATATTTTATTGTCTAGGCACCAATCCATAGAAGAATATAATTTTAATAAATAAGTAGAGTATAGTTATATTATAGATATAAAGTGGTTTATTGGATAAGATATTTGTATTGTTTAATATTAGTATTATTATTAGTATTATTGTTTTAGTATTAAGAAGGAATATAAAGGAATAGTTAGTGTATATATAATGTATGTATATAAAAATGTATTAGATAGACAAGAAATATTTTAATAAGTAATTATAATTATTACTATTATTATTATTATTATTTTTGTAATAGTTGTGTATTAGTGAGGGTATATTTGGTATATATTATTGAAGAGTATTTATATAAGAAAGTAGGTAAGATGAGGATCAAAAATCTGATCTCTACAACCTCTAGAAAGATCAGAATTGTTCCATAGAAGAGAAGGAAGCATAAGGAAGAAGAGAAGAAGAGAGCCAGAAGGAAGGAATCAGGTATTTTAGTAACTTTGTAGTGCGATTTTTGTTAGGTTAAAGTTAGAATTAGAAGTTTTGGTAAGAAGATGAATTGTTTCTCTTTATGTCAAGGTTCATCCTGCAAACATTGGGAATTTTTAGACTAGTAGATCAATGGTTATGATTTTTATAAGATGAAGTGTGCAGAATTGGATGATCAAAGAGATAAGGTGAGTTTTAAAATTAATCTGGGATTGATATACTACTTATAAAATTATGATTTTTTGATATGTTATTCCCTTATGTGTATAGTTTAAGTAGGAAAAAGAATCAGGTCGATTCATGTTGTGTAGAGAGAGTTATACTCATTTTATTACGTTGCTGTCCAGGTAAAGCGGGACTGAAGCAGCTTTTGATGGGAAATTCCCTATAAATCGTATAAGGCTTTGAAAATTTTGAGGATTTAGTATGTTATGGAATTGTGTAATAGGAATTGAACAAAAGAAGAATCATCACATTTGAGTAAGTGAGTTGAAAGTTATGAATTTTAAAGTGAAGTGAGGTCATAAGAACACTAGTTCTAAGTGCAGAAAATAGGACAGATTTAGTGTTTAAAATACAAAATTCATAATAAATAGAAAAGTAATCAGAAAATTATGAAATTTTGATATGTTATAAAGCTATGTGTTAAGAGTAAAATGAAACTAGAATCAGGTCATTTGGTTGAGTACTTTCACAGATATGATTGGTTATTCTCAGTAAGGTCACGAAGATAGTAATTCTTTTCTAGTTTATGTCAATCTTTTTATATATACAAAAGGAAATAAGATTTATATGTTTATATGTTTATATGAATTTATGTTATAGGAGCTCAAAACAGTGAAGGGATTCCAAAGGAATGTCCAAGTCATTTTCGAGAGAATTAGCTCGGATAATCAGTGAGTATAAACATGATATGAATATATGGGTGAAATGTATTGATGTGTTAATTGTATGAATATGTGAATGTGACATGAATTATATGAGAAAAATGTTGATATGTGTTATTTGAATATGATAATGGATTGAATTCTTAAGTGAAGTGAATTGGTGCATATATGAATTATTGGATACGTTTATAATGAGAATTGTATTTGATAAGCTGGATTTATATGATATATGTATGTGGCATATATGTTCATTTGTATTAGTATATGCTAATTGTAAGTTCAATGATTCGTATAACAAACATTTGCACTTGAATATATGAAAAGTAAAAGAGACGTTGTGACATAGCCGATCAAACATTGCAGTACATGTTCTGTTCAACTGGACCTATATGGTCAACCAATTGCAATATCTAACAAATGGACCGAAAGGTCAACCAATTGTTTATCTGGACTGAAAGGTCAACCAATTGTTACATAGCTGGCCAGCAAATCAATTGACAATTGTTACAAATGTTACACGTATCCCGGGGCAATAGTTTGGCTGGTGTTGTGACAACAATTAAATAACCGGTTCATTCATTCTCATATAAGTGTGACTTTATATTGAATTTTCTAATGTATATATGTGATTTGCTATTGAATTTGTAATGTGTGTATATCTGTGATTTGCTAAATTCATAGATTGTTTATATTCGCTGAGTTGTGCCTCATATAAAGCGCTAACTTTTTCAGAGCTGATAAAGTTTGTACTAGAAGCTCATTACCTGTAGATATCATAGACGAAAGATTGGTTGGCTGTGTTCCATCTCACTCCCTCTCCTTACAAAACAAGCATATAGAATAGAAGGTGGTCGGGTTTTGATTTTTCTTTGTATACGATTGTTTTGTAAAAAGATATAATGTTACAAGTGATTATATATATAAATGAAGTATAAGTACCAAAAAAAATTTATATGTAGTGATTACGATTTTGGTGATTTAGTATAAGGTATAGGTTGTTTCAATACCTTACGTATTGGAGGTACTAATTGGGAAGATGGAAATCAATATACACGTAAGTTCTATGCTCATATTCATTTGTTGCAATTTTGGGCTCCTCATGCCTTTGAAACCAAGTGTTATATTTCCTTTGATATCTCCAGGATTGTTTCTTTAGCTCTCTTGCAGCTAGGTATTGCAGATAGGTATTCTGAATAAAATGAACCACCAGAGAATGAGTTCATAGTTATTTTAACCTGAAAAAAGAGCATACACGTAATTAACTGAGGTCTGACATATCACATGTTGATAGTAAAATTCCAAGAACATAGAATCAGTTCGGTAACTATCAATGGTTAGTCATTCCCAGAATGCAGGAATGTTAACAATTGGTGCCTGAACTTGGTGATAGCTATGAGGTGTAGCAGCAGGATGCCTCTGAAAAGATCAAGTAAAAATATATTTATTATATAGCCCATTGCTTAACAGATACAATATGTATGAATAAAATTGTGGTACCCATACTGGAGTATAGGTCCTATCGCATTTCGAGCCTTTTGGTTCAAACTTAGATGGCATTGCTGCCTTCTTTTTTGACACTAACAATTCAATAATAACTTTCTATGGCCCTATTGTTTAAAACTTGATGAAAATATAATATATACTCAAAATCAAAAGAATTTTCACCAAACTGAACCTTAAACAAGTTCCCATGTCAACAGGTGCAAGAAATTCGACTAGCCAACTCATATGGAATTTCCTTATACCCTTTATTTTTAGGATCGAAATCCATCATATGACTTCTTTCTAACAAGAAATGAGTCACAGAGTCCATTTTAGGTTAAACATCAGAGGCTAAGAAGCAATATTTTATTTGAGGTACTTTTAATTGTTTTGCAAAAAGCTCCTTAAGGGAGATAGACAGCAGAGGAAGTGAGTGATGGTGTCATTTTTAATCACTAAAACTAAACTATTAATCCAAACCAAGATTTTTTCTCAAACCTGAAACTCCAAAAAAGAAACCACAGTAAAGGACCTAGTTACTACATTTATTTTAGACAAAATTTAAGTGATCAGCAAGTACAATTGGTATAACAAGAAACATAAAGAAGCACATCAAGTGAGTTTCTATTTTAAAGTAAACCAATGTCTCAAGCAATATGAATTCACAAATATGAAATGAGCACATGTAATAACCTGGTAAAAGATAAAAGCAAACATCGAAAACTAGATGAACAAAGTATCTTGGACTAAAAGTAGGGTCATGCTACTAAGAATTCACCTGCATGCCAACACCAAATAGAAAAAATAAAGTTTAACCTTTATAGTTGTATGAAACATTTACGAAACATAAGGCATAACTCATAAGCTAATAACCAGAACAACGGAATATTTACAGCCTAAATGAGTATCAAATAAATAGGATAGTCAATTTAGTAGCAAATGACATATAATAATACCTATATGTGGTTCAACATTCAAACCAAATAACTAGATTACCTTCCCTCTCAAAGCATATACTCCCTCCATTTCCAAAAGTTTGACATTTTACATTTTTTTTATTTTTCCAAAAATTTGACGTTTTGGAATTTCAATGCATTTTCTGTCATATTTTTCCTAATTTATCGTTGTATTAATTAGGAGAGAGATAATTGATTATGAGTAGTAATTAAGAAGAAAGAGAATTTTTATATAAAATATAGAGGATAAATTAGTCATTTTAACAGTGTAATAAATATTAGTTTTGATGAATCGGTTAGAGTGTCAAACTTTTGAAAATGGAGGGAGTATGTGGCAAACACTCCAATATCTTCTAAAATGCGAAAAAAGAGTATTTAAGGGCAAGCACAATAACAAATATTGAAGTAAAAGTTTTATTTCAAAGACAAGAGTAATCACAGAGCTATGTCTCTCAGAAAAGTGACAAAAGAGATAAGAAAACGGACAGAAACGGTAGTAAGCATTGACTAATAGAGAAGGAAATATACATAATAATCTCATATTCCTATCATCAAACCAGTAATAATACAAAGAAAATAGAGCATTGTATTTTCAAAATTCATATTAATGCATATCATTGAACCCATCTTATAACCATCAACCCCAATTTTAAAACAAAATTGCAATCAATCAAGACAACTTTAAAAACTACTTAAAAATTGAAGTGAAAGATTGAAAACTATAAACCTTCCAAGGAGTGAGGAAAGGGTGAGCATATGGTAAGCTTCAAGCTCCTTGTTAAGTGGCCTATGTGTAGACTATATAGACAACGTCATTGAGAGATTAAGCTGATGGATTTCTAGAACCCTAATTGGTGACCCTAGAGAGAAAGAGAGCGACGATGATGGTGTAAGCGGACGACGTTTTGTGCGGTGGCAGCGGGGCCAAGCCGACCTTTAAAAGTAACCGGGGATGCGTGTGATGTCATTGAAAAATGGTTTTGCACATTTTAATGCTCAAAAGATACGAGATTGAAATCCCGTACTTAAAATAAAGTCGCCACCCGGTTCAGCTCAATCAGGAAATTTTTGGTACGATTTTCCCACCGGGTGGTTGGACCATACCTTAAGTAAAGATTCCGAGTTCGGACGATGTTATCTATTTTTCATTTAGGCCAAGTTAAGATACTTCATTCTTTCTTAATCGGTTTAATCCATCCTATTTATTTATGTTTTCAATTATTTTGTTATTTTCACGTTTATCAAGCAATTGAAGCGATGAATAAAATATTTACAGCCATTCAAAAATAAGTGCGGAAAATAAAATTATTACAAGACTTCCAAGTCCTGTACATTTTTCTATGCAATAAATAAAATACCTGAATGTCTGATATACATCTACCTGCAGAAGATGGTTAGCACGGATAAGGGGTGTTTTATTTACAATATTATAAAGCCCGGTTGGATGGCAAAAATGAGATTTGAACGACGTTTGCAGGGAAATTCCATTTTTAACCAAATTTTAGATTCGATCATTGCTTTAACCGGATTATAAGTGAAAATGCCACACATTATGGGGTGGGGTCTATTTTCGGAAGGTTTTAGACCTCCCTCGTTACACTGTATATCCTAGTTTTGGAAAATAAACTAGGTTAAAAACTAACAAAATAGAAATAGTTATCCAGAAAGTCATGTCGCCGACGATGCAGCTGATACCGCCGGCGACATGGTTGATCATCCATGCCACCGGCGACATCAATGATGTCACCGGTGACATCAGTATGCAGGCAGGTTACATGGCTTTCTGAGTACTATAAAGAAAGGGTCCCATAAGAAAGTGAAGTCTCTGGGGAATGTGATGCCACCGGCGGTATCAGCGATATCTCTAGCGACATGGGTGATACTGCCGGCGGCATTACATGTATCCGGCGACCTCAATTTCTCGCAACAGCAATAGGGAACAGTAAAAAATGATTGAGAACCCAAAAATGAGCAAAAATCAACAAGAATCAAGATAAATCAGTAATATTAATGCCAAAGAGCTATGAGACTCAGAATTTTTACCTTGAGGTCCTGAATCCACCTCTTCGTGAACCAAAAAGAAACGCCTCCAGGGAGCTTTTTACGATGATTTGGTAGTAAATTTAAGTGTTTCGGGTTTCTAAATCCAATTAAGTTGATTTTAACTACAGGATTTACTGATTTTAAGCTCACAATCAGAGAGTTCAAAGAAGAAAAACCCGGAAAAATGGACTAGAATCCTTTTTTTTCTGCCTTATCTAATTCTTATCTCACTAAAATCTATTTTCTCATTCTAACATTAAACCTCTAACCTTAGATGGTTCTTTTTTTTAATTGCTGCTCAAGGTGTGCTTTTATAGGTGAAATGGGGTAATTTTTGAGACCTTTTTAACTAATTCTGTCGAAAGTGGTGGAAAGGCTATCGATGCAGGGACCCGCTTTAGGTCATGCCACCGACGGTACGGATCATGCCGCCGGTGACATGGTGATATTGCCGGCAGCATGGCTGATGCCGCTAGTGGCATCAGCCTCTGGCATGCCGACAGCCAGTGGGTCTAGGAACCTAAAAAGTCGCCAAAAGTGGTTAAAAGTGGGTCAAAAGGCATTTTTTTTTATTTTCAATGATATTTTGATGGGTATTTTTTTAATTTGGGTGTAAATCATCGGTTCAAGCTCCTACCGGACACGTTATTGGCCACGCCAAACTGAATTCTCTAAGTATAAAATTCGCAAGGAATATTATATTGGTAATAAAAATTCTAAAGAGAACTTTTATTATGAGGCATTAAAATTGGGTACACGTCTGTGAGCACGGGATTTTACAGTCCCTCTCGCGAGACAATGATGACGTGTACTCGATTTTAATGCCTCGAATTTAAAATTCTTCTTGGAATTTTTATTACCAAATAATATTCCACGCAAATTCTTATTTGGTAGAATACAGTTCGGCATGGCCGATAACGCGTCCGGTGGGAGCTTGAACCGATGATTGGCACCCAAATAATAAATACCGTTTAAAATATTGTTAAAAGACAAAAAGATGCCTTTTTACCCACTATTAAACCACTTTTCCCGACTTTTTTGGCTTTTTGACCCATTAGTTGTCGGTATGCTGAAGGCTGATGCCGCCAGAGGCATCATCCATGCCGCCGGCGACATCACCATACCGTCGGCGACATCATCCATACCGCCGGCGGGATCACCATGTGGCCGGCGGCATGACCCAAAACGAGTCCCTTCACAGACAGCCTTTCAGCCACTTTCGGTGGAATTATTAAAAAAGGACCCAAAAAGCATGCCATTTCACCTAGAAAAGCACACCTTGAGCTGCATTTTAGAGGAGGATTGAACGTTAAGATTTTAATGTGAGAATAGATTCTAGTGAGATAAGAATTAGATAAAACAGAAAAAAGAAGGATTCCGATCCATTTTTCCTGGTTTTTCTTCTTTGAATTCTCTGATTGTGAGTTGAAATCAATAAGTCTTTAAGTTAAAATCAGCTTAGTTAGATTTAGAAACCAAAAAGCACTTAAATTTGTCATCAAATCATCGTAACAAGCTCCCCGGAGGTGTTTTCTTCGGTTCACGAAGAGGTGGATTTACGACCTCGAGGTAAAAATCCTGAGTCTCATAGCTCTTGGGCATTAATACTACTGACTGATGTTAATTTTTGTCAATATATATTCATTTTTGGGTTTTCGATCAGTCTTACTGCCACTACTGCTGCCTATAAGCTTGTACTGTCGGTGACGTAATTGATGTCGCCGGCGGCATCACCTATGTTGCCAGCGACATCAGGCATGTCGCCGGCGGCATCAGTTATATCGTCGGCGATATGACTTTCAGGACAACAGTTTTATTTTTCATTTATAATCCGGTTAAAATAATGATTGGGCCTAAAAACTACTTAAAATTGGAATTTTCTCGAAAAAACACCGTTCAACTCCCATTTTAGCCATCCGACCGGGCTTTATAATACTGTAAGTGCTAATAATCTTCTGCAGGCGGACGTATATTGGATATTCAGGTACTTCATTTATTGCATAGAAAAAATGTATAGGACTTGAAAACCTTGTAATAATTTTATTTTCCGCATTTTTTTATGGCTGTAAATATCTTATTCATTGCTTCAATTGCTTGATAAACACGAAAACAACAAAATAACTAAAAATACAAATAAATAGGGTGGATTAAACCGATTAAGAAAGAATGAAGTATCTTAACTTGGCCTAATGAAAAGTAGATAACATCATCCGAACTCGGAATCTTTATTTAAGGTATAGTCCAACCACTCGGTGGGAAAATCGTACCGAAAATTTCTCGGTTGAGCTAAAACGGGTGGCGACTCTATTCTAAGTTCGGGATTTCGATCTCGTATCTTTTAAGCATTAAAATATGCAAAATCATTTTTTCAAATATATCACACTCATCCCCCGTCATTCAAAACGGGCCGACTCGATCGAGCTCCGGCCCCGCTGCCGCCGCGTGAAACGTCGTCCGCTCATAGTGGTGACTCCGCTGGGGATATTTCTTTAAACTCGAACTTTATTTAACAAAGTTTAAAAGATTTTGATGACGTATTGAAATCATTGGCCAAATTAAAATTTCATTCCTTCTTATAGTGTTTTATCCTCACGTGCGTAAATAGTTCGGTAATTATAGGTACCCTATTTCATCCGAGAAGCTCGCGAAGTATCACTCATGCTCTGTTGGAATTGAGGATGCCAAGTGGGTGGATCACTCATTTTAACCAACACGTAAACTCCTACGATTGCACCTATTTAGGTAGTGGTTGAGTAACGTGGAATCAAGGTAAACGAGAACCTTCTACATCAATAACCCTATACCAAAGCCGCGCTAGAAAAAGCCTTAGCACATCATTCCCCTTAGGGTTTACCAAAACAAGTAAAACAATTGGGACGCGCTTCTTTCGCCATCACCAATGAAGAGGCCAAACTCCATCCTTCCAAAGAGGCGTTACGCGGGAGTCATAAGGTTGGAAGAGGGGCGATTTGCATGCTATGTGCTCTATGATCATGCACCCCCATGCATCGGCTTTAAGAGCCGACAATGAATCCGCTTACCCTTACCACTTCCACCCGTGGAAGAGGTTTAGCAACATACGTAGGACTTATCTTGTACCTCCGTTGCGTCACCATATATCGCTATGTATGACGTGAAGTACAAACGTCCCATGTATGTTGGAGGGATAAGCCATTACATCATCTCTAACCACATCTACGTGCAGCCATGCGCATTACACATCATTCCCATGGCACGAAAATCATGCATACCATGCATACCATTCACCAATCCATTCATGGTCTGATCCGTTGCCTACCATTTCAGCTAGGAGGAGGTGCACTGACCGTCGCATCCCAGCTTGGAAAAGGATAGAGCATCGCCTGATACGTCATCCTCTGACCCCAGCTGCTGCCACGAAAGTCAAAGGAATTCCCTACATCGATTCCAGTGAGGAATCAGTTTCGGAACAAGTTCAGTTGAGCCAAAGTCCCTCTCGACCGACCATGTCTTTCCCAAGAAATGAAGGGACCCCTCCTCCAGAAGAGCCCTTTGGTCCCACTTCTAGCTCGGGAACAGGATCCCAACCACCCTCTGGTTTTGACTTTACTAGTGCTATGATGCAATTCCTAAACTCAAATGCTTTCCAAGCTTATATCCAAACTACGGTTCAGGCAGCAGTTAAGCGAGCTCTGAAAGATAAAAATTCTGATCGAGTATCGGCATCTGACATTCAGGCCCTGAACGGTTCAACACATATATTGACCAATTTAGTAGAGGCGAGACCCATCGCACCTGTGTTTCAATCAGCCAACCCTTAACAAGTCCATTCCAGTTTGGGCAGACTTCAGCTCTCTTATCGACTTTGACCACTCCACCAGTCGTGCCTTTCAATATGAGACCCTTCGCCTAAAGATCCACTCCTCTGACATTCAATCACCAAAGCCCAGTTTCTTGGCCACTACCCTCCTTCACACCTCCGCAGTTCGTCGTAACTCCTAAAGGCACCACCTACCCCTAAAATCCATTTGCCAGCCATCTGACTATTCGCCCTACGCTACCACCGACATACAACGACCAGGTCATACAACCTCCAAGCGTGACACCTGAGGTAGTCGCTTTTGTTTGGCAAATGATAGCTTCCCAAACCGTCAACGACCAAGTCGCTCATTCTCCGGGCGCGACACTTAAACCCCCAACCATCTCTCATGAACCGGTCAGCGACCAGGTCACGCAACCTTCGGGCTTAACACTAGAGATCCAAGCTTACATCAACCGCCTTATCATTAATAAAAAACCTGAGAGGGATGAGGATTCGGTCCCCGATAATTTTACTATACCAAATAAGGCTCATTATAATGGCTCAGAAGCACCTGCCTCTCACATCATAAAATACGAAAGAGTGATGCGCGTAAAGAAGCTGAGTGATAAGGTGCTGGCTGAGATGTTTCCTTGTTCCCTTTGGGGACCTGCACTCAAGTGGTATCACACTTTGCCGCAGCATATTGTCGCCGATTGGACTCTCTTATCTGAGGCATTAAAAGTGCATTATGGTTTTAATACTATGATGGAGATGACCCTCCAACATCTTGAGAGGGTCCGTCAAATGCCTAACGAAACCTTTAAGCAGTACTTCAATAGGTGGATGTTGACTCAGGTCTTGATGAAGTCCAAGCTTAGCCTTGAGGAAATGATTGTTAAACTCCTCAAAGGGTCTCTCCCCTTATTCGCAAGGAAATGGCTACAGATTCCTTTCTTTCTTACAAGGCTGTGTATGAGAAAGCTGAGAAAATTAAGATGAGGCAGAACATGAAAAGGCCGAGAGAGCGGGGAAACCATGGTTCAGGAAGAATGCAGCTCAACCCTCGGCCCTAGCGCTAGCTAAGCCAAAAACACCGGCTGCTATACAAGCCATTTCTCACACCCCCACTATGCCACTTACAATCAATCTAGCTCCATCAAAGATTGCCACAGTCTAACCTCCTCGCCCCCTTTTATTTTGACCAACCCCTATAAATTGCCCCTGCGGGTCATCTTCCAACGCTTGAGGGAAGCAGGTTTTATACAATCCCTTCAGGAATATAAGCCACCCTGACCTAAAGATAAGAATAACTTCTGTAATTATCACGTTCAGGTGGGGCACCAAACCAATAACTGTAAGGCCCTGTTCTCAGCTATTCAGCGGTTAGTTAGCGAGGTGAAGATTGCTGAACCAGATAAAGCCCTGAGCACCATGAATAACCCTTTACAAAACTTCAAAATTAAGGTTGGAATGGTCCAATCTGGTTTACCCAAAGCTACAGTCTTTAATCTCCTTGCTCGGGGGCCGGGCAGTAGTAACTCTATCCTGGTCATCGATTCGGGTCTACCATCCTGCTTAGTTTTTGACCTCATTAATTAGGCTAACCCAGGAGTCAACTCCATTTAGGGAATGGAAATTGATCCAAGCCAACCAAAGCAAGAGAGTCGCAGGCCTAAACCATTTGTAGCAAAGAGAAAGAAAGCTGAGGGGAAAGCACTGTTCAGCGTAGATTCTTTTGTTTCAAAGGAGAACTATTCTGATGAGGATGGGGAGATGGCTCGAAAATCCAAGGCCATAAGTACTAACTTGTTCAAGGTTGACCACCATGACCTTTTTAGTATGGATAAATATGAACTATAAGACCTGAATTCAGACTCCGAAGAGCAACAGTACCTATTTGATACACGAGCCACCAAGAGCATCTTGCTTGATAATGTCCTCAATATTACCCGGACTGGTCGTGTATATCAGCCGAAAGACTAATATCTTCGTCTAAACAAAGACCCGATTCCTAGCAGAGTTAGAACTACTGCAAGACCCCCTTTTCCACCTCCGTCTGTCCCTACCAGTCTTGAGGTCGACCCCCTTATTACCTAGTTAAAAAACACCCAAGCTCGATACAGCATCTGACAATTGGTAATTGACTTTGAAAGGCATCGTAAGGGTTTGATCAAGCGGCTATTAGATCTGAAACCTAATCCGACCACCTTGGTCATTGAGATATGCGTCATGATAGGAGAAGGCATACCCCCGAGAAAAGGGCCTCAGATCGTGTTTGATAATTTTGATGTTACGCTTGAAGGAAGGGATCACAATAGGGCCTTGTTCATCCGAATTCAAATTCTTGATAAGGTCATCCTGTGTGTCATGGTGGATGATGGCTCCGCCCTAAACCTATGCCCTCTAAAAATCCTTCCTCATCTGGGACTGTTAGAGGACATGCTTGAAAGGTCCAGCATGGTTATTAGAGCTTAAGATGATTCAAAGTGCAATGTAATCGGGACTTTTAAGGCAGGAGTCACTATCGAAGGTGTCCCAAGCGATGTACGTTTTACCATCCTCAACATTCCTGTTACCTATTCTCTGTTGCTTGGTCGGCCATGGCTCCATGCTTTGGGCGCAGTACCATCCACACTATACTAAAAAATCAAGCTAATCCATAATGGCAGAATGGTGACTATAGAGGCCGATCCTGCTTCCGTCATGGCAGTTATGGAAGCCGAAGCTAATCTAGAAGAAGGCCTCCGAATTGTCATGATTAGTAAAGCTCAAAAACCTCCTCCCCTTTAGCACAGCTACCTCCATGCGGTATGGGCAAACTAATGAAGAAGTCTGGTTATAGGCCTGGCAGAGGTGGAGGAATACACGAATAGGGAATTATTGAGGCATTAGAACCAAAAATCATCATCCATGGAGCTGGACTGAGATATAAGCCTAGAAAAGCCTATCGTTGGGTCCCTTACGGCTATTGCCGCATGGTCACTGCTTGTGAAATCCAAGGCAAGAGGCCTTACAAAGGGGAGCCCGAACCAATCGAGTATGGCGGGAAAATGTGGCTCGGCTTTGAGGTCTTTAAAGATGTCTATAACTTCGAGGCTGGCCACATGATAGTTTCAGCTGAACCTGAGCCTACTGAGTTTGACGCTCCTGTCAATGTGATTTCTGATAAGGCTAAGGGGAAAGACAAGATGTATCCTAAAGATGATCCTATTAATCCAGGAATTGAGGATGCCGTGGCGACCATGATAAAAGCTATGGCACTGTTGATGAAGAAAGGCTGGAAGGGTAACGGGAAAGAAGATGCCATGACGGCCATAGTAGAAAAGCTTGTCAGGGCTCTAACCAAAAAGGCTGACCTATCTGAAGAGCCGTCGCTCACCATTAGTCAAAAGAGCACTTTAGAGTGCAACCTAAGCACCACCCTAACAGATGATATAGAGAACACCTCTCCCATCGATGCTGCCACTGAAGCCCCTCCGCCTGTGGAGGAGGATATGGATGATGTAATTTTTAATATTTCTGATGTTTTTGATGCAAACAATGCTGCTTATGAGGCTTTTTACGCAATGAATAACTCCCGTTCTGGTTACTTGTTTGATGTCTTTCCCGATGGGTCCATGCATTCATATAACAATACGCAGGATGTTTTTAGCATTAGTGATACGCTATTAAGTGAAATAAACCCAAGTATGGATGACAATCCCAAAATGGTAACCATTTCCAACGATTTAACTCTCGAGGAAAGAAGTGACATCATAAAAGTGCTTAAAAATCATGTTAACGCTTTCGCCTGGTTGTACAAAGACATGCCCGGGGTTGACAGATAAATAACTAAACACAGGATCCCAACTGATCCTAAATTCTGACTTGTCAAACAGAAGCTCCGCCGGTTGAGACCTGAATGGATAGAACAAGTTAAGACAGAGGTTTCGAGGTTGATTGAAGCTCGATTCATAGAAGTAGTAGAATACCCGACTTGGTTATCCAACATCGTCCCGGTACTAAAGAAGGATGGTAGAGTCCGAGTCTGCGTGGACTTCCGAGACCTCAATAAAGCCTCACTGAAGGACGACTTCCCTCTCCCGCACATCGATGCCCTAATTGACAGCACCACTAGGGCGGCTATGTATTCATTCATGGATGGGTTCTCAAGCTACAATCAGATTCTGGTTAATATTGCCGATAAAGTCAAAACATCATTCATCACTGAGTGAGGGGTGTATTGCTACAAGGTAATGCCATTCGGGTTGAAAAATGCCGGGCCACTTATCAGCGAGCTGTAACCGCCTGCCTACACGATATGATCCATAAAGAAGTGGAAGTGTATATGGATGACATGATTGTGAAATCCGCCACTCGAGAGGAACACCCTGCTGTTCTTGACAAGTTCATGACTCGCATTGAAAAGTATAATCTTCATCTGAATCCAAAGAAATGCGTATTTAGAGTTACCTCCGCCAAGCTGTTAGGACACGTGGTTAGCCAGAAAAGGATCGAAATGGATCCAGACAAAGCCAAAGCCATCAGGGACATGCCCCCCCTAAGACAGAGAAGGAGGTCTGATCTTTTTTTGGGTCCTTGCAGTATGTTAGTCGGTTCATTGCTCACCTCACTACCGTCTGCGAACCCATCTTTAAACTGTTAAAGAAACAGCAACCCATGGTATGGAACGATCACTACCAAGTAGCGTTCGATAGAATCAAGGCATATCTTATCAATCCACCCATCTTGACACCCCCCATCCCAAGGAAACCACTCATCCTTTATCTGGCCATTGAAGAAACGTCCGTCGGAGCCATGCTTGTCCAAGAACATGATGATAAGCGCGAACATGCTATCTACTACCTGGGCAAGAAGCTGTTAGATTATGAAACCTGACATTTAATTGTAGAGAAGACCTGTGCTACCATGGTTTGGCTCTCTAAGAAGTTGTGACATTATTTCCAATCCTATCGCGTCCAAGCCGTAGCTAAAATTGATCCAATGAATTTTCTTTGTCAATCCCCTACTCTAGCCGGCAAATTGTCTCGATGGCTACTTCTCCTATCTGAGTTTGACATTGAGTATGTAACCTGAAAGGTCATTAAGGGGCGGGCTGTAGCTGAATTCCTAGCTAATCAACCCCTCAGCTCCGACTATAAAGAAAATTTAGAGTTCCTTGATGAACAGGTTGCCTCTATTACAACCCTCGACGATAATTGGACAATGTACTTTGACGGTGCTATGAACCGCCGAGGAGCAGGTCTCGGGGTCATCATCGTCACAATAGATAATGAGATAATCCCGTTGTCCAAACGTTTAGAATTCGATGTCACCAACAACGGAGCTGAATACAAAGCTTGCCTATTCGGCCTCGAGGCTCTTCTTCAAGTTCAGGCTCGCCATATATCTGTTATCGGAGATTCGGCTCTAGTTATTCATCAGGTCACTGGAGATTAGGAAGTTAAAGAAGAATCCCACCGTCCTTATATTGAGGCTGTCCGCGAATTGTCTGAGAAATTTGCCTCTTGCTTGCACCGCTATAACGACCCGATCCTAAGAGGGGTGGCGCCGGGGTAGAAGACCTGAGCAAAGAGCGACCACGAAGGATGTCGATGGGGACAGGAATGAACCGAATCCACACCTGAAAGAGAGAGTTTTCGAGATTGTGCTGGTATGGGACAGCAGAATTGAGAACGGTTAAGGATTTCGAGATTGTAATGGTATGGGACATTACAATTAAGAGAGACTTAAGAGATTTGATTGGTACTACCTATACCAACAAGGTGCACCTTCTTTTCGAGAGCCTACTCGGGAGAACTCCAAAGTTGAACGTGCTTGACTTGGAGCAATTTCGGGATGGGTGACCTCCTGGGAAGTAATTTCCAGGAAGTGAGCGAGTGAGGACAAAGCTCACTGGAAAGACTCGTGTTGGTTTGTGGGGGCAGTCGGTCGAACCCGGGGTGTTATAGTTTGGTATCAGAGCCAACTCTCTCCTAGTAGGGTGTGGTTCGGGGATGAACCAGGCGGAAGCTGGTGGGCCTGTAACGACCCGATCCTAAGAGGGGTGGCGCCGGGGTAGAAGACCTGAGCAAAGAGCGACCATGAATGATGTCGATGGGGACAGGAATGAACCGAATCCACACCTGAAAGAGAGAGTTTTTGAGATTGTGCTGGTATGGGACAGCAGAATTGAGAACGGTTAAGGATTTCGAGATTGTAATGGTATGAGATATTACAATTGAGAGAGACTTAAGAGATTTGATTGGTACTACCTATACCAACAAGGTGCACCTTCTTTTCGAGAGCCTACTCGGGAGAACTCCAAAGTTGAACGTGCTTGACTTGGAGCAATCTTGGGATGGGTGACCTCCTGGGAAGTAATTTCCAGGAAGTGAGCGAGTGAGGACAAAGCTCACTGAAAAGACTCGTGTTGGTTTATGGGGGCAGTCGGTCGAATTCGGGGTGTTACAGTTTAGTATCAGAGCCAACTCTCTCCCAGTACGGTGTGGTTCGGGGACGAACCAGGCGGAAGCTGGTGGGCTTGTAACGACCCGATCCTAAGAGGGGTGGCGCCGGGGTAGAAGACCTGAGCAAAGAGCGACCATGAAGGATGTCGATGGGGACAGGAATGAACCGAATCCACACCTGAAAGAGAGAGTTTTTGAGATTGTGTTGGTATGGGACAACAGAATTGAGAACGGTTAAGGATTTTCGAGATTGTAATGGTATGGGACATTACAATTGAGAGAGACTTAAGAGATTTGATTGGTACTACCTATACCAATAAGGTGCACCTTCTTTTCGAGAGCCTGCTCGGGAGAACTCCAAAGTTGAACGTGCTTGACTTGGAGCAGTCTCGGGATGGGTGACCTCCTGGGAAGTAATTTTCAGGAAGTGAGCGAGTGAGGACAAAGCTCACTGGAAAGACTCGTGTTGGTTTGTGGGGACAGTCGGTCGAACCCGGGGTGTTATAGTTTGGTATCAGAGCCAACTCTCTCCCAGTACGGTGTGGTTCGGGGACGAACCAGGCGGAAGCTGGTGGGCCTGTAACGACCCGATCCTAAGAGGGGTGGCGCCGGGGTAGAAGACCTGAGCAAAGAGCGACCATGAAGGATGTCGATGGGGACAGGAATGAACCGAATCCACACCTGAAAGAGAGAGTTTTCGAGATTGTGCTGGTATGGGACAGCAGAATTGAGAACGATTAAGGATTTCGAGATTGTAATGGTATGGGACATTACAATTGAGAGAGACTTAAGAGATTTGATTGGTACTACCTATACCAACAAGGTGCACCTTCTTTTCGAGAGCCTGCTCGGGAGAACTCCAAAGTTGAACGTGCTTGACTTGGAGCAATTTCGGGATGGGTGACCTCCTGGGAAGTAATTTCCAGGAAGTGAGCGAGTGAGGACAAAGCTCACTGGAAAGACTCGTGTTAGTTTGTGGGGGCAGTCGATCGAACCCGGGGTGTTACAGTTTGGTTTCAGAGCCAACTCTCTCCCAGTACGGTGTGGTTCGGGGACGAACCAGGCGAAAGCTGGTGGGCCTATAACGACCCGATCCTAAGAGGGGTGGCGCCGGGGTAGAAGACCTGAGCAAAGAGCGACCATGACGGATGTCGATGGGGACAGGAATGAACCGAATCCACACCTGAAAGAGAGAGTTTTCGAGATTGTGCTGGTATGGGACAGCAGAATTGAGAACGGTTAAGGATTTCGAGATTGTAATGGTATGGGACATTACAATTGAGAGAGAGTTAAGAGATTTGATTGGTACTACCTATACCAACAAGGTGCACCTTCTTTTCGAGAGCCTGCTCGGGAGAACTCCAAAGTTGAACGTGCTTGACTTGGAGCAATCTCGGGATGGGTGACCTCCTGGGAAGTAATTTCCAGGAAGTGAGCGAGTGAGGACAAAGCTCACTGGAAAGACTCGTGTTGGTTTGTGGGGGCAGTCGGTCGAACCCGGGGTGTTACAACCGCCATGTCCCTCGAGATGAGAATCAAATGGTAGATGCTCTCGCTACTCTCGCGTCCTTATGGGAAGGACCCCAACAGCAACCTATCCGCCCTTTGGTTTTGCTGTCCACCAAGACCCTATATCATGATCAATCAACTCCTCCAGTTCTCGCCATTTCATCCGAACCTTGTTAGTATTCTGACATCGTCCTATTTCTTTAGACTGGCCAATACCCTACAGATTCTTCCAACTCAGACCGCACCACCCTAAGGCGCCTTGCTACCCAATTTCGTATTATGGATAATGACCTATTCAAGCGTACCATCGATGGCCTTATTCTCTATTGCCTCACTGATTCCGAGGCTCAGAAAGTAATGACCCAGGTCCATGCAGGCGATTGTGGCCCTCATATGAACGGTCTTGCCCTCGCAAAGAAGATCCAGTGACTAGGGTATTTTTGGCTCACTCTCACGGCCGATTGTATCGCCCAAGTCAAATGATGCCACCAATGTCAGGTTTATGGAGATATGCGGCATCTGCCACCGACCGAGCTCCATCACTTATCCACCCCTTAGGCATTCTCGATATGCGGTATAGATATAATTGGTGAAATCCGTCCTTCCTCAATAAATGGCCATAAGTTCATTGTGGTGGTAGAAGATTACTTTTTGAAATGGGTGGAAGCCGAATCCTTTACCAATGTCACTGCCAGGCAGATGGCCAAGTTCATGGAAAAGCACGTCTTTGCTCGGATGGGCTCCCACATCATATAGTCTCAGACAACGGAGTACAGTTTCAAGGAGCAACTGCTTCACTGATTGAGAAGTATGGGATCAAGCACCATAGGTCTTCTCCATACAGACCACAAGCCAATAGAGCTGTTGAGGTAGCCAATAAATCGGTGAAGACGAATCTTTCTAAGATGATAGCCGGTTACAGAGATTGGGCAGATAAGCTACATTTCGCTATCTGGGGATATCGCACCAGCATACGCTCCCCGACAGGCCAAACTCCATTTTCCCTAGTCTACGGGATGGAAGCAGTCTTGCCGGTTGAAACTCAGGTGGCCTCATTAAGAGTTGCTCTAGAGGCTAAGTTAGAAGAATCTAAATGGACTCGGGCAAGATTTGAACAGTTGAACATAATGGATAAGCAAAGGTTGAAGGCCCTCGACAACCTCCAGATGTACCAATAACGTATGGCTCGGGCATATAACAGTCGGGTAAGACATTAAAAGTTCCCGCTGAAAGCCGGTGATCTGGTCCTCAAGCAGTTGAAACACTCCACCACTGATGCGAGGGGTAAATTCAGGCCAAAATAGGAAGGACCATATGTGATAAAGAAGTTGCTTAGCAAAGGGGCAGCTAAACTTATGGACATGGATGGGAGCGAGTTCATAAATCCCGTAAACCAAGACAGGCTTAAGCCTTATCATGTTTAATTTAAAAGAAACAAACCAGAAAAGTAGAACACCAAAAAATATATACATGATAATCACCCACCTTTCAGTCTTTTACTGATCGGGCAAAAATTAGGGTGATGCAAGACGATTGGTAGTCTGCGAATCAACCATGCAAAAATTAGGGGATAAGACAAACCCTCTAGATCGAAAACCCGACAAGGGCAATCTAGGCAAAAGTTAGGGTATGTGGGCAAAGAGCGAGGGCCTTCTAGAAAACCGATCTCGGCTAGTCGGCACCGGGAGTTAAATCAATGGGAATGTCAACCAAACATCATGTACTTTACTTTATCTCAATTAATAAAAGTCCTCTTTTGTTGAAATCTAAATGCTTATGCTTATGTGAATCCTGTATTCATAAATTAAGACAACTTCGACAAGCTTTGAACAGAGTTCATTTTGTTTCATTTTAGATTATTTAAAAAAAAGGAGAGAGAGAGACCCGGTGGTTCTGACAAAAGTAAGACTCAAAACGAACTTCCCGCATCATCGTCACAGTACCTAAAGATCTGCCTCAGTGTGCTAGTAGAAGAGGGATCTTCTCCCCACTCCGCACATTCCCCCTTAAAACGGGCCCATGATGCTTCCGACGGGTCGGCAAACCTCTTATCTCGATAAACCATCCTCTGTAGTGTGTGTCAGTTTCAGCGGTTTCTAGTTGATCGCAATCCAGAATCTCAAACACAACCCCCCTGGACCACTTCTCCTGAATATGGTTGACCCACCTAGCTTTGTAAACTTCGATCTGATTGTGGGGCAATTTGATCGGGACTCTCTACCTTTTACCATACTGACGACATAGCCGGTAGGGGGTATAAAATGAAGATTTCTCGAGACCTATCAATTGAACACATGCTCCCCAAGATTCTACGACCACATCCTGAATTCTCCACTATGGACTAACCCACTGAACCTGCGCGTCAGTATATCCCCTCAAGATAGGCACCCAATCGTCATATGTCAACTCTTTGAAATCGGCCTGCATAAGCCCCCTCTCCCTCAGATGGACGGGAAGATACTTTTTCGGATTCCCTCGGGGTGCCTCCCTTAACTTTAGCTTCTCCATCAGCCAGACCGATAATGTAAAACTCGGGTAAGGATAGGGGAAAGAAATGTTTGGACCAGAAAGAATAAAAGATACCTGTAATAATATGAATTGATCTCCGATGAGTGACAAGTCAACAGAAGCAGCATCCATGTTTAACAAAACATCGGCCAACCCCACAGCCACAGGGGAAGCCCCTGTCGACATAGGACTGATGAGGGAAATGAGCCTGAGCGGAGCAATCAGGCTCACTCCACACATAAACTCCGCCATGAGTAATAATGCCACCATGAATGGCCAAGCAGGATGGGATTGGGGCACTCCACGACACCACTCTAGAACTGCTTTGAGCTGAAATCCAGGTTTGTTAGGCAACTGAGACAGAAATGGGTCGACAGAATCTAAATTCCATAGCCCTCGTGGAATTCCATCTATGCAAAAATGAAACTCCGGCAACGCCAGTAAAACAGGTTAAGGATACGGTGTCCCTAAAATAGCATGGAATTCTTCGAGCAAGGGGCAAAACTCGAACAATGAAAATTGAAAAACGTGGTCCATTGGATCCCAAAAAGACAGTGCCGCTCGAAGGAATTCGCGGCTTACAGGCCACGCCGCGATATATCGAAACCTCTAAAGCTTGAATTTTTTGAGCATCTTCCAGTCTGCATTCCCCAGACTCTGATGAAAACCCCGTAGTTTTTGATTATGGGTCGCCATGACAAAAATGGATAGAATGGTCAAAATCAGATTGCTGGAAACTGGATGCTACTGGCGGTATGGGTGATGCCACCGACGATATGAGTGAAGCCACCGGCGATGTAATTGATGCCGCCGGCGATATAGGGACGATTTGGGCGATATCAGATGATTTTGCCGGCGATATGGACTTTCAGATAGCCCTGCATATATTATTTTAGCCCTATCAATTTAGACGATATGGACCATGCCGCCGGCGACATGGAGTGAATTTTCCGGCGGCATCAGAAGCATTCCTTCCATTTCAGACCTGTACAAAGCCTGTAAACAATCCTATGCTATGTTTCTAATGCCTTATTAAATAGCAATTCTTTTTTCATTCAAAACAAAAGCCCGGAGGCACAAATCACTCAAAATATCCCAAAACCAAAATGTATCGAGGGTACAAACAAAGAACTAAAAAAGGTAAAATAAAGTAAAACTAAGCATGCCCGCCACTACCGACCGGGCGGGATGAAATGTCATCGGGGCCTGCAAACTAGTCATCAACATCATCCTCGTCTTCCTCCCTTCCCTCTATCTTAGGCACACTACTGGAATCCTCAATCGTAGTAAATGCACGTCGGCTGACGGACATCTTGATCCCCCTACGGCCGATGCTCTTACTTCTCTGTTCCTGAGCGGTGGCTACCAGCTGACCCTCGAGATCACTCACGCGACGCTGAAGGACCGCAGTCTCCTCCTCATGCCGCCATCGGGATGCATTAGCGTCAGATAAGGAAAGGGCCTAAAAATCCTGCAAACTAGAGAAAATATCAGTAGTGCATGTCATGCATAACATCCATACATACATCCCATCTTAACATGTGCATAAAATACCTGAATGAGGAGCGACTGCCCAATAAGGGTATCCCGAAGAATAAAATTGTTCTCTGCAAGCTGCTCCACGTGACTCCGCGCCACCTGGAAAATCCAAAAGGCAAATCCTCAGACAACTGCATCTAAGGCTTAATAAGAAAATAATTATTAGGCCTTGGTAAGTAGTATTTTCAGGTATGAAAATCGGAGCTTGCCGACTCGAGCCAACATTCCTATGAGAGAATTTGTCTCGGGAGTTCATCAACAGGAAGGTGGTTTCCAATGAATTGACCAAACACCCCTCCATAAAGTTTATACTCTCCGACACACTATAGTGTCGGGTCCCACTTTGGTTATCCCGACCCCTCTTTCTTGCGGGTTCCTGCAAAACATGAAAGCCATACGTCAACAACGTTCCTAAATGAATTCAAAATCATACACACAAGCACAATCATACCTCAAAAGAATGTTGCTCCCCTTGGGACATTGGCATGCTCCCACCAGCTACATCCGCACCCACCTCATCCTCCCCCTCAGGGTCGACCGTAACATCCCCTTCAAGCGCCTCATCCTCATCCTCCTCCTCCTCATCAATGTCCACAACGCCTTTGAGATGCCTCTTCTCATCCTCCAACTGTTGCTCGTTGTGATACTCAATCGTATCATTTCCATAGATGCGAGGGCACACTGGGAGTAGACGCTGCAGAAGCTGCTCGTAGAGGCCAGGAACACTAAGGATCACTCGGCCGTTCCCTTCAATATAATCAGCTTTGTTAGCCTCAGAAGAGATCACCAAATGGGACCACCATAAGCCCCTAGGAGGATTGGCAGGCATCGATCTAGCAACCACCGGGAAGAACCTCCAGCCCCGAATGCGCTCGCCTAGATACCACTGCTAGGACAGAGGGCACTCGATCACGAACCGACGGTCATCTACCTCCCTCCGGACCCTTGCGACCTCGGCTAAGGTTTCCACCCCATCGAATGGATCCAAGATGAGTTACGTCAAAACAAATAATATAAGTCTATAAGCAATTTTTTGTTTCATCTAAATGTAAAAAGACTAAAAAAAATTGCATACCGAGCTCAACTGCACGCTCCTTAGGACCTCCCTATATTTTGTAGGGTACTTGGCCTTCCTACCAATGCCCCCACACCAGCGAGTGAGGAAATGAGAGCCTGGCGGCACAACCTTCTTAAACTCCACCGGCGGGAGGATCTGATGCTCGAAGGCCCAGGCCTACACAAATGACGACCGATCAATTTAAAAAAATGTCATGCAATAAATGAGAACGCATGCTATCAAGAGAAATATTTCTAAAAAGTTATACCTGGAGTAGCAGGTGGAAAAGGCAAAGGGCTTTCTCCTTCTTCCGGTCTCCCACATCCAGCTCGTGGTACAACTGGGCCAAGATGGCCCTCGGCCAATTCTTCCTCCTGATTCCCGGCACATCTTCCACTGCGGTTATAAGCACGTAGTTGATCTTACTCCCCGAGATTGGGAAGAACAACACAGTAAGTAGAGAAATCACGAAGGAATGGACACAAGCCTCCCTCTCCTCCTCAGGCACTACGTTCACCCAGGTCCAGTGATGGTACAACTCTCTATAGGGCAGCAGCCTAGAAACGGTCTTCAGACCAAACAACTCCTTCACCTGCCTCACCACGGGCCTCTCAACATGATACTTGTCCATGTAAGCATCAAAATGTATGACCTCATCGGTCCAGGGGAGGCCGGCCATGGCCACTACAATAGAGGGGGTAATTGTAGGTTCACCAAAAGAGAAATGGAAGGTATGGGTGGTCTCGGACCACCTCTTGGTTAGGGCCGTTACTGCAGAATGAGAAAGCTTAGGCATCAGCATAGGCATTATCCGCGCCAAGTCCCTAAACCCTATCTCATTAATTGCAAGCGCGAGCTCGGGGTCGTTCTCTGAGATATAGTGCCACCATTCACCGATGGTGCCTATTCCCCCTGTGTAAGTCACCTCATATGGCTGTAAAATTAAAAACAAAACGGATCAGTCCTGCTTATTTTTTTATTAGAAAAGCTGCTGATGTCACCTCTATTGAAAGCGATGTCGTCGGTGGCATCACTCCATACCGCCAGCGATATGTTTCATGTCGTCGGCGACATCACCTTAAACAGAAGCGACATCAGACTCCCATAAGCCCTTTTGCAAGTACTGATGTCACTAGCGACATCACTATGTGCTGGCAGAACCAGTTTTCTCCCAAAATCGCACCCATCGTGCCAAAATTACAAAAATTGCAATCAATCGAACAATAAGCCCAAAAAGGTAAAAATCGATCCTAAAGCATGCAATATGACCAATCTATTTCACATTTAAACCCCTACCATGGCATGATTTCAAATCTAAAGCCAAATCAAATTGAACCCAAAAAGAAGTGATTCGGGTTTTTTTTGTGAGATTACCTGAACATAACAGAGGTGTTTCTCCTTCTCCGGAGTCAGATTGGTGATAGGAGAGTTAATGCTATAACCATACATTTTGGCCGTCTCCTTTAGGCCATATGCAGTAGGAATGGAGAGGATTTTCAATCCCTCAATGGAAGAATCGGGCAGGCTCTCCCTAGCCTTTGATTTGCCCCTGAAAGCCTTGGTGATTCTCTTCATGATTTCAAAAATAAAGGAAGAAACAAAAAAAAAGCTTTGGAGAAGAAGAAGAGAGGGGGATGCGGTTTCTAAGTAGTGAGGAAGAAGGGAAGTTCCATTCCCTTTTAAACTGCCGCACGGAATTTGAGGAGTTTTAATTTATCTAAAATTGTCCGTTCATACCGTCGGCAGTATCAATCCATGTCGCCAGCGACATCGCCTCTTTTAGT
Organism: Euphorbia pulcherrima; assembly: GCA_947683365.1. NCBI lineage: Eukaryota > Viridiplantae > Streptophyta > Magnoliopsida > Malpighiales > Euphorbiaceae > Euphorbia > Euphorbia pulcherrima. Next base: position 16,583,792 of record CANTUS010000001.1, on the reverse strand, counting down.
TCAAATTTTGAAATTATCTAACCAGTCAAAGCTGCCACGTGGCACTCATATCACCGGCGATATCAATTCATGCTCCTAGCGATATCAGTCATGCCGCCGGCGACATCACTCCTCTAAATTAGATTTTTACACAAGCCCGACCCGAGGGCAATCTCTACAAAGCTCAAGTCCGACCAAGGGACAATTTCCTCAAAGCATAAGTCAGACCAAGGGACAATTTCCTCAAAGCACAAGTCTGACCAAGGGACAATCTCTCCACGAAGCACGAGTCCAACCAAGGGACAATCTCTCCACAAAGCACAAACCCGACCAAGGGGCAATCTCTACAAAGCTCAAGTCCGACCAAGGGACAATCTCTACAAAGCTCAAGTCCGACCAAGGGACAATTTCCTCAAAGCACAAGTCCGACCAAGGGACAATCTCTCCACGAAGTATGAGTCCGACCAAGGGATAATCTCTCCATAAAGCATAAACCCGACCGGAGGGCAATCTCTACAAAGCTCAAGTCCGATCAAGGGATAATCTCTACAAAGCTCAAGTCCGACCAAGGGATAATTTCCTCAAAGCACAAGTCCGACCAAGGGATAATCTCTCCACAAAGCACGAGTCCGACCAAGGGATAATCTCTTCACAAAGCATAATAAACCCGACCGGAGGGCAATCTCTACAAAGCTCAAGTCCGATCAAGGGATAATTTCCTCAAAGCACAAGTCCGACCAAGGGATAATCTCTCCACGAACCATGAGTCCGACCAAGGGACAATCTCTCCACAAACCACAAACCCGACCAAAGGGGCAATCTCTACAAATCTCAAGTCCAACCAAGGCATAATTACCGCAAAGCTCAAGTCCGACCAAGGGAAAATTTTTGCAAAGCGCAAGTCCGACCAAGGGATAATTTCTGAAAAGCGTAAGTCCGACCAAAGGGCAACCAACCTCCATAAAGCGTAAGTCCGACCAAGGGGCAACCAACCTCTACGAAGCGTAAGTCTGACCAAGGGATAAACCGGTCACCCATCATGTATCATTCCTATCCCTTGCTCTTTCGGATGATCATACTGACCTGTGGTAGCAGTGATCCCCCGAGGGGCAGCCTGTGAGCATGGGATTTTGCAGTCCCTCTCGCAAGATGATGATGACATGTACCGGATTTTAATGCCTCAAATTTCAAATTCTCCTTGGAATTTTTATTACCATAATAATATTCCTCCCGAATTCTTATTTGGTAGAATACAGTTCGGCGTAGCCGATAACGCGTCCGGTGGGAGCTTGAACCGATGATTGGCACCTAAATAATAAATTCCCTTTAAAATATTGTTAAAAGTCAAAAAGATGCCTTTTTATCCACTATTAAACCACTTTTCTTGACCTTTTTGGCTTTTTGACCCATTAGCTGTCGGTATGCTGAAGGCTGATGCTGCCAGAGGCATAATCCATGCCGTCGGTGACATCACCATACTGCTAGCGACATCGTCCATACTGCCGGCGGCATCAGCATATCACCGGTGGTATGGCCCAAAACGGGTCCCTTCACAGACAGCCTTTCGGCCACTTTCGACGGAATTATTAAAAAAGCCCCAAAAAGCACCCCATTTCACCTATAAAAGCACACCTTGAGCTGCATTTTAGAGGAGGATTGAATGTTAAGATTTTAATGTGAGAATAGATTCTAGTGAGATAAGGATTAGATAAAATAGAAAAAAGAAGGATTCCGATCCATTTTTCCTGATTTTTCTTCTTTGAATTCTCTGATTGTGAGTTGAAATCAATAAGTCTTTAAGTTAAAATCAGCTTAGTTAGATTTAGAAACCAAAAAGAACTTAAATTTGTCATCAAATCATCGTAACAAGCTCCTCGGAGGTGTTTTCTTCGGTTCACGAAGAGGTGGATTCATGACCTCGAGGTAAAAATCCTGAGTCTCATAGCTCTTGAGCTTTAATACTACTGACTTATGTTAATTTTTGTCAATTTATATTCATTTTTGGGTTTTCGATCAGTCTTACTGCCACTACTGCTGCCTATAAGCTGATACCGCCGGTGATGTAATTGATGTCACCGGCGGCAACCTATGTCGCCAGCGACATCAAGCATGTCGTCGGCGGCATCAGTTATATCGTCGGCGATATGACTTTCAGGATAGCAGTTTTATTTTTCATTTATAATCCGGTTAAGAAATGATTGAGCCTAAAAATTACTTAAAATTGGAATTTTCTCGAAAAAACACCGTTCAACTCCCATTTTAGCCATCCGATCGGGCTTTATAATACTGTAAGTGCTAACAATCTTCTGCAGGCGGACGTATATTGGATATTCAGGTACTTCATTTATTCCATAGAAAAAATGTATAGGACTTGAAAATCTTGTAATAATTTTATTTTCCGCATTTTTTTATGGCTGTAAATATCTTATTCATTGCTTCAATTGCTTGATAAACACAAAAAAACAAAAATAACTAAAAATACAAATAAATAGGGTAGATTAAACCGATTAAGAAAGAATGAAGTATGTTAACTTGGCCTAATGAAAAGTAGATAACATCATCCGAACTCGGAATCTCTACTTAAGGTATGGTCCAACCACCCGGTAGGAAAATCGTACCGAAAATTTCTCGATTGAGCTGAACCGGGTGGCGACTCTATTCTAAGTACGGGATTTTGATCTCGTATCTTTTAAGCATTAAAATATGCAAAATCATTTTTTCAAATATATCACACTCATCCCCCGTCATTCAAAATTGGCCGGCCCGATCGGGCTCCGGCCCCGCTGCCGCCACGTGAAACATCATCATCGTCTCATGAGAGGGACTGCGAAATCCCATGCTCACAGGCCACCCTTCGGGGGATCACTGCTTCCACAGGTCAGTATGATTGCACGAAAGAGCAAGGGATAGGAATGATACCCGATGGACGTCTTATTTGCCCCTTGGTTGGACTTATGTTTTGCAGCTTGTTTGCCCTTTGGTCAGACTTATGCTTTGCAGATTGGTTGTCCTTTGGTTGGACTTATGCTTTATGAAGAGATCACCCCTCGGTCAGGCTTATGCTTTGAGAAGTGATTGCCCCTTGGTCGGGGTTATGCTTTGCGGAGTGATTACACCTTGGTCGGGCTTATGCTTTGAGGATTGGTTGTCCCTTAGTCGGACTTATGCTTTGTGGAGTGGTTGCCCTTTGGTCGGACTTGTGCTTTGTGGAAAGGATGCCCCTTGGTCGGACTTGATCCTTTGTGGAGTGATTACCCTTTGATCGGGCTTATGCTTTGAGGATTGGTTGTTCCTTGGTTGGACTCATGCTTTGTAGAGTGGTTGCCCTTTGGTCGGACTTGTGCTTTATGGAAAGGATGCCCCTTGGTCGGACTTGATCCTTTACGGAGTGATTGCCCTTTGGTCGGGCTTATGCTTCACAGAGAGATTACCCCTTGGTTGAGCTTGTGCTTCACGAAGAGATTGCCCCTCGATCGGGCTTATGCTTTGAGGATTGGTTGTCCCTTGGTTGGACTTATGCTTTGTGGAGTGGTTGTCCTTTGGCCGAACTTATGCTTTATGGAGTGGTTGTCCCTTGGTCGGACTTATGCTTTATGGAGTGTAGTTCTGGGATATCAGGGCTAGAACTAGGATTTCACCGAGGCTGGCTGAAAAAAGTTATGGAGATAATCAATATCGCCGGTGACCTGAATGATGTCACCGGCGATATGGAATTATATCGCCGCCGGCATGAGTGCCACGTGGTAGCTTAGACTGGTCAAACAACTTCAAAATTCAAATTGGGGGAGGTGATGTCCCCGGCAACATGAGTGATGCCGTTGGCGGTATGGAGTGATGTCATCGGCGGCATGAGCGCCACATGGCAGCTTTGATTGGTCAAACAATTTTAAAATTTGAATTGAAGGAGGCGAAGTTGCCGACGATATGGGTGATGTCACTAGCTGTATGGATTGATATCTCCGGCGGCATGAATGGGCAGTTTTAGATAAATTAAAACTCCTCGAATTCTGTGCAACTGTTTAAAAGGAAGTGAAACACTCTTCCTTCCTCATTCTGTAGAAATCATACCCCCCTTTCATTCTCTTCTCCAAATCTTTTAATTTTCTCCATCATTCAATCATAAAGAGAATTGCCAAGGCTTTCAGGGGGGAAATCTGCTAAGGCTAGGGAGAATTTGCCTGATTTCTCCGTAGAGCGGCTGAAAATCCTCTCAGTTCCTGCTGCTTATGGCCTGAAGGAGACAGCCAAGATGTATGGCTATGAGATCAATTCCCCCCATTTCTAATCTGACCCTAGAGAAGGAAAAACACCTTTGCTACTTCCAGATAATCCCGTAAAACCCGAATTTCTTCTTTTTGGGTTGAGTTTCAATTCGGCCTTAGGCTTGAAATCTTGCCGTGATAGGAGTTATAAGTGTGAAATAGATTGATTACAAACTGATATTGCATGCTTTAGGTTCGATTTTCACTATTTTTAGGCTTATTGTTTGATTGATTGTGATTTTTATAGTTCTAGCATGATGGGTGCGATTTTTGGGGAAAATAGGTTCTGCCCGTAGTTAGTGATGTCGCCAGTGACATGAGTGATAATGCCAGTGGCATCAGGCCTTGCAAAAAGGCTTAGCTAAGCCTGATGTCATTTCTATTTAAGGTGATGTCACTAGCGATATCATCCATGCTGCCAGTGGTATAGATGATACCGCCGGTGACATCGCTTCAAACAGAAGTGACATCAGTAGCCTTCCAGCAGGTTTTAGCGATGAGAAAATGAATAAAGACTTATCTATTTTGCTTCTGATTTTTGCAGCCGCATGAATTGACTTATACCGGAGAGGTGGGCACCATCGGCGAGTGGTGGCACCATATTTTAGAGAAGGACCCTAAGCTTGCGCTCGCCATTAATGAGATGGGATTCAGGGACTTGGCCCGAATCATGCCAATGCTAATGCCCAAGCTCTTCCATTCAACCGTGATAGCCCTTATCGAGAGGTGGCCTGAAACCACCCACACTTTTCACTTCTTATTTGGGGAAGTGATAATTACACCCTTCGATGTCATAGCTATGACCGGGCTTCCCTGGATGGACGAGGTCATTCACTTCGATGCTTATATGGATAAATACCATATCGAGAGGCCCGTGGTGAGGTGGGTGAAGGAGCGGTTCGATTTGAAGCCCATCTCAGGGCAGCTATCTTATGGTGAGTTGCACCAACACTGGACCCGGGTAGATGTTATGCCTGAGGATGACAGAGAGGCTTGCTTCCGCTCTTTCATGATTTCCTTACTCACCGTGCTATTTTTCCTGATCTCGGGAAGTAAGATTAATTACGGGCTAATAACCGCCGTGGAGGACGTGGCGGGCATTAGGAGGAAGAATTGGCCGAGGGCTATCTTGGCCTAGCTATACCACGGGCTAGATGTGGAAGCACGTAAGAAGGTGAAAGCTCTCTGACTCTGCCATCTGCTACTCTAGGTTTTTTTTAGAAGCATTTTACTTGATTGTGCACGTCTTATTTATTGTGGATGCTTTTTTGAACTGATTAATTATTACTTGTGCAGGCTTGGGCTTTTGAGCACCAGATTCTCCCGCCGGTCGAGTTTAAGAAGACCGTGCCATCGGGCTCCCATTTTCTTGCCCGCTGGTGCGGAGGTATTTGCGGGAAGGCCAAGTATCCTACCAAGTACAGGGAGGTCCGAAGGAACGTGCGGTTGAGCTCGGTATGCAATCTTTGATTTAGTCCGTACTTAGAACAAAACAAAAAGCAATTATGAACTTATATTGATTGTTTTGGTTGATTGTTGGTGCAGCTTTTCTTGGACCCATTTATTGGGGTGGAGAACCTACCGGAAGTTGCAAGATTTAGGAGGGAGGTGGATGACCGTCGGTTTATTGTGGAGTGCCCCTTGTCTCAATAGTGGTACTTGGGTGAGTGCATCTGAGGCTGGAGGTTTATCCCGATCGCCGATAGACCGGTGCTCGCTGATCCTCCCAGGGGTTTATAGTGGCCGAGTGATCCCTAGCGTCCCTGGCCTCTACGAGCAGCACTAACAACACCTTCTCCCCTTGTGTCCTCGCATCCATAAGAATGATACGATTGAGTATCATAATGAGTAAAGGCTGGAGGAGGAGAAAAGGCACCTCAAAGGTATTGTGGATGTCGAGGAGGAACAATAGGAGGAAGAGGAGGAGCTTGAAGGTTATGTTGGGATCAAGCCCGAGGGGGAGGATGAGGCAGGCGCAGATTTAGCCGGCGGGAGTGCGCTGATGTCCCAAGGAGGGGCAATGCTCTTTCGAGGTATGATTGCGTTTATGTGCATGATTTGCAATTATTTAGGAATGTTGTTGATGTATGTCTTTCGTGTTTTTCAGGAACCCATAAGGAAGAGAGGCCGGGATAACCAGAGTGGGACGCGGTACTATAGTGTACCGGAGGGTATAAATTTCATGGAGGGGCATCTGGTCAACCCGATGGAAACCCAATTCCTGCTGATGAATTCTTGGGGCGAGTTCCTCCCTAGGGACATAGGCTTGAGCAGGCACGCTCTAATCTTTATGCCAGAAAACACCACTTATATAAGGCCTGATAATTGCTTACTTGTTCTTCCTTGGATGTGGGTGCTTAATGATTTGCCTTTTGGATATTTTAGGTGGCGCGAAGTCATATGGAGTAGCTTGCAGAGAACAATTTTGCTCTCCAGGATACGCTTATCGGACAATCACTCCTTGTTCAGGTACATTCCTTATTTATGCCTATGCTAAAATAAGATAAGATGCATATATGGATGCTATGAATGATGAGCATTATTAATGTTTTTCTTTGGCTTGCAGGATTTCTTGGCCCTTTCTTTGTCAGATACTGATGCAGCCCGGCGGAGATATGAGGAGGAGACTGCAGGACTTCGGTATCGCGTGAGTGACCTTGAGGGTCAGCTGGCGGCTACCGTTCAAGAATGGAAGAGCAAGCAAAACCTGGATCGCACGCACCCCGGTAGCTCCAGTCGTAGAGGAGTGAAGATGTTCGCCGGCCGACGCCCGTTTGTTGCTGTCGAGGAGTCCAGTAGTGTGCCTATAATAGAAGGCAGGGAGGAAGATAAGGATGAGGTTGGTGATTGGTTAGTGAGCCCCGAGGACATTTCATCCCGCCCAGTCGGCAGTGGCAGGCATGCCTAGCTTTATATTTTCATTTTGTTTTTCAGATTTCGGTTTGTACCTTTGATACACTGGGGTTGGAATAATTCGGATTTGTTGTTTGGTTTTGTCTAGATATTCAGGATTTTTAAATGGTTTATGCCTTCGGGCTTTTTTTTACTTCGAATAAAATGGATTGCATTTGAACAGGTATTAGAAATGGGGTACGGGATTGTTTATAGATTTTGTACAGGTCTGTAATGAGAAAAATGCTTCTGATGCCACCGAAAAATTAACTCCATACCGCCGGTGGTATGAACCATATCACCCACACTCATCCAACTAAAATAATACATATAAGGCTGTCTTAAAGCTCATATCACCAGCAGCATCAATTGATACCACCAAATTTGATTCATATCGCCGGCGGTATCACTTACATCGCCGGTGGCATCACTACATCACCGGTGGCATCACTTCTCCAGAAGTCTGATTTCAGCCATTTCGCCAATTCCTATCATGGCAACCCACAATCAATAGCTACGGGGTTTTTTACGAAGTCTGGGAAATGCGGACTAGAAGATGCTTGAAAAATTCAGGCTTCGGGGGTTTTGTTATATCACGGTGTGGCCCATAAGCCGCGAGTTCCTTTGAGCGGTGCTATCTTTTTAGGATCCAATGGACTACGTCTTTTGATTTTCATATTTTGAGCTATGTCCCTTGCTTGAAGAGTTCCACGCTATTTTAGGGGTACCATATCCCAAACGCGTGACCCTAGCGCTGCCGGAGTTTCATTTTAGCGCGGAAGGAATTCCTTAAGGGTTATGGAATTTAGACTCTGTGGACCCATTTATTTCCCGGTTATCTAACAAACCTGGGTTTCAGCTCGAAGCAGTTTTAGAGTGCTGTCGTGGGGCGCCCCGATCCCATCTTGCCTAGCCATCTATGGTGGCATTACTACTCTTAGCCGAGTTTATGTGCGGAGTGAGCCCAATTGCTCTGCTCAGGCTAATTTCACTCATCAGCCCCATATCAATAGGGCTTCTTCCATGGTTGTGGGATTGGCTGATGTTTTGCTAAACATGGATGCCGCTTCTGTTGACCCTTCACTTATCGAAGATCAGCTCATATTGCTATAGGTACCTTCTATTCTTTCCAATTCCATGCATTTCTTTCCCCAATCCTTACCTGAATTTGAATTATAGGTATGGCTAATGGAGAAACTGAGGTTGAGGGAAGCGCCACGAGGGAATCCGAAGAAGTACCTAACCGTTCATCTAAGGGAGAGGGGGCTAATGAGGGTCGATTTCGACCAGCTGACATATGATGATTGGGTGCCTATTTTGAGGTGGTATACTAACGCACAGGTTCAGTGGGTCAGCCCATGGTGGAGGATTCAGGATGTGGTTATAGAATCCAGGGGAGCTTGTGTTCAGTTGATAGGTCTAGAGAAATCTTCGTTCTACACCCCTTACCGGTTGTGTCATCAGTATGGAAAAATACAAAGAATCCTAATCAAACTGCCCCATAACCAGGTTGAAATCTACAAGGCTAGGTGGGTCAACCATATCCGGGAAAAGTGGTCCAGGGAAGCTATATTTGAGATTTTGGATTATGATTAGGTGGAGACCATCGCGACCGACACACATTATAGAGGATGGCTTGCTGAGATAAGATGCTTGACGACCTGTCAAAAGCGATCGCGGGCCCGCCTCAAGGGGGAGCTTACGGAGCAGAGGGAGGAGCCCCTCTTTACTATAAAATCGAGGCGGATCTCTAGGTACTATGATGATGATGATGTGGGAAGCTCGATTTGAGACACGCTTTTGTCTGACCTATCGGACTTTTTTTATTGCATTTGATATAGAATAAAATGAACTTTGTCCAAAGCTTACTGGAGTTGCCTTAATCCTATGAACACAGGATTCATATAAGTATAAGCATTTAGATTTCAACAAAAGAGATATTTTCATTAATTGAGATAAAATAAAGTACACGATGTTTGATTGACATTCCCATTGATTTAACTCCTGGTGCCAACTAGCCTTGATTGGTTTTTTAGAAGGCACTCACTCTTTGCTCACATACCCTAGCTTTTGCCTAGATCGCCCTGTTTGGGTTTTTAATCTAGCGGGTTTGACTCATCCCCTAATTTTTGCATGGCTGGTTTGCAGGATACCAATCGTTAGGTGTCACCCTAATTTTTGCCCGATCGGTAAAAGACTGAAAGGCGGGTGATTATCATGTATATTTTTTTTTTGTGTGCCGTATTTTTGACTTGTTTCTTTTGAATCAGATATGATAATGCTTAAGCCTGTCTTGGTTCACGGGATTCACAAACTCATTCCCCTCCATGTCCATAAGCTTAACTGGCCCTTTGCTAAGCACCTTCTTTATCACATATGGTCCATCCCAATTTGGCCTGAATTTGCCCCTCGTATCAGTGGTAGAATGTTTCAGCTATTTAAGGACCAGATCACCAGCCTTCAGAGGGAACTTCTGGTGTCTTACCCGACTGTTATATGCTCGAGCCATACGTTGCTGGTACATCTGGAGGTTATTGAGGGCCTTTAACCTCTGCTCATCCATCATGTTCAACTATTCAAATCTCGCCCGAGTCCATTCGGATTCTTTTAATTTATCCTCCAGAGTGACTCTTAAGGAGGTCACGTGAGCTTCAATTGGCAAGACTACTTCCATCCTATAGACTAGGGATAACGGAGTTTGGCCTGTCGGGGTGCGAATGCTGGTCTGATATCCCTAAATAGCAAAATGCTGCTTATCTGCCCAGTCCCTGTAACCGGCTATTATCTTAGAAAGGATCGTCTTTACCGATTTGTTAGCTACCTCAACAGCTCCATTAGCTTACTGTCTGTATGGGGAAGATTTATAGTGCTTGATCCCATATTTCTCGATTAGAGAAGTAGTTGCTCCTTGAAATTATACCCCGTTATCCGAGTCTATATGGTGTGGGAGTCCATACTGGGCAAAGATGTGCTTCTCCATGAATTTGGCCATCTGCTTAGCGGTGTTATTGGTGGAGGATTCGGCTTCTACCCATTTTTAGAAGTAATCTACTAGTACCACAATGAATCTGTGACCATTTGTTGAAGAAGGACAGATTTCACCAATTATGTCTATCCCCCACGCCGAAAATGGCCAAGGGTTGGTTAAATGATGGAGTTCAGTGGGCGGTAGATGCTGTATGTCCCCGTAAACCTAGCATTGGTTGCATCGTTTGACCTGGGTGATGCAATTGGCTATGAGAGTGAGCCAAAAATACCCTAACTATTAGATTTTCTTTACGAGAGCAAGACAGTTCATATGAGGGCTATAGTCACTGGTATAGACTTGGGTAATCACGTTCTAGGCCTTGGAGTCAGTGAGGCAATGGAAAAGCAGGCCATCACTGCTACACTTGAATAGATCATTATCCACAATACGAAATTGGACAGCAAGCCATCGTAGGGTGGTACGGTCCGAGTCAGAAGAATCCGTAGGATATTAGCCGATCTAAAGGAATAGGACGATGTCAGTATACCAACAAGGTTCGGATGAAATGGCGAGAATTGGAGGAGCCGATTGAATGTGGTATGGGATCTTGGTAGACAACATAACCAAAGGGCGGATAGGTTGCTGCTGAGCTCCTTCCAATATGGATGTAAGAGTGGCGAGAGCATCAGCCATTTAATTCTCGACCCGAGGGACATGGCGGTACAAATATGAGGTAAATTTCTCAGATAATTTACCGACAGCCTCGACATAAGGATGGAGAGATTCCTCTTTAATTTCTAATCTCTAACAACTTAATGCACAAGTAGAGCCGAATCCTCGATGACAAATACGCGGCGGGCTCGAACCTGAAGAAGAGCCTCAAGGCCAAACAGACAAGCTTTATACTCAGCGCCGTTATTGGTGATAGTGAATTTTAAACATTTAGACAATGGGATTACCTCATTATCTAGCGTGACGATGATGACCCCGAGACCTGCTCCCTGGCGGTTCACAGCGCCGTTAAAGTACATTGTCCAAATGTTGTCAAGGATTGTAATAGATGCGAGCTTCTCATCAAAAAACTCTAAATTTTCCTTATAGTCAAAGTTAAGGGGTTGATTAGCTAGGAATTCGGCCATGGCCCGTCCTTTAATGACCTTTCAGGTCACATACTCGATGTCGAACTTTGACAAGAGGAGTAACCATTGGGACAATTTGCCGACTAGAGTGGGGGATTGACAAAGAAACTTTATTGGATCAATCTTGGCCACGGATTGGATGCGATAAGATTGGAAATAATGTCGCAACTTCTTAGTGAGCTAAACTATAGCATTGTAAGTCTTTTCCATAATCGAATACTGGGTTTTATAATCTAATAACATCTTGCTCAAGTAGCAGATGGCATGTTCACGCTTATCAGCATGTTCCTAGATAAGCATGGCCCCGACAGAAGTTTCCTCGATAGCCAGATAAAGGATGAGTGGTTTCCCTGGAATGGGGGGGGTGTCAAAATAGGTAGATCAATAAGATACTCCTTGATTCTGTTAAATGCCACTTGGTAATGATCGTTCCATTCTATGGATTACTATTTTCTTAATAGCTTAAAGATGGGTTCGCAAACAGTAGTGAGGCGAGTAATGAACCGACTAATATACTGTAAGGACCCTAAAAATGATTGGACTTCTTTCTCTATCTTAGGTGGAGGCATGTCCCTGATGGCTTTGGCTTTATCTGGATCCATTTCAATTCCTTTCTGGCTAACCATGTGCCCCAACAGTTTACTGAAGGCAACCCCAAACACGTACTTCTTTGGATTTAGGCGAAGGTTATACTTTTCAATATGAGTCATGAACCTATCAAGAATAGCAGGGTGCTCTTCTCGAGTAGCGGACTTTACAATCAAATCGTCCATATACACTTCCACTTCTTTATGGATCATGTCATGTAGGAGGGCGGTTACGGCGCGCTGATAAGTGGTCCCTACATTTTTCAACCCAAACAGCATTACCTTGTAGCAATAAACCCCCCATTTAGTGATGAACGCTATTTTGACTTTATCAATAATATTAACAAGAATCTGATTATACCCCGAGAACCCATCCATGAACAAATACATAGCTACCCTAGTAGCGCTATCAATCAGGACATTGATGTGCGGGAGTGGGAAGTCGTCCTTCAGTGAGGCCTTATTGAGATCTCGAAAATCCACACAGACCCTACCATCCTTCTTCAAAACTGGGACGATGTTGGACAACCAAGTTGGGTATTCCACCACTTCAATGAATCGAGCTTCAATCAACCTTGAAACCTCTGCCTTAACCTGATCTGCCCATTCTGGCCTCAACCGACAGAGTTTCTGCTTAACAGGCCAAAATTTAGGACTAATTGGGATTCTGTGTTAGGCAATTTATTGATCAACCCTAGGCATGTCTTCATATGACCAGGCAAAAGCGTTAACATGATCTTTAAGCACTTTTATGATCTCACTTTTTTCCTCGGGAGTTAAATCTTTGGAAATGGTCACCATTTTAGGATTGTCATCTGTACTTAGGTTTATTTCACTTAATAATGTATCACTTATGCTAAAACATTATGCGTATTGTTATGTGAATGCATGGATTCATCAGGAAAGACATCAAACAAGTAAGCAGAATGATAGTTATTCACTATATTAAAAACCTCGTAAGCAGCATTGTTCGCATCAAACACATAAAAAATGTTAAGAATTACATCATCCATATCCTCCTCCACAGGTGGAGGGGCTTCAGTAGTAATATCAATAAGAGAAGTATCCTCTGTATTATCTATCAGAATGGCACCCAAGACAAGTTGGCTTTCTCAGTAAGAGCCCTGGCAAGCTTCCCTACTATTGCTGTCATAGCATCTTCTTCTCTAGTTTTCCCACGCTTCCAGCCTTTCTTCATTAGCAGCGCCATAGCTTCGGTCACGGTTGCCATAGCATTTTTAATTTCTGGATCGATAGACTCTTTGCTTCTCCGCTTAGGCTCATCTTTGGGATGCATCTTACCTTTTCCCTTAGCGTTATCAGAAACAACATTAACAGGTGTATCAGGCTCAGTGGGCTTGGGTTCAGTTGAAACTATCATTCGACCGGTCTTGAAGTCTTAGGCATCTTTAAAGATCTCAAAGCTGGGCCATATTTTTTAACCATACTCGATCGGCTCAAGCTCTCCCTTATAAGGCCTCTTGCCTTGGATTTCACAGATAGCGACCATGCGATAGTAGCAGGAGGGGACGCGACGATAGGCTTTTCTAGGCTTATATCCCAATCTAGCTCGATGGGCAAGGATTTTTGGCTTCAATGCTTCAATAATTCCCTGCTCGTGTATTCCTCCACCTCTGCCAGGCTTGTAACCAGATTTCTTCATTAGTTTACCTATACCCATATGAAGGTAGCTATTTGCTAATCATGGCAATCTGAAGGCCTTTTTCTAAACTAGCTTCAGCTTCCATAACAACCATAACGGAGGCGGGATCGGCCTCTATAGTCACCATTTTATCTTCATGAATAAGCTTGATTTTCTGGTGTAGGGTGGAGGGAATATTGCCTAAAGCATGAAGCTATGATCGGCCAAGTAACAGAGAATAGGTAATAGGAATGTCAAGTACAGTGAAGCGTACATTGCTTGCCATACCTTCTATAGTGACCTCTGCCTCAGAGGTCCTAATTACATTGCGTTTTGAGTTGTCATAAGCTCTAGTAATAGTGCTAGATTTTTCAAGCATCTCCTATGATAATCCTAGATAAGGAAGGATTTTTAGAGGGCACAGATTTAGAGCAGAGCCATCGTCCACCATGACACACGAGATAACCTTATTGAGGACTAGATTCAGATGAATAAGGCCATGTTGTGATCCCTACCTTCGAGTGTAAGATTAAAATGGTCGAACACAATCTGAGGCCCTTTTCTAGAGGGAATGCCTTCCCCAACCATGGTGCACATCTCAACGATCGAGGTGACCGGATTAGCTTCTAAATCGAGGAGTCATTTAATCAAACCGTTGCGATACCCTTCAGAGTCGGTTACCAGCTGCCAAATACTGTATCGAGCTTGGATGTTTTTTAACTAGGTAATGACAGGGTCAACCTCAAGACTGGTCGGGACATGCAGAGGTGGAGAAAGGGGTCTCGCGGTAGTTCTGGCCCTACCAGGAACTGGTTCTTTACTTAAGTGGAGATATCGATCTTCAAATTGATATACACAGCCACTCTGAGTAATGTTAAGGATATTATCAAGCAAGACACTCTTAGTGGCTCGTGTTTTAAACAGATACTGTTGTTCCTCAGAGTCCGAATTTGGGTTTTGTAGTTCATACCTATCCACGCTAAAAAGGTTATTTTGATCAACCTTGAATAATTCGGTGCTTACGCTTGGTCCCTTGAGCTACTTCCTCATCACCATCGGAGTAGTCCTCCTTCGGAACAAAGGAATCTATGCTGAACAGTGTTTTTTTCTCAACTTTCATTCTTTTTACCATGAATGGCTGAGACTTGCGGCTCTCTTGCTTTGGCTGGTTTGGATTAACTTCCACCTCCTAGATAGAGTTGACCCCTAGGTTGGCTTGATTGATTAGATCAAAAATCGAGTAAGATGGAAGACCCGAACTGATGACCAGGATAGAGTTATTATTATTCGGCCTCCGAGCAAGGAGATTGAAGATTGTGGTTTTAGATAAGCCAGACTGGACCATAACAACCTTGTACCCAAAATTCGACAAAGGCTTATTCATAGTGCTCGGTATTCTATCGGGCTCAGCGATCTTTGCTTTGCTAACCAAGCATTGAATTGCCGAGAGCAGGACTTTGCAATTTTTGGTTTGGTGTCCTACCTGAACATGATAGTTATAGAAGTTGTTCTTATCCTCAGGTCTAGGTGTCTTGCATTCTTGAAGGGACTGTTTGAAACCTGCTTCCCTCAAACGTTGGAAGATGACCCGTAGGGACAGCTTATAAGGGTTAGCCAAAATAAAGGAGGGGGCTAGAAGGCTGAATTGTGGCAATCACCGGCAGAGCCGGGGTGATCGCGAGGGGCGCAGTAGGGGTTTGAGAAATAACTTGAACTGTAGCCGGTGCTTTAGGCTCAGCTGGCGTCAGGGCTAAGGGTTGGGCTTCATTTTTTCTGAACCACAATTTCCTTGCTCTTTCAGCCTTTTCACGCTCTGCCTCACGCTCCATTTTCTCAGCTTTCTCAAACACAGCCTTGTAGGATAGAAAAGAATCAGTAGCCATTTCTTTGCGGAACAGGGGGAGAGACCCTTCGAGGAGTTTGACAATCATTTCCTCAAGGCTTAGCAAGGATTTCATTAAGACCTGGGTTGACATCCACCAATTGAAGTATTGCTTAAAAGTTTTATTGGGCATTTGACGGACCCTCTCAAGATGTTGGAGGGTTGTTTCCATCATAGTATTAAAACCATAATGCACTTTCAACGCCTCAGATAAAAGATTCCAGTCGGTGATAATATGCTTTGGCAAGGTGTGATACCATTCAAGGGCAGGACCCCAAAGGGGTAAGGAAACATTTCAGTAAGACCTTATCACTTAACTTCTTTACACGCATTATTCTTTCATACATTATGATGTGAGAGGCAGGTGCTCTAAAACTATCATAATGAGCCATATTTGGCATAGTAAAATTATCGGGGACCCAATCTTCATCTCTTTCAGATTTCTTATTAGTGATGAGGTGGTTGATGTAAGCTTAGATCTCGGGTGTCATGCCCAGAGGCTGCATGACCTGGTCGCTGACCAATTTATGAGGGATAGCTAGGTCTTCGGGTGTCGCGCCCGGAGAATACGCGACCTGGTCGTTGACAGTTTGAGAAGCTATCATTTATCGGATAAAAGAGGCTACCTCGGGTGTCACGCCCGGCGGTTGTGTGACTTAGTTGTTAAGTGTCGGAGGTAGCGGAGGACGAATGGTCAGCTGGCTGGCAAAAGGATTTTGGGGGTAGGTGGTACCTTTGGGAGTTACAATGAATTGCGAAGGAGTGAAAGAGGGCAGTGGCTGAGAAGCTGGGCACTGGTGAGTAAATACCGGAGGGCAGAACTTTGAGCAAAAGGTCTTGGATTAAAAGGTACAATTGATGGAATAGTCAAAGTTGATAGAAAGGCCAAAGCTTGCCCAAACTGGAATAGGCTTGTCGTAGGCTGGGTTGACTGAAAGATAGCGCAATAGGTCTTATCCCTACCGGACCGATTAACATCTGTGCTAAACCATTTTGGGCCTGAATATCGGATGCTGATACTCGGTCAAAATTTCTATCTTTAAGAGCTTGCTTAACAGTAGCCTGAACAGTGGTTTGGAAAGACTGATGAAAAGCATCCAAATTTAGGAATTGTGCCATAGCACTGGCAAAGTCTAAGCCAGATGGTGGCTAGGATCTCGTTCCCGAGCTGGAAGTAGGGTCAAATGGTTCTTCGGTAGGAGGGGTCCCTCCATTTCTTGGAAAAGACATGGTTGGTTGAGAATGGTTCCGGCTTAACTAGACTTGTTCCAAATCTGACTCCCCGCTGGAATCAGTGTGTGGAATCCCTTCGACTTTCGTGGTGATAATCGGGGTGAGAGGATGATGAATTAAGCGGTGTTCTATCCTCTTCCAAATTAGGGTATGAGGATCAGTCCACCTCCTCCTAGCTGAAATGGTAGGTAGTGGATCAGATCATAAATGGGTTTGTGAGTGGCTTGGATGGTAGGCATGCCTTTTATTATAGGAAGTAGTGCGTGATACGTATGGCTGCACATAGATATGGTTAGAGATGATGCGATGGCTTATCCCTCCAATATACGTGGGGCATTTATACCTCACGTCATATATAGTGATATGTGGTGGCGCAACGGAGGCACAAGAGAAATCCCACGTGTGTTGCTAAACTTCTTCCACAAGTAGAAGTAGTAAGGGTAAGTTAATTCGTTTCTAGCTCTTGAAGCCGATGCATGGGGGAGCATGATTAAGAGGCACATAGCACGCAAATCATCCCTCTTCCAACCTTATGACTCCCTTATAACTCCTCATTGGAAGGATAGAGTTTGGCTTCTTCACCGATAATGGCAAAAGAAGCGCGTCCTAATTAATTTATTTATTCTGGTGACCCTAAGGGAATGATGTGCTAAAGCTTTTTCTAGCGTGGCTTTTGGTATAGGGTTGTTGATGTAGAAGGTTCTCGTTTACCTTGATTCTATGTTACACAACCACTCCCAAATAGGTGTGATTGTAGGAGTTTACGTATTGGTTAAAATGAGTGATCCACCCACTAAGCATCCTCAATTCCAACAGGGCATAAGTGATACTTCGTGAGCTTCTCGCGTAAAATGGGGCACCTAAAAATTACTGAATTATCTACACGCGTGAGGATAAAACATTAAAAAAAGAATGAAGTTTTAATCTGGCCAATTATTTCAATACATCATTAAAGTCTTTTAAACTTTATGAGAAGATAAGTTCAAGAGATTATTTCCCCAACGGAGTCGCCACTGTGAGCGGACGACATTTTGTGCGGCGACAGCGGGGCCAGGCCGACCTTTAAAAGTAACGGGGGATGCGTATGATGTGATTGGAAAATGGTTTTCCATATTTTAATGATCAAAAGATACGAGATCGAAATCCCATAGTTAAAACAGAGTCGCCACCCGATTCAACTCAACCGAGAAATTTTTGGTACGGTTTTTCCACCGAATGGTTGGACCATACCTTAAGTAGAGATTCCGAGTACGGATGATGTTATCTATTTTTCATTAGGCCAAGTTAAGATACTTCATTCTTTCTTAATCGGTTTAATCCATCCTATTTATTTATGTTTCAGTTATTTTGTTATTTTTGCATTTATCAAGCAATTGAAGCGAGGAATAAAATATTTACAGCCATTTAAAAATAAGTGCGGAAAATAAAACTATTACAAGGCTTCCAAGTCCTGTACATTTTTCTATGCAATAAATAAAATACCTGAATGCCTGATATACATCTACCTATAGAAGATGGTTAGCACGGATATGGCGTGTTTTATTTACAATATTATAAAGCCCGGTTGGATGGCAAAAATGAGAATTGAACAGCGTTTGAGGGGAAATTCCATTTTTAACCAGATTTTAGATTCGATCATTGCTTTAACCGGATTATAAGTCAAAATGCCACACATTATGGGGTGGGGTCTATTTTCGGAAGGTTTTGGACCTCCCTCGTTGCACTGTATATCCTAGTTTTGGAAAATAAACTAGGTCGGAAACTAACAAAATAGAAATAGCTATCCTGAAAGTCATGTCGCCAATGATGCAGCTGATGCCGCCGGCGACATGGTTGAAGTCGCTGGTGGCATGGATAATGCCGCCGGCGACATCAATGATGTCGCTGGTGACATCAGTATACAGGCAGGTTACATGGCTTTCTGAGTACCATAAAGAAAGGGTCCCATAAGAAAGTGAAGTCTCTGGGGAATGTGATGCCACCGGCGGTATCAGCGATGTCTCTAGCGACATGGGTGATATCGCCGGCGATATTACATGTCTCCGACGGCCTCAATTTCTTGCAGCAGCAATAGGGAACAGTAAAAAATGACCGAGAATCCAAAAATGAGCAAAAATCAACAAGAATCAAGACAAATCAGTAACATTAATGCCAAAGAGCTCTGAGACTCAGAATTTTTACCTCGGGGTCCTGAATCCATCTCTTCGTGAACCGAAAAGAAATGCCTCCAGGGAGCTTGTTACGATGATTTAGTAGTAAATTTAAGTGTTTCGAGTTTCTAAATCCCATCAAGTTGATTTTAACTACAGGATTTACTGATTTTAAGCTCATAATCAGAGATTTCAAAGAAGAAAAACTAGGAAAAATGGTTTAGAATCCTTTTTTTTCTGCCTTATCTAATTCTTATCTCACTAAAATCTGTTTTCTCATTCTAACATTAAACCTCTAACCTTAGGTGGTTCTTTTTTTAATTGATGCTCAAGGTGTGCTTTTATAGGTGAAATGGGGTGGTTTTTGAGACCTTTTTGACTAATTTTGCCGAAAGTGGCCGAAGGGCTATCAGTGCAAGGACCCGCTTTGGGTCATGCTGCCGGCAACATGGTGATATCACCGGTGGTATGGCTGATGCCGCTAGTGGTATCAGCCTCTGGCATGCCGACAGCTAGCGGGCGTAGGAGCCTAAAAAGTCACCAAAAGTGGTTAAAAGTGGGTCAAACTACATCTTTTTTTGTTTTTAATGATATTTTAATGGGTATTTTTTAATTTGGGAGTAAATGATCGGTTCAAGCTCCTACCGGATGCGTTATTAGCCACGCCGAACTGAATTCTACCAAGTATAAAATTCGCAAGGAATATTATATTGGTAATAAAAATTCTAAAGAGAACTTTTATTATGAGGCATTAAAATCGGGTAAACGTCATCATCATCTCACGAGAGGGACCACAAAATCCCATGCTCACAAACGGTTTAGGTAGTAAGGGGGAAAAGAAGAAAGGAAACTGAATGCTACTAAACCAATTAAACATGCTCGTACAATCCATAACTTGTTTTTCAATGAAGAAAGGGAACATGAACACATTGCATAAATTAACGGAATGAACTTATAACATACAACTCGATAAAATAACTCGTATTCTTATAGTGAAACATCATTTTAGTGAAACTCAATATTTCATCCATAGCAACCCAGACCAGATTAAAGAAAATATACATTAAGCCTAGTATAGCTAGCCTTATTATTAACAAACTATTGTCTCTATTAAAATAACCTCAACAAACCATTTTCCATTTACCTTTAAGTGTAGAACAAAAGGAAAATGAAATTACAGGCTATAACTCATATTATGATCAACAGCAAATACCATGACAATTGTTTTCAAAAATTGTTACTATGAAATGACATAAGACAACAATAGATCAACAACAATAATCAATAGAAGCAAAAAATGAGCATATAACATCAATCAAACCTAACACCTGGTAAAAGTGCAATATCAAGAGATATCAAATAGTACTTTATCCTCAATTTATTTTCATTTACATCCTTCAGTATGGAGAAAATAACATAAATTCCAAAAATACTAAATATAAGCAAAGAAAAAGCAAATAAAAACAAGTATTTAGGATTCCCATTCATAATTGAAGAACCTTTTGTACTAATAGCAATAACAAAAGGGAACAGAAATAAGAGAGAAAAATATGTGAAGCAAGTATCTCATAGAATGAGTAAAAAGAAGATTGTCAATAGATACCATTGGCTAACCACAATCATCGAGTCTATTATATAATGACTACTGTGGTATTGCAGTGAGTAGAATATGTTCTGGTCCTGATCCAGGATAGTTTTTGGTTTTTTTGCTTCTTGTGGCCCTTTATGTTGGGTCTGTATCCTTTTAATTTCCATGTATTACAAAAAAAACCACAATCATCGAGTCTATGCAAGGGTTTAACTATTCCAATTTTGAAAGTTCTTAAATCGACATCAACAATACAACATAAATGCTCCAGCACCTTGAGAGCAATGCCGTTAGAGGGGAAAAGACAAGACAACAAGACACCACTGCAGGGAAAACCCTCTACTATCAAGAAATTAATTCAAAAATGCTATGAAGGAACTAAATTTACTAATCTGAAGCAAGAACAAGAAAACCCATTAGTGTTAATTGAAGAAGAAGCCCCGATTGGAAGAAAAACTCAAGAAGAAACTGCTTCAAAAACAAAAAATAAAAAATGACAGCAAATTCACAAAAGTATATCAAGAAATAAGAAAAACTCATTCGTCCTAACTGCAGAAGAAAGAAAAAATGATGAAAAGATACCAAATTCAGTACACTAGCGGAAGAAATAAGCAAAGGCCACACCAAAGAATGAGAGAAATGTGGTACCTTTCTATGAGAGTAGTAAGCCCACTAAGGCAATTTCTCTAGTTATCAAGATCACTGAAACTTTTATCTTTCAAGATCTTTAATCTTTTATCTAGTTCTCTGGTTCAAATCTTTTATCTTTCAAGATCAGAATGAAACTTAACAATTTTATAATATATAAGTCCATCAAAAGATCACAACCTAAGTAATTCAGTAAAAACAAGTAATTGTTTAAGCTAAAAATTGAATGAAATAGAGTAGCAGTAAAAGAGATATGGGATAAAACCTTGAATACAGCCTGAGCGATAAGCTCCCCGCTCTCTATATCCTGCCTTTGACTACCTAGAACCGCCATACAATCCCTCGACGAGCAAGCGAGATAGTGGGGAGAAGAGATAAATTATTTGGGTTATTAGGTCTTTTAGAATCCATTTGTGAATTTGGGTTTGGGGATCGAAGGCTTTAACGACAGAGTGGTGATGGCGGAGAAGCGGTGGCAGATTGACGAGGAAAGAGCGACGATGGAGAAGGGAGCGCTAAAAACGGAGGCCAGAGGATGGAGCGCCGAAGTGGATGCTGGAGGATGGAGCAATAGATCAACAACAAGAAATTCGAGAAAGGAGAGCAAGAACCCTAATGACGGGGGATGTGAGGAGCTGAGGCCAACAAAAAAAAATGCATCGAGATTTAAGCCTTTATTCTAACTTTTTATTTTTGAAAATTTAAATTTTTAAAAGGTGTATGTCGCTTCTCAACTTAACTTGTAACTTTTGTTTAGTTCTATTATATTTGAATTATACCCTTTATTTATTATTAAAAAACAAGTTAGAGAGAAAAAAAATTATACGTATGCAGTAAAATTTAAATTTAATTTTTAATAATTAAATATAAAAATATCTTATTTGTTTTTGTGAGGACTGATGAAGGAGTTAGAGGGGGCGATTAACTCCTTCTCTATCTGATGTGAAATAATGGACATTTTTTATCAATTTATTTTATCTTTAAGAAATATAATCAAGTCAATTAATAAATTTATGTTTGATAAGTGATGATTTACTTTTTAGTAAGATATAAACAATATAAAATGCTATAGAGAAATCATTTTATTTTTTATATTTAAGAAAATGTTTATAAAAATAATATATTAATTAAATAATAAATTAAATTATTTAAACATTAAACATTTATTAGGATTTAGGGTTCGAAGTTTAGGGGTTATGATTTTTTAGTTTATATGGCTTATAGTTTAGGGTTTTTGATAACTTTTTTATAGACTTAAATATTTTTTTGGGTCATTATCTATACCTCAAATGCCCTTTTAGTGTCTGACATGTGTATGATGTATTCACTCTTCGCCTATTTGGTATTTGGTGTATTTCAACATTAGCCTATTTGGTGTTTGACCTAGTTAATTTTTGTATATCAAGCGTTCATCTAATAACATGAAAAACGTGAAATACTTATAGCATCATTTGGAATATGAATATATTTTGTTGATCATGCATAGAATTGTCCACCCTCAATTATCGATAAAGTTGTCGTACTAAAATTAAATACGTCAGGCACCAAATAGGCAAAAATGTAATACGACATGCACTAAATAAGCGATTTTAATAGGTCAGACACCAAAAACGCATTTGAGTTATAGAACAAGACCCAAAAAGGTAATTTGAGTTATACAACAAGACCCTTTCTTATACCTTTTACATAATTTTTACAAAAATCTGTAACTTTTCTACAAGTTTTTATTTTTTAAACTATTTTAAATAACTTGTAACTTTTTTTATAAATATTATATATTTTTAAAATAATCTATAACTATTATATCCATGGTATTATATCACTTAGAATAGCTATTCCATCCGATAATGGTATCTAGACAAATACTCTCTTATATTTGACATCTTCTCGTTCATTTCTATTCTATTCCATGGAACATGCATTTTATAAACCAAACGAACCCTTAATGCTTGATATTAAATAGAGTTTTACATCTCTTGTAAAAAAAAATATTAAAAACTATTTTTGAATTATGAAATTAAGTACATGTGACAATAGCTTATTAATTAATTACTACTTAGATGAAAAACTAAATCTAATGCAAAGAGGGATTCAGAGCTTACATGAGATAGTAAACTAAAGATAGGGATGTCAATAGGCTGGGGATTATCCGAAACTTGTGGGGATTCGAACCGACGGGCATGGGGAATAACCAAAATGTTCAACCGCACAGGCGGGTGTGGGTGTAAGTTTACCCCAATAAAATTATATGGGCGAGTTAGGGTGGAGCTATCTACGAACCGTGGGTATCCTCACACCGTCCCCGAATAAATCCCCTTGGGTGAACCGTAAAAATCCCCGAAATTTAATATAAATATAAAACAAATAATATACATATATATATACACACACATACATACATACATACATACATACATACATACATACATACATTAGCATAATTTAAAAAAAAACTATCATATTATTAGCCCAAGTAGTAAAAAAAATTCATTGTCACGTATTGAATAGTTTGAGTTATAAGCTTTACTTATAACATATTTTTTATTTCAAGTTAAACTTGTTGTAATAAAAACAAAAAAAATTGCAACAAGCTTTTTATGTTGTCGCACATATAGTGTTTATCATAATAAAAAAATTCTTTGTCACGTATTGAATAGTTTTAGTTACAACTGTTACTTGTTACATAAGTACTTTTTGTTTCAAGTAAAATTTATTATCACAGAATAATATATTTTTTGCAACAAGCTTTTTATATTGTCACATATATAGTTTTTGTGATGATAAAAAAATTCTTTATCACATATTGAATAATATCAATAACAACTGTTACTTGTAACATAAATATTTTTTTGTTTCAAGTTAAACTTATTGTCACAAAAGTAATATATTTTTTGCAACAAGCTTTTTATGTTGTCATGTATATTGCTTTTATGACAATAAAAAATTTATTGTCATATATTGAATAGTTTTAGTTATAACTTTTACCTGTAACTAAAATATTTTTTGTTTCAAGTGAAATTTATTGTCACAAAATTAATAATTTTTTGCAACAAGCTTTTTATGTTGTCACATATATTATTTTTGTGATAGTAAAAAATTATTGTCACATATTGAATATTTTTAGTTACAATCTTCACTTGTAACGGTAGAGTTTTTTTTTATTTCAAGTTAAACTTATTGTCACAAAAGTTAAATGGTTTTTGCAACAAGCTATTCATTTTGTCACATGTATAGTTTTTGTGAGGACAAAAATTTATTGTCACATATTGAATAGTTTTAGTTACAACTTTTGCTTATAACCAAAGTATTTTTTTGTATCAAGTTAAAATTATTGTCACAAAAATAATATATTTTTTGTAACAAGATGTTTATGTTGTCACATAATATATTTGGTGACAATAAAAACTTATTGTCACATATTAAATATTTTTAGTTACAACTATTACTTGTAATTGAAGTTTTTTTGTTTCAAGTTAAGGTTATTGTCACGAAACTAATAAAATGTTTGTAACAAGATTTTTTTGTTGTCACATAAATATTTTTTGTGACAATAATTTTTCTATTGTAACAATTTCTAAATTATAGGTTGCAACTTAAGTTGTAACGGAAAAAAATTAGTTACGATCTTAAAAAATTGTCACAAAAACATTTATTATATGTGACAATTTTATAATAAAAATTCACATAACTAATTTTTGTGAAGGTAAAAATTTTATTGTAACAGATAATAGCCTTTTTGTGATAACAATTTTAGTGACAGGAAAATTGTTGTCACATATTAAATGTTTTGTTGTAGTGCCACTCAGATTTTAGGGTGTGTTTCTCCTGGCTTTGGCTTTTTGACTTTTAAGCTAAAACTAGCTTATAAGCTGGCTTTTTTCTTTTAGATTTAAAACCTCTTATAAGTCAAAAATTAAGCTCTTAGAAACACTTAGGCTAAGAGCTTAAAAGCTAAAACTAACTTATGATCAGATTATAAGCTTTGAGAAACACCTTCTTAGGCCCTGTTCTTTTGGACTGCAATTCAGACCAATTCAGTTCAGTCCACTGCAGTTCAGTTCAGTTCAATTGAGCTATGCTTAGTTATAAATTTACACTAAAATAAGTTCATTCAATTCAGTTCAGTTCAGCTCAATCTAGTTCAGCATGGACTTAGTCTTTAGCTGCATGGTACTGGAAACATGTTAAATTTGGTATTATACTAGAGTCTCTACATACGATGTGCTAGTTCATAGACGAACTAGGAGGAAAATTATGGAAAAATTGGAGTTTATGAATGAAATATCATACTACACATTCAATAACAAAAAAAATAAAATAACAACAGAAAAATTGGGAAATCAAAATGGAGCATGAAATTGCAAAATTATATATGAGGTATCTATTTTCTCCACTTCGATTAGAATACGAAATAGAATTTACGAAATTATAAAATCAATCGACATGCTAAATTTTATAAATAATGTATTTCATTATCTATCTTTAACAAAATTTAAAGTAGAAAAAAAAAATGAAACAACATGGCATGGTATAGGTTCAAAGTTTAAAGGTGAATGCAGAAAAATAAAAATTTGTGGCGTATAATGAAATAAAAAGCAAAAAGCAGGTTACTAATGGGAAAAGGGAAAAGATTGTGGGTAGATGTGTAGGCAAAAGAGGGATCAAATTAATATATAAGTAGGGAAGAGAACAGTAAAACAAAAGGACAATCATTCGAATTCCCCCATCCTTTCCTCCAACAGTATCCCTAAGCCACCTAATCTCTCACATTTTTCACACCACAAGTGTGCCATTAATTTATTTACCCCATTTGCCTTGTGCTTTTATTTTATGCCGTCCCCTACTCATTTCCCAACACTATAAATAAAAATCACATTATAAATTCAGTGCTTAATATTATAAAGTTGAGCCGGAGTACGAAGTTTGCTGAAGTTTGAAATTTTATGGGTTGAACTTCGTTTAATTTTTATATAAAAACTCAAGTTCGACTTGATGAACTATATTTTTTTAAGTAGATGTTGGGGTCGGTAATCCGGTCCTGAATATTATTAAGAAGAGAAGAAAAGGTGTACAAAAAAATATAAAAAATGAAAAGAAGCAGATTAAGTTCACAAGAAGCAAAATCATAGAACAAGACACACACATGACAAACTAACCATCAACTAAAGGAAATAACACATATTCAATGTTTGTTGCCCCAAATATTAAAACGGCCGGGATCGATGAGCCTCCTCCGGCAGGAAGTGCGACTTATCGGCGATGATGGGCCATCGTCTTCATGTTGAGCTACCACTAGGCGGTAGTCTTTAGATACAAAACCGGAGAAAAATATTTGCCTGGAGTCGAAAGAACAGAGTTTGAGAAAGCTTTGGTTGATGACCCATGGAATAGGTTTGTGAAATACCTTCAAAAAGGAGGTTGATGATCACACTAAGCATACCGGCCTTTCTTCAAGAGTCAATTGATCCGACCAATTGAAAATCGAAGATCGACTTTGATAACTGATTTTTTTTCTATGAACTGCCTCTCTTTCTTCGTCCAACGCTTCTTCACCCGGCATCCCCGGTGGAGGAAAAGAGAAGAGGTGGGGAGAGCTTGAAAGAACAAGTTAGTAATGTTACCCAGCTTAAAAAAATAAGCTTTAAAATCTAACCTAGCTTGAATGAACAAGCTTGAAAACAAACTCATAAGATGAATTTTTCAGAAAACAAACTCCCCTCACCTTTATTTTCCCTTAGTTTTTAGTGATAAGGAGAGTTTCTCACTCCTCCAAAACAAAGGTACTCCTAGATGTGTTTCATGAATAGAGATGCCAATAAATTTTACATCCATTCACATCCTTTCATCTAAATCCATTTTGTAGGATCCTAATCATTTTGTTTTTAAATTCATTGGATTTGGATTAGATTTGGATCCAACAAAAATAGATTTGGATTTGGATAGGATATCCACTTGGGCTTGAGTTTGGTTTATTTATACAAAATCTAATTACTTCGTGTAATCTAATTTGGTGTATCTATACCATATTTATTCTCTTTATTTTTTTGGGACTTTTCAATTTTTTACAAAACCGGTCCCTGAAACGTATTTTCACATTTTCAAGCCCTTCCAATAATATTTTCTGAAAATTTATTGCACTACATTTATTTTCTTTACTTTACGGATTTTCCATAATTTTTTGGGAGTTTTTGATTTTTTACGAAACCGGTCCCTGAAACGTAATTTTACATTTTCAAGTCCTTTCAAAAATATTTTTTAAATATTTCTTGCACCACATTTATTTTTTCTATTTTCCGGATTTTCTATAATTTTTTTGGATTTTTTCGATTTTTTATGAAACTGGTCCCTGAAACGTATTTTCACATTTCCGAGCCCTTCCAAAAATATTTTTTAAAAATTTCTTGCACCACATTTATTTTCTCTATTTTTCAGATTTTTCATAATTTTTTGGGATTTTTTCAGTTTTTCACGAAACCGATCCCTGAAACGTATTTTCACATTTTCGGGCCATTCCAAAAAAATTTTCAAAAAATTTTTTGCACCAAATTTATTCTCTCTATTTTCCGGATTTTCCATAATTTTTTTGGGATTTTTTGATTTTTTAGGAAATCGATCCCTGAAATGTATTTTCACACGGGCCACTCGAAAAACATTTTCTGAAAACTTCTTACACCACATTTATTTTCTTTATTTTATGGATTTTCCATAGTTTTTTGGAATTTTTTGATTTTTTACGAAACTGGTCCTGAAACATATTTTCACATTTTCGAGCCATTCCAAAAATATTTTTTAAAAATTTCTTGCAACATATTTATTTTCTTTATTTTACTGATTTTCCATAATTTTTTGAGATTTTTTGATTTTTTTGAAACCGGTCCCCAAAACGTATTTTCACATTTCCGAGCCATTCCAAAAATATTTTTTGAAAATTTCTTGCACCACATTTATTTTCTTTATTTTCCGGATTTTCAATAATGTTTTGGGATTTTTCAATTTTTTTACGAAAACCGGTCCTTGAAACGTTTTTCACATTTCCGAGCCATTCTAGAAATATTTTCTGAAAAATTCTTGCATCATATTTATTTTCTTTATTTTTCGGATTTTCCATATTTTTTTAGAATTTTTCAATTTTTTACGAAACCGGTCCCCGAAACGTATTTTCACATTTTCGAGCCATTTCAGAAACATTTTCTGAAAATTTCTTGCGCCACATTTATTTTCTTTATTGTCCGGATTTTCCATATTCTTGTAGGAGTTTTCAATTTTTTACGAAACTGGGCCCCGGAACCTATTTTCACATTTCCGGTCCCTTCCAAAAGTATTTTCTGAAAATTTCTTGCACCACATTTATTTTCTTTATTTTTTGGATTTTCCATAATTTTTTGGAATTTTTTAATTTTTTACGAAATCGGGCCTCAGGACGTATTTTAACATTTGGGATAGAACTTGGATATACCAACACTGATTTTGTTTAAATAGAGATATTTAAACGTGCGCTAAAATTTATTATTGAATACAATAGAAATATTTAAACGTGGGCTAATCAGGAATTATTTAGACAACACAACTCATTTATATTATTTTAGCTAAAAATTTAAAATCCATTTAAAATCCATATCCTAAGATATGAATAAGGATATAAAAATTTTAAATAGTGGATATGAATTTATTCATTAAAAATAGATTTTGAATGAATTTATTTAATATTATATTTTGTACAATATTCAAGAATGGATTTGAATTTGTATATTTTTCCTATTGAAATTTTAAACTTCACCACGAAAAAATTCCTAATATATATTAGAGAATATATAAGAGTTAGATATATTTGATTTCAAAAGATAATTTATGTGCAGGCTTTAAAATAACGTCGTGAGCAGTTTAAGTCTAAAGTTTTAAAATATGAGCCAAACTAGAATTGAGTTGATAAATTTAGTATTAAAAAAAACTCAATAAAATCGGGTTTAAACTCGGCTCGGTCCACTCTATGAATATGTATACTCTAGAGTATCTCAAATTTACCTGTGTGTGGATTTAATTGGCAGAATTCATTATTCAAATGGAAAATCATTTGAAAATTGAGAGCATTGTATCATCAACTTGAGTGCAAATAACATGTATCTCTCAATTTGCATCACATTTTAATAATTTGAATTAGAATGGGTGGAGGCCAAGTTGAATTGTTCAAATCTATATTAAAATATAAAAAAAGAGTTATATCCAGCCAGCTAGTAGCAGTACTTTGTTATTTTCACATGTATAATTTGTCAAAAAAAGCACACTAATTAGATAACGAAGACCCCTTAACTCCAATTACGTTTCGAAGACAATAGATACGGTGAGAGATATGAATTGTAACTTCTTTATAACACCTTTGATAATTGTATTTCTGTGGCTTTGAAATTATTTTCTAAAATTATATGAAAAGATGAATATTACCCCTATACTCCTTTTATCCCTTTTTAATGCAAACCCTTGTCTAGACTAGAGCACGAGCCTGTTGGTCTTCAAGGGATATAAATATATATATAAGTTGAGATCGTCTTGGTCTACTGATTTTTTTATTTATGCGCCTACTCAAATTCGACTCAGCCCGACCATGCTCAAATCTTACTTCACCTGAATGGAGGGAGAGTGGAAGAAGTAACAGAGCATATTGGAAAATTTTAACATTCACTTCAGTTCTATGATTATCTAGCATTCATTATCTAACCTCAATCAAAGCAAACCATTAATCAAAGAATTTAATGTATGTGGCTTTAATTTATGGCCATCTTACCTGGATGCCACAAAATGGGCTAATGAAATTTTAAATATCACTCCATGCTTGTTTAAATGCCTGGTTAAAGCTTTACTTTAATAAAATGTTAAATAAATTTGTAAAATGCCCACAACTAAAGAACACCACCAGTGGAACCCTTATTGTGAAACTTTATCTCCTAATTAATTTGATTATTATAACTTAAAATCGATTATATCTTATAAACCGTTAATTTTTTTAACATGAGCCTTTGAAATATTTTATTTGTCTTATTTTTATCTTTATAACAAAATCCATATTAAATATTTTTTGAGCAAACAAAGTTTATCTCAATCTTATACAAGTTTTACCACTTTTTTCTAATTCCTTATAGTATAAAGGTAGTAAGAAACTGGTATGAGACTGCGATAGTTTTTTTGCTCCAAAAATATTCACAATGGATGTCGCTTTAAAGATAAAATAAGATGAACAAAATATTCTATAGGCTCATGTCGAAAAAATTAACGATTTGAATGATATTATCATTTTAAGTTGTGAAAATCAAATTAAATATGAGCCACCATCTCCTCCGCCTGAGCCACCACCTGCAACCGGAGCTACAGCAACCCCAAACTTACTTGGATCCTGAAATTTCAAAATTCTAATCAGATTCAACATTACAAAAAAAAGCTAACTCTAAGGGAATTAAATTAATACAAGTACAAACGCAAACCAACCTTCAAATATTCCTTCACTTTTTCTGCATATGAAAAAGAGTAATCTGTAGCCACCGAAACCGAAAGAACGTTCTTGTATGCATTGATGAACAAAAACTAGTCGCTTTTAGGTTTTTCATCAGAACCAATAAAAATTTAATGCACCATTAAAATGACTAATGTATCCTTGATAAAATTTATTTCTTCTTAATTACACATTATAATTTCATTACTAACTTGAGAAAAAATTGTAAGAATTGCATTGACAATCTTAAATGACAAGTAAAAGAAAGCAATGTAAAAAACCTAAAACGACTAATTTTTAAAATCGGAAGGAGTATGAGATAATCCATGCGTCTACTTTTATTAATCCATATAAACAAATCATCCGGAGCAATAAAAATTTATAACACTGTAAAAAGGTTAATTTATCCTTAGTTTTTGATGGATTCAAATTTACTGTACCTAAATTGGTGTCCCCTTGTATGTTCCTCCATTCATCATTTGATATGTAGCATATTTGTAAGATAAATAAATTGAAAAAGAATAAAATAATATTAAAAACAGACACGTGTCAATTTTAAATGATGGACATAGAAGGGGACATCGATTTAGCGACAACAGATTTGAATCCATTTTTTATATTAAAACCTCTTCTTTTTAATTATTAACTTATAATTTCGTCATTCCATAATCTCTTTCCTAATCAAAATAAAGACAAATTAGAGAAAAATATTACCACAATAGTAATATACTTTTAGGCCTTGTTAGGTGATGGTGCATTAAAGTACGGTATGCATGGCATGGTTCAGTATGGTATGATATAATATGGTAGGATTTCTTAAAAATTCTTATTTGAATAAATTGTATGGTATGACATGATTTTCTTAAAATTTTAGTATAATTTTATGGAAAATTACGGTGGTCCATCAAATAAGTAGTTCTACCATAAAGAACTATACTTAAATAAAGAATCATATAATCAAATAAGAGAATTTAAATTAAAATTATATTGTAATATGAAAAAACCATGAACCAAACAAAGCGTTGGAGTTGTATTCCTCGGTCAAAAAGTATATTCTGAGAGTCCTGTGCTTTTTTTTTTATTTTGCCTAAAGGGAGTTATAATGCAACTTAAATGCTAAATTTTGTTTTTAAGTTGCATTTAAATGCTAAATATTGTTAACAAATAACCACCAATTGTTTGATGACGATTACATTCTTAGGAAATAATTAAGTGATGGGTTGTAGGTTCAAAAAAAGTGCACCTTATCAAGCATGGGATTAATTATCCGTATTTTGATTCTATTGATTCATAGCTTAAAACTTTAACTTCTGGTAATGTGTTTCTAACTTGATTTCCAATAGAGATGCTAATTCTATTGCACAAATCATTGCTGGGAGAGTCCATTTAAACGAGGTAACAAATGTTTGGAATTCAACGCCGCGTCTTTTGTTGCCCGTTCTTAATATATTGACTCCTTCCCCAAAAAAATAACTTTAGACCATGCTAAACCTAAAAAGAAACACAATCTTGGAAACATGTTTGAATAAGCGATCCTCATTATTCATTGCCCTAGTAATACTACGCAAAACCATAAAATGATTCAAAAACAAGTGTCAAGGAGCGCCCTAACCCACATCTCCATCTACACAAAAATGCAGAAATAGACATGAACTTCAACCCAAACTCCATTCACAAAATGTAACTGAAAAAACGTACCAGCTAACCACTACTTAACGCCGTTAATTGACTCAGTCAAACAACCCAAGCCCCAGATCCTCATCATCTGACTCCTCAACTACTTCTTTCTCTTCAACCTTGGCCGCACCACCTGTAGCACCACCATCTCCTCCGCCTGAGCCACCACCTGCAACCGGAGCTACAGCAACCGCAAACTTACTTGGATCCTGAAATTTCAAAATTCTAATCAGATTCAACGTTACAAATAAAAAAAGCTAACTCTAAGGGAATTAAATTAATACAAGTACAAACGCAAACCAACCTTCAAATATTCCTTCACTTTTTCTGCATATGAAAAAGAGTAATCTGTAGCCACCGAAACCGAAAGAACGTTCTTGCATCCATTGATGAACAAATGAGGCACAGCTGCCAGAGATGGGAATGAGATTGACAAAGATAAGGAGGCAACCATAGAGACACCGGCTGCAAACTTTGCTGCAATATCATCCTCAGTGAGGTCAAGAACCTCCGGGCTAAACACTGAACCATTGTCATAAACGCTTTGGACAAGAAGACCATAAGAGAATGGTCTTATTCCAAGCTTTGAGAGAAGAGCTGACTCAGATGACCCCACTTTCTCCCCCTTATGGATGATATGCACTGGTGTAATGATTTCTACAGTTCCTTTGTTAATCTTGGTTGGGATGTTCAGCACCTGAAAACCAAATTGATTAAAATGCAAGTCAGTTTATTTACACTACCGAGGATCATATTGAACATATATAATTACCTGAAAGAAGGATGTCTGAGAGGGATCAAGTCCAGTGTTTCCCGGTGGGACAATAACATCAATTGGAGCCACGAGACCAACACGTGCTGGAGCTCCCACCTTTTTCGACATAGGTAAGAAAAACATATGGATGACAGAGATATTAGAGTGGAGAATAAACCATTTCCAGGAGTTCATATTACTTTTTTTTTTTTAAATATAAATCTCCGTGCGTGAAAAGAACCGAATAATCTACTTGCTTCAATTGAGTTTATTGCTTGAAACAAAAGCTCTAGAAAGGAATGCAATGACTATCATATAATTTCAAAGTTCTGTAAATTTGTTTTGTGAAGAAAAAGATGGAATATTTCCATTGTAATTTCTTTAAAAGCAGGAAACTTGTGAGACTAAAATTCAATGCAAACCAAACAAGGGATTACCAAATCATTTTCTATGTCTGCAGAACATTAATACTAATATACAAGACACTGATTGCTAATTAAGTGAACATGTCCAATATATATTAACCAAAATATGATATACTCCAAAATTCTTAAAGATTCATTTCACGTACTTTTTTTCTGCCAAACAAATAAATTGAGCTAATAGACCCACAATATTGTTTTTAAACGCTCCTTAAGAACTTGTTCCAATAGACGGAGTGTTTGTACGTATCCTACATTTGAAGGTTTTTTACACGGACTTTCCCGTTGAATGTTTGACATATAAGTACTTTTTAATATTATAATATATAAATTACTTATGTGTCAGAGCTTAAATATCCGGTCTCATATAAAATTTTTCTCTATATTTGACATGGAAATATTTTAAGAAATGCAGTTTATTGATGATATATATGGTTAACTTGCAAAAATCTAATAAACGGTGACATCAATAACCACTGACAATTAAAAACACTAATCAAAGAAAGCAACAGACCAATGACAATTGGATCCAAAAACCACTACTATATTATTTATATCCCAAAAAAAACCACAACTATACCTTATACTTTGCGATCTCTTCTCTGATCTCCTTAAGATCACCCTTAGTAAAGATCAATCCAACATTTCCCTGATTTATATAACACGAACAGAAACATTTCATTTCGCCGAAGATTAGCCGTAAAATAACAATGATGCGTAAAAACGGAAGCTTAGCTTACAACGAGTAAAGGAATGAGATTTTTGAAATCCTGATTTCCAGTTTTTTCAGCATGGATCTTAATGGAGCGTTTCATCATGGTGTTCTTCCCCATTAAAATAATAGAATCACCACGCAAGCCTTGCCTTATGTTCTGGAGTTGATTAGAACCGACATTGTCAGCTCCGACCACCAGGATCTGAGAATACTCGTCGAGGAGACGGCATAGCTTCTTGTCGTAGTGGATTTTCTTCTGGGCTTTGGTGATTTTAACCGCCATTGTTCGATGTGATTGAGATGGAATTGGTAGCTAGGGTTTTTTTAGCAGCTCTGCATGATCGCCACTGCGTATTTATAGTGTTGTTTTTGGGCTACAGATGGGCCCGCAAAACCACTTCCTTTATTGTGATTCAGGTGCTTTATGTTGGCGGATCCCACATTTACCTTATTATGTAGTTGACTGCTTCTCAATACTAAGACATTGAGAGCATTTGGTTCGAAAATCAAAATAGTAAGTATTCGGTTGATTGTTTTTCTTTTTTTTTTCTTTTGTTAAATCAAGATTTTGAATTCTTACGTAGTTTAATTTCCCATGACTAAGAACCATAATGTATCAATAATAACAATATCGCGTTTAATTTGGGGGTTTCAGGAAAGGAAAAGGGAATCAAAAAATCGGATTCCCTTTGTTGTTTGTTTGGATATGGGAATCAAATTCATTATCCATTTTGGGTAATAAGATTACCCCTTTCAAGGTCTTTCCATTCCTCTCACTCCACTAGGTATTAGCATTCCCTTTCTTTGTCTTTCTCCAATACTATTATCTTACAATTAAATTATTATTATTATTATTATTATTATTATTATTATTATTATTATTATTATTATTATAAATATATAAAATAATAATAATATTATAATATTATTGCACATTAATTAAAATAATATTATATAATTAATAATAATAATGATAATAATAATAATAATAAATGATATTATTATTCTATATAACAAAAAATAATTTATAAAAATAACTATTAATTATTTTTTCATGTCTTAATAATATTGTTATAAAATATATATATATATAGTATTATTATTATTAAATAATAATATTTATTTAATAATAATAAGAATATTACTTATTATAATAATTATTATTAAATAATATCTATTTAATAATTTTATTATTTATTTAAGTAATATTATTAAAATAATATTTATTTAATAATAAATAATATTAAATATTAATAATATTATTATTTTTAATAATAAATAATATTATTAAATATTATTATTATTATTAAAAATATTATTTATTATTAAAAAATTTCTCAAATAATATTTATTTAATAATATTACTATTTATTTAATAATATATTAAATAATAATAAATATTATTATTTTAATAATACATATTATTAATATTAATATTATTTTTATAATTATTACAAATATAAATAATAATAGTTAATAAATAATATTTTTATTTATTATAATTAATTATAATAAATTAAATAATTGATTTTATTTTATCATATTAGGAGAAATTTATTCTCTTTCTTGACCATACCAAACACATGATCCAATCAAAGGGAATTGCATTCTTTTTCTTACTTTTTCCTTTCCTGATATGAACCAAACGCCCCCTAAGTGTAATGATTTTAATTCCATAACTAATCTAAAAGAATCCAGAACATTCAATGCGTTTTGAAAGGATATATAAGATCATACATGATTACATATTCAAAAAATAACTAACTAAATTTAATTACACCTAATATAAATTCAAAATAATTCTATTAAAGATATCAAAATGATTCAAATCATCACATGAATGGACGGTTTTTTTTTAATGAATAAACGGTTTAAGAGCTGGGCAAAATAATTTTTTTTTTTGTATAATTTATTGAAATAATATTGTTAACTTGGTTAAAGTCAAAGTTCTTCACACCTATCTGCAAATGTGTTTAGAAAGAGTAGAACCAAAGTCTCCTGCAAATGTGTTTAGAAAGAGTAGAACCAAAGTCTCCTGCATCACATCTTGTAGGTATGATGATTATAATTTCAATGTCCTAATGATGTGAATGAGACTGATAAAATCTTGTTTTTTTGCGAGAATATTCACAACTTGTAATATTTGTATAAAAGTTAATTCTATTTTTCATAATTTGAAAAATATTAGTTTACAGCTTGATGATAAAAATGATTATGAAAGTTGAATATGTTTTTAATCAATTCACAGTCAGGCCCACCCCTACGGACAAAAGCTAATAAGGTTTGCGCCTAGGGCCCCCTCAAATTAAGGATCCAAATCTTTATGTATATTTTGTACTCTATGAATCAAGTTTAGGGTTACAATTGTTTTTTTTTTTTATCTCCATACAATTAATTAAATTAAATATCGTAATAATTATAACTACCTTTTTAGATTTGATAATGTTATATCATCAATTAAATGAGGTTTCATTTAAAATATACATTTTTCACCTAGGGCTTGCATATTATTTTTGGTCTAGGGCCTCGTTACCATTAAGACCGGGTATGTCCACAGTTTAGCCCGTACATGGAGAGGTTCAATCACAACGAAATGATAACTATCCACCACAGAACCGAGGTGTTATCCATGTTGTGTTATTGTAGGAGGATGCAAAAGGTTCTTTAAAGAGGAATATACCCTATGGCCATCAGACTACTGACACATGTTTTTTATGCATTAATTAGTGATAGAAATGGTCATTTAGCATTTCTTGAGAGAAGTATTTCAGTTGACATTGGAATTCGTTGTTAAAAAAATCCTCCTTAACCCTCATTTTGGTAAATTTGGGGTTTGCAAAACATCTAGTGGCAGCAACAAGGAGGGGTCGGGTGTGGCACATGCTCCACCTCATCTATCGGAAAAATTTGATCCTACTCACTTTGAAGTTGCGGCCCACCCCCTAAACCTCGAACCCGGACGGTATTTTGTTAAATAAGATTAGGAATTGGAGTAGGGAATAGTTTGCTTTTGAGGTTTGACATATTACCAAAATGATGTAGTTTTGAACAGCCCACTTAAAACCCACATAACAACCCTTCATTCCCTGCTTTCTTTTTAACTTCTTCATTTCATATTTAAGATTGCTAAAAAAGCTAAATCAACCCTTTTATAAGTTATTTCTGCACGTCATTATTTTGTTGAATTGGATAGAGTTATAAAAGCAAGTTTGTATTCATCTGAACTTTGTTATAAGATGGAATTTACTTTTGGTAGTCGTCAACTGAATTGTTTACCCGATATCCAGTTTACTAAACAGGGCAGAGAAAATGATCCCATTTAAAATAGCGATAAGGATGCGGGTGTGGATTCTCGTCTCGCCCCTTCCCTTCCACCACTTAGGGGCATTCAAAAATTGAACTCAATCAAAATAACCGATCAAATATATGGATTTCGGTTTTTTGGTTATAATAGTTTGTTTCGATTCTTCATTTTATATACTTCCGGTCGGTTCGGTTTTAGTTGACAAATAACCAATATAACCGAATCAATCAATTAAACAATAAATCTCTTAAAAAAATCATATACAGTGTAACTTAATTAATTAGATATATATTAAGGATATATATATATATATATATATATATATATATATATATATATATATATATATATATATATATATATATATATATATATATATATATATATATATGTATTGATTTAATAAACTTAATTAAAATAAGAAAATGATAAAGTGAAGAAAATGAACGGAAAAATAAAATAACAATTAAATAAAATGTAGGTTTTTCATTTATGGTTTAAGTTATAAGTTCATACATTTTGATTTCAGTTTGTGAATAATATTTAATCTTTTGTATTTATTATTTCATGAGTTATTGGTTGTAGAACTCTATACCAAGAATAGAGTTGCATGTTTGTAATTTGAGAGAAAGAATGAAATAAAGAATTAAGCACTCTAAGAGTATTTTGGGAGTTTTGTTTATAAGTAGTATGATTCTTTCATAGTTTATATTACTTATATTCAAGCTTAATTCCTCTTTCCTCCAATAAAGTGCTATCAGAGCTTGGTTAGTGAAAAATCATGGATTTTGATATGTTTGCATTTCAATTTCTAAGACTTATGAAAGCAAATTATAGTAATTGGTGTATCATAATGAAAGCTTTGTTAGGCTCTCAAGATGCGTGGGAGATCGTTGATAAAGGGTTTGACCAGCCCGAAGAAGAAGCCTCTTTGAATCAAGCATAAAAGAATGCATTACAAAATGCAAGAAAGAATGATCAACTTGCTCTTAGTCTTATTTATGCGTGCTTGGATGAGAGTATGTTTGAAAAAGTTGCTACTGCAGTAACAGCGAAGCAGGCATGGGAGATTCTCCGAAACTCATATCAAGGAATTGATAAAGTTGCAAAAGTTCACCTTCAAACTCTAAGAAGTGAGTTTGAATCCTTGAATATGAAAGAACCTAAGAGTGTATCAGATTATTTTACTCGAGTATTGGTAATTGTCAACCAAATGAAGAGGAATGGAGAAAAAATGGAGGATTTTTATGTTGTTGAAAAAATCCTTCGCTCGGTGGCTACGAAATTTGATCATGTTGTGGTTGGCATTGAGGAATTAGACAATTTGGAGTCAGTTTCTATAGATCAACTCCTGGGATTATTACAAATCCATGAAGAAAGAATGAAAAAGAAGGAAGAACATGTGCAAGAAGTTCTTCAAGCAAAAATTCAACAAGAAAATTCAGTTCTGTTCGAGAAAGAGGTTGAGGAAAAAGTGACTATGATCATGGAAGAGGATGAGGAAGAGGCTAATTATGAAATTGAAGAATGTGAAGAAGAAGAGTCTTTGTTTTTGCAAACTTGCGTAGGAGATGAAGATCGTAATTCGTGGTATCTCGACAACGGAGAAAACGGTCACATGACCGATAATAAGGATTTATTTTATGAATTTGAGGGATATGCTATAGAGAAAATTTATTTTGTCAATGAAACATAAATTCTAATTACGAGGAAAGGAGACATTCTTATCGAGTTAAAGAATGGAGAATGTGATATATATGTTCAAAGATAGAATGCAGTAATGGATGAAGACTATCGAATAATTAAAAGGAATGACAATTGGAAAGTAATAAGTCTTTCTAAAGAAACTTAGACTATCAACATGAATTGGATTTACAACACAAAGAAGTATTTTCCATATTAAAGGACATATCTTAGTAACACAAAAAAAAATTAAGTTTAAGGGAGATTGTTGAGTTAATAAACTTAATTAAAATAAGAAAATGACAAAGTGAAGAAAATGAACGGAAAAATAAAATAACAATTAAATAAAAATGTAGGTTTTTCATTTAAGGTTTAAGTTAGAAGTTCATACATTTTAATTTGAGTGAACAATATTTAACTTTTGTATTTATTATTTCATGAGTTATTGGTTGTAAAACTCTGTAAGAAGAATAGAGTTGCATGTTTAAGAGAAAGAGAATGAAATAAAAAAATTAAGCACTCTAAGAGTACTTTGGGAGTTTTGTTTATAAATAGTATGATTCTTTCATATGTTTATATTACTTATATTCAAGCTTAATTCCTCTTTCCTCCAACTATATATATATATTCAAAAACATGTCATGTGGTTTGATCACTTTACAAAAAGTTTATTGTGGAATTTTTTGTTTAAAATGGGTGCACGTGGTCTCAAATGTTAGCAAAAATATGTTTATCAAAATTTTGAAACCACATTTGGCAGCTTTGTTTATAAAAATACAATACACATCAGTGATAAATATTAAAAAAAATTTGAGAAGTAAAAATATTTATATTAATTAAAAATTGACGATAACGTTAAAAAATCATAATAAAATGAAAAATTTCCGAAACTTACTTTAAATATTGATAAATAATTCACAAATAAGATAGTTAAAATTTAGGAATATTGAATTTATTGAAATAACTGGTGTAGCATTAACAAAAAAGCTAATTTTAAAAAATATACTTTGTGGTTAACATGTTTTTGCTAACTTTTGAAACCACAGCCACATACACCCATTTAAAAAAAAATTCCACAAAAAACTTTTTACAAAATAGTCAAACCACGAGATATATTTTTTAAGTTTATATATATTAAGATTTTTAATATTCATATACCTCCTAATTTACAAATGAATAACTCCTCAAACTCTTAAAGAATGTAAGTAATTAAGCGGTCCATACAAAAAAATCGAACATTCACCAGAACACTACGTCGATAATTTATTTCATTTCGTTTATTATTACTCCCTCCATCTAAAAATTATTGTCTCTTTAATCATTTTATTAGTTCTCTTTTTAGTTGTCAATTTAGATTATCAATGCATTTTATGCAATTTTTCTCTAATTTGCCCTTGTATTAACTATGAGAGAGATTATGTATTGTTAAAATTATAAGTGAGTAATTAAGAAGAAAGAGAATTTAGTAAAGGATAAATTAGTCATTTTGGTTCTGTAATAAATTTTTCATTGGTTTTAATGATTCGGTTAAATGGACAATATTTTATAGATGAAGGGAGTATCACATTTATTCAATTTTATTGATCTTAAATAATAATTCATTTTATGTGTATATTAAAGGTGATTATTGTTAACTAATTCAAGAACTATACATTATAGATAACAAGGAGAAAATGGAAATAACCGACCGAACAAATCAAATTTGCATTGATCGGTTCGATTAAGTTATTTTTCATTTTTAATTTAATTTCAGTTCAGATTTTTTTACCTTCTCCAATTTTCAATGTGTTCGATTTGGTTATTCAACCGAACCGACAAACGCCCCTACCACCACTTGATGTTTACACACGAAGTTTAGTCAATTGAGTCTCCAACTTAGCTTTTAATGCATTGCAAGCCAACCCAATCAAATTATAAATCCAACTTGATTGGCATGGAAACCTAGTCTTAGTATGTAGATATGGAGTTTTTTACATGATACAGGGTATTTAATATCCTTCTCATTGAATGATTAACACATAACCACATTATATATTATAATAATAAAAAGTGATTACTTGTTAAATAATTAACGAGAATGATATTATATACTCAATACCATGTAAAATTTCCCCGTAAATCCATGTGAATAATTAATGTTGCAACTAGCGAACAGCGGCTAATGTTGGCCGCAGAACCATAAATTAAGGTGATTGACAATTGACATATTACTATAATGGTTGGACCATAATTAATTATGGATTTAAAAAATCACAAGGGAAGGGATTATGCAACAAAACGTAACCACAGATTTGCGTAGGGGACCTTTATGGCTTTTGTTTGAGAGTGGAGCCATCTATATCGAGTGTTTATATAAACACTTATAGTTGTACACCCGATAATGTGGACAGAGATAAAATAGGGAAAATAAAAGAGAAAAATTGAAATGAGGTAAACAAGTTTGAAAAGAACAGATAAGTGCACTGGCAGGATTATAAATGAGGTAGGGCCAATATTGATTGGAAAAAAATCTTGTTTAAATCCCTTGTTCTCTCTCGTCACAATTTTACCCAAAAATCATCTTAAATTTGCATGTGATTACTTACGTAGCACGAATACACGTTAGACACATTGAAATTCTCTATAGTTAGAATTTTCAGAAAAAAAAAGTTAGAATTTGTGCCCTTTATTAAAAAAATGAATGGTTCAATTTTTTTAAAATTATTTTAAATAATTTTTAATTAAAAAATTTGATGGTTCAAATCATCCAATTGTAATTTAAAAAATATAATAGTCCTTACTCCTAATTAAGAAAAAAATAAATTTAAAACAATTTTTTTTTTACATGTATGAATAATGCTAAATATATATATAGCACTATTTTATTCACTTTAATTCAACAAGGCGCATGTAAGTGATAAATATTTTTCTTGTGAGAAAGCTAAATAAAATTGTTAATAAAATAACTTAATAAAAAAATAAGTGTAATCCACTAGTCATAGACCGAAAGCGAACAATCTTTTCTATCTTGTATGTTTTTCCCAAATTTGACCTTTGTATATCATGTATTCACAATACTTCCTCCATGCATTTAATACCTAAAAAATTAATTCCAAATCATACCATTTATTGTCATATTTTTATTTATCACGTAATTCATATTCCTATTATATAGAATATAAAATTATTTTTTATTAATTCAAATAATATTGCTTATATGGAAATATGCTATAAACACAACAAAATTATGAAATTGAACAATTGAGGTCTAACCAATTATAAAAGCTAGAAAACTTGGGGATTTTTTTACCCAAAAAGTAATTAAAAGAATGAGAAAAGAATATTATATTGACTTTATAATTAAGATCAGAAAAGCAGCTCATACACGTGTCATAGAAAGAAGCTAAACACCTCAAAAGTAATTATGTAAAGAGATGGCCCAAACTACTGTTTACCTTCTTCTTCCTCGCTTCATATGATCCAAAACAAAAAATAAAATTACAGAGAAATCAAACTCATTCAAGTTTATCATTTGACACGCTTGCTTCCTTTATCATCTACCACCAATTTCTTGTCATTTCGCCTTCCCATTCACTATTGGAATAGATGATTCACAAGTGGTCCATTGTCTTTTCTTTCTCATCTAAAAAAACTCTGTATACAAGGGAGGCGGTTTTCAAATTTCTAGAGGCGGCAAACTAGTAAAGTGTAGGCAATTTTCCGAGAGGCGGCCGCCGACCTCCGCTACTCCCTTGGCTCCGCCATTGGATAAGTGCACCACCAAGCGATTGGATCAAGTTAAATAGTGATGGGTAGGTGATAGGGGCTGATTACAAAGCATCATCGGGTGGGGTGTTGTGGGATCTTAATGGTCGGTGGATCAAAGGTTATGCTAGAAACATAGGTCAGTGTTCAATCTCAAGAGCGGAATTGTGGGGGTGCTAGATGGCCTTTTGCTAGCATGGGAGTTGGGAGTGAGAAAGCTATTGGTTGAGGTTGATAGTAATTATGGTGTTGATGAGTTGGCTAAGGAGATCCATGAAGTGAATGCAAAACATAATATTATCCTCGAGATAAAAAGATTGATCGATCGAAAATGGTTGGTAGAGTTCCAACATGTGTACTCTGAAGGAAATCGGTGCGCGGACCTTCTTGCGTCTCATGGTGCGATCCTTCCTCTTGGTTGCTTCTTTTTTCATGACCCTATCCCGAATGCTCGTGAGATTCTTCGTCAAGATAACATGGGAATCGCTTTCCCAAGGTTAGGCGTTTTTTAGTTTCTTTTGTGCGCTTTATCTTTTTTACCAAAAAAAGAAAAGATAAGTGCAATGTGAATGAGAGACTTGAAATAAGATATTGTCGTGATAACAACATATTTTCTTCTGTGTTCTACAACTCAAATGTGATTTTGTTGTTTTAACCTATTAAAATTGTATATTTAGTGTTTAACGTATTCAATTTTTTACATGTTTCGTGTTTGATGTATCCAATGTTAAATACGACAACTCAACAAATGATCAAGGGTTGACATTTCATGCATAGTCAGCGAAATATTTCCATATTCAAAATGACAATGTAGTATTTTTGTTGTCAGATGACGCAAATATGCAAAAATCGAATACTCCTTACACCGATCAGGCAATTGCATTAAAAGGACAATTTAACTGGAGAATATGTCTCAAAAACTTATATAAGTCACCAAATTGCATTTTTTAGTATTTCATAGCAAATGTTTATAGCAACAACAACAGTTATTAACAAAAGTTAATAACAAGCCATTGTCAATTTCATTTCTCCGTCAGAAAACCGTTTTATATCGGTTCATGACATCAATTTTTTTTAAGAATGTTTGAACAGGCTAGGTATTAAATTTAGGACCTTTCATCATTAATATTGAGTGGTGTACCAATTGAATTACACTCAATTGGTCGGTTTATGACATTAATAATTGGGCTTCTTACAGAAGTACCCATAAAAACTAAAATAATTTGGACACACCTTCAACTATTTACAAATTAACAAAAATAACATAAAATAATTATAAAAATATCATGTATTAGTTATCTGGTAAATATCTAATAGTCGTCTAGTAGTTATCTAGTAAACATCTAGTAGATCGGTATTAGATATGTAGTAGATATCTAGTAAACATCTAGTAGATATCTAGTTAACATCTAGTATATCAGTATTAGATATGTAGTAGATTTCTAGTAAATCTTAATTTTGATAGTTTTGCTATATAACTACTACATGATATTTATGTAATTATTTGCTCATGTTTTGTTAATTTGTAAATTGTTTATATTTTTTTATATATGTAATTAGTTTGACTTAATGGTAAATTTTGTAAATGTTTTGGTGAGACATGTATATTTTTTACGATAATGGTTATTTCTATTGTGACTTGGTTGTTTATTTAATCCTATTACCATTTGATTGAACTTCACTCCACTAATTCAATTGTAATGAACAGTGTTGTAAGACCCGGCCTGGCCGGTCAGACCGAAAAAACTCGGACTCAGTGATAAAAATGGACCGATTCATACTAAAATCCGGACGTAGATTGACCATTAAAACCCGGTGACTCAGTCGGTTGAACTGGTGACCCAATAACCCGGGGCGGATTAATGGGTCAACGGCTTGATTTTTTTTTTTTGCTTAATATTGAATAAAAATATATTAAATTATCGTCTATGAAGTTAAAAGATTTCAAACTTTAATAAAATTAATTTCAACTAATCT
Organism: Euphorbia pulcherrima; assembly: GCA_947683365.1. Classification (NCBI taxonomy): domain Eukaryota; kingdom Viridiplantae; phylum Streptophyta; class Magnoliopsida; order Malpighiales; family Euphorbiaceae; genus Euphorbia; species Euphorbia pulcherrima. Next base: position 16,539,065 of record CANTUS010000001.1, on the reverse strand, counting down.
TTTACTCTTAAATGTCCATATTTTCTAAAAAAATTATTTAATAACGTTAAAATTTTAATAATTAAATTTATATAGTCTCAAAGAACTATGATTTTGATAAGTTTTTAATCTTTAACTATTAATTATAAGTTTTTTATTTTAATTTCTTTTTTTTTATTATTTTTTACTTTTTAATCTAAAATAAATTAATTTTATTTAGTTTTCAATATAAAAATAGTTATTTTGTGAGTTAACAATTTACAATATAATCTTCTAAATGTTAAAAATAATGATTTTTTAAGAGATTTAATCTAAACTGTTGTACCACGGTTTAACCTCGATTAATTCATTAACCCTTGACCCTCTACCTCAATTAATTCGATAGGTCAGATCGGGTTTGACAATCATGGTAATGAAGGACAAAGTAATTTTTAATACTATGTAAAAAAACAAAAGTCACCCTAACTCTTACCACTATTCAAATAGTCAATTCCATTTTGTATTTAATATTTTTTGAAAAATAACGTTTAAAACATATGCAACGTCGGATAATGTATACGGTTACCAAGAACTTTTATTTTTAAGCATATTTGATAAATTGAATTATTCATTTCTATAAAAAAACAACTATATCTTAATCAGGATTACATGGTTTCCATTCTTGTATTTGGTAGAGTTTTAACATGTGGTCCTTGATTTTGACTTTATTTTTTAGATCTTTAGATGTTATCAACGTATTATTTATCTATTTAATTCATGTGTTATATATATTATTTATTTAATTTTTATGTTATTTAATGTATTACATTTTTTATTCATTTAACTACGTGAATTACCACTAATAAAGCTTCATAGAAGGCCCAAAATAGTAAAATTTATCAATTATTAATAAAAAGTAAAATGTTCAAATTTTTTCCTAATAACAAGTTGCCTAAACTGTAAATATAAAAACATAACATGCGGAAAAATAAGGAAATAGCCAACTCAAATCCTTTTTGAAAATGGAGCCAGACCCAAACCCGGTCCGGGTCAGTTAGTCCTTTTATAAACCAAATTGCCCAAAATTCAAAATCGCGCAGTCTCAAATCAAATTGTGGAAAAAACAGAGCTTTGTCGTCTTTGTCATGTGGGGAGTTTCTCGTTCTTCGCAGCTGCACTTCTCTCTCTATGCCGAATGCTCCTCTTTCTACATGGATAGAACCCTAGCCGGTTCGCCCCGTCTTCTGCCCCTGCCTTCAGCTTCCTCTTTTAAGGTTAATGGAAGAACTTCAACCTCTTGTTCCAGGTCTTCCCTTTCTCTTGGCGGCGCCACCTCCTGTCTCGCTTCTCTCAAATGCTCCGCTGCTACTTCTCCGTACTATGGTAATTGTTTTTAGTTTCAATCTCATTTTCTGATGCTTTCAGATTATTTATGTTGTTTTGTGTAAAGGAATCAATTTTGAGTTTAAAATGGATGGGGGAGCTTGGTTACTGTTTTTAGATTTTTCCATCTGTTTGGTTGACGGAAATATGGATACCGAAATTTCAATTGACTCGTTTTAAAAATTGGGAGCTAGATATCACTATCTGTTTGGTTTCAGAGGAAATGTGGCAGTAGAATTTCCCCCTCTATTTTCCCTCAGAATGAACTCAATTGGAACCCTTCTAATCCTCATATAATGAAAATTTGGTTTTAGTGTCAATTTAAGAATCCGTGTTATTTAATCAGCTAGGCTGAATCGGTTCCAATTTATGCTTTTAATTGGTATGACAGGGATTAATATCCATATTAGCTTTATATTTCCACTTTTCATGTCACCAATTTGATTAATTTATAAAGTCTGGCGATTGATCCAGCTGAACAAGAAGCAAAATTTCATGAAGCTTCCAAGAAAGGGAATTTAGTTCCAGTATACACCTGCATCTTATCTGATCACCTCACTCCGGTGATGGCTTATCGTTGTCTTGTTAAGGAAGATGAAAGAGATGCTCCTAGCTTCTTATTTGAATCAGTGGAACCTGGTTTGCATGCTTCTACTATTGTACGGCCTTTCTGTTTTTACTTTTATATACTTGATGTTCATTTTTTGTATCATCATATAACGCTTGTTATTATATCTGATGAGATTGAATTATTTTAGGGGAGATATAGTGTTATTGGAGCACAACCGAGTGTAGAGATAGTAGCTAAAGAGAATATGGTTACAATTATGGATCACTACGAAGAACGGAGGACTGAGGAAATTGTGGAAGATCCAATGGATATTCCTAGAAGGATGATGGAGAGTTGGGTCCCCCAACTTGTTGATGAGCTTCCTGATGTGTTTAATGGTAAGATAAGGTTAATGCTTTCATATGTGGCTAGGCTTTATTTTTTAAAAAACTCTAATTCTGTTCTTTGGTAAGTTTAGTAGTACATGAGTGTGGTTGGATTCATCATCGGATATCTTGAAGTTTTCTGTGCTTTGTAAGTTCTGAAACGCGAGCAGTTCATTTGGGTAGTTTGTTTGGTGTACTTGGTCTTGCACGTATCTTACAATTACCTGTTCTGTAGTATCAAATTATGCCTTGAAGGAATAATTAGAAATGATCCACATTAAAAGAAAATTACATTTCTCATACTAGTTTTAATTTTGCTGAGAAATTTTCTGAGGCTTTATCAATTGGTGGCAGTAAAATTGATATGCATTCTTCTTGACAGGTGGATGGGTTGGTTACTTTTCATATGACACAGTGCGGTACGTAGAGAAGAAAAAACTGCCTTTCTCTGTTGCACCGCCAGATGACAGAAATCTCCCTGATGTTCATCTTGGTCTTTATGAAGATGTTATGGTTTTTGATCATTTGGAGAAGGTATTTACATCTACAACCACAAATACTTGTGTCATTAAGCTTGTATGTTACAACATACATATATTTTTTGTTTCCAGTTTGAAGCTGATTTACAGTACAAATCTGTTCTCTTTCAATTCCCCATATGTAACTCCTGCCTATTTTTTGTGATTTTCTTTCTTTAGGATCTTGTGCATCCATTTACATTCATATAAACTCTTCTTCTGCTATATGTTACCCCTATTAAAAGTCTAAAATAAGTCTTCTCCATATCGAATGAGCTCCAAACACTTTCAGTGGATAAGACTTGTATGCTTTATAGTAGATAATGATGGAATTTGATGAGTTAATTATTTTATATTTATCGTCCATGGTCACATATTAATTTTTTTTCTGCCATGCGTATATTCTTCTTTTTGATTTGGCAACTTTCTCCTCAGAAAGCATATCTTATTCACTGGGTTCGATTAGATCAATTTTCTACTGTTGAGGAGGCCTTTGACGATGGAATTAGCCGGTTGCAAAATTTATATTCTAGACTGCATAATGTGCCTAAGTGAGTAATCATTACTCTGTTACAGTGATTGGTTGTGCCGTCCTTACTATCATTATCTTTTAACTTTGTTATCCAATTTTTAATTAAATTGTTGATTTCAGACCAAAGCTATCCGCAGGTTCAATTCAGTTGTCAACTAGTCTTTTTGGCCCTAAATTAGAGAGGTCAAGCATGACGAGTGAAGAATACAAGGCAGCCGTTTTGCAGGCTAAAGAGCACATCCTGGCTGGTGATATATTTCAAATTGTTTTGAGTCAGCGGTTTGAACGTCGTACATTTGCAGACCCATTTGAAATCTACCGAGCTCTGAGAATTGTCAATCCAAGTCCATATATGGCCTATTTACAGGTTTTCTTGCTTGCTCCTGAGTTGCGGAATTTTCTTCAATTTTAAGCATTTGATAATACTGCTTCTGCCATCAGGCTAGAGGATGTATACTGGTTGCTTCTAGTCCCGAAATTCTCACGCGTGTAAAAAAGGTACCGTAACTCCACCATAAAAAATCAGCAAACTGTCTTTCATAGTCTGTCGAAAATGCTGGTCTTTTTGTATGTTTCTCAATGAATGCTGACAATTTCTGGCAGAGAAAGATTATAAACCGACCCCTAGCGGGAACTGTTAGGAGAGGAAAGACACCTAAAGAAGATGAAATGTTGGAGGAACAACTTCTGAAGGATGAAAAGCAATGCGCAGAACATATTATGCTCGTCGACTTGGGAAGGAATGATGTGGGAAAGGTTGGTTCATTTTTCTTACCTATAGTAAATGCATTGCAGAAAAACTTTTGTCGCATTTTTTTTGCTTGTTCTAGTCTTCATAGATGTTTTTAATTCTGAAAATTGGCATCTAATGCAGTTTGTTTATGTAGGTCTCTAAACCTGGGTCTGTTAAAGTTGAAAGGCTAATGGATATCGAGCGTTATTCTCATGTTATGCACATCAGTTCCACTGTATGATTTTCTTATTTTAGTTTACAAATGCACATAATTGGCATCTTTTCCCTTTTTCTTTCAAACTGTTTCACATTTATCTATATTATATGAGAACTATCCCTGATAGCACATGTAACTGAAGAATCAAGCTCATGTAGACACTAATATCTTTCCCATATTGCCCCTTCAGGTCAGTGGAGAGTTACTCGATCACTTAACTGGCTGGGATGTATTACGAGCTGCTCTGCCAGTTGGCACTGTTAGCGGCGCACCAAAGGTTTAAACCTGAAAGCTTTCTTATTCTTGTTAGTGATTACATAACATTGATTGAAAAACATAAAACGAATGAGACATCCACTATATGGCTCGGGTGATGATATGCAGGTGAAAGCAATGGAGTTGATTGATGAGCTGGAAGTGACGAGGCGAGGGCCATATAGCGGTGGTTTTGGAGGAGTTTCTTTTTCTGGTGACATGGACATTGCATTAGCCCTGAGAACTATGGTCTTTCCAACAAATGCTCGTTTTGATACGATGTACTCTTATAAAGACTTGAGCAACAGACAAGAATGGGTAGCTCACCTTCAAGCTGGGGCTGGGATTGTTGCTGACAGTGATCCTGCTGATGAACAGAGAGAGTGCGAGAATAAGGCTGCAGGTCTGGCTCGTGCCATCGATCTTGCTGAAGACTCTTTTCTCAGGAAGGATGATTTTTTTCTCAGAAAAGATTGAATTTGTTTGTAAGATCGTGTTTTTCTTTATATGGTACATGTGATAGAAGAGTTCTGCATTCAGCTGTATTTTAGGGATATAGCAGAATGAACGTCTTCTGTCCAATTTTGGTAACTACATCCCTTTCTCGGTGAAATTCAAGTTTGGATAGTGAAACTCGTTTCTTCTTTTTTTGGGGTTAAGTATAAATTTTATTCCTCAACTTCAGACCAAAGTTCAATTTAATCCTTAAGATGGAGGTTAATTGTCTTCATTCTTCAAGCCCTCCTTGACTCCCTGTCTAAAATCTAACAAATAAGCATATTGTTCGCCTTGGAATTGACTGCATGTTCAAAGAAATGAAGTCTCAAGTTGAAAGTTAAAGCAAATAATAGATTTCTTTTATTAAGATTTTCTCAAATATACCTTAAACTTTAATCTTTTCAATAATGGGATTGGGTATTGTTTCATAATACTGTGATAATGACAACTGATTTTTTGGGCAATTTGCTGATCTGGAATCGAAAGACAAGCTTGGTACTTTCTCAAAACTAAAATTTGTACAAGGATGAATCTTTACAACAGATTAAGAAAAATTTTGAATTTATAATATATTCAGTTTAATTTCATGGACTAAAAAAGAACTAAAGCCCCTTCAAATATTCATTTTAATTGGAAATTTGGAGTATAGATGAGACATAAGAACGAGCCACGTCATAGTTGCATCCGTGACACTATATCTGTGCTTCTTGTCCTTTGTACCTAACAATGCAAAAAAAGCTTCATCGGTGATCATCCCCCTTTCTTTGCTCTCTGCATCCTCAAAGGTCAGTTTTTTCTTTTTTAGCTCCTATATATTTTATTTGTGTGCTAATTAATTCAAATAAACATGGCCCAATTGAATTTGACGATGATATTCTACGTTTGTCCCTTCTCTATCCAATAAAATTTCTACTATGATGATATGGCACTTTACCTATTTTTTGTGTGGTTTGAATTGCTTCTGTAAACTGTGCACTGTTTAGATTATTATAATTTGTTTTACTGTTTCTAAGATTAATTATGGGTCTCACTTACTGAATAATTATGTTCCTTAATCATAATATGGACCTTTGTTCCCCCTCTTTGATGAATTGTAGTTTTAACTTTTTCATGGCTGCACTGAATTCTCCATTCTGGGTTATGGTCCTTAAAACTTGTTTGCTCAATTTCTGCTCTAGCTTTGTGTTTATCAAATTGTTTTCAATGTAAAGTGTTAGATTTTAACCCCTAGTCCGGTGCTTATCCTGAACTTCTATTTAATAATTTTGCCGTGGTGTGGCTGCGAATATACAGATTACTAGGCGGGCTTAGGTTAAATGAATTGTGATGGTCAATGTTTTTCGAAAAATTAGTTATAGATGAATTGCATATTCTTTATCACTTTCTTTACTTTCGAATGAATTCACACCTTATCTTATGGCAACACATTTGTTTTCCTTGTAAAGGACACACTTCTTAACTTATATTGCTTTAGTTCAGGTAAATTCTTGTCTCTGCCTGCACTTGTAAGGAGCTATCCGGTGAATTAGGATCAAACTCTCGAGAAAGATTTCACCCATGAGCACCACCAAGATCTACATAGTGTAAGTATCTCCATCTTCCTATTCTATACAAATCGTAAATAAGTTGGCAATCGGTTGAACTTGATGATTTTTTTTTCCTTGTTCTTGTCATTTTTACAGATATTACTCCTTATATGGACATGTGGAAACAATGGCACGTGAAATACAGCGAGGAGCTAACTCAGTTCAAGGTGTTGAAGCTACACTTTGGCAGGCAAGCTCTTTAGACAAGGATGAATCGTTATAAAAATGAAACATTTACATTAGCTTGTGAACTGGAACAGGTACCGGAGACACTGTCAGACATAATAATGCAAAAAATGAAGGCCCCTTCTAAAGCAGATGATGTGCCATGTATTCAACCCGAACAACTTTTGGAGGCTGATGGTTTTATCTTTGGTTTCCCTTCTCGTTTCGGTGTGATGGCAGCCCAATTCAAGGCCTTTTTTGATGCTACCGGTAAGCTGTGGGCATCCCAAGCACTTGCTGGAAAACCAGCTGGAATCTTCTGGAGTACTGGTTTCCATGGTGGAGGCCAAGAACTTACCGCGTAAATATCTAGCTTCTAACTGAACTTTTATGCAATTAATTTGTTGAAATATCTCTGAATATGTCCAGCAATTTACAGATTGACAGCCATTACACAACTAGCACATCATGGGATGCTATTTGTTCCTCTTGGCTATACCTTTGGCAGTGGTATGTTCGAGATAAATGAAGTGAAAGGAGGATCTCCGTATGGTGCTGGAACATATGCGGCAGATGGAAGCCGTGAACCCACAGAATTAGAACTTGAACAGGCTTTTTACCAGGGCAAGTATGTTGCTGGAATAGCCAAAAAGCTAAAAGCTTAATAGCCTCCCGAAACAAAATAACTGTTTTTTAACAATGCACGAGTAAATAGACCAAAAGGACAGACAACTTTACATTATGTGGGCTTGAGAATCGATATGATGAGATTCCGTCCTTTATAGAATTGTTCGAAGGGAGACTTCTGATTATGTAACTTTGTTACTGTTTGGAAAACTAGTGTTTAAAGTTACTTTTAAAAGAACTAATGTCTTACATGGATTTTAGACAAATGAATTTTTGACTTCAAATTGAGATGTTCTATATGGGCTTCCTAAGTTGTGAGAGGGGTTAGGCGGCCTCTTGCACACATGAAAGAAATGGCCCAAAAGCAATTTTTAGTGCAAATTGGTGGATTCCCCCTGAGCGGGCGTTGGGGACTATGCTCGAAATTATTTTATTATTATTTTAAGGAACTAATATCTGTAAAAAATATTTTGTGTGTTTGAATTGCTTTACCCGTAACTGTTGCTTTAAAAGAGTTAAATAGCCAACAGCTATTTACATTTATTTTGTAACTGATTTCTTAATTGCCAAAAGTCATATTCTCATTTATAATTTTGTAACTCCTACCGGTTACAATCTTTAGTGGCTGCCTTTCAATGTTTTCTAACAACTACTTCTTACACCTATAAAGGCTTTCGGTGTTTCATTTTCAAACACCGAATTCTACTCTCTTCTTTGCTTTCTGGTATAAACATGCATTTCTGATTCCTGCCACTAAGTTCAAATCAAGCTTGACGGAGTTGTTTAATTCTGGAAGGAACTACGAAGTATCCTTTAAGGACAGCGTCTCCTATGTGACTCAACTCGTTCTAACGGTTACTTTCTAAAGTTTGCTTCGTTTCAGATTACAGTTGCTGCAACAGTAATTTATTTCCGGACACATTTTGCTTCCGGACCCAACTCACTTCCTGACCATCTTACGGATCAGTTCCTGACCTTCCGGATCAGCATCATCTTCCAGATCGCTTTCCCCTTCCAGATCGCTTTCCTCTCCCGGATCAGTTCCTGACCTTTCGGATCAGCTCCATCTTCTGGATCATTTTTTACTCCGGATCCATCCGGAATTCAACATATACAGCAATATTCACCAACAATCTTAAAGGATAACTTACAATGGCTGATGTTACTCCTCCTGCTGGTAATGGTTCTAAGACTAACACTGGCATCAGCATTATCAATGCCAATGTTCCACCACTGTCCTCTCCGGTTTTCGCTAAGTCTTTTCCTGATATCTCTAAAATTGAGATATTCAGTGGCAAGAATTTCAAGAGATGGCAAGAAAGAATTTTCTCTATGCTAGATATGCATGGAGTCGCTACTGCTCTCATTGGATTTGCTCCTTCCGAGCTTGTTGTTGAAGTGAATTCTTGGATTCACGCTAACAAGGTATGTAGACATAGCATTCTCAGCACTTTCTAATGACCTTTTTTATGTCTACTGTCCCTACAAGCAAGCTAAAGAGATTTGGGAATCCTTGATTTCTAAATGTACTGCTGAGGATGTTGGGAAGCAAAAGTTTGTAATTGGCAAATATTACAAATGGGAGATGGTTGAAGGCAAGGACATCAAGATTCAAATCAATGAGTATCAAAAACTTATTGAGGATTTGAAGGCTGAGGAGATTGTACTTCCTGATGAGTTCTTAGCGGGAGTTCTTATAAGAAGACCAATAAGACACCTTATAATTTATGGACGAGTTATTCTCCTAATTTGAATTATTTGAAAGTGTGGGGGTGTCTAGCTAAGGTTCTTCTTCCCCAACCTAAAAAGAGGAAAATAAGTTCAAAAACTTCAGATTGTGTTTTCATAGGCTATGTTCCAAATAGTGTTACCTAGAGATTTCTTGTGCTTAAAAGTGATGTGTATAAGTATGACACAATTATTGAAACCAAGAATGCTGAATTTTTTGAGAATGTTTTTCCATTAAAGACTAGTGAATTTCCTAAATCTAGAGTTGATCTAGATGTTAACCCGGTTGCATCCATTTCTCAAAATAATTTTAAAAATGAGATTTTGAGGGTAGGCAAGAGAATTCGAAAAGCAAAAACCTTTGGTGATGATTTCTACACTTATTTAATTGAAGACGAACCTGTGAGTTTTTCTGAAGCTATTTCATCTTCCGAGTCAAAGTTTTGGTGAGAAGCCATTAAATTGAGCTTGATTCCATTTTGAAAAATGGAACTTAGATTTTGGTTAGTTTACCCCCGGGAGCAAAACCTATTAGTTGCAAATGGATTTTCAAAAAGAAGCGTCATCCCGATGGCTTTATTGATAAATTTAAAACTCGTCTTGTTGCAAAAAGTTTTACTCAAAAAGAAAATATTGATTATTTTGATACCATGCTCCGGTGGCTAGAATTTCTTCTATTCGTATTTTAATTGCTTTGGCTTCGGTTCATAATCTTTTCATTCACCAAATGGATGTTAAAACTGCCTTTCTAAATGGAGATTTAGATCAAGAAATTTATATGGTGCAACCCGAGAGGTGTATTGAGTCTGGACAAGAGGGGAAAGTTTGTAGATTGATAAAGTCTTAATATGGTTTAAAACAAGCACGTAAACAATGGCATGAGAAATTTGATCAAACTTTATTGGATGATGATTTCATATCACTTGAGGTGGATAAATGTGTATATTCTAAAGTTATTGATGGCGTATGTGTGACTATATGTCTTTATGTTGATGATATGCTTATCTTTAGTCCGAGTATTGATATTATCAATAGAATAAAGATATTATTATTATCAAAGTTTGATACGAAAGGCATGGGTGAATCAAGTGTGATATTGGGAATGAGAATCATAAGGAAGGATAATGGCATCTTGTTAGCTCAAGAGCATTATATTGAGAAACTTCTCAAGAATTTTGAATATTATGATGTAAATCATGTGAGTACCCCTTATGATTCCAATATCCATTTGAATAAACATAAAGATGAGCCCATAGCTCAATCGAAGTATGCACAAATTATTGGTAGTTTGTTGCACTTAATGAATTTCACACGTCCTGGCATAGCGTACGCCGTGTGTAGATTTAGTATATATACGCATAATCCAAATAATGATCATTGGGCAGCCATTTTGAGGCTTATGAAATATTTGAGAGGTACCATGAGTTATGGTATTCTGTATAATGGAAAACCCACTCTCCTTGAAGGGTACAGTGATGCAAACTGGATCTCTGATTCAGATGTCCACTAGTGGTTATGTTTTCACCCTTGGTGGTGGAGCAATAACATGGAAGTCAACTAGACAAACCATTATTGCAAAGTCCACAATGGAATATGAGTTTGTGGCATTAGAGTTGACTTGTAATAAGGCTGAGTGGTTAAGAAACTTCTTAGCGGTTGTGCCTTTGGGAGTAAAGCCAACACCCTCTGTTTATATATATTATGATTGCCAAGCGGCAATATTGATATCGAAAAATAAGACCTTCAATGGCAAGAATAAACATATTCGTTTGAGACATAATGTTGTGAAACAAGTAATATCCATAAATTATATAAGGCCAGAAGTTAATTTGGCCGATCCTCTGACCAAGCCTGTGGGGAAGAAATTAATCTTCAAAACATCCGAGGGGATGGGACTTAAGCCAATTTGAAATTAATAAAGGGTGGGAACCTAACCTAGATGAGTGGAGATCCCACGGAATAGGTTCACATAGGTACTAACAAGCCTTCCGTTAGTTCTGCTAGCACTACAAAATATTGTCCCAATCCTATATGTGGGAAAAGTGTTATGTTGCATATCTTGAGAGGTTGAGTCAAAAGGACTCTTAATGAGGTTTCATAGCTCTTATGAGTTGTGTATAAAATGCAATATACACTTGATGATATCACCTATGTGAGTGTGAAGTGGGGCCACTTCTATGAGATATAACTTTAGCGCTATCTCTAGAGCACTCATCAAAGGCCAGGCACGCGCATGGCCTATTTGCACAAAACCGCGATGAACAGAAATGTACTTGGTATAATGCGATATGGTAAAATCTCTACGTACAATAGTGCTTATTTGGTTCATAGAAACTATATGTTTCAACAAATATTTCATAAGTTAAATTTTATCTATCAAGTTCTGGTTTATAGTCCACAAGACACCAGTTCCATGCATTATATGTCAAACTAGAGATATCTAGAAAAATTCCTTCTTCTTTAATAAAAAATTTCTTTTGAATGTTGTGGGGGATTGTTGGAAAACTAGTGTTTAAAGTTACTTTCAAAAGAACCAATATCCCACCTGGGTTTTTGATAAGTGAAGTTTTGACTTTATATTGAGATGTTCTATATGGGCTTGCTAAGTTGTGAGAGGGATTAGGTGGGCTCTCGCGCATATGAGAGAAATGGCCCAAAAGCCATTTCTAGTGCAAATCGGTGGATTCCCCCCTACGCAGGCGACGGGGACTATGCTCGAAAGTATTTTATTATTATTTTGAGGAAATAATATCTGTCAAAAATACTTTGTGTGTTTGAATTGCTTTACCCGTAACTGTTGCTTTAAAAGAGTTAAATAGCCAAGAGCTATTTACATTTATTTTATAACTGATTTCTTAATTGCCAACAGCCATATTTTCATTTATAATTTTTTAACTCCTACCGGTTACAATCTTTAGTGGCTGCCTTTCAATGTTTTCTAACAACTACTCCTTACACCTATGAAAGGCTTTCTGTTTTTCATTTTCAGACACCGAATTCTACTCTCTTCTTTGCTTTTTGGATATATACATGCATTTCTGATTCCTGCCTCCAGGTTCAAATCAAGCTTGACGGAGTTGTTTAATCCTAGAAGGAACTACGAAGTATCCTTTAAGGACAGCGTCTCCTACGTGACTCAACTAATTCTAACGGTTACTTTCTAAAGTTTGCTTTATTTCAGATTCTAGTTGCTGCAGCAGTTTGTTTACCTGTACATCCAAAATTTACTTCCAGACACAATTTGCTTCCGGACCCAAATCACTTTCAGACCATCTTTCGGATCAGTTCCTTACCTTCCGGATCAACATCATCTTCCGGATCAGCATCATCTTCTGGATCACTTTCCTCTTTCGGATCAGTTCCTGACCTTTCGGATCATTTTTTACTCCGGATCCATCTAGAATTCAACATACACAGCAATATTCACCAATAATCTTAAAGGATAACTTACAATGGCTGATGTTACTCCTCCTGCTGGTAATGGTTCTGAGACTAACACTGGCCCCAACATAATCAATGCCAATGTTCCACCACTGTCCTCTTCGGTTTTCGCTAAACCTTTTCCCAATATCTCTAAAATTGAGATATTCAGTGGCGAGAATTTCAGGAGATGGCAAGAAAGAATTTTCTCTATGCTAGATATGCATGGAGTCGCTACTACTCTCACTGAATCTGCTCCTACCGAGCCTGCTGATGAAGTGAATTCTTAGATTCACGCTAACAAGGTATGTAGACATAGCATTCTCATCACTTTATCTAATGACCTTTTTTATGTCTATTGTCCCTAAAAGCAATCTAAAGAGATATAGGAATCCTTGATTTCTAAATACACTGCTCAGAATGCCGGGAAGCAAAAGTTTGTAATTGGAAAATATTACAAATGGGAGATGGTTGAAGACAAGGACATCAAGGTTCAAATCAATAAGTATTAAAAACTTGTTGAGGATTTGAAGGCTGGGGAGATTGTACTTCCTAATGAGTTCTTAGCGAAAGTTCTTATTGAGAAATTGCCTTCTTCTTGGAATGCGTACAAGCAGCAGCTCAAACACAAATAAAAGACCTTATCTCTTACTGAGCTAATCAAGCACATCATCATCGAGGATGCTAATAAGAAAGAGGTCAGCATTGCTAAAGGGAAAGAGATAGTCTCCTAGGCAAATATTGTGGAAACTGCTCCTCGTCAAAAGAAAAGGTACGAACATGGCTTCAAACCCAAAAGTGGTAAAACCTTCAAAAAGAAAGGGAACAGCTTTATATGTGGAAAATCCGGTCACCATGCTCCTTAATGTAGGAAATGAGTTATGAATGACAATCCCGTTAAACCTAGAGCTAATCTGGTTGAAGCAGATGATGAAATTATTATTGCGGTCATTTCACAAGTAAATCTAGTGGCCGATGAAAATGAGTGGATTCTTGATTTTGGAGCTACGAGGCACATTTGTGCAAATAGAAATGCTTTCAAATCATATACTCCATTTGAAAGTGGAGAAGAAACTGTTTACCTTGGTGATTCTAGAACTACACATGTTCTTGGAAAAGGGAAAGTTCTTCTCAAGCTCACATCGGGCAAAATATTGACACTCTCTGAGGTGTTACATGTTCCTAATATTAGAGCCAATTTGATTTCTATGGGCCTTTGGCAAGAGTGGTGTGAAGGTAACTTTTGAGTCCGACAAAGTTGTAATGACTAAAAATAATGTGTTTGTCGGAAAGGATTATTTAAACCATGAACTTTTTATACTCAATGTTTCTCAAATTATTAATAATAATGATGCTAGTACTTGTACTTATATTGCTGTTTCTTGTGATATATGGCATGCTAGATTAGGTCATATTAGTTTGCCTTATTTAAAACTTTTGAACTCTAGTGGCTTGATCCCAATCGTCAATTTTTCTAGTTTTGATAAATGTGAAATATGTGTTGAATCAAAACAAACTAGAAAGCCTTTTAATTGAATACATAGAGAATCAAAATTGTTAAGTTTAATACATTCTGATTTGGGAGACTTGAAAAATACCATGACTAGAGGTGGGAAAAAGTATTATATTACTTTTATTGATGATTTTTCAAGGTATACAAAAGTGTATTTACTTAATAGTAAAGATGAGTTTTTTGATAAATTTGTGCTATACAAATGAGGTTGAGAATCAGTTAAATAAGAAGATTAAAAGGATTAGATCCGATTAGGGTGGTGAGTATATTGCCTTAAATGATTTTTGTGAGAAATATGGTATTATACATAAGACCACACCTCCTTATTCACCTGAATCCAACGGTATAGATGAGAGGAAAAACCGATCCTCAAAAGAAAGGATGAATTGTATGCTTTTAAGTTCTGGTGCTCCTGATAATTTATGGGGTGAGGCTATTTTGTCTACTTGTCATGTACAAAATAGGATTCCTTATAAGAAGACCAATAAGACACCTTATGAATTATGGAAGGGCTATTCTCCTAATTTGAATTATTTGAAAGGGAGGGGGTGTCTAGCTAAGGTTCTTCTTCCCGAACCTAAAAAGACGAAAATAGGTTCAAAAACTTCAGATTGTGTTTTCATGGGCTATATTCCAAATAGTGCTGCCTATAGATTTCTTGTGCTTAGAAGTGATGTGTATGAATATGACACAATTATTGAAACTAAGAATGCCGAATTTTTTGAGAATGTTTTTCCATTAAAGACTAGTGAATTTCCTGAATCTAGAATTGATCTAGATGTTAACCCGGTTGCACCCATTTCTCAAAATGATTTTGAAAATGAGATTTTGAGGGTAGGCAAGAGAATTCAAAAAGCAAAAACCTTTGGTGATGATTTCTACACTTATTTAATTGAAGATGAACCTGTAAGTTTTTCTGAAGCTATTTCATCTTCCAAGTCAAAGTTTTGGCGAGAAGCCATTAAAATTGAGCTTGATTCCATTTTGAAAAATAGAACTTGGATTTTAGTTGGTTTACCCCCGAGAGCAAAACCTATTGGTTGCAAATGGATTTTCAAAAAGAAGCGTCATCCCGATGACTCTATTGATAAATTTAAAGCTTGTCTTGTTGCAAAAGGTTTTACTCAAAAAGAAAATATTGATTATTTTGATACCTATGCTCGAGTGGCTAGAATTTCTTCTATTCGTATTTTAATTGTTTTGGCTTCAGTTCATAATCTTTTTATTCACCAAATGGATGTTAAAACTACCTTTCCAAATGAAGATTTAGATGAAGAAATTTATATGGTGCAACCCGAGGGGTGTATTGAGCCTGGACAAGAGGGGAAAGTTTGTAAATTGATAAAGTCTTTATATGGTTTAAAACAAACACCTAAACAATGGCATGAGAAATTTGATCAAACTTTATTAGATAATGGTTTCACATCACTTGAGGTGGATAAATGTGTATATTTTATTGATGGCGTATGTGTGATTATATGTCTTTATGTTGATGATATGCTTATCTTTAGTCGGAGTATTGATATTATTAATAGAATAAAGATATTATTATCATCAAAGTTTGATATGAAAGACATGGGTGAATCAAGTGTGATATTGGGAATGAGAATCATAAGGAAGGATAATAGTATCTTGTTAACTCAAGAGCATTATGTTGAGAAACTTTTCAAGAAGTTTGAATATTATGATGTAAATCATGTGAGTACCCCTTATGATTCCAATATCCATTTGAATAAACATAAAGGTGAGCCCATAGCTCAATCCAAGTATGCACAAATTATTGGTAGTTTGTTGCACTTGATGAATTTCACATGTCCTGACATAGCGTATACCGTGTGTAGATTTAGTAGATATACGCATAATCCAAATAATGATCATTGGGCAGCCATTTTGAGGCTTATGAAATATTTGAGAGGTACCATGAGTTATGGTATTCTGTATAATGGAAAACCTGCTATCCGTGAAGGGTACAGTGATTCAAACTGGATCTCTGATTCAGATGAGAATAAGTCCACCAGTGGTTATATTTTCACCCTTGGTGGTGGAGCAATAACATGGAAGTCAACTAGATAAACCATTATTGCGAAGTCCACAATGGAATCTGAGTTTGTGGCATTAGAGTTGACTTGTAATGAGGGTGAGTGGTTAAGAAACTTCTTAGTGGGTGAGCCTTTGGGAGTAAAGCCAACACCTTCAGATTATATACATTGTGATTGCCGAGCGGCAATATCGACATCGAAAAATAAGACCTTCAATGGCAAGAATAAACATATTCGTTTGAGACATAATGTTGTGAAGCAATTGCTAAAAGATGGAATAATATCCATAAATTATTTAAGGCCAGAAGTTAATTTGGCCGATCCTCTGACCAAGCCTGTGGGGAAGAAATTAATCTTCGAAACATCCGAGGGGATGGGACTTAAGCCAATTTGAAATTAATAAAGGGTGGGAACCCAACCTAGATGAGTGGAGATCCCACGGAATAGGTTCACATGGGTACTAACAAGCCTTCCGTTAGTTCTGCTAGCACTACAAAATATTGTCCCAATCCTAGATGTGTGAAAAGTGTTATGCTGCATATCTTGAGAGGTTGAGTCAAAAGGACTCTTAATGAGATTTTATAGCTCTTATGAGTGGTGTATAAAGTGCAATATACACTTGATGATATCACCTATGTGAGTGTGAAGTGGGGCCGCTTCTATGAGATATAACTTTGGAGCTATCTTTAGAGCACTCATCAAAGGCCACCCACGCGCATGGCCTATTTGCGTAAAACCGCGATGAACAGAAATGTACTTGGTATAAATCGATATGGTAAAATCTCTATCTTACAATAGTGCTTATTTAGTTCATAGAAACTATATGTTTCACCAAATATTCCGTAAGTTAAATTTTATCTATTAAGTTCTGGTTCATAGTCCACAAGGCACCAGTTCCATACATTATATGTCAAACTGGAGATATCCAGAAAAATTCCTTTAATAAAAACTTCTTTTGAAAATTCTGGGGGATTGTTGGAAAACTAGTGTTTAAAGTTACTTTCAAAAGAACTAATATCCCACATGGGTTTTTGACAAGTGAATTTTTGACTTTATATTGAGATGTTCCATACGGGCTTGCTAAGTTGTGAGAGGGATTAGGTGGGCTCTCGCGGACATGAGAGAATTTCTAGTGCAAATCGGTGGATCCCCCCGCGGGCAACGGGGACTATGCTCGGAACTATTTGCTTTACCCGTAACTGTTGCTTTAAAAGAGTTAAATTGCCAACGGCTAATTAGTGGATGTCTTTCAATGTTTTCTAACAACTACTTCTTACACCTATAAAAGGCTCTACATGCATTTCTGATTCCTGCCTCCAAGTTCAGACCAAGCTTTACGGAGTTTTTTAATCCTGTAAGGAACTACGACGTATCCTTTAAGGACATCGTCTCCTACGTGACTCAACTCGTTCTAACGGTTACTTTCTAAAGTTTGCTTCGTTGATGCAACATTTGTTTGCCTGTACATCCGGAATTTACTTCCGGATCCAATTCGCTTCCGGACCATCTTCCGGATCAGTTCCTGACCTTTCGGATCAGCATCGTCTTCCGGATCGCTTTCCCGTTCCAGGTCAGCATCATCTTTCGGATCACTTTCCTCTTCCAAATCAGTTCCTGACCTTCCGGATCAGCATCATCTTCCGGATCGCTTTCCCCTTCCGGATCAGCATCATCTTTCGGATCACTTTCCTCTTCCGGATCATTTTGTACTCCGAATCCATCCGGAATTCAACATGTGCGGCAATATTCACCAACAGTTACTACATCATTTTCAGAAAAGTTCAACTTGCTGTTATAATAATCTCTGATTATGTTTTACATTGATGTTGTATGTGGTAGACTGGCATATGTCTATCAGTCAATCACTTTATAAGTCTGCATTCTCCTTACAAAGGGCAATATTTTGTGTTACTTTTGCATTATGTGGAGCATGACTCTGTCTTAGGATATGAGGAAGGGAACATTCTCTAATAAACCTTTGGAGATTTAACTACTTTATATACCATTTGTTACATTAAAATTGCCTCTGTATTTTTTTTGCCGTCCATCTGGTTTACCGGAGCCTTGCTCCGACTATGTCCAGATCCGACCCTGATCGCGCATCTGGCTGTAATTGTGAGTCTCCCAATGTAAATTTTCTACATTCACTAAAACTCGAATGCAAAACCTTATTTACAAAGCCTTAAAATTACCTTAATATGAATTTTCCGAAAAATATGCTTAAAAATTAATTCGAAACTCAATTAAACAAGTTTAGGCCAGAGCCAATTTCTAAAATTGTTGACCCGAAGAACATAATCCACAAACAATTTCAAACTTGGTGTTGTTATTTTAGAAGTCTTGGTATTAGCCTTAAAGCAAACCTACGAATCTACCATTCTTCTATTTGGTCGGAATCAACCAGTCAATCTCTATGTGATGTATTCCCATACTTGTCAATCACTCTTTCTACTTTTCTAATCCCGTAACATAATTGCACTCACATGCACCATCTGTTTAACTGTTAAATATTGTACCTGCTTTAAATTATTT
Source organism: Euphorbia pulcherrima (assembly GCA_947683365.1). Lineage (NCBI taxonomy): Eukaryota > Viridiplantae > Streptophyta > Magnoliopsida > Malpighiales > Euphorbiaceae > Euphorbia > Euphorbia pulcherrima. The sequence goes on along the minus strand of CANTUS010000001.1, from coordinate 16,520,425 downwards.
TATGAGTTATGGATTATGACTCGTAGCTATCATATATAATATTTAATCGCGAGTTTAAGATTATTATTTTCTTAGTTTTCAAATACATTGTAAAACAATGTCCGGACTTACAAATTTTGAAGCTTCATGCGAAAATGTATATTTTAATAATTTTGCAATCGATTTCAAAACAAAAATAATAAAAATCGAATTCAAAATTACATTCATTTTTAGTCCAATGCTATTAATTAACTTATTTTACTAAGATAAAATAATTATACTTAATTTATACTGCGAAAGAATTTTGTTTGAAAATATTCAAATTAAATATTGAAATAAATTTATATCGATTAATATTTATTGTCGCCCTTATTTTTTTAAGTTCTAAGCAATTGTCTTAGTGGCTTCTACTGTAAGACCACTCCTACTGCAACTGAATGCAAATAAATAGTTGAAAGTATACAACATTATGGTTTTTTTTTTAAATAAGGAACATTTATTTAGGAACGGAGGAACATTTATTTAGGAATTAAACTCATGACCCGGCACTTATTTTTACATTAGATTCCGTCCATTTAGTTTTTATTATTTATTTAATTCTTTCATTAATTTTTTTAGTTATCAATTTAAATTATTAATGTATTTTTTTATTATTTTTTCCTCTAATATGTCATTATATTAATAATAAAAAAAATTATGTATGAATGTAAATTATAATGTGATAATTAATAGCAAACAAAATATTAGTATAAAAATATAAAAAAATAAATTAATTATCTAAATAATATAATAAATATTCTATTAATTTTAATAATTTGTACAATAAAAAAAATTAAATCGAGGAAATATTAGAAAGAACGTTGAAAAGCATATCCGGCTAACAGCCATTTAATTATACAACTACTAAACTAATTTCAGTTGAAAAAAAAAAAGGCGTGTCCTAGTTTCTCTCGCCTCCCCGATCACAATTCACAGTGCACACAACAATGGAGTCCTTCTTGAGAGCGTGGACGGGTCAGGATCCACACCCGGAAGACTACAAGAACATTGAATTCTGGTCGAATCCGGAGCGCTCCGGCTATCTCACCAAGCAAGGCGATATTATCAAGACTTGGAGGCGACGCTGGTTCGTTCTTAAACAAGGCAAGCTCCTCTGGTTCAAGGACACCCAGGTCAATCGCTGGTCAGTTCCTCGCGGCGTGATCCCCGTCGGCAATTGCCTGACTGTCAAAGGCGCTGAGGATGTGCTTAACAAGCCTTTCGCTTTTGAGCTGTCAACCAACCAGGACACCATGTATTTCATCGCCGATTCCGAGAAGGAGAAGGAAGAGTGGATCAATTCGATTGGAAGATCTATCGTACAGCACTCTAGGTCAGTCACTGATTCCGAGGTCGTTGATTACGATAGTAAGAGCTGATTCAAAAAAATCAAAAAAGAACTGAGATATTTGCTGCGCTTTCTTTCTTGTATAAAATAGTTACTCTGCTCGTCTGATGGTGTTCGCTATCATATATTTTATGTGGATGTAACTGTGGATCTTGTCTTGATATTTGGTTAAAAGTGGGTTTATGGCTTTTTTGTGAGATTTTCTATGATCATGATGATTTTGATTTAGTTAATTTGGATCTCTAACCATGTTTACTTGTTATTTTTTTGCAGTTGAAATAGTACCGTTTATGTTATTTATTTTTGGGTGGCATTATAGAATAATTGATTTATCTTACCTCAGTTGATCAGTTGAGAATTGGGTGGTTTGTTTGGTAGAAAAGCTGGGGCCTCACTCACATCTGAGTATGAACCCTGTAAATTTTGTTGTGTAGTTTAAAGTATTGTTTAATGGAGATGAGATTTTGAGAGTTTTCTCGATAAGTCTAACATACTTCTGCGGAGCCTGGTGAAATTAGGCAGTATATTGCTGTTTTAACTCTATAAATGTAAGTGAATGGATGAATTACCTGTATATAATCTTGCTTTCACAACGCATTGTTGGAGATTCTTAGCGGTGAATGTTGGGTTTTATATCAAACATAAATTTAATATAAGTAGCTTACTGCTAAGCTTTTTCCTCCATTGCCTGAGTTAGGGTGCGCGGCTTTGCGCCGCCCAGAGGGCATGCCTCTGGCGCCTTTTTCTTGGGCGAGCAGGATGTGAAAGGCTCGCCTGAGGGGGGAAGAGAAGGGATTTATTAGGGCGTTCCTTGAGATTTATTCTTTAGTTGTGAAATTAGTGTAAATTCTCACAGCCAACAGGCACAGTTTGAACATTTTGTAGTAGTAGAGTGAACTTCCACCTGTTGTTGGAAACTTGGAATTAGCGAGTTTGCTTAGCAGCCAGAAAGGGGAAAAAATCCTGGAAGAAAATAAAGAGACGAAAAAAGTAGAATATAAAGGATTATTTACGGGGCATAATCAGTTTTCGCCAAGGGTTTTGTTTGATTTCCTAAAACTATTTCACTTGCCTTTAGCATAATCAGTTTTCCCCGACACTTTTTTTACTGTGAAAACAATATGGCAAGCGTAAGCCCCTTTCAATTTTCTTGCACTCCCACCAAATATGTCGAACACTTGCACTAAAGTCCCGTTATATTTCTTAATTATCATTTGATACAACCGTTTTGAAACTATTTGCGTTCATGACTTGCATGTTTGCATTTTATGTTCATTTCTCTCCCTTAGGCTTTGCTATGAGGTAAAACTAATTTGACCCATTAGTAAGAATAGAGAATCTTAATTTATTACATCCACTGCTTTAATCAACAAACTAAGCTTTGGTTCAAGCAGTCGCGCGGCACGACTGGGCTGATTTATAAATTTTATATTTTTTATAATTATTAATAGATAAAAGTATAAATTCAACTAAAAAATTAATTATAATACAATAATATTTTATAAAAAAAACAGTTTAGCATATAAAAACATTAGTCTTAGTTAATTTTTACATAAAAACACATCAATATTAAAATCAATTTCTTAAAAATAAATATCCTCACTAATTTTTTACGGTTTACATCGTACTATTTCTCGGTTTGAGATTTAAGATGAAAATTGTATGGTGAAAATATTTTATTGTACATTAGTTTTACCAATTGTGCTACCTATTTTTTATTGAAAAAACTGAACTATAATTATTATTGGAATCAGTATCTTAAAAATTGAGCAAAAAATCGGAGTAGGCGGTGCCTAGGCGGCAATATGTCGGTCCAGCGCCTGATAGCGCCCGAAGAATGAAAAGTCGGACGGCGAGACTCAAAATAGCGCCTATAAGAAGCTTAAACAGAGCTAGACGGGAAATTTTAAAATATATGAATGTTCTATCTCATAAAGTGGTTATGAAAATAAAATAATATTCTAGAGATGCACCTTATTAGCCGAGATTTATTTAGATATGGGACAACTCATATATATAATTTATTTTGGTAAGTAAATCTGCTCATAGTTGTGATATTGTTACCTTAGATACGTTATCTCCCCTTTCCAAATTTTCATTTAAAGTATGAGATTTACAATATCGACAGTTAATACAAATTTATATACTTTTTACTTTCTTACACCTTTTTTCTATTATTTTCTTTGATAATAAGTACATTGAAAATAATTTTTGGACAAATATTTGAGTGTCAATTACATGCCATTCAAAGACAAACATATGAGATTATAACAAACAAATGTCTATTTTTAGCTCCCGAATATCCACTCTACCTCAGTTCCTTCACGTGAAGGAACTTCTCTCTTTCTTTTTTTCTTTTTTTTTTTTTGAGGGATCTCTCTTTCTTTTTGTTTCCTTGTTCAACTACTTATACTCATTCCTCTGTCTATTCTCCTTCATCACTATACACAAACAAAGCCAATTCCAGTCTCCCAGCTTGTTTACAATGGCGAAAGCCGAGCTCGTTTTTGTCCCTTCTCCATTAGCTGGTCACTTAACGTCAATCATGGAGTTTGCAAAGGCCTTAATTCAACACGATCATCTACTCTTCATCACTGTTCTTGTCATCAAGCTCCCTTTTACCCGTTATGCCGATTTATACTTGGATTTTCTCACTGATTCTCAGCCCAACATCCAACTCATTCATGTCCCTCAACCCGAAAATATCCCTTCCCTTGATCTTCTTAACAAATCCAGCGAAAAATATCTTTCTTCCTTCTATGATGCCCATAAATCCCTTGTCCGAAACATTTTTCAAGAGACCATCTTGTCTCGTTCGCCTTCTTCTGTTGTTGGACTAGTTCTTGATTTGATTTGTCCATCGTTGCTCGAAATTGGCGATGAATTCGATATACCTTCTTTCATATTCTTAACTTCGGGGGCTGCACTGTTGAATCTAATGTTTTATCTGCCTTCTCGACATGAAAAACTAGGCCATGAGTTCAGTTTCTCCGATTCTGAAGTTTCAATTCCAGGATTTCTTAATCCTGTTCCAACAACAGTTTTGCCTGAAGTTGTGTTCAACAAGAACGGTGGTTATGATGCTTTTATGCAGATCTCTAACGGGTTCAAGAACTGTAAAGGTGTGGTTTACAACTCATTCTACGAGCTTGAACCCTACGGAATTGAGTCGTGTTGGAACGGGAAGAACCCCAAGACTTACCCAGTTGGACCGCTGCTGAACCTGAAGGCTCATCCTAACCCAGAGATAGACAGGACCGAATGGGATAAGATAGTGAAATGGCTCGATGATCAGCCCGAATCATCGGTTGTATACTTGTGTTTCGGAAGCGCTAGTTCATTTGGCGAAAGCCAAGTGAAAGAAATAGCTCTAGGCCTCGAGCAGAGTGGGCACAAGTTCTTGTGGTCAATGAGGGGCGCCAATTTCAAGGAGATTTTGCCGGAGGGGTTCCTGAAAAGGGTAGAAGGGAGAGGAATGATAAGCATAGGGTGGGCCCCACAGGCGGAGGTTCTAGGGCATAGAGCGATAGGTGGATTTGTATCTCACTGTGGATGGAATTCGGTACTGGAGAGCATATGGCATGGGGTACCGATAGCTACTTTGCCGGTATATGCAGAGCAGCAGCTGAATGCATTTGCTTTAGTGAAGGAAATGGGAATATCGGTGGAGCTGAAAATGGATCACAGGGTAAATGGTGACCTTAGAATGGCGGAGGTTGAAAAGGGTATCATAAGTTTAATGGATAGTGAAAACGAGGTGAGGAAGAGAGTGAAAGATATGTCGAAAATTGCGAAAAGTGTTGGAACTGAAGGGGGTTCTTCATTCAATGCATTATCTGAATTCATTAGAGACATAAGAGGAAGCATCAATTAGTATGAGTTATTTTGAAATAATAGGTGTTGCTGGTCGAAGGAGCTAAGAATAGATAATGTAAAACACCAATCAGTCTCATGTTTGTAGTGTGCAATGTAAACCGTTTTTCCTACAGAAAATTAGTATCATATCAATTTCTACCTCACAAATTTCCATGTTTAAATCATTTATGATGAATTTCGCTCGACATAAACTAACATATGAGTTCAGGAAGTCGATGCCTTGCCGAGAGGAAAAGTTAACATTCAAACTCTTCTATTGCAAATAGTGTGCTCTCCTGTCTTCTTTTTTGTGCTTTGTTGAAAAGAATTTTTTTTGTTCTGTTTCTGGAATTCATCTGCTGTCTTTTTCTTTTCTGATTCAAAAACAGGGATTTCTTCAAACTGTTTTCTGGAAGAAATGTACTAATCACTAACTGGTCAACATCGTTGATAACTCTAAACCTGGATTTCAATTTCGATTAGCTAAGTTCATCAAATTTGCCAAAGATTCAAGCTTTACATGTGGAAGAGGCAGAAGCAGCTATTAGCTAGCATAGTATCCATTCTTTTCTGCTAGAATCTACTACTTTTGGCCAAAGTGTTCGAAATGATGTAAAACACCAATCACTACCTATATTTTTCTGTTACCCATTAACAATGTATCACTTTCTTATAATTATCTCTCTTTATACAGTACTCACAGAGCATTACAATGAAAAAGAAACTGAGAAACAGGAAGCTTGTCAATGTCAAATTACAAGCTTACATCCTTTAAGAATTCATATATTGCATTGAATGAACACCCACCTTCCAATTTGACCATTCTAGCCATTTCTGACATACATTTCACCTTTTTCCTTACCTCACTATCACATCTCATAACACTTTTAACAGCCTTCTCCACATCTCCCTTTCTAACATCACCATTCCCCATGTAATCCATTTTCAGGTCCACCGCAAGCCCCAATTCATGCACTAAAGTGAATGCATTAAGCTGTTGCTCTGCATATATAGGCAATGTAGCAATCGGCACCCCATACCACAAGCTCTCCAGTACTGAATTCCATCCACAATGAGACACGATCGCCTTGTGGCCAAGAACTTCCACTTGTGGTGCCCATCCAAATATAATTCCTCTCCCTTGTACTCTCTCCAAGAATCCCTCTGGTAGTATAGCCTCTGGATTCTGCAACTGTGTATCTTGGTTTTCCATTGAAGGAAACTGGATAGACCACAAGAACTTATGGCCGCTTTGCTCCAGGCCTAGAGCTATTTCTTTGAGTTGCCCAACATCAAATGACCCAGCACTTCCAAAACACAAGAACACAACGGACAATTCGGGTTGATCATCAACCAATTTTATTATGTTGTCCCATTCGTCCCTGTCCATCTCAGGAGTAGGATTTTCCTTCAGATTTAGCGTTGGTCCAACTGGGTAAACCTTGGGATTAATGCCATTTTTATAGGACTCAATTGCATAAGATTCAAGCTCACCGAATGTGTTCACTATTATACCTTTAACTTCCTTGAATCCTTCAGCTATCTGAACATAAACATCATAACCGCCGTATATGTTAAACACAGCTTCAGGCAAAACCCTAGTAGGAATAGGATTGAGAAATCCAGGGATTGACACTTAAGGATCAGACAAGCTAAACTCTTTACCCAGTAGTTGATGGCGAGAAGGCAGATAAGACATTAGATTCAAGAATCCAGCACCGGATGTCAAGAAGATAAAAGTAGGGATACCCAATTCATCCCCGATTCCAATCATGGATACACAAGCTAAGTCAACAATTAGCCCAACAACTGGAATCGAATTCGAAGCAGAGGAACGAGATAGTAGAATGTGTTTGATACGGGGTTTATGGATTTCAATGGAGGTATAATAGTAGGTCTCAAAAGATTTTTGGAGGAGTTGTGGGTTAGGGGGATCCACTTGAGGGACATGAATGAAATGGATGTTTAATTGGGAATCAGTGAGAGATTTGATGTATCAATCAACATAAGGAAAATCAGGGAGGTTAATTACAAGAACAGAGACGAAGAGATGGGGATGAAATTGGATTAGGATTTTAGCAAATTAAAATACGCGTTAAATCGAAAAATAGGGAGGGAGATTGCTTGAAAAAGTTAAGTGGGCTGGATTTATAAGTTAATTGAGTTTTTTTAAATTTATTGGACTGTCTTTTGAAATTAACTCTTTCAATTAATTTATAATAATTGGTATCAGAGCAATTTGAAGTGATGGCCTGTATAGTGGTGGCCAACAGAATGGTGGCCTACGGGTTGGTAGCCACGATTAACGTGACCGTGACTAATGCAGCCGTGACTAACGAGAACATCGGTCCTGAAGGAGGGTCGAATGTTATATGAAAAAATATCATGAAAGAATCCCACGTTATTTGAAAAAGTTAAATAATATAGGTTTATAAGTTAATTCATCTTTTAACCTATTGAACTAGTATTTTTAGACTTAACTATTCTAATTAACCTGTAACAATACGAGTGACGAACCCCAGGGCTCGGAATCAATATTAGCTCGGCCTTTTCCATTTCTTGTTCAATTGGCTGGACAAAAATGGTGGGTCAACCATTCAAGATAGACTTATATATCAATAGATACAAGCTTATAGCCTTTGCTCTAGGCATATACAAGGATAAATTATCTAGTGTGATAAATTATCCACCATGGCCTTGGCAGCTTTAAACAGTGGTCTTATTTCCCCTCCGCGGAGCCCAAAGTCTGCGGCTTTAACCGCCGATAACAACCGTCCCGCCACCCACTCTCTCCCTCTGTCTCTCATCGACCACTGCACAAATTTAAACCATCTTAAACAGCTCCATGCCCATATACTCCGGTCAGGCCTCTTCTTTGATCCTTATTCCGCCAGCAAACTCTTCAAAGTCGCTGCTCTTTCATCCTTCTCTACTCTCGACTATGCACTCAAGGTGTTCGACCATATTCCCCAACCAAACCTTTTCGCTTGGAACACTCTCATTCGCGCATTTGCTTCATCCCCGAACCCCATTGATAGCCTCTATGTATTCAATCGAATGCTTCATGAAAGTCCATATTTTCCTAATAATTTCACTTTCCCTTTCGTTATCAAAGCTGCCTCTGCAGTTTCTAGCATGCCTCTCTGTCAAACTCTTCATGGAATGGTCATCAAGGCCCCATTGGGGTTGGATTTGTATATATTGAACTCTCTCATATACTGTTATGCCTCTTGTGGGGATTTGGATTCGGCTTATTTTGTGTTTCTAAGTATTGATGAGAAAGATGTTGTTTCTTGGAATTCAATGATTGCAGGGTTTACTCAAGGTGGCTATCCTCACAAAGCATTGGCATTGTTTGAACAAATGGAAGAGGAAAATGTGAGTCCTAATGATGTAACAATGGTGGGTATTTTGTCTGCCTGTGCAAAGAAGATGGATTTGGAATTTGGGAGACGGATTTGTCGGTACATTGAAAGGAATAAGATTAATATGAATTTAAATGTGAGGAACGCAATGCTCGATATGTATGTAAAAAACGGAAGTATTGAAGATGCAAGAAAATTGTTTGATGAGATGGAAAAGAAAGATAAGTTTTCATGGACAACAATGATCGACGGGTATGCAAAAAGAGGAGATTTTTATGCTGCCAAAAGTGTTTTCTATGCCATGCCTGAACAAGATATATCTGCCTGGAATGTGCTAATATCGGCATACGAACAAGATGGCAAACCGAAAGAAGCTTTAGCTGTTTTCCACGAATTGCAGCGTAGCAAAACTGTTAAACCAGATGAAGTCACACTTGTAAGCATTCTCTCAGCTTGTGCTCAATTAGGAGCAATAGATATAGGTAATTGGATTCATGTGTACATAAAGAAGCAAAAGATCAAGCTAAACTGTCATCTAAAAACCTCACTTATTGACATGTATTCTAAATGCGGTGACCTAGAGAAGGCCCTTGAGGTTTTCTATTCGGCAGATAGGCGAGACGTGTTTGTTTGGAGTGCCATGATTGCTGGATTAGCAATGCATGGTCGCGGTAGAGATTCCATCGATTTGTTCAATAAAATGGTGGAAGCCGATATAAAGCCTAATTCTGTTACATTTACAAATCTACTATGTGCTTGTAGCCACAGTGGTCTAGTTGATGAGGGGAGAATGTTTTCTAATCAAATGGAATCGGTATATGGCGTTGTGCCTGGAAGCAAGCACTATGCTTGTATGGTTGATATCCTCGGCCGTGCAGGGTTTCTAGAAGAAGCTGTTGAACTGATAGATAAAATGCCAATAGCTCCGACTCCCTCTGTATGGGGAGCTCTTCTTGGAGCATGTAAAATCCATGGAAACGTCGAGCTTGCCGAAATGGCATCTAGTAATTTGCTCGAAATAGACCCCACCAATGATGGGGCCTATGTGCTATTATCCAATATATACGCGAAAACCGGGAAATGGGAAAATGTTTCGGGATTGAGGCAACATATGAAAGACTCGGGAATCAAGAAAGAAACGGGTTGTAGTTCAATCGAGGTCGATGGGGTCATTCATGAGTTTGTTGTGGGAGATAATTCTCACCCACTCTCCAATGAAATTTATCGGAAGTTGAATGAGATGATAGCCACGCTAAAATCTGTCGGTTATGTGCCTAATGAATCGCACCTTCTTCAATATGTTGAAGAAGAAAATATGAAGGAAAGGGCACTGAGCCTTCACAGTGAAAAGTTGGCTATTGCCTTTGGGCTTATAAGCATGAAACCTGGTCAACCTATTAGGATAGTTAAGAACCTTCGTGTTTGTGGGGATTGCCACTCTGTTGCAAAGCTTATATCCAAGATTTACAATAGAGATATACTGTTAAGAGATCGGTATAGATTTCACCTTTTTAGTCAAGGAGATTGTTCATGTAATGATTACTGGTGAATATGGAAGAATTTGTGGAGATTTGTATTGATTTTGCTGAATAATTGTTATCCTTGTTTCTCGAAACATTGGGATCGCGTAAAGTGTAAGTCTTTAGAACTGTGAGCTGATAATTGGTTATTATATAAATAGTTTTGTTTTCATGGCTCAAGTAGGCTCTGTTAATTTCTTGATCTGGTAATTTAGTGCATTTGAACTTGTGTTGCTAATTTATGCAACTGTATCTTCCTGTAATTAGTGAAAATCCTAAAGAGAGCCCAAAAAAGAAATAAAAAAAAAAAAAAAAGATCAGAAGGAGCGATTGGGGTAAATAAATGTTAAATTATTAGTGATCTCCCTACAAAAGCTGAAGAGTTTACCACACATCAACCAAGAGAACAAGGCTAAAAATGAAGCTAATATACCCATTATAATATGCTTAAAACTCTCACGGTCAAAATAGATTAACGAAAGTAGCTAATCCACACTGATCATGCCACGTGTCAACAACCCACCCTCCTTGTCTGTCCAAATCGACCGAGCATATATACTCGAGAACATAAACCACTATACTTGCATTTTGTAAGTAGAAAACAAAGAACCAAACAAGAAAAGCGTAGCTAAAAAAATGGCAGCTTTCAGTAGCTGCTTTTCCCCTAAGATCTGCACAAAAAACCCCCACAGAATTGTGATTGTGGGACCTCCTTCCACAAAAGCACTCTCGGGTCCGTCTCATACTAGCTTTTCGAGATTTCCGATTTCAAAATGTGTTCATTTGATTGCTGAATCTGATTTAGTTACTGCTGCTGCAGAGGTACATTCCTTGATATTATCATCTTAAGCAAATTATTGTAATAATTTCTAGCCTGATTTCATTCATATATATCAATTAGGTGTCACCTGACTTGAAAAACGCAGCAGCTGGTTTCTCAACTCGTAAGCTGTATCATTTCTCACTTATTCGGCACGTTATCAAATTAGATTACAACATTTTACTTTTTTGTTTTTAAATCTCAGAAACATCGAAAACTAGCCATGTGAAATTCCAGTTGCAGAAGGAATGCATGTTTGGTGATCAGATTCTCCTGGTTGGAGACCATCCTATACTTGGTTCATGGGACCCTGAAAATGCCCTACCGATGAACTGGTCCAATGGACACATTTGGATTGTAGAGCTGGTAAATGAAACCGATTGAACCGCCAATAGATTTTATTAATATTCAAAAGCTGACATCTGAGAGGCATTATTTTGAAATTTCAATTTGTTGGATAGGATGTTCCCACTGAGACAACAATGCAGTTCAAATTCATACTCAAACGAAGCACAGGAGATATCTGCTGGCAACCCGGTGCTGACCGGATTTTCAAGAGTTGGGAAAGTAAGGCCATTCTAATAATTGCAGAAGATTGGGAAAATCCTGGAGCTCAAAAAGTTACCGAGGAACAAGGGACAAAATCTATTATTTCTGGAAATGTCGACAGCAACATATCGTTCTCAGCAGACACTGCTTATGCAAACGATAAGCTAAATCTAGATACTGAATTTTTCACCAGAGGAATCTCTGCCTATCCTATGGGGGAAAATCTAATGAAATCAAATAGAGAAATAAAGCCAGAAGAAGCTATAAAGAATGATGAACACGTGTTTGGTTATCAAGGTCAGGTTCTTGCACCTGGTTTGATACCTCAACAAGCCGGAGATGTCCTTTCAGGTGAACTTGGATCCACCGCTGTTGATTCGACTATGGAGTAGAATTTGTTGTTTACATGCCCTATCCAAATGTCGATTCCCTTTCCCTTGCTCACTTCTTGGTAGCATGAATTCATTACCTCCTGTTACAAATTTCTGCATCATCTAATTTTTTGAATGCACACAGTTATTCTATTTCTTATTAAATTAACAATAACCAAGTTGCATTTCCAAATCCCATATATTCATATACATTATTTGATCGTCTGCAAGCGAATACAGAAATTATTTGAAGTCCTTTCAGAAATCAAGTTAATCTCAGTAAGACAATTTGAATGCTATATTAGGGTCATAAGAAAAACAGATTAGGCTTGAAGATACACTTCTCAAAATTATACAAAGCGCTTAACAAAACGAAAATTTACCAGTTTATTCGACAAACCATACAAAAAAAACAATTTTACAATGCCAATGCAAAATAACTTTGATATGAATCCAAAATTGCCAACCATATGAGCGAGCACGAAATTTGAGCCAGCCATATTTAAGATTTCACCGGTAACCTCAGATTAATGGAAACAAAGCAAGATGCAGATGACTGCTATTTAACTCATGAAGCAGAACTAGGCAACTAAAATAAAGAATATCAACTCGATCTTGCACTGCATTGTAATAGGTGCAGAAAATACAACAAAACTGATCCTATTTAAGGGATAAACAAATACTCAAATAACACATTCTGCCCTATTATATTGCAACAGTTTAGCCATAACTAATGTTTACTCGCAGTCCAGACAAACCTTAACCAGCTGAAAGAAAATGAGGTATGGCTATTTGAATAGTCTTCTTGTATATTGCAAGCCTCAAGATTGCCCTGCACAATAATTTTCATCTCTCTAACTTACCCACTTAATCGCCCCTTTCTTTATGACGGCTAAATGTAGAATCCATACCATGCAAAGATCTTTTTTCCCCTCTCTTATCTTGGCCTTCTTTCTCTATGAGAGTATTCAGACTCATGCTTTCTTATTCTCTTTTCCTCCCGTCTACCATCATTCTCTCTCCAATTGATCATCATACCTTCTGGATTTTCGATCATCCCTCTCATAAGCATCTTCCCCTGACCTTGCTTCAAATTGTTTGCCATCGTGCCTTTTGGATCCCTTTTCATCACTCCCATTGAAATCCCCTCTTAATTTGTGCACAAATTCGACCTCCTTGTGCCCATTCAATCTCTTCTCATCTCGCCTATATTCATCTTCTTTCAACTTTGGTGCGAATTGATCTCCCTCGTGCCTTCTCGATCTCTTCTCATCTCTCCCACGATAATCTTCTTTCGACCTTCGCTCAACTTCATTGTCCTTGTGCCTTCTAGATCTCCTGTCCTCCATCCTATCATTTTGCTTAAAATGCCCCTCTATTGGCCTTTCAGTGCCAGACCTTTTATCACCCTTCTTTGGACCGTCAAATTTGTCATGGCCCCATCTTGGACTTCTATCCCCAGGACCCCACCCTGTATTTGCAGCTCTCTGGAGGCAGAATGAAAGAAAAGAATGAATCAGTAAAGACGACTAAATGAAGCAGAAAACAAGCCTGGGAAACTTCAATATTTTCAACACATCAAATTCCAACTTCACCTTTAAGTTGAATCCATATTGTTACTAAACATTTTTTAGCAAGGAAATAAGTAAACCAAATAAACAGGTCTGAAGTGGTGACACGGTAGGATAAAGGATGTCAAAACAAATAGAAAAGTAAACATTCAAAGTTCAAACCAAATAAAGATGGAAAGAAATGCCAGAAGTAGCTATCCCATATAGCAAGTTTTTCAGTCTTCATAATTATTAATGCATCATTCAAGAGAATCAACTGTTATGGAAAACTGAAACTGTGGTTTGTGCATATTATTGCAAACATGTAAATCCTCGAACATTTAAAATCCAGATAGAATCAATGATCACTTCCTACATCTGCTTGAACAGTTCCATAGAATAGATCATTTTTCTGGAAATCAAGTTAATATCTGTAATAAATCAGGTTAACCACCAAAACAGAACAACTTGGCAGGAAAACATGAAACAGCTAAGAGCAAAACACTACAACATAGGTGGATAAAAAAAAGCAACGCAATTTTTATTCGAAAAGAAAAATATTCAATTAATAAGAATGATCTTCTAAAGTCTAAACCTATAAGGCCTACATCATGCATAGGACAACCAGAATTCCAGCCAATCACAAAAAATCTATACACTGATTTTCTAGAGCACAACTTTGGGAAAATAAAAACCCCTATTTGAGACCATGATGCCCTGTAAACAGAACACTAGCATATAGAAAGTAAGTAGTATGCGGAGGTTAGAGGTGAACATATGTGAGGTAACCTGCTAGCCACTAGGCATTAGAAAAAAAAGTAAAGTCAAACTTCTTTACAGGAAAGAATGGCATAATTAACTATTCTCACATGCTAATTTTCCTGGGTTATTAACATCAGGCGAACATCGAAATCCAACATAAGAAAATTCAGTAAAAACACATTTTCAAAGATTACAAGAGTAGAAATCATGCTAGAGGCCTCTAATAAATCAGATACAAATACCCAGAAATCCATAACTAATGCATTAGTATTAAAAAAAAGTAGTATGTAGAAATGATTGCCAGTGATTTGGAAATTACTTTTCTTATTTGCTTTGTCCGTGCTGAAAACTTCACATCTTACACTGCAACCAATAGGAAACTGATAATGCAGCTAACAGCCTTCAGATAAGCTAGATAATGTTTCACATCTTAGTATCATTCTTTAGTTCAATTCAATCAATTCGTAAGCAGAAAAGAGAACATAAAAAGTGTGATGTAGAGATGCAGTACGAGTAGCATCACAAACAAGACAGATTTAAGGAAAACTAACTCTAGCTGAGTCTGTTAGCAACTTAGCATGTTAAAAAGAAAATTCTAATATCACAACAACCCACTGTTCATGAAAACAGTTTCATTGGAACAGAATTAAGGCTAAATGGGAAAAAAAATTGAATTGGCATTGAGTGCCATATAGCCTAATAACAATAATGCAGGCTGCTAGTTCTGTACAGGTTATTAGCACTGAATTGCGCCAAACTGGTTTTGAATCTTGAATATCAATGACTTAAAAATCAGTAAAGTAATAAGGAACCCATCCATTTAACTGGGGCTTAGATGAACAAATTGAAACGTTCATCCTAATTAACATTTCTTACTTGTTCATCATGGGAAAATTTACAGCTTGCTCCACGAGTACATTCACCTCTCTGGAAAGCCCGGCACACCCCTCGAGCCTCCCTCTTCTGCTGCTGTGTCTCTTCATCCTCTTCCTCTTTCTTCCTATAGTTAGTAACATGATCAACCCTTACAATTCGACCAGCAACTTCTGCTCCGTTCAAGTTATCTGAAAACAAAACCAAACACTTCTAAATACAGAATTAAGTTGGTTGAACTTAATGCTATGACTTTACAGTACAGTAAAGAACCAACCTACTGCAAGATTTGTACTTCTTTGATCCTCGTATGCAACAAATGCAAACCCTTTTGATTTACCAGTACCCTTGTCTCTAACCAGATTAACATCAACAATCTCACCATATCTGAACAAATTCGTGTATAAAGAAGATGGAATAAATTTCATAGCTAGAGAAATACAGGCACATATTCGATTAATAAAGAATACCAGTACATCATTCTACTAGGATGAAAAATTCTACTCGAGCAAACATGACAGGACATTACACTATTTTCATATTGCTGATGCAAAATGTAAGAAAATTTAAGACACAATTCAATCGCTGCTCACTGAAGTTTCTCCCAATGCGAAAGATTTATCTACATGAATTTTTCTCAGTTCCCAAAATATCTTCTCAATTTTCCATTCCTTTCCTCACAAATCATTTGATTAGATTCAACCAAGCATTTTACAGCCATATACTTCATAATTACTCTAAGACATTTTCTAGCATCATCAGTTTCTCTATTTGAAGGTGCTATTTACAGAGAATATTAGTGCACAGAGAGGCGAATACTGGCATGATCTATTATGCTTGTTCATATATTGCTAATGAAAATCACTATAGCTACTTCTTATAAATCCAAAATCCAGAAGCACTTAATTCTAGACCACAAAAGGTCTATAAGCACTTGCTGTAGTTCAAGTGAAAAAATAAAAATAAGAGCAGAAGATGGAAGGTGAGAAGGAGGGATTTACTGAGCAAAGACGGCGAGAAGATCGCCTTCGGTAAGATCGAAAGGAATGCCACCGACGAAAACATAAGCAGAATCTTTGTATTTGGCGTGCCAAGAAGCTTCCTCTGAAATCCCTAATTCAGCTTCTCTGGAATTTATGTTCTGTATTCGCTTCACTAGCGTTAATGGATTCATTCTGTTTTCTCTCCCTCCCTCCTTCCTCTTTCTATCTGGATTCCTTTCCTTCCCGGTCACGATTTAGGCTTTGCTTGCAGCAAGTATTTAATGGAAACATAAGAGCACTGGGAGAAAGGGATGGAATTTTAAAGTAAAGTAAATATGAAAATTATTTAGAGTAAGTTTAATTATATTTTTTATTTTTTATTTTTTAAATTTTATTTTTTAATAATTTATAATATTTTTACTTCAATCATTTTTTCTATTTTCATTCGTTATATTATATTTCTCTAAAAATAATAATATTCTATTATTATTATTATATTAATACTTTTATACCACTTTTATTTTAATCAATCAATAAAATAATTAAAAAAATAAAAAAAAAATAAATAATATATAATATTCATCTTCTAAAATAGGACTCCCTATATACGGTGAATCCTATTTTAAAGATATATCATATAGGAAACGATTGGATTCAACCATTTCCTATATTCATTTCCTATTTTAGAGATTACCCTAAAATAAAAAAATAAAAAAATTAAATATAAAAATATAATTTAACCCATAATCTCCTCAAATTCCATCATCTTAGTGAAATTGTAAAGGTTAGAAGTGGGAAATAGTCATTTCCCTCAAATCCTTTCAATTTTTAAAATTCTTGCTCCCAAATAAGGTAGGTGACTTCCCTCTCCTTTCATTCCTTTAGAAACCCTTCATCCAAGCAAAGCCTTAAACTTCAACGACGTAAAATTAATTTTTTGAAATGACTCTACACAAATTAATAATTTTTTTTATAATAATATAAGTATGAAACTGGTTAATGTGTTGATTCTGTAATTAAAATTGAATTTGTAATTTAAATATTACTGTTCATGTCACATCTTAATCGAAATTTGCAAGGTAATACAAGAATGTGTTACGAATGAAAATTACATCGCTTTATGATGATTTACTGAACTCGTATATAAACAGGGTCATGAAGGCCTTACTTAACTTGAACGACGTGTTTTAAAGACGTGAGGTTGGCCGTAAACTGCGCCAAAACGGACAGTATCATTCAAGTTGTTCACAACACGTTATCAGCACGATCGTGATAAGGTTGTGTTAGGATTGAATCTCACATCACTCTCGGATGATATCCTGGGCTTCTGTATGAACAAGGTCCTGAATGCCTTAACTTGAACGATGTGTTTTAAAGCGTGAGGTTGGCCGTAAATGGTCGTTCAACCTGTTTACAACATGTCATCAGCACAATCACAATGAGGGGTGTGTTAGAAATGAATCTCACATTGCTCTCGGATGATCTCCTAAGCTTGTATATAACTAGGGCCTTTGATGCCTTAACTTGAACGACGTGTTTTAAAGCCGTGAGGTTGCGATAAACGGCTCCAAAGCGGATAATATCGTTCAAACTGTTTAGAACAGAATGAAAGTTATATTAATCGTCAAAGGCCAAATACTTAGATTAGCGTCTGAACTTGTCACAAAAAGTTTACATCCCCCTCAACTTTTAAAAGGTACTTTTAGCTCCTCCTGAACTTGGCAAATATACATCACTTGAAACCTGAATGAAACAAAACCATTCACACTTGGGAGAGTGTAATGCACTCGCGCTACATGTCAAATTTTTTAAAAGTCAAATCATTTGACACGTTTCACAAATTATAATATTTTTAAAAAAGTATCATGTGATTTCACGCTTTTGTAAAATAGGGTCTCAGAATTTTTTTTTAAAACAAGGTCTGAGATTTTATACCGTTAATAAATAAAGAATTTTTTATTGATACCGTTAGATGATGATGTGACACGCGTATTTTCGGAATGTCAAATTTTCTTCTCAACGTGAAGAATTTCTCCGCTGCAAAACAAATCCTGGGTAAAAAAATCAGGAAAGTTTTAATTCTTGAATTTCTGGCCATCGATATTCCTTTCATTCTTGCCCCCTCATACATATTCACTTAATAAAATAAATATGTTATATTGATAAGCCATTTCTAATCCAAAACACAATCAAGACCTCAAACATCTACCTTTTTATAGGAAGCTTTTCAAGTTTAATCAGAGACCAACAAATGTTTCTCTTCCTGATTTTTTGAGTTTCCCCAAAAATCTAACAACTTGATTTTCAGTTGGCTCAATGTAATTTTCGCGCTCTTTAGTTGAGAACAAATTTTAGATCTCAAAATTTTGTTGAGATCTGAAATTTTTGTTTCTTCTGTGTTCTTTTTCAGGTCACTAGATGTTTCTTCTCATGATACATTAGCCGGGGAACCTGCTGTCGAAGAAGAATCTGGTGACGAGAATGAGGGTTGATTTTTCAATGAGTAATACTCTGAGAAACGGAGTAGCCATGAATGTTCTTTTCACCAGGTGTATCAATTGATTTCTCCTCTTTCGGCATCAACGGCGATAAAGAAGACACACCGCATTTTCTAATAACTTGAAATCTATGTTCTTGCCGGACCATTTCTTCATTGACGAATCTGATTTCTATATAACTATATTAAAATTGAAAGCTAAATCCAAAGTTGTTCTTCCCAATTGTGGTGTTTCCCATTCTAATTTGTGTGGTTAACATAAATTCATGGTGTTTTGTGAGGTTTCAATTCATGGGTTTTAGCTAGGGTTTAAAAGGAGGAAGGAGATGAAATTAATCTGAATTTTCCAAAATTGTCCCTTTTGCCATATCAGCATTTTTTCTTACAGTGTCACGAAAAACTTTTTTTTAGTGGTGCAAAACTTCAGACATTACTTTTAAAAAAATAAATTTTCAGACCCAACGTAAAATCATATAATATTTTTTTAGAGTTTACTTTTTAAAAAATAACCTAAAAAATATCATTGAAGTTCTTATAAACTATTTATTTTCAATAATGTCATATTATCTACCAAAAATACATTGAATAAATGTAAGAATGAACAAATAATTTTTTCGTAACCCAGAGCCCAACTTAATTTTTGACAAATCTAAACCGAAATCCCCTCAAAACTTGCCATTCTTTAATAGAGAATTCATTATTGGATTCTTGACTAAAGAATGAACTTAAATTAATTTAGGGTAAACTTAAAAAACATGTCATATAGTTTGGCCGTTTTATAAGAAGTTGCTTGTGGAATTTTTTATTTTAAAAGAGTGTCTATGGTTTCAAAAGTTAGAAAAAATATGTTTCTCAAAATTTTGAAACCACATTTGGAAGGGTAATCTTGTCCATTTTGAAGTGAAATTTTACAGCTTTGTTTATAAAAATAAAATACACATTAGTGATAAATTTTAGAATTTTTTGAGAAAGTATAAATATTTATATTTAATTAAAAATTGACGATAACTTTAAAAAATTATGACAAAAAGGAAATTTTTCAAAATTTACTCAAATCTTGATAAATGATTCACAAATAATATAGTTGAAATATTTAAATGTCGAATTTATTAAAATAACTGAGATTACCCTTCTAAATGTGGTTTCAAAATTTTGAGAAGCATATTTTTGCTAACTTTTGAAACCACATGCACCCTTTTAAAATAAAAAATTTCACAAGAAACTTTCTACAAAACGGCTATACCACATGACATTCTTTTTTAAGTTTACCCATTAACTTATTCAATACCTAAATCTAATAACATCGTTGTCTTCTCCAATTCGAACTAGAAACTACACATTATACAATAATAACACAAATTCCAAATCAAACAACAACCCATCTTCTACAACCTACTTTATGTTGGGGGAATTGGTGTTAGATAATATCTGAAGTCGTGATAACACTTTCAGATTAAAATTAATTTGGTGGTTCTCCCAAATTTTTCAACAGGATAAAATTAGAGTAAAAATGAAGAACATAGCATGAATTTTCATTGTGAAGAAAAGTGAACCCGATTCCAGAAAATGTTGCAAATGCCAGGTTTTTATAAGCCTGAAACAAGCAGTTGTAACTATTCAAATAAAAAGCGTTGCGAAAAGTAGTGTCCATTTGAGCAGTTGCAACGGTTCAAAATAGAAGCGTTGTGAAGATTCGTGTCCATTCGAGCAGTCACAACGGTTCAAAACATAAGTGTGCTGTGAGCACGGGATTTTGCAATCCCTCACTCGAGACGATGATGATGTATATTCAAATTTTTATCCTCATTAAAAATTCATTTCGAATTTTTATTAACGTTTAAATTCAGTTCAGTGTGTCCGATTGCGCGTCCGTGGAAGCTCGAACCGATGATTCTCACCCAAAGTATCTCACAATATCCTAAAATATCTCAAAATATATTAAAGTGCCTTTAAAAATTCAAAAAACCAGCTTTTTGACCCGAAAAGCCCCCTTTTTGCACCTTTTTAGACTGGGACCCCCCGTTTAGCAGACTGCTAGCAGGGACTTGAAGATGCCGGCATCACCCATGCCGCCGTCGGCATGAGCCCCTGCGGACAGTCTGCACTTTTTGCTTTTTCTTGAAAACCCGGCGGATAATCACCAAAAGTTGATTTTTGGCTCGTTTTTCGGCCTTAAAACATCAGAAGAGGGGGTTTGACTAGAGGAAGATCAGTAGAAAAATTGGAGAGCATTTAGGAGTGAGAAGGAGTGATTTTAGAGAAAGAAAGGGAAGAAAAGGTAAGAAAACGGATTTAATTCATGTTTTCTTGGTTTTTCTTCATCTAATCTCTTAGTTTAAACTTAAAATCTCTAAAAATTCTAGGTTAAAATCAATCTAATAGGATTTTTAGAGATAAAAACATTGTTCAATCTTTAAATCACTACCCAAATCGTCATTTTGAGCTTCTCGAAGACGTCTTTGGAATGCGAAGAGGTGGATTCCTAGCCCTGAGGTACATACCTGAGTCTCAAGAGCTCTTTGGCACTTGTTCTTGCTGATTGTTGTGCTATTTGCTGTTCTATTTTTACAGATTTCAAAACCGTCGGTGGTATCACCCATGCCGCCGACGGCTTCACTATAATCGCTAGATCAACTCAGGCTGCCGGTGGTATCACCCATACCGCTGAGGCATGGGCTTCTCGGCAGTAACCCCGCATGCTACCCTTTAACCTAGAGTTCCCTTTTTTTGTATTTTGCATGTATAGTATCACAACGGGAATCTGGAAGTCCCTGAAAATGGTCCAAACCCCATAACAAGTGGCATTTTCACTAATAATTTGGTTAAAATAATGATCGTGTCCATCACTAATATTTTGCATGGACATTTTCACTTCCCCCGGACCCCGTCCAGGGCGCTGCCCTTTGGACCCCGCCCGGGGTTGCCACCCCTCGGACCCTCTACCGGGGGCGCCGCTTTGTGTGATATACCCTATAAGCGTGCCGTACCTGTGCTAACCTTTCCGCGCAGGTAGATTTAGGTTAGATTAGGCCTTCGGGTATTTTATTTTTCATTTTAGAAAAATGTATAGGATTTGGAAAGCCTTGTAATAATTTTAATTTCCGTATTTTTATTTATTGGATGACTGTAATAATTTATTTATTTACCGCTTTTGAATGCTTACTAAAACGCGCGAACACAAAATATAAATCAAAAACACAAAAATAGGGTGGATTAAAACCAAATAAGAAAGAATGAAACTTTTAACTTGGTCAATGTAAAATAGATAACATCATCCGAACTTGAAATCTCTACTTAAGGTATGGTCTACTACCCGGTGGGAAATCGTACCTAAATTTTTCGGTTGAGCTGAACCGGGTGGCGACCTGTCTTAAATACGGGATTTCAATCTCATATCTTTTGAGCATTAAAATATGCAAAACCATTTTCATAATCACCATCACACGCCCATTATTTTCTTAAGGATTGGTCCGCCGGCCCGATTTCGCAGCCCGTCCAAAATGTCGTCCGCTCACAGTGGCGACTATGTTGGGGATCAATCTCTTTAAACTTGAAACTTAAAAGTTTTCAATAAGTTTAAAAGATTTAGATGATATATTGATATCATTGGCAAAATTAAAACTTCATTTTTTTTATAACGTTTTATCCTTACGGTGTAGATAGTTTTGTAAAATTAAGATGCCCCATTTTACCCGAGAAGCTCACGAAAGTATCACTCATGCCCTACGGGAATTGAGGATACCTAATGGGTGGATCACTCGTTTCAACCAACACCGGAACTCCTACGATCGCACCTATTTGGGGAGTGGTTGAGTAACGTGGAATCAAGGTAAACGAGAACCTTCTACATCATCAACCCTATACCAAAGCTGCGTTAGAAAAGCCATCATAGTCATTTTCGTTAGGAACCAAAACAATAAAAAATAAATAGGATACACTTCTTTACCGTTTATTGGCATTAAAGTTAACCCCCATCCTTTTTAACGACATTACGAGGGAGTCATAAGGTTGGAAGAGGGACGTTTTATGTGCTATATGCTACGTGCTCATGCATTAACCATGCATCAGCTTTAAGTGCCAAAACTTAATCAACTTACCCTTACCAATCTCTACTCGTGGAAGAGGTTTAGGAACATCCGTAGGACTTCTTTTGTATCTCCATTAAGTCATGATATATCACTATGCTTGACGAGGGGTACGAACATCCCACGTAATTAGAGGGATAAGCCTTTGCATCATCGCTAACCACGTCTACGTGTACCCATACGTGTCATGCGTTGATTATTAGACAAAAATCATCCACTCCATCCATGGCATCACACTATCCATGCATGATCTGATCTACTACCTGCCATTTCAGTTGAGAGGAGGCAAAGTTATAGTTGCACCCCAGTTTGGAGAAGGCCTGAGCACCATTTAATTCGTCGTTCTCTCACTCCATTAGTCACCACTGAAGTTGAAGGGGTTTCGTATACTGATTCCAGTGGGGATTCAGATTCAGAACAAATTCAGTCGGGTTAGAATTCCTCTCAACTAGTCATATCTTTTCCCGAACAATGAAGGAAACCTCCCTCCCCTGAGGATCAATTAGGCCCTACTCCCAACTCGGGAGCAGGATCTCGACCACCTCTTGGTTTTGACTTTGCCAGTGCTATGACTCAATTTCTGAATTCATATACATTATAGGCCTCTATGCAAGCTACTATTCAGGCCACCGTCAGGTAAGCCTTTAAGGATTAGAACTCAGACCAGGTCTCCGAATCCGATATGCAAGCTTAGAAAGGCTCGGCTCAAAATTTATCTGGCCCGATAGGGGCAAGACCAGTTGCACTTGTTTTCCACCTAACACCCTCAACTCAACCTATGTCAAGCCCATTCCAATTTGGGCAAGCCTCTGATTTTTTGCAAACTTTAAAAACCCCATCGATCATTCCTTATAATTTGAGGCCTTTAGCTCAGAGCTTGGTTCCTCCTTTGTTTACTCATCAACATCTGGCTTCTTCCAGTGGACTAATCCAGCCTCTGCCATCCTTTACTCCTCCTCAGTTTGTTGTAACTCCTTGAGGCACTACCGACCCCTAGAATCCTTTCAATAGCTAATTGGTTATCATCCTCGTTTAGACATTCCTCCACCATCTCCACTTGTCCCGAACTGCGACCAGGTCATGCAACCTCCTAGTGTGACACCCAAAGTAGCAGCTTTCATACGTCAAATGATGGCCTCTTGAATCAATGACCAGGTCACGCAATTTCTGAGCATGACACCTGAGGCCAAAGCTCTCACCCGCCAACCGATTAACGACTAGGTCAGGCAATCTCCGGGCGTGACACCTATAATTGAGGCTCCCTTGCACCAGTCAATGGTCCCCTAATCTAGCGAGCAGGTTGTGTAACCTTCTGGCGTGACTCCTAAGATTGAAGCTCGTATGCGTCAATTATTGGCTGCTAATTCGGAGTAGAAGCAAGAGGTTGAGCGAGATGAGGATTAAGTTACTGATAATTTCACCATGCCTAACATGGTAAACTATGTTGTTTCTGGCGCCCCTACTTCTCACATCATTATATACGAAAGGGTTATGAGGGTGAAGAATTTAAGCGATAAGATCCTTGCTGAAATGTTTCCTTGCTCTTTACGAGGCCTAGTGCTTGAATGGTACCATACCCTGCCTTACCATGTGGTCACCAACTGGAAACTTCTCTCGGAGTCTTTAATTGACCACTATGGCTTTAACACCATGATAGAAACAATCATTCAGCATCTTGAGGCTTTTCGCTAGTTGCCCAATGAAAACTTTAAGCAATACTTCAATCGGTGGATGACCACTCAAGTATTGATGAAGTCCAAGTTGAGTCTCGAAGAGATGATTGCTAAGCTCATTGATGGGTCTTTTCCTCCAATTAGAAAGGAGATGGCTACAGACTCTTTCCTCTCATACAAGGCAGTATTTAAGAAACCTGAAAAGGTCAAACGCGAGGCTAAGCGTGAGTGAGCTGAGACGGCAGAAAAACTTTGGTTTAATAAGAACAACGATGCCTCTAACGACACCTCCATAGCCGTCGTGGTTTAGCCTAGCAAAAACTCCATGGTCGGTGCGAGTCCATATAAGCTACTGCTCAATGCGATCTTCATCGGGTTAAGAGAGGTCAGCCTACTCGAACCCCTTCAGGAGTATAGGTCCCCCGTCAAGGATGAGAGAAAGAGTTTTTGAGGGTATCACATCCAGCTAGGTCACCGCAGTAATGAACGACAAGCTTTGATTCATGCCATCCAACAACTGGTGGAAGAAGGCAAGATGGAAGAACCGGAAAAAGCGCCCAGCACCATGAACAAACCCCTACCAAAATTCAATGATAAGTAGGGATGGTTGATTCCAGCCTGCCCGAAAGCTCGATCTTGCAAGACCCTCCGCATGTTGACGATGACTATTCAAATATGTAATTTTATTTAGTGTCTTCAATTGAACAATTCTACCCTTGGGACTTTCAATTCGATGAGCAACTTTTGTTTTGTTTATTCATTCCATGTTTTGCTAAATGGATCCCTGCATTCACATGAGCATACGCATAAAGTTTTTTTAGTATTCAAGATACTTTATTGCATAAAATTAATTCGAGTACAAATGGAATCTCTCGAGTGGTAATCATTTCCAATAATTTGACTCCCGTTGGAAAATGTGAGATAATAAAAGTGCTTAAATATCGTGATAATGCTTACACGTGGTCATACGAAGATACCCCGGGAATTAGCTATCGAATTTCTGATCATGCCACCCCCGAGGGGACCAAATGCAAGCCAATCAAACAGAAGCTTCATCATTTACGACCACCACACGTACAACCTCAGAAAGAAGATTCAACGTATGGTCTGTACCTTGCAAAATCTAAATGGCCCATCGCGGCCCAAGGCGAAAAGGTGCCATCAATATTAGATTCATGGGAATGTCTAGCACATTCCTCTTATTGGGCTTCATAGTTTCCTTACTCTTTTTTCCATTCCCATCATAAAGGATAAATATGATCGATGGGATTCGACCATCATCAATTCTTAGACACGGTTCACTAAAATGGTCGTAGAGTGCTCCTCAAGAAAGCCAAAAGGCAAATCCTACGCCAGTCTAAGCATCAAGAAGATGACCAAATTTGTGAAGGAACATATATTATCTGGGCACGATACATCTTCTCACATTGCCTCGCACAACGAAATCTAGTTTCAAGGGGCAAGTTCCAAATTAATCGAGAGAAAGGAATATATCTTAGCTTAGTACGACCCATATCGTCACATTGCCTCAGACATCAAAGATCTAGTTCAAGGGGCAATTTCTAAATTAATCAAAAGATGTGTAATTGGACACTATCCTCTCCATACAAAAGGCATTTTCAAGCCTCAGAACTCCTCAGAACCAACTTATGATGTGGCCATCTGAAACCAAAGTGAGATTACCCGATGTCCCTCTGAAGGTCAAAGTGGATCAAGCAATTCAACGTGATAATTGAACCGACACTAGATAAAGGTGCGATCGAGTGCACGATGATAAGTCAGATACCTAATATCTTGGCCAAAAGTCATAGACTTAGCATTGAGGTAGCTGGAACTTTCCAACACCGGCGTCAAAAAGAATTTTAGTTTAGGTTGGGAAAGTCACCATGTGATCAAGAAAGTACTCAATAAATGGTACAACCAAGATTATGAGCATGGACAAGAACGAGTTCTTCGACTTAATCAACCAAGACAAGCTTAAGCATTATCAAATCTAAATGAAAAGAAATAAATCAAAAAAGTGGCACAACAAAAGCATATATGTAATAAATCACCCGCCTTTCGGTCTTCTATCGATTGGCCAAAAATTAGGGTGACACCCGACGGTCGGTATTCTATAAACAAGCCAGGCAAAAATTAAGGTATCTTCACAAAATCGCCCGCTGAACTGAAAACCCAAAAAGGGCGATTCAGGCAAAAATTAGGGCACGAGAGAAAAATAGTAAGATTTTACTTGAAAATCTGTAAAGACTGGTTAACACTGGGAGTTTGATTAATGGAAATGGTTACCAACATCTTGTACTTCGATTAAATTCATCTAATGAAAGTATCTTTCGTACTGAAATTTTTATGCTTGTGATTGTATGAATGCTTGACAGCCAAATGGTGAAAACATCGCAAGTAAACTTAATGGAGGGTACTCAAAGTTTATCCATATAAGTGCATAATAATTCAACATCTAAAAGACAAATAGAACCGGATAGACTAAAAACATCCAGGTCCATGCAAAATTCAGAAATAAGTCTGCTGGATGGAAAACCCGAAAAGGGCAGTCCAGGGAAAAATAAAGACAAAATAATAATAATAATAATAATAATAATAACAAAAAAAGAAGAAAATAAAGAGAAGATAGGCTGAAAATCTGAAAAGGACAGTCTATGCAAAAGAAAAATAAATGTTTGTTGGATTGAAAACCTGAAAGGGCGGTCCAGACAAAAGTTAAGACAAGGTTCGATAGATTGAAAACCCCTAGGGGCAGTCATATACAAAATTTAGAACCAAAAATAAAAAAAATCAAGAACAGCAAAGGTACGCCATCATTGGGAGAAAGACAAACATCGTTCGCCTTCCCCGCAAAAAGATCAAGCCTCAAACTGAACTCAAACTCGGGTCTAAGCCCTTTGTTACAACCATCCTTGGAGAATTTCACTCTTGTCACAAGGGCCTACCTAGTCACTATAGAGGCGTCATTTGCCCGACCATCGTGATCCAATGGAAGATTGCATAATCATGCATGTTCAGTGCATACATCTCATACATATACCCTTGCATTTTCTGTTTCCTAGAATATCCAAAGGAAAACTATCAAGGTATGTAAGCTAGGGGCATAACCCCGAGCATGTCGATCAAGCTCAATCAACCAATTATCCAACATCCACCAAACAAAAAAAGCATTTGGAAGGGGCACAGTTTCCTCCAACCGCTTGGGATCACCTACAAATCAACAAGAAGCACTTGGATGAGGTAATTATCTCCAACCGCTTGGGGTCATCTACCGATCAAAAAGAAACATCAAGGGTCATGCTTAAGATGGTTCAAACGACCCATCAAACCTCCGCAATGACTCTTTCGGACCCCACGGAAAATCCTAACTCAATTTACAGTTCATACTTCTTTTTTACTGTTGATCGAAGGGGCAAAAATTTTTATTTCCATAAAATCGATCAAGCAGTAAAAACATCACTTATCCTTCGACTAACTTGAGTTTCTCTAATTCTTAATACAGGGGCACCTCATGCAATTTATAGAAGGCATTTGACATAAAACAAAAGGCACTTGCTACAAAGCAAAGGGCACTTGCTGCAAAAATAAAGAGCACTTGTCGCAAAACTGGAGGCACCCCATGCAGAAAAACTGAGTCATATAGAATTCCCAATACTTGGCAAAAACCACCGATCACCGAGGGGTACTTGATGTAGCAATTCCGCGCTTGATGTGAGAATTCATGAGGCAACGATCAAATAGAGGGGAATTGCTACAAAATGGAAGGAACTTGATACCAAAGATCGCCAAGGGGCACTTGATGTAGCGATTCTATGCTTGATATGAGAACTCCTAAGGCAACGATCAAATAAAGGGCACTTGTTGCCAAATGGAAGGCACTTGATACCAAAGATCGCCGAGGGGCACTTGATGTAGTGATTCCGCACTTGATGTGAGAATTCCTGAGGCCATTTTCAAATAGAGGGCACTTGCTGCAAAATGGAAGGCACTTGATACCAAAGATTGCCACAGGGCACTTGATGTAGCGATTTCATGCCTGATGTGAGAATTCCTGAGGTAACGATCAAATAGAAGGCACTTATTGCAATACAAAAAGGCATTTGCTGTAAAACCAAAGGGCACTTGCTGCCAAGCAAAGAGCACTTGATGTCGATGATTACCGGGGGCACCCCATGCGCAAAAGACCAACCTAGCTCTTAGGACCCTTCTTGGTAAAAGACACCAAGCACACCACCTGCCAGGTATAATTTCTAAACCCTTGCTCTTTTCATAAGATCATACTGACCTATGGCAGCTGTGATCTCCCGAGGGGCAGCCTGTGAGCATGGGATTTTGCATTCCCTCTCGCGAGATGATGATGTCGTATATTCAAATTTTTATCCTCATTAAAAATTCATTTTGAATTTTTATTAACTTTCAAATTCAGTTCAGCATGTCTGACTACGCGTTCGTGGAAGCTCAAACCGATGATTCTCACCCAAAGCATCTCACAATATCCTAAAATATCTCAAAATATATTAAAGTGTCTTTAAAAATTCAAAAAATCAGCTTTTTGACCCTAAAAGCCCATATTGCACCTTTTCAGGCTGCAGGCCCTATTTGGTAGACTGCCAGCAGGGGCCTGAAGCCACCAGCGGCTTGAGCCATGCCGTTGGTGGCATGAGCCCCTGCGGATAGTCTGCACTTTTTGCTGTTTCACGAAACCCGTCGGATAATCTCTAAAAGTTGGTTTTTGGCTCTTTTTCGGCCTTAAAATATCAAAAGAAGGGGTTTGAGTAGAGGAAGATCAGTAGAAATATTGGAGAGCATTTAGGAGTGAGAATGAGTGATTTTAGAGAGAGAAAGGGAAGAAGAGGTAAGAAAATGGATTTAATTCATGATTTCTTGGTTTTTCTTCATCTAATCTCTTAGTTTAAACTTAAAATCTGTAAAAATCCTAGATTAAAATCAATCTAATAGGATTTCTAGAGACAAACACTGTTCAATCTTTAAATCACTACTAAAATCGTCATTTTGAGCTTCCCGGAGGCATCTTTGTAACACGAAGAGGTGGATTCACGGCCCCGAAGTAAATTCCTGAGTCTCAAGGGATCTTTGGCATTTATTCTTGCTGTTTGTTGTGCTATTTGCTGTTTTAGGTTCATTTTGGAGTTTTCAGTCATTTCGGACCTTCTGAATCTATTTCTGCAGAATTTGAAACCACCAGCAGTATCACCCAAGCCGCCAGCGGCTCCACTATAATCGTCGGCATGTGAAGCCGTCGGTGGTATGATGGGCTTCTGGATAGCAGCCCCGCATGCTACCCTTTGACCTAGATTTCTCATTTTTTTCGTATTTTGCATGTACAGTATCACAACGGGAATCCAGAATTTCCCGAAAATAGTCCAAACCCCATAACATATGGCATTTTCACTAATAATTTGGTTAAAATAATAATCATGTCCATCACTAATATTTTGCATGGACATTCTCACTACCCCCGGACCCCGTCCAAGGCGCTGCCCCGAAACCCCTCGAGGGGCTACCACCCCTCGACTCCATCGGGGGCACTACCCCTCAACCCCGCCAGGGGCTGCCGCCCCTCAGACCCCTCTGTCAGGGGCTTCGCTTTGTGTGATATACCTTGTATACGTGTCGTATCTGTGCTAACCTTTCCGTTCAGGTAGATTTAGGTTAGATGTATGCAAGGCCTTCGGGTATTTTATTTTTCATTTTAGAAAAATGTATAGGATTTAGAAAGCCTTGTAATAATTTAATTTTCCCATTTTTATTTGTTGGATGACTGTAATAATTTATTTATTTACCGCTTTTGAATGCTTGCTAAAACGTGCGAACATAAAATATAAATCGAAAACACAAAAATAGGGTAGATTAAAACCGAATAAGAAAGAATGAAACTTTTAACTTGGTCAATGTAAAATAGATAACATCATCCGAACTCGGAATCTCTACTTAAGGTATGGTCTACTACCCGGTGGGAAAATCATACCTAAATTTCCCGTTTGAGCTAAACTGGGTGGCGACTCTGTCTTAAATACGGGATTTCGATCTCATATCTTTTGAGCATTAAAATATGGAAAACCATTTTCACAATCACCATCACATGCCCATTATTTTCTTAAGGATCGGTTCGCCGGCCTGGTTTTGTAGCCCCGTCCGAAACGACATCCGCTCACATGTGCTAAAAGTCGTATCTATTTGAGCAGTCGCCATAGTTCAAAATAGAAGCATTGCTAAAGGTTGTGTCTACTCCAGTAGTTGCGATAATTCTAAACAGAAGTGTTGTGAAAGGTAAGTCTCGGACCCTCGTAAGCTAAGTATCATAGTAGAACTTGAACAAGCGTGATTCCGCACTCTCCTGACTTGTTCGATGAAATATTACGATCACATTGGTCAACTAGTTGATCCAATTACACTAAAATACCAACAATTCTCCCCCATTTTAGTGTAATCCATGATTAACTAAACAAAATCACAATAAATAATAAACTTATGCGTAAATGAAATATCGTGATGATTGAATGTCATCTTAGTATATTACACATTCCAAATATTTGAATACCAAAGGTGTCACTATGGATTAAACCTTTGTTATCCATCTCGAATACTCGAAGATAATATACACATAAGTCAACATTCTAACATGTTCTTACTTGACACTATCTTTTACTAGCCTTGTGTTCTTATCCTTCATAAGCATATTAGAGTCAAGTCCAAAAATTCTTGAAGCCGCTAAACTTCATGCTTATATAGGTAGCTCTTTTACTCTTACACCTGCATATGCAATTTTTCAAAAAAGCTATTGAGAAGTTAAACTTCAACCTCCTTTATCTTGAGGTCTGAACACATACCTTGGGATATTTTAATCAGTGTGTTCCAATCTCTAGATGTTAAGCTTTCCTCATTGAATTCAGCATCCAACGTCGTATTAAATGGGAATTAGGTATCTCAACATGAGAGATTTTAGATGGACTTTAATCACATCCCCATAGCCGACTTGTACACAAGATTTCATCTTAACTCTTTGGTTAAATGATCGGCTAAATTACGCTCATTTTTTATAAACTCTAATGATATGACTCCACGCATGATGCGCTCCTAGATCATGTTATGTATAACACCAAAATGTCTAGACCTGCCTTTGTACACTTATAAGCATTGACCAAGACAGTTTCAATGTCATTCTTTGATGTCTAAGAGATAACACCTCCCCCAAGAAGGAATACCCACCCGCTTGTGGAAGAAGTATCTTCTTTATTAGAAATATAACATGCATCCGAATAACCTTCAACAACCGAAGGAAACCATTGGAGTGCTAACTGGATAACAATCTTTGAAGTTAAATTTATTCAATATCTTCTCAATATAATGTGATTGAGAAATTAAAATAACATTGTTCTTTCGCTTGATTCTTATACTAAGAATCACTTCAGCCTCCCCCAAATCCTTCATCTCAAAACTAGATGATAAAAATTTCTTGGTTTTATCAACTTAATTTTGGTCGGTACCAAAAATCAACATGTCATCCACATATAAACAAATCATAACTCCTTTGCCAGAAGCATCAAACTTGTTATATACACATTCGTCTGCTTGGTTGATAACAAAACCACTAGACAAAACCACATCATCGAACTTTTGATGCCAAGCTTTTGGTGCTTTTTTCAATCCATATAACGATTTCTTTACTTTGCATACCTTGTTTTCACAACTTGGCGTAACAAACCCTTCTTGTTGTTTCATATAAATCTCCTCATTCAATTCACCATTCAGGAATGCAAAGTTTACATCTATTTGATGAATTACAAGGTTTTCCACATTAATCAACA
Source organism: Euphorbia pulcherrima (assembly GCA_947683365.1). Classification (NCBI taxonomy): domain Eukaryota; kingdom Viridiplantae; phylum Streptophyta; class Magnoliopsida; order Malpighiales; family Euphorbiaceae; genus Euphorbia; species Euphorbia pulcherrima. The sequence continues at coordinate 16,488,324 of CANTUS010000001.1, read as the reverse complement.
AATGAAAAATTTTGTAAATATAATTTCGAACATATTAGAAATTTTTATAAAATTCACAAACTATTTTCTATAGTTTTTATGAATTTATTTACACAAAATAAATCAAATACTCACTTTTTCAACCTTAAAAATTTTGAAAAAATTACCATTAAATTTAAAAAAATATGAAAATGGTGGGGTAAGAAAAAGTTTGGAGCAAAGCGGCATTATTTAGGGCATTCAATCGCAACAAATGGGCCATTAGAAATGTGTCATGTGGCATTCTGTTGACTAGTCAACTTTGACTTTTGACTAACATGTGGCAATCAACCCCAAAGGTGAAATCAATGCCACATCATATGCCACGTGGCATTGACCATAGTCAACTGCAAAATTGCCACGTGGACAGAAGTTATTTTAGATAAGGACAAAAAATTGTTCTGGCAATGCTACAAAAAGCGTTACCATATCGAACAGTCTCATTCTTTCTGTGACAATATTTACTTTTTTAATTTAAGCGTCGCAACAGATCACTGTCCCCAGACAAAAACAGTCACATTCAGAAACTATCGTGTGAAACAATTGTCGCAAATGAACCATCGCAACTTTTTATTTTTTGACGGATTTTGCAGCGGATTTTGGAACGGATTCAATATCCCTTGCAAAGCGCAGAAAATTGAATTTCGATTCCAAATCATTCCGAAAATGATTCCAGGCTCCGACCAAACCCCTTCTAAGGTTTTTCAATGTCTCGAGTCCAATGAATTCATTATTTTTATCAAAAAACGAACATAAACTCATCATTACCCAAAATAATGTGAAAAACACAACCTTTTTCGACAAAAACAACGTTAAAATTCCTGAAATCGAACATAGTCGATTCAAATACGACTTTGAAAAGAACTTAAATAACGAGAATACACATATAAAACATAAAAAATCATTGCAAAAATACCCACTCTAGGTACCGATGACGAAAATTGAAAGGGAACGGATCAAATTTGTACCTTTTCGGTGTCCGAGATCGAAGAGTTCTTTGCTATGACTCCATTTGTATGAAAAACATGAGATTGAATCACGATATTTCGGACATCAATCGATTTCCAGGATTTCTCCAAGACGACGATGAAGAAAAGAAAATGAATTTCCTTTGCAGATTCTCTGATCATCATCATTTTCAGAAAATTTAGTTTCAATCTTTGTTGGGGAATTACTGAAAATAACTTGGATAATCTCTGAAGTAGTGATAACACTTTCAGATTGAAACTAATTTGGTGGTTCTCTCAAATGATTCAATCGGATAAAAACGGAGTGAAAATCAAGAACTTAGAATGAATTTTCATTGTGAAGAAAAGTGAACCAGATTGCAGAAAACGTTGCTAATGCTAGGTTTTTATAAAGCCTGAAATGAGTAGTTGCAATGGTTCAAAGGAAAAGCGTTGCTAAAAGTCGTGTCCATTCGAGCAGTTGCAACTATTCAAAATAGAAGCATTGCAAAAAGTTATGTCCATTCGAGCAGTCGCAATGGTTCAAAACAGAAGGGTTGCTAAAATTCGTGTCTATTTGAGCAGTTACCACAGTTCAAAACAGAAGCGCTGCTGAAGGTTGTGTCCACTCCAGCAGTTGTGATAGTTGTAAACATAAGCATTGCGAAAGGTAGGTCCCGAACCCTCGTAAGCTAAATATAGTAATAGAATTTGAACAAGCATGCACTTCGCACACTCCTGAGTTGTTCGATAAAATATTACGATCACATTGGTCAACTAATTGATCCAATTATACTAAAATACCAACACTTTATGCCTTTTTTAGATTCCAAAGACTCATAGATTATCATCACGCTTTTACCACAAACACCTTCCTCTTCCTCCAATTTCTAGTCAAGCTCCAGAGGATCCGACCGACCAAAAAACTGGAGATGGTCAACCTAGGGTCATGCTTTCTAACTTTCTTCATAACTTGATTTGTTTAAGCTTTTGTTTGAGAGATACGAAGATGTAGGATATTTTTAATTAGTTGGAATGGTAAAAGGACAATACAAAAGTAGAATTATATTTCTAATTTACCTAAATATATTTTTCTTTTTAGATTTAGATTGTAACACTAACTAAGAATTAATACTAATTATATCCTATCTATATAAACTTACTCTCTTCTTTTTTTCTCTCGAGGAAACCTTTTAAAAATTGAGTAGGATAATAGATTTTTCATGACAAGTTATTGAGGCGGTTATATATGTATTTGGTGATAATCAAATAATATTTCATTCCTGTATAGTACATTGGGGACCTTTGTTCTAGATATATGGTGGAAATCATAGATTTGTGCGGTTATATTTTTCCTTTTTCGGGGATTCTTTTTCACGGAGTTTAATCTTTTCTAAATTTTATAATTAGTAAATTCAATGTCAATCATACATTGAATTTTAATAGTTGAGATTTACATTTTAAAATTAAAACCATTAAAGTTGAATTAACTGAAATGTACAATTTTATCAATTCTCAAATTAAGAAAATCTAAATCCTAGATTAAAATATGTTGTCATGTGAAAATTTTTATAAAGAATTGGGTATTTAGAGTAGTTTGCTCCTCATAGATGACATTTGTCACTCCAACCATCAATTGAGACACATGTCATTATTTGAAAATATAGTATTCCAAATACGTGCTTCCTATAATAACCATTGAGAGTTTTTTTTATAAAGTAAATATTTGTCTCACTGACCGTAAATTATGGCGGATGCCATCTTTTAGAAGTAGAGAAAATATATTATGTTTATTTCCTTGTACTAATTTGATTTATGAACTTCTATTGTAAGGGCAATTATATAATGGACCGAATTTTTTAATCCCTTATCCTTACATGACTGACATGTGTTCTGAAAATTACTTTATGATATTAATTTTTATTATTTTATTTATTTATGTAATACATATCAATCATGTAAAAAGAATCAATTAAAGGACCCGATCTTCGTATAATTTCCCCTATTTACATACTGAAATCTAATTGTTATTTTAGAACTGAGGAGAGCCAAATCATGTAATTGTGTTGTTTGTTTATATGCACGATGTCCTAATATCCTAATTAATATGATCAATTTATGGTCCTACCGACCCTCTTAAAATAAAGCTCTTAATTTTATTTAAGTTCGTCAATTTTATAACAATATACTAATATCTTTCTATTTTTTTTAATATAATTAATACTTTCTTATATATTATTTTTATCCAACTAAAACTAAAATATTTTTATGTTAATTTTCACACTTTTTCATCCATTTAATTTATGTGGCATATTTATTTTAATAAAATTACCCTTATCTTCATTCTTTATCTATTTATCTTAATTTTATGACGTATTCATATTACACTTAATTAATTAAATTATATATTTTTTTTATGAAACACAAATGATTAACAGGCACCTCAAATAATCACAACACCTCATACAATATAAAAGAGAACACAAATGCACCACTACTACGTCTCACTCTTCTTATTCATCATCAAAACTTTCAATTTTTTCATCTTCCTTTCTCATTTCTATTGATGCACTAGTGTGCAACTATAATAGTGAACCTTAGGCCTAAAAATTAGATCAATTTCATTGATAAAAAAAAATAACTTCTCATATAACGAACATGCTTTACTCCGTGCTATCTTTTAATCACCATAATATGCCAAGATTATCATCCAGTGCCCATATGTTACCATTCAGTACGCCATGATATGCCCACAAATTATTAATAGATTACTTCATTAATTATAAATTTTTTTTGAAAGAATTAAAGAATATGAAGTTAAATGATTAAATCCTTATGAGAGACTAATAGAAACCATAATTGATTAAGTGGGTGCCTAATCCAATTAAGTGAAACAACTATAATAAAAACAATTACACCACATATAGTATTGACCTAAGGCATGTACATGTTTTGTAAAATATTTCTTCTATTAATTATTTTCTTAAAGAGATGGTGGAGATTTTTTATTCAAAAGAAATAATAAATCTTCATTGAACACTAAAAATTAGAGTATAATAACTTGATGGAGGTGGAGTTGTGATGGTGATTATTGAGGTTTAACTAGATGGTAGCAACAGAAAGAGAAATATCACAAGTTCAAAGAGAGTTACCTAACAACTGTAGCAATGGAGGCATAAGTTTGCTATTATAGTAGAAAACGATTTCAACATAAATAAAAATGATAAAAGGAAGATGGGGAAATTAGCAGCTTGGACGATGAGATAAAAGAATGAGAAGTAGGGGTACAATTGTTAAGTGGAATGATTTTTTCAACCAAATTTCAATTCATCATTTCTATTTAAGGGAAAAAATATATGTAATTCAATTATTCAACTGATGAAGTAATGGTCTATATCATAAAAAAAAAACTAAATGGATAAATAATGGATATATGCGCAGTTTTGTTAAAATAAATATGTCATATAAGCTAAATTGATAAAAACGTGATAAAAATTAACATAAAGAGGTTATAGTTAAATAGAAATAAAATACAAAGAGGTATTAATTATATTGGTAAAATATAGGGATGCAATAGTCCATTTATACAAAACTTGAGGAGGTTATAATTATTTACCCATTTATTGAAGTGATTTATATAGCTAAAATCTTCCGATTTTCATCAGATTATTGCTGAAGGTAGCACACAAATGTTCATTAACACACTTCAAAAAACTTTAATAATAAGTAATTTATTTTCAAATTAAAATCTCTTGTCCCAAACTTTATGTCCCTATCCCTATCCTCCTTTCAAATTTCTACATGTATCCACAAAAATCTTAATCAGCTAACTCCCCATTTAACATTTACATTGACCACCTCACATTCAATTTCTTCTTCCTAACCAGTAACAAGAACTACATTTTATATTCTCACTTAATTTCTTCTTCGATTTTTTCTTCTCAACCAGCGCACTAATAATTCTGATTTCTTCTATCCCTTCAATCCTGTAATTATCAATTTCATTGAAGCATTTACAAAAAAATTGGGATTTAAATCAATTCTTTTGTTGTATTAGTTTGACCTTTATTTTCTAGTTTGAATCCTAAAAGGGTAATTTGAAAAGAAAAGGTATTTGTTTTTGTTAGATTCACAAACAATTTTGTCACTGATATTATATGAACTAAAAGAACTAGGAACATATTGGATGCTAGTATAATGCAATTTATATTTGAAAGCGTAATTAAGTTGCTCAAAATATGAGTTTGCCTCAAAAAAATTTTCTTCTAACTGGAATCATATCTAAATCTCAAATCTGATTCATGTTCTTCTATTTTAGTTTCTTTTTCTCTTGTATGTCAACTTTGTTTAGGAGTCCTGCATAATACTATTGTAAGAATTGTTTTTTAGTGAAGACTAAAAATTATGATTCATTTAAGACGGGAGATATTTTGAATTATTGTGAAATTGTAACCTCGAGTTAATTTGTAGAATATATAATTTTTCTTGATTATTTTTTACATGATTTTTCTTAAGAAAGCAAAAGCATTTGCACGATGAAAAGAAGAAATTGATTATTATATGGATTTGATATATTAGGCTCTTTTTTTTTCAACTTTTAAAAATTGAACTTAAGTTAGTTGAATTGAACTGAATTAAATTGAGCTTATCTCAGTGTAAATTTATTAGTACGCATAGCTGAACTGTACTGAACTGAACTATATTAAATTATAGTCCAAAAGAACACGGAAAAACAAAAAAATCATTAAAACATAGAATATATAATAATTTATGATATAAGTATATTTTACTAGATAATCTTATTTAAACTTAGGTACAAACATATAGTCAAAACTTTGCACCACATCGTATGGATATGCTTTGAGATTCAATTGTGTACGTATGTCTCCTCTTACAAACTCATATTTGGTACTAATTTAGAGAGTGGAGTTCCATAACTCATAAAGTATAGTTGACCACCAATTTTATTATTTTCTCTAAGATACGAATTCTGGAGATTAATAATAATATCAAAAGGCCGATATAAAATTATTAAAAAGCCAGGTAAACTCACGGTGACGGCGTTCATATTGGAGAAAGTCGATCTCTTTTTAATTGGACGGCAGCAAAGCGAGGAACGGTAGCAAATGGTGAATACGACGTCGCATCCTCTGACAAAGTTGAAAAATAAAGGAGCGGGAACGTTCCAGTTCTCCCCCACCGTCACAAATAATTTTTAAAGGCTGTGGACCCAGACAGAGTTATCAGGCCAACAGAGAACCCTTGCGCTAATTTTCTTCCTAATTTTCCCACTTTCGGTTGCCATCAACCAAACTTGGAAACTTTACCTTTAACATTCTTTATTTTTGCTTCCTCTTTAATTATCTTGATCTGGCCTTTTTGCTCTTACTTCGTTCGTTCCTCAATCTGTTTTCCTGATATTTTGCTCGCTTAATTTTCATTATATAATCTTTGACTTTTGGTTTCCAGAGATATGAGCTACTAATCCTATGGCCTTTTTCTCTAAAGAACTTGATCCAGCTTTTCATGGCGCAGGAGCAAAGCCGTATCCTTCGTAATTGTCTTTTTGTTCGATTTTTTTTTTTTTGATTTTGGAATGCGGTGCTGTGTAGCCTGTACATGAAGTTTGATGTTTCATCCTTAGCGACATTACGTTCAGTGGTGTGGAGATCTGGTGCGTTGAGAACTTGCAGTTGACTCCACTCCCGAAATCTCTACACGGAAAGTTTTACTCTGGAAATGCGTATCTAGTTCTCAATGTGAGTTTTCTGTTTTGATTTATCTCTTGCTCGTGCTTCATTTGGAAGTTAGTTTCATTTCATTATTCCGATTATTAGGTTGTGGTTAATTACATTTCTTGTCTTTTTTGGATACGGATAATATTCGCCTTATCACTTGTTTGTTTTCCGTGACAGAATGTTTTGCTAAAAAATGGCCCTCCCGAGCACGACTTACATTATTGGATAGGGAAAGATGCAAATGAGGTAATTATTTCGTCTTTTTAAACTTCCTCGTAATCATCCACAATTATCGGTGTAATAGAATTTTGAATAAAGGATATTAATGAGAGCGATTATCTGAGGACCTTAAATGTTTTCAATAGATTGATTGGATACAACAATCGTTTTTAACTTTTGCAGTACTGCAACTTTAACATGTGGCACGAGTTTGATAATTGGTACTTACTATTCCAGAATGATGCTTTAATTTAGCTCACGCTTATTTGCAGGCAGAATCAGCCTTTGCATCAGAGAAAGCACTTGAATTAGACTCAGCTCTAGGGTCATGCACGGTGCAGTATAGGGAAGTTCAGGGTCAAGAAACAGAGAAGTTCTTGTCATACTTCAAGCCTTGTATAATACCAATTGAGGGAGTATACTCCTCACAGTCAAGGAACTTAGATGGTGAAACGTACAAAGTCACATTGTTTAACTGCAAGGGTGATCATGCTGTTTCTGTGAAAGAAGTAAGCATATCAAACTTTCAGCTACCATTCATCACGTGCTGGAACAAAAGCCTGCATTTTCATTATCAATATCATTGTATATTTTGGAAGTTTGAGACTTTGAGTTTGTGCGTAATCATCATTCCACTTGATATGAATGCTTGTTCTTGTCGATGTTCACGTGTCATATTCTGTGATATTATGGCTGACAAATTTCATTGAGTTAATTTAGAAGGGTGAACATCTAATAAATCTAATTGCACTGACATTTGGTCTTGTGTATTTCTTCTAATTTGTTTTCTTATTAGTAAAAATATCTATGTCTACATTCTGTAGACTGTAAGCCTTCTAGACTTGTGAGTACTAAATTTGAGGTGTCTTTGCTGTCAGGTGCCTTTTTCGCGGTCATCCTTGAATCACAATGATGTATTCATACTTGACACAGCATCAAAAATTTTCCTCTTCAGTGGGTGCAATTCTAGTTTACAAGAAAGAGCTAAAGCTTTGGATGTCGTTCAGTATGTCAAGGATAACAAGCATGGTGGCAAATGTGAGGTGGCAGCTATAGGTAGGAATCTCTCTCTTGTGCTCTTTGACAATTGACACAGTTTTATTAAGGAACATTCTAGTTGACTGCTTTGGCCCTGCAGAGGATGGCAAATTTGTTGGTGATTCTGATGTTGGTGAATTTTGGAGTTTTTTTGGTGGTTATGCTCCCATCCCAAAGGACTCACCTTCCGGTGCTCAGCCAGAATTCGTTGCATCATCTGTACAATTGTTCTGGTATGTGTTACCAGTAATTCAAACTCATTTCGGTAGTTACCAGTAATTCAAACTCATTTCGGTAGTTTCAGCTTGTAACTTATCCACCTTTCTGATATAGCATAAAACCTTTAGTACCTTTTCAAAGCTCAACTAGCTCTCTTAGGCTAGTGTAGCATCATAATTGTCTTATACGTAGGTCAGCAGAAGGATACAGTTTAGGATTTGTTATTTGAGTCTAAATAATCACGACAATCAATTTTCTTCTTGCTGAACTTCACTAATCATTGAGCTTACTCAGATATTGGTGCAAATGGCTTCAATTGTATTTGTAGCACATGAGCCACGAATCATGATTGTCGTCCTCCATGTGTTGGCATTACGTATCTTTTTGTTTATTTTATCAGCATAATATTTACTCAGGAAAAGCTGAAGGTATGTTTATCTACAGGATAAACTGGCAGGGTAATCTATTTCCTACTGAAGGTAAGTCATTGAACAAATCAATGCTCAACTCAGACAAGTGCTATATGCTGGATTGTGGTGCTGAAAGTTTTGTGTGGATGGGTAGAAATACTAACCTTACTGAGCGGAAGACATCAATTTCTGTTATCGAAGTAAGGAACTTTTCCTCAGATCGGCTTCTTGTTTTGTTCTTCCTATTAAACTCCTGCTTGCTTGCTTGTATGGACAGATGGTTAAATGTTCAGGAATGATCCACTTTGTGCTGGGGTATTGTTATTGGAGATGTTTTATTAGTCTAATAGAATTGCCAAATAATAGATATTCCCTTCCTGTAAAGATACAGTATGGCACAGTGTGCTGGGATATTCTTAAAGGAGATGTTTCATTAGTAAAAAATTGTCCAAAGAAGACAACACAACACCTTTTCTGCAAATATGTATTATAGCTATAAAGTCTTCCAGGAGAAAAACAGAGATGGAAACAGAAACCGACACTAGGAAATGCCATAACATGAGTTAAGGTTTCTGAAGCGTAGAACTGATAGTGTGTTGTAGCTTCCATGCAACATAGAATGATACTTGTAGAAAATATATCTGCTCAAGTTTAATAGAAAAATCAATTGAGGAAGCCTCACGGGATTGATAGTCACATATGAACAAGAAAATTAATTCTATGACAGTTTTTGGAAATTAAGTATGTTATTCCCATTATTATCTATCATCTCATTGATAATAGTTGTCAGTACGACCATATTAATTTTAATGAAATTGTAGCTATGATTAGTTAGCACTTTGTCTCCAAGTGGATTTCAATATTTATATGCACTTTAACATGTTGGGTTTTTCTTAGATATGTAGTACCATAATTATGTATTCAAGAAAATTTATCCTATTAAAGGAAGGCATGCCACGTAATAACATATTCCTTGTGGCCTACTTGGCATAGGATGAAGTTGAAAAAAAATCACATGTCCCCAATTTGGTGTCCCCTTACATGTACAACATTTATTTTTCGACACTCATTTTTCGACACGTGGCAAGTTTGTAGGAGAGATAAGATCAAAAGTAGGAAAGCAAATATGAATAACAATAAAACTTGCCATGTTTAAAAAAATGAATGGGGGACATGAAAAGGGACACCGAATTGGGTACTTATGATTTTTTTCTGATGAATACAATACGCCCGGCACACCACGTCATTCCATATACAACAACAACAACATTAACCCAATGCCTAACAAGGCTCCTGCACCAGCGCGATAAGGGGGTTCGGGTGTACGCAGCCTTACCCTGTAATTACAGAGAGGCTGTTTCCAATTGACCCTAAAGTGGAGTTGCAATACATATCTGTGACTTCACAATAAAAGAACCCCAGATAGTTTAGTGAATCATTTTGCTTTAGTCCATTATAATCTAAAGCCAAAGAATAGTAAAGTTTTGGCCCTATCGAAATTGTGGACGGTCACGTCATTCCACATCAAGCCAATACAATTTTAATGCATCATTAATGCAACCGATGGATGCTAATTTATATTACGTGTCACGAATTTATTGGTTTGATACACGGATGACATGGCGTGCTATGAATATTGCTTGTGTGCATAGAATCATTAACTATATCATTCTGAACTTAATTATTTGCTATTATTTTGCAGGGGTTCCTCAGAAATCAGGGAAGGTCCACTGCAACCCATTTAACTTTCCTTACTGAAGGATTAGAGACTTCCATATTTAGGTCATATTTTGAGAGTTGGCCAAAAGTGGAGCCCAAGTTGTATGAGGAAGGTCGAGGAAAAGTAGCAGGTTGTTACTGCAGCTAAGTTATAATTGAGATTCATGTTTGGTTACTCAACTATAGTACCTGAAATGCTTACTGAATTCTATTTCATTTTAATTTTCAGCAATATTTAAGCATCAAGGTTATGATGTCAAGGAAATTCCTGACGACGAGGACTATGAATCCTATATAGATTATCAAGGGAAACTACAAGTAGTCCCTTATTAACATGGATCTATTTTTTTTTTAATCTTTGCCCACAAACTATTATAGTCATTCATAACCCGTTTGTTTTGTTAGGCCTGGAGAGTGAGCGGTGATGAATTGATCGTTGTCTCAGCTCAGGATCAAATAAAACTCTTTAGTGGGGATTGTTATGTTGTTCAGTATACATATGCAGCTGATGGAAGGAAGGAAATTCTATTTTATGCATGGATTGGCCAAGAGAGTGTACTGGTATGCATAACAGTTAATTTCCAACAGTTTCTTTGTAGATCTGTGGTTTTTAAATGTGGGATCATGAACATCAGGGTTGTCAAGGATTTATGTCATGAAATATAAGTCTTTAATCAACAATATAGTATAGGCAATAGTTTGTTTTTGGATACTACATTTAATGCTCTTACTTTAATAGATGGCTTTGTGACAAGATTGTTTTCAGCATTATGCTTTTTTCTTGCATTTGTGAAAGAATATTCAGCCTTTACTTTTCTTCTAACAATTATTCCAGCAAAATTAAAGTCTTAGTGATGTTATATTCTTCAAAAAAGTTTCATTGAAAGATTATTAAACAAACTAAATATAATCGGATGAAGTTTATTGTATGATGTTAAAAAATAGTCGACTTTGTTGAGAGCTAAACTCTTTTAGTTTCCAGCATTCTTCTCAATCTTTGATATATGGTTTTTATGAATCGGACTAAAATTTTGTTAGGCTCATTGAAAACTTTGATCAATTTTTTACCCTTATTTGCAGGAAGATAGAGTTGACGTTATCTGCCATATGAATGCAATTGCAGACTCAACAAAAGGGGATTCTGTTTTGGTTAGTTGAGTTCTATTCTTGTTTGTAAATGCATCAGGCTCTCGGTAACCTATAATTACAGTATTGTACCTTCAACTTAAGGCAAAATGGCAACTTGGACGCTCAAGTACTAGTCATATTCTCCAGCTACCTTATGTGATTAAAATATTATTGTAAGCTGGAAGGGTTGGCGTGGTTTGAGTTTTTAGAAATCAGTTTTAGCTAGATAGAGATCGAAATTGTTCGGACGTTAGAGTCATGGGCATGGTGGTATGGATTGGCAATTATTTCCATGATGTTGAAATACCCTTCATTGTTTTAGAACCTGGCACTTCCCAAATGATTGCTAATGCTTCTGCTTTAGCAACACTGATAGCGATCATTCAGAAGTACGCGTACAATGAACCGTTTCCATTTTACCTTGGTCACATTTTCCAATTTCCAGTTTCTTAAATATATATCCTGTAAATTAATGTAGAATATTTGATTGAGTACTTTTCAGGACAAGCTAATTATTTCCTTTAATTCTAATGGATTCACCTCATTACAGGCTAAAGTTTTTCAGGACAAGGAGCCACTTCAATTTTTCTCCATACTACAGAGAGTAATTATTTTCAAGGTTTCTACTGACCACTCACTATTTTTCCTTTCCTTTCCTTCGTTTTTCTGTTGTATTTTTCTTTTCATTGCTGTTGCCAATTATTCTTTCTCTGTTACTATATCAGATGGTGAGTGGGGATTTTTTTTCTATTTGTTGTAGGGAGGACTGAGTAAACGGTACAAGGAGTTAAGAGCAGAAGAAGAAATCCTGGATGAAACTTGTGATGAAGAAAAAACAGCACTTTATCGAGTTCAAGGGACAAGTCCAAATAACATGCAAGCTGTCCAAGTTGATAAAGTAAGTTCGTTTCTAGAGCTGGAATCTTTAGACACTTTTTGCTTGAACAACTCTGCTTTCTCAAGGATGTGTTTTATGGCATTTGGAGGCAATAGGAAACCTGCTAGTTCAAATGTTATAAAGTTAACAAATTAAAAATAGAGTATTAGTTTTTCACACCTTCTAGTGCGACTGTTATTACACACACAAAGCTTACCTTCATTGGTAAAAGAAAACGCCATCTACCTATCGGGCTGCTTGTAGGATGTAATCTATTAATCAATAGATTTAAGCTCATAGTTTCCTTTATTTTAAGCATGAAACTGAAATTGATGATTAGTAATAATGTGCAGAAACTACGTTACGTATTCTCTGCCTATCTTCCTGGGCACAGTATTATTCTGCCTGTACTCTGCGATGGAACCAAATATTTCTTGCTCTTCAGACATTGATCTTTCAGCTGATACTACTGCAGGCTTCAAGCTCCCTGAATTCATCCTACTGTTACATCCTGAAAACTGGAACTACTACCTACAGTTGGATTGGGAATTTATCATCTGCCACAGACCATGATCTTCTTGATAGAATGCTGGAACTGATTAATGTATGGAATCTTATCATCTGCTTTGCTAAATTGTGAATTATTATTTATCAAACTTATTTCTATAATTAATTATTATATCGGCCTGACAAATAAGATAAGATAATTCTATTGATATTTTTGCAGCCATCATGGCAACCTACAATATTGCGGGAAGGGAGTGAACCTGATACATTCTGGGAGACACTTGGTGGAAAAACAGAATATCCTAGAGAAAAGGAGATAAGGCAATTCAATGAAGAGCCCCATTTGTTTACTTTTACGCTTACAGATGGTAGGCCAAGTATAATTTTATTTAACTTTTATTTTATAAAAGATGATGTGCTATGGCTGGTTCTGAAGTATTGCAGGTGGACTTGTTTTGAATGGTATCTAATGGTCGATAATTGTTCTGTTACTGATGGTTGGATTTTTTTCAGATGATTTCAAGGTACAGTAAAGAGCGTTTACGTGTGCATTCATGATTGCAACAAATAATCACTGCACCTTCAAAAAGTATACTATAAACTTTGTACATGGAAGTTTTCCATCCCTAGTTTGACTAGAACAACTGAGTTGTGGGCTTCAAGTTGGTTTCTTCTATTATTTGATGGTTGATAGTCATGCCTTAGAAAATGGTTTTCCATCATAAACAATATTTAACAAGTAGTAGCAGCAATTACTTGACTGTGATGCATTAGCTACATATTTTCAGGTGAAAGAAATATACAGCTTTACTCAGGATGATTTGACTACAGAGGATGTCTTAATTCTTAACTGTCATGAAGAAATATACATCTGGGTCGGATGCCACTCAAATGTTAAATTCAAACACGAGGCATTTACTATTGGCCAGGTACAATATTTCTACTCTCTCAGGTCATGTTCTTATTAGCTTACATTCCCTTCCCTTCAGTCTTCATACTATTTGATTTTTAACTTTATTTACTTTTTTATTACTTATTATTTTAATTGCAACTGGCAGAAATTCCTTCAAGCCATCCATTTGGTTGAAGGACTATCTTTGGAGACTCCTATTTATGTTGTCACAGAAGGGCAGGAACCTCAATTTTTCACCCGCTTCTTTGAATGGGATCCTTCAAAGGCAAATGTATGTCCATGAGCTTTTTTTATGATAAAATCTTTCTTCTGTTATGAAGTTGAAAATACATTGCCACTGAATTTTGGGATCCTGCAGATGCATGGAAACTCGTTCGAAAGGAAGCTTGCAATCGTGAAAGGAAACAAACAAAGTCTCGAAGTAAGTGATTGTTTTCTAATTTAATTTAGTTTTGGATCTTGTATGCCTCTCTGCCAAATGAATGTAATCTACTTTTGCTGGTTGGGGCCTATATCCCATTGGAAATATGGCACACGTTAAAGTGATTCTCCATCAGCCATATCAATGGGTAACTCTACAAATGATGTCTGATATGATTGCCTCTTTCTTTGTCTCAAGTCCCTGTATCTGCAACACAAAATGAACTACGAAGCCAGCTTTCTCTACATGTAGACTCCTATGAAGCCGGGAAATATTGTTTTTGAAGAGTTATAGAACTTGTACAAAACACTTCAGTGCATTTATGTATAATTTAAAGAAATTAGGCACTCGCTTTTTAAGTGATAGAAGCAGACTGACACATTAACGGATTTGTTTACTGGTTCATTGTGCAGCAGCCACATCACATTGAATCCCTAATTTTTTTGGATAGTGTCCTTCAGGATTTCAAATGAAAAAATTATATTCTTTCTCTCTTATGGAATTTGTGAACTCTTGAATATATCAATTACAATTTTGCTTTATTCTTTTATTCTTGATGGTTATTTTCTTAAAAATGCTACGATTTAATTTGTTTTCAATTATGTTTGCAGAAAAAGTTGTGTAGTACTCATCATGAATAAAATATGCAACTTATGAGTAATTTTAGGAATTGGTTTTGATCCATGCTAGCTTGCGAAATACTTCAATGGATTAGTTATGAACTTCCATTTTTTCTTCATTTATAGAATTTCAAAGGGATAGAGGAAATAGGATTTTGCGAATATTTATTAATTTTGTTTTTATCAGGCTTCTTGTTGCTGCATGCTTCACAGAGTCAAGATGATGGGTTGGAACCTTTCATGTGTTCCTCATAAGTAGTTTTGGATTTAATCGGATTTTATCTCTGTTAGTGGTTTCATATGTTGAGTTATTATTATGCAGTGACAACCTTAAATGGTGTTTGATATAATAGCTAAGAATGAATATTCCATTGATATGGACTTCCTTTCCCTTTTTATTTTTCTTCAGAAAGGGAGGGATGGGGCCCGGTATTTCCCGCCTAGTGGCAGGGGAGTGCATCCTGTTGCCAGTCCTAGACAAATCCCAGTCGTTCAGCTAGACTCCTTTTCCTAATGAAGTTATGTTCTCGAACTAGTTGGGAGGAATTCTATTTTTTGATCCCTCCTAAGTTAATTTCCTTGGAAATGTGATTCTTTACTCATGATGTCGGATCCTTCCATTCGGCATGTCAAAGCTGAATACTACCTTTTATTTTATACATCTCCATCCCTGTTTTTCCCTTATGCCCACGGAAATTGCGTCCCAAGGCACACCAAACTCTTTGCTAAGCCTATTTGCTGGCTGCACATTTTGAGTGTTCCGGGTGCATTTATTTTCCCATTCAAATTATGCACCCCAGTAACATATTTAGGTGCACAGAATTTATGATATTAGTTTCAGTTCCTCTCTAGAGATCATAAATCTCAAAATTTTCCAAATTTTGCTCTGAATGAACACTCTGATTCAACTTGGTTTCATACTATCTCAGTCACTTCTAGTTCCTTTTGGTTTCTTCTGTAAGAGATATTCTTTCTTATATCTTCAACACTTGTGTAATTGACGATCATATCAGTCGATGTGAACTTCATTTTTATTTTTCTATTTTCTTCACTATCTTGTCATCAACTTTGATACGTGACTCGTGCATTTTTTTGTTTGAAAGGCATTGCAGTATGCACCTTTCTGAGTGATATATGCTTCCTCAACATCTTTTTGATGATACCGGTTGTAGAGTTAAGGTATACTAGTTAACATATTCTGCTAATGAGTCTACCAGCTGGTCAAATGTTCAATAAATGGTAACCATGATTAAGCATATATATGTATATTGATGACGTCAACACATGTCAATTTTCTGTTTCATAATCGCCCCCTATTCAGTATAAAATTCCTCTTGATGATTTTTGCATCCTAAAGTTTTTGTATATGTTGAGCAATTTTAATCTGCTGTTTTGGTGTGCAATTCCTCCTTTTCTGTCTATGTTACGATGTAATCAACATTGAACTGGTGTGTCATTGGTCAGATAGAACTCTCTTGATAACTTCATGTCCCCAAGCGAAAGGCTGTGACAGAGGAACCAATCCCTTAATCTCTTGCCACATATCTCCTGCAACAGAATTTTTATAAGAATTTTTCCTTCTCTCTATGTATTTGGCAATATTCTCTTGGTTGTTTTTACCCACTTGATTGTAGTTGTGGTATGGTTTTTGGAGCTACCATTAAACTTCTTTTTGTTTTAATTAGTTCCCAATTATTAGTCTTAATCGGATTTCATATTCATCAAAGTACTTTCTTGTCATTTTATCGAATGTGTGGTCCATAGAATAGATACTCTTAAATTCTCTTTGTAACGGATAACAATCTGAACTACTTGCTGAATGCTTCCCATTGTGATTCTGCCCCACTAACTTCTTGATGCTGTGTCTCACCTTTTTTCAGACTGACTTTTAATTTCTGAAACTTGATCCTCTAGGTCATATACATTGAGGGCAAGCCTGCCTAGTACTTTGGCTATGTATTTGAAATCTTGAGGTTTCATATATTATCTTGTAATTTGTTTACCTTTCCTGGACCAAGGCTTTGAGCGGGTTGAACTTCATTATCGTTTTGTGATTTTCATTGGTTTTGTTGAACGCTAAAGAGATTGTTGACAGCAACTGGATTATTCTTGTTGCGTTGAAGAACGTTGATAAGTTTATCAGCTATTTTTTTAGGTGAATGCTCGCTGCACGAATTTGAACTTGTGACTCCATTGTATTTGTTCTATCTCAACTTGTGACTCCATTGTATATGTTCTGTCTCAGCTTGTGAAGCCATTGTGTTTGTCCTATCTTAACTCCCTGTATCTTTAAGGCGAGATGAAATAAGTGGCCACCTTCTCTAGCTTGTAAAGTCCAATGAAATAGAATTTTGAGGTATACGAGTTACTAATTTGTTACCTGGGGCAATACCCTCTTTATGTAACATAGGACGTGATGTCTTACTGGAGATTAATGTGTTATAAAACTCTCATTCAATTTAGGAAGTTTAGCACGAACCAGTCGTAGGAAAGGAGCTCGAGAAGGTCTAGCATCCTTTTCCTAATGAAATTATGTTCCTACCCATTCACTCATTGGTTTTAGGGTTATTCTTACCTTAAAGTTTTGAATGTTGAGTTGGCTGTCCATTTTTTTGCTCGGGACACATCTTCCACTGTATCAAATAATGGAACTTTTTGGTTCAAAAGCTTAAGAATGCAAGAATTAAATGATATATTAGCTGGTAATATTGTCAACTGTGCAGGGCAGAGAGCCTGTAACTTAGTTCTACCCTCAGCTTGAATGCCGTTAACAGGAATGGGGTTAGATAATGGCCCAGTTCTTGGCCCTGTGGGGAACCCTATCTCCTCGGGGACTCTCATACCCTTTTCGTTCAATTGATTTAATTGCTTAAATATTTGATAAAAGATATTAAATAACTTATATATGTATCCAAATACCAAATAAATTAAACATGTGTGTATGTGTGCGTGTAAAGGTACTGTATGTGGTTGGGTTGATTTCAGTCCCTGCAATGCCAAGGCGGCAGACCTGAGAGAGAGGGCAATCATTGCCCCATTGACAGACTTCAATGGTCACTGCGTGGTTTGTGTTATATTCTCAAAGAACCTTAATCTTCGTTGAAGTCTATTTTAATCAACCTTTTAATTGTTTTTTAGGAGCCCAGGTGTGAATAAATTGCTAGATTTGAGCTCTTATCACCTGCTCTACAGGGATAGGCATTCGAAAAGCTCATTGCTAGCCTGATGGCATTATTCATTCTTTTCTAATTGTTGGCCTACAAATAGACTATCAGGTTTCTTTTGACACATCAAGCCGTTGGACAATTTTCGCCCTTTACTTAACTTGTTTTATGCAGGTTCCTGCTAGGAGCTCACGGAAAACATCCTCAAGGGATACTACTCCAGATGGTTTGAGAAGCTTTCCGGTCAGTTCAAATGGGAGAGGAAGCAGTGTATCTCATTCTCATTCATCTGTTGTTTCTGGCTCATATTCCAAGTCTTCAAACAACCATAACTTTTCCAGCCCACCTCCAACTGCAAGGAAGCTCTTTTCATCTCCTCATGGTAGCGATGGTAATGACAAAACATGTGATTCTTTATCTTTGTTTAAAGCTAATATATTTCATATTGTAGTAGCCCATGATATTTTTCTGAATGAAAATCTAGCAATGAATGCAAGTAAATGGTTTAAATTTATAATGTAGTTCATACTCTAGCACCTGGGTCTGTGTTTTCAAGTTCGACTGGAAAAAAGGTCATTGTTTAGAGAGTTGTGGATTTAAGCTGTTCTTTATCCAATATACTCGAAGAGTCTGTGGAATCAATGCATAAGAAAGTGTTATTATAGACAGTATACTGCATTTAGTTTGTGTTTTAAAATGAATGAGATTGGTCATTGCAGGCTCTCCAAAAGTAGAGGCGAGCTCTCCCCAGGATTCAAATTTACCTCAGGTTGATCAAATTCCGAACTTGTTGTATCCATTTGTTAGACTGAAAGTGGATTCGAGTGATCCAGTGACAGACATTGACGTGACCAAAAGAGAGGTACACTTTTTGTTCTAGTTATCTATCCAGTGTAACTAACTGATTTGTCTACTTTTGGGAAAGTAACCTTGCTGTCTGTTATGGTATTTTTAGCTGAACTGATTCACTAATAAGATTTTGTGTGCATTCATTTTGAAGGCATACCTAAGTGAAGAGGAGTTTCAGGAGATATTCGGGATGCCGCGTCAATCATTCTACCAGCTTCCAAAATGGCGGCAGAACAAACTGAAGATGTCTGTACAACTTTTTTAAGACCTTCGAATCGTGCTTATTTTTCCATTTTAATGTTGTCCTGGTAGATTATGGATTAGGTTGGATATTGGAACATGTGGTTATTATTATGTTTTCTTATCTGCCCGGTAAAATTGGAACTTCCCTTTAATAGGTTGGCTTCCCTTCTTAATTAGTATTTGCTCCATGACTGTAAGGAACAATTTTTTCTATTATGAATTAATTTGGTCATTTGATTTAGATGGGTTATTGGAGTAGGTTTGTCTGACGCTTGGGATATAATTTTGGACAAAGGACATAAATAGGCTGTTTTTGCCATTTAATTTGTCAACGCATTGGTCTTGAAACACGCAAATATTGGTAAAAGTGACCAATGAAAGATTGCATACAACATAATGCATGATAATGCTTGAAAACAAAGTTCATGTACTAAAAGCCATTTCTAACACAACAATGATCCCTACACAGCTCAGGGTTCATACCAATAATAGAGAACAACTTTCACATCCAAAATCTGGTGTAAGCTATTCCATGAGATATTTTTAAAACATCCCTTTTCAGATAAAAATGAAAAAAAAAAATTCATCCTGGAAGCTTCTACTTTTGGTCCACCACACAACGTTGAATACAGCAGCAGTTTTAGTCCAAACATACAAAAAAGAGTGTATTCATTCCTTGAACTGCCATTCTCTTCGGCACATGGGACAATGCGCTTGAGACGTCTGTGAGTTGACCCATTTCAAGATGCAGTGAAGATGGAATGCATGGTTGCATGCTCCCCATACTACAATCAACCATCACTATCATTAGTGTAATACTATACAAATTCCAACAATTTATTTCCCATCTCTAGCCAACACGAAACAAACTTTATTACATCATCAGAGTACTGAAAATCTAATTGAAAACTGGACTATCTCATCCAAAGATTTGATTCATGACCTCTGAACTAAGCTACATTAAGAATTGAATGTATGTTGATGCAGTCTACATTTTGCATATAGACTTTGGTGGTGACTTGAATGTAACACTGAGTTAACAATATTATATCCAAGTACCAAACTACTCAACAAAAATGGTTTCCTGCCTCAATATTACTCCGCAAGTTTTGATTGTAAACTACAGAATATAATCATTTTGAACCTTTCAAGTTTCAACCATATCAATGTCCACATGGACTATTTATCAGAAAGAAAACAACTTGGTTAAGCTGGACCACATGCCTTAAACACCACTGAACTGTAGCCCAGTGGTAGCAATTCAATAAGCAGTATTTGAATGAGTGAAATTGGATAGTAAGTTGGATTGCTTAGACATATGAATTCTACCTGCTTACTCATGACGGAA
Source organism: Euphorbia pulcherrima (assembly GCA_947683365.1). Taxonomy (NCBI): domain Eukaryota; kingdom Viridiplantae; phylum Streptophyta; class Magnoliopsida; order Malpighiales; family Euphorbiaceae; genus Euphorbia; species Euphorbia pulcherrima. The sequence continues at coordinate 16,467,946 of CANTUS010000001.1, read as the reverse complement.
TGCTTTTCAGCAATATCACAGCTAATATTATGCATTTAAAAACATTATGGTAGTTCAAGCATGAGAAAGAACAGAAATCACATGAAACAAGGAAGTTCTACATAGTAAATATTCATGACAAAATAACAGGATTAGATAAAGGAACAGATTCGTGAGGTGGAAAACTACAAAGGCAACAACTTACTAAGTGGGCAGTCATCTCCGGGGAGCTTACAATCAGGACAACAACCATCAAAGGCCATCCTACAGATCCCACAAGTTTCATCTTGAGCACCCCAAGTCCATGAACCAACAGCATGCCACCTATTATTTACCCAACAGACTACGTGTTATAGTTCCCGCAAAAGTACAGAAAATCCATCCAGATATCATTAATAAAGAGCAGAGAAAACAGTCTGGGGATAGAGACTTCTTTTTCTTTTTTTTTGGGTTGTAATTTGTAAAGGCCGATAGCTTTTTGAGATATAACCTAAAAATGAAGAAGCTATATGCTTAAGTTCATACATTATCTTCTGTGTTATTGTGTAAGATTTCTAAAGCTAAGTTTGAAGCATTTGAAATAGAACAAGTATTAAAAAGATAAAGAGAGCATACTCTGTTAAGAAGCCGTTGAGGAATCAGAGATGATGCAGGTTAAGAGAAAACCATTTCCTTTGAAAGCCCCTTACAAAAGGAAGAAATAAATAATGCCAATCTATATTATAAGATGAAATCAACAGAAAATGCATCACTACAGTCTACAGAGAGGCAGATATGTTATTATTGACAAAACAGAGTTTTGAAATAAAATTCCAAACTAATATTGGTTGGCAGATCTCCGAGAGTTAAATGCATTATATGTGATGTCCATATACTGTAAATTGCCTCGTTTAAAAATCTAAAACATGTACAAGAAATAAAAACTTTCCTAGTTTTGAGTGCTAATACATTACGCCTTTTATTAAGTTTTAACTTACCTTGGACTTTCACTGGAGTAGTTAATTTCCTCAAAAAAGAAAAAGAAATGGAAACAGATCTAGTGACAAATCCTTATCAGAAAAAATCTCAGACATATTAGAAGTATTGAGCCAGCAATTTCTGCAGTTACTTAAGTCTATTGAAGTATAAGTGAAATTGGAGAATAGAATACCCTTTTGCATCAACTTGGATTTGGAGTCCAAGAAAAGCTAAAAAGAACATTACTTTCAGAAAATAAAGCAACAAAAAAAAGTAACACAGAGGTGAAGCATGAAAAAATGCCATATCAAGGATACGCAAGATTTTGACTTTCATGGTCTTAACCTGCAGAATCAACAACATAAACTAACTTAGTGAAGATACTCCAAAGGGTTTAAGCATAAAAGTACTAGAGATTGGTAATCCATACACACTTCAAACACACACAAAAAAAAACTATCAGCATTGATTGAGCAAGACAGCTAATTGCAAGAATGCAATGTGAAGAATTAAAATAATCTTCACATACAATATACACCAGATACATTTTCTAAGCTAAGACAGGGAAAATCAAAGAAACGTTGTAGAGAAAGGGCTGCAGCAGACAATCTTGTTTTGAATCACAGATGGGTGAGGAATTACCTAGTTCAAAGCACAACAGTTGTGAAAGCCAATGTATAATTCACTCTTAGATTCCATTTTTTAAATAAACATATTTATCGGATGTAAATTAAACCCAATAAAATAAATGTTATAAACACAACAAATGCATTTCACAATGTATATAGCCAAAATATCCTAACAAATGTATTTTTCTAAACGGATATACAGCCAAAAACAACATCCTAAGTTCCTATTTTATCATTTCATATATTAAATACGAAGTCATAATTGATTTCAATAACAAAACTGCTAATTTATTCAGTATCTACAAACAACAAATTACACCTTCAAATCAATATATGTTTATTTCATCCCAATGGGAACTAAACAGTTCTAACATGATATTATGGTATTTAAAAGGTTCCCGATATTTACATACATGTAAGGTTGTGCATTATAACTTATAAGTTAGAACCGCCAACCAAGAATCAAACGTATCATAATCTAGTGGTATAAGTTCAAATCATAGTTACCGAAATTGTACGATCCGATCGATTCACCCCTTAGTAGATTCAAATCTATGGGGTGAATCGAAATGCACCATGAATCGGTGGTGAATTGGCCAATTCTCACGATTGCTGAACACAATTAAAAAAAAGACAGAGAATATCGAGATTAAAGAGTATACTTTTGAAGATGAAGAGTGTTAGAGTGAATTGCACATGGTAATTGAGGAAGAGTTGAGTTGCACAATGAAGGAAACAAGACGAAAGAAAATCTGTGAGACTTGCAAGAGAGAAAATGGCGGAACTGAAACTGAAGGGTGGAGAAGAGGAGACAAGTTTTACTGCCCTAGGGATGCTATTGGGGCCATTGTTAATGGGTTGCTGATTTGTATATCAGATTAGTCTAATTGGGTTGAATTAAAATTAGGCCATTAGAGTATCAGGCTATATATTACTAAATATTTTGTATAATATGTTACAAAGTTTTTATACAACAATATAATATAAATAAATGACTTTTGGGTTATTAAATGTCATTTTTACAAATTTTAATTAATTATTTAAGTTTAATGATACTGGGAATAATAATAATAATATATAAAGTTGAACATGTTCAATATATTATTTTTATAGTTATATGAACTTGACCGAATCTTATAATTCGATTCAATTCACGATTCACGATTCACGATTCACAAATTTGGATTTCGAATCTCGACTTGACAAACTATGCTTGAAATATCTCTATAACCTTGTATTTAGTATAGACTATAACTAGAAACAATACTCGAATATTTGATTCTTCAACTCTTTTGAATTGTTATCTTCATTAAGCTTTATTGGTCATCAGCATCACAAGAGAACATGTGAAGTTACTATAAAATACTAATGATTCTGCAAGAAAAGCAACCTATAAGACATGGCATAAGCGTCTAATAAAGAGACTGAGTGAGCTAAGTACCCTTCGGTGGATTGATTCCTAACTTATTCAATAATTTATAATTCCGGTGATTCAATCTATTGTCTGGCCCCCTTCTTCAGGAAAATTAATAAGGTTGCTAATAAGAGTTTTGGAAAATTAGTTTATTGCACTAGTGAGTTGACTTGCACATCAATGGCAGATTCAATGTTAGAGATAATAAGAAAGATTTGAGAAAAATAGATAGTTCCCGCTGACACTTGATACATCTTGAATTAATTTGATGATCACAAAGTGCTAAGGTGGCCAAGTATTCAGCAAGAACGACATAAAAAATGAAGAGTTTCATGGATGGCAATGTTGAGCCCTCAACTCAACTGAGCAATTTAGGACAATAGGGGTAAAACTGCTCTTTCTTGTCAACATTAGGGTACGAATTAACCTTATCCCTAAATCAAAACTTGATACATTTAAGAAACCTCAAACCGAGGATCAACTAGAAACGTTCTCTACAGCAGTCTCCTAGGAAATTGAATTCAGACTTCAAAAAAGCAAACATAACATTGAAGCTATTAAACTAAACGCAGCATGATGATGTATACTAAACCAGGCATCAAACAAGAATCTAAGATTAATTATCAATTGGAAATGCAATGTGGCTAAATCAATAAAAATAGACCTAGTTAGAACAAGCAATCAGAATTAGCACGATAATTGAAACGTGCTAACCTGTTTCTGGATTCTGGAGAAGATGAAAAACGAAAACACAGACTCAGTGACCGGCAACAACGACGGAGAGAATCAATAGTGGATAAAGTTGAGGTAGAGAACTGAACAAAACCCCCCCAACCACTATCCTCTAACATTCACCACAAGTTCACTAAAAAATTTATTTAAATACAAGGTAAATTTTAAAAAGTAATTTATGGTTTGTAGTTTTAAAAAATTAATAAAAATAGGAATAAAAAATTATAGAATATATTTTAATTAATTTAACATTCTCATAATTTAACTTTATTATTTAAAAATTATACACGATTTGAGTAATTTTTGGAGAATTTTCTCATTTTTTTTTATGATTTTTTAAAGTTTATAATCATATTTTACTTAAAAAAATATTTACGCAACTAAAAAAATTTCAAAAATTATCAACTATATGTATTGCATTTTTATTAACCAATCCACAAAATTCCGAATAAAAATAAAGAAGATTGCCTATTTTCATGATATAATTTAATATTGAGAATCCTCTTTTTGCCAATTTTTTGAAACCACAGACCCCGTTTTGTAAAAAAAAATTTCTTAGAGCCCGTTTTGTAAATGAGTGAAACCACGTGATACTTTTTTTAAAGTTTATCATTAAATATATTTTAAAAAAGGCTTGTAGTTTTTCAAATTAAGAGAATAGGTAAATAAATCTAAACTCTTTATTTCATTTTAAATACTAGGATTTAATCCACATTTTTTTAAAAAAATTTATCCCACTTTCACGGACCATATATCTCTCTAACTTAAGCCTAAATTACTTTAGAAAATCTTTTTCCTTATAAAAAACCACCATATCCCATACAAAGCGTGGGCTTGTGTGTTAAATATTTATAATCACCAAATATTAGCAAAATGTTACATATACATTTTAAAGATATTGATAAAAAAAAAAAGAAGTTACTTATATGATAAAGTAAGCAATGGGTGCTTTATTTTATTATAAACAAAGTAAATACTACTTTGCTTCTTTATCATTGGATCAATTATCACGCCATTCATTCAACTGTGATAATAAAAAAAAAGAAGCAATGTAATATATTTTTTGTTCAAAAGAAGCAACAATATGAAAAAAGCATAAACAATTATATTTCAAGGGTATTTATGGAGACGTTTTCAAAAACTTTAGCAACTTATTTCCTTCTATTATGATTTTTAATGAGAAAGAGAATAGCTCAAGATGGTGGGTTTAAATCATGGAAACAACCTTCCTAAAAAAAAGTAGATGCAAGGCTGCACACATATACCCTCCTCTCCATCAGATCCGGATTGGGTTCTATCTAAAGCAGACAGGAAGGGGGAAGCTTAGACTCCTTGCGTTGACAAGAAAGAGCACTTTAACCACTCATGCGCTAAATTGCTCAGTTGAGGGCGCAGCATTGCCATCCAAGGCCTATTGAGTCCATAACTAAAGACACAAACTCTTTATATTTTTTTTTTTTTTTGTCGTTTTTGCTTACTACTTGGCACTTTGTGATCATCAAATCAATTCAAGATGCATCACGTGTCAGAGAGACCTATCTATTACTGATACATAATATCATCAAACCCCCAAACCAAAAAGTACAATACAAACCAATTGTACAAGAAACACATTCACAACATCATACGTGTCGCTACAATCAAGACAAATCCAAATTCAAGGATCACAGGAAAAAAAAAAAGAAGAATATCAGTTTAGAGTCGCCGATCTCAGGGGGTGACAATATTTTACACAACACGATTTACAGAAACAACTTGACTACCACAATACAACGGACACGGGTCTCCTTTTTATTGCATTGATATCTTCAAAAAAATCAAATTTGACTAACATTATACGAAAAACATATACCTATTCAATTTTATCGAGTCTGTCGGTGCCATTAGTCCTTTCCAACCAATCCTCCAATTTAGCTTCTTTATCAGCCTTAAAATTCTCGTAAGTTTCTACTTGTGACAATATTGATGTCAAGCTCGTCTCGACTTGTTCATTTTCTTGTTGTAGCTCATCAGCAGCCTGACTCGATACTGGCAGTTCATCAGATTCCACATCAGGCATGGACGAACTAGTGCTAGCAGATGCAATCAATTGCACTGGATTAGACACAAGAAGCTTCTCACCTGAGGTTAAATCTTGTGGATCGAGTTGTGGCCACTTGAAATTAGTAGCCCTTTCTTTAGCATTCTTCAGCACATTTGTAAAGTAAGTACCGGATCCTTGTCTGTCCGGCTGGCCTCTGTTATGACCCCAATTGGCTGGGCCCCATGAGCTACTTCTTCCGATTTGAAAACCTAAACCAGCATTGCTTGTTAGTCCTCTTCTTGGCTGTTTTTCTGACATTAGTGCAAGGGATGTCCTAATATCTTTGATCATCTCGTCTGCAATGGATGGACAGCAATCTTTCATTGATCTTACCATGGTCATTGAATCCTCGATGTCTTCTGTATGCAAAACTGTTTCACGTGACTTGTCCACAATATTGTTCTTGAGATTGATAACATTTGGAACTGCATGTTGTGTGTGCTGCTGAACATAGAAAAGCCCCACCGAGGGTTCATTTGCGATGTATTTGATCATCTCCGCCAAGTCTTCGGTTATCTCCGCAAACCCATCAACGGTGGAGAATCCATGCATCTTGTTCAGTGAAATGGCAGCTCATTACTGGATTATTTTTTTCGAAATTCCAAATGCACATATATACGAAAGAAGTAGAATGTCAAACAAGAAGAAAATGATCTAACAAATGTATGTGAATATGATGCAGTATAAAAACCAATCAGCCAAAAACAGCATTTTAAGTTCCCATTTTATCATTTAGTAAATATGTATGAAGTATTGAAGTTATAAGTGATTTTAATTACAACACTGCTCACTTACTCAATAACTATGACAGCAAGTTACACCTTCGAATCAATACACACACACACACACACTATGGAAACTTAAAAGTTCCAACATGATATTATAGTTATTAAGAGGTTCCCGATATTTACATGTCACATTATGTATTATAAGTAAAAAACACCAGCCAAGAATCAAGAGTATCATAATCTAGTGGTATGACTTCAAATATCTCTATAACCTTACATAGTATAGATCATAACAGGAAATACTACTCGGAAACATTTGATTCTTCGACTCTTTTGAATTATTATCTTTAGTAAGCTTTCTTGGTCATCAGGATGCAGCATGACAAGAGAAAAGGTGAAGTTGGCATACAATACTAATGATTCTTCAAGAAAAACAACCTTTAAGGATAAGGCACAAGTGTCTATGAAGATAGTGAGTGAGCTAATTACCCTTTGAAGGATTGATTCCTAGCTTAGTGCTTATACAATAATTTATAACTCCTATGATTCAATCTGATGCTACGCTTAGGAAAATTTATAAGGTTGCTAATAAGAATTTTGGAAAATAAGTTCATTGCGCTGGTGAGTTGATTAGCACTTTAATGGAGGATTCAATGGTACAGATAACTACAAGAAAGGTTTGAGAAATATAGATAGGTCTTGCTGACACATGGTAAAACTTGAATTGATCTGATGATCATAAAGTGCTAATGTGGCCAAGTATTAAGCGAAAACTACAGAAAAAATGAAGAGTTTATTTCATGGACGTAATAGGCCTTGGAAGGCAATGTTGGACCCTCAATTGAGGAATTTAGTACGAATAGGTGGAAAACTGCTCTTCCTTGTCAACATTTGGGGTATGAATTAACCTTATCCTCGAATCAAAACTTGGTACACTAAAGAAGTACTTATGAAAACGATGTTAACCTAGATTTGAAACATACAGATCTTGGGTAAGACTTAAATTACACTAACACTCTTATTGAACTGCTCTACCCATCTAATATACTTACATCTCTTTCTAATAAAAATACCTTCCTGCACTCCTAATCCTGTTGACATTGTAATACCTGTAACCGCACTTATTGTTGACTTTCAGGATTCAGGACACATCAAACTCTTTCTTAAATCCTACAAAGCAGCCATAGGAACTCTGAAAACCATAACTAATAATCTCTACTTTGTTCAAAAGTAACATCGGCTGTCAATTATGCAAACATAAGACTGAAGCTATTAGATCAGAAGCAGCATCAGTTCAGGGGGGAATGAAGAGATTTATAAGCAATGATCATGAAAATATGATATATTATATACTATGCCAGGCATGAAACACGAATGTGAGAGTATTTCTCTAGGAATCGTTATCAATTGAAACTGTAATGTAGCTAAACACCCTTGATAATCAATAAGTAGACCTAGAGAAGCATAGAATAATTGCCTATTTCAAACCACCAACTGAAAAAGGATCCTGAAATGTTAATGGGGAGAACCTGTTTAGGATTCCCCGACCCCGATAGCGAAATTGCCCTTCAGCTTCAATCCCCTTCAGCATATATAACTTAAAAATCAGAATTAACCAGAAATCACGACTACTAACCTGGTTCTTCAGACAGTCGGGAGAAGATGAACCGAAAACTCAGACTCTGTGACCGGTGAAACGACGGAGAGAGGCGATTCAAAGTAAAAATAGTGGATAGAGGAGAATTAGAGAACGGCGATGGGGTGGGTGGAAAAGGCGATTATGAGCGGCGGCAGCGCAGTGGGAGGTAAAACGCTAAACTGGGGCCAAGAGTTGACGTGATAAAACGATGGTCGTCAAATTCGAATTGGAGGAACGTAGAAGGTTAAGGGTCGATGGATTAGTTGGAGTAGGTCTATTAATCTGTTTCGGATTTTTGATTTAAGCGATAGGGTTATTGGATTTTTAATAAATCGTCTTACATCTCGCTTTTAGCATGAATTGGTTTGTTTTTATCATTGGATTCAATTTTTTGATCTGATCAGATCGGATCTGATACCATTGGATAAATAATATTAAATTCGTTTCCGTCTTTCGAATTATTGAAGGTAGAGGGTGAATGGTAGATGAGTAGATCGATATTCAACCTTTTAGAAATATATTAAAAATTATTGAGAAATATTAAAATTAATCTATCATAAGATTTAAAAGTAAAAATATAATCTATCACAATGTTGTTAATACTCGACCGGACCTCATACCGACTAGGTCAATGGTAAGCGGTATAATCGATTTTATCAATATTATTGATGGTTTATTGGTTTTTATTTTTTAAAGAATATATATTATTTATGATTTTTAGTGGCTATCAACGATTTTTAAGTCTTTAGCAACACTTCTTCGTGTTGCAAGAGGGGTTTTGGAAAGAAATATATGTTATTTAGGCATATTTTATGATTAATTTGTTTAACCATTACCATAGGATAACCATCACTTATCCTATGGTGGAAAAGTGCAAAGTAATAGATATTTTGTAATAAAAAAATTAACCAAAATTTAGAGTTTTTAGTGGTTATTGCAACTCTTTTATGTCTTTAACAATGCTTTTGAGTCATTAGCAATGCTTTTCCATGTCTCTACTTTTACTTGTTGCCATAAAGATTTTGAGAAAATCAGGTTTAAACCGATACACCGATTTACTGGTGTTTTACTAGTTCAACCTAATTTTTTACTAAAATCGATTTTATATATATTATACCGTAGCTATGGCCAGTTTATAATAAAATCGGTCAAATCAACTGATATGGTACGATATTAATAACATTGATCTATCGTAAGATTGAAAAGTAAAAATATAAAAAGAAAAGCAAATAATAAAATAAAACACCGATAACAATGGACTAACCACCTTTTTTATGCATATAGTATAGTAGGTTTATCCTTTTAATTCCCTTACTTTACACGTTATCCTTTTGCTCTTTATAATATTTATTTCGTTACTCAAATAATTTATTTATTAATGGAGTTGTAATTTCTAAATCATGCAGAATTCACGTGATAAAAAAAAATTAAATGGAGCCACACCAATTTTTTTAAGAAAAATAGGTTAATGGTCTTAATTAGCAATAAACGTTAAAAAGAATTGGATCTCTGTAGTCTCCTTCTTCACTGATCTCTTTCCAAGCCAACCCATAAGGGCTGTATAGTTTCAGAAAATATTTTCAGTTTTCATTTTTTAATTTTCTTTTTTTTTTATTAATTTTTTTATTTCTCTTTTCCAAATTTAAAACATAAAAACTGGAGAAACATGTTTAGTTATACAAGTTTTTTCTTTTTCAACTTTAAATTTTATTTTATTTTCCGTATTTGCTTCGTAAAAAAGTTTTAATTCTTATGGACAAAATAAAGTGTATTAATATATTAAATAAACATATGAGTAAATTTAATTTTATTGAGCTTCAAATTATATAATGGTGTTTTAACTTTTACTTGACGTATGCTAAAATAATATTGTTTTAAAAATATCAAAAACAAAACAGAAATATAATTTCTTTTTATGAAAACAGAAATATAATTTTCATAGCATTTAATTGATGGCCATTTTTCGTATTGCAGTAGTCAAATCATAGAGTAAATAAACAATTTATAAATGCCAAAGAAAATGGATGTGAATAGTGGGGTTCGAAACCAGCTTCATTGTGACGCCGATTTGGAGGTCTCCGTGCATATTTAGAAAACATCTTAAGTTGTTTTCATTTGTCAGAGAAAAATACACGTAATTTAGAAATCATTTTTCTAAGCGTCTCTTTAGAAAATTTTACAACCAAACACTTACTTCCATTTTTCCATTTTTGTAGGAAATTTTGTTGGAAAACAGTAGTATTTCTCCGCAACTGAACAAGGCCTGTAAAATTTTCCAAAATCTTTAACCAGAAAAAGTAGGGATAAAAAGTTCAATTAAAACAAAGAAAGAGCACTATGTCAATTGATAACAAATGGGTTAATCCTCACTGTCAATATTCTTTTGAACCTAATCTTCTTCCTATCACTGCACTCCAAATCAGAGGATTGTTTTGCTTCTTCTTTCACCAATGATTCTATTTGTGCTGCATCTTTTTCAAGAAGATCGTCGGAATTGATGGTTAAATTGAGCTTAGATAATGTCGGATCTTAGTGGCCAAGTTATCAAATCGTAATTAATTTCGATTGACATTAGTTGGATTTGTGATGCTACGGAAAACACGCCAAAATTCAGGAACTGAAATTGCCTTCAATATGAGGAAAATGATCCAAATGATTAGAATAAGTTCATCAATTTTATTTGAATTCTTTCGTATTAAGGAGTTTATCGAACAAAGCAAATGAATTGAATTATAGACTGAATTGAGTTTAACAAAAGCATTTCAATTCTTTAATCTGACAAGAAGTCGATGAAGAAAAAAATCTGGAGCACAGGTGAATAGATGAGATTTTATTTCCTATTTAATATCAATATGGTTATTATTAATTTATTCTATTAAAAATTTTTCTATTTTAACTTAATTATTTTTTTATCACGTGAATCTTATATGGCATGAAAATTACGGCTCCTTTAAAAAAATAATTATTTAGATAACGGAATAAATACTACGAGGATTAAATAGGTAACGTATATAGTAGAGAGATCAAAAGAATAAACTGATTATAGCACGGGTCTAAAAAGGTGATTAGGCCCCTGTAACAAATACTTAAAATAAAAAAGTATTGAAGTTATAAATTATAATATAAATTGAACTATAAAATTTCTACAGTCATGACATAAATTTTTTGAAATTAAAACTGAAACATGGGGATAGAAGAACAAGAAACTCGTTGAAATAAAATAGGCTAAACTTTTAAATTGCGTAGACATAAAAAATTATGATTTAATTGATAATTATTTAAACATTAAATTAGAAAAATTTCAAGACATTAATCCATTAACATGTCTCCGATCAACGATTCACTGAATTTTTAACAGGTCACATATAAAGTGGATTCTAGTATCACCCGGCTCGTTCTTATCAACAAAATTAAGTATTTTCAATTTAACCGGCAGGATCAAGCCAGTTGTGACAACATGGATAAAATATTTAAAACAGAAGAGAGATTTATAATTATATCTCTAAGTTCTAATTGGTAATTTAGCTGAATTGATTGACTAATAGTCGTATGTTTATTCGCTTTAAAGACATACTTAGGTGAAGAGGAGTTTCATGAAATATCGTTATATCGTAAAAATTTAAAATAACGTCATGACAAAATGAAGATCCCTCTATAACTTTTAAGACACTTAAAAAAATAAATCCAAACATAATTGAAATATTTAGTAATAACCCAAAATATGTGCTGAAGTCTCCATTTCAATGTTGTCCACTTCTTGGTAGTTTTTTTAATCACCATTTGCTAATAGATTATGGATTAGGTTGGATATTGTAACATGTGGCTATTATCATGTATTCTTATATGTGGGGGTAGAAAGGTAAAAATTGCAAGTTTCCTTTAACTTGCTGATGAAGGGTTGACTTCCTTGTTAATTTTGTAAAGTTTGGGGTAACTTTTAGAGTAAATATGTCTGATACCTCTTTCAATCATTGGAAAGAGTTAAATAAATGTTTTTGATAGCAAGGTATAAAAGCTCAAATATTAATGAGGTTTATGAAGTTCATTCATCAAATTTATTCATCAAGTTAAACGGATAAGGATATGCGTCAATTATTCAAACATTACTTGCTCACCAAGCTCAAGTAAGGGACACATGGCAACTCAAGAGAGTGTCAAACCATCTATATAAGAAACTCTAACCCACAATACGAGGTAACTTCACTACTCCCTACTACTCTACTCATTTCCCTATGTCAAGCACTGACTTAGGCATTGGAGAGGATTACGTGGCCAACCCCCGACGTGACCCCTCTAAGCCCTTTCTGTCTTGCAGGTGCCGAACCAACCCTGATAGACCCAGACTGAATCGACCCTGCACGTTGGATACCACGACATCAAATTGGTGCGGTGAGCGTGGATCGTATAATAGCGACCCAATTTTTAGTCTGAAAGAAACCCGAAGCAAACAACGGTTTGATGAAGAGTAGTCAAGTCAAAAAGAAAGAAAACACATACGAAAGCTTGCTACAGAAGAACGAAACAAATCTGAGCCAGCAAAAAAAAGATAAATTAATGTCAAAAAATTGGAAAAAGAGAAATCAGGTTCCATTATGTCGGGGCCTAATTAAGCCAAAGAAATGAAGTGGAAAGAAAAGAAAAGAAATAAAAAAGGGAGAAGAAAAAGAGCAGACAATGGGGTTTGTTAATTTCACAAGCTCGGCTCCTACCACCAAAGTCGGCCACCTGAGATCGGCGGCGCCTCCCATGACCTCGGCCACCTGAGATCGGCGGCGCCCCTCTTTATTGGGGAAATTTATGAAAATAACTTAGATAATCTCTGAAGTTGTGATAACAATTTCATATTGAAATTAATTTGGTGGTTCTCCCAAAATTTTCAATCGGATAAAATCAGAGTAAAATCAAGAACTTAGAATGGATTTTCATTGTGAAGAAAAAAATGAACCAGCAGAAAGCATTGCCAAAAATCACATATAATTGTTGCCAATGCCAGATTTTATAGACTTGATACGAGTAGTCGCAACGGTTTACAGCAGAAGCGTTGCGAAATGCTGTGTCCATTCTAGCAGTGGCGAAGATTCAAAATAGAAGCGTTGCAAAAGGTTGCCTCGGACCCCGTAAGCTAAGTATCGTGATAAAACTCGAACAATCGTGCACTTTGCACTCTCCTCACTTGTTTGATGAAATATTATGATCACATTGGTTAACTAGTTGATCCAATTACACTAAATATCAACAATCCTCCCCCATTTTAGTGTAATCCATGATTAACTAAACAAATTCACAAATTCACAACAAACTTATGCATAAATGAAATATCATGACGATTGAATTTCATCTTAGTATATTACGCATTCCAAATATTCGAATATTAAAGGTGTCACTATGGATTAAACATTTGTTATCCATCTTGAATACATGAAGATAATATACAATAAGTTAACATTCTAACATGTTCTTACTTGACACTATCTTTTACTAGCCTTGTGTCCTTATCCTTCATAAGCATATCAAAGCCAAGTCCAAGCTTCTTGAAGCGGCTAAACTTCATGCTTATATAGGTAGTCTTTTTACTTTTGCACATGTATATGCAATTTTTCAAAAAAGCTATTAAGAAGTTAAACCTCTACCTCCCTTATCTTGCAGGTATGAACACACACCTTGGGATGTTATTATTAGTGTGTTCCAATCTCTAAATGTTAAGCTTTTCTCATTGAATTCAGCATCTAACGTCATATTAGATGGGAATTAGGTATCTCAACATGAGAGATTTTAGATGGGCTTTAATCTCATCCCCATAGCCGACTTGTGCACAAGATCTTTACTTAACCATTTGGTTAAATGATCGGCTAAATTATGCTGAGTTCTTACAAACTCTAATGATATTACATCATGCATGATGCTTTCCCGAATCATGCTATGTCTCACACCTAAATGTCTAGACCTGCCTTTGTACACTTGTCTATAAGCATTTAGCCAAGATAAGTTCACTATCACACCTGATAGATATAGGTGACATTGGTTTAGGCCAAAATGAAATTTCATAAATTAGATCTCTCAGCCATTCGGCTTCTTTTTCAGCTGTTACTAATGCTACAAACTCAAATTCCATTGCCGAATCAGTGACACAAGTCTATTTCTTTGACGCCCAAGAGATAACACCTCACTCAAGAAGGAATATCCACCCACTTGTGGAGGAACTATCTTTCTTATTAGAAATATAATTTGCATTCGAATACCCTTCAAAATCGAAGGAAATCCTGAATAAGTCAAGCCATAAATCAAAATGGATTCATCCATTTTCATGTCATATTGGACAAACTGACCCAGAATCCTTAACGATTTATTATATAAATCTTCTCATCCAATTCATCAATTTTGTAAAAATAATTTCTAACATATTAGAAATTTTTATAAAATTCACAAACTATTTTCTATAATTTTTAGGAATTTATTTACACAAAATAAATCAAATACTCACTTTTCTACCTTAAAAAATTCTGAAAAAATTATCATTAAATCCAAAAAATATAAAAATGGTGAGGTAAGAAAATTTTTGGAGCAAAACGGCATTATTTAAGGCCTTAAATCGCAAAAATACTAAATGGGCCATTAGAAACGCGCCATATGGCATTCTGTTGACCAGTCAACTTTGACTTTTGACTGAAACGTGGTAGTCAACCATTGATCGGTCAACCCCAAAGGTTAAACCAACGCCACATCATATGCCACATGGCGTTGATCATAGTCAACTCCAGAATTGCCACATGGACAAAAGTTATTTTATATAAGGACCAAAAACTATTATGGTAACGCTCAAAAAATCGTTACCTATCCAACGGTCTCTCTTTTTGTGGCGACATATTTTTTTAATTTAAGCATCACAACAGATCGCTATCCCCACACAAAAACCTTCACATTCAGAAACCGTCGCGAGAAACAGTTGTCGCAAATGAACCATCGCAACTTTTATTTTATGATGGATTTTGCAACGGATTTTACAACGGATTCTGTATCCCTTGCAAACTGTAGAAAATTGAATTCCGATTTCAAATTGCTCCAAAAATGATTCCAGCCTCCGACCAGACCCCTCCTAAGGTTTTTCAACGTCCCGAGTCCAATGGATTCGTTCTTTTTACCAAAAAGCGAACAGAAACTCACCATTACCCAAAATATTGCGAAAAACGCAACCTTTTTCTGCAAAAACAACGTTAAAATACACAAAATTAAACATAATCTATTCAAATACGACTTTGAACATAAAAAGTTCAAAATTTCCAAAACTAAAAGAACGAGAATACACATACAAAACACAGAAAATCATTGCAAAAATACCCACTCTGAGTACCGATGATGAAAATCGAAAGAGAACGGATTGAATTTATACCTTTTCGGTGCCCGAGATCGAAGAGTTCTCTGCTATGGCTACGTTGGTATGAAAAACACGAGATTGAATCATGATATTTTGGACATCAATCTATTTACACGACTTCTTCAACAGATTGTCCCTGCTGCTCCCAAACCTCGGCCATCCCGAGATTCGGTCCCATCGCAGCTTCAAAAAGACGGAGACTCTCAAGTTCTCCGATATGTCAAAAAACGATCAACGAGATCCAACACAAGTCCCCCAAATTTAAGTTCTTGAACAATAAATCTCGCAGATAGTATAAATCTAAGGGAGGATTTGGCAGTTCTGGCGAGATGGCGAAGGAAAGCATATCAAGTTCAGCCCCGACAAGTCGCTTCAATCAGGAGGCAAGTAAATCCATTTTCTACGGTGTTCTGATCTCATATAATTCACTAAATACTCAAGTATGCCCCTAAAGCCCGCTCTTGAAAGGCTAGGGTACTTTGGTTTTTTACATCTAACACCTAATTTGGTATATTTGCCCATTGATCCTCGTATATTAGCATAGTGTGTTGATCATTGAACATGTTTCCTAAGTAAATATTGATAGTTGGCTAAACCTGCTACATATATCACCGAGATTACCCAACGAACAGTCCTTTTACTCCCTAATGGTGTCTCATATGTTCGTAGATCATGCTGGAATTTTGATCATGCAACTTGACCTTGGTCTACCAATTGCTTGTTTTTATAGATCATTGTCATGTGGGGTTCTTAAAGTTTTGCCAAAAAGTTACGGTTTAGATTACTCTTGATTAGAGAATGAGCTAGTACTAATACTCTCATTGAGCAATTCTATTATGTGTGGCCCTTCTGCCTATTCTATTATCCAATTTCATTCTATTATATGAAATCATGAGCTTGATTAGGATGGAAATTCATCATGGACAATCTGTCACTCCATCGAAGACCTCAAGTTAAGGTAGAGATTCTATTCTCATTCGTATAGCTTGAGATGTAGTTATTATATCAAGTGCACTAGACTCACTTTTTATAATTATGTCAGTATATGAGACTTCCTAAGTGTAAATTTGGGCGGGTCCTTTGTATTGCCCTTTATGCATAACTCATGCATACTTGCTGGCTTTGAAGATGATTTATTCTCAGAATTATGAGGCATAATTAATACATGACACATGCCTAATCCATGAAATGTCAGAGTATAGCATAATCTAGCCGTGAAAGTATGCTACCTAATTTCTCCAATCAATATAACCTGCTTGAAATGCAACTTATGCTTGCAGAGCTCTTGTTGAGGTTCAGTTTATACACTTGCCAATGCTTATATGATCCATGATACCTCATCTCACATACATGGCTTGCTAGTGTCAAACATCGGATTCTCAAATGTGTTTCTTAATTACACATCTTATATATCTAATGTTCGCTTATTATTCAACACAAACACACCACAACAATGAGGCAAGGAGGAAGCTAGTATAGTTATGAATCCAAAAATGAAACCATCGAGCTCGATGGCGGAGGGAATAAACTCGGGACCACCGATGGTCAAAGGATAAGCCGAATGATTACCCCAATTCTCCGATTGGAGCATTACCCTTGAATTATAAATCATAATACCCTCGGTAAGAACCTGCTCAGTTAGCTTCTAATTTGTATACCTTCGTACTTTTAGGGTTGCATCTAAAGGTTTTAATACGACATTCAACCTCAAATTAGAAATTGTCGTCCTTAATTCTATTTATCAATATATTGTTATGATAACAATGTCTTTACATTAAGACTAGTGAGTGAGATTGATAAATCCCCTCGGCACTCATTGTGCAATTGAGAGTATCAAAATCACCCTGGCAATTGCTAACATTATAAGCCCGATGCAAGAGATTATCAAATCCCCTCGGCACATATTTACGTTCGAAGACCTAAGTGAGTGATTTTACACAATCCCCTCAAAACCTTTAAAAATCAAAGTGAACAATTTCGGCATTTTCTATAATATAAGACTGACATGAGAGGTTAAAAAAATCCCCTCGACACCCATTATACTTATCCTCAGCTATACTCAAATCCAAAGAAGTCTGTTTCTCGCTATACCATGTTACTAGACAATCACCAAGGAAATGACATCCTCCAGTTGTGCTTTTCCTTTCAAGTTTGTCTCTTCCATAGTCAGCATCTGTGTATCCTCTCAGAGTGAAGTCTGCATTACTTGGATACCATAACCTGCATCAATAAAGCCTATAAAATACCTGAGAATTCTTTTAACAGCAACTAAGTGAGATTCTCTGGGGTCATCTTGACATCTAGCACAATAACATACAACATATTGAACGTCAGGCCTACTAGTAGTTAAGTAAAGTAGAGAACTAATAATACCTCTGTAGAGCTTACTCTCTACAGGTTTTCCTTCCTCATCTTTACTCAGAATTGTATCAGTGGCCATGGGTGTTGACATTAGCTTGGTTTTATCCATGTCAAACTTCTTGAGTACTTCCTTGGCATACTTAGCTTGGCTGACGAAGATCCCATCATTGCCTTGCTTGATTTGCAAACCAAGAAAGAAATTAAGCTCTCCCATCATTGACATTTCAAACTCTTTCTTCATCTGCTGGCTGAACTCTTTGCATAGCTTTTCATCAGTTGCTCCAAAGATGACATCATTAATATAGATTTGGACTAGCAACACATCTTGATGCTTCCTTTTGATAAATAGAGTTGTGTCTGCTTTTCCTCTGACATAACCTTTGCTAAGTAAAAAGTTAGTCAGTCTCTCATACCAAGCTCTTAGAGCATGTTTCAGTCCATAAAAAGCCTTCTTCAACTTGAAGACATGATCTGGATATTTTGGATCTTCAAAGCCTGAAGGTTGTCTGACATAGACTTCCTCTTGAATATAACCATTATAAAATGCACTCTTAACATCCATCTGAAATAGCTTGAAGTTCATATGAGATGCAAAAGTATAGAGAATTCTTATGGCTTCAAGTCTTGTTACTAGTGTAAAGGTTTCTCCATAATCAATGCCTTCTTATTGATTGTAGCCTTGAGCAACTAATCCGACCTTGTTTCTGACAACATTACCAGCTCTATCTAGCTTGTTCTTGAAAACCCATTTGGTACCAATGATTGACTTCCCTCTAGGTTTCTCCACCAAATCCCAAACTTCATTCCTTCTGAATTGGTCTAGCTCCTCTTGCATTGCAATTATCCAGTTGTCATCAAACTTGACATCTTCAAACTTCTTTGGTTCAATCAATGAGACAAATGCTGAATGACTCATCATTCTATTTAGCTGACCTCTGGTCAGCACTGGATTTTGCACATTATCAAGAATCTTCTTAACTGGGTGATCTCTCCTTACTCTGACTTCTCTTGGTAGATCAGGATCAGCTTGTTGAGCTACTATCATTGGTCGAGCATCTACATCATCACCAAATTTGATGGATTGGTCCAAGTCAACTTCATAATCTTCCTTTTCTAGCACTGGATCAGGGATAATAATGAGCTAACTGACTAATTTGCGGACTTGTTTCTTTTCCTTTTCATCATCACTGGCTTCTACCTGCTTTGTTAGTTTTATCAAAATCTACATGTATGGACTCCTCTAAGATGCTAATTCTCTTGACATATACTCTGTATACCCTACTGTGTGTGAGTAACCTAGAGAGATTCCTTCATCAGCCTTGGGGTCAAATTTAGCCACTTGGTCTTTAGTGTTTAATATGAAGCATTTACAACCAAAGGCCTTGAGATGACCAACCTTAGGCTTACGCCCCTTCCAAAGTTCATAAGGAGTTTTGTTCAAAACTAGGCGAATTAAAACCCTGTTTAGAATGTAACAAGCTGTGTTAACAGCTTCTCTATAGAAATAATTTAGCAGATACTTATCACTCAGCATAGAACGACCCATCTCTGCAATAATGCGATTCTTTCTCTCAACAACCCCATTCTATTGAGGTGTATGAGAGAAAGAAAAATTATGGTCAATACCATGCTTAGAACAGAATTCCTCAAACTGCCTATTTTTGAATTCTCTTCCATGGTCACTACGGATTCTATTAATTTTAAGTCATGATCCTAGTAGACAACCTAGAAATGATTCAAATGTTTCATCTTTGGTTACAAACAAGACAATCCAAGTGAACTTAGTCAGATCATCTACAACCACAGGGGTGTATTTCATTCCACCTAGACTTGTTGGCACAACTGGCCCAAACAAATCCATATATAGAAGATCAAGGGGATGAGAAGAAGATATATCGGATAAGGATTTAAAGGTCTTCCTAAATTGTATCCTAAGTTGGCATGTTGAGCGGAGTCTATCTTTTTCAAAGGCTAGATTGGGTAAACCCTCAACAAGTTCATTTTTGGCTAATTTGGACAGATTGGTCATATTGATATGTCCTAACCTTTTATACCATAGCCATGAGTTTTCCTCATTAGAAACTAAACATATATCATTAGAGCAAGGGGATAAATCAATCATATAAACATTATTAATTCTAGGAGCGTAAAGAATTGTTTGGTCAAAGTTACCATTAATGACTGAGCAGCCCGCTGAGTCAAATATCACTTTCCTGCCTTTGTCATATAGCTGAGCAACGCTTAGCAAGTTGAACTTTAGGTCTTTCAAGAGAGACACATTATCAATTGTAGGCTTGACTCCTACAGTGCCATTGTCAACAATCTTTTCCTTTTTATTGTCTCCAAAACTGAGACTTCCATTCCTTCTTCGCTCTAATGTGATGAATTGCTTTTCATCACCTTTCATATGCCTCAAGCATCCACTATCCAAATACCATATTCTTCTGTCATCAATGGATCTCAGGCTCACCTGTAAAATAATCAAGTTTTCTTAGGTACCCATGCCTTTTTCTGGCTTAGTCCTCCCTTATTAGTGGTGGTCATCATTGACCAGTCATACTCATTATAGTAACCATTTTTTGTGTCTACACATGACTGTTGCATGTCCTGACTTTCCATAAAAATTACAAACGGCCTTAGGATTGGGCCTGCTTACTTTACCCTTTTAAGAAACCTTCTTAGAGTAGTGAGTGTGGTTACTCTGAGTATTCCTGCTAGGTTGAGGAGGGACCCACACCTTTTTCAAATCTATTAATTCATCAGTTAGCTCATCTAATTTCTTAGTGAGTTTGCTGTTATATCCATTATGGTACTAAACTTTTTCCATAAGGTATAGGATGTCAAGTGAGGTAGAAGAGTTGACATCTTCTAGATCATCACACCTTCTCTGGAGTACTTGAATGTATTTGGTTGACATTAATCACATTAATAACATCATTAAATACTGCAGCAAGTTCATCTGAAGACAAAAGGGGTTTAGAATTTACCTCAGTTTGCTTTCCCTTATCTCTGCTCTGGTCAACTGATTTATTGGTAGCAGAAGTAAATGGTTGGTCAGCTGACTCTGAGTTGGATTGATCATCCTTAGCCATGAGACACACATTAGGGAAATCTTGTGGCTCTTGAACTGAGGATGATGAATCTTGTTTAGAGTCACTCCAGGTAGCAGCAAGAGCCTTCTTATCCTTTCTCTTCTTGAACCTGTCCTTCTTAGCTCTAGGACAGCTAGACTGGATATGCCCTTTCTCACCACATTTAAAGCATTTAATATCTTTGTTGTGCCATTTATTTAACTCCTTTCATGGTTTTTCATTTGCTCATTTCTTATACTTTGTTGGACTTCTGAACCTTTGGAAATTCTTTTCTTTCTTCAAGAATCTGTTGAAATTCTTGGTCATTGGAGTTATCTCTTCCTTCCTATCCTCTGGATAATCTCCCTTAGAGGAATCTTCATAATTATTAGCTTTAAGGACAACAGCTCTACTTGAGCTTTCTCTTTCCTTCTGCTTGTGCTTCTTAGACTCATCTTCATATTGCTTTAAAGACATCTCATGGGTCAGCAAGGTTCCAATCAGCTCATCAAACTTATGAGTCTTCAAATCATGAACTTCTTCAATAGCATTCTTCTTTGCATCCCATTCATGAGTCAAACTTCTCAAGATCTTCTTGACAATCTCTTCTTCTGTGAAGGTCTTGCCAAGTCTTTTTTAGCTCAATGATAATATTCATGAACCTGGTGTTCATGTTAGAGATATCTTCCTTGGATTTCATGTGGAACCATTCATAATCCCTCATAAGGATATTGATCTTGGAATCCTTGACTTTTTCAGTGCCTTCATAAGTTACTTCTGACTTCTTCCATATCTCTTGAGCAGTTTTACAGCCTGAAATGCGGTTAAACTCAGTTGCATCAAGAGCGCAATGGAGATAGTTGATAGCAGCTGCATTTTCCTTCAATCTGGCCAAGTCCTGATTATCCCACTCATCAGAGTACTTATCAATACGTACTCCATTCTTCACTATAGTAGGAACAAATGACCCTTCAACAATAGCCATCCAAACATGCATGCTCTAAGACCGGATGCAATTCTTCATCCTATTCTTCCAATAAGTATAGTGCTCACCATTAAACATGGGAGGCCTGGTGACTGACATGCCTTCTAGCAGAATGTAGGCTTGGGCCTATGAGTGAAGGACATTTTACAAGGCGATAGCGGGGTCGGGCCCGGTCTGGCCGACCATTTGGAATAAGGGGAGAGATGCGTATAATGTGATTGAAAATGATTTTGCATATTTTAATTCTCAAAAGATACGAGATCGAATCTCGTACTTAAACTAGAGTCGCCACCCGGTTTAGCTCAATCGGGTAATTTTTGGTACGATTTTCCCACCAGGTGGTTGGACCATACCTTAAGTAGAGATTCCGAGTTCGGATGATGTTATCTATTTTTCATTAGGCCAAGTTAAGATACTTCATTCTTTCTTAATCGATTTAATCCATCCTATTTATTTGTATTTTCAGTAATTTTGTTATTTTTACATTTATCAAGCAATTGAAGCAATGAATACAATATTTACAGCCATAAAAAATAAGTGCGGAAAATAAAATTATTACATGGTTTCCAAGTCCTATACATTTTTCTATGCAATAAATAAAATACCTAAATGTCTGATATACGTCTGCCTACAGAAGATTGTTAGCTCGGGTATAGCATATTTTATTTATAGTATCACAAAACTCAATCGGACGGCTAAAATGAGGTTCAAATGGCATTTTCAAGGAAATTTCATTTTTAATGAGATTTTAGGTTCAATCGTTACTTTAACCGGATTATGAGTGAAAATACCCATATATTACAGGATGGGGTCTGTTTGCAAGAGATTTTGAACTTCTTTCATTACATTATATGTTCAAGCTTCGAAAAATAAGCTAATATGGGAATGAATGAAATAAAACTGCTGTCTAGAAGGTCATATCGCTGACGATACAATTGATGCCGTCGGCGATATGACTGATGTCACTGGCGACATGGCTGATGCCTCCGGCGGTATCAATTACGTCACTGGCCTTTAAGAGTAGCTCCAGTAGCATCTACTCCCTGTATGTCCCCCCATCCATAGAAATGATACAATTGAGTATCATAACGAACAACAGTTGGAGGAGGAGAAAAGGTGCCTCAAAGGCGTTGTGGACGTCAAGGAGGAAGAAGATGATGAAGATGAGGAGCTTAAAGACGATGTTGGGATCGAGCCCGAGGGGGAGGATGAGGCGGGCATAGACGTAGCCAGTGGGAGTATGCCACTATCCCAAGGGGAGCAACGTTCTTTTGAGGTATAACTGTGTTTATGTGCCTGATTTTGAAATTGTTTAGGAATGCTGTTGATGTATGGCTTTCATGTTTTTCAGGATCCCGTGAGGAAGAGAGGTCGGGATAACCAGAGTGGGACACGACACTATGGTGTGCCGGAGGGCATAAACTTTGTGGAGGGGCGTCTGGTCAATCCAATGGAAACCACATTCTGGCTGATGAATTCCCGGGGTGAGTTCCTCCTTAGGAATATAGGCTCGAGCCGGCAGTCTCCAATTTTCAAGCCCGAAAATACTACTTACGTAAGGCCTGGTAATTATTTTGTTTAGCCTTGGATGTGGGTGTCTAATGATTTACCTTTTGGATTTTTCAGGTGGCACGGGGCTATGTGGAGCAGCTCGCAGAGAACAACTTTGTCCTTCGAGATACACTTATCGGGCAGTCGCTCCTTGCTCAGGTACCTTCCTTATTTATGCCTATGTTAAGATAAGATGCATGTATGGATGTTATGAATGATATGCATTATTGATATTTTCTCTGGTTTACAGGATTTCTTGGCCCTTTCCTTATCAGATGCTGATGCAGCCCGGCGACAGTATGAGGAGGAGACTACAGACCTACGGCGTCGTGTGAGTGACCTTGAGGGTCAACTGGCAGCTACCGTTCAGGAACAGAGAAGCAAGCAAAATCTAGACTGTGTGCACCCTGGTAGTACCAGTCGTAGGGGGGTCAAGATGTCTGCCGGCCGACGCCCGCCTGCCGTGGCCTAGGAGTCTAGCAGTGTGCCTATGACAGAGGGAAGGGAAGAGGACGACATTGATGACTGGCGTTTGAGCCCTGAAGATATTTCATCTTGCCCGGCCGGTAGTGGCGGGCATGCCTAGTTTTTTTGTTTTGCTTCTTTTTTTTTATTTCCTTTTTGTACCCTTGATACATTGGGGTTGGAATAATTTGGTTTTTTTTCTGTTGGGTTTTGTTTCTTTCATGGTCTAGACATTCAGAATTTTTGGGTGGTTTGTGCCTTCGGGCTTTTATTTTGAATAAGAATGGGTCGCTGTTTGGAAAGGCATTGGAAATGTAGTATAGGATTGTTTACAGGTTTTATATAGGTCTGAAATGAGAAAATGCTTCTGATGTCGCCAGAAAATTCACTTCATGTCGCCGGCGGCATGACCCATATCGCCCAAACTCATCCAGCCAAAATAATATATACATGGTTGTCTGAAAGTCCATATCACCCGCGGTATCATCTGATATTGCCCAATCTGATCCATATCGCCGGCGGCATCAGTTTTCTAGTAACCTGATTTCGATTATTTTATCAATTCCTGCCATGGCAACCCATAATCAAAAGCTACGGGGTTTTCTTGTAGAGTCTGGGGAATGTAGACTAGAAGAGGCTTGAAAAATTCAGGCTTTGGGGGTTTCGATATGTCACAGCGTGGCCCGTAAGCCACGAATTCCTTCGAGCGGCACTATCTTTTTGGGATCCAATGGACCACATTTTTTGATTTTCATCATTCGAACTTTGTCCCTTGCTCAAAGAATTCCACGCTATTTTAGGGACACCGTGTCCTAAACGCGTTACACTGGCGCTGCCGGACTTTTATTTTGGTATAGATGGTATTCCTCGCGGGTTATGGAATTTGGATTCTGCGGACCCATTTCTGTCTCGGTTGCCCGATAAACCTAGGTTTCAGCTCGGAGCAGTTCTACAGTGGTGTCATGAAGTGCCACAATCCTATCCTGCTTGGCCATTCATGGTGGCATTGCTACTCATGGCGGAGTTCATGTACGGAGTGAGCCCGATTGCTCCGCTCAGGCTGATTTTGCTCATCAGCCTAATGTCGACAGGGGCTTCTTCCGTGGCTGTGGGATTGGCCGATGTTTTGCTGAATGTGGATGCTGCTTCTGTTGACCCATCACTTATCGGAGATCAACTCATATTATTACAGGTACCTTTTGTTCTTTCTGATTTTGCACATTTCCTTCCTTATTCCTTACCTGAATTTTGAATTATAGGTATGGCTAATGGAGAAGCTGAAGTTGAGGGAGGGGCTGCGAGGGAACCCGAAGAAGTATCTTCCCGTCCATCTAAGGGAGAGAGGGCTTATGCGGGCTGATTTTGATGAGTTGACATATGATGATTCTGTGCCTATTTTGAGGGGGTATACTGACGCGAAGGTTCAGTGGGTTAGTCCATGGTGGAGAATTGAGGATGCGGTTGTAGAATCTTAGGGAGCATGTGTTCAACTGATAGGTCTGGAGAAATCTTCATTTTATACCCCTTACAGGCTGGGTCGTCAATATGGCAAGAGGCAAAGAGTCCTAATCAAACTACCCCATAACCAGATTGGAGTTTACAAAGCTAAGTGGGTCAACCACATTCGGGAGAATAGGTCCAGGGAGGCTGTATTTGAGATTCTAGATTATGATCACATAGAAACCATTGAGACTGATACACATTATAGGGGATGGCGTGCTGAGATAAGAGACTTGCCGACCCGTCGGAAGCGGTCATGAGCCTATTTTGAGGGAGAACATGTGGAGCGGAGAGAGGAGCCCTTTTCTACTAGCACATCGAGGTAGATCTCTAGGTATAGTGACGATGATGCGGGAAGTTCGATTTGAGTCTTGCTTTTGTCAGAACCATCAGATCTTTTTTTTATTTATCTAAAATGAACTCTGTCCAAGGCTTGCTAAAGTTGTCTTAATCTTATGAATACAGGATCCACATAAGCCTAAGAATTTAGATTTCAATAAAAGAGAAACTTTTATTAATTGAGATAAAATAAAGTACATGATGTTTGGTTGATATTCCCATTGATTTAACTCCCGGTGCCAACTAGCCGAGATCGATTTTCTAGAAGGCACTGCTCTTTGCTCACCTACCCTAACTTTTGCCTAGATTGCCTTTTTCGGGTTTTCGATCTAGCAGGTTTGTCTCATCCCCTAGTTTTTGCACGGCTGGTTCGCAGGATACCAATCATCGGGCGTCACCCTAATTTTTGCCCGATTAGTAAAAGATTGAAAGGTGGGTAATTATCACGTATATATTTTTTGGTGTGCTGCTTTTCTGATTTGTTTCTTTTGAATTAAACATGATAACGCTTAATCTTGGCTTGGTTTACGGGATTTATAAACTCGTTCCCATTCATGTCCATAAGTTTAGCTGCCCCTTTGCTAAGCAGCTTCTTTATTACATATGGTCCTTCCCAGTTTGGCCTGAATTTATCCCTCGCATCAGTGGTAGAATGTTTCAGCTGCTTGAGGACCAGATCACTAGCCTTCAGGGGGAACTTTTGATGTCTTACCCAACTGTTATATGCCCAAGCCATATGTTATTGGTACATCTGGAGGTTGTCGAGGGCCTTCAACCTCTGCTCATCCATCATGTTCAACTGTTCAAATCTCGCCCAAGTCCATTCGGATTCTTCTAATTTAGCCTCTAGAGCGACTCTTAATGAGGTCACCTGAGTTTCAACTGTGAGCGGACGACGTTTCGCGCGGCGACAGCAGGGCCGAGCCCGATCGGGCCGGCCTTTTAGAATGAGGGGAGAGCTGCATATAATGTGATTGAAAATGATTTTGCATATTTTAATGCTCAAAAGATACGAGATTGAAATCTCGTACTTAAAATAGAGTCGCCACCAGGTTCAGCTCAACGGAAAAAAATTTTGTACGATTTTTCCACCGGGTGATTAGACCAAACCTTAAGTAGAGATTCTGATTTCGGATGATGTTATCTATTTTTCATTAGGCCAAGTTAAGATACTTCATTCTTTCTTAATCCATTTAATCCATCCTATTTATTTATATTTTCAGTAATTTTGTTGTTTTCGCGTTTATCAAGCAATTGAAGCAATGAATAAAATATTTGCAGCCATAAAAAATAAGTGTGGAAAACAAAATTATTACATGGTTTTCAAGTCCTATACATTTTTCTATGCAATAAATAAAATACCTGAATGTCTGATATACGTCTGCCTGCAGAAGATTGTTAGCTCGGGTATAGCATATTTTATTTATAGTATCATAAAACTCGATCGGACGGCTAAAATGAGGTTCAAACGGCATTTTCGAGGAAATTCCATTTTTAATGAGATTTTAGGCTCAATCGTTACTTTAATCGGATTATGAGTGAAAATACCCATATATTATAGGATGGGGTCTATTTACAATAGATTTTGAACTTCCGTCATTACATTATATGTTCAAGCTTCGGAAAATAAGCTAATCTGGGAATGAATGAAAATAAAACTGCTGTCTAGAAGGTCATATCGCCGACGATACAACTGATGCCGCCAGCGACATGGCTGATGTTGTCGGCGACTTCAATTACGTCACCGGCAATATCAGCTTGTAGGCAGCAATGGTGGCAGTAAAAAAAATGACCGAAAACCTAAAAATGGGTATAAATCGATGAAATTTAACACAAATCAGTAATGTTAATGCCAAAGAGCTATGAGACTCAGGATTTTTACCTTGAGGCTGTGAATCCACCTCTTCGTAAACCGAAAGAAACATCTCCGAGGAGCTTGTTACGATGATTTAGCAGTAAATTTAAGTGCTTTTGGTTTCTAAATCCAATTAAGTTGATTTTAACTTAAGTCTTACTGATTTCAAACTCACAATCAGAGAATTCAAAGAAGAAAAACCAGGAAAAATGGATCAGAATCCTTTTTTTTTCTATTTTATCTAGTTCTCATCTCACTAAAATTTATTCCCACATCAAAATCCTAACCTTTGATCCCCCCCTAAAATGCGGCTCAAGGTGTGCTTTTATAGGTGAAATAGGGTGTTTTTTAGGCCTTTTTGACTAATTCCGCCGAAAGTGGCCGAAAGGCTGTCTGTGGAGGGACCCGTTTTGGGCCATGCTGCCGGCGGTATGGTGATGCCACCAGCGGCATGGCTGATGCCACTGGCGGCATCAACCTCCAGCATACCGACAGCTAACGGGCCCAAAAGCAAAAAAAGTTGTGAAAAGTGGTTTAATAGTTGGTGGAAAGGCATCTTTTTGACTTTTAATAATATTTTAATGGGTATTTATTATTTGGGTGCAAATCATCGGCTCAAGCTTCTACCAGACGCATTATCGGCCACACCAAACTGGATTCTACCAAGTATAAAATTCGTCAGGAATATTATTTTGGTAATAAAAATTCTAAAGAGAACATTTATTTTGAGGCATTAAAATCGGGTACACGTCATCATCATCTCGCGGGAGGGACTGCAAAATCCCGTGCTCACAGGCTGCCCCTCGGGGGATCACTGCTGCCACAGGTTAGTATGATCACATGAAAGAGCAAGTGATAGGAATGATACCTGATGGGTGACTGATTTGCCAATTGGTCGGACCTTGTGCTTTGTAGAGAGGTTGCCCCTTGGTCGGGCTTATGCTTTGTGGATAAATTACCCCTTCATCAGGCTTGAACTTTGTGAAAAGGACGCCCTTTGGTCGAACTTATGCTTTGTGAAGAGTTTATCCTTTGGTCGGACTTATGCTTTGTGGAGAGATTGTCCCATGGTCGGGTTTTATGTTTTATAGATTGGTTGCCCTTTGGTCGAACTTATGCTTTACGGAGAAATTGTCCCTTGGTCGGGTTTTGTGTTTTGTAGATTGGTTGCCCTTTGGTCGCCCTTTGGTCGGACTTATGCTTTCCGGAAAAATTGTCCCTTGGTTGGGTTTTCTGTTTTATAGATTGGTTGCCCTTTGGTCGGAATTATACTTCACGGAGAAATTATCCCTTGGTTGGGTTTTGTATTTTATAGATTGGTTGCCCTTTGGTCGGACTTATGCTTCACGGAGAAATTGTCCCTTGCTCGGGTTTTGTGTTTTGTAGATTGGTTGCCCTTTGGTCAGACTTATGCTTCGCGGAGAAATTATCCCTTGGTCGGGTTTTATGTTGTGTAGATTGGTTACCCTTTGGTCGGACTTATGCTTCGCGGAGAAATTGTCCCTTGGTCGGGTTTTGTGTTTTGTAGATTGGTTGCCCTTTGGTCGGACTTATGCTTCACGGAGAAATTATCCTTTGGTTGGGTTTTGTGTTGTGTAGATTGGTTGCCCTTTGGTCGGACTTATGCTTTGTGGAGAAATTATCCCTTGGTCGGGTTTTGTGTTTTGTAGATTGGTTGCCCTTTGGTCGGACTTATGCTTTGTGGAGAAATTGTCCCTTGGTCGGGTTTTGTGTTTTGTAGATTGGTTGGGGACTTATGCTTTGCGGAGAAATTATCCCTTAGTCAGGTTTTGTGTTTTGTATATTGGTTGCCCTTCGATCGGACTTATGCTTCGCGGAGAAATTATCCCTTGGTCGGGTTTTGTGTTGTGTAGATTGGTTGCCCTTTGGTCGGACTTATGCTTCGCGGAGAAATTATCCCTTGGTCGGGTTTTGTGTTTTGTAGATTGGTTGTCCTTTGGTCGGAATTATGCAAAATCTGAATTGGAGGAGTGATGTCGCCGGTAGCATGAATGATATTACTGGCGGTATGAATCAATTTCGTCGGCGACATGAGTGCTACGTGGCAGCTTTAACTGGTCAGGTAATTTCAAAATTTGAACTGAACGGGGCGATGTCACCAGCGACATGAGTGATGTCGCTGTCGGCATAGATTGATGCCGCCGGCGGTATGAATGGGCAGTTTCAGATGAATTAAAACTCCTCAAATACGACGCGGCAGTTTAAAGGGAATTAAAACTCCCTTCTTCCTTATTTATTCAGAAAACCGTACCTACTGCTTCACATCTCATTCCTCAAATCTTATAATTTTTTTTTCATTATTCAAATCATGAAGAGAATCACCAAGGCTTTCAGGGGCAAATCTACCAAGGCTAGGGAGAACCTGCCTGATTCTTCTATCGAGGGATTGAAAATTCTCTCCGTTCCTATTGCTTATGGTCTGAAGGAGACGGCCAAGATGCATGGCTATAGGATCAATTCTCCCATCACCAATCTGACCCCAGAGAAGGAGAAGCACCTCTACTATATTCAGGTAGTCCCGTAAAACCCGAATCTCCTTTTTTTGGGTTCGATTTGATTTGGCTTTAGGCTTTGAAATCGTGCCGTGGTAGAAGTCATAGACTGATTAGAAATTGATATGGTATGTTTAGGTTGGATTTTTTTAGGCTTATTGTTTGATTGATTGCAATTTGTTTGCAGATTTGGCCCGATGGGTGCGAGTTTGGGGAAAACAAGTTCTGCCCGCAGGTAGTGATATCGCCGGCGATATGAGTGATGTCGCTGGTGGCATCAGTCCTTGCAAAAGGAGCCAAGGAAGTCTAATGTCACTTCTGTTTGAAGCGATATCGCCGGCGATATCATCCATGCCGCTAGCGGTATGGTATGATGCCGCCGGCGATATCATTTCTAGCAGAAGCGACATCAACAGCTTTCTATCAAATTTTAGTGATGAGAAATTATGCATGACTTATCTATTTTGTTTCTAATTTTGCAGCTATATGAACTGACCTACACAGGGGGGATGGACACCATTGGCGAGTGGTGGCACCATATTTTGGAGAATGACCCCGAGCTTGCGCTTGCCATCAATATGACAGGTTTTGGGGACTTGGCCCAGATAATGCTAATACTGATGCCCACGCTTTCTCATTCAGTGGTGATAGCCCTAACCGAGAGGTGGTCTGAGACCACCCATACTTTTCACTCCTCTTTCGGGGAAGCTATGATCACACCCTCCGATGTCGTAGCTATGACCAACCTCCCTTGGACGGACGAGGTTATATACTTCGATGCTTATATGGATAAATACCATGTTGAGAGGCCCGTGGTGAGGTAGGTGAAGGAGCTGTTCAGTCTGAAGCCCTTCTCAGGATGGCTGTCTTATGGTGAGTTGCACTAACACTGGACCCGGGTAGATGTAGTGCCCGAGGATGAGAGGGAGGCTTATGTTCGGTCCTTCGTGATTCCTTTGCTTACTATGCTGTTCTTCCCAATCTTGGGGAGCAAGATCAATTATATGCTGATAACCACTGTGAAGGACGTGGCGGAAATTAGTAGGAAGAATTGGCCAAGGACCATCTTGGCACAAATATACCACGGGCTGGATATGGGAGCCCGGAAGAGGGTGAAAGCCCTTTGCCTCTGCCATCTACTACTCTAGGTATATCTCTTTGGAAGTATTTTACTTGATAGTACATGTTCTCATTTATTGTTTGACGCTTTTTGAATTGATTGGTCGTTATTTGTGCAGGCTTAGGCCTTTGAGCATCAGATCATCCCACCGGTGGAGTTTAAGAAGATGGTGCCGTCGGCTCCCACTTTCTCGTCCGCTGGTGCGGGGGCGTTAGCGGGAAGGCCAAGTACCTTATGAAATATAGGCAGGTCCTGAAGAGCTCACAGTTGAGCTCTATATGCGACTTTTTAATTTAGTCTTTATTTTTACACTTAGACAAAACAAAAGGCGTTTATGAACTTATACTGGTTGTTTGGCTGATTATTGGTGTATCTTATCCTGGATTCATTCGATGGGGTGGAGAACCTGACAGAGGTCGCAATGGTTAGGAGGGAGGTAGATTTTCGTCGGTTCATGATTGAGCGCCCTCTATCCCAGCAGTGGTACCTGGTGAGCGTGTCCGGGGCTGGAGGTCCGTCCCGATTGCTGATAGATCGGTGCCTGCTGATCCTTCCAGGGGCTTATAGTGGCCCCATTTAGTGATCACCTCCAAGGCTGACAAGGCTGATTACATCGAGGGTAATGGCCTAGTGATCCCTAGCGTCCCTGGCCTCTACGAGCAGCTCCAGCAGCGTGTACTCCCTATATGTCCCCGCATCCACAAAAATGATACGATTGAGTATCATAATGAACAACGATTAGAGGAGGAGAAAAGGTGCCTCAAAGGCATTATGGACGTCGAGGAGGAAGAAGATGATGAAGATGAGGAGCTTGAAGGGGATGTCGGGAGCGAGCCCAAGGGGGAGGATGAGGCGGGTATGGACGTAGCCGGCGGGAGTGCACCAATGTCCCAAGGGGAGCAACGTTCTTTTGAGGTATGATTGTGTTTATGTGCCTGATTTTGAAATTGTTTAGGAACGCTGTTGACGTGTGGCTTTCATGTTTTTCAGGAACCCGCGAGGAAGAGAGGTCGGGATAACCAGAGTGGGACGCGGCACTATGGTGTGCCAGAGGGCATAAACTTTATGGAAAGGCATCTGGTCAATCCAATGGAAACCATATTCCGGCTGATGAATTCCCGGGGTAAGTTCCTCCCTAAGAATATAGGCTTGAGCCGACAGGCTCCAATTTTCATGCTAAAAAATACTACTTATGTAAGGCCTGGTAATTATTTTGTTTAGCCTTGGATGTGGGTGTCCAATGATTTTCCTTTTAGATTTTTCAGGTGGCGCGGAGCCATGTGGAGCAGCTCGCAGATAACAACTTTGTTCTTCGAGATACACTTATCGGGTAGTGACTCCTTGCTCAGGTACCTTCCTTATTTATGCCTATGTTAAGATAAGATGCATGTATGGATGTTATAAATGATATGCATCATTGATATTTTCTCTAGTTTACAGGATTTCTTAGCCCTTTCCTATCAGATGTTGATGCAGCCCGGCGGTGGTACGAGGAGGAGACTGCAGACCTACGGCGTCGTGTGAGTGACCTTGAGGGTCAACTGGCAGCTGCCATTCAGGAATGGAGAAGCAATAAAAATCTGGACCGTGCGCACCTTAGTAGTACCAGACGTAGGGGGGTCAAGATTTCTGCCGGCCGATGCCCACCTGCGGTGGCTGAGGAGTCTAGCAGTGTGCCCATGACAGAGGGAAAGGAAGAGGACGAGGTCAATGACCAGCTTGTGAGCCCCGAAGACATTTCATCTCGCCCGACCGGTAGTGGCGGGCATGCCTAGTTTTTTTATTTTGGTTCTTTTTTTTATTTTCTTGTTTGTACCCTTGATACATTCGGGTTGGAATAATTTGGTTTTTTTTTCTGTTGGGTTTTGTTTCTTTCGTGGTCTAGACATTCAAAATTTTTGGGTGGTTTGTGCCTTCGTGCTTTTATTTTGAATAAGAATGGGTCGTTGTTTGGAAAGGCATTGGAAACGTAGTATAGGATTATTTACAGGTTTTGTGCGGGTCTGAAATGGGAAAATGCTTCTGATGTCGCCGGAAAATTCACTTCATGTCGTCGACGGTATGACCCATATCGCCCAAACTCATCCAGCCAAAATAATATATACAGGGCTGTCTGAAAGTCCATATCGCCAACGGCATCATCTGATATCGCCCAATCTGATCCATATCGCCGGCGACATCAGTTTTCTAGTAACCTGATTTCGATTATTTTGTCAATTCCTGCCATAGCAACCCACAATCAAAAGCTACGGGGTTTTTTACAGAGTCTGGGGAATCCAGACTGGAAGAGGCTAGAGAAATTCAGGCTTTAGGGGTTTCGATATGTCGCGGCGTAGCCCGTAAGCCGCGAATTCCTTCGAGCGGCACTATATTTTTGGGATCTAATGGATCACATTTTTTGATTTTCATCGTTCGAGCTTTACCCTTTGCTTGAAGAATTCCACTCTATTTTAGGTACATTGTGTCCTAAACGCTTTACACTGGCGCTGTTGGACTTTCATTTTGGTATAGATGGTATTCCTCGCGGGTTATAGAATTTGGATTCTGCGGACCCATTTCTGTCTCAGTTGCTCGATAAACCTGGGTTTTAACTCGGAGCAGTTCTAGAGTGGTGCTATGGAGTGCCCCGATCCCATCCTGCTTAGCCATTCATGGTGGCATTGCTACTCATGGAGGAGTTTATGTGCGGAGTGAGCTCGATTGCTCCGCTCAGGCGGATTTCGCTCATCAGCCTAATGTCGACAGGGGCTTCTCCCGTGGCTGTGGGATTAGCCGATGTTTTGCTGAATGTGGATGCTGCTTCTATTAACCCGTCACTTATCGGAGATCAACTCATATTATTACCGGTACCTTCTATTCTTTCTGATTCCGCACATTTCCTTCCTCAATCCTTACCTGAATTTGAATTATAGGTATGGCTGATGGAGAAGCTGAAGTTGAGGGAGGCGCCGCGAGGGAACCTGAAGAAGTATCTTCCCATCTATCTGAGGGAGAGAGGGCTTATGCAGGCTGATTTCGATAAGTTGACATATGATGATTGGGTGCCTATTTTAAGGGGGTATACTGACGCACAGGTTCAGTGGGTTAGTCTATGGTGGAGAATTCAGGATGTGGTTGTAGAATCTTAGGGAGCATGTGTTCAACTGATAGGTCTGGAGAAATCTTCATTTTATACCCCTTACCGGCTGTGTCGTCAGTATGGCAAGAGGTAAAGAGTCCCAATCAAACTGCCCCACAACCAGATTGAAGTTTACAAAGCTAGGTGGGTCAACCATATTTGGGAGAAGTGGTCCAAGGAGGCTGTATTTGAGATTCTGGATTATGATCACATCGAAACCATTAAGACTGATACATATTACAGGGGATGGCTTACTGAGATAAGAGACTTGCAGACCCATCGGTAGCGGTCATGGGCCCGTTTTAAGGGGGAACGTGCGGAGCGGGGAGAGGAGCCCTTTTCTACTAGCACATCGAGGCAGATCTCTAGGTACTGTGACAATGATGCAGGAAGTTTGATTTGAGTCTTGCTTTTGTCAGAACCATCAGATCTTTTTTTTATTTATCTAAAATGAAATAAAATGAACTCTGTCCAAGGCTTGCTAAAGTTGTCTTAATCTTATGAATACAGGATTCACATAAGCCTAAGAATTTAGATTTCAACAAAAGAGAAACTTTTATTAATTGAGATAAAATAAAGTACATGACATTTGGTTGACATTCCCATTGATTTAACTCCCGGTGCTAACTAGCCGAGATCGGTTTTCTAGAAGGCACTCGCTCTTTGCTCACCTACCCTAACTTTTGTCTAGATTGCCCTTTCGGGTTTTCGATCTAGCGGGTTTGTCTCATCCTCTAGTTTTTGCACGGTTGGTTCACAGGATACCAATCGTCGGGCGTCACCCTAATTTTTGTCCGATCAGTAAAAGACTAAAAGGCGGGTAATTATCACGTTCAACTATTATATGCCCGAGCCATACGTTGTTGGTACATCTGGAGGTGGTTGAGGGCCTTTAACCTGTGCTCATCCATCATGTTCAACTGTTCAAATCTCACTCGAGTCCATTCGGATTCTTCTAATTTAGCCTCTAGAGCGACTCTTAATGAGGTCACTTGAGTTTCAACTGGCAAGACTGCTTCCATCCCATAGATCAGGGAGAACAGAGTTTGGCCCATCGGGGTGCGTACGCTGGTGCGAAATCCCTAGATAGCGAAATATAGCTTATCTACCTAATCCCTATAACCGACTATCATCTTAGAAAGAATCATCTTTACCGATTTATTGGCTGCCTCAATAGCTCCATTAGCTTATGGTATGTATGGAGAAGATCTATAGTGCTCAATCCCATACTTCTCAATTAGAGAAGCAGTTGCTCCTTGAAATTGTACTCCATTGTCCGAGACTATATGGTGTGGGAGCCCATACTGAGAAAAGATGTGCTTTTCTATGAACTTGGCCATCTACTTGGCGGTGACATTGGTGAAGGATTCGGCTTCCACCTATTTCGAGAAGTAATCTACTGCTACCACATTGAATTTATGGCCGTTTGTTGAGGAAGGACGGATTTCACCAATTATATCTATCCTCTATGCTGAGAATGGCCAAAGGTGGATAAGAGATGGAGCTCGATGGGTGGAA
Organism: Euphorbia pulcherrima; assembly: GCA_947683365.1. Taxonomy (NCBI): domain Eukaryota; kingdom Viridiplantae; phylum Streptophyta; class Magnoliopsida; order Malpighiales; family Euphorbiaceae; genus Euphorbia; species Euphorbia pulcherrima. Next base: position 16,432,017 of record CANTUS010000001.1, on the reverse strand, counting down.
GATGCTGCATATCTCTGTAAACCTGGCATTGGTGGCACCGTTTGACCTGGGCGATACAATCGGCTGTGAGAGTAAGCCAAAAATAAACCAGCCACTGGATTTTCTTTACGAGAGCAAGACCGTTTATATGAGGGCCATAGTCACCGGCATGGACCTGGGTTATTACATTCTGAGCCTTAAAATCAGTGAGGCAACGGAGAAGTAGGCCGTTGCTGATACACTTGAACAAATCATTATCCATAATACGAAACTGGATAGCGAGCCGCCGTAGGTTGGTACGGTCCGAGTCAGAAGAATCTGTGGGGTATTTACCGATCTGAAGAAATAGGATGATGTCAGAATACCAATAAGGTTCAGATGAAATGGCGAGAACTAGAGGAGTCGATTGAACATGATATGGGATCTTGGTGGACATCAAAACCAAAGGGCGGATAGGCAGCTGTTGGGGTCCTTCCCACATGGACGCGAGAGTGGTGAGAGCATCTGCCATTTGATTCTCATCTCGAGGGATATGGCGGTACAAGCACAAGGTAAATTTCTCGGACAATTTACGGACAGCCTCAATATAAGGACGAAGAGATTCTTCTTTAATTTCCCAATCTCTAATGACTTGATGGACAACCAGAGCCGAATCTCTGATGACAGATACACGGTGGCCTTAAACCTGAAGAAGAGCCTCAAGGCAGAATAGGCAAGCTTCATATTCAGCACCGTTGTTGGTGATAGCGAATTCTAAACATTTGGACAATGGGATTATCTCATATCCGGTGTAACGATGATGACCCTGAGACCTGCTCCCCAATGGTTCATAGTGCCATCAAAGTACATTGTCCAAACGTCATCAAGGGTCGTAACAGAGGCGAGCTGTTCATCAGGAAACTCTAAATTTTCCTTATAGTCAGAGCCGAGGGGTTGATTGGCTATGAATTTGGCTATAGCCCGCCCTTTAATGACCTTTCAAGATACATATTTAATGTCAAACTCAGACAGAAGAAGCATCCATGGGGATAATTTGCCGGCTAGGGTAGGGGATTGGCAAAGAAACTTCATTGGATCAATCTTGGCCACGGCTTGGACGCAATAAGATTGGAAATAATGTCGCAACTTCTTAGTAAGCCAAACCATGGTAGTACAGGTCTTTTCTAGAAATTAATACCGGGTTTCATAATCTAACAACTTATTGCTCAAGTAGTAGATGGCATGTTTGCGCTTATCATCATGTTCCTGGATAAGCATGGCCCCGACGGAAGTTTCCTTAATGGCCAGATAAAGGATGAGTGGTTTCCCTGGGATGGGGGGTGTCAAGACGGGTGGATCAACAAGATATGCATTGATTCTATCAAAAGCTACTTGGCAGTGATCGTTCCATACCATGGGTTGCTGTTTCTTTAACAGTTTAAAGATGGGTTCGCAAACAGTAGTGAGGCGAGCAATGAACCGACTAACATTCTGCAATGACCCTTAAAACGATCGGACCTCCTTCTCTGTCTTAGGGGGAGGCATGTCCCTGATGGCTTTGGCTTTGTTCGGATCCATTTTAATCCCTTTCTAGCTAACCATGTGTCCTAATAGCTTACCGGAGGTAACTCCAAATATGCATTTCTTTGGATTTAGGCAAAGATTATACTTTTCAATGCGAGTCATGAACTTGTTGAGAGCAGCAAGGTGCTCCTCTCGAGTGGCGGACTTCACAATCATGTCGTCCATATACACTTCCACTTTTTTATGGATCATGTTATGTAGGAAGGTAGTTACAGCTTGTGATTATGTGGCCCCAGCATTTTTCAACCCGAATGGTATTACCTTGTAGCAATACACCCCCCATTCAGTGATGAATGTTGTTTTGACTTTGTCGATAATATTAACCAGAATCTGATTATACCCTGAAAACCCATCCATAAATGAATACATAGCTGCCCTGGCGGCGCTATCAATCAGGACATCAATGTGCGGGAGAGGGAAGTTGTCTTTTGGCGAGGCTTTATTAAGGTCTCAGAAATCCACACAGACTCGGACCCTACCATCCTTCTTCGGTACTGGGACGATGTTGGACAACCAAGTAGGGTATTCTACCACTTCTATGAATCGAGCATCGATCAACCTTGAAACCTTTGTCTTAACCTGTTCTTCCCATTCAGGTCTTAACCGGCGGAGTTTCTGCTTGACAGGTCAAAATTTAGGATCAGATGGGATTTTGTGTTTGATTTATCGGTCAACCCCAGGCATGTCTTCGTACGACCAGGCAAAAGTGTTAACATGATTTTTAAGCACTTTTATGATCTCACTTCTTTCCTCTGGAGTTAATCTTTGGAAATGATTACCATTTTGGGATTTTCATCTGTACTTAGGTTTATTTCACTTAATAATGTATCACTAATGCCAAAAACATTATGCGTATTATTATGTGAATGCATGGATCCATCAGGAAAGACATCAAACAAGTAAGCAGAATGGGAGTTATTCATTGTATTAAAAGCCTCGTAAGCAGCATTGTTTGCATAAAAAACATCAGAAATATTAATAATTACATCGTCTATATCCTCCTCCACAGGCAGAGGGGCTTCAGTAGCAACATCGACGGGAGAAATGTCCTCTATATCATCTGTCAGAATGGCACTCAGGTCGTGCACTAAAGCGGTCTTTTGGGCAATGGTGAGTGATGGCCCTTCAGACAAGTCGGCCTTTTCGTGAGAGCCCTAGGGATCTTTCCTACTATGGCTGTCATTGCGTCTTCTTCCCTGGTACCCTTCCAGCCTTTCCTCATCAGTAGTGCAATAGCTTTTATCATGATTGCTATAGTATTCTTAATTTCTGGATTGATAGACTCTTTATTACTTCTTTCAGGCTCATCCTCAGGATACATCTTACCTTTCCCTTTAGCCTTAATAGAAATAACATTGATAGGCGCATCAGGCTCAGTAGGCTTGGGTTCAGCTAAAACTATTATGTGACCAGTCTCGAAGTCATAGACATCTTTAAAGATCTTAAAGCCGGGCCACATTTTCCTGCCATACTCGATTGGCTCAGGCTCCCCCTTATAAGGCCTCTTGCCTTGGATCACACAAACAGTGACCATGCGACAGTAGTAAGAAGGGACGCGATAATAGGCTTTTCTAGGCTTATATCCTAATCCAGGTCCATAAATAAGGATTTTCGCCTCCAATGCCTCATAATTCCTTATTCGTGTATTCCTCCACCTCTGCCAGGCTTGTATCTAGATTTCTTCATTAGTTTGCCCATACCCGCGTGAAGATAGCTGTGCTAAAGGGGAGGAAGTTTCTGAGCTTTGCTAATTATGACAATCTAAAGGCCCTTTTCTAGATTAGCTTTGGCTTCCATAATAGCCATAATGGAAGCAGGATCGGTCTCTATAGTCACCATTCTGTCATCATAAATTAGCTTGATTTTTTAGTATAGTGTAGAGGGAATTGCACCCAAAGCATAGAGCCATGGTCGGCCAAATAATAGAGAATAGGTAACAGGAATGTCAAGTACGGTGAAACACACATTGCTTGCTACACCTTCGACAGTGACTTCTACCTCAAAAGTCCCAATTACATTGCGCTTTGAATCATCATAAGCTCTAATAACCGTACTGGACCTTTCAAGCATGTCCTCCGACAGCCCCAGATGAGGAAGGATTTTTAGAGGGTATAGGTTTAGAGCGAAGCCATCATCCACCATGACGCACGGGATGACCTTATCGAGAATTTGGATCCGGATGAATAAGGCCCTATTGTGTTCCCTACCCTCAAGTGTAAGATCAAATTGTCAAACACAATCTGAGGTCCTTTTCTCGGGGGAATGCCTTCTCTTATCGTAACGCACATCTCAACAACCGAGGTGGTTAGATTAGCTTCCAGATCAATGAGCCACTTGATCAAACCCTTGTAATGCTTTTCAGAGTCAATTACCAGTTGCCAGATGCTGTATCGGGCTTGGGTGTTTTTTAACTGGGTAATAAGGGGGTCAACCTCAAGACTGGTAGGGATAGGCGGAGGTGGAGAAGGGGGTTATGTAGTAGTTCTAATTCTGCCAGGAATTGGACCTTTGTTTAGGCGAAGATATCGATCTTCCAGCTGATATACACGATCACTCCAGGTAATATTAAGGACATCATCGAGCAAGATGCTCTTAGTGGCTCGTGTTTTAAACAGGTACTATTGCTCTTTGGAGTCCGAATCCGGGTTTTGTAGCTCATACATGTCCACGCTAAAAAGGTCATTATGATCAACCTTGAATAAGTTGGTGCTTATGGCCTTGGTCTCTCGAGCCATTTCCCCATCGTCATCAGAATAGTTGTCCTTCGAAACAAAGGAATCTACACTGAACAGTGCTTTCCCCTCAGCTTTGTTTCTTTTTGCCATAAATGGTTTAGACCTACGGCTCTCTTGCTTTGGTTGGTTTGGATCAATTTCCATTCCCTGAATCAAGTTGACTCTCGGGTTGGCTTGATTGATAATATCAAAAATCAAGCAAGATGGTAGACCCGAATTGATGACCAGGATAGAGTTACTACTGTCCGGCCTCTGAGTAAGGAGATCGAAGACTATGGCTTCGGATAAACCAGATTGGACCATGCCGACCTTACCTTCGAAGTTCAACAAAGGATTATTCATAGTGCTCATAGCCTTGTTCGGTTCAGCGATCTTTGCTTCACTAACTAACCGTTGAATTGCTGAGAGTAGGGCCTTGCAATTATTGGTTTGGTGTCCTACCTGAACGTGATAATTGCAGAAGTTATTCTTATCTTCAGATCTAGGTGGCTTGTATTCCTGAAGGGATTGTATGAAACATGCTTCCCTCAAACGCTGGAAGATGACTCGCAGGGGCAATTTATAAGGGTTGGTTAAAATAAAAAGGGGATAAGGAGGTTAGATTGTGGCAATCGTTGATGGAGCCGGAGTGACTATGAGGGGCATAGCAGGGGCGTGAGAAATGGCTTAAATTGCAGCCGGTGTTTTTGGGCCACCAGGGCTAAGGGTTGAGCTTCATTCTTTATGAACCATGGTTTCCCCACTTTCTCGGCCTTCTCACACTCTGCCTCACGCTCAATTTTCTCAGCTTTCTCAAACACAGCCTTATAAGAAAGAAAGGAATCTGTAGCCATTTCCTTACGGAATAGGGGGAGAGACCCTTCAAGGAGTTTGACAATTATTTCCTCAAGGCTAAGCTTGGACTTCATCAAGACCTGAGTCGATATCCACCTATTAAAGTATTCCTTAAAGGTTTCGTTGGGCATTTGATGGACCCTCTTAAGATGTTGGAGGGTTGTCTCCATCATAGTATTAAAACCATAATACACTTTTAATGCCTCGGATAAGAGAGTCTAGTCGACGATAATATGTTGCGGTAAGGTGTGATACCATTCGAGGGCAGGACCCCGAAGGGAGCAGGGAAACATTTCAGCAAGCACCTCATCACTCAGCTTCTTTACGCGCATTACTCTCTCATACATTATAATGTGAGAGGCAGGTGCTCCTGAGCCATTATAATAAGCCATGTTTAGCATAGTAAAATTATCGGTGACCCAATCTTTATCCCTCTCAGGTTTCTTATCAGTGATGAGGCGGTTGATGTAAGCTTGGATCTCGGGCATCACACCTGGAGGCTGCGTGACCTAGTCGCTAACCGGTTTATAAGAGATAGTCGAGGCTTTAAGTGTCACGCCCAGAGAATGCTCGACCTGGTCATTGATAGTTTGAGAAGCTATCATTCGCCGAACAAAGGTGGCTACCTCAAGTGTCACGCCCGACTGTTGTATGACCTGGTCGTTGAGTGTTGGAGGTCACAGAGGGCGAATGGTCAGCTGGCTGGCCAAAGAATTTTGGGGGTAGGTGGTGCCTTTAGGAGTTACAATGAATAGCAGAGGTGTGAAGGAGGGTAGTGGCTGAGAAATTGGGCTTTGGTCAGTGAATATCGGAGGAGTGAAGCTTTGAGCGAAGGGTCTTAGATTAAAAGGCACAACTGATGGGGTGGTCAAAGTTGATAAGAAAGCTGAAGCCTGCCCAAACTGGAATGGACTCGTCATGGGTTGGGTTGATTGAAATATAGTGCAATGGGTCTTGCCCCTACCAGACTGGTCAACATCTATACCGAACCGTTCGGGGCCTGAATATCAAATGCCGATACTCGATCAGAATTCCTATCTTTGAGAGCCTGCTTAATGGCTGCCTGAACCGTAGTTTAGATAGAAGTTTGGAAAGCGTCCGAGTTCAGGAATTGCATTATAGCACTAGTAAAGTCAAAACCAGGTGGTGGTTGGGATCCTGTTCTCGAGCTGGAAGTAGGGCCAAAGGGCTCTTCTGGAGGAGGGTTCCCTTCATTTCTTGGGAAAGACATGGTTGGTCGAGAAGGGTTTTAGCTCAACTGAACTTGTTCTGAATCTGACTCCTTGCTGGAATCGGTGTAGAGAATTCTTTTGACTATCATGGAGACGATCAGGGTCAGAGGATGACATATCAGGCGGTGTTCTATCCTTTTCCAAGCCAGGGTGTGACGATCAGTGCGCCTCCTCCTAGCTGAAATGGTAGGTAGTGGATCAGACCATGAATGGATTGGTGAATGATATGCATGGTATGCATGCCTTTTATTCCTTGGGAGGATGTGTGATGCGTATGGCTGCACATAGATGTGGTTAAGGATGATGTGATGGCTTATCCCTCTAACATAGGTGGGACGTTTGTACCTCACATCATATATAGCGATATGTGGTAATGCAACGGAGGTACAAGAGAAGTCTTACATGTGTTGCTAAACCTCTTCCACAGGTGGAAGTGGTAAGGGTAAGTTGATTCATTTTCAGCTCTTAAAGTCGATGCATGGGGGTGCATGATTACAGAGCACATAGCACGCGAATCGTCCCTCTTCCAACCTTATGACTCCCGCGTAACACCTCTTTGGAAGGATGGAGTTTGACCTCTTCACCGGTAATGGCAGAAGAAGCGTGTCCCAATTATTTTATTTGTTTTGGGTAATCCTAAGGGGAATGATGTGCTAAGGCTTTTTTTTTCTAGCGCGGCTTTGGTATAGGGTTGTTGATGTAGACGGTTCTCGTTTACCTTGATTCCACGTTACTCAACCACTACCCAGATAGGTGCGATCGTAGGAGTTTACGTATTGCTTAAAACGAGTGATTCACCCACTAGGCATCCTCAATTCCAAGAGGGCATGAGTGATACTTCATGAGCTTCTCGGGTAAAATAGGACACCTAAAATTACCGAACTATCTACACGCGTGAGGATAAAACGTTATAAAAAAGAATGAAGTTTTAATTTGGCCAATGATTTCAATACATCATCAAAATCTTTTAAACTTTATGAAAGAAAGTTCAAGTTTAGAGAAAAGATCCCCATCAGAGTCGCCACTGTGAGCGGACGACGTTTCACGCGGCGGCAGCGGGACCGGGCCCGGTCGGGCCGGCCTTTTAGAATGAGGGAGAGATGCGCATAATGTGATTGAAAATGATTTTGCATATTTTAATGCTTAAAAGATACGAGATCAAAATCTCGTACTTAAAATAGAGTCGCCACCCAATTCAGCTCAATCGGGAAAATTTTTGGTACGATTTTCCCACCGGGTGGTTGGACCATACCTTAAGTAGAGATTCCGAGTTCAGATAATGTTATCTATTTTTCATTAGGCCAAGTTAAGATACTTCATTCTTTCTTAATCGGTTTAATCCATCCTGTTTATTTGTATTTTCAGTAATTTTATTGTTTTCGCGTTTATCAAGCAATTGAAGCAATGAATAAAATATTTACAGCCATAAAAAAAATAAGTGCGGAAAACAAAATTATTACATGGTTTCCAAGTCCTACACATTTTTCTATGCAATAAATAAAATAACTGAATGTCTGATATACGTCTGCCTGCAGAAGATTGTTAGCTCGGGTATAGCATATTTTATTTACAGTATCATAAAACCCGATCGGACGGCTAAAATGAGGTTCAAATGGCATTTTTGAGGAAATTCCATTTTTAATCAGATTTTAGGCTCAATCGTTACTTTAACCGGATTATGAGTGAAAATACTCACATATTATAGGATGGGGTCTGTTTGTAAGAGATTTTGAACTTCCATCATTACATTATATGTTTAAGTTTCGGAAATTAAGCTAATTTGGGAATAAATGAAAATAAAACTGTTATCCAGAAGGTCATATCGCCGATGATACAACCGATGCCGCCGGTGATATGACTGATGTCACTGGCAACATGGCTGATGTCGCCGGCGGCATCAATTACATCACCGGCGATATCAGCTTGTAGGCAACAGTGGTTGCAGTAAAAAAATGACCAAAAACCCAAAAAATAGGTATAAATCGACGAAATTTAACATAAATCAGTAATGTTAATACCAAAGAGCTATGAGACTCAGAATTTTTTACCTCGAGGCCGTGAATCCACCTCTTCGTGAACCGAAAGAAACACCTCCGGAGAGCTTGTTACGACGATTTAGCAGTAAATTTAAGTGCTTTCGATTTCTAAATCCAATTAAGTTGATTTTAACTTAAAGTCTTACTGATTTCAAACCCACAATCAGAGAATTCAAAGAAGAAAAACCAGGAAAAATGGATCGGAATCCTTTTCTCTGTTTTATCTAATTCTTATCTCACTAAAATCTATTCCCACATTAAAATCCTAACCTTCAATGCCCCCCCTAAAATGCACCTCAAGGTGTGCTTTTATAGGAGAAATGAGGTGTTTTTTGGAGGCCTTTTTGACCAATTCCGCCGAAAGTGGCCGAAAGGCTGTCTGTGGAGGGACCCATTTCGGGCCATGCCACCAGCGACATGGTGAATCCGTCGGTGGTATGGCTAATGTCGCCGACGGTATGGCATCAGCCTCCAGCATACCGACTGACCTGATTCTCTTTAATTACTCAAAGAGTCAGAGGGGGGGGTGAATGACTCTCTTTAATTACTTAGGAAACTTTTCGTGATGGAATGAGCTCCGCTGAGTAGGTCAGCTGGCTGAGTGGAAATCTAAAAAACTTTAAAGTAAAGGACACATAGATTTTTATACTAATTCGGCAACCTATGCTTACATCCAGTCTCAAAAGAGTGTCTTGGCATTAATTCATTAATTTCAACTCCTTTACTCTGGGCAGAGAAGCCTTTCATAAATTTCCCCAATTACAGAAAGTACCCTCCAAACTATAATCGCTCACCTGCTGAGTAGAATACCCTCTTCTACTAGCAACTCAACAATTTATAAACAAGAGCTGGAATCAACTTGTAGAAGCATTGATCCAGTTACAGATAATCTGATGTTACAATACAAATGATCTAATCTATTCTCTTTTGTTCAAAGTAGGTTCTTCGTTGAGTAGTCCTTTCTCGTTTGAATTTCTTTAAAGCTTGTAAAATGGCAGGTTTTGGCTTCTTAGAAATTCAGGTGTAATCACCAAGTTCTAATGTAACATCCCATTTTAACACATCATTTTAGTCATTTATGCATACATATTAGAAATTATTATATGAAGTATAAATATATAATAAATATATTAATTTTGGTATATTTGGTTTAAAATATATTATATATATACATATATACACTTAAATATATAAAAGGGATTTGAAATTTTGTGAAGATAAAATTAGAAATTATAGTTGGTAATTAAATTAGTACTTGAGTTGTTTATTATTGGTATAAGTATAGTATAGTATAAGTGTAAGTATTATATAATGAAAAAAGGGAAAATAGTCATTTTAGCCTATAGATAATTATGGAAGTGATAAGTATTTGAAATCAACCATGAAACAAAGAAAAACTCCGAATATGAAAGGGTAGGAGTAGAAGAGAAGAAGAATAACAAAGAGAGAGGAAGAATTAGGTATGTATATGATTTTGTAATATGATTTTTGAGATGTTAGAGATAGAATTTGAGGTTATGATAAAAGGATGAATTAATTATCTACATCTCTAGATTTCTTCTGTAAAATTTGGGGATTTTTAGATAAGCAGATCAATAGTTATGATTTTTATAAGATGAAGTGTGCAGAATTGGATGATCAAAGAGATAGGGTGAGTTTCAAAATTAATCTAGGATTGTTATACTGCTTAGAAAATTCTGATTTTTTGATATGTCATTCCCTTATGTGTATAGTTTAAGTAGGAAAAAGAACCAGGTCGATTAAGGTTGTGTAGAAATAGTTATACTCATCTTATTAAGATGTTGTCCAGGTAGAACGGGTTGAAACAGGGCGTTGAAGGAAAATTCACTATAAATCATATAAGGGTTTGAAAATTTTGAGGTTTTAGTATGTTATGGAATTGTGTACTAGAAATTGAAGAAAAGAAGAATCAGAGCAATTGAGTTAGTGAGTTCAAAGTTATGAATTTTGAAGTGAAGTGAGGTCACAAGGATATTGGTTCTAAGTTCAGGAAAAACAGGATAGAATTGGAGTTCAAAATATTAAATTCACAATAAATGGAAAAGTAATCGGAAAATTATGAAATTTTGATATGTTATAAAGCTATGTGTTAAGAGTAAAATGAAACTAGAATCAGGTCATTTGGTTGAGTACTTTGAGAGATATGATCGGTTATACTCAGCAAGGTCACAGAGATAGTAATTCTATTCTAGTTTATGCCAGTCTTTTTATATATACAAAAGGAAATAAGATGTTTATGTTTATATTTTATATGAATTTATGTTATAGGAGCTCAAAACAGTAAAGGGATTCCAGAGGAATGTCCAAGTCGTTTTCGAGAGAATTAGCTCGGATAATCTGTGAGTATAAACATGATACGAATATATGGGTGAAATGTGTTGATGTGTTAATTGTATGAATATGTGAATGTGATATGAATTGTATTGATGTGTGGTTAAATTTGATATGTTTTGTGTGAATTGAGTGATATGATTATTTTGATTTGAAATTGTATTTGAATAGTGTTACATGTATTGTGTGGTTATATTTGATATGAAGTGTAAGTTGCGTTGAGATGGTATTGATATGTGAATTGTGGCGACGAGTAAATATTTATGAAGGGTTAATGTAAATTATTGGATAAGTATAAGTTAGTATAAACATGAAATGAATTTGTGATTGTGATTTATGTTGATATGTGGCTATATATGTGAGTTGAACTTGATATATATGAAGTGTGTTGACATTATTTGAGTGTGAAATGAATTGTATTGGAAATGTATTGTTATATGAATATAAACTTGATTTGAATTGTTAAGTGAATCATGGGCATATAAGTTTATAATGAGAATTGTATTTGATAAGCTGGATTTATATGATATATGTATGTGAATATATGTTCATTTGTGCTAATATATGCTAATTGTAAGTTCAATGGTTCGTAAAACAAACATTTGCACTTGAATATATGAAAAGTATAAGAGACGTTGTGACATAGCTGATCAAACATTGCAATACATGTTCTGTTCATCTGGACCTATATGGTCAACCAATTGCAATATCTGACAAATGGACCGAAAGGTCAACCAATTATTTATCTGAACCGAAAGGTCAACCAATTGTTACATAGCTGGCCATCAAATCAATTGACATTTGTTATAAATGTTACATGTATCTCGGGGCAATAGTTTGGCTGGTGTTGTCACAATAATTAAATAACCGGTTCATTCATTCTCATGTAAGTGTGACTTTATATTGAATTTGTTAATGTATATATGTGATTTGCTATTGAATTTGTAATGTGTGTATATCTGTGATTTGCTAAATTCATAGATTGTTTATATTCACTCAGTTGCACCTCATATAAAGCGCTAAATTTTTCAGAGCTGATAAAGTTTATACTAAAAGCTCATTATCTGTAGATATCATGGATGAAAGATTGGCTGGCTGTGTTCTATCTCACTCCCTCTCCTCACAAAACAAGCATATAGAATAGAAGGTGGCGGGTTTTGATTTTGCTTTGTATATGATTGTTTTGTAAAAAGGTATAATATTACAAGTGATTATATATATAAATGAAGTATAAGTACAAAAAAAATTTATATGTTGTGATTACGATTTTGGTGATTTAGTATAAGGTATAGGTTGTTTCATCTAACGCTTTCCTTCTTGCTCCTTTTATAGATGAAGATAAGAAAGTAGCCGCTGAACTTGCCTTGGCATCTTCTGAAATTGACAGCTCATTTATTCACTCGTTGCTTTTTCAAATCAATCTGTTAGGAGATAGAATCACATCGTTGTGAGATAGAAATCAATCTGTTAGATTGAAATTCGAGCTTCAGTTTGAATTCTGTGTCGTTTTCCATTAGAGAGATCTCGCGCTGACTTGCAACGTGTCGTCTTCCCATTCTTTCTGATAATCTGACATTTTGCAGAGTGCGCGATACGATGTTGTTGATCTGTAGAATTACTCAAATTGGCAAATGACTTTTTGCAGCTTGATTCTAGAAGACTTTTTCATTTTCTTCATAAACTGGAGTCTTGTCAAGGCATTAATTCTTTTTATCTTTGACTTATTATTGTCCTGCAAAAAGCAACACTAAAAGCAAATATTCCATATTTCCTCAAATGGGAAAGTCAGTGCTATTGACAGATATAAAGTAACTCAGCGAAATGATAAAACAATAGCTCAGCTAAAACAAAATCTAAATATCAAGCGTTGAGTGAATAGTATTTAGTCAGCGATTAAAGTACATACTCAGCCCAAAACAACTTAGAGTTAAACTAAATAACTAGGTCAGCGGAGACATAAAATTCTACCCTTGAATTTACTTATCTGCATACAACCACAGACTATTTATTTTAACATCATTATTGATTTAATTATCTCATACTAAACTTAATTATTATGATCAAAACTTAAGCACTACTGAGTCATCCACTGATTCAGTACAAACTTGTGCTTGGTTCAACACTATAAGATTAAGGAAAACAAACACAAGGAGTTTATACTGGTTCGGCCGTGCCTACGTCCAAGCCTCGGAGTTTCCTCCTCCGAGCTTAAGTCCACTAGTGGAATTCCTTTTAATGGCAGGAATTCAAGCCTTTATAGTTGTCTCCGGATATGTTTTCTCCTCCGGATGTAGGATATACCACCAAAAACACCAATCTTCAGCTGAGCCCTTTCTCGTTGTCTCCGGATGATGACCTCTCTTCCAGATGTAGGGTATACCACCAAAAGCACCAACTTCTGACTGAGTCCTATTCTTTAGTAGGATGTACCACTCAAACTCTACCCAAGTTCAAGCCAAATCCCACAGGGATATACCACTTAAACTTTAACTAGTTTAAGCTAAGTCTCATTCTCAATGCTCACCCAAGTATGATATTTTACAAATATCTTTTTCAAAGAGGGTTTTTGAACTCTTCAAGTTTATATTTTTCACTTGAGAGTTCTTACAAACTGATTTCTTGTTGTTTGGTTCTTGGAGGGATTTTCACAACTGATTGAATAGCGAATTTCTTAATGGATTGCTTTCTTGAATCAACCAATATCTTCTCAACATGTGAAGCTTCCCTTTTATAGGTTTTGGATCATAAATGTAGTCGTTGTGTACCGTTGGCATGATCTTAAATCTTCACTGTTGATCAGATATGAAGTGGCACTTCCGGAGCCATTGATTAGTCTGTTAGACGCATTGATTGACCCATTTGAGTTATTTGGATTGATGCAAAAAAGTTGTCAGTTGACGTTTATTTGGCTTTTTGTGCACAGCCAAATTTTATGCAGCCTTATCAGTTTTATGAGCTCCACGTGTCATGCCATTGGGCTAGGTTAAAAAGGTTTTTGCTTTTTTCTCTTTCCAAGTCAGTTATTTGTCATTTCCTGGAATGCGTGCAAGCTGTCACTTTTCATATTCCAAGGCAAAAGAGATTTTGACTTTAGACGAATATGGAGGGAAAAGTGTCTTTAAATATTTTCCTAAGGTCTTGAGTCTTTCGGATGTTCTTCAGACTCAAATTGTAACCGGATTGTTCTTTCAATCAGTGATTATCTCCGGATGGTGTCTTTAAGGGACTAAGAGTTTGTTTCCTTTCCAAACTCTAACCGGATACTTTCTTGAATTAGTTGTCTTCCATCTTGTGTTCTGATGCATTCTTCTAGGACTTAGAAATTTTGTATACTTCAAATACTTGATTTAGATGGTTGTTTTTTATTCTTCTTTTTCCGGATCATTGTTTCCCACATTAGATACCATGGCATCATTTTTCAATCATACATTTCATTTTAAAATGAAAGGCTTACAATAAGTCAATTTTTCCACTATATTTTAATGTGAGATGTAGAAAATTCTTTAATCTTTTCTCCACAAATATGCGTAGTAGTTTTTTATCTACTAAGAATTAGTTGAGTCATCAGATTTAGATGAGTTACTAGAGACGGCTTCCCTAAAGCTAGGTATAAAATTTCAAATGAGAGAAAGACCAAAAATGAATGTTTAACCAAATTGGAATAGTAATCGATGTATTTTATGTAAACCATCTTTCAACTTTAAAAATAAAATTTGCATGTAATTTGATTGCTTTTTTTTATTGAACTCAAATGACATGTTGCATATCCATATGCCGACCTATTGGCAATAAGAACAATTCAAAAAGCTGCAAAATAAATGTTCAAGTCAGGAATTCATATTTATTTCCGTGCAAATCACAAACATATATATTTAAGCTTAATACTGGGTTAAGATTTAAATCTGTTATATTTAATTATGTGTTCCTTTTTTTTATTACTCATTAAGATTGTGTGTTCTTTTTTTTTATTATTATTCATTAAAATTTTGTTATGTATTAGACATATATGAGAGAGAAATAAAAAAAAATTAAAAAAAAAAATTGAAAAGAAAAAAATATAACACATTATAAAATCTAAATGATGGATATGTAAGGGGACACACAATTTATGGGATACAAAATTTGCGGCGGTCAAGTTAAAAGTGGTCTAAAGGAAAGGTAGCTAGCTATGTTGAGGTGTTTTTAGAATTTTATATTATGCATCTGACTTTTTACACTCTTCTTCAATTTAATGATTGAGAATTTATTAATAATTGATTAATTATTTTTCCACTTTAATAAATTCTCAATACTTAAATTAAAGAAGGATTAAAAAATTAGATGCATAATATAAAATACGTGCTTTTAGTTGATAAGTCTTTCAAAAATAAAATAAAATATTTATCTGATTTTAAACGGTCGAAGTTATGTAGAGCCGGCCAAAGTAATCAATACCAAATTTATCAACTGCGGTCCTTTTCCTATCCTTCCCTTCTACAAATTTTGCTTCCAAAATTATTTTAATAGGAAGAGTAAGAAGTATCTATTAACTAAAAATCTATTGGAAATTGGTTTTATTTCCTTATAAATTATGCTCATTGTAGTATCACTAAGAAGGTATTCATCGTTTTCAATTTGGTTGGCTGTTAAAATCTGAAATTAATAAAAGTCCAGCGGGTGAGTGGCCGATTATGTACCACATAATCCAATGTTGAGTGGAGAAAAATAGTTTGGGGTACATCAATCATCATATTCAAGCCGGTCACAAACCCCCTCCTCCACTTGACAAATTTCACTTTCACTGTCACATTAAAAGCCCGTTTGGTTTAACACCTCTGATTGTTTCATACTTCATCTGATTTTTCTATTATTTATTTTAAAAATTTTTTATTAATCATTCTAAAATTTTTATTAATTTATCATTAATATTTTATAAATAATTTTTTTTTATAATTATCTATTTATAATTTCATCAATACTTAATCTCTTTCCTAATTAATATCAGATTAAATAAGGAACAAAATGATCAAAATTACATTGATAATCTAAAATGACAAGTAAAAAAATCAAGATCTAAATCCTAAAATGACTAGTAAAAAAAATCGGAGGGAGTAATAATTTGTTGTTCACTGATAATTATTAATATTATCTCCAAAATAATTAATAAAATAATAAATACTACTAAGGTCCCATCCTTTTCAACTTATAATTATAGTTTAGTTAATCACGGAGTACATTAAAATGGAGGAGGATTGTTGGTATTTTAGTATAACTAGATCAATTAGTTGACCAATACGGTCGTAATATTTCATCGAATAAGTCAGAAAAGTGCGGAGTGCACGCCTATTCGAGTTCTATTGCAATACTTAGCTTACGAGGGTCCGGGAGCTACCTTTCGCAACACTTCCGTTATGAACTGTTGCAGCTGCTTGACTAGACATGTCTTTTCGCAACACTTCTGTTCGGAAGAGTTGCAACTGCTCGTTTCAGGTTTATAAAAACCCGACATTAACAACACTTACATGCAGTTGGTTCACTTTTCTTCACAACAAACATTCATTCTAAGTTCTTGTCATTTCCGATTTTATTCGATTGATCTATTTGATAGAACCGCTAAATAAGATTCAATCTGAAAGTAGTCGCCACGACTTTAAAATTAGTTAGACTTCATTCTACCGAAATTTTCTAACAATAATTCATTCAATTTTGTTCAGGTCAATTTCAGTATTTACAGTTTTTATTCAGTTTCAGATAAATATCAGTAATCAATAATTAATAATTAATTTTATTATAATATGATAGTATTTAAGGTATTATAAAATACTGTTATTATTAATATACTAGTATTTTAATGTATCATTATTTATTATTAATTATCTTTTAAATTACTTTCATAATTCTTAGAATCTATTAAGTGCAATTCAGTTTCAGCATCTTCAAAATTCGATTCAGTTCATATCAATACTAGTACTTATAAATTGAAAAGAACCGATCCTAACTACTTATTTTGTAAGTTGATTTTGAAAAAGTAAATAAAGGAGGAGTTTATCTAAACTTTCTTTTAAGTAAAAAGGTTGTGGTCGTCGTTCCACCCTTGATTTAAAAGTAATTCATAATTTAATTTTTCTTTTTGTCACTGCGGACACGCATTATTCTCTAGTTTTTAGGTATCATCTTTTTCTTTGTTTTTTCCTCAGAACTCTTTTTCCTTCTGATTTCTCTCACCTTTCTCGTTACGCACACTGGCCGGAATATCTTCTCTCGCCCGCCGGGAATGGCCAGCCTACGTATAACCCTCAACTCTGTGGTGTTCCTGTACTTAATTGTTTCTTCCCAATCCTACAATTTTGAAAATTTGCACAGAAAACACACTTCCAAAATCCAAGGACCCATTAAAACCCTTGTGGTAATAGTCATGGAGAACCGCTCTTTTGACCATGTTCTTGGTTGGCTCAAGTCTACCCGACCCGATATCGATGGCCTCACCGGAAAAGAATCTAACAAGGTCTCCCTTTCCGATCCCAACTCCCGTGAAGTCTTCGTCTCCGACGATGCTCTATTCATTGACTGGGATCCCGGCCACTCTTTTCAAGCGATCCGAGAGCAGATATTCGGGTCGAATGAAACCGATGGTAAGCAGCCTTTGATGAACGGGTTCGCTCAGCAAGCAGAGAGCATGGAGGAAAACAAGTCGAGAACAGTGATGAGCGGGTTCAAACCGGATCGGGTTCCAGTGTACACTGCTTTAGCTAACGAATTCGCTGTTTTTGACCGGTGGTTCGCGTCGGTGCCGGCGTCAACTCAGCCGAACCGATTCTACATCCACTCGGCGACATCTCATGGAGCTATGAGCAACGTACGGAAAGATCTAATCCATGGATTTCCGCAGAAAACGATTTTCGACTCATTAGATGAAAATGACCTGACCTTCGGGATTTACTACCAGAACATCCCGGCCACGCTCTTCTACAAGTCTCTGAGGAAATTGAAGCACGTTTTCAAATTCCACAAGTACGAATTGAAGTTCAAACGGCACGCTAGGTCAGGGAAATTGCCGAATTATGTGGTGGTAGAGCAAAGGTACTTCGACGTCGATCTGTTTCCGGCGAACGACGACCACCCGTCGCATGATGTGGCGCGTGGGCAGAAGTTTGTTAAGGAAGTGTATGAGACTCTGAGAGCTAGTCCGCAGTGGAATGAAATGGCGATTTTGATTACTTATGATGAACACGGTGGGTTCTATGATCACGTGCCGACACCTGTTACTGGTGTGCCTAATCCGGATGGGATTATCGGGCCTGACCCGTATTATTTCCGGTTTGACCGGTTGGGTGTCAGGGTTCCTACCTTCTTGATTTCTCCTTGGATTGAGAAGAGGACTGGTGAGTTTCTGCAAATATTTGATCATTTGGAGATTTATTTTGTTGATTCTGTTTATAATGTTGTAGTAAACTTGCCTAGAGCAGAAGCTTCCAATTTATAGCTAGGACTGCTCCTAAAATTAGCTTTAACATCAATCCAGTTAAGCTTTAGATTAATCCTGTTGAAAAAGATTTTAGTATGGTGAGTGTCTGCAAATTTATGATCTTTTTGGGATTTTTTGTTAATTCTGTTTCATATGTAGTAGTTAACGTTCCTAGAGCACATTTTATAGCTATGATTGCTCCTAAAATTAGCTCTAACATCATTCCAGTTAAGCTTTAGATCAATCCTGTTGAAAAAGAGTTTACTATGCTTACCATCATAGTTGTTAAAGGCGCCCTTAAACACTTAAGAATCAAGTTTGAAACTTTGTGTTTTCTGGTTTTGCTTTTCATGAGTTGTATAATTGTATTCTTGGTGGACTTCAGATGATAATACAGCCATAACTTGTTATCCTCTTGATTTTTATCCTATGTCTACTCCACTCATGTGATCTTATTGATGCTTGTTTGGTGCAGTTATCCATGAGCCTGCTGGGCCAACTCCGTTTTCACAATTCGAGCACTCTTCTGTGCCAGCAACTGTAAAGAAGCTTTTTAACCTCAATTCTAACTTCCTGACAAAGAGGGATTCATGGGCTGGCACTTTCGAGAGTTACTTTTACATCCGCGATACTCCACGTGATGATTGTCCAGGTACTTTTATCATGATAGTCAAGTTGGTTGAACTTTTCTCATGTTTATCAAATAAATTTCGTTAAAGTTCCTTGTTAGACACCATTGGTTTGGCTACATTATTTGCTTCATTTAATGGAGAGGTTCAAACCCTTTCACAACAAATATTCTTCTTTCATTAAATTTCAACCTTTTCCATGTAACTCCTCATTAGCTGCTAGGAACTGATTGACTTGAAGTGATTGCTTGCCCAAGAATCTGAGATGGAGAAGTTTCTCATCTCTGCAAACCGCCGTCTTTCCGTTTGGTTTTCTTTTCCTCAATTGGTTAGTTTAAAGTAGACATGTTCAATGGGCGAGTAGGGCTTGCTTGGGCCGACACTAATATTGCTCGGCCCAAGCCCAACCCAGCCTGCATGAATACTATATGCGGGTCGGGCCTTGATTTAGAATTCCATTCCCAAGCCCAGACCGGCCTTCCATCAATAGTTATATATATATTTTCTAATAATTAATAATATATAAATATATATTTTCTAATAATTAAGAATATATAAATATATATTTTTTATTAATAATATTTATTCGGGCCTGGGTTTTTATACGAAAACAAAGCCCAGCCCATTATATGTTCGGGCTTTGGTAGGCCTGGGCTGGGTTGGGCCTACATCAATATATGTTTGTCCAAGCCCGACCCACGGACGTCGGGCTTGGGCGGGTCAGTTAGGTTGCGGGTCGCTTAAACAGGTCTAGTTTAAAGTGATAGATAGGTTTATTTTGAATATGTTCAGACATAGTGAGAAGGAACAACTGAGCTTGTTGTCATGTAACAGTTAACGATTGAACATCACTCAAGCGCTAGACATGTCATTTAGAACTCTATGATTTGAAACCGATTTCTTGTAACTGCTGTGCAGAAAAACTGCCAGAGGTAGAGATGTCATTAAGGCCAAGAGGACCAAACGAAGATGCGAGGCTATCCGAGTTTCAAGTTGAAATGATCCAGCTAGCGTCGCAGCTGAATGGGGATTATGTGTTGAATACTTATCCAGATATTGGGAAAAGCATGAGTGTGGGTGAAGCCAACAGATATGCTGAGGATGCAGTAAAGAGGTTCCTTGAAGCTGGGAGGGCTGCTCTTAGAGCTGGAGCCAATGAATCTGCCATTGTTACTATGAGACCTTCCCTTACAAGCCGAGTCCCTGCAGCAGACCTTGATAATTTGGCAAAAGCTTATTAGTTCCTCGGCAAAGTATTAGCTGTATATAATATTACAAATACGAGGATCGCTAGTATTGTTATTTATGTATATATTTGGAACCTAATGATTCTAAATTATCCCACTTATAATTGTCAACTATTAGAACGATTTTTGAATCTGTTGTATATGCAAGACAATATCCACTTGTTGATATTGGAATTTCTTTGATACTTCAGTCCGCTTTGCAGAATCTTGAACATCTTATTTGATTATTACAGGTCATATATATTTTTAATTACAAGTTAGTGATGGAGCTTATTTTTTAGCAGTTTACAATTATAATTACTTATGAGTTGACAAAGAAAAAGAAAAATATATTTCATCTTAACATTTTATGTAATTTATATGCTGATTACAAGCCAAATTAACTAATGTTTCAATTGCTTGTTAGTTAATAGTTACCCCTTATTAAAGGCCTGTGCAGAGCCGGTGCTGAGATTTGCTGTTCACCTAGCAACTTAAATAACCATGCATAAAACGATGGCGTTTTAGTCCTATCCAATACATGCAAGCCATTGAAGTAAAATGCACAGCCAGTCGAGTCAACAAGTTGGGTTATGACCCTACCAAAAAATTAAAGGCAACAACATACAAGTTGAGAATTGAACACAACCACACCAGGAGCTACCATTCTACCTATAATAATCTGAAGCACCAAAAATATCAAACAATATCCCCAACAACTCCTACTCCAACCAACCATCTCCTCTCTGTTTTCCCTTCCAATCTGCCATGGAGGTTTCATGGCAACAAAGTGTGGAAGACTCTATCAACACAATATACCTCTTATTCTCAGCTTATTTAGTGTTCGTCATGCAACTTGGGTTTGCCATGTTATGTGCTGGTTCCGTAAGGGCCAAGAATGCTATGAACATTATGCTTACCAATGTTGTTGATGCTGTTGTTGGTAGCATCTCTTATTACCTCTTTGGCTTTGCTTTTGCATTTGGTGTTGGCTCCAATTCTAACCCCTTTATCGGTACTAACTTCTTTGCTCTCAAAGATATTCCTAACTCTACTTATGACTACAGTTATTTTCTATACCAGTGGGCTTTTGCTATAGCAGTTGCTGGAATCACCAGTGGCTCAATAGCTGAAAGAACCCAATTCAGTGCCTATCTTATATTCTCATTTTTCCTTACTGGCTTTGTTTACCCAATTGTGGCTCACTGGGTTTGGTCATCGAGCGGTTGGCTGAGCGCTGGTTTAGCCGAAACCAACCTGTTGTTTGGGTCTGGTGCCATTGACTTTGCTGGGAGTGGTGTGGTTCATTTAGTGGGTGGAATAGCCGGTCTTTGGGGCTCTTTAATTGAAGGACCAAGGGTCGGTCGGTTCGATGCATTTGGCTATCCTGTTCCAATGCGTGGCCATAATGCTACTCTAGTTGTACTTGGTACATTCCTCTTATGGTTCGGTTGGTTCGGTTTCAATCCCGGTTCGTTCGTAAAAATCCTTGTTCCTTACCCCAATACAACTGATCAAGGTAACTGGACTGCCATTGGCCGGACAGCTGTCACAACCACATTGGCCGGTTCGACTTCAGGAATCGTCACGTTGTTTGGCCGGAGATTACTGGTAGGCCATTGGGATCCATTAGATGTATGCAATGGAATGCTCGGTGGGTTTGTTGCAATAACATCTGGCTGTGCTGTAGTTGAGCCATGGGCTGCGATCGTCTGTGGGTTTTGCTCAGCCTGGGTCTTGATTGGGCTCAATATCGTGGCATTGAAGCTGAAATTTGACGACCCTTTAGAGGCGACTCAACTACACGGAGGGTGTGGCGCTTGGGGGTTGATATTTGCAGGGTTGTTTGCTAAGGAAGAGTTTGTAGCGCAGGCTTATGGTTTGGGTGAAAGTGTAGGCAGGCCATATGGGATATTGCTGGGAGGGGGTTGGGGTCTGATTGGGTCGCAAGTTGTTGAGATTTTGGTTATTGTTGGGTGGGTTAGTATAACAATGGGACCTCTTTTCTTTTTGCTTCATAAGCTACGGCTACTCAGGATATCGATAGACGAGGAAGTTGCAGGCCTTGATATCTCTAGTCATGGAGGCTATGCCTATGTTGCTCACCCTGAAGATAATCAGCCTCAATTTTACGCAGACTTCGTGCGCCTGCAAGCTCAAAATGAACGATAATCATTCTATTAAGTATGCACTGTAATATGTTGCTCACCGATTCTTGTAATGCACAACTTTCAAATGCATTTACATTTTCTTTGTTTTATATGTACATTCATTGCTTATAATGCAGTTGGTGTTTGAGTTTTACAGACAACCTCATCTAACATGACAATCATAAGTAATAATTACATGATTAGGAATAATAAGAGGCAACTTAAATCAACAGTATCAGAATTATCTGTATAAGTCCAAAGGTGATCCCTCTTTGAAGTCGCAACAAGGAACGATGACGCCTGTTCAAAACCGAACGTTCAAGCATACATTATCATAAATATCAACTTGGATACACTTAACAAGTTTGCTACCCAAAAAGGCAAAAAGCTGATCTTGATTATAAATAATGTTAAGTGAATATATAAAGGGCATGCTAAGTGAATATATATACTTTTTCATTATAAATAAGTGAGCATATACATAGTATTATACAACAGTCATCTTGATTATGGTATAGGTGCCTTATGCTTAAATATTAACATTATGCCTCGAGGCTGAAGCATAAATAGCACATGCACTTGGTAATTTGTATATAAATGAAACCTAATTTAAGACATTGTGAAATGGAAAAGTGTGATATCAAGAGTGCCGTTGACCAAAGCGCCTCTGCCTCTGTTGATACGAAGTTACGGCCTGAACAAAGCCTTCTTTTCCAAAATCAGGCCATAGTTCTGGTGCAAAGAAAAGCTCAGTGTACGCCAGTTGCCACAACAAGAAGTTGCTGATCCGAAGTTCACCGCTTGTTCTGATCAATAGATCAGGCGATGGAAACTCCGAACAGTTTGTTTCCAATTCCTGTTCGATAAGGTCTTCGTCAATCTCTTCTGGGTCAACTTGACCATCCTTTACCTTGGCAGCGATGCTTTTGCATGCTTTTACGACATCGTATTTCCCACTGTAGCTTACTGCTACGAGGAGGTGGAGTTTGGGGTTTTCCTTAGTTGCCTCCTCCACTTCACTTATTAATCTCTGCAGGGAAGGTGTTAACTTTGACGAATCACCGATAACCGATACTCGAATACCTTCCCTACCATCCACAACAAAGGAGATTAACAAAACATTTGAAACAAGTTTTCAACAGTTAGAAAATGATCCCTTCTATTGCTATAATTGGAGGAACTTAAATCATATAACCCAATTGTTTAAGATAATAATGGGTAATAACAAGTAGCCATAGTGGGTATGATATACTACATGAAGTATTGAACACACAAAGGGCGTGTTTGACGCTGCTTTTCGACGGTGCCTAAACTACTTTCCGCATGTTTTCACATATTTTTTGTGGAAGGGAATGGAAAGACGGTAATAAACTCGCTGTAAGTAGAAATATTAGAGTCTACAGCAATCCAATAAAACAGTTGCATCAATTCCACCTAAAAGAGTACAGCTGTAGGCTAAAGTAACAAAAAGACATCACTATTCAAACAATTATAATTTCATGCGTCCAATAATGAAACAATTGCCCAATAATACAAAGAAGAGGTCAAACATAGTCCCAAAAACCATTTTTCTTGACAAAAAACTTGTCAAAGTTCACTTTCTATGTCTTTTCAACATGCCCAATAGCTCTACATAGATAAGAAAATGCAAATATCTGAACCACAGCAATTTTTAGCATTGTTCAATGCAAAAAGCGCAACAAATATGCATAGCATAATTGTACAAGTGACTGTTAACAACAAATATCAACAGAATTCCTAGTTCAATCTTTGGCAGTGCAAGAGAGTGATGATTACCTCACAAATTTTTCCATCTCTGACTTCAACATTCTTTCAAACAAACTCATCAGAAAATTAACCTCTAGCTGAAACAACACAAAAACAATACACATTCAATCACTGGTTTCAAATCCAAAGCTCCAAAATCAAAATAAAACCTTCAGAGAAGAGACCAACCTCGGGCCTAGTCCAATTGTCGCAAGAAAAAGCAAAAACAGTGAGAACTTTGATTCCCCAATGACCACAAAGCCGGATAATCTCCATTAATGAGCGCGTACCCGCTTCATGCCCTCTGGATGTTAACCAGCCACGCTGTCTAGCCCACCTTCCATTGCCGTCCATAATCACCGCCACATGGCGCGGCATCAAATCTCTCCGGAGCCCCTCCGGGATAGGCTCAGCCTCTTCGGAGCTTGAAGTTTCTTTTACTGCTACCCCATCAGCTTTGGCCGCAAGAAGTGGAGGAAAACGGCATCGTATTGATGGAATCTGGGGACTGGAAGACGGAATATGGAATAGTTTTTGATTTTGAGGGGTTAGAGTGTTGTGAATAGGGATAGGGAAGCTCAAATGCAAGGCTTTCATTCTCTAAAGCCTGGATTTTTCTACTTCTTTTTCTTCTAGTTTCTTCTTTTGCATTTTGTTTGTATAAATATACAATGGGTAGCTTGTCGCCACACTGAAATCTGGTGATTTTGAGATTAGTGGGTTTCGTTTGCATTTTGGAGCTGATTTTTTCCAGAATTTGTGGTGGTTCGGATACAGTCAAGTTGCCGGTAACAATCTGAAGATCACGATGGCCACACCCAAACGGTGTCGTTTAGCGGAAGCTTACGTGATAAAAACGCTACCTTTCACACGACACAAGACACGACAAAGAAACCAAAGCGACGCCGTGTTGGGCACTCGCGCCTTCGAGCCACGTCTCGGTGCCTAAGTGGATGGCAGCCTGCCACGTAGACTCCCGCTTTGTGGCCCTTCTTATTCGATTTTGTTGTGTTTCGTGTTCGATTACTTCCATTTCTCGCAAGGGGTTTACTTCAATCGTCGTCAGGTCTTTGTCTTTTGCTGATTTTGTTTTCGTATTTGACCCCCAAGTAGCGTAAATGTCCCCGCAAACTAGAAGGATGACTTTTCCTAATGTGGTCGTTGATAGAGACACGGACTCCGAGCAGAGTTCGTCGGAAGATGACGTCGACGACGAAGAGGAAGAAGCCGTCCGGTCAGAATCTGAGGAAGAGAGTGTACCGGAGAAAAATGAACAAGATTTAAATTTGAAGAACAAACTGAAAGCGCCCATTACTCTCAGTCTCAAGAAAGTCTGCAAAGTAATGCTTTTTACTTGTTTCCTTATATAGTGAAACAGAATAAAGTTCAGTGCTTTTTCTTCCGTTTATTAAAATTGATTTCAACGAGTTTTGCTGCTTTGCTTTAGGTGTGCAAAAAACCGGGACATGAAGCAGGATTCAAGGGAGCTACCTACATAGATTGCCCTATGAAACCCTGCTTTCTCTGCAAATTGCCTGGTGTGTAATATTTGGGATTTCTGTTGTTTGTACTCATATGCTGCAGTTTCCTTCTTTATTGCTTGTGATCTTTTAACATGCTACATTTTAGTTGAATTTGGAAACAATTCTATTTTTTCTTTCTTTCTGTTATTTTGTCCAATCTGCAAATTTAAATTTATACTTATTCTATTTGTGTACATGTCTGATGTGTTATGTGACTGCAGGTCACACTACAATGACATGCCCGCATAAAGTAACTACTGAGAATGGGTTCATACCTGCGCCTCGAAGAAATACTCACAATCCGTTAGAATATGTTTTCCAACGCCAGCTTAAGCCTAACATCCCTCCTGTATGTTCTTTTCTATGGACACACTCTGATCAATTCTTACTGAACTGATTTTAAGAACCTTGATCTTGTGGCTTCAGTTTTTTTATGTTGTTTTTTAGTGTTGTCATGTTCAATAAATTTCCTGAGATGATGAGGTGATATCAGACATGGAAGTTATGTATATGTTGTCTTTCTAACAGATAAAACCAGCATATGTCATCCCAGACCAAGTTTGCTGTGCTGTCATAAGATACCATAGCAGGCGGGTAACATGTTTGGAGTTCCACCCAACAAAAGATAACATCCTTTTGTCCGGTGATAAGGTGGGTTTACTTTACTTTTTCTTAGTTTAGAAATTTTGCTCTTGGTAAAGGTGTTGAATGTTTATTTTGATTGATCGTCCCCTCATATCCTTTATTCATTTTCTCTTTTGTGTTTAATGAAATAGAAAGGTCAAGTGGGAGTATGGGATTTCGACAAAGTGCATGAAAAAATGGTTTATGGACAAATTCACACTTGTATTGTCAATAACATGAGGTGAGTCGCAGATAAAATGAAGGAATCTTCTCTATGGCTGCATGATTTCTGTAATTATATGGCAAATTGATTTCTGAATTTCGAATTTTTGCAGGTTTAAGCCTTCAAACGATGTTATGGTATATGCTGCTTCCTCAGATGGAACTGTTAGTTGCACTGACATCGAGACTGGAATTTCATCATCTCTAATGAACCTAAACCCTAACGGGTGGCAGGTAATTAACTTATTTTGCCACTCTTATTGAGGGTTTAAGAGATAGTGAATTTGTTTACGTAATGTGTCATGTACTGCTCGGATTTTAGTTATTGGGTTTGTTCATTTGTGAATGCTATCAACTTTTAGCTTACAACTTTTACTTTCATTTTTTATGCTCGGATTTTAGTTATTGGGTTTGTTCATTTTTTACTACAAGATGTGACTTGATACAAATATGGCAATTCTACAGGGACCAAATAGGTGGAAAATGCTCTATGGTATGGATATCAACTCGGAGAAAGGTGTTGTGCTTGTTGCCGATAACTTCGGTTTTCTCTATATGTAAGATAGATTCCCACTGGACCTGTCATACATACAAATAATGAATAAAAACCCTAGAAATAAGTTTTATTTTGCTGATCATGTATGTAATGTTCAGGGTGGATACACGTTCCAACAATGAAACGGGGGACTCGATTTTGATTCATAAGAAAGGCAGCAAAGTGGTTGGCCTTCACTGCAATCCAGTTCAACCAGAACTCTTGTTGAGCTGTGGAAATGATCATTTTGTAAGTCAATTTCGTATCTGCCTAATATTCATATTATAATTGGTGTCCGTTTCTATTCTTTTCATTCACCGTGGCACTGACAAAGTAATATCTTTTTTTATCACAGGCCCGAATATGGGACTTACGGCGATTAGAAGCTGGATCTTCTCTTTGTGATCTTGGGCACAAACGCGTTGTTAACTCTGCATATTTTTCTCCACAGTCTGGCAGCAAGATTCTCACAACTTCACAAGATAACCGTATTCGTGTATGGGATTCAATCTTCGGAAATTTGGACTCTCCTAGCCGAGAAATTGTACATAGTCATGATTTCAATAGACATCTCACTCCCTTTCGAGCTGAATGGGATCCAAGGGTGATGAAATTTATTCCGTTTCAAAATATTACTCTTTTTCTATATTATTCAGAGATCTGAAACTCTTTTTTGATTCAGGACCCCTCAGAGTCGCTTGCAGTTATAGGACGATATATAAGTGAGAATTTCAATGGCACTGCTTTGCATCCTATTGATTTTATAGACACTAGCAATGGGCAGCTTGTTGCTGAAGTGATGGATCCAAATATCACAACTATTAGCCCTGTGAACAAGCTCCACCCTCGAGATGATATTTTGGCATCTGGCAGCTCCAGGTTTCACTCTTTCCTCTTCTAAAATTCGTGTTTAAATATTACAAAGAAATGATAAGGTGCTAATTAGGCTGCTCTTTTTAGGTCCCTTTTCATTTGGAAGCCAAAGGAGAAGTCTGAAGAGGAGGAACATAAAGAAGAGAGAAAGATTGTTATCTGTGGGAATGCTGGGAAAAAGTCAAAGCGGGATGAAAGTGACGACGATTCGAATGATGATGGATTCAAATCTAAAGGCAAGAATTCGAAGTTCAAAAAATCAGAATCAAAAGCTCGTAACTTGCCTCGCAAGTTAAGACGCTAGGGTAAAAGATTTGGTCATGTAATTTTGAACTTGACTTCACCGCAAGATTTTCTTCATTCCATTTTTCTTTCAGTTAGGGCCTTTTTTGCTAAATGATCTTGTTTAGCCTTTTTTGAATGCATCCTCTCTATCTGCTAACTGAACAAAGCTATTTTGTTTGTTGTATTATGCTTTTACAATAGCATATGCTCTACTATGTAGCATCTTTCTGAAATAGAATGGAATGTTACTTGAAAAAGAAATATGTAGCTTGTTTGTTTTTTTGTGTCAGCAAGCTCAGTTGAAGAGTTTTATATCAGGTTGGTATTGCTTTTGAAGTTGCTGTGAAAATAAGTTGATCTTATAAATTTTTAATAGAACTACATGTTTTAGTTTTGAAAAGCACATTTTGATCTTTAACACTTAATCTCTCATTTTGAGCCTACTACAACTTTTTTTGATGGTTTCATAATCAATCTTATCAACATTTTTTAGTACACTTTTTCCGTTGTGGTTTCTTCTGAGTTGACACTTCTCAATTCGTACGGGTTACAAATTCTGTATACTAGAGCCAGCTAGATCTAAAGCTAATTTCAATTCAACATGACTTATTGAAATAAACCGTGCTGTACATGTTAACAAAGAGATTATAGCTTATGCAAAATGAAAATGTTAGCCTCCAACGAGGACGAAGGAAGAAACCATGTAATAAGTATATAAAAAAGTCCTCTGTTTAGCTTAAGTCAACCGACAACAATTCTAACCATTCCCTATTTTTGAGTATTCTCTAAAATAGAAAATGAATAGCAGGAATATGGTATACACCTGTGAGCGGATGACATTTCGCGCGGCGGCAGCTGGGCCGAGCCCGGTCGGACGGCCCATTGGAGTGTCGGGGAAGTGAGTGTGATGTGTTTGGAAGATGATTTTGTATATTTTAGTGCTCAAAAGATACGAGATTGAAATCCCGTACTTAAAATAGTCGCCACCCGGTTCAGCTCAACCGGAAAATTTTCGGTACGATTTTCCCACCGGGTGGTTGGACCATACCTTAAGTAGAGATTCCGAGTTCGGATGATGTTATCAATTTTTCATTAGGCCAAGTTAAGATACTTCATTCTTTCTTAATCGGTTTAATCCATCCTATTTATTTGTGTTTTTTAGATTTTTTTTGTTTTCGCGTTTATCAAGTAATTGAAGCAATGAATAAAATATTTACAGCCATAAAAAATAAATGCGGAAAGTAAAATTATTACAAGGTTTTCAAGTCCTATACATTTTTCTATGCAATAAATAAAGTACCTGAATATCCGATATACGTCCGCACGCAGAAGATTGTTAGCACAGGTATAGCATACTTTATTTACAGTATTATAAAGCCCGGTCGGATGACTAAAATGGGATTTGAACGGCGTTTTCGAGGAAATTCCATTTTTAAGTAATTTTTTGGCTCAATCATTATTTTAACCGAATTATAAATGAAAATAAAACTGCTGTCCATAAAGTCATATCGCCGACGATATAACTGATGCTGTCGGCGACATGACTGATGCCGCCGACGATATCAATTATGTCACCGGCGGTATCAGCTTGTAGGCAGCAGTGGTGGCAGTAAGAATGACCGAAAACAAAAAAATGAATATAAATTGACCAAAATTAACACAAATCAGTAGTATTAATGCCAAAGAGCTATGATACTCAGGATTTTTTTACCTCGAGGTCGTGAATCCACCTCTTCGTGAATCGAAAGAAACACCTCCGGGGAGCTTGCTACGACGATTTAACAAATAAATTTAAGTGCTTTTTGATTTCTAAATCCAATTAAATTAATTTTAACTCAAAGAAGAAAAAGCAGGAAAAATGGATTGGAATCCTTTTTTTCTGTTTTATCTAATTCTTATCTCACTAGAATTTATTCCCGCATTAAAATCTTAACATTCAATTCCCCTCCCTTTGTTCCTCCTTTAAAATGCAGCTCAAGGTGTGCTTTTATATGTGAAATGGGGTGCTTTTTGAGGCCTTTTTGATCAATTCCACCGAAAGTGGCCGAAAGGCTATTTGTGGAGGGCCCCTTTTCGAGCCATGCCGCCGACGACATGGTGATGCCGCCGGCGGTATGGTCGATGTCGCCAGCGGTATGGTGATGCCGGCGGCGGCATGGATGATGCCTCTGGTGGCATCAACCTCCAGCATACCGACAGCTAATGGGCCAAAAAGCCAAAAAAGTCGGGAAAAGTGGTTTAATAGTGGGTGAAAAGGCATCTTTTGACTTTTAATAATATTTTAAAGGTTATTTATTATTTCGGTGCCAATCATCGGTTCAAGCTCCCACTGGACGCGTTATCGGCCACGCCAAAATGTATTCTACCAAATAAAAATTCGCGAGGAACATTATTTTGGTAAAATTCCAAAGAGAACTTTTAATTAGAGGCATTAAAATTGGGTACACGTCATCATCGTCTCGCGAGAGGGACTGCAAAATTCCATGCTCACAGGCTGCCCCTCTGGGGATCACTGCTGCCACAAGTCAGTATGATCACACGAAAGAGCAAGGGATAGGAATGATACCTGATGGGTGACTGGTTTGACCCTTGGTCAGACCTTGTGGTTTATAGAGCGGTTGCCCCTTGGTCGGGCCTGATCTTTGTGGGGGAATTGCCCCTTGGTCGGGCTTGAGCTTTGTGTAAAGGACTCCCTTTGGTCGGTCTTATGCTTTGTGGAGGAATTGTCCCTTGGTCAGATTTTATATTTTGTAGATCGGTTGCCCTTTGGTCGGACTTATGCTTCGCGGGGAAATTATCCCTTGGTCGAGCTTTGTGTTTTGTAGATTTGTTGTCCTTTGGTCGGACTTATGCTTTACGGGAAAATTGTCCCTTAGTAGGGTTTTGTGTTTTGTAGATTGGTTGCCCTTTGGTCAGACTTATGCTTCATGGGGAAATTGTCCCTTGGTCGGGTTTTGTGTTTTGTAGATTTATTATCCTTTGGTCGGACTTATGCTTCACGGGGAAATTATCCCTTGGTTGGGTTTTGTGTTTTATAGATTTGTTGTCCTTTGGTCGGACTTATGCTTCGCAGGAAAATTGTCCCTTGGTCGGGTTTTGTGTTTTGTAGATTGGTTGCCCTTTGGTCGGACTTTTGCTTCGCGGGGAAATTATCCCTTGGTCGGGTTTTGTGCTTTGTAGATTGGTTGCCCTTTGGTCGGACTTATGCTTCGCGGGGAAATTTTCCCTTGGTCGGGTTTTGTGTTTTGTAGATTGGTTGCCCTTTGGTCGGACTTATGCTTCGCGGGGAAATTGTCCCTTGGTCGGGTTTTGTATTTTATAGATTGGTTGCCCTTTGGTCGGACTTATGCTTCGCGGGGAAATTGTCCCTTGGTCGGGTTTTGTGCTTTGTAGATTGGTTGCCCTTTGGTCGGACTTATGCTTCGCGGGGAAATTGTCCCTTGGTCCGGTCTTGTGTTCTGTAGATTGGTTGCCCTTTGGTCGGACTCATGCAAAAATCTGAATTGGAAGAGTGATGTCGCTAGCGACATGGATGATATCGCCGGTGGTATGAATCTATATCGCCGGCGACATGAGTGCTACATGGCAGCTTTGACTGGTCAGATAATTTCAAAATTTGAACTGAAAGAGGAGATATCGCCGGCGACATGAGTGATTCCGCCAGCGGCATGAACGGACAGTTTTAGATAAATTAAAACTCCTCAAATTCCGCGTGATAGTTTAAAAGGAATTGAAACTCTCTTCTTCCTCATTATTCAGAAACTGCATCCCCCTCTTCTTCTCTTCTCCAAAGTTTTTTGATTTTTTTCCTTTGTCTTTCAAATCATGAAGAGAATCACCAAGGCTTTCAGGGGCAAATCTACAAAGGCTAGGGAGAACATGCCCGATTCTTCTGTTCCATTCCTACTGCTTATAGCCTGAAGGAGACGGTCAAGATGTATGGCTATAGGATTGATTCTCCCATCACCAATCTGACCCCGGAGAAGGAGAAGCACCTCTGCTATATCCAGGTAATCCCACAAAACATGAATCTCTTCTTTTTTGGGTTCGATTTGATTTGGCTTTAGTTTTGAAATTATGCCATGATAGGAGTTTAAGTGTGAAATAGATTGGTTATATTGCATGCTTTAGGATCAATTTTTAACGTTTTCCGGCTTACTGTTTGATGGATTGCGATTTTTTACTATTTTAGCACGATGGGTATGATTTTGGGGAGAAACAGGTTCCGCCCGCATATAGTGATGTCGCCGGTGACATGAGTGATGTTACTGGCGGCATCAGTCCTTGCGAAAGGGCCTATGGAAGTCTTATGTCACTTCTGTTTAAAGTGATGTCACCAGCAATATCACCCATGCCGCTGGCAGTATGGAGTGATGCCGCCGGTGACATCGCTTTTAGCAGAAGCGACATCAGCAGCTTTTCTGATGAAAAATAAGCAGGACTGATCCATTTTGTTTTTAACTTTGCAGCCGTATGAACTAACCTATACAGGAGGAATAGGCACCATCGGTGAATGGTGGCACCACATTTCGGAGGACGACCCCGAGCTCGCGCTTGCCATCAATGAGATAGGATTCGAGGACTTGGCCCGGATAATGCCAATGCTGATGCCTAAGCTTTCTCATTCAGCAGTAACGGCCTTAACTGAGAGGTGATCCGAGACCGCCCATACTTTCCACTTCTCTTTTGAGGAGGCTACGAGTACCCCCTCTAACATTGTAGCCATGACTGGCCTCCCTTGGACGGATGAGGTCATACATTTTAATGCTTATATGGACAAGTACTATGTTGAGAGGCCCATGGTGAGGTGGGTGAAGGAGTTATTTATTCTGAAGCCCATTTTGGGAGGCTGTCTTATAGAGAGTTGTACTATCACTGGACCCAGGTGGATGTAGTGCCCGAGGAAAAGAGGGAGGCTTGTGTCTAGTCCTTTGTGATTTCTCTGCTTACTGTGCTATTCTTCCTAATCTTGGGAGCAAGATCAATTATGTGCTTATAACTGCTATGGAGGACATGGCGGGTATTAGGAGGAAGAATTGGCCGAGGACCATCTTAGCTTAGTTGTACCATGGGCTGGACGTGGGAGCCCGGAAGAAGGAGAAAGCACTTCGCCTTTGCCACTTGTTACTCTAGGTATATCTTTTTGGAAGTATTTTTCTTAATAGCACATGTTCTCATTTATTGCATGATGCTTTTTGAATTGATTGGTCGTTATTTATGCAGGTCTGGGCCTTCGAGCATTAAATCCTCCCACCGGTGGAGTTTAAAAAGATTGTGCAGCCTGGCTCTCACTTCCTCGCTCACTGGTGCGGGGGAGTCGGTGGGAAGGCCAAGTACCCCACGAAATATAGGGAGGTCCTGAGGAGCGTGCGGTTGAGCTCGGTATGAAATTTTTGATTTAGTCTTTGTTTTTACATTTAGACAAAACAAAAATCGCTTATGGACTTATATTGGTTGTTTTGATGTAGCTTGTCTTGGATCCATTCGATGGGGTGGAGAATTTAGCCGAGGTCGCAAGGGTCCGAAGGGAGGTAGATGACTGCCGGTTTGTGATTGAGTGCCCTCTGTCCCAGTAGTGGTACCTAGGTGAGCGCGTCTAGGGCTAGAGGTCCATCCCGGTGGCTGCTAGACCGGTGCCGGCTAATCCTCCTAGGGGCTTATGGTGGCCCCATTTGGTGATCACCTCCGAGGCTGACAAGGCTGATTACAATGAGGGGAACGGCCGAGTGATCCCTAGCGTCCCTAGCCTCTACGAGCAGCTTCTGCAGCATCTACTCCCTGTGTGTCCTCGCATCTACGGAAATGATACGGTTGAGTATCATAACGAGCAATGGTTGGAGGATGAGAAAAGGCGCCTCAAAGGCATTGTGGATGTCGATGAGGAAGATGATGATGAGGATGAGGCGCTTGAAGGGGATGTTGCGATCGACCCCGAGGGGGAGGATGATGTGAGCGCGGACGTAGCTGGCGGGAGCGCGCCAATGTCCTAAGGGGAGCACCATTATTTTGAGGTATGATTGTACTTGTGTATATGATTTTAAAGTCATTTAGGAATGTTGTTGACGTGTGGCTTTCATATTTTTCAGGAACCCGCGAGGAAGAGAGGCCGGGGTAACCAAAGGGGGACCCGACACTATGGTGTGCCGGAGGGCATAAACTTTGTGGAGGGGCATCTGGTTAATCCATTGGAAACCACATTCCTGCTGATGAATTCCCGAGGCGAATTCCTCCTTAGGAATATTGGCTCGGGCCGGCAAGCTCCTATTTTCATGCCTGAAAATACTACTTACGTAAGGCCTAATAATTATTTTCTCATTTAGCCTTGGATGGGGTGTCTAAGGATTTGCCTTTTGGATTTTATAGGTGGCGCGGAGCCATGTGGAGCAGCTCACAGAGAATAATTTTGTTCTCCGGGATACACTCATTGGACAGTCGCTCCTTGCTCAGGTATTTTATGCACATGTTAAGATGGGATGCACGTATGGAAGCTATGAATGATATGCACTGCTGATATTTTCTCTGATTTACAGGATTTCTTGGCACTTTCCTTGTCAGATGCTAATACAGCTCGGCGGTAGTACAAGGAGGAGGCTGTAGACCTACGGCATCGCGTGAGTGATCTTGAGGGTCAGCTGGCAGCCATCGTTCAGGAATGGAGAAGTAACTAAAACCTGGATCATGCGCACCCCGACAGCACTAATCGTAGGGGGATTAAGATGTCTGCCGGCCGACGCCCGCCTGCCGTGGCCGAGGAGTCTAGCAGTGTGCCCGTGACAGAGGGAAGGAACGAAGATAAGGTGATTTTAGAGATTAGCTTGTAGGCCCTGATGACATTTCATCCCGCCCAGCCGGTAGTGGCGGGCATGCTTAGTTTATTTTGCTCTCTTTTTTTATTTTATTTGCTTGTTTTTGGTACATTGGGATTTTTATCAGAATTTTTTGGATGGTTTGTGCCTTCAGGCTTTTTATTTTGAATAAGAATGGGTTGCTATTCGGAAAGGCATTGGAAATGTGGTATAGGATTGTTTACAGGTTTTATGCAGGTCTGAAATGGAAGAAATGCTTCTGATGCCGCCGGAAAATTCACTTCATGTCGCCGGCGGCATCAATTACATCGCCGGCGGCATCAATTTTCCAGCAACCTGAATTTAACTATTCTATCCATTCCTGTCATGGTAACCCACAATCAAAAGCTACGGGGTTTCTGCAGAGTCTGGGGAATGCAGACTAGAAGAGGCTTGAAAAATTCAGGCTTTGGGGGTCTCGATATGTCGCGGCGTGGCCCGTAAGCTGCGAATTCCTTCGAGCAGCACTATCGTTTTGGGATCCAATGGACCACGGTTTCCGATTTTCATCGTTCGAGCTTTGCCCCTTGCTCGAAGAATTCCACGCTATTTTAGGAACACCGTGTCCTAAACGCGTTTTACTGGCGTTGCCGGACTTTCATTTTGGCATGGATGGAATTCCACGAGGGCTATGGAATTTGGATTCTGTTGACCCATTTCTATCTCTGTTGCCCGATAAACTTGGGTTTCAGCTCGGAGTAGTTTTAGAGTGGTGCCATGGGGTGCCCCGATCCTATCCTACTTGGCCATTTATGGTGGCATTACTACTCATGGCGGAGTTTATGTGTGGAGTGAGCCCGATTGCTTCGCTCAGGCTAATTTTGCTCATCAGCCCTATGTCGACAGGGGCTTCCCCCATGACTGTGGGGGTGGCCGATGTTTTGTTGAACATGGATGTTGCTTCTGTTGACTCGTCACTCATCGGAGATCAACTCATATTATTACAAGTATCTTTTGTTCTTTCTGATCCCGCACATTTCCTTCCCCCATCCTTACCTGAGTCTTGAATTATAGGTATGGCTGATGTAGAAGCTGAAGTTGAGGGAGGCACCACGAGGGAATCCAAAAAAGTATCTTCCCGTCCACCTGAGGGAGAGAGGGCTTATGCGGGCTGATTTCAATGAGTTGATATATGATGATTGGGTGCCTATTTTGAGGGGGTATACTGACGCGCAGGTTCAGTGGGTTAGTCCATGGTGGAGAATTCAGGATATGATTGTAGAATCTTGGGGAGCATGTGTTCAACTGATAGGCCTGGAGAAATCTTTATTTTATACCCCTTACTAGCTGTGTCGTCAGTATGGAGAGAGGCAACGAGTCCCAATCAAACTGCCCCACAACCAGATTGGAGTTTACGAAGCTAGGTGGGTCAGCCATATTCGGGAGAAGTGGTCCAGGGAGGCTGTATTTGAGATTCTAGATTACAATCACATGGAAACCACCGAAACTGATACATACTACAGGGGATGGCTTGCTAAGACAAGAGACTTGCCGACCCGTCAGAAGCGGTCATGGGCCCATTTTGAGGGGGAATGTGCGAAGCAGAGAGAAGACTCCTCTTCTACTAGCACACCGAGGCAGATCTCTAGGTACTGTGATGATGATGCGGGAAGTTCGTTTTGAGTCTTGCTTTTGTCAGAACCATCAGGTCTTTCTTTTCTTTTTTTTTTATTATTAATTTAAATAATCTAAAATGAAACAAAATGAACTCTGTTCAAGGCTTGCCGAAGTTGTCTTAATCTTATGAATACAAGATCCACATAAGTATAAGCATTTAGATTTTAACAAAAGAGAACTTCTATTAATAGAGATAAAATAAAGTACATGATGTTTGGTTGATATTCCCATTGATTTAACTCCCGGTGCCAACTAGCCGAGATCGGTTTTCTAGAAGGCACTCGCTCTTTGCTCACATACCCTAACTTTTACCTAGATTGCCCTTTTCGGGTTTTCAATCTAGTAGGTTTGTCTCATCCCCTAATTTTTGCACGGTTGGTTCGCAGGATACCAATCGTCGGGCATCACCCTAATTTTTGCCCGATCAGTAAAAGACTAAAAGGCGGGTAATTATCACGTATGTATTTTTTTTTGGTGTGCTGCTTTTCTGATTTATTTCTTTCCAGTTAAACATGATAAGCCTATCTTGGTTTACGGGATTTACGAACTCGTTCCCATCCATGTCCATAAGTTTAGCTGCCCCTTTGCTAAGCAGCTTCTATATTACATATGGCCCTTCCCAATTTGGCCTGAATTTACCCCTCGCATCAGTGGTAGAGTGTTTCAACTGTTTGAGGACCAGATCCCTGGCCTTTAGAGGGAACTTTTGATGTCTTACCCGACTGTTATATGCCCGAGCCATACGTTGTTGGTATATCTAGAGGCTGTTGAGGCCTTCAGACTCTGCTCATCCATCATGTTCAACTGTTCAAATCTCGCCCGAGTCCATTCGGATTCTTCTAACTTAGCCTCTAGAGCAACTCTTAATCAGGTTACCTAAATTTTAACTGGCAAGACTGCTTCCATCCCGTAGATTAGGGAAAATGGAGTTTGGCCCGTCGGGGTGCGTATGCTGGTTCAATGCAGCTTATCCGCCCAATCTCTGTAACTAGCTATCATCTTAGAAAGAATCGTCTTTACCGATTTATTGGCTACCTCAACAGCTCCATTGGCTTGTGATCTGTATAGAGAAGACCTATGGTGCTCGATCCTATACTTCTCAATCTGTGAAGCAGTTGCTCCTTGAAACTGTACTCCATTATCTGAGACTATATGGTGTGGGAGCCCATACCGAGCAAAGATGTGATTTTCTATCAACTTGGCCATCTGCCTGGCGGTGACATTGGTGAAGGATTCGGCTTCTACCCATTTCAAAAAGTAATCTACTACCACTGCAATGAATTTATGGCCATTTGTTGAGGAAGGAAGGATTTCACCAATGATATCTATACCCTATGCCGAGAATGGCCAAGGGGTGGATAAGTGATGGAGCTCGGTCGGTGGCAGATGCTGCATATCTCCGTAAACCTGGCATTGGTGGCATCGTTTGACTTAGGCGATACAATCGGCTATGAGAGTGAGCCAAAAATACCCTAGTCGCTGGATTTTCTTTACGAGAGCAAGACCGTTCATATGAGGGCCACAGTCACCGGCATGGACTTGGGTCATTACGTTCTGAGCCTTAGAATTAGTAACGCAACGGAGAAGTAGGCCATCACTGGTGCGCTTGAATAGATCATTATCTACAATATAAAACTGAATAGCGAGCCGCCGTAGGGTGGTAGGGTCCGAGTCAGAAGAATCTGTGGGGTATTGGCCGGTCTGAAGAAATAGGATGATGTCAGAATACCAACAAGGTTCGGATGAAATAGCGAGAACTGGAGGAGTCAATTGAACATGATATAGGATCTTGGTGGATAGCAAAACTAAAGGGCGGATAGGTTGCTGTTGGGGTCCTTCCCACATGGATGCAAGAGTAGTGAGAGCATCTGCCATTTGATTCTCATCTCGAGGGACAGGGCGGTACAAGCACGAGGTAAATTTCTCAGACAATTCATGGACAGCCTCAACATAAGGACGGAGAGATTCGTCTTTAACTTTCCAATCTCCAGTGACCTGACGAACAACCAGAGCCGAATCTCCGATGACGGATACATGGCGTGCCTGAACCTAAAAAAGAGCCTCGAGACCAAACAGGCAAGCTTCGTATTCAGCACTGTTGTTGGTGACATCGAATTCTAAATGTTTGGACAATAGGATTATCTCATTATCTGGTATGATGATGATGACCCCGAGACCTGCTCTCCGACGGTTCACAGCGCCGTCAAAGTACATTGTCCAATTGTCATCGAGGGTTGTAACAGAGGCAAGTTGTTCATCAGGGAACTCTAAATTTTCCTTATAGTCATAGCTGGGGGGTTGATTAGCCAGGAATTTGGCTATAGCCCGCCCCTTAATGGCCTTTTGGGTTATATATTTAATGTCAAACTTAGACAGGAGAAGCAGCCATCGGGATAATTTGTCGGCCGGAGTAGGTGATTGATAAAGAAACTTCATTGGATCAATCTTGGCTACGGCTTGGGCGCGATAAGATTGAAAATAATGTCGCAACTTCTTAGTGAGCCAAACCAAGGTAGTACAGGTCTTCTCTACAGTCGAATACCGGGTTTCATAATCTAACAACTTCTTGCTCAGGTAGTAGATGGCATGTTCGCCCTTATCATCATGTTCCTGGACAAGCATGGCTCCGACGAAAGTTTCTTCATTGGCCAGATAAAGGATAAGTGGTTTCCCTGGGATGGAGGGTGTCAAGATGGGTGGATCGACAAGATATGCCTTGATTCTGTCAATCGCTACTTGGCAGTGGTCATTCCATACCATGGGTTGCTGTTTCTTTAACAGTTTAAAGATAGGTTCACAGACAGTAGTGAGGCAATCAATGAACCGACTAACATACTGCAAGGACCCTAAAAACGATCGAACCTCCTTCTTTGTCTTAGGGAGAGGCATGTCCCTGATGGCTTTGGCTTTGTCTGGATCCATTTTAATCCCTTTCTGGCTAACCACGAGTCCCAATAGATTGCCAGAGGTAACTCCAAATACGCATTTCTTTGGATTTAGACGAAGATTATACTTTTCAATGCGAGTCATGAACTTGTCAAGAACAGCAGGGCGCTCCTCTTGAGTGGCGGACTTCACAATCATGTCGTCCATATACACTTCCACTTCTTTATGGATCATGTCATGTAGGAGGGCAGTTATAGCTCGCTGATAAGTGGTCCTGGCATTTTTCAATCCGAACGGCATTACCTTATAGCAATACACCCCCCACTCAGTGATGAACGTTGTTTTAACTTTATCGATAATATTAACCAGAATCTGATTGTATCCTAAGAACCCATCCATGAATGAATACATAGCCGCCCTGGAGGCGCTATCATTAGAACATCGATATGTGGGAGAGGGAAATCATCTTTTGGCAAGGCTTTATTAAGGTCTTGCAAATCCACACAAACTCGGACCCTACCATCCTTCTTCGATACTGGGACGATGTTAGACAACCTAGTCGGGTATTCTACCACTTCTATGAATGGAGCTTCGATTAACCTTAAAACCTCGATCTTAACCTATTCTGCCCATTCAGGTCTCAATCGGCAGAGCTTCTGCTTGACATGTCGAAATTTAGGGTCAGTTGGGATTCTGTGTTGGGCCAAACCATAGTAGTACAGGTCTTCTCTACAATTGAATACCGGGTTTTATAATCTAACAGCTTCTTGCTCAGGTAGTAGATGGCATGTTTGCGCTTATCATCATGTTCCTGGACAAGCATGGCTCCGACGAAAGTTTCTTCAATGGCCAGATAAAGGATGAGTGGTTTCCCTGGGATGGGGGTGTCAAGACGAGTGGATCGATAAGATATGCCTTGATTCTATCAAATGGTACTTGGCAGTGGTTGTTCCATACCACGAGTTGCTATTTCTTTAATAGTTTAAAGATGGGTTCGCAGACAGTAGTGAGGCGAGCGATGAATCGACTAACATACTGCAAGGACCCTAAAAACGATCAGACCTCCTTCTCTGTCTTAGGGGGAGGCATGTCCCTGATGGCTTTAGCTTTGTTTGGATCCATTTCAATCCCTTTCTGGCTAACCACGTATCCCAATAGCTTGCCGGAGGTAACTCTAAATATGTATTTCTTTGGATTTAGATGAAGATTATACTTTTCAATGCGAGTCATAAACTTGTCAAGAACAGCAGGGTGCTCCTCTTAAGTGGCGGACTTCACAATCATGACGTCCATATACACTTCCACTTCTTTATGGATCATGTCATGCAGGAGGGTAGTTATAGCTCGCTGATAAGTGGCCCCGGGATTTTTCAATCCGAACGGCATTACCTTATAGCAATACACCCCCCACTCAGTGATGAACGATGTTTTGACTTTATCGATAATATTAACCAAAATCTGATTGTATCCTGAGAACCCATCCATGAATGAATATATAGCCACCCTGGCGGTGCTATCAATTAGAACATCGATGTGTGGGAGAGGGAAATCGTCTTTTGGCGAGGCTTTATTAAGGTCTCAGAAATCCACATAGACTCGGACCCTACCATCCTTCTTCGGTACTGGGATGATGTTGGACAACCAAGTCTGGTATTCTACCACTTCTATGAATCGAGCTTTGATTAACCTTAAAACCTCTGTCTTAACCTGTTCTACCCATTTAGGTCTCAACTAGCCAAGCTTCTGCTTGATAGGTCAAAATTTACGGTCAGTTGGGATTCTGTGTTCGGCGATTTGTCGGTCAACCCCAGGCATGTCTTCGTATGACCAGGTAAAAGCGTTAATATGATTTTTAAGCACTTTTATTATCTCACTTCTTTCCTCAGGAGTTAAATATTTGGAAATGATTACCATTTTGGGATTGTCATCTATACTTAGGTTTATTTCACTTAATAACGTATCACTAATGCTAAAAACATTATGCGTATTGTTATGTGAATGCATGGACCCATCAAGAAAGACATCAAACAAGTAAGCAGAATGGGAGTTATTCATTGCATTTAAAGCCTCATAATCGGCATTGTTTGAATCAAAAACATCAGAAATATTAAAAATTACATCGTCTATATCCTCCTCCACAGGCAGAGGGGCTTCAGTGGCAACACCGATGGGAGAAGTGTCCTCTGTATCATCTGTCAGGATGGTGCTTAAGACGTGCTCCAGAGTGGTCTTTTGGGTAATGGTGAGCGATGGCTCTTCAGATAGGTCGGCCTTTTTGGTAAGAGCCCTGGCGAGCTTTTCTACTATAGCTGTCATAGCATCTTCTTCCTCGTTACCCTTCTAGCCTTTCTTTATCAGAAGTGCCATAGCTTTTGGCATGGTCGCCACAGCATTCTCAATTTCTGGATGGATAGGCTCATCCTCAGGATACATCTTACCTTTCCCCTTAGCCTTATCAGAAATCACATTGATAGGCGCATCAGGCTTAGTAGGCTCGAGTTTAGCTGAAACTATCATGTGACCAATCTCAAAGTCATACATCTTTAAAGATCTCAAAGTCGGGCCACATTTTCCCGCCATACTCGATTAGTTCAGGCTCCCCTTTATAAGGCCTCTTGCCTTGGATTTCATAAACAGTGACCATGCAGCAATAGTAAGAAGGGACGCGGCGATAGGCTTTTCTAGGCTTATATCCTAGTCTAGCTCTATAAATAAGGATTTTTGGCTCTAACGCCTTAATAATTCCCTGTTCGTGTATTCCTCCACCTCTGTCAGGCCTATAACCAGACTTCTTCATTAGTTTGCCCATACCCACGTGAAGGTAGTTGTGCTAAAAGGGAGGAGGCTTTTAAGCTTTACTAATCATGGCAATCTAAAGGCCCTTTTCTAGATTAGCTTCAGCTTCCATAACGGCCATAACGGAAGCAGGATCGGCCTCTATAGTCACCATTCTATCATTATGAATTAGCTTGATTTTTTGGTATAGTGTGGAGGGTACTGCACCCAAATTATGGAGCCATGGTCGGCCAAGCAACAGAGAATAGGTAATAGGAATATCAAGTATGGTGAAACGTACATTGCTTGCCACACCTTCGACAGTGACTTCTGCCTCAAAAGTCCCAATTATATTGCGCTTTGAATCGTCGTAAGCTCTAATAACCGTGTTGGACCTTTCAAGCATGTCCTCTGACAGCCCCAGATGAGGAAGGATTTTTAGAGGGCATAGTTTAGAGCGGAGCCATCATCCACCATGATACACGGGATGACCTTATCGAGGATTTGGATCCAGATGAATAAGGCTCTATTGTGATCCCTTCCCTCGAGCGTAAGATCAAAGCTGTCAAACACAATCTGAGGCCCTTTTCTTAGGGGAATGCCTTCTCCTATCGTGGCATACATCTCAACAACCGAGGTGGTCGGATTAGCTTCTAGATCGAGGAGCCGATTGATCAAACCCTTACGATGTCTTTTAGAGTCAATTACCAGTTGCCAGATGCTATATTAAGCTTGGGTATTTTTCAGCTGGGTAATAAGAGGGTCAACCTCAAGACTGGTAGGGACAGGTGGAGGTGGAGAAGGGGGTCTTACAGTAGTTCCAACTCTGCCAGGAATCAGGTCTTTGTTAAGACGAAGATATCGGTCTTCTGGCTGATATACGCGACCACTCTGGGTAATATTGAGGACATTATCAAGCAAGACACTCTTAGTGGCTCGCGTTTCAAATAGGTACTGTTGCTCTTCGAAGTCCGAACTCAGGTCTTGTAGCTCATATTTGTCCACACTAAAAAGGTCATGGTAATCAACCTTCAACAAGTTGGTGCTCATGGCATTGGTCTCTCGAGTCATTTCCCTATCCTCATCAGAATAGTTCTCCTTCTCCTTCAAAACAAAAGAATCTACGCTGAACAGTGCTTTCCCCTCAGCTTTCTTTCTTTTTACCACAAATGGTTTAGACCTGCGGCTCTCTCGATTTGGTTGGTCTGGATCAATTTTCATTCCCTGAATGGAGTTAACTCCTGGGTTGGCTTGATTGATAAGGTCAAAAATCGAGCAAGATGGTAGACCCAAACCGATGACCAGGATAGAGTTACTACTGTCCGGCCCCCGAGCAAGGAGATCAAAGACTGTGGCTTCGGGCAAACCAAATTGGACCATGCCAACCTTACTTTTGAAGTTTGGTAAAGGATTATTCATAGTGCTCGGGGCCTTGTCTGGTTCAGCAATCTTTGCCTCGCTAACCAGCTGCTGAATAGCTAAGAGCAGGGCCTTGCAGTTATTGGTTTGGTATCCCACCTGAACGTGATAATTACAGAAGTTATTCTTATCTTTAGGTCTAGGTGGCTTGTATTCCTGAAGGGACTGTATAAAACCAGCTTCTCTCAAGCGCTGGAAGATGACCCGCAGGGGCAATTTATAGGGGTTGGTCAAAACAAAAGGGGGACGAGGAGGTTGGATTGTGGCAATCATTAATGGAGCCGGATTGGCTGTAAGTGGCATAGCGGGGGTGTGAGAAATGGCTTGAATTGCAGCCGGTGCTTTTGGCTTAGCCGGCGCCAGGGCTGAGGGTTGAGCTTCATTCTTCCTGAACCATGGTTTTCTTACTCTCTTGGCCTTCTCATGCTCTACCTCTCGCTCGATTTTCTCAGCTTTATCGAACACTGCCTTGTAAGAAAGAAAGGAATCTGTAGCCATTTCCTTGTGGAATAGGGGGAGAGACCCTTCGAGGAGTTTAGCAATCATTTCCTCAAGGCTGAGCTTGGACTTTATCAAGACCTGAGTCGATATCCACCTATTGAAGTATTGCTTAAAGGTTTTGTTGGGCATTTGACGGACCCTCTCAAGATGCTGGAGGGTCATCTCCATCATGGTATTGAAACCATAGTGCACTTTCAATGCCTCAGATAAGAGAGTCTAGTCGACTACGATATGTTGCGGCAAAGTGTGATACCATTCAAGGGCAGGACCCTGAAGGGAGCAGGGAAACATTTCAGCAAGCACCTTATCACTCAGCTTCTTTACTCGCACCACTCTTTCGTACATTATAATGTCAGGTGCTCCTGAGCCATTATAATGAGCCATATTTGGCATAGTAAAATTGTCGGGGACCCAATCCTCATCCCTCTCAAGTTTCTTATCAGTGATGAGGCGGTTGATGTAAGCTTGGATCTCGGGCATCACGCCCAGAGGCTGCATGACTTGGTCACTAACAGGCTTGTGAGAGATAGTCGGGGGTTCAGGTGTCACCCCCGGAGAATGTGCGACCTGGTCATTGATGGTTTGAAAAGCTATCATTTACCGAACAAAGGGGGCTACTTCAAGTGTCACGCCCGGAGGTTACGAGACCTGGTTGTTGAGTGTTCGAGGTAGCTGAGGGTGAATGGTCAGATGGCTGGCAAATGGATTTTAGGG
Organism: Euphorbia pulcherrima; assembly: GCA_947683365.1. Taxonomy (NCBI): domain Eukaryota; kingdom Viridiplantae; phylum Streptophyta; class Magnoliopsida; order Malpighiales; family Euphorbiaceae; genus Euphorbia; species Euphorbia pulcherrima. Next base: position 16,387,251 of record CANTUS010000001.1, on the reverse strand, counting down.
GTAGGTGGTGCCTTTAGGAGTCACGATGAACTGCGGGGGCGTGAAGGAGGGTAGTGGCCGAGAAACTGGACTTTGGTGAATGAATATCGGAGGAGTGGAGCTTTGGGCGAAGGGTCTTGGATTGAAAGGTACAACCGGTGGAATGGTCGGAGTTGACAAGAAAGCTGAAGCCTGCCCAAACTGGAATAGACTTGCCAAGGGTTGGGTTGATTGAAACACAGGTATGACGGGTCTCGCCTTTACCAGACTAGTCAATATTTGTGTTGAACCATTCAGGGCCTGAATGTCAGAAGCCGATACTCGATCGAAATTCCTGTCTTCAAGAGCTCGCTTAACGACTGCCTGAACCGTAGTTTAGATAGAAGCTTGGAAAGTATATGAATTTAGGAATTGCATCACAGCACTGGTAAAGTCGAAACCAGGTGGTGGTTGGGATCCTATTCCCGAGCTGGAAGTGGGGCTAAAGGGCTCTTCTGGAGGAGGGTTCCTTTCATTTCTTGGGAAAGACATGGCTAGTCGAGAGGGACTTTGGCTCAACTGAACTTGTTCTGAATCTGATTCCTCACTAGAATCGGTGCGGGGAATTCCTTCGACTTCCGTGGTGACAACCGAGGTCAAAGGATGATGTATCAGACGATGTTCTATCCTTTTCTAAGCCGGGATGCGATGGTTAGTGCGCCTCATCCTAGTTGAAATGGTAGGCAGTGGATCAGACCATGAATGGATTGGTGACTGGTATGCATGGTATGCATGCCTTTTGTTCTTGGGGCATAATATGTAATGCACATGGTTGCACGTAGATGTGGTTAGAGATGACGTGATGGCTTATCCCTTCAATATACGTGGGACGTTTGTACTTCACGTCATATATAGCGATATGTGGTAACGCAACGGAGGTACAAGAGAAGTCCTACGTATGTTGCTAAACCTCTTCCATAGGTGGAAGTGGTAAGGGTAAGCTAATTCATTTTCGGCTCTTAAAGCCGATGCATGGGGGTGCATGATCATAGAGCACATAGCATGCGAATTGTCCCTCTTCCAACCTTATGACTCCCGCGTAACGCCTCTTTGGAAGGATGGAGTTTGGCCTCTTCATCGGTAATGGCAAAAGAAGCTCGTCCCAATTGTTTTATTTGTTTTGGTTAATTCGAAGGGGAATGATGTGCTAAGGCTTTTTTCTAAAGCGGCTTTGGTATAGGGTTGTTGACGTAAAAGGTTCTCGTTTACCTTGATTTCATGTTACTCAATCACTACCCAAATGGGCGCGATCGTAGGAGTTTACGTGTTGGTTAAAACGAGTGATCCACCCACTAGGCATCCTCAATTCCAACAGGGCATGAGTGACACTTCGCGAGTTTCTCGGGTAAAATGGGGCATCTAAAATTACCGAACTATCTACACGCGTGAGGATAAAACACTATAAGAAGGAATGAAGTTTTAATTTGGCCAATGATTTCAATACATCATCAAAATCTTTTAAACTTTATGAAAGAAAGTTCAAGTTTAAAGAGTGTCCCCAGCAGAGTCGCCACTGTAAGCGGACGATATTTCGCGCAGCGGCAGCAGGGCCGGGCCCGGTCGGGCCTGCCCATTGGAGTGTCGGGGAAGTGAGTGTGATGTGTTTGGAAGATGATTTTGCATATTTTAGTGATCAAAAGATACAAGATCGAAATCCCATACTTAAAATAGAGCCGCCACCCGGTTCAGCTCAACCGGGAAATTTTCAGTACGATTTTCCCACCAGGTGGTTGGACTATACCTTAAGTAGAGATTTCGAGTTCAGATGATGTTATCTATTTTTCATTAGGCCAAGTTAAGATACTTCATTCTTTCTTAATCGGTTTAATCCATCCTATTTATTTGTGTTTTTTAGTTATTTTGTTGTTTTTGCGTTTATCAAGCAATTGAAGCAATGAATAAAATATTTACAGCCATAAAAAAAATAAGTGCGGAAAGTAAAATTATTACAAGGTTTTCAAGTCCTATACATTTTTCTATGTAATAAATAAAGTATCTGAATATCCGATATACGTCCGCCTGCAGAAGATTGTTAGTACAAGTATAGCATACTTTATTTACAATATTATAAAGCCCGGTCGGATGGCTAAAATGGGATTTGAACGGCGTTTTCGAAGAAATTCCATTTTTAAGTAATTTTTAGGCTCAATCATTATTTTAACCGAATTATAAATGAAAATAAAACTACTGTCCAGAAAGTCATATCGCCGACGATATAATTGATGCCGCCGACGACATGCCTGATGTCGCCGGCGACATGGCTGATGCCGCCTGCGACATCAATTATGGCACCGGCCGTATCAGCTTGTAGGCAGCAATGGTGGCAGTAAGAATGACCGAAAACCTAAAAATGAATATAAATTGACAAAAATTAACACAAATTAGTAGTATTAATGCCAAAGAGCTATGAGACTCAGGATTTTTTTACCTCGAGGTCGTGAATCCACCACTTCGTGAACCGAAAGAAACACCTTTGGGGAGCTTGCTACAACGATTTTACAATAAATTCAAGTGCTTTTTGGTTTCTAAATCCAATTAAGTTGATTTTAACTTAAAGACTTACTGATTTCAACTCACAATCAGAGAATTTAAAGAAGAAAAAGCAGGAAAAATGGATCGGAATCCTTTTTTTCTGTTTTATCTAATTCTTATCTCACTAGAATCTATTCCCACGTTAAAATCTTAACATTCAATTCCCCTCCCTATGTTCCTCCTTTAAAATGCAGCTCAAGGTGTGCTTTTATAGGTGAAATGGGGTGCTTTTTGAGGCCTTTTTGACCAATTCCGTCGAAAGTGGTCGAAAGGCTGTCTGTGGAGGGCCCCTTTTCGGGCCATGCCGCCGACGACATGGTGATGCCGCCGACGGTATGGCCGATGTCGCCGGCGGCATGGATGATGCCTCTGGCGGCATCAGTCTCAGCATACCGACAGCTAACGGGCCAAAAAGCCAAAAAAGTCGGGAAAAGTGGTTTAATAGTGGGTGAAAAGGCATCTTTTTGACTTTTAATAATATTTTAAAGGGTATTTATTATTTGGGTGCCAATCATCGGTTCAAGCTCCCACTGGACGCGTTATCGGCCACGCCGAACTGTATTCTACCAAATAAAAATTCGCGAGGAACATTATTTTGGTAATAAAAATTCTAAAGAGAACTTTTAATTTGAGGCATTAAAATTGGGTACACGTCATCATTGTCTCGCGAGAGAGACTGCAAAATTCCGTGCTTACAACACCTAAAATAGAGTTTCCTGAAAATATGGAACTCATTAAGGGATTGATTATTCAACTATTATTTATTTTTGTTTTTATATTTTTTTTATTATTTTGTTGCTTTATTATAATAAAAATGATGCAAATGAATTAATATAATAACGGTAGAATATAATTATTTTTAATAAACCTAATATGAGAATGAAAAATAGGGAAAATAGTTGGAGTTAAAACACGACAAATCATATAAAATGGAGTTTGAAGAATAAAAATTAATGAATATGGCAGTAATTGCTCTGTGGCAGGTAGGATGGTGACAGTTTTTCTATGTTTTCAATCTTTCATTGCAGATTCTTTTGTTTTTGTACTTAAATTCTCGTTGAGATGGATCACTCATTCTTAGTGTGAGCAACATGGGCAGAGATTAGAATTGTGAGCAAAAATTTAACACTAGCTAATACACTCATTTACAAGAACCAAGAGTAAACTAGATGGGTGCTAACATGGCGGTCTTTATTTCTTTTAACAGAATACTTGTTTATTTGTATTTCATAAAAATACTAAAAAGAAAAGATTTTTATAGTGAAATTTTATAGAATCTATAATATGTTGACCCTAGTGATTTGAATGCAAGATATCCTAAATCTATACGTTAAAACATGTTAAACTGACTTTAAAAGGGATTATTGTAAGCAACCTTATGATTGTATACCCTATCATATTTCTACTTGTGTAATAAATTATTAAACCTTGTAAATTTACTGATTAATGAAAAAACTCAAAAAGGTTATTACTTCATTTGGTGGCTTAGCAATGATAATTTCAGTTTTTGAGAACGAAATCAGAATAATTTAGTTTGATTTGAAATGAACTAATTCTAATAATCTGGATATTGAGTTACTAAATTTTTATATACATTTAATTTATAGAGTGAACTAATAAATGTAACCACGAAAAACGTTCTAGTAGAAAACAGAAAAAATGATGTACAAATTCGAGTAACCAGTTTTAGATTTAGACTACACGTATCAATTCGCGCGATAACCGAAAAAAGAGGACGCCTAACTAACAAATTATCAATCAAATGCAATTGCAATCATTTTACTATTTTGCACGGAGATTACAGCTTCCAGAGCTATGATCACGAGGGGTAATATAGGTATTTGGTTACTCTTCAAATTTTGCCGGGGACTGCGATTAATGCGCACTCTCCCTCGCCAACTAACGTGCTCTCCTATAAGACTCTTTCTCTCGTGAACCAAAAAAAGCAATAGAAAAGGGCAGGCCAGCCAGCCAGCCAGCCAGCCATGGCCTCATCTTTGTACGGTGCGGAGTACTTGGAGCTACAGGTCGATCCTGATCGAGCGTCGTTTTGCCGGCCATCTAATGCCGATTCCGTCAAGGAGGACGAGGATGAGCTTCTACGGGAGGCAATCAGGAAATTACCTTCGCAGCGGAGATCTGAACCGCAGTACCAAGGAGAAGTCGGAGATGGACGACCGGAGACTGTTGATGTCACTAAACTCAGCCGAGCCGATCGTGAACGTCTTCTTAAGAAAGCGTTTGCCACCAACGCTCAAGACAATCTCCGCCTTCTTTCCGCGGTCAAAGACCGTCTCGATAGGTTTAGTGATTCATTTGAATCACATTATGCTTGATCCTCATTCTGTTAGATATTCACATTTTGTTGTTTTCTCTGTTGTGTTTTACCATTGCAGAGTTGGACTGGAGGTGCCGAAGATTGAAGTAAGGTATGAACACTTAAATGTCGAGGCCAAAGTGCAAACTGGTGAGAGAGCTTTGCCTACCTTAATTAATGTTGCACGCGACACTATTGAGGTAAATATACGATTTACCTCCTAACTATTGTAATTAATTCTATAGTAGTCGGAATTCTGATATGTTATCAAATTAATGCAGGATATACTTACTGGTTTGAGATTGTTTCGACCTAAGAAAAAGAAATTAACCGTCTTGAATGACTTAAGTGGTGCAATAACACCAGGGAGGTAAATATAACCTTTCCATCGAGAAAGAGTATGAAAAATTTGTTTACCTCAGTGATTTGATCGGATAGTGAAGTTGAATTACCAATGTTGTGAACATTTTGGATTTCAACCATGCATGTTAAATTTGCAACTTAAATGCGTCGCTTAATTGCTTTATTTGTTGCTCCAACGTATTTTACTAGTTTTAAGTCATACGCTTTATGTTTATAATTTTGGCTTTGGTCTCTTACAGGATGACTTTGCTCTTAGGGCCACCAGGCTCGGGCAAATCAACATTGCTCTTGGCTCTTTCAGGAAAACTTGACAAGGAACTAAAGGTTAGTACTTCACAATGCAATATTAATGTTCAGCAGGTAGTAGCGCATAACTTAAGTTTGGGATTGCCCAATTTACTCCACCATTGTCTGTGTTTGCTTTCTGATATGGAAAAATCATAACTTCTCACTCTCTCGTCCAGTAAAAGTTGTTTGTATATTTTGTTATCTTTAATCTTATGCTTTAAAAGTAGCATAAGATTAAAGGGTTACACATGTAAGATGTGAAGAAGATAAAGGAACTTTCTTAAGTTTATATTGATTGCTAAAATTTTACATGGTAAAGAACCTAATTCGTGAGTAATGCTTTCAGAAAACTGGAAATATAACATACAATGGCCACCCACTTAATGATTTTTATGTGAGGAGGACTTCTGCATACATAAGCCAAATGGACAATCACATTGCAGAGCTTAGTGTAAGAGAAACTTTAGATTTTGCAGCAAGCTGCCAAGGTGCAAGCGATAACTTTGCAGGTTCGTTATTTGGTTTAAGATTGTAAGCCATATTAGGTTTCACCAGCTTTTAGAGGGTAATTAATACTGTTTTCCTATTATGTTAGTGTCCATTCCAGTTTTTCTTTTTTCCTTGTGCAATCATATATGTCCAGTATGACCTTACCCTTCATTGAAATTTGACTATCATGTATAAGTTTTTTCATTATTTTCTGCACACACACACATATATATGTATTAACATACTTCTTTAGCCACTAAAGTGATAAAGTGGTTACCCAAAGTTAAGAAGGGACAATAAATTTATTTGCAACTATCATTTGTCTGTTTTCTTACATGCAAATACTGCAAAGCGTCATACTCTTGTTGGTGAATAACATTTATTCTCTGCAGGCAGACCAGAATAATTTGTGAAGCCATATATTACCGCCTCAGTTATAGTCTATTTAAGTTCCTAGTAGTACTTCTTAGGACCTACTCATAAAGTAGTAGTCTCTTATACTTCTAAAATTCCTCATTTGTTGTTTCAAAATTCAATGACTTGACAATGTACTCATCTTTTCACTTAGTTCTTTGATCTAGAGATACAATGTTCTTTTCCTTGCCTAGAAGCTTTCTGGAATTACCAATCTAATAAGGAAAAAACTAAGACAAAAAAATCCTGAATTAATATTTAGTTGAATATATAGACTTTATTTTAAGATCGTAGATGATGCTTAGCCTGCTTTTTTTTTATTGATGGCTGTCCTATTATAAACTGCCTGTTTTTCAGCCTACATGAAGGATCTTGTTCAATTAGAGAGGGAAAGAAACATACGCCCAAGTCCGGAGATCGATGCTTTTATGAAGGTCATAGCTGAAACTTTTTACAGCTCAATGCCTACTCTTTTTGTTTGCAAGTCTAATTTAGTATTTTTCATTCGACAGGCTTCTGCTTCTGGTAACAAGCTTACAACAGACTACGTGTTGAAAGTTCTTGGTCTCGATGTATGCTCAGAGACAGTAGTAGGCAGTGATATGCTGAGAGGTGTCTCTGGCGGTCAAAGGAAAAGGGTTACTACTGGTCTCTTTCTCCTTTATTTACTATGCGCATCATTACAATTTCTGAACATTGATAAATAATTACTAGTAAAATGTTGTTAGATTCTCTTCTGCTTTCACAAAATGAGCTACATATAAAGTTTTTATATTTTTTTCTTAGAAAGACTGATGTAAGCAGACTTATTTACATCTAATGCTTTTGAAACAGTATTTTTATGTACCTTCATTTCATCTTATGTATTTATTTTTGAATCTTTTCTTAACGTGGCTTAATTAGATCAATTATGCATGAATCCGAATCTCAAATTGTCAACCCAAACCTTGCTAAGGATGCATGCCACTTGTAGAACCATTTTGATTATGAGCTGCCGATCCAAATTTTATGTTGATAGTTTGTACAGATATGTACAGCCTGTAGATTGCTTTTTCTTCTGTCAAATTGATGTTATCTGGTACATAATCAATGCAGGAGAGATGATTGTTGGGCCAAGAAAAACCTTGTTTATGGATGAAATCTCAACTGGACTTGATAGTTCGACGACTTATCAAATAGTGAAATGTATTGGGAACTTTGTTCATCAAATGGACGCAACTGTACTGATGTCTCTTCTTCAGCCTCCACCAGAGACATTTAACTTGTTTGATGATTTGGTAGTGTTATCAGAAGGATACATTGTATACCAAGGTCCTCGAGCTGAAGTTTTGGAGTTCTTTGAATCATTAGGTTTTCAACTAACACCAAGGAAGAGTATTCCAGATTTTCTACAGGAGGTATGGTCTTGAGATGCTCCTCCAATTCTATGTTCTTTCAGGTGTGTGCTTAACGGAAATTGTTGCCAGGTCACCTCAAAAAAGGATCAAGAACAGTACTGGGCTGATCCTTCAAAGCCATATGTATTCATGCCAGCTCCGGCAATTGCAGAAGCATTAAAACATTCTAGGTTTGGAAGGTCTGTGGAAACTGTGCTTTCTGTACCGATTGAAAAATCCATGGGTCATCCTTTAGCTTTGTCAAAAACAAAATATGCTGTGTCAAGGTGGATGCTCTTTAAAGCGTGCTTTGAACGAGAAATTCTACTGATCAAGAGGCACACTTTTCTGTACGTTTTTAGGACTCTGCAGGTATTGTTTTCTCCTGAATACATGATTTTCACCAGCCTTTCCAGTTTTATATTTTATTTAAAAATGGTATGCCAATATTCGTTGTTATGCGCATAAAGTTTTAAGCGAATGAGGGAAACAGTCACTTCACATATCTTTTTGACAGCAAAAAGATTCGCTTGTTTGTTCCATTTGGATATTTTCTCGAGTTGTTTGCTAGTATATATTATCTGAATTACATATCATAGTCCCTTGATTACATTATAGTTCTTTATCCTTTTCATGTATTAAGTGATTCATGTGTGCTACAGGTCTTCTTTGTTGGATGTATTACTTGCACTATTTTCTTGCGGACAAGATTACACCCCACAGACGAGGCAAATGGGAATCTTTATCTCTCTTGTCTTTTTTATGGGCTGGTACACATGATGTTCAATGGATATACTGAACTCTCACTTTTAATATTTAGACTACCTGTTTTCTTCAAGCAACGTGATAATCTGTTTCATCCTGGATGGGCATGGTCTCTCTCCAGTTTAGTTCTGCGTATACCCTACTCAGCTATTGAAGCTTTTGTGTGGTCTTGTGTAGTGTATTACACTGTTGGTTTTGCCCCATCACCTGGGAGGTATCCCCACTAATTTTCTTTGTTAGTTATATTGTTCTCTCTTCTCAAAATATTCATTAGACTTTATTCACTGTGAAGGTTCTTTCGCTTCACGCTTTTACTATTCACAATGCACCAAATGGCATTGGGCCTCTTTCGGATGATGGCTTCAATAGCAAGAGATATGGTTATTGCCAACACATTTGGATCAGCTGCTTTATTGGCTGTGTTCTTACTTGGAGGGTTCATCATTCCTAAAGGTGAGTTACTATCTCCATGTGATGGCTTTGAGTTCATTTCTTATTGGTTAATTAATTGCGTCTTATTTCTTTACCAGATTCTGTTAAGCCCTGGTGGGTTTGGGGTTTCTGGGTGTCACCATTAAGCTATGGACAACGAGCAATTTCTGTCAATGAATTCCTTGCAGAAAGGTGGATGAAGGTGTGTTCTTTTGTATAGAGAATGCACTTGTGCATTGACTGTTTGTGTTATCTAGTATGTGTATATTCAAAACATATTAATTGAAACACCTTTCAGAGGTCTGCTATTGGAAATCATACAATTGGATACAATGTTCTTCACGCTAATAGTTTACCCACAAGCGATAAGTGGTATTGGATCGGAGTTGGTGTCTTATGGCTCTATGCACTGTTTTTCAACCTTGTTGTGACATGGGCCTTAACACATCTTAATCGTAAGTTCATATGAACCTGTATATGTTTGTACTTACAATTTTGAGAAAGCCTGATATAAGACAAGTATTACTGGTTTATTACAGCTCTTAAGAAGGCTCAGACAGTGGCTGATTCGGTTGATGTAAGTCTTACTGCAAGTGGAGAACAGGGGTCTAAATTGAAACAAACAGTTGGCCAGGAAGGTGGTAGAAATAAGGGAATGATTCTTCCATTCCAGCCATTGACAATGACTTTCCACGATGTCAATTACTTTGTTGATATTCCTAAGGTTGGTGCTTTCATTCCAGTTTGGGTACCCTTGTGTTTTTTTTCATCTCTTGATGTCTGATAATTACTGGATTTCCAGGAAATGAGTAAACAAGGTGTGCCAGAAAAAAAGTTGCAGCTTTTGTCAAATGTGAGTGGAGTGTTCTCTCCTGGTGTTCTGACTGCATTGGTTGGGTCAAGTGGAGCAGGAAAAACTACTTTGATGGATGTGCTTGCCGGTAGGAAAACTGGTGGATATATAGAAGGGCAAATAAAGATATCAGGTTACCCAAAAGAACAAAAAACATTTGCTAGAATCTCAGGGTATGTTGAGCAAAATGATATACATTCTCCTCAAGTTACAGTTGAGGAATCTCTATGGTTTTCTTCAAGTCTTCGGCTTCCAAAAGAAGTTAAGAAAGAACAAAGACATGTAAGTTCATAATCTGGATTTGTGCATTGCAGCACTTGTATACATGTTAATGGATGTGCAGTAATGCTTATCTTGATACTCTATCACCTACAATATATTGCAGGAGTTTGTTGAAGAAGTAATGAAATTGGTGGAGCTTGACAGTTTAAAGAAAGCTTTGGTTGGTTTGCCGGGTAGTAGTGGCTTATCAACTGAACAGCGAAAACGATTGACTATTGCAGTTGAGCTTGTTGCAAATCCCTCCATTATTTTTATGGATGAACCGACGTCTGGACTTGATGCAAGAGCAGCAGCAATTGTAATGCGAACTGTTCGAAATACTGTTGATACTGGAAGAACCGTGGTTTGCACCATTCATCAACCAAGTATTGACATTTTTGAGGCATTTGATGAGGTGAGGTCACTGTTTTTCGTAATAAGAAGTAATTTTGAAAACTATACAGTTCAGATTTTGTTTTTTAAGTGCAGTTACTTCTCATGAAACGAGGGGGCCGAGTTATTTATGGTGGAAAGCTTGGGGTACATTCACAGATTATGATTGACTATTTCCAGGTATAAGGCATCATCTAAAGTGACTACTTTCATTCACAAATATCATTTTTGTCCAATTTGGATTATAGGTACTATTTCTTAAAGGCAATCACATAAATTTTTTTATTTCTCCCGTGCAGTAACTTTTTATTCTAACTAAACCCAGGACCGTATATACTTCTTCAGAATCTTGATAAACTTCAATCTATTCTGAATTTATTTAAAGGATACAGCCTTTTTTATCCGTCTTTCCAATGTCCAATTCTGTATCTGTTACTGTAAAGAAAAATAGTACTTCTAATATCATACAGTAGCATACGAACTCATAGTTCCTGAATAACATTTTTTTATTCGTGAATCATTGAAGGCCACACTGCATGTCCTCATTATTTTTTCTTTTGTAGCGAATCAGAGCAGTCCCTCCTATTGCTGATGGCTACAACCCTGCAACATGGATGCTTGAGGTTACCACTCCTGCGGTCGAAGAGAGCATTGGTGCAGACTTTGCTGATTTATATACAGGATCTGAACAATACAGGCAAGTGATGGCTTGCTACACTGCTGGCAAGAAGATCTCCAATGCTCCATTTTTTTCTCATAATTACTTTATTCGCATCACCAAGCCTTTTTCTGTCCTTGTTTCAGGGAAGTAGAAACTGCAATTAAGCGTTTCAGTGTTCCACCTGCTGGCTCACTACCATTAAAGTTTGAATCCACCTTTGCGCAAGGTTCGCTGTCTCAATTTCAGATTTGTCTTCGAAAGGAAAATCTTGTATATTGGAGAAGTCCAAGATACAACGCGATGAGGATAGTTTTTACTGTTATAGCTGCATTGATATTCGGCTCCATATTTTGGGATATTGGTTCAAAAAGGTACAAATCCACCAATATACCTGTCTTTGTGTCGAGAACAACTTTTGAAATAGTGCATTTGGGTCTGAATTTTTTGAAATCATCTTAGTTGTCTCTTTCCGAATGAAAAATAAGTCTCGGATAAATTTTCAATATTTGACAATGTTTCTGCAATTTTGTTTGAAAGCTTTGGGGACATGTTCATGCATATGTCACTAGTTGTTGAATTATGACTATAAGAATTATGGAAAGAAAAGTAGGACAAAAGTGAGAAAATAAAATTTTATTGACCCATTTTTGCACTTGTTTCCGGAAACATGCTATTGGTGCAATTCGATACTCATTTATTTGAACATAAAAGTCAAATGTTACTATATTTGATTATTTTCTCTTGTGCGGATAACAGTACCAGAAATTTTAAACAAAATGTTTTGTAGGGACTCGACAAAATCTTTGTATATAATAATGGGAGCTCTCTATTCTGCTTGCATTTTTCTCGGGGTTAACAACGCTTCTTCAGTACAACCAATAGTTTCTATTGAGAGGACTGTATTCTATAGAGAAAAGGCAGCTGGAATGTACTCTCCTTTGTCTTATGCGGCAGCCCAGGTAGTTATTAAACACATTATGGTGATATAATAGTTCTTGCAGAAAGATTCCGTAATGAACTAAACATTTTTGCTACAGGGTATTGTGGAGATCCCATACATTTTTGTGCAAACAATTCTGTTTGGCGCCATCACATATTTCATGATTGGTTTTGAAAAATCAGCTGGTGAGATTTTCTCTTCTCATTGGTATACTGAATTAGTAATTTACATCTTGATTGAGATTGAAACAATAGTAGGTTTGAAATGAGTATAAATAGGTCCACTACAATAATTTACAAAACTATAAGCTGAAAATAGTTCACTGATGTGATAATTTCTGTTACGTTGCAGGCAAATTTTTCCTGTATTTGTTGTTCATGTTCCTCACATTCACTTACTTCACATTTTATGGCATGATGGTGATCGGTCTCACCCCTTCTCAACACATGGCAGCTGTTGTCTCCTCTGCATTTTATTCTTTATGGAACCTTCTTTCAGGTTTTCTGATTCCAATGCCGGTTAGTAACTTACCTTACCTGATACATACAAATTACAGATCCAAATCTCAGAATGTGATGGTTACTTTCAAAATTCTGACCTTTTTATGATTAAGAACCTGTTCTGTTTGGGAAAAAAAGACATTAAAAACTGCTCATTCGAGTTGCTTGTTTTCTTGTCTTAAGTTAGCAAGTTAACGTATTTTATCATGATAGGGAACATAATTGTTTCTGCAAATTTGATTTCACACATAACTCGATTTGAGGCTCTCAAACTATCTAGCTTTCGTATGTTTTGTTATTGCCCTCTTGAGCTAGTATTACTAATTATAATTTTTTGAGCTTCTATCACCTCTATTAACCTCCCAAAAATGTTCTGAAAACCAACATAACTGATTTTTTTACTTTGTGTTGTTTCAGAGAATTCCGGGATGGTGGATCTGGTTCTATTACATTTGCCCAATTGCTTGGACTCTACGAGGCATTATAACATCTCAGCTTAGTGATGTTGAAGACATAATTGAAGAACCAGGATTCAAAGGCTCTATCAAAGAGTTTTTGGATATTAATTTTGGATTCAAACATTATATGGTTGGACCTTCAATTGCAATGCTTATCGGCTTCTGTGTCTTATTCTTTTCTGCCTTTGCATTCTCGGTGAAATTCCTCAACTTCCAGCGAAGATGAGCAGTGGATTAGCTAAACAGATTTCCTTGATTAGGCAAAATGATCCTAAGAACAAGGTCCAAATAGCTCACTTGATCCTTTTAATTTGTAAAGCTTCCTTCAACCTTCTGGATTTTTTTCCACATAGTAGTTGGTTTTATTTTCTAACCAGCATGTCTTTGGGCAATTTCTCATACTGTTGGGACTCATAAACCGTATTCTGCTTTGGAAAATTATCAATGCCAAAACTTGTTGATGTATGCAATGCAGATCTGTCATTGAAAGCCTAAACTATCAGCTGAGGCTACCAGAGATAGACATAACAAAGCTTTGATGATATTCTGGATATGGAAGTGGTGGGCTTAATAGTCTCCCTGGTTAATACACAAGCAGCTGGGGAAATAGGAATTGCTAGCTGTGCGGTAAGTTTTAAATTGGTTTTATGTATCAAAGCTTGGATTAGGCCTATCTATTTTATGTCTCTTGATACTTGTAAAATGATGCAGAAAACATTTTCCAAAGCTGATTTCAATGAGGTATGACTGACCAGTATCCGAAACAGTTAGACATAACCCTGCTGCTGTATTACCTAAAAGAAGATCAGAATAGTTCTCACAGATCAGTGTAGTAAGTGTATGGATTATCATGTTCTCATTTATCTTTTCGAATTTCTTATGTAGATAGGATTTTGTGGAAATGGATCCCACTTGGACTAACACATTAACAAAACATAGAAACAAATAACGTATTTAAATAGTGATTAGGGAATTCCCTTTTCTGATTATATATATTATTATTTTGTATTTTGACCTACCAAAGTCGAACCTAAAGAATGAAAATGTGGCGTTTTTGTCTCCATGCCTCTATTGTTTGGTCTCAAGTTATTATTTGTCCTCAAAAGTAGAGCTAACGGTAGGTAATTGCAGAAAACGCATCTAGAAAGGAAGACATGATATGATTCAATTATATTGCCATCCATGCTTTCTCCATAAAGAGCAGGTTTCCATAAATATATGTGTTTGTAGGGTGAAACAAAGCCAATGGGTACTTTTAACGCATCTAATTTGGTGTTAATTGATATAATTATATAAGAAAATGACAGTCAAAAAAAAAAAAAAAAAATCTCTCCAAGAATCAAGGAATTAGCGTGTCATTTTTCATGGAATCTATCCAATATAGCATTGATTCTAATGCCTTGTATCTCATGGTGAAACCCAACCGATCAGCTTTGTCTCGTTTACCAAGCAGTTTAACAGGACATCGGAACAACACATCCAAGAAATCCCAGTTCGCCAAATCTTCAATTTCTGATTCAACTAATCCTTTTCTAACCACAATCTCTTGCCACACTTTTTTCTTGTCATTCATTGCTTTCGCAAACCAGAAATCGTTCGAGAACATTTCGTTCGGAACTCGTACTTGAAGTTTCTCGGCAAGAACTGGCCAAATCTCCTTCCAAGTGAAATCCAGTCCATTAGTTGAGTTAAAAGCCTGACCATCAACAGAAAGCAGTTGATCATTAGTAGCTGCCCAAATGTGATGTTCAGCTACTAATCGAGCATCCGACCCGTCAATACAAACCTCCTCCCAACACTCCCTTGACCCTCCAAAAACAAAGGGAAGATTCAAGTATTTACAAATAGATCCATAAACACATAAACATCCCATTACATTATACAAAGTCCTATTAGAACTACCCATTATCAAGCCAGGCCTTAGAACAGACCAAGCCACTTTACCATCAAGCTTTTCCTTGATCAAATCCTCAAGTGCATAATAGAAATTACATCCATTTTTTACTCTTGGGAAATCCTCATCATACAAGCATAACTCATTAGCATTTTCACCTTTTGCTAATGACACATAATGCTTCATTCCAGTCTGAACCGAAACATGCTTCAGTGCCTTATTCTTTGGTAGGATAGCATTCAAGGCATTGGACATCATTGTAGAATTCTGCTCCAAGCATTCTTTGCTATCCAAAGGATATTGACCAGCCCAAGTAACCCAAAACACATGAGTAACTTCTTTTGCAGCAGATGATAGCTTTTGAACTGTTTCTTGAGCATTTAGCAGGTCACATGATATGAAAATATAATTAGGAGTTTGGATAGGAGTGCTATCAAACCTTCTAGCTATACCGTAAACTTTCCATTTCGGTTTTGAGATTAGCCGTCTCACAAGCTCTCTCCCTACAAGCCCGGTTGCCCCAAAAACTACAGCAACATTTTCGGCAGCAGCAGTTTTTGGTCTTCCATTGATGCATTCTCTTTCTGTCATTGATTATATATGCTAAAATTTCTTTTGGACTGGATATATAATTTAAGCACAAACTTGTGATCAGTTTCTGGAATATGAAGGAACTATATATAGTGGATGTTAATGACCTTATAATAAAGAAGAGTCTCAACACTAAATATAATCCCAAATTTGCTCTAAAAAACAATTTAAAGGGTGAATAATGTATGCTGCAGCTGCTAACTTAGAGTTGCATGTGGCTTATGATATCAAAGGTATTATTTTATGATACCCAAAAAACCAAAGCAGAAGCACATGGTAAGCAGAAAATAGTAGTGGATGTGTTTTGAATATTATATCCTAATATCCCCAATAATTTCGAATGCTACTTATAGATAGATAGCTAGTTTAAACATTTTCAGGACTACACTGCCCTAATCCATTGTTACTGTTAAGCGTGGGTTCAAGGTTGTTGTTTTCTGCTTTTCTCTTGCTCTTCCAAAATATATATATATGTAAGAGCAGACCCGAACTATTCATCTACTTTTTCTTGTCTCTCTTTCCCTTTTTTATAAGCAGTTCAATTTCATATTTCTGTCGCATAGTCCCAAATCTCCTTGCTTCATAGAATAACATTGCATTCGGTGCTGTTTAATTAAATAACATCTCTTCATCGTAAGAGTAGCTCTACCATAGTACCATGTTAACGGTGATAGTAGCTTCTTAAGCGGTTGGATTGGCAAGATAAGTTAAAAAATTGCTTATACATGTTGAGAGACAGGGGCTCTATTGACAAATTTGGTCAAGGACAAGGACTAAAAGAGATAGATTTCTATAGCCATGTTTTTTTGGTGAACTCTATGATCGTATAAATAAAGAAATGAATGGTGGTAATGGAGACAAGTATTTATGGGGAATCTAAACCCAAATTCTTGGAACAAATGACATGAATAAGGCCCATATTGTTGACGGTAGTTTGTAAAGTTGAATTTAGGAAATGAAAATACAATACAATGAGTATGATTAAAAAGTGGATCTTTCTAATTTTGTAATAAAATACAGGCGACACAATTCAGATCACAGCAATAATAGTGTCATTAATATGAGCATATGCTCGGAGATTAATTAATCTCTATAATGTTATAATGTTATAAACTTGTTACCTTTTTTTTTTGCAATTCTATTCATTTTACCTTACCTTTAACTAAAGTGGCCTAACATTATTATTTTGTTCTTTTACTGCACATGAATTTCTCACAGAGCGAACTCACAACCTTTTACATTTGCTTTGAGATTGTGCTAATTAAGTTAAACAGAATTGATTTTTAGCTGCAATGTTCAATAAAATTCATGTCTTTGATTATATAAAAAAAATTTATTTATGTTGAGACTCGGCTCATATTCTTTTTAACTTTTAAAAACTAATCTAAAGTGAATCGAATTGAATTAAATCGAACTTCTTTTAGTGTAAATATATAACTAATCATAGCTGAACTAAACTAAATTGAACTGATTTACATTGAATTATAATCCGAGAACCTGGCTGAAGTTACACCACTTGGCTTAGTTAAAGTTTAGGGTAAACTTAAAAAAAATACATTGTAGTTTCGCACTTTATAAAATATAGTCTGAAATTTTTTTTTTTTAAAAATAGGGTATGAGGTTTTACAATGTTAATAAACAATGATTTCCATAACACTGTAAAAAAACGCTAAGGGGGCAATTTCAGAAAATTCAAATTTTTTTTATCTCCTTCCTCTCTTCAAACCTAGCCTCAAATCCATGAATTGAAAAACACCAGGAATTTATCTTAACCACCCAAATTAGAACGGAAAACACCACAATTGGGAAGAACAACATTGGATTTAGCTTTCAATTTTAACATAGTTGTATAGAAATCAAATTCGTCAGTAAATTGATGTTATTTTGTTCATAATTTTCTTTCTCTTCCAGCTAATACTCTCCAACTGACTTGCCTAAATCTTTTTTATTCTTATTTTGTGGATTGGGTTCACCATCTATGGCGCCGTTTTGAAACCCGCCGTTGTCGCTTTTGCTTTTTGGTGGTCTGTCAAGTTAGACTCATTGAAACTCTCGTTCTCGTCACCAGAATTCTTCACCGACGGCAGGTTCCCCGGCTAATGTATCCTGAGAAGAAACATCTAGTGACCTAAAAAAAAACAGGGAAGAAACAAAATTTCCAATCTCAACAAAATTTTCAGATCTAGAATTTGTTCTCAACCTAATAGCGTGAAAATGACATTGAACCAACCGGAAATCAAGAGGTTAGATTGACGGGGAAACTCATAAAAACAGGGAGAGAGACATTTGTTGGTCACTGATTAAACTTGAAAAGCTTCCCATAGAAAAGTACATGTTTGAGGTCTAGATTGTGTTTTAGATTAGAAGTGACTTATCAATATCCCATATTCAGTTAATTAAGTGAATATGTATGTGGGGGCAAGAAGGAAAGGAATATCAATGGCCAGAAATTCAAGAATTGAGACGGGTGTTCATAAATTTTCTTGATTTTTTTACCCAAGAATTGTTTTGCAGCAGGGGAACTGTTCATGGCGAGAAGAAAATTTGACATTCCAAAAATACCCATGCCACGTCATCATCAGTGTTAACCAAAAATTCTTTATTTACTAGCGGTGTAAATCTTCGGACTCTTTTTTGAGATTTAAACCCTATTTTATAAGGGTACTTTTTTTTGGAGTTTATCATAAACTTTATTAATTAAGTGAAAAACAGAAGGACCATTTTAGTAATTTACAAATAAGCAAAATTCGCGCGAACCAAGTGTGTAGAGGAAAGCAACAATGTCTGAGAAATTGGCTCCTGAGAAGCGCCACAGTTTCGTCCACAACGGTCTGTATTTCTCCTTGCTTTTTTATTTTTTCTGATCTGTTTGTTCTCTGCCGTTGATTTGATCTTAATTTGTTTTCTTTCAATTTTTGGGTGTGTGTAGGGCAGACGGTATTTGAATGGGATCAAACCCTAGAAGAGGTTAATATGTACATTAATTTACCTCCTAATGTTCATCCCAAGCAGTTTTACTGCAAAATTCAATCCAAGCATGTTGAACTTGGCATCAAAGGAAACCCTCCTTATCTCAATGTCTGTTTTCTCTCCACATTCGTTTTTATTTTTATTGTTATTATTAACTTTAACTCACTCCAATTATGGCAATTGTTTTTGCCTGGTTTCAGCATGACCTCTCCTCCCCAGTAAAGACTGATTCTTCTTTTTGGACGATCGGTATATCTCTTCTTGCTCTCCTATTATTTCCTGTTTGATTTTTCAATCTTTTAGTGAAATATAGTTTGTGCTATAGTTTGTTGGAATTTTGAAATTGCCAATCAAGTTAAGCTTTTATGATTCCATGTGAGTTGGGGTTTTGTGATTACAGAGGATGATATAATGCACGTAACTCTTCAAAAAAGGGACAAGGGTCAGACATGGGCTTCTCCAATTTTGGGGCAGGGGCAATTGGACCCTTACTCCACTGATCTTGAACAGAAGCGTCTCATGCTCCAAAGGTTTCAGGAAGAGGTAATTAACTATTGCAGTATTACTTGACTCAGCCTGCTACATATACAGAGTAGATGATTAGGTATAGTATAGGTGTTGTGTTCTGTGTATGCTCATGCTTTTTGTGACTGCTGCATCTGGCTCGTGGATGAGGCTCTGCAGTAATCGTTTAGTCACAATAGTTATCAAATATAGCGCATGCCTCATTATTGCATTGTTAATGTCAGAGTCAAATGGTTTGTATATATATCTACTACCAACTTCCTAAAGTAGCGATGTGAAGTTTTGTGTTTCACATAGTAAAATTTGGGTTTTTGTCTTTTCAAGTTTTTTGGGGAACTTTAGTTGCTAGAGGAAAAAGCACTGTATAAATGTAATATGTATCAGAATGATCTCTTTTTACAGGCTATAGATACATAATTATGTGCATCATGATAGCAGCAGTGCTTTGGACATGAACTACTAGTTTCAATGCTGGATATCCTCGTAGTCACAAATGAGTGCAGTATTTGCTATATGCATGTGAAGTGTTTGCAGAAAGTAGAGTGAAAAAAATTAAAAGTAATCGTCTGCACTACGTAGTTCATAATGTTTGAATTCTATAATATGCCTTGGGTTGAGAGGAGCTTATGTTGTTAGACAGACAATTATCAGTACAGTAACTAAAATATCCTTCATTTTTCTTTCACTTCCTTGATCTTGATTTGTGATAATCTAACTTTAATTGGGATGACCAGTGATTTTTACTTCTTGAATAGTCAGTATTATATGATGAGGTTTTTTCATGCTGAGATGCTTCTAGTAGCTTTTTTCGGATTCAATAACAACTATGTAGTTACATAAATCTTATC
Source organism: Euphorbia pulcherrima (assembly GCA_947683365.1). Classification (NCBI taxonomy): domain Eukaryota; kingdom Viridiplantae; phylum Streptophyta; class Magnoliopsida; order Malpighiales; family Euphorbiaceae; genus Euphorbia; species Euphorbia pulcherrima. Next base: position 16,367,363 of record CANTUS010000001.1, on the reverse strand, counting down.
ATTGAAGTCTCTTGTTCATATTCACACTGTATTTTAAAGCATTTTTGTTTGTACTGAAATTATGTGAAAGATATGTAACTGTGAGAAAATAATCGTATATCAGTATATATGTATCAGTTGAATGAAAATGGTGTCCAGCCATAACAACATTGAGGTATTTCCACAAGAAGGATTGCTATGATATTGGATAAATTATTCTAATTAACTTAGCATGTCTGTGCAGAATCCAGGCTTTGACTTCTCACAAGCTCAATTCTCGGGGAACTGTCCGGACCCTAGAACATTTATGGGTGGAATCCGCACAGATTGACAACCTTGATCTGGATTGTGTAGTAAATAAAACATTCTAATTTGCTGCTTATTGATTGTGCTTCCTTCATGGTTCAACAATGTGCTGGTGATATGAATAATTGCATTGCAAGTTAATGTTGCCACTTGTTTAACTTAATTAAGATTGTTGCTAATTTTTAGCATGAGTATTCCTTAGAAACACCAGCTGTTTGAACTAAAAGTCAAATGTCATAGTTTTGGGGTCTGACACAGAACATGGGATTGCAAATTAATTTAGAGCACCAAGAAGGATAAGGAACGCCCTGTCAACGTTGTGCATTGTTCTATGTGATGTACAAAAATGGCACTCCATCCTCTTATTACTCTACTTAAGAAACATGTTTCTAATAATATTGCACATTTTTAGCTCAAAATACAAAAAATGTGTAAATTAAATAAAGTGGACTTAAATATTTTTTTTTGGTCATATTTGTATAACTCGATTGTCTTTTGAGTGTTTTACCTATTGAAATTGTCAATTTTGTTTTAACTTATTTTATTTCTGCCCATTTTGCGTTCGACATACCCAATTGGCGGATCGTTAATAGCTGACAATTTTGTGCATGTTCTAAATAATGGTATTGGAGACAAATTGAATTGATCATGCAGTATGTTTGGTGGGTGATGAGTCGCTGCAAGAGCATCTCTCACTTTGACATTTGTTGTGTTGCATGCAAGAGAAAATGTTGCATCTATACATATTTATCATATTAAACCTGTTATTCAGATCAAAATCAGCAAAAAAATAGGTTTAGCTAGTTTTTTGTTCAAAATGAACACACACACATATATATATATATATGGGTAGGGCTGTAAACGAGCCGAACTACTCGACATTTAGCTCGGTCAAATCTCGTTCGAGCTCGGTTCATCAATAAATGAATTTGTTCGTGAATAAAATTTTCAAACTCGTTATTGTAAACGAACCAAGTTTGAACAAGGGGATACTCGGCTCGAAAGCTCGTGAACATGCTCGATAAGAGGCTCGCGAACTAGTTCGCCAATAGGCTCGTTATTAGGCTTGTTAACATATTTGAAAATTTTATATTTATAAAATAGATTGATTATGAATAGATATAAAATAATGTAGGTGTAAAATGGGTATAAAAATGTATAAAGAAAAATATAAAATATAAGATAAAGAGTAAAGGAAAAATATGTATAAAGTAATATATAAAATATAGATAAAAAAGAGAAAATGTGGATATAAAGTCTAATAAAGGTAATTCAAATCTAATCCGGTCCCTACTATATATATATATATATATATATATATATATATATATATATATATATATATATATATATTCATCAATCTCTATATATCTCATTTTCCTAAGAAAAAATGCAGCCGCCAACACAACACTCCTCCTCTTCCTCTTCTTAGTACAGTGACAATCATTTGTGGTGTTTAGATCCTTCATTTCTGATATCTTTTTTATGAGCTGAGCTCTCGATTTAATAAAGCTCGAGATAGGCTCGAAGCTCGGGCTCGATTTGACCAAGCTCGAGCTCGGTTCGTGTTTGTTAAAATTTAAATGAACAGAGCACGAACGGTCAATGTTCGAGCTCGGCTCGGTTCGTTTACAGCCCTGGCTATGGAGCAGTTTATTGCTTATTAAGCTGTTGTCAAAACAAGTTGCTCTCACAAACTTTGAATTAAACAACAGTTTTTTGGCTTTAAATAGCATAATTTGGTCATTCATACTAATTAATTAGGAATTATCAAACTTATTTTTTAAAACTCCAATCTGTTGCTTATAAAAAGTTTGAAAATGGACCTTTTAAAATAAGCATTTTATAAAAGTAATCCCAAACCGACACACCGTATACATGGTAAGTTAGAATCGGACAAGATATTTTTTTTATGTAGAAGTTTTTCAAGCAGAGAGGTCAAGTGGGAATAAGGTGTGCAATTGTACGGTTATTTTGAATGGTTGAAAAAAAACACATATGAAGATGGAATCCAGTTCCGATCAAAAAGGTAGATTAAGAGTGGAATCGCATTCGAGAGCTTATTCTGAATTAATACCATTTTATGAAAAAATAATCAAGAATTTGAATGATATATAGTTAAAACAAATCTGGAATATTTAATTACGTGTGTGCAGCTGTATTCAAAGAGAAGAGCTTTAAAATTTTGAGTTTTCTTCATTTGTCCTGTTTTCAAAGTCCCAAAAGCATTTTTTTAAAAAGATCTTTATCTTTTTTTACAACTTTTAAAGCAACGACTCGTGCTCATCTGAAAATTTTCACCATGTACTGATTGTAATAAGGTTCAAAACATTCAAAGAGTTGGCTAAGAATAATAGCTTCCGTTGTCTGGCGATTGCTAGACGAGCTCTCCACCTATTTTGACACCAACTTCTGTATACTTGTTGTTTCACAATACATTTGCATTCCTAACTCAATATTATTCCATCACCAATCCATAAATGGTTAGCTCATTATTATTACTTTCTTTAACCCAATCCCTTGCTAAAATTACCACTTGGTGGCAAAACCCGCACAATAAAACCTTCGGGCCAAATGCGGGATCAAATTATGCATGAAAAAAATATATACTCTATGTAGGTTGTCACATGTGAAAAAAAAATATAGCATATAAGAAAACTTACACATGTTCGATACGCAGGCTGAGTTCGAGCTAGATATTATCAGGCTGTTGAATAAAAAAATAATCCAATAAAGGAAAAAATTTATAAAATTTATCTTTTCTAATTTTACAAATAATATTTTAATTAATTCAATATTTCTATAATTTAACCATATTATTTATGAATTATATATCAAGATTTGAATAAATTTCGGAGATTTTTCATTTTGTTATGATTTTTAAAATTATTATCGTCCTTTAATCAAAAAAAAATTAAAATTCTTAAAAAATACGACATTTATCATTTTATATTTTTATTAACCAACATGCAAAATTTTAATTTAAAATGGATAAGATTACTCTTTTTCGTAACATAATTTCAAATTAAGAAACTTATTTTATCACAGTCCTCTTTTTTAAAAAGTCCATGATATATTTTTAAAAATCCAATGTTACATCAGATACATAATAAATCAGCTTATTATTATTATCGCAACCAAACTTACAAAAAAATCAATCTCCGGCTAATAGGTGGGCTTAACTGGTAAACGGATCTATTTAAGAAAGGACAAGTTGCAAGTGCATGCATGAATTGTCGGACCATCAGATCATTTGCGCTCTGCATTTCAATAAAAAAACGAATGTCTTTCATCTCTTCGCAGCGCGCGTCCTCTCTTTGCCTCGACACCTACGCTTAATCCAAACATTTGCCCATTTTCATTTCACTACGTCTCTCTCTCCATTTCCTAAATCAATCTTTCCTTCTCTTCTCTACATCTATGACTCTTCTTTCCCCATTTCCATAAGCCTTGCTCATGACCCTTATACCCATCTCTCACCATGGTATCCACAACCCACAATACCCCTCCTCCCCCCGTTTTAATTGTGGGTAATTACTGCCACGACGTCTTGATCCAAAACGGCACCGTCGTCGGCGAATCCCTCGGCGGCGCCTCCTCTTTCATCGCCTCCGTCCTCGACGGCTTGTCCATTCCCTGCAATTTGATTTCCCTCGTTGGCCGTGATTTTAAATACCACGTTCATCATCCCCCAATTCTGACCCCTAATTCGAAAACCACTGTTTTCCATGCTTATTTCGACACGGCTGTACATAGCGGCGGTCACCAAGACCGGATCCTCAAGCGGGTCTGCGCCTGCGACCCGATTAAGCCGGCGGATCTTCCCGACGGCAGATTTGTTTTCGGCATGGCCGTTGGGGTTGGCGGGGAGATACTGCCGGAGACGCTTGAAAGGATGATTGAGATTTGTGACGTGGTTCTTGTTGATATTCAGGCTTTAATTAGGGATTTTGATGGTGTTGATGGGACTGTTAAGCTTGTTGAATTGAACAAGACGAGATTTTATTCTTTATTGCCTCGAATTGGGGTTTTGAAGGTGTCGTCTGAGGAGGCGGTTTATATGGATGTCGAGGAGGTTAAGAAGTGGTGCTGTGTGGTGGTGACCAACGGGGAAGATGGTTGTACGGTGAACTGGGGAGATGGGGGGTTGCGGATTTCGCCTTTTCGAGCCAATCAAGAGGATCCAACGGGTGCTGGTGATAGTTTCTTAGGTGGGTTGGTGGCTGGATTGGTTCAGAGATTCGCTGTGCCTGATGCTGCCTTGCTGGGGAACTTCTTTGGCTCTCTTACCGTTGAACAAATTGGATTGCCCACCTTCGATTCGAGGCTGTTGCAGGTTTCTGTTTAAACATTGCAGTTATTTTATAGTTGTGTTGTTTTTCTTACGCTGCTCTTGCTCTAATTCACATGCTGATTACTTGAGATATTGTGGCATGCTTATAACTAATCATTGTTTAGGAATGATGATGAAGAAGAGTATTTAATCATGCGGGGTGGATTAAATTGATTTAAGTGTATCCTTGGAAATGAGCATCAAAGAGGCTTATTCAATTTGGGGAGCATTGGCTTTTCAATGCCGAAAGTTACTAAACATATCAAAATAAGCTTCTAGTTTAGCTTTTCTGATGCAGGATTGGGTGTTTGTGTTAGTATCATAAGCATTTAATCAGGCACTTGCCTTGGGAAGAACTTATTTTCGCGGTTATGCCTTAGGAAATTATTTCTGAAATATCATTTCCGCCTCAGTTGGGAAACAAATTAGAAGTTCTACGAAACCGAGTCACATGTTTTGAAATAATGGTTATTGGGTCTAAATTCAAAATAAGTTACAATTTTGAAGGGATGCTGAGGGCTTTTCGCACTTGCTAGACTATGCAACAAAAACAAGCCTAAATAGACCTTTTACATATTTTACCTGTTATGCTATTGTACAAAATTGCTGGACTAAATTATAGGCGAGTGGTAAGATTCTGCATCTATTGAAATTAGAAATACAAGTGTGGTTACGCTGTGTAATGTAGGGTCTTTAGGATTAAGAACTTCATGTTTCCTATGTTTCTGAAGTTACAGTGTTGCTATATATTTTTGTGGTAGTCTTTTGTCCTTTCTAGCCGGGGGCAGAAAGCCTCATTTTGAAGAATATCCCTGTGCTCACTCTTGTAATTCTGCAGTTAAGCTATGATTATGAACCATGTAGTACATGATTTTGAGTAGATTTTAAGGACATGTTGAAATGAAAACATGTTTCGAGATAACAGCACTAACAGTTGTTTCGAATTTTTCTGCAGAGAGTGAAGGATGAAGTTCAGAGGAGGAAATCACAGATTTTACCGTATGAAAGAAGCGATTATGAGCTTAAGGTGATGAAGCCAGCAGGGCATGAAACTTTCCATTCATTGCTTGATGCAGCAAAGTCACTAACTCCGCCTCGTTCGATTCAAGAAACGACAGAAACAGAGCAACAACCCAAATCAGCATGTAATCATGTGTTTGTTGAGGGAAAACCATGATGTTACCAACTAACTGCTTCACGCCCTTGTTTTTTTTTGCTTCTCTAATAAATTGGGCAGCTTAGATGGCCTGTGGGGTAAAATTCTGTAGGGTGGAATTCCATTGCCTGCTAGCCTGCTTTAGACCATATAGTGATTTTTCCAATTTACAGACAAGGTTGTAGAGGCTAGATTTAACTCCTTGAGGTAGCTGCATATATATTTCTTCCTCCAAATCACCATGAAGGAAAGCATTGTTATGTCAAGTTGCTCAAGAAACCAATTTTTCTTGGCAGCCAAAGCTAGAAGAAGCCTAATAGTATTTATCTTAGCAACAGGGGAAAAAGTCTCCAAATAGTCAATACCATTCTGTTGGGTGTAGCCCTTTGCCACAAGTCTAGCCTTATATCTCTCTATGGATCCATCAGCCTTTTTCTTGATTTTATACACCCATTTACATCCTATTGGTATCTTACTTTATGGTAAAGACACAATAGTCCGGGTTTTATTGTTTTCTAATGCCTCAACTTCACTTCTCATAGCTTCTTGTCAATTTACATCTTTGGCGGCAATAGTGTAACTCTTAGGTTCTATATCTGTACTTAGAGACAATGCATATATGCCTAAGTTATCATAGTTCAAAAATTTTGATAATGGATATTTCTTGTTTTCCTCTAACTCTTTGATTGAACCCTTTTCAACTAAAGAACGGTGATAATCCCTTAAGTACTCAGGTTGTTTATGGCATCTTGAAGATTTTCTAGCTCCTTTATCCTGATCATTTTGTTCAGTAACCTTATCCTCGGGAATACTAGTTTCATCTAGATGATCTAAACCTTTGCAATTTGGAAAAACAGTCTCATGGTGCATTTCCTTCTTTCATATCTGTGGAATCTTTGCATCACAAAGAGGACCGGAAAATCCCACCGAAACCAACTCAAAACAAATAGCTTTAGGGAGCAGAATATTTTTTAGATTTTGGATGGAAAACAACTGCTTTTTTATCGTCTATATATTATCAAATCAATTTTTAAATTTTTATCTTAACAAAAGATTTGCTTTAAAAATGTAAAAAAAAAATTATTTTTTATTTGATAAGGATGTTAAACTGAGATTGGGAATGAAGCTTCAAACCCAAGCTCTGTTTGACCCACATATTTGCTGATGCGGGCAGAATTGAACATAATCAAAAAGAATTTTCTTAAGTTCATTCTTGGTACATGCATCGATTCTCCTGTGAATTTGACATCTTTTGTGGGCTCAGGTGTCTTGCTTTCGACTTTAACTGTTGCTGCTTAAAAAATCATCTTTGAAAAACTATCAGGTGGCTGCAAAAATACCCAAATTTTCAGGAAAAAAAACATAGATCCTCCATTCTAAGCTCCATTCAGGTAGCCCCTTGACGATTATTATAAAGAGGAACTTTTGTTTACAAGCTGGAGGAGCCGCTATATCCGACCCAAACACACTCAAATGGGCCAGACTTGGGCACTCATATTTTCATACAAAGTACTGCTCGATTTCGAGCTCACAACGACCGAAATTTTACGGCCGGACTTCATTTTTATATAAATACTCAAGTCTGACCCGATAAATAATAATTTTATTTGTCATCTTGTTTATGTATTGTATTAATAGTTGTTTTGCACTTTTATATATAACTTTATGATCCAAGAACACGAATTGAATAATAGAGAGAGATAGAGAGAGAGAGAACTGAAGAAAATCTTATTGATTGAATAAAAAAATACAGAAAAAAGAGTATATTGAAGAAGAGCCAAAGACGCTCCCAACGGCTAGTAACCTTATTTTAACTACCAAATAACTTTCTTCTTATTGTATTTACAATCATTGGTAAAACCTGTTTTTACCAATGATTCTGTTAGGGTGGAATTCCATTGCCTGCTAGCCTGCTTTAGACCATATAGTGATTTTTCCAATTTACAGACAAGGTTGTAGAGGCTAGATTTAACTCCTTGAGGTAGCTGTATATATATTTCTTCCTCCAAATCACCATGAAGGAAAGCATTGTTAATGTCAAGTTGCTCAAGAAACCAATTTTTCTTGGCAGCCAAAGCTAGAAGAAGCCTAATAGTATTTATCTTATCAACAGCGGAAAAAGTCTCCAAATAGTCAATACCATTCTGTTGGGTGTAGCCCTTTGCCACAAGTCTAGCCTTATATCTCTCTATGGATCCATCAGCCTTTTTCTTGATTTTATACACCCATTTACATCCTATTGGTATCTTACTTTATGGTAAAGACACAATAGTCCGGGTTTTATTGTTTTCTAATGCCTCAACTTCACTTCTCATAGCTTCTTGTCAATTTACATCTTTGGCGGCAATAGTGTAACTCTTAGGTTCTATATCTGTACTTAGAGACAATGCATATGCTTTGTGTTTGATGCCTAAGTTATCATAGTTCAAAAATTTTGATAATGGATATTACTTGTTTTCCTCTAACTCTTTGATTGAACCCTTTTCAACTAAAGAACGATGATAATCCCTTAAGTACTCAGGTTGTTTATGGCATCTTGAAGATTTTCTAGCTCCTTTATCCTGATCGTTTTGTTCAGTAACCTTATCCTCGGGAATACTAGTTTCATCTAGATGATCTAAACCTTTGCAATTTGGAAAAACAGTCTCATGGAAGGCAACATTCCTTGAAATCTGAATCTTATTTGTTTTAAGGTTATAAATCCTATAGCCTTTCATTCCATTCTCAAATCCCAGGAAAATTCCCTTTTCAGACCTATCATCAAATTTGCTTCTATCCCTGCTCAAGGTATTCACATAAACAAGGCATCCAAAGGCTCTTAAAGCACTGTAGTCTACAGGTTTTCCATAAACTTTTTCATAAGGGGTACTATCATCTAATAGAGGTGTGGGAATTCTATTTATCAAGTGCACTGCATGACCTATGAAAAAATTCTAGAAAGTAGTAGGCAATCCACTCTGCATTTTAAGACCTCTAGCAACATTAAGAATATGCTGATGTTTCCTTTCCACCAAACCATTTTGTTGAGGTGTCTCAACACATGATTTTTGGTGTAGGATTCCATTCTTTGTATAAAAGGATAAAAGATTAAATTCAGGTTCATTATCAGATCTAATTACCTTTACTGACCTACCAAATTGAGTTTTGACCATAGCACAGAAATTTGGAATTATATCTGCAACTTCAGTTTTATTTTTCATAGTGATAGCCCAAGTAAATCTTGAAAAATCATCAATAATAGTTAAAAAATATTTAGAACCATTCATAGCAGTAACAGTAGGACCCCAAATGTCAACATGAATAAGATCAAGAACATTAACAGTACTGGATGTAGAAATAGGGAATGAAGGTTTCTTTTGTTTAGATTCATGGCAAATATCACAAACCAAATCAGTTGGTACATCAATGTCAAGGTATTTCATTTTCAATACAGACAATCTCCTACTAGACAAATATCCTAACCTATAATGCCAAAGTTCCTCTTTATTACATTTTACAGTAAAAGCAAAATTTGTACAATCTATATCACAGAGATTCAAAAGATATAGGCCATTGTGAACATTAGCTGAACCAATCCTCTTCCTATTCATAGTGTCCTGAATAATGCAGCAAGAAGAATTAAAGACAAGCTCACAACTCATGGTTTTTGTCAACTTTGTAGCAGAGATTAAATTATATTGAAATGATGGAACAAATAATGCATCATATAGTATGAGGTCTGCATTCAAATGAACATCTCCTATATGAGTTATAGTAAGTTTTTCTTCATTTGGTAATATAACATTCCAGTTATGGACTAGTTTGATATTCCTGAATTTTCGTATGGAGTTAATAATGTGACAACTAGCCCCTGTATCTATTATCCATGTATTTTGAGTCAAAGGTTTAGTGTTACCTATTGAGCTTGCATTACTGTACCCTGTTTGATTACTTGATTCTATCCTTGTAGAGGTAGCATGGACATTATTTTGTTGTTAAGCTCCAAAAATAGCATTACATTGAGTTTGTGTCTGCACTATCTGTGCTATTTATTCAAGTTGGTCTTGTGAGAAAATATGTGGTCCAGGTCCCTGAATTCCAGTGTTACTGTTGTAGTCTATGTTGTTGAACTTTGAGTTTGGGCTCCCAAAACAATCCTCACTATAGTTCAGTGCATCAAGCTGATTGTCAGCAGTGACCAATTGTTGTTCAATGACATCTTGTTCTTCCATTTTTTCTAGGCCTGTTACTACATTGATCCTGCTAAATCTAGACTTAAAGTTTGGGGGATACCCATTTGTCTTCCAGCAGTTGACAACTAAGTGATTTCCATTACAGAATGAGTATTGAACTTTCTTTTATGAAAAAATCTAAAAATTTGTCCTATAAAGTAAGATACCAATAGGATGTAAATGGGTGTGACAATGAAGCCTATTAAGCCAGAAGAAGAAGATTTGACTCTGGATGCCCTTGTGGCTAGCGAGCTTGAGAGGATTACCAAGCTCAGAGATGAGAAGGGAGAAGATATGACTGAGAAGAAGGCTGTGAAGAAGGAGGTTAGGAGAGACTCCAAGAAGGAAGCTAAGAAAGAGAGCTCAATGAGCTCAGTTCCTACAATTCCCGTTCCTAAAAAGACAAGATTCACAAAGGGACTAAGGAAGAAAAGGTCAGAGAGATGACTCCGAAGTAAATTGAGGAAGAAAAGCAGGCTGAAGAAGAGTTGAGAGAAGAGATGCCCTTGAAAAAGGAGAAGAAAAGGGAAGTTATTGAAGCTCAACTGGATGAGGTGACTACTAAAGGTAAGGAAGCTACATCAGTTCCTATACCACAAGTAGGTCAGCCCAAGAAGAAGCTGATGGTGAAGAAAGGGATAGGAATTGTCCAAGATCTTGAGGAGGCTAAGAGTGTGAAAGCGGTAGAGGAAGAGAGGATCAGAAAAAGGCAGAAGGAGTTGAAAGTTAAAATCAGGAGAAAAGTTGAGGAAGCAGCAGCTAGAGCTAGGGCAAACACTAAGAAAATTCTGCAATCTACAGTAGCCAGCTTAGTTGAGAAAGAATTTCCTGAAGTTGTAGAGGAGATGATTGGTGTCGTGGAAGGAATTGAAAACCAGGAGGAGCAGGAGGAAGATGATGTAGTGGAGGTTGATGCTGTCGAATTTGAAGTGCTTAACTCTGAGCAGTAGGTCAGTTTGACTGCTGATGAAGCTAAAGAAGCTAGGAAGGAGAGGAAAAGGAGTTTGTTGAAGAGGACAAAAGTTATGATTGATGAAGATAAGGATGATTTTGAGGATAAAGAGGAAGATAATGTAGTTGAGCACGGAGCTCAGTCGACTGAGGAGTCTCAAACTCGGATCAGCCAGTCTGCTGTTGAAGGTGTTGATGGAGAGAAGGAGGAGGAGAACCTTGAGCCATTCTTTTTCCAAAACCCTACACCTGAAACACCACTCTCAACTACACCCATTTCAGCCATGCCCTTAACTGAAACCCAAATGCCATCCACATCCACCTTTGACCAAATAAATAATATAGACTCTGACCAAACAGCCATCATCCCATATCTTTCCCTAATTGGATCTCCAGTTCATGAACCCTTACTATTTGAAGTACCAGTCATAAGAGGTCCCCCAATCATTGAAGAGATACTAGAACAACCACAACAACAACCACCTTAACAACTACAACTACAACCCCAATTTAACCCTCAAGTAGAGGTTTTAGGAGATATAAGGAGAATGGGAGAGCTAGATTTCCAGGTCTTAAGACAGATGCTGAGATAGCAAAATCTTAACTATCTGAGGATATCCTAAGGAGAATTGCAAAGGCTGTGGAGCCAGTGCAAGGTTTTATTGAAGCTATTGAGGAGATGAAGGCCCACTTCAGATCAGTCCCTACTCAATTTTCTCTAGTCAAAGCAATTGTGTCCCACATATTTCCTTTGTTATATATCGCAGGTAGAAAGGCTGACTATCTGAAGCTGGAAGTTGCAGAACTCAAGAAGAAGATGGAGAAGATCTTTGAGAGTAACTGCAAAGTGCTGAATGATGAGAGGGACTTTAGGAATTCCATGATTGACAAATTCAATCCCCTATTGGAATCTATACAGGTAGTTCTTGATGGCTACAACATATTGAGCAAGGAGAATGGTGATAACACAACTCGCTTGGATGCAGTTGTTAATGCTGTCAATGTGCTGATAACAATTATTACTCAACACCAGGGTATACATACTGAGCTGAGGCTTGCCAAGGAAGAAATGCTGAAAGGAGTCAAGGACTCAGAGGGAGACGTGCTTAAAGCCTTGAAAAGGCTAAATATTTCTGATGCTATAACTAGTGACATTGTTATGGCAGATGCTGAGCAGGAACCTTCGCCTACATCAGAAACTTGGTCATATTCGTGATCAAATCAAGAAATTTCACTCAGACATCATCAATGATGGTCAAGCAATTGATCAAATTCACGAAGAAGTCACTACTCATATAAGGAGTACTCCCATGCTAGAGTGCATACTCAGAGAAAACAATCAGGCAAAGGCTCTGGCAAGTCTCACCCAGATTTCCAAGGAAGGACTAAGCGCTTAGTACCAAGTCAATCTGTCTCAATCCAGCGCTTTAGTAGCTTATTTGCCTTTCTTAGAGAATAAGATGTTATCTCAAAAGAAATCTACGAGCTGTTAGTGCAACATTTTTCCACCAATGTTTATGGTCAGCTCGAGACATTTGAAGAATCTCTGAGCTTGTTTGATCATTGAGCCCAAGCCATTTTGGATGCAATGGCAATGGGGGAGAAAGATCGCAAGAAGCGTGAGCAGGAGGAAAGAGAACGAGATCAGAGGGTAGCTGAATTTTCATATAATTTGTCCAAGGATCTGGAGGGCATTCAGAGAGAATATCATGAGATAAGGAAGAGGAAAGGCAAGGAAATTATGCTGCCCAAAGAGAAGAAATCAAGATGGGATCAGCAGATCTATGAGGAAAGAAGAGCTAATCTTAGAGGACCCCCCTTTGCCAAAATAGAATAAGAATTTGTAATCTGTAGAGCTCATTGTAAAACTTAGTATCGATTAACTCATCGTTGTCTGTATTCAGGTTATTTTTAATGAAAGATTACTTATCCTAGTCTAAGTTAAGATCTTCGTAATTTCTTATATTTTCTGCTGCATATATATGTTGATCTTTTTGTAGAAATATAAGAGAAGTGTTGAGGAATGTTGAACTCAGAGAAGTCAAGGATTATGGGGGAGTTAGCATTCACTCTGAGCAAATTGAAGATGATGAACAAAAGACATATCAAGCATACGTATAAGGTCACTCTGATCTAGATATCTTATTGATTTAATTCTCGCTCAAGTTAATTGCCATTGATCAAAATAGGGGAGATTGTTGAACCAAGCACGAGTTTGACTGACTCAGTAGTGCTTAAGTTTTGATCATAACAATTAAGTTCAGTCTGAGTTAATTAAATCAATAATGATGTTTTTATAAATAGTCTATAGCTGGTTGAGGAGTTAGTATATTCGAGGGTAGAATTTTGAGTCTTTGCTGACCTAGCTATTTAGTTTAACTCTAAGTGTTTTGGGCTGAGTATCTACGTTAGTCACTGACTAAGTTATATTCACTCAGCACTTGATATTTAGACTTTGTTTCAGCTGTGTGCTTTACGATACATTATTTTGCTGAGTTACTTTAAGTCTGTCAAAGCTACTGACTTTACCATTTAAGGTAAAAAGGGATCTTTGCTTTTAGTGTTGCTTTTTGCAGGACATTAATGAGATAAAGATAAAAATAATTAATGCCTTGACAAGACTCAGATTAATGAAGAAAAAGACAAAGTCTTCCACATTCAAGCTGCAAAAAATCATTTGCCAATTTGGGCAATTTGGCAGATCAACAACTTAGTATCGCGCGATCTGCAACATGTCAGAATACCAAAGGGAATGGGAAGAAGACACGTGGCAAGTCAGTGTAAGTTCTCTCTAACTGAAGACTAGCATTAAATGAAATAGGATTCAAATTGAAGCTCGAATCTCAATCTAACGGATTGATTTTCTATCTCACAACGGTGCAATTCTATCTCTTAACAGATTGATTTCAAGAAGCAACGGGTGGATAGATGAGCTGTCAACTATAGAAGATGTCAAAGTAAATTCAACGGCTACTTTTCCAATCCAACTATAAAAGGAGCAAGAAGGCAAGCATTAGAACTTGGTGATTACACCTGAATTTCTCAGAAGCTAAAACTTTGCCAATTTATAAGCTTTAAAGAAGTTCAAGCAAGAAAGCACTACTCAAAGAGAATTTGCTTTAGAACAAGAGAGAATAGAATAGATTATAAACTTGTAATATCTGATTATTGTAACTGGATAAACGTTTTTATAAGTTGAAGCTCTTGTTTAGACTCTTAGTGAATTGCTGATAGAAGAAGGTATTCTACTCAGCGGGTGAGCGATTGTAGTTTGGAGGGTACTTACAGTAATTGACGAATTTGTGAAAGGTTTCTCCGCCTAAGGTAAAGGAGTTGAGATTAGTGAATTAAAGCCGAAACACTCTCTCGGGACTGGATGTAAGCATAGATTACCGAACTAGTATAAAAATCTCTGTGTCCTTTACTTTGTTGCATTTTCCAAAATTTCACTCAGCCAGCTGACCTCACTCAACGGAGCTATTAATTATCGCGAAAAAGTTTCATAAGTGCTTGAGTAAGTCATTCACCCCCCTCTGACTCAGTGAGTGTATGCATAGGGACCAACATGCATCAACGCATATTTTCATGGCAGTCTTTTGTACTTTCTAGACGTGCAGAAAACCTCATTTTGAAGAATATCCATGTGCTCATTGTTTGCAGTTTATATATTATTGAAATGTATGCTACTTTACAGATAAGCTACGAACTTTGAAGTACATGATTTCCTGGTTTCAAAGTACTGGAAAGGAAAACCAATGGAGTGTTTGAGTAGAGTTTGAGAACATTCTTGAAATGAAATAATGAAAATATGTTCTGGGATTGCGGCACTAACAGTTCTTTTGATTTTTTCATAGGGAGTGAAGGATGAGGTTCAGAGAAGGAAAATGCAGTTTTTACCGTATGAAAGAAAGGATTATGAGCTGAAGTTGATACTTTCCATTCATTGCTTGATGCAGCAAAGTCACTAAGCCTGCCTCTTACCATTCAAGAAACAACAGAAACATAGCAACAAAACAAATTTGCATGTAATCATGTGTTTGATGAAACAATTCAAATAGTTGAGGAAAAACCATGATGTTGTTATAGGAGCAACTGACTGCTTCTCACGAGGTAAATTTCTGTTTTTGTTCATTTCATGTAATACCCCCACAAATTCACTATCAAATTAAAGTAGTTATTTACAACATGAGTCCTGTTGGTTTTAGTGGTAAAAATGGCTTGTTAGATTACAAGGGTCCATCTTTGAAAAATGCACTTTTTGAAAGACTTTTGGCTATGATCATGCTTGTATCGTAATCGAGTATGAGAACAATAATTTTATCTTTAAAAAATTAAAGTTATTATTGCATCTACAAAATAAGAATGTGCATCTACAACCACTACACTTGATCTAGGGTCACAAGTTCCTCCTCAATTAAAAAAAGAAGCTGAGAGTTCTTGGTTTGAGGCTCATGTTCCTCAAAATTTCAATGTTCTTACTTCTAACAAAAAGAATATGCATCTACTATAGAAGAATGAGACTCCAACTTAAGTTTGATCTTCGCTATCTCGAGGAAGTCTCTTCCATGATTTAGAAATTATCCCTTCTTTAAATTATGCAATATCAATAAGTTTACTAGTTCACTCATATATTATTCAATAATTCAATTTTAATAATTTTTCTAAAAATTATGGATTGACAAAATAACTGATTTTCTTATATCTATTTATTACCAAGACATTTTTTTAAACTTATATCTTAACAAAAATTTTATTAAAAATATATAAAAAATAACTTTAATGTGATAAGTGTGTTTAGCAGAATATTATCCAATGGATTGGATGATTCCTGACATGTGTTATAGAAAATTAGAAATTAATAATATTATAAAAAAAGTAATAATATAAAGTTATTTTTACGATACACAAGATCTGGTCATTCTATAATTTGACGTGTTAAACTGAAATTGAGAAGCGTGGCCACTAGCCAATCACAACTAGCACGCGGACCAATAATTTTTATATAAATTCAATATTTTTGGATAATAAATATCACTTTATATATTAATTAATATATATTTTATTATATAAAAAAATAATATAATAAAATATATATATATTAATATATGGAACGTCCGAATGTCGGATCGGTATAAAAGAACTCCCGCATAGGCCGCGGAGTCAACTCCTATGTTCCTGAAACACCAGTTAGACAAACTATTTCTTAAAAGAGGGTGAAATCCAAAAGGTAAACACTCGTACCGTTGTAGGTTCCCTTCCAATTATGCAATTGATTATGGATTTTAGAGCATAAATTTCTCCACGCCCCATCTCTGTATTTGGATCATCGATCTTCAGTAATTTGATTTCCTCTCTCTTCCCCCAATAATTTAGGGTTCCACCATATCCATCCACCTCCAATCATTCTCTCCGATTCATGCGATAGTCTTTCCAATCTATCTATAGTATCATGAAGCAGCATACCAAGAACAAGAAGAAAAGGCATCGTCCTTCACGCTCCTCCGATTCCTCCGCCCCTGCCACCGCCACCGCATCTGACGGAGACCACAATGATCAACCACCGGAGCCGCAACCGCAACAAAGCCAAAAGGTTTTGGCATTGATGGAGGCTTTTGATTCAATATCTTTCCGGGAAGCCTCCGCCGCCTGTAGAGATGCCAACGGTGACATTCACTGTGCTGCCGAGATCTTAGCTAATTTTAGGGATAGGGGAGAGGATCTGTCTACTAGTTCGCTTTCGAGTGGTTTATCGAGTTCGGATTTGGCTTCGGCTACAAGCTCGAGTAGCACCGGTTCTTCTTCGGGCTCTTCAGAGGGTTTCGTGGAGGCACATATACCGAAAAGGAAGGGGTTTCGAGGGAGTAATAAGCACAAGAAAGCTTTGGCGATTACAGGGACGGTTTCAACGGTTATTGGGAAGGATTATGTGAAGGTTGGCCCTAGGAGAGGTTTCACAAAATCGAAGGACTTCAATAGCGGTGCTGTTGTGAAGGAAGAGGCCGAGCAGTTTTTATGTTCCATGCTTAGTGAGGATTGTGATCTTAGCATGGCGGTTGTTAAAGATGTCCTCTGTAAGTACTTGCTTCTATGCTATTTATATGCACATTAGACTAAATTTCTTAATGTTGAAAATATAATCGAATGTAATATGAATGGTTGAATTGATCTGAGGTGGTGATAAAGAGGACAGTAAAATCAGATAGTTAATTTATTATTCGAGTGCCATGGCCAAAACTTTTGAAAGTTATCTTAGTTACTTGTAGTGGTTGCTGCCTCTGTATTCTTTGCTGGGCATAATGTCCTTTGCTCTTGATGATGGGGCCAAGCAATGTGAAATCTTAAGATGGTTAGAAGAAAGGCCAGCTCATTGCAAGAGGTTTTAGGTGAAACTTAGCAGGTTGATCCATTCCTTACTCTGTGGCCTAGGTGCCTAGGTGGTGGTTTTTATATTCTTTTGTATTTTGCTTTATTTTTCTGGATCACTTATTGTGTAACATTTTATTGACATTAGTGCGATATACACATTTTGTTGATGATTGAGAACTGCAATGCATATTGTACTGAAGATCACTGCGGTTGTATGATATATGACCTTTGTCTTTGCAGGTCAGTGTGGATATGATGTTGAAAAGGTACGGAGGAATTTGTGAGTTGGAGAATATCTGGAATTTTCTAGACTCTCGGTTAATTGCTCTTGTATTGTACCCTAGATATCTTCTCATATGTTTAGGCTACTGTATTCATATTTGCAGTGGAAGTTGACATGATGATAAGTTGAAAGTTTATGCTTTATGGGTTTATTATCAAGAGGTTCACAGTTTTGGTACAGTTGATATTTTGATGTACTTTTGATTTTTCAGGCCTTGGATGCCTTGCTTGATTTATCAGCCCCTGCCTCTGAACAGTCAAGAAATAGTAGTCAGGTTAACAAAATTGAGAACTATGGCAGGCATATCTCATTTTCTATAGAGAATAATGACAATGTAAGTGTTACCATATGATCTTAGTGTTTCTGTCTAAGGGATAAGATTTGAGTGCAATTAAGTTCATATTTGGTGCATTCGAAACTGCAATTAAATGCTGCAATAGATCTATATTTCTATTTGTTCTGTAGCAATATCCAGTATTTGCTCTCATATCTTACTGATGTGCTGCATGTGCTGATGACTTGTTTTGTGAAATTCACTTGATCGTGTGATATACATATGAAGTTATGTTAAATGTTGGAATACATGCCTATACACATAACCGTATGTTACTATGTTTTACATATTTGATATTTTTTCTGCCATGCTCATCATTTATTTGATTGATACCCTAATAGTCTTGTCATCTGAAAACATTTTCAATTCTGATCCTATTTTGGAGATGTATTGCTTTGTTGTATAATGGTGATTATTAAAATTTTCAACAGATAGCAGATAGGCCATCTCATTTCACATCAAATTTAGATCAAGGTGAAGTTTGTGAAACAATATGGGATGATGACTGCAGGTATCTCACTCTGATTATAATTATTATTAACATTTTTACTTTTGGCTGCCAGTTACTCAATGGCCTGCCAGTTACATAAGCGTGTAAAGGAAAACTTGACCATATTTTAGGAGTTGAAGTTTTGAAGCTCTAGGGAAATATTTCTCTTGAAATTATTAGCATATATTGTTTAAAATGGGCCTGTTTTCATCATTATTACTATTTACCCCTTAGTTTTTGACTCTAATACTCCCATTAATGTTGGTTATCCTTAGATACCTTAGCCTTTCCCTATTTGCAGCTGAGAATAGTTGAAGGGAGAGAAAACCACTCCTCAGATGGAGTGATTAGACCCTATACTTCTGTTCTCATAAAACTGTCAGTCACTGTTAATTTTGCTATATAGTCTCAGGTGATTGGCAGGCAATTTAACCCTGTTACTTGCTTATCACTTTGATACTAGCTTTGTCTTTGAAATGAAGGATCTCTGCTATGTGGGCTACTAGAGAATGCTAATGATCTGGTTGATTGTCAACCTGTGTATGAATTGTAATCTTGAGTTTATCTTAATCTGATTTCATATGATCAATAGCATTGTTGGAAGCTTATTTGTCTTCTCTTTTTCAGAAATTATTCTCAGGTCCTTACAAGTTTGGAAGCCCCATCAACTAGCCCAAAAAGTGATGTGTCTGATCTTCCTCATAAGGTATTAGAATCTTTGTTTAACATGCCCAGAAGCTCTGAACATGAACCAGGCACTATGAATTGGAGAAAAGTAGCTAAAAAAATGCAAATGCTGGGACCTGGTATTGATGTCTGTTTGTCTAGTGATGCATTTCCTCAGCAGGAAAACTATGGTACTTTAAGTTAATTCTTTCCCCTCATTCATATCTATACTTTGTGGGTCTCAACATGGTCTTTTTGTCTTCCAATGTGGAATTCCCCATGGCAGTAGATCTTGATCAGTTGTTTTAGCATTAAGTGAATGCTTTAAGCCTTCTACATCTACCTTTATGTTGCTTATCTTGGAATTGCAGCTAAGGGTACTGAGTATCATATGTTTAGGGAACCTTCAAAGCAGCATTGGGATTCAATGAGATCCTGCTATCAAAGAGTAGGGTTTTCCTATTTCTGTTGCTATGAGGATTTGCTTTCGACGTAACTTATATGCATCTCTCATGGAAGATAAATGTCTTTGCAGGCTGCAGTGGCATATTCAAAGGGTGATCGGTCCTATGCATCTTACCTTTCTGACCAGGTGAGTCTGCTTTGGATTGTGAATGCTATTTGCGGTTTATGTATGTATTCAGGTCTACAACATTATCTTTTTAATAACTTAACCTGATATTCCCTGCAAAATAGTTAAATTATTTGGTCTAGGTGAGTGATTGACACGGTATGCCTGCTGCATAGCTCCCAGTAAATGTAACTACGTAATATTTAAATTTCTCTTCTCTTGACTATTTTTTTGTCATCATTATTTATTAAAATTTTAGTTGAGTTAAAAAGCCTAAAAAGTTTTTTATTGGGAAAAGGCTGTTAGATTCTTAGATATGATCATAAAATTTGTGCGACTTGAATTGTGATTTTTCGGGATTACTGATCTGGCATATATGTCAAGCTATAGTGTCGAAGAGATTGTGTCATGTAATAGTTGCACATAAATCATAATCACTTTGTTTGAACATAATTTAAAGGCCAGCAAGCTGTTATTGCAAGATTGTTATTGTTATGGTGATTCGAACCATATTGACAAATATTTAGTTCATTGTAAAATGTAAATCGAGATTTTCTTGTGACGTTAACTTATTTTTGTATTGGCAATGTATGATACACTTTGATAGGGGAAGGTACATACTCAAATTGCCCGGAAGGCAGATGAAAAGGCAAGCCGGAATATATTCGAAGCTAGGTCTGTACTGCATCACATTTGCCACTGAGGATAGAGATGGTT
The DNA here is from genome assembly GCA_947683365.1 of Euphorbia pulcherrima. Classification (NCBI taxonomy): domain Eukaryota; kingdom Viridiplantae; phylum Streptophyta; class Magnoliopsida; order Malpighiales; family Euphorbiaceae; genus Euphorbia; species Euphorbia pulcherrima. Next base: position 16,347,000 of record CANTUS010000001.1, on the reverse strand, counting down.
TTGTTTTCCCAGCCTTACATTCCATATTCCTATGCAATAACATATTTTATATTACTATCCAGGAACAAGGACATTGAAAATGTGATAACAATAGATTTGCACGGCCAGCATGTCAAACAAGCAATGAGGCTGTTGAAACTTCACCTTCTATTTGGAACATATGTCCGATGTATGTTTCTCTTTTTTAATGCCCATGGGTTCTCAGTTGTCTGCTTTTCTGAATGTCAAAATTTGATGTATTTATTGTCATTGGTGGTCCACTACAGCCATTCAGACTCTGAGAGTGATCACAGGATGTGGGAGTCATGTTATGGGAAAGTCAAAACTCAAACAATCGGTGAGAATGCTTTTAATAGCTCTTCCATCTTTATATTAATTGTAGATATGATAAATCGTTTCAAATGATCATACACCATTTAGACGCTCTCTTGAATAAGGTTTTTATGTTTACATTAGGACTTAAACTCAACAGTTTAAGTGATTAGAGGCTCTTATGTCAAGCTAACCTTAATGGGTAGCTATTCCATCTTATTTTGTTGTCATATTTTGGAGAAATTTTTTTAGTACAAATTTTGAAGTCTCTGGATTCTTTGAATGTTGGGTGTTGGAGTAGGTTTTATTTTTGTTGATGCACCAAAATGAACTAAAACTGATATCTTGTGGTAAGAATGGTGAGTTGAATGGCCAATGCAATTGAATGTTAAATATATTGTTTGGTTGTGCAGCGTTATGTCTTGAAAGGTTCAAGTTTAAAAATTCCTTTTAGCAATTGGGTGAAGAATCTTGGCCAGCTATGCATAGTTGGTGGTTGTGAGTTAGTTGAGTTTCTCAGTTTTCTTTGCAGAATTATTGCTTTCCAAGGTTTTCTCGTACAGAGGATAATTTGCAATTAAACATAGATATATGTATGTATACACACACACACACATATATAGAGTCCTCAATGATTTGATAGTCTATTAACTATATCTTTTTTAGTTTTTTTAAAAGGTCAGCAACTTTGGACTGCAATTAGTGTCCATGGGGTTAGTCGGGTTGACATGAATTATATTTGCTCTATTCATTCATATCATCAATAAAGGCAATAATACATTTATTTGTTTATCATGAATTATATTTTCAATTAAGGCAATACTATATATTCTTTTATTAAGTCCCTAGCATGTTGAAATCTGGTCTGTCCAATATATTTTAAATATTGGTTGAATATATATGTATGATTTTGTTGTTACTTGTTCGACACCTTCTTAGACTATCAAATTTAAAATGATAAATGCGAGTTTTTTTAATATTCTATTTCTAAGCAATTAAGCATCCTAGCTTGACATCAGGCTTATTTATAGCAGCTGAGAAAAATCAATAGTTACTTAATAAGCTCGTTCGATATTGAATGTATCACTAATTTAATCAAGTTCAAAATATTGAGGTGTTGATAGACAAAAAGTACATTAGGGGCTTGATCGACCATTTGACTGTCAACTACTTCTCATACTTCCGACCGACTGTTATTGCAATCAGTGTTTGGATTTTTGTTGAAACTGGTATTTTATTAGACCTATTTTAAGTTTACTTTGACTGACTATGCCTATGAATGTTAGATTCAGATTTTGCCATATTCTGTTTTAGTTCTGAAAAGCAGGTTTTCGATAGGCAAAAACATCACTGGGCATTGCGTTTCTAATACATGAGAGTATTGTGCTCTTGGCCGATCAGAATGTGTCATGTCAATTCCTGATTTGGCATGTTCTCATTAATTAGCTTTTAGTATGCAACTCTGTTTATTCATTAGATTCTCTTGTTTTTCTTAAAGAAAGTAGAATAGTTATTTTCTTTTGTTTTTTCTTCCTCTTGCCTGTCAGCCTATTTTTATGTTTTATATTGCCATTTGGAACTTGCAGATTATAGAACTTCTGAATAAGGAAGGTATTAGATGGAGAGAAGAGAATCAGGGAACAATTCTGATTAAGCTTGATGGGTTTAAAGAATTTAGCTTTCTGGACTCGGATAGTGATACAGAATAGCTATCCCTAACTACTGTGGCCTGTTGGCCGGACATACAGAGCTTGTTGTAACAATTCCGGCCAGGTGGCTGTAGAAGGTTGCTTCATTTCTGTAACTAAGTGAAAGGTTCAAGTTAGAGACTCTTCGTTCCTAGAACGAGCTTACAGAAGTACATGTAATCTGTCTGTATGTTTAATTTAATTTTTGGTATTGAACCCAAAACTCCCACTTGTGGTTTCTGCAAGTGTAGAAAAGGATAATTATGTACCTTGTTCATCAAATGGAAACTAAACTGTGGTCAGGATTATATTATTAACAGAGACTTGCTTTGACTATCTGCATGATTGGTATTTCATTGAATCAAACACTTTTGTGCTGTTATGCTTTTGTTTTGGGTACTAAATTATCAATGAGTTTCCAATTTCCATGAAGCATAACACTCAACTGTATGAGAACAAAGAATATAGCCGAGTATAGGTGGCGTTTTGTTTGCGAAATATCTATTCTCAGTAAAAGGAATAACATGAGATGTATAATAACTAATAATAATATAGCCGAGTACTGAATAGGTATTCAAATGTGATGTTGATCAAACGCTGAAAACTTGAGGCATCCTTCAAAGATGGTGTTATGGTAATGGATCAATAGTTGCTAATGTAATATAATGGTTCAAGTTAGTGCAATTAGAGTAAAGAGTGGCCATTTTGAATTCCCTTATTTAAAAAGCTTCTTGAATTTCCCATTGGCGTTGCTAATTGTTTTGGTGTTTGAAGTTCAGCCTCAGTTCACCTCTCTAGTGCCATAATGATTGTAAATCACTTTCTGCTTTTTGGGTTTCTTTACCTTGCTGTTATTGTGGCAAATAAATAGATCAGATTATTGGAGCAATTCTAGAGTAAAAGTGATACTTCCATATCAACTTATTAGGTGATTCTTCACAGGAAATTGAATTACAATTGTGTTGGTAAGTTAAAAAAATAAAAAAAAAAAAGAACAAGAATAGAGAACAAGTGTGAGTACAATATCAAAACAATTCAAACAATGTAAAAAAAAAAGCAATCTTTAAAATTTTTAATTTTATCTTGTTAAATACTTTAATTAATAATGCTCCAGAAAAAAAGGTTTATCTAGTAAGTTTCCATAGCCGAGTGATCCAAGTTTGAGCCTCTTTAAAATCAAAAAATACCAATCCCATTAACAGAATTGAGTTTTCAGAAAAAAAAGCCCCCGGTAAAAGAGGACTACATGTTGATGGCAACAAAGGGATGATGCATTTCATTGGAAATATTATGGAAATAAAGGGAAAAAAACCATTCTAAGTATTTGATATATCAAGGGAAATAAAGGAAAAAAACCATTCTAAATGGATTCAAATCTGCTGTCCCGGTTATGTCCCCTTCCATGTTCACCATTCAGATTTTGCCATGTGTTAGACACATAGGAAAGAGAAACAAAAAATAGAAAAGAAAAATTAAAAACAAGAAAATTTAACACATTACAAAATCTAAACGAAGGACGTAGAAGAGGATACACAATTGGGACGACAGATTTAAATTCCAAAGTAAATGTATTTAACTCAATTGGATCAAGAAATAATAACTCGGCTAGGAAAGATATCCGTATGGTAATGTTTTTGTCTATTACAATTCACAAGGGAGATGAATGGAGAGAAATGTTGGTCAAATCAAACTGGATAATGAATCATTGAACTATTTGACAGAAAACTTCACTAGATATTAACTTTTTAAAATTATATAATAGTATACTAATCATATTAAACCAGTCAGACTAATAACTATCCCTATGGTTGAATGGATTAAACTAGCATGCTTGGTCCGGTTTGTAACATTAAAAAAGGTTGAGAAGAATGTTGTACGAAATTGTAGAATGTTAGACCACAAAGAATCAGAGAGCTCAAGGTTTTGGACATGCAATGCCATGCCATGCTTTCTTACAATTGTTGATCAGTGTTACCATACGTATGCTAGAGATACAATTGTCTTTTTGATGACCCATTGCCCTTCATCAAACAACCACATGCAACCGGAATCATCAGTATAGAAACCCCAGGGAATTTACTCTATGTAATTGCAACACTTCTATGCCTCAGAATTTTCTATATCCATGATTTGTTTTTCAATGTTATCACTATTGCTATTACCCGCAGAAAGCAAGACTCTCACTAAAGCATCATAATAATAGAACAACTCGATCAGCAAGGGCGACAGACATGAGGTCTCAAGTAAAATCTTGTTTGCTAAATATTGAGCACAGTAGCATTGGCAACTCTTAAATAAAAATCTCGCTACATCACCTTAATAAGATACGAAGAAGTGATCTACACACTGATTTTTTTTTTGAAATAAAAGTGAAAACAAAACAAAATTATAGAGGAAGTTCACCACTGTCAGCAATCACAACCTTGCTCTTCGGTGTCCCGCTCTGGCTTCCCTCAGCTTCTACTTTATATACCACATCCATTCCGGATATCACCTTTCCAAATACAACATGTCTGCCATCCAACCTATGCACATATAATTCAATCTTAAATTTAGTAAAAAAAACTATCCAGTGATTTATGATACCCATTGATGGAAATGTGGTTACCAGCTAGTGGTCACGGTTGTAATAAAGAATTGGGAACCATTTGTATCAGTGCCAGCATTTGCCATCGACAGAAATCCTGCAAACAAACAACGCAAAGTTCATTCACCTCAGATTGTGGATCCCAAACTATCTTATCTTTAAGTATAATATCCCAGTCCCTTAAATTATAAATGGCACCTGGTCCGGTATGCTTTAGCTTGAAATTCTCATCTGCAAATTTTTCTCCATAAATTGACTCTCCTCCTCTTCCATCACCAAGTGTAAAGTCACCTCCTTGGATCATAAAGCTGGGAATAATCCTGTGGAATGCACTCCCCTTGTAATGAAGTGGTTTCCCACTTTTTCCGGTACCCTTTTCACCTGAAACAACGAGATAAGTCAATGACAGTAGTTTCCCTAGGAAAGAAAGTTACTTATTATATTTACAGTATGAAGGCAACATAGCATATTATTTCCAAAGATTGTAATCACATTCTTTGTGTTTATGACTTTCGACTTGGATCAATTGATTTGGGTATCAAGTCAATATAACAGAAAAAGAACAGATACTTGTACATGTAAAAAACCATGGACAAAAGATTTGAGTTTCACAGCTTACCAGTGCACAGTGCACGGAAATTTTCTGCAAATAAAATGTCAAATTATTAGTAACAATCTAAATCAACAATCAACGAAGCAAGGAATAAATTCACCATATGTACCATCATACCTGCGGTTTTAGGAACAGCCTTACCAAAGAGCCCAATGACAACACGACCTGTATGGATAAAGATTTAGCCCAACAAACAAAGTCTAAGCACAAAAATCACGATCAAATGAGATATCAATGAAATTAACAAGTCCATATAGTGATGCAACTCTATATCTATTCAATATCGTTATAACTATTTGAATTAGGCTGGATCATAATTCAGTCAGCTTGATGTATGAATAAAAAAGAAAGCACATATTTGTTACCTAAAAAAAATAAAACAAGAAATAGTAGAATGTACCAGCAGGCTTTCCAGCAATTTCAACATCAAAGTACACTTTATGAGTTATCTCTTTCAAATTTTCCTTGGACTTCTTGGCCTGCACAATGAAAGTAATAATCCTTTACTAAATCAGCAACAGAAAGACATAAACATACAAATCTATGAGAAGTTTAGCTGATAGATCCAGATTCAATATGCAATGAACAGATCAAAGTAGAGAAATGATAGATCGTGCAAAAAGATTTGAAATAGAAGAAGTAAGTAAATTGCCTGGATAAGAGCAAGGGATCCAAAGAGGACGAGCGTCCACACAATAGTCAGACTTAGCAACCTTGATCTCGCCATTTTCGTTTGAGTTTCAGCAGTACGGCAGCGGCTTGAGCACTGACTGAGGATACTTAATGGTTGATCATTGAACCAATTAAAATTTGCCGCGTGGCAATGTTCTGACTGTGCTTGAAGCCTATTGGTCCAGTTGACGTGCAACGGTGCAAGATGAAACTAGTGAACTCATTGATGGGCCATTTAATATCTACGGGCTATGGGCTTCTCTTGGTCATGATCGGTTCCATTCCATTACATTCAAAATGAAAGGAGTTAATGCATTCATTGTTCTTTAAACTTATTAAGTTTTATCATATGTCACTTTAATTTGGAAGTGTTTTATTTTACTTTTTAAAGTTGGTAAAAATAATATAGCTTTCCTCCCGTAATGTTACTTGTCAACTTTTGATTGGAGAGAGAAAAATCTAGAAAATGACATCTTTGAAAAGTCAAATCAAGCAGAAACTGACATGTGGCACTAAGGGGGCAAATTGTACCAGTTTTATCAACTTTAGGGGTAAAGTGAAACATTTAAAAGTTAGGGGTGACATGTGATAAAACATGGCAGGTTTGAGGGGCAACATATGCGTTTGACCAAATGAAAATCCTAATGCATTTCTAGCTACCTAAACTTATCCAAAAAAATTACTGCTCCCTGCATTTTTAAAGTTATTCAGTAGCTCCCTTAACTTTTAAAAAGTGCTCCACTTAGATCCTTGATTGCCACGTGTCAGATTCTAATTGGAGAGCATCTTTGAAAAGTCAAACCTCTGATAAGCTGACACGTGGCATTTAGGGAGCAAAATGATACACTTTTTTTAAGTTTAGGGAGCTACGGAGTTATTTTAAAAGTTCAGAGATAGTATATTTTTTGGGACAAGTTTTGTTAGCTAGCTGGAGATGCATAAGCCAAAATGAAACAATAAAATGTGCTTTGTGGATAAACTTTGTTTTTTTGATGTAAGGACTTTATTTTTTATAAAATAAAAGTTACTTTATCATTCATCATTATTAAATTAGTGGGGTAAAATTTAATCCAATAATAATAGAGGTAAAATAAGAAAAAAAATAAAATCACCGTAATATAATGAAAACACGGTAAAAAAAATCAACCTTAATTTAATTAAAATTCTATTTGCATGTTTTATCTTTCTTAAAAAATAAAAAAAACAATAATAGTAACTTTATTTTGAAAAGTTATCATTTTCTTGCCATTTACAATCATTCGATCAAATTTTACTCCATTGTGAGAGGAAAGTATAGTTACTTTGTTAAATCTATAAAAACCCTTAAAAATACCGCCAACTATACCAACTAATTAAATAAACCATTTGAATTATTTAATTACTTACTGTTTAATGTCAAACTACCGCTAACAAAGATTATACCTTTGTTTGGGGTTATTGTCCCGCACTCCGCTTGAAATCTCACAAAATATGAGAAAGCATATTTTTTAGAAAAACACGTGAAAAATAGTTTTGAAACTACGGACAATGACCCGACCCGAACTCACCGTATGGAGTTGGACTTTAAGTATAGAGGATATAAATCCTTAAAGTCAGCAGATATTATAAAATCATCATGGCTTAAAGTCTACCAGAGAACCAAACAGTTATGCACTTGTGACGTAAGAAAAAGAAAAGGAAAAGGAAAAGAAATGTGCATAATCTGTTTTTTCTATGCTTGTAGAAACCAAACAAACTAACTTTCAAAAGGACAATAGTGTTTATTACCAGTAGTAGGAGCAACTCAACTACCATTCCATTCCATTACATAACACATACTGCTTGGTATGACCAATTGATTGCTTCACCACACCTGTTTCTTTTGTATCAACATTTTCCTTATGCTGTTTATCAGTTTCATTTCTCCAGTCAAACTCTAATTTCAGAATCAATGGAAGATCCAGAGAATCAGCGCCCTTCCACTTCTCAAGCTGCACAACAAGGAAGTAATCAGCTGCAACAAGAACATGATGAGGATCATTCTGAAGCCCGTAACAATCGTCATCGACCTTCGTCTGTTCTGTCTTATCGAGTAAATATATCCTTATCTAATTCGGCAACCACCTCGGAGATTAGAGATGATATGTGGTCTTGCCTTGTTGTTCTTGTTTCCTTTTGGTTCTTTGGTAATATCTCTTTCTTTATTTCTGCTTTTAGATATTCATTGAAGATATCATCTTGTAAGTTTGCAGATCCGATTTTTATGCAGCATCTATGACTCTGATTGTTGGATTTTATGGCTCTTCCATTGTGGAATTAGGCCCTTATTCGTCACGATTATTTCAGACCAATCCTTTCTTTGTACAGTCTATAAAGGTTCTCTCTTTTTTGGGATCACATTACATCATTTATTTAGAAGTAGTGTTGTAACAGTTAATGTCAATGAAATAGGCGCAGCAGGAAGATGGCCCAAAACCAGGGCCATTGCTGCACGGATTTTACGAGCCTCCACCCTTGGATGTTCAAATTAACTGGACCGAAACTCACAACACTGTTGTGCCTGTTGATTTTCACAAGGTGTTACTTCTTTCTTGTCTTAATTTTTGTATTTTTGATTATTATAGTTTGCTTAATTTTTTAATGCCTTGAATTTTCTATGCTTTACATTCTGTAATTGAACATGAACACCATAACGAGTATTCGTTTTGAAATTTGATACGCAGGAATGGGTATATTACCTGAATAAAGGTTCAGAGGTTGAAATTTTTTACTGTATAAAATCCCCAACTTCTTCCCCTTTGTCCCTTGTAATTGCTCAAGGTGATTCATTCTTCCATTAACTAATTCCAAAAAAGACTACTGAAAGGATATTTAGAAATCAAAGAAAATACTCTTTGTTTGTTCATCTTTTTCTTTAAAAATTTGTGAAATTTGCAGGGAAAGAAAGCCTTCTTCAGTGGATAGATGAGCCATCCTACCCTAACTCAACTCTATCTTGGAATATAATTCTTGGTAACATATCTATATAAAAAAAAATACCTTATTTTCTTTGTTGAATGTTACTCTATTTATAAACTCAGTGTTTACTTCTCAGGAAGTGGCAAAATCGAACAAGAAATCCCAAAGTCTTCAAACTATTACATAGCTCTAGGGAATTTGAATTCTCAGGATGTCCAGGTACCGATTTAAATGTTTTCAATTTATCACCTTTAATGAAATTCTACGTTATATTACATGAAATGTAGATTCGCTCTATACATTATACAGATAGAGTTGAAGTTCAGTATAAAGGCATTCACTTACAACACGGCTCGAGCTTACTACAAGTGTCCCCTTAATCAACATGTGTGTAGTTTTAAGCTGTTTCTTTTAGGGTCAACTGTTGCTGTCTTAACATCTCCGGGCCTTAAAGAGGTAAGCAAAAAATTTATGTCTCATTATCCTTTACAAGCAATTTTTACCTTCTTTTCTCTTTCAGGGTGAAATACACGAGGATTGGTTCGTGAAAGTTTCGTTTGGACCGAGATGGATTACTTACTTTATCGGATCAGGTAATGTGTCATTTCTGATTCATTTATTTCTTGTGCAGTAAAAAAACAAGAATCTTACTATGGCATTGTTGATTAATGTAGGGGTTATGACAGTCCTAGTATTCTTAATATTGAGATTCTGCAACTATTTCCAAGAACCAATAGGATATGGGATCGAGGCAGGGGATCTAAGACATGAACGGGCCCCGTTGCTTGCCACGAAAGACGATGATATATCAAGCTGGGGTTCGTCTTATGATTCAGTGTCGGACCAGGATTTGGATGATATAAGTTCAATGAATTTGGTTAACGGGAAATTAGTTTCAGAAGGAGATAATCTGAATCGTATGTGTGTCATTTGCTTCGATGCCCCAAGAGAGTGTTTTTTTCTTCCATGTGGGCATTGTGCAGCATGTTTTACATGTGGAAATAGGTAAGTATGCTAAGATTCTAAGAACAGCAGTAATGGCACTAAAATAAAATCTCTTTTAAGTTGAAAACAAAAAAATTAATTGAAGTTGTAATAATTTGTTTTACATTACAGGATAGCAGAAGAGGCTGGAACTTGTCCCATATGTCGCAGGAGTATGAAGAAAGTCAGGAAAATATTTACTGTTTAATTATGAAAGAGTAATTTCGCTTTGATGGTTCTGTTTTTTGTATGGAAAACAATGAGGTTATGTAGATGTCATATATTCAAAATTTTAATATAATAAAATAATATCATATTGAGTTTTAACACTACAACAAATCAATTAATATGTGACAATAATTTACTTGTCACAAAATTATTGTCACGAATAGACTATTATTTCTTACAATAATATTTTTAACTGAAATTTTGATGTAAAATTGTCACATATAGTTGATGTTTTGTGACAATTTTTTAAGATCTAATATTTTTCCGTTACAACTTAAGTTATAACCTATAATTTAAAAATTATTACAATAAAATTTGTACTGTCACAAAACTATTTATGTGACAACGTAAAAAACTTGTTACAAATAATTTATTAATTTCATGATAATAAATTTAACTTGAAACAAAAAATACATCAGTTACAAGTAAAAGTTGTAATAAAAAACACTTCGCCATATTTTTTTGGTAAAAACATTTCGCCATATATGGCTTCTTGCAACTGAAATTATAAGTGTTGCCTTTTACACGTTGCAAAGGAGGCAAAAAATGGACTTCTAGTGACATTTTTCGGAAATGTCTATTTATGGTTGCAAGAACATTAGAAAGTGTTTTTGAGGCAAGTTTTTAAGTAAACGTGGCCACAGTATGAGTAAACAAGAAAAGAAATTGGCGGGAAAGAAATTTTTAATCCAAATTTTGGAAAAAATATGCATACATCAAGACACAAACAGCCTTTAGCTTACACTATTAGTTGCTTAACACCAAGCTACTAAACACTCTTGTTACATTCATGCAAAATATAATATTATATTAAAATGTTTTTCTTGAGTAACCTATAGCAACATTTTCTGTCAATTAGGGTGTGGCCAGTGCCTGAAAGTTATAGGTTATATAATAAGATGTAGGTTATATAATGAGTTATATAAAAGATATATGAAAGTTATAGGTTATATAATAAGTTGTATAAAAGTACAAAAAAAGTAGAAGAAAGTGATAACTCAATAAATATATTTTACCCTTCTCGGATAAGGAGATCGGGTCAACTTGAGCAGCATGGCTCCTTTAGTTGGGAAAGAGACCTTATAGGCATTATGTCCCTAGGAGCCCGGCTCGATAGACATTCTAGTCGGCTAGGATAGGATCTGACAACCGTACGTGGCATTCGTATGCCTTATGTAGACAGCATTTTGAGCCAACCTCTTACCGGTTCAACGATGATTTCGTATCGCTCAAGAAGGGTGAACCCAAACAGGAGCAATCCTTATATTATCTATAACCGCTAGTCATTATCCTTATCTAATTGAGATACATGATAAATAGGACATTATCATTAAATAAAATTTAAAGTTTATTATATACATATATATATATATATATATATAAATCAATAAATAATATTATTATTATGAACTAAAGATCATATAACAACAATTTAATGTGTAAGTATATTTAATGGAGCTTAAGTAAACTGAAAACAAATAAAAAATTTAGAGAAAAATAAAACGGAAAATGAAATTCAATTCTGATAAAAGTTATAAAAAATGTATGATAAAGATACCCAAATCCTACACCCTAAACCCTAACCCTAACCCCAAACTTTAAACCCTAAACCTCAAATTCTAAACTCTAACCCTAGTCCTAACCCTAACCCACCAACCCTAATCGCCATTAACTTCGAACCCCGAACCCCAATTACAATCTCAATCCAGAATCATAATAATAAATATTTAAAGTTAAAATAGTTGAATTAATGATAATTTTTATATAAATAATTTTCGTATTTATAGAACTTAAGTTTTAAAATAAATACTATAAAAAATAAAAATCTTATAAGGAAGAATATTTTTTTTAAAAACCCCCACGAGGAACATTGTGTCCCTCGGGAAGGAAAAAGTTTGAGACAAGAGAAAATTTCGGGGCGGACGTCCCAACTAGGTTGGTGCTTCCGCTAACCTATAAAACTCCCACCTCTCTTTATTAATAAGACCCCAAATGCCGCTCACAAGATGAGAGCGTCAGTGAGATCAATTACAGCCTAATTGGTAAAACACCAAAAGCAAGTTTCTGTAACATCAGAAAGCAAAAAGATGCTACCTATTGCTAAGTAAGACGCTCGGAAAATTAAATACATCAGAAGCAACAAAATTAAGATTCTGTTGTCTATACTTGAAGAAAAACCAGCATAGGTGGATGCAATAACCAAGATGATCCTCAGTGCCAAGAACCCCTTCGAACACGAACTTATTCCTCCTTTTCCAAATAGCCCACGCAATCATGAACCATAGAGACGTACCAAACTCACGACCAATACCCGAGGAAAAATAAGCACGCCAAGATAATAAAAACTCGTATCCCTTCCACGACATTGTAACCGAAATTCCTAACAACGAAAAAGCTTGAGCCTACACACGATAACTACCTACACAATGAAATAGAGCATGTTCTATTGATTCCATTTTGTCGTAAAACAGACATTTCTCATCCACAATCACTTGGCATCTACGGTTAAAAAGAAAGACTTTCGTTGGGAGGCGTCTATGAAGCACTAACCAACCAGAAAATTTAACTTTAGGAAGAAGGCATGCGTTCATGAAATCGCTTTCCGGCTTAGTCCATTGGGGCATCCCATAGAAGTATGAGCAAAAAGAGCTAGTCGAATAGACATTGTTTGCTCCCAAATCTCATAAGAATCGATCCCCCACCCCCTAAAATACAACTTGTAGCTGCTGCCCCAATGAGGCGCCGTCCTTAGCCTCCAAAACCATCGTAGGACAGGTTTGAGCTATCCAATTTTGAAGCTGGGAACACCTATCTCTACTCGAGATCCTCAGATTGTGTTTCCAAAAAGGTCTAGAAAAAGCTTCTTCCCTAAATATAAGATTGCACCCAACCTAAACCGTACATCCTTTCCTGTTGTAAATGAGAAACAAATCCGGGGATAGGACGTATAATGATACATTGGCCGTCCAATTATCATGCCAAAATGAACAACAAACCCCGTTACCTAACACTAGTATTCGATTTAAACAACTCCCAATAAGAAGTATTCTTCACACAACATGCTAAAATGTCACGCCACACATACGAAAGACGCGAGCTCTCATTATTCTCAAACAAATTCCACGAGACAAACCCATACCTCTGAACACACAATTTAAACTATAATGATCCCTACTCTCCTACTCTAGCTCTCCAAATCCACTTTTAAAGAAGACTACAATTTACTAATTTAAGGTCCCTAATATACAACCCACCAAGGTTTTTTGGTAACGTAATTGTCTCCCAACTCACCCTACATATTCCTCTATTATTTGCATCACCTTTCTATAAAAAATTCCACATTAATTGCACTAGCCTGTTATTGATTGTGACTGGCATTTTATTTAATGAGAGCAAATAAATAGGGATAGAGGAAAGAACCGATTTCACGAGAACCACCCAGCCTGCATACGATAAACATTGACCTTTCCAACTTGACAACCGATTTTGGAACTTACCAATTAACCCGTTCCAATAAGACACCAAAATACGTCTAGTACTAAGAGGGGCACCGAGATAAGTGATAGGGAATCTCTCAACTTTGCAACCTATAATCTCCGCAAAGTGATGTAACATAGAGTCCTGCACGTTAATACCCAACACAGAGCTCTTAACAAAATTAATTCACAATCCCGAAATCAGTTCAAAACAATGTAACAGACAAATAAAAATAGGTAAAAGAGACTCATCTGCTGGTAAAAAGCACATCGTGTCATCTGCAAACTAAAGAATTGATATATCCTCCTCCGACCCGTCAATACAAAAACCAGGCAAAACTTCTGAATGCTTACATCAAATAGCTGTTTTAACCTTCCACAGCTAGCACAAAAAGAAACGGAGAAATTAGATCACCTTATTTGACCCCCCTTCCTAATCTGATTGGGTCTGAAGGACTCCCATTAATAAGAACCGAAGTCATGGAGTTCTCTCTACAGGTCGCCATCCATTCGATCCACCTATCAGAAAATCCCATCCTCCTTAGGACTGCATCAATATATGACCAAGACACGCTATCATAAGCTTTATAAAAATCAAGCTTAAGAGCCAAGCAAGATTGGCCACGCCGGTGAATAGATTGCACCACTTCCGAGGCAATGAACGAACACTCATGTATATTAAGACCCTTGATAAATGCGAACTGATTATCTGAGATCAAATGAGGCAACACTATTTGTAGCCTCCCCACAAGCACTTTTGAGATAATTTTATATATACCATGGATAAGAGCGATCGTTCTATATTTCCCTAGTACGGACGAAACTGGCACTTTAGGGATCAAAACAATAAAGGATGATTTGATAGAGTTCGGCAAACGAGCAAACATATACAATTCATTGAACAAGGCCAACACTTCCGATTTCAATTCACCCCAGAAACGTTTGTAGAAGAAAAAATTTAACCCATCCGGACTTGGGGCTTTACCTTCTTGACAAGCGCACACCGCCTCCTACACTTTAGCCTCCGTAAAGGCCTCAACTAACCTCAAATTAGCTGCATCGTCCACCATTTTAAAATCTAATCCACTCAAATCAAAAGGTGTTGGGAACTGACAGTCAAATTGAACATGCATAAGAGGCATGACGGAAATTCAAAATTTTATCCCTGTCCCAGGAACTCCTATTAGTTGCATATAAATTAAATAAAGCCTTAACTAAATAATTCTCTACCTAGGTTAGCATGCTAAAGGACTAGGCATACCATAATTCCAAATTATATCTTAGCATATTTATTTTATACTAAGCATGTTATAACTCTAAGTTATAACCTAAGCATAAAATAAACTAAGCATGCAAAAATAACCTAAGCATAATTATTAAGTCTAAAAACACTTAAAGAAAAAGACTTAATAATTAAAAGAGAAAGAAAAAGAACTTCCCAGTTGAAGCGTGCTTTTGCAGGACCTTCTTGCACAAGCCTCCAGTCGTAGGATAGCCTCTATCAGTATCCACACGAACCCCACCAACTAAAACCTCCCCAGGAGGAAAAACTAAGAAGCCTCGAGTAGTTGCTAGACCACTCTAGAAGCCTCACCCAAAAATATAAACTAGCAGTGCCCGAATAAATTCAGGCTCCACAAAAATAACTTGCTCAAGTACCCGAGAGATTAATTATCTCGCTTAGAATTTATGCTTTGAGCTTGGTACATTTTGAAAGGAGAAGGGACAGCCTATATATAGGCTTGGGGAGCAAAAATTTGCTCCCCATTAGCGATGTGGGATGGG
This sequence comes from Euphorbia pulcherrima, assembly GCA_947683365.1. NCBI lineage: Eukaryota > Viridiplantae > Streptophyta > Magnoliopsida > Malpighiales > Euphorbiaceae > Euphorbia > Euphorbia pulcherrima. Next base: position 16,331,718 of record CANTUS010000001.1, on the reverse strand, counting down.
AGTAAAACTCCCATCCCACACACCTACCACATGCACGTGCTGCATATGGTAAGGCAAGCCCATTTGGGCTTGCCTTGCATTCATGGGCTGCCTTTGTGCAGCCCATGGCCACCGCGCACCTTTCGGTGTATTTCGCGCAGCCAAACATTTTACAAAATATTTTATACTTTTCGATTTTAATTTGCTAATGTAAAATCCCCTTTAAATCCTTTCAAATAAATATTTATTTTTGCCTCTAATAAATTAGTTATCAGTCAAAATAAATTTCTTGGTCCAACCAAAATTGATCTAATCAATTATAATTTATGTATGACTCTAATTAATTAGTTATCGGTCAAAATAAATTCCTTGGTCTATCGAAAATTGATTTAATCAATTTTAACCAATCAAATAATAATCCAATTATTATTTATGTTATATTCTTGTAATAGAATAAATCTATTAGTTCTTTACTTAGTCCGATGAAGGTCCAATGTATGTGACCTTATAGGATCCCTAAGTATTGAGCTGTTAAGGCTTAACCAACCCTTGTTCTAATGGAACCATTGGCTCGATGTTCTAAACCGTAAATAGAATTCGATTACTTTAAACGACTGTAGTACGCCTTTAGCAAGGGTCTACCATCCCTCATTACTCGGAACGTCATTTATGCTTATGACTTAATCCCGGTTAATGCAATAGTTATCCAGTGCGATAAATTCCTTCTATTCTTTAATATTAGTACCATCTGGTTTATTGGGTTCGGTTAAAGTGTTAACCCACTAATAGCAAGGTTGCTCCAAGCTATCCCAGTTATTTACTTGTTACCGAAGTATATTTCCTTTTACCATAGTGTGTTTGACTAGAAACCATTTCTATCAAACACATACTCTGATCAGAGGTTTATGGCAATCATCACTTCAACAAGTGGCCAGGTACAACTCCTTAATATATCCAGAGCGATGGATTCTTTCCGACTACTCAGTCTACCAATGTGTGGTTATCACTATACCCGTAATCACCCGTAGCACCCTAAATTAATGAGTGCATAGCAATGACCCAAAGTATAGCAATAGTACCACACAAGGCAACTAGCATCTCAAGTATGAGGACATTCGCAAAGCTTATTATATGAAGATAAACACTAACACATTGATATTTATACCAAGTGTTTATCTTGCTGTGGTCTCCAATATATCTCCCAGATATATCCATGTGTCAAGCTTAAGGCACCACCTTTAGTCTTTAGGAGATTAACTGCTTGGACCCTTTCCAAGAAAGTTGACCACATGCTAGTCTTTCCGTTTCATCAATATCCTTTCTTGATGACACTGTGACTAGAGATAGTTTAGACATAATCATAATTGCACATGAAGTAGGTTCCACCAAATATAGTCTAACTATAATTTCTCTGACTTCATGCTATGATATGTCAAGGACTTTTGTATACATACATCAATGAATATATTTTAACCAGCTATAATATATATGTATAAAAACACATTGATATAAACAAAAGAACAAATGCCTTTATTGATTAAATAAATTATTCGTACTATTATATAATTAAGATATATCGCCCTAATTACCTTAAGGGCATACATCATATCCAACAAAAGGCACCTCAGCGTTTCTAGAGAACAAATTTGAGTAATAATTCTAAATCACAGCTCTAATTAGCTTTGGGTTAGAGGAAATAACCCCATCCACTTCTAGCTGAGAAATCCGATTACCCCTGGTCCTAGCTGACGCCACACGATGAAAAAAACTCGTGTTCTCATCCCTGAGCAAGGTCCACTTAAGTCTCGATTGTTGATGTCGGATCTTCTCTAAGTTTCGCCGATAGCTAAGCAGAGCCGAACGTACATTCTGAAGTTCTAAATTATTATCTCCACCAATCGGCCTAGCTACGGTACTAGAAGTCAACAAAATAACTCGCACCTCAAGGTCATTAATTCTGCCCTCCAATCCACCAAAATTGGACTGATGCCACGGTCCAATAGCCTTCCTAAGATGACATAATTTGAAATCAATATCGCTGCCCGGAGTTTCCAGGTATATAGCTTGCCACTTCAATTTCAAGAAAGGTAGGAACTTGTCGTTATCCCACCAATAGTTCAAGGACCGAAAAATTCTTTTACCTCCCCAACCAGAATTGTGAGATTGAAAGACAATCAGGAAGTGATCCGATAATGCAGAGTCTACAGTCATCAAATTCTGCCCTGGCCACTTATCAAGAATATCACCCAAAACCAACACCCAATCGATCCTTGAGAAAGACTGGCTATTAAACCAAGTATAATCTCGATCGTGCAACGGTAAGTCGAATAATGAACACTCATTAACAAACTCTTGAAATTTAATCATTGAATTCGTAACCACTCCCCACTTCTAGCTCTCTCCGAACCATGTAAAACTTCATTAAAATCACCGCAAACGATAAATATGGGGTATCAAATCAATCCATAACTAATTCCTCTCTACATAACTAGGGGGGCCATAAAGACATACCAAATTTACCTCAAATTGGCTAGATACAATATTGAGCACGCACCATCTTTCCGCAGAAGCAGTAATAGATCCTTGAAGTAAGCTAGTATTCCAGGAGACCAATAAACCCCCAGATAATCCCCCAAAACTTCTTAATAACCTGCTCAGTAAATGAAGCAACCTTCGTCTCAACCAAAATAAAAACTTGTAGCTGCCACTTACGAATATAAGACTGAACCAAAAAGTGCTTTGCCCCATTCGACAAGCCCCCTCGATAATTCCAACACAAATAACTTAATGACATTAAAAAGAAATAGTAACCTCGACTGACGAAACCACCTCATCATCGCTGCCCTTTCAAGGCCTCCACAATAATACCCATGTTTTGTTCATTAAAAAGCTCAAGCTTTTTGCCAATTTGAAACTTCATCAATTCCTCACTCACACTCGGTTCACGTTCCTCTACCTAAAAGATAATTCTGTTCATGTTTACAATGTCCGGTCCCGAAGAATTTGACATTTCTCTAAAGGGGACTCTTTCAAATCCTTCCCTATTATTCGCATTTTGGACCGAATTTTGGTTACTTTCTGGCCGTGTTTCATTGCTCTCTATCGCTCTTCCAACACTTTCATTAGTTCCCGTGTCTACTTCATTCCCCGATAATTCAAGGCTACTTCCATCAGAAAACGCTTCCTCTGACTCACTCTCATCTTTCGATTCAAATCCCTAGCCGTGTTGACACCCGACGCCTTGCCTAAGGTTTGTTTAAATCATCACCTCCCCGGATTCCATGACAAGAGATAGGTTTCAGCTAACAGTCCCCAAAGGAACTGATACAAGGTAAAAGATCACATCCAAGAGGTCCGGCCTTTCCAAATTACAATCTATCACAACAATCCACCTAAACCTGGCCGCAAGTTCGCGAACCAAAGATTCACATATGAATACCGATGGAATTCCCATAAAATCTAGATACATGATACATTCTGTAGGGGAAAAATCAACCGGTAAAGCCCTAATCGAAGCCAATAAATGTTCCATTACTTCCCAATCCTTCCTCAAAAATTCCGATAAAGCAGCATCTGATAAGAAGGAAATTATCACACTATCACCACCAATAGGAGCAGTAAAATTGATCTCAAAACCGTGATCACACATGAGATCATAAATATTTCAAATATGGGAGATGCTCTTAAGTTGAGCTAAAAAAGATTTTGACTTCCACGATGCGGTTTGAATTACCAACTCACCCCTCAACTGCGAATCACTCGATCTCATCGGTTTTGGATCCTTCTCGACAGGATCATTAGCCGCACTCTCCACTGAGTCCTTTCTTGCCATAACTATAAAAAAATGAACGATGATCACGATAGGAATCATGGAATACAATCCTTTGCTTGGTTGCCTGCGATTTAGATCGTTCCTGCGGATGCTCTATAGGGCTAACATACCTAGCTTTGAACGCTTTGAGTCTGACCACTCCAATCACCACACAGTTCAAGAGTTTCAGCGCTTCTTGCACTCAAATGGAGCCATCAAGGGTAGGAATATAATAATAAATATTTAAAGTTCAAATAATTATATTAATGATTATAAGTAATGATATTATTTATATATTGGAATTGATTATTGAAGCAAAATACTAAAAAAAATTAAATTAAAATCTTGATATATATATAGACACAAACACAACACATCATTCTCACTTGCTTCTCCTTTTCCTCTCCTCTCTCCATCTTCGTAGCTCCGCTCATGTCGCATCCCCATCCACCGTCTCCTTCCGCAATTACTCCGCTGCTCATCTTGCCGCTTCCCCTCCTTTCACTGCCGCTCCTCTCGTCGAAGCTGCTCCTTCCCTTTTTCCTCTAGTCTGCTCGATTTCAGGTACTCTACTTTTCTTTTTAGCTGAGATCCATTAGATCTGTATTTTATATATGCATGATTCAGCTCATTGCTTATTATTACCTTGATCTGGGTTTTCAATTGCATTTTGACTGTTGAGGATTGAATATATTTGGATCTGACCTAAATATTGTAATTTCTCTTTCCCCAGTTATTTTAAGGATACTAACTAATTTAACCTTGGCACTCCTCCTTCAGCTGATTGTCATCTGAAACTAAAAATCTTCTCCAACCTTAGCTCTTTTGTCATCTGAGGAACGCTTTATTCTCTAAACTTATTATTCTAATTTTGGCTTTTTTCTTTTTGTCGACCTTAAATTGTTTTGTCTAATTGTTCTGAATACTGAATTTTTTTATGAAGGGACCTATTTTAGGAATCAGAACACAATATAATTACTAATTTTTGCGTTTATTATCAATTGAACAAGCATACAGATGAAATAGATGCATGTCTTGTCTTTGGGTCAACAGAAAATGCACAACTCATTCAGTCATTTTGTGAATCCTAGGAAATAATGCTCATTTGCATTCCTTATTTGTGATGCTCTGCTATGTTATCTATCCAATTTATCGTAATCAATCATGTACATGTGCTTTTTTGTGTTTCTTTGTTATGTATCACGAATCTACTACAATCTATGATTAATTCCTCATCTCTTGGGAGTACTAAAGCTTTTAGGAATAGATTCAATGAATTTGGTTCAACGAATTGAGTGAGTTTAATAGATTCAATGAATTTGGTTCATCCCATTTTCCTTAAATAAGTTAATATTAATAATGGAATTGTACAACTATGCCTAACCTGATGGGCGTGACTGTTATAACATAAAGTTGCTATTTTACAATTGCAATTTCTTATCTTGTTTTATTCATTGATCAGTTTAATCATTTATATGGTTTACATTACATGGTTGCATGAACTCATGTAGGACTTTTCTTTACATGTTGTCTGGATGCTTAAGGCCTTTTAGATGATAATTGATTATCATTCAGGCCTCTTAGATGCTTAAGTCCACTTGTCCTAATCTGAATTTAAGGTACAACATATCCAGAAATCCTAAATATCAGATTAATATTTATAACTATTAACTTCAGTAGCACACATTTTATACTTATAATTGAGTTTTGACCGACTGTATGCTTTTAACTTTTTATTTCATTATCCCATGTACCACATTAGCATAATATTCTCTCATGTAAAATCATGTTTTCTTATGTTTGCATTAATGATGGTGGAATTAGTTTCCGTAGAGGGTGGCCTCTGCCAAGAATTTGAGGACCACTTGCTGTAGGTAACAAGAATCTTGTTTATGCTCTATTTTTTTCTGCATGTACTTTACTCTATTTGCCTGCCTAGTGCCTATTGTAATACTTGCCTTCCTGTAGAACTTTTCTGGTTAGTTAGCATCAACTTCAACTATTATTTATTCCATTTATCTATAATCAAAATTATGAATACATATAGAGGATATACCTATAATGCACGGAAACTCCAAACCTTGGAGTGTCCCCATGCCCGGCACTGACATGCATTGGACACAGGTCGGACACGTGTTTGACACTTCATTTTCAAGACGGACACGCCACCTGGGCTCAATATGGAAAGGACATGGCATGGACACTTAGGACACAGTCATTACAGTTTGCACTTTACATTCAATAATTAAAAAAATAGGTTTGAACATCTGTGCTTCTACTCGCCATCTTCTCCGGCTGGCAACCCACCACCATGCTTGCTCATATCCGCCCAACTCAGTTTTCCAAAGATTCAATCATTTTATCATGAGATGAAGGAAAAGAACAGAACGTAAGTAAAAAAGAGAGAATTGAATTTGAAAGAAAAAAAAGAAGTAGCAGAATAAGAGAGTGAGCTGCGTAAGATGAAGAAGGGAAGAAAAAGAATCTTTGGGTGTTATTATAGCCATTTATAATGGGCTGTATTTTATACACCAATTGAAACGTTGGACTAAGTAAAAAGAACATTATTTATTTTAACAATTCATGTTTAATAAGGTTAATATAAATGCCCATAAAATATCTTTTAAAATTATTTTATCCAGTTTATGAGTTCAACTAGGATTTCAAGATTTTTATTTTTAGAAGATATTTTATACATATATGGATAAAATGCCAATAAAATATGAACTTAATCTCATTGGTTTGACATTTTATCCAAATATGCATAAATATTTATGTTTGACATTTTTTTATTCGTCGTGTCCCAGCCGTGTCCAAATGCGTATTTTTTTAAAAATGTTGTATCCGTGTGCCCGTGTCTGTGTCGTGTCGGACACTCGAGGCATGTCCATGCAACCTAGGGACATACACATGTCATAGACACAATTTGCTAAGTGACAATAGCATAGTTGTCAAAAAGCACAGCGAAGTGCAAGCTCTGCGCTTCGCAGGAATGCAGAGCGCTGGTTTGTGGAAAGCGCAGCAAAGCGTGTGCTTAGATCAAAGTGCAGCGCTTTGGCAAAATAAAAGAAGTAGGCCAACTATGTTCCCTTCCTTAAAACCAGTTACGTTTCACTTCCACTCTATCTCCCCTAATATATTGTGTTGTTGTTTGGCAACTGATTTCATTGTCGGATTAGAGTCCCCTATTTGTCGGCTTCTCTGCTGAAATAGGTATGAATTGCTTTCTTTTTGCTTCTCTACCGATTCGAGTCCTCTATTTGTTGGCTTCTCTGTTAAAATGGGTATGAATTGGGGTGCATGTTTCTATCGGAATTTGTTGGCTTCTCTGTTAAAATGGGTACTGGCGTAGAATCAGGCATTCCGATAGAAACATGCACCCCAATTCATTTGATCTGTTTTTTTTATTATAGGGTAGGATATTAATTGAAAGTCATTGGATTATGTGTTGTTTCATGACAGGTTGTACACACGCCATCGTCACCGACCAATGCATGTTTTCACCGCCGGCAAGTCCGCAACCAAGCTTTAGACATCGTGACAATGGAAAGGTTGTGTTTCTTATCCTGTAAACTTCTATAAATTGATGATTCAATGGTTATTTTAAATTTTTGGTAGCAACTTGAATACTTGATTGAAATTGGTTTATTGGAGATAACGGGGTGACTACAAGGGTGCATGAGGCATATCAAATTATCCGATTAAATAGTTTATTCTATTCTTGACATTTGAATGCCCTTTAGCTATAAGTTCCTAATTTTGGAGAACAAATTCTTGCTTATGTTCTTAGTTTCTCCATTATTGGCTAATAAGACATAACGAGTTAGGTTTGATGCATCTGAGTTGTTTAGTTTTTTATTCAATGGTGAATGATGCTAATGGCTGTGTTGCCTCAACAAGTTCATGAATCATGCTCCTTTTGGTTTTGGACCACTTTGTACTTATTATCTATCAGTAAATGAGCTCTGTTGATCTAGGTAATGGCTTTAGGCATTAAATAAGCTCGGTTGCATTACATTTTAATTTTTTGCTCTTGTGTTTCCTTAACTACGACCGGTAGCATATGGACTTCTCTAGGTGGATGTCATTACACTGCTTATTTACTAGCTCTAAGAGTTAAACATGTAATGTCACTTGACTAAGTAATTACATCTAGCCTTGAATAAAATGTAATAGTAATACTATGCAAATTACAACTCGTTTGCTTGCTATAGAAAAGCTGGTGAACCATAATACTTAGGAAATCTATTCAATGAACATATAATAATGATAAGAATGAATTTTACCATTAATGCTTAATGTTGTATGTTGCTTCTTTAGTCTACACAAACTTATTTTGCTTCCTTCATTCAATTCAAATTTAGAATAGGTTGGTGATTACAATTACCAATCTATATTATGGGATTTAGCTTTAATGAACTTAAAAACTACAAATGGTGAAATTAACATTTTGTTATTCTTGTTAGTTTATTGATATTAATATTAATCTTGAAGGATACTACTCTTTTACTAGAACAAGTGTTATAGGCATCTGTTGAACACTATCACATGCATCGAAGGAGGCGTGCCTCAGACTAATGTTGGAACTTTATGACGACGATCCAACTCAAATTATGTTAAACCCTTGATGTGTTTCACTGATAAGAAAGTAAGCCACAAACTTGTATTATTTGAGCATTATGATTTTTTGTCTCCATGAACAATTATTATTGAGGCATCATGTATATATTTTCAGGTTTATGATTTCCATGAGTACTGGTTATTTACATTTGTGCTTCTCCAATGGATTCATCATTTTAGTGACAGATCTTGTTTTTATATTTTATTTTATTTCCACTTTTATTATCTTGTTGAAAATTTCTTCTTTAATTTCTATTTTTCAGATTTGTCAAAATAATAATATTATAAATGAGTTCTCTTCAATCCAAAGTTGTTACAAATATTTAATGTAACAAGTTAATAATCTAACTATAGACAGATAGTGACAGAAAAAGTTGTCACTGATGCAAAATGTTTTTTATCACATATTATGTGACAATAAAAATTGCCACATATAGTATTTGTGATGACTGATAAAAGTTATCATGTAGTTTCAGTTTAACTGTCGTATAATATGTGACAATTTGCTCTATTTGTGACAACCAATTTTATGTGACATGAAAATTATTGTCACAAAAATTGCACTTTTGTGACAACATATTTGGAAATATTATCTGTTATAGAGTTATTAGCGACAATATCTTTGTGACAATTATTCTTGTCACATATAGACTTGTGTGACAACTTCAAAACTTTTTTGTGACATCAATTAATATCATAAATATTATAATATGTGACAACAATATTATTCCTGACAAGGAGTATTCTTTCCAGTGACAAAAAAAAGTTGTAACTAATAAAATCTGTGACAACTCTATTGCCACAAATAAAGCTTTGTGTGACGATTTTTTTATGTTGTCATGTAGTTTTAGTTCATTTTGATGTATTATATGTGACGATAATTTTTTTTCTTTTTAGTTACAACAAAAGTTGTCATAAAAAAATGTTGTCACACTTCATTATTTATGACAACATTTTGATGAAATATTATCTGCAACGAATTTATTAGCGACGACACTGTGACAACTTATTATTGTCACATAATGTTATATGTGACAACTTGCTTTTCATGACAATATTTGTTGTCACAAAAAACTTGATTTATTGTAGTGTAAAGTCCATTTGTTTCTTTTTCTATCTTGTAAATAATAGATATCTGACTGTTTTTTCTTTCTAAAAAAACTAAAACCCTAACTGTTATTGATTTGAGGATCTTTGCCTTCTCCGCTTATAAATATGTTTGTTAGGGAGGGAGAAAAAATTAACTAGGTTGTTTCTCCCTCTCATCCTTTGTTTTCTTGTCTTTTTTTTTTCTTTCTTTAGTTTTTTTAGTGTTTTTTTTAGAATAATCAGCATTTGTTCTCTTGTCTTTTTTTTATTTCTTTAGTTTTTTTAGTATTTTTTTTAGAATAATCTGCATCAACTTCTTTTGTATCATCGACTAGACAATCGTCTTATTCAAACACAGATTTGTTGCTACATACATCAACCTTCATAGTTTTTAATTGGGTTGGACTTCATTTGTCTTTAGACAAGATACTTGTTGATCTTTCACATAAAACACCCAGATCTATCTTTGTACAACAAGATTGTTTCAAATAAGCACTACTGGTTGATGTAATGGTGTAAGCAAGTTATGGTTGGGGATATTCGACATTGTTAGTTGGGGGGTTAAAGAAATATAGGTTGCAGCATTTTATCTTTTATTTTTAGTTTTTATCTTTTATTTTTAGTTTGAGTCTTGCCTAAGGATATACTTGTTTTTGTTTGTGTTTGTTGTCCAGTGTTTTAACTCGGGTAAATTATTTTTAGTATTTTTAGGCTTATGTATATTTATCGGTCTGTTAATCATTTTGCACAATTGTTAGTTAGAGCAGTTGATTCTTCGACATGTAGAGAGACTTGATTTTATGTTTCTCCACCTTTAATTAAAAGTCGTAATTGATTCTAATTACATATGTAGACACTATTCTTCAGTTAAAAAAAGCATATACTCCCTCCGGTTTCAAAAACTAGTCGTTCTGGGTAATTTTTTTAGTGTTTATTTAGTATATTGGTTTTGATAAAAAAAATGAAGAAGAAAGAAAGAAGTGCAAGTTTCTTTGTTAATTTGTTTTGAGTGTTTATTGTTTTGTAATAAAAAAATATCTTATATTTGATTTGAAATTTTTTTTTTGTTTCTATTGATGAGTTGAGTTTTAATAATAAGAGGTGTTTTAATAATGATATTTGTGAGATTGAGGTTAAATAAGTGAAAATTTGTGATACAACGGAAATACCACTACTTGTAGTGTCATTTTTTTGTATACTGCCAAAGTGTGCAATAAGATTTGTGGCAAATAGTTGGGAAAGGAAATTCCCGTTTGAATTGCCGGTTGAGGGACTCTATGTGAGTTCAGAGTAGACTGCTAGAAGGAGCAGCATTTGAAGGTCTCAGGAAGGAGCCTTTCTGCAGTAGATTGATGATTTCCGGAATTCATTAGATTCTCGAAGCTACATCCTCATCACTATTTTTGGATGTGACAAGTTAAAATTGTTGTATTTTTTGTATTTGAAAGCATGATTGGGAATAGTCAAGAATTAAGTGGGTGAGTTGGATTATTAAACTTAATTAGTTTGAGTATGATACACGTTTGTGAGAAAATAAGTGTTTGTGGCTCTTAATAGAAATTATACAAAAGAAGATAATGAAGAAGGACCACATGTAATACGATGGAAATATTGAATTAGTGGACGTGGCAAGTCAGACCCAAGCTGCTGATATTTTCACAAAACCGCTACCAATGATACTTTTTGAAAATTGTAAGAAATTGCTCGGCATGAAAGATGGTAAAAAACATTTAAGGTTACGGAGGAATTTTATTACATAAACTTAAATGTTATTTTGAAGAATTAATGTTGAAGAAGAAAATACAAAGTTGCTTTCCATCAAACTAATAAAACTTTAATACCATTAAAATGACTAATACATCATTGATAAAATTCCCATTCTTCTTAATTACTACTCTATAATTTCATCAATAGTTAATCTCTTTCCTAATTAATACAAGGGTAAATTGAAGAAAAAATTATGAAAGTTGCATTAATATAACAAAATGACAAGTAAAAAAAATCAAGATAGAAATTATAACATAACTAATTTTTAGAACCGGGAGTAAGACATAATAAAATTTTAAAATGTGTCATCTTCAATGATGATAATTTCAAATTAAGATATACCTATTTTAAGAATAGATTAATTTGAGTAAAAAATCACACATCTATAATAAGGGAACAAAATTCTATAAATATATTAATTTTGGAATTAAATGAGTTTAGCTGAGTTGATCTATTAAAATAAGTAATCTATTTATTGATGATTATTATGTAGAAATAAATATTTTTAATGCCGATGCAATACACTTTTGAAAACAATTTTGAACACCCTAAAGAATTAAGTAACTATTTGTTAGGATTTTATTCCATTTATTAGATACATAAGAAATGAAGTTACATAAATAAGACATTTGGAGATTCAAAATTGAGAGAAATAAAAACGCAAATAGTTGGGAGAAAATTGATTCAGTCATAAGTCCAAGCCGAATTGGTTGCGGGAAAAAGGCACCCAAAAACCGTTATGCCGCCAAACAAAAACCCCTTCACTGCCATCACTCTCAATCTCCAATTCCTTCCTCCTCTTCAATGGCTGCTCCGTACAGGAAGGCAGCCCCTCGCCTGCCCTCCTATCTCCTTCCTTCTCTTATCTGCTTATTCTCCCTCACCGCCTTTTTCTTCTACCAGGTATCTCTTTTTTTTTTTTTAAACCTTTTTCTGATTTGAAAATTTTCATTGACGCAATTCATCCAACAGGTTGATAGATTCGCTTCCGAAACCAAAACTATAGCCGGCCACAACTTGGATCCGACTCCCTGGCACGTTTTTCCTACCAAAAACTTCAACGATAAATCACGCCATGGACGAGCTTACACTATTATTCAATGTTCTTATCTCACCTGTATTTATTCCAATTCCTCTTCCTCTCTACACATTCCTCCTCGAAAATCCTCTGAAACCAGTTGCCCCGAGTTTTTTAGGTTTATCCATCGCGATCTGGAACCCTGGGCCCGCTCTGGTATAACCATGGAGCATTTGATGAAGGCTAAGGATTTCGCTGCTTTCCGTGTTGTCATTTTTAGGGGGAAATTGTATTTGGATCTTTATTATGCCTGCGTACAGAGCAGGATGATGTTTACGATTTGGGGATTGTTGCAGATGCTGGAAAGGTATCCTGGTTTGGTACCTGATGTGGATTTGATGTTTGATTGTATGGACAGACCTAAGATTAACAGAACAGAGCATATCCCATTCCCTTTGCCCCTCTTTCGCTACTGTACTACAAAGGATCATTTTGATATTCCTTTTCCTGATTGGTCCTTTTGGGGCTGGTATGAAATTACTTTCTCCTATATCTATTTGGTTTTTTTCTGTGTCAGATCATGTCTTTATGTATTTCAGTTGTCAGTATTCATAAAACTCATCATCATGACAGATTTCTTGATGTCATAAAAAATAATAATATATTTTCATATAATACATATATTTTATTTTTATTTTGCATTTGAATAATTCTCTAATATTTTTTCCTGTTAAAGTCAAGATTGAATTAGATTAATCTGTGGAAGTAATAGATTAGCCAATCCAGATTGTATTTTATACTGTCAAAGTATTAGTCTTGAGATTATTACTATTAGACCCTGGAATGTTGTAACAGGCCAGAAATAAATATTAGACCCTGGAATGAGGAGTTCCCAGATATCAAACGAGGATCCCAATCTCAACAATGGTCAAAGAGAACGCCCCGTGCATTTTGGAAAGGAAACCCAGATGTTATGTCTGAAGTTCGTACGGAGTTATTGCAATGCAATCACACTAGGAAATGGGGAGCACTTATTATGCGACAGGTCCACCTACCTTCATATAACATTTATTCTACGCCTAATACATACTTGGTGCCACAAACTTGGCCCTATATATCAGGTAGGGCCTCCAACTTTCAAAAGTCTCTACCAGCCCCCCCAAACTTGGTAAAAGTGCATACGCGAGCCCTTCGTGCCACGTGTCGCCTTCTAATTGGAGAGAGAAATAATAAATTTGGCGTATTTGAAAAGTCAAACTAATTACGAGGTGAAACGTGGCATTGAGGGGCTCACGATTGCACTTTTGCCAGTTTAGAGGGCTGGTAGAGACTTTTGAAAGTTGGAGCCACCACCTGATATAAAGTGCCAAGTTTGGGGGGCCAAGTATGCACTAGGCCTTTAATCTAACTCTCATTTTGTTATTGGATATTTGAAGTCTAATCCTCATAATTATATTTTCCGCTGTAATTCTCATTCTCTCTTGATGTCTTGCAGGATTGGGGAGAAGAAGCTCGAGCTGGTTTTGAACGTTCTAAACTGTCAAATCAGTGTGGTTACAGGTTAGTATGCTTTAATTACCCTTTAAGATATGGTTTCCCCATAATTGAATTATTAGATCATTGTACATGTGCATTTTGGACGGATACTCTGGAAGTACAGGTGCAGTCTATTTGTGTGATTATAGTAGTGTTTGAAAGCTGACCTCAGTTTTCTGCCGTGTCCCATTTTATATGAAATCAACTTTATTTGCGTGCTTTTTGGTACTGAAAGCATTACTTTTATCGAACATAATTTGTGAACATTAATGCTGTGAATCGTAAGCTGCATCTTTTCCAAAAGTTAGGCTCTTCACTTATCTGAAAAAAAAATCCCTTATATGACTGCATTTCATGTCTGGTGTTAAGCTGAACAGGTAGACCCCTTATTTTCAAATCAAAATTTGTATTATGCCCTGAAATAAGATCTGATGTTATTCCTTTGTTATTTATTTTCTTTTGGCTCTCCAATTAGGTACAAAATCTATGCCGAAGGCTTCGCTTGGTCTGTGAGCTTGAAATACATTGTAGCCTGTGGCTCCGTTACACTAATAATTTCCCCGAAATATGAAGATTTCTTTAGTCGTGGTCTGATCCCTAAGAAGAACTATTGGCCTGTTTCTTCGGATCAGTTATGCCAGAATATAAAGTCAGCTGTCGATTGGGGCAATGCAAACCCAGTTGAGGTATGTTTAATTTCCGATTTGTTTATATCAGTACAAACATGAAATCAAACACTCCAATATTCTTGGAAAACAGTGTTGCGCTGATATCTATATCCTATCGGAACTGGATCTCAAGCTTCATATAGTGACCATAGAACGATAGGAATAGATTTCTTTAGTAGCCTTATTAATTGACAACTTTCACAAACAGGCTTCAGCAATAGGACAAGGAGGACAAGATCTTATGGAAAGTTTAAGCATGGACCGAGTGTATGATTACATGTTCCACCTGATAAAGAAGTACGCTGAGCTGCTGAAATTCCAGCCTGTCCCACCGCCAAATGGACGTCAAGTATGTGGGGATTCGATACTTTGCTTTGGCGACGAGAAGCAAAAGGAGTACCTGAAAAAGTCTAGTACATCTCCATCTCCAACCATGCCCTGCACTCTCCAGACTCCAGATGCTAATGTTATACAAAGTTTGCTACAAGAAAAGGAGAGAATAATCAAGGATGTCAAAGAAATGGCAATGCCAAAACCAAAACCGAAACCAAAACCAAAACCAAAAGCCTAACATATTGTACAGCAGTTTTGAGGTTTTTTGCAGATATATTATTTTTAGTTTGTAGGTTTGTGCATTACATAAATATTAAATTTCAATAGATAAATTGGTTGAGGTGAAAAAAAAAAGAAATCCTATTGCAAATTCAAAGGTCTTTCACTGGGCTTGTGCTAATCTAGTGGAAGCAATTTATTAGTAACTAGTTATTGACTGTTGAGTATAGATAGTATTATGCAAGGGAATGAATAAATTCTGGAACTCAATCTGTCATTAATATATAGGATTGACAAACACAGTTGTATAAATAATTCTTGAGCTGAATATAATAAGTATTACTCAATTCCGTCCTGTTATAGTCTATTCCATGAATCAAATGACACCTTACAGTTAATAAAAATTTTCTTCAAAGAATATACTGAAGTGGCCAATATTTTTGTCCTTGATGCTGCAAAATGAAGAACTACTCTTTAATCTTTAAAACATAAAATGCAAAGCATTTTGCACATAGACACAGACAATATTCTTATCCTATCTTGCACTAGGTATAAACCTTTAAAGGAACAAGATTCTTAGATAAAATATACATGTGTGAAATAGAACAGATTCTCACTTTGCATCCAGGTCATCCCTTGCAGGTAATGATCAAGTGTCAAGCATCCAAATCCAGTCTTTGTAAGAAATGTAGTTACATCTATAGAAACATGAACATCAAATTCTAGCAATCTTCCTCAGCTTTTTCAAACCCTTTTCCAAAAATGTTGAAGCAGACATTTAAAGTCTGTTTCTGTTTCAGAAGAAGAATATTTAAGCTGCGAGCACTCGAACCTCCTCCAATTGTTACAGCTCTGTTCAGTGAATATTCACAAAACGGGGTAGTGAAAGAAGACGATCTAAGGAGATTTCTGATCAATATTCAAGGAGAAGATAATACCACCTTGGAATATGCTCAAACCATCTTCCATAATCTCAAGCATCTAAATGTTTTCCAAAGAAAAGGATTTCATCTAGAAGCCTTCTTTCGTTATCTTATGAGCGACTTCAATGCTGCAATTTCTCCATCACTCGGGGTAATCTTAATTTCTTTTCTGTACCAATTTTAGTCTAGTCCTAAAGTATTTGATTATTTTTTTTGAATTAATACAGGTTCACCAAGACATGAATTCCACATTAGCTCACTATTTCATGTTCACCAGCCATGACACCTACTTGACTGGAAATCAACTAAGCAGTGATAGTAATACCGAACCTATTATAGACGCTCTAAAGAGAAGGTGTTAGAGTAATCAAATTGGATTTGTGGCCTAATTCCACAAGAGATGACATTGAAGTTCGCCATGGAGGGTAAACAAAAGAGCTTAAGTTTACAAGTAAAATTCCTCGAGTTGTTTTAGTTTTCGAGTAACATTGTGATTGATGAATTTGTAGAAAAATTTGTAGAACACTAACTGCACCAGTGGATCTCATCAAATGTTTACGAATTATCAAAGAGAACGCATTTTCTGCTTCGGAATATCCTGTTGTAATAACTTTCAAAGACCATTTAACTCCAGATCTCCAAGCGAAAGTGGCCAGGGTGAGAATCACCATAACAGTAAATATCGAATACTCTTAGTATGTTTTTTACAGTAAGTTGAAATTAGTTTATGTGCAGATGGTGACAAAAACATTTGGAGAAATGTTGTTTTGTCCAGAATCCGATCAAATGAAGGAATTTCCTTCACCTGAAGCATTAAAGAGAAGGGTAATGATTTCAACCAAACCACCGAAGGAATATCTCGAGACGCAGAGTGGCAAGGAAAAAGAGTCTCAAAAGAAGCCAAGAAAATCATCGAACACAAGCGAATTCGAAACTGATCATGATGAGGTACATTCAAAAGACAAAACCAACTTCTTGATTATCCTTGATTAAGTAATACATTGTCATTAATGAGATATTGTCATGTTTTGATTCAGGAGGAGGGCGATTACGAAGAAAACTTTCCTGACGAAGATGAGGAGAAAACATTTCCGGAATACAGAAATGTAATGGCCATTAATTCCCGGAAACTCAAAGGTGGAATAGAAAACTGGTCAAGTATTACTCCAAATGAAGTTCGATGTCTCAGCTTAAGCGAACAAGAACTCGAAAATGCTGCAAAAACACATGCTGAACAGATTATCAAGTAACTAATTACACATACAAATCTTTGGTTAATCAATTGATTCCATTTGCAATGAGATTGTGATTATTTGAACTGTAGATTCACTGAGAGGAACTTGTTGAGGGTATATCCAAAGGGTCTTCGGCTCAATTCATCCAATTACAATCCTTTTCATGCGTGGGCGCTCGGAGCTCAAATGGTTGCATTCAATATGCAGGTAACTCATATTCTTGCAACTCTTTATTTATGTGTCGCAACGGATTTATACCTCTCTGAGCCTAACTATATACACACCGACAGGGCTATGGCAAGTACCTGTGGGTTATGCAGGGAATGTTTAAAGCCAATGGTGGGTGTGGTTATGTGAAGAAACCTAATTTCTTGCTGAAACCTGATCCATGTATTGATGTTTCATATCCTCCTTATGTGAAGAAAGTCTTAAAGGTTCATACTTTTTGGATTCTGATTGTTTATTTTCATTGTATATATAACAGATTGACACTGTTAGCTGTACTAGTCTAAATGTGCACTATTATATGTTCAGGTGAAAGTACACATTGAGGTAGGGTGGGATTTGGACTTCCCGCGAACACATTCCCCACCTGACTTCTTTGTCAAAGCAAGATCATTGCAATCAGCAATATAAGAAAGAGATTTATGATAAGTTTGAGTGAAAATTTAGTTTAATTTTTTTTTTTTGCAGATTGCAGTTGCAGGAGTTGTAGCTGATAAAACTAAAAGGAAAACAAAGGAGATTGAAGATGATTGGCTGCCTGAATGGAACGAGGAGTTTGAGTTCCCTCTGACTGTTCCTAAGTTAGCTGTGCTTAGAATTGAAGTGGTTGAATATGAAACTTGTGGAAAAAATCGTTTTGGAGGCCAAACTTGTTTGCCTGTTTTGGAATTAAGAACTGGGATTCGATCCGTTCCATTGCACAATAGTAAAGGCGAAAAATACAACTCTGTTAGGCTTCTTATGCAATTTGAATTATCTTGATTCATGTATCTCTGTTTCATATTGCTCATGCTGTTGTTTCAAGTTCAATTCATTAATTATTCAATCACCGGTGTCCAATCTGGACACCTACCTGATCCAATATACTATTACAACAATTTAAATTAGTCAAATCTCACTGAATAAACACAGTATTTAATCCTTAAGTGAAATATTATATTTTTTGCTAGGCGAAACGAATCTGCTTCGTGGCACCAAGTATCTAATTTGCTTAAAAGTCAAGACCAAGGAGATGGAAAACGATTCTCAGAGCCTAAAGAAGAAAAGCTAGAAGCTAAGTTTTGAAGATAACAAAAGATAAAAATTGCGCTACAATTTTAGAAGATAGATAAAGTTTAAAGAGTATCCTTGAAAGAAGGATATCCATTGAATCAACAAAGTTGAAGCTCTCTCAGAGTTACGCAATTACAGATTTAGTCTGATTATTATTCAAAGAGCATTTCTCCAAAGGCAAAAGACGAATTTTCGGAAGAAGGTCTGATAAGCTATCACTCAGAAGACAAACGATACTCACTGCGTCTGAAAAGGCAAAATCATAAGACTGTGGTCTTTAGTAAATATCACCTAGAAGACTTTGTTCTTAGAGGATCAATCAACCACTTACTCAATAAAAACATATGAAGATAGGACAAATCCAGCGCTCACAAATTAGAAACATAAAAGAAATTCAATCAAATATCTTAACTCTTGAAGTATGACACCAAAGACAAACATCATAATCAAAGAAAAGTCAGAAGAGGAGAATCTCAGAAGAAAATACTGTTGGAGAATTCCGGTAGAATGAAGCCTTGAATGTCTGTAAAAAACGTCTCTCAATCTTTGTTGAAGAAATCTGATAAAATGATGCATGGATAATTCTGAAGTCGTGACGAACACTTTCAGATTGAATCTTATTTGGCGGTTCTACCAAATAGATCAATCGGATAAAATCAGAATTGACAAGAACTTAGAATGAATTTCTCGTTGTGAGAAAGTGAACTAGATTGTAACCAGATTGCTAAAATTGTTGCCAATGCCAGATATTTATAGACCTGATATGAACAGTTGCAACTCTTCAGAACAGAAGTGTTGTGAAAAGACGTGTCCATTCAAGCAACTGCAACAGTTCATAACAGAAGTGTTGCGAAAGGTAGCTCCCGAACCTCATAAGCTAAGTATCGTAATAGAACTCGTACAAGCGTGCACTCCGCACTCTCCTAACTTGTTCGATGAAATATTACGACTGCATTGGTCAACTAGTTGATCCAATTACACTAAAATACCAACAATCCTCCCCCATTTTAGTGCAATCCATGATTAACTAAACAATATCACAACAAATAACAAACTTATGCATAAATGAAATATCGTGACGATTGAATTTCATCTTAGTATATTACACATTCCAAATATTCAAATACCAAAGGTGTCACTATGGATTGAACCTTGGCTATCCATCTTGAATACTCGAAGATAATATACACATAAGTCAACATTCTAACATGTTCTTACTTGACACTATCTTTGACTAGCCTTGTGTCCTTATCCTTCATAAGCATATCAAAGCCAAGTCCAAGCTTCTTGAAGCGGCTAAAATTCATGCTTATCTAGGTAGCCTTTTTACTCTTGCACCTGCTTATGCAATTTTTCAAAAAGGCTATTAAGAAGTTAAACTTCAACCTCCTTTACTTGCAGGTCTGAACACACACCTCGGGATGTTTTAATTAGTGTGTTCCAATCTCTAGATGTTAAGCTTTCCTCATTGAATTCAGCACCTAACGTCACATTAGGTGGGAATTGGGTATCTTAACATGAGAGATTTTAGATGGACTTTAATTTCATCCCCATAGCCGACTTTTGCACAAGATCTTTCCTTAACCCTTTGGTTATATGATTGGCTAAATTATGCTCAGTTTTTACAAACTCAGATTTCATTATCGAATCACTCACACAAGTTTGTTTCTTAGACACCCAAGAAGTAGCACCTCCCCCAAGAAGAAACACTCATCCACTTGTGGAAGAACTATACTCCTCATAAGAAAAATAACTTGTATCCGACTAACCTTCCAAAACCGAAGGAAGCCATGAAAACACGCCATGTGGCATTATGTTGACCGGTCAACTTTGACTTTTGACTGGCACGTGTCAGTCAACCATTGACACGTCAACCCCAAAATTTAAACCAATGCCAAATTAGACGATGGTTAAAGTTGGATAAGGGCAAGTTTTGGCGACGCTTAATTTCACCAAAGTGTTGCCAAAACTGCTCCACTTACATTCTTTCTTGCGACACAAAAAAAAAATTCTGGCAACGCTCTAAAAGTCGTTACCATACCAACCAGTGGCCTTGTTTCTAGCAACACTTATAAAAGCGTCGCAATAGATCACAAAAGTGTTGCCAAAACTGCTACACGAAGCATCGCCACGGATCATGAACCGTCACAAACGATTGTCACAAAAACTAACCATCCTGACTTTTCATTTTGCGACGGACTTTCTGACAGAATCAGAATCCCTCACAAACTGTCGTAAGAAACCAAGATCTGCCGTAAAAAACAGTTGTCGCAAATGAACCATCACAACTTTTCATTCTGCAACGAATTTTACAACGGATTCAAAATCCCTTGCAAACTGCAGAAAAATGAATTCAGATTTTAAATCATTTTAAAATCGATTCCGGCCACCGACAAAACCCCTCCTAAGGTTTTTCGATGTCCCGAGTCCAATGGCGCTGTTCTTTTTACAAAAAATAAACCTAAACACGTCGTTTATACAATACGACTTGAGAATCAAGATTTTTTCTGAGAAAAAGAACGTTTATACCGCTATAAACAACCAAAAACGAAAATGGCCATCAAACATTATTCAACATAACTTCAATAATTAAGAAATTTAAATCCTAAATTTTAAAGTATCAAACTTCAATTAAAACACAATAAAATCAACATTCATATTTTTCAGAATTTTCTAGATTTCATCACCTGACTTCCCCTGCATTTTTCTCCATTAAAACATCATCGAATCGAAATTTTTTTTTCTAAACATATTTAGCCACATGTCTCAGCTTTCAAAATCCACCAGAGTCACAGAAATCCAAATTGTATAACCAAAGTTATGATCAAAACACTAAACAGTGTATAAAGCTGAGATTTTTCGAAAACAGATTTCACGACTCAACTTCAAACGAAAATTTCACATTGAAAACAAATGAAATTAAACAAGGTTTCTTCTGAACATATATTCCTTAGATTCTTTAGATATCAATAGAATCAAGAATCATTTAAATCAGAATTATATAACAAGATAAAACATCAAAACAAAATAGGGGCAAAATCTGGAAGTTTTCCGAAAAATCGAGAAATCGAAGTAAGAGACACAAACAATCATCGCAAGAATACGGATCGAATTCGTACCTTTTCGGTGAAAAAATCAGGCTTCAAGTGACAAAATAAGATTCAATCTTTGTTGGGGAATTCCGGTAGAATGAAGCCTTGAATGTCTGTAAAAACCGTCTCTCAATCTTTGTTGAAGAAATCTAATAAAATGATGCATGAATAATTCTGAAGTCGTGGCGAACACTTTCCCTGGATGCGCACCATTTATTGAGGAATTCCGGTAGAATGAAGCCTGGATAATTCTGAAGTGGTGACAAACACTTTCAGATTGAATCTTATTTGGCGGTTCTACCAAACAGATCAATTGGATAAAATCAGAATTGACAAGAACTTAGAATGAATTTCTTGTTGTGAAAAAGTGAACCAGATTGCAACCAGATTGCTAAAAATATTGCCATTGCCAGATATTTATAAGCCTAATACAAACAGTTGCAACTCTTTAGAACAGAAGTGTTGCGAAAAGACATATCCATTCGAGCAGCTGCAACAGTTCATAATAGAAGTGTTGCGAAAGGTAGCTCCCGGACCCTCATAAGCCAAGTATCATAATAGAACTCGAACAAGCGTGCACTCCGCACTCTCCTAACTTGTTCGATGAAATATTACAACTGCATTGGTCAACTAGTTAATCCAATTACACTAAAATAACAACAATCCTCCCCCATTTTAGTGTAATCCATGATTAACTAAACAAAATCACAACAAATAACAAACTTATGCATAAATGAAATATCATGACGATTGAATTTCATCTTAGTAAATTACACATTCCAAATATTCGAATACTAAAGGTGTCACTATGGATTGAACCTTGGCTATCCATCTTGAATACTCGAAGATAATATACACATAAGTCAACATTCTAACACGTTCTTACTTGACACTATCTTTTACTAGCCTTGTGTCCCTATCCATCATAAGCATATCAAAGCCAAGTCCAAGCTTCTGGAAGCGGCTAGACTTCATGCTTATCTAGGTAGCCTTTTTACTCTTACACCTACGTATGCAGTTTTTCAAAAAGGCTATTAAGAAGTTAAACTTCAACCTCCTTTACTTGCAGGTCTGAACACACACATTGGGATGTTTTAATCAGTGTGTTTCAATCTCTAGATGTTAAGCTTTCCTCATTGAATTCAACACCTAACGTCATATTAGGTGGGAATTGGGTATCTTAACATGAGAGATTTTAGATGGACTTTAATTTTATCCCCATAGCCGACTTTTGCACAAGATCTTTCCTTAACCCTTTGGTTATATGATCGACTAAATTATGCTCAGTTTTACAAACTCAGATTCCATTGTCGAATCACTCACACAAGTTTATTTTTTAGACTCCTAAGAAGAAGCACATCCCCCAAGAAGAAACACCCATCCACTTACGGTAGAACTATACTCCTCATAAGAAAAATAACTTGTATCCGACTAACCTTCCAAAACCGAAGGAAGCCATTAGAAACGCGCCATGTGGCATTATATTGATCGGTCAACTTTGACTTTTGACTTACACGTGTCAATCAACCATTGACATGTTAACCCCAAAAGTTAAACCAATGCCACATTAGATAACAGTTAAATTTGGATAAGGACAAGTTTTTGGCAACGCTTAATTTTACTAAAGTGTTGCCAAAACTGCTTCACTTACATTCTTTCTTGCGACACATAAAAAATTCTGGCAACACTCTGAAAATCGTTACCATATCAACCAGTAGCCTTGTTTCTGGCAACCCTTATAAAAGCGTCGCAATAGATCACAAAAGCGTTGCCAAAACTGCTACATGAAGCATCACCACAGATCATGAACCGTCACAAACGGTTGTCACAAAAACTAACCATCCTGACTTTTCATTTTGCGACGGACTTTCTGATGGAATCAGAATCCCTCACAAACGGTCATAAGAAACTAAGACCTGCCGCAAAAAACAGTTGTCGCAAATGAACCATCGCAACTTTTCATTCTGCAACGAATTTTGCAACAGATTCAGAATCCCTTGCAAACTGTAGAAAAACGAATTCAGATTTCAAATCATTTCAAAATCGATTCCGGCCACCGACAAAACCCCTCCTAAGGTTTTTCGATGTCCCGAGTCTAATGGCGCTATTCTTTTTACAAAAAATGAACCTAAACACGTCGTTTATACAAAACGACTTGGGAATCAAGATTTTTTCCGAGAAAAAGAACGTTTATACCGCCATATACAACCAAAAATGAAAATGGCCATCAAATATAATTCAACATAACATCAATAATTAAGAAATTTAAATCCTAAATTTTGAAGTATCAAACTTCAATTAAAACACAATAAAATCAACATTCATATTTTTCAGAATTTTCCAGATTTCATGAGCTGACTTCCCCTGCATTTTTATCCATTAAAACAACATCAAATCGAAAAGTTTTCTTCTAAACATAATTAGCCACATGTCTCAGCTTTCCAAATCCACTAGAATCACAGAAATCCGAATTGTATAACCAAAGTTATGATCAAAACAATAAACAGTGTTCAAAGCTGAGATTTTCCGAAAACAGATTTCACGACTCAACTTCAAACGAAAATTTCACACTGAAAAAGAACGAAATTAAATAAGGTTTCATCTGAACATATATTCCTTAGATTCTGTAGATATCAATAGAATCAAGAATCATTTTAATCGAATTTATATAACAAGAGAAAACATCAAAATAAAACAGGGGCAAAATCTGGAAGTTTTTCAAAAAATCGAGAAATCAAAATTAGAGACACAAACAATCATCACAAGAGAACGGATCGAATTCGTACCTTTTCGGTGAAAAACTCAGGCTTCAAGTGACAAAATAAGATTCAATCTTTGTTGGGGATAAGTTTGAGGGTTAGGATTTTTGAAGATGGCAGAAAAAGATGCATTTTCTGTTGACAACACTGAAAGTGGTTTATGTTCTGAGTTCTCCCATGCCAGAAATCATAGAGAATGAAACTGTTGAACAAATAAGGAAGCGCTGCAAATGGGAGAAGGATGATTACATCTGTCGTGGGCACATTCTAAATGGTATGTCTGATTCCCTATTCGATATATATCAAAACATTGAATCTGGAAAAGAACTATGGGATTCTCTGGAATCAAAGTATATGGCAGAGGATGCTTCTAGCAAGAAGTTTCTGGTCAGTAATTTCATCAATTATAGGATGGTTGATACTAGACCTGTCATGGAACAATATAATGAATTGTTAAGGATTCTGGGACAATTTGTTCAACATGATATGAAGATGGATGAATCCATTTCTGTTTCTAGTATCATTGACAAACTGCCACCATCTTGGAGAGATTTCAAGCATACACTGAAACATAATAAAGAAGAGTTGACTCTAGTTCAACTTGGCAGTCATCTTAGGATCGAAGAATCCTTAAAGGCTCAAGAGATTGAGAATAATCCTAAGAGCAAAAACCAAGTTGGTACTGTTTCTGTAAATATGGTTGAAGAAGGTGGATTTTCTAAGAATCCAAACAGTGACAAAGGCAGTAAACGCAAGTTTAAAGGAAACAACAATAAGTTCTCCAACAAGAAGCCTAAAGTGGCGTGTTGGAAGTGTGGCAAACCTGGTCATTTCAAGAAGGATTGCCGATTTGGTAAAGGGAAGAACAATTCTGGTTCAAGTGGATCTAAGGATCCTGAAAAGCAACAAGGTCAGATTTTAATGCAAAATTGTAATTCTAATCAGAATTATGTGTCTTTAATATCTGAAGCATTTTATGTACAGGATGATGATGTTGCTTGGTGGATTGATTCGGGTGCAATAAGTCATGTTTGTAAGGATCTTCGTTGGTTCAAAGATTTTCAACCAATCGAAGATGGATCTATATTAAAGATGGGAAATGTTGCGACTGAACCAATCAAAGGACTTGGAAAAGTAGATATTGTCTTTACTTCTGGAAAATGTATCTGTTTAAGTAATGTATTCTATGTTCCTGGGATTCGAAAGAATCTGTTGTCTGGTGTTGTATTAAATAACTGTGGGTACAAATAAGTGTATGAAAGTGGCAAGTATATCTTGTCGAAACATGGTACTTTTATAGGATTTAGATATTTATGTAATGGTATGTTTATGTTAAATATTAAAGTTTCTTTTAGTGATCAATATTCTTTTTTGCTTTCCTCTAGTGATAGTAAAAATTTGAATAAATCAGAATTATGGCATGCGAGACTAGGACATGTACATTATAAAAGATTAAAAGATATGTCTAAAATGAGTCTTATACCCGCCATTGATTTAAACCGTGAGAAATGTACAACTTGTATATTGATAAGGATAACCAGAAGACCTTTCAAGAATGTTAATCGAGTAACTAAAGTATTGGAACTAATACATAGTGACTTGTGCGATTTTTACTCTATGCCTTTAATAGGAAATAAAAAGTACATTATTACTTTTATTGATGATGCATCAAGATATTGTTATGTTTATCTGTTGCATGCAAAGGATGAGGATCTTGATAAATTTAAAATCTATAAACAAGAGGTAGAGTTACATCAAAGTAATTTCATTAAAAGTTTACGCACTGATAGGGGAGGTGAGTATTATGATCCAGTATATTTTTAATCTCCTGGTAGAATACATCAAACCACAGCTCCCTATACACCATAACAAAATGGTGTGGCGGAAAGGAAGAATAGAACCTTGAAAGAAACGGTTAATTCTTTGTTATCCTATTCAGGTTTGAGTGAAGGATTTTGGGGTGAGGCTATGCTAACAACATGTTATTTATTAAATAGTATTCCTAATAAAAGGAATAAAATTACCCCCTATGAATGTTGGTTTAAAAAGCCACCAAAGTTGAGTTTTCTAAGAGTTTGGGGTTGTAGAGCAGTGGTAAGAATCATTGAATTGAAAAGATGAAACTTGGGTGAAAGAGGTATAGATTGTATCTTCATTGGGTATGCAGAGCATTCCCATGCATATAGGTTCTATGTAATAGAATCTAATGACTATGTATCTGTAAACTCGGTTGTAGAGTCAAGAGATGCAGTTTTTGATGAAGATAGATTTACATCTATATCTAGACCAAGAGACATGATTCAGAATTCATGTAGTGAGAACCCTGTTCATTCTGAAAGTTTATCTGGTGGAAATATTTACTTGCCTGGACCATCTAGGAAAAGTACTAGAGTTAGAAAAGCTAAATCTTTTGGAGATGACTTTCATCTTTATTTAGTTGAAGGATCGAGGGATGAGGTTGAGAATCAGTATCAATATTGTTTTATTGTTGAAGAGGATCCAAAAACGTTTAATGAAGCTATGGCTTTAAGAGATGTTACATTCTAGAAAGAAGCAATCCAGGATGAGATGGACTCTATCATGCACAATAATACATAGGAATTGGCTAATTTACCACCCGGATGCAAACCACAAGGAAATAGGTGGATCTTCAAAAGGAAAATGAAAGTGGATGGTACCATAGAAAAGTATAAAGCCAGATTGGTTATCCAAGGCTTTAGGCAAAAAGAAGGAATTGACTTCTTTGATACTTATGCTCCTGTTGCAAGGACTTCTACTATTAGGATGTTGATAGCCCTGGCAGCTATACACAACCTTGTAATTCATCAAATGGATGTTAAAACTGCATTCCTAAATGGTGAATTAGATGAGGAAATCTATATGAAACAACCGGAAGGGTTTGTTGTGTCAGGTTATGAAAATAAGGTATGTAAGTTGAAGAAATCCTTATATGGATTGAAACAAGCACCAAAAGCTTGGCATCAAAAATTTGATGATGTGGTTTTGTCTAACGGTTTTCATATCAACCAAGTAGACAAATGTGTATATAGCAAGTTTGATCTTTCTGGTAAAGGAGTTATGATTTGCTTATATGTGGATGACATGTTGATTTTTGGTACTGACCAAAATCATTTTAATGAAACGAAGGAATTCTTGTCATCTAGTTTTGAAATGAAGGATTTGGGGGAGGCTGAGGTGATTCTTGGTATACGAATTAAGCGGAAGAACAATGTTATTTCAATCTCCCAATCTCATTATATTAAGAAGATTTTGAATAAATTCAATTTCAAGGATTGTTCTCTAGTTAGCACTCCCTTGGATCCTTGTGTTAAGCTTCTGCCTAATAAAGGTGTTGCAGTATCTCAACTTGAATACTCGAGAGCCATTGGTAGTCTTATGTATGCCATGATTAGCACTAGGCCTGATATAGCCTTTGCTGTTGGAAAACTTAGTAGGTATACTAGTAATCCTAGTTCACATCATTGGCAAGCTTTAAGCCGAGTATTCAAGTACTTAAAAGGAACCAAGGATTATGGTTTGACCTATACTGGATTTCCTTTAGTTTTTAAGGGTTATTCAGATGCAAGTTATATATCCAATGAAGAAGATAGTTCTTCCATAAGTGGATGGGTATTCCTTATTGGGGGAGGCGCTATCTTTTGGGCGTCAAAGAAACAGACTTGTATCGCTGATTCAACAATGGAATCTGAATTTGTTGCATTAGCAGCAGCTGGTAAAGAAGCTGAATGGCTGAGAGATCTCGTTTATGATATTCCATTGTGGCCTAAACCAATATCACCTATATCTATTAGGTGTGATAGTGAAGCTGCCTTGGCCAATGCTTACAGACAAGTATATAAGGGCAGGTCTAGACATTTAAGTGTTAGACATAGCATGATTCGGGAACGCATCATGCAAGGTGTCATAACACTAGAGTTTGTAAAAACTGAGCAAAATTTAGCCGATCATTTAACTAAAGGGTTAAGAAGAGATCTTGTGCACAAGTCGGCTATGGGGTTGGGATTAAAGTCCATCTGAAATGTCTCTTCTGGAGATACCCAATTCCCATCTAATATGACATTAGATGTAGAATTCAATGTGGAAAGCTTAACATTTGGAGATTGGAACACATCAGTAACATCATCCCAAGGTATGTGTTCAGACCTGTAAGATAAAGGAGGTTGGAGTTTATCTTCTTAATAGTTCTTTTGAAAAATTGCATATGCAGGTGCAAGAGTAAAAGAGCTACCTATGTGAGCATGAAGTTTAGCTGCTTCAAGAAGCTTGGACTTGGCTTTGATATGCTTATGAAGGATAAGGACACAAGGCTAGTAAAAGATAGTGTCAAGTTAGAACTTTTAGAATTTTGACTTATGTGTATATTATCTTCATGTATTCATAATGAATAACTAAGGTTCAATCCATAGTGACACCTTGGTATTCGAATATTTGGAATATGTAATATACTAAGATGAAATTCAATCGTCACGATATTTCATTTATGCATAAGTTTGTTATTTGTTGTGATTTTGTTTAGTTAATCAAGGATTACACTAAAATGGGGGAGGATTGTTAATATTTTAGTGTAATTGGATCAACTAGTTTGACCAATGCGATCATGACATTTCACCGAACAAGTATGGAGAGTGCGGAGTGCACACTTGTTCGGGTACTGTTTACGATTTGGGGGGTCCAGGGGCAGCGCCCCCGGGTGTAGGGTCCAAGGGGCGGCAGCCCCTGGCGGGGTCTAGGGGTATAGCCCCTAGCAGGGTCCTAGGGCAGTGCCCCGGGCTGGGGTCGAGCTGCCAGGTCAGCTCAAAATTTTTTTATCCCTGAACCCACGCATCCTTTGAAAAAATTCATTAGAAAATGAATTTTTGTCCGAAACAGTGTGTCTGTTGGACACAACTGAATCTCAGAAGAAACATGTCTTTTGGATATGGCTACTACCCCAAACAGCATGTCTGTTGACGTTTTTGGCTATTTATTTCACCAAAACGATGTTGGCGATGATTGTTTGTGTCTCTTACTTCGATTTCTCGATTTTTTGGAAAACTTCCAGATTTTGCCCCTGTTTTGTTTTGATGTTTTCTCTTGTTATATAATTCCGATTTGAATGATTCTTAATTCTATTGATATCTAAAGAATCTAAGGAATATATGTTCAGAAGAAACCTTGTTTAATTTCCTTCGTTTTCAATGTGAAATTTTCGTTTGAAGTTGAGTCATGAAATCTATTTTCGGAAAATCTCACCTTTGTACACTGTTTAGTGTTTTGATCATAACTTTGGTTATATAATTTGGATTTCTGTGATTCTGGTGGATTTGGAAAGCTGAGACATGTGGCTAATTATGTTTAGAAGAAAATTTTTCGATTCGATGATGTTTTAATGGAGAACAATGCAGGGCAAGTCAGGTAATGAAATCTGGAAAATTCTGAAAAATATGAATGTTGATTTTATTGTGTTTTAATTGAAGTTTGATACTTTAAAATTTAGGATTTAAATTTCTTAATTATTAAAGTTATGTTGAATAATGTTTGATGGCCGTTTTCATTTTTGGTTGTTTATGGCGGTATAACCGTTCTTTTTCTCGAAAAAAATCTTGATTCTCAAGTCGTTTTGTATAAATGACGTGTTTAGGTTCATTTTTTGTAAAAAGAACAGTGCCATTGGACTCAGGACATCGAAAAACCTTAGGAGGGGTTTTGTCGGTGGCCGAAATCGATTTTGAAGTGATTTAAAATCTGAATTCGTTTCTGCAGTTTGCAAGGGATTCTGAATCCGTTGCAAAATTCGTTGCAGAATGAAAAGTTGCGATGGTTCATTTGCGACAACTGTTTTTTGCGGCAAGTCTTGGTTTCTTATGACCGTTTGTGAGGGATTCTGATTCCGTCAGAAAGTCCGTCGCAAAATGAAAAGTCAGGATGGTTAGTTTTTGTGACAACCGTTTGTGACGATTCATGATCTGTGGTGATGCTTCATGTAGTAGTTTTGGCAACGCTTTTGTGATCTATTGCGACGCTTTTAGAAGTGTTGCCAGAAACAAGGCTATTGGTTGATATGGTAATGATTTTCAGGGTGTTGCCGGAATTTTTTTATGTGTCGCAAGAAAGAATGTAAGTGAAGCAGTTTTGGCAACACTTTAGTGAAATTAAGCGTTGCCAAAAACTTGTCCTTATCCAAATTTAACCGTTATCTAATGTGGCATTGGTTTAACTTTTGGGGTTGTCATGTCAATGGTTGACTGACATGTGTCAGTCAAAAGTCAAAGTTGACCGGTTAATATAATGCCATATGGCGCGTTTCTAATGGCTTCCTTCGGTTTTGGAAGGTTAGTCGGATACAAGTTATTTTTCTTAGGAGGAGTATAGTTCTTCCGTAAGTGGATGAGTGTTTTTTCTTGGGGAAGGTGCTACTTCTTGGGTGTCTAAGAAACAAACTTGTGTGAGTGATTCGACAATGAAATCTGAGTTTGTAAAAACTGAGCATAGTTTAGCCGATCATATAACCAAACGGTTAAGGAAAGATCTTGTGCAAAAGTCGGCTATGAGGATGAAATTAAAGTCCATCTAAAATCTCTAATGTTAAGATACCCAATTCCCACCTAATATGACGTTAGGTGCTAAATTCAATGAGGAAAGCTTAACATCTAGAGATTGGAACACACTGATTAAAACATCCCAAGGTGTGTGTTCAGACCTGCAAGTAAAGGAGGTTGAAGTTTAACTTCTTAATAGCCTTTTTGAAAAATTGCATACGCAGGTGCAAGAGTAAAAAGGCTACCTAGATAAGGATGAAGTTTAGCCGCTTCAAGAAGCTTGGACTTGGCTTTGATATGCTTGTGAAGGATAGGGACACAAGGCTAGTAAAAGATAGTGTTAAGTAAGAACATGTTAGAATGTTGACTTATGTGTATATTATCTTCGAGTATTCAAGATGGATAGCCAAGGTTCAATTCATAGTGACACCTTTGGTATTCGAATATTTGGAATGTGTAATATACTAAGATGAAATTAAATCATCATGATATTTCATTTATGCATAAGTTTGTTATTTGTTGTGATTTTGTTTAGTTAATCATGGATTACACTAAAATAGGGGAGTATTGTTGGTATTTTAGTGTAATTAGATCAACTAGTTAACCAATGCAGTCGTAAGATTTCATCGAACAAGTTAGGAGAGTGCGGAGTGCACGCTTGTTCGAGTTCTATTACGATACTTAGCTTACAAAGGTCTGGGAGCTACCTTTCGCAACACGTCTATTATGAACTGTTGCAGCTGCTCGAATGGACATGTCTTTTTGCAACACTTCTGTTCTGAAGAGTTATAACTGTTCATATCAGGCTTATAAATATCTGGCATTGGCAACATTTTTAGCAATCTAGTTGCAATCTGGTTCACTTTTTCACAACAAGAAATTCATTCTAAGTTCTTGTCAATTCTGATTTTATCCGATTGATCTATTTGGTAGAACCGTCAAATAAGATTCAATCTGAAAGTGTTCGTCACTACTTTAGAATTATCCAGGCTTCATTCTACCGGAATTCCCCAACAAATACAGGCGACAAACATCAAAGATAAACAATATTTTCTCATAATCAAACGTGCCAGAAGGAGGGCAAGAACATGATATCTTGTCTCAAAGGCTACCTCTCACAATCAAAGAATAGCCTTGCCAAGGAGAACAATATACTATGAGACTTACAAGAGCTTGAACATCAGGTTTCTCAGAAGCATCAAATATCTTTGAGAAATTGAAGATTCCTAGGCAACTCACGTGATTCCACATTTCCAAGAATAGTTGTTTCGATCTCTGCAATCCTATAAAGTTGGATATCTTATTTTCACTAAAAGAGATAAGACACCTCCAAGAAAGTGAGTTGACAAGCAAGTGAATTGACAAGCTAGGGCAAAAGGTTACTTTTAGTCACCCGATACCTGATGCGTGAAAAACAAAAGTACCAAAAAGGTGTAACCACTGGAAGTCAAAAAATAGAGGATAGAGCTGATAAGTTTGGATTCATCTAACGGGAAGATTGACTACAGTCTATCAACAAATCAAACAGTCACAGAGAATTGGAGTTGTTGGAGACAACGGTAAAATTTTTTTAGAATAAGAGCCGTTTTGAGAAATTTACTTGTCTTACAGTAACAGTCATAAAGGAATCTCTCTCACAAGGGGCACAACAATGGTCATCTACAAGTCAAGAGAGTATAAATAAGACTCTATCCACCACAAGAAAAATCGGACGAGCTAATCACAAAAACACTGACTCAAGCAAGCAAGCAAAAAGTGTAATCTAAAAATCAAAGAACTTTCTTTATATCAGTTTGTAATTGATGTTGTATATATTAGCATGAAAGCACAGAAGAAAATATAGACGAAGATAAAAAGTCACCAAAGAGCTTTGTAATATATAAGGAGCATAAACATATAAAATATGATGAAAGGAAATAAAATTTCTGATATATTTATTGAGTAAATTAATGAGCTCTTTTATAGAGCTTTACATGAACTAAAATAGCTAAAAATAAGCAACTAAATGAAGCACAAAATCTGCAACTTCTCCTAAAAACTATGTAATAAAGTGACTCCACCAAACAAATTTTATTTGACTAAATAAAATGCATTTTCAGATTTAGAGTTAATTCCAACACTCCTCTTTAATTCTAAAGCTATAAAAAATTTTATGGGTCATAGTTATGGTTCATATTATAGGTCATTGACATGGGTCATAAGCATATGTCATGGGCATGGGTCATGGGCATGAGTCATGAAGTTAAAATAACTCCTCCCCTTCTTTGTTATTCATGGCAACTTTGGCTTCAATTTGTTTTTTGCAAACTCTCTCGATATAACCAACTTCTCCACATCGTCTGCATCTAATATCCGGTCTCCACCAACACTTGTACTATGGATGATTTGTCTTCTTACAATATGGATAGGCCTTGTGATTTTCACCAACTAATTTTGCTTGAAATGCACCTTCCACTGTGCCTTCTTCTCTCGTGAGCCTTCTTTGTTCTTGAGCCTGCAATGCATTTAATAACTCTGCCAAAGTAATGCTTGACAGCTCTCTTGAATTTTTTAGAGAAATAATTGTTGCTTCTAACCTCTCAGGAATAGTAACAAGAATTTTTTGAACAATCCTCGAATCAGAGAATTCACCACCAAGAAGTCTTACTTTATTTGCAATGCCAAGAAGTTTATCTGCATACTATTTGATGGAATCTGCTTTTCGAATTCTCAAACAAGGTTGAACACTTGCATCCCCTTGATCCTCTCACTTCCCTCGTACTCTTCCTTTAAATATTTCCATATCTCATGAGTTGTTTGCAGTGTCATTATTCGGTTGAAAATGACCGAGGAGACGGCAGTGAATAAGATTGACCTGGATTTGGATTTTTTGTAACTTCTTTTCTTTATGAGCTTTGAGCTAAGCCACTATTGGATTAGCTGGTAACTCAGGTACTTCATATACATTTTCTACGGCTTTCCATAAATCATTTGCATCGAGATAGGCTTCCATTTTGATAGCCCACATCTGATAATTTGTTCTGTCAAATATGGGTACTGAAATTGAGGGGAAAGCAAAAGAGAATTATGTTTCCATCTTTGGCTGCTTGTAAGTTTGTGAAAGAAGAAAAATTTATGTTGTGGGTTTTGTAATTTTTTTAGACCATAAGTTCTTTAAGAAAATAGCTCGGATACCATGTTGTGTTTATTAGCATGAAAGCATAGAAGAAAATATAGAAGAAGAAGATAACTCAGCAAAGAGAGTTGTAATATATAAGGAGCATAAACATGGAAAAAAATTAAATGTCTCCATTTCAGTGTCCCAAATTCATTTTTTATATGTGACAATTTTAATTATTATTTCATTATTTTTCAGATTTACTTTTCTACTTTTCATCACATCTCTCCTACAAACTTAACACATGACAAAAAATGAATAGGGACATGGAAGGAGAGACCGAAATGGAGACATGTGATTTTTTCCCCTTAAACATATAAAATATGATGAAACGAAATGGAAATTCTGTATATTTACTGAGCAAATTAATGAGCTCTTTTATAGCAACTAAATGAAGCACAAAATCTGCAACTTCTCCTAAAGATTAGGTAATAAAGTGACTCGCTAGAACATAAAAATCAATATCTGTTGTAAAAAGTGTATCTTAGGATAAAAAAATTCAGGAATACTAAATTTCTTTTCCTATAAAAGGTGATCAAAACTAGACAAGTGTAACTTGGTGAGGTCTTTGATGCACAACAGACTAAGCATGAGTACTGAGGCCTTTAATTCTAAACACAACTTGGTGAAGTTGGGGTTTAGAAGAATCTAAGAGGAGAAAACTCTTTGTGTTTAGAAGAATCTAAGAAGAGAAAACTCTTTAATTGGGAAATCAGGGTAAAGAATTCTAAATTGTAAAGACTTCTTCATCTTAGAAGGAGTGATCAATAGTGAATTAAAGATCGGAGGAGGAAACTCCAATGAGTGGATATAGGTAGGGCTCAATCAATGTAAAATCTCCTTTTAATTTTCTTACCTGGCACTTATTCAGTTATAGCATTTAATTTTTTATTATATATTATGCTCAAGTATACGGTCAAACTTGAGATCAGTCCATTATTTCATATCATGATCGAAAGGAGTCAAGACTCCTATATCACCCCTTCTCAGAGCCGAATGATGTTTACGATTTGGGGATTGTTACAGATTCTGGGAAGGTATCCTGGTCTGGAAAGCTGGAGCTGGTTTTGAACGTTCTAAACTGTCAAATCAGTGTGGTTACAGGTTAGTATGCTACTTAACAGGATAAATTAATTACCCTTTAAGATACGGTTGCCCCAGAACTGAATTCTTTGATTTTTTATTATTAGTCTCAGTTTTCTGCCCTGTTCCATTTTATATGAAATTAACTTCCTTTTGCGTGCTTTTTACAAAGCCGCTTCCTTCCAAAAGTTAGGCTCAGTACTTTGAAAAAATCTGATGTTATTCTTTTGTTATTTGTTTTCTTTTGGCTCTCCATATAGGTACAAAATCTATGCTGAAGGATTTCCGTGGTCTGTGAGCTTGAAATACATTGTAGCCTGTGGCTCCGTTACACTAATAGTTTCCCCGAAATATGAAGATTTCTTTAGTCGTGGTCTGATCCCTAAGGAGAACTATTGGCCTGTTTCTTCAAATCAGTTATGCCAGAATATAAAGACAGCTATCGATTGGGGCAATGCAAACCCAGTTGAGGTGTGTTTAATTTTCGATTTGTTTATATCAGTACAAACATGAAATCAAATGCTCCAATATTCTTGGAAAACTGTGTTTTCTTTAGTAGTCCTATTAATTGAAAACCTTGACAAACAGGCTTCTGCAATAGGGCAAGGAGGACAAGATCTTATGGAAAGTTTAAGCATGGACCGAGTGTACGATTACATGTTCCACCTGGTAAAAAAGTACGCAGAGCTGCTGAAATTCCAGCCTATCCCACCACCAAATGGACGTCAAGTATGTGGGGATTCAATACTTTGCTTTGGCGACTAGAAGCAAGAGGAGTACCTGAAAAAGTCTAGTACATCTCCGTCTCCAACCATGCCCTGCACTCTCCAGCCTGGAGATGCTAATGTACTACGAAGTTTGTTACAGGGAAAGGAGAGAATAATCAAGGATGTCAAAGAAATGGCAATGCCAAAACCAAAACCAAAAGCCTAACATATTGTACAGCAGTTTTGAGGTTTTTTGCAGATATATTATTTTTAGTTTGTAGGTTTGTGCATTACATATTAAATTTCAATAGATAAAATTAGTTGAAGTGAAAAAAAAGAAAAAGAAATCCTTTTGCAAATTCAAAGGTCTTTCAGTGGGCTTGTATTAATCTAGTGGAAGAGCAATTTGCTAACTATTTATTGACTGTAGAGTATAAATAATATTATGCAAGAGAGTGAAATAATTCTTGAACCCAATATGTAATAAACATATAGGATTAAGTGATTAACACACACATATAGACTGTTGTGGGGCTGTCATTATTATATTCCATTCCATGATTCAAATGACACCTTCCAGTTAAAAAAGAAGCAATGCAGATACAGTCTTCTAGTTTCTGCAAAGAATATAATAAAGTGGCCAATATTTTTGTCCTTTATGCTGCAAAATGAAGAACTACTCTTTAATCCTTAAAACATAAAATGCTTTTTGCACATAGAAAATATTCTTATCCTATCTTGCACTAGGTATAAACCCATAAAGGAACAAGATTCTTAGTTTATACATGTGTGAAATAGAACAGATTCTCACTTTGCATCCAAGTCATTCTTTGCAGGGAATGATCAAGTGTCAAGCATTCAAATCCAGTCTTTATAAGAAATGTTGTTACATTTATAGAAACATGAACATCAAATTCTAGCAATCTTCCTTGGCTTTTTCAAACCCTTTTCCAAAAATGTCGAAGCAGACTTTTAAAGTCTGTTTCTGTTTCAGGAGAATATTTAAGCTGCGAGCACTCGAACCTCCTCCAATTGTTAAAGCTCTGTTCAGTGAATATTCACAAAACGGGGTAATGAAAGAAGACGATCTAAGGAGATTTCTGATTGATATTCAAGGAGAAGATAATGCCACTTTAGATGATGCTCAAACAATCTTCCAAAATCTAAAGCATCTCAATGTTTTCCAAAGGAAAGGATTTCATCTCGAAGCCTTCTTCCGTTATCTTATGAGCGACTTCAATGCTGCAATTTCTCCATCACTTGGGGTAATATTATTATTATTTATTTGCCAATATTATTTGGAATACTAG
This sequence comes from Euphorbia pulcherrima, assembly GCA_947683365.1. Taxonomy (NCBI): domain Eukaryota; kingdom Viridiplantae; phylum Streptophyta; class Magnoliopsida; order Malpighiales; family Euphorbiaceae; genus Euphorbia; species Euphorbia pulcherrima. Next base: position 16,294,595 of record CANTUS010000001.1, on the reverse strand, counting down.
TGTAGAATTTCTTAAGTATTTGATGTTGTTTGAAATAATACAGGTGCACCAAGACATGAAGGCCCCATTAGCTCACTATTTCATGTTCACTAGCCATAACACCTACTTGACTGGAAATCAACTTAGCAGTGATAGCAGTACCGAACCTATCAAAGACGCTCTAAAACGAGGTGTTAGAGTAATTGAATTGGATTTGTGGCCTAATTCCACAAGAGATGACATTGAAGTTCGCCATGGAGGGTAACCACAAAAGCTTAAGTTTATAGGTAAATTTCCTCGATTTGTTTTAGTTATCGAGTAATACTGTGATTGGTGAAAAAATTTGTAGAACACTAACAGCACCAGTGGATCTCGTCAAATGTTTACGAATTATCAAAGAGACCGCATTTTCTGCTTCGGAATATCCTGTTGTAATAACTTTCGAAGATCATTTAACTCCGGATCTCCAAGCCAAGGTGGCCAGGGTGAGAATCACCATAACAGTAAATATCAAATACTACTAGTATGTTTTTTACAGTAAGTTCAATTATTTTTTGAGCAGATGGTGAAAAAAACATTTGGAGAAATGTTGTTTTGTCCAGAATCCGATCAAATGAAGGAATTTCCTTCACCTGAAGCATTAAAGAGAAGAGTAATGATTTCAACCAAACCACCAAAGGAATACCTCGAAACGCAGAGTGGCAAGGGAAAAGAGTCTCAAAAGAAGCCAAGGAAATCATCGAACACAAGCGAATTCGAAACTGATCATGATAAGGTACATCCGTAACAGAAAATCACCTTTCTTGATGATCCTTGATTAAGTTAAATAATTAACATTGTCATTAATGAGATATTTCTATGTTTTGATTAAGGAGGAGGGCGATTACGAAGAACACTTTCCAGATGAAGATGAGGAAAAGACAGTTTCAGAATACAGAAATGTAATAGCCATTCATGCCGGGAAACTCAAAGGTGGATTAGAGAACTGGTTAAGTATTGATCCTAATAAAGTTCGACGTCTTAGCTTAAGTGAACAAGAACTCGAAAATGCTGCAAGAACACATGCTGAACAGATTATCAAGTAACTAACTAATTACCATCATATTCATATGAATTTGGTTAATCAATTGATTCCAATTTGCAAAATTTGAAACTGTAGATTCACTGAGAGGAACTTGTTGAGGGTATATCCAAAGGGACTTCGCCTCGATTCATCGAATTACAATCCTTTTCATGCTTGGGCACTTGGAGCTCAAATGGTTGCATTCAATATGCAGGTAACTCATATTCTTGCAACTCTTTATTTATGTGTCCCAATATCCAATGAATTTATAGCTCTCCGAGCCTTACTGTATACATACCAACAGGGCTATGGCAAGTACCTGTGGGTTATGCAGGGAATGTTTAAAGCTAATGGTGGGTGTGGTTATGTGAAGAAACCCAATTTCTTGCTGAAACCTGATACAAGTATTGATGTTTTTAATCCTCCTTATCCTAAGAAAATCTTAAAGGTTCGTATCTTAAAGCTTCGTACTTTTTGGATTTCGATTTTCATTTATCATTATATAATATAAATGGACTGAAAATGAACAGGTGAAAGTATACATTGGGGAAGGGTGGGATTTGGACTTTCGGCGAACACATTTCGATCTATATTCCCCACCTGACTTCTTTGTCAAAGTAAGATCATTGTTATTAGAAATATCAGGAAGAGATTTATGACAAATTTGAGTTAAATTTTAATTATTATTTTTTTGCAGATTGCAGTTGCAGGAGTGGTAGCTGATAAAGCAAAAAGGAAAACAAAAGTAATTGAAGATGATTGGTTGCCTGAATGGAACGAGGAGTTTGTATTCCCTCTAACTGTTCCTGAGTTAGCTGTGCTTAGAATTGAAGTGGTTGAATATGACACTTCTGGTAAAAATGATTTTGGAGGCCAAACTTGTGTACCTATTTCGGAATTAAGAACCGGGATTCGCTCTGTTCCATTGCACAATCGTAAAGGCGAAAAGTACAAGTCTGTTAGGCTTCTTATGCAATTTGAATTATCTTGATTGATCTCTCTGTTTCATATTGTTCATGTTGTTGTTTCAAGTTTAATTCATTAATTATTCAATCAACAATGTCCAATCTGTATACCTACCTGATCCAATATACTAATACAACAATTTAAATTAGTCAAAATCCCACTGAATAAACACAGTATTTAATCCTTGACTGAAATATTATATTATTAGCTAGGCTTAACGAATCTGATTCGTGGCACCAAGTATATAATTTGCTTAGAAGTCAAGACCAAGGAGATGGATCTCATCTGGGATTGTTAAAATTTTTTAATGGAACCAATAAAGTATAATATTTAGATTTTTTAATGCTGCTTACAGCCTGTGACGCATTTCACAGGCCCTACAGTCTTGACACATTCTTTTCTGCCTATTATGATTTCTAAGATCCACAAATGACTCCCACATGCACACATTGAAAAGATGTTCGGGTTTTCTCCCATGTGATTCGGCACACGAAATCATTCAAATAGTAGATATACATATTCTTGCCTTTATGGACTGCCTAGTAAAGCTCACTGCATTGATAGCTTAAAAAGTCTCAAAAAAGAAAAAGTTAAAGTGAAAGAATAAAGAAACAAACTTCAATCAGGTGCTCAAATATCCATAAGAATGATTGCATCCATTAACACAAACAAAGAAGATAAATAGGGACCATCAATGTTAGTTACTAGAAGTAACTCCAGTAATTTGGTAAGATACAACTCGAGATCAATTGTAGCAACTACTTTTTCAATCAGAAGGAAGAGAGAATGTGTTAGGAGATGAGCTAGCCGGTGTTTCCTCGCGCATAGCCAATGCTCTTTCCAAACTCCCAACAACATCGACAATGTTAGGCCTATCCTTCCCCTCCAATTTCACACAACGCGTCGCTGTATATGCCAGCAATTCCACTGCCTCGGCCTCGTGCATCTCGGGTGGCCCCACCCGTTTGTCCAGTACCTTCTGTAGCTCTCCAGCCGATATATATGGCTTCACATACTCCACAACTTCAATCATATTTCCCCTTCCATCTTCTTCATTTTTAAAGAGCGCTTTCTTTCCGGTCAAAAGCTCTAACAACACAACTCCAAGGCCATACACATCGCTTTTCGCCGTTAATTCGTTAAGCACATAATACTCGGGATCAATATATCCAACTGTCCCAACTGCCTTAGTTGACATAAACTCACTATCAGATTCTGGCCCCATTAGCGATAACCCAAAATCCGAGACTCTAGCTGTCCAATTTGCAGCTAAAAGTATGTTTGATGACTTAATATCTCTATGAATTATAGGCGGCACAGCGTAATTATGAAGATACTCAATCCCCCTCGCAGCATCCAATGCAATTTTAGTTCTTACTTTCCAGGAATTCAAAATGCTGCTGTTTTTTCCTACATTGTTCTTGTTATGAAGGTGATCATGGAGTGCTCCATTGGACATATACTCGTAAACCAAAAGCCTCTCGTCGTTTTCGTCACAAAAACCTATTAAGTCTACCAAATGTTTATGGTGAAGGCGAGATAACAATGCTAATTCCGAGTCAAACGCGCTTTCTTTGTCCTGAAATGTCTTTTTCTTAAAACCCGTTTCGCCTCTTTTGATTGCAACTCGTCGACCATCTACAAGTCTGCCTTTGTAGACAGTGCCGAAGCTCCCAGCACCGATTTTGTTAGCCAGAGAGAAGTTGTCAGTTGCAGCTATTAGCTCAGATAGGCAGAAATTCTGAACCTTGTCCGCGTGTTTAGACGACGATTCGCTTCTCTGGCGGCCCAATCTTCGTGATGAGCTGTAACGTCTAGTAGAATATGACCTCATTGAAGAGGTAGTAATGCTGGTAGCCGTGTTACTCAATTCAGGATTAGCAACGGCAACATTTACGGTTGAGGGTTGCACAGAACTGCAACGCTTTCTGCATAGAAAAGTGATTAAGCAGTAAATTACAGCGCAGAAACCAGCAAAACTACCAACTGAACCCACAATTAGGAATGTCAACGAGAGCTTGTTTCGAACTCGAGTTTTTGGTGGTGTTCTTGGAGGTAATGGCACAGCTATTGGAAGTTCAGTCTGGCATTCTTTGCAGATATTTGTAGAACCGGAACATAAAGCTTCAGAATCTGGATATAAACCACATTCTTTACAGGAAGATTGTAAACAAGGACCAGGAAGTATTTTTCCGAGCGGAATATGATCAGACCATCCTGAACCTATGCAAACTACTGATAAGTTGTTAGTTGTAAGGCCGCAAATGAAATCCAAACCTGCAACAATCAACTCAACAGAATTATTGGTGTTGACTGGAAATTTACTTGTATGATCTCCCCAGCATGTAATTAATCCATTTCTTTGCTTAATGCCACAGCTAAAATCTGATCCTAAAGCAACACCTGTAAATTCAAACGCTGAGCTAAAAGGAACTTCCAAGTTGCTCTTCCCTTTACAAACCAAAAACCCATTCTTGTTCAATCCACAGGCATGAGTCTCCCCAGCAACCAAATTCAACATTGTTGAATTACTGAACTGCGATTGAATTTCATTAGCAACATCACCATTTTCCCCCCAACAATAAACACTTCCATTATTCCTCAAAATCCCACAAGTAAATCCATTCCCAGATGTTAAAGTTCCGAACTTTAACCCCAAACCAGGCAAGGGGAACCCAGACCGGCCTTTTCCTCTCCAGCATTTAGCCACGCCGGAGTTGACCTCTCTGGCACAAACATGATCATCCCCTACAGTTAAATCAGTCAAGTAAATTTCATTACTGTGGTAAATGCGCCTCGGTTGAAATGTAGATATGGTGTCCCAGCAAAAGACACTGAAGCCTCCAGACCTAAGGCCACAAAAGAAGGTATTGCCTCCAGAAATAGCTTGAAATGAGACATTGGGTTGGATTGAAATAGTTTGGCCATTTTTGTAACATTGGATGCTTTGAGTGGGTTGACCAGCAATTATGCCGCAGATGGTGGGGGGTGTAGTGGAGGAGACAGCAATGGTGGAGGAAGATCCAAGGGTGTTAACTAATGTAAGTTGGAGCAGTGAGGCTGTAAGAGTAAAGAGAAAAGGAGTGAGTGTCATTTGGGAAAATGAAATAAGTGGCAGAAGCAATTTGTGTTCTTCATTGAGAAGTGGAGATCAAAAGAAAAGATTGAGCAACAAAGTTGAATTGGAAATATAGAATTAGAATGTGGAAGACAGACTAAGGGGTGCCAGCGAGGAGGGCGTCGTGTGTGTGGTCCCGTACATTCTGTGACCTCTTCTTTAAAGGGTTAACGACGGGTCGTTTCATACTCATTGCTTTCTTGGAAAGGAAAAGGATTTGGATACCAACAAATCTTTGTGTTTGTTGGAAATTTTGGGTCATCGGGCATCTCCTTCTTCAACCTGAATAAATTTTGGAACCCAAAATATATATTCCCTCTTTTTGTACGTAGCTTTTGATAAGTTTATTAATATTAAAAAAATATTAATTAAGAGAGTAAAAGTATTAAAATACCTCTAACACTAATAATTATTTAAAAAAAATAATTGATCTTTGTTATCTTTTATTATTTTTAATGTGCATTAAATAAGGGCAAAATTGAAAAGATGCTCAAATAATTACATTGGAAATTGAAATTGACACTTGTTAAAAAAAATTTATTTGGCTCCAAAGCGACAGTTAAAAAAACGGAGGGAGTACCATATATACAAGGCCCGACTAATGACATGAGTGAGTGGAGCGATCGCTTAGGACCCCAAGTTCTTGGAAGCCTTGAAAATATTCGGTTATATACAAAAATAAGTAAGAAATTATATATATACCGTAATAACAAAATAGGTTTTTAAGTGATACTTTGGCCTAATGGTAGCAGATCTTGGCAAAACAGTCTTGTGTCACTGCCTAAGATTCAAAGCTCAACCATTAGACTAAACCTATATCACACTATATTTTCAAATTATTTTTTACATTTTCAAATTATACTTTCATATTTTTTTCTTTACTTTTTTAAAATTCTCTAACATACACTAAGGGGGCGTTTGGATGTAGGGTTTTAGAAAAGGAAAAGGAATCAAAATATCTGATTCCCTTTGTTATTATTTATTTGGACAAGGAAATTAAATTTATCACCCATTTTGGGTAATTGGATTACCCCTTTCAAAGTCTTTTTTATTACCCCCTAGTATTAACATTACCTTTCTTTATCTTTCTCCAATATTATTATTTAATTAAATTATAATTATTATTATTATAAATATATAAAGTAATAATTATAAATATTATTATAATATTATTAAATATTAATTAAAAATAATATTATATAATAATTAATAACATAATAATAATAATAAATATTATTATTATTCTATATAAATAATAATAATAATAATATATAAAAATACTTATTAATTTTTCTAATATCTTGAAAATATTATTATAAAATATATATAGTATTATTATTATTAAATAATGACAATATCTATTTATTGTATATAATAATATTTAATAACAAATTATAATAATTTTAATATTTAGTTATAATAATTATGAATATATAATAATTATTAATATTAATAATTATTATTATAAATATGAAAATAATTATCATTTATATTACTATATATTAATATCCATATATATGTATAAAATAATTATTATAATAAAATTATAATTTATTATAATAACACTTATAATTAATATTTATAATAATTTTAATTTATTTACTAATGCTAATATAATAAAATATTTAAAATAATTATACATAATAATATTTTATATTATTATTATTAATTATTATTATATCACTTCTAATATTATTAATTAAATTTATATTTAATTTATTAATTATTTTTAATTAAATTATTAATAATATTTATTATAATAATATATTATTAATATTAATATTATTTATAAAATTAATATTAATATAATATAAATATTAATTAATAAATTTATTTTATTTATTATAATTAATTAATTAATTATGATTATATATAATTATTGTTGTTATACTGTAATTAAATAATTGATTTTTTTAATTCAAATAATAATAAATAAAATCATGAACAATTTTATTCCCTTTATACCAAACACATAAACCAATTAAAGGGAATTATATTTATTTCCTTACCTTTCCCTTTCTTAATTCACTTTATCTTTTATGAGGATGTGAACCAAGTGCCCCCTAACAATTATCTTCATTCACATTAAAATATGATCATGTACTATTTAGTCATTGTTTTTTCATTAATTACCATTATCAAATTAGAATTTCAAAAATTTAAAATTAAAGAGATGTATGCACGGAAAAAAAATCTGATAGTTTATAGTTCTCTAATGTATTTTGTAAAAGTGAAACATGGAATTATTTAAAAATTGTTTAATTATGTATTTAAGAACTTTAAATTTAACCAAAAAAAAGATAATGTAGTCAGTAATATTATAATTAAATATTAGAGAATTTCGTAAGCCACTTAAAGCTTTAAATATTAAGATGCTCCGGAATTTTATAAAATTTTTTTGTCAACAAAATATTTTAGCTACAATTTGGTATTCTTTCATCTATAACTTGTAATTAGTTTTCATTGATATACATTACACAATATGACAATAAATTTTATAATGATAATTTTCTCATTTCGATCAATTTTCTTTAGTGTTGAAAAAAATACTTATTTTTATTTTTCGCAGAGGGACCCATATTTCTTCAAGACGCCACTATATATATATATATATATATATATATATATATATATATATATATATATATATATAAAATGTCTTAGTCACGTAACGTGAATCTTAAATTTTCCAATAGCATTGAAGTCATTTTGATACTTATTTCTAAAAATAACAAGGATATTGATATATGGGAAAAAAAAGTCGTGTGATTTGGGAAGCTCTGCTCAATTCGATAAAGTCAAAATGCTTGTTTGTCTCTTATTGTGTAGCCATATAATTGTTTTAAATGAATTCTCTTTAAACGTGGAGGCCTACTTAGTTAAATTGGAAGGACATCCCAACTAAGTTGGTAACTCCTGAACTCTAAATTAATTAAGACAGACTCATTTTATCAAATTGAATGAAAAAACAGTAAAAAAAATACGAAAGTCAATGAGAAGTTACAAAGCCATATTTCTCAAGAGAAATAAAGTCATAAAAAATAAAGCTATTTACAAAGGAAGGGTGGGAGTGCACCAATACTTTCATCCCATTCATTTTTGTGAGACGATCATACCACGGTCTTTTTAAAGACCAAGGAACATCCAACGACTTCGTCTGTAAAACATGCACCACATGTTATGCCACCCAAATTCAAAAGCCTTACCAATTGCAAAGATAGATGCCATTAGTTCAGCTTCACAAGCTATCGCCGGTTGTATTTTTTTCGAGAAAGCCCCATGAGGGAAGCCACGACAATTTCGAAAAATGCCTTCATCACCCCCTGCTCCTGGGCTGCCTAGAGCCGAGCCATCAACATTAACCTTTATCCAGCTAGCAGGTGGTGGTTGCCATGTAACAGGAATGAAATTGAAGGTGTAGGTGTTCTTATATAGGTATAGTCTGTAGGAATAAAAATTTAGCAGTTGAGATGTTAGAAAGGAAATTTTATAGAGAACATACAAGTGTAAACTTGATCACAATAGATTTGCTTATCTAATTCGTAATCTCCAAAGCACGTTAATCTCTTTCCTTTAAGTAATATTTCCTCCCTACAAAGCAGCGAGAATATACCGAAAATTCGCTTATGAGATATAATGAATATATTAATTCACGTACCAACTTTCTTATGTGAATCAACTGCAATACATTTGTTGTATGTTAAAAACTTTTATATGTAAAAATAGGAAAGCAATGATATCTTAATGCTTCTTCTAAAGTTTCAGAAATTGCATATGAATTTTGTTGTGTATCAAAGGCACAAATGAACCTTATGAAAATATCGTACCGATATTTCAGAATAGATCTTCTTGTCTCGCAGCTTAACCCTTGAACGATGAACATGCAAAACAAACACAAACTTGGGGGCGATCGATGATTGCCTCGTGGGGGACACTCCGATGTCTAAGTCAGTAAGGATTTTGAGAATAATAGCAGTTATGAGTATATAGAATGAGATACCTTTAACCTGACCAAGGGGGCCTTTATATAGGCATTTAGAGTATCCCAATTAGATTGGGAGAGGGAGTCTAAATTATGTTGAGATCATAACTCCTTTATAATTATCTCATACTTAATCCAAAGTATACCAAATTTATTAGAGTTTATCTTCCTTGTAGGAGAGAATATAGGAGTGGGAATCCTATTCAGATTCTACCTATTATTGTGGGGAGAAATATCTATCCAGCCGGTCATGGCCGGCTCGAGATCATGTCCGCCTCAGACATGGATTTGCCACGTGTCTCCAGCTTGTCCTAACGAGACCAACTGGAATATTGTCCAAGTCGGGTCCCTCGGACTAACGACAGCTGTCCTTTCTCAAGGGTATGAGCCAGGCGGCTCGTATCGACCCGGTCTCCTTATCCGAGACGGGTACCTATATTTTACAAAGTTATCACCTTATTTATAGAGTTGAGATAATGGTTCATGAAGTGAGAAGTCTCTTCACGGAATAATGTGACACTTCATGAAACAATACTTCTTTTTATGAAACAACATAATTCATGAAACAATACAACTTTCACTTGACATGAAACAACATGTCCCTACATGAAGTAGGATGACTATTTGTCAAACAACGTGTCTTTCCATGAACCATTATATACTTTCATGAACCAGCATGTCATTTCAGGCAACAACATGTATTTTCACGAACTAACACATCATCTCATGTAAACAATATAAATATACATCTTATGACATTTAATTCAAACACCAACTTCATCATTCAATGTCTTAAGAACATGCACATTATTCCTAATACTTTAAACTACCCAGTATGGTTGATAAAGTACACTGGTAAAGTTTTTGTATAAACATGTTTTTCAAAGGTATAGATAGGTTTCAATTTCTTAATTAAAATTCAAAGCTATTAATATAGGTATGTTTTAATTATGGATGATTGTATGGTGCTTGTTATGGTACCACAACTATTATTAATAATTAATTAATAAATAAATAAATTATAAAAATTATTAACGAAATAATAGTAACCGCCAATGCTATTACGCAAATCTTGCTTAAATCTTAAGCCACCGACTGCTACCTCTTGTCCTTTGCCTTTGGAATTGAGTGACCGATGTATACCTCGTTTTGAGATTGTTGACAATAGCAATGAAGAAGAAGCAAGAGAGGATTGTATTGTTTCACTTAAAAATTATAATTCAAGTTCACATTAGGAGAGAAATCGTAAAACATCTAAATACAGTGATTTGATGAATTAATTTCAGTTCCTAAATTCAAATTGCATGAGCGATTAATTGGTCCTTGAATTTAAAGAATGGTAAGGGAGGATTGTAGAATCGTTTCACCTGAAAATTAAAAATGTTTGTTGATTCATCATATATGACGAGCAACAATAACAGGAGATCTTTAAAAATCAGAATTTCCATTCAATATGAGAAGATTATTACTACTAGCAAATAAATACTGTAAGAAATCATACTTGTACTGTTTCTCAAATCGAAAATTTGTCTGTTCATCACACATGGACAAGATGAAGTAAGCAAGCTAAGACTCTGTTCTTTTAGACTGCAATTTAGTTAAGTTCAATTTAGATCCATTTAGTTCAGTTCAGTCTTTAATATTATTATTAATATAAATATTAGATAATCCCAATTAATAAAAAAATTAATAAAAATTACCATTCTAATTTAATAAAAATAATTAATTATAATAATAAATAATAATAAAGATTATTGATAAAAAAATTAGTAATTAAATAATATAATTAATAATAAATATAATTTATTAATACAATATTTATAAAATAAGTAATATTAAATTATTACAAAATAATTATGATAATAATACTTATTTTTATTATTATGATAATAGTTATTAATAATAGTGAAAAATAATTATTAATTATTATTACTAATAAATTTGAATTTTATTAATTATAATTGTAATATCGAATAATATTTTTTCATAATTTATAAATTAGTTACAATATTCAAATTTAGCAAAATCAGTACATGACAATTAAATAAATGTCAAGTGTATTTTTCTCCCCAATATCATGTATAATATGTACTACAATCTATATGAGATTTATACAATAATAATTAACAATATTGGTTTTTCATATAGTGAAATCCTAATTTCTCCTAATTTATTTTCATCATGATTTGACTTGATATTTTAATTTATTTAGGATTCTTCTTAAGACACAAAAATAGTAAAAAATAAAATCATATTTGGTCTTAGTTTCTTTCCAATTGATTTGCTTAAAATTCTTATAAGAAGGATTGTATATAGAGTGGAAATGAAACATGTTTATAATAGATGTAAAGTTTATTTTTTTTCCCTCAATATCATGTTCATTAGGAGATATATACAATATCATGTTTATAAAATCATATATTAATTTTTTATCATCTCATTAAAACATACAATTAAATGAAATGGAATGAGCTAAAATATTATTGTAAATAAACAATATAAGTTAAATAATAGCAAATAATAATTCTTATTCAAATAGTTTTTAATTACAATTAGTATTTACTTTTAATTGTAATAGTTAATTATAATTATTAAAAAAATTTATCATTTGATAATAAATATGAGAATTTTTTTATTATTAAATGCTATTTGAAATAGTTTTGATAATTACTTTATTTATCATCGAATATTGTTATAATTATTAATAACTATTTGTTATAATTTATTACTGTTGAATAATTGATGTATCAGCCGCTTACTACTATGCAAACGGTTGTTATATAATTGATGTGAGGTCCATGTCATTAATATTTTATATAATATATTTTCTACTTTTCTACCTATTATTAATATTTGATGTAATATATTTCTTACTTATTTACCGTTTTTACCGTTGGATTTCTCTATAAATAGGAATTCAATTTCTTCATTTTAGATATACCTCAGATATAAAAAATAAAAGTTTCTCTCAAATTCTCTCTCTACCTTCTTTTATTATTGTTATAATTTCCTTGCATTTATATTCAATTTCTAACACGTTATCAGCACGAGCTTGCTTTATAGATCAAGGATATCACCAAATAAATCCAAAGTAAGGCATAATTATTTTATTTTTAATAAGTATATATTATACCTATAATTCTTAATATGTCTAATATCAAAAGTTTGGACTTTGCTCCTCTTGATGTATCGAAAAAAATTATTTTACTTGGGTGCTGAATGCAGAAATACATCTAGATTCAATGAATCTTAATAATACTATTATTGAAAATAATAGTATTACACCTCAGTATAAGGAAATAGCTCTAGTTTTTCTCCGCCGTCATCTTGATGAAGCACTTCAATTAGAATACTTGACTGTCAAAGATCCTGGAGATCTTTGGAGACAATTAAAGGAGAGGTTTGAACACCTAAAGAAAATATCTCTACCAAATGCCCAATATGAGTGGATAAACTTAAGACTTCAAATTTTGAATCTGTTAGTGCATACAATTCTAAACTTTTTCAAATTACATCCACATTAAGATTATGTGGAAAGGAAATAACTGATGAAGATTTACTGGAAAAGACATATTCTACTTTTTATTTGAATAGTATGGTATTACATGAACAATATAGAGCAAAAGATTATAAGAAATATAGTGAACTAATTACTTCTCTTCTCCTAGCAGAACAGAGAAATCAACTACTGTTGAAAAACCATGAATTATGACCTACCGGAACAAATCCATTCTTTGGAGCGAATGCAATAATTCAGAATAATTTTAATGGACGCGACCGCAGAAATGGTCGTAGCCGTGGTCTAGGTAGAGGTCGTGGTAATGGAGGTGGTAGAGAATATAATAATAACAATTCCCACCGAAAGTGAAAACATGGTAATAATAATAATAATAATAACAATAATAATATCCACCCGAAGTGAAAAAATACAAATAGCCACCAGAAGTGGAATAATCAAATTGAAAGATTTGATAAAAGAAATAATAGTCAAGATAATGAAAATAAATGTCATAGATGTGGTATGACTGTCATTGGTCAAGAACTTGTAGAACCGCTAAACATTTGGTAAACTTATACCAAGCATCCCTCAAGAAATGTCCGGAACCAGAAACCAATTTTATATTGGATGATAATAACCCTACCAATGACCCTATTGATATCCACAATATGGAGTTGGATGATTTTCTGTTACCCAACACCAGTGGCAAGAAAAAATTTGAATAATTACTTCATATATTTTGTTTAATTAATATTGTTGGTCCCTGTGAGGGTCTAAATAAGGTCAGGGGGGTGATTGACCCTTTTTCACGGAACAAACAGACTTTAAAAAGTCTTTGTGTAGCGTGTTTGAATATGATCTAGGGGATGAATCCGAATGATACAGTTATGATAATAGTAATGCAAATAAATAGAGAGTTGGAAATTCAAACATAAGTATTTTATCCTGGTTCAACCCCACCTACTCCAGTCCTCGGAGTTTCCTTTCTCCAAGCTTTTCAACTAGTGGATTCTTTTCCAACTGGCAGGAATCAAGCCTTACAACTTATCTTCGGATGGTACCCCCTTTCTGGATGTAGGATATACCACTAGAAATCCTAATTCCTAGCTGAGTCCTTTTGTCTTTAGTAGGATATACCACTTAGATTTCTACCCAAATCTAAGCTGAGTCCTACAGGGAGATCCCACTCAAAGTACCTACTTCAAGCTATATCTCAATCTCACTACTCACCCAAGTAGGAGATCTTTTACACTTTGGTTTTCTCAAGGGTTTTGGTTTTGGACTTCCTCAAGTTTATAACTTCACTTAAGAATCCTTACAAACAAATTTTTAAATGAATTGGTTATTGGAGGGATTTGTAAACTGATTGCTTTCTAGCAAATTCTATTGTATATTGCTTTCTTGAAATCAACCAGCACATTCTCAACTTGTGAAGCTTCCCTTTTATAGGCTTTGATCATAAATGTAGCCATTGTGGGTTGTTAAACTTGTATTTAATCTTCATCGTTGATTAGGTAATATGTGGCGCTTCTGGAGCCGTTGATCAATCTATTAGACAGAGATTTTGACTTATTTGAATCCTTGGGATTGAGACTGAAAAGTTGTCAGTGATCATTTTCTTATATTTTAGTGTCTTGCCAACTTTTATGCCAGTGGCTTTTTGATGTGAGCTCCACGCCCCTTCTTATTGGTCTAGGTGAAAAAGGTTGTTACCTTTTTCTCTTTCTGATGTCAGTCCTTCTGTCCTTTTCTGAAAAGTGTGCAAGCTATCTTTTGTCTTGCATTTAAAAAAAGGGATCTTCGACTTATAGACCAAAAGAATGGAGGGAATGGAATTTTCGAATTGTTCCCTTTGTTTGGATATTTAAGTCTTCCGGATGTCTTCAGACTTAATATCTCCGGATTTGTCTTCTTCCGGATTTTTATGCAATCAGTTCTTCCGGATGCTATTTTGGGCAGTTCAAAGTTTTTTTCCTTTCTAAACTTTAACCGGATGCTTCCTTTTATGCTTAGGTAATTTGCCTTCACTTGTCTTGGACTTTGGATGTCTTGTTTATATGTTCGGATGCAATGACTTAGGTATTTTTATACTTAGGTGTTTTGTTTACTTCAAACTTGATCGGTATTTGTTTGTTGTTTCGGATCATTGTTTCCAACACTCTCCCCCATTTGATGGAAACAAAAACCTAAGACACTTAAGCAAAAGGAAAAGGGGTTTTATGAACTAAGTATGATTCTTGAAACTTAGTCATTTACAATTTTTGCTCCCCCATAATTCTAGCGTCCCCTAACTCCCCCAACAGTTTTCAATTCTAGCTTCTAATATTTTTGTAGTACAATAGCAGATTGTACTTTAGAAGCATTTTTTAAGAGAATTAGATTTTCACTATTTATACTTCTGCTGTTAACAATAGTTAACATCAATGAAGCTTTTAGATTACAAGATACAGAAATATATAAGTAAATCTAGCTATTACAATTGTTTACAAGATATAGCTAGTCTAATTCCTTTCGAATGCACCAGATGCTCCTCCTTCCTTTTCTCTCCCTTTAATGCTATTCTCCCCCTTTGTAGCAGTGGCGGCTTTATCTATGTCCCTCTTTTTACTTTTCTCCCCCCTTTTATTTCTAACTTAGGGGTCAATCACCATATAGGTTTTCCCATCCTAGCTTTCCCGCCAAGCCTTGGAATAGATTGAATAGTCCAAGTTTCCTTGCTTTCTCTGCTCTAAGATGTGGTCCACAGTGGCCGGAGATAGATGCAGAGGGCGGAAGAGGTTCCGGAGTTAGGTGTAAGAGCCTGTGATGTAGGGATACATCTTCAGTACATATTCCGTATCCATCTCATCAAAATATGGGAAGAGTACCTTGAGGAGAGTGGTTATGCCCTTATGTCTAAAGAATCCTGTGTCCCCAATGTGCTGGACAAGGTCTTGGAAGACTAAAAGTAGTTGGCTCTCTAGGATAGATGGAGAGGAGGAGGATCTAGAGATTGATAAGTTTGACAGTTTGAACTGTATTTTCTCAAGGTCTTTGCCTAGATCCCTGCAGATGTTATGGATGCTTGAGTTAACTATTGTCAATTCCTTATGAATATCATCCTTTAATCTTTCAATGACTGCATCCTGGCCATTGAATTGTCCGGTAAGTTCAGAAGCTACGTTTTGAATCTGAGTGGAGAAGAATTTAGGCATTTCTTCTTCAAAGAACTTGGTGAGCTTATCTAAAATTGCCTGTTGCTTCTCATCCAGCCTGGTGATGATGGATCTATCATCTTTCTCAGTAATGAATTTTGACAAGTTTTCAAACTTGGTATCCAGTTACTCCTTCAATTTTGTGGATAGCTCAGAGGAGGAGGAGGTGATCTTGTCCATTATTATTGCGCAGTTATTGGTAGCCCTATGTTTGGTTGATCAATAGTGCGATTAGCTGTTGTGAGACTTATTTATAGCTCATTAAGGATCGGGGTGACCTTTGCCAGTGACTCTTCAGCCACTAAGTTAGCAGTGGGAAAATCCTCCACTTTCTGTTCAATCTTCTTCATGCACCCTTATAACTCCCTTATTTCATATTTTAAATCCGGAGGCAAGAATTGTTGAATTAGTACTTGCTCCACAGATTTCATATGATTACATATGTTCCGGAGAATTTGCTTAATGTAGCTTTCCTCATGCTCCTCATGGGTAGCTTCTTGCAGGATTTTTAGGGCAGTTGTGATCTTTTTAGCTCTGGCTTGATTAATGCTAGAAGTTGGTATTCTGATGGGACTAGTAAGAGGAGTTTCAGATTCAGAGCTGCTTCCGGTCTCATTGGATCTGGATGATTCTTCTTCGGTGGATTTCTCCTTTTCTTCTCCTTTCTTTTCTACTGTTCCCCCAGACTAGTCTCGCCCCTTGAGTCCACTCTAGGAGTGTGCCCTTGGGAACCCAGACTCTGTCCCTCCTCCAAAATGGTATCTTTTGGGTTGAACTCTTGTTCCTTAGATACACTTGAAGTATGTGTATCTAAGTTGTCCTCTTCAACATCTGCTCTTTGAACAGCATCAGTGACATTAGTATTAATATTAAATGAGACTATGTCCGGAATTACCTCAGTGATTAGTGTTTGATCCTGAACAGCTGCTTCTTGGCTTCTTTCTTCCACTTCTACAACCGTGGATGACTGGAAATGTCCTCAGTCATCTCTTCACATGCATTTTCAGGACTTTTATGTACTATCCCAGGCATGTTGGTAATGTCCTCAACACCTTCTCCATTTGCCTTTTCAGGTCTTACTTCATCGGAGGTCTTAGCTTCCGGATTAAGAAGATTTTTTGAAAGTGGTCCGGTTCTGGGCAGGAAGGGAAAATGATCAGCTTTCGAATCTTATGCTATTGTGGCCATGTCTATTGGATCAACAAAGATAGCTTGGGTGCTGGAAGAATCGTTGGGTCCTTCCGTTCGGAGCCTATTGATTTTGTCATTGTCCTTCATGACTTCTTTTATAGTGTAGTATTGAGGATCATCTGGATGAACTTCCTCAGTGGATCTGGGCATGTTTTTCCCTTTTATCATCTAGGCTTTAGCCAATTCAGCTCTTTCTTCCCTCTTCCTTGCTTCCCCATCAATTACAATCCCTACCACCTTCTTTTTCTCAGCTTCTTAACTTTCATAGCCTCATCAAAAGTACACCCCTTCCGAGTGAATTTCTTCCTCTTTGGTTTGGGGCCTCGTCCCTTGTTTCCTCATCTTTATCATTAGCTAGAATCTCATCTAGCATTCTTTTAGCCTTTCTTCTTTCAGCTAAGATGGCCTCTACTACAACTGGAGGCTGATCCTCTAACATAACTTAGGGGGTTTCCACATTCCTCCCCTTTTTTACTGCTGCCTTTATCATTCTTCCCCTTGTCTTTGGTTTCTCCGAACTCTTCTTTAGTAATTGGCGGATGGTTTAGGCATCCTCATCAATTCCCTCAATCAGAACCAAGGCCAGTTGCTTTTGAGCCTTGGGCTTTGTGGTTCTAGCCTTCTTAGGAGCAGGGGCAATTTCATTCGGATTAGTTGCCTTCCAGGGCTTATTCTTCCTTTCTTCCTTCTTCTTCTTGGCCTTCTTCTCATTTCATTCCTCCCCAAAACTCAACTTTCTAAAGTTTTTCTCTAGGATCCCTTTCCCTTAGACAGCTTGAAACCCGGTTAAATTCACTTCATTTGCTACGAGGATTCGAGTGATTAGGCCACCATTGGAATTCCCATGCTACCTTAGATAGTGAATAATTAAAATTGGCATATTCACCACTCTGCTTTCTAGCCAGTGTTGCAACACACATTCTTGAAAAGATGACACCGTGGTTAAGGAATCCTTTTGGATGAGGACTAGCTTTGCAAGAATGTGCTGCAGAATCCTTGGAGCTTCCGGAATATATGTAGAGAATTTATCCCCAAAGTAGTTGGCATGAAGCCACATCTTGGAATCATACTTCACCTGCAGCTCATCTCAATCATTTCTCATTTGAACTCCGTCATTCTTCATATTGAGAAATTTCTCAAAGAACTCCGGTGTAATTGTGATCTCTTTCCCTTGAACCTTGGTTCTGAGAGCATTAAAGTGGGAGTGTCCTCTGAAATGCTTGTAGAATTCTTGCACCAGTTTCAGATAAGTTGGGCAATTGATTTTGAGAAAATCGATCAGGATGTCATTCTTGTCGGTTGAAGTGGCAATATTCCCTCTAGAGTAGAGTTAACTTCATTTCTCTTTCTCTTCTAGATTCTTTGTCTTGTTAAAAATCTAAGTTAACTTTGTACAGTCTTCTAGATTTTCTTTAAATTCGATTAGACATTCTAATTGGCTCCCTTAGCTTGCTAAATCGATCTTTACTCAATGGCTTAGTAAAAATATCTGCTCTTTATTCATTGGTTGGAATGTACACCAGTGCAACATCCTTCTTCATTACATGATCTCGGATGAAATGATGCCTTATGTTGACATGTTTCATCCTGCTATGGAGTACTGGATTCTTTGACACATCAATAGCACTTTTGTTGTCACACATTACATTCACACATCCGGATTGGACTCCGTAATCTTCTAATTATTTCTCGATCCAAAGAAGTTAAACTACACAACTTTTAGTTGCCATATATTCTGCTTTTATGGTTGATAAAGTAACTAAAGTTTGCTTCTTGCTATACCATGACACCAAGAAATCTCCAAGAAAGTGATAGCCTCTGGATGTACTCTTCCTCTCAAGAGTATCTCTGCCATAATCTGCATTAGTGAAGCCTTGGAGTGTGAATTCTCCATTACTAGGATACCATAATCCAACTTCAGTGGTTCCTCGAAGATATCTAAGGATCCTCTTTACTGCCTTTAGATGTGAATCCTTAGGATTGGCTTGATTTCTTGCACAGTAGCAAATTGTATAGTGTATGTCAGGTCTGCTAGCTGTCAAGTATAGAAGTGATCCAATCATTCCTCTGTATAGCTTTTGATCAACCTCTTCTCCTTTACAATCCTTGGATAAGACTGTATCTGAACCCATTAGAGTGGACATTGGCTTGCTTTTTTCCATTTCAAACTTCTTGAGAATCTCCTTAGTGTACTTAGATTGATTGATGAAATTTTGATCTGGACTCTACTTAATCTGCAACCCAAGGATGAAATTAAGTTCTCCTATTATGGACATCTCAAACTCCTTCTGTATTTAAGAGCTGAATTCTTCACATATCTTTTCATCTGTTGCACCAAAGATAATATCATCCACATAAATTTAGACTAGAATGATGTCATCCTTCTTTTTCTTGATGAAAAGAGTTATATCTGCTTTGCCTCGGATATATCCCTTGGATATGAGAAAAGTAGTGAGTCTCTCATACCAAATAAGTGCTTGCTTTAATCCATAGAAGACTTTCTTCATCTTGTATACATGATCTGGATGCTTTAGGTTTTCAAATCCTTGTGGCTGCTTCACATATACTTCTTCCTAGATAACTCCATTAAGGAATACGCTTTTGACATCCATTTGGAATAGTGTGAATCCCATGAATGATGCAAAAGCACATAGAATCCAGATTGCTTCCAATCTTGCTATAGGGGCAAATGTTTCTTCAAAGTCAATCCCTTCCTATTGATTGTAGCCTTGGGTAACCAATCTTGCCTTATTTCTTACCACTACTCCAAATTCATCCAGCTTGTTCCTGAATACCCATTTAGTGCTAATGATTGACTTTCCTTTTGGAGATGCCACTAGACCCCATACATCATTCTTGGTGAATTGATATAGTTCTTCTTGCATGGCTATCATCCACCTTTCATCTCCTTCAGCCTCTTGAAATTTCTTTGGCTCAATAAGTGAGACGAAAGAAGCATAGGTCATCGTCCGGTTAAGTTGACCTTTGGCCCTTACTGGATTTTGGACATTGTCCAAAATTGATTCTACTGGATGATCTCTGCGAGTCCAGACTTCCCTTGGTAGATCTTCATGTTGGACCAGAACTTGTTCCACTTCTGCCTCAGCTTCCTTTTCTTGACTATCATTAAAGTTTATCTCATGTGGATTGAGATCAACTTATGGTACTTCTGGATCAAAAGATATTCCTTCATCTCCTTCTTTGTACTTCTTGATTTGGAAGGAATCAGGAACTTGGCTTCCTTCTCTTCTCTAAAGTTTTCAGCTTCTAGAATTGGATCTTCCAGAGTGGAACTTATTTTGCCTGCATGGTTCATCTTATCAAAATCTACATGTATAGACTCAACCACAGTTTGAGTTTGTTTATTATATACTCTGTAAGCTTTACTATGTATTGAGTAGCCAAGGAAAATCGCTTCATCAGATTTAGGATCAAATTTTCCTAGTTGGTCTCTATCATTTAGGATATAGCACTTACATCCAAATGCCTTGAAGTAGCCAATTTTGGATTTCCTTCCCTTCCAGATTTCATAGGGGGTCTTTTTTATAGTCTTTCTAATGAGAACTCTATTGAGAATATAACATGCTGTGTTTATGGCCTCACCCCAGAAATATTTTGGCAAACAATTTTCAATGAGCATTGTTCTAGCCATCTCAACTATGGTCCTATTTTTTCTCTCAACAACTCCATTTTGTTGAGGAGTATGAGGGGCAGAGTAGTTAAGTTCAATGCCCTTGGAGTCACAAAATTCAGCAAAGTGCATATTTTTTTTAACTCACCACAATTATCACTCCGGATGCGTGCAATGCTTATGCCCTATTCTACTTCTATCCGGATGAATGTTTTTGAGAATTGGTCAAAGGCTTCATCTTTGCTTGCTAGCAAGATGACCTAGGTATAGCAAGAATAATCATCCACAATGACCATGGTGTACTCTCTTCTACCTAAACTCAATGGTTGGATTGGGCCAAAGAGATCAATATGCAATTACTCAAGTACTCTTTTAGAAGGAATGTAGGAGATGGAAGGGAAACTTTTCTTATGCTGCTTACCTAATTGACATGCAGTGCTAGATGATCCTTATCACAAGCAACCTTAGGCAAACCCACTACCAATTCCTTTTTGGCTAGTTTGGACAGGAGGTTCATGCTAACATGTCCTAACCTCCGGTGCTATAGCCATAATTCTTCTTCTTTAGACTCCAAGCATATATTATTTTTTTTTATCATTTTTAATGTTAACATAGTAAACCTTATTTACTTTAGGTGCATAAAGATTGAGTTGATTAGACTTACTATAATAGATTAAGCATCCTCCGGAGTCAAAGGTGACTTTTCTTCCTTTATCACAGAGTTGTGCTACACTGAGCAAGTTGAACTTTAGTCCATCAACTAGAGAGATTTCTTCTATTTGTATTTCAGACCCAATGGTCCATGCCTAATGATCTGTCCCTTTTGATTGTCTCTAAAGCTTACTTTGCCTCCTCTCTTCCGGATTAAGGTGATGAAGGCCTTCTCATCACCTATCATGTGCCTTGAGCAGCCACTATCAATGTACCATGTATGTTGATCTTCTGTGGATCTAAGGTATACCTGTAAAATAGATCAAGTGGGTCAGAGTACCCAAACAGATTTGGGTCCTCTAGGGTTATCTACCATTTCAGGCCAAGGATAAATATCATAGTAATCATTTTTTAATCTACATAATTTAGTAACATGGTTGTTTTTCCCACAAAACCTGCACCCTAAAATGGGTATGTTCTGCTCTTACTTCTTCTTGATCTTCTCAAGATCATCCTTCCTATAGTTCCCTTTATATCTTGCTTCTTGTATGCTTGTTATTGATCCGGTGTGCATCTGAAAGCTGGTTGGGGAGTAACTTTTATTGCATAATTCCTTCTTTGCTTGGTAGGTTACTAATTATAGACTGCCTTAGCTTTTCCTTTTTGTGTAGTGGTGTATCTTTGAGCTTGAGGTTGCATGCTAACCTCCTTCTCCTTTTAGTTGGAGGGATTTGGATTTTTCTTGGCAGCTTGCCTTATATTCCTTCTTGGTTGTGAAGGACTTGATCTCCTTCCATATACTTCCTTCATCAGAGTTAGCTCCCTATCTAACCCTGTCAAGTTAGCACTTAAAGATCTAAACTTGACTTCTTATGAAATTTTCTTCCACCACATCCATATGCTTTGTGGCTCTCATCAAGTTGATGTCTTGTGACATTGATTCAGCATCTTCAGCCAATTCCAAAATTTATTGTTGTATGGATTTTATGGCTTTGGTGTTCTTTCTCACATTATAGATCACCACCTTTAAAGGTCTAGCAAGATCAATGTTAGAAACAGAATTAGAATAAGAGTTTACCTCAGTAGTTGTTGTTTCTAATTTTGAATCCCCAATTTGCTCAGTGTCTTACTTAGATGATTTTCTTTCGGATTACTCTACTTTTGGATCTATCAGTGCTATGAATGCACAGTGAGCAGTCTCTTCTTCTTCTGTTAAAGATGAACTGCTGCCTTCTTCACTATTGCTCCATATGGCCACCATAGCTTTCTTCTTATATTTCTTTTCCTTTCTCATCTTTGGGGCATTTGGTTCTGAAGTGCCCTTTTTCCCCGCATTCAAAGCAGGCAGCATCCTTTTCCATATCCTTCTTTTCTTCTGGAGCCTTTCTTGGCTTATCCCTTCTTGATGTGCCTTCCTTAGGCCTTCTTGATTCGAATCTTCTGGATCTCCTTCTATCCTTTTTCTTCAGGAATTTGTCAAAGTACTTGGCCAATATAGCCATATCTTCTTCACTATACTTTGATTCTTTTGGCTGCTTTTCTAATCTGGACGAGGTTGATCCGATAGAGTCTGCCTTAAATGTAATGGCCTTCTTCTTTTCTTTCGGCCTTTTTTCTTGTTGGATGTATCTCTCTAGGGACAATTTTGAGTCAGGAGATTACCAATGAGCTTATCATAACTATAGAAGTTTAAGTAATGAGCTTCCTTAATGGCAGTCTTCTTATTATCCCATTCCTTGGTGAGACTCCGAAGCACCTTCTTGACCATGTCTACTTCTTAGATCTCCTTTCCCAGCCTCTTCATCTCATTCACTAGATTGGTGTATCTAGTGTTCATACTACCGATGGATTCTTTAGGCTCCATCTTGAAGGATTCAAGCTTCTGCTGAAGTAGATCTATCTTGGCTTCCTTGACCTTGTTTGTTCCTTCATAGGTCACTTCCAATTTTTGCCAGATCTTTTGTACAGTCTTGCATCCTGATATCTTATTGAATTCAGCTGCAATAAGAGCACAATGAAGCATGTTAATAGCATTTACGTTTTCACGCAATGTCTTATAATCATTTTCATCCCATAGACTTGAGGGCATGTGGGTAGTTAAACCATCTACTTCATGAGTAGGCTCATATGGACCATCTTTAATGGCCATCCATGCCATCATGCTTTGAGCCTGAATGAAATTCTTCATCCAGTTTTTCTAGAATGTATAGTGTTCACCGATAGAGAGTGGAGGATGGGTAATAGACATAACCTCCGGTAGGAGCTGTGAGTTTCAAAAACTCATTTTGATTCTTAAATCAAAATATATATGGACTTTTAGCTCGAGAGTTTTAAATCTCTAGTTTGAGAACTTGCTCTAATACCACTTGTTGGTCCCTGTGAGGGTCTAAATAAAGTTAAGGGGGGGGGGTGAATGACCCTTTTTCGCGGAATAAACAGACTTTGAAAAGTCTTTGTGTTGCGTGTTTTAATATGATCTGGGGGATGGATCCGGATGATGCAATTATGATAATAGCAATGCAAATAAATAGAGAGTTGGAAATTCAAACATAAGTATTTTATCCTGGTTCAGCCCCGCCTACTCCAGTCTCCGGAGTTTCCTTACTCCGAGCTTTTCAACTAGTGGATTCCTTTCCAACTTGTAGGAATCAAGCCTAACAACTTGTCTCTGGATGGTACCCCCCTTTCCGGATATAGGATATACCACTAGAAATCTCAATTCCTAGCTGAGTCCTTTTGTCTTTAGTAGGATATACTACTTAGGCCCTATTCTTTTCAACTGATAAGTAGATGAACTAAACTGAACTGAACTGATTGATACTGAGCTGAACTGAATGGTACCGAACTGAACTGAATGGTACTGAAACTGAAAATACTGAAACTGTAACTAAATTATATTTAATAATATAAATAATATTTTTAAAATATTAAAATACATAATAATTTATAACACTTTAAATAATACTATATATTTTAATAAAATTTATTAATTGTTACATATAATAATAATTAGATATATCATTATAAATTATTATTATTATATATTATATTTCATCGCAATTATTGTTATTAATATTACCTTATTATTTTAATTGTTATCAATATTTATAAAATATTATTACATTTATTTATTTATTTATTTTTTCTACAAAATTATTCATCATAAAAATAATAATTAATAATTTTAAAAATATTATTATTGATTACTTTTTTTATTGCTATTTATGATTACTAATATTAATTAATAATATTTATATAATATATAAATAGAAATGTACTGAAACTGAAACTGAAATTGAAATGATATTATCATTAATATTCATTGCTTTTTAATATTTATGAATAATAATATACATTAATAATATTAATATAATGCATAAACTGAAACTTAATACTGAATTCTGAATACTGAATGCTAAATACTGAATATGAAATACTGAATACTGAATACTTAAACTGAACTAAATTGAATGGTACTGAACTGAACTATACTGAACTAAACTAAACTGAACAGAAAATAAGTTAAAAAGAACATGGCCTTAGATTTCTACCCAAACCTAAGCTAAGTCCTACAGGGAGATCCCACTCAAAGCACCTACTTCAAGCTATATCCCAATCTCACTACTCACCCAAGTAGGAGATCTTTTACACTTTGGTTTTCTCAAGGGTTTCGGTTTTGGACTTCCTGGAGTTTATAACTTCACTTGGGAATCCTTACAAATAGATTTTTAAATGAATTAGTTCTTGGAGGGATTTGTAAACCGATTGCTTTCTAGCGAATTCTCTTGTATATTGCTTTCTTGAAATCAACCACCACCTTCTCAAGTTGTGAAGCTTCCCTTTTATAGGCTTTGATCATAAATGTAGTCATTGTGGGTTGTTAAACTTGTATTTAATCTTTAACGTTGATTAAGTAATATGTGGCGCTTCTGGAGCTGTTGATCAATCCGTTAGACAGAGATTTTGACCCGTTTGAATCCTTGGGATTGAGGCTAAAGAGTTATTAGTGATCATTTTCTTATATTTTAGTGTCTTGCCAAATTTTATGCTAGTGGCTTTTTGATGTGAGCTCCACGGTCCTTCTTATTGGTCTAGGCGAAAAAGGTTGTTACCTTTTTCTCTTTTTGCTATCTATCCTTCTGTCCTTTTTTGAAAAGTGTGCAAGCTGTCTTTTATCTTGCATTTGGAAAAAAGGATCTTTGACTTGCAGACCAAAAGAATGGAGGGAATGGAATTTTTGATTTGTTTGGATATTTAAGTCTTCTGGATGTCTTCAGACTTAATATCTCCGGATTTGTCTTCTTCCGGATGCTTGTGCAATCAATTCTTTCGGATGTTATTTTGGGCAGTCCAAAGTTTGTTTCCTTTCCAAACTTTAATTGGATGCTCCCTTATATGCTTAGGTGATTTGTCTTCACTTGTCTTGGACTTTGGATATCTTGTTTATATGTCCGGATGCAATGACTTAGGTCTTTTTGTGCTTAGGTGTTTGTTTACTTCAAACCTGATCCAGATTTGTTTGTTGTTCCGGATCATTGTTTCCAACAAATATATTATAATTTTATGTTATTAATGGTTTGCTATTGTTATTTCTATTTAATGTACTTTTTATGTAATGTTTATTTATGAATAAATAGTACTGCATCTTTTGTTTCTTCAATGAAGAAAATGAATTCTTTTTCGGTATTATATGACTTCAAGGAAAATGAAGCAAATTTATGTATTATAGATAGTGCCATCACCCATACTATTCTCAAAGAGGCAAGATATTTTAATACTCTTAAAAGGGGTGAAACTGTTGTTACCACAATATCGGGACAAACAAAAATGGTTGAAGGCTCTAGAAGAGCTGGTATTATATTATAAAGGGGAACAAAACTTATCATAAATAATGCATTATTTTTCCCAAATTCTCACAAAAATTTATTAAGGTTTAAAGTTTTTCGCAGAAATGGATATCATAATGAAACTATGAGCGAAGAAAATAAAGAATGTCTTTATGTTACAAAAATAATTTCAAGTAAGAAATGTATACTTGAAAAATTTTATACTCTTTCATGTGGCTTATACTACACATATATTAATACGATTGAGGCCAATTAACTATAAATCAGAAGTTTATAGATTCAGATACTTATAAAATTTGGCATGATCGATTAGGTCATCCTGGTTCGATAATGATGAGAAAAATTATTGAAAATCCACATGGGCATCCATTGAAGAATCAGAAGTTTCTTGAAAATAATGAATTATTTTGTGCTCCTTATTCGCAAGGAAAATTAATAATAAAACATTCTAGAAGTAAGGTTGGAATAGAATGGCCAACATTTTTAGCACATACAATGTGATATATGTGGACCAATTCATCCACCATGTGGACCATTTAGATATTTTGTGGTTCTAGTCGACACTTCAACTAGGTGGTCACATGTATGCTTATTATCTTCACGAAATATGGCATTTGCAAGGTTACTTGCTCAAATTATAAGATTACGGACACAGTTTCCCTATTGTCCTATTAAATTAATTTGTCTTGATAATGCTGGAGAATTCACATCCAAAACATTTAATGATTATTGTATGTCGATTGGAATAAAAGTTGAACATCCTGTAGTATATGTTCATACACAAAATGGTCTAGCAGAATCATTTATTAAACGTCTGCAATTAATTGTACTACCGCTAATTTTGCTAACAAATCTCCCTACTACAGTTTGGGGTTATGCAATATTACATGCATCATCTCTTAGACCAGTAGGTTATCATGGTTATTCTTCATTACAATTAGCTTCTGGCCATGAGCCTAGCATTTCTCAACTTAGAGTTTTTGGTTGCGCGGTATATGTGCCTATTGCTCCACCATAAAGGACTAAAATGGGTCCTCAAAGGAGATTAGGAATTTATGTTGGCTATGAATCCCCTTCAATAATTAAATATCTTGAACCATTAACTGACGATATGTTTACTGCATGATTTGCAAATTGTTATTTTGATGAAAGCACTTTCCCAAAATTAGGGGGAGAGAATAAGAGCCCAATTTTGGAAAAGAAAATAATATGGAATGCTTCATCACTTTCTCATATGGATCCTAAATCAAATGATTCTGAACTAGAAATTCAGAGAATAATCCATCTTCAACATTTAGCAAATCGATTGCCTGATGCACTCGCTAATCCTAAAAGAGTAACAAAATCGCATATACTAGCAGTAAATACGCCAATTCATATTAAGATTCCTGAAGAACAACCTACAGATAATACTCTAACACGCCTGAAGCGTGGACGACCTATTAGTTCAAAGAATAAAAATTCTAAAAGGAGGAGAGTTATTATAACGAAAATATTCCTATTGAGGATATAAATATAAATACACTTCTAGAAGAAGTGCAAGCTCTTGAAGTGCAAATACCTGAAGCTATTGAAAATGAAGAAATTCAAATAAATTATATCAATACTGAAAGAAAATGAAATCGCAATAAAATAGTTATAGACCATATTTTTTCATATAATATTGCGATTAATATTGAAAATGAAAATATGGATCATGAGCCAACATCTGTTGAAGAATGCCAAAGTAGAAATGATTGGCAAAAATGGAAAGAAGTAATTCAAGCAGAGCTGAATTCTCTTGGAAAACGCAAAGTATTCAGACCAGCAGTTCGAACACCACAGGATGTAAAACCTGTTGGTAATAAATGAGTTTTTACTAGAAAGAAGAATGAGAAAAATGAAATAATAAGATATAAAGTCAGATTAGTTGCACAAGGTTTTTCCTAAAGACCTGGGATAGACTATGAGGAGACATATTCTCTGGTGGTGGATGCAATAACTTTTAGATATCTTATTAGTTTTGCAGTCCAAGAAAATTTACAAATGTACTTAATGGATGTTGTCACAGCTTACCTTTATGGTTCGCTTAATAATGATATTTATATGAAAATCCCTGTAGGATTAAAGCTACCAGAAGGCCTAATGCATCAACAACATCCTCAACTTGGCCCAAAAATCCTGCTGCCTCCCTGAACTTTGAAAGTGTCCCCGCAGCTAACTCAACTTTTAAAAAGTGCACAACTTTGCTTCCTAAATGCCACGTGTTAGCTTTTGATTGGAGAGAGAAAATCTTAAAAAAGGATATATTTGAAAAGTCAAACCAAACAAAAGCTGACACGTGGGATTCAATGAGCAAAATGGTGCACTTTTTGAAAGTTGAGGTAGCTGCAGGGACACTTTCAAAGTTCAGGGAGGTAGCGGGATATTGGTGCCAAGTTGAGGATGCTATTGATGCATTAAGCCATGCCAGAAAAATATGGCAAACGAGAACTTTACTTGATAAAGTTACAAAGATCCTTATATGGATTAAAACAATCTGAGCGCATGTGGTATAACCGTCTTAGTGAATAATTATTGAAAGAAGAATATAAAAGTGATCCAATTTTCCATGTGCTTTTATAAGAAGATTAGGATCTAATTTTATTATCATTTCAATTTATGTTGATGATTTGAATATTATTGAAACTCTAGAAGAGATTCCAAAAGCAGTTGATTCTATAAAGAAAGAAATTGAGATGAAAGATCTTGGAAAGATAGAATTGTATCTTGGCTTGCAAATTGAGCACCTTGAAAAAGGAATTTTAGTGCATAATCAAACTACACAGAAAAGATCCTGAACGATTTAATATGGACAAAGCACATCCATTGAGTGACCCAATGGTTGTACGATCACTCGATGTTAAAAAGGATATTTTTCATCCTAGAGAAAATAATGAAAAAGTTCTCGGTCCTGAAGTACCATATCTAAGTGCAATAGGTGCTTTGATGTGTCTTGCTAATAACATAAAATCAGACATTGCATTCTGTGTTAATTTATTATCAAGATATAACGCTGCACCTACAAGACGATATTGGATTGAAATTAAACATATAATGTGCTACCTTCGAGGAACTACTGATTTAGGCTTAATTTATTCATATGAGTCTAAGCTTAGATTAGTTGGATATGCGGATGCGGGTTATTTATCCGACCCACACAATGCTCGATCTCATACGGGCTATTTATTCACATATGGAGGAACAGCTACATCTTGGCGAACGACAAAACAAATAATTGAAGCTACTTCCTCAAATCATGTGGAGTTAATAGCGATTCACGAGGCAAGTCGTGAATGTGTGTGCTTGAGATCATTAATCAAACATATCCAATAAGCATGTGGAAGTTTCGGTCAAGGAAGATCTGACGACAATATATGAAGATACCGCTGCTTGTATTGTTCAATTGAAGGAATGTTATATTAAAGGAGACAGAATAAAATATATTTCACCAAAATTTTTCTTCACTCATGATCTAAAAAAGAATGGTGAAATAATTTCCTTGTATTTATAGTCAATTTCCAACAATTACTACTAATTATTTATATTTATATTTATTATAAATTAATATTCAATTAAATTTTTTTTATGGAAACTAGATGCTATTATATTCATTAACTTATTAGTATTATTCATTTTATTATTATATATTTAAATTAATTAATACTATTTAGTATTATTATTTTAATTATTAGTATTTATGATTATTAGTTTTAAAAATAATTGGGTTTTTTTATTATTATATTAATAATAATTCAGATTCATTAATATGTATAATTAATAAATTCAGTTCAATTCAGTACAGTTCAGTTCAAAAGAACGGAGCCTAACTCAGCCATTCTTCATCTTCATATGAACTAGAATAGAATAAACTCTTAAAAAGTTTCAAATCTCATGTATTATTTCTACCAACACTCATAAATCTGCAACATTAAGGAATTTTAACAAATATCCCTTTATTTTTGATTTATTACTCTCTGTTCAAACATAATGAGAAGCATAATTTTTATTTTTTTTATTTTCAATATAAAGTTAAATAACAATATATAAAAAAATTTAAGTTATTGTGTTCCAAGTCCAACCATATTACCTATTTTTGATTCTCCAAACTCTATTTTATAGGATCTACACTATTTTTGCTCTAACCATCTTCCCAATTTTTCATTCCCTATTTTACATTCTCAAAAATAATAATATTCTATTATTATTATGTTAATTCTTTTACATCAATTATATTTTAATCAACCAACAAAATAATTAAAAAACTAAAAAATAAAAATAAATAATATTATAATATTCATCCCCTAAAATAGGGTTTCCTATAAGGAACCCCTATATTAGGGATATACCATTCCCTATTTCCTAAAATAGGGTAGGGTTGGATTTTCTCTAATATCGGAAGAGATCGTGATATGATAATTAGGACAGTTTTTTACTCAAATGATAAGAATATTCCAAAAATAAATTTGTTGTTATCAGTTTATAAGGATATAACTGACTTTTATAGAAATTATACATACATTGTCCAGTATTGTAAAATTTTCCTTTAATTATAATTTTAAATCAGTAATGCTATATTAACACCCACCATCTAACACCAACACCTATTAGATCTCAACCGTTGATTATTCTTTTTTGTCTAATGACTGACAGATACATTTCAGTTAATCTCAACCATCCATTGAGTTTTAATGGTCCAGATTTTATTGCACTATAGACCCCACAAACCACTAAAACTCAATATGGACCATTAAAACTCAATGGATGGTTGAGATTAACTGAAATGTACAACTTTAGAGAGTTTAAACGTTAGAGAATCTAAATCGCTAAATGTGAGTTGCCAACTCTGCTCCTCTCAAAGTTCACCCCTCTTAGCCCCCTTTCGTCATATTTGTTTAACCGTTTCTGCTTTGCCATCTCTGTGTACCCTCTTCTTTGTCATCATCTCTCCCCTTTCACTCCCTTTGTTTGTTGACGTCATCACTCGTCACCGTTCAGTTTTAATTCTGTTGTAATTGAAGGGAGTCGTCGAGGTCTAGGCAGGGCCAACTGTGAGGGAATGACCTTTTTCTCTCAAGGACGGCGTGAGAAGCGTAGCATGAAGGGAAATAACAAGCGCTGTGAAGCGAGCCGTGAGATTGATCCTTATTTTAGCGTGATAAAAGAATTGATGTTGATGTTGAATTTAAGTCCAATTTGCATATTAAAGGATATGAGACTTGAAATCTCGTATTTTAAAATAGAGTCGCCACCCGGTTAAGCTCCACCGGGAAATTTTTAGTACGATATCCCCACTGGGTGGTTGGACCACACCTTAAAACAGAGATTCTAAGTTCGGATGGTGTTATCTATTTTACATTAGGCGAAGTTAAAAGATTTCATTCCTTCTTAATCAGTTTTAATCCACCCTATTTATGGTGTTTTCGGTTTTATATATTGTTGCCGTATTTATCAAGCATTCAAAGCAGTATATAAATAATTATTACAGTTATCCAAAAACTAAATGCGGAAAATAAAATAATAATTATATGGCTTTCCAAATCCTATACATATTCTAAACAATAAATAAAATACCCGAAGGCCTAACATACACCTAACCTAAATCTACCTGCACGAAACGGTTAGCACAAATACGGCACATTGTATGGGATGTATCACGTAACATGTATAGTTAGTAAACAAAACAAGACCCGAATTAGCATGAACATGGCATATTTTATTTACAATTTATGGAGCCCGATTATATGGCTATAATCGACGTTTGTGGTAAAGTTCTGTCATTTCCATATTTTAGACTCGATTATTATTTTAATCAGATTATTAGTGAAAAATGCCACATGGTATGGGGCGAGGTCTATTTTCAGAAGGTTTTGGAC
The DNA here is from genome assembly GCA_947683365.1 of Euphorbia pulcherrima. Taxonomy (NCBI): domain Eukaryota; kingdom Viridiplantae; phylum Streptophyta; class Magnoliopsida; order Malpighiales; family Euphorbiaceae; genus Euphorbia; species Euphorbia pulcherrima. The sequence goes on along the minus strand of CANTUS010000001.1, from coordinate 16,262,580 downwards.
CTTTGTCATTGCACTATACATCCTAGATTCAGAAATTTAAACTAGGTCAGAAAATAAACGAAATGAAACTGCTATCTAGAAGGCCATGCCGCCGGTGGCATGACTGAGGCCGCCGGCGGCACCATTGATGCTGCTGGTGGTACCAATTATATAGGCAGGCTGTATAACTTTCTAGATACCATTAAGAAAGGATCTTGCAAGAAAATGAGGCTACTGGCGGTATCAACGATGCTGCTGGCGGCATGGTTGATACCCCCCGGCGGCTTTAGTTTCTTGCAACAGCTATTTTTGGCCGGAAAGCGACCAAAAACTCAAAACTAAGCACAAACAACAACCAAAATACAACAAATAAGTAAAATGGAAGCCAAAGAGCTATGAGACTCAGAATTTTTACCTCAGGGCCATGAATCCACCTCTTCGTGATCTCTGGGGAGCTCAAATGATGATTTTGGGAAGTAAGGGGCGATTTGGTTTCTAAATCCTAATTTTAGTGATTTCTAAACTTAAAATACACCTAGATATCGGAGAGTTTAGTAGAGAAAAACCAAGAAAAGATGAATTGAATCCTCTTTTCTTACCTTTTCTAAAATTTATCCCACTAAAGCTAGCTAAGATACTCAGAATTCGCTTGAAACTTTGAGTTGGGGGAGAGTGGAACCCTTGAAATGGCAGAGAAATGGCCTTTATATAGGCTACATCCATTGGAAATTGCCTTTGGTCCATTTATCTGGCGGATATTAGCAAAAAAGGCAGACAACTATTCTGTAGCTGAAAGCCATGCCGCCGACGGCATGGATGATATCGCCGGTGGCCTTATTCTCTGACAGTTTGAAAAGTTACATGATTCATGCCCGAAGTCGGGAAAAGGGAGAGGAAATCCCACAAAAGTTGATTTTGACTGAAAAATTAATATATTAGGGTGTATTTTCGACTTTTAATGGGTATTTTGGACTAAATTATTTTTTAGGTGAAAATCATCGGTCTGAGCTACCACTGGACATGCACCGGACACGTTGAATTGAATTCTTCTAAAAATGAAATTCGTAGAGAATTTTATATCGGTAATAAAAATTCTAAAAAAAGAATTTTTATAATGAGGAATAAAATCGAGCATATGTCATCATCGTCTCATGAGAGGGACTGTAAAATCCCATGCTCACAGGCTGCCCCTTGGTGGATCACTGCTGCCACATGTTAGTATGATCACACGAAAGAGCAAGGGTTAGGAATGATACCTGATGGTTGGCTGGTTTGCCCCTTGGTCAGGCTTGAGCTTTGAAGATTTGGTTGCCCCTTGGTCGGGCTTGGGCTTTGTAGATTTAGTGCCCCTTGGTCGGGCTTGAGCTTTGTCAATTTGCTAAGTGAACTTAGGCTTTGAGGATTGGATGTCCCTTGGTCGGGCTTGGGCTTTAAGGATTGGTTGCCCCTTGGTCGGGCTTAGGCTTTAAGGATTGGATGCCTCTTGGTCGGGCTTGAACTTTGTAAATTTGCCAAGTGGACTTAGGCTTTGAGGATTGGATGCCCCTTGGTTGGGCTTGAGCTTTGTAGATTTTCCAAGCGGACTTGGGCTTTGTGGATTGTGAAGTGTCGTTTCTGTAACAAGCGACAAGTAAAAGATTAAACTAGTTTTTAGGTAACGTTTTTATAGCTTGATCGATTTTGTGAAACAAAAAAATTTTGGCCTTTTGATCAATAGTAAAAAACATGATAATTAAAAGTATAAGGGTTTCAGAAGTCTTAGGATGTTAGGCTGGAGCCGAGATTCTATCAAATTTGCTAAAAAATGCAGGGGGAAGTCTTAATGTCGCCGGCAGCTTAGCTGATGCCGCCGGTGATCTGGAGCGATACTCCTGGTGATATGGGTGCCACGTGGCATCTTTGACCAATTAAAATAATTCAAAATTCAAATTGGGAAAGCTGAGGTCGCCGGCGGCATGGGCGTTGTCACTGGCGGTTTGAAGTGATGCCATCGGCGGTATGGATGAGCAGTTTTAGATTAATTTAAACTCCTTGAATTCCGTATAGGCATTTAAAAAAAGAGTAAAAACCCTTCTTTTTCCTCCTCTCTGTGTTTAGAGAAGCTGCAACTTCTACTCCTCTTCTCTCAAACCTTCATAGAAACCAATTCCGCTTTCTTTCAATTTTTGACCATAAAGAAGATTTTTAGGCCCAAATCTAGCAGTTCTAAGTTTGAGGAATTGCCCGATTCTTCCATTAAGGGGCTGAAACTCTGCCCGATTCATGTAGGCTACGCCCGACATCGTCTTTGGGTATGGGATAGCGGCTCTAATTGATAATCTTATCCCAGATAAGAAGAATCACATCTCTAATATTCAGGTAATCCTACTAATCTCAAACCCTTTTTATTTCAATTTTGAAGATTTGGGTTCTAGACTTGAAAACCTGTATATTAAGGGTTAAAAATGATCGATACATGTTAGGATGCATGTTATAGGTTAGTTTTACTTGATTTATGCTGTTTTTATGCCTTGAAATTGGTCGATTATGATTTTAGGTGATTAATGTGATTTTAGGCAGAAATCTGCAGTCTTCTTGTAAAAACGATGCCTCCGGCGACATCATTGTTTTCGCCAGCGGCTTTAGGCCATAAAAAGAGGGAAACAAGGTCATGTCACGGCTGGATTCGGCGATGTCGCTGGCAACATCGTCCATACCGCCGACAGTATGGCTGATGTCGTCGGCGTCATCACTACCCCAGCAGCGGCATTAGCAGCTTTCCAGAAGAAAAATGACACAGAAAATGAATTACTTAGCTGATTTGATCCTTTCTGATTTTGCAGCCGCATACTCACACTTGCATTGGAGGTATGGGAACCATAGGCATGTGGTGGAAACACATTACTGAGAAAGACTCGGAGCTTATGGCTACGATCGATGATACAGGGTTTAGGGATCTAGCCCAAACCATGCCTCTTTTGATGCCCAAGCTCTCTCATATGGCCTTGACTGCCTTGGTTGAGAAGTGGTCCGAGACGACTCACACATTCCATTTCCAGATTGAGGAGATTACTATTACCCCATCCGACATCGTAGCGATGAATGGGCTGCCATGGACGAAGAATGTGATCCACTTTGATGTGTACATGGAGAAGAACCACCTTAAGGGGTCGGTGGTGAAGTGGGTGACTGAGCTATTTAGGTTAAAGCCCAAAGTGGGGCGGTTGTGTTATGGGGAGCTATGTGAGTACTAGAAAGGGATTGGAGTGGTTCCCAAAACTGATCAGGATGCTTGTGTCTGCTCCTTCTTGATTTCTTTGTTGACCGTGCTATTCTTCCCGGTCTGGGGCAGTAAAGTCAACTACGGGTTGATTTCAGCGGTTGAGGATGTCAAAACCATCAAGGAGAAGAATTGGCCTAAGGCCATTTTGGTGCAATTGTACTATACGCTAGATGTGGAAGCCCGAAAGAAGGAGAACGTCCTTCGCTTGAGCCACCTTCTACTTTGGGTATATCTTTTTGAAATGTGCTTTATTATTATGGTTAGCTATTTTCCCACTCTTTTAGCATACTAATCCGTTGGACTGATTGGTTGTTAATTGTGCAGGTGTGGGTTTTGAATACCAGATTCTCCCCCTATCTAATTTGGTACTACAGTACTGTCGGGTTCTCATTTCCTTGCCCGATGGTGTGGGAGCGTTAGGGGGCTTGGCAAGTACTCCACCGCATATAGAGAGGCTCTGCGGTACCTACATATTAGCTCGGTATGCTACTTTGACTTTTTGCCCTGTCTTACATTCAACAAACCATTAGTCAATAAAAATATATTTATGAATTCTAGTCACTTACATTGATTTGTGTTTGATTGATTGGCCAGGTCATGCGGGACCCTTTTGAGGGGGTGTCTAACCGAGCTGATGTTCTCATTGTCCGACGGGAGGTGGATAACAACTGATTTATCATGGAGTGCCCCCTGGCCTTACCCTGGTACCGAGGGGAGGGAGTTCAAGGCTAGAGAGAGGTTATGACTGCAGCCAGGCCTGTACCTGTGGATCCCCCTATTGGCCTTTGGTGGCCTTATTTAACCATCACCGGGGAGGCAGATAAGGCTGACTATTTGGAGGGGAATGGCCGAGTGGTGTGGAGTATACCTGGCCCTCATAATGGCCATATATCCCGCTTGCTCCCCATGTGCCCCCGTATTCATGATAATGGCTCCATTTCATACCATAGGAAGAAGAAGGATAAGGAGCTAAAAAAGTAGAGGCGCGGGATTTTCACCGAGGATAATAATAAAGAACGGAGTGACGACGGTGAGGGCCATCCCGAGGAGCAGGGAGAGGTTGGTCATGACGTCCTGATGGGTCACGAGGGGCATCATTCTTTCGATGTGAGATCGCACCCTTTCTTTTTATGATTATATTTGTGCCATATGGTTGAGTCAAAATAGTTGCTTATGTTAACTTTTGGATTTTTCAGGTGCCTTTCAAGAAGAGAGGTTGGGCTGATGATAGCGGGGGACGATATTATAGCATTCCTAAGGGTGTTGACTTTGTTAAGGGGCGCCTCTCAACTACTTTGGAGACCCAGTTCTTACTGATGAATTTGAGGGGTGACTTTCGGACCAGGGAGATATCCGCCAGCAGCCACTCGCTAAACTTCATACCAGAAAACACCACTTACGTAAGCATTGTGCAAGCAAAACCAAGAGATAAGCCCTTTATGAATTCCTTTTGATTGTTTTTTTTTATTTTTTAGGTTCCTCGTGCCGAGGCGGAGCGGTTGGCGAGAAATTCTTTTGCTCTTAGGGATACACTAGTTTCCCAGATTCTGCTTGCTCAGGTATATTTCCTGTAGAAATATGACATTAGAATAAAATGCACGAATGGGTGATATGAATGATATGGATTGCTTGTTATCGTTTCTTTATTTGCAGAATTTCTAGCCCTCACACTTTCGGATACCAATAAGGCTCAGCGAAAATATCAGGAGGAGACATGGACGCTCAAACACCGAGTGAGCGAGCTAGAGAACCAGTTGGATGCCATATTACAAGAGAGGCAGAGCAAACACAACATGGATAGTGCTGCCCCGAGTGAGCCGAGCCGAAGGGGAAGGAAGGGGACGGTCGGGAGCCTCCATGGAGCTGTCCATGTGAGCACTTGGAGCATACTGGGGACCAAAGAAGATATCGTTGGCACTTATCTTCTCAGCAAGGAGGATGTTTCATCTCACCCATCCAGCCGTAGCAATCAGTCCTAGATCTGCCTGCTAATCTGATTTCTTTTTCTGTTTGCCTTTATTTTTATTAATCTTGGTTTTGTATGCCTTTGATACAATGGGCTCTTGATTTTGCTTTGGTTATGGATTTTGGATGATTTTGGTTTTATTTATGCTTAGGGTTTGGATATTTGGATAGTTTGTGCCTTCAGGCCTTTAGTTTGAATAAGATTTAAACTTTGTGCTTGCATATCTTCTAGAAACAGATTACAGGGTTTTTATAGGTTGTTTACTGGTTTAAATTGATTAAAACAAATCTAAAATTCATAGAAACCATGGTCATGTCACCGACGGCATCACTGATATCGCCCTCTGCATGACATTCTGACTTACTAAATAATATAGACCAAACGACCCCCAAACCCATTCTGCCGGCGACTTGGCTCATATCGCCGGCGACCTGACTCATACCGCTAGCGGCATCACTTTGCTAGACATCCAAATTGGATCATTTTCTCAAAATCAACCATGGAAAACCACAACCAACAGCTATAAGGCTTTTTGCAAAGCCTGGGAAATGCAGACTAGAAGAAGCTAGAAAAATTTAGGCTATGGGGCTTTTGATATGTCGCGGCGTGGCCCGTAAGTCCTAAATTCCTACAAGCGGCGATATTTTTTAGGATCAGATGGACGATGTATTCCGATTTTCTTCATTCGAGTTGTGCCCCTTACTTGAAGAGTTTCATGCCATATTAGGGATCCCATCCCCTAAGCACGTGCCCCTGGCACTCCCGAAGTTCCATTTCGATACTGACGGCATTCTTTAAGGGCTGTGGAACTTGGATTTTGTGGACCCATTTCTATCCTGACTGCCTGATAAAGCCAGATTTTAGCTTAGCGTAGTTTTAGAGTAGTGCAGCAGGGCACCTAGATCTCATCTTGCTTGGCCGTCCATTGTGGTACTATTACTTATGGCAAAGTTTATGTGCGGAGTGGACCCGATCGCCCCATTTAGGCTGATTTCACTTATTAGTCCTATATCGACAGGGGCTTCTCCTATATCTGAGGGACTAGCCGAGGTCGTGCTCAATATAAACGCTATTTCCACTTACCCGAATCTTATCGGTGCCCATCTTATACTACTATAGATATTCATTTTCCCATTTTACAAACTATTCCCTCTTTTTGCCCTTATCTAAAATTGACTTATAGGTATGGCTGATGATGAAGATGAAGCTAAAGGAGGCACCACGGGGGAACCCGAAGAAGTACCTACCCATTCATCTGAGAGATGGGGGGCTTATGCAAGCTGATTTTGATTAGTTGACATTCAACAACTGGATGCCTATTCTGAGGGGGTATACAGATTCACAGATTATGTGGTTTAACCCATGGTGGAGGATCCGAGATATGGATGTGGAGTCTTGGGGATCCTGTGTCCGGCTAATAGGTCTAGAGAGATCTTCAATCTACACTCGCTACCGATTGTGCCGTCAGTACGGCAAGCGGCAGAGAGTCCCAACCAAGCTACCCCATAACCAAATCGGAGTCTACAAAGCCAGATGGGTGAACTATATCCAGGAGAAGTGGGCCGGGGAGGCCATATTCAATACTCTGGACTATGATCACAAGGAGACCATTGAGATGGATATACACTACAGAGGGTGGCTTGCTGAGATTAGACGTATGGTGACCTAATCAGAGCGATCATGGGCCCGCTTTGAGGGAGAGCGAGCAGAGCAGGGACATGACCCCTTTTCTACTACCACCTTGCGGAGGATTTTCTCGATATTATGATAAGGATCTGGGGAGTTTGGCTTGAGATGCACTTTCCTTTACTATCTTTTCCATAGGCCAGTCAGGGTAACAGACCTATCAAACTTTATTTTATTATATGTCTTTTATTTGGTTCTAATTTTTGCATAGACTACCCCTTAGGGTTTTCAATCTATCAAACCTTGTCTTAATTTTTGCCTGGACCGCCCTTTTTTGGGTTTTCAATCCAATAGACTTATTCTGACTTTTGCATAGACCTTGCTCTTTTCAGCCTATGAGAATTATTTTTATTTATTGTGCACATTTGATTTAGAATAATGCAATCTCTGCATTCGGTTTACTTGAGCTGTTTTGACCGTATGGATATAAAATTCACATAAACATAAGCATTCAAAATTTGACAAAAGAGATACTTTCATTAATTGAATTAAAACAAAGTACATGATGTTTGGTTAACATTTCCATTGATTTAACTCTCGGTGCCAACAAGCCTAGATCGGTTTTCTAGAAGGCACTCTCTCTTTGCTCACCTACCCTAACTTTTGCCTATGCCCTTTTTAGGTTTTTTATCTAGCGGGTTTGACTCATCCCTAAACTTTTGCACGACCATTTTGCAGAATACCGACCGTCGGGTGTCAATCTAATTTTTGCTCGATCAGTAAAAGACAGAAAGGCGGGTGATTATTTTATCTATTATTTTTTTTGCATGTTGCTTTTTTATGATTTATTTCTTTTGATTTAGATGTAGTAACGCTTAAGCCTATTCTGATTCATGGGGTTCACAAACTCATTCCCGTCCATATTCATAAGCTTAACCGCCCCGTTGTTAAGCATCTTCTTTATCACATACGGTCCTTCCCAGTTAGGCTTGAACTTGCACCTTGCGTCAGTAGTGGAAGGTTTGAGCTGTTTGAGGACTAGATCACCAACCTTCAAGGGGAACTTCTAGTGTCTTACCCGACTGTTATAGGCTCCAGCCATGCACTGCTGGTACATTTGGAGATTATCCACGGCCCTTAATCTCTGCTCATCCGTCATGTTTAGCTGTTCAAACCTTGCCTGAGTCTATTCAGATTCTTTTAGCTTAGCCTCTAGTGTGACTCTTAGTAAGGTAACTTGAGTTTTAACCTGCAAGACTGCTTCCATTCTGTAGACCAGAGAGAATAGAGTATGACCGATCAAGGTATGGATGCTTGTGCAATGTCCATAAATAGCGAAAGGTAGCTTATCTGTCTAATCCCAATAACCAGCTATCATCTTGGAAAGAATCTTCTTTACCGACTTATTAGCTGCCTCAACAACACCATTAGCTTGCAGTCTGTATGGAGAAGATCTATGGTGCTCAATCCCGTATTTCTCAATTAGATCGGCGGTTGCTCCTTAAAACTGTACCCCATTATCTGAGACTATATAATGCAAAAGTCCATATTGAGTGAAGATATGCTTTTCTATGAACTTGGCCATCTTCTTGGCGGTGACATTAGTGTAGGATTCAACCTCTACCCATTTTGAGAAATAATCCACTGCTACCATGATGAAATGGTGTCCGTTTATGGATGAAGGATGAATTTCACCGATTATGTCTATCCCCCACATCGAGAATGGCCAAGGAGTAGATAAATAATGGAGCTCGGTGGGTGGCAGATGCTGCATATCCCCAGAAATTTGACTTGGGCGATGCAATCGGCCATTAGGGTGAGCCAAAAGCAATCCAACCACATAATTTTCTTTGCGAGAGCGAGCCTATTCATATGAGGGCCACAATCACCGGTATGGACCTGATCAATTACTTTCTGAGCCTCAGATTCAATTAAGCAATGAAGTAGTAAACTGTCACCAGTGCACTTGAATAGATCATTATCGATAAGTTAAAACTAGACAGTGAGCCGTCGTAGAGTGGTACGGTTCGAGTCAGAGGAATTTAGAGGATATTGGCCGATTTAAAGGAATAGGATAATGTCAGAATACCAGCAGGGTGCGATTGGGATGGCAAGGACCGGCTGAACTGGTTAAGAGTGGTAGTGGGTCTTAGTTGACAAGAGAACCAGAGGATAGATAGGCTGCTGTAGGGGTCCTTCCCATGAGGAGGCCAGGGTGGCTAGAGAGTCAGCCATTTGATTCTCATCCCGAGGGACGTGGCGATATAAGCAAGAGGCAAACTTCTTAGATAAGCCTCAGACCGTGTCGATATAGGGGCAAAGAGATTCTTCCTTAATTTTTCAATCCCCGATAACCTGGCGGATGATAAGAGCCGAATCCCTGATGACAGATACCATGCAGGCCCCGATCTCGAGAAGAGCCTTGAGACCGAGTAGACAAGCTTCATATTCAGCTCCATTGTTTGTGACCGTAAATTCCAAGCTCTTGGACAATGGGATGATTTTATTATCCGATGTGACTATAATAACTCTAAGGCCTGCTCTCTGTCTGTTCATAGCACCATTGAAGTATATAGTCCACTCACGCTCTAGGATCTTAACAGAGGCGAGCTGCTCATTAGGAAACTTCAGGTTTTCAACATAGTCAGAGTCAAGAGGTTGATTAGCCAGAAATTTTGCCACTACCCGACCCTTAATAACTTTCTTCGTCACATACTCAATGTCAAACTGGGATAATAGGACCAACCATCGGGACAGTTTACCGGCTAGAGTGGGGGATTGACAAAGATACTTCATGGGGTCAATCTTAGCCATGACTTGGACTCGATAGGTTTAGAAATAATGGCATAACTTTTTAGTGAGCCAAACCATAATGGTGCTAGTCTTCTCCACAATCGAGTACCGGGTTTCATAATCCAAAAACTTCTTACTCAAGTAGTAGATCATGTGCTCCTGCTTATCATCATGTTCTTGGACAAGTATTACCCCTACGGAAGATTCTTCGATAGCAAGATATAAGATCAAAGGTTTCCTGGGGATGGGGGGTTTCAAAATGGGTAGGTCAACAAGATAAGCTTTGATTCTGTCAAATGCCACTACGCACTAATCATTCCATTCTAATGGTTGTTGCTTTTCTAATAGCTTAAAGATGGGTTTGCATATTGTATTGAGGTAAGCAATAAACCAACTAATATACTATAGGGACCCTAGATACAATGGGACTTCTTTTTTTGTTTTAGGCACAGGCATATCCATGATGGCTTTGGCTTTATCGGAATCCATCTCAATTCCTTTCTGACTAACCATATGTCCCAATAATTTGCCTGAAGTAACCCCAAACCCGCACTTCTTTGGATTCAGGCAGAGATTATACTTTTCGATATGAGTCATGAATTTATCTAGAATAGCAGGGTGCTCTTCTCGGGTAGTAAACTTCACAATCATATCATCCACATACACCTCCACTTCTTTATGGATAATGTCATGTAAAAGGGCAGTTACAACGTACTGATAAGTAGCCCCGACATTCTTTAACCCAAAATGGCATTACTTTGTAGCAGTAAACCAACCCCCCCAATTCAGTGATAAATGTTATTTTAACCTTGTTGATGATATACACTAGAATCTGACTATAATCGGAGAACCGGTCCATAAATAAGTACATAGCTGCCTTGGCAGCGCTGTCAATTAGGACATTGATGTAAGGAAGCAGGAAGTCGTCCTTTGGCAAAGCCTTGTTGAGATCTCGAAAGTCAACACAAACTCGGATAATACCATATTTCTTTAGAAATGGGACTATATTAGACAACCAACTCGGATATTCCACAACCTAGATGAACTGAGCTTCATTCAACCGTGATACTTCTGCCTTAACCTGATTAGCTCATTCTGGTCTGAGCCAACGGAGCTTTTACTTGACAAGCCTGAACTTAGGATCAGTTGGAATTCTGTGCTCGGCAATTTAACGATCTACCCTGGGTATATCTTCGTACGACCAGGCAAAAGCGCTAATATGAACTTTAAACACTTTTATTATATTACTTTTTTCCTCTGGAATTAAATAGTTAGAAATGGTTACCGTTTTAGGATTATCATCTATACTTAGGTTTATTTCACTTAAAGATGTATCGCTAATGCTAAAAATATATGTGTATTGTTATGTGAATACATGGATCCATCAGGAAAAACATCAAACAAGTAAGCAAAATGAGAGTCATTCATTGCATTAAAAGCCTTATAGGCAACATTGTTCGCATAAAAAACATCAGAAATATTGAAAATTACATCATCCATATCATCCTCCTCTATAGGCCGAGGGGTTCAGTAGCAGTAGCAACAATATGAGGAGCACCCTCTGTAGTCTCTATCAGAATGGTATCCAGGTCCTGCTCTAGAGCAGCCTTTTGGGCAGCGGTGAGTGATGGTTCCCCAGACAGGTTGGCTTTCTCGACTAGGGCCCTGTTGAGCTTCTTTACTATCTCTGTCATGGCATACTCTTCCCCGGTTCTCTCACCCTTCCAACCTTTCTTCATCAGAAATTCCATAGCCCTGGTCATGGTAGCCAGGGCATCTTCATTCTTTAGATCAACAGACTCTTCATTACGTCCCCTAGACTCTTTCTCATGATACATCTTACCCTTCCCCTTAGCCTTATCATAAACAACGTTGATAGGTGCAACAGGCTCAGTAGGTTTGGGCTTAGTAGAGACGACTATATAGCCAGCTTCAAAGTCATAGACATCCACATTTTCCCACTATACTCAACAGGTTAGGGCTCTCCCTTATAAGGCCTTTTGCCTTGGATCTCACAAATAGTGACCATGCAGAAATAACAGGAAGGAACATGGTGGTAGGCTTTTCTAGGCTTGTACCCTAATCCTCCTTGGCAGACCACCACTTTCGGTTCCAATGCTTCAATAATCCCCTGCTCGAACATTCCGCAGACTCTGCCAGACTTATACCTAGATTTCTTCATCAGTTTTCCCATATCAGAGTGGAGAACACTATGCTAAAGGGGAGGAGATTTCTCAATCTTACTAACCATAGTAATCTAAAGACCTTCCACCAATTTAGCTTTGGCCTCCATAACAGCCACAATGGAAGTAGGGTCATCCTCGATGGTTACTAGTTTATCCTCGTAATGAACTTGATTTGCTGATGGAGATTAGAGGGAACTGCGCCTAAGGTGTGGAGCCAAGGTCAGTCAAGCAACAGTAAGTAACAAGAATATCGAGTACGGTGAATCGCACTATACTCATAACACCTTCTACAGTGACTTCTGCCTCAAAGGCCCTAATTACACTACTCTTCAAATCATCATAAGCTCGAATAATAGTACTGGAGTTTTCAAGCATCTCCTCCGATAGGCCCAAGTGAGGAAGGACTTTCAGAGGGCATAGATTTAGGGCATAGCCATCATCCACCATGACACAAGGGATAACCTTATAGAGGATCTGAATATGGATGAATAAGGTCTTGTTGTGGTTCTTACCCTCAAGCGGGAGATCGAAGTGGTCAAACACAATTTGTGGTCCCTTTCTTGGAGGAATGCTTTCCCCGACCCTAGCACACATCTCCACAACAAAAGTGGTGGGAGTAGCTTCTAAGTCGAGTAATCGCTTAATCAATCCCCTGTGATGACCGTTAGAATCGATTACCAACTACCAGATACTGTAACGAGCTTAGTGTTTTTTAGCTGAGTAATGAGAGGATCAACCTCAAAACTGGTTGGGATAGGTGGAGGTGGAGAAGGGGGCCTAACAGTGGTACCTATCCTTCTAGGGACTGGGTCCTTATCAAGATAGAGGTAATGATCCTTGGGCTGGTATACACGGCCACTCCGGGTGACATTAAGAACATTATTGATCAGGACACTTTTAGTGGCTCATGATTTAAATAGATACTGATGTTCCTCAAAGTCAGAATCTGGGTCTTGTAACTCATATGCATCCACATTGAAAGGATCATTCTAATCCACCTTGAATAATCCCTTTGGTTGCTAATTAACAGGTGAATCAACCCTGAACAGTTTAGTGTTTACAGTTTTGGCTACTTCGACTACTCCTTCATCTTCATCAAAATAGTCGTCCTTTGAAACAAAGGTATCTACGCTGAAGAGCGGCTTTTCCATAACTTTCATTTTCTTAGCCACAAAAGGCTGAGACCTATAGCTTTCTTGCTTAGGCAAATTTGGGTCAACATCTATGCCCTGAACTGAATTGACTCCCGGGTTAGCTTGACTGATTAGATAAAAAAACTGAGTTGGACGGGAGACCAGACCTTATAACCAGAATAGAAATACTGCTACCCGGACCTTGGGAGATTAGTTCAAAGATTGTGGCTTCAGACAAGCCGGACTGCATCATCCTACCTTATTCCTGAAATTAGGCAGAGGGTTATTCATGGTGCTCGGGATTTTATCAGGTTCAGCAATCTTTCCTTCGCTAACTAGACGCTGAATAGCTGAGAGCAAGGCCTTATAATTGTTGGTTTGGTGTCCCACCTAAACATGGTAATTACAGAAATTACTCTTATCCTCAAGTTTGGGCGGTTTATACTCTTGAAGGGCTAGATGAAACTTGCTTCCCTTAAATGCTTAAACATGACCCAAAAAGGCAACTTGTACGGATTAGCTAAAACGAATGGAGGGTGAGAAGGCTGGACCGTGACAACTGCCGGTGGAGCTGGAGTAATGGCTAGGGTGCAGCAGAGGCTTGAGAAACTTCCTAGAGTGCGGCCTTAGCTTTGGGCTAAGCAGGTGCTGGAGCCAAGGGCTGAGCATTATTGTTTTTTCTGAACCACGGTTTCCCCGCCTTCTTTGCCTTTTTGCGCTCTGTCTTGCGCTCAATTTTCTTGGCTTTTTTAAACATAGCCTTGTAAGAAAGGAATGAATCAGTAGCCATCTCTTTACGAAAAAGGGGAAGAGATCCCTCAAGGAGCTTAACAATCATCTCCTCGAGGCTTAACTTAGATTTCATCAGAACCTGGGTCAACATCCACTGTTTAAAATACTGCTTAAAGGTTTTATTGGGAATTTGGCGGACTCCCTCAAGATGTTTAAGGGTTGTTTCCATCATAGTATTAAAACTATAATGCACTTTCAAAGCCTCAGAAAGAAGTTTCCAATCAGTGACAGTATGTTGCGGTAGAGTGTGATACCATTCAAGAGCAAGGCCCCGAAGGGAACAAGGAAACATTTCAGCAAGCACTTTATCACTAAATTTCTTTACACCCATAACTCTTTCATACATGATAATGTAGGAAGAAAATGCACTAAAACCATCATAATGAGCCATATTCGGTATAGTAAAATTATCAGGGACCCAGTCTTCATTTCTTTTGGGTTCCTTGGCAACTATAAGGTGGTTAATGTAGGCTTGAATTTCTGGTTTCATGCTTGAAGGCTGCTTGACCTGATCGTTGATCTAAGGGGCCATCATCTGGCGAACAAAAGCTGCTACTTTAGGTGTCACGCCCAGAGGCGGCTTGACCTAGTCGTTGACTGGAGGAGATGGTGGAGGGCGAGTAATCAGCTGGTTACTGAAAGGATTCTGGGGGTAAGTAGTGCCTTTAGGAGTCACAATAAACTGCGGAGGAGTAAAGGATGGCGGCTGGATTAACCCACTAGAAGAAGCTGAAAACTGAGAAGCCAATATTGGAGGAGCCGAGCTCTGACTAAAGGGCACCGGATTAAAAGGAACAATCAACGAAGTAGTTGAGGTTGGTAGAAAAGTAGAGGTTTACCCGAACTGAAATGGGCTTACTATAGGCTGAGTCGAGGGAAATGGTTAAAAAACTGGCGTAATTGGTCTTGTCCCTATTGGACCGGCTAACATCTATACTGAACCGTTCTTTGCTTGGATATCAGACTAAGAGACCCAATTAGAATTTTTATCCTCGAGGGCTTGCTTAACAACTACTTGGATAGTGATTTGGATAGAAGCTTGGAATGCATCTGAATTCAAAAATTGGGCCATAGCACTGGCAAAATCAAAACCAGAAGGGGGCTGAGACGTCGCTCCCGAGGTAGGAGTAGGACCGACTCGCTCCTCAGGCGGAGGAGGGTTTCCAGCATTGCTTAGAAAAGACAGAGTTGACTGGAAGAAATCCTGACCAAACTAAATCAGATCTGAATCTGACTCCTCGCTGGAATCGATATACAAAACCCCTCGACTTCTATAGTGACAACCGTGGTGAGAGAATGATGAATCAGACGATGATCTGGTCTTTTCCAAACCGGGGTGCGACGATAATTCTGCCTCCTCCTAGCTAAAATGGTAGGTAGCAAATCAGATCATGCATGGATAGGGCGATGCCATGGATGGGATGAATGGTCTTTATTTAATAACCAATGCGTGGTGTGTATGGCTGCACACAGACGTGGTTAGAGATGATGTAGTGGCTTATCCCTCCAACATCTATGGGATGTTTGTACCCATCATCATGCACAGTGATATACCGTGACTCAACGGGGGTACAAAAGAAGTCCTACGGATGTTGCTAAACCTCTTCCATGAATGAAGATCGGTAAGGGTAAGTTGAACTTTGGCTCTTGGAGCTGATGCATGGGTGATGCATGAGCAATTAGCACATAACACTTGAAATGTCCCTCTTCCGACCTTATGACTCCCGCGTAACACCTCTTTAGAAGGATGGAGTTTGGCCTCTTCACCGGTAATGGTGAAAGAAGTGCGACCCAATTATATTCATTTATTTTGGTAGTCCTAAGGGATGAAGTGCTAAGGCTTTTCCTAGCGTGGCTTTGGTATAGGGTTGCTGATGTAGAAGGTTCTCGTTTACCTTGATTCCATGTTACTCAACCACTCCCCAAATAGGTGTGAGCGTAGGAGTTTACATGTTGGTTAAAACGAGTGATCCACCCGCTAGGGATCCTCAATTCCAAACAGGGCATGAGTGATACTTAACCTAAAAATTATCGAACTATCTACACTCGCAAGGATAAAACGTTATGAAAAAGAATGAAGTTTTAATTTGGCCAATGATTTTAATACATCATCAAATCCTTTAAACTTTTGAAAATTTTAAGTTTAAGTTTAAAGAGATCAATCCCCCAGCAGAGTCGCCACTATGAGCGGACGACCTATTTCCCGCAAGGACTGCGTGAGATGCGTAGCACGAGAGGAAATAACAAGCACTGTGAAGCGAGCTGTAGGATTTATCCTTATTTTACTGTGATAAAAGAATTAATGCTGATGTTGAATTTAAGTTCAATTTGCATATTAAAGGATACGAGACTTTTAAAATAGAGTCGCCACCCGGTTAAGCTCCACCGAGAAATTTTTGGTACGATATCCCCACCGGGTGGTTAGACCGCACCTTAAAACAGAGATTCCAAGTTCGAATGATGTTAACTATTTTACATTAGGCCAACTTAAAAGACTTCATTCCTTCTTAATCGGTTTTAATCCACCCTATTTATGGTGTTTTCGGTTTTATATATTGTTACCGTATTTATCAAGCGTTCAAAGTAGTAAATAAATAATTATTACAGTTATCCAAAAAATAAATGCGGAAAATAAAATAATAATTACTTGGCTTTCCAAATCCTATACATTTTCTAAACAATAAATAAAATACCTGAAGGCCTAACATATACCTAACCTAAAAACCTGCACGAAACGGTTAGCACAAATACGACACATTGTATGGGGTATATCACGTAACATGTATAGTTAGTATACAAAACAAGACCCGATTTAGCATGAACATGGCATATTTTATTTACAATTTATGGAGCCCTATTGGATGGCTAAAAATGGGATTTAATTGGCATTTGAGGTAAAATTTCGTCATTTCCATATTTTAGATTCGATTGTTATTTTCATCGAATTATTAGTGAAAAAGCCACATGGTATGGGGTGAGGTCTATTTTCAGAAGGTTCTGGACCTTCATTGTTGCACCGTACATCCTAGTTTTGAAAATTTAAACTAAACGAAATGAAACTGCTGTCCAGAAGGCCATGCCGCCGACGGCATGATCGAGGCAGTCAGTGGCATCATTGATACCGCTGGCAGTACCAGTTATACAGGCAGGCTGCATAACTTTCTAGATACCATAAAGAAAGGGTCCTGCAAGAAAATGGGGCCACTGGGGTAAATGAGGCCACTGGCGATATCAACGATGCCAGTGGCGGCATGGTTGATACCGCCGGCGGCTTCAAATGCCCCTAGCGGCTTCAGTTTCTTGCAGCAGCTGTTTTTGGCCGGAAAGCGCCCAAAAACTCAAAACTAAGCGCAAACAACAATAAAAACACAACAAATAAGTAAAATGGAAGCCAAAGAGCTATGAGACTCAGAATTTTTAC
Organism: Euphorbia pulcherrima; assembly: GCA_947683365.1. NCBI lineage: Eukaryota > Viridiplantae > Streptophyta > Magnoliopsida > Malpighiales > Euphorbiaceae > Euphorbia > Euphorbia pulcherrima. The sequence goes on along the minus strand of CANTUS010000001.1, from coordinate 16,245,422 downwards.
CTCGGGGCCGTGAATCCACCTCTTCGTGATCCGTATTACACCTCCGGGGAGCTCAAATGATGATTTTGGGAAGTAAGAGGTGATTTGGTCTCTGAATCCTAATTTTAGTCATTTTTAAACTTAAAATGCACCTAGATATCAGAGAGTTCAATAGAGAAAAACCATGAAAAGATGAATTGAATCCTCTTTTCTTACCTTTTCTAAACTTTATCCCACTAAAGTTAGCTAATATACTCAAAATTTGCTTGAAACTTTGAGTTGGGGGAGAGTGGAACCCTTGAAATGGCCGAGAAATGGCCTTTATATAGGCTAAAATCCGTTGAAAATTGCCTTTGGTCCATTTATCCGGTGGATATCAGCAAAAAAGGCAGACAACTGTTCTGCAGCTGAAAGTCATGCCGCCGGTGGCATGGATGATACCGTCAGCGGCCTCGCTCCTCTGGCAGGTCTGAAAAGTTGCATGATTCGTGCTCGAAATCGAGAAAAAGGAGAGGAAATCAGGCAAAAGTTAATTTTGACGGAAAAACTAATATATAGGGGTGTATTTTATGACTTTTAATGGGTATTTTGGACTAAATTATTTTTTGGATGAAAATCATCGGCATGAGATACCACCGGATGCGTTACAGGACACGCCGAACTGAATTCTTTCGAAAATAAAATTCGTAGAGAATTTTATATCGGTAATAAAAATTTCAAAAAAAGAATTTTTCTTATAATTGGAGATACGTCATCATCGTCTCGTGAGAGGGACTGTAAAATCTCATGCTCACACCGGCCATTAGGAGGAGCGAGTGGAGCGATCGCTCAGGGTCCCGAATTTTCGAGGGCCTCAAATTTTTTATTCAGGTCTAGTATGATTACAAAATTATTTATATATATAAACATGTCAATAAGACATACATAAAAGTGCTTTGAGTGAGTGGTTGAGCCTGCTTCTACTTACTTGTGCATGTGTTGGGTTTGATTCTTAGAGGCCCTTTTTTCTCAAATCTACTTTTTTCTTAACATTTAAATATAATAGTTTTTTAATTATAAATTTGGGCCATCTTTAATTATCATTTATTAGTGTTATGTTACAACACAAGTCCCTCAAAGTAAAAAATAATTAATAAAATTTAACATTAATTTTTTAAATAATTTTTTTTTAATTTGGCATTAGTTTAAAAAGATTTGACCAATTTATTAAACATAATACTGATTCCTGACAATCATTTATTTTTGGTATTTAAATTCTGTTCCATTCCTTTAAGGCTTTAATTACTATTTATAATGCAAAAGTTAGAATCTATTGAGTATAAAAATTTAACATATAGTTTTGTATTTATAAAACAACAAATATTAGTTTAAATTCAATATATATTTTCAAGATTCTAATACCTTATTTTAATTAAAGTCATTGTATTCTTATATCTTACAAATATATCAATAATCAATAAAATCAAGACAATATGGTATAATAATTTTGTGGAAAATCGATTGAAATTTGCTTTAAAATATAACCGGATAACCAGAATTTCAAATGACAATATCGTAATCTAAAAACTGTGTATATGCAAAGTTTAAGTAAATTTTGTTTGTTTATTAGTGAACTATAAATTTTGTTGCTGAATTTTTTTTAACATATATGTACAAGGGCCTCGATTTGATTTTATTGCTCAGGGTCCCAAAATTTTTCCCGGGTCTAGGTCAAGAACTCATGTAATCAGCATTCTCTACAGTGAAGTGCCACATTGTATCCTGCTTTCTTCCTTTGCTTTTAATCTTGCTAATTTATCTGTTTTCGGCCCATGGCCATCCAGATACATGCACATCTTTTCATTCTAATTCACCAATTTGCTTGTTTTATAGTAACATTGGACTTGATGGGTTTAGATAATGAGGTAAATTAAAGGCTTGTAGTGGAGCGAGAATTGGAAATTGAAGATGAAATAGGGTGGTCGGACAGCTGGGAAGTTGCATATTAAAGGCTAATACAAAGGTAGGTACAGTGAACAAGAAATTTGGGAGGCTCCATTGTGTTTCAACCTAATCTAATATTATGGCTGTCGCCTGCTTGGCAAAGAAGAAGAGGGTAAAAGGTGAGGTGAATCCACAATTAAATGGTATTGCTATCAGCCATAAGATAAAAAAAAAGAATAATCAAACGGTTCAGATCTAATGGATGTTAGTGGGCGTTAGATGGTGGGTGTTAGTATAGCATTACCGGTTTTAAATAATGGTATAGTTGTTCCTTAACAAGAGTTTTAGTTTTATACACGAAGATTCTAGTTAGCTTTTTGAATATATTGATATTCTAAAATGATATAGACTGCATAGTTCCTTAACTAAAATAGCTATAGGTTAGTTGCATGAAGGTTATTAATATTTCGGTATTGTTATGTTTTAATTATAATTGATATTCAAACAATGGTATAGGAGTTCATTGACAAGAGTTATAGTTTTGCTACAGAAATGTTACAAATGGTATAGTTTTGTAATTACAAGAGTTACAGGTTTGTTACCGTAAGATTATAGATATATTTTGAATATGATTGATGTTCATACAATGGTATAGTTACTCAATTTGGAAAGCTTTAGTTCCAAATTCTATTGTTGATGAGTTTCCTGTGGTTTATTCAATTTACTTGTAAAATACAGCAAGCATGATTAATAGTGTGTATCAGACAAAAGTTGGATTAATTGATCTATACATCGAGACTTTTACGTAGTTGTTGAGTCTTAATTTCGATGATTACAACAGTAGACCAAATAGACAAACTACCAATAATATACTTGATAAATTAATACAAATACTTTATTGTGTTAATTAAATATCCAAGTATATTTAATGAAGAAGGAGCTACATTAATGAAGAATGAGAGACTAAAAAGTGTTATGGAGGTAATTGAACTATTGGAAGAGGAGAAAGAAAGATAGTATCTTATTTTTGTGAATAAAACAAGATGGCATTTTGGAAAAACAAGATGGCTTCTTAGTTTTATCAAAGAATGATGTGGCATAGGTTGATTGAAAAAGAAAATGGAAAAAGAGGATGGTGAAGATGACATTCTGTTTTAAGGAAAGGAAGGTAGAAAAATAAGATGATATTTTACAGAAAGAAGAGGACATCTTAGTTTTATGACGTGGCATATAGTGATAAGATGGCATAAAAAAAACATGGTAGCATCCTGCTCTTATGGAAAAGAAAGATAGCACCATCTTGGCTTTGTGAAAAAGGAAGATAAAATCTACTATTACAAAAATAAGGTAGATTTTACTGTTACAAAAGCAAAGTAGTAAAAAAAGGTAGCATCTTGTTATTATGAAAAAAGGAAGATAATATCTACTGTAGCAAAAATAAGGTAACATTTTAAAAGGAAAAAGGCAGATGATTCCAACGGGAAAATCCAAGAAAAGCAAGATGAATTCAATTGCCCTTTTTCACATGTCATCATCTATGGTTTGCAAATGCCATAATCTACAACGGCTATTTTTCCTGCACCAGTATAAAAAGGCAATCAGTTCAAATATGAAGACTTTGAAGACTACAAGCAAAAATCACAATATACAAGTTTCAAACAGATTTATCTTCCCTACAATTCTTCAAGTGCTAAAAAGAGAAAAAGTTTCTTCAAGAGGTACTCCTACACAAATCAACATTCAATTGGAATGTTGGTCCCTGTAAGGGTCTAAATAAGGTCAGAAGTGGGGGGGGGGGGGTGAATAACCCTTTTTCATGGAATTAATAAGACTTTGAAAAATCTTTGAGTAGCGTGTTTGAATATGATCCGGAGGATGGATCCGGATGATGTAGTTATGTAAATATCAATGCAAATGAATAAAGAGTTAGAAATCAAACACAAGTATTTTAACCTAGTTCGACCCCGCCTACTCCAGTCCCCGGAGATTCCTTCCTCCGAGCTTTTCCACTAGTGGATTCCTTTCCAACGGGCAGGAATCAAGCCTTACAACATGTCTCCGGATGGTAAGCCCTTCCGGATGTAGGCTACACCACTAGAAGCACCAACTCCTAGCTCAGTCTTTTAGTCTTTAGTAGGATATACCACTTAGATTTCTACCCAAACCTAAGATGAGTCCTACAGGGAGATCCCACTGAAAGCACCTACTTCAATCTATATCCCAATCTCACTACTCACCCAAGTAGAGATCTTTACAATTTGTTTTCTCAAAGGTATTGGTTTTAGACTTCCTCAAGTTTATAACTTCACTTGGGAATCCTTACAAACAGATTTTAAATGGTTTGGTTCTTAGAGGGATTTGTAAACTGATTTCTTTCTAGCGAATTCTCTTGTATATGCTTTCTTGGAATCTGTAATCAAATCTGTGAAGCTTCCATTTTATAGGCTTCGATCATAAATGTAGTCATTGTGGGTTGTTAAGCTGTAATCAAATCTTCACCGTTGATCAGGAATATATGGGGCTTCTAGAACCGTTGATCAATCCATTAGACAAAGATTTTGACTCGTTTGAATCTTTGGGATTGAGGCTGAAAAGTTGTCAGTGAGCGTTTTTCTTGTATTTTAGTGACTCGCCAACTTTTACGCCAGTACCATTTTGGTGTGAGTTCCATGCGCCTTTCTTATTGGTCTACGTGAAAAAGGTTGTTACCTTTTTCCTCTTTCCTATGTCAGTCCTTTGTCCTTTCTTTGAAAAGTGCTAGCTGTCATTTTTGTCTTGCTTTAGGGAAAATGATCTGTGACATGCAGACCAAAAAGAATGGAGGGAATTTTAATATTTTGAATTATTCCCTTTGTCTTGATATGTAAGTCTTCTGGATTTCTTCAAACTTAATATCTCCGGATTTGTCTTCTTCCGGATGCTAGTGCAATCATTTCTTCCGGATGCTGTTTTGGGCGGTTCAAAGTTTGTTTCCTTTTCAAACTTTAACTAGATGCTTCCATTTATGCTTAGGTAATTGTCTTCATTTATCTTGAACTTTGGATGTGTTAATTATATGTCCGAATCAGGATGACTCAGGTCTTTTTGTGCTTAAGTATTTTGTTTACTTCAAATCTGATCCGGATTATTTGTTGTTCTAGATTATTGTTTCCAACAGTCTCCCCCATTTGATGGAAATAAAAACCTAAGACATCTAAGCATAAGGAAAGGGGTTTTTATGGACTGAGTATGATTCTTGATACTTAGTCATTTATAATTTTTACTCCCCTAAAAATTCAGCATCCCTAACTCCCCCAAAATTTTTCAATTCTAGCTTCTAAGATTTTTCTAGTATAATTGCAGATTGTACTTTAGAAGCAATTTTTTGTAATAAATTTTCACTATATATACTTCTGTTGTTAACAATAGTTAACATCAATGAAGTTCCGGAATTACAATTGCAGAAATATATAGGTGAAAAATATGAAACTAGCTATTACATATTTTACATTTTATACATAGCTATATCTATTGCAAAAAAAATTATTTCTTCTAGGAAGCTTCTCCCTTCTTTTCCTTTCCTTTACCTTCCTGCCATTTTGCTGCATCAGCTTTATCTTCCCCCTTATTATTCTCCCCCTTTTCATTTGCATCAGCTTGGGAGTCTATCACCATATAGGTTTTACCATCCCAGCTTTCCTGCCAAGCCTTGAAGTGAATGGAATAATCCAAGCTGCCTTTTCTTCTACGCTCTATTATAGTTTTAACAGTGGCTGGAGTTAGATGTAGGGGCCAGAAGACCTTTCGGAGCTGGGTATAAGACTTTATGAGGTAAGGATGCATATGTAGTACATGTTCGCTATCCTTCTCATCAAAGTAGGGGAAGAGGGCTTTGAGAAGGGTAACAATCCCCTTATGTCCGAAGAAGCCAGTATCTCCTATGTGCTAGACAAGATATTGTAGGACTGGAAGGAGTTAGCTCTCTAGAATAGAAGTTGAGGAGGATCCAGGAATGGATAAGGAGGATAGTTTGGACTCTAATTTCTCATATTCCTTAACCATGTCTCTCCTGCAGTTATGGATACTGGTATTTACAGTCATTATATCTTTGTGAAGCTCTTCCTTGACATTATTGATAATTGTATCTTGCCCATTCATTTGGCCCGCAACCTCCTGTGCAATATTTTTCATCTGCTTTGCAAATAGCTTGGGCAAGTCTCCCTCATTGAACTTTGTGAGCTTATTCAATATTGCCTGTTGGTTTTCATTGAGGCTAGGGAGTGAAGAGTTTTCTTCTTTTTAAGAAATGAATTTCGACAAGTTTTCAAACTTAGAATCCAGATACTCCTTTATTTCAGTGGAAAATTCAGAGGAGGATGAGGTGATCTTGTCCATTATTATTGCACAGTTGTTTGTAGTCCTAGTGTTGGCTTGATCTACAGTATGATTTGCTGCTGCAAGGCTTATTTCTAGCTCATTTAGTACCTGGGTGACCTTGGCAAGTGATACCTCAGCTACTAAATCAGCATTGGGGAAGTCCTCCACTTTCCTCTCTATGTTCTTGACACTCCCTTTTAGCTCCCTTACTTCATCCTTCAAATTCGGAGGTAAGAATCGTTGAATTCATACTTTCTCCAAAGATTTGAGATGCTTACAGATGTTCTAGAGACTCTGTTTAATATAATTTTCCTCGTGCTCCTCATGGGTAGCCTCTTGTTGGATTTTTAGCGTCGTCGTTATCTTTTTGGCTCTGGCTTGATTTATACTAGTAGTTGGTATTTTGATTGGACTAGCATAGGGGGTTTCATATCCAGAGCTACTGTCGATTTTCTCAGATTCAGATGAGTCTTTTGCATTTATTTCTTCTTCAGAGGAATCCTTCTTTTCTCCATCTTTGCTCTCTTCCAACCGTTCCTCCGAAATGGCCTTACCCTTAGAGTCCACTTGAGAAATGTCCTCATTGGGTCCCAGGCCATGTCCCTCCTCCGGAATGATGTGTTCCAGGTTAGAATCTTATTCCTTAGATACACTTGGATTATGTGTATCTAAGTTATCCTCTTTATCATCTGCTATTTCAATACCAGTAGTAGAGGTGTCAGCATTAACAATATATGAAACCAAGTCTCGGATGACTAGAAATTTCCTCAGTCAACCCTTCAAATGCCTTTTCAGGACTTTTATGTACTCCTCCAGGTGTGTTGTAATGTCCTCAACACCCTCTACATGTGCCTCTTTAGGTCTTACTTCATTTGTGATTTCTCCTTTTGGATTTAGTAGATTCTGTGGAAGTGGTTTGGTTCTTGGCATGAAAGCAAATAGATTCACCTTCAGATCTTGGGCTAGAGTTGCCATATCTACTGGATCAATAAGGATAGCATGGGCGCCAGAAGAATCTTCGGGCCCTACTGTTCTGAGCTTATTAATTTTATCATTGTCCTTCATGACTTCCTTTATTACATCATATTGAGGGTCATCCAGAGTGACTTCCACATTTAATCTAGACACATTTTTGCCCTTTGTTTTCTTGGCCTTAGCCAATTTATCTTCGTCAGCCCTTTTTGCCGCTTCTTCATCAATTACAATTCCGACAAGCTTCTTGGTTTAGCTTTTCTTGGCTGCCACTGCCTCATCAAATGTGCAGCCCTTTCGAGTGAACTACTTTCTCTTGGGTACCAATGCCTCATCCTTTGTCTCCTCATCCTCCACCATAATCTTTAGGATTTTTACAGATTTCCTCTTTTTATCTGTAGCTTTTATCAATCTCCCTCTCGGCTTAGGCTTCTTCGGGCTCTTTTTCAGCAGTTGAGTGAGGGTTTGAGTATCCTCATCAACTTCTTCCACCAAAACCAAGGCAAGATCTAGTTTTGCTTTTGGTTTGGTGGTTCTAGCCTTCTTTGGAACCGGAGCATCTTCAATCGGATCCATTGCCTTTCTTGCCTTGCTCTTCTTCTCATCTCGCTGCTTTTTAGCCTTCTCCTCATTCCATTTTTCACCAAAGGACAGCTTCTTAAAATTCTTTTCTAGAATTTCCTTTCCATTAATAGCTTCGAACCCGAATATATTTACTGCATTTGCAATGAGAATCCTAGTGATAAGGGCACCGTAGGAGTTTCTCTGCTGCCTTAGATAGTGGATGATCAGCACCGGCATGTTTGCATCTCTAATCTCTACCTAATATTGTAGTACATAGTGCTAGAAAGAGGATACTATGGTTAGAGAGCCCTTTCGAATTAAGATTAGCTTTGCGAGAGCATGTTGGAAGAATCTTGGTACTTCTAGAAAATATGTTAAGAATTTATCGCTAAAATAATTTGGATGCGGCTATATCTTGGGGTGATATTTGACTAGCAGTTAATCCCTATTTGTTCTCATCTGAACCCCATCGTTTTTCATGTTCAGGTGCTTTTCAAAGAACTCCAGCGTGATTGTTATCATTTTTCCCTGAACCTTGGTTCTGAGAGCATCATAATAGGTGTGAGCTCTTAAGTTATTGTAAAACTCACGCACCAATTCCGGATATGTTGGGCAGTTGATTTCTAAGAAGTCCTCTAGGTGTTGATCTTCGATAAGTTTTAAGAATGGGTCGGTTTGAAAAAGGACGCTATCACCCAAATAATTAGTGGGAACCGCTGAGTCATTTGTTTTGAGGTTTAAGGGCAGGAAATCTTGATCTTTGAGATCAGACTCTACAAAGATATTCTTTTGAGGAAGCATTTAGATTTGGTTATTTAGCATTATGGCTGCCATTTGAGAGGTTTTGAAGAATTTAGGGTTTGAGAAAAGATTTTTATAAAGTAACTATACTGAGTTGCACGAATGAGGAAGAAGGGGAAATTTGCGGGGTTTATATAGAATTTCCAAAGCAAGGGTATAATGATAATCCGGATGCCATTAACTTTGGTTGGATTGATGATATGGCAGGTTAGATTTTAGAAGAGAGGTAAATGTCATTTAACCGAAGAATAGGAAAGTTTATCTTTAAATCCAGATGTTGAATTTACCACGCATGTAACTCCCAATAAACATTTAAAATTCAAAAAGGAGAAGTTACCTTTATACGATTTTACTGCTATACGTCATTCTTGTCTGCTGATGTGGCAATATTCTTTTTCGGAGCAGAGTCAACTTTATTTCTTCTTTACTTCTGAATTCCTTGTCTTGCCAAAAATCCAAGTTAACTTTATACTGTTTTTCAGATTTTCTTTAAATTGGATTAGACATTCCAATTGACTCCCTTAGCTTCCCAAATTGATCTTTACTTAATAGTTTAGTAAAGATGTCTACCCTTTGCTCATTGGTTGGTATGTAGACCAATGCAACATCCTTCTTCATCACATGATCCCGGATGAAATGATGTCTGATGTTAACATGTTTCATCCTACTATGGAGTACTGGATTTTTTGACACATCAATGGCACTTTTGCTGTCACACATTACATCCAAACATCTGGATTGGACTCTATAGTCTTCCAATCATTGCTTGATCTATAGGAGTTGAGCCACACAACTTTCTGCTGCCATATATTCTGCTTCTGTGGTTGATAAGGCAATAGAAGTTTGCTTCTTGCTGTACCATGACACCAAACAATCTCTAAGAAAGTGATAGCCTCTGAATGCACTCTTTCTCTCAAGAGTATCCCTGCCATAATTTGCATTAGTGAACCCTTGATGTGTGAATTCTCTATTACTAGGATACTATAACCTAACTTCAGTGGTTCCTAGGAGGTATCTAAGGATCCTCTTTACTCCCTTTAGATGGGAATCCTTAGGATTGGCTTGATATCTTTCATAGTAGTAAACTGTATAGTGTATGGCAAGTCTGCTAGCTGTCAAGTATAGAAGTGATCCAATCATTCCTCTATATAGCTTCTGATCAACCTCTTCTCCTTCACAATCCTTGGATATAACTATATCTAAAACCATTGGAGTGGATATAGGTTTGCTTTTGTCCATTTCAAACTTCTTCAAAATTTTCTTGGTATACTTGGATTGGTTTATAAAAATCCCATATGAATTCTGCTTGATTTGCAAACCAAGGACGAAATTAAGTTCTCCCTTCATAGACATCTCAAACTCCTTCTGCATTTAAGTGATGAATTCTTCATACATTTTCTCATCTGTTGCTCCAAAGATGATGTCATCAATATAAATTTAGACTAGAATGATATCATTCTTCTTCTTTTTTATAAAAAGAGTTGTGTCTGCCTTTCGTCGGATATACCCCTTGAATATGAGAAATGCAGTGAGTCTCTCATACTAAAATCTTGGTGCTTGGTTTAATCCATAGAGAGCCTTGTTCAGTTTGTACACATGATCCAGATGTTTTAAGTCTTCAAATCCAGGTGGTTGCTTAACATAGACTTCTCCTTTATAACTCCATTTAAGAATGCACTTTTGACATCAATTTGGAACAATATGAATCCCATGAATGACACAAAAGCACATAGAATTCAGATTGCCTCCAATCTTGCTACAAGGGCAAAGGTTTCTTCAAAGTTAATTCCTTCCTGTTGATTGTAGCCTTGGGCAACCAATCTTGCCTTCTTTCTCACCACTACTCTGGATTCATCCAGCTTGTTCTGGAATAATGATTTGGTGCTAGTGAGTGACTTTTCTTTTGGAGGTGTCACTAGATCCCACACATAATTCCAGGTGAATTGATCTAGTTCTTCTTACATTGCCATCATCTAGCTTTCATCTCCTTCAGCATCTTGAAATTTCTTTGGCTTTATGAGAGAGATAAAAGTAGCATGGCTCATCATCCTATTTAGATGTCCTTTGGTTCTGACTGGATTTTGGATGTTATCCAAAATGGCAGCAATCGAATGATCCCTGCGAGTCCGGACTTCTCTTGTTAGGTCTTTGTGCTGGATTGGGGCTTGTTCCACTTCTGCCTCAACTTCCTCTTCTTGGCCATTATTGAATTTTATCTCATATGGATTAAGATCAGCTTGGGGTCCTTCTGAATTAAAGGATATCCCTTCATCTTATTCTTTGTATTTCTTGATTTAGAAGGAATCTAGAATCTGGACTTCCTTCTTTTCTTTAAAGTTTTTAGCTTCTGGAACTAAATCTTCCAGAGTGAAATTTCTCTTGCCTACATGGTTAGTCTCATCGAAACCTACATTTATGGACTTTACCATAATTTGAGTTCATTTGTTATAAACTTTGTAAGCTTTGCTATGTGTTGAGTAGCCAAGGAAAATCTCTTCATTAGATTTAAGATCAAATTTTCCTAATTGCTCTTTACCATTTAGGATGTAGCATTTACATCCAAAGGGTTTGAAGAAACCAATTTTGGGTTTCCTTTCCTTACAGATTTCATAAGAGGTCTTTTCCAAGGTCTATCTAATGAGAGCTCTATTTAAAATATAGCATGTTATATTTACGACCTCACCCCAGAAATATTTTAGCAAACAATTCTCACTTAGCAATATTCTAGCCATCTCAACTATGGTCCTATTTTTCTCTCAACAACTCCATTTTGTTGAGGAGTATGAGGGGCAGAGAAGTTATGTTCAATCCTCTTGGAGTCACAAAAGTCAGCAAAGTGCTTATTTTTAAACTCACCACCATTATCACTCCGGATGCGTAAAATGCTTATGCCCTATTCTACTTCGATCTGGATGAATATTTTTGAGAATCGATCAAAGGCCTCATCTTTGCTAGCTAGCAAGGCTATAGCGAGAATAATCATCCACAGTGACCATGGATAAAAATCATAATAACCATTTTTAATCTACATAATTTAGTAATATGATTGTTCTTCCCGTAAAACTTGCACCCTAAAATGGGTCTATTCTGCTGCTTCTTTTCAATCTTTTCAAGATCCTCCTTCCCACAGTTCCCTTTATATCTGGCTTCTTGTATGCTTATTGTTGGTCCAGTGTGTATCTGAAAGCTGGTTTGGGGTGCAACTTTTGCTCCATGATTTCTTTTTTGTTTGGCAGGTTAGTTGTTATAGACTACTGTAGCTTTCCCTTTTTAAGCAGTTGTGTATCTCTGTGCTTGAGGTTGCCTCTAAGGTTTCTTCTCTTTTTTATTTGAGGGTCCTGGATCCATTTTATTGCCAAAGTTTTGATTATCTTGTGTTACCTGCCTTGAATTCCTTCTTGGTTGTGAAGGATCTAATTTCCTTTCGGACGCCTCCTTCATCAAGGTTAGCTCCATATCTAGCCCTGTCAAGTTAGCACTTAAGATCTGAACTTGACTTCTTAGGAAGTTTTCTGCCACCACATCCATATGCTTTGTGGTTCTCATCAAGTTGATGTCTTATGGCATTTCTTCAATATCTTCAGCAATTCCAGAATTTGTCGTTGTATGGATTTTATGGCTTTGGTATTCTTTCTCACAATGTGGATCACCACCTTTAAAGCTCTAGCAAGATCAATGTCAAAAATAGAATTAGAATAAGAGTTTACCTCAGTATTTGCTTTTTCTGATTCTGAATCCCCAATTTGCCCAGTGTCTTGCTTCGATGACTTTCTTCTGAATTACTCTGCTTTTGGATCCGTTAGTGCCATGAATGCACAATGAGCAGTCTCTTCTTCTTCTGTTGAAGATGAACTGCTACTTTCTTCACTATTGCTCTATGTGGCCACCATAGCTTTCTTATTGTATTTCTTTTCCCTTCTTAGCTTGGGGCATTTTGTTCTAAAGTGCCCTTTTTCCTCACATTCAAAGTAGGCAGCATCTTTTTCTGGATCCTTCTTTCCTTCTGGAGCCTTTCTTGGCTTATCTCTTCTTGAGGTGCCTTCCTTGGGCCTTCTTGATCTTCTGGATCTCCTTCTATCCTTTTTCTTTAGGAATTCGTCAAAGTACTTGACTAGCATAGCCATATTTTCTTCACTGTACTTTGATTCTTTTGGCTGCTTTTCTGATCCGTAAGAGGCTGATCCGGCAGAGTTAGCTTTAAGTGTGATGGCCTTATTTTTTTCTTTCGGCTTCTTCTATTATTGACTATATCTTTCCAAGGGTAATTTTTGAGTCAAGAGATTACCAATGAGCTTATCATAACTATAGAAGTTTAAGTCATGAGCTTCCTCAATGGCAGTCTTCTTATTGTCCCATTCCTTGGTGGGACTCCGGAGCACCTTCTTTACCATCTCTACTTCAGAGATTTCCTTTCCAAGCCTTTTCATCTCATTCACTAGATTGGTGTATCTAGTGTTCATGCTGCTGATTGATTCTTTTGACTCCAGCTCGAAGGATTCAACATTTTGCTGGAGTAAGTCAAGCTTGGCTTCTCTAACTTTATTGGTTCCTTCATAGGTTACTTCTAACTTTTGCCAAATTTTAGGTGCAGTCTCACATTCGAATATCCTGTTAAATTCTGCTGCACTAAGATAACAATGAAGCATGTTAATAGTATTTATATTTTCACATAATTTTTTAAAATCATTCTCATCCCATAAACTTGAGGGCTTTCGGGTAGTAAGCCTATCTACTTCGTGAGTAGGCTCATATAGGCCATCTTTAATGACCAACCATGCCTGCATGCTTTGTACTTGAATGAAGCTCTTCATCTAGTTTTTCTAGAATGTGTAGTGTTCACCAGTGAAGAGTGGAGGACGAGTAATGGACATACCCTCGGGAAGGAGTTATGAGTTTTGGAAACTAGTTTGATGCTTGGATCAAAATTTGGACCTTTATCTCGAGATTGTTAGATCTCTAGTTTTGAGCACTGGCATTGATACCACTTGTTGGTCCCTGTGAGGGTCTAAATAAGGTCAGAGGAGGGGTGAATGACCCTTTTTTATGGAATTAATAAGACTTTGAAAAGTTTTTATGTAGCGTGTTTGAATATGATCCGGAGGATGGGTTTGGATGATGTAGTTATGTAAATATCAATGCAAATGAATAAAGAGTTGAAATTCAAACAAAAGTATTTTATCCTTGTTCGGCTCCGCCTACTCCAGTCCCCAGAGTTTCCTTCCTCCGAGCGTTTCCACTAGTGGATTCCTTTCTAACTGGCAGGAATCAAGCCTTACAACTTGTCTCCGAATGGTAACCCCTTCCAGATGTAGGATATACCACTAGAAACACCGACTCCTAGCTGAGTCCTTTAGTCTTTAGCAGGATATACCACTTAGATTTCTACCCAAACCTAAGCTGAGTCCTATAGGGAGATCCCACTCAAAGCACCTACTTCAAGCTATATACCAATCTCACTACTCACCCAAGTAGGAGATCTTTACACTTTGTTTTCTCAAAGGTTTTGGTTTTGGACTTCCTCAAGTTTATAACTTCACTTGGGAATCCTTACAAACAGATTTTAAATGGTTTGGTTCTTGGAGGGATTTGTAAACTGATTGCTTTATAGTGAATTCTCTTGTATATGTTTTCTTGAAATCAACCAGCACCTTCTCAACTTATGAAGCTTCCCTTTTATAGGCTTCCATCATAAATGTAGTCGTTGTGGGTTGTTGGGCTGTAATCAAATCTTCACCTTTGATCAAGAATATGTAGCACTTTTGGAACCGTTGATTAATCTGTTAGACGGAGATTTTGACTCGTTTAAATCTTTGGGATTGAGGCTGAAAAGTTGTTAGTGATCATTTTCCCTGTATTTTAGTGACTAACCAACTTCTACGCTGGTACCTTTTTGGTGTGAGTTCCGCGTGCCTTTTTTATTGTTATAGGTGAAAAAGGTTGTTACCTTTTTCTCTAAAAAGTGTTACATGTCATTTTTGTCTTGCTCTAGGGAAAGGGATCTTTGACTTGCAGACCAAATAGAATGGAGGGAAATTTAATATTTTAAATTATTTCCTTTGTCTTGATATATAAGTCTTCCGAATGTCGTTAGATTTAATATCTCCGAAATTGTCTTCTTCTGGATGCTAGTACAATAATTTCTTCCGGATGCTGTTTTGGGCGGTTCAAAGTTTGTTTTCTTTCCAAACTTTAATCGGATGCTTCCATTTATGCTTAGGTAACTGTCTTCACTTGTCTTGAACTTTGGATGTCTTAATTATATGTCCAGATTATGATGACTCAGGTCTTTTTGCACTTAGGTGTTTTGTTTACTTCAATCCTGATCCAGATAATTTGTTGTTCCGGATTATTGTTTCCAACATGGAATTGTAAGTTTTGTTGTTAAGCCTAGAAAAACAACAAGAGAAAGGTTTCGTTGTTGAGCATGCAAAAGCAACAGTTAGGTTTTGATGTTGAGCCTAGAAAAATAGCAGATTGTAAGGTTTTGATAGTTAAGCCTGGAAAAACTATTGGGTTAGTTCTGAGCCCAGAAAAGATTTGTAAGGTTTGATACTTGACCCCGCAAAAAGTATCATCAGACTTATTTTCTGCCCGTAAAGAAAACACATAGTGGATAAGCTCAAGGCAGTTGACTTGGGGACTGGATGTAGGTCAAGTCGGGGCCGAACTAGTATAAAATTGCAGTATGTCAATCTCTCTAACCCTACTCCTTTTACTTACTTGCAATTTATGATTTGAGCATTTATATTTATTACAATTATATTTTTAAGATTGAGCAGTTTTATCCATCAACAACAGGAAATTTTTATTAAGTCTAAAATCCTTAAAAGTACTATTCACCCCCTTAGTACTTTACCTAGCCATTTGGGACCAACAATTGATATCAGAGCTAGACTCTAAATTGAATGAGTAAAATCCTTAGAGTGGTCCTAATATGGCTAGTGATTTAAAAAATCAAAATATGATTAATCCTTACATTGATCTTTCTAATTCAAGGATTCTTCTTTTAGTTCCAGCTTACTACAATTTCTCGAAAATAAAAATGGAAGATTTTTTAAAATCTACTGATAATCAAATTTGGAGAATTGTAAAAAAGGGAAATATTTTTCCAATGAATTTTGTAGATGAAAAATGTATTCAGAAAGAAGAAAGTGAATATGATGATGATGATTGGAAGATTATTTCTTTGAATGCTAAAGCAGCATATATGTTACATTGTGCATTAACTACTAATAAGTTTGAACACATTGGAGATTGTTCAACAGCTAAAGAAATTTTGAATACACCAGAGCTAATTTATGGAGACACATTTAAAAATAAAGCCATGGTACCTACTTTGGGTAATAATGATGATGATAGCTCTGATGATGAAAAAGCAGAAGAAAATGCAGAAATCTGCTCTATAGTCAACAATGTAGCCAAAAGTTTATCACACCAATAAGAAGATGAAGATGAGGTAATCCTACAAACTTTGTCCCATAAAGATCTTATTAAAGCTTATTTTGATTTATATGATAGTCATAAAAGTTTAGTTGAAAAACAAAATAATTTTAAAAAGGAGTTTATAAAAAGAGACGAAGAAAAGTTTGAGTTGCCCGATAAGATAAAGTTTCATGAGGCAACAAATATTGATTTAGTTGAAAAAGTTTCAATTTTAGAAATAAAAAATGATTTGTTGAACTCAACACTTACCAAGTTTACTGATGGTGAGAAAATATTGGATAAACTGATTGGAGATCAAAGGAAGGTAACTGATAAAATTGAAATTGGCTTTTATTCAAGCTCCTCATCCTCTCATTTTCCAAAACCATGTGTTTCTCAAAAGTCTTATTGTGCTCAAATAAATAATCCAAAAAAATGGTATTATCTCTCATCCTCTAAAACAAAGAGAGATATAAAAAAAAAATAAGAAGATGACTTTTTCACAAAAAAGATAAAAGTAAACAATGTCATCACTTTAAAAAGAAAAATAATATTTCATGTAGTTTTTCTTTTCATCCGAAGTCATGTCCTCCAAAACATAGGCAGTCACTTTTTTGGTCAAAAGCCAAATATAAAGACCAATCATTTTCACCATAATATCACATACTTTTATTGTAATCATTTTGGACATGGTATAAAAGAGTGCATTTTTCGTAGAGGTCTCTACAAAGAGAAGATTATGTGGGTTCCTAAAAAAATCAAATGTCACTAACCTCAAAGAACCCAATTTTAGTTGGGTACCAAAATCTGTATAATTTTCTTTTACAGGTATATCTAAAGAACATCTCGAAAGATTAAAGAGATTCAATAATGGATGTTCACGATATAAAATAGAGGATGAAAGCATAAAATTTATAAGAGCAAAAATTACTGTAAATTTTATTTATTAAATATTAGAGTTACTGCATTCGAATGTACTAATGTTATTCAACCATCATGGTTGAAGTATTAGCCATTGTTGATGTTATTTCTTGTTTTACACATGGCATGCATTTTAAGTGAATGAAACTTTTGAGATATTTATCTATTCTGAGAAATTCTTCTTTCTTTCATAATGATCATAAAATTATCTTACTAAATTTTTTTTGGTATAACTTGTTAACTCATCTTGTGTTAATAAGATTCACTTATGAGTTGGCAAATAGTAGAAACCGATTTCGATTTTTTATTCTTTTGGTGTAAATGTTTTAAAGAATATTTTGGTAATTTTTTTATAAAAAAATGGGGAAACTGAAGAAGATATTTCTTTTTTATTCTTTACATGTCGAGGAATATCATGTCTTTTGTAATAGAACTTTTACCGTAGTGAAATTTATGCATATTGTTGAAGAGGCTAACAAACTCCCAGATATAGAATTCTAAGGATACCCTTAAGATACTTGATTCACAGGTAGAAATTTTAGTAGAAAAGCCTATCTCCGTGCAAGAAGATGAGGATGATGAAGTTGAACATAATATTCAAGATTCACAAGTGGTATAAAATTTTGACTAAGATTAAAAGTCAGCATTCAAGGACAAAGCACATTGACATCAAGCAACATCGACAAATGGTGATATTGTTTTGAAATTTTATCTCAACTAAAGATCTCATTACAAATGTTTTCACTAAAACTTTAAGTGAAAATTATTTTTCAAAGATGAGAATAAAAATTGGGATGACTACTCTTACTATTGATTAAGAGTTGTTTTGTTTGTAAGTCTTAGTTACGTAAAGGCGAGTAAGTCTTTGCTATTGGACTGAATTGTGAATCAAAATTTTCAATTGATTAATCAACTATCAAATCTCCCAAGAATTAAGTTCCAGGATCTTGTCCTGAAATTTCTTTCTACCAAACAAAGTTCTATTCCTCTCAAAAGGCCATTTAAAGTTCAATATCCTAAATGCTCTATTTCTATGAAGTACTTTCGAGCATACCTATTTTACAAAAAGCTTCTCTCTCAAGTATTCTTTCAAGCTTGTGGCAAAGATTTAGTCTAATGGTTGAGCCTTGAAGCTGTGATCCTAGAGGTCGCAGGTTCGAGTCCACACTTGAGCGGGGCGGGGTGGGGTGGGGTGGGGCGGGGTGGGGTGGGGTGGGGTGGGGCGGGAGAAGGGTTTCTTTTATTATTATTGTAAGCCCATATGAGGCAAAAAAAAAAATTTAAGAGAGTATTCTTTCAAGCTTTCATGATCAGTCAAGAAGCTCTACGCTCCTTGTAAAACTGCAACCCATTGAGAAAAATATCAGTCAATAAATAAGAAGAGATTCTTGGAGAAACAACGGACTGAAAAAGAAATTTTTTTATCGTTTAAAAAGAGCAAGCTCATCTGATATGCCTCTTTTCCAAAAAAAAAAATTTGATCAAACTTGATACATACAGATCAACAGAAAAATTCAAATGGAAGAATCTTTAGTCATGCCTGCTCAAATCTACTGCATGCAAGTTCTGTGCGTGGATCTTTGCTACTGAGCTTAATTTCACCGAAGAAGAATCTCGGTCTGAGATGTAAGGAAAAATTCAGTCCTCTCATCCTTCAGCAAGAAGAACGATTTTTTTCCAAAAAGGTTCATCTGATTTGTTACTGATGGTTTGGAGAAAAGAAAGAAAAAGCTCCATGGATTATAGCTGAACATTTTTGGACTGATGTCATCAAATCTTTGCCATTAAGCTCAAGCACTCCAAGAAGAAATACTCAAGAAATTTGATTGAATTATACGGGTAAAAAGAGAAAAAGCTTCTTCAAGAGATACTCCTACACAAATCAACATTCAATTGGAATTGTAAGGTTTTGTTGTTAAGCCTATAAAAACAACAAGAGAAAGGTTTCGTTATTGAGCCCGCAAAAGCAACGGTTAGGTTTTGTTGTTGAGCCCGGAAAAACAGCAGATTGTAAGGTTCTGATAGTTGAGTCCGGAAAAACTATTGCGTTAGTTCTGAGACCAGAAAAGAATTGTAAGGTTTGATACTTGACTCCGCAAAAAGTATCATCAAGCTTGTTTTAAGAAAACACATAGTGGATAAGCTCAAGTCAGTTGACTTGGGGACTGGAGGTTGGTCAGGTCGGGGCCAAACCAGTATGAAATTGCAGTGTGTCAATCACTCTAACCCTACTCCTTTTACTTACTTACAATTTATTATTTGAGCATTTATATTTATTGCAATTGTATTTTTGAGATTGAGCAATTTTATCTATTAACAACAGGAAATTTTTTATTAAGTCTAAAATCCTTAAAAGTACTATTCACCCCAGTACTTTACGTAGCCATTTGGAACCAACAGTTGTCTATAACGCTCATTTACCCTTGAACTTTCCAAGTTTCAATTACTCTTTTGAACTTGTAAAAAATGCATCATGAAAGCCACAAGTTACCTTTCAATTAGTTTGACTTTGTTGAAAATGTCATTTTTCTGATTTTTTCTTCTTCAACCATAAGCTGACATGTGGCATTTAGGGTTATGAGGTGCGCATTAAACAAATTCAAGAGGTTACGTGGAACTTTTGAAAGTTCAGGAACGAAAATGAGCGTTTAAGGATAATTATAGAAAGTCTCAATGTAGGCCATTGATTACTCACGATCAGAAAATAGATCATCCATGTTCTTCATCATATATCATCTTCTTTTCTTCTAGTTATTTAGTTCACTTTTTTGTAAAATTTTCCACAATTACGCCTACATTAAATACAAAAGAAAAATCTCCACTCCAGTCAATGTGAGACTCAAACAAGTGACCTCTAAAATTATAAATTCAGATCAATCATTGGATTAAGACTATTTCAACTGACAAGAATGATGGAACCAACACTACTACGATCTCCCCTGGTGATTGTATGTCATGAATGGGTAAAAATAGAGAATTTGGATTGCACTTTTAGATCAATTTAACTGTATTGTGTAATTTGTGTCAATATAGATTATCCCTAAATTTTGTTGTAATTTTGTGAACTGTTACATTTGAATTTTATTGTAGTTAAGTCGCTGAGATTTGAGCAGACCTTATGGGCTAAAGCCTAAACGGCTTTGGAACTGTTAGGCCGTACACAAGGAAGTCCAAGAGCAAGTACCAAGTCCACCAAACTCAACCCTGGAATGACTTCTATTACTTTTTAATTTTTATGTAAATTCTTAGGGGAAGCTCTGAGCAACCTATATGTCTCATTCAAATATTTATAAATTTATCATTAAGTCAAAGTTAATTGCATATATACATTTTCTTTCTAATCTATTTACAAAATCACACCTTCCACCCAGACCCATTTCTAGCTTGTTAGGGGCCTATGGGCGAGATAAAAAAACTGGGGCCCTTAAGGCTTTGTCTTAATATTTTATCGCACTAGACAAATAAATATGGAATGTGGTAACAAGACCTTCAATTTTGAGGTTATAACAAAATATTAATATTTTGAAAAAAAATTTAATTAAACTTACAACATTTAATCAAATTTTGTAAGAGAAATATCATTTGATCTAAATTTAATTATTATTTACATTTCAAACTATATATTAAGAAGCTAATAAATTTTATTTTAGGTCATTTTTTATTCGCTGCCCTGGGCGGTTGCCCCCATTGCCCTTGTCCAGGAATGGCCCTGCTTCCACCTCTTTCTCCTCCTTTTCTTTTAATTTTCTTTCTTCTTTTTCGTTTATCTCTCAAACCGTTTATTTTTCGACATGTTGCTAAAGAATTTTTTATTCGACTTATTTTCATCTTTGAAATGATATCCACTATGTTATTTTCAAAAAATTTTACTAGTATTTCTCTTGTGGTTGTTAAATATCTAATGGATATCTAATATATCTTAATTTAAAAAAAATTTTATGGAATCTAATGACATCTAACATATATTTAATAGATATATAATAGATGGGTATATGTTGATTTCATATATTATAAATAGATCCGTATCTTTTTTATGATAATTATTTTATAAATTATAACATCTAGTATATATCTAGTAAATATCTAGTATATCACTGTTAGATGTCTAGTAAACATATAGTATATCTTAATTCTAACAGTTTTTTATGGAATTTAATAATATCTAACATATATTTAATAGATATAAAGGAAAACCTTATCCCACCCCGCCCGAGTGTGGACTCGAACCTGCGACCTCTAGGATCACAGCTTCACTGCTCAACCACTAGACCAAGCCTTTGCCACTAGATCTGTATCTTCTTACAATGATTATTTTATAAAAAAATAGCATTTAGTAGATATATAGTAGACATCTAGTAAATATCTAATAGTATGGTATCTTTGTAAATGTTTTTAAATTGGACCATATCCTTGTAATTAGCTTCCTCAGTTTTAAATTTTTTGTAGATTATTTTAGCATTGACCAAATTATTTTGATTTTTGTGGTTCTTGTGTAAGAAGCCCAGTTCCTAACATCATATAATTTTTTGGGAAATACAAGGAAATACAATCTTTATAGGATTTTTTTTATATACCTAACTTTCTTTTTCTTTAGCTGTCTACCACTTTTAAGGTTATTATTTTTCTCTTTACCACAACCTTCTCTCTTATATTTAATTTGATTTTCATAACTTAAAACGACTATATCTCACAAACTGTTAATTTTTTCGACATGATCCTTTAGAATATTTTGTTCCTCTTATTTTTATCTTTAAAACGAAATACATAATGAATATTTTTGGAGAAAAAAAATTTCGCAGTCTTATACCAATTTTTTACTACCTTTATACCAGGTATAAGAGTTTTTTTTGCTTTAAATAGAACAATGTTGCTAATGTTTTATGTTATCTACCTTGAAATAAATGGAAAACTGGTGCTATAAAGACATTATACCACTCTTACACCATATATAAGAATTTACGAAACATTGGTAAATTTGGTATAAGATGCGAAAAAATTTTTGCTCAAAAAATATTCAATATGGATTTCATTTTAAAGATAAAAATATGACAAATAAAATATTCTAAAGGCTCATGTCGAAAAAATTAACAGTTTATAAGATATAGTCGTTTTTAAGTTGCAAAAATCAAATTAATTAGGAGAAAGAGAGTTGTTACAATGGGGTTCTTGTATTCATGTAAAAGCAAAATTCAAAAATTAAAATATTGTAATTAAGAAAGAGTTTGGGTAATTAAGAGATATAAGTTTTTATAGTGGGATTTAAAAAATGTTAGGTTGGTAATTACAAAATTGAAAGCTCAAAATCTTATATTTAGCTAAGTTGCCCCAATTTTTTTAGGGAAAAGTACATAACTGTACCAAAGCCCAACAATAATTTCCGTTAAAAGTTTGGTCAACAACACAAGTGTCCAATTCCACAAGCCTCAATAATATAAATACGTTCAACACAGCCTCAATAACATAAAATACATTCCTCTCCAAGCAGCATCCGCAAGACATTTTTGTTTTTATTTTCTTTTCTTATTTTGCATTTATCTCTCAAACCGTTTATTTTTCTGACATGTCGCTTTAGACTTTTTTGTTCATCTTATTTTTATCTTCGAAACGCCATCCATTATTATATACTCTTTTTTTTTACTTTTTTCCAAACTTTTCGAAATCTGGTATTTTGCAAGTATAAATCTAGTATGAAGTGGTTTTTGTTTGATTTCTTCATAAAATGCAAGTTTATGGTTCACCTAGTATTTTGCATGTATAAACTGGTTTTTGTATGATTTCTTTCATGAAAACATGCTTATGTTTGGTTTCAATTTTCTAGAACTGGTATTTTGCTGGTATGAGGTGATTTTTGTTTGATTTTTTTCATAAAATGCAAGTTTATGGGTTA
This sequence comes from Euphorbia pulcherrima, assembly GCA_947683365.1. Taxonomy (NCBI): domain Eukaryota; kingdom Viridiplantae; phylum Streptophyta; class Magnoliopsida; order Malpighiales; family Euphorbiaceae; genus Euphorbia; species Euphorbia pulcherrima. Next base: position 16,222,597 of record CANTUS010000001.1, on the reverse strand, counting down.
TTTTTATTGGAAATTGACTATAAATGCAAGGAAATTATAACAATAATTAAAGAAGGCAGAGATAGAATTTGAGAGAAACTTTTATTTCTTATATCTGAGGTATATATAAAATGAAGAAATTGAATTCCTATTTATAGAGAACTCCAACGGTAAAAACGGTAAATAAGTAAGAAACATATTACATCAAATATTTATGACTGGTAGAAAAGTAGAAAACCTATTATATCAAATATTAATGACGTGGACCCCGCATTAATTATATAACAGCCGTCTATATAGTAATAGGCGGTTGATACATCAATTATTCAACACTCCCCCTTTGATGTATCATTTCCCGAGAATGGGACACTGCCTCATTAAAAATCTTACTAAGGAAAAACCATGTGGAATAAAAAACCTTAGTTAAAGGAAAAAAAGAGTACAGTGTTTACTCCCCCTGTTCGCGAGTTAACTGATGACCCTTAAGACGACGCATTCCAATGTTGTAATTCAATTTCTTGAAAGTTGAGGAAGATAAAGCCTTGGAAAAAAATTTGCTAAATTGTTACAAGAGCGGATTTGTTGAATACTGATTTCACCACGTTTTTCTAGATCATGAATGAAGAAAAATTTTGGTAAAATATGTTTTGTTCTGTCTCATTTAATATCGTCTTCCTTCAATTGAGCAATACAAGCAGCATTATCTTCATATATTGTCGTCGGATCTTCCTTGGCCGTAACTTTTCCTCATGCTTCTTGGATATGTTTGATTAATGATCTCAACCACACACCTTCACGACTTGCCTCGTGAATCGCTATTAACTCTGCATGATTTCAGGAAGTAGTTGTAATTGTTTGTTTTGTCGATCGTCAAGATATAGATGTTCCTCCATATGTGAATAAATAGCTCATCTGAGATCGAGCTTTGTGTGGGTCGGATAAATAACCCATATCCACATATCCAACTAATTTAAGCTTAGACTCATATGAATAAAATAAACCTAAATCAGTAGCTCCTCGAAGGTAGCGCATTATATGTTTAATTCCATTCCAATGTCGTCTTGTTGGTGCAACGCTGTATCTTGATAATAGATTAACAGAGAATGCAATTTCTGGTCTTGTGTTATTAGCAAGATACATCAAAGCACCTATTGCGCTTAGATATGGTACTTCAGGACTGAGAACTTTTTCATTATTTTCTCTAGGACGAAAAATATCCTTTTTCAGATAGAGTGATCGTACAGCCATTGGGTTACTCAATGGATGTGTTTTGTCCATACTAAATCGTTTCAGGATCTTTTCTGTGTAGTTTGATTAATGCAGTAAAATTCCTTTTTCAAGGTGCTCAATTTGCAAACCAAGACACAATTTTGTCTTTCCAAGATCTTTCATCTCAAATTCTTTCTTTAAAGAATCAACTGCTTTTAGAATCTCTTCTGGAGTTCCAATGATATTTAAATCATCAACATAAATTGAGATGATAATAAAATTAGATCCGAATTTTCTTATAAAAACACATGGACAAATTAGATCATTTTTATATCCTTCTTTCAATAAATATTCACTGAGACGGTATAGCACATGTGCCCAGATTGTTTTAATCCATATAAGGATCTTTGTAACTTTATTGAGTAAAGTTCTAGTTTGCCATATTTTTCTGGCAGTTTTAATCCTTCAGGGATTTTCATATAAATATCATTATCAAGCGAACCATAAAGGTAAACTGTGACAACATCCATCAAGTGCATTTATAAATTTTCTTGCACTGAAAAACTAATAAGATGTCTAAAAGTTATTGCATCCACTACCGAAGAATATGTCTCCTCATAGTCTATTCCAGGTCTTTGGGAAAAACCTTGTGCAACTAATCTAGCTTTATATCTTATTATTTCATTTTTCCCATTTCTCTTTCTAATAAAAACCCATTTATTACCAACAGGTTTTACGTCCTGTGGTGTTCGAACTACTGGTCCAAATACTTTGCGTTTTTCAAGAGAATTCAGCTCTGCTTGAATTGCTTCTTTCCATTTTTGCCAATCATTTCTACTTTGGCATTCTTCAATAGATGTTGGCTCATGATCCATATTTTCATTTACAATATTAATCGCAATATTATATGAAAAAATATGGTCTATAACTATTTTATCGCGATTCCATCTTCTTTCAGTATTGATATAGTTTATTTGAATTTCTTCATTTTCAATAGCTTTAGGTATTTGCACTTCAGGTGCTTGCACTTCTTCCGAAAGTGTATTTATATTTATATCCTCAATGGGAATATCTTAATTATCAATAATTCTCATCCTTTTAGAATTTTTATTCTTTGAACCAATACATCATCCATGCTTCAGGTATGTTAGAGTATTATCCGTAGGTTGTTCTTCAGGAATCTTAATACGAATTGGTACATTTACCGCTGGTATATGTGATTCCATTACTCTTTTAGGATTAGCGAGTGCATCAGGGAATCGATTTGTTAAATGTTGAAGATAGATTATTCTCTGAACTTCTAGTTCAGAATCATTTGATTTAGACCCATATGAGAAAGTGATGAAGCATTCCATATTATTTTCTTTTCCAAAATTGGGCTCTTATTCTCTCCTCCTAATTTTAGGAAAGTGCTTTCATCAAAATGACAATTTGTAAATAGTGCAGTAAACATATCGCCAGTTAATGACTCAAGATATTTAATTATTGAATGGAGTTCATAGCCAACATAAATTCCTAATCTCCTCTGAGGACCCATTTTAGTCCTTTATGGTGGAGCAATAGGCACATATACCGCGCAACCAAAAACTCTAAGATGAGAAATACTAGGCTCATGGCCAGAATCTAATTGTATTGGAGAATAATCATGATAACTTACTGGTCTTAAATGTATAAGAGATGCTGAATGTAATATTGCACAACCCCAAATTGTAGTAAGGAGATTTGTTTGCAAAATTAGCGGTTGTGCAATTAATTGCAGACGTTTAATAAATGATTCTACTAGACCACTTTGTGTATGAACATATGCTACAGGATGTTCAACTTTTATTTCAATCAACATACAATAATCATTAAATGTTTTGTATGTAAATTCTCTAGCATTATCAGGATGAATTGATTTAATAGGATAATCGGGAAACTGTGCCGATAATCTTATAATTTGAGCAAGTAACCTTGCAAATGCCATATTTTCTTGAAGATAATAAGCATACATGTGACCACCTAGTTGAATCGTCAATTACAACCATAAAATATCTAAATGGTCCACATGGTGGATGAATTGGTCCATATATATCACATTGTATGAGCTCTAAAAATCTGGCGATTCTATTCCAACCTTACTTCTTGAAGGTTTTATTATTAATTTTCCTTGCGAACAAGCAGCACAAAATAATTCATTATTTTGAAAAAACTTTTGATTCTTCGATGGATGCCCATGTGAATTTTCAATAATTTTTCTCATCATTATCGAACCAGGATGACCCAATCGATCATGCCAAATTTTATAAGTATCTGAATCTATAAACTTCTGTTTTGTAGTTAAATTGGCCTCAATCATATTGATATATGTGTAGTATAAGCCACATGAAACAGTATACAATTTTTCAAGTATACATTTCTTACTTGAAATTCTTTTCGTAACATAAAGACATTCTTTATTGTCTTCGCTCACAGTTTCAATATGATATCCATTTCTGCGAATATCTTTAAAACTTAATAAATTTCTGTGAGAATTTGGGGAAAATAATGCATTATTTATAATAAGTTTTGTTCCCCTTTGTAATATAATACTAGCTCTTCCGGAGCCTTCAACCGTTTTTATTTGTTCCGATATTGTGGTAACAATAGTTTCACTCATTTTAAGAGTATTAAAATATCCTGCCTCTTTGAGAATAGTATGGGTGGTGGCACTATCTATAATACATAAATTTGCTTCATTTTCCTTAAAGTCATATAATACCGGAAAAGAATTCATTTTTTTCATTGAAGAAACGAAAGATGCATTACTATTTATTCATAAATAAATATTAAATAAAAAGTACATTAAACAGCAATAACAAAAGCAAGTTAATAATAACATAAAAATTATAATATATTAATTAAGTAAAACATATGAAATAATTATTCAAATTTTTCCTTGCCACTGGTGCTGGGTAACAGAAAATCAATCAACTCCATATTGGGGATATCAATAGGGTCATTAGTGAGGTTATTATCATCCAATATAAAATTGGTTTCTGGTTCCGCACATTTCTTGAGGGATGCTTGGTATAAGTTTACCAAATGTTTAGCGGTTCTACAAGCTCTTGACCAATAACCAGTCATACCGCATCTATGGAATTTATTTTCATTATCTTGACTATTATTTCTTTCATCAAATTTTTCAATTTGATTATTCCACTTCTGGTGGTTATTTGTATTTTTTCACTTCGGGTGGAAATTACTTTTATTATTATTATTATTACCATGTTTCCACTTCTGGTGAAAATTGTTATCATTATATCCTCTACCACGCCCATTGCCGCAACCTCTAACTCGACCACAACCACGACCATTTCTACGGTCGCGTCCATTAAAATTATTATGAATTATCGCATTCGCTTCAGGAAATGGATTTATTCCGGTAGGTCATAATTCATGGTTTTTCAACAGGAGTTGATTTCTCTGTTCTGATAGGAGAAGAATAGTAATTAGTTCACTATATTTCTTATAATAGTTTTCTCTATATTATTCCTGTAATACCATATTATTCAAATGAAAAGTAGAATATGTCTTTTCTAGTAAATCCTCATCCGTTATTTCCTTTCTACATAATCTTAATATGGATGTAATTTGAAAAAGTTTAGAATTGTATGCACTTACAGATTCAAAATCTTGAAGCCTTAAGTTTATCCATTCATACTGGGCATTTGGTAGAGATATTTTCTTTAGGTGTTCAAACCTCTCCTTTAATTGTCTTAAAAGATCTACAGGATCTTTGACAGTCAAGTATTCTAATTGAAGTGCTTCATCAAGATGACGGCGGAGAAAAACTAGAGCTATTGCCTTATATGAGGTGTAATATTATTATTTTCAATAATAGTATTATTAAGACTCATTGATTCTAGATGCATTTCTGCATCCAGCACCCAAGTAAGATAATTTTTTCCCAATACATCAAGAGGAGTAAAGTCCAAACTTTTGATATTAGATATATTAAGAATTATAGGTATACTATATATTTATAGAAAATAAAATACTTTTGTCTTACTTTGGATTTATTTGGTGATATCCTTGATCGATAGAGCAAGCTCGTGCTGATAACGTGTTGGAAATTGACTATAAATACAAGGAAATTATAACAATAATAAAAGAAGGCAGAGAGAGAATTTAAGAGAAACTTTTATTTCTTATATCTGAGGTATATATAAAATGAAGAAATTGAATTCCTATTACGGTAAATAAGTAAGAAACATATTACATCAAATATTAATGGCAGGTAGAAAAGTAGAAAATATATTATATGATATATTAATGACGCGGACCCGCATCAATTATATAACAACCGCCTGTATAGTAATAGGCGGCTGATACATCAATTATTCAACAATTTTCATCACGCCTAATATTTTGCTGGTATTTTGATGGTTTTTGTAGGATTTCTTTCATAAAAACATGCTTATGTTTGGTTTCAATTTTTCAGAAGTAGTATTTTGCTGGTTTTTGTTTGATTTCTTTCATAAAATACATGTTTATTAGTTTATTTATTCACATCTAGTATTTTATCAGTATTTTGCAGGTATAAACTGGTTTTTGTATGATTTCTTTCATAAAAACATGTTGATGTTTGGTTTCAATTTTCCAGAACTGGTATAGTTCTTGTATCATCTATTACATATCTGCAAAAATAAAAATTCAAAAAAAGTATATCATCAAAGTATGTTTAGGTTCTTCACACCTTGTAAAATGCTGGTATAAAGTAGTTTTTGTTTGATTTCTTTCATAAAATAGATGCTTAATCATGTTTGGGTTCTTCACACCTTGTATAATGCTTGTATAATGATGATATAAAGTGGGTTTTGTTTGGTTTCTTTCATAAAATAGAAGCTTATGTTTAGTTTAATTTTTCACATCTTGTAAAATGCTAGTAAAATAATGGTATAAAATAGTTTTTATTTGATTTCTTTCATAAAATATATGTTTATATTTGGGTTCTTCACACCTTGTATAATTAATGCTTGTTTGGTTTCTTTCATAAAATAGATGCTTATGTTTAATTTAATTTTTCACACCTTGTAAAATGTTAGTATAAAGTGATTTTTGTTTGATTTCTTTCGTAAAATAGATGTTTATGTTTGGGTACTTCACACCTTGTATAATGCTTGTATAATGATGATACAAATCGGTTTTTGTTTGGTTTCTTTCATAAAATAGATGCTTATATTTAGTTTAATTCTTCACACCTAGTAAAATGTTGGTATATTGCTGGTTTTTCACACCTGGTAAAATGCTAGTATAATGTCGGCTTTTCACACCTTATATAGTGCTGGTAAAATTCTGGTTTAATGTTGGTTTTTCACACTTGGTAAAATACTTGCATAATGTTTGTATCATCTATTACATATCTTCAAAAATAAAAAAACTCGAAAAAAGTAATCATCATGGATCTACTTTCACAGATAAAACCGAGACGAACAAAAAACTCTAAAGCAGCATATCAAAAAATTTGACGGTTTGCGAGATAAATGAAAAATAAAGTAAAAAAATTAAGAAAATGGCAGCAATTGTTGTTTCATGGGTTTACAATATGAAAAACACAAATTTAAAAACTAATCAAATTGTTAATTATAAAAGTAGAGGATAATTATATAGATATTTTATCCTACCCCGACATTCCTTACAATTTCCTTTTTTTTTTATATCTTCCACTAGATTTATTAAGACATTACACTTTATAATAAATCATTGCTACCAATACAAAATTTTCAATCAATAATATAGAGCATCATCTAATAGATTGTTATCGGAGTTAAAAATGGGTTTTAGGATTCATGTTTGAATACTAATTCTTCCAAAATGAAATCATTTGTTAAAATACTTGATAGCCGCTAACAAAACACTGTAAGGCTATGTTATTTTTAACTTCTAAAAGCTAAATTGAATTGAACTAGAGTTGGCTGAACTGAAGTGAGCTAAACTGAACTGAACTTATTTCAGTGTAAATTTATAACCACGCATAGCTGAACTGAACTGAACTGCACTGAATTGTACCTGAACTGAACTACATTGAATTGTAGTCCAAAAGAACATGGCCTAACTGAAACGATAATCTATGTTAAAGGTGAGCTTCAAGACATGTCATGCAGTTTGACTGTTTTACAAAAAAGTCCTTGTGTATTTTTTTTTAAATGGTGCATTGTGGTTTCAAAAGTTAGAAAAAAAACATAGGGTTCTGTTTTTGAAAATTAGCTTTTTTTAGTATTACACAAGTTTTTTTTAATAAATTCAACAATTCTATATTTTAACTATATTATTTAAAAATTATATACCAAGAAGTTTGTAAAAAATTTATTTTGTAATGATTTATTAAAGTTATCATCAATTTAAGTTAAGAAAATATGTGTACTTTTCAAAAAAATTATAAAATTTATCACTAATGTGTATTATATTTTTAAAAACTGAGTTTAAATTTACTTCAAAATGGACAAGATTACCTTTCAAAATATTGTTTCAAAATTTTAGGAATCATTTTTTGCTGACTTTTGAAACCACATACACTCTTAAAAAATCCACAAAAACTTTTTTATAAAATAGTTAAACCATAATACATATTTTTTAAATTTACCCAAATACATCACATGTAAATGTCCATCAACATTAAAATGTAATAACACAAAGTCATTATATCATTTGTTAAAAATCATATCTACCTTTATGTCTTATGAAAGGTAATTATTATGTCCTTATTTGCAGTTTATACAAAAAAAAATTCTCATATGCTTTTATAATAATTTGTTTATATTATATACTCATCTTTTAGATATACACCTTAGAAAGTTTTAATAGAACCACTAGGCTTTAGTCGAGTGGCTACCACCCATAAAAAATTCAAAAAATGTGGAGTTGTGGGTTCAAACCTCATTATAAAATTTTTTACTAAAATACCATCTAATTTCTTAAAAAAAGAAATTTAAATAGAATTAGAAAAAGTAGACATCTAATTTATTAATTTTATTTATTTATTTTATCGTAATATTATTACATATATTGTAATCATATTTTATAGTTTAATTTAAATATAGTTATCTAACTTAATCAATATTTTTAAACATATGTTATTGTTAATTTTTTCTCTTCGATTTTCCTTTTATCTATCTTACCATATCAAATATATCATTAAATTTACTCAAAAGCTTATATTTTTTTAAAAGTAAAAATATTTAATTTTTAAAAAATTTAAAACTCAAATTCAAACCCCTAAATTTTTTTTTTATTTTAAGAGAAAGTTGTAATCTAATGATTCAAAAGCTTACATCTCAACGTACTAATTATTTACTGCTACGAAACTCTTTCAATGACATAAATATGCATTGAATTAGTCAAATCATTAAATGTGAAGATAGCTTTCAACAAATAGTTGGGCCTATTCATTAATTTTTATCTTATACATTTTAGATTTTCATTAAAATTAATAAAATATTTATTATATTATTAAAATAATTAATTTATTATTTATATTTTTATATTAAAAATTTTTTTTTCAATCACTCACTTATAATTTTATTAATTCATTATTTCTCTTATAATTAACGTAGGGGTAAATTAAAGAAAAAATGATGAAAATGCATTAGTAATTCAAAAAAAATTAAAATAAAAAGGTTAAAAAGATAGATAAAAAATAGATGGGAGTTCAAATTAAGGTTTGGTGGATGAAGCATTTATTTATTTGTGGTAAAGGTATAGCCTAGTGATTAAATCTTGAAGCTGTGATCTTAGATATTATATGTTCAAATCCATATATGGATGGGATGGGAAGGGATTTTTCTTTATTATTTTTTTAAGTTAAATGAGGTAATTTTAAAAAAAAATTATGTACTCAATAATTGTTGTTTCATTTTCAGGGCTTTTCTTATTACAGTAATGTTGTATATGTATGTGTACTTGAATGTGTATTGCGTACTTTAAGACATGTTAGTGGGTCAGGGTACCCACCGACCTGTCTTGGGTTTGATTTCATTAGCCTAATTTGTACACGCATTTTTCGCAAAGTATGACTCGAGCTCGAGCGTACTAATGCCTTGAGTTTTATAGATTATACCCAAATTGAACAGAGTCCAACCTAATGAATGACAATATTATTTATTATATATTACATTTGATGATTGTTTTAAATTTAGTATCTAATTCATTGAAATTTTGACTACAATGAATACTACTCAATATCAAATAATTAAAGTATAACATCACATTGCTTAACATCTATTACATGTCAAAAATTTAGATTACTTAATATTTTACATCTTAAATTTATGAGAAATGGATTAATTAAAATAATAGTTATTTGTGTGATACACAATATGATATTTTAATGTTTGAAAACTAGAACTATAGAATTTTAAGAAATAAGCATATAAAGCGGTTTATTGGATAAGGTATTTGTATTATTTAATATTAGTATTATCATTAGTACTATTGTTTTAGTATTAAGAAAGAATATAAAGGTATAGTTAGTTTATATATAATGTATGTACATAAAAATATATTAGATACACAAGATATATTTTAATTAGTAGTTATTGTTATTATTATTGTTGTTGTTAGTGTAATAGTATTATATTAGTAACGGTGATTTTGGTATAAGGATATATATATATATATATAGAAAAGTAGGTAAGATTAGGATCAAAAAATCTGAACTCTACAACCTCTCGTTCCATAGAAGAGAAGGAAGCATAAGGAAGAAAAGAAATAGATAGGGAGAATGAGGAAATCAGGTATGTCTATGGTTTTATAATACGATTTTTGTGATTTTAGAGACAAAATTAAGAGGTGTGGTAAACTAGACATTTGTTCATCTATCTCTTCAGAATCCTCCTACAAAATTTGGGGATTTTAGAATTCGTAGATTTTTCTCTATGATGTTTAGAATCCAAACTATTCAGAGCTGTTAGGTCACTTCAATAGAGAGATTCAAATTAAGATTTTTCTACTAATTGGATAAATATGAAATTTTGATATGTTGTACCCGCATATGTCTATTTTAAGTGGAAAAATGAATCAGGTCGATTCATATTGTGTAGAGTGAGTTATGGTTGTTTTACTAAGTTATTGTCCAGGTAGAATGGGTTGAAACATGGCATTGAAGGAAAATTCACTATAAATTGTGTAAGGCTTTAAAAATTTTGAAGTTTTAGTATGTTATGTAACTATGTATTAGGAATTGAACAAAATAAGAATTAATGCATTTGAGTTAGTAAGTCAAAAGTTATGAATTTTAAAGTAAAGTGAGGTCACAAGAACACTAGTTCTAAGTGCAGGCAAAATAATAAAGAATTAGAGTTTAAAATATAAAATTCATAATAAATGGAAAAGTGATCAGAAAATTATAAAATTTTGATATGTTATAAAGATATGTGTTAAGAGTAAAATGAGACTAGAATTAGGTTATTTGGTTGAGTACTTGGAAAGATATGACTGGTTATAGTCAGTAAGGTCACAAGGATAGTAATTCTATTCTAGTTTATATTAATCTTTATATATTTACAAAATGATATAAGATGTATATATGTATGTTTGATATATAAATATGTATGTTATAGGAGCTCAAAACAGTGAAGGGATTCGGGAGAAAGGTCCAAGTCATTCCGAGAGAATTAGCCTGGATAATTTTGTGAGTATAAACATGATATGAATTGTATTGATGTGTAGTTAAATTTGATAAGATTTGTGTGAATTATTCGTTTATGAATTGAGTGACATGAATTGTTTTGATTTGAATTTGTATTTGAATTGTAATGATATGTTGTGTGATCATATTTGATATGAAATGTAAGTTGTGTTGAGATGATATTGATATGTGAATTGTGGCTATTGGTGAATGGTTTAATGTGAATTATTGGTAGAGTATAATTGAGTATTGCATTTGATATGTGAGATTAATATGATATATGGACTCGGAATATTTGAAGCAATGAACTTGTTATTGATTTGAGTGGTTATGAAATGTTTTGTTACTAAATGTATTGAAGTGTGATTGTGAATGTGATATGAATTGTTTTGATATGAAATTGTATGAGAAATATGTTGATATGTGTCATTTGAATATGACAATGGATTGAAATTTTAAGTGAAGTGAATCGGTGCATATATGAATTATTGGATAGGTTTATAATGAGAATTGTATTTGATATGCTGGATTTATATGATATATGTACGTGGAATATATGTTCATTTATATTAGCATATGCTAATTGTAAGTTCAATGATTCGTATAACAGACATTTGCACTTGAATGTATGAAAAGTAAAAGAGACATTGTGACATAGCCGATCAAACATTGCAATACATGTTCTGTTCAACTGGATCTATATGGTTAACTAATTACAATATCTGACAAATAGACCGAAAGGTCAACCAATTGTTACATAGCTGGCCAGCAAATCAATTGACAATTGTTACAAATGTTACATATATCCCGGGGCAATAATTTGGCCGAAAATGTCACAATAATTAAATAAATGAATCAATCAATAACATATACGAATGACTGTATGTTTATTCTAAATGTGCGATTGTATGTGATTTTTAAGTTCGTAGATTGTTTATATTCACTGAGTTGTGCCTCATATAAAGCGCTAAATTTTTTAGAAGTGATAAATTTGTACTAGAAGCTCATTACCTGTAGATATCATGGACGAAAGAAATGTTGGTTGTGTTCCATCTCTCTCCCTCTCCTCACATGACAAGCATATAGTATAGAAAGTGGTCAGGTTTTGGTTTTGCGTTGTATAAGATTGTTTTGTAAAAAGATATAATGTTAGAAGTAATTATATATATAAATAAAGTACAAGTTAAAAAAACTATACGTTGGGATTACGATTTTGGTGATTAGTATATGGTATTGGGCTTTTTTAGTTTGTTTCAGAGCGGGGATATGATCATAGGGGCATCATATGCATACACATATTGAAGTTAATACATGTTAGGATTGTACATTTTATCACCTTTACATAGGGCTGATGAAAATGTTATTCCGACGAGAGAAGAACCAGCCAAAACGCCACCTATAGGATCACCTGTGTCCATAAAATGTACGTCAAGAGGCTCTGTGGTACAAGAGCCTCCAACATTTGCTCAAAGGAAAATTATGTTTGATAAATAGAAGAAGAATGGTACAATAGAATATGAAGGAATTCCTGTAAGTGAAATGATTGTTATAACTCAAGTGTATGAAACTGTTCAATCTAATTGATAAAGTAGTACTAGTTGTTGATTTGATTAGGTGAAATATACGAGACTTTTTGTATGTGATATTGGGTTTGAATTGGTTGATGAAGCAACATGTCATTGCCGATTGTTTCACCAAAGAAGTTAATTTAGAGTCGTCAAGTTGGTCACCAGTTGTTTTTCAAGGTGAATGTAAGGTAATGACTACTTGTCTGATTCTTGCAATAAGGGTTTTATAAGAACCAATGTGTCTCCTAGAGGTGCTTCAATATGATTTGTCATTAAGAAGGATAGTACTATTCACATTGACTATAGGCACTTGAATTGAGTCACTATGAAAAACAAATATTTTACCTCGTATTGATGATTTATTTGATCAATTACGAGGAGCCAGGATATTTTATAAAATTAATTTGGGGAATAAGATAGATGGAAAACCAATGTTAAACTCTACAAAACCTGTAGAAGTTCCATAAAACGTATAGGAGGAACAAGAATAGCAAATGAAGAGATAGAGAAGTAGAAGGAATCAAGTAACTAGTTGAACTTGTTATCCAATTTTCTTGATATTAGAGATTAAATTATGGTTCAAAATATAAAAGAGAAAAGAAGAGAAATAGATAAAGAGTAGGAAAGGCATAAGAATCAGCTATTTCAATAATTTGTGATACGATTTTATTATGTTAGAAATAGAATTAGAAGTTGGCATATGAAGATGAATTATTCCTCTATAAGATATGGTTTTGTCTGCAAAATTGGGCATTTTGAGAAGAGTTTATAGTGAGTATGATTTTTTTTTGGTGGTGAAGGTGTTTAAAATAATATGATCAATGAGTTAGGGTAAAGTTTAAAATTGATCTAAGAACATTTTACTATTTTAAATGCTATAAAATTTGATATATTGTTGAGGAGTATGTTCTCTATACATAGCAAATAGAATTAGGTCATTTGAGGTTGTCTAGAAGAAGTTGTAGTCCTTTTGCTAGGCGCTATATATGTGAAACGAGACAGATTTAGGGAGTGAAAGAAAAATTTCAGCATAAGTTGTATACTAATCAGATGGTTATGAAATTTGAGTATATTATAGTCAATTGTGTTAAATAAAAAAGGGATAAGAACCAGATCATTTGGTTCAGTATTGTAAGAGCTATGAATTTTCGAAGTCATTAAGGTAATGGAGATTATGAATATGGATTAAGTATAGTTTTGAAAGAAATGAAAAATTCACTATGGGATTAAGTATAGTTATCACCTTAGAAAGACATGTTGAGATTCATAAAGAAAGGGAAGCTAAGTACATAATATATAGGACCTTACGAAATTCATGAGAAAGTTAGTCCATTTGTTTATAGATTGGCGTTACCACAAGAATTAGTTCAAATTCACAGTGTTTTTCATGTTAGCATGTTAAGGATGTATTGATTAGACCCTGCACATGTACTTGAGGATCAAGAATTAGAAATTTCACATAATTTGAGTTATGTACAGTTGCCATTAGAGATTATAGATAATAAGACCATACAACTAGGAAACAAAGAAATATCATTGTTTAAAATACTTTGGAGTAGTCATTTAGTAGAAGAAGCTAATTGTGAAACAGTGGTATGAATGAGAAATTATTATATTTTTTTTTCATGGTACGGATATTTAATTTCGAGGACGAAATTCTTTAAGAGGGGGAGAATTGTAACATCTCATTGCTTAACATCCATTACATGTCATAAAAATTAGATTACTTAATATTTTACATATTAAATTTATAAGAAATGGATTTGTTAAAATAATAGTTATTTGTGTGATACACAATATGATATTTTAATGTTTGAAAACTAGAACGATAGAATTTTAAGAAATAAGCAAAGTATGGTTATATTATAGATATAAAGTGGTTTATTGGATTAGATATTTATATTGTTTAATATTAGTATTATTATTATTAGTACTATTGTTTTAGTATTAAGAAAGAATATAAAGGTATAATTAGTATATATATATTGTATATATGTAAAAATGTATTAGATACACAAGATATATTTTAATTAGTAGTTATTATTATTATTATTATTATTATTATTATTATTATTATTATTATTATTATTACTGTTAGTATCATAGTGTTATATTAGTAAGGATGATTTTGGTATAAGGATAGATATATATAAGAGAAGTAGGTAAGATTAGGATCAAAAAATCTGATCTCTACAACCTCTAGAAAGACCAGAATCGTTCCATAGAAGAGAATGAAGCATAAGGAAGAATAGAAATAGATAGGGAGGAGGAAATCAGGTAAGTTTATGGTTTTATAATACGATTTTTGTGATTTTAGAGACAAACTTAGGATGTGTGATAAACTAGACATTTGTTCATCTATCTCTTAAGACTCCTCCTGCAAATTTTGGGGATTTTAGAATTGGTAGGTTTTTCTCTATGATTTTTAGAATCCAAACTATTCAGAGCTGTTAAGTCACTGCAATAGAGTGAGATTCAAATTAAGTCTGTTATTTTTCTACTGATCAGATAAATCTGAAATTTGATATGTTGTACCCTCATATGTCTATTTTAAGTGGAAAAGAGAATTAGGTTCATTCATATTGTGTAGAGTTAGTTATGGTCGTTTTACTAAGATATTGTCCAGGTAGAACGGGTTGAGACAGGGCATTGAAGGAAAATTCACTATAAATCGTATAAGGCTTTGAAAATTTTGAGGTTTTAGTATGTTATCTTATTGTGTATTAGGAATTGAACAAAAGATGAATCAACGCATTTGAGTTAGTAAGTCAAAAGTTATGAATTTTGAAGTAAAGTGAGGTCACAAGAACACTAGTTCTAAGTGCAGGCAAAATAATACAGAATTAGAGTTTAAAATATAAAATTCGTAATAAATGAAAAAGTGATCAGAAAATTATGAAATTTTGATATGTTATAAAAATATGTGTTAAGAGTAAAATGAGACTAGAATCAAGTCACTTGGTTGAGTACTTGGAAAGATATGACTGGTTATAGTTAGTAAGGTCAAAAGGATAGTAATTCTACTCTAGTTTATATTAATCTTTATATATTTACAAAATGATATAAAATATGTATGTTATAGGAGCTCAAAACAGTGAAGGAATTCCGGAGAAAGGTCCAAGTTGTTCCAAGAGAATTAGCTTGGATAATTTTGTGAGTTAAACATGATATGAATTGTATTGATGTGTGGTTAAATTTGATATGATTTGTGTGAATTATCCTTTTATGAATTGACTGATATGAATTGTTTTGATTTGAATTTGTATTTAAATTGTAATGATATGTTGTGTGATCATATTTGATATGAAATATAAGTTGTGTTGAGATGATATTGATATGTGAATTATGGCTATTGGTGAATGATTTAATGTGAATTATTAGTAGAGTATAATTGAGTATTGCGTTTTATATGTGAGATTAATATGATATATGTACTCAGAATATTTGATGCGATGAACTTGATATTGATTTGAGTGGTTATGAAATGTTTTGCTACGAAATGTATTGAAGTGTGATTGTGAATGTGATATGAATTGTTTTGATATGAAATTGTATGAGAAATATATTGATATGTGTCATTTGAATATGATAATGGATTCAATTTTTAAGTGAAGTGAATCGGTTATATGAATTATTGGATAGGTTTATAATGAGAATTATATTTGATATGCTGGATTTATATGATATATGTATGTGGAACATATGTTCATTTGTATTAGTATATGCTAATTGTAAGTTCAAAGATTCGTATAACAGACATTTGCACTTGTATATATGAAAAGTAAAAGAGACATTGTGAGATAGCCGATCAAATATTGCAATACATGTTCTGTTCAACTGGACCTATATGGTCAACCAATTGTAATATCTGACAAATGGATCGAAAGGTCAACCAATTGTTTATCTGGACCGAAAGGTCAACCAATTGTTACATAGCTAGCCAGTAAATTCATAGATTGTTTATATTCACTGATTTGCGCCTCATATGAAGCGCTAAATTTTTCAGATGTGATAAATTTGTACTAGAAGCTTATTACCTGTAGATATCATGAACGAAAGATTGGTTGGTTGTGTTCCATCTTGCTCCCTCTCCTCACATGACAAGCATATAGTATAGAAAGGGGTCGGGTTTTGGTTTTGCTTTGTATAAGATTGTTTTGTAAAAAGATATAATGTTAGAAGTATTTATATATATAAATACAGTACAAGTTAAAAAAAATTATACGTTGGAATTACGATTTTGGTGATTAGTATATGGTATTGGATTTTTTTCATAAAGTGACTCAAACATGTCTCCATAAAATATGTCTTTTGTTTTTTATTTAGTCCACCAAAAAATGCAAACGAAAAAATTATTTATAGAAGTCGAGGTTAGGAATCGCCAAGTAGGCCTAACTCGAGTCCAACCCAAGTCTGAAATTCTAAAGTGTGGGTTGGACTAAGTAAAAAGCTCAACAAAGTACGTTTAGGTTTTAACAATGGTAATAAGAATAAGAGGGCTCTTATAAAAACCACCCCTCTTTATAAAATAATTTGGGCCAAAAGACAAAAAAATTTCAAATATACGTTCCCTCTTACACAGTTCGTGATTTTTTTTAATTTCTTTGCTTTCTTTTGCATTTATCTTTCAAACCGTTTATTTTTTTGACATGCCGCTTTAGAGTTTTAATTCGTCTTTTTTTTATTTTCGAAATGACATCCATTGTGACTTTTTCATACTTTTTCAACTGATAGACATGTGGTAGATGTCTGGTAGACATGTTATAGAAGTCTGATAGACATGTGATAGAAGTCTGGTAGATGTGTGGAATCTATTTTTTTCATTAACCTTTTTTCTCTTTTGTTCTGTATATTGTACTTTCTCTCTATTGGATCTGTTCTTGCGTTCTTTTCTTGATCTGGAAATCGTATCTCAATTCTCTTCTCTTCTTGTTATTTATTTGATTATCACCACTAATTTATCATTGTTTAGCTGGTGGCTTGATTTAAAGATTTGCACAAACTAACATAACGATTTCATAAAAAAACATAAAAAATAATATTTACTACATGTCTACCAGACTTATATCACATGTCTATTGGACATCTTCGATAATGTCATAGTGGATGTCATTTCGAAGATACAATAAGATGAACAAAAAAACTCTAGAGCGGCATGCCGAAAAAATAAATGGTTTGAGAGATAGATGAAAAATAAGAAAAAAATTAAAAGAAAAAAGGGGAGAAACAAGTGAATGGCATAGTATGTAAATAGAATTGAAGGAAATGTGTATTTGTAAATAATTTAACTTGATGATAAATTTATAAATAATTTATAAAGTATGACTATTCTTGATAATTTGTTTAAGAATAACTTAAAATTGTATGTAGACATAATATTAAGATAAAATATATTCTAATATTTTAAAAATAATTAGTCTTTAGCCAAAAAGGGACGAACATACAAGACGAATAATTTGTCTAATTTTAATTTGGATCACTATAAAATTGGACCCTTATCGATAAAATAATAAGATAATGGTTTTTTTAAATCTTAATTTATATATATTGGTCCCAACGAAACTATAAATTAATAATTACTAAAAACTCTTATAAATTAATACTCGATAAATTAATAACCTCGATAAAATTAATAATTTGTCCAGTTCTAACTTGGGACCAGTATAAAATTGGACGTCAATCGATAAAATAATAAGATAATAACTTTTTTGAAATCTCAGTGTATATATATTAATTCCAACGAAATTATAAATTAATAATTACTAAAAGATTCTAAATTATAAGATTATCTTGTAAAAAATAAATCTATAGACACTTGTTTTTTTCTTGAACTTTGAATCTATATTGCGTTCATCTTTAAATCTCTTCATTGCACTTAAGAGTTGGGGCATTGTCTTCTCGTATTGCAATAAAAAGTTGTGAAGAGTTGTAAAGAGTTCTTGTATTTACAGTGTCGAAAGTAATTTGCTATGGCCTCTTGAGCACCTATTAGTTTAGGAGCTATAGTTGATGTGATTTTAAAAATTTTCAATGGACATTTTATAGTGATCAATCTCTAACCATGTTTAATGTACATGGAGAAGACATGTGCGTTGAAACTTGTTTTTGTAATTTATTTTTTTTGTACCATGAACTAACTTTTTACTTATTCGAAAACAATGAACTTGACAAATTCAATTAATTTGTGAATGTATATTGGACTTGGAAATTTAAAGGTTATACGTAAAACCTCTTTAAATTAATAAATTATTAATTTATCGATATAATAATATCCCGATAAATTAATAAAATATTTCGGTCCCAATATTATTAATTTATAGAAGTTTTACTGTATCTCAATTTGGTTGACATTAGCTATAGAGTAAAAATCGTTAAACCAAAAACTCGGTCTGAAACTTTAATAATTATAAAGAAATTTATAAATAAAAATAAGGGTTAACTTCAAAAACCCCCTCCTATGATTTCACTCGTTTTTAAAAAGACCTTTGTATTATATTTTTTTTAAAAGTACCCTTGTGGTATCAAATGTTAGCAATTAAAGGTTTTTTCATAACAAAGTTACTTATATTGAGTTGGTAATGTGAATTATCATATTTTTTTACTTTAAAATTTGAAAATTTTGGGGTTTGACGAAATACCCTTTACCAACTCAATACAACTAATTTCGTTGAAAGAAAATTCATTTTTTACTAACTTTTAATACCACAAAGGTCCTTCTAAAAAAATAATATAAAGAACTATTTAAAAATGAGTGAAACTATAAAAAAAATTTTAAAGTTAACCCTGAAAGTAAAAAGAAGGAAACTACATAAAGTGAAAATGCTCAACACAGTTGCGATTCTCAAACACTAAAGAAGTACAACGATCCGGTGAAGTAGAAACCACCCTTTAACCCTTATGACTATAAGCCGAACTATTTTGTATAAAAAAATTCAACCAGTCAATTAGACGATCTACACATCTCACGGTTATAATTTAGCCAACTTGGGCAACCTTTCATAGATATTCTGCAGAGTTATTTTTAAGTGGTATTGATGATATCATGCCCGGCTAATGATAGGAGCGAGTGGAGCGACTGTTTAGGGCCTCGATTTCATAAGAGCCTTGAAGATGTTCGGTTTTATATAAAAGTAAGTAAGAAATTATATATACTGTAATAACAAAATAGGTATCCAAGTGATGCTTTGGCCTAACGATAGGAGATCTTGGCGAAACACAGTCTTGAGCCGCTGCTTAAAGTTTAAGGCTCAATCATTAGACTAAACCTATGTCATGCTATAGTTTCAAATTACTTTTTAAATTTTTCAGATTAAAATTTCAAATTTTTTTTTACTTTTTTTTAAATTTTCTAACATTCACCAACAATTATCTTCATTTACATTAAAATATTAAAATATGATCATGTACCATTTAGCCATTGGTTTTTCATAAATTACCATTATCAAATTAAAATTTCAAAAATTTAAAATCAAAGAGATGTATGCTACAGAAAAAATAATCTGATAATTTATAATTCTCTAATGTATTTTATAAAACTGAAACATAAAATTAGTTTAAAATTATTTAACTAAGAATTCACGAATGTTAAGTTTAACAAAAAAAAATGTAGTTTGTAATATCATACGTAAATATTAGAGGATTTCATTAGTGGACCACTCGCTACAATTTGGAATTTTTTTAAATTTTTTTCATCGATAAAATATTTTAGTTATAATTCGATATTATTTTATCTAGATCAAATATATATAAAGCCTTTTAAAGTTAGTTTAAATCATTTTTTTATCATTTTTAATTTTTAAGTGTGACACTTTACCTTCTAAAGTTAGCATTACTGAACAGTTTGCCCCCTCAATGCCAAATGTCAGCTTCTGATTGGAGAAAAAAAGTCAGAAAAATGACATCTTTGAAAAGTCAAACCAACCATAATCTGACACGTGGCATTGATGGGTAAATTGTATCAGTTTTGCTAACTTTAGGGGCAAAGTGTCACACTTGAAAGTTGGGGGTGGCTAAGGGCGGTTTGAGCAAACTTTAGGAGGCTCTATATGGGTTAGACCTTTTATCTATAACTTGTTAGTTTTCATTGATATACATTACACAATATGCCAATAGATTTTATAATGATAATTTTTTCATTTCAATATTTATCAATTTTCTATAATATTGAAAAAAATACCTATTTTTATTTTTAGTTTAGGGTCTTATATTTCTTCGAGACGGTCCTAACCTTTATTAGGAGAACATATTTAACCTTGATGTCCACATAAGGTAAGGACGCTCCAATTTTCCTGCAAAATAAGGCTCATTAGAGTTTTCAGACAAGCCCCTCCTATAATTATAAGTTAGCAGAGGTGAATTGATTCTTGAGAAATAAATAAGTTAAATGTAGTAACAATGTGAGAATATATATATATATATATATATATATATATATATATGGATTTGCGTGACGTTGACTAGCCAGGACCACCTGTACTAGTTTGGGCTATGACAAGCAGCCTAGAATAGGTTATGGTAGGCGATAAGCCATGCTTAATTTGACTTACGTTTGTTGATCGGTTGAATCAGACTCCATATGGTGTAAATGTACATGCACAAAAATAATTGAGAAGCCGATGACATGGCACTCCCTTACCCATTAGTGTTGACCGAGGTCACCTAGGTTCGGCTTATCTAAAGGAGATGTAATCCTTGTTATCAGACCTCAACGTAAACAAATGCAATTTTTACTTATAAGATTTGTAACAAGGTGTAATTTTAATCCTGATAAATAACAAGGAGTCTTGAAATGATATAGTTTTCCATTATTAGGAACTCAACTCATTGAGATAATATTATATTAAAATTTTAGTTATATCATACACTTTTGTTATCGACATAACACTATCAGCTCAAAGTATTGAATCATGTTGCGAGCAAATTATCGATTTAGGGTATGTCACATGACTTATTATCTCTATAGCATATAATATGAACCGCACAATTTCAATGGTGTATAAATGTCCGTAAATTTCCAACTTCGACTTTTATTACATACCATGGATTAAATCATTTATTTGGATGTAAATATGTGTTCTCCCCCGAATAACATATACTCTGATTTTCATTTTAGTGATAATTTGAAAAATAAAAGTATTTAAAGATCGATGTGATTGTTAAAGCACACTATTTTAAAAATTCCCGCCTAAGCACTATTTTAAGGCTTGCCGTTCGACTTTTCATTCATCGGGCACTATCAGGCACTAGACTGATATATTGCCGCGTAGGCACCGCCTAGTCCGACTTTTTCGGCCTAGGCACCTCCTAATCCGAATTTTTCCGCAATTTTTAAGATACCAATACTTATAATAACTATAGTTCAAAATATTCTCATTGTATAATTCTCATTTTAAATCTCAAACCGAGAAATAGTACGCTGAAAGATTGGTCAAAGAAAGGGTTCCTTGAGCTAACCTTTACAGAAAGAGAGAGGTTCAGCCTTCGTCGGAGATGGTGGCTACAAGAAAGAAGAGAGCGTCAAAGTGACTAGCCGTGTGAACGGCGTAGCCTCTCCGATGCCTAAGTAAGCCACTGTGATAATGAGGAGGCAAGTAAGTGAGTTTTACGGTTTAGAATGTGATACCTGACCATGGGGGTGACCCCATATTCATAGTAAGTAGAGCCCCCGTCCTAGTAGGATTCTTTTTCCTTCTTTGGCGGTGGGGAGTCCTTATTGGACAAGGATCCCATTTAGGCATGACTTCCTCTATAAGAGGCTTCTTCTTATTTATCCGTTAAGGATAGGATATTATTCCTATTTATCTGATTAGGAAGGGGAGTTATGACGGAGCTATATCTCCTAATCAGGTCGGTGTGACCAAGACCCTTCACGCGGCTAGCTGGATGGTGATCCTGCTGCTTGTCCGACTGGTGATGTGCCACCCTACTGGTCTTCCACCAGGTATCTGTAAAATACCGAGTCAACAAAAGTCCCCCCTAAGTGCTTTGTCAAATTCTTTAGGATTTGCCTGATCCATATGAGGACTCGGTCAGACCTTTCATATTCTGTTATGGGTTTGATGCCGAGTGAGCATTCCGCCCCACCTCTTCGACTTCAACAACGGTTGACCTGTGACAGCTATCTCATCATTAATTCTCCTCGAGTAATGCACAAACCGTGGATGAGGTGACACGTGAAAGTGATCAACGGCTGAATTTGAAGGGATGTCTTTTCGCAACTGCCTTTAAATGGGGCTTTTCTGCTTATTTCACACTTTTACGCTTCATCTTCTTCTTCGAGATTTCTGGCTTCTCATTCTCCGGCAACTTGAGGACTTCCAGTGGTGTGTCCTAGCAAGTTTCCTGTCGCTATTTTCTTTCTCTAACTCCGGTGAGTCTCGTTATCTTTTGGTTTCATTTTCATGAAATGCGTCCTGATTTCTGGAATTTCTGCCATGCTTATATCTCTGCTTCATATGCTTAGAATCTTCTGGCCCATCTTTTGAGCTTTTGATTTTGCTGTGTATATTAATGTTTTAGCTTCACAATTTGCTTCTGATTTTGAATTTGTGCTTTGCTTGAATTTCTCTTTAATTTGCATATGTTGCATTACTGGGATTTTTGCCTGCTTGTTTATCACCGTTCTTCATTTTAGTGCTTTTAGATCTTTAATTTTGCTAGAAAATGAGGAACCGGTGTAAGGAACCTTCATCTAGTAATAGTTATAATAGCAAAGAATCCCGTAAATTACGCCGTGAAATGGCTGAATTATCGTTTAGGTTGTGCCCTCGTCTTAAATTTGATAAGTCTAATTACCTTCCCACCCCTATGGTTAAGCCCGTCGCTAGGAGAAGGATGAGCAATTCAGATGCATCCAACTGGGTCTGTTTGGCCGATGATATGAGTGTTGAGCATATGAGTCATGTGAGCCTCGAGGAGGATTCTTCCAAGGTCCTAGAGGACGTGGAGAATTATAGGGATAAAGAGGGAGTTCACCTGGTAGAAGAGGTAGGCACAAGTGGCCGAGTGGAAGAGGCCTCCTCAAAGGGAGAAGAGGGAGAGGAGGAGAAGAATATAACTCCCCAAGTGGATGACATGGTTTTGTGCATTCACGAGGACTAGATAGAGAAGGAAGCCATGATGTACCCATGGCTTAAGGATTGCCATATCTTACTACCGAGTGTATATCAGCGAGTGAATGCTCCACCGGTTGGCTACTTTAGTATGTATCTGGATGTTATCAGAGGTGGCCTCAGGTATTCGCTTCTTGCATCCGTTGCTAACCTGCTACAGGTGTGGGTGTTATGTCCTGCAGAGCTTGATCTTAATGCATGGGTGGTGATGACTTGGGTTTAAATTTTGACGCGGCTTTCTTTTGTAAGATATGTTCCGTCAAGCGGGATAAAGATGATGATCACTACCAGTTCATGCGGAAGAATGGCATGTACCATTTCTCCAACTGGCCTTCCTCGGTGCATCACTACAAGGAATTTTGGTTCTACATCCAGGTGAACGATGACTATCCTTCCTTTTCGACGACCTGGTCCATCTCAACTCCACCTAAGAGAAGGACTAAGGCCAATGACTCAGACCCATGCCTGCAAGTTTTCTGAGAGATAGAATTTTAATTCGGCCGCTTAGGCTTCCATTTTTGGATACCACCTCCTGGCTCGGGGGCCAATTAGGTTAATCTATCTTCCCAGACCGACTGCAGTATATTCTTCTTCTCACTTGTACTTTCTTTTTGTATTTCAGGTAATCATGTCTGATATTGAATCTACTAATGCTCTGTTAGCGACCAAGAAGTCACAGCGCAAGAATAACCTCACCCAGGTGGTAGTTGTTGATGGATTGAAGAGAAAGTCCACCAAAGTCCATTGGTCCAGCAAGAGAATGACTGTGACTGTCCTTGCCATATCTTCTGCGTCGGATGTTCTTCGTCCTAAGGTATACTTTAATTTTTACTTAAGTCCTTCTTAATTTATCTTGATCTGATGAGTTCTTTTTACTCTGCGCAACTTACACCATCCGGTCGCAGGGCGGGTGGGGGTTCTATTTCTCCTCGCCCTTCCCCCTAGCCAGCTCTGGCTAAATTTTTTTATCAGTCTTTTCCCAACCTCCCTTGTGTGGATGTGGTCGTGCAAGGTGCTCTGAGAGGCGCCTTTCCCTTTTGTATTGATGTGGAGGATTATAAAGGAGAACCTACCACCTTACTTTCCTCCCTCTTTTTCTAGGATCTCACTCGGGTACTTTTTTCGGTCTTTTGTTATTTCTTGATTTTGGGAATTTTTTAGCTAAGTATTTCTATTCATCCTTAGGCCATGTCCCGAGGATCAGAGCTCATTCGGAGGGCCAGTGATAAGAGCGAGACGAAGTTAAAGTTGAAGGAGAAGGAGCTTACCGATACTAAAAGGAAGCTCACTCTGGCATAAAAGAGCATCCTCAAGCTTGAGAATGAGAAGGATGAGGCCAAGATGCTTTAGGCAGAGAGTGATCGGTTGAAAGAGGAGGCAGAGACCAAGGTGGCTACTCTAGAGAAGGCATTAGCGGCTGCTAGGGAGGAGGCAGAAGGCCAAGGGGATGGCTAAAATGATCACTAACTAGCTTGGTGATTATGGCTATCTTTACGGCGATCTGATCTTCTAGGCGTGCTAATATGTCCATCTGGATCTCTCCTGGTTGGATATTGATGATGTGAACTTCCCCTTATATGACGATCTGGCTGCTCATAAGGCTACCCAGGCGGAGGTGAAGAAGACTGTTGAAGACATCGTGGACCAGGAGGGTTCGGGGAACAGTGAGGCTCAAGATACAGATCCCATGGCGGAGGATGTTAACGAGGAAGCTCCTGGTAAGGATCTTGATGCTGGATCCAAGGATGTTTTTCTTCCGGCCGAATGAGCCTTCTTTTATTTGTATTTTTTAGGCCTTTTGGTGTTAATTTTGTAACATTCATACTATCGTCCTCTGTGGTATTTAATTATATGTTCCGAATGATTTTACTTGCATTTTTCTTTGAATATTTCTGCTATGTTTGTTTGCCTCCCCGATCCGTTAGGACGAATGAATGTTTACATTCTATCATAAGGATGGTTATTGTAGGTTTTTCTTTTAGTGTTTGATGAAGCTTCATTCGGTCTTAGAGATGAATGCTTTGATGTATTATTCTTTACGATGAATACTTTTGGTTTGAGATTTTCTAAAGTGTACTATGCTCAGTCTTGGGGACGAATGGTTCAACTTAAGATTTTTCTTTGCATGTATTATGCTTTGTACTCTTTCATTCGATCTTGGCGACGGATGACATCTCTTATATAGTTTGTAGTGTCATAAGCCTTATTGCTTGCTTAGATCTCTTAGGTGCTTGAGGGCTTATGAGTTGCCTACGTCTTTCAACATGCCTGAGGACTCAAGTGTGGCCTAAGTTTTACTAAATATTCGAACGGCCTAGGACTTTTATTCTCCTGATGGCTTTTAGGGCCTAGGACTTATGATGCAGTCTTATGATTTTAGCCTAGGACTTTTGATATGCCTAAGAGCTCAAGTGTGGTCTAGGACTTTTTATCATGCCTGAGGGATTAAGTGGCGTAGGACTTTTTGCAGAGCCGAGTGCGCGTAGCCGGTCTGACGCTGACTTTATGGTTGGGAAAAGTGCTAAGAGAGTTTGATCAGAACTTCTAAGGTGCACAAGTATGTAAGAAAAATTAAATCTTTTATTATTAGGAAAATAGAAAGATTACAATATCCGAGCTTATAGCATGATGTCGAATGAAAGTCTGCTTAGGGAGTGCTGCCTCGTTAAAAACCTTGTAATAGAAAAAACCTAGGGGGAAAAAATCTATAGCAAGGGAAAAAGAGTGCAAACACTTGGCCCCTAAGGGTTTGTAGCTACATAATATTTTCTAAGGCCAGCTATGGTACATGTCCTAGGGAGTTCTTTTCCATCCATTTGGCTGAGTCGGTAAGTAGCGGGTTCCATAACTTGAATAACTCTGTAAGGTCCTTCCCAGTTGGCTCCTATCTTGCCTTTGCCTTCCCGGCTCTGTGAAGCCGCCGCGTCTCTGAGTATTAAGTCGCCATCTTTGAGTCTCACTTCCCTAACCTTCTTATCATGGTACTTGACAATTCTGGATTTGTATGCAGCCATTAGGATGTAGGCTTTATCTCTGCATTCTTCCAAACTATCCAAGTGGTGTCTTAGGTTGATGTCAATTTCTTCTTCGATGTAATAGACCACTCGGTCTGAAGGAGCCCCAATTTCTACTGGTATGTACTTTCACCCCATGGACTAGGGAAAATGGGGTTTCTCCAATCGGTCATCAAGGAGCCATTCTGTACGACCAGAGGACATTGTTTAACTCTTCTAGCAATGGGCCTTTCTTTCCCTCAAGCCATTTCCTCAGCCCTTCTCCAAGTGTCTTGTTGGTTCTTTCTGTCTGCCCATTCATCTGTAGGTGTGCTACGAAGGCGAATCGATTCTGGATCTTCAAACCTTTGCAGAACTTTTGAAATTTCACAGAGATAAAATGTGACCCGTTGTCTGAGACGATCTTGTTTGGAACACTGAAACGGATGATAATGTGCTCCCAAACAAAATCAATTACTTTCTCAGGAGTGATGGTGTTAACGGCCACTGCTTTGACCCACTTTGAGAAGTGGTTGATTGCAACAATTATGAACTTCTTCTATTTGATGGCTTCAGGAATTGGTCCAGTAATATCAATTCCCCAAGTGGTGAATGGCCACCCTGTAAGTAGAGATTTCTACATTGCATGCGGGATATGTGACTAGTCTACATGAATATAGCATTGGTGATAAGACTGTATGTAATAGGTTGAATCTGCTTCCATGGTTGACCAGTAATACCTCAGGAGCTTGGCTCTTATGTTGATGGTGGAGGCTGCTTGATGGGAGCCACAGTTTCCCTCATGTATCTCTTGGATCACATACTTTCCCTCTTCTAGAGTAATGCATTTAAGTAA
Source organism: Euphorbia pulcherrima (assembly GCA_947683365.1). Lineage (NCBI taxonomy): Eukaryota > Viridiplantae > Streptophyta > Magnoliopsida > Malpighiales > Euphorbiaceae > Euphorbia > Euphorbia pulcherrima. Next base: position 16,195,235 of record CANTUS010000001.1, on the reverse strand, counting down.
AGCGTCCAAATAGGACCATTTTTATAGTGTACCGTTAATAACCAGGTATCTTGATGACTTTTTTTTCAATTTTAGATGCTTCAATCTTGTCCTCAGAAAGGACGTCTTTATCCAAGTAGTCAAACAACGGCTGCATCCACTCAGGCTTTTTCTATTCTACCAGCATCAGGTTCTGCTCTTCTATTATTGTGCGGAATAAACAGACTTTAAAAAGTCTTAGTGTAGCGTGTTTGATTATGATCCGTATCCATCATCCGAATGATGCAGTTATGACAATATAATGCAATAAATAAAGAGTTAAGGAAATCAAACACAAAGGATTTTATCCTAGTTCAGCTCCGCCTACTCCAGTCCCTGGAGTTTCCTTCCTTTGAGCTTTTCCACTAGTGGATTCCTTTCTAATTGGCAGGAATCATGTCTTACAACTTATTTCCGGATGGGAACCCCTTCTAAATATAGGATATACCACTAGAACCATTAACTCGTAGCTGAGTCCTTTAGTCTTTAGTAGAATATACCACTTAGACTTTTACCCCAAATCTAAGATAAGTCCTACAGGGAGATCCACTTAAAGCACCAACTTTAAGCTATATCCTAATCTCATAACTCATACAAGTTGGAGATCCTTACACTCTTGTTTTCACAAAGGTTTTGATTTTAGACTTCCTTAAGTTTATAACTCACTTAGGAATCCTTACAACAAATTTGGAATTTTTTGATTCTTGGAGGGATATGATTGTTGATTGCTTCTTATTCATAGCTTTTTCAAATCAAACAGGCAACCTTCTCAATTGGTGAAGCTTCCCTTTTATAGGCTTCTATCATAAATGTAGTCGTTTTGGGTTGTTGAGCTTGTATTAAATCTTCACCCTTGATCAGGTTATATGTGGCGCTTTCAGAGCCGTTGATTAATCCGTTAGACTCAATGTTAACCCGTTTGAATCCTAGGGATTGAGGCTAAAAAGTTGTCAGTGATTGTTTTCCTTGGCTTTTTATGATGCACCAACTTTTAGCTAGTGGTCCAATCTGTGTGCTCCAAGTGCCATCCCCATTGGTCTAGGTTAAAAAGGTTGTTACCTTTTTCTCTTTCCACTATCAGCTTTTTATCCTTATCTCGGGAAGGGATATTTGATGACAGCTAAGACCAAATGGAGGGAAGGGAATTATTTTGAAATCATTCCCTTTATCTTGCATGAAATCTTCTAGATATCTTCAAATTTATCCAATCTGGATGTAGCTTCAATCGGTCTGTCTTTCGGATGATGTTATAGGAGAGTTAGTAGTTTGTTTCCTTTCCAAACTCTAATCGGATGCTAATCCACTTATGCTTAGGTAATAGTCCTTACTTGAACACTTATTTTGGACTTGATGAATACTTGGTTGTCCAGATATAATGACTTAAGTCTTGTTGTACTTAGGTCCTGTTACATTTAGTTATCCGGATAAGTTTTACTTAGGTTTTATTTACTTCAAACTTGATCCTGTTTGTTTTGTGTTCCGGATCATTGTTTCCTAGCACCTTCTTCCATCGGTCTGTACTAGTTGTATCTTTAGCCAACTCATCTGCTTGCTCATTTTCCCCTCTGGGGATGTGTTCAAGTACCCACACGGTTCCTTTTGACTCGAGTTCCTTCAGCAGGGCTCCAACTTTGGCGAAGTATTTCATCATTCCTTCCTCTTTTATTGCGTAATTCTTGTTGATTTGATTGGAAACCAACTTTCAATCACTCCTGGTGCTTGTTCTATCTGGAGCAATTTCTTTGGCCAGTTCCAAGGCTTTGATCATCGCCTAGTATTCTGCAGCGTTATTGGTGACTAGAAATGCTAGTTTTGCTGCGTAGCTCATCCATATCCTCTCAGGCACTTCAATCCAAACTCTGACTCCGGCTCCTTCATGGGAAGATTCCCCATCAATGTATATATTCCCTGACTCGGTCTTGAGACCTGGTGAAGGTTTAAGCCCTATGAACACAATAACAAAATCTTCCAAGACTTTTGCTTTTAATGCCTTTCTTTCTTTAAACCGTATGTCAAACACCCCCAGCCATATGGCCCATCTAGCTAGCCATTCAGAGGTTTCTGGCCTCTGCAGTACCTTCTTTAAGGGGAAATTGGTTCTGACAATGACCATGTGGGCTTGGAAGTACGGTCGAAGCCTTTTTGTAGCTGAGACTAAGGCTAAAGCCAACTTCTCGATTTTTAGGTATCTAAGCTCAGCATTCTTTAGTACTTTACTTGTGTAGTAGATCGGGTGTTAGGTCCCATCTGCCTCTTTGATCAATACTGATCATACTGCTTCATCTGTAGCCACTAGATACATGATCAGTTCTTCATCATTCTCTGGCCGACTCAAGAGGGATCGTGTGCTTAAGAATTCTTTTATGTTTTTAAAGGCCTCCTAGTAGTGCTTTTCCCAACTAATGTTTTGTCTTTCTTGATAGCTTTGTAAAATGGGAGACACCTCTTTGCTGAGAACAAGATGAATCGGCCAAGGGCGTTTACCCTTCCATTTAGCTTTTGAACTCCGTTCAACGTCTTAGGTGGCTCTATCTTCATGATAGCTTCTATCTTCTCCGGGTTGGCCTTGATTCCCCTTTGAGAAATTAGGAAACCAAGGAATTTACCACCTCTTACTCCAAAAGTGCACTATTCTGGATTTAATTTGAGTTGATATTACTGTAGAGTTTTAAATACGGCTCTAATGTCTTCTGCATATTCTTCTAAGCTTATGCTCTTGATAATCATATCATCAATGTAGACTTCCACTATTTCTCCTATTTGGCCTTTGAACATGTCATTTACCAGGCGTTGATAGGTAGCTCCAGCGTTTTTCAAGTCGAATGGCATAACCCTATAGCAGTACGTTCCTTCATGCGTTATGAAGGATGTCTTTCCTTATCAGCTGGGTCCATGGGAATCTGGTGATACCTTACTTTTGCATCTAGAAAGGAGTATATGGTGTAACCTACTGTCGAGTCTACTAGTAAGTCAATACTTGGGAGCAGATAACTGTCCTTTGGCATTGCTTTATTGAGATCTATAAAGTCTACGCACATTCGCCAAGCTCAGTTTGCCTTCTTCACCAAGACCACATTCGCTAGCCACTTGGGGTAGCGCACCACTAGGAAGTGGTTGGCTTTTAAGAGCTTCAGGATCTCAGCTTCAATTGCCTTCTACCTATTTGACGCGTGATTGTGCTTCTTTTGTTTTACCAGAGATGCTTTTGGGTCGAGGTTCAAGCTATGTTGAATTAACTCAGGTGGTACCCTAGTCATATCTTCATTTATCTAGGAAAAGGCGTGACGTTCTTCTATCAGTACTTGGCTGATGTCTGCTTTCACTAACTTTAGGAGGTCAGTGACTATGCAAACCTATCGATCAGGTCCCACAGTCAATGTTTCTATGAGACTGACTGGCTTAGTGTTATCCGTCTCTTCTAATTCCATGACTGCTTTATCTATCTTCAATGATGCTAAGTAGGTTTCCTGGGCTACCAAAGGGTTGCCTGCGACTACGACAACTCCCTTTATGGTAAGAATCTGTATTACTAGGTGTTTGATTAAAATTAGTGGGTCTAACTCGGCTAGGAATGGTCTGCCCAAGATGATGTTGTAGCAGATTGGTACATCAGCGATTATAAAGTCCAGTTTTTCTCTCCATTTGGTTTTGTGATCACCAAGCTCAACTTCTAGGGTGGTCTAGCCGAGTGCTAGAATCGAATGGCCACTAAGGCTGACGAGTGGTGAATGGGCTGGCAGCATCCGGTTGTGATGAACTTTTAGCTTGTCGATCACCTCTTTTCTGATTAGATTGATGGAGCTGCCAGTGTCAACAATGATCCATCTGACAGTGTACCCTTCTACTAAGGCCTCTAGTACAAAGGGGTCAGCATGTGGGTTCTTCACTAAGCTCTATTTTAGGAAAGGTCTGCTGAGTTTTGAGTTATCTTCAGTATTTAATCTTTAGCGCTCTGAACTCTTCCCCTTTGAGGGGAATCCTTCAAAGCCTGGTTCGAATGTGATTACCATCACAAGCCCCTTTAACTTCTGTGAGGACTTATCTTCACCATCCTTCTTTGGCCTGGATTTGCTTTCTTTAGTGATCCCCTTTACAAATTTTGAAAGCTTCCCTTGCTCGATTAGGGCATGGATCTCATCTGCTAGGATGTAGCATTCGTCTGTGTCGTGGCCTCTAGACTTATGGAATTTACAGTACATATTTGTATCCTTTCCTACGAACTGCTCAGGCGTTACCCTTGGATATTTAATGGATTTCCCTATCATCACTTTTCTGCACAGCCAGCAAGATGTCACGTAAAGGGGCATTCAATTCTGGTCTATATCTACTTTGGGTAGAGGATTGCTAGCAGTAGTTCCCCCCTTTCTTCTTAGCTTTCCGTTCTTCAGGCCGAGTTCTTTTAGACGTCTTATGTGGCCTATCGACTTCATCTACTTCAATCAGGTTCTTCGCAATGGTGATTATCTGATCCAGCTTTTCAGGTCATCTTTGGATGAGCTCTGCACGGAGTCTTTCATTCCTCGTGCCTCTAATCACAGCTTTCCTGGCGGTGCTATAATCCAAGTCTCATATTTACAGGCAGGCTTTATTGAATCGCTCAATGTAAGAGCGGAGTGATTCATCCATCCTCTGAGTGATCTCGTTGAGGTTTTGAGTGGTGGTTCCTGTTGGAATGGAGCCGATGAATTGCGTACAAAATTTCTACCTTAGGTCATCCCATGAATCTATGGACTCGAAATGGAGCCAATGAATTGCGTACAAAATTTCTACCTTAGGTCATCCCATGAATCTATAGACTCGGATGGCAATGAGTCAAACCAGTAGGCTGCTTGACCGATTAATGTATTGGGGAAGTTCCTTCAAGCATGTGCTTCTAAGGTATATGCTAAGTCCATCTTGTTCTTGTAAGTCCAAACATGGGTCCAAGGGTCTGTGTCTCCACTATAGTTGTCAATGAACGATAGCTTGACTCGGGAGTTGATCTGCTCTACGAGGATCTCTGCACTGAATGGGGAGTCGGAGGTTTCTAGCAAGGGTTCTTGCATAGAAACTGCATAACCATTGAGCCCTTCCTTGAACATCTTCTAGAACTCCAGGGCATCCCAGTATCTGAACTTTTTCGGTTTTGACTGTGAACCCAGCGGTGGTGAAGGGGGGAGACGGGTGGAGTGAGTAGGACCTTGATACAGTTCGCCTGGATGGAAAAAGCCTGATGGAGTGGGTCCACGCGGGTAGTGCGCACCGTACTCAGATTCATTCAACGCAGCCCATTCTGCTTGTCGGGCCTTTGACATGCCAATCAGATCCCTCCACAAGGGAACTTCCATACTTTTATCCATAAAGGACGAGTCCAAGTTGGTGTTGCTTTGAGCCGATTAGGAGCCGACTACTGCAACATTATGACTCGATTGAGTGTTGTGTGGTCCTATCGAGTGGGGATTAAGAGATCCATATTGCTGGGCGTTGTGTGGCCCTTCCGGGTGAGCGTTGTGTGGCTCACCCTGATTGGTGTTAAGAGATTCTCCTGGGTATGTAAGGCACGACCTAGTGAGTAACAAGATGGATAGGGGCGCCCATGTAGTTGAGTGGTCTACTTGTTGTGTGTCCAGCCATTCCCTCCTTCATCACTCCTAATAGATTCCTTCGCAGCTGATTTTGGTCTTCAGGGGAAACCTGGTAGTTGATTAGGAGTTGATTGCCGTCCCTGAGTCATCGGCGTTGCTGTTGGTCGCTTGATCATGATTCTGGCTGTCGTCCATCTGGTTGGAGTTTTGTGTTCGTCGGAAGACAAAATTTTCCCCGAAGCAAGTAAGTTTGTCCACGCTCACGGCACCACTGAAAGATTGATCAAAGAAAGGGTTCCTTGAGCTAACCTTCATAAAAAGAGAGAGGGTTTGTCTTCGCCGGAGATGGTGGTTGTAAGACAGAAGAGAGCGTCAAAGTGATTAGCCGTGTGAACAAAATAGCCTCTCTGATGCCTAAGTAAGCGACGGTGATAATGAGGAGGCAAGTAAGTAAGTAAGTAAGTTTTAGGGTTTAGAACGTGATACCTGACCATGGGGGTGACCCCATATTTATTAAGTAGAGCCCCCGTCCTGGTAGGAGTCTTTTTCCTCCATTGACGGTGGGGAGTCCTTATTGGATAAGGATTCCATTTATGCGTGACTTCCTCTATAGAGGGTTTCTTCTTATTTATCCGTTAAGGAAAGAATATTATTCCTATTTATCTGATCATGATGGGGAGTTATGACGGGGCTATATCTCATAATCAGGCTGGTGTGACCGAAACCCTTCATGTGCCTAGCCGGATGGTGATCCTGCTGTAAGGCCGACTAGTGACATGGCACCCTACTAGTCTTCCATCCAGAATCTGTAAAATACCGAGTCAACATACGCTATAAACCACGGAAAAATTGAGAGGATGTGTTTTAAAGGAATTTATTTAATTGTTGCTGTATTTTTTTATTTAAGAATCGATTAAGACTTGTGATTTCATATGTAAATTATGTTTTTATAATATATTATTACATTATAATTTATTTTTTAGTTAAATTTATACTTTTATCTATTAAAAAATATTAAAAAATAATAAAAATCACATATCTACCTAGATACCACTTAAATCCCATCTTAACCATGCCTAACCACTGAAAATTTTGACCACCGACTAATGTCTAACGCTTTTTAAAATATTATTAAAGCATCAAATGATATGTTAACAGAAATTGGAGATTTTTGGACTTAAAAAACCGCAATATCATCATATGGGATGTTGTCCAGCCACTTGTATGTTTCCAAGTTGAATATTCAAAGAACCACTTATTTGACTTTTCAAAAATAAAAAAGCATAGATGAAGTAAGCAATGATGCTATATTTTAACTTTTAAAGTTTTAAATTTTACATATTCCACTTTTTAAAGGAGTTAATTACTTTTACATTCTATATATCATTCAGATTTTTTTAGTTTGTCTCATTCATCGAAATTACTTTTTATATTTAATTTATTATCTTTTTATTGTATGTTTATCTAATTTTTGTACATTCAAATATTGTATTCTAAAAGTTTTATCAGATATAAGGAAATGTTGAAAATAATTTTTAAAAAATAACTTTATTTCTATTATCATATTTGAGTTCAAAACAGTTAATTAATTATTCTATAAAATCTCTTAAAATATAAAAATTAAATATATTAAATATTAAATAAATTAAAAGATATTTTTATATTTTTTCTTTTCTTTCTAAACTCTCAGTATATTAACAAAAACACGTTCTATTTTTTAAGTTTAAGGAGAAATAATGGAGTTATTAAACTTCCTTTTTCCTCCTTCTTACCTTTATTTTGGTTTTATTTTTTTTATTCATTTTCATTTTTTATTTTTTATTTGAATAATTTGTATTATTTTTTATTATATTATCATTTTCTTAGAAAATGGATCGGCTGAAACACATCTTATTCTTGATAGTTTTATAATTGGATTGGATTTTATCGGTCTTCAGATAAATATACTTATAGATTTTTTACATTTGGTATCCAGATCTATCTCTTAAGCACGATCGCTCTAGATCTGTAAATCAGGTTGATGTTATAGCGTACGCATGTATTTTCATGATTGCAAATACTCGAGATTTTAGTGGTAATTAAGAAATTATAGATTGCAACGTTTATTTCTTATTTTGGTTGTTTATATTTATCCTCTTACTCTTGTGGCAAATTTTTTCTTATCTCCCGTTATAATAAAATTTTTTTCTTTCATTATGATAAATTATCTTATTTAATGTATATTTTTTTACTTATATGACTTCATATGTTAATTTTTATAAAATATATCGTATTTATTACAAAAATATTAAATAAATTGTACGTCAAATATATCAATTAAATAGATTAAGACTGAATTAATACCAACCAAAATGTTTTTCCCCTATCGCTTATTCAGTATATTTTTTATTGTAGATTATTATCTATTATATAAAATTAAAAATAATTACAACCCTTATTAAAGATGGATAAATATAAAGTATAATTTTTATATATGTCGAAGAATTAACTACTTAATCTAACAATCTACAGTGTGATTCACAGACTGATAAACATAGACTGATCTAAAAATACAAAGAAAAGATAATCGGAATTAAAATATCGGACAAACACAACTAAACACAAATAAATTAAACTTGCTATTACCGCAAGACAAACAGGTCCTGGGGTAAGACTTAATCAGAAAATAAAAGATAAAACACTGCAACCAAAACTTTTAACCCCCAACTGACGATCTCAAATATCCATAACCATAGGAATATCTGCTTATGCCATAACATTAATCAGTAGTGCATATCTAAAATGATCTTGTTATACATAGATAGATCCGAGTATCTACTATGAAAGATTAATAAATATCTTATCTAAAGGTTGATAAAGTCCAACCCAATTATAAAACTATCAAGATTGACATATGTAGCAAGAGATCTATGTTTAAAGAAGATAATCGTATGAACGATAAAAAAATTATTAATACAAATTATTTAAAAAATATTAAATTAAAAATAAAGAAAAAATAATAAAAAAAAATAAAAAATACAAGAGAAAAAAAGCCTAATTAAAAATTTTTTTTCCTTACTAATAAACTAGCTTATAAATAAAGGAGGTGAGATTTCTTAAATCAACTTCCGCTAGAGTTTTTATTTTTTTAAGAGGAAGAGGGAGAAAAACGCTTCATACTTTCGCTGCTTATTCACTATTTTTTTCATGACATTACCCCATTGGTTGAAAAGTTAATTGTCCGTTCTTGTTAGTATTTATTTTTGCACCCATTTTCTTCATTAAAATACTGCTAATATTCTTAATAAAAACATTTTAAAGTCTTCTCATAAATTATAGAAAATGTGGATAATATCTAAACACTATTAGATTATAATATGAATAAAGTATCAATTCAGTCCCAGAAAAGGTTAGACGGTGCCAACTATTTTCTAACTTATTCGTATCAAATTAGTCTCACCTACAAAAATAGTCTCCCTATGACTTTATTTATGACTAGAATTTATATTTTTAATTCTTTATTTATTTCCTGTGATCTTTAATTAATTTTAAATTTTTATTATTAATAAATATGTTTAACTATTTACGCATTGTTTACATTTTTTTTTAATTTTTCATCTCAATCTGTCATTTATTAAAAAATAATTATAAAAATAAAATAAAAAAAAATCTTTGATCTCAAATTTTCTCTATAGGGTTGTCAAACTAATTATGATGTTCCTTATAGAGAGTACTTTCTGATCTCCACTTCATTGATATTATCATCTTATAGAGTTTTCTAGTCTCCACCATCAATACCTTCAAACAAAAGATAAACGTAATCAATAGAAAAATATAAAAATATTATGGAAATTAATAAACAAGTTAAAGGAAAGTAAATATCAATAAGTTGAGTCATATCTAAGATATTGTCTTTAAAAGGTACTTATAGTTTCTTTTAAAATTAAATAATTTTTTCAACCAATTAATTAGATCAGGAATAAAAATATAATACATAATCAAAATAAAAATAAAAAATAAAATTATATTAGAAATTTATCGCAAACTTAAAGCAACAAAACCATTTTGTAGAAAATAGAACAAGATAGAGGTAAAATTGGTACACACTGATAACAAAATAAAGCACCATTTTACGGTGAAAATAATAGGTAGGAAGTTAATAACCAGCATTAAAAAAACAAAAAAATAATAATTATATCTCTATTGCTAAAATCAAGCATTAACTAAATAAATATCTTTGACAATTAATTTTTACCCAAAACAGATAAGTAGCCATTAGTTAATAAAAAAAATAAATAAAAATAGATGTTATATATATATATATATATATATATATATATATATATATATATATATATATATATATATATATATATATATATATATATGAGTTTGAACAAGCATTAAAATACAATAAATAATAATAATTATTTTCTTTTGAAATAACATAAAAGAATTTTTTCAATAATCCCCCACTTATTTTAAAATAAATTTTAAAAATAAATTTTTCTGGATATCTCAAGTTTGACATATAATGTATGGTATTGGTGTCTTTTAAACTATGAACCAATACTTGATAGATGAAACTTAACTTACGAAATATTTGGTGAAACATTTAGTTTCTATAAACCAAATAAGCGCTACTGTAAGATGGAGATTTTATCATATCAGATTATACCTAGGTACATTTCTGGTCAACGCCGTGGTACACCACAATAGGGCATGCGCGTGCCTGATCTTTCATAGGTGCTCTAGAGATCATTCCAATATCTCATAGAAGCGGCCCCACTTCACACTTACATAGGTGGTTTCATCAAGTGTATATTGCACTTTATACACCACTCATAAGAGCTATGAAATTCATTAATAGTTGCCTAACAGAACCTCTAAAAATATGCAACATAACACTTCCTCACATCTAGGATTAAGACACAGTTTAGTGCTAGCAGAACTAACAAAGACTTGTTATTACCCATATGAACCTATTCCGTGGGATCTCCACTCATGTAGGTTGGGTTCCCATCTTTGTTAATTTCAAATGACTTTAGTCTTATCCTCTCTGATGTTTCCGATGTATTTCAAAGATTTAGTCAGATGATTTGGCTAAAATCACTCTTTACTTACATTGTTAATGGATTGATCAAGTCCATTTTTAAGTAATTCTTGTACGATATATTGTCTAAAATGTCTATCTTATTTTTAAGATACATATTATCATTTGACAACCACAATACACTATCACCAAAGGTGTTAGCTTTATTCCTAAAAGAAAATATGCTAAAAAAAATTTCAATCACTTAACCTCAATATATGTCAACTTAAAAGCAACTATCTTGAATTATAGCTCCCTTATTAGTTGATTTTATGTTATTATTTCACCACTGAAAATGGAACATAATCACTAGTAAATTTGTCTCTTTAAATTGCAGATTCACTTAGCATCATTGTACCAATCTAGTACAATAGATATTCACGATATAAAATATCACAATCATGATATCTCTCAAGTATTTTATAAGTCTTAATAACACCGCATGGTTATTATTTTTCTTCAATTGAATATTTGAATCATAAGGGATACTCAAAAGGTTAACATCATAAAATACAAACTTCTTTAAAAGTTTTCCAACATATTTATCTGTATAATTCTCATTTAAAAATTACATGCTCTTCTTCACTTATTCTCTTTATTTCATTTCTCTTCCATCACTTTCCTCACAAATATAATGAAAGTTACAATATAAAAAATAATAGTTACAAAACTTACAACAAAAATTAAATTAGAAATTGAATAAATAAAACCACAAATGTATAACAACAAAATTAATTTCTCTTAAAATAATAAATCACATTTTTCTTTTCTCAAAAACCAAAAAAAAAACTTAATCAACCCCTTAAAAAACGGAAAGAACAATTTTACTAAAAGGCCCCCCCCATTTTCAAAACTTCTAGAATTTGGAAATAACTCTTTCAAAAATCATATGGCGTATAAATAGTTTTTAGTTCAACACAAATACCTAATTTTGAAAAAAAAAAGAAAAACAATAATCATTTCACAGATAAATACGAAATATCCTTTTAAGATTATTGGAAAACAATTACAAAAATAGAATAAAGAAATAAATCTTCGATCTCAAATTTTCTCTATCAAGTGTCGGGTTGCCAAACTCATTGCGATGTTCGCCATAGAGAGTACTTTCCGATCTCCACTTCGTTGATATGATCACCTTATAGAGTTTTCTAATCTCCACCATCAATACCTTCAAACAAAAGATAAACGCAATCAATAGAAAAATATAAAAATATTATGGAAATTAATAAACAAGTTAAAGGAAAGTACACACCGATAAGTTAAAACATGTCTAAGACACTATCTTTAAAGAGTACTTGTAGTTCCTTCCAAAATTAAATAATTTCTCCAACCGATTAATTGGATCAGGAACAGAAATGTAATACATAATCAGAATAAAAATAGAGAATAAAATTATGTTAAGAATTTATCACAAACTCAAAGCAACAAAAATATTTTGTAGAAAATAGAACAAGATAGAGGTAAAATTGGCACACACTAATAACAAAACAAAGCACCATTTTATAGTGAAAATAATAGGTAGGAAATTAATAGCCAGCATTAAAAAAACAAAAAATAAAAATTATATCTGCATTAACCAAATAAATATCTTTGACAATTAATTTTTGTCCAAAACAGATAAGTAGCCATTGATTAATAAAAAATAATAAATAAAAATAGATGTTATATATAGAGAGAGAGTTTGAACAATTATTAAAATATAATAAATAATAATAAAATATCATAAAAGAATTTTTCTAACAATCCCCCACTTATTTTAAAATAAATTTTGAAAATAAATTTTTCTGGATATCTCAAGTTTGACATATAATGTATGGTATTGGTGTCCTTTAAACTATGAACCAATACTTGATAGATGAAACTTATGGTGAAACATTTAGTTTCTATGAACCAAATAAGCGCTACTGTAAGATGGAGATTTTATCATATCAGATTATACCTAGGTACATTTCTGGTCAACACCGTGGTACACCATAATAGGGCATGCGCGTGCCTGGTCTTTCATAGGTGCTCTAGAGATCATTCCAATATCTCATAGAAGCGGCCCCACTTCACACTTACATAGGTGGTTTCATCAAGTATATATTGTACTTTATACACCACTCATAAGAGCTATGAAATTCATTAAGAGTTGCCTAACAGAACCTCTAAAAATATGCAACATAACACTTCCTCACATCTAGGATTAAGACACAGTTTAGTGCTAGCAGAACTAACAAAGACTTGTTATTACCCATATGAACCTATTCCGTGGGATCTCCACTCATGTAGGTTGGGTTCCCATCTTTGTTAATTTCAAATGGCTTTAGTCTCATCCTCTCTGATGTTTCCGATGTATTTTAAAAATTTAGTCAGATGATTTGGCTAAAATCGCTCTTGACTCACATTGTTAATGGATTGATAAGTCCATTTTTAAGTAATTCTTGTACGATATATTGTCTAAAATGTCTATCTTATTTTTAAGATACATATTATTGTTTGACAACTACAATACACTATCACCAAAGGTGTTAGCTTTATTCCTAAAAGAAAATATGCTAAAAAAAATTTCAATCACTTAACCTCAATATATGTCGACTTAAAAGCAACTATCTTGAATTATAGCTCCCTTATTAGTTGATTTTCATGTTATTGTTTCACCAGTGAAAATGGAACATAACCACTAGTAAATTTATCTCTTTAAATTGGAGATTCACTTAGCATCGTTGTACCAATCTAGTACAATAGATATTCACAATATAAAATATCACAATCATGATATCTCTCAAGTATTTTACAAGTCTTAATAACACCGCATGGTTATTATTTTAATTCAATTGAATATTTGAATTATAAGGGATACTCAAAAGGTTAACATCATAAAATACAAACTTCTTTAGAAATTTTCCAACATATTTATCCTTATGATTCTCATTTAAAAATTACATGCTCTTCTTCACTTATTCTCTTTATTTCATTTCTCTTCCATCACTTTCCTCATAAATATAATGAAAGTTACAATATAAAAAATAATAGCTACAAAACTTACAACAAAAATTAAATTAAAAATTGAATAAATAAAACCACAAATGTGTAACAACAAAATTGATTTCTCTTAAAATATAATAAATCACATTTTTCTTTTCTCAAAAAAGCAAAAAGGAAAACTTAATCAACCCCTTAAAAAATGAAAGAACAATTTTACCAAAAGACCCCACATTTTCAAAACTTCTAGAGTTCGCAAATAACTCTTTCAAAAATCATATGGCGTATAAATAGTTTTTGGTTCAACACAAATATCGAATTTTGAAAAAAAAAGAAAAATAGTAGTCATTTTACGGATGAATATGAAATATCCTTTTAAGATTGTTGGAAAACAATTACAAAAATAGAATAAAGAAATAAATCTTCGATCTCAAATTTTCTCTATCAAGTGTAGGGTTCATTGCGATGTTCGCCATAGAGAGTACTTTTCGATCTCCACTTCGTTGATATGATCACCTTATAGAGCTTTCTAGTCTCCACCATCAATGCCTTCAAATAAAAGATAAACGTAATCAATAGAAAAATATAAAAACATTATGGAAATTAATAAACAAGTTAAAGGAAAGTAAACACCGATAAGTTGAGTCATGTCTAAAACACTGTCCTTAAAGAATACTTGTAGTTCCTTCCAGGATTAAACAACTTCTTCAACCGATTGATTGGATCAAAAATAAAAATGCAATACATAACCATAATAAAAATAGTGAATAAAATTATGTTAGAAATTTATCACAAACTCAACGGAACAAAACCATTTTATAGAAAATAGATGATAAAGGCAAAATTGGTACACTCTAATAACAAAATAAAGCACCATTTTATAGAAAAAATAATAGTTACGAAAATTAATAACCAACATTAATGACAATAAATAAAAATTATATCTCTTTTGTTAAAATCACGCACTAGCCAAATAAATATCTTTGATAATTAATTTTTGTCCAAAATAAATAAGTAGCTGTTGGTTAATAAAAAAATAATAAAGGGAAATAGATGTCATATATATATATATATATATATATATATATATATATATATATATATATATATATATATATATATATATATATATTGACATATATAGTTTGAATAAGCATTAAAATATATTAAATAATAATAATAATAATAGTTTTCTTTTGAAATAACATAAAATAATTTTTTCGACACCATTATATCTCAAATCCTTCATTTTTTTAAAATGTCGCTTTAGAATTTATTAGTCTCATTTTTACTTTTGAAACGTCATTTATTATAATATTTTTTTTTTGATCGTTTTGTGTTTGGTAGCTTTAGAAAAATAAATTTTATAACTTGCACATTCACAGGTGAATCGAATTATATTTTATAATTTTATGATTGACCAATTTAAATTTTATATAAAATAAATGTTCTGCTTTAATTTATAATATCTACATTTCATATAATATTTTTAGCAAGTAAAATTTTAGATATAATACATATTATTTTTAAAAATAAAAACGGAAACAAACTATTAAAAAAATGGAAACTGGAAAATACAGAAAATGAGAAAAAAAATTAAAAATAGAAAATGAAAACATTTTCCTTCCACTAAACATACTCTATTTGCAATTTCAAAAGTACTAACATGAAAACTTATTCGATTTGAAATCCAAATTATTTTATTATCTAATTATTATAAGAGTTATCATACAAAATTTGCATAAATTAAAAAATTAGGACAAAAGATATAGTTGAATATAAGATGATTAATTATAGGATTTAGATTCTCTATAGTTCAAACTCTCTAAATTGTATATTTCAGTCAATTTTAACTATTCATTAAGTTTTAATAGTCCAAATTTTATTGCACTGTAGACCCCACAACCTATTAAATAAAATCTGGATCATTAAAATTCAATGGATTGTTGAAATTAACTGAAATATAAAATTTGAGAGAGTTTTAAACTTTAGGGAATCCAACTCCTTAATTATAATATGAGTTTTATTACATTATGTAAAAACTTACTGTAAACTAATTCATTACTAATTTTAATAAACCAAGAGTACCTAGATTTAATTTTAATATGGGTTTACATGGGTTGTCCAGAAAGCCTTATTATGTAATTCTTCCTTAGGGCATTAGTCTATCCAGCACCCTTGTTCCTCCACCCCTGTTACATACTGTTCTCTTCTCACACTAAGTATTTAGAAAAAAAATATTGAAAAAAAAAGTTGAACGAATTGGAAACAAGAAAATGCAAAAAAAGAAAAAAGAAAATACAAGATTGTGATGGAGGAAGGAGGGACACTGATAGGGATATATATGAATATAATAGAAAGGCGACAAATTTAACAAAACAAATACGAATTTCTACAAAAGAAAAGGACTCAATTCATGAAGATGAGATGAATCATCATTTCTACTCACTCCATCTTAATTTGTCCTTTGGACTTTTCTCAATCTTGACTCTTTCCCACTCTACTTGTCATTTATTTCTATCTTTTTCCACTTTAACTAGTTGTGTCAGATTGGCTTAACTTGATTGATGTTAGTTGAATTAAATTGAATTGAAATAAATTAAATTAATAGGGATGTGAGTGGGTTGGATCTGGATTAGATTTGAATTGGATCTATATCATTTTTTATATATAAGATCCACATCCGATCCATATTCATTGAATTTATAATATTATACCTCGTATCTGTATTCAATGAATCTCACGGATCCGGATCTAAAGAGGGTCTAAAACGGATCTGTAAAAAATAAAATTAATAAGCAACCAACCAAATATTTATTCTTAAAATCACTATCTTAGTTTATAATAAAAAAGAAAGAGTTTAACATGTAATTTCAGGGTTCAAATCTTGAAATAAATATAATGCAAATTAACGTTTGTCAATGTTCAAATATAGGATTAGTGATAATCGGTAGAAAGTTGAGTGAGCGTGAATATATATATATATACTAGGGTTAGAATTAGAGTAATTATAGGTCATTTAATTAATATTAATATAAATATAAACAAATAACTACATATATATAAACGGATCTGGATCTGGATCCAGTCTTTGAAAAAACCCGATACAGGATCTATATTTTTTTAGTTAGATCCATATCCGACCCAAATCCAATGGGTCTGAAATAATAGAGCCCAGATCCTAAAAAATGGAATGGATCCACGGATCTGGCTTGGGTCCAAGATCCAATTCGATCTCTAACAGAACTGAACTTATTTCAGTGTAAATTTATAGCTAGACATAGCTGAATTGAATTGAATTGAATTGAAGTAGACTGAACTAAACTAAATTTATGACTACGCATAGCTAAATTAAATTAAAATGAAATTAAACTAAACTGAATTAAAATGATCTGAATTAAACTCAACTCCAAGATAACCAAACCTTAGTTTAATAAAATAAACATTCAATTATGTACCGGAACTGTGTTGGCGATTTTTCCCCTCTTATGTTATTTGCAAGACAGTACCAATTTTGAGATTTTATGAGTGCTACGAAGAGCAAATTTTTAAATATATTGTTAAAATTCGATATAAAAATAAAATAAATAAAATAAATATTATTATATTATTTTTAACAAGAATAAGATTATATTAAAATTAATAAATATATAAAAGTGGTAAAAGAATAAATAATTAAAATATTTTTAAATTTTTAATCCTAATGAAGTTATTGTAAAAATTTGAAATTTTAGTTTCTTTAAGATAATTATTTTTTTGTTATCGGTGTTTTCAAGATACAACTGTAATTGAAGGCGAACTCAAACCGTGTAACTTAATATTAAGTAGCATTTTCTTGAAAAGAAATGAAAACTTTGAAGAATATTTTTTAGTATGAAGATCAAAAGTAAACCACAGAGTAAACAAGTAAATAAGAATTAGTTAGAACCTAGAACTTTTTAAGAGTAGAAGAATGAAGAAAGTGTGTAGAAAAAGGCTAGAAGAATAGGGTATTTATAGGGTAGATGGCATTAACCTGGATTAAAATAACTTAAAGAGCATTAACCCTTGTAACCACCAATTTATGGTCATTAACCATGAAGGTTATGAGAAATCATATTGATTAAAGGATTAAAACCCATTAAATTCAAATAAAAAATCTGGTGAAAATAAATATATGACGTGTTAATATTTTTCAGTATCGGATCACCGATTTATCGCGTATAAATTTGACAGATGTTCAAACTTTAAACTATAATTTCTCATTCACCGTTAATCCGTTTTAGGCGTATAATATATCATTAGAAAGCTCTCGAAGCGTAGAATACAATGACATTTTTTATGTTATTCAAATCATAGCTTCTCCATATTGTAATTTAGTCTAAAGCAGATAATGCACAACATTATCTTATATGAGGCACCGAGCACTGAATTGAAAACATATTTGTTTTTATGTATCAAACTCTAAAATAAAGGTTTGGTCATTCATATTAAAAACATGATGAAGAATGTGCATTTGATTTGCCTAAACAAGATTATAAGGTGTCTGACTAATTATAAATATATGTTGAATAAAGAGATTAGTTAGTTCCTATGTGTGTCCTGTGGAAAAGAGTTACTGTTTTAAGTGCCACTTGAAGGCAAACAATGCTGCTCTTGTTTAAGTGGGACTACGAGTCTCATGACTGTATGTTAGGATTTAGTTTTCCCAATTTTGTATTTTAATCCCAATCATGCAAATATTTGTTACTATTATATTATATATATTTGGTCGAGCCTGGTCTGTGTTTTGTTTATCAAACCAAGCAAATTTCATATAATACTCGGACTACTACTGGTCCAAACCGAGCCTACGCTCTAATTTACTTGGACATAGAAGACATGTTCATGAATCTGGATACCAGTTTAGCCAGGCTGATACTGTAATTGTTGGAGTTAGTATGCTCAAAGACTTTAGCCCAAGCCCAAACCCATTTCCTTTACACAATTTTCTAACATAGTATAATGCTTTGCGTTTTGTTTCCTTTCCCTTTTGTATATAAGCCGGTTTACTATAGGGTTTTTATTCTATTCCCTATCTTTCTCTTTCGCCGCTTGATTTTTCTCTCCTGTGGTCTTCGCGATGGTCTTCTGGGCTCTTGATCTTCAACTGTGATCGTTTGATGATCTTGCGTGGCATATTACCGTTGAAGGCTGTTATGAGGCGGTTTCTTTTCAAGGCTATATAAATTAGGGTTGTATCTCTTCTCAATATACTGTAATTTTTTAGGGTTTTTAGGTTTTATACTATCTTTCTGGTTATCGTTCTTCTGTGAATATTTCTCTATATTTTTCCCTTTGGCCTTTAGTTTAGCCATCAATAAAGCTGCTCTTCTCTACCCGTGCATTGGCATCAACTCTTCACAGAGAATCCTTTGAAAATAAGGATAAATGAAAGCACGTTAAAAATCGATTGTGTTCTTTACTTTTCTGCTGATTGATATTGTTGAATGATTACTGGAAATTGGTTTAAACTGTAACAAATGGTATCAGAGTGTTTTACAGTTTAAGATTCTATTGCATGTTGAGTTTTTGTAAAGATTTAGGCCCTGTTCTTTTTAACTTATTTTCTGTTCAGTTCAGTACCAATCAGTTCAGTTCAGTACCATTTAGTTCAGTTCAGTTCAGTTTCAGTATTCAATATTCAGTATTCAGTATTCAGCATTTAGTATTCAAAATTTAATATTAAGTTTCAGTTTATACATTATATTAATATTATTAATGTATA
The DNA here is from genome assembly GCA_947683365.1 of Euphorbia pulcherrima. Lineage (NCBI taxonomy): Eukaryota > Viridiplantae > Streptophyta > Magnoliopsida > Malpighiales > Euphorbiaceae > Euphorbia > Euphorbia pulcherrima. The sequence goes on along the minus strand of CANTUS010000001.1, from coordinate 16,175,872 downwards.
TTATTATTCATAAATATTAAAAAACGATGAATATTAAAGATAATATCATTTCAATTTCAATTTTAGTTCATTTCTATTTTACATTATATGAATATTATTAATTAATATCAGTAATCACAAATAACAACAAAGAAAAAGAAATCAATAATAATATTTTTAAAATTATTAATTATTATTTCTACCATAAATAATTTTATAGGAAAAATAAATAAATAAATAAATGTAATAATATTTTATAAATATTGATAACAATTAAAATAATAAGATAATATTCATAACAATAGTTACAATAAATAATAATAATAATAATAATTTATAATGGTATATTTAATTATTATTATATGTAACAATTAATAAATTTTATTAGAATGTATAGTATTATTTAAAGTGTTATTCATTATTATGTATTTTAATATTTTTAAAATATTATTCATATTATTAATTATAATTTAGTTTCAGTATTTTTTAGTTTCAGTATTTTTCAGTTTCAGTACCATTCAGTTGAGTACCATTCAGTTCAGTTCAGTACACCTACTTATCAGTTGAAAAGAATAAGGCCTTAGTGTTAATCTTCCTTTGCATGTTCTATATTTTGTTCAAATTTTCATAAAATCATTTTTCTGGAAATTTTTCTTAAATTTCCCTTGATTTATGAAAGTTTTCATAAGATTTTATGCTAAGGTGTTTCATGTTAACATTCTTTACTCAATTTTGATACATGCAATTCTTTTTTTAAGATTTTCAAAACCCAGAAAATTACAGTTTCGCTTCCGCTTGATTCAGTTTTTCAATCTTTAGATTCTAATTTTTTTGTTTTTGTTTGATGTTGCATGAATCTCTGGTGAAATGCATTCTGATTTGATTAATTTGCAAATAAGGAAATCAATCGCACTTAGGTAACCTTCTTGAAACTTCTCTCTGATATAGTAGCACTGTTAAAGGGAGAACTCTCTTAAAGAGTTTATTTACGCACTATAAGTACTCTTAATCCTTTCTTCTTTTAAATTGACTGCTATTTTGTGTGAGATTCTTGATCATATTGACTTGAATGCTATATTCTTTCTTGTTTGATTCTTGTGTTTCTTTTGGTTTTTGTTGATCTATATATGTTGTTTGGTTCTTAAGATTAGCTCTTCTGATTTTTCTGAGGTTTATTCTAGATTGAACAGTTTAGATTCCTCCTTTAGGGCTTTCTTCTTTAGCACTATAGCTTTCTTTAAGTCTCTCTCTCTGAGTTTACCCTTGTTTCCTATTAAAGTTTGTCTGACTGTATCTTGGTTGGATTTGGTCACTAAAATGTCAATTGCTAAAGTCAGTTTAGAAAAATTTGATGGAAAAGGAGATTATACAATTTGGAAAGAAAAAATTAAATGCATTTTAATTCAACAAAAATGTCACAAGGCCCTTCTAGGTAAAGATAAGTTACCTACTGATCTCACTGAAACTAAAAAAGATGATATTCTTGATCAGGCTTATTCTACCATTGTCCTAAATCTAACTAACAACATTCTTAGGAGGGATAGAGGTCATAATGCTGTTGTCAAATTAATTACCAGGTTAACCAACTGTATATGACCCCTAGTACTGCTAGAATTGCCTTTCTGAAAGAACAATTATTTAGTTTTAAAATGAATCCTCAAAAGAATGTTGATGAAAACTATGATGAGTTTCAAAAACTCATCATAGAGTTAGAAGGAGCAGATGTGGACATTAGTGAGGATGACCAATCTATTCTTCTCTTAAATTCTGTACCTAACAAATTCAAGAACCTAAAAGAAGCCCTGAAATATGGTAGAGAGTCTTTAGAAGTTGATGATATAATTGCTGCTCTTAAAATAAAAGAACTTGAATTTAAGTCTGAAACTACTAAAAAGGGTCAAAATGGTAAAGGTCTGTTTGTAAAAGGTAAAAAGAATAAAGGGAAGAAGTCCAAACAAGATAATCAACCCAGTAACTAGTCTACCAATAATCCTGCTCAGAATAGTAATGGCCAGAACAATAATAAAACTAAAAAAGAGTTCATATGTTATTATTGTAATAAAAAGGGTCATACTAAGAAATTCTGTAGACTCAGGATTAGTGGTCAACTATCACCTAATGAATCCCAAAATATAGGAGGTATTAACAATATAACTGAAATAGTTGATATTGAGGCTCTTACGATTGGTCAAACTAGAGATCCTGATTCCTAGATATTGGATTCAGGATGTGCTTTTCATTTAACTCCTAAGAGGGAATGGCTCATAGATTATGAACCTTATAAAGGGGGAAAAGTTCTTATAGGAAATGATACCTCCTGCGATATATTAGGAATTGGAAAAGTTCAAATCATATGTGATAATGGTAAGAGAGTTCTGTTACATGATGTTAGGCATGTTCTCAATATTAAAAGGAATTTAATTTCTCTAAGTAACCTTAATAGTAAAGGCTTTGAGTTTAAAGCTCAAGGTGGAGTTATTGAGATAATTAAAAATGGAAAATGTGTTTTAAACGGTGAAATGTCTAATGGATTCTAGTATCTTTTAGGCTCTGTGTATGTTGGTTCATCTGATGTGGTTACAGGGGTTGATAAGACTAGTATGAGGCATAAGAGACTTGGTCACATAAGAATTAAAGGTCTAGAATCCATAAGACAATATGGAACCTTAAAATTGCCTATGTATGTTAAATTTGATATGTGTGATGTTTGTGCTATGGGAAAGTCCCATAAGTAGAGTTTTAAGTCTGCTAATTGTATTTCCAAAGATCCACTGTAATATGTTCACAGTGATCTCTGGGGATCACCTCATGTTCCTTTATCTCTGTCTAACTGCCAATACTTTGTATCTTTTATCGATAATTTTTCTAGAAAAATATGAATTTATTTTTTAAGAAATAAAAGTGATGTGTTTGATAAATTCACTGAATGGAAGGCCTTAGTTGAAAATCAGGTAAATTTTAAAATTAAAACGCTAAGGACTGACAATGGTTTGGAATTTATAAACAATCAATTTAATGAATTTTGTATAAGTAATGGCATTGTTAGACATAGAACCTGTGCCTATACTCCACAACAAAATGGAGTAGCAGAAAGGTACAATAGGACTATTCTAAATATGGTTAGATGCCTTTTGTTAGAATCTGGTATAGATAATAAGTTTTGGGCTGAAGCAGCAACCACATCATATTACTTGATCAATAGGATTCCTAGTTCTTCTATTAGTCAAAAGTGTCCAAATGAATTGTGGTATAATAAACCTGTTGTTTATGATAATCTTAGGATTTTTGGTTGTTTAGCTTATATGCATAACATAGAGTCCAAGTTGGATCCAAGAGCAAAGAGATGTGTGTTCTTGGGATATCCAACTGGTGTTAAAGGATATAAACTTTGGTCCATTAACAACAAGGTGATTATCAGTAAGGATGTATCCTTTAATGAGTCTGTTTTTCCTACGATTGATGTGAATAAGTACAATAAGTCTAACTCTGTTGATCAATTATTTGAAATAGAATTTGATAAGTTGTCAACCAAAAATGCTGAACCTAATGAGACTCAAGATAACAATAATGGAACTTTTGATAATAATGATTTTTGAAATGAAGGATTTAGGTCCTGCTAGGAGAATTCTCGGCATTGACATCTATAGAGATAGGTCTAAAGGTTTTTTAGTACTAACTCAAGTTGATTATGTAAAGAAAATTCTAAGTAACTTTGAGTTAGATAATAATAAACCTGTTTATACTCCCATTGGTTCTCATATTAAACTAAGTGCTAACAATGAACCTATGAGTGCGGATAAATCTACTTTTATAGAGAATGTCCCTTATCAAAATGTGGTAGGGTCATTCATGTATTCCATGGTCTGTACCAGACCTGACATTGCTCATGGAGTAAGTCTTGTAAGTAGGTACATGAGCAATCCTAATAAATCACATTGGAATGTTGTTAAGTGGCTTGCTAGATACTTGCATGGTAGTTCAGGTCTTTGTCTTGTGTACAGAAAGTTATGTAATGATAAAGTTGATTTAAATGGTTATTGCGATTCTGATTATGCTGCAGACCTAGATAAAAGGAGATCTATTTTTGGGTTTTGTTTTACTTTTGGCAAAAACCTTATTAACTGGAAATTATGTTTACAACATTTTGTTGCTTTATCAACCACTGAGGCTGAATACATTGCTCTTACAGAGGCAATTAAGGAAGCCATATGGTTGAAGGGCATTATTTCTGAACTTGGAATCAAACAGGATTCTGTTAATGTTTTTTATGATTCACAATCTACAATCCACCTTTCTAAAAACATTGTGTATCATGAAAGAACCAAACATATTGATATTGAAATGCACTTTGTTAGAATTCTGTTAAAAAGATTCATACTAGTGTGAATCCTACTGATTTGTTAACTAAGTCTATTCCTGATGATAAATTTCAGGTTGCTCTGAAAGGCTTAAGAGTTGTATAGTTTGACTCTGTGTCAAACTGTGCCCCTAAGTCTTGGTGATTACCCTCTCTTGGTTAAGAATTGAAGTGGCTTTGTTCTGGAGGCTAGCTTTGGTCAAGGTGGACAATGTCTAAGTTAGTATGCCTAAAGACTTTAGCCCAAGCCTAAACCCATTTCCTTTACACCTGTTTTCTAACCTAGTGTAATGTTGTGCGTTTTGTTTCCTTTCCCTTTTGTATATAAGCCGGTTTACTGTAGGGTTTTTATTCTATCCCCTATCTTTCTCTTTTGCCGCTTGATTTTTCTCTCATGTGTTCTTCACGATGGTTTTCTGGGCACTTGATCTTCAACTGTGATCATTTGATGATCTTGCATGGCATGTTACCATTGAAGGCTGTTATGAGGCGGTTTCTTTTCAAGGCTATATAAATCAGGGTTGTATCTCTTCTCAATATACTATAATTTTTCTAGGGTTTTTGGGTTTTATACTGTCTTTCTAGTTATCATTCTACTGTGGATATTTCTCTGTATTTTTCCTTTTGGCCTTTAGTTTAGCCATCAATAAAGCTGCTCTTCTCAACCTGTGCATTGGCATGAACTCTTCATAAAGGATCCTTTGAAAATAAGGATACATGAAAGCACGTTAAAAATTGATTATGTTCTTTACTTTTTGGCTTATTGATATTATTGAATGATTACTAGAAAATCATTTAAACTGTAACAGCAATGTATAAGGTTGGACATGTGTAACTATTGTACTCTGTTTTAAAAATCCTTGCTTAGGCCCCATCTAGTTCCGATTTTGCTAGTTGTGGTTTGAATTTTTGCTCTTATGATGCTATCAGGCCCTACACCAATTTCTTGCCGCCTACGCATTTTCTAGTTCAATTTTCGCACATAGGCTTTGTCTTTTTCCATTTAGTCCAGTAGTTCAATTTTTTAAAACCTACAAAAGTAGTTGGTAAAACTAATACACATCAAAATGCTCTCACCATATAAGTTTTGTTTTGAGTGTCAAAATAAGTAACAATGTAATATAGGCCAAAACAAATGAGTGGAATAATTCCGATCAAGATAAAGTACTTATAAAACATTTTGTATTTGTATGAATTTTTTTATTAGGTAAAAATTACCTAAAATTTTATTTTTCAATTTTGTAATCTTTAATATAATTATTATTCTCTAAAAATATTTTATATACCATAATTCACATTGAAAATGAATTCCTAATTTAATATATCTTAAAAATAAAGAAAATACAAATCCAATTAATCCCCACTTAGGTCTGATTCATCCCCGCTTAGGTCTCAAAGGCCCTTGCCATTTAACTAACGCTTTTTAAAACATTGAATACACATATAAGGCGAATTGAGCCTGAGATAAACATTTTTATCTTTTTGTCTAAACTTCGCTTAACCTAGCCCACAAACAGACCTAACCCAACCTATTACATTAAAGGTTGACTTAGTTAGGCTTTGTGGGCTCGCACTCGAGTCTATAGTAGACCTGTTCAATGCGGGCTAGGCCGAGCGGGGCCTAAGTTTTAAACTTCATTCCCAAGTCCGGGCCAACCAGCCCATAAATTAATAAATATTTTTTAAATATATATATTTTATTTATAAATTAAAAATTATATATATATTTCTATAATTATTAAATAATTAAATATATATTTTTTTATTAATATAGGTCCGGCGGGGCCGAGCTTGGGTTTTCATACTAAACCCAAGCCCAACCCAATATATCTGCGGGCTTTGGTGGACCTGGGTGGGGCCGAACTTTTTACATAATATATTTGCCCAAGTCCAGCCCATAAAGCGCGGGCCTGGGTGGGCTAGGTGGGCCGCGGGTTTGTTGACAGGTCTAGTTTATTGTAGAATGTAATCCATTGATTGGTTAGTTAAAAAAAATTCCAATTGATCGATAAATGGATTGAACACACTTTTTGAAAACTAGGGTTCGAACCCATTTTTCCTAAAGTTAAGAGTTTGTTTAGTTAAAATTTAAAGTTGCTATCTGTTGACTCGGTATTTTATAGATGTCGCGTAGAAGTTCCATAAAATGCCATGTCATCAGTCGGTCTCACAGCTGGCCTACCATCCGGTTAGACGAGTGAATAATCAAGGTTACATCGACATAATTAAGAGATAGAATCTAGTTGTAACTCCACTTCCTAAATAGATAAAAAGAAAGAATATCCTTTCCTAAATGGATAAATATGAAGAAACCACCTATAGAGAAAATCACACCTAAATAGGAATTCTTACCTGATAAGGAATCTTCATCACCAATAGAGAAAATTCACTCTTGCCCAAGCAAGGTAACGAGCTACTATAAATAGAGGATCATTCCCCATCTCAGGTATCATATTCATAAATTACTAAACTCTCTCTCTCTCTCTCTCTCTCTCTCTCTCTCTCTCTCTCTCTCTTTTACTTGCCTCCTCTTTATCACCTTTGCTGAATTAAGCATCGGACAAACTACGGCAGTCACATGGCTAGTCACTTTGACGCCTTTTCTGTCTTGTAGCCACCATCTCTGACAAAGGTAGACCTTCTCTCTTTTCTACGAAGGTTAGTCCGAGAAACCCTTTCTTTGACCAATCTTCCAGTGGTGCGGTGAGCGTGGACAGATTTACTTGCTCCGACGAGAATTTTATCTTCTGGTGAACACAAAACTCCAACCAGATGGATGATAATTAGAACCATGATCAGGCGACCAATAACAACGCCGACGACTCTAGGATGGCAATCAACTCCCAATCAACGCGGCAACATCCCTCAACGCCACTGTCCTAGCCATAGACTATATCTTAACACCACCAGCTTACTCAACTACTAGGATGGCGTTCTTCAAAAGCTTTTCTCAACGCTATCAAGTTTCTCCCGAGGATGAAAATCAGTTGCATAGAAACTTATTTAGAGGGATGAAAGAAGGGATGGCTGGACACACAACAAAGTGGACCACTCCACTACACAGATATCCCTATCCGGCCTATCACCCACTCAGTCGGGCCTTACAACGCAGGGCCCGGGGGAATCGTCCAATATATACCAGGGTGAGCCGTTCAACGCTCATCTAGGAGGGGCCATATAATGCCCATCAATATGGGTCTCTCAACACCCACTCGATAAGGCCATACAATGCATATTCGAATCATAATGGTGTAGAAGTCGGTACTCAATCAGCTCAAAATAATACCAACCTGGACGCGTCTCAAGCGGACAGGAGTATGGAGGTCCCTTCATGGAGGGATCTGATTAGTATGTCAAAAGCACGACAAGCCGAATAAGTAGCGCTAAATTATCCTATATATGGGATGCACCACCCGCGTGACCTACCCCTTAAGGCTATTTTCACCCAGGCGGTATGTACCTAGGTCCCACACATTCCACTCATCTCCCCCCTGTTGGATATGATGTATGCCCTTAAGGCAATTAGGACGATACATCTTAATTATGTAATAGTATGAACATTTTATTTAATCAATAAAGGCATTTGTTCTTTTGTTTATATCAATGTGTTTCTATATATATATTATAGCTAGTTAAATATATATTCATTGATGTATGCAAAAGTCCTTGACATATCATAGCATGAAGTTAGAGAAATTATAGTTGAACTATATTTGGTGGAACCTGCTTCATGTGCAATTATGATTATGTCTAAACTATCCCTAGTCATAGTTTCATCAAGAAAGGATATTGATGAAACGGAAAGACTAGCATGTGGTCAACTTTCTTAGAAAGGGTCCAAGTAGTCAATCTCCTAAGGACTGAAGGTGGTGCCTTAAGTTTGACACATGGATATATCTGGGAGATATATTGGAGACCGTAGTAAGATAAACACTTGGTATATGTATCAATGTGTTAGTGTTTATCTTTGTGCAATAAGCTTTGCGAATGTCCTTGTACTTGAGATGCTAGTTACCTTGCATGGTACTATTGCTATACTTTGGGTCATTACTATACACTAATTTATTTAAGGTGCTACGGATGATTACGGGTATAGTGATGACAGCACGTTGGTAAGCTGAGTAGTCAGAAAGAATCCACTGCTCTGAATATATTAAGGAGTTATACATGGCCACTTGTTGAAGTGATGATTGCCATAAACCTCTGATCAGAGTATGTGTTTGATAGAAATGGTTTCTAGTCAAACACACTATGGCAAAAGGCAATATACTTCGGTAACAAGTAAATAACTAGGATAGCTTAGAGCAACCTCGCTATTAGTGGGTTAACACTTTAACCGAACCTAATAACCAAATGGTACTAATATTAAAGAATGGAAGGAATTTATCGTACTGGATAACTATTGCAGTAACCAGGATTAAGTCATAAGTATAAATGACGTTCCGAGTAATGGGGGATGATAGACCCTTGCTAGATGCGTACTACAGTCATTTAAGGTAATCGAGTTTTATTCACGGTCTAGAGCATCGAGCCAATGGTTCCATTAGAACAAGGTTTTGTTAAGCCTTAACAGCTCAATACTTCGGGATCCTATAAGGTCACACACATTGGACCTTCATCGGACTAAGTAAAGAACTAATATATTTATTCTATTACGAAAATATAACATAAATAATAATTGGATTATTATTTGATTGGTTAAAATTGATTAGATCAATTTTGGATAGACCAAGGAATTTATTTTGATCGATAATTAATTAATTAGAGTTATAAATAAATTATAATTGATTAGATCAATTTTGGTTGGACCAAGGAATTTATTTTGACTGGTAACTAATTTATTAGAGTTAAAAATAAATATTTATTTGAAAGGATTTAAAAGGGATTTTGCATTGGCAAGTTAAAACCGAAAAGTATAAAATATTTTGTACAAAGTTTGGTTGCGTGAAATACACCGAAAGGTGTGCGAATACTGCTAGGCAATGTTCACGGTGTGGGCTGCACAAAGGCAACCCATGAAAAGGGCAGCCTTGCCACATGCGCTGTATGTATGTATATATATATATATATATATATATATATATATATATATATATATATATATATATATATATATATATATATATATATATATATATATATATTAATGCTCTCATCCCACATCGCTCATAGATGGAGCATTTTTGCTCCGCCAAGCCTATATATAAGCTATTTCCTTCCCTTTTAAATTGTACCAAGCTCAAAGCATAAATCCTAAGGGAGATAATTAATCTCTCGGGTAATTGAGCAAGTTATTTTTGTGGAGCCTGAATTTATTCGGGCACCGCTGGTTTATATTTTTGGGTGAGGCTTCTAGAGTGGTCTAGCAACTACTCGAAGCTTCTTAGTTCTTCCTCCTGGGGAGGTTTTGGTTGGTGGGGTTCGCGTGGATACTGATAGAGGCTATCCTACGATTGGAGGCTTGTGCAAGAAGGTCCTGCAAAAGCACGCTTCAACTGGTAAGTTCTTTTTCTTTCTCTTTTAATTATTAAGTCTTTTTCTTTAAGTTGTAGAAAACAAATATGCGAGGCTATAATTTGGAATTATGGTATGCCTAGTCCTTTAGCATGCTAATCTAGGTAGAGAATTATTTAGTTAAGGCTTTATTTAATTTATATGCAACTAATAGGAGGGACATGGATAAAATTTTGAATTTTCGACATGCCTCTTATATATGTTCAATTTGACTGTCAGTTTTCAATAGTGGTATCAGAGCCTGCCTATTTAGTGCATAATTAAGTTAGAAGCAAACTAAATATTATTTTCTAAATGAAATGATTTGTTTATTTAATTGTTTGGAACAATATATATAAACTTATGCCTTTCATTTCAAGGTTAGAAAATGGTTATGAATAATTTTGAATAAGCCTGCTCAACTTACTCAAATTATACAAGTGTCAATAATTTATTTAAATTACATGGGTTATAGATGTTCCCAATTTACATGAATTGAAAGAACGAAATTTATTAGTTCAAGAGAATCCATTGGTCTTCAAGTTTGTGCCCGTATTTGTTTTGGCTAAGGATTGGACTTGGTGTCTACTCCTCATAGGGCACCTCTCCTACCTGGGAACCTATATCGGTGCAATTTGAATTGACCAACTGGGGGATTAATATGAACTAATTTAATTCTAGTATATAAGATGGTGCTTATATATGTTTCTATGACTAAGTAAAAAATTAAATTTATTGAATAAAAGCTTAAAGGAAATGCAATATAAATATAACAAATAAAAGTGTTAATTATTTTGCATGTAATCTAGGTTAATGGAATAATTATAATAAAGAGCTGAACCCACCTAAGGTTAGACCTTATAAATTAATTCTAAAATTCCCTGAATTAATACAAATTATTATAATTTTGTCCATCTAATAAAATCCTAGATTGGGTGAGACGTTTAACACCGATAAAATTCTAAAGTAAATATATCAAGGCAAGTTGTAGTCTTCCTTACTCAAATTTATAATACGGTCTCTTTGGGCTATCAAAGTGCTACGCAAAGCGTTCCTTCTAGTCCACATTGATTGGTTGTAAAGTTTGAGATAGAGTCTGCCTTAACAGAGCTGGGGTAGTCCACCATAAAATTGGGGGCTAGGCCCAGATTTGAGACATATTCAAGGAGATGCTAATATAAGAGCACATGTCCCTTGGGATTAGGGAACTTAAATGAATTAGCAATTGCATGTGATGCAAATGGAATGGGATTCCAACTATGACTTACTATTATGACTTGACTCATAAAATTGGTGGTTGTCATAGACTAGTTATAGATGCTACCTACTAGGAAATTTAGTTGGGCTAAAATTCACGAATTTAATAGAATGGGCTATTGTAAATTTCGAAGAAAATAGTAGGAAAATGTATTTAATTAAAAGTTCTCATATTAAATACATGTACTTAAACTAATATCTAAACACTTTTATTTTCTTATATCTTAGGTTGAAAATGGCTTCCAATTTTAATCTTCGTATGTTACTTAATACCAAATTGAATGGCTCAAACTTTTCTGATTGGTTCCGAGCAGAATAGTTCTCAGATCCGAGGGAATTGCCTCTATCCTAAGTGAAATTTCCCTATAGAACCTGATGTTGAGGATCATGTGGAACATGATGCTTGGTTGAAGCACATGAAAGATCGTGAGACTACCATGTGTATTATGTTGGGGTCCATGAATCCTGAGCTTCAGAAACAATATGAGAACATGCCCTTGGAGGATATGGTTCTCCATCTTGAAGAACTCTTTTCAGAGAGGGAGAGGACAGAGAGGTATGAGACCTCTAATCTCCTTTTCGGAACCAAGATGCAGGCTGGCACCTCTGCCTCTCAGCATGTACTGAAACTCTTAGAATACCTTGAGAAGCTGAATCAATTGGGATTCAAGATGAATCATGACTTGAGCATTGACCTTGTGTTGATGTCCTTGATAAATAGTTATTCATGCTTCGTGACTAACTATTACATGAACAGGATTAATTCTACTATCCCTGAATTAATCAACATGCTAAAAACAGTAGAACCTTAGACAAAAAAGGATCAAAAACCTCTACTGTTGGTTGAAAAAGGCAAGGCTTCTAAAAAGAAGAAGCAGGCACTAGGTGCTAAGAAAAGAATCAGTAAGAAGAAGAATGAAAAGAAGGCATCTAAGTATGTTTGCTTCCAATGTGGGAAACCGGGACATTGGAAGAGGGATTGCAAAGCTCCTGCTTCTGAGCATTTGAAGAAGAAGCCTATAGAGGCATCTACTTTAGGTATGTTTGTAATTGAAAACTTTGCCTTTTTTCGAGAATCCACTTGGGTATTAGATACTGGTTGTGGTTCTTATATCTGTACTTCTATGCAGGGACTAAAGGAACTGTAGAAAACTTGCAAAAGGGGAGATGGACCTAAGCGTGGGAAATGGAGGCAGAGTTGCTTCATTAGCCGTAGGGAGCTTTAGTCTTGTTTTGCCAAGTGGAGTTCTTTTAGTTTTGAATAATTGTTACTATATTCCAAGTGTTACTAAGAATATTGTATCTATTGCGTGTTTAGCATCAGAGGGATTTGAAATTTTATTTTCAAATAATAATTGTCAGATTTGTTTGAATAATATTCTTTATGGTTATGGAATGTTGAAAGGTGGCATTTATATTCTTGATACTAAAACAGAAGTTTTCAATATAAATAATGTGAAGAAAGTTAAATTAGATAATGATAATTCCTTCTACTTATGGCATTGCTGTTTAGGCCACATAAACAAAGATCGCTTAACCAAGTTGCATAAGCATGAAGACTTGGGCACAATAGACTTAGAGTCTTATGGTGATTGCGAACCTTGTTTAAAAGGAAAAATGACAAAGTTACCCTTTCAAGGAAAGGGTGAGCAGGCCACAAGTACATTGGAACTTATACATACTGATGTATGTGGTCCAATGAGTGTTCAGGCACTAAGAGGATACTCCAACTTCATAACCTTTATTGATGATTACTTACGATACGGTTATTTGTACTTGATGAAGCACAAGTCTGAAAGTTTTGAAAAATTCAAACTATTCAGAGCTGAAGTAGAGAAATAGCTTGATGAAAGTATTAAAACACTTCGATCCAATCGAGGTGGAGAATACTTAAGTCAGAAGGTTCAGGATTATCTAAAGGAAAACGGGATAGTTCCCCAGTGGACCTCTCCTTATACACCCCAACACAATGGAGTATCAGAAAGGAGGAATTGGACTTTATTAGATATGGTCAGGCCCATGATGAGCCATGCAGTTCTTAGTAAATTCTTTTAGGGATATGCACTAGAGAGCGCGGTTTATATCTTAAACAGAGTGCCCTCTAAATCAGTTGATTATACACCTTATGAAAGATGGTGTATTAAAAAGCCATCTCTAAGTCACTTAAGAGAATGGGGTTGTCCTACTATGGTAAAGTGGATAGCGTCAGATAAGCTAAATACCAAGGCTGACAAATGTCTGTTCATTGGATATCCAAAGGAAATAATTGGATATCTGTTTTACCAACCGAAGCACAAAAGGTATTTGTGTCTCGAAATGCTCACTTTTTAGAAAAGGAACACTTACTTGTAAAAGTCAGTGGGAGCAATATTGAACTGGAAGTTCAAGAGAAAGAAACAGACAATCAACTGATTGACCCCGTTCTAGATACATAAGAGAGTGTGATCCAAGAACAACCTATCGAAACACAATCATTGCGAAGATTAGGTCGTGTTCATAAGGGTCCCGATAGATATGGGTTTATCATCACTAATGATAAGGAACTATATCTTATGGAGGATGATGAACCAAAAACATATGATGAGGCAATGAAAAGCTCAGATTCCGATAAATGGCAAAATGCCATGAAATCAGAAATGAATTACATGTACGAGAACCAAGTTTGGAATTTGGTTGATGCACCACAAGAGGTTAGACCAATTGGGTACAAATGGGTCTTCAAGAAGAAGACAGACATGGACGATAATGTAATTACCTATAAAGCAAGGTTGGTTGCGAAAGGTTATAGTCAACGGGAAGGTATTGACTATGATGAAACCTTCTCACCGGTAGCCATGCTTAAATCCATAAGAATACTCCTCGCCATTGCTGCTTATTATGATTTTGAGATTTGGCAGATGGATGTAAAAACAGCATTCCTGAATGGGGATTTAGACCGGGATCAGTATATGACACAACCTGAGGGTTTTACATCTCAGAATGGCTCGAAGGTATGCAAGCTGTAAAGATCCATTTATAGACTTAAACAGGCATCCAAGAGTTGGAATATAAGGTTTGATCAGACAATCCGGGAACTGGATTTCTGCCCAAATGCAAATAAGCATTATGTTTAGAAGAAGGTTAGTGGGAGTGCAGTCGTTTTTCTAGTATTGTATGTTGATGACATTCTGCTAATAGGAAATGACATTTCTCTTCTTCAAAACGTTAAAGTATAGTTGTCAAGAAAGTTCTCCATGAAAGACCTTGGTGAAGCAGCATTTATACTAGGTATAAAGATCTACAGGGATAGATCTAAGAGGCTGTTAGGTCTTTCTCAAAGTACATATATAGAAAAGGTGTTGAATAGGTTCAACCTTGAGCATTCTAAGAAAGGTTATCTCCCGATGACAAAGGGGATTAACCTATCTAAGGCTGAGTGTCCGAAGACAGCTCAAGAGAGAATGCGCATGAAGGATATACCCTATACAACTGCGATAGGATCCATTATATATGCTATGATATGTACTAGGCCGCATGTCTCTCAAGCTTTGAGCTTTACGAGTAGATATCAATCAGATTCAGGTGAAAAGCACTGGATGGCCGTCAAGGCAATCCTTAAGTACTTGAGAAGGACTAAGGATGACTTCTTGATTTATGGAGAAGGTGACCTCACTATCAAAGGTTACACTGACACGAGTTTTCAATCTGACAAGGATGACTATAAGTCTCAGTCAGGTTTTGTGTATGTGTTAAATGGAAGGGTAGTATGCTGGAAGAGTTCTAAGCAAGAAACTACTGCTGATTCAACCATGGAATCTGAATACATTGCTGCATGCGAAGCAGCAAAAGAAGCTATCTAGTTAAAGGGATTTATTGGTGATCTCGGTGTGGTGCCTGAGGCTGTTGATCCAATTACTTTATATTGTGATAACAATAGTGCCATAGCTCAGGCAAAGAAACCACAGTCTCATTAGAAAAATAGACATGTATCCAGAAAGTATCATATAATTAAGGAGATTATTGATGCTAAGATAATAAGATTAGAATATGTACCCACTGATCAGAACCTCACGGATGGTCTGACAAAGCCATTGACTCAAGTCAAACATGACCAGCAAGTTAAAGCATATAGATTAAAACATATGGCTAATTGGCCTTAGTGCAAGTGGGAGTTTGTTAGATATGATGTATGCCCTTAAGGCAATTAGGGCGATATATCTTAATTATGTAATAGTACGAATAATTTATTTAATCAATAAAGACATTTGTTCTTTTGTTTATATCAATGTGTTTATATATATATATATATATAATAGCTCGTTAAATATATATTCATTGATGTATGCAAAAGTCCTTGACATATCATAGCATGAAGTCAGAGAAATTATAGTTGGACTAAATTTGGTGGAACCTGCTTCATGTGCAATTATGATTATGTCTAAACTATCCCTAGTCATAGTTTCATTAAGAAATGATATTGATGAAATGGAAAGACTAGCATGTGGTCAACTTTCTTGGAAAGGGTCCAAGCAGTCAATCTCCTAAGGACAGAAGGTGGTGCCTTAAGTTTGACACATGGATATATCTGGGAGATATATTGGAGACCGCAGTAAGATAAACACTTGGTATATATATCAATGTGTTAGTGTTTATCTTTGTGCAACAAGCTTTACGAATGTCCTTATACTTGAGATGCTAGTTACCTTGTATGGTATTATTGCTATACTTTGGGTCATTACTATACACTAATTTATTTAAGGTGCTAGGGTGATTATGGGTATAGTGATGACAACACGTTGGTAAGCTGAGTAGTCAGAAAGAATCCATCGCTCCGGATATATTAAGGAGTTGTACCTGGCCACTTGTTGAAGTGATGATTGCCATAAACCTCTGATCAGAGTATGTGTTTGATAGAAATGGTTTCTAGTCAAACACACTATAGTAAAAGGCAATATACTTCGGTAACAAGTAAATAACTGGGATAGATTGGAGCAACCTTGCTATTAGTGGGTTAACACTTTAACTGAACCCAATAAACCAGATGGTACTAATATTAAAGAGTGGAAGGAATTTATCGCACTGGATAACTATTGCATTAACCGGGATTAAGTCATAAGCATAAATGACGTTCTGCGTAATGGGGGATGGTAGACCCTTCCTAGAGGCGTACTACAGTCGTTTAAGGTAATCGAGTTCTATTCATGGTCTAGAGCATCGAGCCAATGGTTCCATTAGAACATGGGTTGGTTAAGCCTTAACAGCTCAATACTTCAAGATCCTATAAGGTCACACACATTTGACCTTCATCGGACTAAGTAAAGAACTAATAGATTTATTCTATTACGAAAATATAACATAAATAATAATTGGATTATTATTTGATTGGTTAAAATTGATTAGATCAATTTGGGATAGACCAAAGAATTTATTTTGACCGATAACTAATTAATTAGAGTCATAAATAAATTATAATTGATTAGATCAATTTTGGTTGGATGAAGAAATTTATTTTGACTGGTAACTAATTTATTAGAGTAAAAAATAAATATATATTTGAAAGTATTTAGAAGGGATTTTGCATTGGCAAGTTAAAACTGAAAAGTATGAAATATTTTGTACAAAGTTTGGTTGCGTGAAATACACCGAAAGGTGTGCGAACACTGCTAGACAATGTTCGTGGTAGCCCTTGTTCATGGGCGGCACAAAGGCAGCCCATGGAAAGGGCAACCTTGCCACATGCGCTGCATGTATATATATATATATATATATATATATATATATATATATATATTAATGGGATGGGAGTAATTACTCCCATCCCACATCGCTCACAGGGGGAGCATTTTTGCTCCCCCAAGCCTATATATAGGCTATTCCCTTTCCTTTCAAATTGTACCAAGCTCAAAGCATAAATTCTAAGCAAAATAATTAATCTCTCGGGTAATTGAGCAAGTTATTTTTGTGGAGCCTGAATTTATTCGGGCACCGCTAGTTTATATTTTTGGGTGAGGCTTCTAGAGTGGTCTAGCAACTAGTCGAGGCTTCTTAGTTCTTCCTCCTGGGGTGGTTTTGGTTGGTGGGGTTCATGTGGATACTGATAGAGGCTATCCTACGATTGGAGGCTTGTGCAAGAAGGTCCTACAAAAGCACGTTTCAATTGGTAAGTTCTTTTTCTTTCTCTTTTAATTATTAAGTCTTTTTCTTTAAGTGTTTTTAGACTTAATAATTATGCTTAGGTATTTTTGCATGCTTAGTTTATTTTATGCTTAGGTTATAACTTAGAGTTATAATATGCTTAGTTTAAAATAAATATGCTAGGATATAATTTGGAATTATGGTATGTCTAGTCCTTTAGCATGCTAAACTAGGTAGAGAATTATTTAGTTAAGGCTTTATTTAATTTATATGCAACTAATAGGAGTTCCTAGGGACATGGACAAAATTTTGAATTTTCGCCATGCCTCTTATGCATGTTCAATTTGACTGTCAGTTCCCAACACCCCCTCCACCATCTCTTAGATCACAGTTAAAGCCTAAGAAATTCAGATACTAGGTCGATCCCGAGTTCTAGAAGATCTTCAAAGAGGGGCTCAATGGCATTGTTGTTTCCTTGCAAGAGCCTCTGCTGGAAACATCCGACTCCCCATTCAGTGTAGAGATACTCATAGAATAACTTATTTCTCATGTCAAGCTACGTTTATCGACAACTATAGTGGAGATATAGACCCCCGAATCCACATTTGGACTTACAAAAACAAGATAGACCTGACATATGCCTCAGAAGCACACTCCTACAGGAACTTCTCAAACACATTAATCGGTCCAGCCACATATTGGTTCGACTCATTACCAGCCGAGTCCATAGATTCATGGGATGACCTCAGGCAGAAGTTTTGCTCGCAGTTTATCGGCTCCATTCCAATAGGGACTACCACACGTACCCTCAATGAGGTTACTTAGAGATCGAGTGAGTCACTTCGCTCTTACATTGAGTGATTCAATAAAGCTTGCCTACAAGTATGAGACCTGGACTATAGCACCGCTAGGGAAGCCATGATTAGAGGCACGAGGAATGAAAGACTTGGCACAGAGCTCATCCAAAGGCAACCCAAGAAGCTAAATCCAAAGATCACCATTGCAAAGAACCTGATCAAAGTAGATGAAATTGGCATGCCTCATAAGCCGTCTGAAAGAGCTCAACCTGAAGAACGGAAGGCAAAGAGGAAGGACGGACTGTATCATGAGTAACCCTCCACCTAGAGTAGATACAGACCGGAGTTAAATGCTCCTTTATGAGACATCTTACTAGCATTGCAAAAGAGAGAAGATAGAAGATCTATCAAGTATCCTAAGGTGATACATGATTAGTTCGTGGAAAAAGAAGCAAACAAATACTACGAGTTCAACAAATCCAGAGGCCACGACATGGATAATGTCGTTCCCTAGAAGATGAGATCTACACCCTAATCGAGCAGGGGAAGTTGTCGCAGTTTATAAAAGGGATCACTAAAGAAAGCAATTCCACATCGAAGAAGGATGACAAAGACAAGCCCTTGCAGAAATTAAAAGGACTTGTGATGGTGATCACAGGCGTACCAGGCTTTGAAGGATCTTTCTCAATTGGGAAGAATTCCAGGCATAAAAGATTAAACATTGAGGATAACTTCAAACTCAGCAGGCCTTTCCTGAAACAAAGCTTAGTAAAGAACCCGCATGCTGGCCCCTTTGTGCTAGAAGCTTTAGTAGAAGGATATACTGATAGATGGATCATCGTTGACATTGGCAGCTCCATCAATTTAATCCAGAAGGAATTAATAGACAAGCTAAAAGTTCACCACAACTGAATGTTACCAGCCCATACGCCACTTGTAGGCCTTAGTGGCCATACGGTTCCAGCACTCGGTTAAGCCACACTGGAGGTAGAGCTGGGTGACCATAAAACTAAATAGAGAGCAAAGCTAGACTTTATAATTGTAGATGTACCAATCAGCTACGACATCATCTTAGGAAGACCTTTCTTAGCTGAATTAGATGCACTAATCTCTATCAAGCACCTGGTCATGCAGATTCCTACCACAAAGGGAATTGTAATTATTGCAGGCAACCACCGGTGGCCTAAGAGACTTACTTAGCATTGTTGAAGATGGATGAAGCAGTCATGGATCTGGAAGAGACAGAAAGCACTAAGCTAGTCGGCCTCACAAAGACCTTCATAGTGGGACCTAATCAATAAGTACACATAGTTGCTGACCTCCTAAAACTAGTGAAAGCAGACATAAACCAAGTATTGATAGAAGAGCAACATACCTTCTCCTAGATGAATGAAGACTTGACTGGGGTGCCGCCTGAGATAATCCAACATAGCTTGAACCTTGACCCAGAGGCACCCCCGGTGAAATAGAAGAAGCGCAATCATGCACTGGATAGGTGGAAGGCAATTGAAGCTGAGATTATGAAACTATTGAAAGCCAACCACAATCGGACAGTACACTATCCCAAGTGGCCTACAAATGTGGTCTTGGTGAAAAAGGCTAACGAAACTTGGTGAATGTGTGTAGACTTTATGGACCTCAATAAAGCAACACCAAAGGATAGTTATCCGCTCCCAAGCATCGATCTTTTGGTAGACTCAACAGCCGGCTAAGCTATATACTCCCTGCTAGATGCAAAGGCGGGGTATCACCAAATTTCCATGAACCCTAATGACGAAGAAAAAATATCCTTCATAACGCATGAAGGGATATATTGCTATAGAGTTATGCTATTTGGCCTAAAAAATGCTGGAGCTACCTATCAACGCCTTGTGAATGATATGTTCAAAGGCCAAATAAGAGAGATAGTAGAAGTTTATATTAATGACATGATAGTCAAGAGTAGAAGCTTGGGGGAATACGTAGAAGACCTTAGAGTCATATTCAAGACTCTACAGTAATATCAACTTAAGTTGGATTCGGAGAAGTGCACCTTTGGAGTGAAAGGTGGGAAATTCCTTGATTTCCTAATTTCACAAAGGAGAATTGAGGCAAACCCGGAGAAAATAGAATCTATTATGAAGATGGAGCCCCTAAAGATGTTAAATGGAAGGGTGAACGCTCTGGGCCAATTCATATCATTTTCAACCAAGAGCTGCCTCCCATTCTACAAAGTTATCAAGAAAGTCAAAGCATTTAGCTGGGACGAGCACTGCTAGGAAGCCTTTGAGAACATCAAAGAATTCTTGAGTACACCTCCCCTCTTGAGTCGGCCTAAGAAGGATGAAGAGCTGACAATGTATCTAGCGGCTACGGATGAAGCGGTAGGATTAGTGTTGATCAAAGAAGAAGATGGGGTGCAACACCCACTCTACTACACCAGCAAAGTATTGAAGAATGCTAAACTTATATACCTAAAAATTGAGAACTTGGCTTTAGTCTTAGTCTCAGCAGCAGAAAGGTTTAGACCATACTTCCAATCTTACAGTGTCACTATTAGAACTAATTTCCCCCTAAAGGAAGTATTGTAGAGACCAGAAACTTCTAGATGATTAACCAGATAGGAGATTCAGCTAGGGGAATATGACATATGGTTCGAGGGAAGAAAAGCACTAAAAGCTCAAGTCTTGGCAGACTTATTACCGAGTGTGCAAGTCTCGAGCCCACACCTGACCTCAATATCGAGTCATGGCATATGTACATGGATGGGCATCCTCCCATGAAGGACCCTGAATTGGGATCCAGATAGAATGGCCAGAAAGAATCCGAATGGGTTAAGCAGCAAAACTAGCTTTCCCAGTTACTGATAATGCCACGAAATACGAAGCAATGATCAAAGGCTTGGAACTGGCTAAGGATATTACCCCGGATAGAATGATATTCAAGAGTGATTCAAAGTTCGTCTCTAACCAGGTCAACAAGAATTATGTAACAAAAGAAGAAGGGATGGTGAAGTACCTAGGTAAAGTAGAAACTTTGCTGAAAGAGCTCGAGTCAAAAGGTATCGTATAGAATTGCGAACACATCCCCAGAGAGGAAAATGAGAAGGCAGACAGGTTGGCTAAAGATACAGCAAGCATGGACAGGTGGAAAACCCTCAATTTCTCGTTTGAAGTTATTCATGCCCCAACAATAAACTAACATAGCTTGGTGCTGATAGAATAAAAGGAACCTGAGTGGATACAATCACTGATCGACTACCTAAATAAAGATGTCCTTCTGAAAGATAAGATTGAGGCATCTAGGATCGTGAAAAAGTCATTAAGATACTTGGTTATTAACCAAACACTGTATAACGCTCCTACTTGGATGCTTTGTTTAAATGCATCACTCTAGAAGAAGGGAAGTACGTCATTCAAGAGATACATGAGGGAAACTATGGCTCCCACCAAGCGGCCTCCACCATCACCTAAAAAGCCAAACTCTTAGGATACTACTGGCCAACTATGGAAGCATATTCAACCGAGTACATACAGTTCTACCATCAATTTTAGATTCATACAGACAAGTCACATGTTCCATACGTCGTACAGAGGCCTCTAATAATAGGGTGGCCATTTGCCACTTAGGGGATTGACATCTTCAGGCTAATGCCATAAGCTATTAGACAGAAGAAGTTCATTATCGTTGCAATCGACCACTTCTCAAAGTGGGTAGAAGTGGTGGCCATAAATATGATCACTCCTAAGAAAGTGATTGATTTTGTTTGGGATCACATCATCATCCATTGTGGTGTCCCAAATGAGATCGTTTCAGATAACGGGTCGCAGTTCATCTCTGAGAAGTTTTAAAAGTTCTGCAAAGGTCTGAGGATTCGAAATCGATTTTCATCTGTAGCACACCCATAGACGAATGGGCATATAAAAAGAACCAACAAGATGCTTAGGCAAGGATCGAAGAAGCGGCTGGAAGGGAAGAAAGGTGCATAGCCAGAAGAATTTAACAATATCCTCTAGTCGTACAAAACGACTCCACGCCGATCGATTGGAGAAACACCGTTCTCTTTAGTTTACAGAGTGAAAGCTATCGTACCAGTAGAGATTGGCGCTCCTTCAGATAGGGTGGTTTATTATACTGAAGAAGAGAACGATATCAACCTAAGGCATTACTTAGAAAGTTTAGAAGAACGCAGGGACATAGCCTACATCTTGATGGTCGCCTATAGGTCCATGGTAGCCAAATAACATGACAAGAAGGTAAGAGAGGTGAGCTTAAAGAAGGCGATTTAGTACTCAGAGACACGGTAACATCAAAGAGCAAAGAAGGAAAAGGCAAACTAGGAGCCAACTGGGAAGGACCTTTCAAAGTCACTCGGGTTGTGGGACCTGCTACCTTTCGACTCAGCAAGATGGATGGAAAAGAACTCCCTAGGACATGGAACATAGCTAGCTAGCCTTACAAAGTACTATATAGCTTCAAACACTTAGGGGCCAAGTGTCTGCACTCTTTTTCCCTTACTATGGATTTTCTCCCACTGGGTTTTTTCTATAGCAAGGTTTTTAATGAGGCAGCACTCCCTACGCGGACTCTCATTCGGCATCATACTATAAGCCTAGATATTGTAATCTTTCTATTTTTCTGATAAAATAAAGATTTAATTTTTCTTATATACTTGTGCACCTTAGAAGTTCTGATTAAAATCTCTTAGCACATCACCCGATCATAGAGTCGGTGTTAGACTGGCTATGCACATTCGGCTCTACAAAAATTCCTAGGCCACTTAAGACCTCAGGCATAGTAAAAAGCCCTAGACCGCACTGAAGCTCTCAGGCATATTAAAAGTCCCAGGCTAAACTTATAAGACCGTAGGCATAACAAAAAGTCCTAGGCCCCAGAAGCCATTAGACGAGTAAAAAGTCCTAGGCCATTCGTAAGCCAGTAGAAATATTTAGTAAGACCTAGACCACACTTGAGCCCTCAGGCATACTAAAAGACCTAAGCAAAAAATAAGACTTACAGCACTACACGAAATTGTCTAACACATGTCATTCGTCACCACGACCGAATGAAAGAATGCAAGACTTAATACATACAAGGAAAAATCTTAAGTCGAACCACTCGTCCTCGCGACCGAGTGTAGTATACTTAGGAAAATCTCAAAATGTAATCTCTCGTCCTAGAGACCGAATTCAAAACACTTAAAGAGAAGACTGCAATAATCATCCTTATAATCAAATGTAAACATTCATTCATCCTAACAGATCGGGGGGAGGGGGGACAAGCAAGCATAGAATAAACATTCAAAGAAAAATGCAAGTGAAATCATTCGACAAACATATGAATGAAGAAGAAAAAGAAAATATGCTATGAATAAAAACCGTAAAGGGCAATTGTATGAACGTTACAAAATCATAACCCGGAGGTCAGAATGAGTACAAATTATAAACACTCATTTGGTTGGTGGAATAACATCCTTTAACTGAGCATTCGGGCCTACTCCGGGAACCATCCCAGCTTCCTTGTTAGCATCCTCCTCCACCGCCTTGGCTTCCTTGGCTCCACTGACACCCAGATCTTCCTGGTCTAGGATCTCTTCACCTTCCTTCTCTGCCTCCGCCTGGGTAGCCTTATAAGCGGCCAGGTCATCATATGATGGGAAGTCCACATCATCAATGTCCAACTAAGAGAGATTCGAATGGACGCATTAGCATGCCTAGAAGATCAGGTCACCATAAAGATATCTGCAGTCACCAAGCTTGTCGGTAATCATTTCAGGCATCCCTTTAGCCTTAACCATCTCCTCCCTAGAGGTCACTAGCGCTTTCTCCAAAGTGGCCACCTTGGCCTCTGCCTCCTTCAATCGGTCACTCTCTGCCTGGAGCTTCTTGGCCTCATCTCTCTCATCCTCAAGCTTAATGATGCTCTTTTGGGCTAGGGTGACCTTCCTTTTAGTATTAGTCAACTCCTTTTTCTTTAGCTTTAGCTTAGTCTCACTCTTATCTCGGGCCCTTCGGATAAGCTCTGACCCTCGAGAGATGGCCTAAAGAATGAATGAAAACACTTAGGATAAATCCATGATTCAAGAATTAACAAAATATGGAAGAAATACCCGAGTGATGTCCTGGAAGAAAAGAGAGGAGAGCAAGGCGATAGACTCTCCTTTATAGCCCTCTGCGTCAGCACGGAGGGGGAAGGCACCTTTTAGAGCACCCTGTATTGCCACATCCGTGCAGGGGGTTGGGGAAAGATTACTTGAAAAACTCAGCTAGAGCCAAGTGAGGAGAAATATAATCTCCATCCATCCTACGACCGGATGGAGTAACTTGCGTAAAAGTTAGAGAATTATCAGATTAAAGCAGAGTAAGAAAAATCTTAAGTAGAAATCTTTTATACCTCAGGAAGGGGGAGGTGCACATCTGGTACAGAAGATGTATCAAGGAGCGTTACAACAACCCTTTTGCTAGATCCAAGAAACTCGGTGGACTTCCTCTTGGCTCCACTCACAGCCACTGAGTGAGTGCGATTATTCTTTTGCTGTGACTTCTTGGCTGCTAGCAAAGCATTAGAAAATTCAATGTCAGACATGATTACCTGAAATACAAAAAAAAGAAAATAAAGGTGAGAAAGGGAGTATACCGATTGTATGGATCAGTCCAAGAAGACAGATTATCCCAGTCGGCTCCCGAACTAAAAGATGATATCCAAAGATGGAAGCCCAAGCGGTCAAATTAAAGCTTCGCTTCTCATGCTCCAAGGATTGAAACACTTGCAGCCTGGGATCCGGATCATTGGCTTTATCCCTCCTCTTGGGGGGAGTCGTAATCGACTAGGTGGTTGGGAAGGAGGGGTATTCATCATTTACACGGATGTAGAACCAAAACTCCTTGTAATGATACACCGACGAGGTCGATTGGAGAGGCAATACATAATATTCTTCCGTACGAACTGGTAATGATCGTCATCTTTATTCCGCTTAACAAAGCAAATCTTGCCGAAGAAGGTCGCATCAAAATGCAGACCCAAATTGAGACACAACTGATGATGGCCCATCATCACCACCCATGAGTTTGGATGGAACTCGGCTGGATAAAGCCCCCACACCTCTAACAGATCGACAATGGATGCGGGGAGCGGATACCTAAAACCACCTCTGATGATGTCCAGATACATGCTAAAATAGCCAGCTGGTAGAGCGTTCACCCGTTGGTCCACACTCGGTAGCAAACGTGGAACTCCTTAAGCCGCTGATACATCATGGCTTCCTTCTCTATATGGTCCTCATAGATGCACGAAACCATGCCATCCACCCAGGGAGTCATGTTTCTCTCCTCATCTCCTCCCTCTTCTCCCTCAAGGAAACCCTTCTCCATTCGGTCGCTCGTGCCAACCTCTTCGTATGGATGGACACCCTCCTCATCCCTATAGTTTTCTACGTCCTCCAAGACCTTAGAGGTGTCCGCCTCAAGACTTACACTGGTCATATGCTCGACGCTCTCATTAACCGCTAAACAGACCCAGTTGGATGCATCCGAATTTCTCATCTTTCTCCTAGCATTGCGTTTAACCCTCGTGGTGGGACGGTAATTAGATTTATTAATTTTCAGAGGGGGGCACAATCTAGACAACAGTTCAGCCACTTCGCGATTCAATTTATAAGACTCCTCACTATTATAACTACTACTAGACAAAGAAGCATCACACCTTTCCCTTATTCCTCGCAAATCTAAACGATCTAAGGGCACTAAAATGAAGAACATTGAACATGCAAGTTTCCCAGAAAAACTAAGTCAGGCGAAGAATAAGGCGCAAGTTTTAAATCAACATACATAATAAAACTAAAGGCGCGAAGTATTGGCTCAGAAATTTTAAGGCATATGAAGCGCAACAGAGCATGAACATGGAGAAAACCCAGAAATCAATAAAGGACATTTTGCAAAAGACAAAAATAAAAGCGAAGAAATTGGAGACTCACTAGAGTTGAAGAAAAAGCGATGACGGAAAAATTTGCTTGGAAACACCATTAGAAATCCTTAAGCTGCTGAAGAGCAAGGAATCAAAAAGCTTGAAGAAGAAGAAGACCAAGTGTAAAAATTTGGAAATGAACAGGAATACGCAATTTAAAGCAGTTGCGAAAAGACACCTTTTTAAATTCAGCTGTTGATCGCATCCACGTGTCACTTCCTCCATGGTTTGCACACCGCTCTCGAAGGAGTTAATGATGGAATAGTTGTCATAAACTAACTATAAGTGAAGATGAAGAGTTGGGATCGAATGCTCACTTGGCATATGGATCAAAAGCAAGAGGTGAAAAGCCTAACCGAGTGCCCACACGGACTAAGCAAATCCTAAAGAATTTGACAGAGCACTTAAGGAGGGACTTTTGCTGACTCGATATTTTATAGATGCTGCGTGGAAGCTCCATAAGACGCCACATCATCAGTCGGTCTCGTAGCTTGCCCACCATCTGGCTAGACAAGTAAATAATCAGGGTTACACCGACCTAATTAAGAGATAGAATCCAGTCATAACTCCCTTCCTAAATAGATAAAAAGGAAGAATATCCTTTCCTAAATGGATAAATAAGAAGAAACGTCCTATAGAGGAAATCATGCCTAAATAGGAATTCTTACATGATAAGGATTCTTCATCACCAATATAGGAAATTCACTCTTGCCTAAGCAAGGTAACGAGCTACTATAAATAGAGGATCATTCCCCATCTCACATTCACGAATTACTAAACTCTCTCTCTCTTACTTGCCTCCTCTTTATCACCGTTGCTGACTTAAGCATCGGAGAGGCTGCGTCGGTCATACGGCTAGTCGCTTTAACGCCTTTTCTGTCTTGTAGCCACCATCTTCGGCAAAGACAGACCCCCTCTCCTTTTTATAAAGATTAGTCCGAGAAACCCTTTCTTTGACCAATCTTTCACTCTCAGCAATAATTATCTGCCGTAGTTGATAAACTTTTTATAAGCTAAAGTAGTTAAATTGGTTTTAACCAATACTTAATTATTATTGAACCAACAATTCAAAAGTGATATGTGTACACTCACTTATCAATTAAAAAAATGTATAAATATAAATTAGCATGGTTTTTAGATTCGGATAAAAGGAGTAGATTATAAATTTAAGGTTCAACCGAATTAAATTAGTGGTCAAACTAAATTTTTATAATATATATTAAAATTGTAATATTTTTAATAATTTAAAATAAAAATATATAATTCAAAAAATATTCACTAATAATATATAATATTTAATCTAAATTCTTTATAATTTAAAGTTTATTGTTTGAAAAACAATAAAATAAACATATTAACCTCGTAGTTTAATGAAAAGTAAAGAATTCTAATTGCATTAAATCAAATTTAAAATAAATTAAATAATATTTTATAAATTATACACAAAATTTAATAAATTTATGTATATTATATAAATATTTTAAAATTTTTAAAAGTTGTGTTATATAAAAAATATTAAATCATAATTTAAAATTTTAGTACATTTTTTAAACGATATAGTACGGCACAAATTTAGTGAAGACATAAAATAAAATATATTCATTATAATTTTATATAAATTAAATATTAATTATAATTAATAATATAAAATATTATAATATAAGAAATAAATGTGTCAATTGATTATTTATCATAGGTTGTAGTCCAACTGATTAACTCCATGTCAAAAGCTAAAGGTTTTGTCTTTGAAACCAGCCCCTACAAAAAAACATATTTATTTTCAGTTTATTGCTTTGATTGAACCGGCCATTAAATTAGCCAATTTTCTGCCTGATCGATCGGTTCAATCGGTTAATAACTGATTGTTGAATAAACCAAGAATATGTTGAAAATCGATCGGACTAGGGGCTGGTTCAGGTTGAATTCGGTCCAACCGGTTGGTACAGTTTGGTTTTTAAAACCATGTAAATTAGACATGTTTGCGGGTTGGATAGAGTCTCATCATGGTTTTTACTAAAAGCATCAATATAGCTCGACTTAACTCACACTTTAAAAATTTGGACTCGGGCTGGGCTCAAGACCGACTTAAAAGGTCATTCCCAATCTCACATAAATAGATTTTCATTCAAATATTTAAGTAAACTAGGGCACTTCAATGGCTCCCCATTTTGAGGAATACCCTAAAATGTGGAACACATATGGGGAATAGTTGAGTCCAACTATTTCTCATGTGGTATGTCCCTAAAATGGGGTTCCTCAAATATGGGGAATCCCATTTTGTGGAATTGATTATTTTAATAATATATTTTTGATTTTTGATTTTTTTTAATTATTTTATTAGTTGAGTAGAATAGAAATGATGTAAAGAAATTAATATAATAATGATAATAATAATAATGATAATAATAATAATAATAATGAAGTATTATTATTTCTAGGAATTTAATATGGGGAATGAAAAATGAGGAAGATGGTCGCAGCAAAAATACTATATATTCTCTAAAATGAAGTTTGAGGAATGAAAAATGATAAAAATGATTGGATAAGTAAAAAAGATAATTAAGTTTATTATAATATAATATAGTATTATAGAGTATTATTATTATCAATATAATAATATTTTAATGTATTATTATTTATATTATTAATTATTTTTTATTTTATTTTTAGTATTTTCAGTTTCTGTTTTAATTTTAGTATCTTGTTTAGGGTTTAGTCATAGTTAAAGCTCTCACTTCTCCCAATAAATGTATTCAGTAGATTTTAAACCTTATTCTGCTCTAACTTACTCAGTATATATTACTAATTAAATTATACCCTTGTTATTTCAGTTCTAATATTTATAAATTAAATATAAATAGAGTCTAAGGCCCTGTTCTTTTCAACTTATTTTCTGTTCTGTTAAGTTCAGTTTAGTATGAATCATTTCAGTTTAGTACAGTTCAGTTCAGTTCAGTTTCAGTATTCAGTATTCAGTATTCAGTATTCATCATTCAGTATTCAGAATTTAATATTAAGCTTCAGTTTATACATTATATCAATATTATTAATGTATATTATTATTCATAAATATTAAAAGCAATGAATATTAATGATAATATCATTTTAATTTCAATTTTAGTTCATTTCTATTTATACATTATATAAATATTATTGATTAATATCAGTAATCATAAATAACAACAAAGAAAAAGAAATCAATAATAATATTTTTAACATTATCAATTATTATTTCTATGATAAATAATTTTATAGAAAAAATAAATAAATAAAAGTAATAATATTTTACAAATATTGATAACAATTAAAATAATAAGATAATATTCATAATAATAATAATTACAATAAAATATAATAATAATAATATATAATAGTATATTTAATTATTATTATATGTAACAGTCAATAAATTTTATTAGAATGCATATTATTATATAAAGTGTTATTAATTATTATATATTTTAATATTTTTAAAATATTATTTATAGTATTAATTATAATTCAGTTTCAGTATTGTTCAGTTTCAATATTTTTAATTTCAATACTTTTAATTTCAATACATTTCAATTTAATTCCATTCAATTTAATTCAGTAATAATTAATTTAATTTAATTTAATATATTTATTAATTAAAAAGAACGGGACTTAAATACCGATATGACCTAATTTATTCATTATTGTGTTTACTTATTTTGTTGAAAATGAAAGGCAATACGAGACATGCTTCTTTTCCGATATAATAATAATTTTTAATTTTTAAAAAAATAATTCAAAACTAGACAGACGGAGCTTTCTAGAAAGCATCGACATCGAACGCTCCTATTCGTCGATGGTTTCAAAGTGCGCATTGAGCAAAGATATCCAACACAATAAGCTTCACTAATATAACAGCGCATTCATTTCACGAAAAATGACAACCGATAAGTTTTTCTATATGTGTACGCGGCTACAATTACTTGTGATCTAGTTAGTTCTGACAGCCAGTAATGGTAGCCAAACTCAGTGACCAATGAAATCATTTGCGATTATTTAAAAAAATACTAAAATAAGAGGATGACGGTGAAGCTACGTCCACGTCATCAACCAGATGACAAAAACGCGTAAAGCGTGATAATCCGGAATCTCGATACAGTCATCATCTTCATGAAAAGCTGATTAACTATGCATTGGTGTTCTTTTTTATTTTATTTTATGGTTTGACACTTTTTTTTAATCGAAACTACTAACATTTACTTAATTTATCAAATAAAATATTTATCACTCACTAATAAAATACTAATTCTTTTGTAAATAATTAATAAAATATTAAAAAATTTATGAAACATGCCCTAATAATATAAATTTATAAATAGAAATAATGAAAAATAAAAAGTTAAAGTGATAATTAAATAGAACACGAAAGTGTAAAAAATACATTGACTCATTTTTATGTGTGGTTGTTAATGAGGACTAAATTTATCAAACTTTGAATCTATTTATAAAAAAAATTATACAGAGTATCAAATTATTTTACGAGAAAAATAACTCTCACACGCATGATATATATGACGGTGTACTTAAATTATTCCAAATTTAAATTCCACTCATACATATTTTGCATGGATATGGAGGCAATTTCAACTAACAAAACTCATACTTCGGTTTTAAAATATATTGTATACTGAGAGTCATTTTCACTTCTTAATATTACCTTTTTTAGTATAAAAACTTTTTTATGACTTAAAACACATTTTTATGTCATGTTCTTTGTAATGCATTTTTAGTGTATGACTTTCTGAAATTTATTATTTAGTGTTCAACATATTAAATTTTTTTATTTATTTAATGTAAGACATATTAAATTTTAATACGATAATTTAAGAAATCATTCAAATTAAAAAATTAAATACATGATCAACAACACATATCAATAATCAAAATAACGATATACCTATTTCACTTTTTATATTATTAAATAAACATTTAATAAAATACAAATAATTAAATCATGAACTAAAAAGTTAAATATTAAATATCTTAAATATTAAATTTACGAAAATTAATTATATTAAACACTAAATAATCCATTTCAAATCACATGACTAAAAATATTTAAGTCATATATAAAATTTGCATTTTTATACTGTTTGTAAAGAGTAATCAACACGTGTCTTCTCAATATTCGAAGGAGATCAGATATTTAGGAAAAATAGCGGGGCCCGTTTTTCAAATGCAAAATTCGTTTCTGTTTGTATTTCATTTCATTTCAACTGCATTTGAGTTTAGGTTTCATTTTTCCAATATATATTTTGTCGTCCAGTGGAGAAATCGAAGAAAATTTTTAATTTTTTAACTAAATAATGGTTAATGAGAAAAGAAGAAAAAAAAGAAAGGCAAGGACTTGCTAGGAGGAGCCACCGTAGGGTCGTCTTTTTGACCCCTTAAACAGAAGCCATTTAAAGAGAGAAGCCCAAAGTCTTTCTATGTTCTTAGCTCTGGTTTTGTGTTGAGGGAATAACAATTTATTTGTTCTCTGCTCTCGTTTCTGCTTTTATTGGTACGTTCTCATTTTTTCATTGTTTATTGAGGTTTATTTGTGGATGTTATGTTATGTCTGTAAGAGCTGTTTTTTTGTAATTAGAATTATGAACTCTGTAACCAAATAATTTAGTTTTTTGTTATAGTGTTAAAAATCATAATCAGGACTAAGGATAACGGCTGTTTAGACGTATCAGTTGGTTTGTTAGAATTATAATTAATTGCTGTTTTTGCATATCAATTTTGGTACTCAAAATCTTGTTATCTGGTTGCTTGTTTTGGGCTTAAAATTCTTCTGCAAATAGATTTATAATCGTACTTTTTCTTACAGAAAGTTGTTTCGTTTTAGTTGTACGGAGTACCTATGTCATATACTGTTGATTTCATGTTGTAATCCTTTAATAAAAACTTATCCTTTCTAATAATGCTT
The DNA here is from genome assembly GCA_947683365.1 of Euphorbia pulcherrima. Lineage (NCBI taxonomy): Eukaryota > Viridiplantae > Streptophyta > Magnoliopsida > Malpighiales > Euphorbiaceae > Euphorbia > Euphorbia pulcherrima. The sequence goes on along the minus strand of CANTUS010000001.1, from coordinate 16,143,987 downwards.
GCCGGACTGTTTTCTGAAAGTTCGTCTTTGTACCAATTTTTTTGTAGAATCGAGAAGAAATTATAAGAGGGATATTTCAATGTGCAGTGGGCCAAAGAGGAAACCAACCCATACAGGTCTAATAATGGAGGATGAATTTCAAAAACAAGATGGGATGTGCTATCATATCCCCCTGTTGCTTGAATTATCTGCCTTGGACGATCTAGTTGGTTTCAAAAGAGCAATTGAAGAAGGCTGTGATATCGACGAGCCAGGGCTGTGGTACGGTAGAATAATCGGCTCAAAAAGGATGGGATGTGAGGAGAGGACACCTCTTTTGATTGCAGCCTTGTTTGGAAGCAAGGATGTATTGAGCTATATCTTGGAAACAGGGCAAGTCGATGTTAATAGGCGATGTGGGTCAGATGGGGCTACTGCTCTTCATTGTGCTGCTGCTGGTGGTTCTGCTTCTTCTCTCGAGGTTGTCAAGCTCCTGCTTAATGCTTCTGCTGATCTTAATGCTGTCGATGCTCATGGAAATCATGCTGTTGATCTGATTGCTCCAGTTAGTTCAAAAAGAAAAGTTCTGGAGGCCATGCTAAAGGGTGGTAGCACTAGTGATGAAGCTTTTGTTTTGGCTGATCAGTTTCCTGTTGATATGGATTTGCAGGAACAGCAAGAAGTTTCAACACCTCGAACAGAGAAGAAAGAGTATCCTGTGGATCTTACTCTGCCAGATATCAAGAACGGGATATATGGTACTGATGAATTCAGGATGTTTACTTTCAAGGTCAAACCTTGCTCAAGAGCATATTCACACGATTGGACGGAGTGCCCTTTTGTACACCCCGGTGAGAACGCAAGGCGCCGTGATCCACGAAAGTATCATTACAGCTGTGTCCCATGCCCCGAGTTTAGAAAGGGGTCATGCAGGCAAGGCGATGCTTGTGAATATGCCCATGGTATTTTCGAGTGCTGGCTTCACCCTGCTCAGTATCGAACACGTCTTTGCAAGGACGAAACGAACTGTGCAAGGAGGGTTTGTTTCTTTGCTCACAAACCCGAAGAGCTTCGTCCCTTGTATGCCTCAACAGGTTCAGCTGTGCCATCACCTCGATCCTTCTCAGCGAATGGTTCAGCACTTGACATGAGTTCTATAAGCCCGCTCGTCCTTGGCTCGCCATCTGTCATGATACTGCCTACATCAACCCCACCTATGACCCCCTCTGGATCATTATCTCCTATATCTGGATGGCCGAACCAGTCTAGCATCATACCACCTACTTTGCAGCTCCCTGGCAGCCGATTGAAAGCGGCACTACATGCTAGAGATATGGAGTTGGGCTTGGATTTAATTGGGCTTGAAAATCACCGTCGTAGACAACAATTGGTTGATGAGATATCCGGTCTCTCCTCACCCGCCAGCTGGAACAATGGTTTGTCTGCTGCTTCACCTAGAGTGAAGCCTACTAACCTCGAAGATCTTTTCGGATCTATTGATCCCACAATTTTGCCTCAGTTTCAGGGACTTTCAGTGGATACTACAACTCAATTGCAGTCTCCAAAAGCGTTGCAAATGCGACACAACATGAATCCACAGCTCCGCTCGAGCTACCCTGCCAACTTCTCGTCCTCTCCAAGGACATCGAACTTCGCGATGGATCCTAGGTCTGCTGCCTTTGCAAAGAGGAGCCAGAGCTTTATTGAGCGTACAGCTGTCAGTCGCCAATCTGGTTGTCTTTCCCCAACTTCATCTGCAGGCATAATGCATTCAAATCTTTCGGATTGGGCTTCCCCTGATGGGAAACTTGACTGGGGTATTGAAGGTGACGAGCTTAATAAGTTTCGCAAGTCTGCTTCTTTTGGTTTTCGAAGCAATAGCATTAATACAGCAGCTGCAGTAATGCCGGGGGGTCTAGATGAACCAGATGTATCATGGGTTCAATCCCTGGTTAAGGATACTCCTGCCAATCATGGTCAGATGGGTTACGAGGAGCAACAACAACAATGCCATAATGTTGGAGGTTCAGAAGTAATTCCTGCTTGGGTGGAGCAATTGTACATGGAGCAGGAGCAGATGGTGGCTTGACTCCTGATTAACTTGTTAACTAGTTATTTGCTTTCTTTTTTTCCGAAAAACAGCTTCAACATATTTCTAGAAAATTCAAGAAAAAAGGTCATAAGAGGATGAAACAGAGAAATTGAGCAGGATGAAGAATACCTGCTTAAAGGCAGTATTAGCCTATAAGATTGGATGATGTATTCTTTTTCTATTTGCTGTAATTCTTCTTAAGCAGATAGATGATCAAGCATATTCTTGTGCTGCAGTTGCCAGAGTCCTAGCTTCTTTACCCCAAGGGAGGTCTATTTGTCGGATAATTATTATTATTTGATTATTATTAATTTTATTATTTTCACTTGTTTAGGTTATGTAAACATTTTTACATGTACGAGAAACTGTTAAATTATTTACTTAATAAAATTATGCTATAAATTTCCGTACTCTCATTTCCGATTAATGGAAGTGGGTTTTTGTCATATTTATTTACCGATTTGCTTTTCGAGGTTTTGCTAATGACTTTAGGCATTCGAAAGGCGAAAGCTGGGTTGGCTCCACTCCACATTTGTCAAATAAGGGGGAGTGATTGTTGAGCACTAAGAAAAAGGTAATCGTGCAACTACATCTTATTAACACTACTTTCTAACTAGTGGTATGAGCACTATGTTAAAGAGATCAATCCCAATAAATACTCAGATTGCTATGGTTTTTTTCCTCTTGCTTGCTGATTCAGAATGCAAAAACAAAAATATACTCCTATATTTTTTTACTTATCTTCCTATAAATTTTACGCTTTTTAATAAATATTTATTATGGATATAAAAATATTAGTTTACCCTTATATATTAAATTAATGTCTTAATTTTTTAATTCAAATGTAATTAATACTAGTTGAAAGAATAATGAAAAAAGTATTTAAAAAAGTGTAAATGATAAATATTTTGATAATTTATTTTTAGGCTAAAATATCTATTTTAAAAAGATGGGGAGTATTTCTCTACCTAAATATCCTATAATATGTTATCTAATTATGATTTCCTTTTCTTCTTATTAGACATTCTCCCTGTTTTCCGGTTGACCAGGTTTTAGCTTGACCATTGCAACCAACTTACTTTTGCTTTTAGCTTAAGAATAGAACTGATCAACAAAAATGTTCTAAAGAGGTGCCTGATGATGACAGCAGCCGGATTTGTTTGAACTTATTGTTTGGAATTTGTCTGTAAAGCAAGCCAATATTATTTATAAAGAATACTTCGATTAGTAAACACCAAAAATAGCCGCCTATACAGAAGGCAAAACTTACAGGGCTGTTTGCTTTTACAGTTGGATTCCAAACCTTCAATCATTAGATTCACTACCTTGTCTCCCGTTTTAACTTAGAAAGTATTTTTTTTACCTGAAATTTACATTTTATTGTTGTTTTCGAGATAACCCCAACGTTTTAAAAAACGCTAGTCGGGCGGTCAGGGCTTTCAGAGTCTAGGCGGGGGCTTAGGCAGTGGATAGGTGAATTTGTGATTTTTTTAATTTTTTATATTTATTAATAGATATAAATATAAATTCAACTAAAAAATAAATTATAATAAAATAATATTTTTACAAAAACATAGTTTAGTACATTGAAATATAAGCCTTAATCAATTCTTACATAAAAACACATCAACATTAAAATCAATTTCTTAAAATCACATATCCTCACAAATATTTTTGATGGTTTTAGTGTACTATTTCTCATTTTTCGAGATTCAAAATGAAAATTATAAGGTGAGAGCCTTTTGATGTACATTAGTTTTACCAACCGAGCTACCTTTTTTGAATTGAAAAAAACTAAACGATTACTATTATAAATATCAGTATCTTAAAAATCGCGGAAAAAATCAGATTAATCAGTGACTGGGCGGAAAAAATTGGACTAGCCAGTGCCTAGTGTTAAGATATTCTACTTATAGAGTATAGAGAGCAGTTTATAGTTAGTTACTTTTGCAATATAAAGTTAGTTATTATAGCTATAACAGATTCGGGGTTATTTTAGTAATAGCTCAAATATAACTATTTAACCTAATTTTTTTCAGTTTAATGGAATTCATCTTTTTCTCTCTCTCGGAAATTAAAATCGACGCTCTTTCTCTCAGAAATCGACATGGTATCAGAGCGTTAAACAATTGTTTAATTCAAGCTTCTGCATTCGATTCAAGTTTTGCTTTCTCTCTTTCGTTTCATTGATTGAAACAATCTCGATTTCAGTTCGAGTTTTCTGAAATTGCTTTCTTTTCGTTTCCTTCAATTTCTTTCAAGATTCAATTTAAGCGTTTCAATGGCGGGTCGAAATCAAGCTCGTGTAGATGAGAACAGTCCTTTTTACTTGCATCTTGGGGAGAATCCTCCTCTCGTTTTGGTAACTCCGTTGCTTGATGGTGCGAACTATCATTCATGGGCTAGGGCGATGAGGATGGCTCAAGTCCAAGAACAAACTGGAGTTCGTTGATGGCACTATTCAGAAGCCAGTTTCTGGAGATGCAAGCTTTTCTTTATGGCTAAGGTGTGACAACATGGTCCTTTCTTGGATCATTAGGGCTGTAAGTCCTTCTATTGCTCAAACTTCTTTGGGTTTTGAGTCTGCTCAACAACTATGGAAGAATTTAAAGGAGAGATTTTCTCAATCTGATGTGTATAGGTTGGCTGACTTACAGACCAAAATTTTTACTATTAGTCAAGGAGATAAGTCTATTATTGAGTATTTTGCTTCATTGCAATCCTTATGGGATGAGTTCTTGAGTATTAATCCATTGCCTGTGTGTACATGTGAAGGTTGTTTCTGTGATTTAGGTGATAAGATGAGAAAGAAACAGGAAATGGGACTGGTTATATGTTTTCTTAAGGGGTTAAACGGTTCTTTTTCAAATGTAAAGGCACAAATCATGGCTATGGAACCATTGCCTTTAATCAATAGAGTCTTTTCTCTTGTGCTTCAGTTTGAAAGAGAATTTCTTACAGTGAATAAAGAAAATAGTTTTCAGGGGGTAGTAGCTTTTGCTAGGAAGAATGGCTATGATAATTTTCCTAAGAATAATAGCTCTAATAGCTCTCAGTTTGGGTTCAGAAAGTTTCAGGCTAGCTCTAGTAAACCAATCAAGTGTTCCTTTTGCAATGGTAATCACTTGGTAGTGAATTATTGGAAGAAAAACGGTTATCCTCTAAATTTTAAAGGAAGAATTAGCAGGGCTAATGCTGTGTCAAGAGAGTGTTTTGAGGATCAGGACATGATAAAATCTAAAGGTTTTAATAATGAGTTTTATGATCCTTCTTCTGTAGACAATGGCCTAGGCAATAAAACTCAGAATTTGGAAGTTCAGAACTCTTTAACCATTGGATTTACTGATGGACAGTTACAACAAATAGCTCAATTAGTGCAAGAATAAACACAACAGGCTATACAATAGACTATTAATAGCATAGGAGTAGGAGGTTCACATGTTTCTATACCTAGTACTTCTTCAATTCCTGGTGAGCAGTTCAGGTCCTTTACAGCCACTACTCAAATTGTGCAGCTGCCGCATTCTCCATATGTCCCGAAGGCAATTAATTAAGTTGCTTCAGCTTCTACTTCAGGTAAATCCCATGTGGGCAATTCTGATTTGTTTACAAACTGGATTATAGATACAGGGGCTAGTAGCCATGTTGCTAATTCTCTATCTAATCTTAAAAATGTTAGAAAAATAGATAATTGGAATGTCTTGTTACCTAATAATTTAAGATTAAAAGTCACTTATGTAGGAGATTTATATTTTATAGAGTATTTCATGCTTAAAAATGTGTTATGTGTTCCTGAGTTTCATTATAATCTTATATCTGTTAGTGGTTTAACTTCTACCTTGGATTGTGAATTAAAGTTTACTAATGACAAGTATGTGATACAGGGTATCAATGAGAAGAACAAGATTGGTTCAGCTAGTTTAGTTGATGGATTATGTTTTTTGGATTCCTTTGTAAATACAGACAATAATGTTTCAACTTTGGATTTTACTTTTGCTGCACTTTGTAACAAAGATGAACTCTGGCATTTTAGACTAGGGCACTTGTCAAACAAGAAACTAATGCAATTATAAAATCTGAATTCTGAAATATATGTCCCTTCGGATTTTGTGTGTGATATTTGTACTAGCTTAAAACAAAAGAAATTAATGTTTCATGTGTCAAAGTCAATTAGTGAAGCTGCATTTGATCTCATACATGTAGACATCTGGGGACCTACTACAGTCTCTTTAGAAGGTTTTAGATACATTTTAACCATTGTAGATGATTATACTAGGTTCACATGGACTGTTATGTTAAAAGGTAAAGGTGAAGCAAGTGAAAAATTAAATCATTTTGTTGCCATGATTAAAACTCAATTTGATAAAAACATTAAGATTATTAGGTCTGATAATAGGCCTAAATCTGACCTTAAATCATTCTATGCTATAAATGGTATCTTGCATCAAACTTCTTGTGTTAAAACACCACAAAAGAATGGGATTGTGGAGAGAAAACATCAGCATATTTTGAATGTTGCAAGGAGCTTAAAAAAACAAAGTAAGTTACTTGTTACCTTTTGGTGTTACTTTATAGGCCATGCTGTTTATTTGATTAATAGAATACCTTCACCTTTGTTAGACAATGTTAGTCCTTTTGAAAAACTATACTTATTACAACCTGATTATTCTAATTTGAAAAGTTTTGGATGTTTAGCTTATGTTAGTACTTTAGAAAGACATAGAACAAAGTTTGATGATAGGGCTAAAAAAGGTGTGTTTTTAGTTTATATTTCTAGAGTCAAAGGTTATAGAATTTACATTTTAAAAACTGGAAACATTGTAACCTCTAGGAATGTTATCTCTCATGAGAACCTATTTCCTTATGAGGTTAGAAAGGAAGGAAGCCTAGATGAATCAGAAGGTCTAGAAACTGTAGGTGAACTTGGAGATAACAATACTAGTATAGAACAACATGTTATAACAAAACAATTAGATAAAAGGACCTATAGACAACCTAAATACCCGTAAGATTATCATTGTCATCTAGCTAAGAATGAGTCAATAAAAGCATTAGAAAAACATAAATATCATCCTTTGTCTAAGTTTCTGTCTTACTCTAAATTGTCAAATAGACACATGGCCTTATCTTTAGCCATTTCAGATGAAAAAGAACCTAATAGTTACAATGAGGTAGCAAAGGAACAAGTTTAGCAAGAAGCCATGAAAACAGAATTAGAAGCTTTAGATAATAATCAAACATGGAAAATAGTTTCATTACCAGAGGGTAAGACACCAATAGGGTGTAAATGGGTTTACAAGGTTAAAAGGAAAAGTGATGGTTCAATAGAGAGGTGTATAGCTAGGTTAGTAACAAAAGGGTATATATAACAATATGGCATAGATTATATAGCTACCTTTAGTAGAGTGGCTAAAATTACTACAATTAGAGTTATGTTAGCACTAGCAGCTAAGAATAATTGGCACTTAGAACATTTGGACATAAATAATGCTTTCTTACATGGCTCTATAAGTGAAGAAATTTACATGAAACTGCTACAAGGAATTGAGAGTCAAGTACCAAATGTTGTGTGTAAGTTAAACAAGTCACTCTATGGCCTAAAGCAAGCTAATAGAGAGTGGAATTTAACATTAGCTAAAGCTTTAATAAAACAAGGGTTTATTCAAATTGTTTCAAATCCTTCCTTGTTTATTAAGAGTACAAAAGGATATTTTATTACCTTGGCTGTTTATGTTGATGATATAATCCTAGCTAGTGATAATATGAATGCAATTGTCGAGATTAAAAGGTATTTGCATGACTGCTTCAGTATAAAACATCTAGGACAATTAAAGTTTATATTAGGTATTGAAATAACAAGAAACACAGAAGGAATACGCATGTATCAATGAAAATATGCTCTAGAATTATTAGCAGAATATGGATTGTTAGATTGTAAGCCTTGTCCTACACCAATCCCAGTAGAACAACACAATTACTTAACTACAAAAGCTTTAGAAGATAACTTACATTATAGAAAATTGATTGGAAAATTGCTTTATTTGTCTAATACTAGGCCAGACATATCATATGCAGTACAACAACTTTCTTAACACTTAGATAAGCCATATGAAGCACATATGCTAGCTGCACATAGGATTTTGCATTATTTAAAAGGAAAACCAATGCAAGGCATCTTCTTTTCTGCATCAAAAGACACACAATTAAAAGCATACACTGATTCTGACTGGGGCGACTGCAAAGAAACAAAAAAATCAATTACCGATTACTGCACATTCATACGGGATTCTTTGATTTCCTGGAAATCAAAGAAACAGAACACTGTTTCACGAAGCTCTTCAGAAGCAGAGTATAGGGATCTAGCAACCACCAGAAATTCAATGGCTTTTATTTCTACTTTGAGATTTTCACATCGAACATAGCAAACCTACTTTGATTTTCTGCGATAATTTGTCTGCAATTCATATAGGGAATAATCAGGTTTTCCATGAAAGAACCAAACATTTGGATATAGATTGTCATTTTGTAAGAAGCAAAGTTCAAGACGGCATCATTCATCTAATGGCTATGTCTTCAAAGCAACAATTGGTGTTTACCAAGGGATTATCCAAACCGGATTTTCAGAGTTAAGTACAGAAACTTGGAATGTATGAGATTCATCAATGATTCATAGCTGCCATCTTGCAGGGGGGATGTTAACATACTCTACTTATACTGTATAGAGAGTAGTTTATAGTTAGTTACTTTTGTAATATAAAGTTAGTTATTATAGCTAAAACAAATTTAGGGGTATTTTAGTAATAGCTCAAATATAGCTATTTAATCCCTGAATTTGTAGTTTATAGTTAGTTACTCATTGTCACCTATTTTTTTTTCAATTTAATGGAATTCATCTTTTTCTCTCTATCTCTCTTTCTCTTTAAAATCAAAATCGATGCTCTTTCTCTCTGAAATTAACACCTAGGCAATAAAATATTGGCCTAACGCCTGATAGCGCCTGAGGAATGAAAAGTTGGGCGGCAAGCCCTAAAGCCTAGGGAGCTATGCGGTGATTTTTAAAACACTGGATAACCCATCTAGTATGATCCTCTGAGCAGCAATCCTCTTGTTCTTCAAATGACCTGATCTTTGCCCTGGTCAGTTTCGTTGAGTTGTCATTATTCACAACTCTCAAGACTTTCTTGTTGTCCATCTCTTGATCTTCTCTTGACAATCATTCCCTATAGGAATTATAGGAAATGAAAACGATGATAATACTATAGTATGATTGTATAGAGTGGGAATGAATAGTGTATGGTGGGTTTTAGGGATTTGCTTTTCTTTGTTCAGAACAAAAAGTTGTCCACTAACAACAAAAATCAATAAAAAAAAGTAACAAAAGCAAGCGCAAAAGAGAATTTATGGGAGTGAGAAAGACAACAAGAAGCATTCTCTGCGGTAAATTCATGAAAAAGTAGGAGACAGAGTGAAAATGACAATTAAAATTAATTCAACCCCTTGTAAACCTTGTTAAATCATAACCATCCATTTTAAAATGAAAATGTTTTAAAATAGCAAGTGGAGGGTGCTGATAACTTGTTAAAAAAAGAAAAGTTTTTAAAATAAAAAATGATAAGAATTGTAACAAAATTTGGGCCCTAAACTTAAATTGGGCTGGCCATCCATGCAGACTACTTGTTCTCTCAAAAACTCTCTCATCTCTTTACCTTAATTATGCCTATAAAAAGGAAAAACCACTTGTCCACCTACATTGTCCCAATGTCCCCATTTAGATGTTTTCAAATGCTATTTTAATTATTTTTCTTATTTTAATTTGTCTTTGTAAGTTTCTATGTGTGTTTACACTGGTTAATTATACATGGAACACAATTGGAGACGTGGTAATTGAGTAAAATAGAATTTTTCCCTATAAAACCTCTAATGGCGAATATCACTGATTCCGTTTTCATGGCTCTTTTGGGCACATTAAAAGAGAAAAATATTTGTTTAATGACATATTTTACGGCAGTTGCCCAAATATATTTATAGAGCTGCAATGGCTACTTTGGTACGTCAAACCGTCAAACTTTTTACTAGTGACTAAGGTTTGTTGGATATATGAGGATTACTTGGACGATTCTGAAGTCGCGAATACGCTGTCAGATTGAAATATATTTGGTTGGTTCACCAAACTTTCAACCGAATAAAATCAGAAACTGTATCAAGAAAAAGAATTAGATTTGCTGTGATAAAAGAAGAACAAAAATTTTTGTGTGTGCCAATTTCGTTTTTAGTGAAATATATAACCAAAAAAGCTAATAGACATGTCTAAAAGACATTATTTCGGGTAGCATCTATGTCTAAAAGACATGCTTTTTTGGGTTTCAGCTGTGTTTGAAAAGACAAACTATTTCGGGTCCAAAATTCATTTTTGGATGAATTTTTCAAAGGATACTTTTATTTAGGAATAAAAAAATTTTGAGCTGACATGGCAGCTCGACCTCAGCCCGAGGCACTGCACCTAGACCCTGCCAAGGGTTGCCGCCCCTCAGACCCCGCACACGGGGTCCCTGCCCCCAGACCCCGTAAATCGTAATAGAACCTGAACAAGTGTGCACTCCACACTCTCTCGACTTGTTCGATGAAATGTCACTATCGCATTGGTCAAACTAGTCAATCCAATTACACTAAAATTCTAACAATCGTCCCCAATTTTTGTAATCCTTTATTAACTAAACAAAATCACAACAAATAACAAACTTATGCATAAATGAAATATCGTGACGATTGAATTTCATCTTAGTACATTATACTTTCCAAATATTCGAATACCAAGGTGTCACTATAGATTGAATCTTAGTTATTCATTATGAATACACAAAGATAATATACACATTATTCAAAATTAAAAAAGTTCTAACTTGACACTATGTTTTACTAGCCTTGTGTCCTTATCCTTCATAAGCATATCAAAGTCAAGTCCTAACTTCTTAAACCGACTAAACTTCATGCTCATATAGGTAGCTCTTTTACTCTTGCACCTGCATATGCAATTTTTCAAAAGATCTATTAAGAAGTTAAACTTCAATCTCCATTATAATCTTGCAGGTTTGAACACAGACCTTGGGATGATGTTACTAATGTGTTCCAATCTTCAGATGTTAAGGTTTCCTCATTGAATTCTACATCTAATCTCAATCACCAAGAGATAAACTTTATGGATAATCAAGAAGAAATTGAAGCAGTTGAGGAACAAGCTCTAGACCAGCATGGAGATCTTCAAAGAGAAATTAGAACTCACATAAATCATCTGGTAGAAAGCCATTTTGGATGATGTCTAAAATCCAGTCAGAATCAGAGGACAACTCAACAGGATGATGAGCCATGCAACTTTTATCTCTCTCATTGAGCCAAAGAGTTTCAAGATGCTGAATGAGATGAAAGTTGGATGATGGCATGCAAGAAGAACTGGATCAATTCACCATAAATGATCTTAGGGATCTAGTGTCACCACCAAAAGGAAAGTCAATCATTGGCACCAAATGGGTATTCCGGAACAAGCTAGATGAATTCGAAATAGTGGTGAGAAATAAGGCAAGATTGGTTGCCCAAGGCTACAATCAACAGGACGGGATTAACTTTGAAGAAACATTTGCCTCTGTAGCAAGATTGGAGGCAATCCGGATTCTATGTGCTTTTACATCATTCATGGGATTCACATTATTCTAAATGGATGTCAAAAGTGCATTCTTAAATGGAGTTATCTAGGAAGAAGTATATGTCAAGCAACCGCCTGGATTTGAAGACGTAAAGTATCCAGATCATGTATACAAACAAAAAAAGGCCCTATATGGATTAGAGCAAGCTCCAAGAGCTTGGTATAAGAGACTCACTACATTTCTCATATCCAAGGGGTATATCCGGGGCAAGGCAGACATAACTCTTTTCATCAAGAAGAAAAAGGATGATATCATTCTAGTATAAATTTATGTTGATGAAATCATCTTTAGAGCAACAGATGAAAAGATGTGTGAATAATTTAGCTCATAAATGTAGAAGGAGTTTGAGATGTCTAGGATGGGAGAACTCATTTTCTTCCTTGGTTTGGAAATCAGGCAGAGTCCAGATGGAATCTTCATCAACCAGTCCAAGCATACCAAGGAGATCCTAAAGAAGTTTGAAATGGACAAGATCAAGCTAATGACTATTCCCATGGGATCAGATACAGTCCTTTAAAGGATTATAAAGGAGAAGAAGTAGATTAGAAGCTCTATAAAGGAATTATTAGATCACTGTTGTACTTGACAGCTAGCAGACCTGACATACTTTATGTAGTTTGCTATTGTGCAAGATATCAATCCAATCCTAAGGATTCACACCTCAAAGTAGTAAAAAGAATCCTTAGATATCTCCTAGGAACCACTGAAGTTAGGTTATGGTATCGTAGTAATGGAAACTTCACACTCTAAGGCTTCAGTGATGCAGATTGTGGCAGAGACACTCTTGAGAGGAAGAGTAAATCCAGAGGATGTCACTTTCTTAGAGATTGCTTGGTGTCATGGTATAGCGAGAAGCAAACTTTTATTGCCTTATTAACCATAGAAGCAGAATATATGGCAGTAGTAAGTTGTGTACCTCAACTCCTACGGATGAAGTAATAATTGAAAGACTATGGAGTTAAATTTGGATGTGTTGAAGTGATGTGACACAATAAAAGTGCCATTTATGTGTCAAAAAATCCACTGCTCCATAGCAAGATGAAGTATGTAAACATCAGGCATCATTTCGTCCATGATCATGTGATAAAGAAGGATGTTGCATTGGTATACATTCTAACCATTGGACAAAGACCAGATATCTTTACCAAGCACTGAGTAAGGATCAATTCAACAAGCTAAGGGAGGCAATTGGAATGTCTAATCCAATTCAAAGGCATATCCAGAAGACAATTTGGGATCATTTTAAAACTCTATGAGTCAAGGAATCAGGAAAAGAAGAAGAAATTAGGTTGACTCTGGATCCAAAACAAAGACTGCCAGCTCAGCAGACAGAAAGGAAAAATGGCAAAAAAAGAGCTGAAAATTAATTGTACATGTTTTGAATTTCAAATGTCCAATGGGTGTTACACGCACGGTAAAATTAAATGGCTATTTTGAAAATAAACATTTCCCATTCTCTAGTTTTAACGTCATTTACCTTACTCATAAACTCCATCTCCCATGTCATCAATCCAATTAACTTTAACTGCATCCGAATTACCATTATACCCTCACTTTGGAAATCCTATATAAACCCCCCAAATTTCCCCTTCTTCCTCATGCGAGCGACCCACGACTTTTACTCTGCAGATTTCTATTTCCAAACCCTAATTCTTCAAACTTTCTAAAATGACAGCCATAATGAAAGAAAACCAAATCTAAACCCTTCCTCCTCAAAACATCTTTGTAGAGTATGATCTCAAAGATAAAGATTTCATACCTATAAACCTTAAAGCCACTGACTCAGTAGTGCCCACTGACTACTTGGCAGATAATTACCTCTTTCAAACAGACCCATTCTCCAAACTCATCGAGGATCAACACTTAGGGGATTTCCTGAAGATAAAATACCCAACTTATCCAGAATTAGTGCCAGAATTCTACACCAATATGAGAGTTCACTCCTACTATGATGCTCTCAGAACTAAAGTTCAGGGGAAGGAGATAACTATTACATCAGAGTTCTTTGAGAAGCATCTAAATATGAAGAATGATGGAGTTCAAATGAGAAAATATGAAGATGAATTGAAGGTGAAATATCATCCCCTAATGTGGATTCCTACTAGATACTTTAGAGACAAGTTCTCCACCTATTGGCCACAAGCTCTAAGGATCTTGCAGCATGTTCTTGCCAAGTTAGTTCTCATCTGGAAGGGATCCTTAACCACATATATTCCTTTCAACACTGTGTGCTATAGCACTGGGTAGAGTGTAGAGAGGTAAATATACCAGTACTGATAATCCACTTCCTCAGATAGTATAGGAACTCCCACAGTGCCTTGATCACCAGAATCCTACTAGCCAATGAGGTAAACTTCTCCAAATTTCAGTCAGATCAGGGGAAGGAAATTCTAGAGAAAAATATCAAGAAGCTGACTTATGGAGAAAAGTGGGATGAGGCAAAGGCCATCAAATAGAGGGATGAGAAAAAGAGTAGGGGCAGGAAGGCAGTAAATCCGGCTGAAGATGCTCCTATTCCTAAGAAGGCGAGAACCACCAAACCCAAAGCACAACAGCATCTTGCTTTTGTTTTGGTGGGTGAGGTTGATGGGGATACCCAAACCCTCACTCAACTGTTGAGTAAAAGCCCTGAGAAGCCTAGTCCAAAGGGGAGGCTGATAAAGGCAGTGGCTACGAAAGGGAGGACTGTGGAAATTCCAGAAGAAAAAGAGGAAACTGAGGATGCAACTTCGGAACCAAAGAGGAGGTAGTTCACTAAGAAGGGCTGTACTTTTAATGAGGCTGTGGTAGCAAAATAAAAGCAAAGCAAAGAAGCCAGCCGGAATCATTATGGATGAGGAAGCTGTGAAGAGGGCTGAAGAAGCTGACTTGGCTAAAGCCAAAAAAACCAAGGGCAAACATGTGCCCGGATCTACTGAGGGAGTCACTCTGGATGATCCTTAGTATGAAGCAATAAAAGAGGCCATCAAGGACAACAACCAAATAAATAAGCTCATAACGGAGGGAACCAGAGGCTCTTTCGGTGCCCAGGCTATCCTCGTTGCTACAACAGACCTGGAAACTCTTGTCTAGAATCTGGTAGCAGACTTATTTGTCTTCAAGCCTAGAACTAGACCACTTCCAAAAAATCTGCTCAATTCGAAAGTTGAGATCATCCATGAAGAAAGACCTGAAAATGTTGGGTACTGACAGTCAAATTGAACATGCATAACAGGCATGGCAGAAATTCAAAATTTTATCCCTGTCCCTAGGAACTCCTATCAGATGCATATAAATTAAATAAAGCCTTAACTAAATAATTCTCTACCTAGGTTATCATGCAAAGGGCTAGGCATACCATAATTCTAAATTATATCCTAGCATATATATATATATATATATATATATATATATATATATATATATATATATATATATATATTTTATACTAAGCATGTTATAACTCTAAACTATAACCTAAGCATGTTATAACTCTAAGCTATAACCTAAGCATAAAATAAACTAAGCATGCAAAACAACCTAAATATATTATTAAGTCTAAAAATGCTTAAAGAAAAAGACCTAATAATAAAAAGAGAAAGAAGGAAAACTTACCAGTTGAAGAGTGCTTTAGCAGAACCTTCTTGCACAAGCCTCCAAGCGTAGGATATCCTCTATGAGTATCCACACAAACCCCACCAACCAAAACCTCCCGAGAGGAAGAACTAAGGAGCCTCAAGTAGTTGCTAGACCATTCCAGAAGTCCCACCCAAAAATATAGACTAGAGGTTCCTGAATAAATTCAGGCTCTTTAGAAAGAACTTGCTTAATTACCCAAGAGATTAATCTTTGCGAATCTCAACTTAGGATTTATGCTAAAGGTTGGTGCACTTGAAAAAGGGTGAAGGGAAAGCCTATAAATAGGCTTGAGAGCAAAAAATTGCTCCCCAAAAAGCAATGTGGGATAGGGAGTAAACTCCCCATCCCACGCGCATAATACATGCAGATCCAAAGGATTCGTGTGATGGACCACGTGCATACAGCGTGCAACGCGCGCTGTGTGTCGTAAGGCAACCCCGGGCTTGCCTTGCGCGTGAGTTGGGCCTCGCGGCCCATACCGCGAGCCCAGCTCGCGGTGCCCTTCATGGGTTGCCTTTGTGCAGCCCATTTTCATGGGTTGCCGCGAACACTGCCCAACAGTGTTCTTGCACCTTTCGGTGTACTCCGTGCAATTGAACCTGTACAAAATATATTTTGTATTTTTCGGTTTAACTCACCAAAGCAAAATTCCCTTTTAATTCCTTTCAAATAAATATTTATTTTATAACCCCAATAAATTAGTTACCGGTCAAAAATAAATTCCTTGGTTCATCTAAAATGATCTAATCATTTCTAACCAATTAAATAATAATTCAATTATTATTTATATTATATTTTAGTAATAAAATAAATCTATTAGTTCTTTACTTAGTCTGATGAAGGTCCAATGTGTGTGACCTTATAAGATCCCGATGCATTGAGCTGTTAAGGCTTAACCAACCCTTGTTCTAATGGAACCATTGGCTTGAGGTTCTAGACTGTGAATAGAACTCGATTACCTTAAGCAATTGTAGTACGCCTCTAGCAAGGGTCTACCATCCCTCATTACTCGGAATGTCATTGATGCTTATGACTTAATCCGGTTAGTGCAATAGTTGTTCGGTTCGATGAACTCCTTCCATTCTTTAATACTAGTACCATCTGGTTTATAGGGTTTGGTTAAAGTGTTAACCCACTAATAGCAAGGTTGCTCCAAGCTATCCCAGTTATTAACTTGTTACCAAAGTATATTGCCTTTTACCATAGTGTGTTTGACTAGAAACCATTTCTATCAAACACATACTCTGATCAAAGGTTTATGGCAATCATCACTTCAACAAGTGGTAAGGTATAACTCCTTAATATATCTGAAGTGATGGATTCTTTCTGACTACTCAGTTTACCAACGTGCTATCATCATTATACCCGTAATCACCCGTAACACCTTAAATTAATGAGTGTGTGGGAATGACCCAAAGTATAGCAATAGTACCACACAAGGTAACTAGTGTCTCAAGTATGAGGATATTCGTAAAGCTTATTGCATGAAGATAAACACTAACACATTGATATATATACACTAAGTGTTTATCTTACTGTGGTCTCTAATATATCTCCCAAATATATCCATGTGTCAAACTTAAGGCACCACCTTCAGTCCTTAGGAGGTTGACTGCTTGGACCCTTTCCAAGAAAGTTGACCACATGCTTGTCTTTATACTTCCTCAATATCCTTTCTTGATGAAACTATGACAAGGGATAGTTTAGACATAATCATAATTGCACATGAAACAGGTTCCACCAAATATAGTCCAACTATAATTTCTCTAACTTCACACTATGATATGTCAAAGACTTTTGCATTCATACATCAATGAATATATTTTAAGCAGCTATAATATATATATACAAGCACATCGATATAAACAAAAGATTAAATGTCTTTGTTAATTAAAAAAAATATTCGTACTATTACATAATTAAGATATATCCCTAATTACCTTAAGGGCATACATCATATCCAACAAAAAAGGCATATGAAGAGGGTGTTGAGGACACTACCAACACCCCTGGGGGAATGATTAAAAGTCCTCAAAAGAAATCTGAAGGGAAGACTGAGGACATTTCCAGTCTTCTGGGGGTTGTGGAGGAAGATAAAGGAAGAGAAGAGGTAGACATTCTGGATCAAACCCATGAGGTAATCCCTGACTCAACACTTTTTACTGTTAATACTGATTCTGCTATCAATGTCAATGTCATAGATTTTGAACAATAAGGCAACTTAGATACTGAAATTCTAAATGTATCTAAGGACAACCAGCCTATCCCGGAACAAATCTTTCCAAAGGAGGGACTAGGTCTGAGATCCGCTGAAAGCACTTCTAAAGCGGGTTCAAAGGGCGAGGCCAGTTTGGCAAAAAGGTCGGATGAAAAGGAAGAAGAAGAGCATGAAGAAGAAGAGAATAAGGAGGAATCCTCTAGCCCTAGAAAATTCGAGAGCAGTTCAAGTACCAGAGAAACCTCAACCTCCTCTTTCGGTGACTTGCAAAAACCCAGAACAGTAAACCCCTAACCAACTAGGCATGAAAAACTGAGGGTGGCTCTAAGACTTATAGAAGAAGACATAATTGAAGAGCATAGGGAAGATAAAATCTCCAAGGCACTCCGGGAAGTGACTAGAACGCTAAAATTCGTAGAGAAACTTCTGTAAGAAAAACCTCATTCTTCGGATTTGCAGTCTGACATTGGGGAGAGTAAGGGGAGTGTCCAAAAGATTGAAAGAAAGGTAGAGGACTTCCCTACTGCTGAATTGGTGGTAGAAGTTTCCCTTGCCAAGGTCACTCTAGTACTTAATGAGCTAAAGACAAGTGTTGTAGCAGCAAACCATTCTGCAGATCAAGCTAACATTGGGGCTACAAATAATTGCACAACCACAATGGAAAAAATCACCTCCTCCTCATTCGAATTAACAACAGAAATACAGGAGTATCCAGATTCCAAGTTTGAAAACTTGCCAAAATTCATTACTGAAAATAATGAGAAGTCAGCCCTCACCAGCCTTAATGAAAAGTAGCATGCTAGATTGGACAAGCTGAGTAAATTCATTGATGAAGGAATGCCCAATCTCCTTGCTAAATAGATGCAAGACATTGGAACGGAGTTTGTAGGCCAACTGAATGGAAAGGACACAGTCATTCATGATCTAAAGGATGCATTTCACAAAGATCTCGTAATTTTCAACACAAGTATTCATAACTGCCGCAGAGACATAGGCAAAGAATTTGAGAAAGTGCTATCCAGCTTATCTAACATGTCCATCTCTGGATCTTCTTCCTCACCTTTAATTCCAAAAAGCCAATTGCTCCTAGTATTTCAGGATCTTGCCCAACACATTGGGAATACATGCTTCTTTGGATATAAAGGGATAACTACACTCTTGAAGGCACTTTTCCCCTACTTTGATGAGAAGGTTCGCAAGAACATTCTAACTATCCATCCATACATCACAAAGTCATATTCCTAACTCTGGAAATTCTTCCGGACCCTGCATCTAACTCCAACCACAGTTGACACTATCATTAAGCGAAGAAGACATGGAAATCTGGATTATTCCTTATATTCAAAAGCATGGCAGGAGAGCCGGGATGGCAAGACCTATATGGTTATTGACCCCCAGCTGATGCAAATGAAAAGGGGGAGAATAAAAAGGGGGAGGATACTAAAATTGAAAAGAGGGAGCGAAGCAAAGGAAAGGAGAAGAAAGGAGAAGAATCCAGATCAAAATAAGTTGTAATAGATATAGCTATGTAATAATTGTAGTAGCTAGAATTATTTTTCACTTATATATATTCATTGATGTTAACTATTATTAACAGCAGAAGTATATATACTGAAAAGTTACTACAAAAATTGCTTCTAAAGTACAGTCTGCAATTGTACTACAAAAACCTTAGAAGCTAGAATTGAAAAATGTTGGGGGAGTTAGGGATGCTAAAATTATGAGAGAGTAAAATTTGTAAATGACTAAGTATCAAGAATCATACTTAGATCATAAAATTCCTTTCCTTATGCTTAGATGACTTAGGTTTTTGTTTCCATCAAATGGGGGAGATTGTTGGAAATAATGATCTGGAACAACAAATAATTACGAGCATAGGATTTTACAGTCCCTCTTGCGAGACGATGATGACGTGTTCCCGATTTTATTCCTCACAATAAAAATTCTTTGGAGTTTTTATTACTGATATAAAATTCCCCGCAAATTTTATTTCACATAAGAATGTAGTTTGGCGTGTCCGATAACGCATCCGGTAGGAGCTTGAACTAATGATTTGCACCAAAAACTAAACTAATCTCTAAATGTCCATTAAAATATCATTAAAATTCAAAAAGATGCCTTTTGACCCACTTTTTGACCCCTTTGGCAGTTTTTAGGCTTGTGGGCCCGCTGGCAGTCGGCCTGCAGGAAGCTGATGCCGTTGGCGGCATCGCTCATGCCGCCGGCGACATGGCCAAATTGGGCTTCTGCAGAATACTTTCTTCTTCTTCCTTGGGCAGTCTCGTTTTTGCAATTTTGGTGAAAATGGCTGAAAGGTCTCAAAGACCACCCATATTTGCTTATAAAAACACACCTTAGGGTTTTAAAAAAGGGGGATGACAACAACAGATATCAAAGATTTTAACCTGTAGTTTGAGAGTGAGAAAGCTCACTTTTAGAGAGATAAGGGGGAAAAAGGTAAGAAAAGGGATTCTAATCTATTTTTCTTAGTTTTTCTTCTTTGATTCTCTTAGTTACAACCTAAAATTAGTAGACTTTGGGATTAAATTCAACTTAATAGGAATTTAGAGACTTAAACTCTTAAATTTACTACCAAAATCACCATTTCAAGCTCCCCGGAGGTGTTCCTTGGTTCACGAAGAGGTGGATTCACAGCCCCGAGGTAAAAATTCTAAGTCTCGTAGCTCTTTAGCATTATTCTTCCTTATTTTTACTATTGTTTGCTGTTTGTGCTTCTTTTTTGAGTTTTCGGTCATTTTTTACCGTTACTTGCTGCTACTGCAAGAAGCTAAAGCAGCCAGGGGCATTTATTGTCGCCGGCGGTATCAACCCTGCCGCCAGCGGCATCATTGATACTGCTAGCGACATCACTTCCCCCCAGTGGCCTCATCTTCTTATAGGACCCTTTCTTTATGGTGTCCAGAAAATAATGTAACCTACCTGTCTGACTGATACCGCTAGCGACATCACGGATGTCGCCGGCAATATGACTTTCTAGACAACAGTTTTCTTTCGTTTATTCTTCCAACCTAGTTATGTTCCCGAAGCTAAGGTGTACAATGCAATGACGAAGGTCCAAAACCTTCTGAAAACAAACCCCACCTCATACCATGTGCTATTTTCACTAATAATCCAGTTAAAACAACGATCGAGTCTAAAATTTGGTTAAAACGGATTTTTCCCACAAATGTTGTTCGAATCTCATTTTTACCCATCCAACCGGGCTTTCTAATATAACAAATGAATATGCCATCTTCATGCTAACTCGGGTCTTGTTTGTCCACTAACTATGCATGCTAAATGATACACCTCGTACGACGTACCATATCCGTGCTAACCTTTTTCTAAAGGTAGATTTAGGTTAGATGGATGTTAGACCTTCGGGTATTTTATTTATCGCATAGAGAATGTATAGGATTTGAAAGCCCTGTAATAATTTCAATTTCTGCATTTACTTTCGGATGATTGTAATAATTTATTTATCACTTCGATGCTTGATAAACAAGAAAATAACATATAAATCGAAAATACAATAAATAGGGTGGATTAAAACCGATTAAGAAAGAATAAAACATTTTAACTTGGCCTAATGAAAAATAGATAACATCATCCGAACTCGGAATCTCTACTTAAGGTATGGTCTACCACCTGGTGGGAAAATCGTACCAAAATTTGTCGGTTGAACTGAACTAGGTGACGACTCTAGTTTAAGTACGGGATTTCGATCTCGTATCCTTTAACACCAAAATTGGACTTAAATTCAACAACAACATCAGTGCTTTCATCATGCTAAAATGAGGATCAATCCCTCGACATGCTTCATGGTGCCTAGTTAGTTTTCAGCCCCTGTGATACGCATCTCACACGGCCCTCGTGGGTGGGAAAAAGGTTGTCCTCTCATAGTGGTGACTCTACTGGGGATTGATCTCTTTGAACTTGAGCTTAAAATTTTCAATAAGTTTACAGGATTTTTCATGATGTACTGAAATCATTGGCCAAGTTAAAACTTCATTCTTTTTCATGACATTTTATCCATAAACACACGTGTAGATATTTTGGTAATTTTTAGGTGCCCCATTCTACCCCGAGAAGCTCGCAAAAGTATCACTCATGCCCTGTCTAGAATTGAGGATACCTAGTGGGTGGATTACTCATTTTAACCAACATGTAAACTCTTGCGATCGCACCTATTTGGGGAGTGGTTGAGTAACGTGGAATCAAGGTAAGTGGGAACCTTCTACATCAACAACCCTATACCAAAGCTGCGCTAGAAAAAAGCCTTAGCACATTCCTTTAGGGCTACTAGAACAAATAAAACATTTGGGATGCGCTTCTTTCATCATTACCGATGAAGAAGCCAAAACTCCATCCTACCAAAGAGGCGTGACGTGGGAGTCATAAGGTTGGAAGAGGGACGTTTAGTGTGCAAAATGATACGTGCTCATGCATCATCATGCATCAGCCTTAAGGGCTAAAAAATAAATCAACTTACCCTTACTACTTCCGCCTATGGAAGAAGTTTAGCAACATGCATAGGACTTCTTTTTGTACCTCCGTTGCATGACCACATATCACTATATGTGGCGCGAGATACAAATGTTCCATGTATGTTAGACGAATAAGCTGTCGCATCATCGCTAACCATATCAACGTGCAACCATACATATCAGACACCCCAAAAACAAAAAGCATGCATACCATCCATACCATTTACATCCCATTCATGATCTAACCCATGGTTCATGATCCTAATCAGTATCCCTCCTAAGTTCGGACCTTCTCCACCAACCTTGGGTCTCCCTCATAATGATGACCTTGCCCTGATCAAGGACCAAGCTAGTTCCGCCCCTACCATAGGAGTAGTTCCTCCGCCATCTCTTAGCATGAAAATTGCCGCTGCCATAACCCAATTTATCTGTTCAAATCTCTTCCACAATACTATTTAGTAATAAATCCAGACAATAATGCAGTTATTTATCAGGCAAGCCCTAGCAAGTGGGAACGCCGGTTGGATTTCAGAATTAGACTATCAACCTCAATATCAGAATGAATTTATTCGAAATGGTTTAGATCATGTTCTGTTCTGCCCAATAGGGGCACAACCATTTTGGTTTACTCAGCTTCTCGTCCAGTCAATTCAGACCCAACCTCAGCCTAGTCTATTCCAACTCAGTCAGACCTCCGTATCCCAACCAGCTTTCTCTTTCTTACCTTAAATCCTAAGGCATATGGCCTAAAGCTCAATCCTTCCCCCATTTCTTGATAATCTCACCCATCAAATCTTAGCTCTCCCTGGGGGATCTGCCCAACCAACAATGCCAGCACCGCTTTTTGGCACTGTACCTCGGGAGATGACCTACCAGTAAAGCCTTTTTAGTGATGATCTGATGGTTGGTTCCTGACTTAGTCAACCAACTTCTTATCCCTACAGTCAATTCAGAAACCATGACCAGGTCACGCAATCTCCGAACATGACACCTGAAGATATACATCAATGAGCCAATGACTAGCTTATGCAACCTCTAGGAATGATGCATGAGTTGGAAGGTTTTTTGCGCCAACTAGTGTCGGCATGTTAAAGGGAAAGGGAACCCTAAGGAATAGCGGTCGGGACTCTAAGGGTTCTAGTATACACCAGGCGGAAGGCTGTAATGGGTCAGGAGCGTTGCCATCTTAGGCCGAGGGGAGCTAAAAAGCCTCTCAAGAACCTATCCCAACTGACATTATAAACCCCTGGATTTTATCCCTCAATATGATTTTCACCAGATTAAGAAGAGATGGTCTCATCAAACCCCTTCGTGAGTACAAAAACCCAACGGAAGAAGAGAAAGGAAACTTTTATGGGTATCATGTCCAATTGGGACATCGTACGAATGAGTGCCAAACCTTGGCCCAAGCTATAGATCGTCTGGTGAAGGAAGGAAAGATAGCCGGGCCGGATAGAATGACTGGGGTCACAAAGCTCGTCGACCAGGCAAGTATGACCATTTCTGGTATGCCTAAACGAGCGAATGAGATACATAAGCTCACTGAGGTTATCGGTTCTAAGGATAAGTCCGGTGGAAAGAGGAAAATATACCTCGACAACGAGGCTAGGAGGGCCAGATTTAAGCAAACTGGGAGGATGGAAAATGTATGGCTTAGAAAAGACGATGATGTCCAGGCAATAGCCACCCAAGCTTTTCCGACAGTGGCTGCAGTCCAGTCTAACCAGCCTCCTTTTACTGTAGAGAAGGCCCCTAACACTTCACTCCTAATCAATTCCAGCCCAAAGGCATGATCTTACAAGGCCTCCGCCTATGGTGGTTGATGATTTTCAATATGTAATCGTTAGGTCTGTTTGCTTTATTAAACATTTCATGTACCAAACTTTGAGCTCCATGAGCAACTTCTATTTTTCTTACTTATGTCATGTTTTTACCATTTGATCTACGCATTTATATGAGCATACGTATGATGCTTCCAGTATGCAGGATATTTTACTATATGAAATTAATTTGAGTACAAATGAACGTTATTATGTGGTAATCAACTCCAATAATTTAACTCCTGTCAAACATATGTGAGATAATAAAGTACTTAAAAACTGTGATAATGCCTTTGCTTGGTCTCCAGATCAGTAGCCAGATTGTTGAACACCATGGGTCTCTTCCAGAATTAACTCGGCAACCTCACAATGGTGCATCGTTAAGAAGTGTCAACTAGTTCCCTAAAATGAAAAAATCATGGCATACATTTTCGTCCACCCACCCCTTTCCCTACACATGCCTTGTCCCAAACTTCTCTGCTCCTTAGCCATCCTTGGCGTGGGGCCATAAATGATTGGTAAACCCCGACCTCCATCACCGTAGCCAAATCTTACACCAATGTCACCGACAAGGAAATGACCAAACTCACAGAGAAACATATCTTTACCTAGCACAAATTAAACCGCATCAAACCCCTCGAGCAACAAAGATCAACTCTAACGAGGTCAACCACCGTTAAGAGCATAAAGTATGAGAGCAAGTATCTTTACCCCACAAGTCACAGTCCAATCACTTAACTGAAGTTGTAAAACACCCTATCAAGCAAACCAGCTAAATAAGCTACCATTCACCCTTTCGAAGGCACCAAGTAAAAAGCCCCCGAACTAAATGTCACTTGGTTTATGGAAACAAGATATAGTTGAAACCCTCCACCATCTGTCAAGGGGAAAATTCGGGCCTAATCGAGAAGGGCTATACAAACTATAGACTGAAGGAGCAATCAGAATAGCAATCAGAACAGTAATTAAATAATCAAGAAGGTGCATTGCGAGCACCGAATCTCCCATAAGCTAAACTCCTTGCAATGTGGCCAGGTTACCCGATGTAACTTTGAAGGTCATAATGAATCGGGAGACCCAGTATGATAATCGAACAGACACTTAAAACCTTGAAGAATCTTCAAAAGAATGACCAAGCGCGCAATAGCAAGTCAGATACCTAATACCCTCGCCAAAAGTCATAAACCCGACATTGAGGCATCTGGAACCTTCTAACACCAGCATTAAGAAGAAGTTTAGATCAAATTGAGAAGGTTGCCATGTGGCCAAAGGTGGTACTGAATGAGCAGGATAATCAAAGTCATGAGCAAGAACGAGAGCGAGTTCATCGACCTAGTCAACCAGGACAGGCTTAAGTATTATCACACCTAATCAAAAGAAATAAATCAGAAAAAGCAACACAATAAAAAAATAAATATGATAATCACTAGCCTTTCGGTCTTTTACAGATCGGGCAAAAATTAGGGTGACACCCGATGGTCGATTCTGTAAATCGGCCATGCAAAATTTAGGGGATGAGTCAATATCGACTGCTGAACTAAAAACTCAAAAAGGGTGGTTCAGGCAAAAGTTAGGGTATGAGAGAAGAATAGTGAGATTTTAACTTGAAAATCTGTGAAGGTCGGTTAACATCGGGAGTTTGATTAATGGAAATGATTACCAACATCTTATACTCAAATTAAATATTCGATAAAAGTGTCTTTCATACTGAAACCTCTATGCTTGTGATTGTATGTATGCCTGGTGACCAAGGGAAGGAGACATCACAAGTAAGCATAATTGAAGATGCTCTGATCTCATCAATATTTCATTTTAAAAATCCGGATAGACTGAAAACATCTAGGTCTATGCAAAACTCAGAATAAGTTTGCTAGATTGAAAACTCAAAAAAGGTGGTCCAGGCAAAAATTAAGACAAGACTCGATAGATTGAAAACCCCTTGGGGCAGTCAATGCAAAAGTTAGAGACAAAAAAGACAAGGAAAAAAATAATAATAATAAAAATAAAAAGGAATAAAGATAGCAAAAAGAGAAGCCCGAATGTCTCCAGTTTCTTCCAGTCCGCATTTCCCAGGCTGTGCAGAAAACCCCATAGCTGTTGGCTGAATTTGGCAAAAATATCCAAAATTGGATTTCTGGGCAAGTGATGTCGCCGGCGATGTTGATGATGCCGACGGCGATATGAAATCAGGATGGGGCGATATCATTTGATGCCGCCGGTGGTATAGAATGTGGGGCAGCTTTGTCTAATAGGGTGATGTCACTAGCGACATTAGTGATGCCACCGGCGATATGGGAGAATTTCCCGGCGACATCGGAGCCATCCTCACTAATTCTGACCTGTGCAAAAACCTATAAACAACCATGTAACTCATTTCCAAAACCCGATCAAACGCAAATCTATTTTATTCAAAATAAAAGCCCGAAGGCGCAAGTCATCCAAACATCCTAAACACCTAGCCTAATAAAACCAAAATCAAGCGACAATCCAAATTACTCAAATCTAGTGTATCAAGGGCATGCAAACCATGGCGAAAAGAAAAAGAACTAAACAGTTATCTAAATCATCCCGATGCCACCGGATGGATGAGAGGAGACATATGGGTCATCCTCGAGCCATCAGTTAGCCGCATCTTTATCCTCATCCCTATCCTCCATCATTGGAATGCTACTAGACTCCTCAGGCACAGTAAGCGAGCGCCGGCCGGCCGACATCTTCACTCCTCTACGGCTAGTACTATCGGGGTATGCATGATCTAAATTTTGCTTGCTCCTCCTCTCATGGACGGTGGCCTCCTATTGCCCCTCAAGGTAACTCACACGACATCAAAGTAATGCATTCTCCTCCTCATATCTCCGTAGGGCCTCGTCAACATCTGATAGGGAAAGGGCCAAGAAATCCTGCAAACCAAGGAAAA
Organism: Euphorbia pulcherrima; assembly: GCA_947683365.1. Lineage (NCBI taxonomy): Eukaryota > Viridiplantae > Streptophyta > Magnoliopsida > Malpighiales > Euphorbiaceae > Euphorbia > Euphorbia pulcherrima. Next base: position 16,117,158 of record CANTUS010000001.1, on the reverse strand, counting down.
TGACAATAATGCATATCATTCATAGCATCCATACATACATCTTATCTTATTTCAATATGCCATAGCAGGGAATATACCTGAACGAGCAAGGATTGACCAATAAGAGTGTACCTAAGAGCGAAGGCATTCCCGACCAACCACTATGCCTCGCTCTGAGCAACCTGCAGAATCAAAAGGGGCAATCAGAAGAACTCCACAAAATGATTATTGTAGGAATATGTTCAGAATTATGTAGGGCTTACATAGGTAGTATTTTCTAGCATAAAGATCGGTGCATGCCGGCTTGGGCCTAAATCTTTGGGCCAAAACTCGCCCCTTGAATTCATTAGTATAAAATAGGTCTCTAAAGGATTGTATAGGCACCCCTCCGTAAAATCAACACCCTTGGGTACGCCGTAGTACTGTGTCCCGCTGTAATCATCCCGACCTCTCTTCCTTGGGGGTTCTTGAAAAGCATAAAAGGAAAGCCCAAATAACCATTTTCCAACCCAAACAATTACCATACATGTACAAAAGTGCAATCATACCTCAAAAGGGCGATACTCCCCGTGAGACATCGGTGCGCTCCCGCCAGCCGCTCCTTTACCTACGTCGCCCTCTCCCTCGGGCTCATCCTCAGCCTCTTCTTCTCCCTCCTCCTCCTCTTCTTCTTCCTCCTCAATATTATCCACTGCGCCCTCCAGCCACCTTTTCTCCTTGTCCATCCTTTGCTTATTGTGATACTAAATCATGTCATTCTATTTGATGCAAGGGCAAACGGGGAGTAGGCGCTGCTGATGCTGCTCGTAGAGGCCTGGAACACTTGGGATGATCCGACCATTCCCCTCAATATAATCTACTTTATCAGCTGCAGATGTGATCACCAGGTGAGGCCACCATAAGAGTTTAGGAGGATCAGTGGGCACTAATCTAGCAGTAGTAGCGACGGACCTCCAGATCCAAACACGCTCCCCCAGGTACCACTGTAGTGATAAGGGGCACTCCATCATAAATAGGCGGTCGTCTACCTCTTTCCAGACCTTGGCCACCTTTATCAAGTTCTCTACCCTATTAAAGGGATCGAGAATAACTTGACCCAACAATAATGCAAGCAACCAATGTAAGCATAATGTAAATTCATAAATGCTTTTTATCTACTAATGTTTTATTTTAAGTGTGAAATAGGCACTAAGTAAAAAGATCGCTTACTGAGCTCAATCGCATGGTCCACAAAGGCTCCTGGTAACTCATAGAATAATTGGCTTTCCCACCGATGCCACCACACCATCGAGCAAGAAATTGAGAACCCGGTGGCTCGGTAGCCTTGAACTCAATCGGTGAGAGGATCTGATGTTTAAAGGCCCAAGCTTGCACAAGTAAACAATTAGTGAGTCCAAAACATCCATAATAAATAAAGCACGCACATCAAACTAAGAAAATTAAGCAAATTGCTCTCAGGGAAGGTATACCTGTAATAGCAAGTGGCTGAGGCAGAGGGCCTTCCCCATCTTCCGAGCACCCGCATCTAGTCCTTGGTACATCTGCGCCAAGATGGCCCTCGGCCAATTCTTCTTACTGATGCTCGCTACATCCTCAATGGTGGATATCAGCCCATAGTTGATCTTGCTCCTCGAGACCGTGAAGAATAACACAGTGAGTAAGGAAATCACGAAAGAGCGGACACAAGCATCTGTATCATCCTTGGGCACCACATCTACTCTAGTCCAGCATTGGTGCAGCTCACCATAGGATAGCCGCTGTATGACGGGCTTCAAGCCAAATAGCTGCTTCACTCACCTCACTACAGGCTTCTTGGTATAATACTTGTCCATATATGCATCAAAATGAATGACCTTATCCGTCCATGGGAGCCTGGTCATAGCCACAACATCGAAAGGCATGATAGTCACCTCCTCAAACGAAAAGTGAAAGGTATGGGTGGTTTCGGACCACTTCTCTGTAAGACCCGTCAAGGCCGGATGGGAAAGCTTTGGTATTAATATAGGCATGATTCGGGCCAAGTCTCCAAAACCCATCTCGTTGATGGCCAGCGTAAGTTTGGGATCCTTCTCCACTATGTCGTGCCACCACTCGCCGATTGTACCCATATCCCTGGTGTATGTCAGTCTGTGCGGCTATAAAAATTAGAAGCAAAATAGATAAGTCTTGGTTTATTTTCCCATTGCTGGTACCTGCTAAAAGGCTGCTGATGTCGCTTTTGCCAGAAACGATGTCTCCGGCGATATAATCCATACCTGGCGGTATGGATGATATCATTGGCGGCATCACGTTAAGTAAAAGCGACATCATCTTCCTAGGCCTTTTTGCAAGGCCTGATGCCGCTGGTGGCATCACTCATATCACCGACGACATCACAACCTGTGGGTAGAACCTGGTTTGCCCTAAATATTGCGCTCATCGCGCTAAAACCACAAAAATCTCAATTAATCAAATCCTAAGCCTAAAAATAGAAAAAATCAAATCTAAAACATGAGATATCAGTTTATAATCAATCTATTTCACGCTTATAACTCCTATCATGGCATGATTTTGAGCATAAAGTCGGAATCAAAACTTAACCTTAAAAAAGAAATTTCAAGTTTTGCAGGATTACCTAGACATAGCAAAGATGTTTCTCCTTATCCGGAGTCAGGTCGGAGATAGGGGAATTGATCCTGTACCCATCCATCTTGGCCGACTCCTTCAAACCATAGGCCATAGGAATCGAGAGAAGTTTCAGCCTCTCAATGGAAGAATAAGGCAGGCTCTCCCTAGCCTTAGCGGATTTTCCCTTGAGAGCCTTGGCAATTCTCTTCATGTTTGGAATAGAGAAGAATACGAAAGGTTTGGTGTTGTGAAGGGGTGCGATTTCTGTATATGCATAATGAGGAAGACAAGGAGTTTTACTTCCTTTCAAACTCCCACACAGAATTCAAAGAGTTTTAATTTATCAGAAATTGCCAGTCCATGCCACCGACGGCATCAGCTCAAACCGCCAGCGATATCAATCATGCCGCCGGCGACATCATCTCCCCCAGTTTAAATTTTGAAATTGTTTGGCCAGTCAAAGCTGCTACATGGCAATCACATCGCTGGCGGCATCAAGTCAAATCGCCAGCTGCATCACCCATATCGCCGGCGATATTAACTCCTCTCCCTGCACTTTTCAGCCATTTTTGATAAAATCCCAGCTTTAGCCCCGACATCCCAGGACTTTCGAAACCCTTGTATTTTTTACATTTTTACTGTTGATCGAAGGGGCAAAAATATTTTTGTTTCACAAAATCGATCAAGCAGTAAAAACGTCATTTAAAAATTCGTCTAGTCTTATTCTCATTCTACTCTTTGCAGGCACAAAACCACAACCACAAACCCAATATGCTCATTTCGTATGCCAACAGAGATTATGGCATGAATCGGTACATGTCAATCTTCGGGTTCACCCTTAGAACACCAACTGAAGGTCCCTGATATAGTCTCTATACATATCACCCTTTGGGTTCACCCCTAGAATGCCAACTAAAGGTCCCTGATACAGTCTCTGTACGTATAACCCTTTGGGTTCACCCTTAGAATGCTAAATCCCTAATATAGCCTCTATATGTATCACCTTTTAGGTTCACCCCCTGTCTGCTAACCAAAGATTACGGCATGACCCTGTATATACCGATCTTCGGATTCATCCCCTGGAACATCATTGGAGATTATGGAATAACCCTGTATGTCCTGATCTTCAAGTTCACCCCCTGTCCACTAATCAGAGATTACGGCATGACCCTATACACACTGATCTTCAAATTCACTCTTAAAACACCAATTAAAGGTCCCGGCATGACCCTGTACATGTCGCCTTTGGGTTTACCCCTCTGAGATCACAGCGTGACCCCGTTCATCCCGCTTTCTATTTCAACCATTTTCCTATCATCCAAGACTTCTGAAACCCTTGAACTTTTATTATTACATTTTTACTATTAATCAAAGGGGCAAAAATATTTTTGTTTCATAAAATCGATCAAGCAATAAAAACGTCATTTAAAGATCAGCCTAATCTTTTACTTATTGCTTGTTGTAGAAACTACACTCCACCAATCCATAAAGCATAAGTACGACCAAGGGGCAATCTCTCCGCAAAGCTCAAGTCCGACCAAGGAGTAACCAATCCACAAATCATAAGTTCGACCAAGGGGCAACTGATCTACAAAGCATAAGTCTGACTAAGGGGCAATCTCTCCGTGAAGCTCAAGTCTGACCAAGGGGCAACCAATCCGCAAAGCATAAGTCCGACTACGAGGCAATCGATCTATGAAGCACAAGTCCGACCAAGGGGTAATCTCTCCATAAAGCTCAAGTCTGACCAAGGGGTAACCTATCCATAAAGCATAAGTCCGACCAAGGGGCAACCGATCTACAAAGCATAAGTCCGACCAAAGGGCAATCTCTCTGTAAAGCTTAAGTTTGACCAAGGGGAAACCAATCCACAAAGCATAAGTGTGAGCATGAGCTTTTTAGTGACCCTTGGAACGATCATGACTTATTGCTCTGACCTCATACGGTCTAGTTATTCTATTCTTGGAAGGTCGAATCACGTTTGTCAAGTACATTTTTTATAATTTCAGACCTTTGGCAATGCTTAAATATCATTCGCATGCATTTAGGATTAGCCATTTCCTTTCACTTACGTGCAGTAATTTATTTCGCGATTTTATATAAGATCCACCGCCGTGACAGTGGCGGTGGGCTTGGCACGGCCTGTTTCAGGCCTTACCGCTTCATTTCTGTCTCCTCTCACAATTTGGCCATATATTTTTCCCGAAAATTCACCTAAGTCGGTGGATTTTTTGTGTGTGAGAGTATTTAAACTAATCCAAGAGAGAGAGAGAAAGAGACTTTTCTCCAGATTTTAGGATTTAGAAATCATTTTAGAGAGAAAAATCAAGAATAAGAGAGAGAAAAGGAAGAACTAGAGAGAGAAAGCTCAAGAAAAGCCTAGAATCCGGGTTTAATCCTCTCTAATCTCGATTCTTAGTTTTTCTTATGCTTGATCTTGTAGCTTAAACACTAAAATCAGTTAGAAATCGTAAGTTAAAATGGATTAAATAGGGTTTTAGAGAGTTTTCCTCAAATACCACCTAAATAATCCGTCACTATTTTCGTCATTATTTCCTTCGCTATTCCATCAAAAAATCATCAAAAGCTTGCCAAACATTCGATTCGAGTCTCCCGAGTTAGAGTCACGGCCTAGAGGTAACAAAACTGAGTTCCCTTGATCTTTTACTTCATTTATTGTCTTTTGTTGCTGTTTTTATTGCTTTTAGTGTTGTTTCTTGGTTTTTTTCCCTAGTGTTCTTGGAAAACCATCGGAAAATAATTCGACCTCTATAGGGATAGCCTTAACCTCTACCCCTATAGCCTTGGCCGCTATTGTTATAGCGGTAAAGGCTATAGCTATGGAGGTGATCTCCACCCCTATAGAGGTGCCGTTATTTCTTACGATTTTTGGGTATTTTCTTACCCAAATCCATAAAATCAATATTATTTGAGTGTTTTAAGTCTAGATCTATTGAAATATAGTTGCTTACGACTTAAAACTTCAATGATTTCGAGTATATGGATGCAAAAACACCAGTATCCCCCTTAAAAATGGTTTAGCGCGGCAAAGGCTATAGTGACAGCCTTGACCGTTGTCGCTATAGCCTTCACCATTGCCACTATAGCTGCCAAGGCTATAGCAGTGGCGGTCAGGGTTGTCATCAAAGCCCTTTACCGCCAAAAGCTGTTTTTAGCCATTTTTCGCCTTTTTCTTGCGTTTTTTACCCCGATTTCAACCCGAAAAATGTTTAAAAATTATGGATAATCTGAAATTGTTTTATTTAATTTTATTCTCTTTTTAGATTTTTTTTATTTTTATTTAATTTAATATGCATTTTGATGGCTTAAAAATAGTATTTTTACTAAATACATCTAAATAAATTATTTTCTACCAACTATAAATTCTAAAAATATTCTGAATATGTTAAATCTAAAAATAGGATGTTTAGTCAATTTATTTCACCCTTTTTAGGTTGATAGATAATTAATTAATGCCAGAAAATTATGTTTTTGTCCCGAAAAATTCAAAAAATATGTTTTCTTCATGCTATGTGTTTATTTTCCGCATTTATTTATCCATGCTTTATTTATGATTATTCTCATATATTTCTTGCCTCGTTTGGAGCCTGGTCCAAGTCAGTAAGCTCAATTAAAACCCGGTTTTGTCCGTTTATTTATTTATCGCTTTACTTTCTTACATTAGAAAAATGTATAGGTATTCGTAAAGCCTCGTAATAATTTTATTTTCTTGCTTTGTTTATTAATCGCTTTCCGTGTGATGTATGGCGTATAAACCGAAAACACCAAAAAATAATCGGATTAAATCGCATAAGAACTAAGGTCACGTTTATTAAAACATAATCGGATTAATTTAAAAATTGAAAAGTAAGCAACATCATCCGAACTTAGAATCTCTGTTTTAAGTTACAGTCCAACCACCCGGTGGGAATATCGTATCCAAATTCCCGGAGGAGCTTAATCGAGTGGCGACTCTATCCTAAAATACGGGATTCTAAGTCTCGTATCCCTTAACACGTTAATCGGACTAAATTTCAACTTCAACATCGCTTCCATTATCCATTTTCATCAAGCTAAAATAAGGATCATCCCTTAGCACGCTTCACAACGCTCGTTGTTTTCTCCGCCCCATGCAGAAGAGCATTAAAGCTTGCCATGCGAGTGGGGGGATCGGGGGTCGTCAGCTCACAGTGGCGACTCTACTGGGGATTTTCCTTTAACTTAAAACTTGATAAATCGCTCTCATTTTCACCTTTGGTTAAAGGATTTTGATGATGTGCCTAAATCATTTTTAAATCAACACTATTATTTCTTATGTATTTTAAATCCACCGCTTTAGTTAGATTCTAAGTATTAAGGTGCCATTTTTATCACCCCCGTAAAGCTCACTTGTATACCTCATGCCCGCCAGGAAATGGGGATATTTATGGGTGGTACACTCGTTTCAATCAATATGTAATTCCCACGGTCGCACTCATTTGAGGAGTGGTTGAGTTACACGAAATCAAGGTAAATGTTCTATAGTGTCATTCACGACACCAGTAGTTTGAGACTATGAACCACGATAAAACTAGCTAGAGCAACTTCCCTTTAGGTTCACCAAAGTAATCTAGATTTAGGTCGCACACTCTCTTGCCATTTCCTGGAGCTAGAGTTACCCCAGAATCCAAATTAGCGTTGCACGGGAGTCATAAGGTTGGAAGACATTTTTTTTGCTTTCGTGTGCTACTTGTGTTGTGCTCATGCATACAAAATTCATGCATAGGCCACTTATGGCCGACCTTTAATTTTGGTTTTTGCTTATCCCTATTCTCCCCTCACTTGAAAGGGGAATTTAACAAAGTGTATGAGATCGTTTGAGCCCTAATGACCTATACCTAGTTCGCTAGGCATAGCAAGAAATTCACACGTCTCACGTATTTTGAGGTTAAGCTTCGTATCATAAGCTCTTCTACTCTCTACCTCTCTAAACCGCCCTCGATATATGTGGCATTCATCACTTGAATTATTATGTAATCATTCATTTCATTCATGATTTGATTCGGGCTGATCATCTTCTGATTTCTCAGAATGATCCAGACGTCCCCATCGTCGCAGTATTCTCTGGTTCCTTTTAGATCATCATTTAATCTGTCGACCAGTAAGTTCAGTATCAGAATCTGCTCTTCCAATCATGTCTAATTAGCATTTGAATGATGTACCTCATGAGAGCACTCCTTCCCCTTCTCCCCCTCCCCCTCATCAGGGTTAAGGTCAAGGGGAATCTCAGTTGGGTTCGAAATTGGCTAATGCTATGGCTATGTTCCTGCAATCAAATATGTTTCAATCCACTATTCAAGAATAAGTTAGATCCACTCTAAGGGATGAAAGAGAGTCTCAGAGGCCATCGGGGCCTATTTTTCAAGCTCCGAGAGAGATAGTGTTGGTCCCTGTTAGAGTATTTGTAAGGGCAGAGGGGGGATGAATAGCCCTTTTTCACGGGTTTTATAGACTTAAAGAAGTTTGTGTGTAGCATATTTGATTATTGTCCGAAAGATGAATCTGAGCAATAAATGTGATCCGAAAGATGTATCCGGATGATGCAATGTATATGCAAGATAGTAAAAATAAACAAATATCAAACACAAGTAATTTATACTGGTTCAACCCTGTATATGTCCAGTCCCTGGAATTTCCTTCTTCCGAGCTTATCCACTAGTGAATTCCTTTTCAACGGGCAGGAATCAAGCCTTATAGATTTATCTTCGGATGATGACTTCTTCCGAAAATAGGATATACCACTAGAAGCACTAACTTCTAGCTGAGTCCTATCATCTTTAGTAGGATATACCACTTATCCTTCTACCTCGAATCTAAGCTGAGTCCTACAGGGAGATCTCACTCAAAGTGCTTACTTCAAGTTCTATCCCAATCTCCTAACTCACCCAAGTTGGAGATTATCACACTTTTGATTTATAATAAAAAGTTGGTTTTGAAGTTCCTCAAGTTTGTAGTTTCACTTGGGAATCCTTACAAATAGATTTTGAATTTGGGAGTTTCTTGGAGGGATTATTTCTAGTGGCTGAATGTATTTATTTGTTGCTTGCTTTTGCAATTCAATCAGTTGCATTCTCATTTGGTGAAGAGTTCCTTTTATAGGCTTTGAGCATAAATGTAGCCGTTTGTAGTTGGTGAGCTTTCATTTATTCTTCACCTTTGATCAGGTTGTGAGGTGGAGCTTTTGGATCCTTGATTAAAACGTTAGACCATCTTCTTGGAATTTATGCTGACAGTTGTCAGTGATCATTTTTCTTGTCATTTTGTGATACTGCTAACTTTCACACCAATTATCATATAGTGTGAGCTCCAAGCGTGCCTTTATTGGTCTAGTCTAAAAGTAATTGAGACTTTCTCTGTCCTTTATCTGTTCCTTTTGACTTTTCTTTGATCTTTGCTAGTTGTCTTTGAAAAGGTTCTTTGACTATTGTAGATCAAGGCGGTATAAGGAAGGCTATGTTTTATTTTTTCCTTAGTTATTTGGTATATGTTTTTCGGATGTGTATTCCGGATGACTTTTAGATATATATATTCCGGATCTTTCTTCTGGATAGGGCGTCAATCATTTCTTCCGTTTGTAAGTCTTGAGGACAGAAGATTGTTTTCTTTTTAGACTTTGCCCAGATGATTTTTCTCCATTGCTTAGGTTTCTGATTTTGTTTAATAGTTGATCTTAGCTTTGTCCGGATGCTTCCATTTAGATTTTTAGAGAGTTTGTTTACACTTGTTTTTGTTTCTTTCAAACTTGATCCGGATTGATTTTAGTCTTTATTATCCGGATCATTGTTCTTCCAACAATCTCCCCCATTTGATGGAAATAAAAACTTTTAACATATTTAATTTAAGTTCCCCTATAATTTTAGTATTCAGGCTCCCCCATATTTCTATGACTTATGCTTCTAAGATTGTTGTAGTACAATTATAAATTGTACTTTAGAAGCAATTATTTTGATAGTTAAGAGTTCTCTCTTTATATATACTTCTGCTGTTAACAATAGTTAATATCATGAAGTTCAGGTTTACAAGATACAAAAATATATATAATGAGAATCTAGCTATTACATTTTTATTTAGCTAGCCTAACTATTTCTCTGGATGGACCACTCTTCTGGACTTGCATTATTTTTCCTTTTCCCCTTCCATCTCCTTGACTATCTTCTTCCTCCCCCTTTTTGCTTCCATCAAGGGGGTCAATGACCATATAGGTACGTTTATCCCAAGATTTTTGCCATGCAGAGGAGTAGACAGAATAGTTTCTATTACCTTTGGCTCGCTCATCAATGATCTGATTTACAATTGGCGGAGTCAGGTAATAAGGATGAAGGGCCCTCCTAAGCTGATTATATGACTGTGAGACTTGAGGAAGGATGCGCAGAATCTGTTCTTGGTCCTTCGGATTAAAATAAGAGAACATGGCCTTAGTGAGGATAGTTAAGCCTTTTTGGCTCATGAACCCTGAATCCCATATAGGCTGAACCAGATCATACAAGATTGGAATAAGCTGGCACTCTGGAGTATCCGGAGAGAAGGAGAGTCCGGAGATAGATAATTTATTTATTCCATCTTGTAGAAGAGTGATTTCATCACTAATTCCCTTCCAGATATTATGAATAGATTCCGTCTGATCTTTGATCTCTTTGAAGACGGTTTTCTTCCACTCATTTATTGATTGTTCTATACTAGAGTTTCTTGCTTGCATTTCATCGCCCATATCATCAAGAATTTTTTCTTTTAGTTGGGGAAGGATTTTGTTGATAAAATTTACAAGCATCTCCTGAGTGACTTGCTGCTCAGTCTCTATACTGAGCAGAATGGTTTCAGATCCCTATCCTCCATGAATTATGACAAGTTTTCAAACTTGGTATCAATGTAGTCTTTAAGTTCTGTGGATAGGTCTGTGGCTGAGGAGGACACCTTTTCTAGCACTGTTGCACAGTTATCAGAGGCTAGGTTATTTGCTTGACTGGTGTTACGATTGGATTTCGAGGTGCTTTCCTTTATTTCATTTAGGAGAGGCTTAATTTCAGAGAGGGAGGCTACTGCCAGAGCTCCAGGTGTTGGGAAGTTCATGAGTTATTGCTCAATTCTGGGCAGATAGTTCAACCTTTCTTTGATTTCATTCAAGTCTTTGCTTACCTCGTTATTCGACATTTGCCTCAATAGTTCCTTTTCCACAGCCTTGAGATGGGTGCAGATTGTCAGAAGGCTCTTTTCTATAAACCTTTCTTTATAGTGTTCAAGGGTTGCCTCTTGAAGAAGTTTAAGAGCTGCACTTACTTTGGATTCTTTGGAGTTTTTGTCAGGAAGGGTTACTGACTTGGTGTGAGGAGGGAAGTTCTTGTTGGAGGGTCCTGATGGTTCACTTTCGGATGAGCTTGATTCACTTCCGGAACTTGAGCTACTTTTGGAAGGGCTATTATTTGGCGTTAGTGAGCCTCTAACTTCTCCTACTTCCTTGTTTCTTATTTCCCTTTCCTCCGGATTAGCCTCGCCTGCAGGATCCACTTCAGAAGTGTGTCCCTTAGAACTCAGACCTTCTCCTCCTCCAAAGCTATTCCATTCGGGATTGGCACTATAGCCTTAGCCACATTTTGAGAGATTATAGCTAAGTTATGCTTTTTAGTATCAGATGAGGGATGAAGAGGATTAGAAATTACCTCATTTATTTATTATGTCTGACTCTCATACCTTCTTTCTTCTTCCGTCCCTTCTTTTGGATGGCTGAAATTGACCTCAGCCATTTTAGATGCCTTTTCAGGACTTTCTTCTATTGGCATGTTGGCACTATCCTCTACAGCCTTCTGCTATGCCTTTTTAGGACTTTCAAGGTTTATGATCTCAGAGTTTGGTCTAAGAAGATTTTTCGGAAGTGATTCTGCTCTTTCAGGAAATGTGAATATGTATGCTTCCGAAATTTTAGATATAGTCTCCATGTCTTCTGGGTGTATTAATATTTGGGGAGTTTGAGATGATTCACCCGGACCTCTAGTTATTTTCTTCTGCTTTACAGCTTTTTCTCTATACTGCTTGGCCTCTTCATTTAAGATTATCCCAGCAAGCCTTCTGCCCTTATTAGCTTTCTTTTGTTAGGCAGCTAGAGCTTCATCAAATGTTAGCCCTTTTCTTTGGAGCTATTTTTGAGGAGGATCCTCATCCTCTGTTTCCTTATCAGCTTCTTTCACCATTTCAGCCAAAGTTCTCTTGGCTTTTTTGCTTCCGGCTTCAGTCGCCTTTGTAGTAATTTTTGGTAGCCCAGTAATAAGCCCATACAGTCCCTTCTTGGCTGCTACTTTAATCAATCTGCCTCTGGGTTTTGGTTGTTTAGAGGCTAGAACTTGAGTGAGAGGCAGAGTGTCCTCATCAACTTCGTCCGGTACCAGTTTTGTCTGCCTTTTGGCTTTGGCTTTTTTAGTTCTAGGTCTCTTAGGAACTGGAGCTTCTGCTTCCGGATCAGCTACCTTTCTGGATTTAACTTTTCACTCATCCCTTCTTAATTTCACTTTTTCTTCATCCCATTCTTCATTGAAGTAGAGATTTTAGAAGTTCTTCTCGAGGATTGGCTTTCCATAAATTCCTTCAAATCCAGTGAGATCCACTCCTTCCGTTTGAAGGATCCTTGTGATCAAGGCACCATGGGATTTGACATGATTCTTTATATAGTGGATGATCAAGACTGGCCAGTTTACTTCCATGCTGCTAACCCAGTGCCGCAAAATGTAGTGCTGGAGTGAAGCGACTGTAGTCAATGATCCTTTCCTTATTAAGATGAGTTTTGCCAGAGCGTGCTGTAGGAATCTGGGCGTTTTGGGAAAATAGGTTGAAAATTTATCGCTAAAATAATTCTGGTGGAGCCACAACTTAGAGTTATACTCAATTTCGGTCTCATCCCCATCTTTTCTTAACAAAACTCCAGAGTTTTTCATGTTTAAATTCTTCTCAAAGAATTCTGGTGCTAGGAGGATAGTCTTTCCTTGTACCTCAGTGTGTAGGGCATCAAAATGATTATGCGCACTTAGGTTTGAGTAGAACTCTTTCACCAGCTTGGGGTAGGTAGGGCAGTTTATTTTGAGAAGATTACCCAGATTCTAATCTTCAATTAGGGTAAAGAAGGGTGGAGTTTTAAATAGATAGCCCCTAGATGATCAGTAGGGATGACGAAATCAGAGGTTTTAGGTTTAAGGGTTCAAAATCTGCTTCTTTCAAGTCAGATGCTTGAAAGAGGTTTTTGCTTGGTAGGGTTTTGAGGGCCTTTGAGGTGTTTTTGGCTGCCATTTTTTAGTATTGGAGAATTTGTGCTTAAGGTTTGAATTTTGCAGAGTCACAGTTAGATTGTTGCTCGTGTGAAGAAGAGAAGAGATCTTGAGGGGGGTTTATATAGATTTTCAAAGGTGAGGGTATAATTGTAATACGTACTCCGATGTTTTTGACTGGATTGATGACATGGCAGTCGGATTCTTAAGAGAGAGATAAATTCAGTTTTACCGGAGAATGGAAACGGTTTATTTTTGAATTAACTGCTATATTTACAGCGCATGTAATAGCAATTGGACTTTTAAAATTCAAAACATAACTATTACCTTGATGGGCTCTTTCTGCCAAATGTCATTGTTGTCCGCTAACGTGGTGGACTTCTGGAATATACTCTCCAATTTTTGTTTTCTTCCGGAGTAAGTATTTAATCTTAACATCCGGTATGTTTCAGGGCTGTCTTCCGGAGTTTTTCTAAATTGGATTTGACATTCCAATTGATTCTCTTAGCTTCCAAAATTGATCCTTGCTTAGTAGTTTAGTAAAGATGTCAGCTCTTTGTTTATTGGTTGGGATATATACCAATGTAACATCCTTTTTCATTACATGATCTCGGATGAAGTGATGTCTTATGTTGACATGTTTCATCCGGCTATGATGTACCAGATTCTTTGACACATTAATGGCACTTTTGTTGTCACATAATACATCCACGCATTCGGATTGTACTCCATAATCTTCAAGTTATTGTTTGATCTATAGGAGTTGAGCAACACAACTTCCAGCTGCCATATATTCAACTTCTGTGGTGGATAAAGCAACTGAAGTTTGCTTCTTGCTGTACCATGAGACTAAGCAGTCCCTAAGAAAATGACATCCTCCGGAGGTACTTTTTCTTTTAAGAGTATCTCTGCCATAATCTGCATCTGTGAATCCTTGGAGAGTAAAATCTCCATTACTAGGATACCATAATCCGACTTCAGTGGTTCTTAAGAGGTATCTCAATATCCTTTTGACAGCTTTAATACGAGAGTCCTTTAGATTGGCTTGATATCTTGCATAGTAGCATACTGCATAGTGAATGTTAGGTCTGCTGGCTGTTAAGTATAGGAGTGAGCCAATCATTCCTCTATACAAATTTTGATCAACACCTTTTCCTTCACAGTCTTTGGATAAGACTGTGTCGGAACTCATGGGAGTAGACATTGGTTTGCTGCTATCCAATTTTTTTTTTTTTTAGAATCTCCTTGGTGTATTTTAATTGATTGATGAAGATCCCGTCTTGACTTTGTTTGATTTGTAAGCCAAGAAAGAAGTTTAGTTCTCCCATCATTGACATTTCAAATTCCTTTTGCATTTGGGAGCTGAATTCTTTGCACATCTTCTCATTTGTGGCACCAAAAATGATACCATCCACATAGATTTAAACTAGGATAATATCATTCTTCTTCTTCTTGATGAAGAGTATTGTATCTGCTCTACCTCTAGTATATTCCTTGGATATGAGAAATGAGGTTAGTCTTTCATACCAGGCTCTTGGTGCCTGTTTTAATCCATAGAGGGCTTTCTTTAGTTTATAGACATGATCCGGATGCTTTGGATCTTCAAATCCTGGTGGTTGCTTTACATATACTTCTTAAATAGTACCATTTAGAAAAGCGCTTTTGACATCCATTTGGTATAATGTGAATCCCATGAATGATGTAAAAGCACATAGGATCCGGATTGCTTCCCGTCTTGCTACAGGAAGGAATGTTTCTTCGAAATCAATCCCTTCTTGTTGATTGTATCCTTGAGCAACTAATCTCGCCTTGTTTCTTATTACTGCTCCAAATTCATCAAGTCTATTTCGGAACACCTATTTAGTGCCTATAATTGACTTTCCTTTGGGAGAGCGCACAAGATCCCATACATCATTCCTGGTGAATTGATCTAGCTCTTCCTGCATTGCCATCATCCAGCTTTCATCTCCTTCAACATCCTAAAATTTCTTTGGCTCTTTGAGAGAGACAAAAGTAGCGTGACTCATTATCTGGTTGAGCTGCCCTTTGGTTCTGACTGGATTCTAAATATCGTCCAGAATATTCTCAATGAGATGGTCTCTGTGTGTCCGAATTTCTCTTTCCAGATTTTCATGTTGATTTTACCCTTCTTCAGCTTCAACTATTTCTTCGTTAAAGTCAATTTCCTATGGATTGTGATTGACTTAATATGCCTCTGGATTATAAGATTTTCCCACATCTTCCTCTATGTATTTCTTAATTTGAGATGAATCAGGGATATCTTTTTCTTTCTTCTCTTTAGCTTTTTTAGCTTTCGGAGCTTGATTTCCGGGGCGAAGTTCTTCTTTTCTGCAGTGTTAGTTTTATTGAAATCTACATATATAGACTCTACTACAGATGTGGTTCATTTATTGAGGACTCTGTAAGCCTTATAATGTGTTGAGTAGCCTAAGAAAATTGGTTCATCAGATTTAGGATCAAATTCTCCTAATTGCTATCTGTCATTAAGGATGTAACATTTACATCCAAATGCTTTAAAGTATCCGATTTTTGGTTTTCTTCCCTTCTAGATTTCATAAGGGGTCTTTTCTATTGTCTTTCTGATGAGAGCTCTATTTAAGATGTAGCATGCTGTGTTTACGGCCTCTCCCCAGAAATATTTTGGCAAACTATTTTCACTTAGCATTATTCTTGCCATTTCTACTATGGTCCTATTTTTTCTTTCAACTAATCCATTTTGTTGAGGAGTGTAAGGGGCAGAGAAGTTGTGTTCAATGCCCTTGGAGTCGTAAAAGTTAGCAAAATGCTTATTTTTGAACTCTCCACCATTATCGCTCTGGATGCGAGCAATGTGCATGCCCTATTCTATTTCTATCCGGATGAATGTTTTGGAGAATTGGTCAAATGCCTCTTCCTTGCTTGTTAGCTGGAGAACCCAGGTATAACGAGAATAGTCATCTACAATGACAATGGTGTATTCTCTTTTACCTAAGCTTAGTGGCTTAATTGGACCAAAAAGATCAATGTGTAAAAGCTCAAGAACTCTTTTGGAAGGAATGTATGATATGGAAGGCAAGCTTTTCTTATGTTGTTTACCTAATTGTCATACGGTGCATAGATGATCCTTATTGAAAGTAATTTTAGGTAGACCTTCAATTAATTCCTTTTTGGCTAATTTGGACAGGAGATTCATGCTTACATGTCCCAATCTCCGGTGCCATAGCCATGATTCTTCTTCTTTAGACACCAGGCATATATTCTTTTTATCATTTTTAATATTTACAGAATAGACATTATTTATTCTAGGTGCGTAAAGAATGAGTTGATTTGACTTACTATCATAGATTGAGCAACCTTTTGAGTCAAATGTGACTTTTCTTCCTTTGTCACATAATTGAGCTACACTTAGTAGATTGAATTGTAGTCCATCAACTAGTGAGACATCTTCAATTTTTAGCCCAGATCCAATGATTCTATAGCCAATGATCTGTCCCTTTTGATTGTCACCAAAACTCACTTTACCTCCCTTCTTCCGGGTTAATGTGACAAAGGCCTTCTCATCACCTGTCATGTGCCTTGAGCATCCACTATTAATATACTAAGTGTGTTGATCTACTATGGATCTAAGGCATACCTACAAAATAGATCAAGTAGGTTTGGGTACCCAATCAGATTTGGGTCCTCTCGGGTTAATAATCATCTCAGGCCAAGGATAATCATCATAATAGCCATTTTTTAATCTACATGATTTAGTCATATGATTATTGCATCCTGAAATAGGCATGTTTTGCATTTACTTCCTGCTGATCTTCTTCAGATCCTCTCTTCCATAGTTGCCTTTATATCCAGCTTCCTGTATACTAGCGGATGGTCCGGTATAATTCCGGAGGCTGGTTGGAGGTGCAACTTTAGCATTATGATTTCTTCTCTGTTTGATAGGTAGTTGGTTGTAAGCTATTTTAGCTTTTCCCTTTTAAGCCGCAGTATATCTTTAAGCTTGTGGTTGTCTGCCAACTTCATTGGTCTTTTGATTTGGATTCCTTTGAGTCCAGTTCTGAGAAGGAGGAGGATCATCTTTTCTTGAATTTTCAGGTTTCCTTCCAGATACTTTCTTTAACAGACTTTCTCTTTCTGGTCCCACAACATTTGCGTTCAGAATCTGGACTTAATTTCTCAGGAAGTTTTCTTCCACTACATCAATATGTTTGGTTGCTCTAACCAGATTGATGTCTTAGCCATTACCTCATCGTCTTCAGCTAATTCTAGGATCGCTCTTTTTAGGGATTTGATTGCCTTTGCATTCTTTTTTACTCCCTTGATAACAATAGAAAGAGCTTTTGCAAGATCAAAGTTAGAGGTAGAGTTAGAGTAAGAGTTTACCTCAGTGTTTGCTGAATTTGATTTAGATTCTTCAAGTTGCACTGTCTCTTGTTTAGAGGTGTTTCCTCTGGATTGCTCTACTTCTGGCTCTGTTAGGGCCATGAATGCGTAGTTAGTGGTCTCCTCTTCTTTTGTTGAGGATGAACTGCTACTTTCTTCACTGTTGCTCCACATAGCAACCATTGCCTTCTTTTTAAGTTTCTTAGCTTTCTTGAGCTTTGGGCATTTTATTCTGAAATGACCTTTCTCACCACACTCGAAGCAAGCAGCGTCTTTCTCCGAATCTTTCCTTTCTTTTGGATTCCTTTTGTGCTTACTTCTTCTGGAGGTGCCTTCTCTTGGTCTCCGAGAGTCATACCTTTTAGATCTTCTTCTATCCTTCCTTTGTATGAATCGATTTAAATTTTATATCAGTAGAGCGAGTTGATCTTTAGTACTCATTGACTCATCTATTTGCTCTTCCTCTCCGGATAAGCCTGATCCATTAGATTCTGCCTTAAGAGCAATCGCTTTCTTTAGCTCCTCAGGTCTCTTTTCTTGTTGATTGTATCTTTCCAAGGATAGTTCTTGAGTTAAAAGATTACCAATGAGTTCATCATAACTACAGAAATTTAAGTCATGAGCTTTCTCAATGGTAGTCTTTTATTGTCCCATTCCTTGGTGAGACTCCGAAGCACTTTCTTGACCATATCTACTTCTAGAATTTCCTTCCCCAGTCTCTTCAATTCATTTACTAGATTTATGTATCTATTGTTCATGTTGCTGATTGATTCTTTAGGCTCCATCTTGAAGGATTCAAACTTTTATTACAGTAGATCAAGTTTGGCTTCTCTTACTTTGGTAGTTCCCTCATAGGTTACTTCCAGCTTCTCCCATATCTCTTTACCAGTTTTGCACCCGAATATTCTGTTGAACTCTGCTGCACTAAGAGCATAATGAAGCATGTTAATAGAATTTGCATTTTCACGTAATTTTTTAAAATCATTATCATCCCATATACTTGATGGCTTTCGGGTGGTCATACCTCCTACTTCGTAAGTAGGTTCATATGGACCATCTTTAATAACTAGCCATGCTTGCATACTTTGTGACTGGATGAAGTTCTTCATCCGATTTTTCCAGAATATATAGTGTTCATCGGTGAAGAGTGGAGGTCGGGTAATAGACATACCCTCAGGAAGAAGTTGTGAGTTATAGAAACTCATTTTGATTTATGAATCAAAATATATGGACCTTCAGCTCAAGACTATTAGATCTCTAGTTTGAGCACTTGCTCTGATACCACTTGTTGGTCCCTGTTAGAGTATTTGTAAGGGCAGAGGGGGGTGAATGGCCCTTTTTCACAGGTTTTATAGACTTAAAGAAGTCTGTGTGTAGTGTGTTTGATTATTGTTCGGAAGATGAATCCGAACAATAAATGTGATCTGGAAGATGTATCCGGATGTGCAATGTGTATGCAAGATAGTAAAAATAAACAAATATCAAACACAAGTAATTTATACTAGTTCGGCCCTGCCTACGTCCAGTCCCCGGAATTTCCTTCTTCTAAGCTTATCCACTAGTGAATTCCTTTTCAATGGGCAAGAATCAAGCCTTACAGATTTGTCTCCAGATGATGACTTTTTTTGAAAATAGGATATACCACTAGAAGCACCAAATTTTAGCTGAGTCCTATCGTCTTTAGTAGGATATACCACTTATCCTTCTACCTCAAATCTAAGCTGAGTCCTACAGGGAGATCTCACTTAAAGTGCTTACTTTAATTTCTATCCCAATCTCTTAACTCGCCCAAGTTGGAGATTATCAACTTTTAATTTACAACAAAAAGTTGGTTTTGAAGTTCCTCAAGTTTATAGTTTCCCTTGGGAATCCTTACAAACAGATTTTAAATTTGGGAGTTTCTTGGAGGGATTATTTCTAGTGACTGAATGTATTTCTTTGTTGCTTGCTTTTGTTATTCAATCAGTTGCATTCTCATTTGGTGAAGAGTTCCTTTTATAGGCTTTGAGCATAAATATAACCGTTTGTAGTTGGTGAGCTTTCATTTATTCTTCACCTTTAATCAGGTTGTGAGGTGGAGCTTTTGGATCCTTGATTAAAACGTTAGACCATCTTCTTGGAATTGATGCTGACAGTTGTCAGTGATCATTTTTTTGTCATTTTGTGATACTGCTAACTTTCACACCAATTGTCATATGGTGTGAGCTCCCCGCGCGCCTTTATTGGTCTAGTATAAAAGTAATTGAGACTTTCTCTATCCTTTATCTGTTCCTTTTGACTTTTCTTTGGTCTTTGCCAGCTTTCTTTAAAAAGGTTCTTTGACTATTATAGATCAAGGCGGTATAAGGAAGGCTATGTTTTATTCTTTCCTTAGTTATTTGGTATATGTTTTCTGGATGTGTATTCCGGATGACTTTTGGATATATATGTTCTGAATCTTTCTTCTGGATAGGGCATCAATCATTTCTTCCATTTGCAAGTCTTGAGGATGGAAGATTATTTTCTTTTTAGACTTTGCCCAGATGATTTTTCTCCATTGCAGGTTTCTAATTTTGTTCAATAGTTGATCTTATCTTTGTCCGGATGCTTCTATTTGGATTTTTAGAGAGTTCTTTACACTTATTTTTGTTTCTTTCAAACTTGATTCGGATTGATATTAGTCTTTATTGTCCGGATCATTATTTTTGCAATAGATAGTTCCGTCTCTGCCAGTTTAGAATCAATTTCCGATACCGTCGCTCCCTCCTATTCATCCTTTCTTGTAAAGCCAATTTCAGTTTAGATAGAGCTCTTCTCAACCGTCCTTATCATATGCTCCACCAACCTTCAGTTTTTATCCCCTTGTGCACTAAAGGCCCATTCTCCAGCCTCCTATTCTCCCTGCTTTCTTAGGGGGATTTACTCCTTAGATGATAGTCCCCTCGAGCGGCTTTGTTATTCCTCCTATGCAGCCGACTAGTTTCACAACCTCTCCCCCTAGCTTTGTGGTCACTCCTCGCAAGACCACTTACCCTCAGAATCCTTTCTCTCGGCCCCTGATCGAAACCTTGGCTCCTCCGCCCTTTCAGTTCCAGTCACCTTTATGCGACTAGGTCACGTAGCCTCCGAGCATGATGCCCGAAATGGCGGCTTTCTTCAAGCAATTTCTGAGTAGGAGCAAGGATAAGGAAGAAGTAAGAGGTGATGATGGGGTGCCTGAAAATTTCTCAATGCCCCGAATGGATGCTTATTTAGGCGAAGGCCCCCCAAGTCCCATATAGTCGTGTATGAGTGAATCATGCGTGTCCAAAATATTGGGGATAAGGTGCTGGCCAAGTTATTCCCGTGTACCCTTTTAGGCCCTGCTCTCAAGTGGTACAATACTCTTCCGGAGTCCATAATCCTAGATTGGGAACTCCTATCTAAAGCTTTGATTGCCCATTATGGATTTAATTCTACAATGGAGACCATAATTCAGCATTTACAGGCAGTCAAACAGAAGCCCGGCGAAGCTTTCAAATCTTACTTTAATAGTTGGATGGCCACTCAGGTTCTCTTGAAGCAAAAGATCAGCCTTAACGAAATGATCCCAAAGTTGCTTAACGCGACTCTGCCGATGCTCCAAAAAGAAATGGTGACCGACTCTTTCGAGTCCTATTAAATAGTTTTTAAAAAGGCTGAGAGGATAGAGCGTTGGGAAGAGAAGGAAAGCGCTAGCAAGCCAAGTGGCAAACCCTGGTTCAAGAGCAATGATTCTCAATCTTTCAAAGTCGCTCCAGTTTTGATTGAGGAAAAGACAGTTGCGGTCTAAGTTGTCACTCAGGAGAATGCTTCCGCAGATCAAGCCGTGACTGCTCAGACACTTGCTCAGAAAGCATTCGTGTCTCTATGGAAGCTGCCCCTTAGTGTTCTATTTGCCAAGTTGCTCAAGAAAGGCATGGTTACCTCTCTTCATGAATATCGTGTTCCCACACCCGAAGAAAGAGGAAACTTTTATCGCTGTCATGTTCAGGGAGGACACACAACAGATCAATACAAGCCTCTAGGCAGGGCTATTTGGCGTTTGGTGTGATAAGGGAAAATGGCTTAGCCAGCTAGGAAGACTGATACTGAGGAGAAGCCATCACCGAGCCCGATCGATGAAGTAGGTGTGATCAATTCCGGCCTTCCCAAAGATATTGTATTGGCCATGGTCTCCTTCAGTTCCACCAATGCCCCTATGTAAACCAACTCTGCCACCAAATCTGACAAGAATCCCGCGAGGTCTCTAGTAGATGAAGGAGATAAGTTATTAACTGAGCAAGCAAAGGTTTTAGACTTCATCCTGGATGACGCACCAATGAAAGCTACCGAGGATGATTAGTCTACCGGCTCTACCAATCAAGACCCTCCGCCTATGGAAGATGTTTTTTCTACTATGATGTAATTTTCTTTCTTTATATCTCTGGTATTTTGATGTGAACAATTCTATCTTTAAGGTATTTTAATTTAATGAAAGTCTCTCTCTTTTTTGCTTATCTATTTGATGTTTTGCCTGATGCGTCCACACATTCATTTCATCACAAGCATAATGTGTTCAGTATTCATGACGTTTCTTTAACTAAAATAAGTTTGAGTACAGATGATAATCTAAAATGGTAATCTCTTTCTAATGACCTAACCTTTAAAAGAAAATGAGAGATAATGAGTGCTTAAAGATCATGATGATGCTTTCGCCTAGTCATCCTAGGCACCCAGGGTTCGACATCGGATTCCCGAGCATCTCATATCCATGCCTGAAATAGCAAAAGAAGCTCAACCTTCCTTGGATAGATCCAATATGTCAATCGGTCCATCGCCAGCCTCACAGCTATATGCAAACCAATTTTCAAGCTATCGAAGAAGTGTCAGCCGATTATGAAGGAAGAGCATCACCGGATCATCTTCGATAGAGTTACGGCTTATTTTATCCACCCCCATGCAACATTGCCTTTTCCTAATACCCCATCTCTGCCACCTCTCCAAAACTTCCTTATTTCTCTCCTCTTTGGCCATTCTTGGTGAGTGGGACGTATATGACTGGCAAGATTCGACCCTCTTTAGCCAAGGGGGAAGCTGACCCTTTTCACCGGCATTATTATCAAGAAGATCACCAAGTTCCTCGAGAAACGAGTCCTTACTCTGTATAGCCTACCCCATCGCATCATCCCAGTTATTGGGGTCTCAATCCCAAGGGGTACCCCCTGATTGATCGAAAATTTAGGTCCGAGCCCTATAGATCTTCACCACACTGCCCACGAGCTAGTGGGACAACTAAAATCGAGAGTTGTATTGAACCCAATGTCAAAGAGACCCCCATAGACTAAGGTGTAGCCTGAACAGCTTAAGTGGTCTTTAGAAACATCAAAAGTGCCCAACAAAGCTGAACAACAACCGCGTCTAACATCGAGTATTTGTCAGAGGCCAATGATCTGATTCTAAAGCAGGCAAAGCCTACCAACACTGACCCAAGGGGAAAGTTCTAACTAAATTGGGAAAGACCTTATGTAATCAGAAAGATACCCGGTTCCAAGGGTATGAAGATTTCAGATGGTACTGAGTTCGTAAACCCTATTAATCAAAACAGGTCGAAGCATTATCATATCTAACCAAAAAGAATCAAATCCAGAAAAGAGGCACATAAAGAAAAGTATATAAATCAATCACCAGGCGAGTGGTCCTCTACTTCTCGGGCAAAAATTAGGGTGTATCCCACTGATCGGTGTCCTACAGACCAGTCAGGCAAAAGTTAGGGTGCAAAATGACCCACTAGGCTGAAAATCCAAAAAGGGCAGTCTAGGCAAAAGTCAGGGTAAAGTGAGCCATGAGTGTGTGTTGGCTAGAAAACCTTCATAGGCTAGTTAACTCCAGAGTTTGGGTCAATAGAAATGATTATCATCATCATGTACTCAAAGTTACTTCATTTAACGAAAATGTCACTTTTACTAAATTCTTTATATTTGTGCTTGAATGAATATATATTGGGCCCTAAAGGCAAAATGTAGCAAGTAAGTCAAATATGGGGTTCTGTGCAGTCAACCCAATACCTTAAAAGAAAAGAAAAACAAAGATAAAAGGCAAAAATCCTGATAGACTGAAAAGAATCAAGGTCTATGCAAAAGCCGGGATATTTCCCTAGATTGAAGACCTGAAAAGGGTGGTCTAGGAAAAAATTAGAGCATAAGAGCAAAAATAAGCAAGTCTGATGGGCCCAACACAATGTCTAGGTCTATGCAAAAATTAAGACAATTAGAACAAAGATTACCAACTGCCATCGATTATATTGAGATATCTGCATCATCGCCAATCAGCATCAGAATGCAAGAATATGTTCGCCGGTCTAATAGATTCAAAGGACTCAAATTCATCCTCTGCCAATGTCCGCTCTAATCTTGATCGTGACCGAGCATCTTGAGTCTATAACGTCCTAATCTTCCAAAGCCATCCTTGGTAGAATTCATTGGTAGTGATAGCGCCCGATCGTTCGTTATCCAGAATCTTGAGCTTTACTTCGTGCACCCCTCTTGTCTCCGTCATGCCTGATCCAGCAATCAACTTACAGTCAAATTGTCGTGGTTTCCCTAGTTCTCCACCAGGGGCATGCTCACCTAATCAACATCCCTAATCCTCCTCCAAAGGCATTCTTGTCCGTACTGTAAGGTAATTCTATGTATCCTCCCTTTTCAAACAAGTCAATCTTTCTCTGAATTAAGCAAAGTCGATCAAGCAAGTTAATTAGTTATCTTGAAGATGACCAGTTCGAGTATCTCATGCATTCATGCATAATGTTCATATCTAATATTCTATGCTGAATGCTATAGGAAACAAAGTAAGGAAAAATATCCTCGGGTTATGCGCTCGACCTCCAAGCAAGAGGTTGTATCAAGGGGCATCTCAGAATTGTCTTCTGTCCTACATTTGAAGACAAAATTTCTCTCAGGGGCACATCAGCTAGTCTCAATGATCAATATTGGCAGTTTCCCTGGCCTCCCAGAAATCTCCACTCTTATTTCTTTTTCTTTCGTTTTTATTGCTCAATTGAAGGGGCAAAAATATTTTTATTCCACAAAATCAATTAAGCAATAAAAACGTGATTTATATGGCTTACTAATGCTTTAAAGCCTTCTTGACAGGCGCACCATGGGGCAATTTAGAAGGACAACCAATCTGATGGATCCTAAAATCAGAACTCAGAAGTTTCTCCTAGGGGCACCTCAATGCAAATACCTAGGGCCACCTTAATGTAAATACCCAGGGGCATATCAGCCAGACTTGGCGCTCGGCCTCGATAATCTCTCCGGACTCTCAAAAATCTCAACTTTATTTTGGTTTCTTTTTTCTGTTTTTGTTGCTTAATTGAAGGGGCAAAATTTTTTATCTTGATAAAATCAATTAAGCAATAAAAGCGCAGCTCATGTCTCTCTCTACTATCTCAAAATTTTTGTGGGAGGCACAATGCGTTTATTCCAACGGTCTTCTCAGGCATTTTTTAGTAAATCCCAGTCTGACCTCGTTACAAGTTCTTAGCACCTTCCAGTTAAGTGTTTGGTGTGCGTTCTGGTCTAGGGATCTCGTTTGATACTCCCGGCATGCAATTCAAGCCAAGCATATCCTAGTATGACCTTGTTAGAAGTTCTCAGCACCTTCTAGTTAAGTTATTGGTATGCATTCCAGCCCAGGGATCTCATTTGGTATTCTTAGCATGCGATTCAAGCCAAGCATATCCCAGTTCGACCTTGATGGAAGTTCTCAGCACCTTCTAGTTAAGTTCTTGGTATGCATTTCGGCCCAGGGATCTCATTTGATATTCTTGGCATGCGAATCAAGCCAAGCATATCCCAGTCTGACCTCGTTAGAAGTTCTCAACACCTTTCAGTTAAGTTCTTTGTTTGCATTCCAGTCTAGAGATCTCATTTGATATTCCCGACATGCGATTCAAGCCAAGCATATCCCAGTCTAACTTCGTTAGAAGACCTCAACACCTTCTAGTTAAGTTCTTGGTATGTGTTCCAGTCTAGGGATCTCGTTTGATATTCCCAGCATACGGTTCAAGCCAAGCACATCCTAGTCCGACCTCATTAGAAGTTCTCAGTGTTGGATATGATGTATGTCCTTAAGGCAATTAAGGCGATATATCTTAATTATGTAATAGTATGAATAATTTGTTTAGTCAATAAAGGCATTTAATCTTTTGTTTATATCAATATGCTTGTATATATATATATATATAGTAAAGCTGGTTAAATATATATTTATTGATGTATGCAAAAGTCCTTAACATATCATAGCATAAAGTCAGAGAAATTATAGTTGGACTATATATTTGGTGGAACCTGCTTCATGTGCAATTATGATAATGTCTAAACTATCCCTAGTCATAGTTTCATCAAGAAAGGATATTGATGAAACGAAAAGACTAGCATGTGGTCAACTTTCTTAAAAAGGGTCCAAGCAGTTAATCTCCTAAAGACTGAAGGTGGTGCTTTAAGTTTGACACATGGATATATCTGGGAGATATATTGGAGACCGCAGCAAGATAAACACTTTGTATATATATCAATGTGTTAGTGTTTATCTTCATGCAATAAGCTTTGCGAATGTCCTCATACTAGAGATGCTAGCTACCTTGTGTGGTACTATTGCTATACTTTGGGTCATTACTATGCACTCATTAATTTAGGGAGCTACGGGTGATTACGGGTATAGTGATGACAGCACGTAGGTAGGCTTAGTAGTCGGAAAGAATCCATCGCTCCGGATATATTAAGGAGTTGTACCTGGCCACTTGTTGAAGTGATGATTGCCTTAAACCTCTGATCAGAGTATGTGTTTGATAGAAATAGTTTCTAGTCAAACACACTATGGTAAAAGGCAATATACTTTGGTAATGAGTAAATAACTGGGATAGCTTGGAGCAACCTCGCTATTAGTGGGTTAACACTTTAATCGAACCCAATAAACCAGATGGTACTAATATTAAAGAATGGAAGGAATTTATCGCACTGGATAACTATTGCATTAACCGGGATTAAGTCATAAGCATAAATGACGTTCCGAGTAATAGGGGATGGTAGACCCTTGCTAGAGGTGTACTTCAGTCATTTAAGGTAATCGAGTTCTATTCATGGTCTAGAGCATCGAGCCAATGGTTCCATTAGAACAAGGGTTGGTTAAGCCTTAAAAGCTCAATACTTCGGGATCCTACACATTGGACCTTCATCGGACTAAGTAAAGAACTAATAGATTTATTCTATTACGAAAATATAACATAAATAATAATTGGATTATTATTTGATTGGTTAAAATTGATTAGATCAATTTTGGATAGACCAAGGAATTGATTTTGACCGGTAACTGATTAATTAGAGTCATAAATAAATTATAATTGATTAGATCAATTTTGGTTGGACAAAAAAAAATTTATTTTGACTGGTAACTAATTTATTAGAGTCAAAAATAAACATTTATTTAAAAGGATTTAAAAGGGCTTTTGCATTGGCAAGTTAAAATCGAAAAGTATGAAATATTTTGTGCAAAGTTCAATTACGTGAAATACACCAAAAAATGTGGCAGCCCTTGTTCACGGGCTACACAAAGGCAGCCGATGAAAAGGGCGGCCATAACACCTGCAGTGTGCATAGCACACTGCATATATATATATATATATATATATATATATATATATATATATATAATGGGGTGGGAGTAATTACTCCCATCCCACATCGGTGAAAGGGGGAGAATTTTTGCTCCCCCAAGCCTATATGTAGGCTATTCCTTTTCCTTTCAAATTGTACCAAGCTCAAAGCATAAATCCTAAGCGAGATAATTAATCTCTCGGGTACTTGAGCAAGTTATTTTTGTGGAGCCTGAATTTATTCGGGCTCCACTAGTTTATATTTTTGGGTGAGGCTTCTAGAGTGGTCTGGCAACCACTCGAGGCTTCTTAGTTCTTCCTCCTGGGGAGGTTTTGGTTGGTGGGGTTCATGTGGATACTGATAGAGACTATCCTACGATTGGAGGCTTGTGCAAGAAGGTCCTGCAAAAGCACGCTTCAACTGGTAAGTTCTTTTTCTTTCTCTTTTAATTATTAAGTCTTTTTCTTTAAGTGTTTTTAGACTTAATAATTATGCTTAGGTTATTTTTGCATGCTTAGTTTATTTTATACTTAGGTTATAACTTAGAGTTATAACATGCTTAGTATAAAATAAATATGCTATGATATATTTGGAATTATGGTATGCCTAGTCCTTTAGCATGCTAACCTAGGTAAAGAATTATTTAGTTAAGGCTTTATTTAATTTATATGCAACTAATAGGAGTTCTTGGGACAGGGATTAAATTTTGAATTTCCGTCATACTTCTTATGCATGTTCAATTTGACTGTCAATTCCCAACACTCAGCGCCTTCTAGCTAAGTTCTTGGTGTGCGTTTCAGTGTAGGGATCTCGTTTGATATTCCCATCATACGGTTCAAGCTAAGCAAATTCCATATCAACCTCGTGAGAAGTTCTTGGCACCTTCCAGTAAGTTCTTGGTGTGCATTCCAGTCCAGGGATCTCGTTTGATATTCCCGGCATGCATTTCAAGCCAAGCAAATCCCAGTCCGATATCGTTAGAAGTTCTCGGCATTCTTTGTGAAGCCTTCGGCGTTCTCGGCTTCCACCTTTGTCTCCGACATGCCTGATTCAACCTCCACCCTCCAATAGGTCTGTTGATGATGCGTCCTATGACCATCCGAAGACAACCACCTCAAGAAATCCCTACTCCTCTTTTTCCCGAAGCAACCAACCAATCTATCACAAAACCGTTTGGGGGAATAAAGGCAATACCTAATCAATCTCTAAGTCAATTTTATTCTTGATAGGTCTATTTATGGCAATCCCGGAAGATAACTGGTTTAAGAATCCTTGTGTCAGGTATAACCCTTTATCCCTTGCTCTTTCGTGAGATCACACTTGGCCCGCCAAGTGGTAATCTCCCGAGGGGCAGCCTGTGAGCACGGGCTTTTCAGTGACCCTTGGAATGATGATAACTTTTTGCTCTGACCTCATATGATCTAGTTATTCTATTCTTGGAAGGTCGAATCACGTTTGGCAATTACATTTTTAATGATTTTAGACCTTTGGCGGCGCTTAAATATCATTTGCATGCAGTTAGGATTAGTCGTTTCCTTTTGCTCCTGTGTAGTAATTTGTTTCACAATTTTCTATGAGATCTGAACATTTTCAGTGAGTCTTGTTTATATTGTTGGATTCTTAACTCTCCGAGCTTTCTGGAATGTCAAGAATCGCCTTAATCGAATAACCGTAGTGAAAGATATAAGCGTTGGAAGCTAAAATCCTAAATCTGCCCTAAAATTGCCCTACCTAAACCCTAATCAACAAAACCCTAACCCTAGTTTGTCTAAACCCTAGCAGCCACCCTTTAGCCCCCCTTTTTTGCTGCCATCAACGCCGACGGTGGCGGCGGTGGCGGCCTGCCCTCCGACAATGGTGGCCGCCACTCTTGTGGCGGTC
Organism: Euphorbia pulcherrima; assembly: GCA_947683365.1. Classification (NCBI taxonomy): domain Eukaryota; kingdom Viridiplantae; phylum Streptophyta; class Magnoliopsida; order Malpighiales; family Euphorbiaceae; genus Euphorbia; species Euphorbia pulcherrima. The sequence continues at coordinate 16,088,390 of CANTUS010000001.1, read as the reverse complement.
ACTGCCACCGTTGTGGCCACCCCCGCCATTATGGCAGCCACCACCACCACTGTTATTATGGTGGAGGCTGTTGTCTTGGTGGTGACTACAACCCCTATGGCGGTCACCGCCGTGACGGTGGCGGTGGGCTTGGCACGTCCTGTTTTAGGCCGTGCCACTTCGTTTCTCTCTCCTCTCGCAATTTGGCCACATATTTTTCTTGAAAATTTGCCTAAGTCAGTGGATTTTTATGTGTGAGAGTATTTAAACTAATCCAAGAGAGAGAAAAAGACTTTTCTCCAGATTTTAGGATTTAGAAATCATTTTAGAGAGAAAAATCAAGAACAAGATAGAGAAAAGGAAGAACTAGAGAGAGAAAGCTTAAGAAAAGCCTAGAATCTGGGTTTAATCCTCTCTAATCTCGATTCTTAGTAGTTCTTAGGCTTGATCTTGTAGCTTAAACACTAAAATCAGTTAGAAATCATAGGTTAAAATGGATTAAATAGGGTTTTAGAGACTTTTCCTCAAATACCACCTAAATAATCCGTCACTTTTTTTGTCGCTGTTTCCGTTGCTATTCCGTCGAAAAATCATCAAAAGCTTGCCAAACGTCCAATTCGAGTCTCCCGAGTTAGATTCACGGCCTATAGGTAACAAAACTGAGTTCCCTTCATCTTTTACTTCATTTATTGTCTTTTGCTATTATTTTTGTTGCTTTTGATGTTGTTTCTTGATTTTTTCCCGGGTGTTCTTGGAAAACCGTCGGAAAAAAATCTGACCCCTATAGGGATAGCCTTCACCTCTACCCCTATAGCCTTGGGCGCTACTATTATAGTGGTGAAGGCTATAGATATGGAGGTGAACTCCACCCCTATAGAGGTGCCGTTATTTCTTATGATTTTTGGGTATTTTCTTTCCCAAATCCATAAAATCAATATTATTTGAGTGTTTTAAGTCTAGATCTATTGAAATATAGTTTATTACGACTTAAAACTTCAATGATTTTGAATTTACGGTATTCCCCTAAAAATGGTTTGGCGCGGCAAAGGCTATAGTGACAGCCTTGACCGCCGCCGCTATAGCCTTCACCGCTGCCACTATAGTGCCCAAGGCTATAGTAGTGGCGGTCAGGGTTGTCACCAAAGCCCTTTGCAGCCAAAAGCTATTTTTAGCCCTTTTTCGCCTTTTTCTTGCGTTTTTGACCCCAATTTCAACCCGAAAAATTTCTAAAAATTATGAATAATCTGAAATTGTTTTTATTTAATTTTATTCTATTTTTAGATTTTTTTTATTTGATTTAATATGCATTTTAATGGCTTAAAATTACTATTTTTACTAAATAAATTTAAATAAATTATTTTCTATCAACTAAAAATTCTAAAAATATTCTGAATATGTTAAATCTGAAAATAGGATGTTTAGTTAATTTATTTCACCCTTTTTAGGTTGTTAGATAATTAATTAATGCCAGAAAATTACGTTTTTGTCCCGAACAATCCAAAAAATATATTTTCTTCATGCTAGGTGTTTATTTTCCGCATTTATATATCCATGCTTTATTTATGATTATTCCCGTATATTTCTTGCCTCATTTGGAGCCGGGTCCGAGTCAGTAAGCTCGATTAAAATCCAGTTTCGTCCGTTTATTTATTTATCGCTTTACTTTCTTGCATTAGAAAAATGTATAGGTATTTGTAAAGCCTTGTAATAATTTTATTTTCTTGCTTTGTTTATTTATCGCTTTCGTGTGATGTATGACATATAAACCGAAAACACCAAACAATAATCGGATTAAATCGCATAAGAACTAAGGTCACGTTTATTAAAACATAATCGGCTTGATTTAAAAATTGAAAAGTAAGCAACATCATCCGAACTAGATCTCTGTTTTAAGGTACGGTCCAACCACCCGGTGGGAATATTGTACCCAAATTCCTGGTGGAGCTTAACCGGGTGGCGACTCTATCCTAAAATACGGGATTCTAAGTCTCGTATCCCTTAACACATTAATCGAACTAAATTTCAACTTCAACATCGCTTACATTATCCATTTTCATCACGCTAATATAAGGATCATCCCTTAGCACGCTTCATAGTGCTCATTGTTTTCTCTGCCCCATACCGAAGAGCATTAAAGCATACCATACGGGCGGGGGAATCGGGGGTCGTTGGCTCATAATAAGTCCGACCAAGGGGCAATCTCTCCGCGAAGCTCAAGTCCTACCAAGGGGCAACTAATCCACGAAGCACAAGTCCGACCAAGGGGCATCCTTTCCACAAAGCACAAGTCCGACCAAAGGGCAAACCCATCATCCATTAGGTATCATTCCTATTCCTTGTTCTTTCGTGTGATTATACTGGCATGTGGCAGCAGTGATCCCCCGAGGGGTAGCCTGTGAGCACGGGATTTTGTAGTCCCTCTCGCGAGACGATGATGACGTATTCTCAAATTTATTTCTCATTATAAAAATTCTTTAGAGTTTTTATTACCGATATAATATTCCCCGCGAATTTTATTTCTTGTAAGAATGCAGTTCGGCTGTTCGATAACGCTTCCGATAGGAGCTTGAGCCGATGATTTGCACCCAAAATTAAACTAATCTCTAAATGTCCATTAAAATATGATTAAAATTTAAAAAGATGCCTTTTGACCCACTTTTGACCCCTTTGGCAGCTTTGGCATCGCTCATGCCACCGGCGGTATCACCATGTCACCGGCGACATGGCCAAGTTAGGCTTCTATAGAATGCTTTCTTCTTCTTCCTTGGACAGTCTCTTTTTTTGCCTTTTTAGTGAGAAAATAGTACCAAAATTTTTCGGTTGAGCTGAACCGGGTGGCGACACTAGTTTTAAGTATAGGATTTCGATCTCGTATCCTTTAACACCTGAATTGGACTTAAATTCAACATCAACATCAGTACTTTCATCACGCTAAAATGAGGATCGATCCCTCGGCACGCTTTACAGCGCCTAGTTATTTTTTCGTACGTATGATATGCATCTCACGCGGCCCTCATGGGTGGGAAAAAGGTCGTCTACTCATAATAATCTATATCGGGTTTGAAGTAATTAAAATACCTAAGTACAAAAAGACCTAAGTCACTATATCCATACAAGTAAACAAAGACACTTAAGTTGAAAATAATTGTATCCGGACATATAACCAAAGCATCCAAAGTACAAGACAATTATTAAAGTGAAGACAATTGCCTAAGCATGAAAGAAAAGCATCCGGTTAGAGTTTGGAATGGAAACAAACTGCTTACTCCTTACTCAACAGCATCCTGAGGAAGACTGATTGAATAGCATCCGGATATCAAGAGAAAAAGTTATCCGGAAGATATAGTGATAAAGACAAAGGGAAAAGTTTCAAAAATAACTTTTCCCTCCATCTTTTTGGTCTATCAGTCAAATATCCTTACCCATATGCAAGACAAAAGATAGCTAGCATACTTTTCAGAAAAGGATAGAAGAACTGACACAGAAAAGAGAAAAAGGCAACAACCTTTTTCACATAGACCAATAAGAAAGGTGAATGACACGCACACTCCAGACTATTGGCATAAAAGTTAGTGAATAACTAAAATACAAAGAAAATGATCACTGACAACTTTTCAGCCTCAATCCCAAGGATTCAAACGGGTCAAAATCTCTGTCTAACGGATTGATCAACGGTTCCGAAAGCGCCACATTTTACCTTATCAGCGGTGAAGATTTGATTCAAGCTCAACAACCCACAACAGCTATATATATGATGGAAGCCTATAAAAGGGAAGCTTCACAAGTTGAGAAGGTGCTGGTTGATTTTAAGAAAGCATACACAAGAGAATTCGCTAAAAATAATTAGTTACTTAATCCCTCCAAGAACCAAACCATTCAAAATTTGTTTGTAAGGATTCCCAAGTAAAGTTATAAACTTGAGAAGTCCAAAACCAAAACCTTTGAGAAAACAAAGTGTAAAAGATCTCCTACTTGGTGAGTAGTGAGATTAGGATATATCTTGAAGTTGGTGCTTTGAGTGGGATCTCCCTATAGGACTCAGCTTAGGTTTGGGTAGAAATCTAAGTGGTATATCCTGCTAAAGACAAAAGGACTCAGCTAGGAGTTGGTGCTTCCAGTGGTATATCCTACATCCAAAAAAGGGTACCATCTGGAGACAAATTGTAAGGCTTGATTCATGCCAGTTGGAAAGGAATCCACTAGTGGAAAAGCTCAAAGGAAGGAAACTTTAGGGACTAGAATAGGCGGGGCCGAACCAAGATAAATTCCTCGTGTTTGATTTTCTAACTCTCTACTTCTTGCATTATATTTTACATCTACATCATCCGGATCCACTACATCCGAAACATAATCAAACACGTTACATAAAGACTTTTTAAAGTCTATTAATTCCATGAAAAAAGGGTCATTCACCCCCCTCTGACCTTATTTAAACCCTCATAGGGACCAACATACTTGAATACTTGGCTTAAAGCTTGCCAATGATGTGAACTAGGATTACTAGTATACCTACTAAGTTTTCCAACATCAAAGGCTATTTCGGGCCTAGTGCTAATCATGGCATACATAAGACTATCAATGGCTCTCAAGTATTCAAGTAAAGATATTACAACACCTTTATTTGGTAGAAGCTTAAGACAAGGATCTATTGGAGTGCTAACTGGAGAACAATCCTTGAAGTTGAATTTCTTTAAAATCTTCTCAATATAATGAGATTGAGAAATTGAAATAACATTGTTCTTTCGCTTAACTCTTATACCAAGAATCAAGAATCACCTCAGCCTCCCCTAAGTCCTTCATTTCAAAACTAGATGACAAGAATTTCTTCATTTTATCAACTTGATTTTGGTCAGTACCAAAAATCAAAATGTCATACACGTATAAGCAAATCATAACTCCTTTACCAGAAGTATCAAACTTGCTATATACACATTTGTTCACTTGGTTGATATGAAAACCATTAGACAAAACTACATAATCAAATTTTTTATGCCAAGCTTTCGGTGCTTGTTTCAGTCCATATAAGGATTTCTTCAACTTGAATGCCTTGTTTTCACAACTTGACACAACAAACCCTTTCAATTGTTTCATATAAATTTCCTCATCTAATTCACTTTTTAGGAATGCAGTTTTTACATCCATTTGATGAATTATAAGGTTGTGTATAGCTGCTAGGGCTATCAACAACCTAATTGTAGAAGTCTTCGCAATAGGAGCATAAGTATCAAAGAAGTCAATTCCTTCTTTTTGCCTAAAGCCTTGGATAATCAATCTGCTTTATACTTATCTATGGTACCATCCACTTTCATTTTCCTTTTAAAGATCCACCTATGTCCTAGTGGTTTACAACCGGGTGGTAAATAAGCCAATTCCCATGTATTATTGTGCACGATAGAGTCCATCTCATCTTGGATTGCTTCTTTCTAGAATGCAACATCTCTTGAAGCCATAACTTTATTAAATGTTTTTGGATACTCTTCAATAATAAAACAATATTGATACTAATATTCAACCTCATCCTTTGATCCTTCAACTAAATAAACATAAAAGTCATCTCCAAAAGGTTTAGCTTTTCTAGCTCTAGCACTTTTCCTAGATGGTCCAGGCAAGGAAACATTTCCACCAGATCAACCTTCAGAATGAACTAAGCTCTCACTACATGTATTCTGAATCATGTCTCTTAGTCTAAGTGTAGATGTAAATATATCCTCATCAAAAACAACATCTCTTGACTCTATAACCAAGTTCACAGATATATAGTCGTTAGATTCTATTACATAGAACCTATATGTATGGGAATGCTCTGCATACCTAATGAAGATACAATCTATACCTCTTTCACCCAAGTTTCATCTTTTCGGTTCAGTGATTCTTACCACTGCTCTATAACCCCAGACTCGCAGAAAACTCAACTTTGGTGGCTTTTTAAACCAACATTCATAAGGGGTAATTTTATTTCTTTTATTAGGAATTCTATTTAATAAATAACAGGCTGTTAGCATAGCCTCACCCTAGAATCCTTCACATAAACCTGTATAGGACAATAAAGAATTAACTATTTCTTTCAAGGTTCTATTCTTCCTTTCAGCCACACTATTTTATTGTGGTGTATAGGGAGTTATGGTTTGATGTATTACACCAGTAGATTGAAAACCTCCCCTATCAGTACGTAAACTTTTAATGAAATTACTTTAATGTAGCTCTACCTCTTGTTTATAGATTTTAAATTTATCAAGAGCTTCATCCTTTGCATTCAACAGATTAATATAACAATATCTGGATGCATCATCAATAAAAGTAATAACATACTTTTTATTTCCTATCGAAGGTGTAGAGTGAAAATCGCACAAGTCACTATGTATTATATCCAATACATTAGTTACTCGGTTAACATTCTTAAAAGGTATTCTGGTTATCTTTGTCAACATGCAAGTTTTACATTTCTCACGGTTTATATCTATGGCAGGTATAAGGCTCATTTTAGACATATCTTTAATCTTTTATAATGTACATGTCCTAGTCTAGCATGCCATATTTCTGATTTATTCAAACGTTTACTATCACTAGAAGAAAGCATAAAATAAAATTGATCACTAAAAGAAACTTTAATATTTAACATAAACATTCCAATATATAAGTATCCAAATCCTACAAAAGTACCATGTTTTGACAAGATATACTTGCCACTTTCATACACTTGTTTGTACCCACAATTATTTAACACAACTCCAGATAACAGATTCTTTTGAATCCTAGGAACATAAAACACATTACTTAAATAAATACATTTTCTAAAAGTAAAGACAAGATCCACTTTTCCAAGTCCTATGATTGGTTCAATCACAACATTTCCCATCTTTAATATAGATCGATCTTCAATTGGTTGAAAATCTTTGAACTAGTGAAGATCCTTACAAACATGACTTGTTGCTCCTGAATCAATCCACCAAGCAACATCATCATCATGCATATAAAATGCCTCAGATATTAAAGACACATAATTCTGATTAGAATTACAATTTTGCATTAAAATCTGACCTTGTTGCATTTCAAGATCCTTAGATCCACTCGAACCAGAATTATTCTTCCCTTTACCAACTCGACAATCCTTCTTGAAATGACCATGTTTGCCACACTTCCAACACGCCACTTTAGGCTTCTTGTTGGAGAACTTATTGTTGTTTCCTTTAAACTTATGTTTATTGCCTTTATCACTGTTTGGATTCTTAGAAAATCCACCTTCTTCAACCATGTTTAAGAAACAATACTAACTTGGTACTTGCTCTTAGGATTATTATCAATCTCTTGGGCCCTTAAGGATTCTTTGATCCTAAGATGACTGCCAAGTTGAACTAGAGTCAACTCTTCTTTATTATGTTTCACTGTATGCTTGAAATCTCTCTAAGATGGTGGCAGTCTCTCAATGATACTGGAAATAGAAATGGATTCATCCATTTTTATGTCATGTTGAATAAGTTGCCCTAGAATCCTTAACAATTCATTGTATTGTTCCATGACCGATCTAGTATCAACCATCCTATAGTTGATGAAATTACTGACCAAAAACTTCTTGCTAGAAGCATCCTCTGCCATATACTTAGATTCCAGAGAATCCTATAGTTCTATTGCAGACTCAACGTTTTGATATATATCGAATAGGGAATCAGACATACCGTTTAGAATGTGACCACGGCAGATGTAATCATCATTCTCCCATCTGCAGTGCTTCCTTGTCTGCTCCACAGTTTCATTCTCTACAATTTCTGGCATGAAAGTACTCAGAACAGGAACCACTTTCAGTGCAGTCAACAGAAAATGTATCTTCTTCTGCCATCTTCGAAAATCCTGACCCTCAAAGTTGTCCAGTTTTGCTAACTTGTTGTTGGACATCTCCTTAATAGTTTCACCATTCGACATCTTCAAAAAAAAGAAATTTCAATCTTTGTTGGATATACGAGGATTACTTGGACAATTCTGAAGTCGCGAATACGCTGTCAGATTGAAATTTATTTGGTCGGTTCACCAATTTTCAATCGGTTAAAATCAGAAACTGTATCAAAAACAAGAATTAGATTTGCTGTGATAAAATAAGAACCAATATTTTTGTATGTGTGCCAATTTCATTTTTGGCGAAATATATAACCAAAAACGCCAATAGACATGTCTAAAAGACATGATATTTCGAGTAGCAGCTATGTCTAATATACATGCTTTTTCGGGTTTCAGCTGTGTCCGAAAAGACACTGTTTTGGGTCCAAAATTCATTTCCAGATGAATTTCAAAGGATCCGTTTATTCAGGAATAAAAATTTTCGACGACCCTAGCCTGGGGCGCTGCTCCGGGTTACCCCTAGACCCCGCCAGGGGCACTGCCCTTGGACCCCGCACCTAGGGGCGTTGCCCCTGGACCCCCAAATCGTATCAGAACCCGAACAATCGTGCGCTTCTCACTCTCCCGACTTGTTCAATGAAATGTCAAAATCGCACTAATCAAACTAGACAATCCAATTACACTAAAATTCTAACAAGGTTTAGAGGGTTGTTGGCCTGCGTGCCCGATTCAACGTTGTAATCAATATAATACCCCTAACAATTTGCATGATAAATTAGAAGATAGATGAAAACAGATAAAATACAAAGCAAACGTATAAAAACACATGAACTAAACCAAAATTCACCAAAACTAAGTATAAAAGATGTATAGTAATTAATGTTACAAGTAACTGAAAAAAATTGTGGCAAAACTAGGAAAGATGTAAACCATTCTCTAGTTGCCTTAATCGAAGAAACAACTCTACCTGAGCACTAATTTGTCCATTGATTTCCCTACCCACAAATAAAACTAAGTTTACAAGTATGGAATGCTGAAGCCAACGCTCTACATTGAAAATAAGAATGTAAATTATGTTTTACTGGACATCATCGTCGGGCGGGTCGAGCCGGATTTAGTCGAGCTTTTAATTAAAAACATTAACCCAATCCTATGATTTAGATTTTCGGATTCGGGCCGAATTTACTAAGCATTTTCAATCCTGGACCATGGTCCATAAATAATTTTTATTAATATTTTATAAATTAAATTTAAAAAATTACAATTTCTATAAAATATGTTTAAGTTTTGTATATAATTACATTTTTTAGTAGAATTTCTTATATATAGTTAAACATTTAGTAGGTTAAAATATAAAAATCTATAATAACCTATTAAATATTATATAAAAATATAAAACACTAATAATTTTTGTTCGTTGCGCTGGACTTGAATATTTATATAAAAAACAAGTCCAACCCATAGAGCATCGGGCTTTACGGGCTCGGACGAAGCTTTGTAATAAAATGAATTTCTAAACCTAGCCTATTTAAACGGGCTCGGACCGGATCGATGGTAGCACATCCGGCAAATTGCTCCCGGGTTTTACAAGTAGGACCACTTTCAATTACCATACTACTATTAATATAAGACAAACTAACAACAATAATCATATTTTATAAATTATTTACAAATTCATCATCTAATTAAACTATTTAAAAATACATATTCCCTTCAATTTTATTTACATACCATGTTATCCACTTGTTTCTTCCCTTTTTCTTTTAATTTTTTTCTTATTTTTAGTTTATCTCTCAAACCATTTATTTTTTCGACATGCCGCTTTAGAGTTTTTTGTTCATCTTATTTTTATCTTCGAAATGACATCCACGGTGACATTTTCAAATTTTTTGAACCAGTACACATCTGATAGATGTCCAATAGACATGTGATAGAAGTCTTGTAGACATATAGATGTCCAATAGACATGTGATAGAAGTCTTGTAGACATATGGTAGATATTAGTTTTTTATGGTTTTTTATGGAATCGTTATGTTAATTTGTGCAAATCTTGAAATCAAACCACCAGCTAAACAATGATAAATTAGTGGTGAAAATCAAATAAATAACAAGAAGATAAGAGAATCGAGAAACGATTTCCAGATCAAGAAAGGAACGCAAGAACAGATCCTTTAGAGAGAAAGTACAATATACATATCATTAGAGAAAAAGGCTAATGAAAAAAATAGATTCCACAGATTTTCCAAGCTTCTATCAGACTTCTATAACATGTTTATAAGACATCTATCACATTTCTATCAGTTGAAAAAGTTCAAAAAAGTCACAGTGGATGTCATTTCGAAGATAAAAAAGAGACGAACAAAAAACTTTAAAGCGACATGTCGAAAAATTGAACGGTTTAAAAGATAAATGCAAAAGAAAGTAAAGAAATTAAAAAAACACATGAACAGTAGGAGTGGATGGGAACGTACATATGAAAATTTTTTGGTTTTGGTACAAATTATTTTATGAAAAGAGGTTTTTTTTAAGAGCCCCTGTATATAAAGGAGCAATTTAGCTAAATACAAGATGTTGAGGTTTTAATTTTATAAATACTAACCTAATATTTTTTAAATCTCACCATAAAAAATTCCTTCTCTTAATTACCTAAAGTCTTTCTTAATTACAATATTTTAACTTTTGAATTTTGCTTTTACTTGAACACAAGAACCCAACTCTCTATCTCCTAATTAATTTGATTTTTGTAACTTAAAAATGACTATATCTCACAAACCGTTAATTTTTTGGACACGAGTCTTTAGAATATTTTGTTCGCCTTATTTTTATCTTTAAAACAAAATCCGTATTGAATATTTTTTGAGCATAAAAAAATTTCCGCATCTTATACCAATTTTACCAATGTTTCGTAAACTCTTATACATGGTATAAGTGTGGTATAATGTCTTTATAGCACCAGCTTTCCATTTATTTCCAGGTAGATAACATAAAATATTAGCAACATTGTTCTATTTAAAGCAAAAAAAAATTCTTATACCTAGTATAAAGGTAGTAAAAAATTGGTATAAAACTGCGAAATTTTTTTTGCTCCAAAAATATTCAATATGGATTTCGTTTTAAAGATAAAAATAAGACGAATGAAATATTCTTAAGGCTCATGTCGAAAAAATTAACGGTTTGTGAGATACAGTCGTTTTAAGTTGCAAAAATCAAATTAAATATGAGAGAGAAGATTATGGTGAAGATAAAAATAATAACCTTAAAATTGATAGATAGTCAAAGAAAAAAATTTAGATATATAAAAAATATCACATAAAGATGATATTTTCTTGTATTTCTCTCTATAAAGTGAGTAAATACTTTTGGTACCAACTCTAGTAGTTTTGTTTATTTGAATATTCAATCCAGTTGTAATAGGAATTCATTATAATTGGGCACTTTTTTTAAATTAATTACAGATTTATTAAAATATTTATAAAATTATTATGAATATATCTTAACTTCCTCCTTTTTTAAGTCTATTTACATAATTATTATGTTACTTATTTTTTTAATTTTTTTTCCTCATTTTTCATTTATCTCTCAAACCGTTTATTTTTTCGATATGCCGTTTTAGAGTTTTTAGATCGTCTTATTTTTATCTTTGAAATTACATCCACTATTATATTTTGTCATTTTTTATCCAATATATTTCCTATAGATCATCTATAGATATCCAATAGATCACTTGAAATTTCGTTGTATCCATCGTCATGCGGTTACTTTATAAAATGCTACCATTGAGACCATTGCTAATATTTTACAGGTATAATTTAGAAGTCCTCTACTTTTTAGAATTCCCTTAATGGATGTTGCTTTTTTTATATTTTTCCTTATTTTTAATTTAACTCTCAAACCGTTTATTTTTTCGACATGCCGTTTTAGGGCTTTTTATTTGTCTTATTTTTATCTTTGAAATGACATCTACGGTGATTTTTTGTCATTTTTTTATCCAATAGATTTCCTATAGATCATCTATAGATATCCAATAGATCACTGAAAATTTCGTTGTATCCATCGTTACACAGTTACTTTATAAACTGCTACCATTGAGACTATTGCTAATATTTTACAGGTATAATTTAGGATTCCTATACTTTTTAAAATTGGACATTCATGTGTTACTTAAAAGTCTTCTAGTTTTACCGATTTCTATTGGACTTCTATTAGATATCTATTGGATATTTGACAGTTAAAAAAAAGTCGATAAAAGTATATCATCATGTATCTACTTTTGAAGATAAAAAAGAGACGATCAAAAAACTCTAAAGCGGTATGTCGAAAAAATGAACGGTTTGAAAGATATAAGCAAAACAAATCAAAAAATTAAAAAAAAATGAAAGTAACGTGGGTGTATTGGATGAAATAGGTGTTAGAGTTGTAATTATTTTACAAACATGATATATTTAGAATTATTTTATATTTTTTATAATATTTAACCCAAATTATTTTATTTTTTTTATATATTTATATAAAAGCCCATACTTTTTTTTAAATTAATCTAGTTGTAATACTAACACAAGTCAAGACAAGAAAAATCGAACCTGACTCTTTTTCTCTATTTTTGTGGTATCTTTTAGGAGATACTATTATATGATAAATTAAGTAAAAAATTTTTGTTTTAAATCAATGCAGGAAATATATACTCTCCATCTCTTTTTACTAATCATTTTTAAATATTTAGGCACTTTTTAAATTATTTTTTTAATTATATTCTTATTTGTCTCATTATTATTAATTACAATAAAGTGAAAAACTAAACATTAATTAGAGGATAAAATAGTATTTTATTGCCTTAATTAATTAATTTCTTAAAAAGTGTGAAATGTGTTAGAAGATAAGTATAAAAAGATAGAGGGAGTATATATTAAAAAATAATATTAATGTAGAAATTCTAAACAAACATGACTTATGTTGTAAAAAAAGAATACTCCGTTTGAGGGAGAATACTCAATTTTGATTTTTGTTATATCGATATGCATGGATAAGTTCTTTTCGATATTTATGATTAAAAAAAGAATATGATAGAGCTATCTTACTAAAAATAGTAAATATTTTTATTTAATTATTGATAGATCAGTTGATGGGATAACTTATAAGGAATTTTGAAGAAAAAAATATTTGTTCAAATTTATCAGTCAGCTGAAAAAGATATAAATTGATGTTGTTAATAGTGAGGGTACCCTCTCTATATAGAGAGCATTAAACTCATGAAAACAGATCGATGTTATTAATATCTTACTATATCACCCTGTTCAATAAATAAAACTTTGTTCCGTCACTTACTTTAATATGGTATATTATTAATAAGGGTTTAGAAGAATCACAAATATAACTGATTTAAAATGAAATAATCAATAAAATGATAGTGTAAAATGTTAATAATAGGGGTTTAGAAGAATCACAGATATTAATGTATTTTTACATCTATATTTATTTTTTTTAAATTAATAGTCCGGTGAATCTACTGTTTTAACCTTTGTTGAATCAATAATGCCCCGTACTAGTGGTTTCCCCTGTTTGATATTTGGTATGATAACATTGTCATGGATAATAATGTTGCAAAAATACAAAGTGTAAATATTAATCATGGTAAAATTTAGGGATAACGTTCAAAACTAATTTTATGGTTTTCAATTTACAAACTGTCCGGTTGTTCATCGCCATTCTTGGTCTCTCCATTTTCTTTATTGTTCACCAAGATAATAGTGGCACTAAAAAGCTCGATAGCTCGATGGAAGAGGACTAGAGGAGTTAATTAAGTAAAAGCATCATTTTCCGGGAGCTGTGAGCCTGTAGAATAAAAATCACCTGAGTGAATTTTATAAGCTAAACACCACATTTAACTCAAAATTATAATGTATTGATTTATGAATCATTTCTAATCAATATCATTCAATTATCTCGTTAGTGTTTTTTACGTGGAATTCACAACTTCACACTTGCATTAACTATATCCTCTTAAGTGTGAGTCACCTTGTACAAGCCGGGCCAAGGTTGTATTCCCCATTGAGCTCTAAGCCGTTCAAACTAGCTACGCCGTTGGCTCTAATACCATTTTGCTAGGATTTGAGCACCCAGATGAAATGTCTAGCTCTAATGAGTTTATGAGACTTATCTCATTACATTCACATATGACATTCACAACTTCACACAGTTTATGATTTAAATTTAGAAAAAGTACAAAATTGTATTAAAGCCCAACAATAATTTCCATTAAAAGTTTGGACAACAATACAAGTGACCAATGCCACAAGCTTCAATAACATAAATACGTTCTACAAGCCTCAAACAACATAAATACCATTCCTCTTCAACAGCTCATGCACAAGACATGTTTTTTATTTTCTTTTCTTATTTTGCATTTATCTCTCAAACGATTTATTTTTTTGACATGCCGCTTTAGACTTTTCTGTTCGTCTCATTCTTATCTTCGAAATTTCATCTATTGTGATATATATTTTTCAAACTTTTTGTCACCTGGTAAAATGCTGGTATTTTATGGTTTTGCTGGTATGAGGTGGTTTTTATTTGATTTCTTTCATAAAATAGATGCTTATGTTTGGGTTCTTCACACCTTGTATAATGCTTGTATAATGATGGTATAATGATGATATAAAGTGATTTTTGTTTGGTTTCTTTCATAAAATAGATGCTTATGTTGAGTTTAATTTTTCACACATGATAAAATGCTGGTATAAATGATTTTTATTTGATTCCTTTTATAAATAAGATGCATATGTTTGAGTTCTTCACACCTTTTATAATGCTTGTATAATGATGATATAAAGTGGTTTTTGTATGAGTTTTTTTTTTCATAAAATAGATGCTTATATTTTGTTTAATTTTTAACTGCCGGTAAAATGCTAGTATAAAATGATTTTTCTTTGATTTCTTTCATAAAATAGATGCTTATATTTGGGTTATTCACACCTTGTATAATGCTTATATAATGATGGTATAAAGTGGTTTTTGTTTGGTTTCTTTCATAAAATAGATGCTTATGTTTAGTTTAATTTTTCACACTTGATAAAATACTGGTAAAATGCTGGTATAAAGTGATTTTTGTTTAATTTCTTTCATAAAATAGATGTTTATGTTTGGATTCTTCACACCTTGCATAATGTTTGTATAATGATGATATAAAGTGATTTTTGTTTGATTTCTTTCATAAAATAGATGCTTATGTTTGGGTTCTTCACACCTTGTATAATGCTGGTATAATGATGATATAAAGCTGATTTTTCACACCTTGTATAATGCTGGTAGAATGCTGGTTTTTCACACCCTGTATAATGTTAGTAAAATACCGATATAATGCTTGTATCATCTATTACATATCTTCAAGAATAAAAACTCGAAAATGTATATTATTATGTATCTACTTTTGAAGATAAAAATGAGACGAACAAAAAACTCTAGAGCGACGTATCAAAAAAACTAACGATTTGCAAGATAAATGTAAAATAAAGTAATAAAATACATAAATAAAGAAAGAATTATGTTTTTTAAAGCAAGAAAGAGGAACATAAATATTAAAAAGAAAAAATTTAAAAAGTTATAAACCAGTTATTTATAAAAATAAAAAATAAAAAAATAAATATTTTACTCAATTCCTACGTTCTTCGTAATTTCTCTTAAATCTAGCTACTTACCAAGTAAATTTGCGTAATGGTTTTGCACAAGAAGATTTGGCGCCATATCTCACATCTCCTTTCAATTTGGTTTTCATTTTCATTTTACATCTTTATTGCTATATAAATTATTAAATTAATAGTTTCTTTTATCAAATAGATTTATTATCTTTCACATAACTGAGTGAAAATTAATCAATTGAAGTTTTTCATTTTATTGCTTAAGATTCTATTTGGATTCTTTATTTTATTTAAAAAAGTTTAATTCATTCTTTTTGTACATGTCTATAAATTTTATGGACTAAATGAATCGAATTAAATTCTTTCCAAAATTGATTCCAAATACACCCTGAAATTTCTTAAACTTTACAAATAAAGAACAGATGACAATGGATTGGATATGGAGCGGATTTAGATTAATCCATTCTAAATCTATTTTTATTAATTCAAATCCATATCCGTTCCACATCCAATGGAATTTGAATTTTGATATCCTTATCCATATTTTAGGATATGGATATGGATTCTAAACGGATGTTTATATATAATATCATTATTACGTTTTGGTGAAAATATATTTTGAGGCTCGGTTTCGTAAAAAATAAAAAACTCTGAAAATATTATGAAAAATCCAAAAAATAAAGAACATAAATGTGGTGCAAGAAATTTTCAGAAAATATTTTTAGAAGGGCCCGGAAATGTGAAATTACGTTTCGGAGCCCGGTTTCGTAAAAAATCAAAAACCCCCAAAAAATCATGAAAAATTCGGAAAATAAAGAAAATAAATGTGGTGCAAGAAATTTTCAGAAAATGTTTTTGGAAGGGCCCAAAAATGTGAAAATACGTTTCGGGGCCCGGTTCTGTAAAAAATCGAAAACTCCCAAAAAATTAGAAAATTCGGAAAATAAAGAAAATAAATGTGGTGCAAGAAATTTGCAGAAAATATTTTTGGAAGAGTCCGGAAATGTGAAAATATGTGGTTTCATAAAAAAAAAGAAAACTCCCAAGAAATTATGAAAAATCCAGAAAATAAAGAAAATAAATGTGGTGTAAGAAATTTTCAAAAAATATTTTTTTGAATGTCTAGATACATATTTCATAATAGCTCCTTTTATCTTTTTTTTCGTAATACTTAAAATGGAAAGTTTACTTAGAAAGAATTTTTCAATGTTATGAACTACTCCCATCATATTTTATCACTTGTTTTCTAAGACATTTAATACTTTTTAAGAAATCAATTAATTATAGTAGAAAATACTATTTTATTAAGCTTAGTTTTTCACTTAATTACAATAAATGACAAATGGGGTAGAGTTAGAAAATGATTGGAAAAAAAACCTAAAAATTTTGAAAATGACAAAAAAATTGATTTGAAATATTGGCTAAAAAAACAAGTAAAAAACATGGAGGGAATAATATGTAATTATAATTATAGTTTTGTATTAACCTAAAGCAAGTGCAAATGTATGACATGCTTAACAAATAGATAAAGTAATCATTGAGGTTGGTCCTTATGTTTCAAAGGCCTTAGGCGAAATGAAAAATTGGAGTTCCTTTGAATAATTTTTTTAAGTAAAATTGATATATTATGATAGATATTAAATGAAAAGTATAATTTTAAATTTTATATTTCAGTCACTAATCTAACTCATTCATATTATATGAAAAAGTTATTTTTTAAGTATTATTAAGGCCCCGTTCTTTTCGACTGATAAGTAGGTGTACTGAACTGAACTGAATTGATTGGTACTAAACTAAATTGAATGGTACTGAACTATACTGAACTGTACTGAAACTGAAAATACTGATACTGAAAATACTGAAACTAGATTATAATTAATAATATAAATAATATTTTAAAAATATTAAAATACATAATAATTAATAACACTTTAAATAGTACTATGCATTTTAATAAAATTTATTAATTATTACATATAATAATAATTAAATATACCATTATAAATTATTATTATTATTATTATATTTTATTGTAATTATTGTTATGAATATTACCTTATTATTTTAATTGTTATCAATATTTATAAAATATTATTACTTTTATTTATTTATTTTTCCTACAAAATTATTTATCGTAGAAATAATAATTGATAATGTTAAAAATATTATTATTAATTTCATTTTCTTTGTTGTTATTTGTGATTACTGATATTAATTAATAATATTTATATAATGTATAAATAGAAATGAACTAAAATTGAAATTGAAATGATATTATCATTAATATTCATTGCTTTTAATATTTATGAATAATAATATACATTAATAATATTGATATAATGCATAAATTGAAACTTAATATTGAATTCTGAATACTGAATGCTGAATGCTGAATGCTGAATACTGATTACTGAAACTGAACTGAACTAAACTGAATTGAACTAAAAATAAGTTGAAAAGAACAGGGCCTAAATCAGATTCAAATTTTTGAATACATAAAACAATAGAAAGAATTTCTTTCTTAATTGTGGAGTAATTTTTTCCGGCGCCTACCCATATCCCATTTGTGAATCGGATTAAAGAATTATATATATATATATATATATATATATATATATATATATATATATATATATATATATAATAAATTAATTGAACCCTTTTAATCATTTGTCTTAGACCGTCGCACCTTTAACCTATATTTAAGATCTGACCTGAGAGTTATTGTCACGGTAATACCAGCTTTTTGTTGTAAGCCCTTACATCCACTCCAACTAGTGGCAACTAGTGTTTAAGTCGTAGATATATAAGAGACAATGGTTGGTTATAAAACATTGTACGTAGGGCTTGGAAAGGTGGGGAACATGTTTTATAGGAAAAAAAACACATAGAATAACAAATTTAGATGAATTAGCTGTACATGTGACATATATTACAAATGGATACCAGTGAATGTTTAGATATTTGTACTTAAAAATAAGTTTGATGTCAATGTGTATAAAAATCAAGGGCTCCAACAACCATATATATATGTAGGCTCCCTTCTCTTCAAACACATTGATTGATTTCTAAACCATTTGTAGCCATCACTCCATCTCCCTGCCCTACATCCTGTTCATTTTCTTTATTTTAAATAAAATAAATAAACAAACCTTTATTTGGTAAGCACTTTTTTATAAATTTTTTTCTATTAAATGTCTCATGATTTGAAAAGAATTCACATCTCATAATTGAGATTGTCAACTGAAAAAGAATTTGCATAAGGAGGATTTCATATAAGAATTTGTATAAAATAGAAAGAAAAATTTACAATTTTCAAATCCTTAATGGGCTTAGAGACTTGATACTAACACCAACTAAAAAAAGCTTCAAATTAGATAAATAAATATTTTTTTTAATTTTAGTAAGCACAGTAATATAAATTACAAAAAATACATGAATAAACACATACTATTTACAATAAATTTACGATTTAGAATTTTTTATATTACTATAAAACAAAGTCAAGGAATTAAAAATCAATATTTAAATATGGTTATAATTTCATTTATACTAGTAATAAATTAATTTTATTTAGTTTTCACTAATTAGTTATACGTTGTGCTAATTTCTTTTAAATTTATAAAGATATTTTTAGTTATAGAAGTTGAAACCAAAAGATTTGCGGCCACATGGAGAGACATATTTCAGAATTTTATTAAAGACTTTATTAAGAACGATATTTTAGAAGTATTCGTAGCCTTAATAATTCATATCACATCGAACATAGTAGAAATTCAATACTACAATTAGACTATATTCTCTTAAGCTTTTGTGAACTGAACTAAATCAATTGATTTGAATCTTAGAATAATTATTAGATTATAAGTTAAATGAAGTGAGCCTTGGAGTTAAATAAAAATTCATATAGTTATAAGCTTTTATTATATGAATTGCCAATTTGCCAATAGTCGTTCTTCTTTTAATATGAGAATCAAAATAACTAGGACGAATCTATTCCGAATCAAGATATTGAATACTTGAATGGGCATGCCACGTGACAAATATTATAAGTTTGAATTCTTTTCATATATGATTTCACAGGTGGATTGCATCTTAATATTGACCACAAACACATGGTAGGCTTGGTAAAATGCCCAAATCTTACGGTGCTTATTCCAGCTAGCCTTCACTAGCTATATGTTTTCTTCCTTTTTTTTCGAAAATTAAAAACAATAAAGAACAAAGAACAAAACAAGTGGTTCACTTCCATGTAAAATGACAAACAAATGTAGAGCACATGTGACTATGTAAGTTAGTCACGTGCTCTACCTGCAACTCAATTGTGGCTGAATTTCCCTCATATTAAGATTCCCATACTCGTAACAAAAATTGCATGATGCCAAAATTTGGTATTGCAAAACAAAAAAATTAAAAGAGCCGTTTCATTTCCCAAACCCAAAACAAACATTATTTATTCTCAGAGCACCATAGCTTTGTTTCTAATACCTGAATTCCAGCACAACTTTTTGAGTAAATTGTATTCCGCTTTTGTAACACTATGGTCCTCTGTTCCAGAGCTTTGCTTGTTCTGGGATTGTGTTCTAAACTCCTAAAACAAAGTAACTTTCTTTTTACTCAACTTGTACATTGCTGGGTCTGTCTGATAGTACACTATGTCTCCATAGTCACTCACATAATGATCCTCTGTTATGCTTCTTACCAAATTGTCCAGCAGGTGAAATGGAATTGGCCCTGCTGATTTCTTGGGCTCTCTGTAGTACTTCCCCAACACATGCTTTGCTGATTTTGTCTGCACAATTATCACCCACATCATCAAAATTAGCCAAAAACAAACAACCATGCATATACTAGAAATTAAGTGATTAATTACCGCTTCTACTAAATGATAGTGTGGAATTTGAGGGAATAAGTGATGAATCACATGTGTTCCTATGTCGTGGTGGATGTTGTTGAAAATTCCGTAATCTCGGTCTACTGTTGTGAGACCTCCGCGTAAATAGCTCCATTCCTGTTTAATTATCTTGTTAATTAAAGAATGGTGTGAAGTTAAATTGGATTAAGTAATTGTTAGAGGGTTTAATTTAGTTGAGTACCTTGCTGCGGTACCAGGGGAGTTTCTGTTCGTGTCCATGGTGATGAAGGTATGTAACAAAATCCAACCACATAACAAAAATCTACAGAAACAACCCAATTCATTAATCAGCTAAAGGAATTGAATTAAAGTTAAAACCAATAGATTACTAGGGATAATTTGCAATTTGAACTCACAATATAAGGAACACCATAGACTTTAAGGACTTGAAGAGGACCAAAAACGAAGAAGGAATAAAGTAGTAAAAGAACCACGACAATCCAGCATGTTGTTGAAGTTAACACAGCTTTTCTCTCATTTGGAGCAAACAGGTCACTGTATGGATTAAAATGTGAGCCTTCTTTCCCTGGACTTCTCCACCACTGACAAAATATACACATATAATATGCAATTATGAATCTCAGATTCAGGTTCAGATTCAGATTTCAGTTAGTTTCAGATCTGATGGAATGGGAACAATTTGATTAATTACCAGATAGAAGGGGTATGCAAAGAGGGGGATAGGCACTGTGAATCTTAATATCCGAGTCTGTAAATCTAAGCTCTTGTATAATTTCTCTGGCATCTGAGCATATACAGAACAACGTCAAACAGGAACCAAGATTGAATAAACAAAAAGGAATAAAATAGTAAAACTAGACTTGCCGGAACCCAGGATTCATCCTTTTCCACATTTCCGTGATTCTGATGGTGAGTCCTGTGGCTGATTCTCCTGCAAATCAACAACACAATATTAATCAGATTTAGATGAAGAATTAGGTTACAAGAAGAAGAAAAAATGACAGAAATACAGTGAGATTTATTTGAAAAAACAATTACCATCCGTGGTAAGGTACAAGGATTGAAGAATGCAGAATATGCCCCACCACATTGTTGAGCAAGGTACTATCAGAAAAGCTTCCATGTCCACTGTAAACACAAATACGAATCCACATTTTACATTTATATTACCAAAATCGATATATCGGATCGTAAAATAACAAAATAAGAGTACGAGTAACAAATTACCAGTCGTGACCGAGGACAAAGATGGCCCAGAACATAGTCCCCTGAGCAATCCAGTAAAGAGGCCAGAAGAACCAGGAATTGAAGGAGACAGCCAAAGCAGCGAAGGCGAAAACAACGACGAAATCCCGGAGAACATAGCTGAGAGATCTCCAAGGGTTTTTGACCCAGCAATGCTTGGGAATGGCAGCGCGGATATCGGCGATTTTGAAAGGGGGAGGATTGCTGGGATCGAAATCATCATCAACACCATTGTTGAGAAAGGGATCTGAGAAAGTCATGGTGATGACGACGAGGATGGAAATGGGGGGAGTATACGTAAAATGAGGGAGTGAGGGGGCAGAGATATATAATACTAGATAAAGAGAAGAGAAGAGAAGGAGAGGCTAACAGCGCAACCACAAAACCCACTTGGCCGATTCCCCGTGAGCCGTTTATGTGGCTGTTTCGGAGTTTTTTAAACAGGTGGCTTCTGTTTTCTAGGCATCCAACAACATTTATAAGGAGTCACATCTAGTTCTATGTATTTGTTATGACTGATATTTTGATAGATTTATTTGTCGGGTAAATCAAATTTTGTTAATTTTTTTTTTACTTAAATCAAATATAATACAATATTAAATATAAATTATTAGAATAATTATTCATCGGTCTAGACTTTGTAAAAAATTGATTGTCTAAGCTCAGTTGACTTGAGGAGGCTCCAGTGGAATACTCTAGCCCAATGAACATGTATACTTTTCGCTAGATCGAAGATAATAAATTATCAGTTAGAACAAAAAGCTATTAGGATAACTAACAACAAACACACAAACTCCACAAAATGGACCCTTATAATTTGGTTACAAATGACTTTAGATCGAAGACAAAAGACTATCTACAATAACAAAAAAATATTAATAACATATCAGAACAGCTACACCAAGCGAGGTTAAGTGATATGCGCTCAGTCCCGACTCTTATCGATCATTTACAATTTGAAACATTTGGGAGAACCACTAAATTAGTTTCAATCTGAAAGTATCGGATAAAATCAGAGAAAAAATCAAGAACTTAGAATGATTATTCATTGGGAAGAAAAAATGAACCAGCCCGTGAGCGTTGCAAAAAAACTCCTGTAAATGCCAGGTTTTTATAAACCTGAAACGAGCAGTTGCAACGCTTCAAAGACAAAGCGTTGCTAAAAGTCATGTCCATTCGAGCAATTGCATCTGTTCAAAATAGAAGCGTTGTGAAAAGACGTGTCCATTCAAGCAACTGCAACCGTTCATAATAGAAGTGTTGTGAAAGGTAGCTCCTGGACCCTCATAAGCTAAGTATCATAATAGAACTCAAACAAGCGTGCACTCTACACTCTCCTGACTTATTCGATGAAATATTACGACCACATTGGTCAACTAGTTGATCCAATTACACTAAAATACCAACAATCCTCCCCCATTTTAGTGTAATCCATGATTAACTAAATAATATCATAACAAATAACAAACTTATGCATAAATGAAATATCGTGATGTTTGAATTTCATCTTAGTATATTACACTTTCCAAGTATTCGAATACCAAAGGTGTCACTATGGATTAAACCTTTGTTATCCATCTCGATTACTCGAAGATAATATACACGTAAGTCCACATTCTAACATGTTCTTACTTAACATTATCTTTTACTAGCCTTGTATCCCTATTCTTCATAAGCATATCAAAGTCAAGTCCAAAACTTTTTGAAGCGGCTAAACTTCATGCTCATATAGGTAGCCCTTTTACTCTTGCACCTGCATATGAAATTTTTCAAAAGAACTATTAAGAAGTTAAACTTCAACCTCCTTATCTTGCAGTTCTGAACACACACCTTGGGATGTTATTATTAGTGTGTTCCAATTATGTTGTTGGAAAACTTAGTAGGAATACTTATATAGAGATTGAAACACAATAGACTTATTAGGTAAACGCACCTTTGAATGATATTATTACAAGCCTCAACATAATAGCTTCTAAATAAGACCAACCCGGTCGTAGGCTTTAGACATGTCTACCTTAAGCGCTCCAAATCCCACCTTCCCTAACTGACTTCTCTTAAGGCAATGACCTACTTCAAAAGCTATAAGTAAATTATCTGTAATAAGTCTATTAGGGATAAACGCACTTTGCATAGGCAAAATAATATCATTCAAAGGTGTGATTACCTACTAAGTTGAAACACACTTTGTAATGATATTATTTCACCAATTGTAATGAAGTATACTTAGTAGGTATACTTATATAGAGATTGAAACGCACTTTGTAATGATATTATCTCACCTATGAAAAATGCATTTATCCCTGATAGACTTATTATAGATAATTTACTTATAGCTTTTGAAGTAGGTCATTACCTTAAGAGGCGTCGGTTAGGGAAGGTGGGATTTGGAGTGCTTAAGGTAGACATGTCTAAAGCCTACGACCGGGTTGGTCATATTTAGAAGCTATTATCTTGAGGCTTAGTTTTCCGTTCGGTTTTGTTTCATTGGTGATGTCTTTTGTTTCCTCTGTGAGATATCAGCTTTGCCATGATGAAGGGATTTTTTTTATTATTTTACTCCTTAGCGAGGGTTACGGCAGGGTGCCCATTATCACCGTTTCTTTTCCTTTTGTGTTCAGAGTGGCTTTCGGCTATTCTGGGGGACCGTGTTAGTAGAGGTGTTGTTCA
The DNA here is from genome assembly GCA_947683365.1 of Euphorbia pulcherrima. Taxonomy (NCBI): domain Eukaryota; kingdom Viridiplantae; phylum Streptophyta; class Magnoliopsida; order Malpighiales; family Euphorbiaceae; genus Euphorbia; species Euphorbia pulcherrima. The sequence continues at coordinate 16,064,162 of CANTUS010000001.1, read as the reverse complement.
CGGCTGCAGGATTTTCAGGGAAGCACTGAAAATTTCTTACTTGTTGTTTACTGATGATAGCTACTTCTTTTTTAGAGTAAACATAGAGGAAACTACTGCTGTAAAGGAATGTTTCGGGTTGTATACTGCAGCTTCAGGTCAGCTTATTAACTATGACAATTCATCATTACTATATAGTCTAAACATGGAAGAGGAAAGGAAGGTGGCGTTGATTCAGATTCTCGGTGTTAGGGGGTGGAGGATCATGGATCGTATCTTGGCTTACCTTCGGTAATTCGAAGTTCAAAGCAAGGTGTGTTTAATTTTATCAAGGAGAGAACTTTGGAGAGAATTTCAGGCTGGAAAAGAAAGAAGATAGCACAGAGTGGGAAGGAGGTAATGATTAAAGCAGTTGCTCAAGCTCTTCCCATGTATGCTAAGAGTATCTTTTTACTACCAAAATATTTCATTTCTTCTCTTGAGCAATTGTTTTCTGATTTTTGGTGGGGTGGGAAGGAAAAAATCACTAGATGAGTTGGAGGAAGTTATGTTTAAGGAGTGATAGATGGGGTCTCAATTTTCGCCGCTTACATGAGTTTAATGTGGCTTTGATAGGGAAACAAGTTTGGCACATGCTATCAGAACTAAATTCACTCATGTATAAAGTTTTCAAAGCCAAATACTTCAAGGACAAATCTATCTTTGATGTCCTTCCCTCGAGTAATGATAGTTTTATTTTGCGTGGTTTCTTGGTAGCTAGGGAGGTGGTGAGAAAGGGGTTGATTTTGCATGTGGAGGATGGGAGGAGTATTGATATTTGGAAGGACGTGTGGCTGTCTGATAGTAGCAATGCTAAAATTTCTTCTAATTCGCCGGCTATGCTTCGTAATGTAAAGGGGCAATCTTTATTTGCTAGTAATGGCAGGAGTTGGAATCGCGCCTGGTGGATCATTTGTTTGATGAGAGAGACCGAGCATTGATTTATAGAATCCCTATTAGCTTTGATGTCCAGGCGGACATATTATATTGGAGCTTGGAGCGATCTTTGCACTATTCGGTGAGGTCGGCATATTATACCTTAGCGGCTCAAGGCTCGACAAGTGTGGAGTCATGCTTTTTGAATGATAGTTAGGGTCATTTGTGGAAGATGTGGTTGCCGGGAAGAGTGAAGAACTTCTTGTGGAAGCCTGTCATTAATATCTTGAAAATTAAGGAAATATTGTTGAGCAGATTTGTGACTTTGGATGATGACTAATTCGATTTGTGTAGGGGATCTAGGGAGATGATATTCCATACTATTTTAGGTTGTCCTAAGGCATGTAATGTTTGAGAATTGTGCATTGCCAAAGGATGGCCAATTTCTATTAGCAATTGGGATCAATGGTGGGACTGGTGTGGTTCGTTAGGTGAGGGCAAGCAGCAGGAACTTTATGCCATAGCCTGGGCTATTTAGGCTCGTCATAATCATCGAGTTTATATTCAACAAGTGCAGCCGGTTCATCATATCTATAATAGGGGAGTTTGCTCTCTTCGTGAGTGGCAATCATCTCAAATTAAGCCTAGCAGTTCTAGGGACATTGAAGTTCAGCAAGGAGGGGTGAACAAGAATTCAGTGAGGCATGGCGAGGAGGGCTGAATTGTTGGGAACTGACAGTCAGATTGAACATGCATAACAGGCAAGGCGGAAGTTCAAGATTTTGTCCCTGTCCCCAGGAACTCCTAATAGATGCATATAAATTAAATAAAGCCTTAACTAAATAATTCTCTACCTACATCAGCATACAAAAGGGCTAGGAATACCATAATTTTAAATTATATCCTACCACATATATTTTATACTAAGCATGTTATAACTCTTAAGCTTTAACCTAAGCATAAAATAAACTAAGCATGCAAAATAACCTAAGCATAATTATTAAGTCTAAAAACGGTTAAAGAAAAAGACGTAATAATTAAAAGAGAAAATAAAGACATACCAGTTGAAGTGTGCTTTAGAAGAACCTCCTTGCACAAGCCTCCAAGTGTAGGATAGCCTCTATGAGTATCCACACAAGCCCCACTAACCGAAACTTCCCAATGAGGTAGAACTAAAGAACCTTGATTAGCTGTTAGGCCACTCAAAAATTCCCACCCGAAAATATAAATAAAATTATTCAAGTTCCATTTGAATTAGTACTATTTGGGATGAAGAATGGAGCTCCCTTTTATAGGTGGAGCAAAGGCTCCACCTAATTAATGCGGGATGGGTAAATATCCATCCCACCCTTGGCAAAACATGCGGATCCCATAGGATCCGTGTGCTGCCCAAGTTAACCTAGCTTGCACAGTAAGCTGGGTTATCGGGTTGCGCAAGGCAGGCTCTTGCGAGCCTGCCTTGCCCCACGAGCTGGGCCTCACGGAAGGCCCTTTTGGCCTATGCAAGTGCTGCTTTTGCAGTGCTTGCTCAACCCAGGTTGCGTGCCCATGCAAGCTGGGCTTGCATGGCATGCGGCCTACGAGTGCACCATGCACTTGTGTGGCCCTTTTTGTCATAGACCCCATGAGTCCTTTCGGGCTTGTGGGGCCCATGTGCGCAAGGTACAACCCAAGCTTTTAGCAATACGATTTTGGCTCTCCTTTAATAAATTAATATTTTATTTAGTGACCCTAACAAATTAGTTACCGGTTAATAAATAAAAACTCTCGTTCTACTCAAATAATAACCCCATTATTAATTTGTTATATTTTCATAATAGAATGAATCTATTAATTCTTTACTCAGTCCGATGAAGGTCCAATATGTGTGACCTTATAGGATCCTGAAGTATTGAGTTGTTAAGGCTTGACCAACCCTTGTTCTAATAGAACTATTGGCTCGAGGTTCTAGACCGTTAATAGAACTTGATTACCTTAAACGACTGTAGTACGCCTCTAGCAAGGGTCTACCATCCCCTATTACTCGGCACGTCATTTGTGCTTATGACTTAATCTCGATTAATGCAATAGTTATCCAATGCGATAAATTCCTTCCATTCTTTAATATTAGTACCATCTGGTTTATAGGGTTCGGTTAAAGTGTTAACCCTCTAATAGCAAGGTTGCTCCAAGCTATCCCAGTTATTAACTTATTACCGAAGTATATTGCCTTTTACTATAGTGTGTTTAACTAGAAACTATTTCTATCAAACACATACTCTGATCAGAGGTTTATAGCAATCATCACTTCAACAAGCGATCAGGTACAACTTTTTAATATATCCAGAGTGATGGATTCTTTCTGACTACTCAGATTACCAACGTGTTGTCATCACTATACCCGTAATCTCCCGTAACACCCTAAATTAATGAATGTGTAGTAATGGCCCAAAGTATAGCAATAGTACCACACAAGGTAACTAGTATCTCAAGTATGAGGATATTCACAAAGCTTATTGCATGAAGATAAACACTAACACATTGATATATATATACACCAAGTGCTTATCTTGCTGCGGTCTCCAATATATCTCCCAGATATATCCATGTGTCAAACTTAAGGCACCACCTTCAGTCCTTAGGAGATTAACTGCTTGGACCCTTTCCAAGAAAGTTTACTACATTCTAGTCTTTTCGCTTCATCAATATCCTTTCTTGATGAAACTATGACTAGGAATAGTTTAGACATGACCATAATTGCACATGAAGTAGGTTCCACTAAATATAGTCCAACTATAATTTCTCTAACTTCATGCTATGATATGTCAAGGACTTTTGTAAATATACATTAATGAATATATTTAGCCAGTCATAATATATTTATAAACACATCGATATAAACAAAAGATTAAATGTCTTTATTGATTAAACAATTTATTCATACTATTACATAATTAAGATATATCGCCCTAATTGTCTTAAGGGCATACATCATTTCAAACATGAATGAGATGCAGTATGGATGCTAGCGTTTTTTACAACGGGTGTAAATTGGGACATGGTTGCACTATTCGAAATAACTCGAATATAGTTATAGCGGCTCGTAATTTGTTGTTACAAGGGGTGGTGATGCTAAGATGGCCGAAGCAATGACCTGTAGGGAGGCATTAAGTTGGCTAAAGGTAAGAATATCGATAGAGTGGTGGTGGAGTTAGACGCGAGAAACATTGTTTCGTATCTTAATAGTTCTTTTATTTTTTATTCTCCTATTGGCACGATTTTAGAAGATTATCGTAGGTTGGCTAAAACCTTTGTTGGTGTTTGTTTTATTCATGTTAGGAGGTTTGCTAATCAGCTTGTCCATTGTCTTGCGAGGGTAGTTGATTCTTCGACACATCGAGGTGAATGAGATCATTTCCCTGAATGTCTTAGGATGTAATCCTTGATTCTTTGAGTATTTCTTGTTTGGTGAAATATATATATATATATGACTAAACAAGAAATTGTTCATTTCATCAGGTCACTAACTTTTAATGGAAACATTCAATCATATTGTTGTAGTCCAACAATGTTTCCTTCTACATTGAAGGTTTAGACGACTTTGAAATTTTAATAAGATAGTTTTTCATTTTCCATTATCATATATTGATGAAAACGAATTTTAGGTTACTCTAATGCCACTACAAGAGATTAAGCTTTTTGTGACAATAAATGTTGTCACGAAAAGTAAGAAGTTGACACATATAACATTGCGTGATAATAATAAGTTGTCACAGAATTATTGCTAAAAACTCTGTAACAAATAATATTGCATGAAATTGTTGTCACAATACTTGAGTATTTCTTGACAACATTTTTTATGACAAGTTCAGTAGTAACTAATGAGTAAAATTGTTGTCACAATTAAGCTATTTGTCACATATAATGCATCAAAATGAACTAAAACTGCATGAAAATATAAAACAGTCATCATGGAAAAATTTATTGTGACAATATGCTGTCACATATATTGCATTTTTTGTGACTAACAATTTACTTGTCACAATATTTTTATTAGTTACAACTTTTGTTGTCACTGAAAAGAAAATTCCTTGTCAAAAATAATATTGTTGTCACATATTATGATATTTGTGATATAATTGATGTCACAAAAAGGTTTCAAAGTTGTCACACAAGTCTATATGTAACAAGAATAGTTGTCACAAAAATATTGTCGCTAATGACTCCATAACAAATACTATTCACTATAGTAATATTTTCAAATGTGTTGTCACAAAAATTGCAATTTTTATGACAATAATTTTGATGTCACATAAAATTGATTGTCACAATAGAGCTAAATGTCACGTATTATACAACAAAAATTGACACTTTTAACAACTTTGGAAGGAAGAGAATTCAAATTTATAATATTAATTTTAAAAAAGAAATTTTAATAATGAAAAGACAATTAACAAATGAATAAAATATACATTTGCATTAGTTTTGAGTCGATCCAAATGTTGATTCAATTGCTCAATAGACAATTGTATCGGTTTTCAAACTGATACAAATGCTTCTCAAATGCATTAGTGTCCTAATAAGAGCTTCAAGGCTTAAGAGAGGTATAATTTTAAGAAAACTGAAAAAGTAGTGGCTTATATATGTTGTACAATAATTGGTACTCTAAGCTTAATAGAGAATGATGGTGTAACCTATGTGAAAGAAAAAAAGACTAAAGATGCATTTGTTTTCACAATAGCTGGTACTCTAAGCTTCTTTCATGTATTTAAATAGCAAGAAAAGCATGTATACACATGGTAGTCAATAATTCTCAATAGAGCATCATAACTTTGGCAACCAATAGTAGACTCATGTATATTTTAATGAAATCGAGGCATCAACCAAACATAGCCTTTTACTTATGAATCTACTTCAGATGAAATATTACCTCTCCAAATCGTTCATCATCAATTACTGCAAGAGGGAAAGGTTAGCGAAAATATTCAACCCCACCTGTAAAACATGTCGAGCCTTATGGTAAAAAGATATCGAAGAAGAGAACTTTTACCATAAAATATAAAAACAGAATCCCTTGTATCACAAAATGGAATAACAAGATTTATAAATGCTTGTTATCAACTATAGTAAAATAAAGTTCATATTTTTTTAAGAAAATGTAAGATTAAAATATATGGACCTAAAATAGAACAATGACTAATGCAAGTCATTGTTCTATTGATTTCTTTCATAAATCTTGTGAAATGAGCCATACAAGTTCCATGAGTATAGTTAATCACCTAGTTTGCACCAACTGTAACCATAATCGAAGATTTTGGTGGGAACTTATAGATTGGTTTGAACATGCATAACATGCATGGCGGAATTTCAAAATTTATCTAAGTCTAAGGAACTCCTAAGCATGGCATGATTAATATACAAAACTAATCTATATTTATTACTAAGTCATAAACACTTATAAAAGGACCTTGCAATAATTAATTCACTTACTAGTTAAAGCGTGTCCCAAAAGTCGGCAAAGTGACCCTTAGTTTCTGCGTTCACATACTCCAAAGTAGAAGCCCTCTATAATTGATCAACACGCGCACCACGACCAAAACCTTCTGGATAGGTAGAACTGAAAAATATTAGAAGGCTGCTAGACATTCCTAATAAATCATTCTAGAAGAACATCCCTTAAACTCTTGATCCAACTTCAAAGTAAATATTTCTTTCAAAAGATTACTCAAGAGTCTCAAGAGAAAATAAGAGAAGGAAGAGAGAATGGGATGATATATAATGAAAAGAGGATCCCTAATTATAGTGATATGAAAAAATCATAAAGACAAATTATCACAATCCCTTACCAATAAGAATTAAATAAACAAGGGCAATTTAGTTAATTAAAACTAAAATAGAAAGAGGAACTAACACAAACATTGTGAGCTTACTTGGGGAGCAAGCTCCCAGTTTCACTGAGACAGTATCGGCCAGCGGCCAGCAGCTCTTGTGGGCCTGCATAGGAGCACAGGCCCCCAAGATACGCACCTCATAGGCTGCTGTGTGTGGCACACAGCACAACCTATTTAGGCTTACGCAATGAGTATTATGGCTGCCTAATGTAGCTCGCTTGCGCGTGGCCTGCGGGCCATGCGCAACACTGCTTGGGCAGTGCTCCCTTAGCCCACGTGTAGGCTATGTCATGTACTGTCCAACAGTAATGTGGAGGCCCACTATTGCATGTTCGCACAATAAACCATATTTACGAACCCTGTTATTTCCAGTTCCTATTTTCCCCTTTTTATTATCCTCTCATCATTTTTCCAGTATACTGGTCCAACTAGTATAATTTTTCCAACCAATTAAATGGTCTAACCATTTATTATTCTTCTAGATTAGACCCAGGCAAACAATTCTTTACATGGCTTGGTCGTAACTCAAAGTTTGTGACCTTTTAGAGTCCTGTAATATCGAGCCGCCAAACTTTGACCAATCTCAACTTCCTATCGAGGAATTGACTGGCTCAAAGTTCTAGACTGTAGTGGATTTCAATGATTTTGATCGATCATAGATGGCTCTTTACTAAGGGCATATGAGCCCAGGATACTGGGAACATCACGTGCCTGTGACTTATTCCCGATTCTACAACAATATCAATACAATTCACTCCTTCCATCAATGGTTAAGTACCATCTGGTTTCTTATGCTTGGTTTAAATGTCAGCCCACTAGTAGCCTTATAGGCTACCCTGGTAGTTTAGTCTTGCTATAAAGTACACAACTCAACCATATTTAATGTGTTGACTAGGATCACATCTTATCAACTCATACTCTAATAATAGGTTTACGAGTACGTCACTTCTAACAAGTGGCCTAGGTACAACTCCCTTATATTGCTATGATTAAAGTCATGGATTCCATATTGACTACTTAGCTTACCAATGGACAAACATCAATCATACCTATAATCATCCGTATCCCCCAATTTATATGATGCTTAGGAATGACCCAAAGTACAAAAACACCTGAACAAGGTAACTAGTGTCTCAGGTGTGACGATATTCGTATTTCTATTAATATAAGATAAAACACCAACACATAATATAGATTATTGAGTGTTTTCTTATAGCAGTCTCCAATGTATTTCCCTAAATACATGAATGTGTTAACTCTAGTCACCACCCTTCAGCACGAGAGATATGCTGCTTGGATCTAATCCAAGGAGTATGACAACACATGCTATTCTGTCTGTATTCATCAATGTTCAGTCTTAATGATACTATGACTAAGGATATTTAGACATATCATAATTACACACAAACTAGTTCTCACCTTACATAGTCCCACTATGCTCTTGCTATTTGTACTATGATATTGTCAAGGAATTTTGCAAACACATCATGTATATATTCTAAATTAGTCATAATATATTTTCACAATCATTGAGATGACAAAAGAGTTCCATTTATTAGTATAACTTGTTCATACAAAAATTAACTAACTAAGATATATCACTCTAATTGCTTCTATAGCATGCATCATATCTATCAATCTCCCACTTGAACTAGAGCTAATTGTCCATATGCTCTATGTCATAACTATTAACATGTTGGTCATGCTTAATCTTTGTTAAAGGCTTTATCAAACCATCCACCAAGTTTTGATCTATGGGAATATATTCCATCACTATATCTTTATCTCTTATCATATCTTCCACTATATGATATTTTATGTATACATGTCCATTTCTCTGATGAGACCGTGGTTATTTTGCTTGAGAAATAACCCCGGTGTTATTGCAATACATTACTATTGAATCATAACTTTTAGACACCATGCCAAGATCACCAATAAATCTCTTTATCTAGACATCTTGCTTTGTTGCTTCTAAAGTAGCAATGTACTTAAATTTTGTGGTTGACTCAGCAGTTGTATCATGTTTGGAACTATTCCAAACAACTGCCCCTCTATTTAACATAAACATGTAACCTAACTGTGATTTGTAATTATCTTTGTCATATTGAAAACTCGCATCAGTGTATCCCTTCATAGAGAGATCACCTTATAGATATATGAAGAACATGTCCTTAGTCCTTCTTAAGTACTTAAGGATTTTCTTAACGGTTGTCCAGTGCTTCCCACTTAGGTCAGATTGAGATCTTCTTATGATGCTCAATACGTGTGAGACATCTGGTCATGTACATTCCATAGAATACATTATAAATCCTATTGCGGATGCATAGGATATTCTACTCATGGGCAATCTCTCCTTTGGTGTTCTCGTACACTCAGATTTAGAAAGGTTAATTCTATGAGACATTGGAAGATATCTCTTTCTTGATTGCTCAAGGTTGAACCTAGTCAATACCTTGTCTATGTATGTATCTTGTGAAAGACCTAACAGCCTCTTAGGTCTATCTCTATAGATCTTTATACCTAGTATAAAAGCTGCTTCTCTAAGGTCCTTCATGGAGAACTTTCTTGACAACCACGGTTTAACTATTTAAAGAAAACAAATGTCATTTCCTTCACGAGTATGTCGTCCACATTCAATACAAGGAAAATGATTGCATTGCCACTAATCTTCTTATATACACAGGGATCATAAGCGTTTGATTTAAAATCCAACTCCTTGGTCGTATCATCAAACCTTATATTCCAAATCCCGGATGCCTGTTTAATTTCATAAATATACCTTTACAGTTTTCAAACCTTCAAGCCATTTTGAGATGTAAAACCTTCAAGTTGTATCATGTATACATCCCGATCCAAGTTTTCATTGAGGAAAGCGGTCTTTACATCCATATTCCAGATCTCATAGTTATAATGAGCAACAATGGCTCAAAGTATCCTGATGGGTTTAAGCATGGCTACATGTGAAAAGGTTTCATCATAGTCAATCCCTTCTCGTTGACTATAACCTCTTACAGCTAACCTTGCCTTATAGGTAATCACATTACCGTCCATGTTGGTTTTCTTCTTGAAAACCCACTTGAAGCTTATGGGTCTTATTCCATCAGGTGCATCAACAAAATCCTATACTTAGTTTACATACATGGAATCCCTCTCTGATTTCACGACTTTTAACCCTTTATCAGAATCTAAGCTATTGCGGGTCTTAGGTTTATAATCCTCCATTAGAAAGACATATTTATCATCAGTGATGAAAAACCCATAGCTTTTAGGAGCGTTGGAACCCTTCCAGATCTACGCAACATGCTGTTCCTCTATCACACTTCCTTGTGTATCCAGCATAGGAATAATCAGTTGATTGTATTATTTGCCTTATTAAACTCCAAGTTCAAGATTGCTTCCACTAGCTTTTGCAATCAAGTGTTAATTCTCAAGGAACTGAGCGATCCTAGAAATAAGTTCCTTTTGTTCCTCAGGATCATAAAAGGTGTATCCTATTGTCTCTTTAGGATAACCTATGAACAATCACTTATAAGATCTAGCTCCGAGCTTATCTGACATTGTCCTTTTAACATAGGCAAGACAACCCCAAACTCTCAAGTGATAAATAGAGGGTTTCTTACCATACCACCTTTCCTTTGTTGTAGTATCAACTAATTTTAAGGGCACATAGTTTAGAATATAAACTGCACTCTAAAGTGCATATCCCTAATAGGATTTGTTGAGACTTAATGGGCTTATCATGGACTGAACCATATCTAATAAAGTTTAATTTCTCCTCTCTGATACACCACTGTGCTAAGGAGTATACAGAGGGGTCCATTGGGATAATATTCCAATGTCCCTTAGATAATCTTGAAACTCTTAGCATAAATATTCTCCACCTTGATCTAATCAAAGTGCCTTAATATTCTTTCCAAGCTGTTTCTCAACTTCATTCCTATAGTCTTTGAACTTTTCAAAACTATTTGATTTGTGCCTCATAAGATCCATATACCCATATCATGAATAATCATCGATAAAAGTGATGAAGTAAATAAATCCTCCATGTGCTTGCACATTCATTGGTCCAAAAACATCCGAGTGAATTATCTCCAATGTACTTGTGGCACATTCCCCTTTTCCCTTAAAGAGCTTCTTTATCATTTTACCTTTTAAACAAGGTTCGCATACCCCATTAGACTCCCAGTCTATTGGGCCCAAGACACCACCTTTATGTAGCTTAGTTAAGTGAATTTCGTTTATATGGCCTAAACGACAATGCCATAAGTAAGATGATTTGTCTTTAAATAATTTCTCTTAGCATGATTAATATTGAGAATCTGCTTTTGCAATCACAAAATACCTTTCATCATACTTCTATCTAGAATATTTTTCACAGTCTTTGCTAATAACTTTTATCAAATTGGAATCAACTCCATTTGTTGTGAAGCAGGAAACAATATTCTTAGAAGTATAACAATAATTTTGTCCTTATTACAAAATAGCCAAATGGAGATTTTAAATTCCTACATCAGTAGCAGCTAGCAAGCTCTAATGATATCTCGTACATACAACTGTTCGCTACTTTTCCACATACTAAAAATAAGTTCTTTAAATAAACAGGCATCGTTAGTGCCGCTAGTGCAAAAGTAGAAAAGAGGAAACCGCAAGTATACGGTAGCGATGTAGTTTTAAAAGATTATCGATCCCACGAGGAAAGAAACAAACTCGACCAAAATTCAGATAAAATAGGTAAATGATGGGTAGGTTTTTTGGGGATAGACTAGAGACGAAAACTATGAAGAGTAGAGAATCACAAAGCAATTAGGAAACCAAGTTATTTTGATTTAACAACTTTATTTTTTTTATCAACACATAAAAATATATCATATATGTTCTATTCCAAGATCTAGAGTTAATCTATAATTGTGTATGAAAACCTAAACACCTTATGTTTTATGCTTAGTAAGGATGACTCTCGCATAAACTATAATCATGCTAGAAAAGACGAATATATCCGATTAGGACTATAGCCAAACTAGACTAACAAGATTACGAATAAAAACGACTTGATTTACACGAATTTAGAATAGAATGTCTCCTCTTATAACTTCGAACTCAAACACAACAATAAACGAACTCATTATAAAATGCACGACATATCATAAACTTCAATCGTAAAACATATTACGCACAAGTGGAGAGGAAAGGTGATATGAACGAATAAGAATTAAGGATGATGCAACAAACAAAATTAAAGAATTAAGTTATATCAAATCGCCTTCTTATGGATTGTCAATTCTCGATCGTGGCCCTTCTTCTACTTGAATCTTCAAATGCACTAATCTTTTGAGTAGGATAAATTATTGATAATAAAACAGAATAATTGATGAAGAATAATGAATTGTATTCATAAGTGTTTTTCAAGTACAATATAAAACAACACTCTGGAGAGTCACAAAGAAACCTAAGAACAATATAGATTTCTCTCTCTATCTGTGATTACTGACAATAATGAATCAGATCATCCCACCCCCCTTTACTTCTGGCCGAAATTGCCTATTTATAGAGGTTGAAAAGTTTCATCTCTTCATGTAATTAGTTGATGAAAAGGTGCCTTATCCACTTAGTAGTTAACGTCGGTTGAAATGCCATTTGGAAAGAAATATGCACAACCGTAGTTAGGATTGTCGCGACCGTGACTTATGTGTTTTCTAAACCATTCATAATATATTTTCGCAGTCATTGATATAACAAAAGAGATGCCTTTATTAATATAACTTGTTCGTACAAAAACTAACTAAGATATACCGCTTTAATTGCCTCTAGATCATACGTCATATCTGATAGATTTGACGAACTTGTTTTCTCTCTATAACTGCAAGAGAAAGCCAGGTTGCTAGTAAGAATACAACTTTAGGTTATCCATATGATGAAGATTATTATTTCCAGGCAGTACGTAATAAAAGTAGTTCAAATATCATAGCAATAGTCGTTGAGTCAAAATATATACTATGGTACTTAGAAGAAATAACCCAACTAATAAAAAAAAGGATGTTTCTTATTCTTATAAAAAATTCTGACTTATTTAGACTTTTCAATTTATTTCCTTTCCATATATAAATTTATTTATCATATTATATCTATAATTTTTCCTATTCTAAATAGTTTTTTGAATTATTCTTAATTAGTAGTAAATTATAATTGTAATTGGTTAATCTTTCTTATTTTAATTACACTCTCTAATTTATCTCATTTTCTTGTTCTTATTTATTCTTTATAATGATAGCCAATAAAAGGATGTTTCTTATTCTTATTGAAACATTTCCTACACATCGTGAATTCTAAGATTAGATAGAAAGTAAAATAAAAGTCTGAATTGATGATGTGGTAGTGATATTATAAATAGATAATTTTTTTTAAAGTAAATTGTTAATTTCATGTTGGATTGCACTTTTTAAAATTAAATAATATGAAAAAGAGGTGATTAAAAAGAATACTCATACACGTTGAGTGTATGTATGGAGAGGAGACTTGTAATTAATTGATTTGGATAGAGATAAACATTCACATAATTAACCAAATTACTTCATTGATAACTAATCAAAATACTTCATATTTATCTTGAATATTAATTAAGTATAAAAATATTAATAAATTTAATGAATAAGCTTTGTATTTCATTGTCTATGTGCAAGGAAAATGATATAATGGACCGTGATTAAAGGACTTCTTCCTACGTGTATGATATGTGTCTCAGAAATAAATGAAATAATAAAAAGTAATAGCACACATGTCATTTATGTAAAGAGAAGAGTCCTTTAATCTTAGACTATTATATAATTTTCCCCATATGTGGAATATCAAATAGATAATTCTTCAAATTTGAGATAATATGTATTGTCATATCATATTGAAAAGAGACACTAGAAAATCAAATGTAGAGTTCTTTTTTGATTCATTGTCTATTTTTATTTATATGTAAAAAAATACAATTGGAAAAAAAATCTATTGAAAATGCTCTTAGAATCATGAGTTATTTAGACTTTCCAATTTATCTCCTTTACATATTCAAATTTATTTGCCATATAAGTTTCTAAATAAAAGAAAGTATTGTTTTCATCATTTTCCTTTTAATTTTTAATTCTAATTTAAATTCTGATTTAATCGCCATTCCTAATTCCTTTCCTTGTTTAAATTTATTCTTTATATTAATATCTAATAAAAAGAAAGTTGTCAATTCTAATTAGAACTCTGACTCCTTTTCATTTTCAAATTTATTTATCATAATAATTACTAAATAAAAGGATGTTAGTTGACATAAATAAGATTATATACTCTATCTCTTGTTTAATTTTATATTCTAATTTTAATTCTCATTAGTTTGATCACTAATGAAAAGGAAGTTATCTATTCTAATTAGAATTCTGAATATAATTTATCTCCTTTCTACCTTCAATTTTATTCGGATAAAAATATGCTGTAGCTAAAACTTCTTTCACAGCATTAACATCAATGTAACTCCTCATTCTAACTAACTTCCTCTCTCTAATAAACTTCCTCTCCCACCCCAAATTCGTTTTTTAGGAGCTTTGATATTGATTATCGTCGACAAATTCCAACCCTTGAGGATGAATTAGAGAAAAAGGGATACCGTCTGGAAAGTCATGGTTAGGTCCCGTAAGAAGAAACTGCAATATTAAAGGTGAACGAGAAGGGAAGTACTTATAATTGGGAGAAAGGGCAAATTAAGAACGAACACTACCGTCTGCAAGGGTGATGGAACGACGCTCGAGCATGTGAAAGCCATAAGTGGGAGGGGAAGGTGGATTGAGTTCAGGAAAGGGGAATGAAAAGGTCCCTGCAAAAAAAATTGGTGGCGTCTTTATGAGGAATATTAGCATTAAACTTAGTTGATTTGGCTAGGGATTTGAAATGGAAGGGTGTTTGGAAGGTTTGGAATCCTTGGATTCGGTAAAAGAAAAGGGATTATTACCGATTTTGAGGGTTATGAATAGAAGAAATTAATATTGATTAGCATTTACTGGTTAAGAAGAAATTGATTAGGAGGAGGAGTAAACGGTGTTAAAGAGAGTTTTAATTGATTAGAATTACTAATAACATATGACAAAGATTTAATAGAAGACACATAAGGGGACATAATATTAGATACAACAGCTTTTTATCCGTTTTATTCATCATATTAATGATTAACCAAAAGAATGTTTTATTATAGATCATATTTATTTCCATTGTTGTCATTTACTTTCAAAATTTATGTAGGTGTTCAATAAGGCGTCGACTCCGGTGCCTAAGCATTGGCCTGAAGCGCTCGCTTAAGTGATGACTTTTTGAAGGTGTGAGGTGATTAACGTTTTGTATTAGTTAAATACACCATATGAGGTAAAATTTTATCTCATGTCAGTGAAGTGATTTTAATCGAATTGAACCAAAACCAAACTAAATCCATTCAATTTTGTTTGAACCAAACCAAACATAACTTGATTTGATTTTGATTCTTATTTTCTATAAAATTTGGTTTTGGATCGATTCGATTTAATTTTGGAAACAAGCCAAGATTTGCACACGCTTGCTTATTCACGTGCTTATACTTAGACATAACACATGTAGCATGAGCATAGATCTAATGTTTTTTTAAGGAAAGGGCCCTCTCACTTAGGTTCCATGTAAGACCCATAACCACTGACTTGAAAATCAAATCGAGGAACAAAGCACAAAAAGGATTTACCACATCCTTACCACTACATTCAAAATGCTAGTTACTGCTCAAATGTAGTATCATTCTTTGTAATTATTTCATGTTCATCGGCATTTTTAATAACAACTTCCTCAACTAAATCATTATTCACACATTCTATTGTTTCCAAATAACTTACATGAAATTAAAGCAGCTATTCCATAATCATAATTCATAATAGAGAAATTGTATGAAATGCACTATTATGACATTTGTATTTATAAAATGTGGCTTTTTGAAACCTATTTATTATATACTTTTTTTTAATAAACTAATTTATTCTTTACACCCACTCTAATTTTTAGTTATTTGGGAATCCCTATTTTGTAGGAGATCAAGATTTGGTTATCTTGCAGCATTTAAATTCCGATTTCTTCCCTTTCTCATTTTTTGATTAATTCCTAATTCAAAATCTGATTTCTTTCCTATCTCATCTCTAATTTCTTTACATTTACTTTCTGGTTTATTTCTTCCATTTTCATTTCATTTCATTCAATATTCAAAATCTAGTTTATTTCCTATCTGAATTTTGACTCTAATTAATTCCTTTTTTTAATCCTTTTCGATTTCTAATTTTTAATAATCAAAATATGATTTCTTTCCTATTTAATTCGAATTAATTCTTTTTAATTCCTTTTCGATTTCTATTTTCCCTGTCTTTCTGATTTCTTCCTTTTAACGCCAGCAACAACCATTTTTTTCGATTTTGAAGTACTTATTTTTTTCGATTCTAAGTACCCATTGTGTTCACAATCGTATACTGTCAACAGTATATTGATATAGAGTACTTGATACACAATTGTTTAATTCTGTATATTATTATGTAAATATTCTATATACTGATATACACTACTTGCATAAATGAAACTGTATACTGTCAACCATATATTGATATACAATTCTTCTAATATTGTTCATGCGTGTACAATATCTTTTAGGGGCATGCACCTAATATGTACACTGTTACCAAAAGGGTTCATTTTACCCACCCTAGGGTTTTAGTATTGTCATGCAGCAATATTGTACATGCGTGCACAATGTCTTTTAGGGGTAGGCATCTATACTATGCATGCATGTACAATATACGGTTGACAGTATACATTATATTTATGCAAGTAATGTATATCAGTATATAGAATATTTACATAATAATATACTGGATTAAACAATTATGTATCAAGTACTATATATTGCTAATAGGCATTTTCTATCCAGACTGTATATCATAAATGCATCTGTATATCAACAGTATACAGCAGAAAGAGTAATTGGTATAATCAATATACAAATATTGATATAATCCTCCCTTTCCCCCCTCTATATAACCCCCAATTCCCTTTCTCCTTTCTTCAGTTCACCACTTTCTCTCTCTACTGCTACTATTTCACCCTCCCTTTATCTCTCTAAAACTATTCGATTTCAAAATCGAAGCTCTAAATCGATCGATAAAGCAGTTAATCCGCCGTCTCTCACGAGTCGCCGACTCATCGCAGTACAGCCTCCTCCACTCCGACTCTCAGTCTTAATCCCGGCGGTGTTCTAGATGACGCCTCGATCTGCGTCATTTCGGTGCATGGAGAGGCAGTCCGACGGCGGAAATCCGATATCGGAGGGATGTCGGTCTTCGTCGGCAATGAGATGGAGCGGTTTGTCGTCGGTGTCGAGCTGCTGAATTTTGATTTTAGGATTTCGTGACCATAAACGGTTTTGGTAAGCTAGAAAATAGGAATTTGAAACAGATTACTATTTTTGTAAAATTAAGTATTTTATAAATATGCTTATTTTTTATTAATTAGCAATTTCTATTCTTTAAATTACTATCTCCCTAAGTTACCCTTCATAATAACAAGTTTTAAATTAAATGAGTGTCAGTTCAACGAAATCCAAAGTAGCTTAACTAAACTCTTATAAATAATTATTATCAAGGGTAAAGACTTCATGGTATAAATTGACCAGTTATCAATATAAGTCATTTAACATTATCTATAAAACAGACTTCATTTTCTTGATTAAAAAAAAACAGATTTCATTTTCAAGGTATTATCTTTTTGTTCCTCCTCAACTAAAGTAGAAATCATACTAATTAATACAATATTCCTTCGGCAGTGCCTGGAGCATATTAAAATTAATCTATCAAATATCAGACTTAAAAACAAAAATATCTTGCCCCCGCCAGTCTTGAAACTCGACTAGGCTCTTGAATCATTGAAAGTGTAGTTATTACCCACTCTTCTTCTAAACTCTGCGAAATTGATGCATAAATAGTAACCAAACAAGATTTACATCAACTAAAAACGATTTTCATGAATCAATTTTGAAAGAACTTATTCAAATTTGAAAAAACCTAACTTGGGTAATTTCTCGATGGTAACAAATTGCTCAGGTTTCCTGCAAAAATCTGAGTTCAAATTAGTCCTCTAGAAAATTAACTATTAAACAAAGAAATAAGAAAATAAGATAAAATAAAGGAAAATTATATAGTGGGTGTTAGGGCGATGTATGCCCTAGAGGCAATCAGACCGACATGTCTTAATTATGTATTTGTATGAATCTATTTAATATTAATATATGTATTATCTTTTGTGTGTGTGTATATATATATATTATGACTGGTTAAATATATTGATTTATATCTTTATATAAAAGTCCTCGACATATCATAACATGATTTGCAAGAGCATAGTGGGGCTATGTTGAGTGAGAATTGTCTCATGTGCAATTATGAGTATGTTTAATTATCCCTAATCATAGTTTCATCAAGACGGTACATTTATGAAGCGACAGACTAGCATGTGTTGTCACACTCTCTTGGATAGGATCCAATCAACTAATCTCTTAGGCTGAAGGTGGTACCTTGAGTTGACACACGGATGTATTCGCGAGATACATAAAATACCGTTGTAAGATATACACTTGGTAATTATATCTAAGTTTTAGTGTGTATCTTGTTGTAGTAGCTTTATGAATATCCTCATACTAGAGATATTAGTCACCTTGTGTGGTACTGTCGCTATACTTTGGATCCTACTTATGAATTCATTCTAGGGTGATTACGGGTATAGTGAAGACAACACGTTGGTAAGATAAGTAGTCGGATAGAATCCATCGCTCCCGATATAAAGTGGGAGTAGTACCTGTCCACTCGTTAAAGTGACAATTGCTTGGAACCTTTGATCATAGTATGTATTGATAGAAATGGTTTTATGTCAACACATCTTGGTAAGTAATGTACTTCGGTAACAAGTCAAATACTGGGATAGCTTGGAGCAACCTCACTATTAATGGATTTAAACTTTAACTGAACCCTATAAACCAGGTGGTACATATTTAAAGAATGGAAGGAGCTCATCGCATTGATTAACTATTGCATAGCCGAGATTAAGTTACAAGCACGTGATGTTTCGAGTAATGGGGGATGGTGGACCCCTATTATAGGAGTACTACAATTGTTCTTATTCATTGAAATTCTAATCACGATCTAGAACATCTAGCCAATAAGTTCTAAGTAAAGGACTAAGGTTGGTTAAGCTCTAGCAACTCAATACTACGGGATCCTATAAGGTCACACACATCAGACCATTCATCGAACTGAATGAAGAATGGTTTAGACTATATTTATATCGAAAATATACTAAGTAATGGTTTGATCATTTTCTGGTTATACCAGGAATTTATTTTGATTGAAAACTAAATTATTAGGGCCAATAAATAAATTAAATATTGAATAGTAAAGGAGAGGAACAAAAATTGCTGGAATAAAACTGCAAGGGTGGTACCTTGTACAATCGGGCCATGCAAACATTGGATGCCTGCATGGGATGCCACTAGGCCACACAAGTGTTGCGTACACTCGCAAGCCTCGGGCCACACGAGTGCTACCCATGCAACACAGGCAGGCCTGTGCAAGGTAGGCCTTGCATGCACTGTAACAGGCAGCACTTGCGCAGGCCATTGCCACCAACGAGCTGGGCTCGCGGGAGGTCCCTAGAGGCCTAGCTTGCAGGATAAGGTAGGTACGCGAGAGCCTGCCTTATGCAGCAATGACCCAACTTGCGGTGCGAGCCAGATTACCTTGGGCGTCACGTAGATCCTATAGGATCCACGTGTTTGCCCAAGGACAGGATGGGAATTTTTAGATCTTGCATTTATTTCGGGGAGCCCTTGCTCCCCCTATATAAACCCCTCCCCCCTCATTTGTTTAGTGCACCAATGTGAGCGGACAACATTTTACGTGACGGCTGCGAAGTCGGGCTAGCGGACCGATCCCTTAAAAATAATGTTGCGTGATGGTGATTGTGAAAATGGTTTAACATGTTTTATGTTCAAAAGATAAGAGATCGGAATCCCATACTTAAAATAGAATCGCCACCTGGTTCTGCTCAACCGAAAAATTTTGGTACTATTTTCCCACCGGGTGGTAGACCATACCTTAAGTAGAGATTCTGTGTTCGGATGATATTATCTATTTTACATTGGCCAAGTTAAAGTATTTCATTCTTTCTTAGTCAGTTTTAATCCACCCTATTTATTGTGTTTTCGGTTTATATGTTGTTTTTGAGTTATCAAGCAATCAAAGTGATAAAAAATTTATTATTACAGTCATCCAAAGATAAATGTAGAAATTAAAATTATTACTAGGCTTTTCAAATCCTAACATTTTTCTAAATAATAAATAAAATACCCGAAGGCCTAGCATACATCTAACCTAAATCTACTTGCATAAAATGGTTAGTGCAGATACGACACATATATAGGGTATATCACTTATAGAGACGCCCTCGGCAGCGGGGTCGGGGGACGGCAGCCTCCGGCTGGGTCCAAGGGGCAGCGCCCCTAGCGGGGTTGAGGGGCAGCGCCTCTAATGGGGTCGAGGGGTGGTAGCCCATCGCGGGGTTCCAGGGCAACGCCCCAGACAGGGTTCTAGGGCAGAGCCCCAGGCTGAGGTTGACCTACCGGGTTAGCTCAATAATTTTTGATTTTAGAATATAATTTCCTTTTAAAAATTCCATTTTCTGAATGAATTTTAGGAAAAAGTCCATTTTAGACACAATTGTTATTTCAACCAAATTATTAGTGAAAATGCCACATGTTATGGGGGGTTTGGACGGTTTTCGGGAAGTTCTGGACTCCCGTCGTTGTACTGTACATCCTAGCTTCGGGAATTTAAACTAGGTCGGAAAATAAACGAAAAATAAACTGTTGTCCAGAACCTCATACCGCCGGCGATATGACTACGACCTCTGACGACATGGTTGATACCGCCAGTGATCTCAGTTATACAAGCAGGCTGTATGACATTCTAGATGCCATAAAGAAAGGGTCATGTAAGAAAATGGGGGCCACTGGGGGCAAATGTCGCCACTGGAGGTATGAACGATGCCGCTAGCGGCAGGGTTGATACCGCCGACGGTGTCAAATACCTCCGGCGGCTTCAGCTTCTTGCAGCAGATGTTTTTGGCTAGAAAGCAACCAAAAACCCAAAACTAAGCACAAACAGCAACTAAAACACAACAAACAAGTAAAATTAAAGCCAAAGAGCTATGAGACTTAGAATTTTTACCTCGGGGCCGTGAATCCACCTCTTCGTGATCTGTATGACACCTCCGGGTAGCTCAAATGATGATTTTGGGAAGTATGGGGCGATTTTAGTCTTTAAATCCTAGTTTTAGTGATTTCTAAACTTAAAATGCACCTAATAGCAGAGAGTTCAGTATAGAAAAGCCAAGAAAAGATGAATTGAATCCGCTTTTCTTACCTTTTCCAAACTTTATCCCACTAGAACTAGCTAAATGCTCAAAATCCCTATAAGATTTCAAGTGTCAAGTGTTCGACCCTTATTTTGGCTGAGAAATGGCCTTTATATAGGCTAAAATTAGTTGGAAATTGCCTTGGATCAATTATCCTTCGGATATCGAGTAAAAAGGCACACAACTATTCTGCAACAGAAAACCATGCCGCCGCCGGCATGGATGATAATACCGGCGGCGGCATCGATGAGGCTGCCGGCGGCCTTACTCTCCTGACATGTCTGAAAAGTAAGCACGATTCAAGCCCGAAATAGGGGGAAAAGCAATAAAATCCAGCCAAAAGCAAATTCAACGGGAAAACTGAATTATTGGGGTCTTTTTGACTTTTTATGGGTATTTAAAACTAAATTATTTTTTAGGTGCAAATCATCGATCTGAGCTACCACCAGACGCGTTATCAGACACGTTGAATTGAATTTTTCCGACAATAAAATTCGTAGAGAATTTTATATCGGTAATAAAAATTCTTTTTAAAATTTTTATCATGAGGAATAAAATCGGGTATACGTCATATTCGTCTCACGAAAGGGACTGTAAAATCCCGTGCTCACAACCAGCTTCTCTCTTCTCTCTAGCTTTGATTAAAGATTCTCTAATTGCTTTCTTCAACTAACTTGTAGGGATTTCTTTAAGGAGCTTGATTTTATTCAGGCACCTCTATTATAGATTGGGTGAGTTTTAGGGTGATCTAGCAGCTACCCGTTACTCCACAGTTCTTCCTCTACAAGGAGGTTTTTGTTTGTGGGGTTCATGTGGATATTTATAGAGGCTATCCTACACTTGGAGGCTCGTGACGAAGGGGTCATTCTACCGAAGGTGAAGCATGCATCAACTAGTATGTTTTCCTTCTAATTATTAAGTCTTTTTTTTAACCGTTTTCAAACCTAAATAATTATGCCTAGCTAGGATACGCATGATATAGTTTATACTAGGATATAACTTAATTGTTATGGTATGCTCAATATAATATGTTTATGCATGATTACCTAGATAAGGATTTTCTTTAGCTACGGCTTTATTTAATCATATGATAAATAGGAGTACCTATGGGACAAGGGATAAAGTTTTGAATTTTCTCCATACTTGTTATGCATGTTCAACTTGACTATCAGTTCCCAATAGTGAGTAGGTTGGAGAAGCCTGTGGTGGAGATAGACCAGTTGGTCGCCAATGATTCAAGTTTGGAATCTGAGGTCAAAAAGAGAGATTTGAGAAGAGGGAGCAAAGACAAAAAGTCCAACTTTGAAGCCATAAATTGCAACTTCAAGTTTAAATTGCGATTGAAATATGTAAATGTACCACTGAATCCATGTAATTTAAAAGAATCGCAAAAGTACTACAATTTTACAGGGTAAGAAGCGCCAAAACTCGTCCTAAACGACACATATCAAAACTCGTCCTAAACGACACATATCCTCTGATTTTTAATACTTTCTTCATCTCTGTTTGAATCCATGCTTCATATGCGTTATCAGATCCATATAATGCCTATTTCAAATTTAACATTTTTAATGACTAAAATGCCCCTCACTTAAAAACAAACACTCCTCGAACAAAAAAAATAGAACAAGTGAATTGAAAACTTATTTCTTTTAGAAGCTCTCAACTAACACTATTAATTTCTCTTGAAAATAAACTAAAAACTCAATAGTTCAAAATGAATGGCAAGAATCTCACTAAGATCATCAATTTTATGATCAATTATATCTATTGTTATATTCTAATGAAAGGGGAAAAGCGTGGATAAACTATGGTAAATACCGTGAGTTATCAACAGAATTCACCATGTTATTCTTCACAAAATCACTACTATTTTGGAGCAAAGCAAGGAGAAAACCAGAACTTTAATAAAGAAATCAAGAACACTTATATCGTAATTGACACTTATTAAGATTAAATTACATTCTATCATTTGTTTACATTTAGTTCAAATGGCAGACACATAGACTAAGATCAATCAAGCCACAAAATGGACATCACATCTTATCATATTGATTGTTTCATTCCCATCAAAGTTACAACATCGAAAGAGAAATTGACACCATAAGGAAGGAAACAAATTGATATAACTTATGTAAAAGTTTTTGGTATGAGTATAAATTTCACATAATCCAACTTGTGATAATATGTAAAAAATATCATATAAAACTTAATACCTTCTATATCTTTTCTATGATGTGTCATATAATCTAAGACTTAATTATACCTTTTTCTTAAAATTTTTTTTTGCCTCATATGGGCTTATCATAATAATAAAGGAAAACTTTATCACAATTTTCCTATCCATGTTTTATAACATTTCACAACACCGATCACTTTCTTATATTTCCTATACATTTCATTTACCTTTTCAAAGTATTAATACAAAACTAATGCACTATTTGCAACAAATTGTTTATGTTGTAACATATATTGTTTCTATGACAATAAAAAGTCATTGTCATATATTGACTATTTTTAATTACAACTTATACTTGTAACTAAAGTATTTTTTTTATTTCAAGTTAAATTAATTGTCATAAATTAACAAAATATTTGTAACAAGTTTATCATGTTATCACATAAATAGTTTGTGACTGGAAAATTTTTATTGTAACACATTCAAATTTATAGGTTACAACTTAAGTTGTAACCAAAAAATATTAATTATAATTTTTTAAAATTGTCTCAAAACATCTATTATATGTGATAATTTTACATCAAAATTTTAAAAACTAATATTTATGATGATAAAAATATTTTTGTAAAAAAATAATAACCTTTTTGTAATAACAATTTCGTGACAAATAAATTATTTTCACGTATTAACTTATTTGGTTTGGTGTACATTCAAATTTGAATCCATTATGAGTATGTTGACTCCATTTTTTTCTTTTAAAAAATTCACCGTGATTCCAAATTTTGAGGTTATTGACATTGTTCTACATGTACATGTTAAAGTCGCCGGTCTGCTTTACTATCTTTTATGGGTTCAGATTAATAGAATCGGATTCGGCCTAAATTTGAAAAGATTAGAAAATACATTTGGTTGATTTGAATTTATATAAAAATTTAGAGATTAAAAGATTCGCCTTATTAAAGTCACACATTAAAACTACATTTTATCTTAATTTTGTAAATATATTATAATTTTTTACTATTTTATGTCATTTAATTTAATTTCAAATATCCTTTTTCATTAAAAAAAACTGAATGGAGGAAGCAAACATTTTATCTAGCATCGATCTGTTGTGAAAGCTATAGTTTAGTATTTTTCTCAATATGATTTTATGTAAAGAAATTTTATATTTATCTGATGGACATATTCTATCTCGAGGAATGTAATTACAAAACCTTCTTAGTCGTTATTACATATTATTAATGCACGTTAGGTTGGACTTGGATTGAAACATTTTTATAATACTGACCAAGCTTAATCTAGCTTGTTTGAAGATAACGCTGTTTAGCTATGATTATAAAATGCTCCTTAGATTAGTGAAGAATTATTAGCCTTATAGGATATTTTTTGAGGTTATATGTGGATGTTTACACGATTTAATAACTAGGTGTGCAATGTGCGGCTAACCTTGATAGTGACACAATTGATAATAATTCACTCTCCATATGATTTAAATGTGGGGGAATATCATATTACTTGATTATGGATAAAACTTAGACTTATTTAGTGATAACTGATAAGTATATCTTGATATGAGAGAACATAGTTTTCACAATGATGAATGTATGTAATATTTTTATTAAAATTCGAAAACACCTAATTAATAAAAAAAAAATGTGTCACAAGCCAACAATTTCTAATTAAAGGTTCAAGCGAAAAGCATGTGGTAAACCTAAGAATCAATAAGGACGAGCTTAAAAACAATGTCACGCTTTAAGAAGAAAAAAAAATATGCCTAATACATCTAGACTCTCCTATATTTGTTTCTAAAAATTCTTCGGCCCCATAAACTTACTAAAGGTCCCCTTAACCCCCCGAACTTGTTAAAGTGGACCTTATAACCCCCCTGAACTTGTTAAAAGTGAGCCTCATAGCCATTTAATGTTGATATGTTAAGTATTATTTTTCTAGAGATTGAATCTAAAATTGTTTGGTCAAAGATTGAATTGAAGATTGATTTACAGAAATAAAACTAGGCATATTGCCATGAAGGGGCTTTGAGGTTCATTTTCACCAAGCTCAAAGGGGCTATAAGATCCACCATAACAAATTCAGAGGAATATAAGGTCCATGTTGCGCCCAAATGGTACCACCTAGCAAGTATACTGGGTTGTGTATAGAGGCAAGCACAAGTAACGTATTCTACAAGGAGCAAGCAGAGACAGTCTGAAATTCCCCTAGCAGATTATTGCTAAAATATTTTTTTTAAATCAATGTTGTTGTTAATCTAAAACTACATGAAAACAAATATTATGAACTAATATATTAAATAAAAATTATAAAAAGGACAAGCATATAAGCTTTTCCTCCATTCATGTCGCAAATAGCCTGTGTTAAACACATAGATCTAAGGTTTCTCAACCTAATCTCCCAGAGCTTACCTCTCGGCCTCACCCGGTTTCTAAGGTTACTGATCTAAATCTTCGCTAGATCTCAATAAACCAAAAACCTTGCATTAAGTTCAGTTGAGCATTTAACATAAAGCTAAAACCCTTAGCACAAGCACAATCTCCTCTCGGTCTCGTGTTATTAGTGTGTGTGATTGTGATTCCACCATACCAAATCTTCTCTAGGTCTCATTGATATAGTTATGTATGAGTTTGGGCCCTAAACTCACTAAGAAATAAACATTCAACCATAAAATTAATAAAAAATACAAGCAAGAAATACATTATATGTGCTGGAGGAAGGCTTAGATAGTCTATGCGGGACAGGCTTTACCTGCTGGAGACTACTCACTCATATTTGTGAAGAGAAATGAAAACTCCATTAATGGAGAGAAATATTACGGCAAAATGAGTTTTTCTAATATGGGGAAGATGATGAACCAATGAGAGAGATAGAGTTTATAAAATAACTCCCATTGGTCAAAAGACACTAGTAAAAAATTACAAAAGTAAGATCTTTTTATCCAAAGTAAAAACAATCTTCCTAAAATCAATTTTATGTCAAAAGTAAAAAAGGTAATCTACTTTTTTTTTTGTCTCTCTCCCACATACTACATGTCACATCATCCCACTTTTCAGCAACTTTAGATATTTATTCTACCTTTTACTCCATCTTTTCCCCCCACTTTTTATGCCCTTTTTCTGCCTTTCCTGGATTCAGTGAGACTTTCCCCAAATTCACTGACTTTCTGAAATTCTTAACAAAGATTAAAAGCTGAATTTCTTTATATAATTTGTGCATTTAATTAAGACCAATTATCAAATTCCCCCCATACTTGAACATTTCTTTCCCTCAAGCAATCTATTATGTGCAAAATAGAAGCATATACTTTATGTGAAACAAGCAACTCATGTATAATTTGGAAAAGTCTAGTAGTCAATGGTAAAATCACAAATTAATTTCGAGATAAGGAAAATCTCAGCCAATTATTTTCAAATTTCCACATACAACATGCAAAGTGAATAAATTAAAATCCTTACTTCAACAAAATAGCATATAAATCAAAATACCTCACCAATTGTGCACTCACTCTCGGTGTTTAAGGTGATTTTCAATAATCCCCTCCTTCAACAAACCTAATACAATCTAGACTATATAATTGCCCCTCGGTCAAATCTCCACCACTAAAGTATTGAATGATCATACCATCAAAAAGGACTTTGAAGGGTTGTGTTAAACCAAACACAAGTTTAACTGACTCAGTGGCTGACTCAGTGGTGCTAAAGTTTTGATCATAACAATTAAGTTTAGGTTGAGTTAATTAAATCAATAATGATGTTGAAATAAATAATCTATGGTTATATATGAGTTATGGAATTCGAGGGTAGAATGTCGATTCTCCGGTGACTTAGTTATTTAGTTTGACTTTGAGTGTTCTAGGCTGAGTATCTACTTTAGTCGCTGACTAAGTAATATTCACTCAGCGCTTGATATTTAGATTTTGTTTCAGCTATGCTTTATGATATATTATTCTACTAAGTTACTTTATGTTTGTCAAAGGTACTGACTTTAAAGTTTAAGGAAAAATGGGATCTTTACTTTTAGTGTTGCTTTTTGCAGGACATTTATGAGATAAAGACAAAAAGAATTAATGCCTTGACAAGACCCAGTTTAATGAAGAAAATGACAAAGTCTTCCATATTCAAGCTGCAAAAAGTTATTTGCCAATTTGGGTAATTCTGCAGAATCAACTTCATAGTATCGCGTGCTATGTAACATGTCAGATTACCAGAAGGTATGGGAAGAAGATACGTGGCAAGTCAGTGCTAATTCTCTCTAACGGAGGACTGGCAACAAACGACAAAGGATTTAAATTGAAGCTCGAATTCCAATCTGTCTCTAACGGATTGATTTTCTATCTCACAATGGTGTGATTCTATCGCCTAATGGATTGATTTGAAGAAGCAACAGGTGAATAGATGAGCTATCAATTTCAAAAGATGCTAAAGTAAGTTCAGCAGCTACTTTCTTAGACCATCTATAAAAGGAGCAAGAAGGCAAGCGTTAGAACTTGGTGATTACACCTGAATTTCTCACAAGCTAAAACTCTATCAATTTGCAAGCTTTAAAGAAGTTCAAGCAAGAAAGCAACTACTCAGCGAGAATCTGCTTTAGAACAAGAGAGAATAGAATAGATCATGAATTTGTAATATCTGATTATTGTAACTGGATAAACATTTTACAAGTTGAATTCAGCTCTTGTTTAGACTCTTATTTAGTTGCTGATAGAAGAGGGTATTCTACTCAATGGGCGAGCGATTGCAGTTTGGAGGGTACTTACTGTAGTTGGGGAATTTGTGAATGGCTTCTCCACTAAGGGTAAAGGAGTTGATATTAGTGAATTAAAGCCAAGACACTCTCTTGGGAATGGATGTAAGGATAGTTTACTGAACCAATATTAAAATCTCAGTGTTCTTTACTTTGAAGTTTTTCCAAAATTTCACTCAGCCAGCTGACCTACTCAGCAGAGCTTAATATTATCGTGAAAAAGTTTACTAAGTTTTTGAGTGAGTCATTCACCCCCCTCTGACTCATTGAGTGTATGCATAGGGACTAATAAGTGGTGTCAGAGCCGTTCTTGTTTCAAATATTTCAAATCTTGAGACAAAGACCATGACTTACAAAGGAGGAGAATCCGGTGGAAGATCCCAAGCTTATATTATACCAAAACGCATGTCAGTTACCAAGCCTCCTTTGTTCAATGGAGAACACTGAATGTTTTGGAAGAACATGATGAAGAATTTCATCCAGTCATAAAGTATTCACACTTAGATGGATATTGTTAAAGGGCCATACGTTCCTACCATCGTGAAGAATGGAGTAAAAGTAGAAAAGTACTCTGATGAGTGGGACAGTCAGGACTTGGTCAGACTGAAGGAAAATGTAGCTGCTATCAACTATCTCCATTATGCTCTAGATGCAACTAAGTTTAACCATATTTTAGGCTGTGAAACTGCAAAAGAGATATTGAAGAAGTTGGAAATAACTTATAAAGGCACTGACAAAGTCAAGGAGTCCAAGATTAATATCCTCATGAGGGATTATGAATGATTTCATATGAAACCCAAGGAGGATATTACTAACATGAACACCAGGTTCATGAATATTATCAACGAGCTGAAAAGACTTAACAAGAACTTCACAGAAGAAGAGACTGTCAAGAAGATCTTAAGAAGTTTGACTCAATAATGGGAAGGAAAAAAGAGTGCTATTGAAGAAGCTCATGATTTGAAGACTAATAAGTTTGATGAGCTAATTGGAACCCTGCTGACTCATGAGATGTCCTTAAAATAATATAAAGATGAGTCTAAGAAGCAAAGGCACAAGGAAAGAGAGAGCTCTAGCAGAGCTGGTGTTTTTAGAGCTAATGATGAATAAGATTCCTCTGAGGAAGAAAAGAAGAGATAACACTAATGACCAAGAATTTCAGAAGGTACTTGGGAAAAGACAAGAACTTCTAAAATTTCAGAAAGACATGCAAGTACAAGAAGGGAGCATATGATAGACCATGAAAGGAGTTCAACAAAGAGCACAACAAAGATATTAAGTGCTTTAAAAGTGGTGAGAAGGGGCACATCCAATCTAGCTGTCCCAAAGCTATGAAGGACAAGTTCAAGAAGAAAAAGAACAAGAAAGCCCATGCTGCAACCTGAAGTGACTCTGAACAAGAGTCATCATCCTCAGATGAAGAGGTGCAAGATTCCTTCAATATGTGTTGCATGGCTAAGGATGGTCTACCTAACTCAGAGTCAGCTAACCAACCATCTACTTCAGCTGCCAATCAATCAGCTGACCAGAGCAGATATAAAGGAAATCACGCTGAGGTGAGCCTGAGATCCACTAATGACAGAAGAATATGGTATTTGGATAGTGGATGCTCGAGGCATATGATATGTGGTGAAAAGAAATTCATCACATTGGAGCGAAGAAGGAATGAAAGTGTCAGTTTTAGAGACAACAAAAAGGGAAAGATTGTTGGCAATGGCACTATAGGAGTCAAGCCTTCAATTGATAATGTGTCTCTAGTGAAGGGCCTGAAGTTCAATTTGCTAAGCATAGCTCAGCTATGTGACAAAGTCAGGAAAGTGATATTTGACTCAGCGGGCTGCTCAGTCATTGATGGTAACTTTGACCAAACTATTCTTTACGCTCCTAGAATTAATAACGTTTATATGATTGATTTATCCCCTGGCTCCAATGATATATGCTTAGTTTCTAAGGAGGAAAACTAATGGCTAAAGCATAGAAGGTTAGGACATGTCAATATGACCAATCTTTCCAAATTAGCCAGAAATGAACTTATTGAGGGATTACCCAATCTAGCCTTTAAAAACGATAGACTCTGCTCAGCATGCCAACTTGGGAAACAATTTAGGAAGACCTCTAAATCTTTAGCTGATATATCTTCTTCTCGTCCCCTTGATCTTCTACATATGGATTTGTTTAGGCCAATTGTGCCAACAAGGTGGAATGAAATACACCCTTGTGCTTGTAGATTATCGGACCAGGTTCACTTGGATTGTCTTGTTAGCAAGCAAAGATGAAACATTTGAATCATTCTCTAGGTTGGCTGCCCAGATCATGAATGAAAAAGACCTTAAAATTAATAGAATCCACAGTGACCATGGAAGGGAATTCAAAAACAGGCAGTTTGAGGAATTCTGTTCTAAGCATGGTATTGACCATAATTTTCCCCCCATACACCTCAGTAGAATGGGGTTATTGAGATAAAGAATCACGCTATTGTAGAGATGGGTCATTCTATACTGAGTGATAACAATCTACCAAAGTATTTCAAGGGAGAAGCTGTTAACATAACTTGTTATATTCTAAATAGGGTTTTAGTTTGCCCAGTTTTGAACAAAACTCCTTATGAGCTTTGGAAGGGGCACAAGCCCAAGGTTGGTCATCTCAAGGCCTTTGGTTGTAAATGCTTCATATTAAACACTAAAGACCAATTGGCTAAATTTGATCCCAAGGCTGATGAAGGAATCTTTCTGGGTTACTCAACAGATAGTAGGGCATACAAAGTGTATGTGCAGAGAACTGGAATCTTAGAGGGGTCCATGCATGTAGATTTTGATAAAACTAACAGTGCAGGTAGAGAAGCCAGTGATGATGAAAAGGAAAAGGAATAAGTCAACGAATCAGTCAGTCAACCCACTATAATTCCTGATCTAGTATCAGAAATAGAAGATTATAAAGTTAACTTGGACCAATCCATCAACTTTAGTGATGATGTAGTTGCTCAACCAATGACAGAAGCTCAGCGAGCTGATCCTAATCTACCTCGAGAAGTTAGAGCAAGGAGAGATCACCCAGTTTAGAAGATTTTTGATAGTGTGCAAAATCTAGTGTTGACTAGAGGTCAGCTGAATAGAATGATGAGCCATTCAACATTTGTCTCGTTGATTAAACCAAAGAAGTTTGAAGACGCTGAGTTTGATGACAACTGGATGATTCCAATGCAAGAGGAGTTAGACTAATTCAAAAGAAATAAAGTTTAGGATTTGGTGGAGAAACCCAGAGGCAAGTCAATCATTATCACCAAATGGGTTTTCGAGAACAAGCTAGATGAAGCTGGTAATATTGTCAGAAATAAGGCCAGATTAGTTGCACTAGGCTACAATCAACAAGAAGGCATTCATTATGGAGAGACCTTTACACCAGTAGCAAGACTGTAAGCCATAAGCATTCTCTTTGCTTTTGCATCACATATGAACTTCAAGTTATTTTAGATGGATGTTAAGAGTGCATTTCTCAATGGTTATATTCAAGTAAAAGTCTATATCATACAGCCTCCAAGCTTTGAAGATCCATAATATCCAGATCATGTCTTCAAGCTGAAGAAGGCTCTGTATGAACTGAAACAGGCTCCAAGATCTTAGTATAAGAGACTGAATAACTTTTTACTCAGAAAAGATTATGTCAGAGGAAAAGCAGATACAACTCTAATTATCAAGAAGAAGCATCAAGATGTGTTGCTAATCCAAATCTATGCTGATGACATCATTTTTAGAGCAACTGATGAAAAGCTATGCAAAGAGTTCAGCTAGCAGATGAAGAAAGACTTTGAAATGTTAATGATGGGAGAGCTTAACTTCTTTCTTGGTTTGCAAATCAAGCAAGGCAAAGATGGAATCTTCATCAGCCAAGCTAAGTATGCCAAGGAGGTACTCAAGAAGTTTGACATGGATAAAGCTAAGCCAATGTTAACACCCATGGCCACTAACACAATTATAAGTAAAGATGAGGAAGGTAAACCTATAGAGAGTAAGCTCTACAGAGGTATAATTGGTTCTCTACTTTACTTAACTGCTAGTAGGCCTGACATTCAGTATGATATATGTTATTGTACAAGATATTAAGCTAACCCCACAACATCTCACTTAGCTGTTGTTAGGAGAATTCTCAGGTATTTGCTAGGCTCTATTGATGCAGGTTTATGGTATCCAAGTAATGCAGATTTCACTCTGAGGGGATACACAGATGCTGACATAGAAGAGACATACTTGAAAGGAAAAGCACCACAGGAGGATGTCATTTCCTTAGTGATTATCTAGTAATATAGTACAACAAGAAGCAGAATTTTATGGCTCTGAGTACAGCTAAGGCTAATTTTATGGCTGTAAGAAGTTATGTAGCATAACTGCTATGGATCAAGCAGCAATTGGAGGATTAAGGTATAAATTCTAAGTGTCTTGAAGTCATGTGTGACAACAAGAGCACAAATGACCTATCCAAGAATTCAATTCAACATAGCAGGATGAAGCATGTCAATATTAGACATTCCTTCATAAGGGATCATGTGCTAAAAGTAGAGGTCAAGCTCACATACATTACTACTAAAGAACAGTAAGCTGATATATCACAAAGCCTATTGGAAAGGATTAATTCAACACTCTGAGAGAGCTAATCGGAATGTCCAATCCAATCTAAAGAAATACAGTTCCTGCTGACCTATTCTGAAGCTGATGAAAGAAATTAATGCATACTTTAAGCTTTACAAATTAGGTTAAGTATTTCTTTTTAGAGCTTGAATTTTGGACACGTTATTAAATTGTCATATGTTTTCTTTCAAACTTAAACTTGATAGAAATGGTAGCAAGTTATGAAACGATCCATATTCAACTGCAGGTATCCCGTGTTTCTCGCTTTCATTAATCCAATGGTATACTCTGTTTAATCTAACCATTCAAATATGACCATGGATTGTTAGTCGTGCACGTAGCTTTACAGGGCTTAATGAAGAGTCTTTGGCTATTTAAGGAGAATTTCAGAAAGAAGAAAGGTTACTTTATCAAATTTCTTTTCTGCAAACTTCTTCCTAAAATACCCAAATTTCTCTATTCTTCTTCAAGCTATTTTAATGGCGAATTCATTTAGAAGATTATCTGAATCTTATGCTAAAAACCTCTATTTATAAGGGATGAAAAGGATACTTGCTGGATTACAATGATGGATCATATAGCGCAAGTGGCGACTAGAATCAATAAAAGGGAAGATTTATCTATACCAGCTGAAATCGGATATATTCCTACTAAATGGTGTTTCATTGAAGGAGCAGTAGTTCAGGAGCCTATGAATGTAGATATGATCAATTTCTTCAGTGATAAGAGATTTGGGAGATGGACGCGCCAACATCACTTAAGAGGGTTTTTCGAGCTTCCTAGTGGTTGCTATAAGCAGGTAGTACTGAGATTCTTCCATGGAATTCACTTAGTTGAAGGTCAAAAGGACTTATTTGTGACAACTATAATGGGAAGGAAAGTACATGTAACCCCTAAGCTGATTGCTGGGTTGCTGGGAATGTGTGAGAGAGGACTCAGGCTGAGCGTGATAAAAGATGAAGAGCATGTGGACATACCCATTGACTATAAAGCAAGTGAACTCATAGATAGCATCAATGTTCACTAAGAAAGGGAAGTAGGCGCATGAGCTTATAACAAAGGTGCTCTTGCCTAAAACAGCTTCAACAGGAAGCTGCTCCAAGTTTAAGAGGGTATTTATATGCTCTGACCTATAGGATGTGCATCAATTGGCCGCTGGCAATTCTGCATAGATTCTTGAAGGCGTCAAAGCACATTGTGTATGAGCAACTTATGATGGAGATATGCAGGGCATATGAGCTTGATTTGGAAGGATGGGTGCTGAAGAGCAGAACCACCTTGAAGGTGATTGAATCTAGGATTCTGAGCAATGCTCATTTCCATGGCTTGAAGTGCGATGAAAAGCCTACCAACACAAAATACATCAAGCTGAAGAGAGGATAAGTAAGGGTGAAGGATCCCAAGGCCATTATGCCTATGAGACCCATTAGGCCTGATGAGGATGATCTTACCTTAGATGCCTTTATGGCCTATGAGCTTGAGAGAATTAACAAGCTCAGAGCAAAAAGAGGAGAAGATATGGCTGAGAAGAAGGGAAGTAAGAAGGAGGTTAGGAGAGATACCAAGAAGAAAGTGAAGAAAAGGAGCTCAGCAAGCTCAATTCCTGTAGTCGCCCATATTCCTAAAAAGACTAGATCTACTAAGGGCAATAAGGAAGAGAAGCCTCGTGAGCTAACTCCTGGAGAAAAGGAAGAAGAGAGGAAAGCTGAGGAAGAGCTAAGAGAGGAGATGCCTCTGAAGAGAAAAAAAGAGGAAGAGTGAAAAAGCTCAACTGGATGGAGTGACTACTAAAGGACAGGAAGCTATATCAGTTCATGTGCCTCAAGTAGGTCAGCCCAAGAAGAAGCTGATGGTGAATAAAAGAACTGGCGTAGTCTAGGATCTAGAGGAGGCTAAGAAAGTGAAAGCTGTTGTGGAGGGAAGAATTAGAAAGAGGGAGGAGGATCTAAAAGCTAAGATAAGGAGAAACGCTGAAGAAGCAGCAGCAAGAGCTAAGGCTAATACTGAGAAAGTTTTAAATCTACAGTAGCCAGTCTTGCTAAAAAAGAAGTTCCCGAAGTAGTAGAAGAGATGATAGGAGCCCTTGAAGGTATTGAGGATCAGGAAGAGCAGGAAGAAGATGAAGTAGTAGAAGTACAAGCTGTTGAATTTAATGTGCTTGGATCAGACCAGCAGGTCACTTTGACTACTGAAGAAGCTAAAGAAGCAAGGAAGGAGAGGAAGAGAGGGTTGTTGAAGAGAATGAAGATAGTAATTGATGAGAATGAAGGGGATTTGGAGGATAAGGAGGATGAATAAGTTATAGTTGAGCAGGGAGCTCAACTGACTAAGCAATCTCAAACTTAGGTTAGTGAGTCCACTGTTGAAGGTGCTAAAGAGAATGAAGAGGAGAACTAAGAACCATTCTTTTTCCCTAATCAATCTACTGAAACACCACTCACACCTACACCTATTTCTGCCATGCCTTTACCTGAAACCCAAATACCATCCACATCCACTGCTAACCAACCAATCACTTCACACTCTGACCAAATAGCTATCATTCCATATCTTTCACCCATTGGATCTCCAGTGCGTGAATAATTACTATTAGAAGGATCCATTATCAAAGGGCTTCTAATCATTAAAGAGATTCCAGAACAATAACAATAACAACCGCCACAACAACCACAACCCCAATTCCAATTTAACCCCTAAGTTGAGCTATTGGGAGTCATAAGGAGAATGTGGAGAGCTAGATTTCCAGGACTTAGGATAGATGCTGAATTAGATGCTGAAATAGTCAAATCTCTACTATTTAAGGAGGTCCTGAGGAGACTTGCAAAGGCTGCTGAGCCAGTGCAAGGGTTTGTAGAAGCTGTTGAGGAGATGAAAGCTCATATTAGATTAGTCCGTACCCAGTTCTCACTGGTCAAGGCTACTGTGTCCCACATATTGCCTTTGTTAAATCTTGCAAGAAGGAAGGCTGATTATCTAAAGATGGAGGTTGCAGAGCTCAAAAAGAAAATGGAGAAAATTTTTAAAAGCAACTGCAGAGTTTTAAATGAAGAGAGGGATTTTAGGAGCTCCATGATAGATAAATTCAATCCTCTCTTGGAGGCAATGCAGGCAGTTCTGAGTGGCTACAACATTCCAAGCAAGGAAGTGAAGATAAATCATCTAAATTGGATGCAGTTGTGAATGCCATCAATGCTTTGATTGCAGTAGTCTCAAAGTAAGGAAACTCAACTATGTTGACTCAGATGAGAGGAGATATTTTAAAGGGAGTCAAGGACTCAGAGGGAGAAGTGCTAAGAGCTTTGAAGAGGCTAAATATATCTGATGCTCTAAATAGTGATATTGTAATGGCAGATGTTGAACAAGAACCTTCGCTCCATTAGAAACTTGGTCACTTTTGTGCTCAAATCAAGACTGTTCATTCAGACATCATCAATGATGGCCAAGAAATTGATCAAATACATGAAGAAGTCACTACTCACATCAGAAGCACTCCCATGCTAGAGCGGATCTTAAGAGAAAATAATCAAGCTAAGGCTTTGGCCTGTCTCACCTAGATATCCAAGGAAGGACTTAATGCTTAGTACCAGGTCAATCAATCGCAATCTCGTGCTCTGGTGGGTCTCTTTGCTTTTCTTAGAGAACAGGATGGAATCTCGCAAGAAATCTCTAAGCTGTTAGTACAACACTTTTCAACCAACATCTATAGTCAGCCCAACACATTTGAAGATTCTTTAACCTCGTTTGATCATCAAACTCAAGCCATTTTGGATGTTATGGTAATAGGGGAAAAGGATCGCGAGAACCGTGAGCAAGAGGAGAGAGAGAGAGATTAGAGGGTAGCTTAATTTTCTTATAATTTATCCAAGGACCTAGAGCGCATTCAAAGGGAATATACTAAGACAAGAAAGAGGAAAGGCAAGGAGATCACGCTACCCAAAGGAAAGAAATCAAAATGGGATCAACAGATTTATGAAGAGAGGCGAGCTAATCTTAGAGGACCATTAAATCCTAAGTAGAATAGAATTATTTGTAATCTTTAGCGCTAATTGTAAAAATTAGCATAGACTAACTTTTTGTTATCTATACTCTAATTATTTTTTTAAATGAAAAACATTACTTATTCTGTTCTAAGTTAAGATCTTCTTAACTTCTTATATTTTATGCTGCATATATATGTGTTGATCTCTTTGCAGAAATATATGAGAAGTGTTGAGGAATGCTGAACTCAGAAGAGTTAAGGATTATGGGAGAGTTTTCATTCACTCTGAGCAAAATGAAGATGCTGAACAAAGACATATCAAGCATGAGTATAAGGTAACTCTGATCTAGATATCTTATTAATTTAATTCTCGCTCAATTAATTGCCACAGATCAAAATGGGGGAGATTGTTGAACCAAGCATAAATTTGACTGACTCAGTGGCTGACTCAATGGTGCTTAAGTTTTGATCATAACAATTAAGTTCAGGTTGAGTTAATTAAAGAATTCTCTACCTAGGTTAACATGCATAGGCTAGGCATACCATAATTCTAAATTATATCCTAGCATAAATATTTTATACTAAGCATGTTATAACTCTAAGCTATAACCTAAGCATGTTATAACTCTAAGCTATAACCTAAGCATGCAAAACAATATAAGCATAATTATTAAAGAAAAGGACCTAATAATTAAAAGAGAAAGAAAGAAAACTTACCAGTTGAAGCGTGCTTTAGCAGAACCTCCTTGCACAAGCCTTCAAGTGTAGGATAGCCTCTATGAGTATCCATACGAACCCCAGCAACTGAAACCTCCCCGAGAGGAAGAACTAAGAGCTTTTGAGTAGTTGCTAGACCACTCCGAATACCCACCCGAAAATATAAATAGAGGTCCCTAAATTAAAATATAATTTGGGATTAAAAAGTTATTCTTTGACGGCTCGAGAATCCTTACTAAAGACTCTCGAAATATATATATATATATATATATATATATATATATATATATATATATATATATATATATATATATGGGTATTGCTTTTAATTCTCCATTCTTTTAATATATTCATGACCCTAATAAAATTAATTACCGGTCAAAATGAATTCCTAGCTTAATAAAAAAATGATCTAATCATTTTAATCAACACTTTAATTTATTTGTGACCCTAATAAAATTAGTTACCGGTCAAAATAAATTCTTGGTTTATCCAAAATGATCTAATCATTTTAACCAATGTCTTGATTTATTTATGACCCTAACAAAATTAGTTACCAGTCAAAAATAAATTCTTGTCTAATTAAATAATAATCCAGTTATTATTATGTTAAATTTTTGTAATAGAATAAATCTATTAATTCTTTACTCAGTTAGATGAAGGTCCAATGTGTGTAACCTTATAGGATCCCGAAGAATTGAGCTATTAAGGCTTAACCAACCCTTGTTCTATTAAAATCATTGGCTCAAGGTTCTAGACCGTGAATAGAACTCGATTACCTTAAACAACTGTAGTACGCCTCTACCAAGGGTCTACCATCCCCCATTACTCGGAATATCATTTATGCTTATGACTTAATCCCGGTTAATGCAATAGTTTCCCAATGCAATAAACTTCTTCCATTCTTTAATATTAGTACCATCTGATTTATAGGGTTCGATTAAAGTGTTAACCCGCTAATAGCAAGGTTGCTCCAAGCTATCCCAATTATTAACTTGTTACCAAATTATGTTGCCTTTTACCATAGTGTGTTTGACTAGAAACTATATCTATCAAATACATCTCTGATCAGAGGTTTATATCAATCATCACTTCAACAAGCGGTCAAGTACAACTCCTTAATATATCCGGAGCGATGGATTCTTTCGGACTACATAGCTTACCAACGTGTTGTCATTACTATACCTGTAACCACCGTGACACCCTAAATTAATGAGTATATGGGAATGACCCAAAGTGTAGCGATGGTACCACACAAGGTAACTAGCATCTCAAGTATGATGATATTCGTAAAACGTATTGCATGAAGATAAACACTAACACATTGATATATACACCAAGTGTTTACCTTACTACGGTCTCCAATATACTCCCAGATATATCTATGTATCAAACTTAAGGCACCACCTTCAGTCCTTAGGAGATTGACTGCTTGG
Source organism: Euphorbia pulcherrima (assembly GCA_947683365.1). NCBI lineage: Eukaryota > Viridiplantae > Streptophyta > Magnoliopsida > Malpighiales > Euphorbiaceae > Euphorbia > Euphorbia pulcherrima. The sequence goes on along the minus strand of CANTUS010000001.1, from coordinate 16,025,223 downwards.
ACCCTTTCCAAGAAAGTTGACCACAAGCTAGTCTTACCGCTTCATCAATATCCTTTCTTGATGAAACTATGACTAGGGATAATTTAGACATAATCATAATTGCACATGAAGCATGTCTCAATAAATATAGTCCAACTACAATTTCTCTGATTTCATACTATGATACATCAAGGACTTTCGTATACATACATCAATGAATATATTTTAACCAGTCATAATATATTTATAAGTAGATCGATAAAAAAAGATTAAATACCTTTATTAATTAAACAAATTATTCATACTATTATATAATTAAGATAAGTCGCCTTAATTGCCTTAAGGGCATATATCATATCCAACATAGGGTACTTAATGTAATTGAGGAATTTGTGAAAAGCTTCTCTTCCTAGGGTAAAGGAGTTGAGATTAGTGGATGAAAGCCGAGACACTCTCTCGGGACTGGATGGAGGCACAGGTTGTCGAACCAGAATAAAAATCTCAATGTTCTTTACTTTAAAGTTTTTCCAAAATTTCACTTATCCAGCTGACCTACTCAGCGGAGCTCGCTATTATCGCAAAAAAGTTTACTAAGTTTTTGAGTGAGTCATTCACCCCCCCTCTGACTCATTGAGTGTACGCATAGGGACCAATAGGTTGTAATGTTCAGCTAGGGTTAGGGGTATTGAAAAAGTAATTTATGTGTAGATAGTTTCTAAAAGAGATTTTGTTGATGGGCTTGCAACTTCTTTAAATTGGGAAAACCTTACTTTAGAAGCAGACTATCTTCACTGGGCACAAGAAACCTTGAGATTGTTTCATACATAAGCTTTTCCTTTAAGCATAGCAACTTTAAAAACATTTTATTCATGCCTCAAACATACTTATGTAAAAAATTATTCTTTTCTTTTTTTTTTTACTTATTTTTTTATTTTTTAAGAACATAAACAAACAAATGTAAAAAAAGAGGCTATCTAAGGTTGTGTTGTTCTTGATTTTGTGTTCTGTTTAGAGACAGTTTTTGTTTTCGAGCTCTTCTGATTTGGGAAAATCTTCTATTGTTGATATTCTTGTTGCATTCCTTTAATGATGACAACCCTTATTGGAAAACTCAAGGTGTTTTAGGGAATCAAAGTGAAAGTTGTTTGGGTTGTAACATGTGTATGAAAGAAAAGGCTAAAGGCTCAAAGGGGGTAATCTAAGGGACTTTTTTTTAAGGGTAGGCTTTTGGCTAGAGAGGGAAAATCTAATGCCTTAATCATTTAACAATAGCATTCAATGATGGTCTCGATAATTACTAGCACATAATAACATATAATACATGCATTTCCCAAGGCAAGTTCTAGCTAGACAAACAAGAAAATCAAGCAAACAATTTGTCATTCAGGCTCAAATTCTCACTAAGACATGGGTTATATATTTGATTTAGGCTATCATTTTGAAGTAAAGTTTGAAATTTAAACACCTTAAACATTTTATTTGGCCTTAAGAAATTATTTAACTAAAACTTTACAAATCCTCAAATTGCATTTTGCATATTTACACTTAACTACAAGACTTCTAAATCAAATAGACTCTTATGTTTCAAATCAGCAGGCAATAATAATGCACATAGTAGACCGTCTCAGACACGCAAATTCAATTATGAAATTTTTTTAAGAAAAATAAAAAAAAAACATTATACAAAGTTAGCACAAACCAGTAGAGTATCCGCTAATTTAGCATTATAACCATCAAAATATCATCATCACAGCATTCTTAAGTAAAACAATTCAAGGGGGGTTGTGCAGGAAATCAGGCAGCTAAACAAAGGCAGTCAAAAACAGGAACAATATCCCTCCTCCATACTTAAATAATGGTTTGTCCCCAAAGCATTAAAATGAAGTACAAATAGGGAAAGACAACCTTTAAGGAAAGGCATATAAACTTAAATGAAGATAAAGGAATGGAAAGACTTTCTGTGTACCGTACACTAGAAGGAGAGAGAAGAGACACAATCAGATTATGCAAAAAGAATACTTCAGACAAGCTCCCCCATACTTAGCTTGTGCAAAAATATGTACACCAAAATTTGGAAAAACAGAAGGCTTTCCCAAAATTACTTCACTTGGTGTGTGAAGCAGGCACAATCTCAAGACTTTCTCATGGTGGTTCTCGGAAGAAGGTTTCTTCCCCCTTATAAGATTGTCTTGATGTCAAATAATGTTTCAGCCTTTGTCTGTTGACCTTGAAGCTTTCCTCCTTTATATTTTCAATTTTAATAGCACCATTGGGAAAGGCTTTCACCACGGAACATGGTTCAGTCCAAAGAGACACAGGCTTCCCTAGTGAGAGTTCTAAATGATAGTTATATATTAATACCTATTCACCGGGATGGAGTTCCTTAATGTGAAGTCTTTCATCATACTAATTTTTTGTCTCTCTTAGTTGTCTATGGCACAAAGCTAGACGCTTTGAACTCTTCAAGTTCATTAAGTTACAATCTATTAGATTCCCCAACCATAAATTCATGATTTATAGGCCAAGGTTTTAGCTCAAGGGTTGGTTAATTGCTTTCTTACGAGACAGTCTTGGGGCCCAGGGCAGTTTGCCAAAGGCTCAGTTTTCTGCCTGCCCCTGGAGGTTGTCTGACACTTATTTTTATCTTTTCCCTTCTTTATACTCTTATCTTTCTCTTTTGATTCTTCTTTATGAAGCTCCTACAGAAAATATGGATTTAAACACACATCACTAACATCAATGAGATTGCATTGCTCATTACAAGAAGAAGGACATTTCATGGCTTCATTCATTTTAAACATAGCTTCTTCACCATGAATTTTAAAGATTAACTTTCCTTTATGCACATCTATTAAGGCATGGCGTATGGCTAGAAAATGTCTTCCTAAAATAATAGGAACATGCATGTCCCCATCCATATCCATAAAAATGATATCAATCGACAAGATACATTTCCCTACTTTAACTAAGACATCATCAACAATTCCCTTAGGATATCTTATACTTCTATCCCTGATTGAATGCACATCCTAGTAATCTGAGGTTCTCCTAAGCCAAGTTGTTAGTATAAAGTGTATGACATCAAATTAATACTTGCTTCTAAATCACAAAAAGCATTTTAAATTTCAAGATTTCTAATAGAATAAGGAATAGAAAAACTCCCTGGATCTTTCAGTTTTGTGGGAAAAGCCTATTTGCTTTGTAAAATGGAGGAACAACCTCGATTTAATTGCACCATAGCCACACTTTCCAGCTTTGTTTTATTTGCCAAAAGTTCCTTCAAAAATTTAACATACATAGGCATTTAAGTTAAGGCTTCAGCAAAAGTAATATTGATATGCAATTTTTTAAGAACTTCAAGAAATTTTTCAAAATTCTTAGCCATCTCATGTTGTTTGCTCCTTTGAGAACAATGAATCCTTGGTTGGTATGCTGGGATAACAGGCTTTCTACAGTTTGTAAGTTTTTCTTTTTCAGGCACAATCTCAACTTGCTTTGTTTTGTCAATAGTCTCAAATTCAGCTTCTTTGGAAGCTTGTCCTTTCTCCTTAGGTTTTCCTGTCTCAACTTCTTTAGCTTTCCCACCTCTATTTCTAACAGCATCAATAACCATTAGGTTATTCTTTCCAACAATATTACCATTTTTCAATAAGATCACCTTACACTCCTTCTTGTGGTTCTTCTCGATATTTCCAGGAGGAGATCCCTTTCCCTTTGGAGTAACAGCCTGTGCGAGTTGTTGAATTTAAGTCTCTAAAAGTCTATTGGAAGACTGACTTTCCTTCATGAATTGGACAGTCATGTCTTTCATTTCATCTAATTCAGACTTTAGGGAAGTTTGAGATTGTCCTGCATGTTGGTTATGAAGTTGTTGAGGTTGCTAAAAATGATTGTTCTGCTGATTCCATGAAAGGTTTCCCTAAGCTAGATTGTAATTGTTGGAGAAAGGGTTTCCCCCCAGATTTCCTTGCATAAAATTACATTCCTCTTTTGTAAGAGCAACATCACAATCAATGCTCCTATAGTTACCTCCCTAATACTCATAGTAACTTGGATGTGAGCTAGTGATGGTTGAGACATTCTTCTTTGTAAGGTGTTGGAGATGCACGTCAAATTTGTTGGAAAGTTGTGTGATAGCCTCCGATTGGACAGCCTTTAGCCTATCATCAATTGCGGAATGCCATTTTGAGCTTGTGTTAACAAGCCTTTCTATGGTCTCAAAGATTTGCTCAGGGGCAATGTCTTACAGGTCACCATTAACAACCGATTTCAATTGGGTCTTAAGGGCATTTTTCAACCCATTGTAAAAGTTTTGCACTTGTATCCATATGGGAATACAATGATCTAGTTCTTTCCTTAGCATTTCTTTGAACCTTTCACAAGCTTCAGATAAAGACTTGTCTGGAAATTAGGAAAACCTAGTGATTTCATTTCTCAGCTTCAAGGCTTGCTTTGGTGGAAAATATTTATTCAGTAAAGCCTTCGCCATGACATTCTAGGTTGTTATGGACCCTGGTTATAGTATTTTCAGCCACAATCTTGCCTTATCCCTTAAATAAAAGGGAAAAATCTAATCACATCGTTCGAGACTCCTCGATTAGTTCTGAAGTGTTACACATAGTGACAAAGTCTTGGATGTATGAGTTTAGATCTTCTCCAGGTAACCTTCTAAAATGGACCGCAGCCTGAAGTATATATATCATGAAAGCCTTCACTTTAAACATATTGTCCCCTTCTTGAGGTATCACAATACAAGAAGAGTGTCCTTTAGTATTGGGTTACAAATATGCTTTAAGTGTGGGCCTCCAGGGTGGTTGATGGTTTTCATGCATCTCGTCTCTTGCTTGATCATTACTGTCAAGATTAGGGTTTGGGATTCCTTCCATTTCCAGCCTTTCTCGTATAGAGAAAGTCTGTCCAGAATACCTATTCCTGAAAAACTCAAAAACAAACAAGGTAAAGAGCACCAATCAATAGTTAAATGTACAAACTTTCTAATGTTGCTCCCCAGCAATGGCGCCAAAAACTTGTTGCGTCCAAATGGTATCACCTAGCAAGTATACTAGGGTTGGGTTATGTATAGAGGCAAGAACAAGTGTCGTATTCCACAAGGAGTAAACAGAGACAGTCTGAAATTCCTGTAGCAGATTGTTGCTAAAATATTTTCTCCAAATGAAGGTTGTTAATTTAAAACTACCAATGCATGAAAATAAATATTATAAACTAAAATATATGAAATAACTATAATAAAAACCACAAGCATCACCCATCCCTAAAGCTATCTAAGCTTTTCTTCCATTCATGTTGCAAACAGCCTGGCTTAAACACATAGATCTAAGGTTTCTCAACCTAATCTCCCCGAGCTTACCTATTGGCCTCACCCGGTTTCTAAGGTTACTGATCTAAATTTCTGCTAGGTCTCAATAAACTAAAAACCTTGCATTAAGTTCAGTTGAGCATTTAACATAAAGCTAAAACCCTTAGCACTAGCACAATCTCCTCTCGGTCTCATGTTACTAGCGTGTGTGATTGCGATTCCATAATAACAAATCTCCGCTAGGTCTCATTGCTATAGTTATGTATGAGTTTGAGCCCTAAACTCACTAAGAAATAAAAATTCAACCACACAATCAACAAAAGATACGAGCAAGAAATACATTACATGTGCTGGAGGAAGGCTTAGACAGCCTGTGCGGGACAGGCTTTGCCTGATGAATACTACTCACTCATATTTGTGAAGAGAAATGAAAACTCCATTAATAGAGAGAAATATTACAGCCAAATGAGTTTTTTTAATATGAGGAAAATAATGAATCAACGAGAGAGATAAAGTTTATAAAATAACTCTCACTGGTCAAAAGTACTAGGAATAAAGTATTATAAAAGTAAGATCTTTTTGTCCAAAAGTAAAAGCAATCTTCCTAAAATCAACTTTATGTCAAGTAAAAAAGGTAATCTACTTTGTTGTCTCTCCCCCACATGTTACATGTCACATCATCCCACTTTTCAGCAACTTTAGATTTTTGTTCCACCTTTTACTCCATTTTTTCCAGTCACTTTTTGTGCCCATTTTTCAGCCTTTCCCGAATTCAGTGAGACTTTCCCCAAATCTGCTGACTTTCTGAAATTCTTCTCAAACAAAGGTTAAAAGCTGAATTTCTTTACATAATTTATGCATTTAATCAAGACCAAAACTCTACTAAATTTTACTTATCAGTCCACTTTAACAAGTTCAAGGGGTTAAGGGGACCTTTTGTAAGTTCAAGGGGTTGAGGGGTTTTTAGGGACAAGTACAGAGGGTCTAGATGTATTCGGCCAAAAATAAACGAATGTAATGAACGATATATCACTAGAATTAATGCCTACTAGTGTTATCAAAACCGTGCCGTACTGGCTGGTTTGACCTGTTTTACTGCGAATCGGTCATGGCTACAGTACGGTTCAATTGAAATTGGTTTTTTTAAAAGGATATGGTGACACTTAGAAAACGTTGCAATAGACCAAAATATTGTCGCAATAAACTTACAAAGCGTTGCAATAGCCACTGAAAATTCTTAAAAGCGTTCTTAAACCCCTCTGGCAACACCTAAAAGCGTTGCAAAAAACAAAAAACGTTGCAATAGCCACTAAAAATCCTAAATAATATATATTCTTCTAAAAATAAAAAACTGATAAACTATTAATTATACCAATAATACCACGTACCATTAACTTTACCGGTATGATGCCCAATCCAATATTAATAACACTGATGCATACCCCTCAGGAATGCGATTGAGTTATTTCATTTGTAAGTATATTTTATCATTTTCAACGTAGAACACTTTTTTTAAGTTGAAAACTCCCTTCTAAAAACTAACCAAATATAACGGTAAACACAAAGTAACTAAAAAATCTTTTCATTTTCAATATGAAACTTTTTTACCCTTTCAAGGAAAATCATCAATTGGAATGTTATGTGTACAGATCTGCTAATTATAATTGTTTAGCTTTCATTTGTCGGGGGAGTAATAAAGTTGTGAACTGGAAAGAAAGGGAGAGAGGGTGCCTAAATCTAAAGTTTATAATACAAGTGGAGGGAGACAGAAAAAGCCATTGGATGCGCCAAATTAATGTATTAGATTTAGAGAAATAATAAAAAAACAAAAATCATTAATGAGTTTAGGTCTGGGACCATAGTTGTAGAGTAGTGGTCGTAGTTTCTCAACATTAAAAATGAAATCTTTGTATCAATGAAATTAAAATAAAAAGAGGTATTGCTAATGAAAAGGTGAACATAAAAGAAACGAGGTTACCCTTGAAAAAAGTTTCATATGTAAGAATTGTTTTGAAATTTGTGGTAAAGGAAGAAATGCAAATGGAGAGCAAAATGCCCTGGCATTACTCCGTAGACTCGTATCGGTATTGATCCTCCAATCACCGATAAGTCTTTTGAAAATTCCATCATATATGATTATGCAGCTGTCGAAAAAGTGAAAAAAAAATTAGTTGATATTTACTAAATAATCATGCAAAGAATTGAGTATGACCGTAGACTTGTCAAATGGGCACTTAATCCCCCATTATTATAGCAAGTATAAGTTCTCATGAGCCATTTATACAGTAAGGGACGAGAATGACAACTAGCCCCACAATAAATTATATATGTAATTGTACATTTGTCTTAATTTGCCATTTGATTTTTCCAATAAGCAGATTAGCCATCTCAAATTTTAGATTTTAAATTTAGTATACCTAACAGGAATATCAGGAATGTTACTAGAATTACGAACCTTAAGTATTTAGTTGATACCCAGGTTGTTGTATAGTATGTTGACGTGAGGTGATATGGCAGGTGGTTATCGTTCCCCACTCCCACTAGGTCATAATTCTTATGAGGGATTCTTGTCCCAACAAAGCGATAAAATTCCTGAGTCATTTACAATCCTAACAATAGACTTGAAAATTATATTGTCATTTAAGTGATTACGGGTGAGCATATGTTGGTTCGGTTCAAAAACTGAACTGAAAATCAAATAAAGAAAATGTTAGAATCGAATATATTTGGGTTCGATTCAATTTGGTTCGGTTTAAATTAAATTAATTTTTTATTTTTTAAATATAAATTTAACATATAAAATGACTAAAAATCAATATAAATATCTTTCAATATAAATAAATTATTGTTAATTTGAAAATAAATGCTTTATTGTCAAGTATATAATGTAAATTGAATAAAAACATAAATAATTTAATATAAAATAAATTTTAAAAAATAAAACTAATTCGGTTCGATTTTCATTTTTTCGGTTTTTAATAAAAAAACCGAACCAAAAACTGAAATAGCGAAGATATGTAAACTAAAAACCAGACCGAATAACTTTGGTTTGGTGCAATTCATGCCGCCGGTTCGGGTCAGTTTCTCGGTTTAGTTCGTGTTTTTTGGTTTTTGCTCTCCCATGTTACTAAAGTTGGGTTTTTTTTATAAAATTTGTGAATGTGTATTTTACAAGTTCAAGGACCGAGTTATCTATCGAGCCTGGCCCGAGTCCGTTTTCATGGACCGAGTTTGGACACTTATATTTTTACCAAGTCAAATCCGATTCTGAACCTGCTAAAGTTCGAAGTTTTATGGACCATAATTAATTTTTGTATAAATACTCAAGCCTGGTTCAATACTTTTATTTGTTATATATTATATATTGTATTTAATAATGGCCTAATGCATATTTAGTTATCTGAACTTGTCTTAAAAAATCTACTACCCCCTAAACTTTTAAAGTGACCTCGTAGATCCCTCAATTTTCAAAAAGTGCTCCAATTAACTCCCTAAATGCCACATGTCATATTCTGATTGGAGAGAAAAATTAGAAAAATGATATCTTTGAAAAGTCAAACTTATCAGAAGCCGACACATGACGTTTAGGGAGCAAAGTGGTGCACTTTTTTAAAGTTGAGGGAGCTATGAGATCACTATGAAAGTTGAGGAGGCAATAAATTTTTTGGGACAAGTTTAGATAGTTGGAGATACATTAAGCCTTTAATAATCATATTAAACTTTTATATTTTATACGTTTGACTTTTAACTTTGAACTACAATAAATTTTACGGTATGTTAAGAAATTCAAGTAAATAATGTAACTATATATAAAATTTAAACATATTTATATAAATTTTATTGTTTTATTTTTATTTAGTCCTAAAAAAATTTAATTTTGGGTAATGGGTCGGCCTTGGAATTGACCTCATAATACCGGATCGAGCTCGAAGTTCTAAAGTGTGGAACAAGCTGGGCTTGGGTTGATATTTTTAGTCAAAAGCTTGAGAAAGCCTAAGTCGAACACCACTCGACGAGCATGTCTAATTGTCACCGTTAGTTCTTGGTCTTAATCTTTTCGTAAACTCCAAGTACTTTATCACTAGCATATATATGTCCAAATGGCACATCCACGCAGTGGGTATCACTAAATTATATAAGGTTATAGAGTTTGAGTGTTTTCCCCCTTTCCCTTTGATATTTCAGGCCAAACGTATAGGCAATGGACTCCTATTAATAAAGAAGAATGAAAGTCAGACAAAATTAAACTACACTAGTTGATAGTTCAAGCACTCCATGTTTATAAACTATGATTCTGCCGACAATTTCATTGATAGGAAAAATAATCAGTACCACTTGAACTTTGATTACTATATTTTTCCTAAAAAAAAATTACTACCACACGAGGTTGACAAAAAGTAATAAAGAGATGTCGGACTGTCTCCTCCAACTATAAAGGCCAATGCCAATGCCAAAATTTACATCTACTTTTTTTAGTGGATATACTTTAATTATCAAAATGTCAAAAAATACATCTTATAAAGGAAGGCGGCTAATTCTATTCTCATTTACATGTCCAACAATCCACCGCTCTAGCAAAATTTTGAGTTAATTGATTCGCATCATGCTAACGGTCAAGTTCACAACAATTTTATAAACGAAAAAAAGTTGACTGCATGTGCATATTGTAGATTATTTAGCATTAATTCCACTACATCTCAGCAGACTCCCTCTTGTCATCCTCAAAGCCCAATGTGCAAACTGTAACACATTTTTTTTCCGCCTTAATTGCCTTTATTTCACATTTTTTTTCTTTATTTGAATGAGGCCATTTATGCGTGTGAGATATGGAGTTGACTATTTAGAGTATTCTACTTTCAAAATATGACGTGTCCCAATTTACAGTTAATGAGATATAGAAAAGGAACTTTGATTAGTTTCTTGCAAAATCAGTTATGGTGCGATAGTGAATCAGTAAGTACTTGGTTTGATTTAAATGCAAATTGTAAGAGTGGATTTTAAAATTATCTTCATCAACTGCTCCAAGGGCTAGTGTTAAGGGAATTTAATGGTTTATATGTGTTTATTCATCTACAATTGGTGACTTTGTTTTCTCAAAGTAAAAGTTAGTTTGTTTCTCATCACCTTAAAATAACCCTTGATGAAATATACTTATTTGAATGCTTTTTTTTATTTCAAAAAAACTCAAATATAGGGAAAAAGACGACTGGGTCTTCCACTTTCCAATCTGTTTGGAATTTGAATAGCGTGTTGGAGATGGAGTGTCCTTAAATTTTTATTGTTTACAAACGCATTTCATATGTTTTGGCTTTTTGTATGATTTTTTTTTATTATTTTGTGTTTGCGCTCGCGGAACCTCGTGGACACGGCATATCCCTACGTATGGTATGATATTAATCACTTTGGGCCTAAGGCTCTATTTTTTTTCAACTTATTCAGAGAATACAGAACTGATAATTACTTGTTTAAGTGTAATGTTATACGCATGCAATACTGATAAGTACTAATAAATACTGATAAGTACTGAACTAAATGAATTATAAGTTGAAAAGAACAGACCCTAAGCCCTCATGATTTTACTTTTGGCCTTTATCCGCACAAGGCCTTATACCATTGAGGGATATGTCGTGTCCATGAGCTTCCACGAGCGCCAATAATTGATATTAGAGCCATGCTCCGGTGTTAGTCACGTGGATGAATCCTCAAAAAGTCGAACGAAGGTGGTTTACCTAGTTGATCACCAGTGATCCGTGAAACCGATAGTTCTCTATGTAAGACGTGTCTTCCATCGCATTAGAGTGGAAAAAATATCGGTTTGTAGAAAATTTTTGGATGGATGATCGGTCGAGAGGACGCTCGATGGTACTTTGTTTGAGGGGAGGATTGTTAGAGAGCGAGCAATGTCCCAGATTGGTTAACAAGAATGAGATTGGATGATTTATATAGATGGACAATATTCTTAATGGTATAAGGTCTTTTGGGTTAAAGCCCAAGAGCAAAACCATAAGGGCTTAGACGCAAAATAGACAATATCATACCACGTGTAGGTATGAGGTGTCCAAATACTTTCGTAAGCCGCGATATTTTGTACTCACCATTAGATTAAATTTCATCGCACTAATCTAATGGTGATAAAGGGTATTCACCGTATTTTTTGGGATGTTTATGTATTGTTGATATTTTATATCTATACATGTATTCACTGATCTTTTGGCTCTTTAAATAGAGCAAATACACCTACATTGAATAGAAAAAATATTTCAAATAACTCTAGATGTGTTTCGAACCTGAAACTTGTAGAGATTTATGTTGAACCAAGCATGAGTTTGATTGACTCAATGGACTGACTCAGTAGTGCTTAAGTTTTGATCATAATAATTAAGTTCAGTTTGAGTTAATTAAATCAATAATAATGTTAAAATAAATAATCTATGGTTGTACGGGAGTTAGTAAATTCAATGGTAGAATTTCAAGTCTCCGCTGACCTAGTTATTTAGTTTAACTCTGAGTGATTTGGGCTGAGTAACTACTTTAGTCGCTGACTTAGTATTACTCACTCAGTGCTTGATATTTAGATTTTGTTTCAGCTGTGCTTTACGATTCATTGTTTCGCTGAGTTACTTTATATCTGTCAAAGCTACTGACTTTACCATTTAAGGTAAAAAAGGGATCTTTGCTTTTAGTGTTGCTTTTTGGAGGACATTAATGAGACAAAGATAAAAATAATTAATGCCTTGACAAGACCCAGTTTAATGAAGAAAATGACAAAGTCTTCCACATTCGAGCTGTAAAAAGTCATTTGCCAATTTAGGCAATTCTACAGATCAACAACCTTGAATCACGCACTCTGCAACATGTCAGAATACAAGAGGGAATGGGAAGAAGACATGTGGCAAATCAGCGCGAGTTCTCTCTAACGGAAGACTGGCATCAATCGACAAAGGATTCAAATTGAAGATTGAATCTCAATCTAATGGATTATTTTTTTTATCTCACAACAGTGCAATTCTATCTCTTAACGAATTGATTTGAAGAAGCAATGGGTGAATAGATGAGTTATCAATTTCGGAAGATGCCAAAGTAAGTTTAACGGCTACTTTCTCAATCCATCTATAAAAGGAGCAAGAAGGCAAGCGTTAGAACTTGGTGATTACACCTGAATTTCTCAGAAGCTAATCTGTGTCAATTTATAAGCTTTAAAGAAGTTCAAGCAAGAAAGCACTTACTCAACGAGAATCTACTTTAGAACAAGAGAGAATAGAATAGATCATTGAATTGTAATATCTGATTATTGTAATTGGATCAACAATTTATAAGTTGAATCCAGCTCTTGTTTAGACTCTTATTGAGTTGCTGATAGAATAGGGTATTCTACTTAGCGGGTGAGCGATTGCAGTTTAGAGGGTACTTACTATAATTGGGGAATTTGTGAAAGGCTTTACCTCCTAGGGTAAAGGAGTTGAGATTAGTGCATTAAGTCTGAGACACTCTCTTGGGATTGGATGTAAGCACAGGTTATCGAACTAGTATAAAAATCTCAATGTTCTTTACTTTGCAGTTTTTCCTGCAAATTCACTCAGCTAGCTGACCTCACTCAGCGGAGCTTATATTATCGTGAAAAAGTTATTAGAATTTTTGAGCGAGTCATTCACCCTCCCCTCTGACTCATGAAGTGTATGCATAGGGACCAACAAGTGGTATCAGAGTAGTTCTCATTATAAGATTTCACAATCTTGAGACAAAGACCATGGTGTATAAAGGAGGAGAATCCAATGGAAAAGCCCAAGCTTATATTCTGCCTGAAGGCATGTCAGTCACCAGGCCTCCTATGTTCAATAGAGAGCATTATACTTATAAGAAGAACAGGATGAAGAATTTCATCCAGTCTCAAAGTATGCACGCTTTGATGGCTATTGTTGAAGGGCCATATGTTCCTACAATCATGAAGAATGGAGTAAAGGTTGAAAAATACTCTGATGAGTGTGTCAACCAGGACTTGATCAGACTGAAAGAAAATGCAGCTGCTATCAACTATCTTCATTGTGCTCTTGATGCAACTAAGTTTAATCACGTTTCTGGATGCAAAACTGCCAAAGAGATATGGAAGAAGTTGGAAGTGACTTATGAAGGTACTGACAAGGTGAAAGAGTCTAAGTTCAATATCCTTATGAGGGGTTATGAATGGTTCCACATGAAACCCAAGGAGCATATTTCCAACATAAATACCAGTTCAGGAATATTGTCAATGAGCTGAAAAGACTAGCAAGACCTTCACAAAAGAAGAGACTGTTAAGAAGATCCCTAGAAGCTTGACTCAGGAATGGAAAGCAAAGAAGAGTAATATTGAAGAAGCTCATGATTTAAAGACTTATAAGTTTGATGAGCTGATTGGAACCTTGCTGACTCATGAGATGTCCTTTAAGCAATATAAAGATGAGTCCAAGAAGCACAAGCACAAAGAAAGAGAGAGCTCAAGAAGAGCTGTTGTTCTGAGAGTGATGATGAAGAAGATCCCTATGAGGAAGAACATCCAGAGGACATAAAAGAAGAAATAGCACTAATGACCAAGAATTTCAGAAGGTACTTGAGAAAAGATAAGAACTTTCAAAAGTGCAGAAAGACAGGTAAGTACAGGAAGGGAGCAAATGATTGACCACGAAAGGAGTTCAACCAGGAGCATGACAAAGATATAAAATGCTTTGAATGTAGTAAGAAAGGGCATATTCAGTTTATCTGTCCTAAAGCTAAGAAGGACAAGTTCAAGAAGAAAAAGAATAAGAAAGCCCTTGCTGCTACCTGGAGTGACTCTGAACAAGAGTCATCATCCTCAGATGAAGAGGCATAAGATTCCGCCAATGTGTGTCTTATGGCTAAGGATGATCTACCCAACTCAGAGTCAACTAACCAACTATCTACTTCTGTTGTAAATCAATCAGCTGACCAGATCAGAGATAAAGGAAATCACACAAAGGTAATTTCTGAACTCCCGTTGTCTTCAGATGAACTTGCCACATTACTTAATGATGTCATTAATGTGGCTAAAAAGTCAACCAAATACATCAAAGTACTCCATAGAATTCTTATACTTCACTTGACATCCAATACCTGATGGAAAAAGTTGAGTACCAAAATGGATATAATAGCAAACTTGATAAGAAATTGGATAAGCTGGCTACTGAATTAACAGCTTTGAAAAAGGTGTGGGTCCCTCCTCAACCTACAATGAATACTCAGAGTAACCGCACTTACCACTCTAAGAAGGTTTCTCAAAAGAGTAAAGTTAGCAGGCCTAATCCTAAAGCCGCTTGTAATTTTTGTGAAAAGTCAGGACATGCAATGTGTAGACACAAAAATGGTTACTATGATAGGTATGACTGGTCAAGGATAACCACCACTAACAAAGGGGGACCCAGCCTGAAAAAGGCATGGGTACCTAAGAAAACTTAACTATTTTATAGGTGAGCCTAAGATCCACTAATGATAGAAGAATGTGGTATTTGGATAGTGGATGCTTGAGGCATATGACAGGTGATGAAAAGCAATTCATCACTTTGGAGTGAAGAAGGAGTGAAAGTGTCAGTTTTAGAGACAGCAAAAAGGGAAAGATTGTTGGCAATGGCACTATAAGAGTGAAGCCTTTAATTGATAATGTGCCTCTTCTAAAAGGCCTAAAGTTCAATTTGCTAATTGTTGCTCAACTATATGACAAAGGCAGGAAAGTGATATTTGACTCAGCGGGTTGCTCAGTCATTGATGGTAACTCTGACCAAACTATTCTTTATGCTCCTAGAATTAATAATGTTTATATGCTTAATTTATCCTTTAGCTCCAATGATATATGCTTAGTTCCAAGGAGGAAAACTCATGGCTATGGCATAGAAGGTTTGGACAAATCAATATGATCAATTTGCCCAAATTAGCTAGAAATGAACTTGTTAAGGGATTATCCAATCTAGCCTTTGAAAAAGATAGACTCTGCTCAGCATGCTAACTTGGGAAATAATTTAGGAAGACCTTTAAATCATTAGCTGATATATCTTCTTCTCATCCCCTTGATCTTCTACACATGGATTTGTTTGGACCTGTTGTGCCAACAAGTCTAGGTGAAATGAAATACACCCTTATGGTTGTAGATGATATGACCAGGTTCACTTGGATTGTATTGCTAGCAAGAAAAGATGAAATATTTGAATAATTCTCTAGGTTGGCTACTCGGATCATAAATGAAAAAGACCTTAAAATTAATAGAAACTGCAGTGACCATGGAAGGGAATTCAAAAACAGGTAGTTTAAGGAATTATGTTCTAAGCATGGTATTGACCATAATTTTTCTGCCCCTCATACACCTCAACAGAATGGGGTTGTTGAGAGAAAGAATCGCACTATTGCAGAGATAGGGCATTCTATGCTGAGTGATAACAGTCTACCAAAGTATTTCTGGGGAGAAGTTGTTAACACCGCTTATTATATTCTAAATAGGGTTTTAATTCGCCCAATTTTTAACAAAACTCCTTATAAACTTTGGAAGGGGCACAAACCCAAGGTTGGTCATCTCAAGGCTTTGGTTGTAAATGCTTCATATTAAACACTAAAGACTAATTGGCTAAATTTGACCCCAAGTCTAATGAAGGAATCTTTCTGGGTTACTCAACACACAGTAGAGTATACAAAGTGTATGTCAAGAGAACTCGTATCTTAGAGGAGTCCATGCATGTAGATTTCAATGAAACTAACAGTGCATGTAAAGAAGCCAGTGATGATGAAAAGGAAAAGGAACAAGTTAGTGAATTAGTCAGTCAACCCATTATTATTCTTGATCCAGCACCAAAAAAAGAAGATGATGAAGTTGACTTGGACCAATCCATCAACTTTGGTGATGATGAAGATGCTCAACCAATGACAGTAGCTCAACAAACTATCCTGATTTACCAAAAGAAGTCAGAGTAAGGAGAGATCACCCAGTTGAGAAGATTCTTGATAGTGTGCAAAATCTAGTGCTGACTAGAGGTCAGCTAAACACAATGATGAGCCATTCAGCATTTGTCTTATTGATTGAACCAAAGAAGTTTGAAGATGTTGAGTTTGATGATAACTGGATGATTGTAATGCAAGAAGAGCGAGACCAATTTAGAAGAAATGAAGTTTAGGATTTGGTGGAGAAACCCAAAGGCAAGTAAATCATTGGTACCAAATGGGTTTTCAAAAACAAGCTAGATGAAGCTGGAAATGTTGTCAGAAATAAGGCCAGAATTATTGCTCAATGCTACAATCAACAAGAAGGCATTGACTATAGAGTAACCTTTGCACCAGTAGCAAGACTTGAAGCCATACGAATTCTCTGTACTCTTGCATCTCATATAAACTTCAAGTTGTTTCAAATGGATGTTGAGAGTGCATTTCTTAATGGTTATATTCAAGAGGAAGTCTATATCAGACAACCCCCAGGCTTTGAAGATCCAAAGTATCCAGATCATGTCTTTAAGCTGAAGAAGGCTCTATATGGACTAAAATAGGCTCCAAGAGATTGGTATGAGAGACTGACTAACTTTTTACTTAGCAAAGGTTATATCAGAGGAAAAGAAGATACAACTTCATTTATCAAGAAGAAGCATCAAGATTTGTTACTAGTCCAAATCTATATTGATGACATCATATTTGGAGCAATTGATGAAAAGCTATGGAAAGAGTTCAGCCAGCAGATGAAGAAAGAGTTTGAAATGTCAATGAAGGGAGAGCTTAATTTCTTTCTTGGATTATAAATCAAGCAAGAAAAAGATGGAATCTTCATCAGCCAAGCTGAGTATGCCAAGGAAGTACTCAAGAAGTTTGACATTGATAAAGCTAAGCTAATGTCAACACCCACGACCACTAATACTATTCTGAGTAAATACGAGGAAGGTAAACCTATAGAGAGTAAGCTCTATAGAGGTATTATTAGTTCTCTACTTTACTTAACTGCTAGTAGGCCTGACATTCAGTATGTTGTATGTTATTATGCAAGATATCAAGCAGACCCTAGAGAATCTCACTTAGCTGCTGTTAAGAGAATTCTCAGATATTTGCTAGGCTCTGTCGATGCGGGTTTATGGTATCCAAGTAATGCAGATTTCACTCTGAGAGGATATACAGATGATGACTATGAAAGAGATAAACTTAAAAGGAAAAGCACCACAAGAGGATGTCATTTCCTTTGTGATTATCTAGTAATATGGTATAGTAAGAAGTAGACTTTTGTGCTCTGAGTACAGCTGAGGCTGAGTATATGGCTGTAGGAAGTTATGTTGCACAACTATTATGGATCAAGCAGTAATTGGAGGATTATGGTATAAAGTCTAAGTGTCTTAAAGTCATGTGTGACAACAAGAGTGCAATTGACCTATCCAAGAATCCAATTCAACATAGCAGGATGAAGCATGCCAATATTAGACATCACTTCATACAGGATCATGTGCTAAAAGGAGAAGTCAAGCTCACATACATTCCTACTGAAGAACAACGAGCTGACATATTCACAAAGCCCATTGGAAAGGATCAATTCAATACTCTAAGAAAGCTGATCGGAATGTCCAATCCAATGTGAAGAAATACATTTCATTCTGACCAATTCTAAAGCTGACCAAATTAGGGCATACTCTGAGCTTATGTGAATTAGGTTAAGTATTTCTTTTGGTGCTTGAATTTCGGATACATCATTAATTTGGAATCGATTTCTTTTCAAATTCAAAACTGATAGAAACAATAGCAAGTTATGAAACAGTCCATATTCAGATGCAGTTATTCCGTGTTTCTCGCTTTTATTAATCATATAGTGTACTCTGTGCAATCTCACCATTAAATCTTATGACCATGGATTATGAGTCGTACACGTAGCTTTGTAGGGATTAATGAAGAGACCTTGGCTATTTAAGGAGAATTTCAAAAAGAGGAAAGCTTACTTAACCAAAATTCTTCTCTGCAAATTTCTTCTCAAAATCCCTAATTCTCTGCAAATTTCTTCTCAAAATCCCTAATTCTCTCAATTTCTCAAGCGATAAAAGATTTAGAAAATGGACGCGGCAACATCATCTAAGAGGATTTTTTGAGATACCCAATGGCTGCTATGAGCAAGTTGTGGTGAGATTCTTTCATGAAATTCACTTTATTGAAGGACAGAAGGATCTCTTCATAACTACTCTGATGGGAATAAAAGTGTATGTTACCCCTAAATTATTAGCTGGGTTGCTGCGTGTGATAAAAGATGAGGAGCATGTGGATATACCTATTGACTATGAGGTTCTAGAATATTATAAAGCAGGTGAACTGATAGCATCCATGTTCACCAAGGAAGGAAATCAGGTACATAAGCTTGTAACCAAGGTACTCCTACCTAAGACTGCCTCAACTGGAAGCTACTCTAAGTTTGAGAGAGTATTTAAATATGCTCTGACCAATGGGATGCGCATAAATTGGCCCTTAGTAATTTTGCACAAGTTCTTGAAGGTGTCAAAGCATATGGTGTATGGACACCTGGTAATAGAGATATATAGGGCATATAAATTGGACTTGAAAGGTTGGGCGCTGAGGAGCAGAATCAATCTGAAAGTGATTGAATCCAAAATTTTGAGCAATGCTCATTTTCATGGATTAAGGTGTAATGAGAGGCCAGCCAACACCAAGTACATAAAGCTGAAGAAAGGAGAAGTGAGGGTGAAGGATCCAAAGGCTATAATGAAAATGAAACCGATTAAGCCAGAAGAAGAGGATTTGACCTTGGATGCCTTTGTGGCCAGCGAGCTTGAGAGGATTACCAAGCTCAGAGCAGAGAGAGGAAAAGATATGTTTGAAAAGAAGGTAGTGAAGAAGGAGATCAGGAAAGACTCCAAGAAGGAATAGAAAGGGAGCTTAGCGAGCTTAGTTCCTATAGCCTCTATTCCCAAAAAGACTAGATCCTCAAAGGGAACTAAGGAAGAGAAGGTCAAAGAGCTAACCCCTGAGGAAAAGGAAGAAGAGAGGAAGGCTGAGAAGGAGCTAAGGGAAGAGATGCCTTTAAAGAGGCAAAAGAAGAGAAAGAGTGATGAGGCTGAGCTAGATGAGGTGACTACTAAAGGATACAGAGATATATCAGTTCCTGTGCCATAAGTAGGTCAGCCCAAGAAGAAGTTAATGGTGAAAAAGGGAACTAGCATAGTTCAGGATCAAGAGGAAGCTGAAAGGGTGAAAACTGCTGAAGAGGAAAGGATTAGAAAAAGGCAGCAGGAGTTGGAAGCTAAAATCAGAAGAAAGGCTGAGGAAGAAGCAGCTAGAGCTAAGGCTAGTACTGAGAAAATTCTCCAATCTGTAGTAGCCAGCTTAGCTGATAAGGAAGTCCCTAAAGTTGTAGAGAAAATTATAGGGGCTCTTGAAGGGATTGAGGATCATGAAGAGCAGGAGGAAGATAAGGTAGTGGAGATAGAAGCTGTGGAGTTTAATGTACTTAAATCTGACCAGCAAGTTAGTCTGACTATTGAGGAAGTTAAGGAAGCAAGGAAGGAGAGGAAGAGAGGTCTGTTGAAGAGGATGAAGGTGGCAATTTACGAGGATGAGGGAGACCTTGAAGATAAGGAGGATGAGGCTATAGTTGAGTAGGGAGCTCAACTAACTGAGCAATCTCAAACTCAGGTCAGCAAGTCCACTGTTGAAGGTGCTAAGGAGAAGGAGGAGGAGAACCATGAACCAATTCCTTTCCCAACCTATCACCTAAAACACCACTCTCACCTACACCCATTTATGTCATGCCATGCCTTTACCTTAAATCTAAACACCATCCACATCCACCACTAACTAACAAAACAACCCATACTCTAACCAAACAGCCATCATTCCATACCTTTCACCTGTTGGATCTCCTGATCAAGATCAATTGCTATTAGAAGGGCCCATTATCAGAGGGCCTCCAATCATAGAAGAGATTCTAGAACCCCAACAACCATAACCCCAACCACCTTAACAACCACAAACATAACCACCTCAACAAGCACAACCACAACCTCAATTCAACCCACAGGCTAAGCTGTTGGGAGATATAAGGAGGTTGGGGAGAGAAAGATTTCTAGGACTTAGGATACATGCTGAAATTGATGCAGAAATTGCAAGATCTTTACTGTCTGAGGAGGTCCTGAGGAGACTTGTAAAGGCTGTGGAGCTAGTGCAAGGGTTTCTAGAAATAGTTGAGGAGATGAAAGCCCACTTCAGATCAGTTCCTACTCAGTTCTCATTAGTCAAAGCAATTGTGTCCCACATATTGCCTTTGTTAAATATTGCAGGTAGGAAGGCTGATTATCTGAAGATGGAAGTGTTGGAAATCGGGGATTACTTGGATATTTCTGAAGTCGCGAAAATGCTGTTAGATTGAAATTTATTTGGTTGGTTTACGAAATTTTCAATCGGATAAAATCAGAAAGAGAATCAAGAACAAGAATTTTATTTGCAGTGAAATTTCAACCGAATTTTTCTGTATAAGGCCAATATCGTTTTGGTAAAATAAATAGCCAAAACATCAACAGACATGCTGTTTGGGATCAGCCATATCCAAAAGACATATTCCTTCCGAGATTCAGTTGTGTCCAACAGACACACTATTTCGGACAAAAATTCATTTTCTGATGAATTTTTCCAAAGGATGCGAGGATTCAGGGATAAAAAAATTTCGAGTTGACCTGGTAGCTCGACCCCAGCCAGGGGCGCTGCCCCAGGACCCTGCCAGGGGTTGCCGCCCCTCAGACCCTGCCGAGGGGCGCGGCCCCTAGACCCCGCCAGGGCTGCCGCCCCTTGGACCCCACACCTGGGGGCGCTGCCCCCGGACCCCCCAAATCGTAAACAGAACCCGAACAAGTGTGCACTCCGCACTCTCCATACTTGTTCGGTGAAATGTCACGATCGCATTGGTCAAACTAGTTGATCCAATTACACTAAAATATTATCAATCCTCCCCCATTTTAGTGTAATCCTTGATTAACTAAACAAAATCACAACAAATAACAAACTTATGCATAAATGAAATATCATGACGATGGAATTTCATCTTAGTATATTACACATTCCAAATATTCGAATACCAAGGTGTCACTATGGATTGAACCTTAGTTATTCATTATGAATACATGAAGATAATATACACATAAGTCAAAATTCTAAAAGTTCTAAATTGACACTATCTTTTACTAGCCTTGTGTCCTTATCCTTCATAAGCATATCAAAGCCAAGTCCAAGCTTCTTGATGCGGCTAAACTTTATGCTCACATAGGTAGCTCTTTTACTCTTGCACCTGCATATGCAATTTTTCAAAAGAACTATTAAGAAGATAAACTTCAACCTCCTTTATCTTGCAGGTCTGAACACATACCTTGGGATGATGTTACTAATGTGCTCCAATCTCCAAATGTTAAGCTTTCCACATTGAATTCTACATCTAATGTCATATTAGATGGGAATTGGGTATCTCAACATGAGAGATTTCAGATGGACTTTAATCCCATCCCCATAGCCGACTTGTGCACAAGATCTCTCCTTAACCCTTTAGTTAAATGATGGCTAAATTTTGCTCAGTTTTTACAAACTCTAGTGATATGACACCTTGCATGATGTGTTCCCGAATCATGCTATATCTAACATTTAAATGTCTAGACCTGCCCTTATATACTTATCTGTAAGCATAGGCCAAGGCAGCTTCACTATCACACCTAATATATATAGGTGATATTGGTTTAGGCCACAATGGAATATCATAAACGAGATCTCTCAGCCATTCAGCTTCTTTACCAGCTGCTGCTAATGCAACAAATTCAGATTCCACTGTTGAATCAGCGATACAAGTCTGTTTCTTCGACGCCCAAGAGATAACGCCTCCCCCAAGAAGGAATACCCATCCACTTGTGGAAGAACTATCTTCTTCATTGGATATATAACTTGCATCTGAATAACCCTAAAAAACTGAAGGAAATCCAGTATAGGTCAAACCATAATCCTTGGTTCCTTTTAAGTACTTGAATACTCGGCTTAAAGCTTGCCAATGATGTGAACTAGGATTACTAGTATACCTACTAAGTTTTCCAACAGCAAAGGCTATATCAGGCCTAGTGCTAATCATGGCATACATAAGACTGCCAATGGCTCTCGAGTATTTAAGTTGAGATACTGCAACACCTTTATTAGGCAGAAG
The DNA here is from genome assembly GCA_947683365.1 of Euphorbia pulcherrima. Lineage (NCBI taxonomy): Eukaryota > Viridiplantae > Streptophyta > Magnoliopsida > Malpighiales > Euphorbiaceae > Euphorbia > Euphorbia pulcherrima. The sequence continues at coordinate 16,002,751 of CANTUS010000001.1, read as the reverse complement.
CTTAACACAAGGATCTAAGGGAGTGCTAACTAGAGAACAATCCTTGAAATTGAATTTATTCAAAATCTTCTCAATATAATGAGATTGGGAGATTGAAATAACATTGTTCTTCCACTTAATTCATATACCAAGAATCACCTCAGCCTCCCTCAAATCCTTCATTTCAAAAGTAGATGACAAGAATTTCTTCGTTTCATTAACATGATTTTGGTCAGTACCAAAAATTAACATGTCATCCACGTATAAGCAAATCATAACTCCTTTACCAGAAAGATCAAACTTGCTATATACACATTTGTCTGCTTGGTTGATATGAAAACCGTTAGACAAAACCACATCATTAAATTTTTGATGCCAAGCTTTCAGTGCTTGTTTCAATCCATATAAGGATTTCTTCAACTTACATACCTTATTTTCATAACCTGACATAACAAACCCTTCCGGTTGTTTCATATAGATTTCCTCATCTAATTCACCATTTAGGAATGTAGTTTTAACATCCATTTGATGAATTACAAGGTTGTGTACAACTGTCAGGGCTATCAATAACCTAATAGTAGAGGTCCTCGCAACAGGAGCATAAGTGTCAAAGAAGTCAATTCCTTACTTTTGCCTAAAGCCTTGGATAACCAATCTGGCTTTATACTTTTCTATGGTACCATCCACTTTTATTTTCCTTTTAAAGATCCACCTATTTCCTAGTGGTTTACATCCGGGTGGTAAATCAGCTAATTCCCATGTATTATTGTGCATGATAGAGTCCATCTCATCCTGGATTGCATCCTTCTAGAATGCAACATCTCTTAAAGCCATAGCTTCATTAAACGTTTTTGGATCCTTTTCAATAATAAAACAATATTGATACTGATTCTCAACCTCTTCCCTCGATCCTTCAACTAAATAAAGATGAAAGTCATCTCTAAAAGATTTAGCTTTTCTAACTCTAGTACTTTTCCTAGATGGTCTAGGCAAGGAAACATTTCCACCAGATAAACTTTCAGAATGAACAGGGTTCTCACTACATGAATCCTGAATCATGTCTCTTGGTCTAGATATAGATGTAAATCTATCTTCATCAAAAATAGCATCTCTTGACTCTACAACCGAGTTTACAGATACATAGTCATTAGATTCTATTACATAGAACCTATATGCATGGGAATGCTCTGCATACCCAATGAAGATACAATCTATACCTCTTTCTCCCAAGTTTCGTCTTTTTGGTTCAGTGATTCTTACCACTGCTCTACAACCCCAAACTCTTAGAAAACTCAACTTTGGTGACTTTTTAAACCAATATTCATAGGGGGTAAATTTTATTCCTTTTATTACGAATTCTATTTAATAAATAACATGCAGTTAGCATAGCCTCACCCCAGAATCCTTCACTCAAACCTGAATAGGACAACAAAGAATTAACCGTTTCTTTCAAGGTTCTATTCTTCCTTTCTGCAACACCATTTTGTTGTGGTGTATAGGGAGCTGTGGTTTGATGTATTATATAAGTAGATTGAAAATATACTAGATCACAATACTCACCTCCCCTATCAGTGCACAAAATTTAATGAAATTACTTTGATGTTACTCTACCTCTTGTTTATAGATTTTAAATTTATCAAGAGCCTCATCCTTTGCATGCAACAGATAAACATAACAATATCTAGATGCATCATCAATAAAAGTAATAATGTACTTTTTATTTCCTATTGAAGGCGTAGAGTGAAAATCGCACAAGTAACTATGTATTAGATCCAATACATTAGTCACTCGGTTAACATTCTTGAAAGGTTTTCTGGTTATCTTTGTCAACATACAATTTTTACATTTCTCATGGTTTAAATCAATAGCGGGTATAAGACTCATTTTAGACATATCTTTTAATCTTTTATAATGTACATGTCCTAGTCTAGCATGCCATAATTCTGATTTATTCAAATTTTTACTATCACTAGAGGAAAGCACATAAGAAGATTGACCACTAAAATAAACTTTAATATTTAACATAAACATACCATTACATAAATATCCAAATCCTATAAAAGTACCATGTTTCGACAAGATATACTTGCCACTTTCATACACTTGTTTGTACCCACAGTTATTTAATACAACACCAGACAACAGATTCTTTCAAATCCCAGGAACATACAATACATTACTTAAACAAATACATTTTCCAGAAGTAAAGACAATATCTACTTTTCCAAGTCCTTCGATTGGTTCAGTCGCAACATTTCCCATCTTTAATATAGATCCATCTTCGATTGGTTGAAAATCTTTGAACCAACGAAGATCCTTACAAACATGACTTGTTGCACCCGAATTAATTCACCAAACAACATCATCATCCTGCACATAAAATGCTTCAAATATTAAAGACACATAATTCTGATTAGAATTACAATTTTGCATTAAAATCTGACCTTATTACTTTTCAGGATCCTTAGATCCACTCAAACCAGAATTGTTCTTCCCTTTACGAAATCGACAATCCTTCTTGAAATGACCAGGTTTGCCATACTTCCAACACGCCACTTTAGGTTTCTTGTTGGAGAACTTATTGTTGTTTTCTTTAAACTTGCGTTTACCGCCTTTGTCACTGTTTGGATTCTTAGAAAACCCACCTTCTTCAACCATATTTATAGAAACAGTACCAAATTAGTTCTAGCTCTTAGGATTATTCTCAATCTCTTGAGCCTTTAAGGATTCTTCGATCCTAAGATGACTGCCAAGTTGAACCAGAGTCAACTCTTCTTTATTATGTTTCAATGTATGCTTGAAATCTCTCCAAGATGGTGGCAGTTTGTCAATGATATTAGAAACAGAAATGGATTCATCCATCTTCATATCATGTTGAACAAATTGTCCCAAAATCCTTAACAATTCATTTTATTGTTCTATGACAGGTCTAGTATCAATCATCCTGTAATTGATGAAATTACTGACCAGAAACTTCTTGCTAGAAGCATCCTCTGCCATATACTTTGATTCCAAAGAATCCCATAGTTCTTTTACAGATTCAACGTTTTGATATATATCAAATAGGGAATCAGACATACCATTTAGAATGTGCCCATGACAGATGTAATCATCATTCTCCCATTTGCAGCGCTTCCTCGTTTGTTGCACAGTTTCATTCTCTATGATTTCTGGCATGGGAGAACTCAGAACATAAACCACTTTCAGTGTTGTAAACAGAAAATGCATCTTTTTCTGCCATCTTCAAAAATCCTGACCCTCAAACTTATCCAGTCTTGCAAATTTACTGGACATCTCCTTAATAGTTTCAGCATTCGACATCTTCAGAAAAAATAAATTTCAATCTCTGTTGGAAATCGGGGATTACTTGGATATTTCTGAAGTCGTGAAAACGCTGTCAGATTGAAATTTATTTGGCCGTTTTACTAAATTTTCAATCGGATAAAATCAGGAAGAGAATTAAGAACAAGAATTTTGTTTGCAGTGAAATTTCAACCGAATTTTTCTGTATATGGCCAGTATCATTTTGGTGAAATAAATAGCCAAAACATCAACAGACATGTTGTTTGGGGTAGCAGCCATGTCCAAAAGACATGTTTCTTCCGAGATTCAGTTGTGTCCAACAGACACACTGTTTTGGACAAAAATTCATTTTCTGATGAATTTTTCCAAAGGATGCGTGGGTTCCGGGATAAAAAATTTTCGAGCTGACCTGGTAGCTCGACCCCAGCCCGAGGCGCTGCCCCAGGACCCTGCTGAGGGGCGCTGCCCCTAGACCCCGCTAGGGCTGCCGCCCCTAGGACCCCGCACCCGGGGGCGCTGACCTCGGACCCCCCAAATCGTAAACAAAACCCAAACAAGTGTGCACTCCGCACTCTCTATACTTATTCGGTGAAATGTCACGATCGCATTGGTCAAACTAGTTGATCCAATTACACTAAAATATTAACAGGAAGTTGCAGAACTCTTGACAAAGATGGAGAAGATTTTCGAGAGCAACTGTAAGGTGTTAAATGGTGAGAGGGATTTCAGAAATTCAATGATTGACAAGTTTAATCCCCTCTTGTAATCTATGCAGGCAGTTCTAGATGGCTACAACATTTTAAGCAAGGAGAATGGAGAAAACATAACACGTCGGGATGCGGTAGTTAATGCTATCAATGCGCTTATCACAGTTGTTACTGAACATCAGAGTATACATACTGAGCTGAGGACTGCAAAGGAAGAAATGTTGAAGGGAGTCAAGGATTCAGAGGGAGAAGTGCTGAAAGCCTTGAAAAGGCTCAATATTTCTGATGCTCTGAATAGTGATATTGTTATGGCTGATGCTGAACAGGAACCATCACTCCATCAGAAGCTTGGTCACATTCATGATCAAATCAAGCAGGTTTACTCAGACATCATAAATGATGGTCAAGCCATTGATCAAATTCATGAAGAAGTCACTACTCACATTAGAAGCACTCCCATGCTAGAGCGCATACTTAGAGAAAATAATCTAGCAAAGGCTCTGCCCAGTCCCACCCAGATATCCAAGGAAGGACTGAATGCTCAGTATTAGGTCAATCTATCTCAGTCATGTGCTTTAGTAGGTTTAGTCGCTTTTCTCAGAGAGCATGAAGTAATCTCGCAGGAAATCTATGAGTTGTTAGTGTAGAACTTTTTAACCAACATTTATTGTCAGCTCGAGACATTTAAAGAATCTTTGAGCTCGTTTGATCATCAAGCCCAAGTCATTTTGGATGCAATGGCAATGAGGGAGAAAGATAGCGAGAAGCGTAAACAAGAAGAGAGAGAGAGATCAGAGGATTGCTGAATTTTCCTACAATTTATCCAAGGATCTGGAGTGCATTTAAAGAGAATATCATGAGACTAGGAAAGGCAAGGAGATCGCGCTTCCCAAAGAGAAGAAATCAAGATGGGATCAGCAAGTGTATGAAGAGAGGCGAGCTAATCTTAAAGGACCACCTTTGCCTTGGTAGAATAGAAATTTCTAATCGTTAGCGCTGATTATAAAACTTAGTATAGATTAACTCATCGTTGTCTGTACTCAACTTATATTTTAATGAAATGATTACTTATTCTGTTCTAAGTTAAGATCTTCTTAACTTCTTATATTTTTCTGTTGCATGTATATGTGTTGATCTTTCTGCAGAAATATATGAGAAGTGTTGAGGAAAGTTGAACTCAGAGGAATCAAGGATTATGGGGGAGTTAGCATTCACTCTGAGTAAATTGAAGATGCTGAACAAAAGTCATATCAAGCATAAGTATAAGGTAACTCTGATCTAGATATCTTATTGATTTAATTCTCGCTCAATTAATTGTCATTGATCAAAATGAGGGAGATTGTTGAACCAAGCATGAGTTTGACTGACTCAGTAGTGCTTAAGTTTTGATCATAACAATTAAGTTCAGTTTGAGTTAATTAAAGCAATAATGATGTTAAAATAAATAATCTATGATTGTACAGGAGTTAGTAAATTCAAGGGTAGAATTTCAAGTCTCCGTTGACCTAGTTATTTAGTTTAACTTTGAGTGATCTAGGCTGAGTAACTACTTTAGTAGCTGACTTAGTATTATTCACTCAGCACTTGATATTTAGATTTTGTTTCAGTTGTGCTTTACAATTCATTATTTTGTTGAGTTACTTTATATCTGTCAAAGCTACTGACTTTACCATTTAAGGTAAAAAGGAATCTTTACTTTTAGTGTTGCTTTTTGCAGGACATTAATGAGACAAAGACAAAAAGAATTAATGCCTTGACAAGACCTAGTTTAATGAAGAAAACGACAAAGTCTTCCATATTGGAGCTGCAAAAAGTCATTTGCCAATTTGGGCAATTCTGCAGATCAACAACCTTGTATCGCGCGCTCTACAACATGTCAGAATACCAAAGGGAATGGGAAGAAGACACGTGGCAAGTCAGCGTGAGTTCTCTCTAACGGAAGACTGGCATCAATCGACAAATGATTCAATTTAAAGCTCGAATCTCAATCTAAAGGATTGATTTTCTATCTCACAACGGTGCAATTCTATCTCTTAACGGATTGATTTGAAGAAGCAACGGGTGAATAGATGAGCTGTCAATTTCAGAAGATGCCAAAGTAAGTTCAATGGCTACTTTCTCAATCCATCTATAAAAGGAGCAAGAAGGCAAGCGTTAAAACTTGATGATTACACCTGAATTCTCAGAAGCTAAATCTCTGCCAATTTACAAGCTTTAAAGAAGTTCAAGCAAGAAAGCATCTACTCAGCGAGAATATGCTTTAGAACAAGAGAGAAAAGAATAGATCATTGAATTGTAATATCTAATTATTGTAACTGGATCAACAATTTATAAGTTGAATCTAGCTCTTGTTTAGACTCTTATTGAGTTATTGATAGAAGAGGGTATTCTACTCAGCGGGTGAGCGATTGCAGTTTGGAGGGTACTTACTGTAATTGGGAAATTTGTGAAAGGCTTCTTCGCCTAAGGTAAAGGAGTTGGGATTAGAGGATTAAAGCCGAGACACTCTCTCAGGACTGGATGTAAGCACATGTTGCCGAACCAGTATCAAAATCTCAGTGTTCTTTACTTTGCAGTTTTCCCGCAAATTCATTCAACCAGCTGACCTCACTCAGCAGAGCTCATATTATTGCGAAAAAGTTGTTAGAATTTTTGGGTAAGTCATTTACCCCCCCTGTAACTCATTGAATGTACGCATATGGACCAACAATCTCAAGTTCAAACTTAATTACTAGGCTAAGACTTCATCACATACTTATCTTTTCGCTCACTAGCATATTAGCATATAAACAAATATGATTTCTAAACTAAGTTTTTTTAATTGATAATTGTAAGAAGTTGAAATCTTTGCCTGACAAATTGGGGATTTGATAATCTACTGCCATAGTTTTTTTTAGACAATTCTCTAGTTGGTCAGAATTTTCCATTTCCATATTTGCTAATTTTTATATCAATTCGTTGTCGATATGTTTGATTAATGGAATGAATATTTTATAAGATAGAATAAAAATGAGAGAAAGAATGTGAAATATAATGGAAAATGATAACATATTTGAAATAATTATTCATGACTATTACATATATCATAAGAATATAAATTCTTTCTATTTACGTAAAAATAACAATTATATGAGACATGCAATAAATAGAAATAACTATTCTAATTATACTATTAATTTCTTTCATATTTTAACTTCTTCATTTATTTTTATTTTACTCAAAAAAATAAATAATTCCAATGTTATCGAAATCGGACCAGATATTGAACCAATAAATTTAGTGGTTCACAGTTTTTATGGTTCAATTGGATTAAACCGTGGTTCAACTATTTTTTTTATTTTCTTAAAATAAAAAGAAATTAATTTGTCCAATATAAGTATAATTTTTTATAAAAATAAAATAAATTGATAAATGATAGTAATAATAATAATATTTTGTGGAATGAAATATATTTTGTGGAATGAAATGAATAATAAATAAAAATCATTAAATATTCTTGTAGGGAATGAAATATAAAAGTAAATATTGATAATAAATAGTTATCTCTTTGTATATAAATACATAAAATATTTTAATAACATTATAACACATTTAAAACAATAAATATCATTTTAGAAATAAATAAAAATAATAAATACTAATAATAAATGTTGACTTATTTTTATAAAATTATGTGAGAAATAAATAATAATTTAAGTTAGTTTACCATATTAATAATATAAATAGTTAAAAATAATAAATAAGTTATTAATTATTTTTTTATAAGAATGAAAATATTAATGTAAACTTCTTAATTAGTTTAAAGTATAAGTAAATTTTATAAAATCGGGTTTTGACCAGTTGACCAATTTTTTCCTGTTTGAACCGGTTATGATTGGTTTTACTTCAAACCGTATATTCTATTAATCGGACCGAACACATTGTCGGTTCCTGATTTTTCGGTTGAACCAGCTGATCCGGTCTAATTTTAAGAACATCGAATGATTTACGAACCAAACGAAACATGAATTAAATATTGCTTGTGAACGACAATCTAAAAAGTACCCACCTCTTATTATAGGAACAGTTTGAAATTACTTTTTCAGACTTTTTTTAATAAACTTTATTTTTAATTTTTTTTAAATTATTATCCCGATAAATTTAAAAAGTCAATACTAAATAATTTTTAATTAATTAATATTAAGATTCAATATTAATATATTTTATTCTATTAAAGTTTGTAAACACAACTTTTTTTTTTTTTTTTTGTGAAAGCAGAAACAAGAATGGATTGAGTGGCCGCATAAGGGGTTGTATAGAATATAGGTTGCTACTCTTAACACCTTTTTTGGCCGCATAAGGGGTTGTATAGAATATAGGTTGCTACTCTTAACACCTTTTTTGGAAGAAGGGAAAATTAAAATTGTGCCGTGTCCAGGTTTAGGGTTTAAACTTCAAAGTCATTTGAAAAATCCGTTCTCACTTTTCTTTTCTTTCCATTTTCCCCCTCTCCGTGTCGACGGTCGAACCCAACAGTTCAGAGCTCCACGGTGGGTTTGTAACTCTCGCCTGATTGTATTTTTTTCTTGTTTCTTTTGTCTTTGCAACTGATTTTTCATTATTTCGTTACTTTGGAGCTATATGATTGTATTTGAAATTCGTTAATTACAAAGCCTTTCAGAGCTTAAATGTTATGTGACAGAGTTGTACAGAAAATTATGCACTTGAATGTGACTGTTAGGGATTGAATTGATGTAACCATTTGCTTGATTAAATAATTTTCAAGTATGTTGAGGCTTATTTTGCTCTGAAAATGCGAACCTCGTCTTATTTTATTCTGTGGAAAATGAATAAAAACAGAAATGATTGCTGTGATACCCTGATTTTGTGTCTTTGTGGTTTGTAATTTTTTACCTGGGAATTATGATTTGCAGGATTTGTAACTGTTCTTCATCCAGTGAAAGCGGGCATATAAGTGATTGGTTTCTTAAATTTGTTAGGATGAGGTTCTGTAGATTTGTAATTTTGTTTTCACAAACTTTGACATATTTTCAATCAGTCTATTTTAGCTACTTTGGACTAAACATATTGTGGATAAGATTATTGCTTATAATAACCACAAAATTCTGATGTGGTTATGAGAATTAAACTTTTTGCATATAGCGATATGCGATGCAATAATGAATATGAGAACTACTTATATCAAACTTTGATAATCAACATCAATCAAATAACTAAAAGTTTAATTAGCATACTAATGCATATATAGTTATATTATATACCATTCAAAAATGTCTGAAAAGGAAAACAAGTGCTAGATTCATACATAAACCAATATGCAGCTTCCTATATAGACCAATTGAATAATTCCCACCACTTCATTAATATTACTTCTTCTACAAGCAAGAAATTTTGGATAATATTTCAACATGCATAGATGCCATTCAGATTTTTTTGAATTAACTAAACATGCATTCAAAATAGCTAGGTGGTACAGGTGTCACCTTAATTGATATTAAACTTTGCAATATTGTTGGCATAGCATAGTGTGACTTTCTATGTTATATGTGCGGTGGTGCATATTCTTGCAACTTACACTTTGTTGAGATCTATGACATTTCGGCTTAGCTCTGCTTCTGAGGCCGAGCTAATTGTTTAAAGAGCGCTCATAAGTATACAATCTTCAGTTACAGAACGATAAGAAACACAACTTACACTTTATTATCAATTAAAGTGACACCTCTATCACCTAGTTATTTTGAATGCTTGTTTAGTTAATTCAAAAATTTTTGAATGACATCTATACATTTTGAACTATTATCCAAAATTTCTTGTTTGTAGAAGTAATATTAATGAAGTGGTGGGAATTCCTCTGTCGATTAGTCTATGTAGGAAACTGCATATTGGTTTATGTATGCATCCTGCACTTGTTTTTCTTTTCATTGCATGGTATATAATATAACTATATATGCATTAGTATGCTAATTAAACTTTTAGTTATTTGATGGATGTTGATTATCAAAGTTTGATGATGTATTTTTTGTATGTAGTAAATAATTTTGGAAGGGAACTGGTGTGATGCACATGCTTTTCTTTCCCATTCGCTTGAAATTTTACTCTTCCTTGCCAGAATTGATTTGTTTGACAACATGGTTCCGTAGCCTTTAGAAATTTGAAATCATTATGTGTTAGCCCTTAACATTTACCTCTCATTTTTCAGGAATAGCCTAATTGTTTACTTAGTAGGATATAAGAAGCATATTGGTCACTATCATTGTGTATTTGGCTATTTGTCATCTTAGCTAACTGAATTGAAAGTTCTACCTTTTTCTGTTTATCTCCCTCTTGTTTTGCAAGAGAAGAACATATTATGTGACTTTTTTTCCACTGTATTTATCTTTGGTTTTGGTCTTGATTTTTTTGACATGTGTGTTTAATTGTTTATAAAAATGTTGAATACATAGCCTTAATTTTGTGACAATGTTGCACTGTAGATAGAAATTATGAGTCCTATCCAAATTTTTAGAGAACTCAAATTAACTTTCAAAAGCAGGCTTCTCTCTCTTGGCTTTGCAAATCTTTGTAGTGGAATAAGAAATGGAATGAGTCAATGATACAAATGACTGTCAACATGCAAAATTTATTTCATATAACACTTATAGCAATCATATTTGTTATAACCTATATTTGAGACAGGATGTGTTGAGATATAATGGTGGCTTGGTATTTTAGATTATTATTTGAGCTTTTGCCTAGTAATGGTGGCTACATTTGTGGCACCTTGTTAACTCTGTTCTTGCGTTTGTGTTGTTTATTATCATTATCATGATGGTGATCATGGATTTATAATTGTTAATTAGACACTAAATTTAACATTGCTATCAACATAATCACCAACATCATGATAGTTTTATTCTTATTTTTAGTTTATTACTTAAAAGCAACCGTTGTGTTGCCATTCCATCTACAGAAAAAGAAATGAGTTGCTTAAATTATTTCTTAATGTAGAATTTAGATCTAGTGTAGTTGAAATGAAGAAGGTTTATTATGTTGATGAAACACATAAATGCCATATCTGCCTTCGTTCTGAGTTTTTGGAAAAGCGAAAACGCATTTCAATTGAAAGGCCAATATAGGCTAGCTCATATTGATGATGCGGCTAAGTGCTTGCATGTTTTGTGCTAATGTTATGTATAGTTGTTAAAGGCGCGCCTCGTACAAGGCTCAGGGTCCCGCGCCTCGCCATACCTCAGGCATGGTAGCGTAACTCGGGCTCGCCTTACGCAAGGCTCAGGGTCTTGCGCCTCGCTATACCTTAGGTGAGGTAGTGTACCTCGGGAGTGCCTCAAAGACACTTTTATATTCAAGGTTTTAACGTACTTTAATATGTGTTGTCCATCTATATTTAAGAGTTTTAATAATAATTCAAGGCTAGATATTTCTAATTCAATTTCTATTAAGGCTAGATATTCCTAATGCAATATCTAAATTTTACATACATATGTACATCTAACAATTCTCTAAGCCATTTTTCAGTTTTCTAGTATTGTTATTGCGTTTAACTTCACTTTTTTAGAAAATAATTTTTGCAAATTTTCTGCGCCTCGCCCTGAGGCGTGCCTTGACAACTATGCTTTTACATATAGCTTAATTGTCTGGTATGTGTCCTTGTTTGTTCCTAACTCCTCTATGTCAATTAGAAAATTTAACAATTCAATTGCTGCAAAATGCAGGTTATAGACATAGTGGGTTCGAAAACCTTGGACCATGGCCAAGCATCATCCTGATTTGATTATGTGCAGGAAGCAGCCGGGAATTGCCATTGGAAGGCTATGTGAGAAAGATGATGGCAAATGTGTAATATGTGATTCCTATGTCCGACCTTGCACTCTAGTTCGCATATGTGATGAGTGTAACTACGGATCTTTCCAAGGTCGATGTGTTATCTGTGGAGGAGTTGGTATCTCAGATGCCTACTATTGCAAAGAGTGCACTCAACAGGAGAAAGATAGAGATGGATGCCCTAAAATTGTTAATTTGGGAAGTGCAAAGACCGATCTGTTTTATGAGCGAAAGAAATACGGTTTTAAGAAGAGGTGATGTTGTTTAATGTTTTATGATTTTGTCTGCCCATGTACACTTATACATGGGAAACACTTGAATCTGAAGTGTCTGAATTTGGGATTTTGCATTAATCTAAAGAGGTGTCACTAGTGATTGTGTAAAGCAGGAATTGGACTATATTTCTGCACTTTTAAAGTAGCTGTTTGGAATCTGATTGACTAACAAGTATGACTCAATCATGTGTTGTTATTTTGTGATGTAATGAACTTGAAATTACTGGCTGTTAATCAATTTCTAGTTTTCATATTTTTTTGAGTTTGGGTGGTGTTATATAACTCAAATGCGTATTTGGTGCTTGAACTATTGAAATTGCTTAATTAGTGCCGAACCTATTTAGTTTTTACCTATTTGATGTTCGACCAGTTAAACCTTTTTTTCTATTTGATCCATGACCTTACCAATTTAAGCATATTACATGTTCATCTAACATCACAAAACATGTGAAATATTAGTACCATCAGTTACAACATGAATATATGTTAATAATGCATGGCTGATGGGCAAGACAAACCATAAACGGCTTATTAAGTTATTGTATTAAATTTGAACAAGCCATACATCAAATAGGTGCAAAATAAATAGATAAGTCGCTAAGTATGTAATTTCAATAGATTAAATAAAAAAAAGCGTTTGAGTCGTACTCAAAAAAGGTACACAAGTCATATTTTTGATGTATAGGATGTTAGTTGAAGTCAATATCAGGTTGGTAGAGCATAAAAATTTTGGCGACTCAATAATTAAGGAATTTCAAGCATCCCTTGTGCTGAGCTTTCCTATCCCTCAATTATTTCTTATGAATTCTCTTTTCCGTTTCATTTTATTTTTAAGGTACCTTTTTTGTTTCATGAATTAAATTGCTATATTTTTAAAGAGGGTAAGGGTAAAAACTGGCGCTTGTGGAAGATAAAATCTGATTATAAAGTGAAAAATAGTTTTAATTGAAAGCCTAACAAGTCAAACAGGCTGAACCAAATTGTGGGTGAATAAGAACAAGACTGCAGGAATTGTTGTTAAGAAAGTAGTAGTAACATTATACTAGGAAAGTCAGAAGGAATATATTTGTTGGTTATAGTATATTTTTTAAATTAAATTCAAGAGATAGCAATAGCATTAATGAAAGCAACGGCAGCGTTGACTCACACATAAGAGAGTCACAAGCCACGAGAAACAGAACGTGGCACACACAAACATAATAAAGTCAACTCTTATGTCTCCCTCCCGACAGCCTTATAAGTAGGGAGTTATGGGAAACCCCTCTCTCTCTCCCTGTAAATTGAACACAAAATGGGGAATGGCAATGGAGTTTTGGTGCTTTTGTTTGTTGTGCTTTTATTTGCTGCGGCCTCCTCTGCTCGTAACACCCTTATATTCTCTTCAGGTTTGTTTTCCTTTGTCAATTCACCTTTTCAGTTATTGTTATAATCAAACGTTAGAAATCCAATAACTTGAATGCGCCTGCTCAAGCTGTGATCGTGAATAAATTTTTAAAGCCTTTAGCCCTTGAAATTTCAAATTGGGCTATTAATTGTAAAATTATGGTGTTAATATCGATGTTCAAGTTGTTTTCCAACTTTAAATGTGAATGTACGATCAAAATTAAGTAGGCGTGTATTAAATTATTATATAGTTGGCTTGTGGCAATGGGATACAGTATGCACTGTAAGTTGTATGGCTTAATTTCAAAGATTCTTCTCTTCACAACCTATACTAAATAAATTAAATATCCTTTTTTTTAATATGAAGTAGTTTATTTTCTCATTATTTTAGATGATCAATGATACATATAGGACATGTTTGGTATTACCTTTCGAGTTGTTATCCTAATAAGTTGCTTTCAGAAACTTTTAGCACAACTATATATTTTAGCCATAAACAACACATTTTAATCACTCATGCTAATTAATTAGAACGATCTGATTTATTTTTTCTAAAATTAAATTTGTTGCTTTTAAAAAAGCTGAGCTTTTAACAAAAGCAACTGAAATAATTATAGCCAAACTAACCCATAGTTTGATGTGTAAAATTGTTAAGTGCAGAAGGCAATGGAGTGGGAATAGGAGGAGGAAGAAGTTTGAAGGTGGCCTTGAATGACTATGGGGAGCCGGTAGCAAATAGAGGGCACGATCCCCCTTCTTCCAAAAATAAGGGTGGCGGTGGCAGCGGCAATAGAGCTTAATCCCGTTTCTCACTGTGTCTTTCATATTCATCGAATCCAATAAATATAATTTAATGTACCAACCATTTTTTATATATGACATTGTTATTGTAGCTTATTAGTAACAAATAAAATTGTGTTTTTTCCTCTTTCCTTTTATAAGTTCTTTATAGTTTACACACATGAGACGCAAAATAACTTAATTTTGTGCAATTTTTCGGGATATGTGCAAGTCCACCCGGTGATTAAGTGTAGGAGTAGAAGATTTCATACTGTTTCATTTGTAACAAGATTTTCTTTACTAAGGAAAGGCCATAGCGATCCAAAAAATCACATGATTTACACTTAAACATATGTTAACTACCAATTTACATGATTTTTACGTCAATTATTTAACAATAGGGAACCGGCACATTGGCCCGTAAGACCTATTCAAGCCTGCTTTTTATGGATGAGTTTGGGCTAGCACATTAAAGAAGAGGTCTGGTTTGACCAAACTCAAAACGGCTCGATTAATGTACGAGATAAGCTTGATTTTAGTATTGAACTCTAAGCCCGGTCCACCGGCTCGATTAGTCTGTCAATATATATGTTAAAACTCCTAGTTTGCTCGTGATGTGCTATATACCAACATCAAAGGACAATGTTTAAGCCACACTGTACTGAATAATTACATTATCAATTATTCACTTAATGATATTAATACAGTGACAAATGTTCCGCTTCTCTGTTAACATTGATAAAACCAATTGGCCACAAAAATTTGTAAGTCCAGGACGGAGCTTGAAATTTAATTATTTATTAAGGTTCGGCCGTGTTTGAATTCAACTTTTATTTTTTATAAGTTGATTTGAGCTTAGACATTTAAATTTTTAGGTAGGCTGGCCTATGGACATGTCCACTTAACAATGTGTACTATGTGACTTCAAACTATATGACTCCAGACTCCTAATGAGTCATTCATTTTCTTGACAAAAAAATGGAAGTCATTTATTGGCAATGCAAAAATAATTTATGTACATGATATTGTTTGCCTCGAGGTTAAATTGATTAAAACCAACAAAATGTCGAGTATATAGAATGCAATCTCCTTGTTCAGGACGAGTCTTCATGCTTCCTAATAAAATTAGTACTGGGTTTATTGGCCTCAGAGGACCCGAGTGCCGTTAATTTGCCTTGAGGACGTTCGTTTATCCAACATATCCAAAACTACGTTATATATGTTTGTCATTAGCAAGATAAGGATTAACTATATTCCCTTATAGACATGAACTTCACATCACATCCCGGCGGTATTAAACACATGTATATGGACTTTTGTATGAATTTACATTTAGGGTTTCTCTGGCTGAAAGAAAAATGCTCTAAGTGAACAAGATTAATTGGTAATTATAAAAAAAAAAAAAGTAAAGTGTCATGAAATTGAAATGGCAATCATTTAATTCTTAATCCGTCTAGTTTGCTTGTTATTATATTGTCATTGATAGCTGAGTTTTTTGTCATTCTTATTAATTTAGGCTTAATATATTAAAATCCCCTAAATTTATCCTGAAATGCTTATTTGCCTCTTAAACTTTTAAGTGTTTCAAACAATTCTCTAAATTTATATAAACTCCACCTCATTACCCTCCTGATAGACATAAAATCAGACATTGCTTAGCAAATAAATTACAGTCGCTTATATAAGTTTTGTTTGAAAAGTGCAACCAATTGAAATTTTATACATGCCAGCTATTAACTAAAAAATTAAAAAATAACCTTCAATTACATTTTCATCTCTCCCACTATCGTCACTTCTCACCCAACCTCCAAAAGCAAAATAACTATCTGCCACAATAATCAAAATATGGAAATTTTTTGCAAGAATCAAATAAAAATTAGAATTACAATTTCAAATCAAAATTAGGAGAAATATTCCATGTCTTCGTTACTAAAGGAATTTGTCCCTTCTACTCCCGGGAAATACTAGATTGGCCGTAGAAATCGTCAATTTCACCCAGGGGCGGACCCATATGCAATCCAATAGGAGTCCGACCCCCTTAAGTTTTGTATATAATAAAAATAGGTATAATAGTTTTAGTGTAAACTGTTTGATCAATTGGTTTGAGCGTGCAGGCAAGCATGTTTCCTAGTATGTGGCGCAGGGTTCAAACCTTTGCTAACAAATGTTTTTTTCGTCATATGGACAAAACGACATTATTTCATCTGAAACCAAATACAACTTTAAAAAATGTCTATGGAGTCTATGCAAGTATTCGAGGTTTAGCTTTTGAAAAATGTCAGTGATTATTATAACCACTAGATTACTAAAATTTTCTTCATACTGTTTAGGGGAGAGGAAAAAAATTAAAAATCGAACCGAATCAAATCGGCATAAATCGAATCGAACCGAATTTATTCAGTTTGGTTTTTAGTTTATATATTTTCATTAGTTTGATTTTCGGTTTTTTTGTCAAATACCGAAAAAACCGAAAACCGAACAGAAGTCGATTTTTTTTAGTTTTTAATTTATTTTATGTATTTAGTTTAATTTACATTTTATACTTGACAATAAAGCTTTTCTTTTCAAATTAACAATAATGTATTTGTGTTGAAAGATATTTAGGTTGATTTTTAGTCATTTTATATATTAAATTTATATTTAAAAAATAAAAAATTAATAAAAACATTTATTTGGTTTAAAACCGAACCGAATTGAACCGAACCAAAATAATTCGGTTCGGTTTGGACCGAACCGAAATTAATTCGGTTCGGTATGGACCGAACTGAAATAAATTCGGTTCGGTATTCAGTTCTTAGATTTACTCTCTTTGATTCTCTGTTCGGTTCGGTTCGGTTCAAGAATCGAACCGATATTTGCTCACCCCTAATACTGTTTCATCAATTGTGAATATTTATTTATTTGTTTTTGACGAAAAAGTATTCTCTAAAGTAACTTTAGAGTAAAGTTAGAGAGAAATAGAAATAAAAGAAGTGAGAGAAGAATTTTATTGGAAGTTGTGTAATCAATCCTAGCCATTCAAAATGTGATGAATGGTTGGATATTGCTCAACTTTACTCTAAAATTATTTTTCAACTTTAGAGAAACATAATCCCTTTTTTACTCGTACATCTGTAAATCTTACCTTGGTTGTATATACTTATGCTTATTATTTCTATATTTAATTAAGTGAATATTAATTTAGATCAATTTTTTTATTATATTTGATTTATGTTATATTATGTTTATAATAATTTTTTTGGAAGGAAATGTATATAATTTTTTGAAATTTGGTTTGTTAATTTTTGGCCCCCCTTATATTTGGTCTTGCGTCTGCCCTTCATTTCACCGGTGTTTTGCCTTTGCTAGCACCATGTTCTTGTGGGCTTGTTCTTATGGGCGTTGGCGGCTTCTTAATTGAGTCTTTAGAGCATTATTGATTCTGGTTTTGGATCGGTATACAATGGGAGTAACAAGGTAAAATTTCCAGTCAAATCCACCTTAACGGCTTGTTGTCAGGGCTTCTATTTTCGTCGGTTATGTTTCTATAACTTTGAAGAAAAGAGAAGACGACGTCGGACTAGGCAAGTCCGATAATTTTAACAACTCTTACTGTTCTTCGCTAAAGAAAGATCGGAAATCTCTCCTTTCCAATAATGGAGTTATTATTTTTGAAGGCGATTTAAACAAAGTAGCAAAAGATGAAAGTGAGCTGGTATTGAAAGACATATGTAATGAATCAGTTACAGAGAAATGGGAAAAGGAAATGGAGATGATGAAAGAGAGTGATGAATGAGTTGTGAGAGAGAAGTATCTGGTGAGAGTATAGTGATGTGGATTAATTTACCTTTTGTTTTTATCAAAAAAGTCAAAGAGACGCGCTCGTTCATTCTATATAAGCCATGTCATCTACCACATCAGAATGAGGGGGGTAATGAGGTGTGTTTTATACAAGTCTAAGGAGTTATTTGAAACACTTGAAAGTTTATATTTTTTTAGGAAAAAGATTGTGATTATGATTAAACTTGAAGAAGATGGGCAACACAAGAAGGTGGTGATGTCAACCAAACACCCGTTACCTCATCTAAGTAAACACTACGAGCGATATTATGCGTAATAACATTAGCGTTTCTAGGAATCAAACTAAATAAAAACGAGTCAAAGGTCTTAGCCAACTCCTTGCATTCATCAATAATTGATTGCATATAAGATAAGCCGGTCTCGTGATCTCTCAATGCTTCAAAGAGCAGCAAGCTATCAAATTCAATAATCACCTGCAGATGACCAATATGTTTTAACCAAGACAATGCTTCCCAAACTGAAAGGGCTTTCAGCTTCAATGATAGAGATAGAAGGAGCAAGTAAACCCGCCTTAGCACAAATGAAATTTCCACTCGCATTTCTTACCACTAGTCCAAAGCTAAATGATTCACCATTCTGAAATAATGCAGTGTCTGAGTTGCATTTAACAAATGGGGCATGAGGGGGTACCCAAAATGAGAGCGCATGGTCCTGCTGTTGGTTTGAAGGGAGCCCTACCCGATCCACCTGTTGTTGATCTGTGTAGCCAAGCACCATTTGCGCATGACGAGAAGTCACAGCTGTAGTTATACTGCAAGCTGCATTCTATTGATTCCAAGTAGCTGAAGCAAGCCTGAAAATAGATCTCGGCTGAGTATACACATTTTGCTACACCAATTTGTTTCGAGCGAGCCAAATTGCCCAGAAGAGGAAGGCTGCTTATTGTATGAAGACTTGTGGTTTGTCACGAAGCCAATCATTAAGAATAACATCTGCATTAAAATGCATAGAACCAACAATAGATGGGTAAAAAAGGTTCCAAATAGCACGAGCAAAGGAACATTCAAATAGCACATAGGTAACAGTTTCCATAAACAACCTATAATTCGGGCAACGAACATCATCAACAGCATGGTGCTGCTGTAAATTTTTTAGCACAGGGAAAGCATTACTCGTAACCCTCCAGATGAAGGTTCGAATTTTCAACGTTAACTTCACGCGCCATAACTGATTCCACAACAACTGAATAACTAGTAATGAAGTAGCATGGTCACAAGATAAAACTCTATAAGCAGATTTAAGTGAGAAAGATCCATTTAGTTCATGCAGCCAAAAAGGATTGTCATTACAAGGCACAAAAGGTAGTGGAGTACGTAAAATGGCCTAGGCTTTAACAGGCTCAAAAAGTTCTGAAATTACAGGCTGATTCCAAGAATTGTCAACAATAAGTCGATCCACTCTCAAACCACTCAATATAGCCTCTTCCCTACAATTCACTAGCGTTTTGTTAACCCTTCTATCCCATGCATCATCAGTTATACTAATTTGCTCTCCATTCCCTACTTACCACCTGATATTTTCACAGAAAAAGGCCATTGCAGAAAAAATACTTCTCCAAACGTAACTTGGAGAAGATGACAGCTCAGCTTCAAGAACCAACCTGCGCTTGAAATATCTAGCACCATATACACGGCTAACAAAAGAGTTTAGGTAAATAAGAAATCTCTAAAGCTATTTCGCAAGCAGCATAGTGTTAAAATCTTCCAAATTTTGAAAACCCATACCCCCATGCCTTTTAAGGCGACATAAGAGGTCCCACCTTTGCCATTGGATACCCCTTCTATCCCCATTATTAGAAGCCCACCAGAAAGAATTTAGCAATTTATGAATGGAGTCATATAAAGAGCTAGGCAAACGAAACAAATGTTGGGAAACTATGATCCGGACCACAAACTAAACTATATTATCTGGATCAGGTCTGAAAGAAACAAAAACTTAAAACTATGTATATCCCAAGTCTAAATGGAAACATCTGGACAAAGATCCAGCTACAAGGCTATCCATTGAAGATATCAAATACCTTAGCAAATGGAATCATCAGAATAAAGCATGGAAAGGAAATAAGCTTTAATCCCTCAAGAACAGCATCTGGAAGAGCTGATTACTATATCTCCAGAAGAAGGCAGATTTAGAGAATATAAGTCTAAAGACATTCGGAAGACTCATGCTTGAAGACAATGGGAAAAGTTTCAAAAATAACTTTTCCCTCCACCTTTTAGTCTATAAAGTCAAAGATTCTTTCCCCAAGACAAAGACAAAATGACAGCTTGCATTTTTCAGATAAAGGATAAAAGGACTAACACCAGACTGAAAAAGCTAAACAACCTTTTTCACCTAGACTAATAAGGAGGCGCGTGGAGCTCACACCAAAAAGCTAATGGTATAAAAGTTGGTGCATCACAAAAAGCCAAGTAAAATGATCACTGACAACTTTTCAGCATCAGTCCCTAGAATTCAAACAGGTCAAATTACAGTCTAATGGATTGATCAACGGTTTCGGAAGCGCCATCTATAACCTGATCAAGGGTAAAGATTTATTACAAGTTCAACAACCCATAACAGCTACATTTATGATGGAAGCATATAAAAGGGAAGCTTCACTAAATGAGAAGGTTGGCTGTTTGATTGAAAAAAACAAGTAACTAAGAACAACCATTCAATCAGCTTACAAATCCCTCTAAGAATCAATTAATTCCACATCTGTTGTAAGGATTCCTAAGTGAACTATAAACTTAAGGAAATCCAAAAACCAAAACCTTTGTGAAAACAAGAGTGTAAGGATGTCCAACTTGGGTGAGTTGTGAGATTGGGATACAACTTAAAGTTGGTGCTTTGAGTGGGAACTCCCTGTAGGACTCAGCTTAGATTCGGGGTATAAGTCTAAGTGGTATATCCTACTAAAGACTAAAGGACTCAGCTAGGAGTTGGTGCTTTTAGTGGTATATCCTACATCCGGAAGGGGTTACCATCCGTAGACAAATTGTAAGGCTTGATTCCTGCCAGTTGGAAAGGAATCCACAAGTGGAAAAACTTAGAGAAAGGAAACTCCGGGGACTGGGGTAGGCGGGGCTAAACCAGGATAAAACCTTTTGTGTTTGATTTCTCTAACTTTTATTATTTGCATTATATTATCATAACTGCATCAACCGGATCCATCATCCGGTTCATAATCAAACATGCTACACTAAGACTCTTTAAAGTCTTTATATTCCACGAAAAAGGGTCATTCACCCCCTCTGACCTTATAAAGACCCTCACAGGGACCAACAAGTGGTATCATAGCAAGTGCTCAAACTAGAGATCTAACAATCTTGAGCTAAAGGTCCATTTATTTTGATTCATGTATTAAAATGAGTTTCCAAAACTCGTAACTCCTTCCCGAGGGTATGTCTGTTACCCATCCTCCACTCTTCACCGGTAAATATTACACTTTCTGGAAGAATCGGATGAAGAATTTCATATAATCACAAAGCATGCAAGCATGGTTAGTCATTAAAGATGGCCCATATGAGCCTACTTATGAAGTAGAGGGTATGACTACCCGAAAGCCCTCAAGTATGTGGGATGAGAATGACTTTAAAAAGTTGGTGAAAACATAAATGCTATTAACATGCTTCATTATGCTCTTAGTGCAGCTGAATTCAACAGAATATCTAGATGCGATACTGCAAAAGAGATTTGGGAGAAGCTGGAGGTAACCTATGAAGGAACCACCAAAGTAAGAGAAGCTACGCTTGATCTACTCCAGCAAAAGTTTGAATCCTTCAAAATGGAGCCTAAAGAATCAATCAGTAGCATGAACATTAGATACACCAATCCAGTGAATGAGATGAAGAGACTGGAAAAGGAGATCCCAGAAGTAGAAATGGCCAAGAAAGTCCTCCGGAGTCTTACCAACGAATGGGACAATAAAAAGACTGCCATTGAGGAAGCTCATGACTTAAAATTTTACAGTTATGATGAACTCATTGGTAATCTTCTAACCCAAGAATTGTCCTTGGAGAGATATAGCCAACAAGAAAAGAAGCCTAAGGAGAAGAATAAAGCCATAGCACTTAAGGCAGAATCCACCGGATTAGCTTCATCCGGAGAAGAAGAGTAAATCAATGAATTAATGAGCACCAAAGATCAACTTGCTCTACTAACCAGAAGGCTCAACCGATTCATAAAAAAGAAAGATAGAAGTAAATCAAGAAAGTATGAATCCCATAAACCAAGAGAAGGCACTTTCAAAAGAGACAGGCCTAGAAGAAATCTGGAAGAAAAGAAGGATCCAGAGAAAGAAGCTGTATGTTTTGAATGTGGTGAAAAAGGCCATTTCAGAATAAAATGTCCCAAGCTTAAGAAAACCAAGAAGTTTAAAAAGAAGGCATTGGTGGCTACTTGGAGCTACAGTGAAAAAAGTGGCAGCTCATCTTCAACAGAAGAAGAGAAGACTGCCAATTGTGCATTCATGGCTCTGACTGATCTGGAAGCAGAGCAACCTGAAAGGAATGCCTCCAAACAAGAAATAGTGTAAATTGAAGAATCAGAATCAGATACAGCCAACACTGTAAATTCTTGTTCTAATTCTGATTCTAATCTTGACCTTACTAGAGCTCTATTTGTTGTAATCAAGGGTGTAAAGAAGAATGCAAAAGTAATCAAGTCCCTTAAAAGAGAAGTAATGGAGTTAGCAGAAGATGCTGAAGTAGTGGCACAAGACATCAATCTGGTTAGGGCAACCAAGCATATTGATGTTGAAGAGGAAAACTTCCTGAGGAATCAAGTCCAAATCCTAAATGCAAATGTAATGGGACTGGATAGAGAAATCAATCTATTAAAGGAAGTATCTAGGAAGAGGCCATAGACAAAAGCTCCAAGAAGAGATAATCATCCTCCTGCTCAGAACAGATTCCAAAAGACCCCTAATCAAAGGATGAAGGAAGTTAGTAGGCAACCATAAGCTCAAAGATATACTGCTGCTCAAAAGGGAAAGGCTTAGGTGGCTTACAACCAATAACCTATCAAACAAAGAAGAAACTGTGGAGCCAAAGTTGCACCTCCAACCAGCTTTCAAATTAACACCAGACCATCCACTAGTGTGTAAAAAGCTAGGTATAAAGGTAACTATGGGAAGAAAGATCTGGAGAAGATCAGCGAGAAGCAAAAGCAAAACATACTTATTTCAGGGTGCAGGTTTTGTGGGAAAAATAATCCTATTACTAAATCATGTAGATTAAAAAATGGCTATTTTGATGTTTACCTTTAGCCTGAGATGGTTATTAACCCGAGAGGACCCAAATCTGATTAAGTACCCAAACCCACTTGATCTGTTTTATAGGTATGCCTTAGATCTACAGTAGATCAATACACTTGGTATATTGATAGTGGATGATCAAGGCACATGACAGGTGATGAGAAGGCCTTCATTGACCCGGAATAAGGGAGGCAAAGTAAGCTTTTGAGACAATCAAAAGGGACAGATCATTGGTCATGGAACCATTGGATCTGAGTTAAAGATAGAAGATGTCTCATTGGTTGATGGACTAAAATTCAACTTGCTAAGTGTGGCCTAACTCTGTGACAAAGGAAGAAAAGTCACATTTGATTCCAGAGGCTGCTCAATCTATGATAGTAAGTCCAACTAACTCATTCTTTATACATCTAGAGTAAATAACGTCTATTCTGCAAACATTAAAAATGATAAAAAAAATAATATCTGCTTGGTGTCTAAAGAAGAAGAATCATGGCTATGGCACCGGAGGTTAGGACATGTCAGCATGAACCTCCTGTCCAAACTAGCCAAAAAGGAATTAGTAGTGGGTTTGCCTAAGGTTGATTTTGATAAGGATCATCTATACACTGCATGTTAATTAGGTAAACGGTATAAGAAAATTTTCCCTTCCATCTCATACATTCCTTCCAAAAGAGTACTTGAGCTCCTGCATATTGATCTCTTTGGTCCAATCAAACCATTGAGTTTAGGTAGAAGAGAATACACCATGGTCATTGTGGATGATTATTCTCGATATACCTAGGTTCTCTTGGTAGTAAGCAAGGATGAAGCCTTTGACCAATTCTCCAAAACATTCATTCGGATAGAAGTAGAACAAGGCATAAGCATTGCATGCATCCGGAGTGATAATGGTAGAGAATTCAAAAATAAGCATTTTGATGATTTTTGTGACTCCAAGGGCATTGAACATAACTTCTCTACCCCTCACAATCCTTAACGGAATGGAGTTATTGAGAGAAAGAACAGGACCATAGTTGAGATGGCTAGAACAATGCTCAATGAAAATTGTTTGCCAAAATACTTCTGGGGAGAAGCCGTGAATAGATCATGTTATATTCTAAATAGAGCTCTCATTAGAAAGACCATAGAAAAGACCCCATATGAAATCTGGAAGGGAAGAAAACCCAAAATTGGGTATTTCGAAGCATTCAGATGTAAATGCTACATCCTCAATGATAGAGAGCAACTAGGAAAATTTGATACTAAATCTGATGAAGCAATTTTCCTTGGCTACTCAATACATAGTAAGGCTTACAAAGTCTTCAATAAAAGAACCCAAAGTGTGGTAGAGTCAATACGTGCAGATTTTGATAAGACTAGCACTGCAGGAAAGAAAAGCTATACTCCGGAAGATCCAGTTCCAGAAGCTGAAAAATCTGGAGAAAAGAAGAAAGCAGGAATTCCTGATTCATCTCAAATCAGGAAGTACAAAGAGGAAGATAAGGGAATATCCTTTGATCTAGAAGTACAACAAGTTAATCTTAACCCACAGGAGATTGACTTTAATGAAGGCCAAGAAGGAGTGGTTAAAGCTGAAGTGGAGCAAGTCCCAGTTCAACATGAAGGCCTACAAGGGAGATCCGGACACACAGAGATCATTCCATTAAGAATATTCTGGATGATGTTTAGAATTGAATAAAAACTAGAGGTTAGCTCAACAGAATGATGAGTCATGTCGCTTTTATCTCTCTCATAGAGCCAAAGAAGTTTCAAGATACGGAAGGAGACGAAAGTTAGATGATGGCGATGCAGGAAGAGCTAGATCAATTTACCAGAAATGATGTCTGGGATCTAGTACCACCCTTAAAGGAAAATCAATCATTGGCACCAAGTGGGTGTTCCGAAATAAGCTTGATGAATCCTGAGTGGTGGTGAGAAACAAGGCAAGATTAGTTGCACAAAGCTACAACCAGCAAGAAGGAATTGATTTTGAAGAAACTTTTGCTCCTGTAGCAAGGCTGGAAGTAATCCGGATCCAATGTGTTTTTGTATCATTCATGGGGTTCACACTATACCAAATGGATGTCAAAAGTGCATTTCTAAATGATGTTATCCAAGAAGAAGTCTATGTTAAGCAGCCACCCAGATTTGAAGATCCAAAGCATCCGTATCATGTCTATGAGTTGAAGAAGGCTCTCTATGGATTAAAGCAGGCACCCAGAGCATGGTATGAGAGGTTAACCTCATTCCTTATATCTAAGGGTTATATCAGAGGCAGAGCAGACACCACTCTATTCATCAAAAAGATTAAAAATGATATCATTCTAGTCTAAATTTATGTGGATGATATCATATTTGGAGCTACCGATGAAAGGATGTGTAAAGAATTCAGCTCTCAAATGTAGAAGGAATTTGAGATGTCCATGATGGGAGAAATCAACTTGTTCCTTGGTCTACAAATCAAGCAAAGTCTGGATGGAATTTTCATTAATCAATCAAAGTACACCAAGGAGATCTTGAAAAAGTTTGAAATGGATAAGAGCAAGCCTATGTCCACTCCAATGGGGTCAGATACACTCCTATCCAAGTATTATGAAGGAGAAAATGTTGATCAAAAGCTCTTTAGAGGGATGATTGGCTCACTTCTATATTTGACAGCTAGCAGACCTGATATACACTATGCAGTTTGCTACTGTGCACGGTATCAAGCCAATCCTAAGGATTCTCATCTCAAAGCAGTTAAAAGGATCCTTAGATACCTCCTAGGAACCACGGAATTGGACTATGGTATCCTAGTAATGGAGATTTCACACTCCAAGGGTTCACTGATGTAGAATATGGCAGAGACACTTTTAAAAGAAAAAGTACATCTAGAGGCTGCCTTGGAAATTGCTTAGTATCATGGTATAGCAAGAAGCAAACTTCAATTGCTTTATCTACCACAGAAGCACAATATATGGTAGCTGGAAGTTGTGTTGCTCAAATCCTATGGATCAAACAATAACTTGAAGATTATGGAGTTCAATTCGGATGTGTTGATGTCATGTGTGATGATAAGAGTGCTATTAATGACTCAAAGAATCCAGTACTCCATAGCCGGATGAAGCATGTCAATATAAGGCATAATTTCATCAGGGATCATATGATGAAGAAGGATGTTGCATTGGTATACATTCCAACCAATGAGCAAAGAACAAATATCTTTACTAAGCCACTAAATAAAGACTAATTTGGGAAGCTAAGGGAGTCAATTGGTATGACCAATCCAATTTAGGATCAATCCAGAAACTGCTTGAAATCAAGCCAGATCCTAGACTGAAAACTCAATCCTGAAGAGAAGAAGTATTGGGAGAAATCTACTCCGGAAGCATGCTACATCAGCAGACAAGAATGACAAATGGCAGTAAAAGCTCATGAAGGTAACAGTTACTTTTTGAATTTCAAAAGTCCATTGCTGTTACACACGCGGTAAATTTGACAATTATTTCAAAATTAAGTTTTTCCTATTCTCCGGTTAAACTAAATTTACCTCTCCTAAAAATCTGACTGCCATATCATCAATCCAGCCAAAATAACTAGCGTCCGGATTACCAAACTACCCTCTCTTTGAAAAATCTATATAAACCCCTCAAATTCACTCTTCTTTTCACGCGAGCAACTACTATACTGTTACTCTGCAAAAATCGAAACCCAAACCGTAAATTCTTCAACTCTTTTATAAAAATGGCTGCAATTATGACTAAAGATGGACCTATAATGCTTCCAACCCAGAACATCTTTGAAGAATCCGGTCTTCAAAGTGGAGAATTCATTCCCGCAAATTTCAAGCCCTCTGACTCTGTACTCCCCTCAGACTATTTGGGGGATAACTTCTTATTTAAGACGGACCCTTACTCCAAGCTCATAGAAGATCAAAATCTCACAGATTTCCTCAAAATTAACTGCCCCACTTATCCTGACTTGGTCAAGGAATTCTATAAGAATCTCAGTGTCCACTTAAAGTTTGATGCTCTTCAAACCAAAGTTAAGGGCAAAGAAATTACTGTAACCCCAAATTTCTTTGAACAACACCTGGGTATGAAGAATGAAGGTGTTTTGCTAAGGACTAATGGTGATGAACAGAAAGCCATGTATAATGCCAAAGAGTGGTTGCATCCAAACTACTTCAGAGATAAATTTAGCACATATTTTCCTCAAGTTCCCATATATCTCCAGCATACCATGGCCAAACTAGTCCTAGTAAGGAAAGGATCTCTCACAACAGTGTCTTCATTTCAACACTACGTGCTCCAACACTGGGTTGAGAGCAGGGTAGCAAATATGCCCGTACTAATCATCAACTTCATCAAGCAGCATGTCAATTCTCACGACGCTCTCATCACCCGGATCCTCCTTTCAAATAAAATTGATCTTACCGGATTTGAATCCGTCACTAGTAAGGAAATCTTGGAGAAGAACTTTAAGAAGTTGACCTATGGGGAGAAATGGAATGAAGAAAAAGCAAAAAAGCTCTAGGATGATAGAAAGAACAAGGCGCAAAAAGCTGTAAACCTGGATGCCATAGCCCCTGCTCCTAAAAAGCCTAGGATCAAGGCTCAAAAGAAAATGGTTGTGGTTCCGGATGAAGTGGAGGATGAGGATACCCAAACCGTCTCCCAGCTGCTCAAAAATTCCTCAGAGAAGCCACAACCAAGGGGAAGTCTAATTAAGATAGCTGATCTATTGAAGAGAACAGTGTGTGATCTAGAGGAATAGGAAATCATTGCAGTAACTGCTGCTACAATAAGAAAGGGTTATCAAAAGGGCCAGAAGAGGAAAGCATCTGAATTGTTGAAAGGGGGAAATGGATCTGATGAAGAGGAGACGGAAGATAAAATGCTTGTACCAAAGAAGTAGTTCACCCGGAAGGGGTTCACTTTTGATGAAGTAGCAAAAGCATAAAAGCATCAGAAGAAAACTGCCAAAAGGCCCACTACAATCATCGTTGATGAAGAGGCAGTAAAACGAGTTGTGGTGGAAGAGTTGGCTAGGGAAACAGTATCAAAGGGGAAGAATGTGTCCGGATCCAATGAGGACATCCTTCCAAAGGATCCTCAATATGAAAAAATAATGACCGCCGTGGTAGAAAAGTACCAGCTGAACAATTTACCCATTAAGGGACCCCGGGGATATTCTGTTCAGCCAATTCTAATTGACTCAAATGCCATGGTTGAGATTTCCAAAATTCCAAAATCTGGATCCTTCAATTTCATGCCCTTTACAGAACCTCTTCCAGAGAACCTGCTAACTTTGGAAGCTGAAAATCCCACAGAAATAAGTCCTGTAAAGGCAGTAGGAGAGGGCATTGAGGATAATTCCAATATGCTTGTTAAGCATCAAAGTCCTGAAAAGGCATTAGTAGGGATGGCTGAGGACAGTTGTAGTCATCCGGGGGTTGAGGTTAGAAGAAATGAAGAAAAGGAAGCCTCTCAAGCATCCAAATTCCATCTCTATTAAATGAGGTACTTCCTATCACAACTACCTCAAATAATAACACCGATATTACTGCTGTTGATGACACAGTAGTTAAAATAAGGGACAACTTGGATACATGTGTCCCAAATGTATCCAAGGAAGGTGTGCCCAACCCGGATAATCTTACTCTGAAGGAGGGACGCTGTTTGAGACCCAATGAGAACACTCCTAGAGTGGACTTAACGGGTGAGGCAAGTTCGAAGGATAGGTCGGAAGAGAGGGAAGAGGATCTAGAGGAGAGTGACAAGCAAATAGACAATGAACCCTCAAGAAGTAGCTCCAGCTCATGAGATGAATCCTCTAGCTCCTTGAAGAAGAGTTTCCTCCTAAAGTAAGCCCAATGAGAGTGCCTGCTAATAACATAGTTAAAGCTAAAGTTTTTGTAGCACTCCATCTTCTCAAAGAAGCTGCCTAAGAAGAAAATTAGGAAGGGTATGTCAAATAAAGCCTTCGGACCATATGTACACATCTTAGAGGAGTTAAAAAGGAACTTCTCAGATAAGCTAATGATCCAGAAATAAAGAAGGAGCCGGGTGAAATGAAGCAATCTATTGAGATAATCAAAGAAAAGGTCTTGGATTTCCCCACTCCGGGACCAACTGCATAAGCATCTCTCTCTCAGATTAAGCCAACCTTGAATGAGCTTAAGGAGAATGGTTCCACAGCTAACCGGACTGCTAATTAAGCCAACACATTAGCTTCAAATAATTGTGGAACTGTGCTTGACAAGATCACATCATCCTCCTCCGAGCAAACAGAAGAAATTAAGGCTTATCTGGACTCTAAGTTTAAAAACTTGTCAAAATTCATGGTTGAAAAAGACCCCTCTCCTGCCATCAAAGATTTGGGAGTAGACCAACAAGTCACCCAAGAAATGCTGGTGCAGTTCATAGAGAAAATTCTTCCCAAATTCAAGGAGAAAATTTTAGATGATATGGGTGATGAACTGCAAAGCCATATAACCGGATTAGAGAAGCAAATAAGTGATTGGAAGGCATCCATCTCTAAAGAACTCTCTCTCCAATCTGAATCCTTGCATAATATCTAGAAAGGACTTAGTGAAGGAATCACCCTCCTCCAGACTAGAATCAATAATCTCTCTATATTCGGCTCTTCTTCCTCTCCTGCCATTCCAGAAAGTCAGCTCCTTTCGGTCTTCCATAACCTTGTACAGGCAATTGGGGATTTCGGCTTCTTCGGTTAGAAAGGGATGACAACTCTTCTAAAGGTGCTCTTCCTTTACTATGATCCCAAGGATCAGGAGTTTGTCCTGCGCATTCATCCATCTATCAAGCAGTCCTATGACAACTTAAAGAAGACCATCAGGCCCTTCTATCTCACTCCTCCTATGGTTGACAAGCTTATTAAGGAACGGTCCAAAGGCAGCGCTAACTACACGATGTATTCAATTGCATGGCAAACAGCTTGGTATAACAAGACTTACATGATTATTAACCCCCAAGTTGGAAACAAAAAGGGGGAGAAGAGTATACAAGAATATAGACCCGGCAAGGGAAAGAAGAAAGAGGGAGCATCTGGAGGGGATCAAAATTAGACTAGCTATTATCTATACTTGTAAAATTTTGTAATAGATCTTGTAATAGCTAGATTCACTATTATATATTTCTGTAATTTGTAATCTGAACTTCATTGATGTTAACTATTGTTAACAGCAGAAGTATATATAGTGAAAATATCTAATTCTCAAAATATTGCTTCTAAAAGTACAATCTGCAATTGTACTAAAACAAACTTAGAAGCAAGAATTGAAAAATATTAGGGGAGTTAGGATGCTAGAATTATGGGGGAGTAAAATCTGTAAATATCTAAGTGTCAAGAATCATACTTAGTTCATATATGCTCCATTCCCTTGTGCTTAGTTTTTGTTTCCATCAAATGGGGGAGATTGTTGGGAAACTATGATCCGGATCACAAGCTAAACTAAATTATCCGAATCAGGTTTGAAAGAAACAAAAACTTAAAACTATGTTTATCCCAAATCCAAATGGAAACATCTGGACAAAGATCCAGCTACAAGGCTATCCATTGAAGATATCAAATACCTTAGCACATAGAATCATCAGAATAAAGCACGGAAATGAAACAAGCTTTAATCCCTTAAGAATAGTATCCGAAAGAGCTGATTACTATATCTCCAGAAGAAGGCAGATCCGAAGAATATAAGTCTAAAGACATCCTGAAGACTCATGCTTGAAGATAATGGGAAAAGTTTCAAAGATAACTTTTTCCTCCACCTTTTGGTCTATAAAGTCAAAGATCCTTTCCCTAAGACAAAGACAAAATGACAGCTTGCATTTTTCAGAGAAAGGATAAAAGGACTGACACCGGACTGAAAAAGCTAAACAACCTTTTTCACCTAGACCAATAAGGAGGCGCGTGGAGCTCACACCAAAAAGATAATGGCGTAAAAGTTAGTGCATCACAAAAAGCCAAGTAAAATGATCACTGACAACTTTTCAGCATCAATCCCTAGAATTCAAATGGGTTAAATTACAGTCTAACGAATTGATCAACTATTCCGAAAGCGCCATCTATAACCTGATCAAGGGTGAAGATTTATTACAAGTTTAATAACCCACAACGGCTACATTTATTATTGAAGCCTATAAAAGGGAAGCTTCACCAAATGAGAAGGTTGGCTGTTTGATTGACAAAAACAAGTAACAAAGAACAAGCATTCAATCAGTTTACAAATCCCTCCAAGAATCAATTAATTCCACATCTGTTGTAAGGATTCCTAAGTGAACTATAATCTTAAGGAAAATCAAAAACCAAAACCTTTGTGAAAACAAGAGTGTAAAGATCTCCAAATTGGGTGAGTTTTGAGATTGGGATACAACTTAAAGTTGGTCCTTTGAGTGGGAACTCCCTGTAGGACTCAGCTTAGATTCGGGGTAGAAGTCTAAGTGGTATATCCTACTAAAGACTAAAGGACTCAACTAGGAGTTGGTGCTTTTAGTGGTATATCCAACATCCAGAAGGGGTTGCCATGTGGAGATAAATTATAAGGCTTGATTCCCATTAGTTGGAAAGGAATCCACTAGTGGAAAAGCTAGGAGGAAGGAAACTCCGGGGACTAGAGTAGGCGGGGCCGAACCAGGATAAAAACCTTCTGTGTTTGATTTCTCTAACTTTTATTATTTGCATTATATTGTCATAACTGCATCATCCGATTCATAGTCAAACACGCTACACTAAGACTCTTTAAAGTCTTTATATTCCGCGAAAAAGGGTCATTCACCCCCCTCTGACCTTATAAAGACCCTCACAAGGACCAACAACAAAGACATCAAATAAGTCGGTATGGATTATAGGACCGACTTAATAAGGATTTCTCTCCCTCCCCAACTAAGGAATTTATTCCTCGAGGTGTTAATCCTCATCCAAATTTTTTCTCTAATAAAGCCAAAAGACGCAATTTTACTTCTATCTACCGACATCGGCATCCATAAATACATGGACTAAGCAAAAGCAGACAAAATATTCAAGAAATCATAAATAAGCTGTTTGTAATGACAATTTAAATTTGCAGTGAAAGAGACAGAAGACTTGTCCTGATTAATCTTCTGCCTTAAGGCTCTCTTATAACCACTCAGTCAATCCTGAATTTACCGACATTCACTCAGAGACGAACGAAAAAATAGGTAGAAATCATCGGCGAAGAACATGTGAGATATAGGGGGTGCATTCCACGCAACCTAACACCCTTGAATCAAACCTCTCTGCTCTAAATCAGTCAACGCAGCCGATAGGCCTTGAGCACAAATGATGAAAAGATATGGAGATAAGGGATCTCCCTATATGAGACCACTTTCTAGCTAAATGTAGCCAAAATGTTTTCCACTAGTACAAAAAGAATAGTTGACTGATGAGATACACATAACCATCCAGGAAATCCACTTAGGTGAAAACCCCATTCGACTCAAATCAGCCCTAACATATTTCCACTCAATGTAGTCATAAGCTTTAGACAGATCAAGTTTCAAAGCAAATAATCCTTCATATTCCACTTTTTTACGATGTAAACAATGTCCGACCTCATACGCTATCAAGACATTATCAGTAATAAGTCTTCACGAAATAGAAGCACTCTGATTTTCTAACACCACGTCATGCAACAATCATTTCAAATGATTGGCTAGGATTTTAGAGATTATGCGATACAAGACACTACATAGAGCAATCAGTCTACAATCCGAAATACATTTAGCATTCTTGGATTTCAGAATCAACACAATATTTGTAGCATGCAAGTCAACAGGTAAAACACCAGAAGATAATACATCTAAAACAGACATATAAACATCATCACCAACAATTGTTGATTTAGATTAAGGGTTTTAGTGAGTAAGACATGTGTAGCAGAATTTAAAATTTTTAATCTAGTTCCCTCGATCTCCTAAGAATGGCATGATTGATAATAGTGCTAGTATAAAATTATTCTAGGTCATAAACACTTATTAAAAGGACCTAATAATAATTTAACCACTTACCAGTTGAAGCATGAATCCCATAGTGGGTAGAAAGACCCCTCAGCTACGTGCACAGACTCAAAAATATAAGCCCTCTATAAATAGTCCACACGAGCACCACCGACCAAAACCTTCTAGAAAGGAAGAACTGATAAATAAGAGGAAGATAGCTAGATCTTCCATACAAATTTATTCTAGCAGAAATTCACTTAGTTTTCTATTCTAAGTAAATACGTTTTTCGACAGATTACTTTTAGGAATCTGAACAACTGAGAGAATAAGAGAGCAAGAGAGGGATTATAAAATTCAGTATGAAAAATAATGAATGAGGAGGCTTCTATTTATAGTGGTTAGGAATTATTCAAAGGAAAATAAAGTCCCTAACCTCAACTAATCAGAAATAAAATAAAAAAGGCAAATTGTATTTTAATTAAACCTTGGAAGAGTTGGAAACTAACTCTAATACTAGGAGCTTTCTTAGGGAGCAAGCTCCCAGTTTGACAGGGAAACTATTGACCATTCAGCCAGCAGTCCCTTATAGGCTAGCGCAGGAGAACAAGCCCACAAGTCTTGCACAGCTGCGCATGGGCTTCCGCTGGTGCGCAAGCCCACGGGCAGTACAGCCCATCATGGGTTGTGCTCTATGCAGCGCGTAATCCATTGCGCTCTGTGGCCCGCAGCATAAGCGGGCTACATCTTATAGACCGCTTTTGCGTGCCCAATGGCCTACATAGAGCACTACTCCAAATAGTGCTGCCAAGTGGCCCATACGCAGGCCTTTTATGTACTATCCCATAATACATTTACAGACCCACTTGCGCAGATTTATTCAACATCCAATATTAATAAATCCCGCTAAGTTTAGTCCAGTATTCCATTTATTTATTTTATCCTCCTTAATATTTATCAGGTTCATTGGTCCAACCAATGGATATTGGTCTAACCAATATGTTATGGTCTAACCATATTTCCTTGCTCTTCTAGATTAGACATAGTCTAATGATTCTTTACATAGCTCTATCATAACTCAAAGTGTGTGACCTTATATGATCTCGTAATATTGAGCCGTCAAAAGTTTAACCTGGCTCAATCCCTTTTTTAGGAATTGACCAGCTCGGAGCTTCAGACCGTTATAGAATCCAATTACTTTGATCGGTCATGATGGCACTCTAGCAAAGGCATATGACCCCTCAATATTCGGAATGTCACGTGCATTGTGACTTAATCCCCGTTTTGCAATAGTATCAATACAATTCACTCCTTCTATCAACTGTTAAGTACCATCTGGTTTCTAAGACTCGGTTTAAGTGTTAATCCGCTAGTAGCTTTAATAGCTACCCCAGTAGTTTAGTCTTGCTGCCAAAGTACACCACTGAACCATTTAATGTGTTGATCAAGATCCCATCCTATTAACTTGTACTCTGATCAGAGGTTTATGAGTGTGTCACTTCTAACAAGTGGCCAAGGTACATCTCCCTTATATTGCTATAGTGGAGTGATAGATTCCATCTTAACTACTCAGCTTACCAATGGACATACATCAACTATACCCATAATTATCAATATCTTCTAATCTATAGAATGAATAGGTATAATCCAAAGTGTGAACAAGATAACTAGTATCTCAGGTCTAAGGATGTTTGTATTGCTATTGCAATGAGACGATTAAAGCACTAACACATAATATAGATTACCAAGTGTTGTCTCATAGCGATCTCCAATGTATATCCCTTAATACATTCATGTGTTAACCCAAGGTACCACCCTCTAGCACTGGAGGTATGCTACTCTGAATCAAATTCAAGAGGTATGACGACATATGCTAGTCTATCTACATTCATCAATGTCCAGTCTGGATGATACTACGACTAGGGATATTTAGACAAATCATAATAGCACACGAACCAATTCTCACCAACATAGTCTCACTATGCCCTTGCAATTTGTGCTATGATCATGTCATGGACTTTTGCAAACACATCAATGAATATATTCTAAACCAGCCATAATATATTTTCACAGTCATCAATATAGCAAAAGAATGCCTTTATTAATTTAACTTTGTTCGTATAAGTAAACCTAACTAAGACATATCGCCCTAATTGCCTTTAGGGCATACATCATGTCTAACAATCTCCCACTTGCACTAGAGCCAATTAGTTACATGCCTTAAGCCATAACTATTAACATGCCGGTCATGCTTAATCTGTGTCAAAGGCTTGGTCAGACCATCCGCTAGGTTCTGATCTGTGGGTATATATTCCATCTGTATATCCTTATCTCTTATCATGTCTTGAACTATATGATATTTTCTATGTACATATCCATTTCTCTGACTAGACCGTGGTTCTTTTGCCTAAGCAATAGCCCTAGTGTTATCACAATATAATACTATTAGATCCTCATTGTTAGACACCATGCTAAGATCACCAATAAATCTCTTTATCCATACAACCTTTTTTGCTACTTCTGAAGCAGCAATGTACTTAGATTCAGTGGTTGAATCAGTAGTTGTATCCTATTTAGAACTCTTCCAAACAACCGCCCCTCCATTCAATATAAACAGGTAACCTGACTGTGACTTGTAGTCATCTCTGTCAGATTGAAAACTCGCATCAGTGAATCCCTTTACTGTGAGTTCACCTCCTCCATATACTAAGAAAATTTCCTTAGTCCTTCTCAAGTACTTAAGGATATTCTTAATGGCCTTCCAATGGTTCTCACCTGGATCAGATTAAAATCTGCTTGTGATGCTCAACGCGTATGAGACATTAGGCCATGTACATACCATAACATACATGATAGATCCTATTGCGTATGTATAGGGTATTTCATTCATGCGTAATCTCTCCTCTTATATGCTCGGACACTCAGATTTAGAAAGGTTAATTCTATGAGACATTGGAAGATAACCCCTTCTTGATTGCTCAAGGTTGAACCTAGTCAATACCTTGTCTATGTATGTATCTTGTGAAAGACCTAGTAGCCTCTTAGATCTATCTCTATAGATCTTTATACCTAGTATAAATGTTGCTTCTCTAAGGCCTTTCATGGAGAACTTTCTTGACAACCACGACTTAACCATTTGAAGAAGAGAAATGCCATTCCCTATTAGCAGTATGTCATCAACATATAGCACAAGAAAAATGACTGCACTCCCACTAACTTTCTTGTATGCACAAGGCTCATAAGATTTTGATATAAAATCTAACTCTTTGATTGTATTATCAAACCTTATATTCCAACTACTAGATGCTTGCTTAAGTCCATAAATGGATCTTTGCAGATTGCATACCTTCGAGCCATTCTAAGATGTAAAACCCTCAAGTTGTATCATATACATATCCCGATCCATGTTTCCATTTAGGAAAGCGGTTTCCATATTCATATACCAGATCTCATAATCATAATGAGCAGCAATGGTCAAGAGTATCCTTATGGATTTAAGCACGGCTACTAGTGAAAAGGTTTCATCATAGTCAATTCCTTCTCTTTGACTATAACCCTTTGCCACCAACCTTGCCTTATAGGTAATCATATTACCATCCATGTCGGTTTTCTTCTTGAAAACCCATTTGTAACCTATGGGTCTAACCTCATTAGGTGCATCGACCAATTCCCATACTTGGTTTTCATACATGGAATCCATTTCTGATT
Organism: Euphorbia pulcherrima; assembly: GCA_947683365.1. Lineage (NCBI taxonomy): Eukaryota > Viridiplantae > Streptophyta > Magnoliopsida > Malpighiales > Euphorbiaceae > Euphorbia > Euphorbia pulcherrima. The sequence goes on along the minus strand of CANTUS010000001.1, from coordinate 15,965,781 downwards.
TCATGGCTTTTAACCATTTATAAAAGTCTGAGCACTCCATTGCTTCCTTATAGGTCTTAGGTTCATTATCCTCCATTAGGAAGATTTGTTTATAATCCGTGATGAAAAATCCATATCTTTTAGGAGCGTTGGGAATCCTACCAGATCTATGCAATGGTTGTAGTGTAATAGGTTGTTCCTTGATCACACTCTATTGTGTATCAGGCGTAGTAATTATCAGTTGATCATCTTGTTCGCCTACTTGAACCTCAAATTCAAGGTCGCTCCCACTAGCTTTTACAAGTATGTGTTCCTTCTAAAGGAACTGAGCGGTCTTAGAAACAAACACCTATTGTTCCTTGGGATCATAAAAGGTATATCATACTATCTCTTTAGGATAACCTATGAACAAGCATTTGTCAGCCCTAGCTCCTAGCTTGTCTGACATTATCCTTTTAACATAGGTAGGACATCCTCAAACTCTCAGGTGAGAAAGAGATGGATTCTTACCACATCACCTTTCGTATGGTGTGGTATCAACTAATTTTGAGGGCACATGGTTTAGTATATAAACTGAACTCTCAAGTGCGTATCCCTAAAAGGATTTGCTGAGACTTGCTTGGCTCATCATGGACTGAACCATGTCTAACAAAGTTCTGTTCCTCCTCTCAGACACTCTATTGTGCTGAGGAGTATAAGGAGGGGTCCATTGGGGTAATATTCCAGTATCCCTTAGACAATCTTGAAACTCTTGGCTTAAATATTCTCCACCTCAGTCTGACCGTAGTGCCTTATTATTATTTCCAAGTTGTTTCTCAACTTCATTCTTATAGTCTTTGAACTTTTCAAAACTATCTGATTTCTGCCTCATTAGGTACAAATACCCATATCGTGAGTAATCATCGATAAAAGATATGAAGTAGACTAATCTTCCATGTGCTTGCACATTTATTGGACCACATACATCTATATGTATTGTTTCCAATGTACTTGTGGCACGTTGCCCTTTACCTTTAAAGGGTTTCCTTGTCATTTTGCCTAATAAACAAGGTTCGCATACCCCATAAGACTCCCAGTCTATTGGGCCCAAGTCACCTCCTTTGTGAACTTAGTTAGGTGGGCTTCTTTTATATGGCCCAAAAGACAATGCCATAAGTAGGATGATTTGTCTTTATCTAATTTCAATCTATTAGCATCATTCATATTAAAAATTTCTGCTTTACTATTTAAAATATATATGCCATCAATCAAAACTCCATTGCCATAAAGAACACTATTTTTACGAATTTGACAATCTTTAGCATTAAATAAAACTTCAAGTCCTTTTGCTGCTAAACACGTAATAGAAATAATATTCTTAGTAACAACCGAAATATAATAGCATTTATTTAATTCTAAAACTAGGCCACTTGGCAATTTGAGACTATATGTTCCTACAGCTGATGCAGCAACCCTGCTCCATTTCCAACTCGTAGGTCCAACTCTCCTTTAGCCAGCCTTCTAGGGTTCTGTAACCCCTGCACAGAAGTACAGATATGAGTACCATATCCAGTATCTAATACCGAAGTAGATTCATAAGGAACTGTAGTGAAATTTTCAATCATGAACATACCTGAAGTAGTTCCCTTCTCAGGGCTCTTCTTCACATGCTCATAGATAGGTGCCTTGCAATCCCTTTTCCAATGTCCTAGCTTTCCACACTGAAAACTTGCAGCTCCTTTCTTATTTTTCTTCTTCTTACTGATCTTTTTCTTAGCCTTCACCCCCTTCTTTTTCTGGGTCTTACCCTTCGAAGGTTTGGTTTTCTCAACCAGCAGTAGATTTTCTGATCCTGCTTGATCTTAGGTTCTACTGTTTTCATCATGTTGATCAATTCTGGGATTGTTGTATCAATCTTGTTCATGTAATAATTAGTCACAAACTATGAATAAATATCAGTGAGCGAAGTCAAAATGAGATCTATGCTCAACTCATTATCCATAACAAAACCCACTCGACCAAGCTTCTTGACATAGCCAAGAAGTTTTAAAACATGCTGAGATGCTGAAGCACTAGCCTACATCTTAGTACCAAACAAAAGTCTCGAGGTTTCAAACCTCTCACTCCTTGCTTGCTCAGAAAAGAGTTCTTGAAGATGGAGAATCATGGTATCGAGATCCATATTCTCTTTCTGTTTCTGAAGCTCAGGATTCATGGTTCCTAATATTAAACATTTTGTGGATTCACGATCTTTCGTATGCTTTTTCCATGCCTCATATTCCTCATGATCGCCAGCATCAGGTTCATCAGGAAGGGGCTCATCCAAAACATAAGCCATGCCTTTGCCTCTGAGGACTATCCTCATCGTCCTGAACCAATCAGTAAAATTGGTACCATCCAATTTATTCTCAAGAATAGCGCGAAAGTTTATGTTTGTAGTCATATTAAACCTAGATATAAGAAAAGAATTATTGCTTTAAACTTAGTTCTTGTACATGCATTTAATTTAAGGTCTTTTAATTAAATACATATTCCTACTATTTTATCAAGGTTCAATTTGAAAATATAATAGCCCTTTCTATTATTTTTCGGGAAACATGGTCTAACCATTTTCCTTAGTCGATAGCATCTATAACTCATTTAAGCTAACTCTCGCTATCACGAGTCAAGCTAACTTAAATAGCTATAGGAGGATCTAGTCCACTTGTATCTAATGCAATTGCTAATCCATTTGAGTTCTAACCAATGGACGTGCATAACCAATTATATGACTCCTCAAATGATGCCTCCAGCCTAGCATTAGCTCCGATTTTACGGACAACTAACCTAGTTCGGTTAAGGCTTAACCCTAACTCAAATCATGTGAACAGATGATGTTAAAGAAGTAGGCAAGCTTTGCCTGAGCAATTCATTCAATGAAAAGGCCTAGAATCACACTTCAATTTTTAGGAAGACTAATTTTGTCTTAATATTTTAATGGATATTTATTGGTGCAACTGATCTCGCCTAATCTAGGACTTATACATGGACATAATTATGAAACTATAACTAATTCTGAGCTAAAAGGAATTAGTAGGTCCAACCTAGGGGTCATGCTCAACTAGTAATTCATAATCATTCCATCATGCCAAGACTCCACTTAGCATGCAAAACAAACAAGGGAGTTCATTGTTCAAGTTCTTACACCTATGTCTATAAGTTTTAATTTAACAATTTAAACTTTCATTTGTAAAACGATATAATGAATCCAATTCATTATACTAGAAATCAACTAATTCAAAATGTCCCTTTGGTAATTAGAATCTAGAACCAATGAGAATTCCCAGGTAGGAGAGGCCCCCTTGAAGTGAATGAGAAGCCAAGTCCAATCCTTGCCAGAATAAACACAGGCCCTTCTGACTCAATTAACCATAGACTAATTAAATTAAAGATTTCGTTCTTTTCTAATTTAAGAATTATTCCATATAATTCAAAAATTAAAGCATTTACAATTTCAAGTAAAACATTGTTAATTCTTAGATAACTACCCTGACTAAGTTTGAGCAACACTTAATCTAGTTATCACAGCATTTTCTATTGCAAGAAATAAATTCCTAGGTATGGAATAGCATACTCGAAAATATTTCATAGAAAATTGGGCCTAGCATATTTTTAGTCAATCATACAATCGCATTAGGCAAGCTGTGATACCACTATTGATCTAGATTGAGGGTTTTAGTGAGTAAAACATGTGCAGCAGAATTGAAAATTTTTAATCTAGTTCCCTGGATCTCCTAAGCATGGCATGATTGATAATAGTGCTAGTCTTAAATTATTCTAGGTCATAAACACTTATTAAAAGGGCCTAATAATAATTTAACCACTTACCAGTTGAAGCGTGAATCCCGTAATCGGTAGAAAGACCCCTTAGCTACGTGCATAAACTCTAAAGTAGAATCCCTTTATAAATAGTCCACATGAGCACCACCAACAAAAACCTTCTAGAAAGGAAGAACCGATAAATAAGCGGAAGATAGCTAGATCTTCCCTACTAATTTATTCTAGAAGAAATTCCCTTAGTTTTCTATTCTAAGTAAATACGTCTTTCGATGGATTACTTTTATGAATTAGAACAACTAAGAGGATAAGAGAGCAAGAGAGGGATTATAAAATTCAGAATGAAAAATAATGAAAGAGGAGGCTTCTATTTATAGCGGTTAGAAATTATTCAAAGGACAATAAAGTCCCTAACCTCAACCAATCAGAGATGAAATAAAAAGGGCAAACTTGTATTTTAATTAATCCGTGAAAGAGTTGGAAACCAACTCAAATACTAGGAGTTTGCTTAGGGAGCAAGCTCCAAGTTTGACTAGCCAGTAGTCCCTTATAAAGCTTGTGCAGCTATGCATAGGCTTACGCAGCTGCGTATGGGCCTGTGCTGGTATGCAGGTCCGCGGGCAGAGCAGCCCATCATGGGTTGTGCTCCATGCAGCGCATAATCCATTGAGCGCTGCGGCCCACAATGTAAGCCCATAAGGGCTGCGCACCTGCGCAGTCCTTTGGGCTTATGCAGCGCGCAAGCGGGCTGCATCTTGCAGCCCGCTTTTGCGTGCCCCATGGGCTACGTGCAGCATTATTCCAAACAGCGTTGCCATGTGGCCCATGCATTTATGTACTATCCTATAGTACATTTATAGACCCACTTGCATAGATTTATTCAACAACCAATATTAATAAATCCCTCTAAGTTCAGTCCAATCTTCCCTTTATTTATTTTATCCTCCTTGTTATTTATCAGGTTCATTGGTCCAACCAATGGATATTGGTCTAACCAATATGTTATGGTCTAACCATATTTCCTTGCTCTTCTAGATTAGACATAGTCTAATGATTCTTTACATAGCTCTATCATAACTCAAAGTGTGTGACCTTATATGATCTCGTAATATTGAGCCGTCAAAAGTTTAACCTGGCTCAATCCCTTTTTTAGGAATTGACCAGCTCGGAGCTTCAGACCGTTATAGAATCCAATTACTTTGATCGGTCATGATGGCACTCTAGCAAAGGCATATGACCCCTCAATATTCGGAATGTCACGTGCATTGTGACTTAATCCCCGTTTTGCAATAGTATCAATACAATTCACTCCTTCTATCAACTGTTAAGTACCATCTGGTTTCTAAGACTCGGTTTAAGTGTTAATCCACTAGTAGCTTTAATAGCTACCCCAGTAGTTTAGTCTTGCTGCCAAAGTACACCACTGAACCATTTAATGTGTTGATCAAGATCCCATCCTATTAACTCATACTCTGATCAGAGGTTTATGAGTGTGTCACTTCTAACAAGTGGCCAAGGTACATCTCCCTTATATTGTTATAGTGGAGTGATAGATCCCATCTTGACTACTCAGCTTACCAACGGACAAACATCAACTATACCTGTAATTATCCGGATCATCCAATCTATAGAATCAATAGGTATAATCCAAAGTATAGCAACATCTGAACAAGATAACTAGCATCTCAAGTCTAAGGATATTTGTATTACTATTGCAATGAGACGATTGAAACACCAACACATAATATAGATTACCGAGTGTTGTCTCATAGTGTCTCCAATGTATCTCCCCGAATACATTCATGTATTAACCCAAGGTCCCACCCTCTAGCACTAGAGATATGCTACTCTAAATCAAATTCAAGAGGTATGACGACACATGCTAGTCTATCCACATTCATCAATTTCCAGTCATGATGATACTATAACTAGGGATATTTGGACAAATCATAATTGTACACGAACCAGTTCTCACCAATAAAGTCTCACTATGACCTTGCAATTCGTGTTATGATTATGTCACGGACTTTTGCAAACACATCAATGAATATATTCTAAACCAGTCATAATATATGATATAACAAAAGAATGTCTTTATTAATTTAACTTTGTTCGTGCAAATAAAACTAACTAAGATATATCATCCTAATTGCCTCTAGGACATACATCATGTCTAATAATAATATCCCAATAGGCTTGGTAAAAACCTAGATTGAAGCCATCGAGCCCCGACACTTTGTCAGGATGCATTGCAAAGATAGCATTTTAACTTCCTTTTTTGTGACGGGTTTAACTAGCTCATTATTCTACTCTTTAGATATGCGGTTGGTGATACAATCCACAATTCCAAGGTCTAAGATTTTGGCCTTGGTGAAGAGAGTTTGATAAAATGGAGAAATATGCTACTATAACCTATTTCCCCATTCCAGTTGAGCGCTTGTCGAATAAATGAGAAAGTTAATTCTGTTCTTGTGTCGCCTAGCCGTCATATAATTATGGAAAAATTTTGTGTTAATATTGCCACTTTAAAGCCAATTCAACTTAGCTCTTTGCTTCCAAAATATTTCTCGATCACTATTCAAAGCGGCCAGCTACTTTTTTACAGCAAAATACGCTCAGTTTGAGACTGAATCAAAAGATCTTCTATACTCACCCATACGTTTTTTACATTCAGCAATTTTCTACTCAAACTGATCCTTGTATCGCCTGTGCCAATCATGTAGAGCTGTGGAAGTAGACCGCAACTTACTAGAAAAATATTAGCAGCCGTAGAGACCCAAGTCGATGAATCAGCTTATTGCACTCAAGTTTCAAATACCATTCATTGCTAAATCGAAAAACATTTTGCTCAATGTGAGCACAGGCTTTTCGATGACCCTCAGAATGATGATGACTTTTTGCTCTAACCTTTTACGGTCTAGTTGTCCCATTATTTTAGAATCGAATAGCAATTGGCAAGTTCTTTGTTGGCGATTTTAAGATCTTTGACCCCGATTAAAAATAATAATTGGCTTTTAAGATGTTAATCGCTTCCTTTCCCCTCGCGCATAGTAATTTGTTTCGTGATTTTTCCTTAAAATCCGGACATTTTCAGTGAGTCTCATTTGCATCATTGGATTCTTCACTCTCCGAGCTCTCCGGAATGTCAAGAATCGCCCCGGTTGGATGCCCCGTGTTGGTTGTTTGCATTTCGGGCCCTACGGCTGGCCCCTCTTTACTTTTTCCCCCTCGGTGTCCCTGGTCCGCGGCGGCGGCCGACGCCACCGCCGGAGCGTGGGGCCGCATTGCTTGACGAGGCCTAGATCTGGCTGCGTCATGTGATGCAGCCTGGGCTAGGCCACGTCACGTGACGTGGCCTACAGCGTCGCTGATGCAGCCTTCACGCGGGGAATCTGTAGACTGATTTTTTCGGGTTTTCTTGGCCACCAAGTAGGGTTTTGGGATTTTTCTGTCAAATATTGACATTTGGGGGATTAATTCCGGGATTTTACACTTGGGAAGTCTATAAATACTCATAAAAAATCAGATTTGGGGATTCTTTTGGTTGATTTTCAAGAGAATCACATTCTTAGAAATTTCTAGGCTTTAAGGAGAAAAAGTTTAATAATATTGGGAAAATCTAAACCAATATACTTGGTTCTTGATTTCTAAATCTTATTAGGTTTAATCTCTTAGGTTAAATCATTAAAATCTATTAGAAATCTTAGGTAAAAATTGGTTTAAATAGGATTTAGGGACTTTTCCTCACAAATCACTAAATCCCTTGGTAAATCGGTTGTTTCGTCGGGTTTTCATCTCAAATCCATCACAAAGTTTGCCAAACGTCCGGTTCAAGTCTCGAGAGTGGATTCAAGGCCTTTAGGTAACTTTCTGAGTTCCAATCTATTTCCTTTGTTGTTTATTTTGTTGCTGTGTTTTTTTGGTTGTTTTTCCGGGCATTTAGCCCTTTTCTTCGTCCTTTTTGTGGTTTTCTGCCAAAACTTTAGCTCTCCATTTCAGCGAACGTCAGGCCGATTGAACGTCATCTAGGCCACCTCGCTGAGTCGGCCTACCACTTCATTCAGTAGGCCTACGGGTCGCCTAAGCGGCCAATCGTTGTTTTATCAGATTTTCTGAGTTCTTTTCCCCCCAAATTGAAAAATCAAAGATTTAAGCATTTTAAGTCCGAATCTACTGTAACAGTGTAGGAAATGACTTGAAATTTTAGTAATTTTTGGTTTTCAGGCACAAAAAGGTCGATTCTGGCTTGTTTAGGCACTTTTTTCCGGCAGGCCACTTCAGTGGGATGAAGGCCAACTGAGTGTCAGCTAGGCCACCTTGTTGAGTCAGCCTACCAAGTCGCTGAGTCGGCCTTCCACATCACTGAGTCGGCCTACTGGTAAAAATGTCCAAATGGTCCCTGTTTACTTTATTCTGTTGTTTTTGGCCCCGTTTTTGTCGTTTTGACCCGGTTTTAGTCATTTTAACGTGTTTTCAGCCCCGATTTCAACCCAAAAAATTTCCAAAAATTCATAAATAATCTGAAACTATTTTTATTTTATTTTATTCTATTTTTAGATTTTATTTTTATTTTATTTGATTTAATATGCATTTTAATGGCTTAAAAATAGCGTTTTTAACTAAATAAATCTAAATAAATTGTTTTCTACCAACTAAAAATTCCAAAAATATTCTGAATATATTAATCTGATTTTAGGATGTGTAGTTAACTTATTTCACCTTTTTAGGTTGTTAGATAATTAATTAATACCCGAAAATTATGTTCTTATCCCCGAAAAATTCAAAAAAAAATATGTTTTCTTCATGCTAGGTGTTTATTTTCCGTATTTATTTATCCATGCTTTATTTATGATTATTCCCGTATATCTCTTACCTCGTTTGGAGCCGGGTCTGAGTCGGTAAGCTCGGTTTAAACCCAGTTTCACCCCGTTTATTTATTTATCGCTTTATTTACTTTCTTGCATTAGAAAAATGTATAGGTATTCGTAAAGCCTTGTAATAATTTTACTTTCTTGCTTTGTTTATTTTATCGCTTTCCGTATGATATATGACATATAAACCGAAAACACCAAACAATAATCGGATTAAATCGCATAAGAACTAAGGTCACGTTTATTAAAATATAATCGGCTGGATTTAAAAATTGAAAAGTAAACAACATCATCCGAACCTAGAATCTCTGTTTTAAGGTACGGTCCAACCACCCAGTGGAAATATCGTACCCAAATTCCCGGTGGAGCTTAACCGGGTGGCGACTCTATCTTAAAATACGGGATTTTAAGTCTCGCATCCCTTAACCCATTAATCGGACTAAATTTCAACTTCAACATCGCTTCCATTATCCATTTTCATCACGCTAAAATAAGGATCATCCCTTAGCTCGCTTCACAGCGCTCGTTGTTTCTCCGCCCCACGCCGAAGAGCCTTAAAGCTTATCGTACGGACGGAGGATTGGGGGTCGTCGGCTCACACTCACCACGGCAGTCCCACTCCAAAATAAGCAAAAGAGCATCATGATTACTTCCCGACATCATCTCATGCCTCAAAATGTAGTTAGGGAATTTATTACACCATGATTCAATAGCTACCCCTTTATCAAGCCGCTCTCTTATGATCACCTCACCAAAACGGGACCTTTCCCAAGTAAATGGAAATCCACTAAACCCCAAATCGTGTAAGAAACAGTCCATAAGGGCCATTTGAAAATTATCAATAAGATTCAGGGGATGAGGCTAACCACCCCTGCTACTCATTAACAATCAAAATCTCATTAAAATCTCCCATAACAACCCACAAAAATTCATTTGAATCAGCCAATCTTCGCAATAAATACCCCGAAAGATGTCTCAAATGTCGTCTCGGGTCGCCATAAAAACCAGTGAACCTCCATATTGATCCCCCATAGGATAGATCAACGTCAATGTGTGAGGTATTGTAGCTACGAAGAGTCACTCCAGTATTTGAATCCCAAATTAAGGCAAGACCACCACCCGAATTATCACTTTTAATAGAAAAACAATTAGAATAACTCATTTGTTGGCTAAGCTCCTCAATCTTCCTCCTTGTACGTGTCTCCGATAAAAAGATCACTATCGGACGAGCCCGGGCCACCAACCCCTTCAGGTCACGAGTTGTTGCAGACGGTCCCAATCCACAACAATTCTAACTAATGATACTCATTGAGACCAATAAAACCCAAAATCGCAGAAATCAAGAGTATAAATCTGAAACTATTGCAAAGAAATCGAAGAAACAACAACAAATCAGAGGCAAGAGACAAGTCGAAACAAAAAAACATATCGGTAGAGACCATAGGAAAGAAAAAACCCCAGCGGTGGACCTAACAAAAGCCCCAACAACAAAGCTCTAGGGAGAGAAGAAGCCCCGGCGGCAAAGCCGCATGGTGATCGGCGTGGGAGCCCTTTGAAAGTTTATATTGTTGTTGATAGTTGAGTTTTTGTCATTGTTATTAATTTATTATTTTGACACAATTTAATATATAATAATAATTTTTATAAATAACTTGAACGATATTGCTCGGTTTGACGCTGTTTACGACCAACCGCATAGTTTTAAAGCGTGTAGTTCAAGTGACGACCTTTAGTGTTATGTTTATATACAAGTTCAGTAGATCATCTGAGAGCGATGCGAGATATTTATTCCTAACACACCACCTCATCGCGATCATGCTGATAACGTGTTATAAATAATTTAAACGATATTATCCGTTTTGACGCCTTTTACGGCCAACCTCACGGCTTTAAAATACACCGTTCAAATTAAAACCTCAAGAACAATATTTATATATAAATTCAGTAAATCATCCGAAACTTGAGATATTCATTCTTTACAATATTATATTTGTTGTACCCAAACAATTAAGTAACGTTTGATGAAAAAAAAACAGAAAAAATAAGACGGGTGAAGAATTTATAAATTAATAATAGCATACTACATATTAGAATTTATTAAACAAGTCTAAAATAGGCGAGGCACAACTTGCAGTTGGTAGATAATAACATAATAAAAAAATGCAAAGTCTATTATTTGACATTGATTTTTAAAGTACTTTTTTTGTTAGGGCAATTCCCCGTCAATTTTTTTAACTAAAATATAATTTGAAACAACTTATTCTCTAATTTTATACTTTAAATATTTATTTTAAAATATAAATATTATTATTTTATTTATCTCTATTTAATAAATAAATAAATATTAACTTAACTAAATAAAATATTAAAGAAAAAGAAAAAGAAAAAATAAATAAAAAAAATTAATATAAAAATGAATGGGGAGCTACGGTTTTGCTCCCCTTATTTTTGAGGTAAAGGAGGTCCATTCTGCATCTTCAGCCCTATTTTTAGGGCTGGGTTAGAGATGCTCTTAAGTTCACCATATGTTGCCCGATATTCAGATTTGGACCCGGGTTGCACATCCGGTTGGTGAATAAGTCTTCAAATGAAGGATTTTTACATTCACAAGATTCGAAACTGAAATCTTATTTAAATGATACTAAACCGCTTACCAACTTATACCATTCCTCCTCGGTACATATCATTTGTAGGATTTTGACCCAAAAAAATGCATTTGGGCAAAATATATAACCATAAGGTGCATGGTTAACAAATAACTCGCTTTTAGATGTAGATTTAACCCAGAGTAAAAAAGGAATATGAGATCCCTTTTTTATTTTATATTAAACAAGGGATCTCGAATTATTTTTTCAATGATTATAAAATAAAAAAATTGAAAAAGTAAAAAGGAATCCATCCCTTTTTCATTTTGTACTAAAACAAGGGATGCATGATCCCTTGTTCAATGATTACAAATAAAAAATAAAAAAGTGACCGGATTTATGATCGGATTCTAAAATTATCATGCATTGCTTTTTTTTTTACACAAAAAGCCTTCTTCTTCAAAATGGTAGAACTCCATTTATCTTTACCATGCTCAATTATTACATTAAGGCTTAGTGATGGATTTTTGGAAACCATTCCAAATATAGAACCTGTAAATAAATTTCCATCAAGATTTCGATGGTCTTGAGATAGTTGAGAGAGTTCACGCATGTATGTGGCCTAGGGAGTATAATAATTTGCCACATCTTGATTGACTTCTTAAAGCTTGCACGGAGCCTCCGTCCACATCTTTGTCCCGTTCCACCTTCTTCGTTGTTACAATGAAGAGCTAATTTATATGGATAAAATTCTAATTTATATGGATAAGATTCAACCGCTCGATAAGACACATGATTTTTCATCGACGTGATCTTAACCGTTGTTTTCACAGACTTTTTATCTGGAAAAACTAACCCAACTCTCGCACACTCCATTTCATATGCTTATGTCATCAATATCATTGGCATATTACACAATCCAGGGTGAAAAAAGGATCCGAAATCCCTTATTCAATACAAAATGAAAAAGGCTCCGATCCCTTTTTTACTTTTTCATTTTTTTTATTTTGTAATCATTGAAAAAGGGATCTGGGATCCCTTATTCAATATAAAATGAAAAAGGGATCACGAATCCCTTTTTCATTTTGAATTAAATCTACACCTAAAAGTAAATTAATTGTTAAATCTCTTTTTTATTTTGAGTTAAATCCACACCTAAAAACAAATTAATTATTAACCATCACCTTATGATTACAAGTGCATTTTGTGGGTTCCAAATCCATCATTTATACACAAGAATAAACAAACGTATTTAAATCTCATCTCCTACCACGGTCACCTTCCCAAGTCAATCCTAAAAGCTGTCACCTTGTTTAAATATGTTTTTTATATAACCATAATTATTTTCAGATAATGTTGTTTGAAATTTATATACAAATATATTTAATAAAAGTTGAACACTTGTAGTTTGTACCTTTGGAAGCTTATAACCTTTGCTTCCTTTGTCAAACCCATTATTATGACCTCTCATTTTTCAACATGAACTTAATTCATAAACCAGTACCAGTATTTGTTCTTCTTATTTCATTATCAAATCCTATTACTTCCATCACTTTTGAAGACTATTACCCTCCTGAAAGAGATGGGATATTGCAGCTAAGGGATTCTACAACTTCCTCTGCAAATTTGCATCAAAACTGGACCGGACCCCCTTGTATTGGCAATTTCAGCGGGTGGCTTGGAATTACTTGCTCTAATTGGCATGTCATTCACCTTGTTCTTGATGGTATTCACCTTACAGGTTCTCTCCCTCCCTCATTCTTGTTAAACCTCACTTATTTGACCCATTTTAGCATTAAAAATAACTCAATTTTTGGCCCTCTTCCTAATCTTACCAATCTTGTTCACTTGGAGAACATATTTCTTTCATTTAACCGATTCGTCGGTTCAATTCCTTACCATTATACTCAATTGCCAAATCTAAAAAGTCTAGAGCTTGAGTTGAACAATTTAGAAGGTGAAATCCCAGGTTTTGATCAGAATTCTTTGTCAGAATTTAATGTTTCTTATAATCATCTTAAAGGTCCAATTCCTTCAACTCTAGGGATCAGGTTCCAAAATACCTCCTTTGATCACAACCCAGATCTTTGTGGTTTTCCACGACAAGCATGCCCAGTTTTAGACAATGAGAAAAACTTTCCGGTCTGGATCTTTGCGCTTGGAGCTGTTTTGCTTCCTTTTCTAGTTTTATTTCTTCTTTTGTGTTATTACAAAAACAAGCAAACCAATAAAACAGACAGTGAAGCACTACCAGGTATGGTTTCATTTGTCAATTGAACATTAAATTTACTTGGTAAGAAATTGACAGAAGTTAAATTATTTCTACAGGGGATGATAATGATAAAACAACAGCTGCTATAGTGACCAAAATGCATCGTTTCCAAAGAGTAGAGGAACAAGAAATAAGAGAGGAGCTAGAATTTTTTGAGAGGAATATAGCAATGTTTGACTTGGATGATTTGCTAAGGGCATCAGCAGAACTGCTGGGCAAGGGAATTCATGGGACAACCTATAAGACAAACCTTGAATTAAGTGGAGTTTTTGCAGTCAAGAGAGTTGAAAATATGAACGAACTAAGCAAGAAAGAATTCACCCAACAAATGCAGCTTCTTGGAAAGCTGAGACATGAATATTTGGCCAAGATCATCTCTTTTTACTACTCCAAAGACGAAAAATTGGTCATCTACGAATATGTACCCCATGGCAACCTGTTCAACCTACTTCACGGTAAGTTTTTTAGTGTACTCTGTCTATCCCGAATAAATACCTTGTTGGTCCTGTTTTATATCGCAACTAACCCTATAGTGCCTAATCTATTGGAATTGTCCATTTGGTGCCAACCATATCAAATCTAGTACAACTTAATAGATAATTGAAGGTCGACAATTTTATGCATGATCAGCAAAACATATACATGTTCCAAATGGCGATACATGCGTTTCATGTTTTTTTGCTGTTGAATAGACGCTTAATTAGTGCACTAAAAGTAAATAGGTCATGCTCCTAATAGCCAAATATTGAATATGCTTGGTATCAAATAAGTGAAAAATAAATACGACAAGCAATTTCTATAATTCGGACACAAAAAGAAGCAATTAAGTTATACAACATAATCCAAAAAGCTATTTATTTTCGCTCATTCTATAAAATACCGGAATTGTATTTAAAATTTAGGAAATAGAGGAAATGGAAGGGTAGGATTGAATTGGAGGCAAAGATTGTGCATTATTGAAGATATAGCAAAGGGCTTAGCATTCCTTCACAAATCCCTGCCAAAACAAAGAGTCCCTCACGCAAACCTCAAATCATCTAATGTACTAATCTACAAAGATGCTCAATCTTACCATTCCAAGCTCACCAACTATGGCTTCCTCCCTCTTTTGCCTTCTAAAAAACTGTCTCAAACACTGGCCATTGGGAGATCTCCTGAATTTTCTCAAGGGAAGAAACTCACCCACAAAACAGATATATATTGCTTTGGGATTGTGTTGCTAGAGATTATAACAGGGAGAATGCCTGAAGAGGAAAGTGGTGATAAAATTGAAGATCTTTCAGATTGGGTGAAAAGTGTAGTGAATAATGATTGGTCTACTGATATATTAGATGTGGAGATATTGAGATCAAGTGAAGGACATGACCAGATGTTGAAGCTTACTGAGATAGCTTTGGAGTGTACTGATTTGGAACCGCGAAATCGGCCTAAAATCAGCCACTTGTTGTCAAGAATACAAGAGATTGGGCTTTCAAACTCTGTAGATGACTCTTAATTTCCAATGCAGAGAGTAGTTGAATATTTGTACTTACCTTAGGTGTATTTATGAAGGTCTCTTGTGTGGATATTAAGGCTTTGGGCCTCATCTGTATGATGGGCCTGGGTTAAGTATTATGGGCTCCTTACCAAGTTGTCCCCCTTAATACGTGTAAATACATTTATGTATATGGTGCTTTAAATTGACATTTAGCTATGAAATGATGTTTCTTGTTTGTCGTCAATTGAGGTATGTCTTGCACCTTAAATATGTTATTATTGGAATAAATTTATATATAACTTAGGTAGCGTGGGAAAATTATTTTATAGAATAGGTGAAAAATGAATAAAAAGGGTTTAAAAATGGTAGAGTTTTTATCCAGAATCCGCCATGGGATGGAATAGCTATTCCTAGCTAATACATACCTCATGAAATAGTTATTCCTAATTGAAATGAAGGAATATCTATTCCATGATTAGATGTGTAATAGTTATGAATAATAGCTTTTCCATCCGATGGCGGATTCTAGGCAAAACTCCTCCATTTTTTCATTCATTTTCTTTTATATAACAGAATAATCATTCCATGAACTAAATTAGCCCTTAATGTATTGTTTTTACTAATTCATTGAACAACACTTTGAAAAAAATTATGGTGGTTTGAAGTTTAAAACATACTAAAAAGAAAGTCTTATCATTATACTGCGATATCGCCTAAATTTTACATTTTTGTTGAATGAATGTATATTGAACTTTCAGTTGTTCTTCATAGTCGAATGACATGAGTGTACCGGATTACTCATTGAATGCCACATGCCAGCTTCTGGTTGGAAAGAAAAAAAATCATTAAAATGACATATTTGAAGAGTCAAACTAACTAAAAACTGACATTTTAGAGTTCAAGCGATAATTAATGGACTTTCCGTAAGTTTAGGACTTATAAATGATAGTGAAAGTTAAAAAGAGGGTTACATGAAATCTTTTGTTTTCCCCTATTTTATGGTATAAGTTGATTTTTGTTAGGATGTGATGACTGCTATTTTGTAAGGATTAGATAATGGACAAAATCAACCATTTGGTTGGTGACGTACGTATCCTTGCCATTTATCAAATGCATGAGGCTACTAGTATATGTGTAACCAACATAAATTACATAAAGATAAGTTTGATAAGAGACGAGACCCTTTTCTTTTCTTTTCTTTTCTTTTCTTTCCTTTTCTTTTTTTAATGCTGCATCACTAGATAAATACGTTGTGCCATTTATATAATTAATTTATTCCGCAATATAAACATAGAGAATTAACATATAAAACATACATTCACTTATTACAAATGCCATATGATCATATTTGTTTTTAAAGAATTTTGAAGAGACTAGGTATTGAACCTAGGACCTTCCACCACTAATATTGAGTGGTGTATCAATTGAGCTACACCCAATTGATATATGATCATATTTTTGTATAATCATATTTTTGTATAATAAAATTGTCTACATTAAACAAAATATTTATTTGAAGTACAACTCTATCTATTTAAAATTCATTTGTGTTGAATGATACATTAAGGTCCTGTTCTTTTTAACTTCTGAAAGTTGAACTGAACTGAAGTGAAACTGAACCGAACTTATTTCAGTATAAATTTATAACTACGCATAGCTGAACTGTACTGAACTGAACTATATTGAATTGTAATTCAAGAGAACGGGGCTAACTTTTTATCCCGTATCAATCATTCTCACTTATTTTTCTGAATCTAATGATATAGTTATCGCAGTTTATTTTTAAGAACTGACGTGGTTTACATAGATGGATATTTGATGAGGGCCAAAAATTCGCATGTTATAAGTAAAAGTAATACATATATTGAAATTTATATGGAAAGTCGGTGAATAAAATGAGAATATACCACGACTGGTTACTTATTTCATTAATATAGGAATATTAAAGGGTAAACCTAGATGGAATTAAATCTGCTGTTTCATTTACATGTTTTCTTCTATCCCTCCATTAATAATTTGATAGGTAAAATAGAGAAAATACTAAGTATGAAAGAAAATGTTAAAAATAATAAAATAAAATAAAAATTGCTATATATCATACTATAAACACCGTTGAAAATTTGGAGGAGGAAAATAAGATAGAAGAATGGAAATGATTTGGAGAATTAATAAGCTTTGATTAGTGATTTCATTCCACCAAAACCATAAATATTTAGCCTATAGGCATTCAACATTAACTAAAAAGACCCACTACTACATACATGACTCCACTAATTACATTATAATAAAATAATTGTCCATTAATTCAACTACTAAATAAAAATGATTTTAATAAAAAAACTAAATTGATCACTACTTGCACTAACAACTAATATGACATTTTGAAATAGTTTAGGCATTAAATTTAAACTCCTCATTGCCTAAAATATTCCAAAATGATAAATAATTGAAATTACAAGAGCATTTCTCTCTTGTTTTGATGGTGCACTTTCTCACCAATCAACTTGTTAATGCACTTTCTCACCAACCTTCAAGTAATGGAGCACTTCTCTCCATAAACCTTTATGGTGCACTTCTCACCATTAAAAAAGAACATCTTCTTCCTCTCTAACCACTTCAGTTAGTTTTGCATTTCTTCACGTACTTTGCAATTTTTTTTGCAAATGCCCGAATCTTTTGCACTTGAAACATTAGGATTTCCTTTTGTGCCAACAATTATTTTCTTCATGATCGAGCTTATCGCAATGACCACACTTGACAAGCTTTCCTTTTGTTGGAAATCGGGGATTACTTGAATATTTCTGAAGTCGTAAAAACGCTGCCAGATTGAAATTTATTTGGCCGGTTTACCAAATTTTCAATCGGATAAAATTAGAAAAAGAATCAAGAACAAGAATTTTATTTGCAGTAAAATTTCAACCGAATTTTTCTGTATTTTGCCAATATCGTTTTGGTAAAATAAATAGCCAAAACGTCAACAGACATGCTGTTTGGGGTAGCAACCATGTCCAAAAGACATGTTTATTCCGAGATTCAGTTGTGTCCAATAGAAACACTGTTTCGGACAAAAATTCATTTTCTGATGAATTTTTTCAAAGGATGCGTGGGTTCAGGGATAAAAAATTTTCGAGCTGACCCCAGCCCGAGGCACTGCCCCAGGACCCTGCTAGGGGCGCTGCCCCTAGACCCCGCCAGGGGCTGCCGCCCCTTGAACCTCGCACCCGGGGGCGCTGCCCCCGGACCCCCCAAATCATAAACATAACCCGAACAAGTGTGCACTCCGCACTCTCCATACTTATTCGGTGAAATGTCACGATCGCATTGGTCAAACTAGTTGATCCAATTACTCTAAAACATTAACACCTTTTTCCTTTGAAACTTTTGTGAAGAGGGCTCCTTCAATTGTCTTTTCTTCTCTCATAATTCTTCTTTGATCCACAGCTTGAAGAGCATTTATCAATTCTGCAAAAGTTATCTTTGATAGATCTTTAGAATCTTCAAGGGAAGAAAGTTTCGCTTCATACCTTTCAGGAAGACTGACCAAAAGCTTTTCCACAGTTCTTTGGTTGGAAAATTCTTCGCCAAAAAGTTTAATTTGATTGACGATGTTCATCAGCTTGTTGCCGTATTCTTTCACCGTCTCTGATTCCTTCATTCTTTGAACCTCAAATTCCCTTTTGATATTCAAGACTTGCATCAACCTTGTCTGACTATTTCCTTCATATTCATGTTTGAATTTATCCCATGCTTCTTTTGCGGACTCACAAGCCATTATACTTGTGAAAATTCCATATGATACAGCTGAATGAATGAAGGTAAGGGCCTTAGGTTTCTTAGTTGAATCTTCTTCATACCTTTTGATTTGTACTACAGTTGGATTTTGCGGAAGAGGAGTAGTAGCAAAATCATTTTCAATTACCTCCCACAAACTCAAGGCTTTGAGATATGACTTCATTTCTATTGCCTTTCACCGCTAAAAATTGGAATTGGAGCAGAAAAATTGTTTGAAGCCATTGATAATATGAATTGAAAAACACAACCTCACAAGTCCCTCAAGAAAATGGCTCTGATTACCAATTGTTGAAAATTTGGAGGAGAAAAATAAGATAGAAGAATGGAAATGATTTGGAGAATTAATAAGTTTTGGTTAATGATTTCATTCCACCAAAACTATACAATATTTAGCCTTTACATAGGCATTCAATATTAACTAAAAGGGTAAACTTAAAAAAGTACCATATGGTTTCAATCATTTGCAAAATGGGGTCTGAGGAATTTTTTTTTGTAAAACAGGGTCTGTGGTTTTAAAAAATTTGCAATTAAATGATTCTCAATATTAAATTACGTTACGAAAATAGATAATCTTATTCTTTTTTATCTGAATTTTTGCAGGATGGTTATTAAAAATATAATACACATCGGTGAATTTTTTTGAAATTTTTTAAATAGTGTAAATAATTTTTGAATTAAATTATGATAACAAACTTTAAAAAATCAGAAAAAATAAAAAAATCTCCGAAAATTACTCAAATATGACATATATTAGAATGTTGAATTATTAAAAATATTCGATGTAACACTACTATTTTGAATCCGTAGGCCTCCTTTTACAAATTTTTTGAAACCATATACCCTGTTTGGTAAAAAAAATTCCTCAGACCGTATTTTGCAAATGAGTGAAACCAAAAGATACTTTTTTGAAGTTTACCCTAACTAAAAAGACCCACTAATACATACATGACTCCACTAATTGCATTATAACAAAATAATTGTCCGTTAATTCAACTACTAAATAAAAATGATTTTAATAAAAATTAAATTGACCACTACTTTCAGTAACAACTAATATGACATTTTCGAAATCATTTAGGCATTAAATTTAACAAGAAAGAGACATGTAGATGGGGACAATAGATTTGGTCCGTAGAAATACAAAAGTTTGAGGTATTTACGCAAAAACAAGTGAAATGTAAGAAGATAAAGATGGTCAAGAGAAGAAACGAAGTTGATAAGAGAAAAAGAAAGAAATGAAAACCAGCTCACAGTATACGTGTCAAGCAGCACACACAGAAGAGTCCCAAGTGTACTTTAGTTTTGGCTAATTTAGGCTATATTGCTTCCACTTCTCCTACATGCAATTCCCTTCCTTCCTATATCTTGTTCAAATTAAACAAGCCGGCCATTTTGATTCAGTCTCTAAATTAAGAGTTAAAGATGCCTGGAGGATATGAATTTGGAAGGGCAGAAGAAGCCACCCACCCTGACTCCATCAGAGCTACTTTAGCTGAATTCATTTCCACTCTCATCTTTGTTTTTGCCGGCGAAGGCTCCGTCCTTGCTCTCAGTACGTATCCCTCTTTTTCTTCTCTTTTTTTTTGAATTCATCTTGTGTTTTTAATTGACCTCTATGGCCGCCTGCAGACAAATCATACGTGGGAAAAGCACCGCCGGTTTCCGGCCTGGTTATGATCGCACTTGCACACGCACTGGCACTGTTTGCAGCAGTTTCAAGCAGCATCAACATATCAGGCGGACACGTCA
Organism: Euphorbia pulcherrima; assembly: GCA_947683365.1. Classification (NCBI taxonomy): domain Eukaryota; kingdom Viridiplantae; phylum Streptophyta; class Magnoliopsida; order Malpighiales; family Euphorbiaceae; genus Euphorbia; species Euphorbia pulcherrima. The sequence continues at coordinate 15,945,261 of CANTUS010000001.1, read as the reverse complement.
ATCCAGCTGTTACCTTTGGTGCTTTAGTTGGAGGCAGGATTTCAGTTCTGAGGGCTATCTTTTACTGGATTGCTCAGATTCTTGGTTCTATTGTTGCTTCTCTCTTGCTCAGGCTTGTCACTAATGGAATGGTAAGTGTGGTTGTGATAAATGCCCTAAGGGTGTTTCTCACCTTTTCATGGATTGGGATTCTCTAAAGTTTAAACTCTCTTACATTTCAGTGAATTTTAACCATTCACTGAGTTTTGATGAACCTGATTTTATTGCATTGTAGACCCACAAACCATTAAAATGTATCTGGACTATTAAAACTCAATGAATGGTTGAGATTTACTGATATGTACAACTTTAGAGAGTTTTACTTTAGAGAATCTCAATCCCTTTTTATTTATAAGCATTTGTGTGAAGTGTTTCTAATAACTGATTTTTAACTTACAAGTTGGAAACTTATAAGTTGGAAAAAAGAGAGTAGGTTATGGATTTGGATTCTCTAAAGTTTGAACTCTCTAAATTTGTACATTTCAGTCAATTTCAATCATCCATTGAGTTTTAATGGTCTAAATTTCCGCAGGTTATACATATTTTTTTTTGACTTATTCACACTACTAGAACCAACCCCCTACTTTAGTAGTTGATGAAGTAATTCTAGATATTTCAAGTTCTAATAAAATGTTTCTGGACATGTGAGAAAGTTTCAACACATGCCTTGTGTTTACTTTTTTTTACAAAGGTAAAGATCTCTTAGAAAAAAAGTGCTCGGTTTTAAATGTTATAAAAAATTATTATTGAAAATTTAAAATTTTTTGGTAAAGTACAAATATTTTGTTAATCAAAATTTAATGACAACTTTTTTACCTTGAAACCACGGATCCCACAAGGCATCATTTTTCAAAACTACCAATTTGAAGTTTACCCCTTTTTTGAAGAAAAAAATGAGGCCTCAAGTTCTATTAGTTACAAATAGATTATTAACAGCACTAATTAGATCATATTTCATATGCAGAGACCAGTTGGATTCCACGTGTCATCAGGAGTAGGAGAAGGGCATGCGATCATAATGGAGATAGTAATGACATTTGGACTTGTGTACACTGTATATGCTACAGCTATTGACCCAAAGAGAGGAAGTTTAGGGATCATTGCGCCTTTAGCCATTGCTTTTATTGTTGGGGCCAATATATTAGTAGGGGGTCCGTTTGATGGGGCGTCAATGAATCCGGCTAGAGCTTTTGGGCCGGCGCTTGTGGGTTGGAGATGGCATAACCATTGGATATATTGGGTTGGTCCACTGGTTGGAGGTGCTTTGGCTGCTCTTGTTTATGAGTTCATGGTTATGCCAACTGAGTCAACTCACCACACTCATCACCAGCCTTTGGCTCCCGAGGACTACTAGTTTCCTATACTGTGTCTAGTTTTTATGTTCTGTGTCCTGTGTTTTGTGTTGTCTAGTGCTGCTTTGTTATGGACAATTGGTCAATACAAAATGTATGCACCACACTTTTTTACTCCCTTGTAAGTAGCCGTTTGCTGTTTTTTTTTTTTAATTTGTAACAAATAAAACCGGATAGTTTGTTCACTTCATTTGCAGTAATAAAATGGTAATTGGTCCAGAGGAATCTATTATACATGCATGAAATTCAGCTTAAATACAATTTTTACAATAGACCTTAAATTCTGGCAGCAAAATCAATTAAAATTCTCGAGACTACAGAGCAATTGGAGTTGGAGAGATCAAAGAACCTTTGCCACATATGAACCTGGAAACTGAGAAAGACATAATTCAAAACAAATTATGAATAACTCATATTTCGAAGTAGTCTTATCTTCGATATATCGCAGAATGATGATGACGTTTTGCTTTGATTTATTTATTTTATTTATGGGCCTGTTATTCTATTATTTCAGAGTCAAATCGCGTTTGGCAAGTATTTTCGTGACGAGATTGAGTCTTTAATCGCGTCATTTCCATTGACCGGTTAATTAATATAGACGCATTAAATTCATAGAAAAATATTAAAAATAACAAAATCAAATAAAAAATAATGTATAAAAAATAATTAAAAAAATTTTGGTCTCCCCCTGTCGGCGCCACCGCCGGAGCATCTCGCCGCTCCGGCGGCGTCGTGAGATGCCATGGGGCCGTCTCACCGCATCCTTGGGCATCTCGATACGGCAGTATGCTACGAGACATTGCCGCTGCAGCGTCTCGCAGCGCATGGGGGCCTCTCACCGCGCGAGAGCGCGGTCAGTTGCTGCCGCCGCAACGTCTCACTCCGAGACACTGCGCGGGCTTCTGGAGTCCATCGCCAGGTTCTTCTTTCTCTCTCTAATTTTGAATAAATTCGATTTTTTCGGGAATCTTTGAATTTCTAGGGACTAATTGAGTTATTTAGAGTAAGGCCTATATAAATCCATTAAATCACGTAATTCAGGACTTTTTGCTAAATTGAAAACTTAATTTCATATTTAGAATCCCTTAGACTTTAGAGAGAGAAAACCATATGAAACTTGAGAAATCTGATCAATCGGATTCTTAAGGATTATTTAGCTTAATCTTTTAGCTTAATCATTAAAATTAACTAGAAAACATAGGTTAAAACGAGCTTAAGTAGGATTTAAAGACTTTTTCTTATAAAATTACTAAATTTCGTCATTAAGTTTGTCACTATTTTCATCGTTGTTTCGTCGGATTTCGTCACAGAGCTTGCCAAACAACCGATTTGAGTCTTTAAATGTGGATTCACGGCTTCTAGGTAACAAAACTGAGTTCCAATCTCTATTAATTATTTTATTGTCTTATTTTGCTGCCCTTGGTTGTAATTTGTGGGTTGTTTCCCTTTGTTTTCGGTATTTCTACAAATATCTTCATTAGTATTTTTGGATTCGTCTTTTATCCCAAAACTAAGAAATCAAAGTTATTTCATCATTTTAAGTCTAGATCTACTGAAAAATTGTGGGAATCCGCTTAAAAAATTTCGGTAACCTTGAATTTCCGGGTGTAAAAATACCGATTTTGGGCTTTTTGACTTTTTTTGGGCCACATGCTCCGGTGGACCTTGAGATGCTAAGGCGTAGCTTGAGAAGCTGCAACGCCAGCGTCTAGGGCTGCTACGGTAGCATCTCAGGCGCCACTCTAGCATCTGGACTGGCAAAAATGCTAAAAAGTCCATGTTTTGTGTTTTTAGCCCCTTTTTTTTCATTTTCTCGCAGGTTTGACCCTATTTTTCACCCGAAAAATTTCCAAATTTTTTTTATATAATCTATAATTATTTTTAATCAATTTATAATCTATTTTTAGATTTTATTAATTACTTAATTAGTTTAATATTCATTTTAGTGGTTTAAAAATGTGTTTTTACTAAATAAATCTAAATAAATTTTTTTTAATAATTAAAAATTCCTAAAAATATTTTCTGTTATTCCCTTTATTATTTTAGGTTGTTTAGCTTATTTTATTAATTATTAGGTTGTTTAAATGTTCATTTAAGTGCCCGAATAATTGCTTTTTAGTCCCGAAAAATAAAAAATATGTTAGTTTCCCTTGTTTGCCTTTACTTACCGCATTTATTTATTTTTGCATTATTTGTGGTTATTAGTGTATATTTTGCCTCGTTTGGAGTTGGGTCCGATTTGGAAAGCTCGGTTAGGACCCGGTTTCGCTCTTTTATTTATTTATTTATTTATTTATTCGCTTTATTTATTTTTCCGCATTAGAAAAATGTATAGGTATTTGTAAAGACATGTAATAATTAATTTTCTTTCTTTATTTACTGCTTTTGTGTGATGTATGGCTATATAAACCGAAAATTCTAAACAATAATTAGATTTAAATCGCATAAGAACTTATTTCGCGTTTATTAAAATGTAAATGCCTTGATTTAATAAATGAAAAGTAAGCGACATCATCCGAACTTGGAATCTCTGTTTTAAGGTACGGTCCAACCACCCTGTGGGAATATCGTACCTAAATTCCCGATAGAGCTAAACCAGGTGGTGACTCTATCTTAAAATATGGGATTTCAAGTCTCGTATCTCTTAACATCTAAATTGGATTAAATTCAACATCAGCATTGTTTTTATCAGTTTATCTTTTCATTACGCTAAAATAAGGGTCAATCCTCCGGCTCGCTTCGCAGCGCTTTGTTATTTTCCCCTTTCCCGCATCTCACATGGGTAAAGGGCCGAAAAGGTCGTCCGCTCACATGTCGACTCTGCTGGGGAATTCCTCTTAACTTAAAATTTGGAAAATCGCTCTCGTTTTTGAATTTGGTTAAAGGATTTTGATGATGTGCTGAAATCGTTTTTTAAATCAAAGCTTTATTTCTCATGCCTTTTGAATCCATCGCTTAGTTAGATACTAAGTTAAGGTGCCATTATTTCACCCCCGTGAAGCTCACTTGTATACCTCATGCCTACCAAGAATTGGGAATATTTGTGGGTGGATCAGTCGTTTCAACCAACGTGTAATTCCCGCAATAACACTCATTTGAGGAGTGGTTGAGTTACCCAAAATCAAGGTAAATGAAACCCTTCTACACTATCATTCTACGATACCAGCAGTTTGAGACTATGAACCGCGATAAATCTAGCAATAACAACTTCCTCTTAGGTTCACCAAAACAATTCAGATTTAGGTCGCATACTCAATTGCCGTTCATTGGCGTTTGAGTTAAGCTCCAGATCTTTTGAACGGCGTTGCGCGGGATTCATAAGGTTGGAAGAGGTTTATTTGCTTTTTGTGTGCTACTTGTGTTGTGCTCATTCATACAAAACCCATACATAGGCTGCCTATGGCCGACTTTTATTTTAATCTTTCGCTTACCTCTACTCTCCCCTCGCTTGAAGAAGGGATTTAACAAAATGCCTGAGATCATTCGATTCCCAAACAACCCGTATCTAGTTTGCTAGGCATGACAAGGGGCGCTCACGTCTCACGTATTTTGGGCTTGAGCTTTACATCATAAGCTTTTCTGCTCTCTACCTCTCTAAACCACCCTAGTATATATAGCATTCATCACTCAAGTTATCGTCCATTTCATTCATTGTTCAATTCGGGCTGACCATCTTTCGGTTTCTCTAGTTAGGTCGAGACGTCCTAGCCGCCGTAGTCCTCTTTTGGCTCGGTCTTGATCGTCATTTTGTATGCCGGTCAGTGGTTTCAGTTTCAGAATCTGCTCTGTCTGATATTCTTCCAGTTAGTGGAGTTTCGTCTGAGGGTTCTCCTCCTCCTCTTATTCCTCCCCCGACAGATTAGAATTAGTCGCAATTAGGCACCGAGTTAGCTAATGGTATGGCCATGTTTTTGCAGTCTGATATGTTTCGTGTTTTTATCCAAGAGCAAGTTCGATTGGCTCTAAGGGAAAAGAGAAATGCTTAGAGGCCAGCGGGGCCGGTGTTTCAAGCTCAGGGACAGATAGAGATCACTCAGAATGGGTCTATTCAGTCTCTACCTGTTCAGCCTCATTTTCAGCTCCACTACTCCCACTTGTCCGATCGGTTCAGTTTCAGTTTGGTCAGACCTCAGTTCAGCCTCCCCCATATTTTGCTCACCCAGCATTTACTTTTCCTCCTCCTATACCCTTGAGACCTATTAGTCAGGCTCCTATATTCCCCGCTTTCTCAAGGGGTTTTACTCGGCAAATGGCGGTTCCCTCTAGTGGTTTTGTCATTTCTTTGACACTACTAACACCTTTTGCGCCATCACCTCCTAATTTTTTAGTCACTCCGTGCGGAACTACTTACCCTCAGAATCCCTTTATTCGCCCTCAGATTGAGATCCTAGCTCCTCCACCATTTCAATTCGAAGCCTCTTTAGTGCACAACGATCAGGTCATACAGCCTTCGGGTGTGACACCAATCGACAAGGTCATGCAACCTCCGGGAGTAACACCTAAAATGGCGGCATTTTTGAAGCAGCTTCTGACAAAGAATAAAGAGAAGGAAGAAGAGAGGGATGAAGATTGGGTCCCAAAGAACTTTTCGATAGAATGGAAGCTTACTCCGGTGAGGGACCTCCCAAATCCCACATCATGATGTATGAGCGAATTATGCGTGTTTAAAAAATCAGGGATAAATTACTAAGTTGTTTCTGTGTACTCTATCAGGGCCAACTCTCAAATGGTATAACAGCCTCCTTGAGTCGGCAATCTAAGATTGAAAGCTCCAGTCCGAAGCTCTAATGGCCACTATGGATTCAAGTCCACCATGGAAACGACCATCAAGCATCTCGAGGCTATAAAGCAAAAGCAAGACGAGACGTTCAAATCCTTCTTCAATCGGTGGATGGCCACTCAAGTTCTATTGAAACAAAAGCTCAGTTTGAAAGAGATGATCCTGAAACTTCTCGATGGATCTCTCTCAATTATCCGCAAAGAGATGAAAATAGATTCGTATGATTCGTACACAAAAGTCTTTGAAAAAGCCGAGAAAATAGAGCGCCTTGAAGAGAGAGAAAAAGCTAGTAAGCCAAGTGGCGGTAAACCCTGGTTTAATAAGAACAACAATTCTGGAACTTCCGAAGTTGCTATTATCCCAATCGAGGAGAAAATAACTATAGTTTAGGTTGTAACCTGAGAGAATGTTCCCGCCGCCTAAGTTGCCACTCACGAGGGTATCTTTGTATCTCCATGGAAGTTGCCCCTTAGTGTCATTTTTGCCAAGCTATAGGAGGCAGGCAAGCTTGTCCCTATACATGAGTATAGACCTCCCACTAGCAAAGAGAAAGGAAGCTTCTGCAAGTACCATGTTCAGAGGGGGCATTCAATTGACAAGTGCGGGACTCTAGCTTCCACTATCACTTGTATGGTTGAGGAAGGGAAGATCGATAAGCTAGCTAGGAAAACCAATACTGAGGAGAAGCCATCACTGAACCTAGGCAGTGAGGTAGGTGCAATCAATTTCGGTCTCCCCGAGGAAATTGTGTTGGCCATGGTCTTCTCCAATTCAGTTGACACCAATATTGAAGCCAATTCTATTGCCAAAGCTAGCAAGAATCCCGCGAGGTCTCTAGCGAATAAAGGAGATAAGTCATCAGCCGAACAAGAGAGAGTTCTGGGTCTCGACCTGGGCGACACACCGATGGAAGCTACCGAGGTTGCCTAATCTACCAGCTCTACCAATCAAGATGCTCCGCCTATGAAGGATGACTGTCTATGTTGTAATTTTCTTTTTTCTAGTATTTAGATGTGAACAACTCTGCCTTTAAGGCACTTTTATTCAATCAAAGACTCTCATTTTGCTTATCTAATTGATGTTCGCCCGATGGGTCCATGCATTCACTTTATCATAAGCATAACATGTTCAATATTCATGACGTTTCTCTAACTAAAATAAATTTGAGTACACAAAATGGTAACCATTTTCTAATGACCCAACCTCTGAAAGAAGATGAGAGATAACAAGTGCTTAAAGATCCTAATAATGCTTTTGCTTGATCATACCCAGACATGCTTAGGGTTTATTGTTAGAATGTCGAGCATCGCATCTTCACGCCTAAAGCAGAAAAAGAATCTCAGTTCTTCCTTGGATAGGCCCAAAATGTCAATCGGTTCATTGCATGCCACTATGTTCCAACTTATTTTCAAACTACAGAAGAAGCGTCAGCCGATTATGGAGAAAGAGCATCGCCAGATCACCTTCGACAGAATTAAGGCTTACCTTTTCTTCATCCACCCATTCTAAAAATTCCCACCCTGATACATCCTTAATCATTACTTATACCATCTTGCTTTTCTCTCCTCATTGATCATTCTCGGCAAAGGGGGATACATATGATCGGTGAAATCCGACCCTTATCAACAAATGAACACTGCTTCATCATCGTGGGGGCAGGTTACTTCTCAAAATAGGAGGAAGCTGAGTCTTTCATCGACATCATTGCTAAGAAAATGGCCAAGTTCATCGAGAAACATATCTTTGCCCGGTACAGTTTACCTCACTATTTAGTCTTCTAAAATGAGGTTCAGTCCTAAGGGGCAACCACTGATTTGATCATAAAATATAGGATTAAGCACCACATGTCCTCACTGACCACGAGCCAATGGGGCGAGTGAAGCCTCAAACCAGCTTATCAAGAAATTTCTCTCCAAGCCTCCCATAAGATATAGAGATTGGTTCGATAAGCTACCATTCACCCTTCGAAGATTTCAAGCAAATGTCAGAATTCCCATAAATCCAATACCTTTATCCTCAATCTATAGAATGAAAGTAGTGCTCCCAGTGGAAACCAAGTGGGATCCTCAAGTGTCACACCCGAATCCAAGTCAAAGGGACCTCCATGGACTCAGGTGCAGCTCGAACAGCTTGAACAATTTCCAAATGTATCAGCAGCACATGGCAAGAGCTTACAATAGCCGTGTCAAGCATTAGGAGGTTCCCGTCAAAGGCCAAAGATCTAATTCCAAAGCAAGCGAAACCTACCCACCCCAACCCAAGGGGGAATTTTAGACCGAATTGGGGAACACCTTACGTAATCAGAAAGGTACTCAACACAAGGGGTATGAAGATTTTGGACGGTAACAAATTTGTAAACCCTACCAATCAAAGCAGGTTGAAGCGTTATCATATCTAACCTAAATGAATCAAATCTATAAAAGTGGCACATAAAAAGCATATATAAATAAATCACGCGGCGAGTGGTCTTCCAACGCTTGGAAAAAATTAGGATGTATCCCGCTAATCGATATTCTACAAATCGGTCAAGCAAAAGTTAGGGTGCAAAATAGCCCGCTAGACTGAAAAATCGAAAAGGGTGGTATAGGTAAAATTCAGGGTAAAGTGTCCTACGAGAGCGTGTTGGCTAAAAAACCCTTATAGGCTAGTTAACACCTGAGTTTGGGTCAATAGAAATGGTTATCATCATTATGTACTCAAACTTACTTCATTTGATGGAAATGTCATTTTACCGAATCCTTTATGTTTGTGCTTGAATGAATATGTTGGGCCTCAAAAGGCGAAATATTGCAAGTAATTCAAACATGGGGTCCCGTGCAGTCAACTCAATTCCTCAAAAGAAAAGAAAGATAACAAAAGGCAAAAATCCTGATAAACTAAAAAGAAGCGAGGTCTATGCAAAAGCTAGGAAAAGTATGCTGGATTGAAAACCTAAAAAGGGCGGTCCAAACAAAAATTAAGACATTAAAAGCAAAATGGTAAACAAAGTCTGATAGGCCCATCTCAACGTTCGGGTCTATGCAAAAATTAAGACAAATGTAAATGTCTTCCATCGATCACATCAAGATACCCGCATAATTATTATCATCATCACAACGCACGAATATCCTCTATAATTTGATGGATTTGAAGGGCTCAAATCTGTCCTCTATGCGTGTCCACTCCAATCTCAACCGTGACCGAGCATCTCGAGTCCACAACATCCGAATCCTTCGAAGTCATCCTTGGTAGAATTCATTGGTAGTGATAGCGTCCAGCCATTCGTCATCCAAGATCTTGAACTTCGCTTCATGCTCTCACTTGTCTTTGATACGCTCAATTCAGCAATCGTTTATCCAGCTAACTTACCTCCTTGGACAACAAACAAGAGGGTGTGTGGAAAACAACAATCCTTAGCCCCAATATCTAGCCACTCAAGCCTTGCGTGTACGTCGCAACTTCCCTAATTCTCCACCAGGGGCATTCCCACCTAATCTATGCGACATCCCTAATCCTCTACTAGGGGCATTCTTGTCTTGTCTATGCCGTGATGCAATCCTATATATTCTCTCTCCTAGTAATCAACCGAATTAAGCAAGTCAATCAAGCAATATATCGGGTCACCCAGATATGGAGGATGATCAGTCTAAGCATCTCATATACTCATACATTCATGCACAATATTCATAAATGTCATGTCTATTATTCTATGCTGAATTCAATATGAAATAAAGCAAAGAAAAGCATCCTCGAGCTATATGCTCGACCTCCAAGTAGGCACCCGTATCAAGGGGCATCTCAAAATTGTTTTCTGTCCTGCATTCAAAAGATGGAGTATCCAAGGGGCACATCAACCAGTCTCAGTGCTCAACCTTGATAGCTTCTCCGAACTTCCGGAAATCACAACTCTTATTTCATTCTTCCATTTTTATTACTTGATTGAAGGGGCAAAAATATTTTTATCTTGACAAAATCAATTAAGCAATAAAAACGCAATTCATATCATTTACTAATGTCTCAAAACCTTCCTTGGTAGATACACCATACAGCATTCCCGATGGACAACTAATGCAAGTATTCAAAATTCTACAGTCAAAACAAGAAATCTCAAGTCCATTTTTAAAGCATCCGAGGTGACTGCAAAGATTTTTGAAGGTCCGAGGTGACCGTTGAAATCTCAAGTTCATTTTTGAAGCGCCCGAGGCGACCACAAAGATGTTTGAAAGGTTCGAGGTGACCGTTAAATCTCAAGTTCATTTTTAAAGTGTCCGAGGTTACCACAAAGATGTTCGAAGGTCCGAGGTGAGCGTTAAAATCTCAAGTTCATTTTTGAAGCCTCTGAGGGGACTGTAAAGATGTTCGAAAGGTCCTAGGTGACCATTAAAATCTCAAATCCATTTTTGGAGTGTCCGAGGTGGTCGCAAAGATGTTCGAAAGGTCCGAGGCGACCGTTAAAATCTCAAGTCCATTTTTGAAGCGTTCGAGGTGACCGCTAAGATGTTCGAAGGTCTGAGGTGACCATTGAAATCTCAAGTTCATTTTTGAAGTGTCTGAGGTGGCCGTAAAGATGTTCGAAAGGTTCAAGGTGACCGTTGAAGTCCAAATTCATTTTTGGAGTGTCCGAGGTGACCACAAAGATGTTTGAAGGGTCCGAGGTGACCGCTGAAGTTTAAGTTCATTTTTGAAAGATCCCAGGTGACCACAAAAAAGCTGAAGTACGGTAGGAAACCAACATCCTATCTTAAATCCGTTATGGGGTTGAAGGCAATACCGATTCATTTTTTTCTAAGTCAACCTTGTTCTCGATAGGTCTATTGATGGCAATCCCTGATGGCAACTAGTTCGAGAATCCGCACCTCAGGTATGACCTCCTATCCCTTGCTCTTTCGTGAAATCACATTTGACCAGTAAAATGATAATCTCACGAGGGGCAGCCTATGAGCACGAGCTTTTCGGTGACCCACGGAATGATGATGATGTTTTGCTCTGACCTATTTGTGGGTCTGTTATTCTATTATTTCGGAGTCGAATTGCGTTTGGCAAGTATTTTCGTGATGAGATTGGGTCTTTAATCGCATCGTTTTCCTTGATCGGTCAATTAATATAGATGCATTAAATTCACATAAAAATGTTAAAAAAAACAAAATCAAATAACAAAATATATATAAAAAAATAATAAAAAAATTTTTTGGCCTCCCCCTGCCGGCGCCGGCGTCAGAGCGGCGAGACACTCCGGCGGCGTCGTGAGACACCGTGGGGCACACCTAGATGCGCTCCCATGCACGTCTCGGCAGAACATGGCCATAGTGTGGCCACGTAGCTGAGACATGGCAGCGTGCTGCGAGACGCTGCCGCTGTAGAGTCTCGCAGCCCATGGGGGCGTCGCACCGCGCGAGAGCGTGATCTGTTACTGCCGCCGCAGCGTCTCACTCCGAGATGTTGCGCAGACTTCCGGAGTCCATCGCCAAGTTCGTCTTTCTCTCTGTAGTTTTGGATAAACTCAATTTTTTCGGGAATCTTTGGATTTCTAGGGACTAATTGAGTTATTTGGAGTGAGTAAGGCCTATATAAACCCATTAAATCACCTAATTCAGGACTTCTTGCCAAATTGAAAACTTAATTTCACATTTAGAATTCCTTAGGCTTTAGAGAGAGAAAGCCATATAAAACTTGAGAAATCTGATTAATTCAGATTCTTAAGGATTATTTAGCTTAATCTTTTAGCTTAATCATTAAAATTAACTAGAAATCATAGGTTAAAACGAGCTTACGTAGGATTTGGAGATTTTTTCTCACAAAATCATTAAATTTCGTCACTAAGTTCGTCACTATTTTTGTCTCCGTTTCGTCGGATTTCGTCATAAATTCGTCACAAAGCTTGCCAACGACCGGTTTGAGTCTTTAAATGTGGATTCACATTCTCTAGGTGACAAAACTGAGTTCCAATCTCTTTTAATTATTTTATTATCTGGTTTTGCCGCCCTTTGTTGTGATTTGTGGTTCTTTTCACTTTGTTTTCGGTATTTCTACAAATATTTTCACCGGTATTTTTGGATCCGTCTTTTATCCCAAAAACGATAAATCAAAGTTATTTCATCATTTTAAGTTCAGATCTACTGAAAAATTATGGGAATCAGCTTAAAATTTTGGTAACCTTGAATTTCCTGGTGTAAAAATACCGATTTTAGGCTTTTTGACATTTTTCTAGGCCAGATGCTCCGGTGGACCTTGAGATGCTACGACGTAGCTTGAGACGCTACAATAGCAGCGTCTGGGGCTTCCACGGTAGCATCTCAGGCGCCACTCTAGCATCTGAATTGACAAAAATGCCAAAAAGTCCATGTTTTGTGTTTTATGCCCTTTTTCTATCATTTTCTCTCGTGTTCCTATTTTTCACCCGAACAATTTCCAAAATTTTTTATATAATTTGTAATTATTGTTAATTAATTTATAATCTATTTTTGGATTTTATTAATTACTTAATTAGTTTAATATTCATTTTAGTGATTTAAAATTGTGTTTTTACTAAATAAATCAAAATAAATTTTTTTATAATAATTAAAAATCCCTAAAAATATTTTCTGTTATTCCCATTATTATTTTAGGTTGTTTATCTTATTTTATTAATTATTAGGTTATTTAGAGGCTCATTTAAATGTCCGAATAATTGAGTTTTAGTCCCGAAAAATAAAAAAATACGTTATTTTCCCTTGTTTGCCTTTACTTACCGTATTTATTTATTTTTGCATTATGTGGTTATTAATGTATATTTTGCCTCGTTTGGAATCGGATCCGATTTGGTAAGCTCAGTTAGGACCCGGTTTCGCTCTTTTATTTATTTATCCGCTTTATTTATTTTCCCGCGTTAGAAAAATATATAGATATTGGTAAAGCCATGTAATAATTAATTTTTTTGCTTTATTTACTGCTTTTGTGTGATGTATGACTATATAAACTGAAAATTCTAACCAATAATTGGATTTAAATTGCATAAGAACTAAGGTCGCGTTTATTAAAATGTAAATGCCTTGATTTAATAAATGAAAAGTAAGCAACACCATCCGAACTTGAAATCTCTGTTTTAAGGTACGGTCCAACCACCCAGTGGAAATATCGTACCCAAATTCTGGGTAGAGCTAAACCGGTTGGCGACTCTATCTTAAAATACGAGATTTCAAGTCTTCTATCTCTTAACATCTAAATTGGATTAAATTCAACATCAACATTGTTTTTATCAGTCTATCTTTTCATCACACTAAAATAAGGGTCAATCCTCCGGCTTGCTTTACCGCGCTTGTTATTTTCTCCCTCCCTGCCTCTCACGCGGGTAAAGGGCGGAAAAGGTCGCCCGCTCACACGTACCTTACTAAAATATCTACAAATTCACCATCAAGCCAAAACATTCTGAAATATGCGCTCCCTTTAATTCTATTTACATACCATGTCATCCACTTGTTTCTCCCCTTTTTCTTTTGATTTTCTTTCTTATTTTTCATTTATCTCTCAAACCGTTGATTTTTTCGACATTCCGCTCTAGAGTTTTTCGATCGTCTTATATTTATCTTTTAAATGATACCCACTGTGACATTTTCGAACTTTTTCAACTGGTAGACATCTGGGAAATGTCTGGTAGACATCTGGTACGTATCGAATAGATATCTAATATATCTAAGTTTTGACAGTTTTTTCATGGAATCATTATGTTAGTTTGCGTTGCTATTTCTTTGACTGTATCTAGTGCTGCTTTAGGTTTCAGATGAGATTTTGCTCTATTTGTTGCTCAAAATACGAATTTTAATTTGTTGTTCTTATTTTGGGTTTTGCAAGTTTAGCTATAAATCTTACACTTATGAAGATTCTGCACTAATCCTTAATAATTTGAAGCAAACCGGCTGCAGAAGATTATAAAATATCAGCGTATATTTATTTTGGAAATTTAACAATTGTAGCCTTAGGCGATTGGACATCTACTGGACATCTGCCGAACATCTAGCAAATTTCTACTAGACATCTACCATATTTCTACCAGTTGAAAAAGTTCAAAAATGTCACAGTGGGTGTCATGTAAAGATAAAAATAAGACGAACGAAAAACTCTAAAGCGGCATGCCAAAAAAATGAACGGTTTAAAAGATAAATGTAAAATAAAGCAAAACAATTTAAAAAATACATAAACAGTAATAGCCAGGGATAAGGAGGTGTTGGTATTTTAGTGTAATTGGATCAACTAGTTGACCAATGTGATCGTAATATCTCATCGAACAAGTTAGGAGCGTGCGGAGTGCACGCTTGTTCGAGCTCTATCACGATACGTAGCTTACGAGGGTCCGGGAGCTACCTTTAGCAATGCTTCTATTTTGAAGCTGTTGCAATTGCTTGAAGGGACATGACTTTTCGCAACGCTTTTGTTTTGAACAATTGCGACAGCTTGAACGGACACGACTTTTCACAACCCTTCTATGTTGAGGTGTTGCAACTACTCGTTCAGGCTTATAAACACCTGGCATTAGCAACGTTTTCTGCAATTTTTTGGTTGCAATCTAGTTCGCTTTCTTCACAACAAAAATTCATTCTAAGTTCTTGTCATTTCTGATTTTATCCGATTGATCTATTTGGTAGAACCGCCAAATAAGATTCAATCTGAAAGTGTTCGTCACGACTTCAGGATTATTCATGCTATTTTCAGACATTTAAGGCTTCATTCTACGAGAATTCTCCAACAAAGATTGAATCTTATTTTCGCTTGAAGCTTGAATTATTCGTAAAATCCAACAAAGATTGAAATTCTGAAAATGACGAATGGAGAATTTACAAAGATTGAAAACTAATTTCTTGATGAATTAAGAATTAAGAATTTTTTTTATTAAGGTACGCTTTCATTAATCATTGGGAATTAGTGTGTTTGAATTGAAGGAATTGATTTGCGACAATTTTTCCTAATCACAATTCTTGATAATTGTTGAAATCGTAAAAATTCTCGCAAGTTTCATAGATTCAGACCTACGGTATATGATTCATTGATTATGTGATCACATTATTGATTCAATAGTTAAGGTTTTGATACTTATTAAGAGATATGAATTGGCTTGTGTTGTAAATTTTGGGAAATCCATTATAGATATCTCGGTCATGATTATTGGGTTTTATTTTTCAAATAAAACTGAGTTGCAGACCATCAATATATTTGCTTAGTTTCAAAGATTGAAACTAATTTTGTTGGCAAGTTTCAAAGAGTTAGTTCTACATATGTAGAGATTTTCTTCTCTGCTATTTCCCGCAACTGTTTGGTTTTCACGATTAATTATGTTTTCATGATGGTCTAATGAATTTGTTTTCAATCCAATATGCGTCGCCTTTCTTGGTAGTGGTTTGATACACTGTAAATTATTTTGGGTAATTGGTTTTTGTACAGATACTTAATCATGGTTTCATATATATATATATATATATATATATATATATATATATATGAGTTTTGTTTTGTAGATTAATTGCCGTGTATATCCAAATTTTTTATTTATCAAAGAAAAGGATAATAAATCCTTTTATCTGATTTTGTTTTTAGTTTGGATTGATGTTTCGGTTTTGATTGGCCATTTTACAATGAATTTTATGTTCATTATTCGGTTGATATGGAAATCACATAACTTGGGCCTTCATAAAGAAAATTTTACCATCCGACATTCGTCGGATAATTTTTTTTAAAAGGTAATTAATTTATAATTTGAATTCAATTGATATTTCAGTCATTAATGTTGTCAGTCACAAATAATGACAGTATGAATGTGTCCATCTTGATAATGAATTCTTTTTTTCTTTTCTGGCTTCAATATATGATTATCGTGAATTCACGATGATCTTTGTTATGATATTAATTAAGATTGAAATTAATTTGGGCTTGCCATCAAAAGTTTGATGATATGGTTTTATTTAACGATTGTGTTATCAACTAAGCGGATAAATGTGTATGTAATAAGTTTAATGCTTCTGATAAATAAGTTATAATTTGTTTATATGTGGATGACATGTTGATTTTTGGTACCGATCAAAGTTAAGTTGATAAAACAAAGAAAATTTTTGTCATTTAGTTTTGAAGTGAATGATTTGGGGAAGACTGAAGTGATTCTTAGTATAAAAATCAAGGAAAAGAACAATCTTATTTCAATTTCTCAATTTCATTATATTGAGAAGATTTTGAATAAATTTAACTTAAAGGATTATTTTCCTATTAGCCCTCCAATGGTTTCCTTCGGTTTTTGAAGGGTATTTATTCGGATGCAAGTTAAGTACGTGGGTATTCCTCCTAGGGGGAGGTATTAGCTCTTGGGCGTCAAAGAAATAGACTTGTATCACTGATTCGATAATGGAATTTGAGTTTGTAGCATTAGTAACAGCTGGAAAAGAAACTGAATGACTGAGAGGTCTAATTTATGAAATTCCATTGTGGCCTAAACCAATGTCACCAATATCTATCAGGTGTAATAGTGAAGTTGCCTTGACAAATGCTTATAGACAAGTGTACAAAGGCAGGCCTTGACATCTAGGTGTGAGACATAGCATGATTTAGGAACACATCATGCATGGTGTTATTGTTACCACATGTCCGTTCCGGCCCGATGAGGAATAATGCCTATTTTATTCAATGATCAGACAAATGAGCCAAAAAGGATCGAATTGTCATATAAAATCCGAAATTTAAAAATCCACACTCCAGGGAAGCTCCGATTTAGCATTTCCTACTGAAAAATAAAAAATTCAAAGTTTGGTCAAACATAGGTAATCAGCCGCCGACTATTTACCGATCTACAGTAAAAAAATCAAATCTTACTGAGATTCGGCCAGGATTTACGGGATCTGATGTCAAATCCTGTCAGAGTGGTAATTAGCCCGACAACTATTTATCAACCCTCTATATAAAGGGGTGCACCCCCCTCATTTCAGAGGAGACGGAAATTTTCAAAATCCCAAAATTCCTTTTATGTCCTTTTTCAAGTTTCGGAAGTCCCTAAAGCCCCGAAACTCTGTCAAAATAATCCCAAATCTTATTTCTATCACCGACATTTGGTATAAACTCACTTCACGTCTTTTTAGATCAAGATCCCACAGTGATCTTGGTCTAAAAACGACCAAATCTCACATTTTCCTTTAGAAATAATCCAAGATTATAGCCATAACTTGGGTTAAATCTATTTTTCAAAAAAATCACAATATTTGACAACTTTGGTCCTACACCGGCTCTCAAGTCATCCTGGACAGACGAAAAGGTAAACTCAGGGTAATTGGCTTTAAGCCCACCTATAAAATTCATTAAAATTCATTATTACTACATATTGCATTTCATTTCTCTGATTAAGTGGGCCACTGGTGCCACTTAAACTATAATATGTGTAAATAAGCTCGCAGGTATGGACAAACATCCAGAATGTGAGGAAACTCTATCTGAGTTTCCGGGCCCAGACCCAAGCGCTGTCGTTACTCTACTGAAAATTCGGTAGAAAATATCCATTTATTAAGCCGTTATAATGTCCATTTTATTTCTTGAATTTAATTCTTAAATAAAGCCGTTGTAATGCAGAAATCACCACAATTTCCAAAATTCCAAAATTATAAAATTAATCCAAATAATTTGAACAAATGAGTAACTATTATGTCCGAACTCAGAATCTCATTTTCTTTTCGGTATAAAAATACCATTGAGGATCAGTATACCATAATTTCAGGTGCAGTTGAATCGGGTGGCGACTCTATTTTATTTTTAGATGAAGTAAAAATGCTTTATTTTAAAAATATCATTTTTTCAATAAAATGTGTATACGTGTTTCTCAACATAATCACATTTTTGGCTTATAAAGCCACCACATTTAAGCAAACTGGATTTTCTCAAACCAAACCAAACACCGCGGTTTCCTCAAACTGCACCAAACCGAATGCGCCCCACACCCCAAGTGCAACCCGCAAAAGCCCTCGCCCGCTCACGGTTATATCATTAGAGTTTGTAAAAACTTAGCATAATTTAGCCGATCATTTAACCAAAGGGTTAAGAAGAGATCTTGTCCGCAAGTCAGCTATGGGGATGAGATTAAAGTCCATCTAAAATCTCTCATGCTAAGATATCCAATTCCCACCTAATATGACGTTAGGTGCTGAATTTAATGAGGAAAGCTTAACATCTAGAGATTGGAATACACTGATTAAAACATCCCAAGGTGTGTGTTCAGACTTGTAAGTAAAGGAGGTTGGCGTTTAACTTCTTAATAGCTTTTTTGAAAAATTGCATATGCAGGTGCAAGAGTAAAAAAGCTACCTATATGAGCATGAAGTTTAGCCACTTCAAGAAGTTTTGGACTTGACTTTGATATGCTTGTGAAAGATAGGGACACAAGGCTAGTAAAAGATAGCGTCAAGTAAGAACATGTTAGAATGTTGACTTATGTGTATATTACCTTCGAGTATTCAAGATGGATAACAAAGGTTCAATCCATAGTGACACCTTTAGTTATTCGAATATTTGAAATGTATAATATACTAAGATGAAATTCAATCGTCACGATGTTTCATTTATGCATAAGTTTGTTATTTGTTGTAATTTTATTTAGTTAATCACGGATTACACTAAAATATGGGAGGATTGTTGGTATTTTAGTGTAATTGGATCAATTAGTTAACTAATGTGATCGTAATATTTCATCGAATAAGTCAGGAGGGTGCGGAGTGCACGCTTGTTCAAGCTCTATCACGATACGTAGCTTACGAGGGTCCGGGAGCTACCTTTCGTAACGCTTCTATTTTGAAACTATTGCGATTGCTTGAAGGGACATGACTTTTTGCAACGCTTTTTTTTGAACAGTTGCGACTGCTCAAACGGACACGACTTTTTGCAACCCTTCTGTGTTAAAGTGTTGCAACTACTCGTTTTAGGCTTATAAAAACCTGACATTGACAACGTTTTCTGCAATTTTTTTGTTACAATCTGGTTCACTTTCTTAACAACAAAAAATCATTCTACGTTCTTGTCATTTCTGATTTTATCCAATTGATCTATTTGGTAGAACCGCCAAATAAGATTCAATCTGAAAGTGTTCATCACGACTTTAGGATTATACAAGCTATTTTCAGACATTCAAGGCTTCATTCTATCGGAATTCTCCAACAGGAGGAAGAGTTTATGTTAATTATTTGGAGAGGGGTGTAAGTTTATAATTAATTTTACGTGTATGTAAATATTTTTTAACTTAATTTAATTAATTTAAAATTTATAGATATTTATGTAAGAAGGCCTATCTTTATCTACTTTGGAGATTTTAGTTTCCACATGACCAACTTATTCAACTATAAAAAATAAGACTACTTTGAATTACGAGTTATTCAAAAAATTTTAAGATGCATTAGATTACATTATAAAAAAATGGATTTAGAGGATTCTCTAAAGTTGATTATCTAAACTTGAAAATAAATAAAGTTTTATATTTTTAGCCGACAAATCATACATACAATAAAAAATTAAATCTCAATAATTAAAATTTAAAAGATAAACTATCAAGAATGGTGATAATTTGTAAATTATTTATAAATTCATCATAAGTCAAACTATTTATAAATACACATCTCTTTTAATTCTATTTACAACTATTTCATCCACACGTTTCTCCATTTTTTTTTATTTTGTTTCTTATTTTTCATTTATCTCTCACACCGTTTATTTTTTCGACATGCCGCTTTAGAATTTTTGTTCGTCTTATTTTTATCTTTAAAATGACATCCACTATGATTTTTTGAAAGTTTTTACCTAGTAGTAGCATGGTAGATATCCAATAAACAGATCTTAGTTTCGACAATATTTTTACAGAGTCGTTTATGTTAGTTTTGTGATGCTGTTTCTTGCCTAGATCTAGTTCTGCTCTGGTTTTTGGGTATTAGATATTGCTCTATTTATTGCTCAAATTGAGAAGTTTTGATTGTCGTTCTTTATTAGGTTTTCCAAGTTTAGCTCTAATCTTTTACTGATGAAGATTATGTACTAATTCTTGTTAATTTGAAGCAAACCAGTTACAAAAGATCATACAATATCGATGTATATTTATTTTAGAATTTATCAATTCAAGCCATAGGCGATTGGACATCTGTTGAATGTCTACCACATATCTATTGGATGTCTGCCAGATATCTATTGGACGTCTACCAGATAGGTACCAAACTTTTATTGGAAAAATATGATTTGACGTTGATATTAGACATCTATACAAGTATATTTTAAAGCTACTAAAAATCTATCTAATATTTTGAATCAAAGTTATTCTACATTTTATTAATTTCTATTGGAAATCTATTGGATACGTGACAATTAAAAAAAATTTGGAAAAAAATATCACAGTGGTTGTCATTTCGAAGAAAAAAAAGAGACGAACAAAAAACTCTAAAGCAATATATCAAAAAAATAAACGTTTTGAGAGATAAATGCAAAATAAAGTAAAAAATTAAAAATAAACATATGCACAAGGCATGTTGCGTGCATGGATGTAAACTTTTAATTAATTTTTGCAGAAGGGTGTTTTTTATAGATATTTTATCTTTTATTCCGAATTATTTTATAAGGAGGGGTGTTTTTTTAAGAGCTCCGATCCAAAATATATATGAAGGTTTGAACTTGCTTCCGTGATGTATTTTACAAAGAAAGCCTAGCCCATAAATTAGTTGGGGCCTCTGATTCAAACTTGGTTCACATTGTAGTATTTTACGCCTGTTTTTGTATTTTCAGATATAGAAATGGAAACAGTTGGGGTTAAGGTGTAAAGAAGAAACAAAAATTGAATTTTTAATTCTAATAATTCTAGATTTTGCAAGACCAAATTCATCAGATCTGATTCAGTTTCATATTTCTAAAATGTTATATGAAGTATAGAAACTTCTATGGAAATGAATTTCACATTTTGAGTTTATTTTTCCCAAGCAAGTCAATGTAATAGAATTGAATTTGCCATGAATTAGATAGATAAATATGGATCATGCCCCAAAAAGTCAATTCCCAATAGGATAAACATCTAAAAAAATATTTTGAATTATATTATAACTAAAAAAAACTTTTCAATCAAAGTTGACATCTGTTGTGAATTGAGGGTTAGTTTAGTTGTGCGTTTTTCTGCTTGTTTTTTAAAATGTTTTCTATTTTTAACTTTTTTTAGTAAAAGGTTTAATTTTAAAAAAAAAATGAGATAGTTTATAATTAATTAATACGAAGGATTAAAATGTATTCTTTAAAATTAAAATATATAATTCTATTAAAAATTTATGGAGAGAATTTCGAATAATTTTGTTGTACTTAAAATCTATTCTAGCAGAAATTTGGAAAAGCAATTTCCAAGTGGTCCAAAAAATGAATTTTCAAAAATAAAATCGCACAGTTTTTTCATGTTATTTTCCTTATTGTATATGCACTTTATACTAGATTTATTTAATGGGTGGGTTAGACTTGACTTAGACGGAGCTTGATTGGGTTGAATAATAATTTGCTATGTCCAGGTCTAACCTATCCCGCATGACCAGCATATATGGATCAAGTCCGAGTTTAGAACTTTATTTTTAAGTCCAGTTTAACTCAATAATCAATTAGTAAATAATTTTAAAAAACATATATATTATTAAAAATTTTATATTTAAAACATGTATATTCGGATCAAGTCTAGCCAGAATTGGTTTTTATACAAAATTTAAGTTCTATCCAACATATGTTCCGACCTCCATGAACTTGAGTCGGGCTGGACTTCTATCATAATATATTTGTCCAAGCTCAACTTATGGGTTTGAGCGGGCTAGGCAAGGTGTGGGCAGTTGAACATGTCTACTTGATGGATTGTATTTTCAACATGTATTTATGCTTATTTCCGTATCATTGAGACCATGTTTTTAGTCTTTTTGGCCGCTATTACTTCCTTTTCTGTATTTTCAGGTTTTGAAGGCAATTTGGAGAAAACATGTAATATTTGGACAAAAAGAGCCTTTCACCGATACCTGATGCAGACAGAGGGAGCGATAGCTGGTCCCGGTGATTCCAGAATATTTCAGAACGACCAAAATGAAATCAATATCGAAGCATGCAAAGTTTCAGATCTGGAAGATACCTAATTCGCCAAATCCTATTTGGGAAGAGTCCAATTGAAGAAAGGAGTTTTATTTCTATCCTAATTCTATTTATGGAAGATAAAGATAGAGATTTAATTCCATTTGAAGATAAATGTTAGAAGGAAATAAATCCCAAAAGATAACCACAAAGAGTTCTAATCAATCTCTAAAGAGGAAGCAAAGGGAGAGGCAACTAGCTATAAATACCCTAAGGCCGGTGCATTTAATGATCATTTTTATTCAGCAGTTCTTCATAATTTTCAGTTTTTAGTCTAGCTTTAGTTTTTAGTCCTTAGTTTCTTTGCTCTTAAATTTCAAGTGCTTTAATTTCCAAGTCTTTGGTTTCTTGTTTTCGAATCCTTTAAGTTTTAATCGCAAGTTTATTTTCAGTTCTATTGCCTTTAAGTTTTATTTCAATTTCATTCTTTACATTTAAGCATGATTTACTTTAAGTCTCTTTACATTTCTATGCATTTAAATTCTGTAATGTCTAGCTAATTTCCTTATGACTTGACCAAGTAAGGGTCAAGGCTGAGTTTAAATGATGTGAGGACCGCAACTGAATACCACTATCAGCAAGGCAACCTATTTGCCAATCTTGGTACTTCAAGGGTTTTATGGTAAGAGTATCACTTAGTCTTGTTGTGTGGCTTGATCAAGCAATTAGTAAGTTTTTGTGATTATTGTTAATCTTAATTCTTGCATCTGTAATTGTGCCTAAAAAGATATAAAGTGACAATAGTGTTGGTCCCTATGAGGGTCTAAATAAGGTCAGAGGGGAGGGGGGGGGGGTGAATGACCCTTTTTCGCTGAATTAACAGACTTTAAAAAGTCCTAGTGTAGCGCGTCTGATTATGTTCCGGATATAATGGATCCAGATGATGCAAATATGAATTATAATACAAATTAATAAAGATGTGGCACCTCCAGAGCCGTTGATCAATCCGTTAGACTCAGATTTTGACCCGTTTGAATCCTTGGGATTCGGGCTGAAAAGTTGTCAGTGATCGTTTTCCTTGGATTTTAGTGTTTTACCAACTTTTATGCTAGAGGTCTAGAGTTGTGATCTTCACGTGCCATTCCTATTGGTCCAGGTGAAAAATGTTATTACCTTTTTCTCTTTCCTATGTCAGTCCTTCTGTCCTTTTTGAAAAGTGCAAGCTGTCATTTTTTGTCTTTCATATGGAAAAATGATCTTTGACTTTTTGACTCAATAGGTGGAGGGAATGTAATTTTTGAATTATTCCCTTTGTCTAGATATTTAAGTCTTTTGGATGTCTTAAAACTTAATATCTCCGGATCTGTTTCTTAAGGATGCTAATACAATCAGTTCTTTCGGATGCTGATTTTAAGCGGTTCAAAGTTTGTTTCCTTTTCAAACTTTAACCCGATGCTTCCATTATGTACTTATGATCTTCAATGGATGTCTTTATGGCTTGACTTGGATCAGATGCTTCCATTTTGATTTAGGAGATAATATGTTTAAGTTATTACAAGTTTTTTTTCTTTAAACATGATCTAGGTTGTTTCTTGACTATTTTTCCAGATCATTATTTTCCAACAATCTTCCCCATTTGATGGAAACAAAAACTAAGCACATGGAAAAGGGGGTTTTATGAGCTAAATATGATTCTTGATACTTAGTCATTTACAAGTTTTACTCCCCCATAATCTAAGCATCGTAGCTCCACCAATATTTTTGAATTCTAGCTTCTAAGCTTTTGAGGTACAATTATGTTGGTCCCTGTGAGGGTCTATATAAGGTCAGAGGGGGGTGAATGACCCCTTTTCGCGGAATTAATAGACTTTAACAAGTCTACGTGTAGCATGTTTGATTATAATCTGGAGGATGGATCCGGATGATGCAAATATGAGAATATAATGTAGTAAGTAAAGGAAAGAAAATCAAACACAGTGATTTATATTGGTTCGGCCCCGCTTACGTCCAGTCCCTGGAGTTTCCTTCCTCCGAGCTTATAGTGGATTCCTTTCCAACTGGCAGGAATCAAGCATTACAGGTTGTCTCCAGATGGTAACCCCTTTTGGATGTAGGATATACCACTAAAAACACCAACTCGTAGCTGAGTCCTTTTGTCTTTAGCAGGATATACCACTTAGACTTCTACCCTGAATCTAAGCTGAGTCCTATAGGGAGATCCCACTCAAAGCACCTACTTAAATATATATCCCAATCTCACTACTCACCCAAGTAGGAGATCTTTTTACACTTTGGTTTTTGTCAAAGGTTTTGGATTTTGGATTTCCTTAAGTTTATAACTCACTTAGGAATCCTTACAAACTGATTTGGAATTGTTTGATTCTTAGAGGGATGAATTTCTGATTGCTTCTTGCGAATTCTCTTTGTTAATTGCTATCTCAAGTCAACCAGCACCTTTTTAACTTGTGAACCTTCCCTTTTATAGGCTTGGATCATAAATGTGGCCATTGTAGGTTGGTGAGCTGTAGCTCAATTCTTCACCGTTGAACAGGTAAGATATGGCGCTTTTAGAGCCATTAATCAATCCGTTAGACAGTAATTTGACCCATTTGAATTCTTGGGATTGAGGCTGAAAAGATGTCAGTGATCGTTTTCCTTGTATTTTAGTGTCACACTAACTTTTACACCAATAACTTTTTGGTGTGAGCTCCACGCGCCTCCTTATTAGTCTAGGTGAAAAGGTTGTTAACTTTTTTTATCCGTTGTCAGTCCTTTTGTCCTTTTTCTAAAAAGTGCAAGTTGTCTCTTTTGTCTTGCATATGGGGAAAAGATCTTTGACTTTATAGACCAATAGGTGGAGGGAAAAGTTATCTTTGAAACTTTTCCCATTATCTTGATATCTGAGTCTTCCGGATGCTCTCAGACTCAGTGTCTCCGGATCTGTCTTCTTCCAAATGCTATTGCAATCAGTTCTTCCGGATGCTAGACTTTAGAGTTTAAAGTTTGTTCCCTTTTCAAACTTTAACCTGATGATTCCAGTATATGCTTAGGTACTTGATGTCTTCAATGGATGCCCTTGCAGCTGGATTCTTTCCGGATGCTTCCATTTGGATTTTAGAGATACTTTGTTCAAGTTTTTATTTCTTTCAAACCGGATCCAGTTATTTTAGTTTAATTGAGATTCTGGATCATTGTTTTCCAACAATCTCCCCCATTTGATGGAAACAAAAACTAATCAAACTAAGCATAAGGGAAAAGGAATATATATGAGCTAAGTATGATTCTTGATACTTAGTCATTTACAAATTTTACTCCCCCATAATTTTAAAATTTTAGCTTCTAATATTTTATAGTACAATTTCAGATTGTACTTTATAAGCAATTTTTAAGAATTAGATTTTCACTATATATGTACTTCTGCTAGTGATAATGGTTAACATCAATAAAGCTTTGGATTACAGATTACAAAGATACATAATAATGAATCTAGCTATTACAGAAATTGTTACAGAATTATAGCTAGTATAATTCCCACTGGATGGTCCTCCCTCCTTTTCCTTACCCTTTCTAGTCCCTTCCCCTTGTTGACTCTGCTGACTTTTATCCCCCTTTTTATTTTTAGCTTGGGGATCGACTACCATGTAGGTTCTGTTATCGCAGGCTTCTTGCTAAGCTTTAGAGTATATGGAGTAGTCAACATCACCATTACTCTTTTCATCAATAATATGATCAACGGTGGCTGGAGTGAGGTAGTAGGGTTGGATGGCTTTCTTCAGTTAAGCATAAGTCTTTTTTTATAGCAAGATGTATGTGTAGTATGAACTCTTGATCATTCTTATCAAAATAAGGAAAGAGTGCCTTAAGCAGTGTTGTCCACCCTTTTTGTCCGAAGAAGCCGGAGTCCCCAATGACTTAGACCAAATTATGGAAGACTGGAAGGAGTTGGCTTTCAGGAAATGATAGGCCAGAAGAAGATCCGGATAAGGATAGTTTATTGATTCCGGTTTGAGTGAGAGTAATCTCTTCACTAATACCTCTCCTGATGTTGTGGATAGATTCTATTTAAAGCGATAGCTCCTTTGTGACGGAGGCTTTACAATCCTTTATTATCTTTTCTATCCTAGCCAAATGGCTCCCCATTTCATCCCCCATATCTTCCAGCATTTTTTCTTGGATTTTTAGGAGAGATTCATCTAGAAAGTTCACAAGCATTTCATGGACACTCTATTGATCTTCTCCCAATTCTGTGATTGCAGGCTTGAGATCCGTTTCATTCATTAATTTTGACAAGTTTTCAAACTTGGTATCAATGTACTCCTTTATTTTAGTAGAGATCTCGGAGGAGGAGGAGGAGGAGGTTATTTTATCTAGAACAGTTACAAAGTTATTAGTTGCACTCGTGTTTTCTTGACTGGCAATCCGATTTACTTCTACTATATTGGATTTAAGTTCCTCAAGTATAGGTTTGACTTGAGAAAGAGAGGCTTCAGCAATTATTTTAGGAGAAAGAAAATCCAGAACTTTTTCTTCTATCTTCTTCACTGATTGCTTTATTTCTCCTAATTCCTGCTTCAAATCCAAACCAGAAGCTTGCTTAATTAGTTCTTTCTCAACAGACCTTAGATGTGTACAGATGGTACGAAGACTTTGCTTGATTTACCCTTCCTCATTCTCCTATAGAGTAGCCTCTTTGAGCAATTTAAACACAGCTGTAAGCTTTGCCTTTTTAGTATTAACAGCTAGAATTTTAATAGGACTAGCAGCTGGAGGGAATCTGTCTCAGGATAAGCTGGAAGAATCATCTCTGGATGAGCGGGAAGAGCCACTGCTATCTTGTTCTTCTTCTTTCATTTCTTCAGACTTCTCATCCCTCTTCTCTTCCAATTGTTCCCCCGGATTGGCCTCGCCTTTAGAGTTTGCTTTAGAAGTGTTCCCTTCGGATCCCAGACCCTATCCCTCCTTCGGAGCAGTAAGTTCCGGGTTAGACACTTATTCCTTAGACATAGTTTGAGTTGTAGTGTCTAAGTTATCCTGAATATCTGGTGTCACATCACTAGCAGCAGCATTAGTATCAACCTTGAATGAGACTGAGTTATGATTCGGATTATGGTTAGCTTTTTCTTCTTTTCCTTTTTCTACCGCCTCAACCCCCAGATGACTGGAAATGTCCTCAGTCACCCCTGCTAATGCCTTAGTAGGACTTACAATCTCTCCTCTAGGCGCATTAGAAATTTCCTCAATGCCCTCTACATATGCCATTTCAGGACTTTTGGTTTTACCCTTAAGATTGTTGGCATTTTCCTCAACATCCTCTACTCTTGCCATTATAGGACTTTCTACATTGGTTGTCTCGACCTCTGGAAGGACAAGATGTTTTGGAAGAGGTTCTGAGATGGCTTGGAAGTTAAATGAATTTGATTTCGAAATTTTAGAAAGTTCCTCTAAAATAGTGGGGTCTATTAGGATAGGTGTAGTAGTAGAAGATCCTCCGGGTCTCTTGTTAGGTCAGATTGTTGATCCGGTTATTTTCCTTAACGGATGCCATCATTTCCTTATAGTGAGGATCCTCTAGAAGGATATCTTCATTTGATCCGGGCACATGTTTGGCTTTTAAAGCTTTGGCCTTAGCCAATTCTTCCATTACCACTCTTTTAGCTGCTTCTTCATCAATCATTATCTCAATAGGCTTTTTGGCCTTCTTTTTTTGGTGTTTCTGAGCTTGAATAGCTTCATCAAAAGTACACCCCTTCCTGGTGAATTGCTTCTTAGGAATGGGAAGCTCATCCTTTGTTTCCTCATTTTCAAATTCTTGCTCCTCTGTTAGAATATCTTTGATGTTTCTTTTCTACCCCCTTTGGTGTCCCTTTCTGATAGCAGCAGCAGCCACTACAATAGTCTCTCTTGCCTCTGGCTCATATACTGGCCTTTTCATTTTATCAGATGCCTTAATTAATCTACCTCGAGACTTAGGCTTTGAGGAGATTTGTTTAGCAGCTGGGTAATTGTTTGAGTATCTTCATCATTATGAGCACGAGATTTTGCAGTCCCTCTTACGAGACGATGATGATGTGTACCTAATTTTAATGCCTCAAGATAAAAGTTCTCTTTAGAATTTTTATTACCAAAATAATATTCCTTGTGAATTTTATACTTGGTATAATCTAGTTCGGCGTAACTCATTCGGTAAGAGCTTGAACCGATAATTTGCACCCAAATAATAAATACCCATTAATATATCATTAAAAATAAAAAAGATGCCTTTCCACCCACTATTAAACCACTTTTGATGACTTTTTAGGCTCCTAGGCCCGCTGTCTGTCGGTATGCTGGAGGCTGATGCCACCGCCGGTGATATCACCATATCGCCGGTGGCATCATCCATACTGCTGGTGGCATCACCATGTCACCAACGACATGACCTGAAGCAGGTCCCTGCACAGACAGCGTTTCGGCCACTTTCGGCGAAATTAGTAAAAAAGGTCTCGAAAACCACCCCATTCACCTATAAAAACACACCTTGAGCTGGAATGAAAGGAGGGGGAACCACCTAGGGTTGGAGGCTTAATGTTAGAATGAGAAAATAGATTTTAGTGAGATAAAAATTAATTAAGGCAGAAAAAAAGGATCCTAATCCATTTTTTTTTCTGGTTTTTCTTCTTTGAATTCTCTGATTGTGGCTTAAAATCAGTAAATCCTGTAGTTAAAATCAATTTAATTGAACTTTGAAACCTGAAACACTTAAGTTTACTACTAAATCATCATAACAAGCTCCCCGAAGGCGTTTCTTTTCGGTTCACGAAGAGGTGGATTCAGGACCTTGAGGTAAAAATTCTGAGTCTCATACCCTTTGGCATTAATATTACTGAGTTGTGTTGATTTTTGTTGATTTTTAGGGTTCCCGGTCAATTTTTACTGTTCCCCATTGCTGCTGCAAGAAATTGAGGTCGCTGGAGACATGCGATGTCGCCAGAGACATCACTGATACCGCCGGTGGCATCACATTCCCCAGAGACTTCACTTTCTTGTAGGACCCTTTCTTTATGGTACTCAGAAAGCCATGTAACCTGCCTGCATACTGATGTCACTAGTGATATCATTGATGTCGCCGGCGGCATCATCCATGCCGCCAGCGATATCAACCATGTCGCCAGTGGCATCACTTGCATCATCGGCGGCATGACTTTCTGGACAGCAGTTTTATTTTCATTTGTTCTCGGATTAGTTTATTGTCCAAAACTAGGATGTACAGTGAAATAAGGGAGGTCCAAAACCTTTCAAAAACAGACCCTGCCCCATAACTTATGGCATTTTTCACTTATAATCCTATTAAAGCAACGATCAAATCTAAAATTCGGTTACAAACAGAATTTCCCACAAACGCCATTTGAATCCCATTTTAGCCATCCAATCGGGCTTTATAATATTATAAATAAAAGATGTCATATCCGTGCTAACTATCTTCTGGAGGTAAATTTTTATCGGACATTCAGGTATTTTATTTATTGCATAAAAAAATGTACATGATCTGGAAGCCTTGTAATAATTTTATTTTCCGCGCTTATTTTTGAATATCTGTAAATATTTTATTCATTGTTTCAGTTGCTTGATAAACCCGAAAATAACACAATAACTGAAAACAAAAATAAATAGGATGGATTAAACCAATCAAGAGAGAATGAAGTATCTTAACTTGGCCTAATGAAAAATAGATAACATCATTCGATCTCGGAATCTCTACTTAAGGTATGGTCCAACCACCTGGTGGGAAAATCATACTAAAAATTTCCCGATTGAGCTGAACTAGGTGGTGACTCTATTTTAAGTATGGGATTTTGATCTCGTATCTTTTGAGCATTAAAAGGTGCAAAACCATTTTACAATTACATCACGGCATCTCCCCATCATCTTTTAGAGGCTGGCACGCCAAGCCCTGCCCCTCTACCGTCGCACAAAATGTCGTCTGCTCACAGTGGCGACTCTGCTGGGGACTGATCTCTTGAACTTTCTTTTAATAAAGTTTAAAAGATTTTGATGATGTATTGAAATTATTGGCCAAATTAAAACTTCATTCTTTTTATAACATTTTATCCTTATACATGTAGATAGTTCGGTAACTTTTAGGTGCCCCATTTTACCCAAGAAGCTCACGAAGTGTCACTCATGCCCTATTGGAATTAAGGATGCCTAGTGGGTGGATCACTCATTTTAACCAACATGTAAACTCCTATAATCACACCTATTCGGGAGTAGTTGAGTAATGTTGAATCAAGGTAAACGAGAACCTTCTACATTAACAATCTTATACCAAAGCTGTGCTAGAAAAAGCCTTAGCACATCATTCCCTTCGTGTCACCAGAATGGATAAAATAACTAGGACGCGCTTCTTCCGCCATTACCGATGAAGAAGCCAAACCTCATCCTTCTAAAAAGGCATTACGCAGGAGTCATAAGGTTGGAAGAGGGACGATTTGCATGCTATGTGCTCCGTGATCATGCACCCCTATGCATCAGCTTCAAGAGCCAGAAAGGAAGCAACTTACCCTTGCTACTTCCGCTTATGGAAGAAGTTTAGCAACACATGTAGGACTTCTCTTGTACCTTCGTTACGTCACCACATATCATTATGTATGATGTGAGATACAAACGTCCCACGTATGTTAGAGGGATAAGCCATTACATCATCTCTAACCATATATATGTACAGCCATACGACAATAAAAGGCATGCGTACCATCCATATCACTCACAAACCCATTCATGATCTGATCTACTGCCTACCATTTTAGCTAGGAGGAGGAGGACTGGTCGTCGCACCTCGGTTTGGAAGAGGATAGAACATCACCTGATTCGTCGCCCTCTCACCCCGATTGTCATCATGGAAGTTGAAGGGATTCCACACACTAATTCCAGCGGGGAGTCAGATTTAGAACAAGTTCAGTTAAGCCGAAACGCTTCTCTACTAGCCATGTCTTTTCCAAGGAACGAAGGGACCCCTCCTACCGAAGAGCCCTTCGATCCTACTTCCAACTCAGGAACGAGATCCCAGCCACTGCCTAGATTCAACTTTGCCAGTGCTATAGCATAATTCTTGAATTTAGATGCTTTTCAGGTTTCTATCCAAACCACTTTTTAGGCTGCCGTTAAGCAAGCTCTCGAAGATAGAAATTCCGATCGAGTATCGCCATCTAATATTCGGGCCCAGAATGGTTTAGCATAGATGTTGAATAGTCTGGTAGGGTCAAGACCTATTGTACCTACTTTTCAATCAACCCAGCCTATGGTGAGCCCGTTCCAGTTTGGGCATGCTTCGGCTTTCTATCAAATTTGACTGTTCCATCAGTTGTGCCTCTTAATCCAAGAACCTTCACTCAAAGTTCTACCCCTCTGGTATTTACTTACCAATACCTAACTTCTCAGCCACTGCCCTCTTTCACTCCTCCGTAGTTCGTTGTAACTCCCAAGGGCACCACCTACCCCCAAAATCCTTTTGGCAGCCAATTGACCATTCGGCCTCGGCTACCTCCAATACTCAATAACCAGGTCACACAACCGCCAGGCATGACACCCGAGGTTGCCGCTTTTATTTAACAGATGATAGCTTATCAAACTGTCAATAAACAGGTTGTGTATTCTCTGGGCGTGACACCTAAAACCCTAGCTATCCCTCATAAATCGATCAGCGACCAGGTCACGCAACCTCCAGGCGTGATACCCGAGATCCAAGCTTACATCAACCACCTCATCACCACTAAGAAATCTAAAAGAGATGAAGACTGGGTCCCCAATAATTTCACTATTCTGAGTATGGCTCATTATGATGGTTCTGGAGTACCTGCCTCTCACATTATAATGTATGAAAGAATAATACGGGTGAAGAAGTTAAGTGATAAGGTGCTCTCTAAAATGTTTCCTTGCTCCCTTCGGGACCCTACCCTAGAATGGTATCACACCTTGCCACAGCATATTGTCGCCGACTGGAATCTTTTTATCTGAGGTGTTGAAAGTACATTATGGTTTTAATACTATGATGGAAATAACCCTCCAACATCTTGAGAGGGTCCATCAAATGCCCAACAAAACTTTCAAGCAATACTTCAATCGGTGGATGTCAACCCAGGTCTTAATCAAATCCAAACTAAGCCTTGAGAAAATGATTGTCAAACTCCTCGAATGGTCTCTCCCCCTATTTTGCAAAGAAATAGCTACCGATTCTTTTCTGTCCTACAAGGCTGTATTCGAGAAAGCCGAGAAAATTGAGCATGAGGCAGAGTATGAAAAGGCTGAGAGAGCGGGGAAGCCGTGGTTTAGAAAGAATGAAGCCCAACCCTTAGCCCTGGCGCCAACTAAGCCTAAAGCACTGGCTGCAGTTCAAGTTATTTCTTAAACCCCTGCTGTGTCCCTTGCAATCACCTCAGCTTCACTAGTGGTTGCCACAATTCAGCCTCCTTGCCCTCCCTTTATCTTGGCTAAACCTTATAAGCTACCCCTACGAGTCATCTTCCAACGTTTGAGGGAAGCGGGTTTTATACAGTCCCTTCAGGAATATAAGCCACCTAGACTTAAGGATAAAAACAACTTTTGTAACTATCATGTTCAGGCAGGACACCAAACTAATAATTGCAAAGCCCTGCTCTCAACAATTCAACGCTTGGTTAGCGAAGCAAAGATTGCTGAACCAGACAGAGCTCCAAGCACTATAAATAATCCTTTACTAAATTTTAGGGACAAGGTTGGCATGGTCCAGTCCGGTTTATCTGAAGCCATAATCTTCGATCTCCTTGCTTGGAGGCCGGACAATGATAAATCTATCCAAGTCATCGGTTTGGGTCTCCCATCTTATTCGGTCTTTAATCAGTCAAGCCAATCCGGGGGTCAATTCTATCCAGAAGATGGAAATTGATCTAAACCAGATGAAGCAAGAGAGCCACAGGTCTAAACCATTCATGGCAAGAAGAATGAGAAAACCACTATTTAGTATGGATTCCTTCTTTTTGAAGAAGGACTACTATGATAGTGATGAGGAATTAGTTAGAGAGACCATGGCAGTAAGCACCAAATTATTCAAGGTTGAACAAAATGACCTTGTTAGCGTGGATAAGTATGAACTTCAAAACCCAGATTCAGACTCTGAGGAGAAACAATATCTATTTGAAACACAAGCCACTAAGAGTGTCTTGCTCGGTAATGTCCATAACATTACCCAAAGTGGCCGCATATATCAGCCCGAAGACCGATATCTCCGCTTAAGCTGAGACCTGGTTCCTGATAGGCTCAGAACCACCATGAGACCCCCATCTTTACCTCCGCCTGTCCCGACCAGTCTCAAGGTTGACCCTCTTATTACCCAGCTAAAAAACACCCAAGCCCGATACAATATTTGGCAGCTGGTAATCGACTCAGAAGGGTATTGTAAGGGCTTGATTAAACGACTCCTCGATTTAGAAGCTGATCCGGACACCTCAGTCATTGAGATGTATGCCACAATTGGGGAAGGCATTCCCCCGAGAAAAGGGCCTTAGATTGTATTCGACCATTTTGATCTTACGCTCGGGGGCAGAGATCACAATAGGGCATTATTCATCCAAATCCGAGTCCTCAATAAGGTTATCCCGTGTGTCATGGTGGACGATGGCTCCGCTCTAAATCTGTGCCCTCTAAAAATCCTTCCTCATCTAGGGCTATCAGAGGAGATGCTTGAAAAATCCAGCACAGTTATTAGAGCATATAATGATTCAAAGCGCAATGTAGTTGGGACCTTTGAGGCAGAGGTCACTGTGGAAGGCGTGATAAGTAATGTGTGTTTCACTGTACTTGACATTCCTGTCGCTTGGCCGACCAAGGCTTCACGCTTTAGGCTCTGTTCCCTCCACACTACACCAGAAAATCAAGCTTATTCATGAAGATAGAATGGTAACGATAGAGGCCGATCCCGCCTCCGTTATTGCTGTTATGGAAGCCAAAGCTAGTTTAGAAAAAGGCCTTTAGATTGCCATGACTAGCAAGGCTCAGGAGACTCCTCCCCTTTGGCACAACTACCTTCATGCAGGTATGGATAAACTGATGAAGAAATCTAGTTACAAGCCTGGCAGAGGTGGAGGAATACATGAGCAGGGAATTATTGAAGCATTGGAGCCAAAAATCCTTGCCCATCGAGCTGGATTGCGATATAAGCCTAGAAAAGCCTATCGCCGTGTCCCCTCTTGCTACTGCCGTATGGTCACTATCTGTGAAATCCAAGGTAAGAGGCCTTGTAAGGGAGAACCTGAGTCGATCGAATATAGCAGAAAAATGTGGCCCGGCTTTGAGATCTTTAAAGATGTCTATGACTTCGAGACCGGTCGCATGATAGTTTCGGTAGTGCCTAGGCCCGTTGAGCTTGATACACCTATCAATATGGTTTTTAATAATGCTAAGGGAAAAGGTAAGATGCATTTAGAAAATAAGCCTGAGGGGAATAGCGAAAAGTCTATCGATCCAGAAATTGAAAATGCTATGGCAACCGTGACCGAAGCTATGGCGCTGCTAATGAAGAAAGGCTGGAAAGGTGGGAAAATTAGGGAAGAAGATGCTATGATAGAAATAGTAGGGAAGCTTGCCAGGGCTCTCACCATGAAAGCCAACCTATCCAAAGGACCATCGCTCACCAATGCCTAAAAGACCACTCTAGCACAAGACCTGTGTGCCATTCTGATAGGTAATACAGAGGATGCTCCTCCTGTTGATGCTGCTACTAAAGCCCCTCCACCTATGGAGGAGGATATAGATGATATAATTCTTAATATTTTTGATATGTTTGATGCGAACAATGCTGCTTACGAGGCTTTTAATGCAGTGAATAACTCTCGTTCTGCTTACTTGTTTGATGTCTTTCCTGATGGATCCATGCATTCATATAACAATACGTATAATATTTTTGGCATTAGTGATACATTATTAAGCAAAATAAACATAAGTACAGATTACAATCCTAAAATGGTGACCATTTCTAAAGATTTAACTCCTAAGGAAAAAAGTGAGATCTTAAAAGTGCTTAAAGATCATGTTAAATCTTTTGCCTGGTCATACGAAGACATGCCTGGGGTTGATCAACAAATTACTGAGCACAGAATCCCAACTGATCCTAAATTTTGGACTATCGAGGAGAAACTCCGTCGGTTGAGACCCGAATGGGCAGGTCGGGTTAAGGCAGAGGTTTCAAGGTTAATTGAAGCTCGATTCATTAAAGTAGTGGAATACCCGAGTTGGTTGTCTAACATCATCCCAGTTCCGAAGAAGGATGGTAGGGTCCGGGTCTGTGTGGATTTTTGAGATCTCAATAAAGCCTCGCCGAAGGACGACTTTCTGCTCCCACACATCGATGTCCTAATTGATAGCGCAGCCAGGACAGCTATATATTCATTCATGGATGGGTTCTCAGGGTATAATCAGATTCTAGTTAATATTGTCGATAAAGTCAAAACAGCATTTATCACTGAATGGGGGGTGTATTGCTACAAGGTAATGCCATTCGGGTTGAAAAATACTGGGGCCACTTATCAGTGCGCTGTAACCGCCCTCTTATATGACATGATCCATAAAGAAGTGAAAGTTTATTGGACGATATGATTGTAAAGTCCACTACTCGAGAAGAGCACCCTGCTATTCTTGACAGGTTCATGACTCGTATTGAAAAGTATAACCTCCACCTAAACCCAAAGAAGTGTGTGTTTGGGGTTACCTCCGGCAAACTGTTGGGGCACGTAGTTAGCTAAAAAGGAATCGAGATAGATCCAGACAAAGCCAAAGCCATCAGGGACATGCCTCCGCCCAAGATAGAGAAAGAAGTCCGATCGTTTTTAGGATCCTTTAGTATGTTAGTTGATTCATTGCTCGCCTCACTACTATTTGAGAACACATCTTTAAGATGTTAAGAAAACGATAGCCTATAGTACGGAACGATCACTGTCAAGTGGCATTTGACAGAATCAAGGCATATCTTGTTGATCCATTCATTTTGACGCCCCCCATCCCAGGGGAACCACACATCCTTTATCTGGCTATCGAGGAAACTTCTGTCGGGGTCATGCTTGTCTAGGAACATGCTGATAAGCATGAACATGCCATCTACTACCTAAGTTAGAAGTTATTGGATTATAAAACCCGGTATTCGATTGTGGAAAAGACTTGCACTACCATTGTTTGGCTTACTAAGAAGCTGCGACATTATTTCCAATCTTATCGTGTCCAAGCCATGGCCAAGATTGATCCAATGAAGTTTCTTTGTCAATCCCCTACTCTAGCCGGCAAATTGTCTTGATGGTTACTTCTCCTGTCTGAGTTTGACATTGAGTATGTGACCCAAAAGGTCATTAAAGGGCGGGCCGTAGCCGAATTCCTAGCTAATCAACCCCTCAGCTCTAACTATATGAAAAACTTAGAATTTCTTGATGAGCAGCTCGCTTCTGTTATAATCCTTGACAATGTCTGGACAATGTACTTCGACGGCGCTATGAACTGCCGGGAGCAGGTCTCGGGGTCATCAACATCATGCCAGATAATGAGGTAATCCCATTGTCCAAGCATTTAGAATTCACTATCACCAACAATGGCGCTAAGTATGAAGCTTGTCTATTCGGCCTTAAGGCTCTTCTTTAGGATCAGGCCTGCCGCGTTTCTATCATCGGGGATTTGACTTTAGTTGTTTGTCGAGTTCTCGGAGATTGGGAAATTAAAGAGGAATCTCTCCATCCTTATATCTAGGCTATCCATAAATTATCTAAGAGATTTACCTCCTACTTATACAGACATGTCCCTTAGGATGAGAATCAAATGGCCGATGCTCTCGCCACTCTTGCGTCTCTATGGGAAGGACCTCAGCAACAGCCTATCCACCCATTAGTTATGTTGTCCACCAAGGTTCCATACCAGGTTCAATCGGCTCCTTCGATCCTCGCCATCTCATCCAAACCTTGTTGGTATTCTCACATCGTCCTATTCCTTCGAACTGGCTAATATCCCAAGGGTTCCTCTGACTCAGACCGTACCACCCTACGGTGGCTCGCTATCTAGTTTTGTATTGTGGATAATGATCTATTTAAGTGCACCAGCGATGGCCTGCTTCTCCGTTGCCTCACTGACTTTGAGGCTCAAAACGTAATAACCCAAGTCCATGCCGTGACTGTGGCCCTTATATGAACGGTCTTGCTCTCGCAAAGAAAATCCAATAGTTGGGATATTTTTAGCTCACTCTCACTGCCGATTGCATCGCCGAAGTCATACAATGCCACCAATGCCAGGTTTACGGAGATATGCAGCATCTGCCACCCACCGAACTCCATCATTTGTCCATCCCTTGGCCATTCTCGCATGGGGGATAGACATAATTGGTGAAATCCATCCTTCTTCAACAAATGGCCACAGATTCATTGTGGTAGGGTAGATTACTTCTCAAAATGGGTGGAAGCCGAATCCTTCACCAATGTCACTTCCAAACAGATGGCCAAGTTCATAGAGAAGCACATCTTGGCTTGGTATGGACTCCCACACCATATAGTCTCTGATAATGGGGTATAATTTCAAGGAGCAACTGCTTCTCTAATCGAGAAATACGGGATCAAGCACTATAGATCTTCGCCATACAGACCGCAAGCTAATGGGGCTGTTGAGGCAGCTAATAAATCTATAAAGATTATTCCCTTAAAGATGATAGCCGGTTACAGGGATTGGGCAGATAAGCTACATTTTGCTATTTGGGGATATCGCACCAGCATTCGCACCCCGACAGGCTAAACTCCATTCTCCCTAGTCTACGGGATGGAAGCGGTCTTGCATGTTGAAACTCAGGTGACCTCCTTAAGAGCCGCTTTAGAAGCTAAATTAAAAGAGTCTGAATGGACCCGAGCTAGATTTGAACAGTTGACCATGATGGATGAGTAGAGGTTAAAGGCCCTCAACAACCTCCAAATGCACCAGCAAGGTATGTCTTGAGCATACAACAGTCCGGTAAGACATCAGAAGTTGCCCCTGAAGTCTGGTGATCTTGTCCTTAAACAGCTGAAACTTTCTACCACTGATGCAAGGGGTAATTTCAGGCCAAACTAGGAAGGACCATATGTAATAAAGAAGCTGCTTAGCAAAGGAGTAGTTAAGCTTATGGACATGGATGGGAACGAGTTTGTGAATCCCGTGAACTAAGACACGCTTAAACGTTATCATATCTAATTAAAAAAAACAAATCAGAAAAGTGGCACACGAAAAAATATATATGTGATAATTACCCGCCTTTCAGTCTTTTACTGATCGGGAAAAAATTAGGGTGATGCCCGACTATTGGTATCCTGCAAACCAGCCGTGCAAAAATTAGGGGATAAGACAAACCCGCTAGATCAAAAACCCGAAAAGGGCGATCTAGGCAAGAGTTAGGGTATGTGAGCAAAGAGCGAGTGCCTTCT
Source organism: Euphorbia pulcherrima (assembly GCA_947683365.1). Lineage (NCBI taxonomy): Eukaryota > Viridiplantae > Streptophyta > Magnoliopsida > Malpighiales > Euphorbiaceae > Euphorbia > Euphorbia pulcherrima. The sequence continues at coordinate 15,906,628 of CANTUS010000001.1, read as the reverse complement.
AGAAAACCAATCGAGTCTAGTTGGCATCGGTAGTTAAATCAATGGGAATGTCAACCAAACATCATATACTTTATTTCATCTCAACTAATGAAAGTATCTCTGTTATTGAAATCTAAATGCTTATACTTATGTGAATCCCGCACTCATAGGATTAAGACCACTTTAGCAAGCTTTGGACACAGTTTATTTTATTCCATATCAGATGCAAAAAAATAATAATAATAATAAAAGAGGTCTGATAGTTCTAACAAAAATAAGTCTCAAATCAAACTTCTCGCATCATCATCACAATACCTAGAGGTCCGCCTCAATGACGTAATAAAGAGGGGCTCCTCCCCTTGCTCCATGCATTCCCCCTCGAGGCGGGCCCACAACCGTTTCTAGTGGGACATCAAGTATCTTATCTCAGTGAGCCATCCTCTGTAATGCATGTCAGTCTCGATGGTGTCCACATAATCATATTCTAGAATCTCAAATACAGCTTCCCTGGACCACTTTTCCCCGATATGGTTGACCCACCTAGCCTTATAGATTTCGATCTGGTTATAGGCCAGCTTGATGGGGATCCTTTGCCTCTTACCATACTGACGGGACAATCGATAAGGGGTGTAGAACGAAGACCTCTCCAGACCTATCAGCTGAACACAGGCCCCCTAGGATTCTTAACCATGTCAGCTGATATACTAACCCACTGAATCTGTGCATTGATATACTGCCCCAAAATAGGCACCTAGTCCTTATATGTCAGCTGATCGAAATCAGCCCTCATAAGCCCCCTCTCCCTCAGATGAACGGGTAGGTACCTCCTCGGATTCCCTTATCGTGCTTCCCATAACCTCAGTTTCTCCATCAACCATACATGTAATTCGAATCTAGGTGAGGATCGAGAAATAAAATGGCAAAATTGAGAAGAACAAAAGGTACCTACAACAAAATAAGCTGGTCTCCGATAAGTGATGGGTCAACGGAAGTAGCATCCATATTCAGCAAAACATCGGCCAACCCTACAGCCATGGGAGAAGCTCCTGTCAATATAAATCCTAGGAAGGATCAGTAGGCACCGATCTATTGACAACCGGGACAAGCCACTAACCCCAGATGTAGTCCCCCAAATACCACTATTGGGACAAAGGACACTCCATGATAAACCGACGGTTGTCCACCTCCCTCCTGCAGATTCTCTACCCCACCAGGTGGTTCTAACACAAGCTACACCAACAGTCAACCAAAGTAACCGGTATAAATTCATAAACGCTTTTTGTTTGACTCTAAGTGAAAAGACAAAGGACTAAATCAAAGATTGCATTCCGATCTCAATCACGCGCTCCTCAGAACCTCCCTATACTTGGTGGAATACTTGGCCTTCTCGCCAATACCCCCACACCAGCAGGCAAGAAAGTGGGAGCTCGGCGACACAGTTATCTTAAAATCGATCGACGGGAGAATCTGGTGCTCAAAGGCCCAGGCCTGCACAAATAACAACCAATCAAATCAAAAAGCATCAGCAATAAATGGGACGTGCACAATTAAGAAATATGCTTATGAGAGGATATACCTAGAGAAGCAGATGATAGAGGCAAAGGGCTTTCACCTTCTTACGGCCCTCACATCCAGCCCGTGGTATATCTGTGCTAAGATGGCCCTTAGCCAATTCTTCTTCCTGATACCCGCCACATCCTCCACGGTGAATATCGGCCCATAATTAATCTTGCTCCCTGAGATTAGAAAAGCTAACACTGAGCGGACGCAAGCCTCTCTCTTATCCTCAGGCACTACATCTACCTGGGTCCACTATTGGTACAACTCATCATAAGATAGCCGCCCTGAGACAGGCTTCAAACCGAATAGCTCCTTCACCCACCTCACCACGGGCCTCTCGATATGGTATTTATCCATGTAAGCATCGAAGTGAACGACCTAGTCCATCTAGGGAAGCCCAATCATAGCAACGACATTAGAGTGCGTATTCGTCGCTTCCCTAAATGAGAAGTGAAAAGTATGGGTGGTTTCAGACCACCTCTTAGTAAGGACTGTCATGGCTGAATGAGAGAGCTTGGGCATTATCATTGGCACAATTTGGGCTAAGTCCCCGAATCCCATCTCGTTAATGGCGAGTGCAAGCTCTGGATCCTTCTCAGAGATATGGTGCCATCACTCGCCGATGGTGCCCGTCCCTCTGGTATAAGTCAGCTCATGCGGCTGTAAAAATTAAAAACAAAGCAGATAAGTCTTGCTTATTTTTCCATCACTAGAACCTGATAGAAAGCTGCTGATGTTGCTTCTACTAGAAGCAATATCGTTGACGACATCACTCCATACCCCTGGCGGCATGGATGATATCGCGAATGATATCGCTTTAAATAGAAGCGACATCAGACTTCCTTAGGCCTTTTTGCAAGGATTGATGTCGCCAGCGACATCACTCATGTCACTGGCGGCATCACTACCTACGGGCAGAACCTGTTTTCCCCAAAATCGCACCCATCGTACCAAAACCATAAAAATCATAATCAATCAAACAATAAGCCTAAAAATAGTAAAAATCAAACCTAAAGCATGCAATATCAGTTTATAATTAGTCTATTTCACACTTATGACTCCTATCACGACACGATTTCAAGCCTAAGGTCAAATCGAAACTCAACCCAAAAGGAAGAGATTCGGGTTTTGCAGGATTATCTGGATATAGCAGAGGTGCTTTTCCTTCTCTGGGGTCAGATTAGTGATGGGAGAATTAATCTCGTAGCCATACATCTTGGCCGTCTCCTTCAGGCCGTAAGTAGCAGGAACAAAGATACTTTTCAACCCTTCGACAGAGGAATCAGGCAGATTCTCCTTAACCTTAGCAGATTTACCCGTGAAAGCCTTGGTGATTCTCTTCATGATTAGAATGACGAAAAAGAAATTGGAAAATTTGGAGAAGAGGATAAGGGGGGTACGGTATCTGTATGTGAGGAAGAGAAAGGAGTTTACTTTCTTTTAAATTTCCGCGCGGAATTTGAGGAGTTCTAATTTATCTAAAACTGCCCACTCATGCCGCCGGTGGCATTATGCCATACCACTAGAGACATCACTCATACCACCGGTGACATCGCCCCCTCCAATTCAAATTTTGAAATTTCTTGACCAGTCAAAACTACCATGTAGCATTCATGCTGTCGGCGGCATCACTCCATACTGCCAGTGACATCACTCATGCCGCCTGCGATATCACCTCCTCCAATTTAAATTTTAAACTTGTATGACCAGTCAAAGCTGCCATATGGCACTCACGCCGCCAGTGACATCATTAATGTCACCGGTGACATCAACTACCTCCATGACTTTTTCAGCCATCCACGGCAAAATCCTGATTTCGACCAAGGGACAAACTCTCCTCGAAGCATAAGCGCGACCAAGGAGCAACCACTCCACAAAGCACAAGTCCGACCAAAGGGCAACCTATCCATAAAGTACAAGTCTGACTAAAGGACAATCTCTCTACAAAGTACAAGTCCAACTAAAGGCAACCTATCCATAAAGTACAAGTCTAACCAAAGGACAATCTCTCCACAAGGTACAAGTCCGACTAAAGGACAACCTATCCTCAAAGGATCAAGTCCGACCAAGGGGCATCCTCTCCACAAAGATCAAGTCCGACCAAGGGGCATCCTTCCCACAAAGCACACGTCTAGCCAAAGGACAATCTCTCCATAAAGCATAAGTCCGACCAAAGGATAACCTCTCCAAAAAGCATAAGCCCGACCAAGGGGTAACCAATCCATAAAATAAAAAGTTTGACCAAGGGACAAACTCTCCTCGAAGCACAAGCCCGACCAAGGGGCAATCACTTTATAAGATATAAGTCCGACTAAAGGGCAATCCCTCCATAAAGTGTAAGCCTGTCTGAGGGGCAATCACTCATAAAATAAAAGTCCGACCAAGGGACAAACTCTCCTCGAAGCACAAGTCCGACCAAAGGACAATCTCTCCATAAAGCAAAGGACAATCTCTCCATAAAACATAAGTCCGACCAAAGGACAACCTCTCCATAAAGCGTAAGTCCGACTAAGGGGCATACCCTCTACAAAGCATGAGTCCGACCAAGGGGCAACCAATCCACAAAGCACAAGTCTGACCAAAGGATAAACTCCCTATAAAGCTTAAGTCTGACCAAGGGACAACCAATCTATAATGGATCAAGTCCGACCAAGGGGCATCCTCTCCACAAAGCTCAAGTCCGGCTAAAGGACAACCAATCTACAAAGGATCAAGTCTGACTAAGGGGCATCCTTTCTGCAAAGCATAAGTCTAACCAAGGGGCAAACCAGTCACCCATCAGGTATCATTCCTATCCCTTGCTCTTTCGTGTGATCATACTGACCTATGGCAGTAGTGATCCCCTGAGGGGCAACCTATGAGCACGGGATTTGGCAGTCCCTCTCCTGAGACGATGATGATGTGTACCCAATTTTAATGCCTCAAGATAAAAGTTCTCTTTAGAATTTTTATTACTAAAATAATATTCCTTGTGAATTTTATACTTGGTAGAATCCAGTTCGGCGTGACTAATAACTTGCCCGATAGGAGCTTGAACCGATAATTTGCACCCAAATAATAAATAACCATTAAAATATCATTAAAAATAAAAAAGATGCCTTTTCACCCACTATTAAACCACTTTTGATGACTTTTTAGGCTCCTAGGCCCGCTGCCTGTCGGTATAGTGGAGGCTGATGCCGCTGGTGATATCACCATATCGCCGGCAGCATCATCAATACCGCCGACGGCATTGCCATGTCACCGGCGGCATGACTCGAAGCGGATCCCTGCATAGACAGCCTTTCGTCCACTTTCGGCAAAATTAGTCAAAAAGGTCTCGAAAACTACCCCATTTCACCTATAAAAACACACCTTGAGCTGAAATGAAAGGAGGGGGAACCACCTAAGGTTGGAGGCTTAATGTTGGAATGAGAAAATAGATTTTAGTGAGATAAGAATTAGATAAAGCAGGAAAAAAGGATCCTAATCCATTTTTTTCTGGTTTTTCTTATTTGAATTCTCTGATTGTGAGCTTAAAATCAGTAAATCCTATAGTTAAAATCAATTTAATTGAACTTTGAAACCCAAAACACTTAAGTTTACTACTAAATCATCGTAACAAGCTCCCTGGAGGCATTTCTTTTTGGTTCATGAAGAGGTGGATTCAGGACCCCGAGGTAAAAATTCTGAGTCTCATAGCTCTTTGGCATTAATATTACTGAGTTGTGTTGATTTTTGTTGATTTGTGGGGTTCCCGGTCATTCTTGACTGTTCCCCATTACTGCTACAAGAAATTAAGGTCGCTGGAGACATGCGATGTCGCCGGCGGTATCACCCATATCGCTAGAGACATCGCTGATACCGTCGGTGGCATCATATTCCCCAGAGACTTCACTTTCTTATGGGAACCTTTCTTTATGGTACTCAGAAAGCCATGTAACCTGCTTGTCATTGATGTTGCCGGCGGCATCATCCATGCTGCCAGCGACATCAACCATATCGCCGACAGCATCACTTGCGTCGTCGGCGGCATGACTTCTGGACAACAGTTTTATTTTCATTTGTTCCTGGATTAGTTTATTGTCCAAAACTAGGATGTACAGTATAACGAGGGAGGTCCAAAACCTTCCGAAAATAGACCTCGCCCCATAATGTATGACTTTTTTCACTTATAATCCGGTTAAAGCAATGATCAAATCTAAAATTTAGTTAAAAATAGAATTTCCCATAAACGCCGTTTGAATCCCATTTTAGCCATCCAATCGGGCTTTATAATATTATAAATAAAAGATGTCATATCCATGCTAACTATCTTCTACAGGTAGATGTATATCGGACAGTTAGGTATTTTATTTATTGCATAGAAAAATGTACAGGATCTGGAAGCCTTGTAATAATTTTATTTTTCGCGCTTATTTTTGTATGGCTGTAAATATTTTATTCATCGTTTCAATTGCTTGATAAACATGAAAATAACAAAATAACTGAAAACACAAATAAATAGGATGGATTAAATCGATCAAGAGAGAATGAAGTATCTTAACTTGGCCTAATGAAAAATAGATAACATCATCCGAACTCGGAATCTCTACTTAATGTATGGTCCAACCACCCGGTGGGAAAATCGTACTAAAAAATTTTCGGTTGAGCTGAACTGGGTGGCGACTCTATTTTAAGTACGGGATTTCAATCTTGTATCTTTTGAGCATTAAAAGGTGTAAAACCATTTTCCAATTACATCATGGCATCTCCTCGTCATCTTTTAGAGGCCGGCCAGCCAGTCCCAGCCCCGTTGCCGCCATGCAAAACATCGTCCGCTCATAATCATCTTCCTCCTCTACTAGAACCATGGCCAATTGTTGTTGGACCTTTAGCTTAGCTGTTCTTGGCTTTTTGGGAGCAGGGGCACTCTCTTATGGATTCGCTAATTTTCTAGCTTTGCTCTTATTTTTGTCCCTTTGCTTTTTAGCCTTCTCCTCATTCCATTTCTAAAGCTTAGTCTTTTGAAATTCTTTTCCAGAATTTCCTTCCCTTGCACCGCTTGAAAACTAATAAGATTCACCTCATGTGCTATGAGGATCCGGGTAACGAGTGCGCCATGGGAAATACGTGGTTCTTGAGATAATTGATGATTAAGGCTGGTATGTTTATTTCCTTGCATCTAATCTAATGTTGTAGCACACAGTGTTAGAAGGTAGATACTATAGTTAAGGATCCCTTCCAGATTAGAATAAGTTTTGCCATTGCATGTTGGAGGAATCTTGGGGTTTCCGAGAAGTAAGTTGAGAACTTATCACAAGAGTAGTTAGGATGTATCCACAACTTTAAGTCATATTCCACCTTCAATTCATCTTCATCAGTTCATAGTAGAAGTCCAGAATTCTTCATGTTGAGATATTTCTCAAAGAAGGTAGGAGTGATTGTAATCTCTTTCCCTTGAACCTTAGTTCATAGGGCATCAAAGTGTTTGTAGGCTCGAAGGTTGTCATAGAATTCTTTGACCAGTTATGGATATGTTGGGCAATTGATTTTGAGGAAATCACCCAAGTGCTGATCTTTTATAAGCATTGAGAAAGGGAAAGTCTCGAACAGAAAGTTATCGCCAAGAAAATCCGTGGTGATGACTGAATAATTGGTTTTCAGTTTCACAGGTTTGAAATTAGCTTCATTTAGATCACCCTCAGTGAAGACATTCTTGGTGTGAATCACTTGAATTTCTTTTCAGTCATGGTAGCAGCCATTTTAGAGGAGTTTGAAGTAGTTTAGGGTTTTGAGTTTTGAAATTTGTAGAGTAACAATAAAGTAGTTGCTCGCGTGAAGAAGAACGGGATTTTACGGGGTTATATAGATTTTTCAAGGTGAGGGTATTTTAGTAATCCAGATATCTTTAATTTTGGCTGGATTGATGACATGGTAGTCGAAATTTTAGGAGAAAGGTAAACTAAGTTTAACTGGAGAATGGGAATAGTTTATTTTGAAAGGCAACTGTTGAATTTACCGCGGGTGTAACACCCAGTGAACTTTTGAAGTTCAAAAAGTAATAGTTACTTTTCTGCACTTTTTCTGCTATGTATCCTGTCTTATCTGCTGATGTTGCACACTTTCTTCCGGAATTGATTTTTCTTCGATGCTGCCTCTCTTCCAGATCATCAATTAGCCAAGGATCCAAATTAATTTGAACTGTCTTCTGGATTTTCTCCAAATTGGATTAGACATACCAATTGATTCTCTTAGCTTGCCAAATTGATCTTTACTTAATGGCTTAGTAAAGATATCTGCTCTTTGCTCATTGGTTGGAATGTATACCAAAGTAAAATCCTTTTTCATCACATGATCCCGGATGAAATGATGCCTTATGCTTACATGCTTCATCCTGCTATGGAGTACTGGATTCTTTGATATATCAATGGCACTTTTATTGTCATACATCACATCCACACATCTGGATTGAACTCAATAATCTTCTAGTTGTTGCGTGATCCAAAGGAATAGAGCTACATAACTTCCAGTGCCATATATTGTACTTCTATGGTTGATAAAGAAACTAAAGTTTGCTTCTTACTGTACTATGACACCAAGAAATCTCCAAGGAAGTGGCAACCTCCGGATGTGCTCTTCCTTTCAAGAGCATTTCTTCCATAGTCTGCATCAGTGAAACCTTGGAGTGTGAAATCTCCATTACTAGGATACCATAACCCAACTTCAGTGGTTCCTAGGAGATATCTAAGAATCCTCTTTACTGCCTTGAGATGCAAATCCTTAGGATTGGCTTGATACCTTGCACAGTAGCAAACTGTATGGTGTATGTCAGGCCTGCTAGCTGTCAAGTATAGAAGTGAGCCAATCATCCCTCTATAGGGCTTTTAACCAATATATTCTCCTTCACAATCCTTGGATAGGACTGTATTTGATCCTATTGGAGTGGACATAGGCTTGGTCTTGTCCATTTCAAACTTCTTCAAGATTTCCTTGGTATACTTTGACTGGTTAATGAAAACCTCATCCAGACTTTGCTTGATTTGTAAGCCAAGGAAGAAATTTAGTTCTCCCATCATTGACATGAGAGCTAAATTCCTCACATATCTTCTCATCTGTTGCTCTAAATATGATATCATCCATATTAATTTGGACTAGGATAATATCATTCTTCTTCTTCTTGATGAACAGAGTCATATCTGCTTTACCTCGGATGTACCCCTTGGATATGAGGAATGTAGTGAGTCTCTCATACCAAGCTCTTGGTACTTGCTTCAATCCATGGAGGGCTTTCTTTAGTTTATAGACATGATCCGGATGGTTTGAATCCTTAAATCCAGGTGACTGATTTACATGGACTTCTTCCTAGATAACTCTATTGAGGAATGCACTTTTTACATCCATTTAGAACAATGTGAATCCCATAAATGATGCAAAAGCACATAGAATCTAGACTGCTTCCAATCTTGCTACAGGGGGAAAGGTTTCTTCAAAATCAGTTCCTTCTTGCTGGTTGTAGCCTTGGGTAACTAATCTTGCCTTGTTTCTCACCACAACTCCGGATTCATCAAGCATGTTCCGGAATACCCATTTAGTGCCAATGATTGATTTACCTTTGGGAGGTGGTACTAGATCCCATACATCATTTTTGGTGAATTAATCTAGCTCTTCTTGCATTTCCATCATCCAGCTTTTATCTCCTTCAGTATCTTGAAATTTCTTTGGCTCAATGAGAGAGATAAAAGCAGCATGGTTCATCATCTTATTGAGTTATCCTCTAGTTCTGACTGGATTTTGGACATTATCCAAAATGGCTTCTACCGGATGATTTCTGTGAGTCCGGATCTCCCTTTGTAAGCCTTCATGTTGAACTGGAACTCGTTCTACTTCTGCCTCAGCTTGTTCTTCTTGGCCTTCATTGAAATCAATCTCTTATGGGTTGAGATTAACTTATTGTACTTCTAGATCAAAAGATATTCCTTTATCTTCTTCTTTGTACTTCTTGATTTGGAATGAATTAGGAACTTCTGCTTCCTTCTCTTCTCCAGAGTTTTCAGCTTCTAGAACTGGATCTTCTAGAGTGGAACTTTTCTTACCTCCATGGTTAGTCTCATTGAAATCTACATGTATTGACTCTACCACAGTTTGTGTTCATTTGTTGAAGACTCTGTAAGCCTTACTATGTGTTCAGTAGCCAAGGAAAATTGCTTTATCAGATTTAGGATCAAATTTTCCTAGTCGCTCTCTATCATTTAGAATGTAGCATTTACATCCAAATGCCTTAAAGTACCCAATTTTGGGTTTTCTTCCCTTCCAGATTTTATAGGGGGTCTTTTCTATGGTCTTTCTAATGAGAGCTCTATTCAAGATGTAACATGCTGTGTTTAAGGCCTCTCTTCAGAAATATTTTGGCAAATAATTCTCATTTAGCATTGTTCTTGCCATCTCAACAATGGTCCTATTTTTCCTCTCAACAAATTCATTCTATTGAGGAGTGTGAGGGGCAGAGAAATTGTGTTCAATGCCTTTAAAGTCATAAAATTTAGCAAAATGCTTATTTTTTTAACTCGCCACAATTATCACTCCAGAAGTGTGCAATGCTTATGCCCTATTGTACTTCTATCCAGATGAATGTTTTTGCAAATTGGTCAAAGGCTTCATCCTTGCTTGCTAGCAAGAGAACCCATGTATAGCAAGAATAATCATCTATAATTACTATAATGTATTCTCTTTTACCTAAACTTAATGGTTTGATTGGACTAAAGAGATTGATATGCAAGAGCTCAAGTACTCTTTTGGAGGGAATGTAGGAGATGGAAGGGAAACTTTTCTTATGCTGTTTACCTAGTTTACAAGCAGTGCATAAATAATTCTTATCCAAATCAACCTTAGTCAAACCTACTACCAATTCCTTTTTAGCTAGTTTGGACAGGAGGTTCATTCTAACATGTCCCAACCTCCAGTACCATGGCCATGATTCTTCTTCTTTAGACACCAAGCAGATATTCTTTTTCTCATTTTTAATTTTAACGGAATAGACATTATTAACTCCAGGTGAATAAAGAATAAGTTGATTAGACTTACTATCATAAATTGAGCAGCCTCCGGAATCAAATGTGACTTTTCTTCCTTTGTCACAGAGTTGGGCTACACTTAGTAAATTGAACTTCAGTCCATCAACCAGTGAGACATCTTCAATTTTTAACTCAGATCCAATGGTTCCTTGTCCAATGATCTATCCTTTTTTTATTGTCTCTAAAGCTTACTTTACCTGCCTTCTTCTAGGTTAATGTGATGAAGGCCCTCTCATCACCTGTCATATGCCTTGAGCATCCACTATTAATATACTATGTGTGTTGATCTACTGTGGGTCTAAGGCATACCAGCTAAATAGATCAAGTGGGTTTAGGTACCTAATCAGATTTGGGTCCTCTCGGGTTAATAACCATCTCAGGCCAAGGATTAACATCATAATAACCATTTTTTAATCTACATAATTTAGTAATATGATTATTTTTCCCACAAAACCTGCATCCTATAATGGATCTGTTCTGTTCTCACTTCTTTTTTTATCTTTTCAAGATCTTCCTTCCTATAGTTTCCTTTGTATCCAGCTTTTTATATACTTGTAGATGGTCTGATGTGCATCCGGAAGCTAGTTGGGGGTGCAACTTCTACTGCATAATTTCTTCTTTGTTTGGCAGGTTGTAGATTGTAAACCACCTTAGCCTTTCCCTTTTGAGGAGTAGTATATCTTTGGGCTTCTGGTTGCCTTCTGACTTCTTTCACCTTTTGGTTAGAGGGTTTTGGATTTCCTTTGGCAGCATGATGTGGATTTTTTGATATAGCCTTCCCTGGATTTCTCCTTCTTTATGTAGAATTGAATTTCCATCAGGATGCCTCCTTTATCAGGGCTATTTCTCTATCCAAGCCAATCAGATTGGCATATAGCATTTGCACTTGATTTTTCAGGTAGTTCTCCTCAACTTCATCAATATGCTTTGCTGTTCTCATCAAGTTAACATCTTATGCCAAGGCTTCATTATCCTTAGCAATCTCTAACACTTGTCTTCTTAAGGATTTGATTGCTTTTGCATTCTTCTTGATCACAATAGATAAAGCTCTAGCAATGTCAAAGTTAGAAGCAGAATAAGAATAAGAGTTTACCTCAGTGTTTGCTGTTTGCTATTTCTGATTCTTCGATTAGTATTGTATCTTGCTTAGAGACATTCTTTTTGGATTGCTCTGCTTCAGGATCAGTCAGTGCCATGAATGCACAGTTGGTATTCTCTTCTTCTTCTGTTGAAGATGAACTGCTACTTTCCTCACTATTGCTCCAGGTAGCCACCATTGCCTTCTTTTTGTACTTCTTGATTCTCTTAAGCTTGGGGAATTTTGTTCAGAAATGGCCTTTCTCTCCACATTAAAAATAGGCAGCTTCTTTTTCAGAATCTTTCTTTTCTTCTGGATTCTTTCTAGGCCTGTCTCTTCCGGATGTCCCTTCCCTTGGTCTTTGGGATTCATATTTTATTGACTTTCTCCTTTCTTTCTTTTATAGGAACCTATTGAGGCTTCTAGTTAATAGAGCTAGTTGCTCCTTAGTACTTTAAGGTTCTGCGACTTGCTCTTCTTCTTCGAATGAGGCTGATCCGGTGGATTCTGCCTTAAGCGCAATAGCTTTCTTCTTTTCTTTAGGCTTCTTCTCCTGTTGACTATATCTCTCCAGAGACAGCTCTTGAGTCAAGAGATTGTCAATAAGCTCAACATAACTATAAACATTTAAGTCATGAGCTTCATCAATGGCAGTCTTCTTGTTATCCCATTCCTTGGTGAGACTCTAGAGCACGTTCTTCACCATTTCTACTTCAGAGTTTTACTTTCTGAGCCTTTTCACATCATTCACTAGATTGGAATATCTAGTGTTTATGCTACTGATAGGTTCATTTGGCTCCATCTTGAAGGATTCAAGTTTTTGCTAGAGTAGCTCAATTTTTGCTTCTTTCACTTTATTTATTCCTTTATAGGTTACCTCCAGCTTCTCCCAGACCTCCTTTGTAGTCTCACATCCGGATATCCTATTAAATTCTATTGCACTAAGAGCACAGTGAAGCATATTAATAGCATTTGCATTTTCACACAATTTTTTAAAATCGTTCTCATTCCATGAACGTGATGGCTTTCGGGTGATCATACCCTCTAATTTATGAGTAGGCTCACACGGGCCATCCTTGTTGACCAACCATGCTTGCATGCTTTATGCTTGAATGAAGTTCTTCATCTGGTTTTTTCAAAATGTGTAATGTTTACCGATGAAGAGTGGAGGATGGGTAATGGACACTTGGAAAGGAGTTGTGAGTTTTGGAAACTCATTTTAATGTTTGAATCAAAATTTTGGACCTTTAGCTCAAAATTGTTAGATCTCTAGTTTTAAGCACCAGCTCTGATACCACTTATTGGTCCTTGTGAGGGTCTATTTAAGGTCAGAGGGGGGTGAAGGACCCTTTTTTTACGGAATTAATAGACTTCAACAAGTCTAAGTGTGGCGTGTTTGATTATAATCCGGAGGATGGATCCGGATGATGCAAATATGATAATATAATGCAGTAAGTAAAGGAAAGAAAATCAAACACAGTGATTTATACTAGTTTGGCCCCATCTACATCCTGTCCCCGGAGTTTCCTTCCTCCGAGCTTATCCACTAGTGGATTCCTTTCCAACTGGCAGGAATCAAGCCTTATAGGTTGTCTCCGGATGGTAACCCCTTCCGGATGTAGGATATACCACTAGAAGTACCAACTCCTAGCTGAGTCCTTTTGTCTTTAGTAGGATATACCACATAGACTTCTACCCCCAATCTAAGCTGAGTCTTATAGGGAGATCCCACTCAAAGCACCTACTTAAAGATATATCCCAATCTCACTACTCACCCAAGTAGGGGATCTTTTTACACTTTGGTTTTTATCAAAGGTTTAAATTTTTGGATTTCCCTAAGTTTATAACTCACTTAGGAATCCTTACAAATTGATTTGGAATTATTTGATTCTTGGAGGGATGACTTTCTGATTGCTTCTTGCGAATTCTCTTTGTTAATTGCTATCTCAAGTTAACCAGCACCTTCTCAACTTGTGAAGCTTCCTTTTTATAGGCTTGGATTATAAATGTAGCTATTGTGGGTTGGTGAGCTGTAGCTCAATTCTTCACCATTGGTCAGGTAAGATGTGGCGCTTCCGGAGCCGTTGATCAATCCGTTAGACAGTAATTTGACTTATTTGAATTCTTGGGATTGAGGCTGAAAAGATGTCAGTGATTGTTTTCCTTGTGTTTTAGTGTCACACCAACTTTTACACCAGTAATTTTTTGGTGTGAGCCCCACATACCTCCTTATTAGTCTAGGTGAAAAAGGTTGATAACTTTTTCTATTTGGTGTCTGTCCTTTTATCCTTTTCTGAAAAGTGCAAGCTGTCTCTTTTGTCTTGCATATGGGGAAAGGATCTTTGACTTTGTAGACCAAAAGGTGGAGGAAAATGTTATCTTTAAAACTTTTCCCATTATCTTGATATCTTATTCTTTCGGATGCTCTCAGACTCAGTGTCTCCGGATCTATCTTCTTTTGGATGCTAGTGAAATCAATTCTTTCAGATGCTAGACTTTGGAGTTTAAAGTTTATTTCCTTTCCAAACTCTTACCTGATGATTTCAGTATATGCTTAGGTACTTGATGTCTTCAATGGATGGCCTTGTGGCTAGATTCTATACGAATGCTTCCATTTGAATTTAGGAGATACTTTGTTCAAGTTTTTGTTTCTTTCAAACCGGATCTGGATATTTTAGTTTAATTGAGATTCTGGATCATTGTTTTCTAATAAATTACATATTATACTTAGAAGCAGTTTTGAATATAAGTTTATCACTATATATACTTCTGTTGTTAATAATAATTAACCTCATGAAGTTCCAGATTACAAATACAGAAATATATAAAAATGAAATTAGAACTAGCTATTACAAATTTTTACATTGCAGAAAAATAGCTATTCTAAGGATGATTTCTTCATTTGCTGCCACTTTTTGATGACTCCCCCTCTTTCCCTTTTCCTCTGCTTCCTTGACTCTTCTCCCCTTTTTGGTTTGCATCAGATTGGGGGTCAATAATCATATATGATTTTCCATCCCAGCTCTTTTACCAAGCATCGGAGTAGACAAAATTGTCCATATTACCTTGTAGGCGCTTTTCAGTTATTGTATCAACCGTTACCGGAAGAAGGCTGAGTGGCCTTATAGAATTCTAGAGTTCCTTATAAGATTTGGTCATTGAAGGGATCATTTTCAAGGCATGAGCTTGGTCCTCCTTATCAAAATATGAAAACATGCACTTGGGGAGAGTTAGACCACACTTATAGCCAAAGAAACTAGTATCTTCTATGTGCTGGACAAAATTGTGGACCACCGGAATGAGAAGATTGTCCGGAGTAGAAGATGAAGATCCGGAGGAGGAGATGGATAGATCAGCCATACCTGACTTTATAATTTTTATATCATGGCAGATATCTCTTCGGACGTTGTGGATGCTTGTGTTGAGTGTAGTGAGATCCTTGTGAAAAGCCTCTTGAAGTGCTTTTATTAAGTCATTGGTTTCGGATGCATGGCTACCACTGTCCTTACTTATCTCATCCACTTGCTTCTTTAGCAGTTTTGGGAGGGCTTCATCAAGAAAATTTGTGAGCATTTCTTGTGTATCTTGATGCTCCTCATTTAACAAGGTCAATTCGGAGGTAATCTACTTTCCTCCTTCTGCAACTGCTTTAGGAATGAATTTTTCTATGATTTCAAACTTCTAGTCCATATATTCTTTAACCTCAGTAGTTGTCTTTGTAGAGGAGGAGTTGATTTTGTCCATCAAAGTGACACAATTATTATTGGCTCCGGTGTTGGCTTGATCAACAGAGTGATTTGCTATAACTATGTTGAAGTTTTTTTGATCTAGCACCGGAGTAATTTTTGAGAGGGAGGCTTCTGCAACTTTTTCTGCTGAGGCATACCCTTGCATTCTTCCTTCGATACTCTGCACCAATCCCTTAACTTCTCCCAACTCAGACTTCAAATCCAGAGCAAATGATTTGTCATTAATGCTACTCTCCACGGATTTGAGTTGAGAGCAGATGCTTTGAAAGGTCCTCTTAACATATCTCTCCTTACATTTTTCAACTGCCACTTCTTAAATCATTTTAATGGTAGTGGTCAACTTATCAATTCTTGCAGGATTTTGCTTAGGAGTAAGCTGTTTAGATGGTTCTTCAGAGGAGGAAGTTTTCTCTGATCCAGAGCTGGTTTCTATTTCTTTTGATCCGGATAAATCCTCCTCACTTGATTCCTTGGTGGCTAACTTTTTTTCTTCTTTCTTCTCTTCCAATTTAGCCTTTATACTAGCCTCACCCTTTGAGTCCACTTCAGAAGTGTGCTCTTTGGGTCCCAGACTAGTTCCCTTCTCCGAAACATTGTGTTCCTGGTTAGACTGACAGTCCTTGGATGCAATTTAAGAGTCTGCACCTAAGTTGTCTTCTATGTCCATGACATCAACAGTTGAATTTTCATTAGTAGTAAGAATAGTTGGAAGAATAATTACCTCACCTACTTGCTGTGTATCTGCTTATTTTGCATCATTTTGCTCCTAAGACCCAACTTCCAAAAGGCTGGAACTATCCTTAGTTTCCCCTCCAATTGCATGTAGAGGACTTGCTACTACTATCATCTCATTTCCCAGAATGGTGGAATTATCCTCACCATTCCCTCCGGTTGTCTTTTTAGGACTTTCAATATCCACTACTTTAGGCTATACATTCAACAGAATTTCTGGAAGAGGCCCTGATCTGGCTTGAAAATTGAATAAATCCTCATCCTAATAATATACTTCTTTAAGAAGCTCCAAATCCTTTGGAGCTAATAGGATAGGTGGGATGTTAGTGCTTCTGCTCCAGATGGCCCGCCGGGTCCTTCCTTGGTCAATAGGTTTATCTTTTGGTTCTCCCTGACTGCTGATATCATTTCAGTAAATTGGGGGTCTTCCGAAAAGATATTATCCTAAGGAATTTGCCTCTCAGTAAATACTACCAGCTCCTTTCCCTTGCTTAGATCAATCGGAGTAGTTGCTTTAGGAGATGGTGTTCTAATTTTTATTCCGGCAGCGGGCTTCTTGTTAGGGAGCTTTGCTCTTTCCTTAGCTTTTTCTGCCTTTAACGCTTCTTTCAATTTCAATCCCCTCTTCGAGAGTTGCCTTTTAGGTGCTGGTTCCCTATCTCTGGTCTCTTCACTATCAGACCCATTTCCCTCAGCCATGATATCTTCTATACTCCTTTTATGTCCCTTCTTATAACCTTTCCTTGTTACAGCAGCAGCTACTGCAATGATTTTTATTACTTCCAGGTCACAAAGTAGCTTTTTTAATTTATCAGCAGTTTTAATGAGCCTTCCTCTTGGCTTCTTACAGGAGATTTAGCCATTAATTGGGTTAAGGATAGAGTGCCCTCATCCTGCTCCTCTACTGCTGGTTGAACATTAAGTTTTCTTTGAGCTTTAGGCTTAGTGACTCTGCTTTTCTTAGCTTCTAGTGCGATTTCCACTATAGCCTTCCTAGCCTTGTTCTTTTCCTTCTTCTCATCCCTCTATTTAATGGTCTTTTCCTCATCCCATGTTTCTCCAAAGGACATATTTTTGAAGTTTTTTTTCCAAAATGGCCTTCCCATCCACAGATTCTTCCTTGGTGACATCAATTCCATTTTCTACCAAGATTTGGTGATGAGGCCTCCATGACTGTACTTGTGCTGCCTAAGGAAATGAATCAAAAGTACTAACATGTTATCTATTATGCTATCTATCTAGTGATGTATAATATAGTGTTGGAGTGAGAAGACTAGTGAGGGAGCCCTTTTAGATGAGCACAAATTTTGCCAACATAAATTACAAGAATCGTGGAACTTCTAGCTAGTAAGTGAAGCATTTGTCTCCAAAGTATCTCTTTGGTAGCGACTTTAATGGTTCATACTTCACCTTTTGTTCATCTTCATCTGATCTCAATATTACTCCATAATTCTTTATATTGAGATGAGTAACAAAGAATTCTGGAGCTAAGGTAATCACCTTACCATCTACGGCAGCTCGGAGGGCGTTGGAGTAGTTGTGAGCCTTGAGGTTGTCCTAGAATTGCTTCATAAACACCGGATAGGTGAGGTTATGCATGGTAAGGAATGTTTCCAATGCCTAATCTCTGAGAAGCTAGTTGAATGGGTCAGTTGAGAATAGATAGTTGTCTCTTAGATAATCAGAAGGAACAACGGTGTTGGAGGCAATTTTCTTAACCAGAATGAAATCAGAATCAATAAGGTCTTCTATTTTGAACATGTGCCTTGAGGGAAGGATGATTTTGGTTTGACACTTTGTGGGTGCCATTTGAGAGATTGAAAAATGTTAGGGAATTTAGGGTTCTGAGTTTTGAAATTTGTAGAGTAACAACAAGAAATTACTTGCGTGAAGAAGAAAAGGGATTTTTAGGGGATTTTTTTTATAGAATTCTCAAAGTGAGAGCATAATGGTAATCTAGAAACCTTTAATTTTGAGTGGATTGATAATGTGTCAGGTGAAACTTTAGGAGAGAGGTAAATGGCGTTTAACCGGAGAATTGGAACAATTTATTTTCCAAAATAATTACTGCTTTTGCAGCGCGTGTAATGGCCAATAATCATTTATAATTCAAAAAGTGGACAGTTACCTTTACGCACTTTTTTTGCCATATGTTACTCATGTCTGCTGAGCTGGCATTATTCTCTTCCGGACCCAGAGTCAAAATTACTTCTTCTTTTCTTCTTGACTCTTTGACTTGAAAAAGTTCAAACTAATAATTGGATTGGACATTCCAATTGATTCCCTTAGCTTGTTGAATTGATCTTTACTTAATGGCTTAGTAAAAATATCTGCTCTTTGCTCATTGGTTGGAATGTATACCAATGCAACATCCTTCTTCATCACATGATCTCAGATGAAATGATGTCTTATGTTTACATGCTTCATCCTGCTTTAGAGCACTGGATTCTTTGACACATCAATGGCACATTTGTTGTCACACATCACTTCAACACATCCGGATTGAACTTCATAATCTTCTAGTTGTTGCTTGAACCATAGAAGTTGAGCTACACAACTTCCTACTGCCATAAATTCTGCTTCTGTGGTTGATAATGTTGGGAACTGATAGTCAATTTGAACATGCAAAACGGGCATGGTGGAAATTCAAAATTTTGTCCATGTCCCCAGGAACTCCTATTAGATGCAAAACCTCTTTACACAAGCTTTCAAGTGTAGGATAGCCTCTATGAGTATCCACACGAATCCCACCATCCGAAACCTCCTGAGAAGAAGAACCAAGGAGCCTTGAGTAGTTGCTAGACCACTCCGAAATTCCCACCCAAACATATAAACTAAAATATTCAAGTTCCACTTGAATTGGTGCAATTTAGAAAGGAGAAATGAAGCTCTATTTATAGGGGAAGCAAAGGCTCCTCGGATTTAATGCGGAATTAATACTGATTTAATGGGAGATTAAATGCGTGATTTAATTGCTAATTTAAACACACGTTTTAATTGCTTAATCAAATTCAATTTAAATATATGTATTAAATCTAATTTAAATACATAATTTAATTGCTCCATTATATCCAATTTAAATACATGTATTAAATTCAATTTAAATACATAATTTAATTGCTGCATTATATCCAATTTAAATATATGTATTAAATTCAATTTAAATACATAATTAAATTGCTGTATCATATCCAATTTAAATATATGTATTAAATCCAATTTAAATACATAACTTAATTCCTGCATTATATCCAATTTAAATATATGTATTAAATCCAATTTGAATACATAGTTTAATTGTTGCATTATATCCAATTTAAATATATGTATTAAATCCAACTTGAATACATAATTTAATTGATTCTTCTCTCTTTTATTTTATGACCCTAATAAAATTAGTTACCAGTCAAAATTAATTCCTGACTTAACCAAAATGATCTAATCATTTTAATCAATACTTTAATTAATTTGTGACCCAAATAAAATTAGTTACTGGTCAAAATAAATTGTTGTTCTAGACAAATAATAATCCATTCACTATTATGTCATATTTTCGTAATAGAATAAATCTATTAATTCTTATAAATCTATTAATTCTTTACTCAGTCCGATGAAGGCCCAATGTGTGTGACCTTATAGGATCCCGAAGTATTGAGCTGTTAAGGCTTAACCAACCCTTGTTCTATTGGAACCATTAGCTCGAGGTTCTAGACCGTGAATAGAACTCAACTACCCTAAATGACTGTAGTATGCCTCTAGGAAGGGTCTACCATCCCCCATTACTCAGAATGTCATTTGTGCTTATGACTTAATCCCGGTTAATGCAATAGTTATCCAGTGTGATGACCTCCTTCCATTCTTTAATATTAGTATCATATGGTTTATAGGGTTCAGTTAAAGTGTTAACCCACTAACAGCAAGGTTGCTCCAAGCTATCCTAGTTATTAACTTGTTACCAAAGTATATTGCCTTTTACAATAGTGTGTTTGACTAGAAACCATTTCTATCAAACACATACTCTGATTAGAGGTTTATAGCAATCATCACTTCAATAAAGCGGCTAGGTACAACTCCTTAATATATCCAGAGCGATGGATTCTTTCCGACTACTCAGCTTACTAACGTGCTGTCATCACTATACCTGTAATCACCCGTGACACTCTAAATTAATGAGTGTATAGAAATGACCCAAAGTATAGCAATAATACCACACAAGGTAACCACTATCTCAAGTATGAGGAAATCCGCAAAGCTTATTGTATGAAGGTAAACACTAATACATTGATATACACACCAAGTGTTTATCTTACTGGGGTCTCCAATATATCTCCCAGATATATCCATGTGTCAAACTTAAGGCACCACCTTCAGTCCTTAGGCAATTGACTGCTTGGATCCTTTCCAAGAAAGTTGACCACATGCTAGTCTTTCCGCTTCATCAATATCCTTTCTTGATGAAACTATGACTAGGGATAGTTTAGATATAATCATAATTGCACATGAAGCAGGTCTCACTAAATATAGTCCAACTATTATTTCTCTGACTTCATGCTAATACATCAAGGACTTTTGTATACATACATCAATGCATATATTTTAACTAGCTATAATATATTTATAAGCACATCGATATAAACAAAATATTAAATGCCTTTATTAATTAAACAAAATATTCGTACTATTATATAATTAAGATATATCGCCCTAATTGCCTTAAGGGCATACCTCATATCCAACAGATAAAGCAACTACAGTTTGCTTCTTGCTATACCATGATATCAAGCAATCTCTAAGAAAGTGACAACCTCCAGATGTACTCTTTCTCTCAAGAGTGTCCCTGCCATAATCTGCATCAGTGAAGCCTTGGAGTGTGAAATTCCCATTACTAGGATACCATAATCTAACTTCAGTGGTTCCAATAAGATATCTAAGGATTCTTTTTACTACCTTGGGGTGTAAATCCTTAGGATTGGATTGGTATCTTGCATAGTAGCAAACTGCATAATGTATGTTAGGTCTGCTAGCTGTCAAGTACAATAGTGATCCAATCATTCCTCTATAGAGCTTATGATATACTTCTTCTCCTTTAAAATCCTTTAATAGGACTGTATCTGATCCCGTGGGAGTGGACATTGGCTTACTTTTCTCCATTTCAAGCTTCTTCAGAATCTCCTTGGCATACTTGGATTGATTGATGAAAATCCCATCCGGACTTTGCTTGATTTGCAAACCAAGGAAGAAATTGAGTTCTCCCATCATTGACATCTCAAACTCCTTCTGCATTTGAGTGCTAAATTCTTCACACATCTTTTCATCTGTTGCTCCAAAGATGATGTCATCAATATAAATTTGTACTAGAATCATAACATCCTTCTTCTTCTTCTTCATGAAAAGAGTTGTATCTGCCCTACCTCGGATGTACCCCTTGGATATGAGAAATGTAGTGAGTCTCTCATACCAAGCTCTTAGTGCTTGCTTCAATCCTTAAAGGGCTTTCTTCCGCTTATATACATGATTCGGATGCTTTGAGTCTTCAAACCCAGGTGGCTGTTTGACATAGACTTCTTCTTGAATGACTCCATTTAGGAATGTACTTTTGACATCCATCTGGAATAATGTGAATCCCATGAATGATGCAAAAGCACATAGAATTCGAATTGCCTCCAATCTTGCTACAGGAGCAATGGTTTCTTCAAAGTTAATGCCTTCCTGCTGATTATAGCCTTGGGAAACAATCTTACTTTGTGTCTTACTACCACTCCAGATTCATCTAGCTTATTCCGGAATACCCACTTAGTGCCAATGATTGACTTTCCCTTTAGAGGTGCCACTAGATCCCACACATCAGTCTTGGTAAATTGATCTAGTTTTTCTTGCATGGCCATTATCCAGCTTTCATCTCCTTTTGCATCTTGAAATTTCTTTGGCTCAATGAGAGAGACAAAGGCTGTATGGCTCATCATTTAATTGAGTTTTCCTCTAGTTCTCACTGGATTTTGGATATAATCTAAAATGGCTTCTACACGATGATTTCTGTGAGTCCGGATTTCTCTTTGAAGATATGCATGCTGGTTTGGACCTTGTTCCTCAACTGCTATGACCCCTTCTTGATTATCCATAAAGTTTATCTCATGGTGATTAAGATAAATTTGTGGAACTTCTTAGTAGAGATTAATTTCTTCATCTTCTTCCTTATATTTCTTGATTTGGAAAGAATCAAGAATCTGCGCTTGTTCTTTTTCTCTAGTTGTGAGCATGGGCTTTTCGGTGACCCGCGGGATGATGATGACTTTTTGCTCTAACCTTTTACGGACTAGTTATTCTATTCTTTGAAAATCGAATCACATTTGGCAAGTACCTTTTTGATGATTTTGGACCTTTGATCGTGCTTAAAAATCATTAAAATGCATTAAAAAATTAACTCTAATCTTCCCTCTCTCACAGTAATTTTTTTCGCAGTTTTCTCTTAAAACCAATCATTTTTAGCAAATCCCGTTATTTTTTCTAGATTTTAAACTCTTTGAAGTTTCCGGAATGTAAAGAATTTCTTAAATCGGATAACCGTGGTGAAAGTTATGCTTGTTTAAAAGTTTCGGCTCTGGTACCTCGTGGCAGCCCCTTTTGCCGCGCTCCCTACGCGTGAAACACGCCAGGGGCGCGACTTGCCAGCCCGTCAACCGCGCTCCCTGTGCGCGAGAGGCGCCAGGGGCATGGTGAGATGCACTCCCTTTGTGTGAGACGTGGCAGGAGCGTAGTGAGACGCTGCACCTGGAGTATCTCGCGCACCAGGGAGCGCGGCTGACGTGCCATGGGCGCGTTTGAGCCGTTTTCCCCCTTTTTCGGTTTTTACCCATTTTTATCATAAAACCTGAGTATTTGAGGGACTAAGGCCCTGTTCTTTTCAATTTATTTTTTGTTCAGTTTAGTTCAGTTCAGTACTAATCAGTTCAGTTTAGTTTCAATATTCAGTATCCAGCATTCAGCATTCAGTATTCAGAATTCAATATGAAGTTTCAGTTTATGTATTATATCAATATTATTAATATATATTATTATTCATAAATATTAAAAAGCAGTAAATATTTTGATAATATCATTTCAATTTTAATTTTAGTTCATTTCTATTTATACATTATACAAATGTTATTAATTAATATCAGTAATCACAAATAACAACAAAGAAAACGAAACCAATAATAATATTTTTAAAATTATTAATTATTATTTCTACCATAAATAATTTTGTAAGAAAAATGAATGAATAAATAAAAGTAATAATATTTTATAAATATTGATAATAATTAAAATAATAAGGTAATATTGAAAACAATAATTACAATAAATAATAATAATAATAACTTATAATGGTATATTTAATTATAATTATATGTAATAATTAATAAATTTTATTAGAATGTATAGTATGATTTAAAGTGTTATTAATTATTATGTATTTTAATATTTTTAAAATATTATTTATATTATTAATTATAATTCAGTTTCGGTATTATTCAGTTTCAGTACCATTCAATTCAGTTTCAATATAGTTCAGTTCAGTTCAGTACCAATCAGTTTAGTTCAGTTCAGTACACCTACTTATCAGTTGAAAAGAACATGGCCTAATTGAGTTATTTTACATCTAATTGAGTCTACTTAAACCCTTAAAATCATCTTTTTTAGGACTTTTTGGCTAATTTTTATGAGATTAAAAACTCATTTTTAGGAGATAAACTTAAGAACTAGAGAGGGAAAGCTTGATAAAGGCTAAAGAATTTCTCCAAATCAAATTTTTAGATCTTTATCTTGTTTAATCTCTTAGATTTAAACTAAAATCGGTTAAAAATCTTAGGTAAAAATGAATTAAATAGGTTTTTAGTGACTTTTCCTCAAAAACACTACCCAAATCTTAAAAAATCATCAAAATGATTTCACTAAGGGTTGATTCGAGTCTCCAAAGAGCAGATTCACGGCCTAGAGGTAACAAATCTAAGTTCCAATCTTTTTTTAATTAATATATTATCTTGTTTGGCTGCGTTTGGTTATATTTGGGCTTGTTTTTCCTTTTCTTTCAGTTTCAATATAGTTTAGTTCAGTTCAGTACACCTACTTATCAGTTGAAAAGAACATGGCCTAATTGAGTTATTTTACATCTAATTGAGTCTACTTAAACCCTTAAAATCATCTTTTTTAGGACTTTTTGTCTAATTTTTATGAGATTAAAAACTCATTTTAGGAGATAAACTTAAGAACTAGAGAGGAAAAGCTTGATAAAGGCTAAAGAATTTCTCCAAATCAATTTTTCAGATCTTTATCTTGTTTAATCTCTTAGATTTAAGCTAAAATCGGTTAGAAATCTTAGGTAAAAATGAATTAAATAGGTTTTCAGTGACTTTTCCTAAAAAACATACCCAAATCTTAAAAAATCATCAAAAGGATTTCACTAAGGGTTGATTCGAGTCTCCAAAGAGCAGATCCACGGCCTAGAGGTAACAAATCTAAGTTCCAATCTTTTTTTAATTAATATATTATCTTGTTTGGCTGCCTTTGGTTATATTTGTGCTTGTTTTTCCTTTTCTTTCAGTATTTCTACAAATACCTTCACCGGTATTTTTGGGTTTGTCTTTTATCCCAAAGTTGAGAAATCAAAGTTATTTCGCCATTTTAAGTCTAGATCTACTGAAATATTGTGGGAATCGACTTAAAATTTTAGTAATCTTGGATTTTTGGGTGTAAAAATACCTATTTTTGCCCGTTTAGCACTTTTCCGATCCAGATACTCCGGTGAGCATCTGAGATGCTATAGTGCACCTCCAGTTCCTGCAACAGCAGCGTCTGGGGCTGCAACAGTAGCATCTCAGATGCAACTCTAGCATCTGGTCTGGCAAAAATGCCAAAAGACCACTGTTTTGTATTTTTGTCCCTTTTCTTTGTGTTTTTAACCCCATTTTTTACCCGAAAAATTTCTGAAAAATTTCACATAATCTATAATTTCATAATATAATTTTAAATCTATTTTTTAGTATTTATTAATTATTTGATTGGTTAAATTTTCATTTTAATGGCTTAAAATGATTTTTTAACTAAATATTTTTTTGACAAATCCTTTTATCATATTAAAAATTCCAAAAATATTCTGCAGTTTTCCTTTATTTTTCTAGGGTGTTGAATTCAATTAATTAATATTTTTTATTATTTTAATATTTAATATATGCCCAAAAATTATGTTTATAGTCCCGAAAAATCCAAAAATATGTTTTCTCTCTTATTTGATTTATTTTCCGCCCTTTTATTATTTATGCATGATTTGAAATTATTCGTGTGTGTTTTATTGTTCTTTAGAGCCAAGTTCATGTTGGTAAGCTCGGTTAGGACCCGGTTTCACCTTTTTATTTATTTATTCGCTTTATTTACTTTTCCGTATTAGAAAAATGTATAGGTATTCGTAAAGCCATATAATAATTAATTTTCTTGCTTTATTTATTTTTTTTGTGTGATATATGGCTATATAAACCGAAAACTCTAAACATTAATTGGATTTAAATTACAGAAGAACTAAAGTGGCACTTATTAAAATGTAAATGCCTTGATTTAATAAATGAAAAATAAGCAACATCGTCCGAAGTTGGAATCTCTATTTTAAGGTATGGTCCAACCATCCGGTGGGAATATCGTACCTAAATTCCTGATAGAGCTAAACCGGGTGGCGACTCTATCTTAAAATACAGGATGTCAAGTCTCGTATCTCTTAACATCTAAATTGGACTAAAATTCAACATCAACATCGCTTTTATCAATCGTTTTCTTCATACGCTAAAATAAGGATCAATCCTCCAGCTTGCTTTACAACGCTTACTTTTCACCGTGCCTGCCTCTCACGCGGGTCATGCGAAAAAGTCGTCCGCTCACAGTGGCGACTCTGCTGGGGATTTCCTTTTAACTTAAAATTTGGAATATCGCTTTCATTTTCAAAATTGGTTAAAGGATTTTGATGATGTGGTGAAATCGTTTTTAAATCAAAGCTTTATTTCTTATGCCTTTTGAATCCATCGCCTTAGTTAGATACTAGGTTTAAGGTGCCATTATTTCACCCCTATGAAGCTCACTTGTATACCTCATGCCCGCTAGGAATTGGGGATATTTGTGGTTGGAAAACTCGTTTCGACCAACGTGTAATTCCCGCTGTAGCACTCATTTGAGGAGTGGTTAAGTTACACGGAATCAAGGTAAATGAGACCCTTCTACACTATCATTCCACGATACCAGTAGTTTGAGATTATGACCTGAGATAAATCTGGCCATAGCAAGTTCCCCTTCGGTTTACCAAAACAATTTAGATTTAGGTCGCATACTCTCTTGCCGTTTGTTGGAGCTAGAGTTACCCCCAGATCTTTTGAATGGCGTTGCGCAGGAGTCATACGGTTGGAAGAGGTTTATTCGCTTTTTGTGTGCTACTTGTGTTATGCTCATACATACGCACCTCATGCATAGGCCCCATGTAGCCGAACTTTTAGTTTGCTCTTTCGCTTACCTCTACTCTCCCCTTGCTTACCTCTACTCTCCCTAATAACCCGTATCTAGTTCGCTAGGCATGGTGAAGGGTTCGCACATCTCACATATCTTGGGGTTAAGCTTCATATCGAAAGCTCTTCTGCTCTCTGCCTCTCTAAACCACCCTTGTATATATAGCATTCACCACTCGAGTTATTATGTTAGCATCCATTTTATTTATGGTTCTATTCGGGCTGATCATCTTCTAATTTCTCTAGTTAGGTCGAGACGTCCCCGCAGCCGCAGACCTCTTTGGCTCTAACTTGATCGCCGTTTGGTTCATCGGTCAGGGATTTCTATTTTAGTTTTAAAATCTGCTCTGTCTGCGATGTCTGATATTCCGCCAGTTAGTGGAGTTTCGACCGAGGGCACTCCTCCTCTTGCTCCTCCTCTGACTGATCAGAATCAGTTACAGTTAGGCACCGAATTAGCCAATGCTAAGGCCATATTCTTACAATATGATATGTTTTGTGTTATCATCCAAGAGCAAGTCTGATCAGCTTTAAGGGAAGAGAGAGATGATCAAAGGTTGTCGGAGCCTGTGTTTCAAGCTCAGGGATAGATAGAGATCACTCAGAATGGGTCTAGTCAGTCTCTGCCTGTTCAACCTCAGTTTTCAAATCCATCGCTCCCACCTGTCCGACCGGTTCAGTTTCAGTTTGGCTAGACCTCGGTTCAGCGTCCCCCGTCTTTTTCTCCATCGGTATTTACCTTTTCTCCTCCCATACCCTTGAGGCCTTCCCCTCAGGCTCCCATATTTACCACTATCTTAGGGGGTTTTACTCTATAAATGGCTATTCCCTTTAGCAATTTTGTCATTTCTTCAACACTGCCAACACCTTTTGCGCTATCACCTCCTAATTTTATGGTCACTCTACACGAAACTACTTACCCTCAGAACCCTTTGCTTGCCCTCATATTGAGATCCCAGCTCCTCTGCCATTTCAATTTTAAACATCCTCAGTGTATAATGACCATGTCACACAGCCTCCAGGTGTGACACCAAAAGACCAGGTCATGCAACCTCCGGGCATGACACCCGAAATGGCGGCATTCTTTAATCAACTTCTGAATAAGAATGAATAAAAAGAAGAAGTGAGGGATGAAGATTGGGTCCCCAAGAACTTTTTGATGCCTAGAATGGAAGCCTACTCCGGTGAGGGACCTCTTAAATCCCACATCGTGATGTACGAATGGATTATGCGTGTCTAGAAGATCAGGGATAAAGTTCTTGCTAAGTTATTTCCATGTACCCTATCAGGGCCAGCTCTCAAATGGTATAACACCCTCCCCGAGTCGACAATCCTATATTGGAAACTTCTCTCTGAGGCTCTAATCGCCCACTATGGTTTTAATTCAACCATGGAAATGACTATCCAGCAT
Organism: Euphorbia pulcherrima; assembly: GCA_947683365.1. NCBI lineage: Eukaryota > Viridiplantae > Streptophyta > Magnoliopsida > Malpighiales > Euphorbiaceae > Euphorbia > Euphorbia pulcherrima. The sequence goes on along the minus strand of CANTUS010000001.1, from coordinate 15,878,567 downwards.
CATGAGGCTGTTAAGCAAAAGCAAGGTAAACCTTTTAAGTCCTACTTCAATAGGTGTATGGCCACTCAGGTTCTATTAAAACAAAAGCTCAGTTTAAAGGAGACCATCCTGAAGATTCTTAATGGAGCTCTCCCGGTTCTCCGTAAAGAAATGGAAATCGATTCTTTTGAGTCATACACAAAGGTTTTTGAGAAAGCCGAGAAGATCAAACATTGCAAAGAAAAACAGAAAGCTAATAAGCTAAGTGGCGGCAAACCCTGGTTTAATAAGAACAATAATTCTGGAACTTTCGAAGTAGCTATTGTCCCAACCGAGGAGAAAATAACTACATTTCAAGTTATCACCTGAGAGAATGATCCAGCCGTCCAAGTCGCCACTCGCAAGGGTATCTTTGTATCTCCGTGGAAGTTGCCCCTTAGTGTCATTTTCGCCAAGTTATGAGGGCAAGCAAGTTTGACCCTATGCGAGAGTATAGATCTCCTACTACCAAAGATAAGGGAAGATTTTGCAATTATCATGTTCAGAGGGGGCGTTCAACTGATCAGTGCTGGACTCTAGCTTCCACTATAACTCATATGATTAAGGAAGGGAAGATCAATGAGCTAGCTAGGAAGACCAATACTGAGGAGAAGCCATCATCGAACCCAGGTGGTGAGGTAGGTGCAATCAATTCCAGTCTCCCTGAGGAAATTGTGTTGGCCATGGTCTTCTTTAGTTTAATTGACACCAATATTGAAGCCAATTCTATCGCCAAAGCTAGCAAGAATCTCGCAAGGTCTATAGCGAATGGAGGAGATAAGCCATCAGTCGAACAAGAGAGAGCTCTGGATCTCGTCCTGGATGACACACCGATGGAAGTTACCGAGGATGCCTAATCTACCAGCTCTACCAATCAAGACCCTCCGCCTATGGAGGATGACTATCTATGATGTAATTTTCATTTTCTAGTATTTAGATGTGAACAACTCTGCCTTTAAGGAACTTTTATACAATCAAAGACTCTCTTTTTTTTGCTTATCTGCTTGATGTTTTACCCGATGGGTGCATGCATTCATTTTATTATAAGCATAACGTGTTCAATATTCATGACATTTCTTTAACTAAAATAAATTTGAGTACATGTGATAACCAAAAATGCTAACCATTTCTAATTACCTAACCTCTAAAAGAAAATGAGAGATAACAAGTCCTTAAAGATCATGATAATGATTTCGCCTGATCATACCTAGACATGCTTAGGCTTTATTATTAGAATGCCGAGCATCGCATCTTCACGCCTAAAGTAGAAAAAGAAGTTCGATTCTTCCTTGGATAGGTCCAAAACGTCAATCGATTCATCGCATGCCACTATATGCCAACTTATTTTCAAGATACCGAAGAAGTGTTAGCCGATTATAGAGAAAGAACATTGCCAGATCACCTTCGATAGAATTAAGACTTACCTTTTCTTTGCCCACCCATTCTCAAAATTCCCACCCTGATACATCCTTAATCATTACCTATACCATCTTACTTTTCTCTCCTCATTGACCATTCTCAGCGAGGGGGACACATATGATCAGCGAGATTCGACCCTCATCAATAAATAAACACTGCTTTATCATTGTGGGGGCAGGTTACTTTTTAAAATATGAGGAAGCAGAGTCTTTCACCGATATCACTGCTAAGAAAATGGCCAAGTTCATCGAGAAACATATCTCCGCCCTGTACGGTCTACCTCACCATTTAGTCTTAGAAAATGAGGTTCAGCTAAGGGGCAACCACTGATTTAATCAAGAGATATAGGATTAACCACCATAGGTCCTCGCTGACCATGAGCCAATAGGGCTAGCGAGGCCACAAATCAGCTTATCAAGAAATTTCTCTCCAAGCTTACCGCAAGATAAAGAGATTGGGTCAATAAGCTACCATTCACCCTTCAAAGATGTCAAGCAAATGTCAGAATTCCCACAAATCCAATGCCTTTATCCTCGGTCTATGGAATGAAAGTAGTACTCCAAGTGGAAACCGAGATGGAATCCTCAAGTGTCACGCTAAAATCCAAGTTAAAGGGACCCTCACGGACTCAGGCGCAGCTCGAACAACTTGAAAAATTTCCAAATGTATCAGCAGTGCATTGCAAGAGCTTACGATAGCCTTGTCAAGCATCAGGAAGTTCCCATCAAAGGCCAAAGATCCGTTTCCAAATCAAGCAAAACCTTCCCACACCGAACTAAGGGGATGTTAAGACCAAATTAGGAAAGACCTTACATAATTAGAAAGGTACTCAACACAAGGGGCATGAAGATTTTGGATGGTAATAAATTCGCAAACCCTAACAATCAAAGTAGGTTGAAGCGTTATCATATCTAACCTAAAAGAATCAAATCCAGAAAAAAAGGCACATAAAAAATATATTTAAATAAGTCACCCGGCGAGTGGTCTTCTACCACTCGGGCAAAAAATTAGGGTGTATCCCGCTGATCGGTATTCTACAAATCGGTCAGGCTAAAGTTAGTAGCCCGCTAGACTGAAAACCCGAAAAGAGCATATTGGTTAGAAAACCCTTATAGGCTAGTTAACACCAGAGTTTGGGTTAATAGAAATGGTGTAGGTCTTTCTAATAAGAGCTCTACTTATGATGTAGCATGATGTGTTTACGGCCTCACCCCAAAAATATCTAGGCAGATTATTCTCACTTAGCATTATCTGAGCTATTTCAACTAAGGTTCTATTTTTCCTTTCAATTACCCCATTTTGTTGAGGAGTACGAGGAGCAGTGAAATTATGCTCAATGCTCTTAGAGTTAGAAAACTTAGGAAAGTGCTTATTTTGGAACTCACCTCCATTATCACTCCGGATGCGTGCAATGCTTATGCCCTGTTCTACTTATATCCGGAGGAATATTTTCGAGAATTACTCAAAGGCTTTATCTTTGCTAGCTAGCAAAGTAACCCGGGTATAGTAAGAATAATCATCCACAATGACCATGGTGTATTCTCTTCTACCTAAACTAAATGGTTTGATTGGACCAAAGATATCAATATGCAAGAGTTCAAGAACTCTTTTGGAAGGTATGTATGAGATGAAAGGGAAGCTTTTCTTATGCTGTTTACCTAATTGACATGCACTGCATATGTGATCCTTAATAAAAGCTACCTTAGGCAAACCCACAACCAAATCCTTTTTGGCTAATTTGGACAGGAGGTTCATGCTTAGATGTCCCAACCTCCGGTGCCATAGCCATGATTCTTCTTCTTTAGACACCAAGCATATATTCTTTTTCTCATTTTTAATGTTAATACAATAAACATTATTAACTCTAGGTGCGTAAAGAATGAGTTGATTTGACTTACTATCATAGATTGAGCATCCTCCGGAGTCAAAGGTGACTTGTCTTCCTTTATCACAGAGTTGTGGTACACTAAGCAAGTTGAACTTCGGTCCATCAACTAATGCGACATCTTCTATCTTTATTTCAGATCCAATGGTTCCATGTCCAATGATCTGTCCTTTTTGGTTGTCTCCAAAGCTTACTTTTCCACCTTTCTTTCGGATTAAATTGATGAAGGCTTTCTCATCACCAGTCATGTGCCTTAAGCATCCACTATCAATGTATAATGTATGTTGATTTACTATGGATCTAAGGCATACCTGTAAAACAAATCAAGTGGGTTTGGGTACCCAATAAGATTTGGGTCCTCTTGGGTTATCAACCATATGAGGCCAAGGATGTGAGCACGAGATTTCGCAGTCCCTCTCGCGAGACGATGATGATGTATTCCTGATTTTATTCCTTATAATAAAAATCTTTGGAGTTTTTATTACCGATAAAAAATTCTTCGTGAATTTTATTTCTCATAAGAATTCAATTCGGCGTGTCCGATAACGCGTTCGATAGGAGCTTAAACCGATGATTTGCACCCAAAATTAAAAAAATATCTAAATACCCATTAAAATATCATTAAAATTCAAAAAGATGCCCTTTAACCCGCTTTTGACCCCTTTTGGTAGCTTTTTGGGCTTGTAGGCCCACTGGCTGTCAGCTTGCAGGAAGATGATACCACTGGCGGCATCGCCTATACCATCGACGGTATCACCATGTCGTCGGCGGCATGGCCCAAAACAGGCTTCTGCATAGATAGCTTCTTCTTCTTCCTTTGACCAGCTCTTTTTTGCCATTTTGGTGAAACTGGCCAAAAGGTCTCGAAGACCCCCCATTTTTGCCTATATAAACATGCATTAGGGTTCCAAAACCATATAACAACATATCTGAATTTTACTTGAGAGGCTTTAGAGTGAGAAAATTAATTTTTGTGAGATAAGAAGTAGAAAAGGTAAGAAAAGGGATCCCAATCCATTTTTCTTGGTTTTTCTTCTTTGAATTCTCTTAGTTAAAGCTTAAAATCAGTAGACTTTAGGTTAAAATCAATTTAATAGGAGTTTAGAGACATAAATCCTTAAATTTACTACCTAGATCATCTTTGCAAGCTCCCCGAAGGTGTTCCTTGGATCCAAAGAGGATGATTCACGACCCCGAGGTAAAATTCTGAGTCTCACAGCTCTTTGGCTTCATTCTTACTTGTTTATTCTATTATGTGCTAATTTGTGCTTATTTTCGGGTTTTCGTCATTTTTACCGTTACCTGCTGCTGCTGCTACAAGAAGCTGAAGCTGCCGGTGGTATCAACCATGGCGCCAGCGGCATCAATGATATCGCCAACGATATTGATGATACCGCCAGTGACATCACTTGCCCCCAGAGGCTTCATTTTCTTGTAGGATCCTTTCTTTATGGTATCCAGAAAGTCATGTAGCCTACCTGTGTGACTGATACCGCTAGCGACATCATTGATGCCGTCAATGGTATCAACCATGCCGCCGACGACATGACCTTTTGGATAGCTGTTTCATTTTGTTTATTTTCGACCTAGTTAAATTTCTGAAGCTATGGTGTACAGTGCAATGATGAAGGTCCAGGACCTTCTAAAAACAGACCCCACCTCATACCATGTGGCATTTTCACTAATAATTTAGTTAAAACAACAATCGAGTCTAAAATTTGGTCAAAATGGAATTTTCCCACAGACGCCGTTCAAATCTCATTTTTAGCCATCCAACCGGGCTTCATAATATTGTAAACGAATTTGCCATGTTTACGTTAACTCGAGTCTTGTTTTGTCCACTAACTATGGATGCTAAGTGATACACCTCGTACGATGTGCCGTATCTGTGCTAACCATTTTCTGCAGGTAGATTTAGGTTAGATGAATGTTAGGCCTTCGGGTATTTTATTTATCACATAGAAAAGGTATAGGATTTAAAAGCCTTATAATAATTTTAATTTCTGCATTTATTTTTGGATGACTGTAATAATTCATTTATTGCTTTGATTGCTTGATAAACACAAAAATAACATATGAAACTGAAAACACAATAAATAGGGTGGATTAAAACCGACACGAAGAATGAAATATTTTAACTTGGCCTAACGAAAAACAGATAACATCATCCAAACTCGAAATCTCTACTTAAGGTATGGTCTACCACCTGGTGGGAAAATCATACCAAAATTTCCTGATTGAGCTGAACCAGGTGGCAACTCTATTTTAAGTACGGGATTTCGATCTCGAATCCTTTAACACCTAAATTGGACTTAAATTCAACATCAACTTCAATGTTTCCATCACGCTAAAATAAGGATCAATCCTTCGGCTCGCTTCACAGCGCTAGTTATACTTTCACCCTCGTGCAACGCATCTCGCGCGGTCCTTGCAGGTGGGCAAAAGGTCATCCGTTCCTAGTGGCGACTCTGTTGGGGATTTATCTCATTAAACTTGAACTTAAAATTTTTAAAAAGTTTAAAGGATTTTGATGATGTATTGAAATCATTGGCCAAATTAAAACTTTGTTCTTTTTTATAACGTCTTATCCGTAAACACGCGTGTAGATAGTTTGGTAATTTTTAGGTGCCCCATTTTACCCAAGAAGCTCGTGAAAGTATCACTCATGCCCTATTTAGACTTGAGGATGCCTAACAGGTGGATCACTCATTTTAACCAATACGTAAACTCCTGCGATCGCACCTAATTGGGGAGTGGTTGAGTAACGTGGAATCAGGGTAAACGAGAACCTTCTACATCAACAACCCTGTACCAAGGCCGCGCTAGAAAAAGCCTTAGCACTTCATTCCTTTAGGACTACCAGAACAAATAAAACAATTAGGATGCACTTCTTTTACCATTACCGGCGAAGAAGCCAAACTCCAACCTTCCAAAGAGGCGTTACGCGAGAGTCATAAGGTTGGAAGAGGGACGTTTTTGTGTGCTATGTGCTACGTGCTCATGCATCACCCATGCATCGGCTTCAAGAGCCAAAAATTAACTTACCCTTATCGATCTCCATCTGTAGGACTTCTTTTGTACCCCCGTTGAGTCATAACATATCACTATGCGTGGCGAAGAGTACGAATGTCCCATGAATGTTGGAGGGATAAGCCTGAGCATCATCGCCAACCATAACTACATGCAGCCATACATATCATGCATCACTTTTAGAGAACAAAAGCATGCATACCATCCATAACCATTTACAACCCATTCATGGTCTGACCCATGGTTTATGATCCTAAATAGTCTTCCTCCTAAATTCGGACCTTCGTCGCCAGCCATGTCTCACAATGACAATATCGCCCTATCCAAGGAATAAATCGGTCCCACTCCTACCTCGATAATAGCTCACCCTCCATCTCTTGGGTCAGAAATTACCGCCACCATCATCCTGTTTCTAAGCTCAGATCAATTCTAAAACATCATTTGGGAATTGATTCGGATAGTTGTGCATGCATCCGTCAAGCAATCCTTATCAAACCAGAACTCTGACCAGGTCACGCAATCTCTAGGCTTGACACCCACAGCTGTGACTACCCTACAACAGTCATCTGTCCTCTGAACCAGCGACTAAGTGATGCAATCTCTTGGCATGACACCCAATGGTGAAACACTCTGGCAATCACTGCCATTTGCTTACCCTGGGGAACAGGAAGGGGCCCAGAGTCTAGTTCTTCCATCGTACTCTAGCATCTAACCTTCGATGTTGGTCACTCTATTGCAATTTATGCTATCGACAGCCCCGATATCTCCTCAGTACGACTAGGTCATGCAATCTCCGGGCATGACACCTAAGGTTGAGACCCTCTTGCATCAGTTAATAGTAGCTAATTACAAACAGAAACAGCAGGTTTCTAAAAACTCCAACATGCGCTCATTGACTGGCAGTGGTAAAGCAAGCGCATCCACCTCCCAAGTCAAGATGGATAAAAATACCTTTCAGAAGCCAACCTTAACTACCACTACCTAGCCAAGCAACAGTCCTCCAAGTAGCATAAGCCCATGGAGTTTACCTCTCCAGGCAATATTTACTGAGTTAAGAAGGATCGGCCTTCTCAAATCCCTCTGTGAATACAAACCCCCCATGAGAGACAAGAGGTAGAAATATCATGTCGTGTCGAGTCACCATACTAATGAATGTAAGGCTCTACTCAATGCCATACAACATTTAATAAGGGATAAGAAGTTTGTAGAACCCGAAAGGGTGCATAGTAATGTTAATTATCCCCCACTGGAGTCTGACAACCAATTAGGAGTGATCACTTCTGGATTACCTAAATAAGGGAATAGGCCATAAGAACTCATCAAAGCCATCTATTCTAAAGGCAAAGAAAAATCGTGCTCCGACAAAGAGAACGAGGGGTCAACTGATGAAGAGGCAAAGGAGGTTATAACCACCATGATCAAAGCCATGACTGTTTTGGCAAAGAAACACGGAAAAAATAAAGCAAAGAACCCGATGGTCAAAGCTATAAGGCAGTTCGCTGAGATCCTCATCAGAGAGTCAAGCCAAGTAAAGGACATCTCGCCAACCATTGAGCAAAATAAGACTCAGGCTTCTGACTAGGACGACACGCCAATAGAACTTGTTAAGGGTGATCCTACCACCAGCATCAGCAATGAAGACCCTCCGCCTGTAGAGGATGACATTTGTGATATGTAATCTTTATGTTTCTGCATGCTTTCAATTTGTACAATTTTATGTTTGTAACATTCGGCTCTATGAGCAAACTTCTATTTTGTTACTTACTTCATGTTCTGACCATTTGATCCACGCATTCATATGAGCATACGCATAATGTTTTTAGTGTTTAAGATACTTCATTTCACGAAATTAATTCAAGTACAAATGAAAGTTCTTAAGTGATAATCATTTCCAATAATTTAACTCTTGTCAAAACACATGTGAGATAATAAAGTGCTTAAAGATCACGATAACTCTTTCGCCTAGTCATGACCAAAATTGACAAGCATCAAGAAAGAAGTTTGATCTCCCCTAGAATTAACTCAACAATCTCACAACTTTTGCGCAAACCTATTAAAGAAGTTCAGCTTGTTTCATGGAATGAAAATCAAGGCATACATTTTTTAGCCCACCCATTTCCCAACCTAGACCCTTCTCTCATGCTTTGCCTAAAACTTCCCTGCTCTTTGGACATTCTTGGCATGGGGGCAAATACGATTGATAAACTTTGGCCTTCATCAAAACAAACACAACCACATTATCACAGCTTCAGGGAAAACCAAATCTTATCGCTAAGAAAATGACCAAACTCGTAAAGCGACACATCTTCACCCAGCATGAATTAACTCGCCACAGGCACCTCAAGCAAACCAGCTAAATGAGCTACCATTCACACCTTTTGAAGGTACCAAGTAAAAGCCCCCTAAACCAAACATCGCTTGGCTTATGAAAATAAGATATAGTTGAAACCCTCCACCACCGATACAAGGGGAAAAGTCAGGCCTTGCTAAGGAGAACCGTACAAACCACAAACTAAAGGAGCAATCAGAAAGGCAACACTTTTTAAACACCAAAACTCCCACAAAATAAGCTCCTTATAACATGGTTGATTGAAATCGAAGTAGGATCACCCAATATAATTTTGGAGGTTAGAATGAACCGAGTAATCTAGTGTGATGGCCGAACGGATACTAAAAGCCTTAAAGAATCTGTAAAGGCACGACCGAATGCACAATAGCAAGTCAGGTACTTGATACCCTCGCCAAAAGTCATAAACCCAACATTAAGGCATCTAGAATCTTCCAACACCGACATTAAGAAAAAGTTCAGATCAAATTAGGAAAACTGTCGTGTGGTAAAAAACGGTACTGAATGAATTTGGCAATCGAAGTCATAAGTAGGGACGAGAGCGAATTCATCAGCCAGTATAGGCTTAAGCGTTATCTTATCTAAACAAAAGAAATAAATCAGAAAAAGCGGTACAACAAAAAAAAATGTGATAATCACCCGCCTTTTGGTCTTTTACAGATTGTGCAAAAATTAGGGTGACACCCGATGACCGGTATTCTGCAAACTAGCCGTCCAAAAATTAGGGGATGAGTCAAAATCGCCTGCTGGACTGAAAACCCAAAAAGGGCAGTTTAGATAAAAATTAGGGCATGAGAGAAAGACAATGAGATGTTAAACTGAAAACCTGTAAAGGCTAGTCAACACCAGGAGTTTGATTAATGAAAATGATTACCAACATCTTGTACTCAAATTAAATTCATTCAATAAATGTATCTTTAATACTAAAACCTCTATGCTTGTGATTGTATGAATGCCTGGCGACCAAAGGAAGGAAACATCACAAGTAAGCTTAATTGAAGATGCTCCGAGCTCATTAGTGTTTCAATTTAAAAATCCGGATAGACTGAAAACATCCAGGTCTATGCAAAAGTTAGAATAAGTCTGCTAGAATAAAAACCCGAAAGGGCGGTGTAGGCAAAAATTAAGACAAGACTCGATAGATTGAAAACCCCTAAGGACAGTCTATGCAAAAGTTAGAGTAAAAAAGGCAAAAAATAATAATAAAAAAATAAAAAATAGAAGAAAACAGAAGGGAAGTTTATGTCTGTGAATCTGTATCCCCCCTCAGAATAGGCGTCCAGCTGTCAAATGTCAATTGGTCGAAATCAGCTCGCATAAGCCCCCCTCTCTCAGATGAACGGGTAGGTACTTCTTCAGGTTCCCCCATGGTGCCTCTTTTAGCTTTAGTTTCTCCATCAACCGTACCTTTATCTCAATTTCAGATAAGGGCTAAAACAGGCGAATAATTTGTGAAATGGGATAATAGATACCTACAGTAGTATGACGTGGTCACCGATAAGAATCGGGGTCGGTGGAAGCAGCATCTGTATTGAGCAGGACCTCGGCTAACCCCACAAATATAGGAGGAGACCCTATCTACATAGGACCAATAATTGAAATCAGCCTGAATGGGGCGACCAGGCCATGCCACGATATACCAAAACCCCCAAATACTAAATTTTTCCAGCTTCTTCCAGTCCTCATTTCCCAGGCTTTGTAGAAAACCTTGTAGTTACTGGTTGTGGCTTGCCATGTTAGAATTTGGTAAAATGGCTGAAATTGGATTTCTGGGCAAGTGATGTCACTGACGATGTTGTTGATGCTGCCGGTGATATGGGTTAAAATGGGATGATATCACTTGATGCCGCCGGCGGTATGGATTGTGGGCAACTTTGTCTATATCATTTAGCAGGGTAAAGTGGGGCGATATCAGTGATGTCGCTAGCGGTATAGGATTATTTCTCGGCGGTATCAGAACTATTTTCATCAGTTCGACCTGTGCAAAAACCTGTAAACAAGCCTCATAATCTGTTTCCAAAACCTGTTTGATCATAAATACGCATTTTATTCAAAATAAAAGCCTGAAGGCACAAACCATCCAAATTTTCCAAATGCTAAGCCTAAATAAAACCAAAATCACATCTAAAATCTAAGATTATTCAAACCCAATGTATCGAGGGTGTACAAACCAAAACAAAGATTCATAAAAAGGTAAAAAACTATCTAAAAAATCCCATCACCACTAGAAGTATGAGAGGAGACGTCCGGGTCATCCATGAGCCAACGGTTAGCCATACCTTTACCTTCTTCGCTATCCTCTATCATCGAAATACAGCTTAACTCTGCCGATGCGACAGGTAAACATTGGCCGGCTGCCATCTTCACTCCACTTCAGCTTGTATTATCGGGGTGTGCACGATCTATATTTTGCTTGCTCCTCCTCTCGTGAATAGTAGCATCCAATTGGTTCTCTAGATCCCTCATGCGGCGCTGAAGTAATGCATTCTCTTCCTAGTACCTCTACCGGGCCGCATCGGCATCCAATAAGGAAAGGACTAGGAAATCCTGCAGATAAGGAAAACAACAATAATGCACATCATCCATAGCATCCATACATGCATCTTATCTTATTTTAACATGTCATAGCAGGGAATATACCTGAACAAGTAAGGATTGACCAATAAGTGTCCCTAAGAGCAAAGGCATTCCCGACCAACCGCTCTGCCTCACTCCGAGCAACCTGAAAAATCTAAAGGGGCAATCAAAAGAAGTCCACAAAAGGGTTGTCATGGGAATATGTTTAGAATTGTGCAGAGCTTACATAGGTAGTGTTCTCTGGTATGAAGTTCAGGGGGTGACGGCTTGAGCCTTTATCTCTTGGCCAAAAATCACCCCTTGAATTCATCAGTAGGAATTGGGTCTTTAAAGGGTTTGACAGGCGCCCCTCCACGAACTCGACACCCTCAGGCATGCTACAGTACCGTGTCCCGCTATTGTTATCGCGGCCTCTCTTCCTAGGGGGTTCCTGAAAAGTATAAAAGGCAAACATAACCAACCATTTTCAACCCATACAATTGCCATACATGTACAAAAACACAATCATACCTCAAAAGAGCAGTACTTCCTGTGAGACATCGGTATGCTCCTGTCGGCTGCTACTTCACCAACCTCACCCCCTCCCTCGGGTTTGCTCTCATCTTCTTCATCTTCTTCCTCCTCTTCCTCCTCTTCCTCCTCAATATCACCCACTATGCCCTTTAGTCTCCTACTCTCCTCCTCCCTCAGCTTCTTATTATGATACTCTATCGTGTCATCCCTCTTGATACAAGGGCATATGGGAAGTAGGCGCTGCTAGTGCTACTTTTATGAACCCGGAATGCTTGGAATGACCCGACCGTTCCCCTCCAAGTAGTTCGCCTTATCCGCTGCAGAAGTGATCACTAAGTGAGGCCACCTTAAGCTTATTGGAGGGTCTGCAGGCACTGGTCCCGTAGAGGTAGCAACAAACCTCCAATCCTGAACGCACTCCCCCATGTATAACTCCAGGGATAGGGGGCATTCCATCACAAACAGGCGATCATCCACCTCCTTCCGGACTCTAGCCACCTCCACCAGGTTCTCCACCCCGTTAAAAGGGTCACGGTTAATCTAAACAAACAACCAAGTAAACAATCAATGTAAGCACAATGTAAATTTTATAAATGCATTTTGTCTACTAATGTGTCGTTTAAGTGTGAAACAGGAATCAAGGTCAAAAGATTGCTTACTGAGCTCAATCGCACGCTCCTCAAAGACTCGCAATAGCTCATGGGGTACTTACTTTTCCCCCCGATACCACCACACTATCGGGCAAGGAAGTAAGAACCTGGTGGTACAGTGACTTTGAACTCAACTGGTAGGAGGATTTGATGTTCAAAAGCCCAGGCCTACAAAAGTGAACAATTAATCAGTCCAAAACATCCAAAATAAGGAAAAGCATGCGAATCAAGCAAAAAGAATCAATTAAATTTTTTTAAGAAGGGTGTACCTGTCAGAGCAAATGGCTGCGCCAGAGGGCTTTCCCTTTCTTCCTGGCGCCCGCGTCCAGTCCACGGTAAAGTTGTGCTAAGATGGCCTTGGGCTTGTTCTTCTTGCTGATGCTGGCCACATCCTCGATAGTAGATATCAGCCCATAATTTATTTTGCTACCTGAGACTGGAAAGAACAACATGGTGAGCAAAGAAATCATAAAAGAGCGGATGTAAGCATCCCTATCCTCCTAAGGCACCACTTCCACTCCTGCCTAGTGCTTATACAGCTCCCCGTATGATAATCACCCCGAGATAAGTATCAAGCTGAATAACTCCTTCACCCGCCTCACCATCAACTTATTAGTATGATACTTATCCATATATACATCGAAATGGATGACCTTATTCTTCCATGGGAGCTCGGTCATAGCCACCACATCAGAAGGCGTGATAGTCACCTCCCTAAATAGAAAGTGAAAGGTGTGAGTGGTTTCAGACCACTTTTTCATCAAAGCCGTCATCGCCGAATGGGAGTGCTTTGGTATTAGAAGGGGTATAATACGGGCTAGATTGCCAAAAACCCGTCTCGTTAATGGCCACCACGAGCTCAGGATCCTTCTTCTAGATGTGGCACCACCACTCGCCAATCATACCCATACCCTCGGTATAGGTCAGTCAATATGGCTATAAAAATTAAAAGTAAAACATATAAGTCCCAGTTTTTTCTCATCTCTATTATCTGCTGGATGGCTGTTGATGTCGCTCATGCTAGAAGTGATGTCACAGGCGATATCATCCATACCGCTGGAGGTATGGATGATATCGCTGGTGGCATCACTATAAGTAGAAATGGCATCATATCTTTCTAAGCCTTTTTGCAAGGCCTGATGGCGCTGGCGGCATCACTTGTGTCGCCAACGATATCATAATCTACGAAAAAAACTCAGTTTTGCCCCCAAGAATCGAACCCATCGCTCCAAAACCACAAAAATCGTAATTAATCAAATCGAAAGCCTAAAAAAGTAAAAATCAAGCCTAAAGCAAGCAATATCAGTTTCTAATCAATCAATTTCGTATTTATAACCCCTATAATGCAAAATTTTGATCCTAAGGCTGAAATCAAAACTTGACCTAAATAAAGAAATCAGAGTTTTATAGGTTTACCTGGACGTAGCAGAGATGTTTCTCCTTATCCGGGGTCAAGTCAGTTATAGGAGAATCGATTCTATAGCCATACATCTTATCCTTCGCCTTCAAGCAATACCCGATAGGAATCGAGCAAAGTTTTAGCCCTTTGATGGAGGAATCAGGCAAGCCTTCCCTAGCGGCCGATTTTCCCTTGAGAGCCCTTGAAATCCTCTTCATGATTAGGATTGAAGAAAGGGTGAAAGATTTGGCTTGCTAGAGAGAAAGTAGAGAGAAGGGGGACTATTTTTGGTTTTTGTATACGAAAGAGGAAGAGTTTTACTCTTTTAAAACCCCGTGAGGAATTTGAGGAGTTTTAATTTTTCTAAAACTGCCCATCCATACCGCAGGCGACATCAATTCATACCGCCAGCAATATCAGTCATTCCGCTAGCGACATCACCTTCCCCAGTTTGAATTTCAAATTCTTTTGACCGATTAAAGATGCCACGTGGCATCCATACAGCCAGCGATCTTGATTTATATCATCGGCGGCATCAGCCAAGCCGCCAGCGACATCAAGGCATCCCTCAATAAATCCAGTAGAATCTCGGCTCCAGCCCCGACGTCCCAGGACTTCTATAACCCTTACACTTTCCATTCTTAGGTTTTTACTGTTGATCAAAGGGGCAAAATATTTTTTGTTTCACAAAATCGATCAAACAGTAAAAACTTCATTTAAAAATCTTTTTAATCTTATTCTCATACTACTCCTTACAAGTAGAACTACAGCCGCAAATCCAATATACTCGTTTACTATGCTAACTAGAGATTATGGCATGACCCTGTACATACCGATCTCCGAATTCATCCCCTAGAACATCATTGGAGATTATGAAATGACCCTGTATAATCTGATCTTTAAGTTCACCTATGGAACGCCAATTAAAGGTCCCGGCATGACCCCGTACATGTCGTCTTTGGGTTCACCCCTCCGAGATCGTAGCATGACCCTGTACATGCCATTTTTAGTTTCAACCGTCGCCTTATCATCCAAGACTTCTGAAACCCTTGTATTTTTTATTATCACATTTTTACTGTGGATCAAAGGGGCAAAAATATTTTTTATCTCACAAAATTGATCAAGTAGTAAAAACATCATTTAAGAATCGGTCTGATCTTTTACTTGTCTTGTAGCAGAAACTACACTCCACCAAATCCATAAAGCATAAGTCTGACCAAGGGCAACCTCTTCGCGAAGCTCAAGTCTGACCAAGGGGCAACCTCTCCGTGAAGCTCAAGTCCGACCAAGGGGCAACCAATCCACAAAGCATAAGTCCGACTAAGGGGCAACCTCTCTGTGAAGCATAAGTCCGGCCAAGGGGCAACCAATCTACAAAGCATAAGTCCGTCTAAGGGGCAACCTCTTCGTAAAGCTCAAGTCCGACCAAGGGGCAACCAATCCACAAAGCATAAGTCCGACCAAGGGCCAACTAATCCATAAAGCATAAGTCCGACCAAGGGGCAACCTCTCTGCAAAGCATAAGTCTGACCAAGGGGTAACCAATCCACAAAGCATAAGTCTAACCAAGGGGCAACCAATCCACTAAGCATAAGTCCAACCAAGAAGTAACCTCTCTGTAAAGCTCTTGTCCGACCAAGGGGCAACCAATCCATAAAGCATAAGTCTGACTAAGGGCAACCTCTCTGCGAAGCTCAAGTCCGACCAAGGGGCAACCAATCTACAAAGCATAAGTCCGACTGAGGGGCAACCAATCCACAAAGCATAAGTCCAACCAAGGGGTAACCTCTCCACAAAGCTCAAGTCCGACCAAGGGGAAAATAATCCACAAAGCATAAGTCCGACCGAGGGGCAACCTCTCCATAAAGCATAAGTCTGACCAAGGGGCAACCAATCTATAAAGTATAAGTCCGACCAAGGGGCAACCTCTTCGCAAAGCATAAGTACGACCAAGGAGCAACCAATCTACAAAGCATAAGTCCAACTAAGGGGCGACCAATCCAGAAAGCACAAGTTTGACCAAGGGGCAACCAATCCACAAAGCATAAATCTGACCAAGGGGCTACCAATCCGTAAAGCATAAGTTCGACCAAGGGGCAACTAATCTACAAAGCACAAGTCCGACCAATGGGCATCCATTCTACAAAGCACAAGTCCGACCAAGGGGCAAGCCAGCCATCCATCAGGTATCATTCCTATCCCTTGCTCTTTTATGCAATCATACTGACATGTAGCAGCAGTGATCCCTCTAGGGGAAGCCTGTGAGCACGGGGTTATCCAGTCTCTCTTGTGACACGATTATGACGTATTCCCAATTTTATTCCTCATAATAAAAGTGCTTTGGAGTTTTTATTACTAATACAAAATTCCTTGTGAATTTTATTTCTTGTAAGAATTCAGTTCTGCATGTCCGATAATGCATTCGATAGGAGCTTGAACCGATGATTTGCACCTAAAATTAAATTGATCTCTAAATACCCATTAAAATATCATTAACATTCAAAAAGATGCCCTTTGACCCGCTTTGACCCCTTTTGGCAGCTTTTTAGGCTTGTGGGCTTGTTGGCTATCAGCTTGCAGGAAGATGATGCCGCTAGCGGCATCGCCCATACCGCCGGCGGTATCACCAAGTCACCGGTGACATGGCCCAAAATGGGCTTCTGCAGAGACAGCTTCTTCTTCCTTTGACCAGCTCTTTTTTGCCATTTCGGTGAAACTAGCCAAAAGGTCTCGAAGACCCCCCATTTTTGCTTATATAAACATGCATTAGGGTTCCAAAATCGTACAACAACATATCTGAATTTTACTTGAGAGGCTTTAGGGTGAGAAAATCAATTTTAGTGACATAAGAAGTAGAAAAGGTAAGAAAAGGGATTTCAATCCATTTTTCTTGATTTTTCTTCTTTGAATTCTCTTAGTTAAAGCTTAAAATCAGTAGAATTTAGGTCAAAATCAATTTAAAAGGAGTTTAGAGACATAAATCCTTAAATTTACTACCCAAATCATCTTTACAAGCTCCCCGGAGGTGTTCCTTGGATCACAAAGAGGTGGATTCACGGCCCTGAGGTAAAATTCTGAGGCTCATAACTCTTTGGCTTCATTCTTACTTGTTTGTGCTATTGTGTGCCATTTTGTGCTTGATTTTGGATTTTTAATAATTTTTTACCATTACCTGCTGCTGCTGCAAGAAGCAGAAGCCGCCGGCAGTATCAACCATGCCGCCAGTGACATCAATTGCCCCCAGAGGCTTCATTTTCTTATAGGACCCTTTCTTTATAGTATCCAGAAAGTCATGTAACCTACTTGTATGACTGATACCACTAGAGACATCATTGATGCCGCTAGCGGTATCAACCATACCTTCGGCGACATGACCTTCTCGACATCTACTTTATTTCTTTTATTTTTTACCTAGTTAAATTTCCGAAGCTAGGTTGTACAGTACAACGATGAAGGTCCAGGACCTTCTAAATATAGACCCCACCTCATACCATGTGGCATTTTCACTAATAATTCAGTTAAAATAACAATCCAGTCTAAAATTTGGTCAAAATAGAATTTTCCCCTAAATGTCAATCAAATCTCATTTTTAGCTATCCAATCGGGCTTCATAACATTGTAAATAAATATGTCATGTTCACGCTAACTCGAGTCTTTTTTTGTCCACTAACTATGCATGCTAAGTGATACACCTCGTACGATGTGCCGTATCTGTGCTAACCATTTTCTGCAGGTAGATTTAGGTTAATGAATGTTAGGCCTTCGGGTATTTTATTTATCACATAGAAAAGGCATTGGATTTGAAAGCCTTGTAATAATTTTAATTTCTGCATTTATTTTTGGATGACTGTAATAATTTATTTATTGCTTTGATTGCTTGATAAATATGAAAACAATATATAAAATCGAAAACACAATAAATAGGGTAGATTAAAACCGATTATAAAATAATGAAATATTTTAACTTGGCCTAATGAAAAATAGATAACATCATCCAAACTCGGAATCTCTACTTAAGGTATGGTCTACCACCTTGTGGGAAAATCGTACCAAAATTTCCCGATTGAGCTGAACTGGGTGGCGACATTATTTTAAGTATGAGATTTTGATCTCGTATCCTTTAACACCTAAATTGGACTTAAATTCAACATCAACTTAAATGTTTCCATCATGCTAAAATGAGGATCAATCCTTCGTCTCACTTCACAGCGCTAGTTATTCTTTCACCCCAGTGCGATGCATCTCACGCGGTCCTTGCAGGTAGGAAAAAGGTTGTCCGCTCACAATGATAAACATTAAAATAACCATTTTTAATCTACACAATTTAGTAATATGATTGTTTTTCCCAAAAAACAGGCACCCTGAGATGGGTCTGCTTTGCTCATGCTTGTTCTAGATCTTCTTGAGATCCTCCTTTCCATAGTTTTCAACATATCCAGCTTCTTTTATACTTGTCTATCCAGAGTGTATTCGGAAGTTGGTTAGAGGTGCAACTTCTGCTTTGTAATTCTTTCTTTGCTTGGCAGGTTACTCATTTGATATAGCATTAGGTTTTCCCTTTTGAGCAGTTATGAATCTTTGTTCTTGAGGCTACCTCTGAGGTTTTCTCTCTTTTTGATTTGACGTGGATTCTTTCTTTGTTGAGAGGGACCCGGTTTCCTTCTAGATACTTCCTTCATCAGAGTTAGCTCCCTATCTAACCCCATCAAGTTAGCACTTAAAATCTGGACTTGATTTCTCAGGAAGTTTTCTTCAACCACAACAATGTGTTTAGTGGCTCTCATCAAGGTGACATCTTGTGCCAATGCTTCACCATCTTTAGTGAGCTCCATTACTTTTCTTCGTAGGGATTTGATAGATTTTGTGTTCTTCCTCACATTCTTGATCACAATCCCTAAAGCTCTAGTAAGTTCAAAGTTAGAAATAGAATAAGAGTGAGAGTTTACCTCAGTACTGGATGTTTCTGATTCTGATTCTTCAATTTGCACAGTATCTTGCTTAGATGGATTTCTTCCGGATTATTCTGCTTCAGGATCAATTAGTGCCATGAATGCATAGTTGGTAGTCTCTTCTTCTTCTTTTGAAGATGAGCTACTGCTTTCCTCACTATTGCTCCAGGTGGCCACCATAGCCTTTTTCTTATGTTTCTTATCTCTTTTAAGCTTAGGGCGTTTGGTTCTGAAATGGCCTTTTTCACCACATTCGAAACATGCAACTTCTTTTTCCAGATCCTTCTTTTCTTCTGGAGCCATTCTTGGTCTATCTCTTCTAGAGGTGCCTTCTTTTGATCTTTTGGATTCATATCTTCTGGATCTCTTCGTATCCTTCTTCTTTAGGAATCTATCAAAATACTTGGCTAACATAGCCATATCTTCTTTGTTGTAGAGAGATTCATTTAACTATGTGTCTGATCTAGAAGAGGCTGATCCGGCAGAGTCTGCCTTAAGTGCAATGGCCTTCTTCTTTTCTTCAGGCTTCTTCTCTTATTGGCTATATCTCTCCAAGGATAACTCTTGAGTTAGGAGATTTCCAATGAGCTCATCATAACTGTAGAAGTTTAAGTCATGAGCTTCCTCAATGGCAGTCTTCTTGTTGTCTCATTCCTTGGTGAGACTCCAGAGCACCTTCTTTACCATCTGAACTTTAAAGATTTCCTTTTCAAGCCTCTTCATTTCATTCACTATATTTATGTATCTAGTGTTCAAGCTACTGATTGACTCTTTTGGCTCTATCTTGAAGGTCTCAAGCTTTTGCTAGAGTAGATCAAGTTTAGCTTCTCTGACCTTGTTGGTTCCTTCATAGGTCACTTCTAGTTTCTGCCAAATCTCTTGTGTAGTCTCACATCTAGATATCTTGTTAAATTCTGCTGCACTAAGAGCACAATGAAGCATATTAATAGCATTTGTGTTTTCACCCAATTTCTTATAATCATTCTCATCCCATAAACTTGAGGGCTTTCGGGTAGTTATACCCTCTACTTCATGAGTAGGTTCATATGGGCCATCTTTAATGGCCATCCATGCTAACATGCTTTATGCTTGAATGAAGTTCTTCATCTGGTTCTTTCAGAATATGTAGTGTTCACCGGTGAAGAGTGAAGGATAGGTAATAGACATACCTTCGGGAAGGAGTTATGAGTTTTGGAAACCCATTTTGATTCTTAGATCAAAATTTGGACCTTTAGCTCGAGATTGTTAGATCCCAATCTCACAAAGCACCAACTTTAAGCTATATCCCAATCTCACCACTCACCCAAGTGTGAGACTTTTACACTTTATTTCTTAAAGGTTTTGGTTTTGGAGTTCCTCAAGTTTATAACTCACTTGAGAATCCTTACAAAGAGATTTAAAATAGTTTGATTCTTGGAGGGATTAAGTAACTGATTGCTATACCGAATTTTCTTGTGTATGATTTCTCAAAACAACCAGCACCTTCTCAACTTGTGAAGCTTCCCTTTTATAAGCTTCTATCATAAATATAGCCATTGTGAGTTGCTAAAACTGAATTTAATCTTCACCATTGATCAGATAAGATGTGGCGCCTCTAGAGTAGTTGATCAATCCGTTAGACTCAGATTTTGACCTGTTTGAATCCTTAGGATTGGGGCTGAAAAGTTGTAAGTGATCATTTTCCTTGGATTTTAGTGTTTTACTAACTTTTACGCCAGAGGTTTGGAGTCATGATCTTCACACACCATTCTGATTGGTCTAGGTGAAAAAGGTTGTTACCTTTTTCTCTTTCCTGTGTCAGTCCTTCTATTCTTTTCTAAAAAGTGCTAGCTGTCATTTTTTGTCATTCATATGGGGAAAGGATCTTTGACTTTCTGACTCAATAGGTGGAGGGAATGTAATTTTGCAATTATTCCATTTGTCTAGATATTTAAGTCTTCCAAATATCTTCAGACTTAATATCTCTAGATCTATCTTCTTCCAGATACTAATACAATCAATTCTTCTGGATGCCGATTATGAGCGGTTCAAAGTTTGCTTCCTTTCCAAACTTTAACCTGATGCTTCCATTATGTACTTATAATCTTTAATGGATGTCTTTATGGCTTGACTTGGATCGGATGCTTCTATTTTGATTAAGGAGATAATATGTTTAAGTTATTACAAGTTTTTGTTTTCTTCAAACATGATCTGGATTGTTTCTTGATTGTTTTTCCAAATCATTGTTTCCTAGCAAACAGTCTCCACTGAGACTGGAGAAAGGTAGTCTTATACCTATTAGGAGTGCTTCACTACCTTTCAGTAAGGATTTAGGCTTCTCTAATATTTATTGTTATTCATCGGCGAGCTCTCTAGCATGAAGTCGAGAGACACGGCAAGTAAGAGGGAGGTCGTGGCATAAATTCTAGTCTCTATACATAGTAAGGAAGGGTTGCTAGTACTGTATAGTGTATGAGTGCTAGTATAACTAAATCTAGGTTCTAATGCAATTAATTCCTCATCCCGTGATCACCATGACATTCAGTCTTGCTTTGCTTTGGTTGAGTCGTTGCTTTTCATTGATTTATTACCTGCTTTATTTAGTTTTGATTTATAAATTCTCATCGAGAGTACTCTTAGGTCATGTTGTTAGTTATCTGCTAAAAATAACATCGTTAATTACCGTTCCTTGTGGGATCGACCTCTGCTCGTTACTAACTACTAGTTTAATTTATGTAGGGATTTATTTTTGGTGGTCTCGACAGCCATCACATTTTAGCGCCATTTCTAAGGAGTGGTTCCTTTTGACCAGTTATTTTTTATGGATGTCCAAAGCCATAGGTCATGGCATCAAATTTTTATATGATTGAGAAATCGAAAGATCCAATAGAGCTTACTTGAAGCAGGATCCAGACATCAAGCAGAAACTTCAAACGGACCCAGCGATGACACAATCAATACAGAAGAACTTTTTGATGATCCAAACGACTCAGATTTAGAACCTGAAAGCCATCGTGACTATGGCTAACGCAGAACAGTCAATCTGAGACCTTATATAAGTCCAGGTGTATCAACAACCACTTTGCATCACTTATTCGATCGAGACTGATGATAACAACTTTAAGATGAGATATGGGTTTGTCCACAGTTTACCCAAATTCGCTGGAAGGGCCACTGATGACCCTTATAAACATATGCAGAAGTTCCATTTGATGGTTTATTCCATGAAGGCACCGAAGGTCAACCTCGACCTTGGAAAATTGAAGTCCTTTGCTTTTTCTCTTGAGGACTCAACTGACGACTAGTTTTGTCATTTGAAACCAGAATCTATTACATCTTGGGACTAGATGTCAAGAGTCTTTCTTGACAAGTATTTCCCAGCATCGAGAGTTACCACCTTGAAAAGGTAGATCTGTTCTGCGAAGATGAAAGACATAGAGAGTCTCCATGAGTATTATAAGCGATTTCAGCACCTACTGGTAGCTTTCCCACCTCACGGATTCACTGATCAAGGCTTAGTCTAGACATTCTATGAGGGGCTCCTGTTCTCTCAGCGAGCTATCATGGATGTTGCTAGTGGGGGTGCTCTCATCAATAAAACTAAACTCAAGCTTGGGAACGCATCAGGATTATAGCAGAAACCACTCAATAGTTTAGCGATCGTGAGGGGAGATCTACTTCAAGAGCAGTCAATGGGATTAGTTCATGTGATCTCACTAACAAATTAGAGAGACTCGCTAAGCTTGTATATAAGATAGCTGTCCAGACTGAGGTCATGAAGGAATGTGAAATTTACAAGAAGACCATCCATGCTACTGAAGAGTGCCCTCTCATTGGAGACCCTAAATTTGAACAAGTCAACGCCATGGGGAGTTATAGTAACTAAATAAACTACAGTAATTATAATAACTATAGTAATCTGGGGAATAAATAGTCTTACATTCCACCACCACAGAGGAATTAAATCGGGTGAAGAGACCGACCAGCTCTTACATGGGGAAACAATAACCGTCAGCAACCACAGGGACCACAGAATCAGCTCATTTTGAGAAATCAGCAGAACGCGATCGTACCAAGACCTCCTTAACAAGTTCAGATGCAGCCCAACCCACCTCATCCGCCACAGCAAAATCCTTATAAACTTTTCACTACTCTTGTTGAGGGTTCTAATAAATGGTTAAGCTAATAGAAGATCGAATACAGGGATTACAAGGTAACTTCTCAAACTTGGAAAAGAAGATAGCCCAGATAGCTAGCGCTTTCTCCAAGATTGAGAACATAAGGAGACTTTCATCTTAAACAAAGGATAACCTGAGGGAAAATGTCAGCATGATCACGCTGAGGGATAAAAAGAGGTCCAGACGGAGCCACCGCGAGCTGAATTGGAAGATGAAATCATTCAGATCCTCGATAATGAGGATGAACCAGCGGTTTCTACCGAGACTAGACCTCTTTTTCTAGAGAGACTAAGTAAGTCCAAGAAGATGAAAGAGGAGAAGGAAATCTTTGAGACCTTAAGGAAAGTCGAGATCAACATCCCACTACTTGATGTAATAAGACATATACCTAAAAATGCAAAATTCCTCAAGGAGCTGTGCACCAACAAGAAGAAGCAGCATCACCTAGACAAGGTCGTGATGGGGGATAATGTATCTATCATAATTCAATGCAAGTTACCCCCTAAGCTGAAGGATCAGGGAATGTTCGCAATCAATTGTACCATAGGCCATGTTGGGATTCAAATGGCTATGTGTGATCTCAGTGCATCTATAAACATTGTGCCTTCCTCTATCTACCAGCAGATATCAGCCAACCATAACATGCCTCTTAAGGAGACCAAGATGGTCTTGCAACTCGCGGATTGCTCTATTGTCTACCCAGAGGAAATTTTGGAAGACGTATTGGTCAAGGTAAATGATTTTGTTTTCCCACTGACTTTTATGTTCTTGATATGTATGATACATATAAGAAGGGGAACTCAGATCTGCTGCTAGGGAGACCATTCTTGAGCACTCCCATGACCAAGATCGATGTATATAATGGTTCTCTCACTGTAGAGTTCAATGGGGAAGTAGCAACTTTCAATGTATATGATGCCATGAAGAACCCGGAAGAAGATTCAAGCCTATACAGTTTTAATAATCTTGATCCCATTATTCAATAAATTTTTAAGCTCAATCCCTTAGACGAGTATTTGGTCACACTGAATGAAGCACTTGACACTGAGAGTCTCGATGATACTAATTTGATGAGAAGGTGAAGGAGGCTATCCACAGTCTCGATGTCCCTCAACCTACGACGAGACCAGGACCAAAACTCATTCTACCACCTTTTCAGAAGCTCACTCCTTTCATCATTCAACCACCAGAGTTTGAACTTAAAATTCTACCAAGTCACCTCAAGTATGCTTTCTTGAGGGATAATGATATGCTCTCGATGATTATTTCTAGTCAATTGAGTCCTGATGAAGAAAAGCAGTTGATCTCCTTGCTCCAGCAACACGAGGAGGGGATTGGATGGACTATAGCCGATATCAAGGGGATTACTCCTACCACTTGCATGCATAAAATCAAACTAGAGAAGAACGCCAAGACTTGTCGCCAACCGCAAAGGAGACTCAATCCTCCCATGATGGAAGTTATCAAGAAGGAGGTGATCAAGCTTATAGAGGATAACCTCATTTACCCCATCTATGTGGGTTAGCCTCGTTCAACTTGTTACTAAGAAGATAGGGATCACGGTGATGATAAATGAAGCAGGAGAACTAGTCTCAACGAGAGTATAGAATGGATGGAGAGTATGTATTGATTATCCCAAGTTGAACACCACCATTTCCCACTGCCATTCATTGATCAAATGTTGGAGAGAGTAGCAGGCAAATCTCACTACTGTTGTCTTGATGGGATGTTAAGATTCTATTAGATCTTGGTGGCACTAGAAGATCAAGAGAAGATAACTTTCATATGTCCCTTTAGCACCTTTACTTACAGATGCATGCCTTTTGGTATCTGCAATACTCCTGCTACATTCCAGAGGTGTATGGTAAGGATATTTTCTGATTATGTTGAAAGCATCATTAAAGTCTTCATGGATGATTTTATAGTGTATGGTGACTCTTTCGACGTATATCTTGATAACCTTGGTAAGATCCTTAAACAAAGTATTGAGTCGGACTTAGTACTTAGCTATGAGAAATTCCACTTCATGGTAGACCAAGGTATGATATTGGGTCATGTTGTATCTAAGAAGGGTATCGAGGTAGACAAAGCTAAAACTAATGTTATTCAATCATTACCATGCCTTACTTCTGTAAAGGAAGTTAGGTCCTCTCTTGGGCATGCAGGTTCTTTATTGCAGGTTCATCAAAAACTTTTCAAAGATCACCGAGCCCCTATGTAGATTACTTCAGAAAGATGCTAACTTCGAGTTTGGAGATCCTTGTAAGGAAGCCTTTGACTCTCTCAAGAAGAAACTGGTCTCTGCGCCTATTATTCAAGCACCTAACTAGGACTAGCCTTTCGAGATCATGTATAGTACAAGCGATAAAACAGTAAGAGTAGTGTTGGGACAACGGGTTAGCCGAGAACCTCATGTCATTTACTATACCTCCTGGACTCTTAACGTAGCTCAAATGAACTACACCATGATTGAGAAAGAGCTCCTTGCTATCATTTTTACATTAGCGAAGTTTCATTCCTATCTTCTTTGCTCCAAGGTCATTGTGTACTCAGACTGTGTTGCCCTAAGGTACCTTATAACCAAGAAGGGCGCTAAACCAAGACTGATTTGGTGGATCCTTTTGCTTTAATAATTTGATATCGAGATCAGAGACAAGAAGGGGATAAAGAACGTAGTGGTCGATCATCTCAGCAAGCTAACCAATATAGAATAACCAAGAGAAGTCCAAGATGATTTTCCAGGGGAGAGTCTCTTTACTATCACCGAGACTCCATGGTACATAGATCTTATCAACTTTCTTACCACTGGGAGGTTTCTAGAGGATTTCACACGCAATGACAAGGAGAAGATGAAGAGGGAATCCAGCAAGTACTTTTAGGAAAATCCTTATCTATAAAGACAAGGGAACGATCTGATTTTGAGGAGATGCATCTATGGGGAAGAGATACCGAGACTCTTGCAAGCATGTCATTCTGAGATTTGCGGAGGTCATGGTGGGCTGAGGAGAACAACACAATGCATCATTGAGTGCTGATTTTATTAGGCCCACATCTTTTATGACTCCTACATGTTTTGCAAGGTGTACGATAACTGTCAAAGGGTTGGTAATCTTAGACATCGAGATCAGCTTTTTATGACTCCCATTCTGGTCATCGAGATCTTTGATGTCCAGGGTATCGACTTCATGGGTCCTTTTCCTCTATCTTATGGGTTTAAGTATATCCTCCTAGTAGTTGATTATGTCTTCAAGTGGATAGAAGCCAAGGCGACCAAGAATGATGATGGAAAGACCATAGCAGACTTCATTAAAGATAATATTATCTTTAGATACGGGACAATGAGACTTCTTATCAGTGATTGCGGTACACATTTTTGTAATAAAATGATATCGGCGTAACTGATGAAATGGGGAGTCAAGGATATGACTTCTACGACATACCACTAGTAGATAAATGGGCAAGTTAAAGTGAGCATCAGAGAGGTTAAGCGCACCTTGGAGAAAACACTCAATCCCAACAAGAAAGACTAGAGTCTCCATCTCTTTGAAGCTCTCTGGGCAGTCCGTACAGAATGGAAAGCCCCTATCGAGATGTCGCCTTACAAAGTTGTCTATGGGAAGGCATGCCACTTACCTATTGAGATCGAGCATAAGGCATACTGGGCCATCAAAGATACCAATTTTAGGCTTGATGAGGCAAAGAAGCATAGGAGGTTGCAACTCCACAAACTCGAGAAGCTCTATCATGACGTCTATTAAAGGAACAAGGATTACAAGGAGACCACTAAATGCTATCATGACCTTTTTACTTTGAGGAAAACTTTCAAAGTGGGATAGAGAGTCCTTCTATTCCAATCTCGTCTTAAATTATTCCCTTAGAAGTTTAGGCCTCAGTGGGCTGGACCTTACGTCGTGACCAAGGTGTTTTGACATGGAGCAGTTGTTATACAGAGTATCGCGATCGAAAAAGTTTTGAAAGTCAATAGGCATCGTCTAAATCCCTACTATAGAGGATTCCAAGCTCACTTTGAGGAGATCACTCTCACAGAGACTCCAGACACCACACCATGATCTCGATGTGGTGCGTTGAGGTCAATGACATTAAACAAAGTGCTCTTGGGAGGCAACCCAATCATTTCTGACTCTTTATCTCTCTCATTTATTTTTAGTTTATTTCTTTAGTTTTTATTCATTGTATCTAGACTAGGACTGATCTCTCGCTCTGACATTTATTACAGGCATACGTCTCTATACATACACTAGGAGTTGAAGCATCACACGTAAAAAGGACTGATTGAAAGGACAATAAATGGGAAATGGCTCACGTGCCTTCATTCATGAACCATGGGTGACATGGCAGTCATACGCAGATCATGGAGATTTATGACAGTTTTGTTCTTAATCGAGGTCATGATTGCTTTTAATGTCATTAATACCCTATGAGCCGCCCTTTTGCATGCCAATATTTCCTATTTAAACCACACCCTTCATCCTTATTAGTCACACTCTCATTCAAACTCTCAAGCTCCCTCTCAAAGCAAAACTCTTCTTCTCTAGTGAAATTTCTCCTTCCACTACTCACTCACTGCAATGGCTTCCAACAATGTAAATACCACTACCTAATCCTCATCAACCACCGACACATGATCGAAAGTATAACTTTCAACACTACACTCTTCACCACCATGACTACTCCCATAGCTCCTTCCATTGCTCCCATTGCAGTGGTGGCCACTATCTCCACCGTTACCACCACCATCACCAAAATAACGGAGACCGCTCACACCATTCCTACCATCGCTGCTATCGCGGTAGACTCCACTCACACTATTCCTGTCGTCACTACTACCATCACCATCTCCACAGTGCCTGCTACTGTCTCTACTCCCGTCATTATTGTCACTCATAAAAAGACCCCAGCAAAGCGAAGCCATAGCATTCCCACTCCTACCACCTCTTATAGTGCCACCACTACTTTCGGTGAGACTCTGATCGCCGCCAACCCTCTCTCTACCATATTTCCCACCGCAGATTACTATAAGGAGTCCATCGAGACTCCTATTAAACAAGAGAAGATGCCTCGGGGGAGGCAAAACCTCAAGATGACCTCATCAAGAATGACTCAAGTGAGAAGAGCAACTTTACTCCTCTTACCCCTCTAAAGAGGAAGATGCAAACCTGGAGCGCTGCCAAGAGCGACCAGAGTTCAAAAAGGGCCAAAGTGGCTAAGGAAGAGAAAGCCTCTACTCCCGACGTAAAGAGCAAGATCCATAGCTCTTTTGATCACCCTTCTCCATGCACTGCCTACTATAACCGCTTTAAGGGGAAATCCTCCAAGCCATGTAAGTCTGCTTATAAGGAGACCATGACCATTCTCGGCATCAATTGGGCCATAATTGATGCCTTCACCATGATCTCGTGGTTGCCCCTACTCTTCATTTATTTCCCATCCTATTAGGAGCTTGTTTGGTAGTTCTACATGACTCTCCAATTCAAGCAAGACTACTCAAGGTACAAAAAAGAGAGGGTACCCATGTTCTCTCTCCATGGGAAGAATTTTAGTTGGAGTCTTGATGACTTCAATAAAGCTTTAGGGGTGACTAACCCCTCTGATGATAAGTACGACGCTCCTCCTTCTAATTTTAGCGCCATCGAGACCTACTTCTCTCTCTACAACAATGATCCTCGAGTCACCACCTGAAAGTTCGGTGACTCATGCGCCTTCTACATTCATGAGCCCAACCTTAGGTATGCCCATAGAATCCTTGCATTTAATTTTTTTAGTCGCCTAGAGAAAGAAGTGCACATTCTGAGGTGCATGCAAAAGAACAAAAAGCTTACTTTGTGTGAGGTGTCGATGATGTGTGGGTCTCCCTTGGCGCCTGTGTGAAAGGCAGGGATCACAGGGGGTTTGGTTGGATTTAGGCATGAAAAAACATTTTTTTAGTTAGAGTTTGCACAATAAGCCAATTTTAATGAATAAAAGAATTAAGACCCAAATCTCGATACAATTGATAGAGTCACCACCCAAGTTATCTACTTGGGAAAGAGTTTTGGTATGGTTCCCTCTGGGCGGGAGACTCATACCTATTGGACCAAAGATTCGGGTATCGAATGAGTCCCTTATTTCTCATTTAGTTGATTCAAAATTACATTCACCACGTGAAACCATTTTAGTTTTCATCATTTAGGGAATTATCACAGAAATCCTATTTCTACACTCTTTCACACTCGTTACATGCATTCACATATTACAATAAAACACAAGCAATAAATAGGGGAATAAAAATTACAACCTAGGGAAATTGGGGAAATTGCAAAGAGAACCTATACATTTGTTCTAAGTTATAAAACAAAAATGAAAATAAATTTCCCTGCATCCATAGACGTTAGCACAGTTTATAGCACATCATAAATTAGCATTTCAGTGTATTTTATGGTGAAAACACATTTTAACTTTTATGGGTTGATTTACCATATTATTAGTGAAAATGATTGCATGGCAAATGGTGAGTTGGATTTATTTTTAACCAGTTTAAATGAATTCTGGAATCTGCCTGGGGTCGGTATCCGTACAGGTGGATAGGACCCATAAGACTACTAGAGAGGACCGATACGGGTATGGTGTACCCATACGGGTCCTATCTGGTCTATACAGAAACTCTATTCAGTTCAGTTTACAGATTAATAGATTAACAGATTGGTGGCAGGAAAATAAAATAAAAAAAGGATTTCCTTCCATATGAGTATGACACACAAAATTGATATCTTTGGGGATATATGGTGCCAACAAGGCTCATACAGGTTAGGACCAGACCTAAAACAAGAAATGAGTGCAACAAATATAATAGAAGGAACAGAGTATAATAATAATGAAATAACTAAGATGTGAGTCTCTTTGAAACTTAGGAGCGTTACCTTTGCGGCGTGAATCCACTTTGATATGATCCCTTTACTATTAAGAGAGCCCGACCAAAGTAGATGGTGAAATAGGATTATTTAGGTGAGTATTTGTGTGGACAGAACCTCCCCTAAAGCCTAATAAAAGAAGCTAAGAATGAATAAATAGTGGACAAAACCTCAAAGGAAGGGTTTTCTCCCTATTTTATACCTCCTATACCCCCGCTATACCTTTTCTATACCTATAGGAATTGCTAGAGTTTTAGTATAATTTTCATGTGAGATGTGTCTATGTAAAATTTGAAGAGAAGGGCCCTATTTATAGGGGAAAGGAGGTCTGAACAAAATAAATCGTGTTCATGACCTACCTTTTCTAGAAATAGGAAAGGATTCCCCTCCAAAAGAGCATGTTTAGGTAACAACTGGACCCGTATGGGTAGGGCCCCACCCGTATGGGTCCTGGGGGACCCGTATAGGTCCCTCTAGGCATATGGAAGGGATGACCCGTACGGGTGCACCAGTGGATCCGTACCACCAGGCAGCACCTGTACAGGTCCCTAAGGGCAGACAAGGTCTACAAAATTTGGCCAAACCTAACTTTATAATAGTAATAACACCTCTGATGGATAACCCCTAAAAGACATTGCATCATATAGCTCTCATCATCATTTTATGAGAAGGATTACTAAAATCCATTGCTCATAGACTGCCCCTCGTGGGATCATCGCAGATACAAATCTGTATGATCTCACGATATAAGCGAGGGTTTAGAAATCATACGTGTGGTGATTATATGGGTTAGTTCCTTTCTTGAGGTGAACTTCTTTCCTTTACTGATGTGTATCCCTTATGACTTTACTGGGGAATGTATATCTCTTTCCTGAGGTGGATGACTTTCCTTTTGCTACTACGTTTCCCTTTCTTGAGGCGGATGACTTTCCTTGCCAATGCGTATCCCTTTCTTAAGGCAGATGACTTTCCTTGCCAATGTGTATCCCTTTCTTCCCTTTCCTGAGGCGGATGACTTTCCATGCCAATGTGTATAACTTTTTTGAGGTGGATGACTTTCCTTTTGCTACCTTACATATCCCTTTCTCGAGGCGGATGACTTTCCTTTTGCTAACGTGCATATCCCTTTCCTGAGGTGGATGACTTTCCTTTTGCTACCGTGCATATCCCTAGTGACTCAACTGGGGAGGGTGTGTGTATCTCTTTCTTAAGGTGGATCGACTTTCCTGGCTGATGATGTGTATCCCTTTCCTAAGGCGGATGACTCTCCTGACTAATGATATATCCCTTTCCTAGGGCGGATGACTCTCCTTATGCTGATGACTTCTCTAGGGAAGACATGTGTATCCCTTTCTTGAGGTGGATCGAATTTCCTAACCGATTCTTGTGTATCCCTTTCTTAAAGTGGATGACTTCTCCTTGTTGTTGATGATGTATCCCTTTCCTAAGGTGGATGACTCTCTTGCTGGAGAATTTTGAATAATCTGAAAAGAGACAACAATTAAACACTGAGTTAGTAGTTGTCTAAGTAGACACCTCTCTATTCTTAATTAACTTTTATGAAAACAAAAATATTTTTGCCCCTTCAATTAAGAATAAAGAAGTGTGGATGAGATAAACTGAGAATTATGTGCGAAAAATGTCGGGTTTGGCTCGATCCCTCTGAAATAAAGTGCCCCTTGGAGGGTGTTTCTCAAAGAATGCCACTAGCAATGGGGGGAATGCCCCTAGAAATCGATTCTGCTGCTGTTAGCACAGGTCCGTTCTGGCCTAATGAGGAATAATGCCTATTTCGTTCAGCGATCAGACAAATGAGCCAAAAGGGACCGAATTGTCATCCAAAATCCGAAATTCAAAAATCCACATTCCAAGGAAGCTCCAATTTAGTATTTCCTACTGAAAAATCAAAAAGTCAAAGTTTGGTCAAACATAGGTAATTAGCCCACCAGTTATTTACCGATTTACAGTAAAAAAATCAAATTTTACCGAGATTTGGCCAGGATTTACGGGATCTAAAATCAAATCCTGTCAGAGTAGTAATCAGCCCGCCGGCTAATTACCATCCCATTATAAATATGGGGTCACCCCCTCATTTCTCAGAGAGACGAAAATTTTAGAAAATTTCTAAAATTACCTTTGTGTCCTTTTTCAATTCCGGAAGTCCCAAAAGTCTCGAAACTCTGTCAAAATACTTCCAGATTCGAGCTTCATCACCGACACTCGGTATTAGCTTAGTCTCCGTTCTTTTTAGATCAAGATCCCATAGTGATCTTGGTCTGAAAACGACCTAAATTTCACATTTCCTATAGAAATAATCCAAGATTATAGCCATAACTTGGGTTAAATCTATTTTCCTATAAAATCATAATCTTCGGCAACTTCGGTCCTACACCGGATCAGAAGTCATCCTGGACATACGAAAAGGTAAACTGAGAGTAATTGGCTCTAACCCCAACTTTCAAATTCATTAAAACACATTTTTATTGCTTTGTTATTACATATTGCATTCCATTCTTCTATTTAAGTGAGCCGTTGACGCTACTTAAACTATAATATGTGTGAATAAGCTCACTCGTACAGACAAATTTCTAGAGTGTGAGGAAACTCTATCCGAGTTTCCGGGCCTAGACCTGAGAGTTGCCTTCACTCTATCGAAAATTCGGCAGAAAAAGTCTATTTATTAAGCCGTTATAATGCCCGTTTTACTTCCTGAATTTATTTCTTAAATAAAGCCGTTGTAATGCAGAAATCACCACAAATTCCAAAATTCCAAATTTAATCCAAACAATTTGAATAATATGAGTAACTATTATGTCCAAACTCAGAATCTCATTTTCTTTTCGATACAAAAATCCCATTGAGGATCAATATACCACAATTCCCGGTGGAGCTGAACCGGGTGGCGACTCTAATTTATTTATTTTTTAATAAAGTGAAATGCTTTATTTTAAAAATATCTTTTCTAAAAAAATGTGTAAATATATTTCTCAATATAATCACATTTTTTTGCTTATAAAAAGTCATGTTTTCAAACTCAATAAGTTTACGTAAAAAATAATAAAATAATCTTTAATAAAATCAAGCATTTTATTATAAAAGAGTCACTGCATTTAAGCAACTCGGATTTTCTCAAGCCGAACCAAATCGAAGCGCGCCCCGCACCCCCCTTGCAACCCGCCTCAAAATGTCCGCCTACTCATAGTTGCTGGGAAATGGGGGGATGTCCTTGGGTTAGTGGGGGGATGCCCCTAGGACCTCATTCCTTTGCTGGAGAATGACCCTAGAGTGGGGTGCCCCTGGGGTTACTGATGATGGGGTCTGCCCCTCAAGTGATTCCTTGGCTGGGGGGAGAAGTGATATCTTTTGAGTAAAGCTTCTTCCATTGGGCAAGCCTTTTTCGTTAAGATTCATTTACTACGGAAGAATTCCTAAGTTAGGATAGACCGGGTATGCCTATAGTGCTCTGACATGAAAACTGCCTCTTGGTGGTAGGAGGGGACCCGTATGGGTGATTTGAACTTGTAGGGGTGTAAATATGCTGATAAGGGACCCGTACGGGTGCTTTGGGGCAGTTTTAAAAAATACAAATAGTCCCTATTCCCTCTATTCGTCAAAACTTCCAATTCTCCCAAATTCTAGCGATTTCTCACCCAAATCAACCAAAAGATGTATAAAGAAGATTCTCAATGCTGGTCGTTTTGGTCTGAAACACGAGGAACTATCCTAGGTTGGCAATTTAGAATTCCGGCGATGTTCGGTGGCCATCAGATATGCTTTCTAGGAAACGGACTCTTTTCTAGGCTTTAATCCCTCCTCTGTGGTCCCTGTGGTCCCTTCTCCTGAATCACACCCCTCTGAACTCCAAGTAAGTTGATCAAAATCCACCATTTTTTATTTTCTCCTAATTTGGAATTTCTTTGATTTGGCATGCTTTTAGGGTGTTTTAGGTGTTAAAATTGAGCCTAATGCATGTAACTTCAGTCTAGGGAACTTTTAGGATAGTTTTTGCTGAGATTTGGTTGAGTTTTGGTGAAAATGGCTTTTCGGGAACTTTTCCTTTGACAAAACTATTTGTACAGACCCATACTGATGTAGGGGACCCGTATAGGTCCTGTTTTTCATATAGGTACAGGTACGGTACCAGTACAGGTAAGGCTCACCCGTACCGATACCCTTATAAAGGACAGAAAGTCCAAAACTCTATGTAATGCACTTTTCTTCTAATTTTTTTACTTAATCCATGTATTCTAACCTTGTTGTACTGCTATTTTGCTTTTACAGTTCCCTTTTAGGACCATTGGGGCCCTGAGTTTCTGCCAGAAGTGGTATAAGGAGATCAACACCAATAGGGATACTGAGTTGATAGCCCGGATTGATGCTCTAGGCTTCTTTGATATTATTCCGGCCATTCCTGAGGGGCTAAAGACTATGGCTCCTAATGCCATCGCTGCATTGGCTGAGTGATGGTTGGAGACTACCCATACCTTCTATTTAATGATATGAGAGGTCACTGTCACCCCGTCTTACATGTGTGCACTGATCGGGTCATCCTGGAGATGAGGCATCATCCACTTTGATGAGTATGCTGACCGATAGCATTTATAGGCCGAGGTGAAGGACTACGTACAGAGGCTTCTTAAGCTTTATCCTAGTATGAAGGACAAGCTCAAGTACGGGGAGCTGCATACTTACTAGCGAGTGAAGCCAAGGCCGATTGCAGCAGACAGGATAGATCAGTATGTCAGGTCCTTCGTCTTGAGCCTTTTATTAATCGTCTTCTTTCCTGTATACTCGAATAACCTGAATTATGGTTTGCTTTCTGTCATAGAGAACCTTGCCAGCATGCCTGGCAAGAACTGGTGTCGGGCTATTCTGGCTCAGCTGTACTATAGCCTTAATGTCGGGGTTTAGGCCAGCAGGCTGAGCTGAAGATCAACCATCTAATCCTACTGGTAAACACTAAACCTTCCTTATGCTTTTAACCTTATAATGAAACTGTCTTGTGTCTGACTTGTGATTTTTTTGCAGATGTGGGCATTCAAGCATCAGTTTATCCCTAGGCCACATTATTCGGTTAGTTTGAGATGCCTCATGCCATATTTAGTGGATAGGTTCCTGGCAATAATATCCTAGGACCGTTGCAGAGTATTGAGAATATATCCGCAAGCTGCGCTCCCATCGGATAAACCTTTTAAGCCTAAAACTGTAAATTCAATTTAACATACTATTAGTGATAAATTGTATTTATGAAGTTAGGGTTCTTACAGTGTGTTCTAATTATATGTGGATTATTTGTGATCCTTGGGTGCACACGGTCATCCACGATGAGATCGAGGATATGCGGTAGGGGGTGGATGACCGCCGGTTTGTTCTGGAGTCACCGCTTTCCTTTGAGTGGTATATAGGTGAGCGGGTTCATGATTGGTGGACGAACTCTATGGTGGAGAGGCCTATTCCTCTACTTGTCCCTGTAGGCATATACTGGCCATACCTGATGCTGGGCATGGACCAGGGGTTGTATCTGCTTAGCGAGGGAGCTAGAGTGTTATTTGTTGAGGGTTCTTACCCTGATTTCATCCATACCTCACTACTCCAATAATGCCCGAGGGTCTACATGGGAGATATTCCTCTTGAGTTCCACTATAGGGATGACGACGATGACGATGATGATGATGATGGCAATGATGGAGCCAAAGGTGACCGTAGGGGACCTTTCCTGGTTCGTTAGACTGAGGGCATTTCTAGGCCCATGGGTTCTTCTACTCTGGTATATCTTTTGACTTAGCTCTATAAATCATTTATTCTTTTACCCTTACTTGTACCAACTGTTAGTCTGACAATTTGTAAACTTAAACTGTAGTCTTCTACTCAGAAGCGAAAGTAACCTTCTGATACTGCCACTACTACTTCCCCTGAGGCACTAGCTGATCAGGCTCTATCAGGGAAGCGGGGTAAGACTGTCAGAGGCTTCTGGGAGGACGTCCTCTAGACTGACCTAAATTCTACCTTTCAGCTCCTTAATCATTTGGGGAAGCAAGCTACATGTGAGCTGGAGAAGTCGGTCCACACCATCTGCTTTGCTCCTCCTGGCGTGACCCATGTGAGCCCTTATGCCAAACTCTTAACTTATATCCTTGTTAAATTTATGATGCACATTTTGAGTTGACTGAGTTAGTTTCCATAAGTGTCTGTAGCTAAGGTAAAGAGGATTGCACGGAGGTGCTTCTTGACCAAGGATCTGATGATGGCACAGGATGCCTTAGCTATAGTGAGTTTCTTATTTACCTATGAAATTAACAAATTATGCATGCATGCTATGACATTTACATATGTGTACTGATCTCGTGATTTTCATGCAGACCCTGCTGGCTATGGAGCGGGATAGATCTGCTTGAGGCTTAGAGGCTACCAAGGATCAGGCTAGCTTCCTAGAGGAGCAGCTGCGGGCAGCCACTGCAGATTTGGATCCAATTCCTGCCCTAGAGGTAGACTTGGAGAGAGCTAGGAGAGAGACTGAGGTTTTACGGGTGCAGCTGGCTCACATGACTGAGGGTAGGCGGACTCCTGAGCCATTCGATTATGAGTCCAAGGATGATCTTTCTGCATATCAAGTGAATCAAAGGGGCACAAATCAGTGTGCTGAGGGAGCTGATGCTGCTAGGGCCGCTGCGGGGACTTCAGAGATTTGGGACTCTACCCAGCCGGCTATCGGTGCTGCTGACACCGAGGCCCATATGACCATAGACGTAGATTATCTGCTGGCAAATACTCAGGGTCAGACTTAGGAGGGTCACCAGGGACAGGACCCTCTAGCATCTTAGATTATGATTGCTTTTCTGAACCGTTGGTGCTTTTTGGGGCCCTGTTTGGCTTGCTTTTGATTATAAACTGTGGATCAGTACTTTTGATATTTGATTATTATGCATGCTGACATTTCTTGAACTGAGATAACTGAGTAGTCTTATCTACCGATTTTGTAGCGAGGGGATTAAGTGATGTTCTAATTTTTGCATATGCCACTTGATGTGTGGTGACCTATCAAACCTTTATTTTTCTTCTTTCTCTTTTTTTGTCCTAATTTTTGCCTGAGCTATTGTGAGCACTAGATTTTAACGATCCTTCTCACGAAACTATGATGAGAGCTATATGATGCAATGTCTTTCAGGTGTTGTCCATCAGAGATGTTCCTACTACTGTAGAGTTGAGTTTGGTCAAAGTTTAGAGACCTAGTCTACCCTTAGGGATCGGTATGGGAGCTGCTCGGTGGTATGGATCCACTGGCAGACCTGTACGGGTCATTCCCTCCATACAACTGGGAGGGGACCCATAGTACCCGTATGGGTGGGGCCCCACTTATGCGGGTACCATTGTTGCCTAAACAGGCTCTTTTGGAAGGATTTTCTTACCCATTTCGGGAAAAGGCAGGTCATGAACGCGATTTATTACGTTTAGACCTCCTTTCCCCTATAAAAAGGGGCCTTCGCTTCACATTTTACACACACTCTCCATACAAAAGAATTATACTAAAATTCTAGAAGTTTCTATAGGTATAGAAAAGGTATAGTGGGGGTATGGGAAGTATAAAATAGGGAGAAAACCCTTCATTTGAGGTTTTGTCCACATTTTATTCAGTCC
Organism: Euphorbia pulcherrima; assembly: GCA_947683365.1. Taxonomy (NCBI): domain Eukaryota; kingdom Viridiplantae; phylum Streptophyta; class Magnoliopsida; order Malpighiales; family Euphorbiaceae; genus Euphorbia; species Euphorbia pulcherrima. The sequence goes on along the minus strand of CANTUS010000001.1, from coordinate 15,841,080 downwards.
CAGCTTCTTTTATTAGCATTTAGGGGATATTTTACCCACACAAGTACTCTCCTAAATAATCTTATTCTATCTACTTTGGTCAGGCTCTCTCAAAAGTAAAAGGGATCACCTCAAAGTGGATTCACGTCGAAAAGGTAACGCTCCTAAGGTTCAAAGAGACTCACATCTCAGTTATTTCGTTATTATTATCGCTTGTTGCTTCTATTATATCTTTTGCTTTCATTTCTTGGTTCGGGTCTAGTCCTAACCCATATAAGCCTTGTTGGAACCATATATCCTTAAGGATATCAATTTGGTGCGCCATACTCATATGGAAGGAAATCCCTTTTTACTTTACTTTTCTGTCACCAATATTTTGATCTATAATCTGTAACTTATTTGAACCAAGTTTCTGCCTGGGACAAGATAGGACCTGTATCGATCCTCCTTAGTACCCATACGGGTACTCCCCATTCGTACGGTTACCAGCCCCCAGATAGAACCCCGAACTCATTTTTTATCAGTTAAAATCAACCCAACTCACGATTTGCCATGCGATCATTTTCACTAATAATCTGGTAAATCAACCCACAAAAGTTAAAATGTGTTTTCATAACAAAATGTGTTAAAGTGCGGATTTATGGTGTGCTATAAACTGTGCTAACATCTGTGGATGCAGGGGAATTTATTTTCATTTTGTTTTATAACTTAGAACAAATGTATAGGTTCTCTTTGCGATTTCCCCCATTTTTCCCCCTATTGTAATTTCTATCCCCCATTTATTGTTTGTGCTTTATTGTAATATGTAAATGTATGTAACGAGTGTGAAAGAGTGTAGAAATAGGATTTCTGTGATAATTCCCTAAATAATGAAAAATAAAATGGTTTTACGCGGTGAATGTAATTTTGAATCAAATAAATGAGAAATGAGCGACTCATCTGATACCCAACTCTCTGATCCAATAGGTATGAGTCTCCCGCCCAGAGGAAACCGTACCAAAACTCTTTCCTAAGTAGAAAACTTGGGTGGCGACTCTATCAATTGTATTGAGATTTGAGACTCGATTCTTTTATTCATTAAAATTAGTTTATTGTGCAAACTTTAACTAAAAATGTTTTGTCACGCCTGAATCCAATCAAACCCCCAATGGGCCCGCCTCTCACACAAGCACCAAGGGAGACCCACACGTCATCGATACCTCATAGTGGCGACTCTGCTAGGGAAGACGTGATCTTTTAACTTGCAAAATGTTGGTTTGGGTTAAAAACTTAAAAGATTAAGATTAGCACTGAAAATCATTTAATCGATTCAACCCGCTTTTGTTTTCATCATTTGGGAAAATTATCACACTCTATCTTCTCATCTCCTTCTCTCTTTAGTTAGATGCACTCTTCTTCTAGCGCTAGGATAGGGTGCCCTATTATTTTCGCGACACTCACGATGGTTATACCTATGACTGCCAGGGATATTAGGTATACCTTAGTGGGTGGAGCACTCATTGCCATCTCCCTCCAAAAGAGGCTTGATGCGATGGGAACCTTCTACATTAACTTTCGATATGTCCCTACACCATTCTTATCAAAAGCCATAGAATTTTACCTTTTAGGTACCCTGAATTCTGTGTGAGATTAGACTAAGGAAGAATGCCCTCAGACTCGATGGGAGAAATAAGGACGTAATCGATCACTTTGCATATGTTGTGATTAACCCCTCCATGCATTATTATAATTTTATGCATGCATACCATCTCATGCATGTACTGATTTCTCGGTTACTCCCTCAGTTTGGGAAAAAAGCGGTAGTTTCATCCAGCACTCATCCTGGTCACTATCATGGCTCAACTCAGTCAGTTAGTTCAACTAGCAAACCCAACACTCCGCACAGTCAGTAGGGGGACTCACAAACTCCATCAAGAGGCTATTCTGCAGTTTCGCCGCAATAAGTATTTGAGGTGACTGCCGAACTTCATGGTCATGCCAAAGGGGACAATCCTCCCTTATTTCATGGGTTTACGCTATGGCATGACCCATGATTGAGTGATTCATCCTATGACTGTAGATGACATCTCACCCTGGGATACTCCTCTGTTGAGCCTTTTCAAGAAGATAAAGACATACCAATTAATTGATCATCTCCAACTATATGTTCCGCCAAAACCCAAAGAGAGGGGTAGTTTCTGCATATATCATGTCCATCTTGGTCATCCAACTAGGACATGTGAGGATCTCCTCAAAGCGATCACAGCACTAATCGATAAAAGAAAAGTCTGTGAGCCCCAAAGGAGAAGGGATAAGGTCCCCATGGTCTACTCGGGATTAGAAGAAAGTGAGGTATAGAAACGTATTATAGGGACCCAGAAAGTAAGAGAAGAGCCTTCCATATTAGATCTTATAGCTATCAGACAGTGGAGTGGGGAACATGTCCATGATTACTTTTAGAGATGGTTAACAATCGTGGTGTCTCTTAAAAGGAAACTTTAAGAAAAGGAATTTGCTAACTAGTTCATCTTTGGGTTAGCTCCTCACCTCCGTAAGATAGCATTCGTGAGCACATATAAAACTATCCCTGAAAGCTACAAAGCAGCTGTAGAAGTAGAAAAATGTGCCAAACGAATGGAAGACAGTGATCCATCAAAGATTGAAGTAGACTTAGCTATTGACACTCTTACCACTTCGATATACACCATCTTTTGCCTGGGGGATAAAAAGAAGAAGCAAATGCAGGAAGCCTTGAGAAACCTGGCCCAAGCCATGAGGGAAGCTGTAGATGATGTGTTGACTAAGGAACAGTTGTAAGACCTAGATTGTGATCTGACTCACATTCTGATAAGTGATCAAGAAGGCCCTCAGCCTGTGGAGGATGACAATGTAATTATATGTAATGAAAATGATGTAGCCTTCGGGCGTCCTAATGATAATGATAATGATTTTTCTTACTTGTTTGATATTTCGCCTAACGGCACCATGCATTCATCAGACCATATGCATAAAAATTTTAGCATTCATGACGCTTCATTGCATGACATTAATTTGGGTACTAAGCAAAGTCTAAAAATGGTAACCATTTCCAGTGGTTTGACCCTTTTAGAAAAAAGAGAGATAATAAAAGTGCTTAGAAAACATGTTAAAGCTTTCGCTTGGTCCTATAAAGACATGCCTGGGGTAGATTGCCAAATCGCAAAGCATCGCATCCCAACAGATCCCCGATTCAAACCAGCCAAACAAAGGTTGTGAAGGTTGCAACCTGAATGGGCTGATAAAATCAAAGCTGAAGTTTCTAGGTTACTAGAAGACAAGTTCATTGAAGTAATTGAGTACCCAAAGTGGTTGGCTAATGTCGTCCTGGTCCCTAAGAAAGATGGAAAGGTCAGAATGTGTGTTGACTTTTGTTATTTGAACAAAGCATCCCCCAAAGATGACCTTCTATTACCACACATCGACATATTGGTGGACAACATAGCCAAGGTCATAATGTATTCATTCCTTGATGGATTCTATAGGTATAATTAGATCTTGATGGACATCATCGACAAGGTTGAGACGGCCTTCATCACAGAATGAGGAGTGTATTGTATAATGTAATGCCTTTTGGGCTGAAGAATGCAGGGGCAACTTATCAGAGAGCAGTGATAGCCTTATTACAAGACATGATCCACAAAGAGGTCAAGGTTTATGTAGACAATATGCTAGAATCGAGAAGCACAACCTGTGCTTGAATCTAAAGAAGTGTGTGTTTGGGGTTACATCAGGAAAACTCTTGTGACACATTATCAATCAGAGGGGAATCGAGGTCGACCCTAATAAGGTTAGAGCTATTCAAGAAATACCTATTTTGAGAACTGAAATCATTCCTGGGATCGCTCCAGTATGTGAGTCATTTCATTGCCAAGCTAACAACTGTGTGTGAACCAATCTTTAAGTTGTTGAGAAGGAAGCAACCAGTAGATAGGAATGAGAAATGCCAGATAGCATTTGGCAAAATAAAGGCTTATCTCGTAAGCCCCCTAATTTTGAAGCCTCCAATGTCTGGCAAGCCACTAATTCTATACTTGGCCATAGAAGAGTCATCTATAGGGGCAATATTGGTCCAAGAACAAGAGGATAAGAGCAAGCATGCCGTCTATTATTTAAGCAAGAAGTTATTGGAATATAAGACAAAGTACACAGTGGTAGAAAAGACCTGTACGATGATGGTATGGTTAACTAAGAAGTTGAGGCATTACTTCCAGTCCTACAAAATCCAAGTAGTTACAAAGGTTGATACAATGAAGTATCTTTGTCAGTCCCCCACATTGGTAGGGAAACTCTCTCATTGGCTTCTATTACTATCTGAGTTTGATATCGAGTATATCACAAAGAAGGTCATAAAGGGGACAACAGTGGCTGAGTTTTTAGCGAGTCAGCCCCTAGAATCTGACTATGTTAAAAATCTAGATTTCAAGGATGAGCAGTTAGTAGAAGTGAAAGCTGAGGAGGTCGAATGTAATATATATTTCGATGGAGCTATAAATCAAAAGAGCGCTGGTCTTGGGGTAGTCATCATCACACCGCCAGGTGAGCCTATCCCACTGAGCAAACGGTTGGAATTTTTAGTCACTAATAATGGGCCGAGTATGAAGCTTGTCTCTTTGGTCTTGATGCTCTCTTAAACATAGGGTCAAAGAATGTCGTGGGAGAATGGGAAATCAGAGAAAAGTCACTCCAACCATATGTGGAAGCAGTCTGGGATTTGTTAGCGCGATTTAGGCTATATCTCTTTACGTATATACCTAGGGATGAGAATCAAATGGCAAATTCCTTGGCTATCCTAGCTTTTATATAGGGAGGAGAAAAGGCTCAACCCATCCATCCGCCTATAGTAGAAACGGCTCATTCGCCATTTTATAAGAAGGTTCAGATTATAGTTGTAGTGGAGTAAAAGGCATGTTGGTATGATGACATTAAGAGAATTCTTAAAGGAGGGAAGTGGCCTGAGGGGATATCAGGGTCAGACTGGGTAACTCTCAAGAGATTGGCAACCCAATTCCGACTAGTCGATGAAGATCTCTGCAAAATAACAACTGAAGGATTATTGATGAAATGCTTGACGGAAGAAGAAGCAGATAGGGTAATAACTCAGGTGCATTCGAGGGATTGCGGTTCACATATGAATGGGATGGCTCTAGCCAGAAAAATTCAGAGAATGGGATACTACTGGACCACAATGAATGCCGACTGCATCGACAAGGTCAGGAAATGTCATGAATGTCAGATCCACGGCAACATGCAACATCTCCCTTCTTTTGAACTTCATAATTTGTCTACCTCTTGGCCTTTCTCGGCTTGAGGGATATATATAATTGGTGAAATTCAACCATCATCAACCAACGATCACCGATTCATTATAGTCGCAGTTGATTATTTCTCAAAATGGGTAGAGGCCGAATCTACACCAATATTACCGCTAAGAAAATGGCCAAGTTCATAGAGAGGCATATTTTTGCAAGATACGAAATTATGCACCATGTAGTTTCTGACAACGGGGTTCAATTTCAAGGGGCCACAACTGAATTATTTGAGAAATTCAACATTAAGCACCACTGATCTTCTCCATACAGGCCATAAGCCAACGGGGCAGTCGAAGCTGCCAATAAGTCAATCAAAAAGATTGTGTTAAAGACAGTAGCTACCTACAAAGATTAGTTTGATAGACTTCCATTCGTAGTTTACGGGTACAGAACCAGTGTAAGGACCCCCACTGATCAAACACCTTTCTCCTTGCTATATGGAATGGAAGTTATGTTACCGATTGAAATAAAAGTAAGATCTCTAAGAGTCGAACGTGAATCGTAGTTAAAAGAATCAAATTAGGTAAGGGCTAGGTATGAATAGTTGAATGCGATAGTTGAAAACTGACTTAAGGCCCTCGACCATCTCCAGATGTACCAATAGCGAATGGCACGAGCTTATAACAACAGAATCAGATACTCAAAATAACCTCTCAAAGTGGGTGATCTAGTCCTTAAGCAACTATGCCAGGTCAACACCGACACTAGGGGTAAGTTTAGGCCTAATTGGGAAGGGCCATTCGTCGTGAAGAAAGTCCTCGATAGAGGAGGGATCAAGCTTATGGATATGGATGGAAATGAGTTCGTGAATCTAGTGAATCAAGATAGGCTTAAGCGTTATCATGTCTCGGTCAAAAGAATTAAATCATAAAAAGCAGCACAAAGAATAAAAGAAATAAAGAATAAAACACTCGACGAGCGATCATCTACTGCTTGGGCAAAAATTAGGGTGTAGCCCGCTGATTTGTATTTCGCAAACCAGTCAGGCAAAAATTAGGGCACTCCAATGCAATAAAGCCCACTAGGATGAAAACCCAAAAAGGGCGGCTTAGGCAAAAGTTAGGGCATCGAGAGAAATATGTCAGTTGCTTTTTAGAAAATCTGTAAAAGGCAGTAGGGGTTAACCATTGGAAATTGTTACCATTGCCTATTTACTCAAATTAATCTCATCAATGAACATGTTATGATTTTGCTAAGAATCTTGGTCTTATGAATGCATGCATGTCTTTAGGTGAAATAATCACTGGTATGTGAACATCAATTTTTCTCTACGAGTTATGCATCATTGTATTCATCTTAGTCACACATTTGCAATATTTAAAAAAGCCTGTTGGATTGAAAACCCGAAAGGGAGGTCCAAGAAAAAGTTAAGGCAAAAAGAAAAGTCTGTTTGGTTAAGCCGTCAAGGATAACTCAGGCAAAAATTAAGACAGCCTGCGGGATTGAAAAACTAAAAGGGCGGTCTCGGTAAAAATTAAGGCAAGAGCTTACTAGGTTGAAAACCCTAATGGGCGGTCTAGGGAAAAGTTAAAGCTCTGAAGAAAAAGGTCTGTTGGGCTAAGCCGTCAAGGATGGCCGAGGTAAAAATTAGGACAAAAAGAAAAGAAAATAAATAAAATGTTCGATAGGTCATCTCACATCGAATGGCCAATGCAAAAGTTAGAACTTAATTCAGTCCCCTCACTATAAAATCACCAGATACTGGTTCATAAGGCAACAATGCACAATAATCTCAATTCAAGAAAAATTCACAGGCATAAAAGGAAAAATTAAAAGTACCAATTCAGAAGTTAACAATCAAAACAAGCCATGCATGGCCCAAAAGTATCAAACGGTCTAAAAGGTAATCATAGCCTAAACAGCTGGGGGATCCTGTCCCTGGTGACCCGCCTGTGCCTGATCCTGAGTATTTGCAAGTAGATCATCCATGTCTATAGCCATATGGTCCTCAGTGTCATCAGCACCGATACCCGGCTGGGTGGGGGCCCTGCTCTCTGAGGTCCCTACAGCAGCCCCGACAGCATCACTCCCCTCAACATATTGATCCATGCCTCTCTGAGTCACTAGCTATGCAAAACGATTATCCTCAGACTGGTCATTAGAAGGGACCAGTGTCTGCCTCTCCTCAGTCATCCTCGCTAGTTGACCCCTCAGTGTCTCAATTTCGGCCCTTGCCTGAGCGATCTTAGCCCTAGCCCGATCAGCCTCAGCAGTGGCTGCCCGCTGCTGCTCCCTAAAAATCTGGCTCTCTCCTTAGAAGCATACAAGTCCTGGGTAGATTTGCTCCGCTCCATGGCCATCAAAGTCTGTAATAGAAATCATAAGATCAGTACACATATATAAATGTCATGGCATGCATGCATATTTTCTTAAAATTTAGCAGGAAAAAGAAACTTACTGAAGCTAGTGCATCCTAGGCCAACAGTAGATCCTGCACTGAAAAATAACCCCGGGCTACCCTCTCAGCCTAAAAAATGGTCACCTGAAAAGAAAAGGGTCACATTAGAATAAGGCATCTTAAATAGTAATGAACAGAGTTAAAGGTATAGGATTCCTTACACGGGTGGAGCTAGAAGGAGTGAAATCGATAGGCTAGACTGACTCCTCGAGCTTCTTGATAGCTCAATTCCCTGAATGGTCGAGGAGCCAGAAGAAAGTATCCAACTCAGCCCAGAGGATGCCCTCCCTCACAGATCCGAAGGCTCAAGATCGCTTCGCTGGCGGTTTAGGGGTAGCAGTAGCAACGGGAGTAGTAGACCTCTTCTGTGTAGAAATGGGAGGTTGTAAATAATGAGGAATCAGATTCCAGACTATAGTCAATTATAGAAAGTAGTAAGGTATTCACAAAAACCAAGTTAAAAGTATACCTAGGAAGAAGTAGTAGCTGACCTAACCAAACCTCAGGCGTCTCCGCCTATAAATGGACCCCCGCGGTCACCCCTTGGTCCGCCCTCATCATCATCATCATCATCATCATCGTCATCATCATCATCATCATCATCCTCACCATCACTTCAATGAAACTCTAGGGGCTCGTCCTCATGATGGATCCTATCGCAGGGTGACAGGAGGGAAGAATCAATGAACTCAGTATAGGAGCCCTCATTAGATAGCACGTGAGCCCCCTTACCCAGTAAGTACAGCCCCTGATCGGTCCCCAGTAAGAGATAGGGCCAAAAGACACCAGCTGGGATCCGGGGGGAATTGATCTCTCCACCATGGCACTGGTCCTCCACCCTCGGGTCTGCTCGCCAAAGTACCACTCTAGGGAGAGCAGGGACTCCAGCATAAAGTGGCGATCATCGACACCAGCCAGCATCTGCTTGATGGCTCGGTAGGTGGCCAATCTCTCCCACGAATCTCAGACAACCTGTTTAAAATGAATGCACTGTGAGTATCATGACCTAGTGAATACAGTTTCTACTAATGGTTTATCAAAATGTACAATGCAGGTTTAATAGTAAAGAAGATTACCCGATCCAAGCGCAGCTGGCGTAAGAACTCTCGATACTGCGTCGTAGTTAAGGGCTAATTCTGCCAAAGCCCTATCCACCTAGATATGATATGCGGTGTCTCAGGCTGCATGGGTAATCCTAGCCTAGGGATCTATCGGTGCTCGAAAAGCCCAAATCTGTAAGATAAAGTAAGGATTAGTTAAACACAGTTTAGACAAAGGACTAAAGCATAAAAGATCAATTGAGAATTTACCAGTAGTATTAGATGGCAAATCTTGAGCTCAAACTGCTCACCCCGGATCCCTACGTCTAATCTATAATACAGCTGTGCCAGAATGGCCCGACACCAGTTCTTGTGAGGTACAGCCGCAAGATCCTCCATATCAGAGAGCAAACCACAGTTGAGATTAATCGAGTAGATGGGAAAGAAGACGGTGGTAAGGAATGCCAGCAGGAAAGACCGGGCATACTGGTCCCTCCTATTGGCTACAACAGGACTCGGCTACCCAATCTAGTAAGCATGCAAGTCCCCATACTTGAGCTTGTTCATCCCTCCCAGATGAAGCCTAAGTAATCTAAAAATGTGGGCCTTCACCTCAGGCCGAGAGTGCCACCGATCGACATAAACATCAAAATGGACAACATCCCCACTCCACACCAAGCCTGTGGTGGCACACATATCCGAAGGAGAAATGGTGACCTCCCCTATAGGTAAATAGAAGGTATGGGTCGTCTCCGACCATCTCACTATCAGTTTTGAGACAGCACCAGGGGCCAATGTCTTGGGGGCCTGGGGGATGGCCTTGATGATATCGCTAAACTCAAAGGAATCAATGCGGGTCAGTAGCTCCATATCCCCTACAGCACGAATCTTCTCATACCATTTCCTATAAAAGCTTAAGGCTCCCACAGTCTTATATTAGAACTGTAGAAATAGAGTCACAGATTAATAGGGTTAGAGCACAGTAGAAAAATCATAAATAAGAAAAGGATTGCAGAAATTGAAGGAAATAAGATTCTGTCCCCAAGGACAGGACCCGTATGGGTAAGTCGTACCCATACGGGACCCGTATCAAAATCGAGACCCGTACGAGTCCCCTATAAGTAGTCCCTATATAGGCAAACTCCCCAAAAATCCAAAATAGCACAATCTCAACAAAAGTTCATCAGATACTATCCTAAAAGCCTCCTAGGCTAAAGCTACATGCATCAGGCTCTATTCCAAGGTCTAAAACACCCTAAATCATGCCAAAATCCGAGGAATCACCAAAAGTTCAAAATTAGAAAACTAAGAATTGAATGGAATTACCTGGAATTTTGAGGTGTGGGTCTCAAGAGAAGGGATCAGTGGCACTTCAGAAGTGGGAGTAAGTTCCAAAAATGAGTCTCCCTCATGAAACACATACCTGACAGAAACTGGGCATTCTCGAAGCCCCGAATTGCCAACCGGGGGTAAGTCCTTGAGTCTGAGAGAGAAACGGCCGGTATTTGGGATCTTTTTATAATTGTTTGATTGATTTTAGGAGACAAATCACCGTAAAATGCAAATAGGAAGTTTTAGTGTGAGGCAGGATGTGAAAGGGCTAATCTGCCTTTTAAAACCCCCGTCGAGGACCCATATGGGTCCCACCCCACCCGTACGGGTCCTCATTTTTTAGAACCCTACCTGTACGGGTCAAGCCCACCCATACAGGCCCTCTCTCACCATTTAGGGGTAGATTTTCACGTTAGTGTTTCAACAAGCACCGGGAGTTCATCCAGTTCAAGCTCGGGGCCAACCCCACTCCCTCTCAACCTTATATTTCCATTATATTTGGACATGTCCCTAAGCTCACCTTAATCCTTGATTGAATGGGCAAAAATTTTTTTTGTTTTCATAAAAGTTAATCAAGAATCAAGGTAAGCCATTTTTGAATTGATCACTAACAAGGATAATTTTCGTATATAGGTCCATCCTAGCATAAGAATTCTTCCCCAGCAAATGGATCTTACCAGGAAAGAATTCCCCAGTAGAATAGGTTTTATCAAAGGATATTACTTTACTCCCCATCAGTGGAGTGAACCAAGGGGCATCCCCTCATTCCCCAGCAATAGAATCAAACAAGGGGCACCCCCCCCCCATTCCTCAATAGCGGAATAAACCAAGGGGCACTGCCCCACCAATCCAGGGTCATCCCCTCATTCCTCAGTAGCGAAATCAAATCAAGGGGCATCCCCCCACCAATCCAAGGACATCCCCTCACTTTCCAGTAGCAAAATCAGGTCCAGGGGTATCCCCCCACCAATCTAGAGGCATCCCCCCACCAATCTAGAGGCATCCCCCTACCAATCCAGGGGTACCCCCCCACTTCCCGATAGTAGATTCGATAGACCTTAGGGGCACTACCCTAAGAGCATTCCCTAACAGCAAAACAAGCAGCCATCGGGCCAAATCGGACATTTCCCCCATAGAATTTTCAGTTTATCGCATCCAGACTTATTTATTCTTAATTGAAGGTGCAAAAATATTTTTGTTCTCATAAAAGCCAATTAAGAATAAAAAGGTGTCTGCTTAGATAATGACTAACTCGGTGTTTTATTGTTATCTCTTTTCAGGTTTTTCAAAATCCCCAGCAGGAGAGTCATCCGCCTTAGGAAAGGGATACACCATCAGCAAGGAGATTCATCCGCCTTAAGAAAGGGATACACATATCTTCCCTAGAAAAATCATCGGTGAGGAAAGTCAATCTGCCTTAGGAAAGGGATACGAGGAGAATTCATCCACCTTAGGAAAGGGATACACCGTCATCAGTCATGAAAGTCGATCCGCCTTAAGAAAGGGATACATCACCTTCCCCAGTAGAGTCACTATGGATGTGCAGTAGCAAAAGGAGAGTCATCCACCTCAGAAAAGGGATACACAGTAGCAAAAGGAAAGTCATCCGCCTCAGAAAAGGGATACATAGTGGCAAGGAGAGTCATCTGCCTCCGGAAAGGGATACACGGTAGCAAAAGGAAAGTCATCCATCTAAAGAAAGGGATACACATTCCCCAGTAGAGTTACAAGGGGTACGCATCAGCAAAGGAAAGAAGTTCACCACAAGAAAGGAACTCACTCAGGATATCGCCTCATGTATAATTTCTAAACCCTCGCTCACATCGTGAGATCATACAGATCCATATCCGTGATGATCCCATGAGGGGCAGTCTATGAGCACTGGATTTTAACGATCCTTCTCACGAAACTATGATGAGAGCTATATAATGCAATATCTTTCAGGTGTTGTCCATCAGAGATGTTCCTACTACTTAAGAGTTGATTTTAGCCAAAGTTTGGAGACCTAGTCTACCCTTAGGGACCCATATGGGTGCTGCTCTAAGGTACGGATCCACTGGCAGATCCGTACAGGTCGTTCCTTTCATATGACTGGGAGGGGACCTGTATGGGTTATAGTACCCGTACGGGTACCATTGTTGCCTAAATAGGCTCTTTTGGAAGGATTTTCTTACCTATTTCGGGAAAGTGCACGTCATGAACTCAATTTATTGCGTTCAGACCTCCTTTTCCCTATAAAAAGGGGCATTCCCTTCACATTTTACACACACTCTCCATAAAAAAAGAATTATACTAAAATTCTAGCAGTTTCTATAGGTATAGAAAAGGTATAGTAGGGGTATAGGAAGTATAAAATAGGGAGAAAACCATTCATTTGAGGTTTTATCCACATTTTATTCATTCCTAGCTTCTTTTATTAGGGTTTAGAGTATATTCTGCCCACACAAGTACTCTCTTAAATAATCCTATTCTATCTACTTTGGTTGAGCTCTCTTAATAGTAAAAGGGAACACCTCAAAGTGGATTCACGTCAAAAAGGTAACGCTCCTGAGTTTCAAAGAGACTCACATCTTAGTTATTTCAATATTATTATCGCTTGTTGCTTCTATTATATCTGTTGCTTTCATTTCTTGTTTCGGGTCTAGTCCTAACCATTATGAGCCTTGTTGGCACCATATATCCTCAAGGATATCAATTTGGTGCGCCATACTTATACGAAAGGAAATCCCTTTTTATTTTACTTTTCTGTCACCAATATTTTGATCTATAATCTATAACTTATTTGAACCAAGTTTCTGTCAGGGACTAGACATGACCCGTAAGGGTACCCCATACCCGTACCGGCCCTTCCTGGTACCCGTACAGGTACTCCCTATCCATATGGGTACCAACCCCCAAACAGAACCCTGAACTCATTTTTTATCAATTAAAATCAACCCAGCTCACCATTTGCCATGCAATCATTTTCACTAATAATCTAATAAATCAACCCATAAAAGTTAAAATGTGTTTTCACAATAAAATATGTTAAAGTGCGGATTTATGGTGTGCTATAAACTGTGCTAACATATATGGATGCAGGGGAATTTATTTTCATTTTATTTTATGACTTAGAACAAATGTATAGGTTCTCTTTGCAATTTCCCCCATTTTTACCCCGGTTGTAACTTTTATCCCTCATTTATTATTTGTGCTTTATTGTAATATGTAAACGTATGTAACGAGTGTGAAAGAGTGTAGAAATAGGATTTCTGTGATAATTCCCTAGACGATGAAAACTAAAACGGTTTTACACGGTGAATGTAATTTTGAATCAACTAAATGAGAAATAAGTGACTCATCCGATACCTAAATCTCTGATCTAATAGGTATGTGTCTCCCGCCCAGAGGAAACCATACCAAAACTCTTTCCCAAGTAGACAACTTAGGTGGGGACTCTATCAATTGTATAGAGATTTAGCTCTCGATTCTTTCATTAAAATTGGCTTATTGTGCAAACTTTAACTACAAATATTTTGCCATGCCTAAATCCAATCAAACCCCCAGTGGGCCTGAGTCTTACATAGGCGCTAAGGGAGACCCATACATCATCAACACCTCACAGCTTTCCTTGATGGCTTAGCCCAGCGGACCTTTTTCTTTTTAGCTTTAACTTTTGCCTAGACCGCCCTTTCGGGTTTTCAACCTAGAAGGCTTTTCTTAATATTGCAAATGTGTGATAAAGATGAATACAATGATCCATACCACATAGAGAAAAAATTGAAGTTCACATACCAGCGATTCTTTCACATAAAGACATGCATGCATTCATAAGACCAAGATTCTTAGCCAAATCATGACATGTTCATTGATGAGATTAATTTGAGTACATAAGCAATGGTAACAATTTCCAATGGTTAACCCCTACTGCCTACTGGTCTTTTACAGATTTTCCAGAAAGCAAATGACATTTTTCTCTCGATGTCCAAACTTTTGCCTAAGCCGCACTTTTTTGTTTTTCAGCTTAGCAGGCTTTATTTGCATTGGAGTGCCCTAATTTTTGCCTGACCAGTGTGCGGGATACCGATCAGCGGGCTGCACCCTATTTTTTGCCCGAGCAGTAGAGGACCGCTCACCGAGTATTTTATTCTTTATGCTGCTTTTTTATGATTTAATTCTTTTGACCCTAGACATGATAACGCTTGAGCCTATCTTGATTTACTGGATTAATGAACTCATTTCCATCCATATCCATAAGCTTGATTCCTCCCTCACCAAGGACTTTCTTTATAACAAATGGCCTTTCCCAGTTAGGCCTGAACTTGCCCCTGGCATTAGTGTTGACCTGGGGTAGAAGTTTGAGAACCAAATCACCCACTTTGAGAGGTTGCTTTAGGTATTTGACCCTGTTGTTGTAAGATCGAGCCATGTATTATTGGTAGATCTGTAGGTGGTCAAGTGCCTTGAGCCGCTTTTCATCTGTCGCATTCAATTGTTCATACCTGGCTCTTGCCTAATCTGATTCTTTTAACTATGATTTAAGTGCCACTCTTAGAGATCTTACTTCTATTTTAACTGGTAACATGGCTTCCATTCCATATACCAAGGAGAAAGGTGTTTGATCGGTGGGAGTTCTTACACTGGTTCTATACCCCCAAACTATAAATGGAAATTTATCAGCCTAATCTCTATAGGTAGCCATCATCTTTGACAAAATCTTCTTGATTGACTTGTTGGCAGCTTCTACTTTAGAGCTTCTGAAGGATTTGGGCACTTGGTGCCCCAATACGTACTTTCTTATTTTCATAACCAGAACTAGTCTATTGTTGGTGTTTTTATGAGTCTTCTTAGTCTTCTTTCTTGATGATGCATGCTCTTGTACTTTTTTCCCCTTGTGAGGAAAGAAGGACCTAGGCTAATTGTTATCATGTTTGCTAAGCACTTTTCATTATCCCTCTTTTGATGATAGGTTTTAACCGTTGGACGTTTATACCATTGCATTATACTCAAAGTCGACTTCATTAATATATACGATGATATTTTAAGAATGTTGTTGTTATGAGTGCGTGACGTCATTAGAATGAAATACACGAGGAAAATGTGAATGATAGATGCATCAATTTATTCATGACATGTTAAAAATAAAGATATTGATGCTTACAACTTATTCATGATATGCCTTATAAGCAGTATTGTTTGCATAAAAAATGTTTGCAACATTACAAATTACATCATTTGAGTCATCCTCCATAGGCGGAGGGCCTTGTTGATTGACAACTGAACTGGTAGCCCTAGTGTACAAGTTTGCTTGTGTTTCTTCGGCCACTACTCTTCTTAAGTTCTTGATAGCCTTACTGATGGGATTCCCTTCCTCATTTCTTTTCCAATTCTTCTTCATGAGTACCGCTAGTGCCTTGAAATCATATACATCATCGAAGATCTTGAAACTAGGGACCTTCTTGCCACTTACTTTGACAGGTTCTGCTTCACCTGTGAATTCCCCTTGTTTGACTTCAGCTCCTATTATGAGGCAAGATTGAGGTTTGGACTTCTTGGCACCTGGGCAGTTCCCTAAACCAAGTTTGAATGGCCATAGAAGAGGCAGGAGGGGCTCCAGCATTCCATGTAGATTCATTCTGAGCCCTTTACCTTTCACGTGACCCTGCTTTATCATAATCTTCTTGACTTTAAGTGATATGTACCCCTTAACTAAAAACTCCGTACCTTGGTGAGCTACAGCCACCCCAGATTGCTTTTCCTTAGCTTCCATAACTGCTATGATAGATGGTTCATCTACATCAATAGTTACTAGCTTGCCATTATGGATGAGCTTGACCTTTTAATGGAATATGGAAGGGTCAGCCCCTAATGCATGGAGCCAAGGTTAACCCAACAGTAATAAGCAGGTGATGGGAATATTGAGGACAGTGAATAAGACCTTAGACTTCACTCCCCCAACTGTAACTTCAGCTTTGAAGACCCCAATGACACTCATCTCCGTATCATCATATCCCCTTATGATAGTATTGGATTTTTCCAACATGGATTCGTCTTACCCTAAGTGAGTAAGGATCTTGGCAGGACAGAAGTTAAGGGCAAAACTTTCATCCACTATAACACAAGGGATAGAATGATCAAATATTTGTACCCTAATTAAGAGTGCATTGTTATGCTTATTCCCCTTGGCTGAGAGGTCTAATGGATAGAGCTTGATTGGTTTGATCTGATCAGGAGGAGATCCCCCGATAAGTGAGAATACCTCAACCAGAGTAGTAGATGGCATAGCTTCCATACTCAACAACTTTTCTATCAGACCCTTTTGATGATCCTCAGAGTCAATGAGAAGTTGCCAAATGATGTACTTAGTGGGGGTATTTTGTAATTACTGGATAATAGGGGTGACTTTCGGATATTTCTTTTCATTGCCGAATAAAGCAAACGTAAATATTGGAGCTTGATTAACTCTTGGAATGACCCGGATATCTACATTTCTGCCCCTTCTTCTTTTTGGGAGAGGATCGGGAGGAATCCTTCCACTTTGGGTGATATGCAACACTCCATCTTTCATATAACTTCTCCCTTCAAAAGTTTCCACCAATAAGGTCGGTCCTTCGAGTTCATCAGTCTCTAATACATAAGCATCGATATTAATTGCCTCTAGTTGAACTAACATAGCCTTCTTATCATGCTCTCCTTCTAACTCAAATGCATTGATGTCAATGTGAATTAGCTCATTTGGTAAAGCCACGACCAAGTGAACCATTGGATTAGCTTGTGAGATCATATTGAAGACATGGGAGAAGGGCAAGCCTAATTTGACAGCTGCAACCTGTTTCTCAAACTTTGGCAGGGGGTTATTCATGGTACTGGGTTTAAACTCGTGTTCCTGAATCTTTTTATCCCTAATCAAACCTCAAATAGCCTCAAGCAGATCCCTACAGGCACAAGTGTGATGCCTCTTACCAACGTGATAAGCATAAAACTGATCTCTGTCTTCAGGTTTGGGTGGGACATAGGGCTTAATGCTCTGAAGAAGATTGAGTGCCCTCAACTTAGTGAAGATCGCAGGCAGAGATGCTTTCCAAGGGGAAATGCCATCTTTAATGGTATGGATTATAGCCATTTCTTCTTGCACTACAATCGCTTTAGGGTTGGAGCCGGACTTTAACTTAGAAGCCTGGACTGGGGCTGAAGGGTCATTCTTCTTGAACCAAGGTTTGGCCAGTACACTTGCCTTCTCTAATTCCTCAATCCTTTCCCACTTCTTAGCTTTTTCAAAGACCTCAACATAGCTAGAGAATTTATCCATACCAAGAACCTTATAATAAGCACGTAGTGCACCATCCATTAATTTTACGATCATCTCTAGGAGACTTAGCCTATTCTTCAATAGAACTTGAGTGGCTATCCATCTTTTGAAGTAGGGTTTGAACTTCTCATTGGGGGCCTACTTGATAGGCTCTAAATTTTGAATGGTAGTTTTAATGGTGGCATTGAAACCATACTGCTCGATAAAAGCCTCCGATAAAGCTTTCCAGTTTCTGGTCACTTCGTCTGATAGAGTGTTGTACCATTCAATAGCAGGACCTTCCAAAGTGCAGGGAAACATTTTGGCTAGGACCTTATCACTTAACTTCCTGATTCTTATAACCCTTTGATAGGTGGTGATGTGAGATTGAGGCAAACTAGTTCCTTTATACTTCACTATGCTAGGTATACTAAAGTTTTCAGGGACACAATCCTCCTCTTTAGTTGCTTAGACTGATAGTGATGATGGTTGGGAGCCGGGATTAGCAGCAAGCAATTTTTGAAGTAGGTCACGCAATTTTGAGGATAAAGATGATCCCTCCGATTAAGTAATCGCACCCAAGGGTAAACTTATTGATTGAGGGAAGGTCATCCCTTTAGGTGTGACTATAAAATTTGAGATTGGACCAAATGCCCTAAACTAAAATTACGGTGGCATAAACCCCTGACTAGGCTGAGTAAACTGACTGACGATCGGAGGATCCACTGTACCCACTAACTAGAATGGCAAGCTAGTGGAACTAAAAGGACCCAACTGACTAAACTGACTAGAAGAATACCCATGAGCCCGTACTGGCGGCAATCAAAATTGAGTGAATGGATTATGAGTAACTCATGATACTTGCTCACTAATCACTGCATTTACCGCTGGAGCACTGACAGGCGTGCTATGAGGAACATTGGCCATTCTCTCCTCTGCCATGATTTCCCTGATGGAAGCCAACATCTTATCATTCATTTGATCCAAGAACTGATCACTTCTCAAGTACTGTGAGATTGCATTTGCAATCTCTAACCTAACCTAGGCCCTTGATGCATATGCCTCCTCACTAGTAGCAACATCCTTAACCTCAACATCAATCTAGCCATCCGGAGTCAGGATACGAGACATCTCCTCAGGATGATAGGCAGAAATATCAATCAGACTAAACTGAAGGCTGGATGAAATACTCGTGGACAAAGATAAAGTAACCCTTAACGGAACTGGAGGAGCCAAAATGCAAGTCAAACGGACTTAAGATCATCGCCAAGCTTTTTCCCTTTGAGGTTTAGTTTTGGCTGAGGTGATAACTAGGAGAATAGTACATGCATGGGATGTGGTATGCATGCATAAATTACAACGATGCATGGAGGGGTAATCACAAGGGTATGTAACATAACACATGTGAAACGATCAATTCCATCCTTATTTCTCCCACCGAGTCTGAGGGTATTCTTCCTTAATCTAATCTCACACAGACATCAAGGTACCCAAAGGGTAAAATTCTATGGCTTTCGATAAGAATTGTTTAGAGACATCTCAGAAGTTTATGTAGAAGGTTCCCATCTCATCAAGCCTCTTTTGGAGGGAGATGGCAATGAGTGCTCCACCCACTAAGGTGTCCCTAATATCCTTGGCGGTCATGGGTATCACCGTTGTGAGTGTCGTAGAAATAATAGGGCACCCTAACCTAGCTCTATAAGAAGAGTGCATCTAACTAAAGAGAGAAGGAGATGAGAAGATAGAGTGTGATAATTTTCCCAAATGATGAAAACAAAAGCGGGTTGAATCAAGTAAATGATTTTCGATGCTCATATTAATCTTGTAAGCTTTTAAAACAAACCAATATTTTACAAGTTAAAAGATTTATCCCCAGTAGAGTCGCCATTTTGAGGTGTTGATGACGTGTGGGTCTCCCTTAGCGCATGTGTGATAGGCGGGGCCTACTAAGGGTTTGGTTCGATTTAGGCGTGACAAAATAGTTGTTTTAGTTAAATTGTGCACAATAAGCCAATTTTAATGAATAAAAGAATTGAGACCCAAATCTCAATACAATTGATAGAGTCGCTACCCAAGTTGTCTACTTAGGGAAGAGTTTTGGTACGATTCCCTCTGGGCGAGAGACTCATACCTATTGGATCAGAGATTCGAGTATGGAATGAGTCACTTATTTCTCATTTAGTTGATTCGAAATTACATTCACTGCATAAAACCATTTTAGTTTTCATCATTTAGGGAATTATCACAGAAATCCTATTTCTACACTCTTTCACACTCGTTACATGCGTTTACATATTACAATAAAGCACAAGTAATAAATGGGGGACTAAAAATTACAACCGGGGGAAATGGGGGAAATTGCAAAGAGAACCTATACATTTGTTCTAAGTTATAAAACAAAAATGAAAATAAATTCCCCTGCATCCACAAATGTTAGCACAGTTTATGGCACATCATAAATCAGCATTTCAGCGTATTTTATGGTGAAAACACATTTTAACTTTTGTGGATTAATTTACCAGATTATTAGTGAAAATGATTGCATGGCAAATGGTGAGTTGGATTGATTTTTAACTAGCTTAAATGAATTCTAGAATCTGCTGGGGGCCGGTATTCGTATAGGTGGGTGAGACCCGTACGGCTATCGAGGAGGACCGGTACGGGTATGGTGTACCCGTATGGGTCCTATCTGGTCCAGGCAGAAACTCTGCTCAGTTCAATTTATAGATTAATAGAGATTGGTGGCAGGAGAATAAAAAAAGATTTCCTTCCGTATGAGTATGGCGCACCGAGTTGATATCTTTAGGGATATATGGTGCTAAAAAGGCTCATATGGGTTAGGACCAGATCCAAAATAAGAAATGACAGCAACAGATATAATAGAAGGAACAGAGAATAATAATAATGAAATAACTGAAATGTGAGTCTCTTTGAAACTTAGGAGTGTTACCTTTGCGGCGTAAATCCACTTTGAGATGATCCCTTTACTATTGGGAGAGCCCGACCAATGTAGATGGTGAAATAGGATTATTTAGGTAAGTATTTGTGTAGACAGAACCTCCCCTAAATCCTAATAAAAGAAGCTAGGAATGAATAAAATGTGGATAAAACCTCAAAGGAAGGGTTTTCTCCCTATTTTATACCTCTTATACCCCCGCTATACCTTTTCTATACCTATAGGAATTAGTAGAGTTTTATTATAATTTTATATGAGATGTATCTATGTAAAATGTGAAGAGAAAGGTCCTATTTATAAGGGAAAAGAGGTCTAAACGCAATAAATCGCGTTCATGACCTGCCTTTTCCCAAAATAGGAAAGGATTCCATTCCAAAAGAGCCTATTTAGGCAACAAGAGGATCCATACGGGTGGGGCCCCACCCGTATGGGTCTTGAGGGACCCGTACAAGTCCTTCCCAAGCGTATGGAAGGGATGAACCATACAGGTCCGCCAGTGGATCCGTACCACCAAGCAGCACCTGTACGGGTCCCTAAGGGCAAACTAGGTCTCCAAACTTTGGCCAAACTTAACTCTACAGTAGTAGGAATACCTCTGATTGAAAACACCTGAAAGGCATTGCATCATACAGCTCTCATCATCATTTCGTCAGAAGGATCGTTAAAATCCAGTGCTCACACCTGGGAGCCTGGTTGGCCAAGCAATTCCAGTACATCCTCACTCACCACAAGAGCCCTCCAATCCTAGGCATTATGAATTTGATGATTGCCCATGGCATGGACCACTTTGACCCTGCCTCATACACTAAATCCCCCGAGACCTCACTCTTGGACCTTAAGACTCTTGGGAATATGATGCTCATGGAAACTATTGATGGGACCACTGTTATGCGCCCATATAGTCCCCTTGAAATCAAGCCTACTCCTGATCTCGCCGAATAGCAGCTAGACCAGCCAGCTCATGAAGACCCCACTCCTTCCACTGCCTACACCGAGCTCCTCCAGAAGTACAACCACCTTGAGAACATGTGCAAGGATGTCTACAAAAGCATCATGGAGCTCAGTGGTGACGATCAGAACCTTTGGATCTGCTGCGATGCCCTTGAGCTCAATGTGGACTTCTTGATCCAGCACATAGGCGTCGCCAAGCAAGACCGTTGAGGCTGAGTCTCTTCGCCTCTTTTCCTCCTCCACCAGGACAATAATGTTCTTTTTGCCCTCTTTTTATTTTTCTTCTTTATTTTCCTTTTTTGTTTTTTTTTTTGCATTGAGGGCAATGCAAATTTTAAGTGTGGGGGAAGTGATTTATCCTTTTTGCTTTTCTTTTTACTTTTGATCTTTTTCTTGTTTTTGAGCTTTTATTTTTCAGTCTTTTTATTTTCTGAATCATTGTATATATTTCATTTTTACAACTTTTATTCAAGAAAAAGTTTCACAAGGACTCATGTTTTATCTTTTACAATGACCTAGTTTGCACTCTAACCTATTATTGAGAAATGAGGATGAATAAGATAAGGAATACTATCTAAATAACTAATTAAATAACTAGCATGATTGTTTTGATTAGTTATAACTTGCTATCGAGACCTGATTTGAGTATTGTTGTTCCAATTTTAGATCTCTAAAGGTAACTTTGTAAGATCCTTAGTCCTGGTGAGTACAGAAAAGTGTAACATAATTTAATTATTTGCATGCTTTAACCTGAACTTGGTTTGTTTTCAATTATTCTCTCTATATCATAGGATTTTCATCAAGACCCTTATTCTATTCTTGACTTTGATCTTGGTGGTTATTTTCTGCTTTTACTTTCTTGTTGGCTAGAAGAAAGAGCAATGCTCGGCTCGTAACCGGGTGGTGACTGTTTCATAGTGGCTAGAAGAGAGAGCAAGGCTCAGCTAGTAATCGGGACTTGACTATCTCATAGGTTTTTATTTTTCGCAGTTCAAAAAAAGAAAAAATAAAAAAAATTAATGTATGGTTAAGGTATTAGGGACCCCACCAAGTGAAAATATGCATTAATCTTATAAGGCTCAAGATGGGATTATCTTATGTTTACTGGGACCTGCTAGATTTCAAACTGAGGTAATTCTAAACTTTAACAAATTTTTAATCGTGTCCTTGTACTATAATTTGATAAACACTCCCGGGCTGAGTTTCTAGCAAGGTACTTATGCTTTCTCAAGGATTTCTCAAGCTGGAACTCCGATAGTTGATAAAGAGACTCGATGCAAGTCTCGATGAAAGAATGCGGTCTCGGTGAAATTGTTTAGGGTCATTTGCACATTTTAAATTTCTCTTCTTCCTAATCTTTAAAGCATACTTGAGGGCAAGCATAGAATAAGTGTGGGGAGATTTGATTAGTTCTATTTTCAGCATGTATTTATGCTTATTTCCATATCATTGAGACCATGTTTTTAGTCTTTTTTGCTACTATTACTTCCTTTTCTGTATTTTCAAGTTTTGAAGGCAATTTGGAGAAAACATGCAATATTTAGACAAAAAGAGCCTTTCACCGATACCTGATGCAGACAGCGAGAGCAATAGCTGGTCCCGGTGATTCCAGAACATTTAAGAACGAGCAAGATGACATCAATACCGAAGAATGCAAAGTTTCAGATATGGAAGATACCTAATTCGGGCAAATCCTATTTGGGAAGAGTCTAATTGAAGAATGGAATTTAATTTCTATCCTAATTCTATGTATGGAAGATAAAGATAGAGATTTAATTCTATTTGAAGATAAAGCCCAAAAGGAAATAAATCCCAAAAGATAACCTCAAAGAGTCCTAATCAATCTCTAAAGAGGAAGCAAAGGGAGAGGCGGCTAGCTATAAATACCCCAAGGCCAGCGCATTTGAAGATCATCTTTTATTCAACTGTAGTTTTTAGTCTAGCTTTAGTTTTTAGTCCTTAGTTTCTTTGCTCTTAATTTTCAAGTACTTTAATTTCCAAGTCTTTGATTTCTTGTTTTCGAATCCTTAGAGTTTTAATCGCAAGTTTATTTTCAGTTCTATTGCCTTTAATTTATTTCAATTTCAGTCTTTACATTTTAAGCATGCTTTACTTTAAGTCTCTTTACATTTCTACTCATTTAAATTCAGTAATGTCTCGCTAATTTCCTTATTACTTGACCAAGTAAGGGTCAAGGCTGAGTTTAAATGATGTCAGGACTGCAACTGAATACCACAATCCGCAAGGCGACCTATTTTCTGATCTCGGTACTTCAAGGGTTTTATGGTAAGAGTATCACTTAGTCTCGTTGTGTGGCCTGATCAACCATTCGGTAAGTCTTTGTGATTATTGTTAATCTTAATTCTTGCATCCGTAACTGTGCCTGAAAAGAGATAAAGTGACAACAGTCTCCACCGAGACTAGAGAAAGGTAATCTTACGCCTGTTAGGAGTGCTTCACTACATGTCGGTAAGGATTTAGGCTTTTCTAATATTTATTACTATTCATCAGCGAGCTCTCTGGCGCGAAGTCGAGAGACATAGTGAGTAAGAGGGAGGTCGTGGCGCTAAGTCTGGTCTCTATACACAGTAAGGAAGAGTTGCTAGTACTGTATGGTGCATGAGTTCTAGTATAACTAAATCTAGGTCCCAGTGCAATTAATTTCTCGTCCCATGATCACCATGACATTCAGTCTTGCTCTGCTTTGGTTGAGTCATTGTTTTTCATTGATTTATTACCTGCTTTATTTAGTTTTGATTTATAAATTCCCATCGAGCGTACTCTTAGGTCACGTTGTTTGTTATCTGCTAAAAATAACATCATCAATTACCTTTCCTTGTGAGATCAATCTCTGCTCACTACTAACTACTAGTTTAATTTTTGCATGGATTTATTTCTAGTGGTCTCGACAGCCATCACTACTTTATCCAAGGATATATGTAATGTCACCTTGCATATTTGATTCTCGTAAAAGAAAATATAAGAAATCTTAAATACTGTTACTTGGTATTTATACAAAGTTAGTTGTACCATTTAATTCATTCTTATTTCAAGTTTTGACTTCATTTATAAAAAAAACAAAACGATATAGACATGTAGTAACCATATTAATTGTCTTTGTAATTTTCATTATAGCAGCGTCTAATCCTAAGATGTGCAATATATTGTAAATTCTATCATTACGGAGTACTTGAAACGCAACATTGAAAAGTACAACAACTAAATCTCCAAATTAGAGGTTGGAACAAGCAAACTGTGCCAAAAAGCGCAGTGGAAAAAATTTGTGTTTGAGTGTCTTAATTTGGTAATTATGTTTTTTATATTCTAAGTTTATTATCAAGGCCGCAATCCATTATATTTAGTTTATATTCGCACGGGTGAATACTAAATTTTGTTAAAAGCACGATATAATCGACCTTTTGATCATTTTGGAGAGTCCGGATAATTTGTTTTGTTATTCTACAATTAAAATACTATTAAATAAGGTATTGTCGGAGGACATAAAACATAACTTTTTGTTTCTTTTTTTGAAAAATTAGAACTACAACTATTTTCAGGCTGGATGAGAAAATATGGAATCTTTGAAATACAATAAAATGAATACTCATTCGGGGAAAAAAATGTCACACAAAGAAGTTTTTGTTGCATTGGCTTTTAATTATTTTGGTTGATAGAAAAAATTTTGTGATTCTAATTATCGTGATCCGGAATATTTGATAATTAACGTGTTGTTATTTATACTTATGTATCAATTATTTAGTTGAACAGACCACTATAAATATTTTCTTAATTGATCATAGTTAGTGTTGAGTCTAATTTTAATGAATAAAATAAATAAATGAACAGATAATCACCAATAATATATTTTAATAAATTAATATAAATTTATTATTATATTAATTAAATATCAATATATATTTAACGAAGAAAAAGCTATAAAATGAAGAATGATACTATTGAATATTACTACTAATTCCATGTGTACAATTGGATAAAGCGACAAATTGAACTAACAAATATTTAAAGTGGTTGATAAGAAGGAAGACCACAAACAACCATATTCTTATGAAGACCTTCAAAGATGACGTGGTAGACCAATGATGACATATAACCACACTTTGCAAAGCCACCACTTAAAACAACTTTGGAGATTGCAAATGGAGACCCTCAGTAGCTATGTTTTCCAACAATCATAAGTTATAAAGAGACTTTCAAAAATTCTATTGTGCTAAGGAGATCATTAACAACTCTTTTGTCAAAAGAGACCCTCAATAGCTATTTTGTTCAATAGGCATAATTTGGAGAGACCCTTAACGGCTAGATTTTCAAATGCTCCAAAGGCTCCAGCATCAAGTATGAAAGGGGAGTTAGTATTAAGTTGAAACTTAGAAGACTGAAAGTAAAAAATACATTATACAAGTTTCAAAGAGATTTGTCTCCCTTGCAATTCATCAAGTGCTAAAAAAGAGAATGTTGGAAACAACGATCTGGAACAACAAACAATCCAGATCAGGTTTGAAGTAAACAAAAACCTAAATATAAAAAGACCTAAGTCTTTGCTTCCGGACATACGTCCAAGACATCCAAAGTCCAAGATAAATAAAGAAAAGTTACCTAAACATATATGGAAGCATCCGGTTAAAGTTTGGAAAGGAAACAAACTTTGAACCGCCCAAAACAGCATCCGGAAGAACTGATTGCATAAGCATCCGGAAGAAGACAAATCTGGATATATTAAGTCTGAAGACATTTAAAAGACTTAATCATCTAGACAAAGGGAATGATTCAAAAATTCTATTCCCTCCATTCTTTTGGTCTATCAAGTCAAAGATCCCTTTCCATAAGCAAGACAAAAGAAGACAGCTAGCACTTTTTAGAAAAGGACAGAATGACTGACAACGGACAGGAAAAAGGTAATAACCTTTTTCACCTAGACCAATAAGAAGGCGCGTGGAGCTCACACCAAAAAGCCACTGGCTTAAATTTGGCGAGTCACTAAAATACAAGGAAAATGATCATTGACAACTTTTCAGCCTCAATCCCAAGGATTCAAATGGGTCAAAATCTCTATCTAACAGATTGATCAGCGGCTCCGGAAGCACCACATATTACCTGATCAACGGTGAAGATTAAATACAAGTCCGACAACCCACAACGGCTACACTTATGATCAAAGCCTATAAAAGGGAAGCTTCATAAGTTTAGAAGGTGTTGGTTGGTTTTGAGAAAGAAATTAACAAGAAAATTTGCTAAAGCAATCAGAAAACACATCCCTCCAAGAATTAAACATTTTCAAATCAGTTGTAAGGATCCCCAAGTGAGTTATAAACTTGAGGAAGTACAAAACCAAAATCTTTGAGAGAACAAAGTGTAAAGATCTCCAACTTGGGTGAGTTCTGAGATTGTGGTACAACTTAAAGTATGTGCTTTGAGTGGGATCTCCCTGTAGGACTCAGCTTAGGTTTGGGTGGAAATCTAAGTGGTATATCCTGCTAAAGACAAGAGGACTCAGCTAGGAGTTGGTCCTTCTAGTGGTATATCCTACATCTGGAAGGGTTTCCATCCGGTGACAACTGTAAGGCCTGATTTCTGCCAGTTGGAAAGAAATCACACTGATGGAAAATCTCAAAGGAAGGAACCTTTGGGGACTGGACGTAGGCGAGGCCGAACTAGTATAAATCTCTTGTGTTTGAATTTTCTTTACTCTGCCTTTAATTTATTACAATTTATATTACTTGCATCATCCAAAAACAAAACATCCAGAACATTCAAACACGCTACACAAGACTTTGTAAAAGTCTAATATTTTCGTGAAAGTCATTCACTCGCCCTCTGACCTTATTAACATAAGCACAAGGACCAACAAGTGGTATCAGAGTTAGTGCTCACCTTAAAGATCTAAAAATCTTGAGCTAAAGGTCCATATATTTTTATTCAAGAATCAAAATGAGTTTGCAAAACTCACAGCTCCTTCTGGAGGGTATGTCTATTACCTAACCTCCACTCTTCACCGGTGAACACTACACATTCTGGCAAAATTGGATGAAGAACTTCATTTAGGCTCAAAGCATGATGGCATGGATGGCCATTAAAGATGGTCCATATAAGCCTGCTCCCGAGGTAGATGGTTTAACCACCCGCAAGCCCTCGAGCTTATGGGATGAGAATGATTATAAAAGATTGCATGAAAATGCAAATGCTATTAACATGCTTCATTGTGCTCTTAGTGCAGAAGAATTCAATAGAATATCCAGATGTGAGACTGCACAGGAGATTTGGCAGAAGCTGGAAGTACCCTGTGAAGGAACAAACAAGGTCAAGGAAGCCAAAATAGATCTACTTCAGCAAAAGATTGAATCCTTCAAGATAGAGCCCAGAGAATCTATCAGCAGCATGAATACTAGATACATCAATCTAGTAAATGAATTGAAGAGGCTAGGGAAGGAAATCTCAGAGGTTGACATGGTCAAGAAAATACTCCGGAGTCTCACCAAGGAATGGGACAACAAGAAGACTACCATTGAGGAAGCTCATGACTTAAACTCTTATAGTTATGATGAGCTCATTGGTAATCTCTTGACTCAAGAATTGTCTGTGGAGAGATACAGCTAATAAGAAAGAATGCTAGATGAAAAGAAGAAGGCCATTGCACTCAAGGCAGACTCTACTGGATCAGCCTCTTTGGGATCAGAAAAGCAGCCAAAAGAGTCAAAGTGCAATGAAGAAGATATGGCTATGCTAGCCAAGTACTTTGACAAATTCTTAAAGAAAAAGGATAGAAGAAGATCCAGAAGATTCAAGTCAAGAAGGACTAAGGAAGGAACCTTAAGAAGGGATAAGCCAAGAAAGGCTCCGAAAGAAAAAAAAAGATCAGGAGAATGATGCTACCTACTTCGAATGTGGAGAAAAGGGGCACTTTAGAACCAAATGCCCCAAGATGAGAAAGGAAACGAAGTATAAGAAGAAAGCTATGGTGGCCACATGGAGCAACAATGAAGAAAGAAGAAGTTCATCTTCAACAGAAGAAGAAGAGACTGCTCACTATGCATTTATGGCACTAACGGATCTGAAAGTAGAACAATCTGGAAGAAAGTCATCCAAGTAAGACACTAAGCCAATTGGGGATTCAGAATCAGAATCAGCAAATACTGAGGTACACTCTCATTCTAATTCTGTTTCTAACATTGATCTTGCTAAAGCTTTAAAGGTGGTAATCCACAATGTGAGAAAGAACACCAAAGCCATAAAATCCATACAATGACAAATTCTAGAATTGGCTGAAGATGTTGAAGCTATGTCACAAGGCATCAACTTGATGAGAACCACAAAGCACATGGATGTGGTGGAGGAAAACTTCCTGAAAAGTCAAGTTCAGATCTTAAGTGCTAACTTGACAAGGTTAGATAGGGAGCTAACTCTGATGAAGGAAGCATCCGAAAGGAGATCCGATCCTTCACAACCAAGAGGAAATACAAGGCAAGCTGCATCAAGAAATCAACATCAAGCTACCAAGAAAAATCCAAAGCCTTCCAACCAAAAGGAGAAGGTTATCAGCCAACCTCAAGCTCAAAGATACACTGCTGCACAAAATGGAAAGGCTACAGCAGTGTACACTCAGCAACCTGCCAAACAGAGAAGGAATTATGCAGTAGAAAGTTGCACCCCCAACCAGCTTTCGGATACACTCCGGACCAACTACAAGTGTACAAGAAGTTGGATATAGAGGTAACTATGGGAAGGATGATCTTGAGAAGATCGAAAAGAAGCAAGAGCATAACAGACCCATCTCAGGGTGCAGGTTTTGTGGGAAAAACAACCATATTACTAAATTATGTAGATTAAAAAATGGCTATTATTATATTTATCAATGACCTGAAATGGTTGATAACCCGAGAGGACCCAAATCTGATTGGGTACCCAAACTCACTTGATCTATTTTGCATGAATGCCTTAGATCCACAATAGATCAACACACTTAGTACATTGATAGTGGATGCTCAAGGCACATGACAGGTGATAAGAAGGCCTTCATCACACTAACCCGGAAGAAGGGAGGCAAAGTAAGCTTTAGAGACAATAAAAAAGGATAGATCATTGGACATAGAACCATTAGATCTGAATTAAAGATAAAAGATGTCTCGTTGGTTGATGGACTGAAGTTCAACTTACTAAGTGTAGCCCAACTCTGTGAAAAAGGAAGAAAAGTCACCTTTGACTCCGAAGGCTACTCAATCTTTAATAGTAAGTCTAATCAACTCCTTCTTTATGCACCTAGAGTAAACAATGTCTATGCTGTTAACATTAAAAATGAGAAAAAGAATATCTGCTTGGTTTCTAAAGAAGAAGAATCATTGCTATGGCACCAGAGGTTGGGACATATTAGCATGAACCTCCTATCCAAACTAGCCAAAAAGGAATTAGTAGTGGGTTTGCCTAAGGTTGCTTTTAACAAGGATCATCTATGCACTGCATGTCAATTAGGTAAACAACATAAGAAAAGTTTTCCTTCCATCTCCTACATTCCTTCCAATAGAGTACTTGAGCTCTTACATATTGATCTCTTTGGTCCAATCAAACCATTGAGTGTAGGTAGAAAAGAATACACCATGGTCATTATGGACGATTATTCTCATTATACCCGGGTTCTCTTGCTAGCAAGTAAAGATGAAGCCTTTGACCAATTCTTAAAAATATTCATTTGGATAGAAGTAGAATAGGGCATAAGCATTGCACGCATCCGAAGTGATAATGGTAGTGAGTTCAAAAATAAGCATTTTGCTGAATTTTGTGACTCCAAGGGCATTGAATATAACTTCTCTGCCCCTTATACTCCTCAACAAAATAGAGTTGTTGAAAGGAAAAATAGGACCATAGTTGAGATGGCTAGAACAATGCCTAGTGAAAATTGTTTGCCAAAATATTTCTGGGTAAAGGCCATAAACACAGCATATTATATTTTGAATAGAGCTCTCATTAGAAAGACCTTAGAAAAGGCCCCCTATAAAATCTAGAAGGGTAGAAAACCCAAAATTGGGTATTTCAAAGCCTTTAGATGTAAATGCTACATCCTCAATGACAGAGAGCAACTAGGAAAATTTGATCCTAAATCTGATGAATCAATTTTCCTTAGCTACTCAACACATAGCAAGGCTTATAGAGTCTTAACAAACGAACCCAAACTGTGGTAGAGTCTATACATGTAGATTTTAACGAGATTAACCATGTAAGCAAAAGAAGTTCCATTCCAAAAGATCCAACTCTAGAAACTGAAAACTCTGGAGAAGAGAAGGAAGCCAAAGTTCCTGATTCCTTCCAAATCAAGAAGTGCAAAAAAGAAAATGAGGGAATATATTTGAATCCAGAAGTACCACAAGTAAATCTCAACCCACATGAGATAAACTTCAATGATGGTCGAGAAGACGAAGTTGAGGCTGAAGTAGAACAAGCACCAATCCAGCATGAAGATCTACCAAGAGAGGTCCTGACTTATAGGGATCATCCAGTTGCAGCCATTTTAGATGATTTCCAAAATCCAGTCAGAACCAGAGGACAACTCAATAGGATGATGAGCAATGCTGCCTTTATATCTCTTATTGAGTCAAAGAAGTTCCAAGATGCAGAAGGAGGTGAAAGCTAGATGATGGCCATGCAAGAAGAGCTAGATCAATTCACAAGGAATGATGTATGAGATATAGTGGCACCTCTAAGAGGAAAGTCAATCATTGGCATAAAATGGGTATTCTGAAACAAGCTAGATGAATCCAGAATAATGGTGAGAAACAAGGCAAGACTGGATGCCCAAGGCTACAATCAACAGGAAGGGATTGACTTTGAAGAAACATTTGCCCCTATAGCAAGATTGGAGGCAATCCGGATTTTATGTGCTTTTGCATCAATCATGGGATTCACATTGTTCTAAATGGATGTCAAAAGTGCATTTCTAAATGTAGTTACTCAGGAAGAAGTCTATGTGAAGCATCCACCTGGATTTGAAGACTCAAAACATCCGGATCATGTCTATAAACTAAAGAAAGCCCTATATAGATTAAAGAAGGCACCTAGGGCTTGGTATGAGAGACTCATTGCATTTCTCATATCCAAGGGATATATCTGGGGCAAAGCAGATACAACTCTTTTCATCAAAAAAAATAACGATGATATCATCCTAGTCCAAGTTTATGTGGATGATGTTATCTTTGGTGCAACAGATTAAAAGATATGTGAAGAATTCAGCTCTCAAATGCAGAAGGAGTTTGAGATGTCTGTGATGGGAGAACTCAATTTCTTCCTTGGGTTACAGATTAGGCAGAGTCCGGATACCAAGGAGATCCTCAAAAAGTTTAAAATGGACAAAAGCAAACCAATTTCCACTCTAATGGGTTCAGATACAATACTATCCAAGGATTATGAAGGAGAAGATGTTGATCAAAAGCTATATAGAGGAATGATTAGATCACTTCTATACTTGACAGATAGTAAACCTGACATACATTATGCAGTCTGCTACTGTGCAAGGTATCAAGCTAATCCTAAGGACTCACATCTAAAGGCAGTTAAAAGAATCCTCAGATATCTTCTAGGAACCACTGAAGTTGGGTTATGGTATCATAGTAATGGAGATTTCACACTTTAGGGCTATACTGATGCAGATTATGGTAGAGACACTCTTGAGAGAAAGAGTACATCTGGAGGTTGCCATTTCTTTAGAGATTGCCTAGTATCATGGTACAGAAAGAAGCAAACTTTAGTTTCCTTTTCAATAACAGAATCAGAATACATGGCAGCATGAAGTTATGTAGCTCAACTCCTATGGATCAAGCAACAACAAAAGTGCCATTGATGTGTCAAAGAATCTAGTACTCCATAGTAGGATGAAACATGTCAACAAAAGGCATCATTTCATCCAAGATTATGAGATGAAGAAGGATGTTGCTCTGGTATACATTCCAACCAATGAATAAAGAGCAGATATCTTTACTAAACCTTGGAGTAAAGATCAATTTGGCAAGCTAAGGGAGTCAATTGGAATGTCTAATCCAATTTGAAGAAAATCCGGAAGATAGTTCAAAGTTAACTCAGAGTCCTAGCAAGTCAAGGAATCAAAAAATATGGAAGAAATGAAGTTATCTCGGCTCCAGAGGGAATATTGCCACATCAGCAGATAGAAAGGACACATGGCAGTAAAGGCGCTGAAAAGTAATTGTTACTTTTTGAATTTCAAACTTCTATTGGGAGTTACACGCGCGGTAAAATTCAACAGCTAGAATTTAAAATAACCATTCTCATTCTTCGGTTAAATAGAATTTACCTCTCTCCTAAGACTTAGCCTTCAATGTCATCAATCCAGCCCAATTTAACGGTGTCCGGATTACCAAAATAGCCTCACTTTAAAAATCTTATAAATACCCCCCAAAAATTATGTCCTCTTCACGCGAGCAATAATCATCCACTGTAACTCTGCAATTTTTCAAACTCAAACCCTAACTTCTTTCAACTTCTAAAATGGTAGCAATCATGACCAGTGAAGGAATTAAAATGCTTCCCAAAAAGAATATCGTTGAAGAATCTGCTCTCAACGATAAAGATTTCACTCCCATCACCCTTAAGCCATCAGACTCTGTAGTTTCCATGGACTACTTGGGGGACAATTTCCTGTTTGAAACTGATCCTTACTCCAAGCTCATAGAAGATCAACACTTGGATGATTTTCTCAAGATTAAATGCCCAACCTATCCGAATTTAGTAGGGGAATTCTACTCAAATCTCAGGGTACACTCTTTCTATAATGCTTTGAGAACCAAAGTTCAGGGGAAGGTGATCACGATTAGGCTATAATTTTTTGAAAAATTCCTAAACATGAAGAATGATAGGGTCCAACTGAGAATCGATGGGTATGAATAGCAAGTGAAGTATGAACCCAAGATATGGCTGCATCCTAACTATTTTGGAGATAAATTTTGAACCTATTTTCCAGAAGTACCCAGATTCCTTCAGCATGCCCTTATAAAGCTGGTTTTGATCATAAAGGGCTCTCACCACAGTAACATCCTTCTAGCATTATGTACTATAGCACTGGGTAGAGAGCAGGGTACTGAACATGCCGGTGCTGATCATCCACTACCTAAGGCAGTACAGAAATTCTCACGGAGCTCTTATCACCCGAATTCTAATCGTAATTGAAGTCAATGTCTCAGAATTCTAGGCAGTCAATGGAAAAGAAATCCTAGATAAAAACTTCAAAAAATTGAGCATTGGAGAGAAATGCAACAAAGAAAAGGTGAAGAAATTGAGGGATGAGAAAAGAAGCAAGATCCAAAAGGCAGTTGATCCGGTTGAAGAGGCTCTGGTGCCAAAAAGGGCTAGAACCACTAAGCCCAAAACTCAAAAGCAACTAAAATTGGTTCTGGAGGAAGAGATTGACGAGGATGCTTAAACCCTCACTTAATTATTGAGTAAGATCCCGGAAAAGCAAAAGCCAAGGAGGAGATTAATCAAAGCCGCAGATAAGAAAAGAAAATCTGTTGAAACCCCAATTATGGTAGAGGATGAGGAAATAAGAGATGAAGCTCCAATACCCTAGAAGCAATTTACAAGAAAAGGGTGCACTTTTGATGAGACAGTTAAGGCCCAAAAAGCAGAGAAAAAGAAAGCTAAGAAGCTTGCTGGTATTGTGATAGATAAGGAAGCTACTAAACAAGCTCAAAAAGCTGAATTGGATAAAGCTAAACAATCAAAGGGCAAGCATGTGCCCGGATCCATTGAGGAAGTTCAACTAGATGACCTACAGTATGACATAATGAAGGAAGCTATGAAGGACAATGATAGAATCAATAAGCTCAGAATTGAAGGACCCGGAGGCTCTTTCGGAGCTCAAACAATTCTTATTAATCATGTAGATATGGCAACAATTGTCTGAGATCTAGAAGCTGATAATTTCCCATTCATGCCTAGACTCGGACCACTTTTGGAAAATCTACTTAGTTCGAAAGTAGAGATCCCAATTAAAGTAAGTCATGTAAAGGCACCTGGAGAGGGCATTGAGGACACTACCAAAGTGCCTGGGGGAGAAATTAAAAGTCCTGTAAAGGTAACTATAGGGATGACAGAGGACATTTCTTGTCATCCAGGGGTCATGAAGATTGATAAAGAAAGAAAAGAAGAAGTATCTACTCAAAATCAAGCACATATTCATGAGGTAATCCCTAAATCTATGTCATTTGATATTAATGCTGACATCTCTGCTGGTGTTGAAAGAGCAGTTGAAAGTGGGGATAACTTAGATACACACACTCCAAGTGTATCTAAAGAACAAGAGTCGAACCCAAAAGACACCATTCTGGAGAAGGGAGACAGTCTAGGTTCCTAAGGGCATACTCCTAGAGTGGACTCAAGGGGCGAGGCTAGTCCGGGGGAACGGTTGGAAGAGAACAAGGAAGAAGAAGAAGAGGAATCCGGTAAAGCAGAATCATCTAGATCTGATGAATCCAGTAGTAGCTCCTGATATAAGACCTTAATTGCAAGCCTAGTCAGAATACCACCCTCTAACATTAATCCAACTAGAGCCAAGAGGATCTCCATAGCATTCAAAATCCTTCAAGAAGCTACCCATGAGGAACATGAGGAGAGCTACATTAAACTGAGCCTCCGCGATATATGCAAACACCTTAAATCTGTGGAAAAGGTACTCCTTGAACAATTCTTGCCTTTGAATTTGAAGGATGAAATTGGGGAGATAAAGGGATATATACAAAGAATAGAACAGAAAGTGGAGGACCTCCCCACTACAGACTTGGTGGCTGAGGTATCTCTTACTAAAGTCACCCCTGTGTTGAATGATCTGAAAACTAGTGTCGCAGTAGTAAATCGCTCTACTGATCAGGCCAATACCAGGGCCACAAATAACTGTGCTACCATATTGGATAAGATCACTTCCTCCTACTATGAGCTATCAATAGAACTAAAGGAGTACATTAATACCAAGTTTGAAAACTTGTCAAAATTCATTTCAGAAAAAGAATAGAAGGCAGCTCTCCCAAACTCAATGAAAATCAGTAGACAATGTTAAATAAGCTAACCAAATTCATGGAGGAAGATCATCCTAAGCTACTTGTCAAATAAATGGCTGACATTGGAGAAGAACTTGCTAGACAGTTTAATGGCCAGGATTCAGTCATTGAAAGAATAAGGGATGATCTTCGCAAGGACTTGAGCACAGTTAACTCAAGCATCCACAATATTCACAAGGATCTTTGCAAAGACCTTGAGAAACTTTAGTCCAGACTGTCTAATCTATCTATCTCCAGATCCTTCTCCTCTCCATCTATCCTAGAAAGCCAACTACTTCTAGTCATCCAAGACCTATCCAGCACATTGGGGACACAGGATTCTTTGGACATAAAGGCATCACTACCCTTCTCAAAGCCCTCTTCCTATATTTTGATGAGGATGATAGGGATTATGTGCTAAAGATGTATCCCTACATCACCGGATCTTACACCTAGCTTTGGAACCTCTTCCGCCCTCTGCATATGTCACCGGCTACTATGGACCACATCTTAGACCAGAGAAGGCAAGGAAACTCAGACTGCTCTATCTATTCTATAGCCTGGTAGGAAAAATGGGATGGAAAAACTTATATGGTGATTAACCCTTTAGCTAGAAACAAAAAGGGGAGAAAAATATAAAGACGGAGAAAGGCAAGGAAAAGGAAGGAGGAGCATCTGATGCTACCGGAAGAAATTAGACTAGCTATATATACCTTGTAAAAATTTTGTAATAGCTAGGTTCACTTATATATTTCTGTACCTTATAATCCAAAAGCTTTACTGATGTTAACTATTGTTAACAGCAGAAGTACATATAGTGAATATCTAATTTCTTAAAAAATTACTTCTAAAGTATAATCTGCTATTGTACTATAAAAATATTAGAAGCTAGAATTGAAAACTATTAGGGGAGTTAAGGGATGCTAAAATTATGGGGGAGTTAAAAATTGTAAATGACTAAGTATCAAGAATCATACTTAGCTCATATCAACTTATTTTCCCTATCCTTAGATGCCTTAGGTTTTTGTTTCCATCAAATGGGGGAGATTATTAGAAACAATGTTCCAGAACAATAAACAATCCGGATCAGGTTTGAAGTAAAAAAAAACCTAAATATAAAAAGACCTAAGTCTTTGCTTTCGGACATACATCCAAGACATCCAAAGTCCAAGATAAATGAAGACAAGTTACCTAAGCATATATGGAAGCATCTTATTAAAGTTTGGAAATGAAACAAACTTTGAACTGCCCAAAATAGCATTCGGAAGAACTGATTGCATAACCATTCAGAAGAAGATAAATCTAGATATATTAAGTCTGAAGACATCCAGAAGACTTAATTATCTAGACAAAAGGAATTTCAAAAATTCTATTCCCTCAATTCTTTTGGTCTATCAAGTCAAAGATCCCTTTCCATAAGCAAGACAAAAGAAGACAGCTAGCACTTTTCAGGAAAGGACAGAAGGACTCACAATGAACAGGAAAAAGGTAACAACCTTTTTCACCTAAACCAATAAGAAGGTGCGTGGAGCTCACACTAAAAAGCCACTGGCGTAAAAGTTGGTGAGCCACTAAAATATAAGGAAAATTATCACTAACAACTTTTCAGCCTCAATCCCAAGGATTCAAACAGGTTAAAATCTCTATCTAATGGATTGATCAACGGCTCCGGAAGTGCCATATATTACCTTATCAACGGTGAAGATTAAATATAAGTCCAACAACCCACAACGGCTACACTTATGATCAAAGCCTATAGAAGGGAAGCTTCATAAGTTGAGAAGGTGCTGGTTGGTTTTGAGAAAGCAATTAACAAGAAAATTTGGTAAAGCAATCAGAAAACACATCCTTTTAAGAATTAAACATTTCCGAATCAGTTGTAAGGATTCCCAAGGGAGTTATAAACTTGAAGAAGTCCAAGACTAAAACCTTTGAGAGAACAAAGAGTAAAGATCTCCAACTTGGGTGAGTTGTGAGATTGGGATACAACTTAAAGTAGGTGCTTTGAGTGGGATCTCCCTGTAGGACTCAGGTTAGGTTTGGGTAGAAATCTAAGTGGTATATCTTGCTAAAGACAAGAGGACTCAGCTAGGAGTTGGTGCTTCTAGTGGTATATCCTACATCTGGATGGTGCTATCATCCGAAGACAACTGTAAGGCTTGATTTCTGCCAGTTGGAAAGAAATCACACTAGTGGAAAAGCTCAAAGGAAGGAAGCTTGAGGGACTGATGTAGGCGGGGCTAAACCAATAAAAATCTCTTATGTTTGAAATTTCTTTACTCTGCCTTTAATTTATTGCAATTTATATTACTTACATCATCCAGACACAAAACATCCGGAACATTCAAACATTCTACACAAGACTTTTTAAAAGTCTAATATTTCCACGAAAAGGTCATTCACCACCTTATTAACATAAGCACAGGGACCAACAGAGAAAGTTTCTTCAAAGAGTGTTTCTATTACATAAATCATATTCAATTTAGAATTGTAAGGTTTTGTTATTGATCCTACAAAGACAAGAGAAAAGCTCAAAAAATAACAGTTAAGTTTCATTACTGATCCAACAAAAATAGTGGTTGTATGGTTTGATACTTAAGCCCCCAAAAAGTATCACATATTTGTTTTCTACCTGTAAAGGAAACAAATAATGAAGGAATCTCAAGTCAGTTGACTTAGGAACTGGACGTAGACTAACGGGTAACTGAACCATGATAAATCCGTGTTGGGAAATAATGATCCGAAAAAATTATGTTCAGAGTAATCATCCGGATCAGGTTTGAAGTAAACAAAAACACATAACCTCTAAGTCTAAGACAAGGTCATCTGGACACATATTGAAGAAATCAAACACCTAAGTTCGTTAAGAAACCATCCGGTTAGAGTTTGGAAAGGAAACAAACTTCTAACTCCTTAAAAATAGCATCCGGAGAAAGACTGACTGAAGAGCATCTAAGTAAGTTAAAGTATGAAGATATTTGAAAGATTCTGCTTTTAAAACAAAAGGGAAAAAGTTCAAAATTATCTTTTCTCTCCACATTGGTCTGAAGTCAAAGTTCCTTTTGTATTGGAGAATGAAAAAGTGACAGCTTGCACGCATTTCAAAAAAGGATAAAAGGTCTGACTTGGAAAGAGAAAAAGGTAACAACCTTTTTAACCTAGACCAATAAGATGGCATGTGGAGCTCACATAACTAACAAAGTGTGCCTAGAATTTGGTAGTTCACAAAAATCCAAATAAATGCCAACTAAAAACTTTGTCTCACTAATCCCAAAAATTCAAACGGGTCCATTATCAGTCTAACGGACTAATCAATGGCTCTGAAAATGCCACCTCATACCTGATCAATGGTGAAGATTAAAGATTAACCCAATGGTACACAATGGCTACATTTATGATTAAAGCATATAAAAGGAAAGCTTCACATGTTGAGAAGGTACTGGTTGTTTTTACAAGAAGCTATTACATTGAGAACTCAAGATAATTCAATCAGTAATCAAAATCCCTCCAAGAACTAAACACTCTAATCTATTTTTAAGAATTCTCAATTGAGTATATAAACTTGAGGAATTCAAAAACTCAAATCATTTGATAAAACCAATTGTAAAATCCCATACTTGGGTGAGTATATAGATTGGGACTTAGTTTGAACTAGGATAGTTTGAGTGGTGCATCCCTGTGGGACTCAGCTTAAATTTGGGTTGAATTTAAGTAGTATATCCTACTAAAGACAAAGGACTCAGCCAGAAGTTGGTGATGTTGGTGCTATATCCTACATCCAGAAGAGATGTTATCATCCGGAGACAACGCGAAAGCACTCAGCTGAAGATTGGTGTCTTTGGTGGTATATCCTACATTCGGAGGAGAAAACATCTCCGGAGATATTTGTAAAGGCTTGATTTCTTCCTATTGAAAGGAATCTCACTAGTAGACTTAAACTCGAAGGAGGAAACTTTGAGGACTGGACGTAGGCAGGACCGAACTAGTATAAAATTCTTGTGTTTGATTTTATTTAACCTTTTTCTTAGCTGCGTTATATTTTACATTTGCATCTTCTGGATCTAATAATTCTGGACTAAAATCAAACACGCTACACAAGACTTTTAAAAGTCTATAAATTCCACAAAAATGGGTCATTCACCCCCCCCCCTCTGACCCTAAATACATAGGCATAGGAACCAATAAGTGGTATCAGAGCTAAGGACAAAAGAAGGCTCCTCTAGAAAGGACAAGCTAAGAAATGCTCCGGAAGACAAGAAAGATACAGAAAAAGAATCAACCTGCTCCGAATATAAAAGACATTTCAAGTCAAAATGCCCCAAGCTCAAGAAGGATAAAAAAATACAAGAAGAAAGCAATGGTGGCCATATGGAGTGATAGTGAAGAAAGTAGTAGCTCATCCTCCACAGAGGAAGAAGAAATTACAAATTACGCATTCATGGCACTAACTGAGCCGGAAGCAAAACAATCTAAAAGAAAAACATCAAAGCAGATCACTGAGCAAATCAAAGAATCAGAATTAGAATCAGAATTAGCAAGTACTAAGGTAAATTCTAACTCTAATCATATTTCTAACATTAAACTTCCTAGAGCTTTAGGAATTATGATCAATAATGTGAGGAAGAACACAAAAGCCATCAAATCCCTTCAAAGACAAGTAATGGAGCTTGCTGAGGATGCTGAAGCAATGACACAAGACATCAACCTAATAAGAGCCACAAAGCACATTAATGTTATTGAAGAAAACTTCCTAAGAAATCAAGTGCAGATATTGAGTGCAAATCTAACTGGGTTAGATAGGGAATTAGCTTTGATGAAGGAAGCTACCGAAAGAAATCCAAGGCCAACTTCTGGGAGAAAACAAAGATCCTTAAATCAAAGAAAGAATCTGAAACCCCCTAAAATAAAGAAAGTCTGGAAGCATCCTCAAGCACAGAAGCATAATGCTCCACTGGATAAAAGGACTCAAACTCAAAGATTCATATCTACTCAAAAAGGAAAAGTTGTAGCAGTTTATGACGATCAATCCATGAAGCAAAAGAAAAACTACAAAGTAGAAATTGCTCCTCCAACCAACTACTAAATTTAGACCAAACAATCAAGTTCAGATCTATCCAAAGCAAGATATTCTAGAGACTATGGGAAGAATGATCTTTAAAAGATCGAGGAAAAGCTTAAGCAGAACAGACCAGTTGCTGGGTGCAAGTTTTGTGGAGCAAATAACCATATGACTAAACTATGTAGATTTAAAAATGGTTATTATGATATTTATCCTTGGCCTGAAATGGTTGATAACCCGAGAGGACCCAAATTTGATTGGGTACCCAAACCCACTTGATATATTTTACAGGTAAGCCTTAGATCCAACGAAGATCAACAAACATGGTACATTGATAGTGGATACTCAAGGCACATGAATGGTGATGAGAAAGCCTTCATCACTTTATTCTAAAAGAAAGGTGGAAAAGTAAGCTTTGGAGATAATCAAAAGCGATAAATCATTGGACATGGAACCATTGGATCTGAATTAAGGATAGAAGATGTCTCAATAGTTGATGGACTGAAATTCAACCTCCTTAGTGTTGCACAGCTATTGAAATTAACTCTAAAGCTGATTGTGCATTTGATTTAGTCAATTAAAAAGTTGTTTACTGGTGTCCTAGTCTTTAGGAGGTTTATAGCTGTTGCTGATTTTTGGGTAGTTAGTTCATATATTTTTGTTTTTTCAGTTTACACATCAGTGTATTTAAATGTTGCTCATGCCATCAATAAAACTAGAATTGCATATTTAATTCTTCTGGTTTTTATCTCTTTTATATTTTTGCTAATAAAGACAACATGGTACCCGAGCTATTTTTCCTAAGGGATCTGTGAGTGAGCCAATACAAACTTATCAAACAACCAAAACCCTTATCTTTCTTATTGATCCAACAAATGGATTCTGAACACCTTTTACATCATTAACCTCACCAATATTCAAGGGTGAAAATTATCATTTATGGGCAGCAAGAATGGAAGCCCACTTAGAGGCGAATGATCTATGGGAACCTGTGGAAGAGGATTACAAAATTCCTCAATTACCTGCAAATCCAACAA
The DNA here is from genome assembly GCA_947683365.1 of Euphorbia pulcherrima. Lineage (NCBI taxonomy): Eukaryota > Viridiplantae > Streptophyta > Magnoliopsida > Malpighiales > Euphorbiaceae > Euphorbia > Euphorbia pulcherrima. Next base: position 15,799,689 of record CANTUS010000001.1, on the reverse strand, counting down.
TGGCTCAAATGAAGAATCATAAGGAGAAGAAATCCAGAAAATTGAAGGCAAAAGCTACCTTGTTTGCTACTGTCTCACAACAGATTTTTTCAAGAATCATGAACAAAAAGTCAGCATTTGATGTTTGGAATTTCCTTAAAACTAAATGCGAAGGAGATGAAAAAGTCAAAGGAATGCAAGCGATGAATTTGATTCGTCAGTTTAAGATGCAAAAAATGAAGGATTCAGAGACAATTAAGGAGTATACAGATAAGCTTCTTAGCATTGCTAACAAAATAAGGTTGCTTTGTTCTAAATTTTTCGATTCTAGAACTGCCCAAAAATACTTGTAATTGTTCCTGAAATATTTGAATCTACTATATCCTCCTTGGAGAGTACCAAAGATTTGTTGAAAATTACTTTGGCAGAATTAAATAGTGCATTGCAGACTCAAGAACAAAGAATACATATGAGGGAAGAAGGCACAGTTAAAGGTGCTTTTCGAGAAAAATTAGTTGCTAAAAATCACAAGGCATGCCCATATTGTAAGAAAACAAACCATTAACAATATAAGTGTTGGTGGAGACCGGATATCAAATGCAGACGATGTGAAGAAGTTGGTCATATCGAAAGAGTTTGCAAAAAAACAAATTGAGGCTAGAGCAGCCATAAATACCCAAGTAGAGGAGGAGTTATTTTAACTTCATGACTCATGCCTATGACACATGCCAATGACCTATAACTATAACCCATGCTTATGACCCATATCAATGATCTATAACCATGACCCATGCCAATGACCTATAACATGAACCATAACCATGACCCATAATTTTAATAGCTTTAGAGTTAAGGATGAGTGTTGAAATTAACTCTAAAGCTGATTATGCATTTGATTTAGTCAAATAAAAAGTTGTTTAGTAGTGTCCTAGTCATTAGGAGATTTATACTTGTTGCTGATTTTTTGGTAGTTAGTTCCTATATTTTTGTTTTTTCAGTTTTCACATCAGTATATTTAAATGTTGCTCATGCCATCAATAAAACTAGAATTGCAGATTCAATTCTTCTGATTTTTATCTCTTTTATATTTATGCTAATAAACACAATAACAACTTTATGACAATAGGAGAAAATTCACCTTTGACTCTAGAGGCTGCTCAATCATTGATAGTAAGTCAAATCAACTCATTCTTTATGCACATAGAGTAAACAATGCCTATTCTATTAACATTCAAATCAACTCATTCTTTATGCACCTAGAGTAAACAATGTCTATTCTGTTAACATTAAAAATGAGAAAAAGAATATATGTTTAGTGTCTAAAGAAGAAAAATCATGGCTGTGGCACCAGAGGTTGGGATATGTTAGTATGAACCTCCTGTCCAAACTAGCCAAAAAGGAATTAGTTATGAATTTGCCTAAGGTTGCTTTTGATAAGGATCATATCTGCACTACATGTCAATTAGGTAAACAATCTAGAAAAAGTTTCCCCTTCATCTCCTACATACCTTCCAAGAGATTTCTTGAACTCTTGGACATTGATGTCTTTGGACCAATCAAGCCAATAAGTTTAGGTAGAAGAGAATACACCATGGTTGTTTTGCTAGCTAGTAAAGATGAAGCCTTTAACCATTTCACAAAAATATTTATCCGAATAGAAGTAGAATATGGCATAAGCATTGCACGCATCCGGAGTAATAATGGAGGAGAATTCAAAATTAAGCATTTTGCTGAATTCTGTGAATCCAAAGGCATTGAGCGCAACTTTTCTGCTCCACAAACACCTTAATAAAATGGGGTTGTTGAAAGGAAAAATAGAACAATAATTGAAAAGGCTCGAACACTGCTAAATGAAAATAGATTGCCTAAGTACTTCTAGGGTAAGGGCGTAAACACTGCGTGTTACATCTTAAATAAAGCTCTCATTAGAAAGATTATTGATAAGACCCCATATGAAATCTGAAAGGGAAGAAAACCTAAAATTGGGTACTTCAAAGCCTTTGGATGTAAATGCTACATCCTAAATGATAGAGAGTAACTAGGAAAATTTTATCCTAAATCTGATGAAGCAATTTTCCTTGGCTACTTAGTACATAGTAAAACTTATAGAGTATACAATAAAAGAACTCAAACTATGGTATAGTCAATACATGTAGACTTTGATGAGACTAACCATGTAGGAAAGAAGAGTCAAGATTTGGATGATATAATTCCTGATGAAGCAGAGTCAGAAAAGGCTCAAGATCCCTTTTAAATCAAGAAGTATGAGGAAGAGGATGAGTAAATTAAGCTTAATAATGATGAATCTCAAGAAAACATTTATAAAATCAACTTCAATGATGAACAAGGACCAGAAGAAGAAGTTGATGTAAATCAAGAGCAAGTTCCACAACCACATGATTTACAGAGAAATCTGGACTCACAGGAACCATCCAATTGAAGTAATTTTGGATAATGTCCAAAATCCAGTCAGAACCAGAGGACAACTCAATAGAATGATGAGTCATGCTGCCTTTATCTCTCTCATTGAGCCAAAGAAATTCTAAGATGCAGAAGGAGATGAAAGATGGATGATGGATATGTAAGAAGAACTTGATCAATTCACCAGAAATGATCTATGGGATCTAGTACCATAACCAGAAGGAAAATCAATCATTGGCACCAAATGGATATTCCATATCAAATTAGATAAATTTAGAGTTATAGTGAGAAACAAAGCAATACTGGTTGCTCAAGGCTACAATCAGCAAGAAGGCATTGATTTTAAAGAAACATTTGCTCTAGTAGCAAGATTGGAAGCAATCAAGATCCTATGTTCTTTTGCATCATTTATGGGATTTACCCAGTTCCAAATGGATGTCAAAAGTACCTTTCTAAATGGAATCATTCAAGAAGTAGTCTATGTCAAACAACCACCTGGATTTGAAGATTCAAAGCATCCGAAGCATGTATACAAGTTGAAGAAAGCCCCATATGGATTAAAGCAAGCACCAAGAGCTTGGCATGAGAGACTCACCTCATTTTTCATATCCAAGGGTTACATCTGGGGTAAAGTAGACACAACTCTCTTTATCAAGAAGAAAATGGGGAATGTCATTCTAGTCCAAATCTATATGGATGACATTATTTTTGGAGAAGATGTGTGAAGAGTTTAGCACTCAAATACAGAAGGAATTTGAGGTGTCAATGATGGGAGAACTCAACTTCTTCCTTGGTCTTCAAATCAAACAAATTTCGGATGGGATTATTATAAACCAATCTAAGTATACCAAGGAGATTCTAAAGAAGTTTGAGATGGACAAGAGCAAGCCAATGTCCACTCCAATGGGATCAGATATAGTCCTTTCAAAGGATTATGAAGGGGAAGAAGTTGATCAGAAGCTATATACAGGGATGATTAGATCACTTCTATACTTGATAGCTAGCAGACCTCACATACATTATGCAATTTGCTACTGTGCAAGGTATTAAGCAAATCCAAAGGACTCATATCTCAAAGCTATAAAAAGAGTTCTTAGATATCTTTTAGGAACTACTGAAGTTGGTCTATGGTATCCTAGTAATGGTAATTTCACATTAAAAGGCTACACTGATGCTGATTATAATAGAGATATGCATAAGAGAAAAAGCACATCTGGAGGCTGTCACTTTCTTGGAGATTGCTTGGTGTCATGGTATAGCAAAAAGCAAACCTCAGTAGCATTATCAACCACAGAAGCTAAATATATAGTAGCAGGAAGTTGTGTTGCTCAACTCCTATGGATCAACCAACAACTAGAGGATTATGGTGTTCAAGCAGGATGTGTTAATGTTATGTGTGATAGTAAAAGTGCAACTGATGTGTCAAAGAATCTAGTGCTACATAGCAGGATGAAGCATGTCAATATCAGGCACCATTTCATCAGAGGTCATGTGTAACTTTGGTCTACATTCCAAAAAATGAGCAAAGGGCATACATTGTTACTAATCTATTAAGTAAGGATCAATTCAACAAGCTAAAGGAAGAAACTAGAATGTCTAATCCAATTTAAAGAGGAATCCGGAAGACAAAAAATTGTTATTTTGATCTTCTCAAATTAAGGAATCAAGGAAGAGAATAAAAGTGAGTTAACTTTGGATCCGGAAGGAATATTGCCAGCTAAGAAGATAAGGAGTGACAAAATGGTAGTAAAAGCGCAAAAAATTAACCGTACACATTTTGAATTTCAAACGTCTATTAGGAAAAGCACGCGCAGTAAAAATTATAACTGTTAAGAGAATTATTCTCCGGTTTAAATGTCATTAACTTCTCTTATCAAAATTAACTACCAAGTCATTATTCTAGTTTACTTTAACTACCTCTAAATTACCATTATAACCTCACCTTGAAAACTTTATAAAAAAAAACCCCCCAAAAATCCTTCTTCTTCTTCACGCGTGTAACTAATCCACTGTTACTCTACAAAATTAATTACAAAAACCCTAATTTTCCAAATCTTTTTATCTCTCAAATGGCAAACACTCAAACCAAAGCAACTCCTCCTCAAATAAACATCTTTAAAGTGGAAGATCTTCGTGATACATATTTCATTCCTGTCAAAAGAGTTGCTTCAGACACCATTATCCCCTCTGATTACCTCGACGATAATTTCCTATTCACCATAGAACCTTATGCTCAACTCCTCAAAGACCAACATCTAGAGGCCTTCCTCAAGATGAACAACCCAACTTACCCAGTACTTGTAAAACAATTCTATGATAATCTCAAAACCTACACCTATTATGACGCTCTCTGGACTACTATAAGAGGTAAGGTTATAACTCTAACGCCAGAATTCTTTGTCACTCATCTTGAGATGAAAAATAAGGGAGTACTGATGAGGACTGATGGTGATGAACAAACTATCAAGTATGACCCAAAAATTTGGCTTTCAGAGAGATACTTTGGAGACAAGTGTTCTACCCACTGGCCATAAACACCCAGACTTCTACAGTTCGTGCTAGCCAAGTTCATCTTAATTTGGAAGGGATCACTTACTACTACTTCCTCATTCCAGCACTATATTCTTTAACACTGGGAGGAGAGCAGAGCCATTAACATGCCTGTACTTTTGATCCACTACATCTGTCAATATATGTATTCTCACGAAGCACTAATTACTAGAATCCTCGCTGAAAATGGTATAGATTTCACGGGAGAAGAGTTAGTCCAAGGAAAGGCAATTTTAGAAAATAATTTTCTAAAATTATCCCATAGGGAGAAATGGGATGAGGAGAAAGCCTTGAGGCAGAGAAGGGAGAAGCAAGAGAAAAGTAGAGTTTGGAAGACCGAAAGCTCAATTGAAAAGGCTTCGGAGGCAAAGAGAGCTAGAACCACCAAACCCAAGGCTCAGAGGAAGATAAAATTAAAGCCAGAAGTAGGAGAAGTGGAGGAAGTTGATGAGGATACTATGAACCTCACTACATATTATGAAGAAGCAGACTCCAAACAGGCCTAGAAGGAGATTGATAAAAATAGTAGCAAGAAAGGGGAGAAATGTGGAAACTCTGGAAGTGATGGTGGAAGACTAACCTCGGGAAGTAGCAGAGACTATTATTATTGGAAGAAAGAGGGGCACTGCACAATCTTTGGAAGATATTCTTGAAGGGGATGTGGCTGAAGAGAGTAGTGCTATAGAAGAAGAGGACATTATTCCAAAGAGAAAATAGTTACTACAGAAGGGGCCAACATTCAAGCAAGCTCTTCAGGCCAAAAAAGCTAAGTTAACTCCTAAGAGGTCTGGCCCATGTATTACAATGAATGAGCCTACCCCCAAGCTTACTAGAGCAGAGCAATTGGCTGAAGCCAAGAGGTCAAAATAAAAGAATATGGAGGTCTCGGCAAAGGTTGCTCTTCTGAAAAATATTCATCTGGAGGATCCTCAATTCAATGAAATGACAACCTCAATGCAAATCAAATTTCCAAAGAAGGACCTGAATTCATTTCAAGCCAAGGATAGAACCCCTTCCTAATTCACTTCTATTAATTGAGGTAGCAGTAGCCAAAATGCCTGAAAAGGCATTAGAAGAAGATGTTGAGGACACTACCAACATTCCTGAGGAAATAGAAGAAGAAAGAATCAAAGATCTTGAAAAGGCAATTGTAAGGGAGGTTAGGGACAGTGTCAACCTTCTGGAAACTGAATTTAAAGAGAGAGTTGAAGAAATAGCAATGCCTATAGAACCACAGAATAACGAGGTAACTATTAACTCTGACTCTATTATTACTGCTATAAATGGTGAAGTTACTATTGTGAATAATGAAGGCAACTTAGGTGTCACAAATTCTCAAAGTGCATCCAAGGCGGTTGAGCCTAACTCGGAGCAAACTGCTCCAGAGCAGGGAGTTGGTCTAAGACCCACTAAACACACTACTATAGTGGATTTATAGGGCGAGGCCACTTTGGCGGGTAGGTTAGAGGAAAGGAAAAAAGAAAAGAAGAATGATGAAGAGAAAGAATCCACCAGCTCCGGATCAAAGGAAACTAGAAGCAGCTCCGGATCTGAGGAAGAATCCATAACTGATAGTGAGGTATAGAGAAAGATCACCAACCCCAAATCCACCAGAGCTGAGAAAGTGAGAATGGCGTTAAACCTATTAAAGCAAGCCACTCTGAAAGGGAAAAGAGAAGATGAGATCAAGCCTATGCACCGGGACATAGGCGCAAAATTGATATTAGATGAGAAGCTCATAAAAGAAAAATCCTTGGCTCCGGATCTTAAGGCAGGGTTGGGGGGAAATAAATACCACAGTGGGAAACATTAAAAAGAGAGTAAATCAATTTCCCTCTGCGAATCAAGTTATTGAGACTTCACTTTCAAAGGTCACTCCAGCTCTGAATCAGCTCACTTTAAATATTTTGGAGGCAAATCGAGTTGCGACTCAAGCTGCAACTGAAGCTGATAACAATTGCTCAACAATAATAGGGCACATCACTTAAACCTCCACTGACCTCAAAGCTGAAATTAAGGAATACGTGGACAATGAGTTTGAAAACTTGGAAAAATTCCTCCCCAATGCTCTCTCCGAATCATCCAAATAAATTTATTCTGGAATAACAACTCTCACTAATGAGCAAAAAGCTTTCAAGGAGAAGCTCTAAGAATTCCTTAAAAAGGAGTTGCCAAAATTTCTTGAGAAAGCTATAGAAGATATAAGCGAGGATTTTCAAACTCATCTCTCCGGAACTAAGAAGATAATCAACAATTGGAAGGAGAGTTTTGATATTAAACTCCAGCATATAAACATAAGCATTCATAATGCCCGAGCTGCAATCACGAAGGAGGTTCAACAACTCTGCTCCAGTATGACGAATCTATCTCTTACTGCTCCTTCTTCCAGAACTTTATTTGCCATTCCGAAAACTCTACTCCTCACAATCCTTCAAGATCTGATCCAGCATATTGGGAACGCTGGGTTCTTTGGATATAAGTGCTAGCTCACATTGCTTAAGGCTCTGTTTCCATTCTTTGAAGAAGAAGATAGACAGCACGCTCTTCAAATGCCTCCAAACCTTATCAAGTCTTATTCACAGCTCCGAAAGATCAACAAACCACTTCATCCCATTCCTGCAACTGTAGACACCATTATTGAAAAGCGTCTACTAGATAATGTAGATTATTATGTTTACTCTGGAGCATGGGAGAAAAATTGGAATCAAAGATCATACATAGTTTTGGACCCCCAAGCTGATGCAAACAAAAAGGGAAGAAGAGCACAGAGAAGGTAAAAGCAAGGAAGGTGAAGCTTTTGGAAAAGAGAAGGAGTAGATAGAATAGCTATTTTTTCCTTCACTTATATTCTTCTATAATTTGTAATCCGAAACTTCATTGATATTAACCATTGTTAACAGCAGAAGTATACATAGTGAAAATACTTATTCAAAAATTGCTTCTAAGTACAACCAATAATTGTACTTCAAAAACTTAGAAGCTAGAATGCAAAAAGATTGGGGGAGTTAGGATGTTAGAATTATGGGGGAGAAAATTTGTAAATGACTAAGTATCAAGAATCATACTTAGCTCATAAATCCCTTCTTATATGATTTACTCACTTAGGTTTTTATTTCCATCAAATGGGGGAGATTGTTGGGAAACAATGATCCGAAAACATTATGTTTAGAGCAATCATCCGAGTCAAGTTTGAAGAAAACAAAAACACATAACCTCTAAGTCTAAAACAAGGTCATCCGGACACATATTGAAGACATCAAATACCTAAGTTCGTGAAGAAAGCATCCAGTTAGAGTTTGGAAAGGAAACAAACTTCTAACTCCTTAAAAACAGCATCCGGAGAAAGACTGATTAAAGAGCATCCGAATAAGTTAAAGTATGAAGACATCCGGAAGATTCTACTTTCAAGAAAAAAGGGAAAAAGTTTAAAATTATCTTTTCCCTCCATATTGGTCTAAAGTCAAAGTTCCTTTTGCATTGGAGAATGAAAAAGTGACAGCTTGCACGCATTTCAGAAAAGGATAAAAGGTCTGACTTGGAAAGAGAAAAAGGTAACAACCTTTTTAACCTAAACCAATAAGATGGCCTGTGGATCTCATATAACTCACAAAGTGTGCCTAGAATTTGGCAGTGAACAAAAAGCTAAATATATGCCAACTGACAAATTTGTCTCACCAATCCCAAGAATTCAAAAGGGTCAATTATCAGTCTAATGGACTAATCAATGGCTTCGAAATCGCCACCTCATACCTGATCAATAGTGAAGATTGAAGATTAACCCAACGGTACACAACGGCTACATTTATGATCAAAGCCTATAAAAGGAAAGCTTTACATGTTGAGAAGGTGCTAGTTGTTTTTACAAGAAGCTATTACAATGAGAACTTAAGCTAATTCAATCAATTTTCAAAATCCCTCCAAGAACTAAAACACTTCAATCTGTTTGTAATAATTCTCAAGTGAGTATATAAACTTGAGGAATTCAAAAACCCAAATCATTTGATAAAACCAATTGTAAAATCTCATCCTTGGGTGAGTATTGTGATTGGGACTTAGCTTGGACTAGGATAGTTTGAGTGGTACATCCCAATGGGACTCAGCTTAAATTTGGGTAGAATTTAAGCGGTATATCCTACTAAAGACAAATGACTCGGCCAGAATTTGGTGCTTTTGGTGCTATATCCTACATTCGGAAGAGAGGTCATCATCAAAAGACAACGAGAAAGGGCTCAGCCAATGTTATATTTTTTATTTTTAAATAATATATATAATTTCAACTAAAAAAACTTATAATTATATAAAATATCAAAAAAATAATTTAGACCATGTTTTAAGATCACTAAGTGGCATAGAGTATATTATTTCTCGCTTTGAGACTCAAAACGACAATTTTATTGTGAGAACACTTTAATGTACTTTAATTTTACCAACTAAACTACGTTTTGCTAGTAAACTATGATTATTATAAATAATGGTATCATAAAAAATCTAAATTAGACGTCGTCTAAGCGGAAAAAATAGGACTAGGCGGTGCCTAAGCGGCAATAAATCAGTCGAGTGCCTGATAGCGCCCTAGGAATGAAAAGTCGGGTGGTAAGCCCTAAAATAGCGCCTAGGCGGGGCCTAGGAGGGACTATGCGGGGATTTTTAAAACAGTGGACTCAGTTGAAGATTGATGTCTTTGGTGGTATATCCTACATCCGGAGGAGAAAACATCTCTGGAGATAACTGTAAAGGCTTGATTCCTGCCCGTTGAAAGGAATCTCACTAGTAGACTTAAACTCGGAGGAGGAAACTCCGGGGACTGGACGTAGGCAGGGCCGAACCAGTATAAAATCCTTGTGTTTGATTTTCTTTAACCTTTTCCTTAGCTGCATTATATTTTACATCTGCATCTTTCGGATCCAATAATTTCGGACTAAAATCAAACACACTACACAAGACTTTTAAAAGTCTATAAATTTCGTGAAAAATGGTTATTCACCCCCTCTTACCCTAAATACATAGGCATAGGGACCAACAATCCGCTGCGCCTCAATCTCTCTACTCAATTTACTTACTTGAAATTTTTATTTACAGCACTTATATTTGCAATTAGATTATTTGAGATTGAGTTAAAATATTTTTAAAATACAAAAAAATATATTCAAGTCAAAAAAAGTTTTTAAATGTACTATTAACTCCCTCTAGTACTTATAACAATTGGAATTTCTAGAAGTAGTTTGATCCTATCCATAGGAAGAATATGCAAGTGAAGTAGAGAAACTTTAGAGGGCAGCTTCCCATGAAGAAGTGTCCGTACAAAAAAATTGATTTTAACAATACAACTAGCCTTCCAAGAACATGCTTTTGTCACCAAAGGAGCAGCCAGATAAAAACCAGGCCAACTGGCTAAGAGATGGGAACCCACGGCATGCTGATGTGTCGAGGCAAGGCGGCCCTAAGGGCACAACCTTGGGTGAGACGCTTGCTTGTTTATCAAGTTCAATATTTGCCCTACTAATTGAAGGCACAATACCCTACGCTTATGTTATGGAAGAGGCATGGGATGGACCCCTTGCCCACGCCCATGATGTTCCCTTCTAATGGAAACATGCATTATTATTTTCCAAGTCATAATGGACCTAAATAACTATGCCATACACTATTGACAAAGTTAATAAGTCCCTCGCTGCTAAAACTCCTAGGGCTCAATAACTATAATCTTTACGCATTCTCAAATAATAGGTACTTGCAAATACAGCCAGCCCTAGGTATAGGCTAAGGGTGCGACGGTCTATGACCCACGACTTAAAGGGGCCTAATTTGTTTATTATGTATATATATGTTTTAAAAACTTTTTAAATTTATCTAATGTGAATGAGTTAAACTATTAACTAAATAAAATATAAAAAATTAACTAAATAAAATATAAAAAATTATACTTTTTAATTAGTATTATTAAAATATATCAATTTTACATAAAAAAAAATTTAATCCAAGAGGCCCCAACTTTATATTTCGTCTAGGACCTTTTAATTGTCACGGCATGCTTGGAAAATCACTATCACAAATATATTTGCTTCTTTAATACTATCCAATTAAGGAGGCTAAACAGAAAGGACTAGGCAATAAATGTACACTGTTAAAAAAAAGGTAGTAGAACATAGTCTTAGCTAAGTTATACAATGTAGATGTAATAATTTCATGACTCAACCCAACTAACTCTACTTTCCCACTTTTACACTATTTTTCTCAAAGGGAGCGTGCAAGCTCAGTTATTTTTTTTGAAAATTTCCCGGAGGAACGTCGTATCCTTTCAAAGAAAAAAAAATTGAAATAGGTGAAAATTTCGGGGCATATGTTTCAACTAGGTTGGTGCATACGCTTACTTACAAAGCACCTACTCCTCTTTTATTAAAGAAACATTCCAGATCTCGAGATGAGATCAGTATAGTTCAGATACAAGAGAGTAGCAAATGTGGAGAAATAAAAACATCGGAGGCTAGGAAACACAAATTCCTTCCTAAATGCTTGAATGTAAACCAACAAAGATAAATACTAGAGACCAAGATCATCCGTGCTCAGAATGCCTTCAAAAATGAACTTGTTCCTCCGTTTCCATAACGACCATGGAATAAGGAACCAAAGAGGGGTGTCAAAATCTCTGCTAGACCCTGAAGAAAAATGCTGCCGCCACACCACTAGAAAATCATAACATGACGCTGGCATGGTTAGTGAAATCCCTAATAGTCGAAATGCTTGGCTCCAAATCCTATAACTCCCATAGCAATGAAAAAGCGCATGGTCGGTTGTTTCCAGGTTATTACAGAATGGGCAAATCTCATCTGTCACCAGTCGGCATCTACGATGAAATAAAAATTTCCTCGTCGGCAAACGATCATGAAACACTAACCATCCGAAGAACCGAACTTTAGGAATAAGGTATGCCTCCCAAATCAACATGAAATCCTTTTCTGGCTTTGGCCAACATAAATAGAAACCCCGGGAAAATGAAGATACCGAATATTGATTAGTTTCACTTAGTTCCCATCTGAACCGATCTACCAGTTCCGTGAATTGAGGTTGATTCTGTTGTCCAGCCTCTATCTCGCCTCCTATCCCTGAAAATAACGACGGGCAGCCTTGGGTAATCTAGTACCTGAGATGATCGCATCTTTCCATTGCAGAAATCCTAAGTTTGCGTTTCCAAAAAGGAAGCAAAGGGGCAGTAGCACCAAATACAAAACCGCAGGCCTCAAGCACCGAACTAGATTTGTTATTGTAAAGATGATAAAGATCCGAAAATAACACGGATAGGGTTGATTCAAAGTCCAATTGTCGTGCCAAAAAGAGCATAATAGTCTATTCCCCACCTCAACTAGGACCTGACAAGAAAAGAAAACCCAAAACGGATTGTTTTTAATACAACAAGAAATAATGTCTCACCATATGCGAGATAATCTATTTGAATCCAAATTTTCAACTGAAAACCACGAGGTGAACCTATGTCTCTTAACACAAATTTCAAACCAAATAGAACCCTGATCTGAAGCTCGCATTTTCCATAGCCATTTCAGTAACAAGCTACAATTAACAAGGTTCAGGCTTCTAATAAACAACCCACCTAAATTTTTAGGTGAGGATATGGTATCCCAACTAACTTTACTAATACCCCTTGCATTCGTATCTCCATTCCATAAAAAATTTCGCATAAGTTGATTGAGTCTACCATTAACCGAAGCAGGCAACCTATTCAAAGAAAGTAAGTAAACCGGTAAAGATGCAAGGATCGATTTCACTAAGACCAATCGACCGGTATAGGACAAAGAGTGACCCTTCCAACTGGACAATCTACTATGAAACTTATCAATCAGCAAGTTCTAGAAGGATATAGGTACACGTTTCACACTGAGCGGGCCACCTAAGCACATGATCGAAAATTTCTCTATTTTACACCCTAATTTACCCGCACAAGAACTAACCATTGAATCGCAAACATTAATACCAATAATAGAACTCTTATGATAGTTAATGTGCAGACCCGATATAAGTTCAAAGCATCGTAGAATACGGATAAAAATAGGTAAAAGAGACTTATCTGCGGGTAGGAAGCATAGCGTATCATCAGCAAATTGGAGAAGAGACATCCCTTTCTGAACCGTCTATTTTAAATCTAGGTAACAAGCCATTGCAAATACTAGCATGCAGAAGCTATTTCAGTCCCTTACTAGCAAGCACAAAGATAAACGGGGAGATAGGATCCCCCTGTTTCACCCCCTTACCTAGACAAATCGGATCACACGATTTACCGTTAATAAGAATAGAGGTCACTGAGTTCTCCCTACAGCTCGATAACCAGCGAATCCATTTATCACCAAAACCCATTTGTCGAAAGACTGCATCAATATAAGGCCATGAGATACAATCATAGGCTTTGTGAAAATCCAACCAACCCTGACTGTCATCTCTGATGAATCGAGTGCACAATCTCAGAGGCAATAAACGAACACTCGTGAATATTACGTCCTTTTATAAACCCGAACTAATTCTCAGAGATTAATCCCTGAAGAAGTGGTTGTAGTCTGTTCGCTAAAACTTTTGACAAGACTTTGTATATTCCATGAATAAGGGCTATTGGTCTGTAGTTACTCAGTAATGATGAACTCAAAATTTAGGAATCAATACTGTGAAAGAGGATTTAATAGAGTCTAGGATCTGTGCTGATTCATGAAATTTATTAAAAAGATCAAAAACTTCAGGTTTTATTTCATCCTAAAACCTCTTATAAAAGTAAAAGTTAAATCCATCTGATCCTGGTGACTTCCCTTCATTACATGACCAAATCGCATTTCCTATTTCATCCCCTGAAAATGGTGCCTCAAGCAGTCTAGCATTTGCCTCATCAACTGTACGAAACCACAACTCCCTCAAATTAAACGGAACATCAACCCCTCTCGAGAAAAGATTGACATAGAAATTACTTATGGAGTTCACAATAGTTACCGGATCCAAAATCATATTCCCATCTATCTCCAACTGAGTTATCCTATTCCCCCTCCATCGTGCCGAAGCCATACGGTGAAAAAAGGTCGTATTGTTATCGCCAAGTACGGTCCAAGTCACCCTAGATTGTTGGTGACGAACCTTCTCTAAACTACGACGAAGCTCATTGAGGGAGGATTTCGCCATCTGTAACGCCAACCCAGCTGAAACATCAATAACACGCAAAATTGAACTAGAGGTAAGATAAAGTACATGACTCTCCAATTCCTTAATGCATTGTTCAAGGCCCCTAAAATTCATAGAATGCCAAGGCTGGATGAATTTTCTCAATTCTCCTAGTTTAAAATTAATGTCCCTATTTGGATTCTGAATTTGAATCTCATTCCATTTATTTTCCAGGAAAGGTAAGCTATTGGCCCATGTGTAATCCATGCCATGTAACAGAACATCATATAAAACACATTCGTTAACAAAGTCTTGGAATTGAATCATAGAGTTAGGGATCAACCCCTCTCTCCCCATCCATTCTGTCTTACACAAAACCTCATTAAAATCACCACACACTAAAATTTTTTCAAAACTCCTCACAATATGCGATAATTCTTGCCACAGTTGATGTCTTAGAACCGCACTAGTAGGACCGTATAAGCACAAAACGTGGACATCTATTTGACTTGAGTTAACATGTAAAATACACCATCTATCTGAAGATTGAATAACCACACCGTTAAGTAAGTGAGAGTTCCGAGAAATAACTATACCCCCTGAGAGCCCTTGAGCCGAAATTGAATGAAACAAAAAGTCATTGTGTCCCCAAAATTTCTAGATTACCATATCTGAAATTGATGCCGCTTTCATTTCAATTAAAATAATAATCTCCAAATGCCATCTCCTAATACACGATCGAACAAAATTCTGCTTGGCGCTATTCGTCAACCCTCCCTGGCAATTCCAACTTAATAGATTTAATGACATAAAAAATGAATTCACAAACCTCGACGAGACGTACCTCTCAATGCATTTCGAGAGCATTGACAATTAGCCCCTTATCGCATTCCTTAAACAAACCCAACTCTTCTCCTATCTGAAACACTAGCATCTCTTCCCTTTCTCTTGGACTGTTATCTTCACCCCTAATATTGGCTCTATTCATATTCTCAATATCCGATCCCGATGAGTTAGAGACCCCCTGTATCGAAGTACTAGGATTTACTCCTTAGCTTTCTCCACCTAAAGTATTCTTAGTATCGGAACTTTCCTTGTGTGCATTTATCCTTTTAGGCAGAATTCCTTCACTACGCTGATTTGTCTCAATCGAATCTCCCCTCTCAGTAGTTAGATCTGCAAAATCCGAGTTATATGAGTCCAATTTTTCTTCATCCGAATCGCTTGATTCTGAGTAAATGTTATCATTACCGTGCTGGCAGCCTACCCTTTGCTAGAAATTAGTGAATATCGTCACCTCGGTAGACCCCATCGATATTTTAAAGTTTCGGCTGATTGTTCCCACATGAACCGAAATAAGACAAGACACCACATCTAGTCTATCTGGCCTCTCAAAATCACAGTCAATAGCCACAACTCGTCTGAATCTGCCCGCCATCTTGCGAATCACTCGATCGCACACAATAATCAGGAGAATCCCCATAAAATCTAGATACATAATACAATCTTTAGGGGCAAAGTCTGCATTAAGATATTGTACCGAGGACAGTACATGATTCATCACTTTCCATTCATTCTCCACAAAACTAATCATCGAATTCCTCGAGTTAAAGGACACAATAACTTGTTCACTAATCAACTCAAAGATGTTTCGAATATACGCAATAAGTTTTACTCGAACCATGCAAGAATTACCTTTCCATGGGGCATTTGGGATTAGTATATCGGTTTGATTTGGTGTTTCCTCCGAACTTGCCTTTGTCTTCTCCATCGGTGCATCACTTCTCGAATTTAGTACAGGTTCTTGGTTGTAAGTCACAATTTTCTGGTTCTCTGAACCCGATTTCTCTTTTGATTTTCTAGTATCATGCACCACTATCGCATATGATCTCTCGTCACGTGGTGAGTCACGAAACACCCTTCTCGGCCTAGGGACAGTCCACTGAATCTTCCTATCATCATTCAAATTATTGGTACGCTCAAACCTTGCTTTAAACGCACGTAACTTAATAGCTCCAATCTGAACATAATTGAGTATGCGTAATGCTTCATGTGCGGGAAGTACTCCGTCTAGATTAATGAATCCGAAATTCAGATTCTTAGCATTCCTCCTCCTTGCGACATATACCCATCCATTGACTCCAGCCTTTGAAAAAACTCTTTTCATGGCCATCGAATCATAGCCATTGGGAAAATTCTCAAAATAAAGCTTATTCGGCTTCGATGGGATAGGGTTAGTTGTTCTAGTGTGAGTCTGACTGTTGCAGGCAGTGGGATTTAGGTGGTATGTGTGGGTACGGCGATCGAACTCGCCGTAGGGTTGTTGAGGATTGGCGGCGATGTAGGGGAAAGGGGTTTGGATATCGACGGTGGTTGATGGTGGTGATGGTAGTGGTAGGGCGACGGCGGGTAGGGTAAGGGTAGGATTCAGCTCTCATGGCTCTCATCTTCTTCCACTCTTTTTCTTTTTTTGTACTCATCAATAATTCATTGCCTAATTATGACTCATCTATAGGTTTGGTTCTTTTAGCAAAATTATTAAACCTAGTAACTCAAAATTTCCATTGTTTAGTTACTTCAGTTTTGTTATAATGACTCATTTACTTGTAATGCTTCTATAGAAATTTTACTTGTTATATTATTTTCTTGTCATGGCTTATTATAGAATTATTTGCATTTTGTTGAATTGATTCAAATTTCAGATCAAATTCTCAATATCACGATGTTGAGAAAATAAAAAAAAGCAAAAAAAGACATTGATCTTTCTAATGTACGAGAAAATATGTTTCAAATTACAAAATGAATGAAAACATTTTCTAAAAAATAATTGAAATCCTACCATTCCACCGAAAAATGAAAAAGAGTTGATTTCAATGCCAATTGAATTGATTTCTTCAAATAAATTCTTTGTTTGGAACCTTCATTCATGTTAGAGAATTCAATTGATTGGTAATAAATTTATTTAACATTTTTTTAAAATTATTTACACAAATTATTTCACTCTTTAAAATTTAAAAAAAAAAGTATATGAAGGATAATATGGTAAAAATAATATCCAAAAGCTTAGCTCAAATGAATTCCATCAAAATCATGCAACTTTTGGCAAGATTTTTATTCCTTACATTCACAAGAATTCAAATCTTGCATAATTTAAATTATATCGATATTTTTTATTCCAAATAAGGAAATTTGACAAAATAAATTCAATTAAATTGAATTCCCTCGAAAATGAGGTTTCCAAACGCACCCTTACAAAATAAGGTAGCTGAAATAATATGTTAAAATATGTATTATTCTTTTTTTAGTTTTTTAACCATGAAGTGTCTTGGATGAGTTTCAACTGTGAACAGCACCTTAAAACCATGTTCACATCCAGATTAAATCCCCAATCACCATTTTGTGGATGCTCTAATTACCTAATATTATTATTTTTTAAGAAGTACAGGAGCTAAAGTTTAATCCCTGATCGTCCCCATTCAAATTACTGGATGTACCACTTGACCAAGGCTAATTGATAATTAGCTAATATTATAAAAAAAATATCGAATTGATTAATTAAATTAATTATATATGAATGAAACAAAGGTAGCTAGCAAGTTGGGGGTGATATTGAGAGACCCGGCATCAGGTATCTACCTCTATAAATATTGAAAAGGTAACTCAAATAAAATCACAAATAATAATACTAATAATTCAGAATTAGTGTAGGTGAAATGAGAAAGGGCTGCTATTGTTCGTTTGGGAAATATATGCCCCTAAATTATGCCTTCTTCTTCTTCTTTTCTGTTACAGCCATAGCCATAGCCATAGCCATAGCGGCTCGTCCTTTGAATTTCAGGGAGCATCATCACCGACGGAATCTTTTGGCTAATGGCCTTGCTCTTACACCTCCCATGGGGTAATTTATTTCTTTCTTTCTTCTCAGTTTATTAATTAAATCATCTTTCTGTTTTTCTGTTCTGCATTTTCAGATTAACAGTCCAGATAACATGTGGGTTCTTAACTTTAGTTTTTGGTTTTTAGCTTCTATACAACTACTGAAACTCTAAATCAATGCTATCATCTTAATCTTATTTATATAAACGTACGTTACTGTCTCTTGAATAGGAATATTATATTTCATTTTTATCTTCATTTTTCATCGATATATTATATTTTGTATTTTTTTCAGAAATAATGAGCATTTTTTTTATCGATTTTGTAAATTGTGTTGCAATTTCATATTTATTAATTTTTTATTTAGAAGGTGGCTGCCAAGCCATTGATTAGTGTTTATATTTGTAATATGAACTATAGTAACTTTAGTGATTATAATAAATAAAAATACATTAACATGCACCGGAATTTGGGAAAACAAAATAAGCATGGTCTCATTGTTAAATAGAAGTTTAAAATCCTCAACTATTATTTTATTTATTATTTGATTTATATTTCCTTCTAATTTCATTTCACTTCGCTGCGTTTGACATCCTTTATTTGAAAGATTTTCAATTTTCAATTCAATGCAATTTCATAATATTCGTGAATAGATTTTAAATAAAATCAACCTATGTTATATTACTGTTTACTACTCATATAATTTATCCGCATATTTTATATATTTACAAGCAATATATACTCCCTCCGTGACTCCGACTCCGACTCCGACTCCGTCTCATAAATGTGACAAAAATATATATTTTTTAAATTCCATAAAATTGTTATAATTTATTTTTTAATTACAAATACTCATACTTTATTTTTATTTTACCCATATTTGTTCCAGAGTAAAACTTATGAATTTAGAATATATTAAATTTATAATGCATTAAATCACTTTTTCAATGTTAATTATCTTATATTTCATATTTTACCTATATAATGTGGGACGCATTGGCACATTTTTACCTACATTCAGAAAACATATGGAATATAAGATTTACTTATAAGAGTATTGGTAGCATGTATGATCTATTTTAACGTAAATACAATTACATATGTACTCTTAATTCCCTTTCAATTTGAATTTCTAGTGTGTTTTCTGGATAATTGAGTAATGGTATAGTTAATTAGAGCCATTTTCCCCGTTGATATTTCTTAGTATATTTTTATCCCTGTTATATAGAATTTAGAATTAAAAAGTGTTGAATGGAATGTGGATCAGATGGAATAGTTGGAATCACTTCCGGTGCAATATAGAGGAAAAATTGATTATGGAAACAGGTATGTAGTATGTACTAATTAATTATTTTATTAATATTATATAAATATATGCGAAATTTAATGATATTAATATAATCTACAGCGGATGCAATGGTGTCATCTGGACTTGCGGCACTTGGTTATAAATACATAAACCTAGGTGGGTTATTTTAATTATTTTCCTCTCATATCTTGATTGTATTGTTCAATCAATGAATCATTTTAATTAACTATTTAGCTAATATTTTTATGTTTATGAAATTGGTAGACGATTGTTGGGCTGAGCTGAACCGAGATTCTAAGGTAATTAAGTGAAATATAAATGCACAAACCTAAAAAATGTAATGTAAATAATAAAATGCAGGGAAACTTGGTGGCTAAAAAATCAGCATTTCCCTCAGGAATTAAGGCGTTGGCAGATTATGTTCACAACAAAGGGTTAAAGCTAGGAATTTACTCTGATGCTGGGTATAATTATAATTAATTTACTTATTATATGTATCATTTTTATTAGTAATTCATATATTGTATTGATTTAATCATGACATGAAATGCGAAGAACTCAGACATGCAGTAAACAAATGCCTGGCTCACTCGGCTTCGAAGAACAAGATGCAAAAACCTTTGCTTCTTGGGTATGTTCCTTTCTATTTTACAAGTATTTTGTCTTGATTTCGAGTATCTTGAGCTTATATATGTTAAACCTGATGTCTAATTTAGCTAATGTATTAGTTCTCATTTCAATTTTAGTGTTTTTGGTAGTTTGAAAAACAAAATTGATTGATATTTTTAAAATGACGTAGGAAGTTGATTACTTGAAGTACGACAATTGTTACAACAGTGGTGCAAGTCCAAAAGAGAGGTATACCT
This sequence comes from Euphorbia pulcherrima, assembly GCA_947683365.1. Lineage (NCBI taxonomy): Eukaryota > Viridiplantae > Streptophyta > Magnoliopsida > Malpighiales > Euphorbiaceae > Euphorbia > Euphorbia pulcherrima. The sequence continues at coordinate 15,779,538 of CANTUS010000001.1, read as the reverse complement.
AATTATCTATTCCACTCAATTTGAATGTCTGATTTTCTAATTATATTTACCTTTTCAAATTTATCAATATGTCAAAAACAGATATCCACTTATGAGCAAAGCTCTGTTAAACTCGGGGAGGGCAATTTTGTTTTCATTGTGCGAATGGTGAGGACTTTATCTTCTTTTTTTTCAATTAAGTATTTCTATTTACAGAATATCAAACTAAAAGTTGCTTACATTATTTATTTAGCTATTTATTTATTTATTTTGGGGTAAAGGGGACAAGAAGACCCGGCAACTTGGGCCCAAGCTCTTGGCAACAGTTGGAGAACAACTGGAGACATATCTGATAAATGGATTAGGTCTTTCCAGTCCTCATAATTAACGAATAAAGCTTCAATTTAGTTTTGAAATTGGCTTTGAGGCTATATTATTTATGGGTGTCAATTTGAACAATTTAATGCAATATGACGTATGAACTTGATGCAGTATGACAACCCTAGCAGATCAAAACGATAAATGGGCATCTTATGCTGGACCTGGTGGTTGGAACGGTAATCACCATATCCATTTATTCTTAATTAAGTACTCCTATTTAATTATATTTAACAATAATAATAACAATAATAATAATAACAATAATAATAATAATAATAATAGAAGAAGAAATAAATAAATGATTGAGTTAATAATGGCACAGATCCTGATATGCTAGAAGTTGGAAATGGAGGGATGACAACAGAAGAGTACAGATCTCATTTCAGCATTTGGGCATTGGCCAAGGTACTTCTACCCTACCATTAATGCACGTTATCAATACCGTACCCGGCCTCATACCGGTAAAACCAATGGTACGCATTATAACTTGTATTATCGGTACTATCGGTGGTTTTATCGATTTTTTATTTTTAATAAATATATATTATTTATGATTTTTAGTAGCTATTGCAACGCTTTTTAGGTCAGTGCTTCTATGTGTTGCTCAAAGGGGTTTTGAAAAGAAATATATTTTTTTAGTTTTTCAGTGGCTATTACAACTCTTTTCTAGGTCTTTAGCAACAATTTTAAATCTTTAGTAACACTTTTATTTATTTGAGAAAATCGAGTTTGAACCGGCATGCCGGTTTACCGGATTTTTTCGGTTCAACCCGATTTTCTCCATTTTTTTATTAAAAACGTTTTTTACATATACTGTACCGTAACTATGATCGATTCATATTAAAACTGGTTGAACTACCCTGTACGGTATGGTATTGATAACATTGATTAATGGAGATTCTATCAATAGACAATGATCTTATAACAAGTTGGGCCGAATGAGTAATATATTTACGTAACATAGGGACTAAAAGAAAAACATATAATACTACATGGCCCAGAATGAGTTGTAACATAGTAGGGCCAAAGAGTCATTTTGTCATACCCTACTTCATCAAACATCTTAATCATCTTTTGATATGGATAATTAATTATATTGTAACTGGCAAGGCTCCCCTTCTTATTGGATGTGATCTTCGATCCATGACCAACGAAACACATCAAATACTAGGCAACAAAGAAGTGATTGCAGTTAATCAAGGTATGTAAATTTTACCACCCTCAAGAGTTATTTTTAACCCACCAAAAAAGAAGTAACAAGTCACTAATGCTTAATGATATCTCTGAACAGATAAAAAGGGGGTTCAAGGTGAAAAGGTTAAGAAAAATGGACACTCAGAGGTAAAATAAATGAACTCAAACTTAATTATATATAAATTCTACAGTTAACTCCATAAATGCAAAACTGATTAATAAAATAACACACAGGTGTGGGCTGGTCCTTTGAGTGGCAACAAGGTAGCAGTAGTGCTGTGGAATAGAGGTTCATTTATAACTGAAGTTACTGCATATTGGTCTGACATTGGTCTCAACTCTAATACCACAGTTCACGTTCGTGATTTATGGGCTGTGAGTTTCGCTTTAATATTACTAACACACGAGATCTAATTTTGAAGCTGTCATTTAAATTATTTTACATAAATGCAGCATCGAAATGAGGGATCAGCTACGGGCCACATTTCAGCTGTTTTGGATTCCCATACTTGTAAAATGCTGCTCTTAACACCACACGCTCATTAGATTGCAAGGAAAAGTAGAATTTGTCAATTTTCTTGACATACCTTCAGAAACTATTCGTGTTATTCATAAGATGTTGTCTTAACTACAAGCTATGTAATTTACTGTCTGCCTAATGATAAGCTGTAATAGTTTCAAATGATGAAATATCGTCTAATTGTCTTCAATTCAACATGTCAGGTGACATTTTGCGTTCTGTAAGTCTGCAAATTCTATTTCAGTGGCCATATTCTAGATCTGCATAAATTACCAAAATAATTACTTACCCTAATTTTCTGATTCATGCCATTTCACTAAAACATTACAACAATAACAAGAATACTTACACTTACAAACTACATTTATCGAATAAATTCAAGATTGGGGGTTCTGTAGTAGTATATTAATATCTCACAAGATGACTACATCAGTAAATGCAGAAATCCCCTGTATGTTCTGTGTAGTACATAATATCTTAGTTCTAGTAAAAACCCTTAGCATAAAATGAAATTCTACATGCGATCAAATATTTGCACTATCATCAACAACAAGCACTTATGAAAATAAAGGAGCCTACATACCTTTACTGATTCGGTGGTGCTCGCATCTTCTCAACAATGTTCCTATTCTTTTCTTCTATGTGGCATCGTTTTTCTTCCAGTTTCTCCCCCATTTTCTTCCCCAAATCTAGCATCCTTGCTCTTCTTCCTGTTCTTTTTGGTCTCATATCATCTTCAGAACCATTAATCGGTTTTTCTGCTTGTGTCAGAGATCTAAACGCCAACTCTCTGCTTCGTTGGGCTGTTTCCTTTGATTCATATCCCAACAAAGGACTTGGTAACTCTTGCGAACAATTTATACCTTCTAGTAATTGCTGAGGGGAGCTCAATGATCTCTGCAACACATTAGAAGATTCAGGAATTAATTTGAATTGCTCTGTTTTTGAACGCTCGATTTCTGGATCATGCTTGGCTTTTACTTCATCGATTTGAGAGGTCTCAGATGAAGTGGCACTGTCACTAGTCGTTTCTCGATTAAGCCATATAAAAGGAGCAAGTGTACGTGGTACCCAGTCATTCTTTTCTGCCAACATCCTGGGAATTGATAGGTATTCACAATTTGGAAGAACGATTGTTTCTCTGACTGATGCCTGATTAAGGGAAGCCACATTAGGTATATGTAATGACTACATTAGCCTTCTTTTGGTAGTTTCGTTTCAGTAATCAATACAATAAATGGAAAAGAAATCCATATAACAAAGAGCAAGTCCATACCTTAAATCGGTTGACTCAGAACAAAGCAATACCGCCATTACTTATTTTGTGATCTCCAACAGATGATTCCAAGTCAAATTCTATGTCGGGCATAGATGTGAAACCATACCATAACTGGTCTGAAGGAGGAGGCTTTATATGCAATCTCAAGGTTCCACGAAGGGATGCAACCCTTACTGACAAAGAGATGGGTACCTTCAAAGGAACTTCATAGTTAGTGAAAATAAAATAATGGAAGGTTTTAGTACTGTATGTAAATTCAAAGTAATAATCATCAAGGTCATTCTAAAAGGAAACATTTCAATCAAATAGCCAGGATTTCAATTTTCCATTATTTCGGTAGGGCTAAAGATTCATCATTCTTTGGCTTTAGATTATAATGGTATAAAGCAAAATGACTCATTAAACTGTCTGAGCTTCTTCTATTGTGAAGTCACGGATAGTTGTTGCAACTCCACTTCAGGGTCAATTGGAAACAGCCTCTTTGTAATTACAGGAGTAAGGCTGCATACACCCAACCACCCTTAACCGCATGTGCGGGAGCCTTGTCAGGTATTGGGGTAATGTTGATGTTGAACCAAGATTTCAATATACAACCAATTTTTGCTGCAATATTTAGATGTTGCATAAAACCTACCTTGCTATTTCAGCAATAAATACACATTTATATCGTAACTACCCATGTAGTTGAAATAATTTACTTTGAATATCAAAATATAAGATAATATACAGATCTAGGCTCTGTTCTCTTTTAACTTATAATTCATTCAGTTTAGTTAGTTTAGTACATTCAGTTTTTAATAGTTATAAATTTACTCTAAAATAAGTTAAAATTTAATTCAGTTCAGCATATCTACTTATAAGTTGAAAAGAACAGGGCCTAGAACTCAGGCTGTCAGGCATGAAACCCAGTAACAGCACTAACAAGCACTTGCATAAGCAAACTGACCACTCAACCCCTTTTATGAAATGTAACCATCTTAACTTCTGTGTCAATCTCTTGCCACTGTTTCTAAGCTACACTAGAGAAACACTTCACTTCTATGCACCGATTATCCTGCACTAAACTAGACATGACCAAGTTTTCTTTTCTAATAACATTACCGTTATAGTTATAATCATAATTAACTGAATCCCTACTAAGGCCTTGTTCTTTTCAACTTATAAGTAGCAGTACTGAACTGAACTGAACTTATTTCAGTGTAAATTTATATGTATGCAGTACTGAACTGAACTGAATATAAGTTGAAAAGAACAGGGCCTAAGTTTAAGAATAATGAAAGATATAATATTGTCATTGTGGTTTCCACATGTTATAAGAAAATTTAGTAAAGAAACTCTCATGAAACTGAATCAAATTTTACAAAATTTGAGTAAGTGCAAGCAAACCTGCATGAACAAATTTATAAATAAAAATTGTATCATGAATATAACACAAACCTGTGCTACTTGTTTTGTGATGGAATTAACAATAGACTTCCACTTGGATACACTAGTTGATGTTGACGAAGAACTCATAGAGTTTTTCAATCCCGCTGCAACAATAGACCAGCAACAGGTCTCATTTCTGTTGGATCAGTTTGTAACATACTCTAATTTCTCTTGCACATACCATAAATAAAGCAGTAATTTTTTTATTAGTCGAATGTCTTCTCTATATTTCAGCAAAAGTGGACATATCAATTCAAAGTTACACAAAAAAAAAGATCCTAAAATAATTTTATGCTGCAAATATACAGTTATGCATACATGGCTATCTTTACACTTTGACCGCTTAAGATCTACTAATCTCTCCTATTGGATTCATGTACACATGTATATTCTACAAAGTTCTCAAGCTAGTAATATTTTTTAATCACCATCATTCAACAAGTATATTTTCATTACAAATTTCCAAAAAAAATTTTCAAACTGATCAACAAATATTATAAGGGTTTACAAAACAACAATTGTACAATGAAGGTTTAATACAACAAATGCAAGAAGTTAAAGAAAAAATCCATATACTATATCATTAAATTCTTTTTTAAGCAATTTTCACATTATATATTACATATTAGAAATATTAAATTTTTTCATGTGACAGAAAAGGATCTTTAGTAAAGCATAGTTAATAAAAAATTACTATATCATTAAATTCTTTTTTAAGCAATTTTCATATTATATGTTACATATTAGAAATATTAAATTTTTTTTATGTGACAAAAAAGATCTGTAGTAAAGCATAGTTGATATATGACTATTCAAAACAAGAATCTCTAGACAACCAGGGACCAAATCATTTGTTTTAGCAATTGTTATAACCAAACTCATGCAATCTCTAGAAAAAGTTCAAATTAAATTTAAACAAGTCATGGAACGTTTGTCTCACAACCCCATTGCATGGCATACTTTGAAAGCAAAGTACAAAAAGATATATTCCATAACAAGCTTATACAAGTAAAATTATACATACCAAGTTTTAAATTTCCTTCATTCCTTTGATCTTGCAAATCAACAGTACCTTCAGAAAGATTCAGCTGTTTGCCAATATGTTCAAAATCTTCTAGAAGATCAGGAGAGACATTCCCAATAGAGCTCAAAACTGAGTTTTTATCTACTATATCTTTTTGAAGATTTTGAACTTCTATTCTTGTTTCAATATCCAATACCAGCCCACCACAATATTCAACATCAAGTTCCCATGCCCATACATCGTTCAAGTCGGTGAGAAGAACTCTAATACCATGGATGTGAGGTGGTAGGCTCCCAAGGGTTAGGCCTGTACACATGATTTCACCGATGTAATTGGGTTTCCTCATACTAGACAATGTTCTCTGTTATGCCCGTTTGTTGGATTGAAGAAACAAAGAAAGAAACATGTTTCAATATCCAAGTATAATATAAATAACGAAAAACTGATGCAGAGTTGCAGATGTGAATACATTCACAACACATCAAGAGCATGGAACAGTACAAATAATGACTGGTCCTGAAAAAACAGTTTATCTCAAATTCTACTTGAAGTTGTACCTCTGATAACAAGAAAGATACTTCAGAATGATAGAATTTTTATGGCAATTTAAATTCTTCTTCAGTGCAAAAGTAAAAATATGATCCCAGCAGTCTCTTTTTACCATAGAAACATAGGTGGCATTCCGATATTCGAAAATTACCCGAACCCTTGCTTGCACTGACTTCCTTGTACTGGCATTGCTTTTTGCATCAAAAAACATCCGGGAAATTAGCAAGTTCCAACAGAGTGTTCCTTCATCAATATGAAACTTCTCATCAGGGTCCACATCAGATAAAGGACTTTGGCTTGTTGTGCGAGAAATTGTTGAAGACGAAAATACTGACAAATTATCATCAACAGAATTCAGAGGTGCTTTTGCTGTTGAAGCACTCTTCACTGAGCTACTGGCGAGATCTTGGAATGGGTGATTTTTGTCATAATTCCTCTTTTCTTCATGGGACAACCAGGAAGTTCCCCAATTCTCTACACTGGTCTTTGAAGCTTTTTTAGCAAGCTTTTTTTCAAAAATACACGAACTTTTGACGCAGAACCATCAGACTTATTCACCTTATCTGTTGGTTCAGCATGGAACCCTACAGAGGGTTTCATAAATGAAGGGTACCCTGCATTTAAGGATGTCAAGTAACAGTGAAAATCCTCATTCAACTTAGTGAACCAGTTAATTCTTTCTTTATCATGACAAGAACCAAGACGGAGGGCTTTACACCATGACTCTTTCTCCCATGACGTCTCGAGATAAATGTAAACTGTTCTACTTGCATTATATATAACTGAAGACTTGCTTTCAACTCTTATTGGAAAACTTTTAGCCCTGTAATGTCATACAATATCGTGCGATGGTAAACAAAAAATGAACAACAAACACCAATAGTCTTTTCTTTTATCATAAATTAGAAACAAAGTTGCCCAAGGCAAACTAGTATTCAAGCATCATATGGCATATTAACTTGAAAGAACAAAGAAGGATGCACAAGACTTCCCCAAAACCAAACAAAATCAATAGCAATCACATACAAAATGAAATGAAAAATTGTAAATAGCATATTACAGAGAAATGTGGGAAAGGCCATAATTGCTTAGTAATTACCATTTTTCGGAGGAAAGGTCTGTAGCAGAAACAGCTTCAATTGTGCAATCTCTTAATGGAATAGTGACACTGGAACCATCAGAATCAGTTAAAATAAGTAAGCGGTCTTTTATGTTTGCCAATTTCTTGACAGGAATAACCTCAAATAGATCCGTTTTCTTCTTTTGATTTTCAGACGCTTTATCCACGAGCCAATTTCTGGGAACATTTTCTGATTCTAAAACCCACACAAGCCCCTGAGTCACAAAATAAAATCAACCAGGGAAGGAAAATTAGTAGAAACATAGATACAAGAAGTTTCAAATGTGAAGCTAATACATTGTAGTCGGTTAAACTGAAGTATAAGAGCTCTTAAATTTCAGGAAATCGAGAAAAATGAACAGCATTATAGATACCGACCTTATTATAAGCAAAATCCAAAGACTGTTGAGAATCAAGATATTTGGGACAAGATCCAGATGGTGAATTGGAGTCAACTTTTGGAGCTTTAGAAGTCAGTCGCGTAATGAACAAGTAGAGCGCTAGAGCTCCGGAGGAAACAACGGAGAGAGCTCCGAACAAAAATCCGGCAACAAAGACAAGAAACCAGCCCATTCCTTTTGTGATTGAGAGATCAGGTGATAAATTTCAAATGTGTAGTGTACAACGCAACCATGGCTGGAATCTTCCTACATTAGTTGATTATGGTTGCTGGAGGAGAGTGCAGACCTCCATTGGCGAAAACTAAAGCATCAAGTTCCCTTCTACGAAATTATTCGGCTTTTTTTTTTTTTATAGAAAACAAAAGGGAACGCGTCCGGGTCCAGTATATGTGTATGGTCTCGTCTCCATTACTGTATCAAGAAAGGCCCATTTATCTGCCACCGTCCCTATCTATATTATTCCTTACTTATTAAGTATATTTTTAATTTGCCTAATACATGAGTGCGAAATTGAACTTCTCTAAAAAAAATTATGGTCACCCATTTTTAAATTGCCATCTTAATTTTTTAATTTTTAAAAAGTTTACCACTTTATTCCTTAAATACCATGTGTCAGGTTTTGATTGAAGAAAAAAAATTAAAAATTAAAAAGTCGAATCAATCATAAGCTGACACGTGGCATTAGAAAGCAAATTGGTGTATGTTTTAAAAATTGAGGGAGCTACATAGTCAATTTAAAAGTTCAAGAAGATAAAAAAAATTTTAAGACAAATTCAAATAGAGAGTGATACCTTTTTAATTTCTTTTTCACATATATGCATTATTCTCATAATTATTTCAAATTTCCAATTTCCGAATCCAAAAACCAAAACAACCACAAAAACAATTGAAATAAAATAAATTAGTGATATTATATCAAATTTGTTCCTGTTGTTATGATATTGATTAATTATGTTTGGTTAATATTGAATTATAAGATTGTATACATGAGAACATTAAGCATTAGTTACAAGTAGAAATCTTATATACTAGCAAGCCAAGATTAGAACACAGGAAAGTTCATAATGAATTATAAAAAAGAAACTTTCTCTAGCAACCCAAATTATGTTTTATATGTACACAAAAGTTACAAACCAAAGCTCAGCTACTAAACATTCATGGAAGTTAAAAGTCCACAGTAACAGATGCCGATAACCTGGAACAAAGAAAACCCAGGAACCATACCATTTACATTACAGAGTGGTAAGTGAAAAAGTTATAGTCATGATGGTTAACATTCAGCTGTTTCAGCCACGAATCCGCCGCACTATGAAGATAAATCAATCTTTCCATCTCGCTATTATCTGATCTAATCCATACATCTCCCTGCATCTTGTAACTAGCCATTCCAAACGGCCGAAGTCTAATTTCTCCACTCCCCTCTCTTGCTCTTGTCATTTCATCCTCACCACCTTCCATCCCATTGTTCCCATCCCCACAGTCTGCAAATAACGCAAAAAACGATTCTCGTTAATGGATCCTTAACTAAGACTTTTGTTTTTTTTGGTGATATCCTTAACTAAGACTTACCACACTATATTGAGGCTTGCCGTCCGACTTTTCAATTCTCAGACGCTACTAGCGTCCGGGCGCTAGACCAATATATTGCAACTCAGATGCTACTAGAGTCCGGGCTCTAGACTGATATATTGCCAACTAGATGGCGGCATAAACTCAATTTTTAAAATATTGATATTGGTAATAATTACAGTTTAATTTTCTAACTCACAAAAGGTAGCTTAATTTGTAAAACTAAATTACATTACAATGTTTTAACAATAGAATTGTCATTTTGAGTTTCAAACCGAAAAACAATGTGCTCTACGCAACAAATAAGGAGGCCCTTACCATTCAACTAGCAAATGTCAATTTTTAAAACATTGTCTAAATTATGTTTTTTATATTTTATAATATTATAACTTGTTTTTAAAGTTGAATTAATTTTTTATGTATTAATAAATATTAAAGTTAAAAAATACAAATCCGCTCAGGTCTTGCCTAGTCCCGGAAGCCCCAGCCCACCTTAGCCCTTTTTAAAAAATAGGAACGGGTTGATACCTTGGAAAGATGATGATAGTGTATGATAAGTGAGGAAACATGTTGACAAGTCTTTCTCATTCTTTTGAGCCGGAATATGATAGATAGGGTACCTAATGACCAAAGACGTGTATAATTAATTAGTTATTCAAGAATAATCAGTATGTAGTTAGTATTACCAAGCAACAGCCATCCAACTTGCTGGAGAAAGATCCACATTCTTGAGTGTCATTAATCCCGTAAAATTCACAGCCAATTCATGTATCTAGGAATGGATATTCAAACACTTGTGTTAACAATGTTACAAATAAAGCTAATTTAGAATTGTGTGAAACAAAGATAAAAGATTGACCTTTTCGACGAGTGGAATTCGCCAGCAAGGATTAGTCATCTCAAAGTATTGCAGGTAAAGATAACCGAGGCGAGCATCCCTCGCTGTTGGGAGAGAAGGGTCATGGTCAAGGCTAGAATCTTCAGAAGTGGAATCCCAAGTGCGGCTTGAATTGTTGCTCAGTGATCGAGACAGTTTATCACTCGCACTGTCATCACTCCAAGAGTCGCACTCAAATTCTGCTGCTGCTGATGCTGATGCTGCTTCATTGACTTCAGCTACAGGATTCACATTCCTACACAATCATTGAATTAGATTCAAACTAAGCTCATGAGAGAATCAAGTAACAACCAAATTAGGCTCTGTTCTCTCCGACTGCAATTCAAAGGGGGGAAATTACCTGGTGGCAAGAGCAGACTTGTTGGTGAAGATTTGGACAGCAGAAAGGTAAGGGACATAGTACTGCATAACGGAGTCACCATTGTTCAAATGAAGTTGAGTGCCGGTGCCATATGCACTCCATTCATTGAAACAATCCCATAGATCCTCTAGATTAAAATATTCTACCGTTTCCCTGTTCCCTGGCTGTTGCCATAAGCTGTTCAACTCGTTCACATAGCTCTGCATTTTTACATTTTGAAACACAATCACAATTATCGCATTACTAAATTTCTTCAATTCTACATGGAAAACAAGATTACCATAAATTTTGTCCTTTCATTTGGATCACAAACCACTTTTTTATTCAAAACGAATTATGATTCTTTAACTTGCTTTTTTTTAACAAATCTGTCTAAAAATTACAACACTGTACATCTGATATTGTAAACACTAAGCAATAAACTACTCATCATCTGTTTTTATATACAGTACCATTTCTGAAAAAATGACTCACAATATATATTTCAAGCTGATGAGATCTAAATATAACAAATTTGTTGCTAATGAAAACAGTGATGTGTACCAAACATAAGGACCCGATCTTCTTTAATTCCCCTTAATCATGAGTCCAATAGTCCATATTCAGAACGTTGGTCCAAGTAATAAGCGACTTGATATCGCTTAAATAACGTCTCGAATTCGAGTCCTAATAAATATAGAAAATCCTTATTAAAAAATCCATCAACCAGAGTCAGTGCATGATCCGAATCAGATCTGAATGTAGTCATCTAAATGAAAATAAAAAATAGTCCATATTCAGTTAATAGTAGTTTCAAAGGTACTACTTTTCACATACAAAATAAAATTATCAAAGATATTTAGTGTATTAAATTTGAATGTGCAACACGTGTATAATAAAATTGTAGCAAAAATGAATGTAAAATAGAATATTCGGGAAGCAAAGCCAAAGGATAGTTCCAAAAAATGAAGAAGAAAAAGGAGTCTTAAAGTGGCCCACAAATTACTCAAACGATGGAAAAATTAAAACCCATCAAATCCATTTAATTTTTCTACTATTATTTTTTATTAATTACTGTAGAAAAGAAAAGCCGAGTCACAATGGCCTAAAACCACCTGCAGTCGTCTACTCGTCTTCAATTGAGTTCATATTTTGCAGATTCAAACAACAATCTGAAACAGAATGAATCCAATGAAACGGAAAAACAAATAAGAAAAAAAGGAGTACCTGAGGAAGTAATTTGGAAGGAACAATCGGAGTTACACATTGAATAAATCGTTCAAGATTGCTACAAGTCATGGATGCTTTCTCTTCACTGGAAGCCCTGTAAATTGAAATTCAAATCAACTCAGAACCTGATTAAGTAATTTATAGCACAATAACATAATATATTCCCTTTAAAATTAAGTATATATGGAACTTAATTGTTGAATTTCCTAGTAAACAACTACTACCATATAAACCTACACATCAAATCAATAGTGGATTTGGTTTCCACCAACTATAATCGCGAAAATACTTTCAAAAGGCAGAATAAAGAAAGAAAATAAAACTGACCCAAAATTGAAAAGGGTAGTGGATAGGTATTGAAAATGGGAGAGAAATGAAAGAGGAAAGAAATAGTGAAAAGGGAAGAAAGAGAGTAAAGGGAGAAGATGTTAATTGTGTTTGTTTTAAAGAGAAGAAACGGAAAGAAAGGGACAGCAACGCCATCAGCGGTGTCGGGGCGTAGGATCTTCGTCTCGCCGCGTGTGTTTTTCAATTGCTTCACTTTTGTCCTCTCCTCTCCTGTCCTGCACTGTAAAACTTGTAAAACTATTATATTACTCGTTCATTAAGTAAATGTATTCACACCATTGCTGCCAAATTTCACCGTAATTTCAAAGTACAAATTTTTTTTTAAATATTTATAAGTATTTATATTGAGATAATATTATTTGGGGTTTAGTAATAGTTAAGGTTCATCAATTTTTGAATAAATGTATTTAAAGGGATTTGAACATTGTTCTCCTTCAACTTGCTCAACCTGCTTAACCAACTAAGATACACCTTGTTGGTTGAAAAATTGCATTAGTTAGACTTACGTACATGTCATATTTTTATTATTTTAACTTTTTAAATATATCATATTTTAACATTTTTCCCTCTAACTACAGGCAAACTGATGTGTCTCTTTATAATTTAGAGGGCTACTGGAACATTTACAAAGTTCATGGTGAACATTTGGAAGGGAATAAGTTAATGGAGCTAGTGATTATGATTGAAAATGAAGCTTGTCAGAGTGGAAAATGCATTCCTCATTTACATTTCTATTAGGCTTTCCTTTGGAGGGGATTTTTCAGAGGATTGTAAAAGGAAGGGAGTTTCGATCTTTGCTTGGAATGAAAGTGAATGGAGAATTTAAAAGAATCTAAACGGAAGGCCTTCCTTTCATATTCTGTGTTTTTCTTTACCGTTCATTGAGTCCAAATTGGGTGAATTTGGGAGGATGACGATGTGCATTTACCATATTAACCCTCAATTTATAATATATTTATACACACATCCATTTTAATGCATACATTGATAATTTTCCCCCAAACACTTTACTTTATAAACTCCTTTACTTTATAAACTCATCTTTTTCCCCCAAACACAATATCCCTTCATACTTTATGTTTCCGTCTTATACCATCTTTTAGTATACTATCCCTTCTTTTCCTTTCCTTTATGATTCTTATATCCCTTGCTCCCAAGCAAAGCCTTAAGGTTTCGGATAAATATTTTTTCCATTTTCCATTGAAAGAGTTGCTAATTCCCCGTCGGAGATTTCTCAATTCCTCATTAAAAATAATGAATATAAAAATTTTATGTTAAAGTAAAGTATAACTTAAATTATTTCATATCAATACTTTAAAAAATTAGTTAAAAGTATATATTGAATGAAATTAATTAAATAAATTAAAAACAACACTTTAGAATCATTAATGATTCAATTTGTAACATTATATAATAATAAATAAAAGTTAAAGGAGGTTGAATATAAATTTTTAAATTTCCTGTTTTTGCTTAATAGTAATTTATAAATTATAAGTCGTATATTTTTATTGAAATTTATTTGTATATATTTCAAGATTTTGTAAAGTTAAATATTAAAATTTGTTCATATTTATCACATTTGAGGTTTTTTTTTTAGACAATGATATTTTCATCCAAGGATTTAAAGATTAAAAATCTTTAATTTCATTTTGTAAGAATTTTTATCGAGAATTTTCTGTCCTACTTTCCACCCTGACGATGCATTTGACCTTATAGTTTTCATTAATTAAATTATATATCATACCAACATATTACTAATTTAATTGTTCAAAACTAAACACGTGACATATTTTTTTTACTGTATATATCATATGTTGATAGATTATTGATTTAAATTTTCATCACTTGGCAGGTGCCCGCGCATGTACTACACGTTCTAGCAAGTTTTGATTTAATTTCATCCGTTGACCAAACTGGTGTTGTATTACCAATTTTACAAGTTTAATATAAATAACAGCAAATTAGGAGCGGCATGAAGCTTTTGGTGACAAATAAATGTTACAATTTATAGATTTTATATTTGTCTAATAAATTAATCAAGGGACTAAAATGTACTGTGTTTTTGAAAATACAAAAGATAGTTCAACAAGTTGTCAAATATATACTAATGGATTATTGTTTATGCATATTCATTAACATTCTGTTGATATATATTTTTTATAGTCTTACTCGTATAATACCCGTACGATGTATATATAGGTCATTTATAATTAGTATATCAATGATAAATTTATTTTTTAATATATATATTTATATATATATATATATAATAAAAATTAAATAGCAAATATTAAAGTTAAAAATTATATTATATTATGTACAAAATTAAATTACGTAAAAAAGAGTCAAATTAATTATTAAATAGGATTATAATCAATAAAATAAAATAAAAAAAAATTAAATTTTTACAAAATAAATTTAGGAGATATATTAGTTGATAGATATGCTCAATAGATAATTATAAAATTCAAATTCACTTTATCAAATAATTAAAAATATTCCATCATTATCAATAAGGAGGACTACAACTATTATAAAATTGAAATTTTTTTTTAAGTAGAATTATAATTCATACTTTTCTGCGGTTATCTTATGATGATTCTCAATCAAATATTTGATAAGGAAATAAGAGTCACATTAATTCTTAAATAGGATTATAATCAATGAAATACAAATAAATAAAATCAATAGAATTAAAGGAGAAAGTACTATTGACTAACAGGATTATAATCAATATTTGATTGTAATCAATATTTAAATTTTTTTCTTAAATAGAATTATAATCAACTGAATTAAATAAAATCTAGAACAATAAATTAAATTTTAAAAAATAGATTTAAGAGATATATTAGTTGATAATTACGCATATCATCAATTATGCTCTAAAAGGTATAATGATAAAAAAAATCTTTAAGATATCATTGCTCTAAAAATATTTCATTATTATCCATAGGGAAGAGTAAGTACTATTATAAAATTCAAATTTTTTTCTTAATTATGATTATAATTTATACTTTTATGCAGTTATCTTGTGATTCACTATCAATAATTTGATGAGGAAAAAAGAGTCACATTAACTCTTAAATAAGATTTTAATCAATAGAATAAAACTAAATAAAATAAAGAACAACAAACTAAATTTTTAAAACATAGAGGGAGACATATTAGTTGATCAAATAATTTAAAATATTTCATTATTAACCATAAGGAGTAAGTACTACGATAAAATTCAATTTTTTCTTAAATAAGATTATAATTCAGAATTTTTTGCAGTTATCTTGTAATTTTCTGTCAAATATTTTATGAGAGTCACATATTCTTAAATCTATTTTTTAAATTTAATTTGTTGTAATTTTATTAAATATTTATCGTGATAATAATGAAATATTTTTAATTATTTAACTTGATCAAATAATTAATAATATTTCATTATCATCCATAAGGAGTAAGTACTATTATAAAATTCAATTTTTTTCTTAAATAGGCTTATAATCAATCAATCAGCAATGATTTTTACCACTTTAGAGAAAATAATATTAGAATTGTAAAATTTACCCAATAAAATTGGAAAGTTAGAAATAGGAAGAAATAACACATGTTTAAAATAAAACAATCCAACAATATAAAATAAATAATACATAACACCAAATAATAGTTATGTCAAGTTTGACAATATTTCAACAAATACTAATCTTTATTTAAAAAGAGATACATATCAATTATCTTCTCCTTCTTAATCCTTATTCATTTTGCTTGATTACTTGAAAGTTGTGCATTTATCTTCATTTTTCAATGTCGATGGTATTATAGTTTCATTTCTTATCTCTATAGATGTGACATGAGAATTGACCTCATTTTCTAATATCGAATCATGCCAAACAAAAATAAACAAATAAATAAAAGACATAATTCAAATTATAGTATAATGAATCATTTGTTCTTATAATATAAATGTTAGAAATACCTTAAAATTTTCATTTGCATTTAGAAATTGATCAACATCGAAATCTGGATGATATTGTAATAAATTACAGTTGGATTTCATTGCATGAGAACCAAAAATAAAAAAAAAACTCAATACCTCTGTATTCTCGATCACGTATCAACTGTATAACAATGATAATCCGTTAATCATTAAATGAATTCAAATGAGATAATGTTTGTTCTACAAATTCACCCCAGAACGTTGTCGATATTTTATTCTGCTTGCCATTTGATTTCATAATAAAGTTTTAATTAATAAGGAACAATATATGCAAATAAAATGAAAAATTATAGATAAATACTCATGGTCTTGAAATTTCAAATTCACGAATACACTATTATCTCCATTCATGAAACAACTTTGCACATCACCATGGCTGTCAATTTCACCAACTATATCTGACAAAAAAATCCGTGTATTTAATTAATTGCTAATTAAAGCTAAAAAATGGAATTCAATTTTTAAAAAATAATAAAAAAATGTATACATACCAAATAGAACTTCTTCATTGACTTTGCTTGGATCAAGCTATTTTGTATAACGGACTTGTTGGTCCCTATGCGTACACTCACTGAGTCAGAGGGGGGGTGAATGACTCACTCAAGAACTAATGAAACTTTTTCACGATAATTACTTGCTCCACTGAGTGAGGTCAACTCGCTGAGTGAAATACAGGAAAATGCAAGAAAGTAAAGAACACTGAGATTTTTATACAGGTTTTGCAACTTGTGCTTACATCCATTCCCGAGAGAGTATCTCTGGCTTTAATCCACTAATCTCAACTCCTTTACCCTAAGCGGAGAAGCCTTTCACAAATTCCCTAATTACAGTAAGTACCCTCCAAACTGCAATCGCTCACCCGCTGACTAGTCTACCCTCTTCTATCAGCAACTCATAATGAGTCTAAACAAGGGTTGGATTCAACTTATAAGAATGTTGATCCAGTTACAAATGATCTAATATTACAATGAAATGATCTATACTATTCTCTCTTGTTCTAAAGCAGGTTCTCGCTGAGTTGTGTTTTCTTGCTTGAACTTCTTTAAAGCTTGTATTTTGATAGAGTTTAGCTTCTCTAGAAATTCAGGTGTAATCACCAAGTTCTAATGCTTGCCTTCCTGCTCCTTTTATAGATGGATTGAGAAAGTAGCCGTTGAACTTACTTTGGCATCTTCTGAAGTTGACAGATCAGTAATTCACCTATTGCTTCTTCAAATCGATCTGTTAAGAGATAGAATTGCATCGTTGTGAAATACATTTCAAACCATTAGATTGAAATTCGAGCTTCAATTTAAATTCTTTGTCGTTTGATGCTAGTCTTTCGTTAGAGAGAACTCTCACTGACTTGCCATGTGTCTTCATCCCATTCCCTATGGTATTCTAACATGTTGCAGAGTGCGCGATTCAAGGTTGGTAGATGTGCAGAATTGCCCAAAGTGGCAAATGACTTATTGCAGCTTCGCATTGGAAGACTTTGTCATTTTCTTTATAATTTTGAGTCTTATCAAGGCATTAATTCTTTTTATCTTTATCTCATTAATGTTTCGGCAAAAAGCAACACTAAAAGCAAAGATACCTTTTTACCTAAAATGGTAAAGTCAACAGCGTTGACAGACTAAAAGCAACTCAGCAGAAGTGATATATCGAAAAGCACACAGCTGAAACAAAATCTAAATATCAAGCGCTGAGTGAATATTACCAAGTCAGTGACTAAGTGAATACTCAGCCCAGAAACAACTCAGAGTTAAACTAAATAGCTAGGTCAGCGGAGACTCAAAATTCTACCCTTGAATTTACTAACTCCCTTAAAACCGTAGACTATTTATTTTAACATCATTATTGATTTAATTAACTCAAACTGAACTTAATTGTTATGATCAAAACTTAAGCACTACTGAGTTAGTCCACTGAGTCAGTCAAACTCGTGCTTGGTTCAACAATCTCCCCCATTTTGATCAATGGCAATTAACTTGAGCGAGAATCAAATCAATAAGATATCTAGATCAGAGTTACCTTATACTTATGCTTGATATGTCTTTTGTTCAACATCGTCAATTTGCTCAGGGTGAATGCTAACTCCCCCATAATTCTTGAATCTTCTGAGTTCGGCATTCCTCAATCATTTGATCAGACCATATATATATATATATATATATATATATATATATATATATATATATATAGTAGAGAATATATGAAGTTAAGAAGATCTTAACTTAGAAAAAAAAGTGTAATATTTCATTAAATAATAACTTGAGTACAGATAACAATGAGTTAATCTATACTAAGTTTTACATTGAGCTCTAACGATTACACAAATATTCTATTCTAATCTTTTGGCATAGGCGGGGCTCCTAAATTCGTTCTCCTTTCTTCATACACTTGCTGATCCCACCTGGACTTCTTTTCTTTGGGTAGCGCAATCTCCTTGCCTTTCCTCTTTCTGGTCTCATGATATTCTCTCTGAATGCGCTCTAGATCCTTGGACAGGTTGTAAGAAAATTCAGCAATCCTCTGCTCTCTTTCCTTTTCCTCCTTCTCACGCCTCTTGCGATCCTTTTCCCCAATTGCCATTGTATCCAAAATGGCTTGGGCTCGATGATCAAACGAGCTCAGAGACTCCTTAAATGTTTCTAGCTGACCATAAACATTGGGTGAAAAATTTTGCACAAGCAGCTCATATATTTCCTGGGATATCGTATCTTGTTCTCTGAGAAAGGCGAATAATCCTACCAAGGCGCGGGATTGAGAGAGATTGACTTGATATTGAGCGCTCAGTCCTTCCTTGTGTCACGGGCTAAGATTTTCACACTTAAACATCGTGCGGTACTAGCACAAAACAACCAACGATTATGCTAGCAAAGCCTTTGCAAGAATCCAACACAACTTGCGATAAAAATGCGGAAGCTAGGTAAAGTGAGTAAAGAGAGCTTTTGAAACTCACAAGTATGCTTTGTATTACAACTTTCCAAGTATGTTTTACAAATGAGGGCTGGTTACATATTTATAGCCATTTCCACCTCCTCAACCGAAGGTCGAGATTGATTCATCTAGAATGATATATGATCTAACGGCTAATATTCGCCCTTCTAGATTTTTATACACTTATACAAATCTTACATGACTTTTCTACACAATTATGAAGAATTCTAGAAACAACTAGCTAAGTATAGAGTATTCTATACTATTCTACAAAATTCTAGAACATTACCGAGAAAAACCTTATTTGTGAGCCAGTTTGCGAGACTTTTCGAGGTTTTGCGAGAAACTCCGCATGTCTAAGTGTTGGGCCGTGTCATTCTCCCCCACCTGAGGTGTCAATGCCCTCGCTGCCATGTATTGCGCTCACAGACCCTTGTGCTTCGAACTCCTCGATCAAGTTCGAAAACAACCAAAGTTTTTTGGCAGGCTCCCAACTAGTTTCGCTTGTTGGTATGCCTTTCCACTTCACTAAGTACTCCTTGGTGGCAGCTCTATTGCGCGCTTGAATGACCCTCTTTCAAAGGATTTCCTCGGGTAGCTTTTCAAAATGCTCCCGAATGCCAACAGGTGCCCTCGTGTTGACATTCCACTCCTTATCATCGGGATCTTTGTTGTAAGGCTTGAGTAGGCTCACATGAAAAACCGGGTAAAGCTTCGAGTATGGCTCGGGCAGCTCCAACTTGTAAGCTACTGAGCCTACTTTCTTGATAACCATGAACAGCCCTTTGTATCATCACATAAGTCCTTTATGAAGTCCACACACTCTGCCATGCTCATACAGCTTCACTAAGACTTGATCGCCTTCTTGAAATTCGCACGGCGTCCGCTTCTTATCGGCCCACTTCTTTATTCGCTTGGTCGATTTCTCTAAGTAAAGCTTTGCTTCATCAACCCTCTCTTACCAATCTTTGGCAAACTTGTATGCTGGTAGGCTATTCCCCTTATAACCGTTGATAATGTCCTTAGGGGTTGTTGGTTGAAACCCTAAGATAATCTCAAACGGGCTCTTGCCGATGCTCTCGCTCCTCATAAGATTGCACGAAAATTGGGCAACATCTAACAACTTCACCCAATATTTTTGGTTGGCCACCACATAATGTCAAAGATAAACTTCGAGTAAACTATTGATACGCTCCGTCTGGCCATCCGTTTGGGGGTGTATTGTAGTGCTCATTTTTAACTCGATTTTGAACAAACGGAAGAGTTCTTGCCAAAACCTCCATGTAAATCGTGAGTCCCTATCACTTATAATTAATGTCGATAGCCCCCAATATTTCACCATATGCTTGAGGAAGAGCTTGGCTGCAGTCTCGGCTGTGCATTCCTTTGGGGCAGGAATGAAGATGGCATACTTTGACAATCGATCCACCACACGAATATGCTTATGCAACCTTCGGATATAGGCAGGTTCATGATGAAATCCATTAAGATACTATCCCATACACGCTCTGGAATTAGTAGTGGAGATAGCAAACCATGCGAGTGCTCATGCTCCACCTTGTCTTGCTGGCACACAAGACATGTCCGCACATATGCCTCCACGTCGTCCCTCATGTTTAGCCAATAAAATCGCTCTTGAGCTAGAGCTAAGGTGAGATAAGTACCTAGGTGGCTGACATATCTCGAATCATGGCACTCCTTAATAATGTTCCGCCTTAAGTTATCCCAGGCTGAAATGTATAAATGGTTGCCTTTAGCATAAAGTGCCCCGTCCTCGATCCAAAAATGAGTGGTCTTGCCCTCCTTGACCAACTCGATGAATCTCTGTGCTTGCTAGTCTCATGTCAATCCCTCTTTGATGCGCTCCAGCAATGTCCCCTTGGGTGCACTCACCATCGGCGCTAGACATGACTTTCGACTTAAGGCGCCGACCACATTGTTTGTCTTGCTCAGGCTATATTCTAGCTCGTATTTAAACTCTACCAAGTAGTCTAGCCATCATTGTATCACCCCCTTTATTGGGAGTGCCACAGTAACTATAAACACCCAATAAACAACTCTACTCCATTATATGAAGTTCAATACTTATAGATTTAATGTGTACAAATACAAATATAATGTTTCTAACTCCAAATTATTTCTCAATGCTACTTTACATTTCTCACACTATCTAGTACATGCCATTATTCTACAAACCATAATATTACATTAAATTACAAATCCACCTCGAGTCTTTCCTTATATGCTCTTCAAGCTGATCCACTTATACCACTTTGGTCTAAGCTATCTACAAGTTCACCACCTACGTATAGAAAAAAACAATTACACGCTAAGCAATTTGCTTATTGGTGTGCATAAAAGAAATACAATAACTTTGAACATTTTTCAACACTTTAAAAATAGAAACAAAGTATGTTCATAAGTCAAAACAAATTAAACATGTAACGAACCGAAATTTTAAAATTTACTTATAATAAATTATTATGATATTAGAATATCATGGAAATTATTTTTGCAGTTATTATTATTGTTATTGGATATAAGACATGAGGAAATAAGAGTTAATTAAGTAAGAGGGATGAATTGAGCATTTAATTAATTATTAAAGGGCATTATTGGAAATTAAAAAAAAAAGAAAAAAGAAAAATCCAAAATCTATACGTAACCTCTTTTCTTTCTCCCTTTCATCTTCTTCATTCTTCCCCTACTCATTCCTTACATTTCCTTTATCAAAATTTTCCTTAACCTAAAAACTTCCGATTTCTTCGATTCAACTTTAAATTCTTGTTAGAAATTAATCTTTAAGCCCTCTATCATCATCAATTTTAGTGAATCAAGTTTAGAAGAGGAGGATTTCAGTTTTTAAGATTTAGATGAATAGTAACCCGAACTTGAGGTGAGTGATTTTTGACGAAATTAAAGCTCAAAATTCATGGTAGATTAAGCATATTTATGGTATTAGGAAGTTTATTTATATAATATCTTAATAAAATTATATATGGCTGTTGTAGAGGAAGCTAGTGCAAGCAAATCAAAGGTAAAAGAGGTAGAAGAGAGCTAGAAAGAGCTTAGAAAAAGGTTTGTGTCTCAAATTTTGATTTCTCGATTTTTCGGAAAAATTTCGAGATTTGTATCCCTGTTTTGTTTTAATGTTTCCTCTTATTATATAAATCTAATTTGAATGATTGTTGATTCTATTGATATCTACAGAAAGTAAGGAATATATGTTCAGAAGAAACCTTGTTGAATTTCGTTCATTTTCAATGTGAAATTTTCGTTTGAAGTTGAGTCATGAATTCTGTTTTGGAAAAATCTCAGCTTTGTACACTGTTTAGTATTTTGATCATAACTTTGGTTATACAATTTAGATTTCTGTGATTCTTGTGGTTTTATAAAGTTGAGACATGTGGCTAATTATGTTTAGAAGAAAGTTCTTCAATTGGATGATGTTTTGATAGTGAAAAATGCAAGGAAAGTCAGGTGACAGAATCTGGAAATTTCTGGAAAATATGAATGTTGATTTTTATTGTATTTTAATTGAAGTTTTATGCTTTAAAATTTGGGATTTGAATTTCTTATTTACTGAAGTTATGTTGAATTATGATTGATGGTTTATACTGAAATTTTTAAGATGTTACTTTGATTTATTGCCCTTATTAAACGAGTAGAATATGGGTCAGGGTAAATTGGCGCCAATAAAGGGGGGTACAATACTGTACAAACAATTAAAGCTTTAGCTTTGGGCTTCGGCAGATTTTTTGATAAAAATATATTGATATGAAGCTTCAGCTTCGGGCTTGACTGATATTTTGATTTTGAAGCTTCGGCTTCGGGCTTGACCGATATATTGATTTTAAAGCTACGACTTCGGGCTTGACCGATACATTGATATTGAAGCTTCGGCTTCGGGCTTGTCCACTCCCGTATCCATTTTACCGTTATTCAGGACTTTTTTACTTTGGGCAATATATGGTTAATGTGTTTGGAAAAAAATTGGATATAAATTTGATTGTACTTTGAAAGGTTTATAATATAAGTTTTGTGTTTTGGTTTTATAAAGTTGTTTAAATTTGTTTTTGATTTATGAACAATCTTGGTTTCTATTTTAAAGTGTTAAAAATATTCAAAGTTGTTGTATTTCTTTTATGTACACCACTAAGTAAATTGCTTATTTCTACATGCAGATACTGAATATTATAGATAGCTTGGACCAAAGTGGTATAAGTGGATCAACTTAAAGAGCAAATAAGGAAAGACTCAAGGTGGATTTATAATTTAATGTAATATTATGGTTTGTAGAATAATGGCATGTACTAGATAATATGAGAAATGTAAAGTGATATTGAGAAATATTTGGAGAATAATTAGCATTGAGAAATATTTGGAGAATAATTTGGAGTTTTGAACGCTATATTTGTATTTGTATATATTAAATCTATAAGTATTGAACCTTATATAGTAGAGTAGAGTTATTTAATGGGTGATTATAATTACTATAGTGCTCCCTATAAAGGGGGTGTTACATTTATTGGTATCAGAGCTGAGGTTTAGGTGATTCTAGGACTAGTATATACATGCAATTTAGGATATAAATATGTTATGTTAGTTGTTTGATCCACTTTGATCCAATTTTCAGGAATAAGTTATGGCTAGTAGTAGTCATAACCAAAGTGAGGAAGAGGATGCTGAGAGTACGGTCCGTATTAGACAAGGGGATGAACAAAGATCTGAACCTCCACCAGTTCATGGCTTTCCCCGAACAACCTACTCCAGCACAACCTGCTTTACTTCAGCATATGACTACTGAAGTAATCACACAAGTACTTCGAAACATACCAATCCCCCAAGTTCCTATAGTACCTCATGTTGAAAGAAGAGAGGAGAGAACTCCTCTTGAAAGAATCAAGAAGCTTCCGGTTGATGACTTCAAAGGGGATACAGTGAATCCTGTATTTGCAGAAGATTAGCTTGATCATACTAAATGGTGTATGACTAGGCTTCATTTTACAGATGAAGAGAGACTGGTGGGATAATATTGTGAGAGAAAGGCGAGCCGGAGAAATCACTTGGGGTCTTTTCTTAGAACAATTTGACAAGAAGTACGTTAGTGAATGATTCAAAGATGAGCAGAGGAAATTGTTCTTGTCTTTGAGACAGGGACGAATGACTGTATCAGAATATGAAATTCAATTCCTCAAACTCGAGAGGTATGCTCGTGATATCGTTGATAGTGAAGTAAAGCGATGTAAGAGATTCGAGGATGGGCTGAATGATGAAATTAGAGTGCATTTACTTGCATAAAAGATTAGGGTGTCCAATGACTTGGTTGATGCTGCTACGGGCACTGAGAAGATCAGTTCAGATAGGCAACAAAGAATGGCAAAAAGGTCTAGATTTCAAAAGGGATCGCAGGGTCCAATTAGTTCAGAATCTCCAAGTAAGAAATAGAAGGGAACATCAGAACAGACACAATCTCATTTCAGAGGGTTTCCACCTAGACAAACCACAAGTACGGGGTCAGCGGCTAGTGTACCTTCAGGTCAAGGCAGAGGAAATATTCCACAATATTCTAATTGTGGAAGGATACATACAGGGGAATGCTGGGGAAAAGGTAGAGTGTGCTTTAAATGTGGCTCGAGGGAACATTTGATTGCAAATTGTCCTCAAAGATAGATAAGTACATCTGCACCTGCAGTAGTTCCCACTCCTACAATGCAAGGTGGAAGAGTAAGGGGAAGAGGAAATGCTAGTGGGGTAAGTGGGCATGATGTGACTCAACAAGCACCGTAGAGTGGTAGACCGGGAGGAAAGGCGTGAAGTTATGCAATCTGAGGGCCTGAGACTCGGGAATTTACTAAAGTTATTATCGTTAAATTTTCATTCTTTAATCACGATGTTTATGCTTTGATAGATCCCGGTTCATCTCATTCATATATATGTATGCATTAGCACAAGAGAAAGGGTTGCATGTAGAAGAATTAGGGGAAAATATTGAAGTGACTAATCCTTTAAGACACAGTGTAATAGTAAATAAAGTGTATATGAATTGCCCTATTATGATTCAGCATCAACTTTTCCATGCAAATTTAATTGAGTTACCTTTCCGAGATTATGATGTTATCTTGGGAATGGATTGGTTATCGGAACATCGAGCTGTGGTGGATTACAAAAACAAAAGAATGTCACTTCAAGTTTCTGATGGAGAAGAAATAGTTATCGTGGGTGAAAGATCAGATTACCTCTGTAACATAATTTCTTTTATGAAGACTAAAAGGCTGGTTAGGAAGGGATGTCAGGCCTACCTAATCTTTACTCTAGAATTGAAGAAAGGTGAGTTAGAATTGCAGAATATTACTATGGTATGTGATTTTCCCGATGTATTTCCAGAAGAACTACCGGGGTTGCCACCAGAAAGAGAGGTAGAATTCGCAATTGATGTATTGCGGGGTACCACACTAGTATCCAAAGCAACATACAGAATGGCGCCTGCTAAACTGAAAGAGTTGAAGATCCAGTTGCAAGAATTGTTAGACAAAGGATTCATACACCTGAGTATATCCCCGTGCGGTGCACCAGTGTTGTTTGTTAAGAAGAAAGATGGGTCGCTCCGATTATATATTGATTATCGGGAGTTAAATAAACTGACAGTGAAGAACAAGTATCCATTGCCAAGGATTGAAGACTTATTTGATCAACTCAAGGGTGCCAAATGCTTCTACAAGATTGATTTAAGATCGGGCTACTATCAGATGAGAGTGAAAGATGATGATATTGCAAAGACGGCTTTCCGAACCAGATATGGGCACTATGAATTTTTGGTGATGCCATTTGGTCTTACTAATGCACCAGCAGCATTTATGGACCTTATGAACTGTGTCTTTTATTTATATTTAGATAGGTTTGTAGTGGTTTTCATTGATGATATTTTGGTATATTCTAAGTCACAAGAAGAGCATAATCAACATTTGTGGATAGTCTTCCAAACTTTGAGGGAAAATAAATTATATGCCAAACTTAGCAAATGTGAGTTTTGGCTTGAAGAAGTTACTTTCTTAGGCCATATTATTTCTGCAGAAGGAATTAAAGTGGATCCTAAAAAGATAGAAGCGGTTGTAGAATGGAAACCTCCAAAGAACCCTACAGAAGTAAGAAGTTTCCTTGGCTTAGCAGGGTATTATAGAAGATTTGTGAAGGGATTTTCTGTCATTGCTGTCCCACTGACGAAACTACTTTAAAAGAATGCAAAATTTAAGTGGAATGACAAGTGCCAAGAAAGTTTTGATAAGTTGAAGGCGATGTTGACAAAAGCACCCATCCTTACCCAACCAGAGCCTGGAAAAGTCTTTGTAATCTATAGTGATGCTTTGCATAGTGGTCTTAGGTGTGTTTTGATGCAAGAAGGGAAAGTGATTGCCTATGCTTTCAGGCAATTGAAGAATCGTGAAAGGAATTATCCTACTCATGATTTGGAAATGGCTACAATAGTCTTTGCCTTGAAAATTTGGCGACACTATCTTTATGGAGAAAAATGTTATATTTATACTGATCATAAAAGTTTAAAATATTTGCCAACACAGAAGGAGTTGAAAAGATTACGATTGTCTTATTGATTACCATCCAGGAAAGGCTAATGTGATAGCAGATGCTCTTAGTAGAAAGACAATGATGGCACTAAGGGCTATGAATACGGGGTTGGCTCTTACTAGTGGTGGAGCCTTAATTGCAGAATTGAAGATTCAACCTGTACTACTACAACAGGTTAAGCAAGCATAAAATAAAGATGATGACTTAAAGGTCATTCGAGCAAGGACACAAGTGGGTATCGTAGACAACTATATGGTTCGAGAAGATGGGTGCTTATATTTTAAAGATAGACTATGTGTGCCAAACAATGAAGAATTAAAGAAGAATATCTTACATGAGGCATATAGTAGTCCTTATGCGATGCATCCAAGAGCAAACAAGATGTACCAAAATTTGAAGAACCATTATTGGTGGAATGGGATGAAGAAAGATATTAGTAATTATGTTGCTCAATGTCTTACTTGTCAACAGGTCAAAGCCGAACATCAAGTTCCTTCTAGATTGTTGCGACCAATAGCAATTCCAGAATGGAAATGAGAAAGAATCACAATGGACTTCGTGACATCTTTACCACTTACACAGAAGAAACATGATGCAGTGTGGGTTATTGTAGATAGATTAACAAAGTCTGCCCACTTTCTTCCAGTTAGGATGGATTATTCACTTGATAGGTTGGCTCAATTATATGTAGATGAGATAGTGCGGCTACACGGAGTTCCTATTTCAATCATTTCTAACCGAGATCTAAGATTTACTTTGAGATTTTGGAAGAAATTGCAAGAAGCCTTAGGTAGTAAACTTCATTTCAGTACTTCATTTCATCCTCAAACAGATGGTCAATCTGAAAGAGTAATTCAGGTGTTAGAAGACATGATGAGAAGTTGTATCATTGAATTTGAGGGAGTTGGGATAAGTATTTATCCCTCATAGAGTTTGCCTACAATAACAGCTATCAGTCAAGTATACAAATGGCGCCATATGAAGCATTGTATGGAAGAAAATGTCGAACTCCATTAGATTGGACCGAGCTTAGTGAAAACAAGATTGTGGGAGTGGATTTAATTCAGGAGATAAAGGAGGAGGTAAAACTTATTCAAGAAAGATTGAATGCTGCATCGGATAGACAGAAATCTTATTCTGATCTAAAAAGAAAAGACATTACGTATGAAGTGGGGGATAAAGTATTTCTCAAAGTATCTCCTTGGAATAAAGTCCTGCGATTTGGCAAGAAAGGCAAGCTCAGTCCAAGATTCATTTGCCCATATGAGGTTATAGAGAAGGTTGGACCGGTAGCTTATCGGTTGGCACTACCCCCGATGCTCGATAAAATTCATAATGTGTTCCACATGTCAATGTTAAGGAGATACAGATCAGATCCATCACATATCTTATCTCATAATGTCGTAGAAATCGAACCCGATCTGACATATGAAGAGGAACCGGTACAAATCTCGGCAAGAGAAGTTAAACAATTGAGAAACAAGTCTACTCCTTTGGTAAAAGTACTTTGGAGGAATCATAAGGTTGAAGAAGCAACTTGGGAACCGGAGGATACAATGAAAACTCAATATCCGTAATTGTTTTCAGGTAATTTTTGAGGACAAAAATTCATAAGAGGGGGAGAATTATAACGAACCGAAATTTCAAAATTTACTTATAATAAATTACTATGGTATTAAAATATCATGAAAATTATTTTTGTAGTTATTATTATTATTATTGGATATAAGACATGAGGAAATAAGAATTAATTAAGTAAGAGGGATGAATTGGGCATTTAATTAATTATTAAAGGGAATTATTGGAAATTGAAAAAAAGAAAAATCTAAAATCTATACGTATCCTCTTTTCTTTCTCCCTTTCATCTTCTTCATTCTTCTCCTACTCATTCCTTACATTTCCTTTATCAAAATTTTCCTTAACCTAAAAACTTCCAATTTCTTCGATTCAACTTCAAATTCTTTTTAGAAATCGATCCTTAAGCCATCTATCATCATCAATTTCAGTGAATCAAGTTTAGAAGAGGAGGATTTCAGTTTTTAAGATTCAGATGAATAGTAATCCGAATTTGAGGTGAGTGATTTTTAATGAAATTAAAGCTTAGAATTCATGGTAGATTAAGCATATTTATGGTATTAGGAAGTTTATTTATAAATATCTTGATAGAATTATATATGGCTATTGTAGAGGAAGCTAGTGCAAGCAAATCAAAGGCAAAAGAGGTAGAAGAGAGCTAGAAAGAGCTTAGAAAAAGGTTTGTGTCTCAAATTTTGATTTCTCGATTTTTCGGAAAAATTTTGAGATTTGTATCCCTGTTTTGTTTTAATGTTTTCTCTTGTTATATAAATCCAATTTGAATGATTTTTGATTCTATTGATATCTACAAAAAGTAAAAAATATATGTTCAGAAGAAACCTTGTTGAATTTCGTTCGTTTTCAATGTGAAATTTTCGTTTGAACTTGAGTCTTGAATTCTGTTTTCGGAAAATCTCAGCTTTGTACACTGTTTAGTATTTTGATCATAACTTTGGTTATACAATTTGGATTTCCGTGATTCTGGTGGTTTTGGAAAGCTGAGACATGTGGATAATTATGTTTAGAAGAAAGTTCTTCGATTGGATGATGTTTTGATAGTGAAAAATGCAAGGGAATTCAGGTCACAGAATCTGGAAATTTCTGGAAAATATGAATGTTGATTTTTATTGTGTTTTAATTGAAGTTTTATGAGTTAAAATATAGGATTTGAATTTCTTAATTACTGAAGTTATGTTGAATTATGATTGATGGTTTATACTGAAATTTTTAAGATGTTACTTTGATTTATTGCCTTATTAAACGAGTAGAATACGGGTCAGGGTAGATTGGCGCCAATAAAGGGGGTACAATACTGTACAAACAATTGAAGCTTTGGGTTCGGGCTTCAGCCAATATTTTTATAAAAATATATTGATATTAAAGCTTCGGCTTCGGGCTTGACCGATATATTGATTTTGAAGCTATTGCTTCGGGCTTGACCGATACATTGATATTGAAGCTTCGGCTTCGGGCTTGTCTGCTCCCCGTATCCATTTTACCGTTATTTAGGACTTGTTTACTTTGGACAATATATGGTTAATGTGTTTGGAAAAAAATTGGATATAAATTTGATTGTACTTTGAAAGGTTTATAATATAAGTTCTGTGTTTTGATTTTATAAAGTTGTTTAAATTTGTTTTTGACTTATGAACAATCTTGGTTTCCATTTTAAAGTGTTAAAAATGTTCAAAGTTGTTTTATTTCTTTTATATACACCACTAAGGAAATTGCTCATTTTCTACACGCAGATACTGAAGATTGTAGATAGCTTGGACCAAAGTGGTATAAGTGGATCAACTTGAAGAGCAAATAAGGAAAGACTCAAGGTGGATTTATAATTTAATGTAATATTATGGTTTGTAGAATAATGGCATGTAATAGATAATGTGAGAAATGTAAAGTGGTATTGAGAAATATTTGGAGAATAATTAGCATTGAGAAATATTTGGAGAATAATTTGGAGTTTGAAACGCTATATTTGTATTTGTATATATTAAATCTATAAGTATTGAACCTTATATAGTGGAGTAGAGTTGTTTAATGGGTGATTATAGTTACTGTGGCGCTCCCTATAAAGGGGGTGTTACAAAACAACTTTATGAAACTAAATCACAAAACTTATATAGTAATCCTTTTAAAGTACAATCAAATTTATATCCAATTTTTCCAAACACATTAACCATATATTGCCCAAAGTAAACAAGTCCTGAATAATGGCAAAATGGATACGGGAGCGCACAAGCACGAAGCCGAAGCTTCAATATCAATGTATCGGTCAAGCCCGAAGCCGAAGCTTTAAAATCAATATATCGGTCAAGCCCGAAGCCGAAGCTTTAAAATCAATATATCGGCCAACCTCGAAGCCGAAGCTTCAATTGTTTGTACAGTACTGTACCCCCCTTTATTGGCGCCAATCTACCCTGACCCGTATTCTACTCGTTTAATAAGGGCAATAAATCAAAGTAACATCTTAAAAATTCTAGTATAAACCATCAATCATAATTTAACATAACTTTAGTAATTAAGAGATTCAAATACTAAATTTTAAAGCATCAAACTTTAATTAAAACTCAATAAAATCAACATTCATTTTTTTTCCAGATTTCCAGATTTCGTGACCTGACTTCCCTTGCATTTTTCACTATCAAAACATCATCCAATGGAAGAACTTTCTTCGAAACATAATTAGCCACATATCTCAGCTTTCCAAAGCCACCAGAACCAAAGAAATCCAAATTGTATAACCAAAGTTATGATCAAAATACTAAACAGTGTACAAAGCTGAGATTTTCCGAAAACAGATTTCATGACTCAACTTTAAACGAAAATTTCATATTGAAAACAAACGAAATTCAACAAGGTTTCTTCTAAACATATATTCCTTACTTTCTGTAGATATCAATAAATTCAAGAATCATTCAAATCGGATTTATATAACAAGAGAAAACATTAAAGCAAAATAGGTATACAAATCTGGAAATTTTTCAGAAAAACCGAAAAATCGAAATTTGAAACACAAACCTTTTTCTAAGCTCTTTCTAGCTTTCTTCTACCTCTTTTACTTTTGATTTACTTGCACTAGCTTCCTCTACAATAGCCATATATAATTCTATCAAAATATTGTATAAATAAACTTTCTAATACTATAAATATGCTTAATCTACCATGAATTCTACTAATTAAGCTTTAATTTCATCAAAAATCACTCACCTCAAATTCGGGTTACTATTCATCCGAACCTTAAAATCTGAAATCCTCCTCTTCCAGTCTTGATTCACTGAAATTGATGATGATAGAGGGCTTAAGGATCCATTTCTAACAAGAATTTAAAGTTGAATCGAATAAATCGGAAGTTTTTAGATTAGGGAAAAATTTTGTTAAGGTAGAGAGAAATGGAGAAGATGATGAAGAAAATGATGGAGAATAGGAGAAGAGGTTGGAACGTATTGGATTTTGATTTGATTTTTTTCTCAATTTCCAATAATGCCCTTGAACAAATAATTAAATGCCCAATTCATCCCTCTTACTTAATTAACTCTTATTTCTAAATGTCTTATATCCAATAACAATAATAATAACTACAAAAATAATTTCCATTATATTTTAATACCATAGTAATTTATTATAAGTAAATTTTGAAATTTCGGTTCGTTACAATCGTGCTTGCTTACTTGACAATTTCGACTGGCTTTGATGGTAGCTCATTGCCTTGTTATCAGTCTTGATGTTGAATGGCATGGCTACCTTCAAGTAATGCTCCCATACACGAAGGCAATGAATAACCGCTAACATCTCCTTCTCATGGGTCAACCATCGTTGCTCCGTATCGTTAAGCTTTCGGCTTTCGTAGGTAATAGGGTGGCCATCTTGCATAAGCACTCCTCCTATGGCAAAGTTTGAGGCATCGGTATATACTTCAAACAGCTTGTCAAAGTCGGGAAGTGCGAGAACCGGTTGCCTTGTCACCGCATCTTTCAATGCCTCACCATCCTTGGCCGTTCTTTAATAGATCAATAAGTGGTGAGGCAATGGCCGAATGCCCCTCGATGAACCGCTAATAATAATTGACAAGGCCCAAGAAAGATCGCAGCTCTATCGACTTTGTGGGCGGCTCCCACTCAACTATAGCCTTGATCTTTAATGGGTCCATCCAGGTTTTCCCACCACCGATGATGTGTCCCAAGAAAGATACTTTGCTTAATCCGAATGAGCACTTCTT
This sequence comes from Euphorbia pulcherrima, assembly GCA_947683365.1. Lineage (NCBI taxonomy): Eukaryota > Viridiplantae > Streptophyta > Magnoliopsida > Malpighiales > Euphorbiaceae > Euphorbia > Euphorbia pulcherrima. The sequence continues at coordinate 15,746,993 of CANTUS010000001.1, read as the reverse complement.
CTTCATGACATAAAGCCGATTTTCAATACAACTCTGAGAATAACCCGTAAATGCTTCTTATACTCGTCCATGGTGTTACTATAGATGACTATATCATCTAAGTATACAACCACGAACTTATCAATGAAATCAGCCAAGACTAGTTGCATCAAGGTGCAAAATTTTGCGGGAGCATTAGTCAAATGAATGGCATGACTAAGAACTCGTATGAACCATACCTTATAATCTATGTGGTCTTTGGCTCGTCCCCTTAGGCTATCCTCACATGGTAGTACCCCTTGCACAAGTCCAGGTTTGAAAAATACTTCACCTGCTACAGACGGTCGAAGAGATCGGTAATGAGTGGCATGGGATACTTATTCTTCACCGTCACCTTATTGAGTGCTCGGTAATCAACACACAATCGAAGAGATCCATCCTTCTTTCACTGGAAAAGGACTGGTGCACCCCATGGACTCTTCGAAGGTCGATTATGGCCTGCTTTGAGTAATTCCTCCAAGTGCTTCTTAAGCTCCTTGAGCTCACTTAGACACATACGGTATGGTGCTTTAGCTATCGGCTTGGCCCCCTCAACTAGCTCGATGGCATGATCAACCTCTCTCCTAGGCGGGAGACCCTTTGGCAGATTATTGGACATAATGTCCTTGAATTCGGCAATCACTGGCTCAATTTCCTTTAGGATTGGCTGGTCAGCAATAGGCTCCTCTGTTAGCAGGTCTTCTTCAACCATAATTATGGCAAAGGTGCATTTCCCTCGCTTAAGCCCCTTCTTTAATTGATTCGGGCTAAGCACACCTTCTCTCTTGCACTGCACCATGCAAGGGTTCTCTCCTTGCATAATCACTATAGTATCGTTGCTTGGTATGATTATCGGATTCACTTGGTCCATGAATTCTATACCAAGAAAGAGATCATAATCATCTATTATGGCAATGGCAAAGTTAGCTTTACCGGACCAAGCTCCTATCGTAAGTGGCACATCTTTGGCTACCCCGACTAACCCAATTCACTCGCTATTTACTCCCTTAAAGCAACTCTTAGACAGCTCCCATGTGATGCCAAGAGATCGTGCTACCTTCTTGCTCAAATAGCTTGAATCAGCCCCAGTATCAAGTAGTCCCCATCGAGCGCCCTTCTCGAATGTGGCTTTGACATACAAGTGACCTTACTCGCCCTTGTTAGTCTTTGCTTTCACCTCGTCCAATCGCCTTAAGCATGCAATCCATTTTTCCTTATCCTTCTGCTCAAGCTCTTAGATAAATGCTACTAGCTTCTTCTTCGAAGGACAATCTCGTGTAAGATGCGGCCTTTCGCATAAAAAGCACTTTGGCATCCACGTTGACTTGTCTCCTTTAAGCTTGTCGCTCGATGTCCCCTTGCTGTCGGATGGCTTGTGGGGAGACTTCCCCTTGTCTCCCCCACCTTTGTTATGGAATGGCTTTTTCCCCTTTTCCTTGGTGCCTTCCTTCTTCTGAAATTCCACGAGGGAATCAGCGATGCAGAGGGCTTATTTGATGTCTTGAACATCTCGGCGTTGCAACTCAAGTTTGGGCCAATGGTTTATCCCTTCTATAAAGCAAAAGAGGGCCTCCTTTGGCGATAGATCAGGGATCTCTAGCATCAAGTCGGAGAACTCCTTGACATACTCTCGGATGTGGCTATCTCTATGGTGAAGATGGAGCAATTTAGCGCGGGCTTAATTTTTCGCATCGACGGGTAGGAACTACTTTCTTAACTCATCTTCAAATTGTTCCCACATGGTGACAGTCGCCTCATCGTCGTCAATCAGTTGGGACATATGCTTTCACTACGATAAGGCACTATCTATTAAATAAAGAGAAGCTTAGAAAGTCCTTACCGTGTCATCAATAATACCAAGGGCACCAAAGTACTGCTCCATCGAGTAGAGAAAATTCTCCACTCCTTTAATTTTTAGCTGTCATCGTATATATCGGGCTTAGGCACTTCAACTGTTAGAGCCACACCCATGAGCCCGGCCGCTCTTTGAGCATGTAGAGCATTCACCCTTGTTCTAAGCTGCTCCACCTAGTTGCGCCTAACTCTATATACCCGAGTAGCCTCAAACTCCTCCCTAAGTCTGAGGACATCGCCTTGGATTGTGGTGATCCTTGCGGCATTCTCCTCATAAGCCTTCGTACAATGCTCATCTCATCCCTAACCTGCTGCACCATCTCTCGCAACTCCTCCTTGAATTGCTCAATGCATTCTGCAAAGATGCCTTCTACTGTTGGAGTGTGCACCTCCCAACGATCATGATGTTTGGCCACGACAAGCTTCAAGCAAGCGATATGCCTCTCATGATCAGCCATAGGATCCCTTGCGATGGATTTCTCCTTATGGCTGCCTTTCCTTTGTTGCCTCTCCATCGCTCGAGGCTCTTGCTCTCGACTCTCTACATTGCTCATGGTCTCTTATGGATTCGACATTGCTCTAATAACAACTGTCACGAGCTAAGATTTTAACACTTAAATACCGTGTGGCACTAGCATAAAACAACCAACGATTATGCTAGCAAAGCCTTTGTGAGAATCCAACACAACTTGCGATAGCAATACGGAAGCTAGTTAAAGTGCACAAAGTGAGTAAAGAGAGCTTTTGGAACTCATAAGTATGCTTTGTAATATAAATTTCTAAGTATGTTTTACAAATGAGGGGTGGTCACATATTTATAGCCATTTCCACCTCCTCAACCAACGGTCGGGATCAATTCATATAGAATGATCTATGATCTAACGGCTAATATTCGCCCTTCTAGATTTTTCTACACTTATAAAAATCGTACATGACTTTTCTACACAATTATGGAGAATTCTAGAAATAACTAGCTAAGTATAGAGTATTCTATACTATCCTACAAAATTATAGAACATTATCGAGAAAAACCTCATTTGCGATCCTATTTGTGAGACTTTGTAAGGTTCCGCGAGAAACTCCGCTTGTCTAAGTGTTGGGCCATGTCACTTGGATATCTGGGTGAGACTTACTAGAGCCTTTGCTTAATTATATTCTCTCAGAATGCGCTCTAGCATAGGAGTGCTCCTTATGTGAGTAGTGACTTCATCATGAATCTTGTCAATTGCTTCTCCATCATTGATGACATTTGCTTGAACTTGCTTAATTTGTTCCCTAATATGACCAAGCTTTTGGTGAAGTGTAGGCTCTAGTTCAGCATCTGCCATAACTATGTCACTATTTAGAGCATCTGAAATATTCAACCTCTTTAATGCATTAAGCATAGCTCCCTCTAAGTCTTTCACTCCTTTTAGCATCTCCTCCTTCACAGCCCTTAACTTAGTATGTAACCCATGATGCTTGGTTACCACTGTGATCAAAACATTAAGGTCATCAACTATAGCATTCCAAAGAGCTGCGGTGTCTTCATTTTCTTTGCTCAGAATGCTATTCCCATCTAGCACCTTTAGTACAGCTTCCAATAAGGGATTAAACTTGCTTATCATTGAGTTTCTGAAATCCCTTTCATCATTAAGCACCATGTAGTTGCTCTCATAGATCTTTGCCATCTGCCTCTTAAGCTCTGCTACTTCCAACTCAATCCTCTAGCCTACCTACCTGCAATAAATAATAAAGGTAACACATGGGATACTATTGCCTTTACGAAAGAAAACTGAGTAGGGATAGACTTGAAGTGGGCTTTCATCTCCTCAACAGCTTCTATAAACCCTTGCACTGGCTCCACAGCCTTTGCAATCCTTCTCATAACTTCCTCAAACAGTAGGTATTTAAAAATTTCAGCATCAATCTCAGCATCAGTCCTTAGTCTTAGAAACCTTGCTCTTCCCATTCTCCTTATATCTCCCAAAAGCGTGGCTTAGGATCTGAATTAGAGTTGTGGTTAAGGTTGTTGAGGTGGTTGTTGTTATGGTTGTTCAGGAATCTCTTCCATAATTAGAGTCCCTCTAATAATTGGAGGTCCTTCCAAATATAACCGTTCATGCACTGGAGATCCTATGGGTGAAAGGTATGGGATGATTGTAGTTTGGTCATAATATATGGTGTTGGTTTGGTTAGAGGTGGTGGATATGGTTATCGATGGTTTTTGGGTTTCAGGTAAAGGTAAGGCATAAATGGGTGTAGGTGAGAGTGGTGTTTCAGTAGATGTGTTTAGGAAAATAAAAGGTTCTTCGGTTTCCTCCTCCTTCTCTTCCACAGCACCTTCAACAGCGGACTCGCTGACTTGAGTTTGAGATTCCTCAGTCAGCTGAGCTCCGTACTCAACTACAGCTTCCTCTTCCCCCTTATCTTCTAAATCACTCTCATCTTCATCTATCACGATTTTCATTCTATTCAATAACCCTCTCTTCCTTTCCTTCCTAGCTTCCTTAGCATCAACAACAGTCAGAGTGACTTGCTGATCAGATTCAAGCTCATTGAACTCTACAGCTTTAACTTCAACAACTTCATCTTCCTCTTCTTGCTCTTCTTGATTTTCTATACCCTCAAGAGCCTTAATCATTTCTTCAACTACCCCAGGTACTTTTTTCTGAGCTAAGCTAGCCACAACAGATTGCAAAAGTTGTTCAGTGTTAGTCTGAGCTCTAGCTGCTGCTTCCTCAGCCTTTCTCTTAATAGTAGCTTCAATCTCCTCTTGCTTCTTCCTTATTCTCTCTTCCTCAGCAACCTTTAATCTCTCAGCTTCTACTACATCTTGGATAACTCCAGTCCCTTTCTTTACCATCAATTTCTTCTTAGGCTGACCTACCTGGGGAATAAGAACTAATGTAGCTTCCTTTCCCTTTCTAGTCATCTCATCCAACTGAGCAGCATCTACCTTCTTCTTCTTCTCCCTCTTTAAGGGCATTTCTTCCCTTAACTCCTCCTCAGATTGCTTTTTGTCTTCTATCTCCTTCTAAGTCATCTCATAGGATTTTTCTTCTTTAGTTCCCTTAGATGATCTTATTTTCTTGGGAAAAACAGTAGGAACTGAGCTCGATGAACTCCCTTTCTTAGCTTCCTTCTTGGAGTCCTTTCTGACCTTCTTCTTTACAACATTCTTCTCTAGCATATCTTCTCCTTTTTCTGCTCTAAGCTTGGTGATCCTTTCCAGCTCACTTACCATAAACGCATCCAAGGTCAAGTCCTCTTCATTAGGCTGAATTGGCTTTATCTCCATAATAGCCTTGGGATCCTTTACTCTCATTTCTCCTGGTTTCAGCTTGATATATTTGGTGTTGGCAGGCCTTTCATTTGCTCAAAGTCTATGAAAGTGAGCATTTCTCAGAATTCTAGACTCAATTACTTTCATTTGAATATTGCTTTTGGCAGCCCATCCATCTATATGGATCTCATAAGCTCAACAAATTTCCATCACCAATTGCCCATACACCATGTGTTTAGAGACTTTTAAGAATTGGTGTAAGATGGCCATGGGCCAATTTATGCTCAAGCCATGGGTCAACCTATAGACAAATACCCTTTCAAACTTAGAACAGCTCCCTGGACCTATCTTGGGTAAAAGAACTTTAGTAACAATTTTATGAACTTGCTTTCCTTCTTTGGTGAACATTGAAGTAATTAGTTCACCAGCCTTATAATCCTCTAGAACCTCGTAATCTATAAGAATATCAACATGGTCTTTACCATTGATGACTCACAGTCTGAGTCCTCTTTCTCTCATTCCCAACAGACTCGCAATAAGCTTGGGAGTGATATAGACTTTCCTCCCCATCATGGTGGTCATAAAAAGATCCTTCTGACCTTCCACCATGTGAATTCTATAGTAGAATCTCTCAATAATTTCTTCATAGCAGCCACTAGGTAATTCAAAAAAACCTCTTAAATGGTGCTAGTGTGTCCACTTGCCAAATCGCTCATCGCTTAAAAAACTGAGCATATCTACGGTGGTTGGCTTTTCCACTTTTATCTTCTCTATAAAACATCATCTTATAGGAATATACTTTGTTCCGTCTGGAATTTTCAGTTCCTTAATCTTATCCATACTAATTGCCAATTGAGCAACATGATCTCTTGTAGTTACCCAGTGAGTATCCTTATTATTTCTTACAAAAAGATTAGATTTCCTTCCTAAAGTGCTCGTCATTGAATTTGCTTTGAGAAGAATAGATATTTTAGGGATTTAGGAAGAAGATTGCGGAAAAGGAAATTTTAGTAAAAGTAACCTTTCCTCTTTCTGGATTTCTCCTTAAATAGCCAAAGTCTCTTCGCTTAAACCTACAATGCTACGTGTATGACTCACAATCCATGGTCTTAAGATTCATTGGTTAGATTGCATAACGTATACCATAGGATTAATGAATGCGAGAAAGACAGGATAACTGCTACTGAATATGGATCATTTCATAACCTGGTACTATTTCTATCAAGTTTACATTTGAAAGATAACCAGTGATAATTAATGACGTATCCAAAATTCAAGCTGCAAAAGAAATACTTAACCCAATTTACAGAAGCTCAAAGTGTGCTTTAATTTAGTCAGCTCTAGAATAGGTCAGAGTGGAGTGTATTTCTTTAATTGGATTGGGCATTCTAATCTGCTGTCTTAGAGTGTTGAATTGATCCTTTCCAATGGGCTTTATGAATATGTCAGCTCGCTGTTCTTACTTGACTTCTCCTTTTAGCACATGATCCCTTATAAAGTGATGTCTAATATTGACATGCTTCATCCTACCTTGTTGAACTAGATTCTTGGATAGGTCAATTGCACTCTTGTTGTCATACATGACTTCAAGATAGTTTGACTTTATGCCATAATCCTCCAGTTGCTTCTTGATCCACAACAGTTGTGCTATACAACTTCCTATAGCCATGTACTCAGCCTCAGCTGTACTCAGAGCTACAGAAGTCTGCTTCTTGCTATACCATGTAACTAGACAATCACCAAGGAAATGACAACCTCCTGTGGTGCTTTTCCTTTCTAGCTTATCTCTTCCATAGTCAGCATATGTGTATCCCCTCAGAGTAAAATCTGCATTACTTGGATACTATAATCCTGCATTAATAGAGCCTAGAAAATACTTGAGAATTCTCTTAACAGTAGCTAAGTAAGATTCTCTGGGGTCAGCTTGATATCTTGCACAATAACATACAACATATTAAATGTTAGGCCTACTAACAGTTAACTAAAACAGAGAACCAATAATACCTTTATAGAACTTACTCTATACAGGTTTACCTTCCTCATCTTTACTCAAAATGGTATTAGTGGCCATGGGTGTTAACGTTTGCTTGGCTTTATCCATGTCAAACTTCTTGAGTACTTCCTTAGCATACTTAGCTTGGCTGATGAAGATCCCATCTTTACCTTGCTTGATTTGCAAACTAAGAAAGAAATTAAGCTCTCCCATCATTGACATTTCAAATTCCTTCTTCATCTGCTGACTGAATTCTTTTCAGTTTCTCCAAATATGATATCATTAACATAAATTTGGACTAGCAATACATCTTGATGCTTCTTCTTGATAAACAGAGTTGTATCTGCTTTTCCTCTGACATAACTATTTCCGATTAAAAAGTTAGTCAGTCTCTCATACCAAGCTCTTAGAGCCTATTTTAGTCCATATAGAGCTTTCTTCAACTTAAAAACAAGACTTGGAAACTTTGGATCTTCAAAGCCTGGGGGTTGTCTGACATAGACTTCCTCTTGAATATAACCATTAAGAAATTCACTTTTAACATCCATTTGAAACAACTTGAAGTTCATATGGGATACAAAAGCACAGAGAATTCTTATGGCTTCAAGTCTTGCTACTGGTGTAAATGTTTCTCTATAGCCAATGCCTTCATGTTGATTGTAGCCTTGAGCAACTAGTCTGGCGTTATTTCTGACAACACTTCCAGCTTCATCTAGCTTATTTTTGAAAACCCATTTGGTGCCTATGATTGACTTTCCTTTGGGTTTCTCCACCAAATCCCAAACTTTATTTCTTCTAAAATGGTCTAGCTCTTCTTGCATTGCAATCATCCAGCTGTTATCAAACTTAGCATCTTTAAACTTTTTTAGTTTAATCAATGAAACAAATGTTGAATGGCTCATCATTCTGTTCAGTTGACTTCTACTCAGCACTAGATTTTGCACACTGTTAGTAATCTTCTCAACTGGTTGATCTCTCGTTGCTCTAACTTCTTTTGGTAGATCAAGATCAGCTCACTGAGCTACTGTCATTGGTTGAGCATCTATATCATCACCAAAGTTAATTGATTGGTCCAAGTCAACTTCATCTTCTTCTTTTTTTGGCACTGGATCAGGAATTAAAATGGGTTGACTGACTGATCCGCTGACTTGATCCTTTTCTCTTTCATCATCACTAGCTTCTTTACCTGCATTATTAGTTTCATCAAAATCTACATGCATGGACTCCTCTTCGATGCTAGTCCTCTTGACATACACTCTGTATGCCCTACTGTATCTTGAGTAACCCAGAAAGATTCCTTCATCAGCCTTGGGATCAAATATAGCCAATTGGTCTTTAGTGTATAATATGAAGCAACTACAACCAAAGGCCTTGAGATGACTAACCTTGGGCTTGCGCCCCTTCCAAAGTTCATAAGGAGTTTTGTCTAAAACTGGGCTAATTAAAACCCTGTTTAGAATGTAACAAGCTGTGTTAACATCCTCTCCCCAGAAATACTTTGGCAGATTGTTATCGCACAGTATAGAACGACCCATCTCCACAATAGTACAATTCTTTCTCTCAACAACCCCATTCTGCTAGGGTGTGTGAGGAGTAGAAACATTATGGTCAATACCATGCTTGGAATAGAATTTCTCAAACTGCCTATTTTTAAATTCTCTTCCATGGTCACTATAGATTCTATTAATTTTAAGGTCTTTTTCATTCATGATCCGGGTAGCCAACCTAGAGAATGATTCAAATGTTTCATCTTTGCTTGCTAGCAAGACAATCCAAGTGAACCTGGTTAGATCATCTACAACCACAAGGGTGTATTTCGTTCCACCTAGACTTGTTGGCACAACACGCCCAAACAAATCCATGTGTAGAAGATCAAGGGGACGAGAAGAAGGTATATCAGCTAATGATTTAAAGATCTTCCTAAATTATTTCCTAATTTGACATGCTGAGCAGCCCGCTGAGTCAAATACAACTTTCTTGCCTTTGTCACACAGCTGAGAAACACTTAGCAAGTTGAAATTTAGGCCTTTCACTAGAGACATATTATCAATTAAAGGCTTCACTCCTACAGTGCAATTACCAATAATCTTTCCCTTTTTGTTATCTCTAAAACTGACACTTCCATTTCTTCTTCTCTCCAATGTGATGAATTACTTTTCATCACCTATCATATGCCTCAAGCATCCACTATCCAAATACCATATTCTATTATCATTAATGGATCTCAGGCTCACTTGCAAAATAATTAAGTTTTCTTAGGTACCCTTGCCTTTTTATAGCTGGGTCCTCCCTTATTAGTGGTGGTCATCCTTGACTAGTCATACTCATCATAGTAACCATTTTTGTGCCTACACATGACTGTAGCATGTCTTGGATTTCCACAAAAACTACAAGCGGCCTTAGGATTAGGCCTGCTCACTTTACTCTTTTGAGAAACCTTCTCAGAGTGGTGAGTACGGTTACTCTGAGTATTCCTGCTAGGTTGAGGAGGGATCCATGCCTTTTTTAAAGCTGTTAATTTAGCAGCTAGCTCATCCAATCTCTTAGTGAGTTTGCTGTTATATCCATTTTGGAACTCAGCTTTTTCCATCAGGTATAGGATATCAAGTGAGGTAGAAGATATAACATCTTCTAGATCATCACACCTCCTCTGAAGTACTTTAATGTATTTAGTCAAATTAATAACATCATTAAGTTCTGTAATGAGCTCATTTAAAGATGAAGGTGGTTTCCTTTATCTCTACTCTGGTCAGCTGATTGTCTAGCAGCGGAAGTGGTTGGTTAGTCAGGTGACTCTTAGTTGGGTAGATCATCCTTAGCCATGAGACACACATTGGCATAATCTTATACCTCTTAATCTGAGGATGATGACTCTGGTTTAGAGTCACTCCATGTAGTAACAAGGGCTTTCTTACTCTTCTTCTTCTTGAACTTGTCCTTCTTAGCCTTAGGACAGCTCGACTGAATATGCCCCTTCTCACCACATTCAAAGTATTTGATATTCTTGTTATGCTCTTTATTAATTCCTATCATGGTCTATCGACTGCTCCCTTCTTATACTCTCCTGTTTTTCTGAACTTTTGAAAGTTCTTATCTTTTCCCAAGTATCTCCTGCAATTCTTGGTCATTGGAGCTATTTCTTCTTTTCTATCCTCTAGATATTCTTCCTTAGAGGAGTCTTCTTCTTCATCATCATCATCTCTCAGAATAATAGCTCTACTTTTGCTCTCCTTTTCCTTATGCTTGTTCTTCTTGGATTCATCTTCATAATTCTTTAATAACATTTCATGAGTCGGCAAGGTTCACATTAGCTCATCAAACTTATAAGTCTTCAAATCATGAGCTTCTTCAATGGGACTTTTCTTGGCTTTCCAATCTTGAGTCAAACTTCTAAGGATCTTCTTGACAGTCTCTTCTTCTATGAAGGTCTTGCCAAGTCCTTTCAGCTCATTGACTATATTCATGAACCTAATGTTCATATTGGAAATATCCTCATTAGGTTTCATATGGAACCACTCATAGTCTCTCATAAAGATATTGATCTTGGATCCTTTCACCTTGTCAGTACCTTCATAAGTCATTTCCTAATTCTTCTATATCTCTTTGGTTGTCTTGCATCCAGAAATGCGATTGAACTCAGTAGCATCAAGAGCACAGTGAAGATAGTTGATAGCAGCTGCATTTTCTTTTAGTCTAATCAAGTCCTGACTATTCCATTCATCAAAGTACTTATCAATCTTTACTCCATTCTTCATGAAGGTGGGGAACATATGGCCCTTCTACAATAGCCATCCAAGCATGCATACTTTGAGACTGGATGAAATTCTTCATCCTGTTCTTCCAATAAGTATGATGCTCTCTATTGAACATTGGAGGCCTGGTGACTGACATGCCTTCTGGCCAAATGTAAGCTTGGGCTCTTCCATTGGATTCTTCTTTGTATGCCATGATCTTTGTCTCAAAGATTATTAGATCTTTACAATGAGTACTTCTTTGATACCACTTATTGGTCCCTATGCATATACTCACTGAGTCAGAGGGGGGTGAATGACTCACTCAAGAACTACTAAAATTTTTTCATGATAATTACTTGCTCCGTTGAGTGAGGTCAGCTCGCTGAGTAAAATACAGGAAAATGCAGGAAAGTAAAGAACACTGAGATTTTTATTCTGGTTCGGCAACCTGTGCTTACATCTATTCTTGAGAGAGTGTCTCAGCTTTAATCCACTAATCTCATCTCCTTTACCCTAGGTAGAGAAGCCTTACACAAACCCTCCAATTACAGTAAGGACCCTCGAAATTGTAATCGCTTACCCGCTGACTAAAATGCCCTCTTCTATCAGCAACTCACAATGAGTCTAAATAAGAGCTGGATTTAACTTATAAGAACGTTGATCCAGTTATAAATGATCTAATATTATAATGAAATGATTTATACTATTCTACCTTGTTCTAAAGATGGTTCTTACTGAGTTATGCTTTCTTGCTTGAACTTCTTTAAAGCTTGTATTTTGATAGAGTTTAGCTTTTTGAGAAATGCAGGTATAATCACCAAGTTCTAACGCTTGCCTTTCTGCTCCTTTTATAGATGGATTGAGAAAGTAGCCGTTGAACTTACTTTGGCATTATCTGAAGTTGACAGCTCAGTAATTCACCCGTTGCTTCTTCAAATCGATCCATTAAGAGATAGAATTACACCATTGTGAAATACATTTCAATTCGTTAGATTAAAATTTGAGCTTCAATTTGAATTCTTTGTCATTTGATGCCAGTCTTCCATTAGAGAGAACTTGCACTGACTTGCCACGTGTCTTCATCCAATTCCCTCTGGTATTCTGACATGTTGCAGAGTGTGCAATACAAGGTTGGTAGATCTGCAGAATTACCCAAAGTAGCAAATGACTTGTTTCAGCTTTGCATTGGAAGACTTTGTCAGTCTTGTCAAGGCATTAATTCTTTTTGTCTTTGTCTCATTAATGTTCTTGCAAAAAGCAACACTAAAAGCAAAGATACCTTTTTACCTAAAATGGTAAAGTCAGCAGCATTGACAGACTAAAAGCAACTCAGCAGAAGTGATATATCGAAAAGCATACATCTAAAACAAAATCTAAATATCAAGCGTTGAGTGAATATTACCAAGTCAGCGACTAAGTGAATACTCAGCCCAGAAACAGGTGAGAGTTAAACTAAATAGCTAGGTCAGCGGAGACTCAAAAATCTACCCTTTAATTTACTAACTCTCTTAAAACCATAGACTATTTATTTTACCATCATTATTGCTTTAATTAACTCAAACTGAACTTAATTGTTATGATCAAAACTTAAGCACTACTGAGTCAGTTAAACTCGGGCTTAGTTTAACAGGACTAATTCGAATATATTCAAACTAAAATTTTGGTCATTGACTTCCCGAACAATCATCCTCAACGAAAATGTTAACCTCCATTCTTTTTTTGTAGGCTTAGGTATTGTAATATTATTCGGGTTGATAATGAAGTTCCTCATATGGTACACCTTGAGTTCTTGAAGATTATTAACAAACTTGTAGATGTTAATTTGGTTACCATCGCTTATGCGATCTTCCTATTACAATATTACAAAACATCAAAAAGAGTAGAATTGTTTTGTTAGTATGCGATTTTATTAAAAATTTATTGTGATAAATTTTTTAATACTCAATATTAAATAATTTATAACATACCTTTTCGTCTTGCAAAACTATTTCAATAGTGAATATTGATTTTGGTTTATTGCGTTCTAAAGGCGTACAACACGTGCTTTAAGGGTCCATAGCATCTTAGTTGGATTTATATCACATATAAAATCCGTCTTCAGTTGCGCCTTAATTGGGTGATATGATCCACCAAATTCTGTTTCTCCTTCAACATATTGAATAATATACTTTTCTACAATTATCTTATGATTTCCTGTCAATGTTTGATGAGGGAAAAAGAGTCATACTGATTCTTAAATAAGAAGGAGTAAGTATTATTACGATATTTAAATTTTTCTTATATAGGATTATAATCAAAAGGAATTAAATAAAATCAAGAACAAAAAATTAAATTTAAATAAATAGATTTAGGAGATATATTAGTTGACCAAATAATTTAAAATATTCCATTATAGGAATAAGTAGCGGCATATAATTCAAATTTTTTCTTAAACATGTTTATAATTTATTGTGATTCACTGTCAAATATTTGATAAGAAAAAAAGTGTCACAGTAATTCTTAGATAGGATTATAATCAATAAATTTTAATTAGTTAGTATTTATAGTAAAAAGTAAATGTTAAATATTTTGATGAGTTTTCCTTATATATGCACGTTTGTATATTATTTTAAAAGTCAAATAATCATTAATTACAATAACAGTTTTGAAATATAATTCTTATCAGCAATTATAGATTATTTTACTGTGTAATTATTGTTTTCATCGGTTGCACGTTTACTTTGATTTATTTCAATAATAATGCTATTTAAAATTGATTAATATTCATAATAATCATAACAATACCAAAATATAATTACGTTAATTATAATCCTATTTAAGAAAAAAATTTCATATGTTAAATATTAATTAGCAATTAATTAAATACACGAATTTTTTTATAGATATAATTTAGAATTTAGAATTAATGTGACTCTATAAGAATTAATATCACTCCTTTTTTCTCATCAAATATTTTTATTATTATTATTATTGTTGTTATTATTATTTTAATTTTATAATCAACAGAATTATATTTTGGTATTATTATGATTAGTATGAATATTAACAAATTTTAAATACTCATCAAATATTTTATTATTACTATTATTGATGTTATTATTATTATTTTAATTTTATTTTAATTTTATATTTTGATATTGTTATGATTAATCTGAATATTAACCAATTTTTAATATCATTATTATAGTAATATAAATTGGAATAATATTGTAAGAAAATAAAATAAATTTAATAATAAAATTAAAATATTTCTTTTGAAAGGTATATAGGTAAAAGTTATTATTGTTGTTGTTATTATTATTATTATTTTAATTTTATAATCAACAGTTATATATTTTTGTATTGTTATAATTAGTATGAATGTTAACCACTTTTAAATACCCATCGAACATTTTAATTATCACTATTGTTGTTGTTGTTATTTTAATTTTATATTTTGGTATTGTTATGATTAGTATGAATATTAATCAATTTTAAATATCATTATTATAGTAATATAAATTGGAATAATATGGTAATAAAATAAAATAAATTTAATAATAAAATATTAATAGTTCTTTTAAAAGGTATATGAATAAAGAAGTAATTTAGGACTTCTTTGCTTATATATATACACACACATAGGATTATTCCTTGAGTAATGTATGATTAAAAATAGTTTTTTTTCTTATAACAAAAGAAGCACTCCCTCCATTTTTAAAAGTTTGACACTCTAACCGAATCATCAAAACCAATGGAATATTTATTATACTGTTAAAATGATTAATTTATCCTTTATATTTTATATAAAAAATCTCTTTCTTCTTAATTACTACTCATAATCAACTACCTCTCTCCTAATTAATACAATGGTAAATTAGGAAAAATATGATAAAAATGCATTGAAATTATAAAACGTCAAACTTTTAAAAAAATAAAAAAAAAAGCTAAAACATCAAACTTTTGAAAATGGAGGGAGTATGTTTTTTTAAAGAAAAGTACGTGAAATCTAAATAGTATTTAAAGAAAAGTATGTGAAATCTAAATAGTAACAAACATGTAGATATATAATTTTTCCATTAAGTATGTGTGGGAGCGCCATGAACATTAACTCTGATTATGCTCATAAAAAGGTTTGAATCTCATTAAATATATTTATAGGGAGGGGTGAGGAGCGTTAACTATGACTAACCACCAAACAAGATTATGATACCAGTAAATGTTGGAAAGAATGATCCGGAACAACAAATAATCCGGATCAGGTTTGAAGTAAACGAAACACCTAAGTACAAAAAGTCCTAAGTCACTGCATCCGTATATATAACTAAGACATCCAAGTCCAAGACAAGGGAAGACAAGTACCTAAGCATAAATGGAAGCATCCGATTAAAGTTTGGAAAGGAAACAAACTTTGAACCACCCAAAATAGCATCCGAAAAAACTGACTGCACTAGCATCCGAAAGAAGACAGATCCGGAGATATTAAGTCTAAAGACATCCGGAAGACTTAATATATTAAGACAAAGGAAATAATTCGAAAACTACATTCCCTCCAATTCCTTTGGTCTACAAGTCAAAGATCCTTTTCCAAAATTAAGATAAAAATGACAGCAGCACTTTTTAGAGAAAGGACAAATGACTGACACAAGAAAGAGAAAAAGGTAACAACCTTTTTCACTTAGACCAATGAGAAAGGCGCGTGGAACTCACACCAAAGAGGTACTGGCGTAAAAGTTAGTGAGTCACTAAAATATAAGGAAAACGATCATCGACAATTTTCAGCCTTAACCCTAAGGATTAAAATGGGGTCAAAATCTTTGTCTAAAGGATTGATCAACGGTTCCGAAAGCGCCACATATTACCTTTTCAACGGTGAAGATTTGATTACAGCTCAACAACCTACAATGGCTACACTTATGATGGAAGCCTATATAAAAGGGAAGCTTCACAAGTTGAGAAGGTGCTGGTTGATTTCTAGAAAGCATATACAAGAGAATTCGCTAGAAAGTAATCAGTTTAAAAATCCCTCCAAAAACCAAACATTTAAAAATTTGTTTGTAAGGATTCCCAAGTGAAGTCATAAACTTGAGGAAGTCCAAAACTAAAACCTTTGAGAAAACAAAGTGTAAAGATCTCATACTTGGGTGAGTAGTGAGATTCGGATATAGCTTGAAGTAGGTGCTTTGAGTGGTATATCCTACTAAAGATAAAAGAACTCAGCTAGAAATTGGGATTTTTAATGGTATATCGTACATCTGAAAGGGGGTACCATCCGGAGACAAATTGTAAGGCTTGATTCCTACCAGTTGGAAAGGAATCCACTAGTGGAAAAGCTCGGAGGAAGGAAACTCCGGGGACTGAAGTAGGCGTGGCCGAACCAGGATAAAATACTTGTATTTGAATTTTTAACTCTTATTTATTTGTATTACTATTACCATAACTGCATCATCCGGATCCTTCCCCGGATCATATTCAAACACGCTACACAAAGGCTTTTCAAAGTATGTTTATTCTGCAAAAAAGGGTCATCCACCCCCCTCTGACCTTATTCAGACACTCACAGGGATCAACAAGTGGTATCAGAGCAAGTGCTCAAACTAGAGATATAACAATCTCGAGCTAAAGGTCCATATATTTTGATTCAAGAATCAAAATGAGTTTTTAAAACTCACAGCTCCTTCCGGAGGGTATGTCTATTACTCGTCCTCCGCTCTTCACAAGTGAACACTATACGTTCTGGAAAAATTAGATGAAGAATTTCATTCAGGCTCAATGCATGATGGGATGGATGGTCATTAAAGATGGTCCATATGAGCCTACTCATAAAGTAGATGGTTTAACTACCCGCAATCCCTCAAGTCTATGGGATGAAAATGATTATAAGAGAATGCGTGAAACTGCAAATGCTATTAACATGCTTCATTGTGCTCTTAGTGCATCTGAATTCAACAGGATATCAGGATATGAGACTATACAAGAGATTTGGCGAAAATTGGAAGTGACCTACGAAGAAACAAATAAGGTCAAGGATGCCAAGATAGATCTACTTTAGCAAAAGCTTGAATCCTTCAAGATAGTGCTCAAAGAATCCGTTAGTAGCTTGAACACTAGATACACCAATCTAGTGAATGAGATGAAGAGCTGGGAAAGGAGATCTCAGAAGTAGATATCGTCAAGAAGGTACTCCAGAGTCTCACTAAAGAATGGGATAACAAAAAGACGACCATTGAGGAAGCTCATGACTTAAACTTCTATAGTTATGATAAGCTCATTGGTAATCTCTTGACTCAAGAATTATTTTTGGAGGGATACGGTCAAACAAGAGAGAAAGCTAGAAGAAAAGAAGAAGGCTATTACACTTAAGGCAGACTATATCGGATCAGCCTCTTCTGATCAAAAAAGCAGCCAAAAGAATTAAAGTACAGTGAAGAAGATATGGCTATGCTATCCAAGTACTTGGACAAATTCCTAAAGAGAAAGGATAGAAGGAGATCTAGAAGATTTGAATCAAGAAGGCCTAAGCAAGGCACCTCAAGAAGGGATAAGCTAATAAAGGCTTCGGAAGAAAAGAAAGATCCAGAAAAAGATGCTGCCTACTTTGAATGCAGGGAAAAAGGGCACTTCAGAACCAAATGCCCCAAGCTAAGAAAGGAAAAGAAATATAAAAAGAAAGCTATGGTGGCCACATGGAGCAATAGTGAAGAAAGTAGCAGTTCATCTTTAATAGAAGAAGAAGAGGTTGCTCATTATGCATTCATGGAACTGACAGATCCGAAAGTAGAGCAATCTGGAAGAAATTCATCTAAGCAAGACACTGAGCAAATTAGGGATTCAGAATCAGAAACAGCAAATATTAAGGTAAACTCTTATTCTAATTCTGTCTCTAACATTAATCTTGCTAAAGCCTTAAAGGTGGTGATCCACAATGCGAGAAAGAACACCAAAGCCATAAAATCAATTAAATGACAAATTCAGGCTGAAGATGTTGAAGAAATGTCACAAGACATCAACTTGATGAGAACCACAAAGCATATGGATATGGTGGAAGAGAACTTCCCGAAAAGTCAAGTTTAAGTCTTAAGTGCTAACTTAATGGGGTTAGATAGGGAGCTAACTCTAATGAAGGAAGCATCCGAAAGGAAATCAGGTCCCTCGCAACTAAGAAGGAATACAAGGCAAGCTGTATCAAGAAATTAACATCAAGCTACCAAGAAAAATCCAAAGCCCTTCAACCAGAAGGAAAAGGAGGTTAGTAGGCAACCTCAAGCCTAAAGATACACTACTGCACAAAAAGGAAAGGCTAAGGCAGTTCACAATTAACAACCTACCAAACAAAGAAGGAATTATATAGTAGAAGTTGCACCCCCAACTAGCTTTCAGATACATACCATATCAATAACAGATGTACAAAAAGCTGGATATAGAGGGAACTATAGGAAGGATGATCTTGAGAAGATCGAGAAGAAGCAAGAGCAGAACAGACCCATCTCAAGGTGGAGGTTTTATGGGAAAAACAATCATGTTACTAAATTATGTAGATTAAAAAATGGTTATTATGATATTTATCCTTGGCCTGAAATGGTTGATAACCTGAGAGGACCCAAATCTGATTGGGTACCCAAACCCACTAGATCTATTTTGTAGGTATGTCTTAGATCCATAGAAGATCAACACACATGGTACATTGATAGTGGATGCTCAAGGCATATGACAGGTGATGAGAAGGCCTTCATCACTTTAATTCGAAAGAGAGGAGGCAAAGTAAGATTTGGAGATAATAAAAAAGGATAGATCATTGGGCATGCAACCATTGGATTTGAAATACAAATAGAAGATGTCTCTCTAGTTGATGGACTGAAGTTGGAGGGCTTGAAAAAGGGAAAGGGGTGGGTGGGTGAAAATGTATGCTGTGATTTTCCATTTTAGGGAACCAATTGATACTTCTTTGGTAGCTTAAAGGTGTACCATTGTGGGGTTACTGAGTTAATTCTGGAAGAGACCCGTGGTGTTCAAAAATCTGACTATTGATCTGGGGACCAAGAAAAAGCATTATCGCGGTCTTTAAGAACTTTATTATCTCATATGTGTTTGACAGGAGTTAAATTATTGGAGTTAATTACCATGTAAGAGCCTTCATTTGTACTTAAATTAATTTTATACAGTAAAATATCCTGAATGCTAGAAGTACTATGCGTATGCTCATATGAATGCGTGGATCAAATGGTAGAAACATGACATAAGTAAGAAAAATATAAGTTGCTCATGGAGCTCAAAGTTTGGTACATGAAAAGGTCAACAAAAAAAGCAAATAAATCTAACGATTACATATTAAAAGTCAACAACCTTCACAGGTGGAGGGCCTTGCAAGATCATGCCTTTGGGCGGGAATTAATTGGGAGTGAAGTGTTGGAGGCCTTCTCTAGGGCAAAAGGAGGGTGGCTAGCTTGGGTGCCTGTTGCCTAGACATCATCATCTTTTCTAAGCCATACATTTTCCATCCTCCCAGTTCGCTTAAATCTGGCCCTCCTAATCTTGTTGTCAAGGTACATTTTCCTCTTTCCGCCGGCCTTATCCTTGGAACCGATAACCCTAGTGAGCTTATGTGGCCTATTCGCTTGCTTAGGCATACCAGAAACAGTCATACTTACCCGATCGACGAGCCTTGTACCCTAGGCATTCTATCCGGCTCGGGTATCTTTCCTTCCTTCACTAGATAATGTATAGCTTGGGCTAAGGTTTGGCACTCATTTGTGTGATGTCTCCACTAGACATGATACCCACAAAAGTTTCCCTTCTTGTCTTTCATTAGGCTCTTGTACTCACGAAGGAGTTCGATGAGACCATCCCTTCTTAATCTAGTGAAAATTACATTGATGGGTAAAACCTAGGGGTTTATAATAGCAGCTGGGGTAGGTTCTTGAGAGGCTTTTTAGCTCCTCTCGGCCTGAGATGGTAATGCTCTTGACCTATTATAGCCTTCTACCAGGTGTATACTAAAACCCTTGGAGACCCGACTGCTATTTCTTTAGGGTTCCCTCTCCCTTTAACATGCCGGCACTAGCTGGTGCAAAAAAGCTTCCACCTCATGTGTCATGCCCCGAGATTGCACGAGCTAGCTATTGCTGGCTAATGCATGGCTTCAGGTGTCATGCCTAAAGATCGCGTGACTTGGTCGTGGCTTCTGAACTGACTGTAGGAATAAGGAGTCAGTTGATCAAGTCGGGGACAAGCAATCAGATCATTGCCAAAAAGGTTTGGCTGGTAGGTCATCCCTCGAGGTGTCTTATTAAAAAGGGGTGGCGGCATTACTGGTTAGTCTAATTTTCTAGGGAGAGCTGAGATTTGCTAGGTGAGTTCGTCAGGAAATGGAAGGAGGATTGAGTTTTGGGCCATATGCCTTGGGCATGGAGGTACAAAAGAGAAAGCTGGCTGAGTCACGGGAGTTTGATCAAGTTAGAATAAATTAGGTTGGGGTCGAGTTAAAACTGACTGGATAGGAGGTTGAATGAACCGAGCTGGTCGTGCCCCTGGTGGGCTACCTAGAACCCGGTCTGAGCCATCCCAAAGAAAACACTCTGATACTGAGGCTGACGGCCTGATTCTAAAATCCAACTGGCGGTCTCATTCGTTAGGGCTTGCCTGACAAATAACTACACTCTTACCTAGATTTGTTCCTAAATAGTGTTATGGAAGATATCTGAACAGACAAATTGGGTCATGGCAGCGACGATTTCCATGCTAAGAGATGGTGGAAGAACTGCTCCTACGATAGGGATGGAACTATCTTGGTCCTCGATTAGGGCAAGGTCATCATTATAAGGGAGAGTCATGGCTTATTACAAAGATCTTGGGAGGAAGACTGTCTAGGATCATGAACCGTGGGTCAGACCATGAATGGGTTATAAATGGTATGGATGGTATGCATGCTTTTTGTGTTTGGAAGCGGTGCATGATATGTATGGATGCACGTAGATGTGGTTAGAGATGATGCCATGGCTTATCCCACCAACATACGTGGGACTATTGTATCTCACCTCATATATAGTGATATGTGATGACGCAATGGAGGCACAAGAGAATTCCTACGTATATTGCTAAACTTCTTCCATGAGCCGAAGTAGTAAGGGTAAGTTGATTAATTTTTGGCTTTTGAAGCTGATGCATGGGGGTGCATGATCATGAAGTACATAGCACGCAAATCATCCCTCTTCAAACCGTATGACTCCCACGCAACACCTTTTTGGAAGGATAAGTTTGGCTTCTTCATGGGTAATGGCGAGAGAAGTGCGTCCCTGATGTTTTATTTGTTCTGGTGATCCTAAAGGAATGATGTGCTAAGGCTTTTTCTAGCGCGGCTTTGGTATAGGGTTGCTGATGTAGAAGTTTCTCATTTACCTTGATTCCACATTACTCAACCACTCGCTAAATAGGTGCGATCGCAGGAGTTTACGTGTTAATTAAAATGAGTGATCCACCCGCTAGGCATCCTCAATTCCTACAGGGCATGAGTGATACTTTTGTGAGCTTCTCGAGTAAAATGGGGCACCTAAAAATTACCAAACTATCTATACGCGTAAGGATAAAATGTTATAAAAAAGAATAAAGTTTTAATTTGGCCAATGATTTCAATACATCATCAAAATCCTTTGAACTTGTTGAAAATTTTAAGTTTCAATTTTAAAGAGGTCATATCTCCAGCGGAGTCACCACTGTAAGCGGATGACCTTTTCCCCGCCCACGAGGGCCGTGTGAGATGCGCCGCAAGGGCGGAAATAACAACTACTAGCACTGTGAAGCGTGCCAAGGGATTGATCCTTATTTTAGGCGTGATGAAAATACTGATGTTGAAGTTGGATTTAAGTCTAATTTAGGTGTTAAAGAATACGTGATCGAAATCCCGTACTTAAAATAGAGACACCACTGGTTCAGCTCAACAGGGAAATTTTGGTACGATTTTCCTACCAGGCGGTAGACCGCACCTTAAGTAGAGATTCCAAGTTCAGATGATGTTATCTATTTTTCATTAGGCCAAGTTAAAATATTTCATTCTTTCTTAATCGGTTTAATACATCCTATTTATTTGTGTTTTTGGTTATTATGTTGTTACCGCATTTATTAAGCATCAAAGCGATAAATAAATTATTACAGTCATCCAAAAGTAAATATAGAAATTGAAATTATTATAGGGCTTTCAAATCCTATACATTCTCTATATGATAAATAAAATACCCGAAGGCCTAACATCCATCTAACCTAAATCTACCTACATAAAATGGTTAGCACAAATACGGCACGTTGTACGAGATATATCATAAATCATGTATAGTTAGCAAACCAAATGAGACCCGAGTTAGCGTGAATATGGCATAAATATTTATATCGTTATGAAGCCTGTTTGGATAACTAAAAGGAGATTTGAACGGCATTTGAGGAAAATTCTGTTTTTAACCCAATTTTAGACTCGATTGTTATTTTATCCGGATTATTAGTGAAAATGCCGTATGGTGTGGGGTGGGGTTTGTTTTCATAAGGTTTTAGACCCCATCGTTGCACTGTGTATCCTAGCTTTAAAAAATAAACTAAGCCGAAAATGAACGAAATAAAACAGCTGTCTAGAAGGCCATACCGCATGTGACATGGCTGATGTCGCCGGCGACATCAATGATGTCGCTAGTGGCATCATTCTGTAGGTTGGTTGCATGGCTTTCTGAGTACTATAAAGAAAGGGTCCTACAAGAAAGTGAGGCCTTTAGGGAATATGATGTCACTAGCGGTATCAGCGATGTCTCTAGCAATATAAGTGATACCGCCGGTGACATCACATGTCTCCGATGACTTCAATTTCTTGCAGCAGCAGTAGGTAACGGTCAAAAAACAACTGAAAGCTCAAAAAGAACACAAATCAATAAGAATCAGCTCAAACCAGCAATATTAGTGCCAAAGAGCTTTGAGACTCAGAATTTTTACCTCGGGGCCGTAAATCCACCTCTTCGTGAACCAAGGAATGCCTCCAGGGAGCTTGTAATGATGATTTGGTAGTAAATTGGGTACTTAAGTCTCTAAATTCCTATTTAGATTGATTTTAATCTAATGTCTACCGATTTTAGACTCACAATCAGAGAGTTCAAAGAAGAAAAACCAGGAAAAATGGATTCAAATCATTTTTCCTACCTTTTCTAGTTCTTATCTCACTAGGACTAGCTTCTCACTCTAAAATTCTGTAAGTTCTAATTTCAAATTAGTCTCCTCCCTTTTTTTGAAACCTAAGGTGTGTTTTTATAGGCAAATTGGGGTGGTCTTCGAGACCTTTCAGCCATTTTCACTGAAATGGCAAAAAAGAGACTATCCCAAGGAGGAAGAAGAAAGCTGTCTGCAGAGCCTGATTTGGCCATATCGCTGGCGATATGGATGATACCACCGATGGCATGGAATGCCGCTAGCGGCATCAGCTTTCAAAAAAGCTGACTGCCAGCGGGCCCATAAGCCTGAAAAGCTGCCAAACATGGGTCAAAGGGGTCAAAGCAGGATTTTTGAATTTTAATGATATTTTAAAGGGTATTTAGAGATTTGATTAATTTGGGTGTAAATCATCGATTCAAGCTCTTATCAGATGCGTTATCGGCCACGCTAAACTGGATTCTACCAAGTATAAAGTTCGCAAGAAACATTATATTGGTAATAAAAATTCTAAAGAGAACTTTTATTTTGAGGCATTAAAATCGGGTATACGTCATCATCGTCTTGCGAGAGGGACTGCGAAATCCCGTGCTCACAGGCTGCCCCTCGGGGGATCACTGCTGCCATATGTCAGTATGATTGCATGAAAGAGCAAGGGATAGGAATTATACCTGATGGATGACTGGTTTGCCCTTTGGTCGGACTTGTGCTTTGTGGAAAGGATGCCCCTTGGTCGGACATGATCCTTGTGGAGAGATTGCCCCTTGGTCGGACTTATACTTTATAGATTGGCTGGCCTTTGGTCGAACTTATGCTTCGTGGAGAGATTGCCCCTTGGTCAGACCTATGCTTTGTGGATTGGTTGCTCCTTGGACTTATGCTTCGTGGAGAGATTGCCCCTTGGCCAGACTTATGCTTTATGGATTGGTTGCCCTTTGGTCGGACTTATGCTTCTCGGAGAGATTGCCCCTTGGTTGAATTTGTGCTTTATGGATTGGTCACCCCTTGGTCGGACTTATGCTTTACGGAGAGATTGCCCCTTGGTCGGACTTATGCTTTGCGGAGAGATTGCCCCTTGGTTGGAGTTATGCTTTGTGGATTGGTTGCCCCTTGGTTGGACTTATGCTTTGTAGAGAGATTGCCCCTTGCTCAGACTCATGCTTTGTGGATTAGTTGCCCCTTGGGCGGACTTATGCTTCGCGGAGAGATTGCCCCTTGGTCAAACTTATGCTTTATAGATTGGTTGCCCTTTGGTCGGACTTATGCTTCGCAGAGAGATTGCCCCTTGGTCAGACTAGTGCTTTGTGGATTGGTTGCCCCTTGGTCGGACTTATGCTTCATGGAGAGATTGCCCCTTGGTCGGACTTATGCTTTGTGGATTGGTTGCCCCTTGTTCAGACTTATGCTTTGCTGAGAGATTGCCCCTTAGTCGGACTCATGCTTTATGGATTAGTTGCCCCTTGGTCGAACTTATGCTTCGCGGAGAGATTGCCCCTTGGTCAGACTTATGCTATGTGGATTGGTTGCCCTTTGGTCGGACTTATGCTTTGTAGAGAGATTGCTCCTTGGTCGGACCTATGGTTTGTGGATTCTACCTACGAAGAGTAGAATGAGAACAAGATTAGACAGATTTTAGATGACGTTTTTACCGCTTAATCGATTTTAAGAAACAAAAATATTTTTGCCCCTTCGATTAATAGTAAAAACATAATAATAAAAAGTACAAGGGTTTAGAAGTTCGGGGATGCCGGGGCTAGAGCCGGGATTTCATCGAGGATGGCTGAAAAAAGGCATAGAGGGATATGATATCGCGGGTGACATGAATGATGTCGCTGGCAATTTAAGGTGATGTCGCCGGTGACATGAGTGCTACGTGGCAGCTTTGACTGGTCAAATAAATTCAAAATTCAAATCGGATGAGGCGATGTCACTGGCAGCATGACTGATGTCACTGGCAGTATGGAATGATGCCGCCGACAGCATGAATCGGGTAGTTTCAGATAAATTAAAACTCCTCGAATTCTACGCGACTGTTTAAAAGGAAGCAAAACACTCTTCCTTCCTTATTCTATAGAAACCATACCCCCCTTTTCGCTCCATTCTTCTCCAAATCTTTCGCTTTCTTCATTATTCTAATCATGAAGAGAATTACCAAGGCTTTCAAGGGCAAATCTGCTAAGGCTAGGGAGAGCCTACCTGATTCCTCCGTCGAGGGGCTAAAACTTCTCTCGGTTCCTGTTGCTTATGGCCTGAAGGAGAAGGCCAAGATGTATGGGTATGGGATCAATTCCCCCATCACCAACCTGACCCTGGATAAGGAGAAGCACATTTGCTACGTCCAGGTAATCCTACAAAACTCAAAGTTCTTCTTTTTGGGTTGGGTTTTGATTCGGCCTTAGGCTCAAAATCGTGTCATGATAGTAGTTATAAGCTTGAAATAGATTGATTACAAACTTATATTGCATGTTTTAGGTTCAATTTTTACTGTTTTTAGGCTTAAGATTCGATTAATTGTGATTTTTATGGTTTTGGTGTGATGGGTGCAATTTTTAGGGCAAAATAGGTTCTGCCCGCAGGTTATGATGTCACCGGCGATATGAGCGATGTCACAAGTGGCATCGAGCCTTGCAAAAAGGCCTAGAAAGATGTGATGCCATTTCTGCTTAAGGTGATACTTCCAGTGATATCATCCATAACGCCAGCGGTATGAATGATATCGCCGGCGACATCGCTTCTAGCAGAAGCAACATCAGCAGCCTTCCAGTAGGTATCAGTGATGAGAAAATAAATAGGGACTTATCTATTTTGCTTCTAATTTTTACAGCCGTATGGACTGACCTACACTAGAGGTATGGGAACCATCGACGAGTTGTGGCACCATATTTTAGAAAAGTACCCAGAACTTGTGCTGGCCATCAATGAGATGGGCTTTGGGGACTTGGCCCGAATTATGCCCATGTTAATGCCAAAGCTCTCCCATCTAGCTGTGATGGCTCTTATAGAGAGGTAGTCTAAAACCACTCATGCCTTTAGGGAAGTGACAATCACGCCCTCTGATGTTGTAGTTATGACCGGGCTCCCTTAGACAGACGAGGTCATTATTCATTTTAACCCCTATATAGATAAATATCACACCGAGAGGCCCATAGTGAGGTGAGTGAAGGAGCTATTTGGTTTGAAGCCCATCTTAGGGTGGCTATCTTATGGTGAGTTGCACCAACACTAGACTAAAATAGATATAGTGCCCAGGGACGATAGAGATGCTTGCGTCCGCTCCTTCATAATTTCATTGCTCACCGTGCTATGTTTCCCAATTTTAGGGAGCAAGATCAATTATGGGCTGATATTCGACCTGGAGGATGTGGCAGACATCAAGAAGAAGAACTGGCCGAGGGCCATCTTAGCATAGATGTATCACGGGCTAGATGCGGGCGCTCGGAAGTAGGGGAAGGCCCTCCGTCTCTGCCATCTGCTACTTCAGGTATACCTTCCTTAGAAGTATTTTACTTGATTGCTCATGTCTCATTTACTATGGATGTTTTTTAAACTGATTAATTGTTACTTGTGTAGGCCTAGGCTTTTGAGCACCAGATCCTCCCGCCGGTTGAGTTTAAGAAGACCGTGCGTCGGGTTCCCATTTTCTCGCCCACTGGTGTGGTGGTATTGGTGGGAAGGCCAAGTACCCCACAAAGCACAGGGAGGTCCTGAGGAGTGCGCGATTGAGCTCGGTATGCGATCTTTGGATTTGGTCCCTGTTTCACACTTAGAACAAAACATTAGTAAATAAAAAGCGTTTATGGATTTACATTATACTTACATCGGTTGTTTTGGTTGATTATTGGTGCAGATCATCCTGGACCTGTTTGACGGGTGGAGAACCTGCTGGACGTCATGAGGGTCAGGAGAGAGGTGGATGACCATCTATTTATCGCGGAGTGCCTATTATCCCAGCAGTGGTACTTGGGGGAGCGCATCTGGGGCTGGAGGTTTATCCCTATCGCAGATAAACTGATTCCCACCGATCCTTCTAAAGGCTTATAGTGGCCCCATCTAGTGATTACGTCTGTGGCTGACCAAGCTAATTATATCAAGGGGAATGGCCGGGGTCATTCCGAGCTTTTTGGGCTCCTACGAGTGGCACCAGCAGCGCCTACTCCCCTTGTGCCCCCGCATCTACAGGAATGATACAATCGAGTACCATAATGATCAAAGCCTGGAGGAGGAGAAGAGGTGGCTTAAAGGGATAGTGGATGTTGAGGAGGAGGAAGATGAAGAGGAAGAGGAGGCTGACATGGAGGTTGAAGACAACGTTGAGATCGAGCCTAAGGGAGAGGACGAGATAGTTGCGGATCTGGTAGGAGTGTACCGATGTCCCATAGGGTACAGCTCTTTTGAGGTATGATTGTGTTTATGTGCATGATTTGCAATTATTTGGGTTAGGAATGTTGCTTATGTATGTTTTTCATGCTTTTCAGGAACCTGCGAGGAAAAGAGGTTGGGACAACCAGAGCGGGACGCAATACTATGGTGTACCAGAGGGTATAAATTTTATGGAAGGGCGCCTAGTCAACCCGATGGAGACCCAGTTCTTGCTGATGAATTCCTGAGGTGAGTTCTAACCCAAGAACATAGGTCTGAGCAGGCATGCTCCGATCTTCATGCCAGAGAGCACTACTTATGTAAGGCTTGAGAACATTATAATTGCCTTCTTGCTTACCCTTGGATACGGGTGCTTATTGATTTTCCTTTTGGATTTTTCAGGTTGTACAGAGCCATGTAGAGCAACTGGCAGAGAACAATTTCACTCTTTGAGACACACTTATTGGGCAATCGCTGCTTGTTCAGGTACATTCCCTATTATGACATGCCAAAATAAGATAATATGTATGTATGGATGCTATAAATGAAGTGCATTGACGCTTTCCCTGGTTTGTAGGATTTCTTGGCCCTTTCCTTATCATATGCCGATAGGGCCTTGCGAAGATATGAGGAGGAGACTGCAGCTCTCTGACGATGTGTGAGTGACCTTGAGGGTTAATTGGAGGCTGCTGCTCAGGAGCAGAGGAGCAAGTAAAACTTGGATCGCACGCACCCCAGTAGCACCAGTCGTAGAGGAGTGAAGATGTGAGCCCATCGGCACCCACCCACAGTAACTAAGGAGTCAAGCAGCGTGCCTATGACAGAAGGCAGGGAGGAAGATGAGGATGAGGTTGATGATTGGCTAGAAAGCCCCGAGGATGTTTTATCTCGCCCGCCCGGCAGTGGCGGGCATGCTTAGATTTATACCTTCATTTTGCTTTTTATTTCGGATTTTGGTTTGTACCCTCAATACATTGGGGTTTGAATAATCAGGATTGTCATTTGGTTTTGATTTGGTAGGCTAGATATTCAGAAAATTTGAATGATTTGCGCCCTCGGGCTTTTTACTTTGAATAAAATGGATTTGCAGTTGAACATGAATTGGAAATGGATTACAGGGTTGTTTACAGGTTTTATATAGTTCTGAAATGAAAAGCATGCTTCTGCTGCTGTCGAAAATTAATTCTATGCCACTAGCGGCATCATTCATATCGCCAGGTGCATCACCTCAAAACCACCCATACCCATGCCACTGGCGGCATCATTCACATCGCCCAAATCAACCCTTGTCGCCGGCGGCATCGCCCATATCGCCAGCGGCATCAACTTCCCAAAAAAAAAGTTTCAGCCATTTCTTCAAATTCAGCTATGGCAAGCCACACTCAACAGCTATGGGGTTTCTTACGAAGCCTGAGGAATGCATATTGGAGGGAACTGGAGAAATCGGACTTCTTCTTCTTTCTTTCTTTCTTTTTTTTACTCTACCTTTTGCATAGACTACCCCAAGGGGTTTTCAATCTATCGAGCCTTGTCTTAATTTTTGCTTGGACAGCCCTTTTGGGTTTTCAACCCAGTAGACTTATTCCAACTTTTGCATAGACCTAGATGTTTTCAATCTATCCAGATTTCTTTTTTTTGAAAAGAAACACTGACGAGCTCGGAGCATCTTTGATTAAGCTTACCTGTGATGTTTCCTTCTCCTGGTCATCAGGCATTCATACAATCACAAGCATAGAGGTTTCAGTACGAAAGACACTCTTATTGAGCGAATTTAATCCGAGTACAAGATGTTGGCAATCATTTCCATTAATTGAACTCCTAGTGTTAACCAGCCTTTACATATTTTCAAGTTAACATCTCACTATTTTTCTCTCGTGCCCTAATTTTTATCTGAACTGCCCTTTTTGGGTTTTCAGTTCAGCGGGTGATATTGACTTTTCCCCTAATTTTTACATGGCTGATTTGCAAGATACCGACCGTCGGGTGTCCCCCTAACTTTGGTCCGATCAGTAAAAGACCGAAAGGCGGGTGATTATCATATTTATTTTTTGGTGTGCCGCTTTTTTGATTTATTTCTTTTGTTTAGACCTGATAACTCTTACGCTTGTCCTGGTTGACTAGGTAGATGAACTTGCTCTTGTCTGTGCTCATGACTTTGATAGCCCTGCTCATTCGACATCATATTTGGCCACATGACAGCCTTCTCAATTTGATCTGAACTTTTTATTAACATCGGTGTCAGAAGGTTCCCAATGCTTTAATGCCGGTTCTATGACTCTTGGCGAGGGTATTAGGATCTAACTTGCTATTGTGCTCTCGATTGTGCCTTTACAGATTCTCCAAGGTTCTTAGTGTCCGTTCGATTTTCACCTGGATCACCCGATTCATTCTGACCTTCAAAGTTACATCGGGCAACCTTGCTTTAACCTTGCAAGGAGTTTAATTTGAGGGAGCTTTGGCGCTTATATAGAGCCTTCTTGGTTGGTTCGATTACCGTTCTGATTACTATTCTGATTACTCCTTCAGTCTGCAGTTTGTACAGCCCTTCCTGGTTAGGCCTGAATTTGCCTCTTGTACTAGTGGTGGAGGATTTTGACTAAGTGACATTTGGTTCGGGGGCCTTTTACGTGCCTTTGAAAGGTGAAATTGTAGCTTATTTTGCTGGTTTACTTAGCAAACTGATCGTGACTTCCGTTGTACCCTTATCTTTGTGGTTTATTGGGTAAAGGTGCTTGCCCTCATACTTGTGCTCTTAGCAGTGGTTTCCCCCTGATCTTTATTGCTCGAGGGGTTTAATGCGAGTTAATTTATGCTAGGTGAAGATGTGTTTCTCTGCGAGTTTGGTCATTTCCTTGGCGGTGACATTGGTGTAAGATTCGGTTACAATGTTGATTTGACGGAGGTTGGGTTTCATCAATCATTTATGCCCCCACGCCAAGAATGGCCAAGGAGTAGAGAATTATTGGATAGGGCTTGAAAAAGGGAAAGGGCTGGGTGTGTGAAAATGCATGCTGTGATTTTCTATTTCAGGGAACCAGTTGATACTTCTTTAGTAGCTTGAAGGTGTACCGTTACGGGGTTGCTGAGTTAATTCTAGAGGAGACTCGTGGTGTTTAAAAATCTAACTATTGATCTGGGGACCAAGCAAAAGCATTATCGCGGTCTTTAAGCACTTTATTATCTCACATGTGTTTGACAGGATTTAAATTATTGGAGTTGATTACCACATAAGAGCCTTCATTTGTACTTAAATTAATTTCATACAGTAAAATATCCTGAATGCTGGAATCACCATGCGTATGCTCATATGAATGCGTGGATCAAATGGTAGAAACAAGACATAAGTAAGAAAAATAGAAGTTGCTCATGGAGCTCAAAGTTTGGTACATGAAAAGGTCAACAAAAAAAGCAAATAAATCTAACGATTACATATTAAAAGTCAACAACCCCCATAGGCGGAGGGCCTTGCAAGATCATGCCTTTGGGTAGGAATTGATCGGGAGTGAAGTGTTGGAGGCCTTCTCTAGGGCAAAAGGAGGGTGGCTAGCTTGGGTGCCTATTGGTTGGACATCATCGTCTTTTCTAAGCCATACATTTTCCATCCTCCCAGTTCACTTAAATCTTGCCCTCCTAATCTCGTTGTCAGGGTACATTTTTCTCTTTCCACTGGCCTTATCCTTGGAATCGACAACCCTAGTGAGCTCATGTGGCCTATTCGCTTGCTTAGGCATACCAAAAATGGTCATACTTGCCCGATCGATGAGCCTTGTGCCCTAGGCATTCTATCCGGCTCGGCTATCTTTCCTTCCTTCACTAGACAATGTATAGTTCGGGCCAAGGATTGGCACTCATTCGTGCGATGTCCCCACTAGACATGATACCCACAAAAGTTTCCCTTCTTGTCTTCTGTTGGGCTCTTATACTCACGAAGGGGTTCGATAAGACCATCCCTTCTTAATCTGCTGAAAATCACATTGAGGGGTAAAACCCAGGGGTTTATAATGGCAGCTGGGATAAGTTCTTGAGAGGCTTTTCAGCTTCTCTCGGCCCGAGCTGGCAACGCTCTTAACCCATTATGGCCTTCTACTAGGTGTATACTAGAACCCTTGGAGACCCGACCACTATTTCTTTGAGGTTCCCTCTCCCTTTGACATGCCGACACTAGCCGGAGCAAAAAAGCTTCCACCTCATGTGTCATGCCTTGAGATTGCACGAGCTGGCCATTGGCTGGCTAATGCATGGCTTCAGGTGTCATGCCCAGAGATCGCGTGACTTGGTCGTGGCATCTGAACTGACTGTAGGAATAAGGAGTCGGTTGATCAAGTCGGGGATAAGCCATCAGATCATTTCTAAAAAGGTTTGGCTGGTAGGTCATCCCCAGAGGTGCCGCGTTAAAAGGCGATGGCGGCATTGCTGGTCTAGCCGATTTTCTAGGGAGTGCTGAGATTTTCTGGGTGAGTTCATTAGAATATGGAAGTAGGATTAAGTTTTGGGCTATATGCCTTGGGATTGGAGGTACGAAAGAGAAAGCTGGCTGAGTCACGGGAGTTTGATGAAGTTAGAATAAACTGGGATGGGGCCTAGTTAGAACTACCTGGATAGGAGGTTGAATGAACCGAGCTGGTCGTGCCCCTGGTGGGCTACCTAGAACTCGGTCTGCGCCATTATAAATGAAACCACTCTAATACTGAGGCTGACGGCCTGATTCTAAAATCCAACTGGCAATCTCATTCGCTAGGGCTTGCCTGATAAATAACTGAGCTGTTGCCTGGATTTGTTCCCGAATAGTGTTGTGGAAGAGATTTGAACAGATAAATTAGGTCATGGCAATTTCCGTGATGAGAGATGGCGAAAGAACTAGTCCCACGATAGGGATGGAACTAGATTGGTCCTCGATCAGGGCAAGGTCATCATTATAAGGGAGAGTCACGGCTTGTTGCAAAGATCTTGGAAGGAAGACTGTCTAGAATCATGAATCGTGGGTTAGACCATGAATGGGTTGTAAATGGTATGGATGTTATGCATGCTTTTTATTTTTAGAAGCGGTGCGTGATATGTATGGTTGCACGTAGATGTAGTTAGAGATAATGTGATGGCTTATCCCTCCAACATACATGGGACGTTTGTATCTCACCTTATACATAGTGATATGTGGTGACGCAATGGAGGCACAAGAGAAGTCCTACGTATGTTACTAAACTTCTTCCATGAGTAGAAGTAGTAAGGGTAAGTTGATTCATTTTTGGCTTTTAAAGCCGATGCATGGGGGTGCATGATCACGAAGTACATAGCATGTAAATCATCCCTCTTCCAACCGTATGACTCCCGCGCAACACCTTTTTAGAAGGATGAAGTTTGGCTTCTTCACCGGTAATGGTGAGAGAAGTGAGTCCCAAATGTTTTATTTATTCTGGTGATCATAAAGGAATGATGTGTTAAGGATTTTTCTAGCGTGGCTTTGGTATAGGGTTGTTGATGTAGAAGGTTCTCGTTTACCTTGATTCCACGTTACTCAACCACTCCCTAAATAGGTACGATCGCAGGAGTTTACGTGTTGGTTAAAATGAGTGATCCACCCACTAGGTATCCCTCAATTCCAATAGGGTATGAGTGATACTTTTGTGAGCTTCTCGGGTAAAATAGGGCACCTAAAAATTACCGAACTATCTATACGCGTAAGGATAAAATGTTATAAAAAAAATAAAGTTTTAATTTGGCCAATGATTTCAATACATCATCAAAATCCTTTAAATTTGTTGAAAATTTTAAGTTTCAAGTTTAAAGAGGTCATTTCCCCAGCGGAGTAGCCACTGTGAGCGGATGACCTTTTCCCCGCCCGCGAGGGCCGCGTGAGATGCGCCGCACGGGGGAATAACAACTGATTGGCGCTGTGAAGCATACCGAGGGATTGATCCTTATTTTAGGCGTGATGAAAACACTGATGTTGAAGTTGGATTTAATTCCAATTTAGGTGTTAAAGAATACGAGATCGAAATCTCATACTTAAAATAGAGTCGCCACTCGGTTTAGCTCAATCGAGAAATTTTGGTACAACTTTCCTACCAGGCGATAGACCGTACCTTAAGTAGAGATTCCGAGTTCGGATGATGTTATCTATTTTTCATTAGGCCAAGTTAAAATATTTCATTCTTTCTTAATCGGTTTAATCCATCCTATTTATTTGTGGTTTCGGTTATTATGTTGTTACTACGTTTATCAAGCATCGAAGCGATAAATAAATTATTATTACAGTCATCCAAAAGTAAATACAAAAATTGAAATTATTACAGGGCTTTCAAATCCTAAACATTCTCTTTGCGATAAATAAAATACATGAAGGCCTAACATCCATCTAACTTAAATCTACCTGTATAAAATGGTTAGCATAAATACGGCACGTTGTACGAGATATATCACGAATCATGTATAGTTAGAAAACCAAACGAGACCCAAGTTAGTGTGAACATGGCATAAATATTTATATCATTATGAAGCCCGGTTGGATAACTAAAATGAGATTTGAACGTAGCTCTCATTAGAAAGACCATAAAAATGACCCCCTATGAAATCTGAAAGGGAAGGAAACCTATAATTGGGTACTTCAAAGCATTTGGATGTAAGTGCTACATCCTAAATGATAGAGAGAAACTAGGAAAAAATGATCCTAAATCTGATAAAGCAATTTTCCTTTGCTACTCAACACATAGCAAGGCTTACAGAGTCTTTAACAAATGAACCCAAACTATGGTAGAATCTATACATGTAGATTTCAATGAGACTAACCATGCAGGCATAATAAGTTCCATTTTGGAAGATCAAATTTCGAAAGCTGAAAACTTTGGAGAAGAGAAGGAAGCCAAAGTTCCTAATTCCTTCCAAATCAAGAAGTACAAAGAAGAAGACGAAGGAATATCCTTTGATCCAGAAGCACCACAAGTTAATCTTAACCCACATGAGATAAACTTCAATGATGGTCAAGAAGAGGAAGTTGAGGCAGAAGTGGAACAAGCCCCAATCCAGTATGAAGACCTACCAAGAGAAGTCTGGACTCACAGGGATCATCCGGTTGCAGCCATTTTAGATAATGTCCAAAATCCAGTCAAAACCAGGGAACAACTTTATAGAATGATGAGCGATGCTGCCTTTGTCTCTCTCATTGAGCCAAAGAAGTTTCAAGAGGCTAAAAAATGAAAGTTGGATGATGGTCATGCAAGAAGAACTAGATCAATTCACCTGGAATGATGTATGGGATCTAGTGGCACCTCTAAAAGAAAAGTCAATTAGCACCATATGGGTATCCCGGAACAAGCTAGATGAATTCGAAGTAGTGGTAAGAAACAAGGCAAGATTGGTTGCCCAAGGCTATAATCAACAGGAAGGGATTGACTTTGAACAAACATTTGCCCCAATAGTAAGATTGGAGGTAATCTGGCCTCTATGTGCTTTTGCATCATTCATGGGATTTACATTGTTCCAAATGGATATCAAAAGTGCATTCCTCAATGGAGTTATCCAGGAAGAAGTCTATATGAAGCAGCCACCTAGATTTGAAGACCCAAAGCATCTGGATCATGTATACGAACTGAAGAAGGCTCTCTATGGATTAAAGCAAGCACTAAGAGCTTGGTATGAGAGACTCACTACATTTCTCATATACAAGGGGTATATCCGGGAAAAGGCAGACATAACTCTTTTCATAAAAAAGAAGAAGGATGATATCATTCTGGTCTAAATTTATATTAATGACATCATCTTTAGAGAAATATGTGAAAAGATGTGTGAAGAATTCAGCACTCAAATGCAGAAGGAATTTGAGATGTCCACGATTGGGAACTCAATTTCTTCCTTGGTTTACAGATTAAGGAGAGTCCGGATGGGATTTTCATCAACCAATCCAGATATGCTAAGGAGATTCTCAAGAAATTTGAAATGTACAAAATCAAGCCAATGTCCACTCCAATGGGTTCAGATACAGTCCTATCCAGGGATTGTGAAGGAGAAGAGGTTGATCAGAAGCTATATAGAGGAATGATTGGATCACTTCTATACTTGACAGTTAGCAGACCTAACATATACTATGTAGTTTGCTACTGTGCAAGATATCAAGCCAATCCTAATGATTCACATCTATAGGCAGTAAAAAGGATCCTTAGATACCTCCTAGGAACCACTAAAGTTGGGTTATAGTATCCTAGTAATGGGGAATTCACACTCTAAGGGTTCACTGCTGCAGATTATGGCAGAGATACTCTTGAGAGAAAGAGTACATCTGGAGGCTGTCACTTTCTTTGAGATTGCCTAGTGTCATGGTATAGCAAGAAGCATACTTCTATTGCCTTATCAACTATAAAAGCAGAATACATGGCAGGAGGAAGTTGTGTAGCTCAACTCCATTGGATCAAGCAACAACCAGAAGATTGTGGAGTTCAATCCAGATGTGTAGATGTAATATATTGATGTGTCAAAAAATCCAGTACTCTATAGTAGGATGAAACATATTAACATCATGCATCATTTCATCTGGGATCATGTGATGAAGAAGGATGTTGCATTGGTATACATTCCAACCAATGAGCAAAGAACAGACATCTTTACTAAGCCATTAAGTAAAGATCAGTTTGGGAAGCTAAGGGAGTGAATTGGCATGTCTAATTGAATTTGAAGAAAATTCGAAAGATTGTACAAGGTTGACTTAGATTTTTGGCAAGATAAGGAATTCGGAAGAGAAGAAAAATTGAAGTTAACTCTGCTCCAGAGGGAATATTACTAGCTCAGCAGACAGAAAGGACACATGACAGTAAAGGTGCTGAAAAGTAACTGTACACATTTTGAATTTCAAACGTCTATTCGATGTTACACGTACAGTAAAATTAAATGGCAATTTTAAAGATAAACCTTTCCCATTCTTCAGTTAAACGCCATTTACCTCTCTCCTAACATTTTCACCTGACACCTCATCAATCTAGTCAAAACTAACGATGTCCGGATTACCATTATACCCTTTGAAAATTCTATATAAACCCCTCAAATTTCCTCTTCTTCCTCATGCGAGCAACTTACTACTGTAACTCTGTAAAAATCCAAACTCAAAACCCTAAATTCCCTAACTTCTTTCAACATCTAAAATGGCAGCCATCATGTTGAACAACAAAATTCGTATGCTTCCCCAAAAGAACATCTTTGAAGAATCTGCTCTCAAAGATGAAGATTTCACACCCATCAACCTAAAACCCTCAAACTCAGTAGTTCCCACTGACTACTTAGAAGATAACTTCCTGTTCGAAACTGACTCATTCTCAAAACTCATAGAAGATCAACACTTAGCAGACTTATTAAAAATCAACTGCTCAACATATCCGGAATTGGTGCGTAAATTTTACAACAATTTGAGGGCTCATTCCTATCATGATGCTCTCAGAACCCAGGTTCAAGGAAAGGTAATCACCATTACGCCGGAATTTTTAAAAAATTCCTAAATATTAAGAATGATGACGTCCAACTTAGAATCGATGGGGATGAACTGCAAATAAAGTATGACCTAAAGATATGGCTACATCCAAACTACTTTGGTGACAAATTCTCAACTTACTTCCCGGAAGTACCAAGATTTCTGCAACATGCTCTCACCAAGCTGATCTTAATCTGGAAGGGCTCTATAATTACCATCTCCTCCTTTCAACATTGTGTGCTTTAACACTGGGTGGAGAGCAGGGTGATAAACATACCGGTGCTAATTATCCATTTCCTTTGATAGCATAGAAAATCTCACGGTGCCCTGATCACCAGAATCCTTGTAGCTAATGAAGTCAATATGTCCAGATTTTAAGTTATAAATGGAAAGGAAATTCTAGAAAAGAATTTCAAGAAGCTGACCTTTGGTGAAAAATGGAATGAGGAGAAGGCAAAGAAGCTGCGAGATGAGAAGAAGAGCAAGGCAAGAAAGGCAGTGGATCTAGTTGAAGAGGCTTCACTTCCAAAGAAGGCCAGAACTACTAAACCAAAAGCAAAACTGGATAATG
The DNA here is from genome assembly GCA_947683365.1 of Euphorbia pulcherrima. Lineage (NCBI taxonomy): Eukaryota > Viridiplantae > Streptophyta > Magnoliopsida > Malpighiales > Euphorbiaceae > Euphorbia > Euphorbia pulcherrima. Next base: position 15,709,595 of record CANTUS010000001.1, on the reverse strand, counting down.
ATTTAGTTTCGGTGGAAGAAGTTGATGAAGACACTCAAACCCTCACTCAACTGCTAAAGAAGAGACCGGAGAAGCCTAAGGTGAGAGGACGATTGATAAAAGTTGCAGCTAAGAAAAGGAAAGCTGAAAAAATCTCTGAGGTGATAGTATAGGATGTTGAGACAGAGGATGAGGCTCTGAAATAGAAAAGAAGGTAGTTCACACAAGAAAAGGGTGCACATTTGATGAGGCAGTTACAGCCCAAAAGAGTAAAATCAAGAAACCTGTGGGAATTGTAATTGATAAAGGAGCAGCTAAGAGGGCTAAAGAGGTAGAGTTGGCCAAGGCCAGGAGAACTAAGGGCAAGCATGTGCCCAGATCTACTGAGGAAGTCACTCCGGATGATCTATAGTATGAGATCATAAGAAAAGCTAAGAAGGATAATGACAAAATCAACAAGCTTAGAATAGAAGGACCTGGAGGTTCTTCCGGTGCTCAAGCAATACTTGTTGATTCAATAGATATGGTAACTCTAGCCTAGGATCCGGAAGCTAGCCTTTTCGCATTCGTACCAAAAATCAAACCACTTTCGGAGAATTTACTCAACCCGAAAGCTAAGAACACAGATGAAGTAAGACCTGCAAAGGCAAATGGAGAGGGTGTTGAGGACATTACCAACATGCCTAGGGGATAAATTAAAAGTCCTGAAAAGGCATCTAAAGGGATGACTGAGGACATTTCCAGTCATCCGGGGGTTATAGAAGTGGAAGAAGAAGAAGCGGCTCAGGATAATTCAGAAGTACCAACCAATAAGGTAATTCCTGACACAATTTCATTTGATGTTAACTCTGACCCTTCTACTGCTGCTGATGAAACAACAAATGATAAAGAGGATAACTTAGATACACATACTCTAAGTGTATCTAAGGAACAAGAGTCCAACCCAGAACATAGCATTCCAGAGGAGGGACATGGTCCGGGTTGCCAAGGGCACACTCCTAGAGTGGACTCAAGGGGCGAGGCTAGTCCAGTGGAACGGTTGGAAGAAAAGAAAGGAGAAGAAGAAGAGGAATCCAATGAAGCAGACTCATCTAGATCTGATGAGGCCGAAAGTAATTCTGGATCTGAAACCCCCTATGCTAGTCCAATCAGAATACCAACTTCTAGCATAAATCAAGCCAGATCTAAAAAGATAACCACAGTGCTAAAAATCCTACAAGAGGCTATCCATGAGGAACATGAAGAGAGCTATATCAAACAAAGTCTCCAAAACATCTGCAAGCATCTAAAATCCGTGGAGAAAGTATTAATTCAACAATTCTCACCTCTAAATTTGAAGGATGAAATAAGGGAGCTAAAAGGAAGTGTCAAGAAAATAGAGGAGAGAGTGGAGGACTTCCCCACTGCTAATTTAGTGGTTGTGGTATCACTTGCCAAAGTCACCCCGATGCTGAATAAGATGAAAATAAGTGTCACAGCAGCAAGCCGTTCTGCTAATCAGGCTGACACCAGAGCCACAAACAACTACGCTACTATTTTGGATAAAATCGCCTCCTCCTCCTCTGAGCTATCCACTGAATTAAAGGAGTATTTGGATACCAAGTTTGAAAACTTGTCAAAATTCATCATTGATATAGAAGAAAAATGTGCACTCCCCAGACTAAATGAATAGCAGCATGCAATTTTGAATAAGCTCACAAAGTTCATTGAGGAAGACATGCCCAAGCTGTTTGCAAAATAGATGGAGAATATTACACAAGGGTAGCAGGTCAAATGAATGGGCAGGATACAGTTATTAATAATGCTAAGGAAGAGCTTCATAAAGATATTATGACTGTAAATGATAGTGTTCACAACTACCGGAGAGGAATGGGGATGGAAATTGAGAAAGTACTCACAAATCTGTTAATATCCGGATCTTCCTCACCTTCTATTTCGGAGAGTCAGCTTATCCTAGTGCTTCAAGATCTCATTCAACACATTGGGGATACTGCCTTCTTTGGCCATAAAGGAATTGCTACTCTCCTTAAGGGTCTCTTCCCCTACTTTGATGAGAAGGATCGCAATTTTGTTCTCCAAATGCATCCTTACATCACAAAGTCATATACCCAGCTCTAGAAGGTCTTTGGCCCCTGTATCTAGCTCCAGCCACAGTGGATACCATCATTGATCGAAGAAGAAAAGGGAATGTAGATTATTCTATCTACTCAAAGGCTTGACAGCAAAGCTGGAATAGTAAAATCTACATAGAAATTGACCCCCAAGCTGATGCAAACAAAATAGGGGAGAATAAAAAGGGGGAAGATGAAGCAGAAAAGGCAAGGCAAAGCAAAGGCAAGGAAAAGAAGGGAGAAGCATCTGCATCCGGAAAGAAATAATCTTGTAATAGAAATAGCTATTTTTTCTGCAATGTAAAATCTGTAATAGCTAGATTCCTTTTCACTTATGTATTTCTGTATCATGTAATGTTGAACTTCATTGATGTTAACTATTGTTAACAGCAGAAGTATATATAGTGAAAATCTATTACAAAATTACTTCTAACGTACAATCTGTAATTGTACTACAAAAACATTAGAAGCTAGAATTGAAAAATGTTGGGGGAGTGAGGGATGCTAAAATTATGGGTGAGTAAAAATTGTAAATGACTAAGTATCAAGAATCATACTTAGATCATAAAAACCCCTTTTTCCTTATGCTTAGTTGTCTTAGGTTTTTGTTTCCATCAAATGGGGGAGATTGTTGGAAATAATGATCTGAAATAATAAATAATCCGGATCAGGTTTGGAGTAAACAAAACACCTAAGTACAAAAAGACCTAAGTCACTGCATCTGGACATATAACTAAGACATCCAAGTCCAAGACAAGTACCTAAGCATAAATGGAAGCATCTGGTTAAAGTTTGGAAAGGAAACAAACTTTGAACCGCCCAAAACAGCATTCAGAAGAACTGACTGCACTAGCATCCGGAAGAAGACAGATACGGAGATATTAAGTCTAAAGACATCCGGAAGACTTAATATATTTAGGACAAAGGGAATAATTCGAAAACTACATTCCCTCCAATTTCTTTGGTCTACAAGTCAAAGATCCTTTTCCAAAACCAACACAAAAATTACAGCTAGAGCTTTTCAGAGAAAGTACAAAGGACTGACACAGGAAAGAGAAAAAGTAACAACCTTTTTCACCTAGACCAATGAGAAAGGCGCATGGAACTCACAATAAAAAGGTACTGGCGTAAAAGTTGGTGAGTCACTAAAATACAAGGAAAACGATCACTGGCAACTTTTCAACCCCAATCCCAAGGATTCAAACGGGTCAAAATCTCTGTCTAACGGATTGATCAACAATTCTGAAAGCGCCACATCTTACCTTTTCAACGATGAAGATTTTATTACAGCTCAACAACCCACAACGGCTACATTTATGAGGGAAGCTTCACAAGTTGAGAAGATGCTGGTTGATTTCAAGAAAGCATATACAAGAGAATTCGCTAGAAAGCAATCAGTTTACAAATCCCTCCAAGGACCAAACATTTAAAAATCTGTTTATAAAGATTCCCCAAGTGAAGTTATAAATTTGAGGAAGTCCAAAACCAAAACCTTTGAGAAAATAAAGTGTAAAGATCTCATACTTTGGTGAGTAGTGAGATTGGGATATAGATTGAAGCAGATGCTTTGAGTGGGATCTCCATGTAGGACTCAGCTTAGGTTTTAGTAGAAATCTAAGTGGTATATCCTACTAAAAACAAAAAGACTTAGCTTGGAATTGAGATTTCTAGTGGTATATCCTACATCCGGAAGGAGGTACCATCCGAAGACAAGTTGTAAGGCTTGATTCCTGCCAGCTGGAAAGGAATCCACTAGTGGAAAAGCTCGGAGGAAGGAAACTCCAGGGACTAGAGTAGGCGGGGCCGAACCAGGGTAAAATACTTGTGTTTGAATTTCTAACTCTTTATTTATTTGCATTACTATTGTCATAACTGCATCATCCGGATCCATCCCCCGGATCATATTCCCGGATCATATTCAAACACGCTATACAAAGACTTTTCAAAGTCTGTTTATTCCGCGAAAAAGGGTCATTCACCCCCTCTGACCTTATTCAGACCCTCAGATAGACCAACAGTAAATATTAACAAAAAAATTAATCTCTTACCGTTTTTCTTTTCATTTTTATTAAAATTAGATAAATAATAATAAGGTTTATTTTATGGTGACTTTTTTTCTTGCTTTGCCACTATCACAATTGAATTGAATTTTATCTCACTAATCTAATGGTAATAAATGGCAAAGTAGCTTTAACTTTCTAAAAAATAAAGTTATCATAACGTTCACCATAATTATAATAATAATGATATATTTTAATAATTTTCGTTGTTCACTTAGTAATAATAGTTTAAATACATTTAATAGTTCTAGCCAAACAGTTTATAATTCCATACTTTTCTAATTAATAACCATAAAACGAAAGGTTAAATACTAGATATTTTGACAATATACATAACAAGTTATTTTGCATATAAAAATGAAAATGTAATAGTTACTTTGTTACTTGGCAATACAAGAGTGAAAAGGTTAATTTGATAGAATAATAAACAGTGAAAAATGTAATAGTTAGTTGTAACAGTGAAAAATGTAATAGTTAGTGGTCACTATTTTATTAAAAAAATAAATTAATAAGTGTGGTGGTTCCCATAATCAACAAATTTGGTAGTAAAAAAATAACTATGGGAAACTCAAAAGTACAATAGAAATAAAATGTATTGTTTTTGAGATTTTTGTGAAATTATTAACAGTGTTTTATGGGAAATAGAGCACTTAGAGACGTCGAGTTACTTCCTTCTTTGTGGAACTGTAGAAAATGTCCCTTTACATCAAACATGTTCATTAAATACCTCATTCTAATTCTTATTCATTTTATACTCATTTTAACAATTTCAATTCATCAAATACCCCTCTAAACTAAATTATCAATCTCTTCTCCATACCCGCTCATCAAAATCTTCATCTCCTCTTCAACGCTCCACCTCTCTCCATCATGCCTCCTCCTTATTCATCTCCTTTCGATTTCCTCCTCCTTCCTTTCCATTTCTCTCTCTTTCCTTCATCACTTTGCCATTCACTAATCGAAGTAGCATTGTTAAGTGGTGCTTTTCTGTCACTCCAATCTTTTAAGTTTTTTTTCATCTGACAATCAATTTATAGTAATCCGTTTATCTTCTTTAAACTCCAATGAGAAACAGTTATTTGATCAAGATTATCTATAATCATCGATTATGTTTTGTGATGGTTATGTTTTTTTATTTTTGTTGTTGTTTCTCCTTATTTTTCATCTTTTTAATAATTTATTTTTGTATTTAAAGGTAGATTTCAAGTCTCTTACTATCGATTTGCAGAAAATCGCTATAGATATGATCGACATGGGTGGTAGAAAAATTGCAAGAAACGTATATCGGAAAATATATCTTCACCTAAGGGTTTGCAAATGGTTCGATAACCGAATTACCAATTTGGTTTGATTATTTCAAAAATTTAGTTCAATTCGGTTCATCAAATATGTCATATTTTGGTTTTCGGTTCGGTTCGGATTTAGTTTGATAAAAACCAAAACAACCGAACCGAACCGAAATAATTATAATATATAAAAAAATTTAAAATAAATAATATATAATATACAAACCCTATCTCTCTTTTCTAAAATACAATAACCCCTCCCTCTGTAAGTTGAAATTGAGCCGCCGCCACCCACCGATTCAACTCCATATCCACCACCTCTAGTTCATTGTCTCACACTCGTTCTCTCAACTTCTCTTCACTGTCACCCATCCTTGTAGCTGCAACAACCACCATTATAAAATCACTTATTCTATATTAGGTCTTTGATTTCAAATTCATCGTGGCTCAACCTCTCCTCTAATTCTACTCATTCTTTCTCTATTTTATTTGGTTTTTTTAAAAAAAACTGTACTGTCCATATGAGAACGGAATCTAATATGTTGAATGAATTTACAAGAATGTAATGTAATTTGATTGTTTTCCATTGGCCATTATATACAACCAGGATTGGAATTTTAATTTAGGTTTCCAAGTAATTGAATTCCAATTTCGGTTCACTCCGATCTTTAACCGAACAGAATAATTTATTTCAGTTTGGTTAATTTGATTTCATTTATTATTTGGTTTGGTTTGGTTTGATTTTGAAAAAATCTCTTATTCGGTATTCGGTTAGGTTCGGTTCGGTTTTAACCGAATGGTCAGCCCTGCCGATATACTTTGTATGCAATTTTTTAGGTGTTTGGTGACTCTTTAGTTGATTTATATCTAATTGAGTTTGTAAGTTTTTGAATTAGTTTTTTATGTCTTTTCTGTAATACCTTGTAGATTTCGATAGTTGAGGAGAACACTGGTGACTCCGCCTTTATATAAAAATTCAAACTATGAGTGATTTGAAAGCCTTTTTCCAAGAACTAGAACTAAAAGCAGTCAACGTCTCACCGCTACTGAAAGAGCATGAAAGAAGAGAAAAATCGTTACGGATGAGATTAACATGAGTGATAAAAAAATTGCAGAAAACGTATATTGGAAATATACCTTTTGGGTTATATCTTTTCTGCAATTTTGTAGGTGTTTTATTGACTCGTTTAGTTAATTTATATCTAGTTAAGTTTGCAAATTTATGAGCCAATATTATTTTAGTCTCTTTGTAAAATAGATTTCAAAAGTTTAATTGATATTGTTGTTCTCTTAAATTAGGGTTAACTTTAAAAACCTCCCATGTAGTTTCACTCATTTTTAAAATGATTCTTGTGTTATTTTTTTTGTTTTAAAATTTAAAAATTTGGGATTTTACAAAAATATTATTTGCCAACTCAACACATCTAACTTTGCTGAGAGAAAGTCCCTTTTTTGCTAAGTTTTAATACCACAAGGCCTCTTTTAAAAAAATTAACATAAGGGTCTTTTTAAAAATGAGTGAAATTACTGGGGATATTTTTGAAATTAATCCTATAAATATACATTTTGAAAAAAGGCATATCAAAATTATACTTTCAATATACATTTTTTATGCATAATTTTTTGTTGAAATATTCAAGGCAAATAATATATTTGATGTATATTTGATGATATAAATCAAGGAAAATGATATTTTTTAGTAGTATATCAATAAATTTATATATTCGAGAAGAGATATATTGAAACTATACATTCTAAAAAATGTATATCAAACACAAATCAGAAATATAATTTTTAAAAAAAATATATATCGGTAATATAATTTTTCTAAAAAATTGTGCAAAACGAAAGAGGTATATAATAAATTTAAAATCTTAATTGAGTTATATTTTAAATATACGGTTTTCAAAAAAAATCTAAGTATACATTTTTCATGAATATCTTATAAAGAGGTATTTTACTAAGTGACCATTTTTCTTTTACGTTTTGTGCTCGGTAATTTAGTTCTTATTTTGGGCTTCATAATATTGGTTGGGCTGAGTTTCAGTGAGGGGCTTGAGTATATTTGCCGGCCTATCGTAAAAGTAGTTTCTCATTAATTAATTGAATAACTTGGTTCATAGAAAAAGAATTCAATATTCCAACAAGTGGCATTTAGGGTCAGATTGGAAATTCTTGGTTGAGTTTATAGGTGAAGCAAACGAGCCCTAGGGGTCTAAAACCGAAACAAGAAATGCATGCAATTACACACATTATTGGTAAGCGATAATCAATTATATTGTCCATACAAACTAGCTTGTAAGGACACGCTTTGAGTGTCAGATATGATACGAATACGGACACGCGAACATAATAGTTTGAAAAAAATATACATTATAATAAAATTCATATTATCAATAGTCATTTAATTAATTATAAAACAAGAATAAAAAAGTTTTTATGTCATGCCTTGTTATTTTTCAGCACATGTCAATACTTTTGCAAGCTATGTTGCAACAAATATGCTTTAACTCGAGTACTTTTCTTGTCCATCCTCACTACGATTTTCTATTTTTGTCATATATTTCTATAAAGGAGGTTTATTAAGTTCCAGTGGAATGCCCGAGGTGTGTCAATTGGGTGTCCGAAAAGTATCAATCCTACATAAAGTATCCGTTTGAAATTTCTAATATTGAAAATGTATCCGACGAATGTCGATATCCTATACGTGTCCATACTTTATAGCCATAGACTTAACGTTGATAATATATATATATATATATATATATATATATATATATATATATATATATATATATATATATATTATAATAAATTCTAAACTTTTGAATGACAAGCGCCACAAATTTGCTCTTTCATTTTTTATTTATTATGCTTGTCATGTAGTTATCCTATTAGAAAAAACATTTTACACAAATTTAAAGACAAAATGAAGCCTCTATAGAAAATTGGAAGCAGTGCCAATAAACATTGATTTAAGTGATAAGCAACTTGATATCACTTAAGTAAAATTTTTAGTTCGAGTTATAGTGAATATAGAAAATCTTTATTGAGAGACTCACCCACCACAATTAAGTGCGCAACTCAAATTAAATCTAAATATAGACGAAGAAATCAAGTCAATCATATGAAGGAAAAAAAGGAAACTGAAAGCAGTAATTCATGGGACGATAAACATGGAAAACGAAAAATGGGTCCATAGTGACATAACTACCTGTGCTCCAAACTACTAACATTAATAAAGCCGTTGGCTCCTATTATTACACACATACACAACCATACCGCTACTTTTTTTTTATTCAGTTTTCTCTATTTTAAAAATCCTTATTTAATCTTATTTAGGCTCTATTTAGGTCATATTTTAAAGTTTATTATTCAATTTTTTATTCTCATAGCGTTATTAAGTCCTTAATTGATTTATTATTGCTTAGACACCGTCTAGTCCGATTTTTTCTTTCTAGACGATGCCTGAATTCAAATTTTTAAGATATCGATATCTATAATAATTATAGTTTGATATTTTTAATCTATTAGAATTAGCTTAGTTTGTAAAATGAAAGTACATAAAAGTATTCTCACAATAAAAGTCTTATTTCCAATTTTAAAACATGCTCTAAATTATTTTTTTAATATTTTATAATTTATTTTTTAGTTGAAATTATATTTTTATGTATAAAATAATAAAAAATTAAAAAAATACAAATCCGCCTAGACTATAGTCAGACCCTACCTGGTCCTCACTCAGACCCCGCCTAAACCCTTTAGAGCCATGACCGCCCAACTTGTGTCTAACGCTTTTTAAAATATAAATCATTACTTGTCTAGATGAGAATCCTCTAAGTTTAATATGAACTTTAGAGAATCCTCTAAAATAATAAAATTTACATCATATACACCATAAATTAAAAAACGAATGATCAAGATTTAATACAACTTTTAAAATAAAAATTTATTTTTTAATATTTATGAAAGAACTTTATTCTAAAGTTCATCTTTTACCTTTAGAGAATTCTCAGCCTTACTTCTCTATATTCCATGCACATCTTTTCTCGTTTAGTCCCAAAGATTAAAAATTGTTCACCCTATATAATTAAATTTTAATTGTCTGCCAAATTGCACCATCTGCAATTTCTTTCGTAGTTCCTAAGCTACTAACAACAAACCTAACTTTAAATTTTAGATTAAATAAAAAAATCAAATATTTGAATAGATTAAATATTCCTATATTAAGCTATTGTACTCTATTCTTTCCATGGTTTTTAGATAATTTGTTTACGTTTCTCCATTTTAATTTTAGTGATACTTGACTTAGAACAAAATATACTGATATAAATAAATTGTGGTAGTCAAATAGTAAACAATACTCCCCCATTTTTTTATCCGTCTTTTTAGGCTTTCTATTTTAATCTTTTTTAATTATCACTTTAGATCATCAATGGATTTTTCATTATTTTTATTTTTTAATTTACCCAAAATAATGAATTAATAAAATTACAAGGGATGATTAAGAAGTAAGAGGTTTTTAATATAAAAATATAAAAGATAAATTAATTATTTTATCAGTGTATATAAATGCTTTATTAATTTTGAGAGTTTTGATGAAAATCGTCGATCATATATATAAAACAATGGAGGGAATAATAAATAACTTATTAAGCAATTGTACCACTTAGGTAACTGTCACATGTTAATTTTAATGTTAAATGAACTTTGAATTGTTGTATCTATATTGACAAATTTTATAAATATAAGTGACACTCTGCGATTTCACACTTTAACCTAAAAAATAATTAGGTGTAGTTATAATTTATAGATTATGTGACACCAATTTACTAACTTGATGAATCACTATACTTTGGTCTGGTCACCACCTTATTATTAGAAAAAAAATCAGAAAGTGTGGAGTTGTGGGTTCAAATCTCATAATCAACAAAATTGATAAAAAAATATCTTATATTATTAAAAAAATTTACTAACTCGATGTATGAAGCATATGATGTGCGGAGCATATTTTATAATCCTTTTTCACAAGGCTGTCTCGTAAAATATCTGGGCCCTCAGTAAGAAAATTAAATCGGGGCCCTTGTACAATAAATATATGTCAAGAAAAATTCATCAAATTTATACTTCACTAATAAACTTTACATATTTTAGTTTGAAATTCAGGTTATCTGAGTATCTATTAAAGCAAATTTCAATCAATTTTTCACAAAAAATTTTATTCAAAATCACATTCTTGATTTTATTAATATATTTGAAAGATATTAGAATACAATGACTTTAATTAAAATAAGGTATTAGAATCTCGAAAATATACATTGAATCAATTAAACTAATATTTGTTGTTTTTGAAATATTTTTTGTTAAATCGTAATTTAAAAATAAAACAAAACTTAAATACCAAAATTAATTGCTTGTGAGAAAAAAGTAGTATGTTTAGTAAATCGGACAAACCTTTAAACTAATATTAAATTGAAAAAGTGGCAAAGGTAGTTGAACCTTGAAACAGTGATTCTAGAAGTCACATATTCGAGTACATATACGTGTGAATAATTTTTCTTTATTATTATTATTGTAAACCTAGTAAAATTATTTAAAAAAGACAAATTAAAAAAATTATTTAATATTAAATCTTGTTAATTATTTATTATACTGAGGAACTTGTGAAACTAATAAACAATAATTCGAGGCCACCAAGTTTCCAGCCTGTGCACTCACAGAGGAAGACAAGCACACTCCTACCACTGAGCCAAAACCGTTTATACATTGCTTGTTCTGGTATCATTATATATTAACAAAATTTTCTTCATGCTATACCCGAAAAAAAGCCTCCGAGTTTTCGGGGCTCTGAGCGGTCGCTCCACTCGCTCCCCCTATTGGCCGGCCCTGCTTTTTCACATTGACCATTCATATAGTAGTTTTACCAACTATGAGTTAAAACATTTCAAATTAAGGGTTTTGAGTTCACTTCTTACTAGTAAAAACCCAAATAAAGAAAAAATGTACCCTTATCTAACCTGATTAGGGCTCCATTGTTAATTCTCGTTGATTGTTACACATAAACATACAAATTTCCTTGTTAGTTAAACAAATTTCACTCCAATAGGCCAAGATTACTTCTTAATTTTTTTTGTAATGATTGTATTTTAGATGCAAATTGTTAAAAGAACAAGCAATTAGACATGAATTGACAAGCTTAGATGGCAGTTAATGTTTAGTGCTTAGAATTGATTAAATTGTTATCAAATACAATCTAGTTGAGGTACAGTTGGTGTCCAAAAAATAGAATGGAGCCGGCTTCTTTAATGAGAGTCGGTGTCATATTGAATGCCCCCGCCAACTCCCACGGGTCCCCATTTAATTCCCATTTCAAATTCGCCATCTTTCTTCCTAAATAACAAAATAGTCCAAACTGATCATCCATTTTCAACTTGGTCTGCGGCAGCTTCTGCATGCATTGCGTTGCAGGAATTCACACAAACCCACTTGGTCAAACTTTATAATTCACACATTCTTCACTTCCCTATTTAACTCTCTCGCCTTATATAATTGCTAACTTTAACAGGTGTTGAGGGAAATTAATTAATTAATCCGGTAATAATGGAGATAGAGGCCGGAAAACCTGCCGGCAACGGAATGGGGACGATCGGGTTGAGTCCTTTGAGTGAGACTCTATGGAGAGAAAAGGCGAATGCTGAGATAGTCGGGGATGTTTCGGCTAGGCTGACGTGGAAGGATTTGACAGTAATGGTGACGCTTAGCAATGGAGAGACGCAGACGGTGTTGGAAGGGCTAAGTGGGTATGCGGAACCGGGTACTTTGACTGCACTTATGGGTCCTTCTGGCTCTGGCAAATCTACTCTTCTTGATGCTCTTTCTAGTCGTCTTGCTGCTAATGCTTTTCTTTCTGGTTCTATTCTTCTCAATGGTCGCAAAACCAAACTCTCCTTTGGTACTGCTGTAAGTTTCTTTTCTCCTACGAGAGTTCCAAGGGAAATGACAACCCTTGCAATTTCCTTGCATTTATATTTATTGTTTTTGAAATTCTGCAAGGGAATATTTACCGTTGCAGAATCCGTTGCAAGTTAGTAAATCTCTTTTTGCTGATCAACTTTCCTACAGATAACTAACGAAAACATTCTTACAGCTTGTTAGATGATCATATTTAGTTGTGACATAGAATGCTGTCTAGAGGCATGACATAGAGTCGAATTATTATCCTAAAATTTTAAGTTCTAAAGTGTTTAGTGAATAGCCGAAGATTCAGTATCATTATTGCTGCAAATTAAACATCTTTCAAGCCATAAATATCGTCTAGAGGCCTGGGTAAGCACAAAAAGTTTTTAAAATTGTGATCAGCTCATAAGAACTGTAAAATGTAAAATTGAGGGCGTGTATCAATGTTTTGGTGGCCCAAATCCAATAGCAATAGTTGGAAATCGCCAAAATCCGACCTTTTTCCCAAACTTTAAGACCTCCCTTTTGTCTAAAACACGCTATGTAGATCACTGTTGTGTTCAAAATCAGCAATTAGGAAGAATTTGGCAATAAAAATCCTTGTTTAAAGAAAAAGAAAGAAAAGATTATATTTGGCAATAAAAAATGCACATTAGTGATCTCTTACAGTATTTTTGCTTCTACGGAATTTTTTATGCTTTTTTGCTTCGCTATAATGAGTAATTATGATGTCTTTGATCAATCTCAATTTTAAGCATGTTTGGCTAGTCTGATCTGTTTTTCTGGCTGATGTATTGTTGTGTATAGGCGTATGTGACTCAAGATGACAACTTGATTGGGACCTTAACAGTGAGGGAAACAATATCCTATTCAGCCCGGCTACGATTGCCAGACAAGATGCCTTGGTCTGAGAAAAGGGCATTAGTAGAGAGCACCATAATAGAGATGGGTCTACAAGATTGTGCCGATACAGTTATTGGTAACTGGCATTTACGCGGTATTAGTGGCGGCGAAAAGAGAAGAGTTAGCATTGCTCTTGAAATCCTTATGCGGCCTAGATTGCTCTTTCTTGATGAACCTACCAGTGGCCTTGACAGGTAACTCTTTCATATAAAATTAATCCATTTCCTTTTATTGAAATCTGAATTTCACCGACATTGAAGCTCAAATGATGTGGCAGTGCTTCGGCGTTCTTTGTAACTCAAACACTAAGAGGTTTATCAAGAGATGGAAGAACTGTGATAGCTTCGATTCATCAACCTAGTAGTGAAGTTTTCGAGCTTTTTGATAGGTTATATTTGCTTTCAGGAGGCAAAACTGTTTATTTTGGACAGGCTTCAGATGCATACGAGGCAAGAATTAATCCTTGTTTTTAACATTTAATTCGTCGATTAGAAATGATAATTACTGATATAACTCGATTTAAATGATGCTGACAGTTCTTTGCACAAGCTGGCTTTCCCTGCCCTGCTTTGAGGAACCCTTCTGATCATTTTCTTAGATGCATCAATTCTGACTTTGACAAAGTCAAGGCTACTCTCAAAGGCTCCATGAAATTGCGGGTATAATTCCGATTTTAATGTTGTGAAAGTATGTTCTTGAGTATATATTGAAAATATTTCTTGTTTTTATCTAGTTTGAGTCAAGTGATGATCCATTGGATAAAATAACAACTGCTGAAGCCATACGAATGCTTGTTGACTATTACCGTAGCTCTCAGTACAGTTATGCTGCAAGAGAAAAAGTCGAGGAGATATCCAAATTTGTAAGTAATTTTTTCTTGTTGCCTATTGTTTTGTTTAAGCCAGATTTTGAATTATCAAGTTAAAAATGATACATTTTCCCTGTGTTACAGAAAGGAACTGTGCTCGATGCAGGAGGAAGTCAGGCTAGTTTCTTGATGCAGGCCTTTACTTTAACCAAGCGATCGTTCATCAATATGTCTAGGGATTTCGGATACTATTGGCTCAGGCTCGTGATTTACGTGTTGGTCACTGTCTGCATCGGTACTATCTATTTGAATATCGGGACAGGATACAATTCAATCCTGGTACTGTTTCATTCTTTGGCCCCTCTATTAATTTCCTATTTGTGATCTAATTAGAAGCATAATTCTCAGTGTTAATTTATTCTATGTTTGGGAAACAGGCGAGAGGTTCTTGCGCTTCGTTTGTCTTCGGTTTTGTGACTTTTATGTCTATTGGAGGGTTTCCTTCTTTTGTAGAAGATATGAAGGTTAGTAACTGTAATTGTATGTCACTTGTTTTGGTTTGAAGATTGTAGATTTTTACTTAACATCAGTGCTCGCAGGGCACGGGGTCCTGTGCCTCGCCATAATTCAGGCGCGTTTTTTGGTGTGCGCCTTAGTGAGCCTCAGGCGCTCCTCGGGGCACTTTTTTTTCAGGGTTCAACTTTAATATATTTTGTTCATATATTTTTAAGAGTTTTAATGATAATTCAAGGCTAGATATTCCTAATTCACCTATAATGGCTAGACATTCCTAATGAAATATGTGAATTTACATATATATCTACATCTTTCAATTCTATTGGATCTTTTTCTCGTATTATTATTGCATTTAACTTCGCTTTTCAAGCAAATATATTTTTGCAATTTTTTCGCGCCTAGTGTACCTCAGGCGCACCTAGCCACCCTTGTGCTTCACTTGCGCCTCGAACAATTATGCTTACATGTTTCGGTTGTGTTGATCTCCTATTTGTGCAGGTTTTCCAGCGAGAAAGGCTGAATGGGCATTACGGTGTGACTGCTTTTGTTATAAGCAACACAATTTCAGCAATGCCGTTCTTGATCATGATCACCGTTATCTCCGGAACTATTTGTTACTTCATGGTCCAACTTCACCCTGGTTTCGAACACTATTTGTTCTTCGTTTTGTGCCTCTATGCGAGTGTCACTGTTGTTGAGAGCTTGATGATGGCTATCGCTAGCATTGTCCCCAACTTCCTCATGGGCATAATCATCGGTGCTGGCATTCAGGGAATTTTCATGCTTGTGTCAGGCTACTTCAGGCTTCCAAACGACATACCGAAGCCCGTTTGGCGTTATCCCATGTCATACATTAGTTTCCACTTCTGGGCATTACAGGTAATTAATCACTCGAGTTCGAGCTTGTAAGACTGCTGTCCATTTTATGTAGTGAAACACATTTTTGGCCGTTTTTTCAGGGGCAATACCAGAATGATCTGGAAGGGTTGTTATTTGACAACAATACACCAGACAGTCTACCCAAGATCCCGGGAGAATACATCTTGGAAAACATTTTTCAGATTAATGTGCACCGATCGAAATGGATTGATCTAAGCGTGATTTTTAGTATGATAGTTATCTACCGGATAATATTTTTCTTGGTGATTAAAGTAAGTGAGGATGTGACACCTTGGATAAGCGGTTATAAGGCAAGGAGAAGAATACAACAGAAAAATGGAACTCAGAACACAATGGTAGCACCTGATGGTCTCTCTCAGTCGCCTTCGTTGAGGGCTTACGTGGCAAACCGTCCTAGTAGAAGATAGATCGAAATTCCAAGACAATGCTAGGTGTTTGGGAATATGATCATACCTATCTGATTAACACTGCCATTCTAATTTATTAGCTTTTATTTTTATGTAGTTTGTTTATGTTGGAAGTTGGAATTGAACTTATTTATATGACCACTCCTTTCCAACATATGATCCATTTATTTATAGTTTTGTTACGGTGGATTATGTATGCAAATCGTTTACATATACTTATAAACAGAATTGCTACATGTATTTTTGCAATCAATAATATTTTCCTAAACACATGATGATTGATGCAAGGAGAAATTTTTGACAAGGAGTGGATCACATATGATGTTTATTATATTGTACAGATAATTTCATCTAATTCTAATTTTAATGAACTCGTTAAAACATCGTTAGACATTATTCCATCGGATGATTACACAAATCACCCAATCCATAATATTTTGAGCTTTGGCTAAACTGAGTGTACATAAATATGCCGGGTTAGTGTTTAGGACTCTGAACATATTTAACTGTAAAGAGGTTTATAAATGGATCAAACTATTCATGAACTGCTAGGTGAGCGTAAATAAGTTTTAGGCTCACTTTTATAAATGAGTCAAATTTAAACAATGTGATACTCAGTTCGAAAGTTTATAAAAATGCTTGATGAGAGGTTAGGGACATACTTGACATACTCGTAAACTAGCCCGATAACATACTCATTGGCATATTCAAGAGAAGTCATACTAAATTTTTGATACAAGATACATGTGTAATAACGTCTTTTGATGTTACATATAGTTTTAAACTCGAGCACGCTTTTAAATAAGTTAATTACTAATGTTATTAAAATCAGATCAGACATCAAATCGATGAACATAATATTTTATAATTTTTATGATTTAACTATAGTTCAATTATGAATCAACCGTAATTTTTTCGATTGAACCGACTTATTTAATCCAGTTTTAATAACACTTACAATAGTATTCAATATTGTGAACTCCCGTTTGACATATGGGGTCCACGGTCCACACACCGCTCCAAGCCCATCCCTGATCGCCTAATTCAATGAGCATGTCACTGATATAACCAAAAAGAAAAAGAGCATGTCTCTGAATAATACGCTACAACCAGGAATATGATACACAAGGGTACTTTCGTAATACCAATATAATCAGGGAGCCATGTCCTCCAAATAAGGAGAGAACCGGCTACCGCCGCCTATATCTCTTTTCAACCCTCCCCGACCGTACAATTTACCTCCTATTTCTTTCTTTCTTTCTTTCTTTCTCCGGTCTCCTTTTCCCCATTTTTTCTCCCGGAAAAATATATCCGCGTCTTCAATATAGGGTTTTTGTCCTTATCAATGTCCTCTCTTTCAAAACCCTAATTGGATGCTTATTTCTTTCTGTATTATATTTAACTGCATATAGCTAGTTTTATGGATGTTAAAATCAGCAATGGAGGAGATGCTAGTGGAGATGCCTCTACTAGTAGTTCTACCGGTGGTGGAACACAGGCTCCTGCACCGGTTCCGATTCCATCGCAAGCCAATGCACCGCCTCCGTTTCTAAGCAAGACTTATGACATGGTCGACGATCCTGCTACTGATGCCGTCGTGTCTTGGAGCCGGACGAATAATAGTTTTGTGGTGTGGAATCCGCCGGAATTCGCACGCGACCTCTTGCCCAAGTATTTCAAGCACAATAACTTCTCAAGCTTTGTTAGGCAGCTCAACACCTATGTATGGATTTTTGGATGTCTCTCTGTTTTCGCTCTGTTTTTTTATTGTTACTTATTTCCTTGTTTCTTCATTGATGTTTTCTTTGTTTAGCTTTTCTTTTTTGAATTTGATTGATATACAATTGATGCTTATACTGATATTGGCATAACAAAGTGGATTCGTTACCCTAAGAAACAATACATTGTAAGGGGTAGATCTAATGACTTCGTCTTAAGCAGAATCTGAGGGTAAAAGTGTAGTGGGGAAAGGTTTAGCTAGGTTCCAACCATGGTTGGAAAATGAGAAATGGGAGCTCAGTCTATAACCCTATGTTACTTTCTTATCCCATTTTGGTATGGATAAGAGATATGAGTTTGATTGGATCCAGCACTGGTGAGAAAAAAACGGAGCCTCAAAATAGGAATTAAGGATTCATTTCGCTTATGCTTCTTGTGGATTGAAATAGTCTTACAGATATTAGAAGGTAGATGATGATCTGGGAATGCAAAATGGAAGCATTTTATGTGGTTTTGAATTTAGATTCTGAAATATTGTATGTCGGGAGTTGAGAAGGTTGGTGATAAAGAACTAGGTTATGCTATTAGCATAATAGATGAATTAGATAAAAGGTTTTGGGAGCAATTCTGAGGAAGTATAAATGAAAAGGTATTGGACTGGTATCTGAGGCTATAATTGCTTGTTCAGTAAACTAAATTTGCATTATCATGAGATGAAAAACTCGTTTGCGTTGTCAACTTGTCATTGAGGATATTGGGCAACAAGAAATAATTTGAGCTGTTTCAATAACGTGTAATGATTTTCTAAGGTATTCATGGAGCAAGCTTTTTTCATTTCTGGAAGCATACTTCCTTGCATAGTTGTCAAGGCGCTAGGCGCAGCCTAGGCGCCAGGGGCGCAAGGTGTGCCTCAAGGTGAGGCGCGTGCCTGAGGTACGCTAGAGGCATATAATTTGCAAAAAATGTTTTCTTGAAAAGTGAAGTTAAATGCAATAACAATACTAGAAAAAGAACTAAGAGTATTGTTAGATGGACATATGCATGTAAAATTTACATATTGCATTAGGAATATCTAGCCTTAATAGAAATTGAATTAGGAATATCTAACCTTAATAGAAATTGATTTAGGAATATCTAACCTTGAATTATTGTTAAAACTCGTAAAAGTAGATGGACAACACATGGCGCACTAAGGCGCACACCAAAATGCGTTTAAGTCGCACACCAAAAGGCGCGTGCCTGAGGTAATTTACCTCGCCTAAGGTATGGTGAGGCGCAGGATCCTTACCCTTGCGTGAGGCGCGCCTTTAACAACTATGTTTCCTTGTTCTCTCTTTTCAGTAATTTTTTTTCAAGAGTTTCATAATTTGTTGACATGTTTTCTTTTCTTTGAACTTTCTTTATGTCTGTGGATTCCAGGTATGCATGTATGATGTATTTTTCTTGTGCTCCTTGCAATTTAGTTTTTATTTAGCTATCATTGAGTTGTTGGTTGGTTATCTGAATATTGCTGGCATCATTAATAATAATCTGATTGTTATCTAGTCACCTCTATTTGGTTATCATATATTGGTGAGTAAAAGAGGTGATTAGAATTCTGGCATACTTCAATCAAGTTTTTCTATGCATGTTATTTGGAAGCTTTTATTTCGGTGAGGAAGAATCATAGGATTGTTATTGATTGGTAAAACATGGTTGATTTGTCTCAGTTGTTATTGATAATGAGGTCATGTGGATATTTGTGTGGTCCAGTTCTGAACATTGAAATTCAATCGTTGTGAAAACTAAGTTTAATGCCACTAATTTTATGATTTTTATCTTATCGTTGGAAAATAGGAGATCTTTGTAATTGTCCAATTAAATTAACTTTGGAGAACAATTTAAACTTAGTTATTGTGATTACAGCATTTTATACTTTCTGCAAACAAAAATATTATTATTCTAAGAACTTTGATGTAGAGTTTGCAAGGGTTAACTAGTGAAAATTGAAGATGTTTTAGGCCTTTTCCCCCTTGAAGGTTTAGGAACACATAGCTTCTCTTGCCCGAGTTATATGACTCCGATAAAAATGATTGTCTATTACTTTACAAGTTCAAGGTTTTGATTTGATTTTCCTGTGCACTTTTATCAGCAACCAAGTGGAGCAGAACTGGAAAAGAAGAAAAGAAACCATCCTTATTTCAGGTTCATCATGACCTGATTACAGTTTTACTAATTATAATGGTTTCTATGGATACTCTCTCAATTCTCGTCTAGTATAGCTGAAAAAAAACTTGTTGAGTGCATGTTAAGAGGTTAGGCATTCCAGTGACTTCATAGTGAGAGGAAACTCAATTTAGAAAACCTATATGGTAATTTAAATGGTTTATAAAATAATTTTTATATTTTAGTACTAATGTTTTTTAGTTACTTTTTATTTGTATTCAATGTTTATTTAATACATGATTTTCATTGTTTTTAAATTTCATCTTTTTATAAGCCAAGCACCATGAAGTTCATTGTTGTTCCAAAACAAGTTAGCATGCCATGTCAGCCGTCGGCAGTTTTTAAAACTCAAAATTGTTTTTGTTCATACATAACAAAAAGGGTAAGCAATCCTAAATCTTAGCAGAGTTTGAGGAAGGATTAGGCTTAGTTTGTATATCTCGCTGGGATGGAAATGTAGAGGAAGCTAATTATCATATAACACAAGTTCGGTACTTATCCATAAAATGACTGGCGAAGACAAATATCTATGATGAAGATTTGAGGAGATAGTTTTTTTGTGCATGTGGGTGAAGCATGGATAATATCATATGAAAGAGCTTGAATAAATTGAGGCTTTCGTTAGATATAATTGTTGATACTAGGTGGTAAGTTGGTATGTTCTTAATTAATAATTGGTGAAAATAATTATGGGAAGAAATTTGGGATTTCAAAAGTTATGTGATGTTTTGTCAATGAGGTGTTAATATTCCTGTTGGAATATAGATGTTTGATTTGATATAGAGGATTATATCAAATATTTAATCCTTTCTACGAATGTCTGCATGTGTTTTTTGTTTTTCAATTTCAAAGCATGAGGGGCTCAATTTCAAAGCATGAGGGGCTTTGACAATGTTAATGAATCCTCTAAACATACAATTCAAATCTAACTGGTTCCAACAGCTAATGTTATTGAAGGAGTAAGATGTCAATGCACTGTATTAGTTAATGACCACGTATGAACAACTTTTGGTGAGTAGATCGATAAAATTGCAAATAGAAATGCAGTGATTGTTAAGAGGTGCCGAATGTGTTGATCAAATGATCTACTAGGATTATGTGCATGTTTTCCTCATCAAAGGAGAGTTATGCTTGACCTAGGGCTTAATCCTTTTTGAAGTAGAAAACTAGAAATTCTACTTATTATTTTGGGGCATGGTGCTATTTGACATGACAATTCTATTTTAATCTGTTCTTTTCTTTTTTCTTTTTTTGGTTTTATGTTAACCTTGTTTAGGTCTCTCCTCCACCTTTATGTTTATATTCTTGTTTACAGTGGGCTAGCGTTTTTCTTTTTCAGTCAAGGGAGGTAATTAGACAAAACCTATATATATATATATATATATATATATATATATATATATATATATATATATATAAAAGATTCAGAATTTTGGATTGCACTTCTTTGATTTATGTCAATGACAATTGCGTTATTCTGGCCCAAATGATTGAGGTCTAGTTGTTTTAAGTCCTTCCTGTTGTGTTTATCTTATCTTAAATTCTTGTTTTTTGATTCAAGTCTTTTTTTCAGGGAACTTCTTATAAGAAAGTAAATAAGCCTCTGGTATCATATCATATATTATCTAGTCAACTGGGAACCGTGTTTTACTTTCAATTACAGTGGAATTTGTAGATTGTTTTATGGAAATTTTCGTACTTAGCCTCAGTAGTTTTCATACTTAGGCTATGTTATTTTCAACTTATAAGCAGATGTATCGACTGAATTTAACTTATTTCATTGTAAATTTATAACTGATCAGTACTGAAATGTTTACAACTGAAAATGGATTATAAGTTGAAAAGAACTGGGCGTTAATCTGAAATGAGATGCAATGTCTTCAGTTTGACAGCTTTTGCAGAAGTTGAAGTACAAAATTGAAGGACATACTTCTTTTCATGTTAGATTCTTGTGAAAGTTTGATATGTTTTATGTTCCCTTGCAGCTAAGACTGGAAGACTTGCTGTCTTTTCTCCATCATGTTGGGCATGACTTGTTAAGCAATATGCTTGCATTGTCATTGTTAAAACTTATTAAAAATGTGTTCCAAAAGCAGAAAATATTTGGACTGAATTGCTACGGCTTGGTCATATAAATTTTTTTCTTTACAATGTTTCCTCCTGCTATTTAACTTCTGCCCTTTAAATGAGTGGCTGATGCATTGTAAAATCAAGTGGTCTCAAAGAGTGTATGTGTTTAATTTAAGTGTGGTTGTTTGTTGCTGTATTATACTCACATCACATGGGTTGTGTCAAACAGGGTTTTCGGAAGGTTGATCCAGACCGTTGGGAGTTTGCAAATGAGGGGTTCTTGAGGGGTCAAAAACACCTGCTTAAAAGTATAAGTCGTCGAAAACCCGCTCATGGACATAGTCAACAACAGACGCAACAACCACATGGACAGAGCTCATCCGTTGGTGCTTGTGTTGAAGTTGGGAAATTCGGGCTGGAGGAAGAGGTCGAGAGACTCAAGAGGGACAAGAATGTCCTTATGCAAGAACTTGTTCGGTTAAGACAGCAGCAACAGGCAACCGATAGCCAATTACAAACAATGGTGCAACGACTTCAAGGAATGGAGCAAAGACAGCAACAGATGATGTCATTTCTCGCAAAAGCCATGCAAAGTCCCGGCTTCTTGGCTCAATTTGTACAGCAACAAAACGACAGCAATAGGCGCATAACAGAAGCTAACAAGAAACGAAGACTTAGGCAAGACGGTGTTTCTGAGGCCGAAACCTCGTTCGCTCCCGATTGCCAGATTGTAAAATACCAGCCCGATGCAGCAAAAAGTATGCTGAGACAAATCATGAAAATGGAAGGTTCTTCAAGGATGGAATCTTATAACGAGATTCTAGAAGGTTTCCTGAACAGAACAGAGGGTGGGGCATCATCAAGCCGTATATCCGGAGTAACTCTTCAAGAGGTGACACCATCAGGGGTATCAGGGAATAATCCTGCACCTGCTGTATCAGATCTAACCTCCTCCCCTGGTATCGCTAGTTCTGACCAGTTAACAGCTTCATTTCCAGATATAAGCACTTTTGTAGGACCACAAGAGGCACCCCCAGATGTAGTCATGGAACCGTTTGCTCAGATGCCCGCAATGGTGCCCGAAAGTATTGATGGTTTTATGCAACCCGAAAACATTGATTTGAGTTCATTAGGATTAGGTGATTTTCCAACCGAAGCTGATATGGATATGCTGTTTGAAAATCCGAGCTTTTGGGATGAATTGGTAATAAGTCCTGTGGCCGAGGATATTGAATCAAGCTCCAAGGATGTCAAAGAAACCGAAGGTGATACGGAGGCTTGGGATAAAACCCAGCATGTCGATCAGATTACAGTACAGATGGGGCTTCTTTCATCAGAGACTGCCCAAAAGCCTTGAAGTTGTCACAAAATGTGCGTCTTTTACTAGACCCAGGTAACTTTTTTCCAACTGTTTACCATCATATATTTCGCTTTTTTTGGCCATTGGAAAAACAGTTAATATCTTTTGCATTTGTTAACCCGTGGTTTTTATTTCTATTTCTATTTTTTATATCATATATTAAGATGGGAAATTAGTCATCTGCTTTACCTTAGGCTCCTGTTTTTTTAATACAGAAGTTTTATCTTAATGTTGTATAAATATTGGTACCAAAGCTTTTGAGTTTCAATTAGTTTTAAGTAAGCAGCTTTATCCATTATTCAATTAAGGCCCTTTTCTGCTTATAAGTAGCAGTACGGAACTGATAAGTATTTATTTCAGTATAAATTTATATGTACGCAGTACTGAACAGCACTGAACTGAATGGATTATAAGTTGAAAAGAACAAGGTCTAAATATGCCAATCAATCAAATATTAGCACGAGGAACAGCATATTATGCTCACCACAGCCACATTCTTAAAGCACAGGGTAGACATATTCCAATTTTCAAATGTATGTGGAATCTTTGGGCTTTATTTGGAAATCTCCAATGTTTGTTTTAATCGAAACATTATTACTTATATTGTGTCAATGCAATTTCTTCCTACTTACACGCCGTCTAAATCTAAATTAGCACTCGTAGTTTATCTTGCATGTTGAGTTTATTTATTGGACTAGTTAAAGTATATAGACTTTAAGTGAAGTGAATTGTCGTTGTAGAATGATGACACTTTATGAGATCATGCTAATTGCTGACCACATACGAAATTTTCAGCTTGCTAACATGAAATGGTAGAAGAGAAGTGGCTACATTACCATGTTGCTAATAATTGTTTCTTTTTCTATTCGAATTTATAATTGGTGTTTAATTGTTAACAAATAGGTTGATTGTTTGCCACGATCTAAATTATCGAAGTTCTTAAAGAAATTTCGGATTATTATTGCCACCGTTGCAAATCACAAATTTGGGGATCGGATTATTTCTCTCTCACTCGCCTTCTTTCACATCCCTTTTTAGGAATAACTTTCTCCAATTGTAATTTTTAATTTTTACAACTTTTTTTTTGCCCATCTGTTCACCGGAGTTTTACTCCGACTATATCCACTGGGTCGCGCACCTGGCTATGGTGTGTGAGTCTATTAATAAGGATTTTTTGCATTTACTTGAATTCGAACTCGAGACTTTGCATAAGCAATATCAAGCCGCTTACTACTTGGACTAACCTTTATTAGTTCTAATTTTTACAACTCAACAAGTGTTTAAAAGGGTCAGGAAGTGACGAATCCAGAGATTATATTTCAAGGAGTTCAGTTACTGATAGAATTAATTTCATTACATAATTAACTTTTTAAGAGTATTTAATTAAGACTCAATTAGTAATGGGGTCAAATAATAATTTTTAATAATATCCAATACTTAAATAATATATACGTACTAATATTTTTAAAATTTTTATGGGTCCATCAACTCCATTATCCAACAAGTGGATTCGCCTATGAGGATCCGGTGTGCAGAATTTCTTAATAATGAAAACATATATTGGGTACATTTTCGGATCCAAATAAACCAAACAATTCATCTAAATATTGTTTAACTTATTGTAAACCAAACAATTAAATTTAAATCTTAACTTTTGTGACTAACTCGATTTTACAGAATACAAATCCCGCTATATTGCTCTAACCCTATATATATATATATATATATATGCCCTACCCTCGTGTTAAGCAAAAGTGAACCTTGATCTCTTTTAGTTTTACGGGCCACAATGAGATTTTTAATTTAGCTGTTTAATTTAAAAATTATAATTTTAGAATATATTTTTTGAACTGAACTTATTTCAATGAAAATTTATAACTATATAAAGTAGTGTTTAATTAAATAGAGCTGAATTGATTTGAAGTTAAAGAAAAATTTTACATGAATTTCTTGATATTAGCTTAATATCATCCATCTACTTTAGGAAAACAATTATTTTAAATTTTGAAATTGTACATGAATATCTCAAAATGAAGTTCAAAATTATAGCAATTCCTACCGAAGATAATTTGATATTGATTTATCTCTCAAATCTTGGTGACTTATGACGTAATATAAATTTGTCAGTCATAAATGTTACAGATACATTCTTATGATGAGTAACCCAAATGACAATAAATTTTACGTTATAATTTCATAAAAATGTAAAAACACAATCAACTTTAAATTTCGTAAAATACACCTAAAATGAAAAAAAAAATGCTTTGGTAAGGAATTCATTTCATTTAATTTGTAGAAACACACAACAAGAATTAACTTTTATAAATCAGCACACCGTTATTTTTCAAATAAGTTTCTCAAAATAAGTTTTTGAATATTTAGAAATTCATTGTCAGAACAAATTAATTAGGATTATAATAGGAAAAATATAAGCAAAACAACAGAGGTCAACCAGATGACTAGATTGGATGTCAACATCCATCAAAATCAGAAATATAAACAGCTAAATTACTAAACCAAAAGACCACAATAAGCCAGGTGGGTCCTTTTTCCGCCATCATCATCATCATCTTCGCTTCTCTTTCTAAAATTTCCCTTTCTCTCTTCCTGTCCCTGCTCCATTTTTCTCTGTCACTTTTCTCCCGCACACCTCTCAGGCTTGCTTCTTTTTAGTTCAAATCATATAATACTTCTCTGAGAAAACTGTTACAGGTATTTTTTTTTTTCCATTATGCAAATAGCGGCCTCTCATTCTCGCGCAGTTTTGTTCCTTTCCTATGGTCCCTCTTTTGCTCTCTCTCTTTAAAAAGTCGATAATTTTTATACAAAAGATGATGTTGACTACTCCTCCTCTCCATTTTACCCCTTTTTTATATTCTTTTCATGGTGGAAATGCCTTTTTCTAGTTTAATTTTGTTTTATTGATCTATCCTTCTAGGGTTTTCATTTTTAGGCTTAATTTGATTATTTCAACTCCAAGACTAATGTATGCCTCTCTATACGACTTGTCATTTTCCATGGATTTAAATAATATGGTTTGATTTTGACTTTAAGTTATTAGATTACTTAGTGATGCAATTAAAAAGTCTTGCTCAACTCTGTAATAGTTGAAATTGGGCTGCATTCAACTTGAATGGTTCTTATTTGACTGCTACATGATTTGCTCTTGCTTTGCGACTTCTGGTTAGAT
Source organism: Euphorbia pulcherrima (assembly GCA_947683365.1). NCBI lineage: Eukaryota > Viridiplantae > Streptophyta > Magnoliopsida > Malpighiales > Euphorbiaceae > Euphorbia > Euphorbia pulcherrima. The sequence goes on along the minus strand of CANTUS010000001.1, from coordinate 15,683,124 downwards.
TAGATGAGTTGCTAAGTTGGTTTTATTATTTTTGAATTCGAGTTGAAGTCTTGATCAGGTATTCATGATGTTTTTGTTGTTATAATTTGTTCAAATTTGAAGGCTTTCAAAGGATGGAACTTTGTATTAGACTTTTGATTATGGCTGCTGCTTTTGATTATTTCAGGTTCTAATTGCAAGTCCAAGTCAAAGATTACTCCTAGATTTCCCTCCTTGGTTTATATGTGATTCTGAGTAATAACTTCAATTGCTACTCGAAGAGTCATTGATTTGAATCGACATATAAATGGAGCAAAGAGAGGGAGAAAGCTGGAGGGCAATAGCTATGAAAATGCTTCCTCCTGGGGCTTCTTTCCCCGAAGACGATTCTAATCTCGATTACTCCATTGCAATTGAATATGAAGGCCCCCCTGTTTCTTACATGGTTCCCAAAGTTGAACCTCTTGATGTAAGTTCACGTGCAATACCAACTGCTCAAACACTTTCGGAATCACAGAGATTAGATCAGAATCTCGGTCCTCCGGTAATTGAACCGATACCTTTGCCAATTTCTCGTATAGCTCGTGTCACGAGTTCCCCTACTCAAAGTACGAGATTCTCAGCGAGCTCTGAGTCAGTAGTTTCTGTATTGCAAAACCCCGACTTTTCTTCAGCTTCTGCATCAGCTTCTCCACGTTCAGTCCAAGTGGTTAATGAAGCTAGGAGAGTACCAGTAGTTACATTTAATACTGTTGATAGATCAGAAAGGAAAAATGTTGACCTTGAGAAGCCATTTTATCCTGACTATGTGGGGGTTTCGAAAGGGAAAAAGAAGAAAAAGAGTAGAGTTTGTTATAGATGTGGTAAAGGGAAGTGGGAAACGAAGGAGTCGTGCCTGGTTTGTGATGCCAAGTATTGTAGCAATTGTGTGCTTAGAGCAATGGGATCAATGCCTGAAGGGCGTAAATGCGTTTGCTGCATTGGTCAGGCAATTGATGAATCGAAACGGGTGAAGTTAGGTAAACACTCGAGGTTATTGTCGAGATTGCTCAGTCCTTTGGAAGTTAAGCAGATAATGAAAGCAGAGAAAGAATGTTCTGCTAATCAGCTGAGACCAGAGCAATTGATTGTTAATGGGTTTCCTTTGAAACCAGAAGAAATGTCAGAATTACTAGGATGTCCACTACCTCCGCAAAAGCTGAAGCCGGGTAGATACTGGTACGATAAGGAGTCTGGTTTCTGGGGAAAGGTGTGCATTTTCTCAATAAGACATGTGCTTATTTAGTTTCTTTTTGCCCTAGTTGGATTGTTTTTGTGATCTCTTCCTGATTAGAAATGACCAGATTTTTTTTTCTCTAACGTCTTGATTTGATAATTTTATAGGAAGGAGAAAAACCAGATAAAATCATTAGTTCAAACTTAAATTTCACGGGGAAACTCAGTACAAAAGCAAGCAATGGAAACACCGAAGTTTATATTAATGGCCGAGAAATCACCAAACTTGAACTGAGAGTACTAAAAGTAAGTCCTCTTGCTTTTTGTAAGTTGGGTCGTCTGCTCAAATGTTTATCTGTAGTGATATTATCTGGTCTTGGTTGTTTAACTTGTTTCATAACATGCCTAACATAGATCCAGACAAGCTTTCACTAAGTCCTATAAAGAATCTTTATCGTAAATTCTGATTATAATATATTCTTTCCAACAACTACTGTAAGTTCTAATTGCTTTAGTTAGAGGTTTGTTTGATTATAGTCTTATAGACGCATGCTCTTGCTTATAGTGGATGGCTTTTTTATTTGATGGGATGGGAACAAGCATGTGACTGTTTTGTACCAAATTCATTCACTAAAGCTTGTGCTTTATATGTATTTCTCTGCAGAAATGCTTTGCAGTTATGTCTTGAATTCTCTACCCTTTATGCTAGTTTCTCAATCTACTTCCTTCTGGGTTCCATTTTACCTATAATGCTTGATTGTGTATCTTTAGTTGGTAATATGAACTCTGTCAGTGGCATAGATGATAAAAATAGTAGCCTCTTGATAAATGTGTTATCTAATTAATATCTATAGCTAATGCGATTAACTGCATCTCTTGATTCCTCCAGTTAGCAAATGTGCAATGTCCACGTGACACTCATTTTTGGGTCTATGATGATGGGCGTTATGAAGAGGAAGGTCAGAACAATATCAGGGGAAATATATGGGAAAAGGTATATGCTGGAAAGCTCATCGTAAATCGAACAAACCTTTCTTAAAATTATAGTTTTGTGGTGTAACATTGTGGATTTCTTTATCCTAGACAGGCATCAACAAGGTTTGTGTGTGCACTTTTCTCTTTGCCCGTGCCCCATGGTCAATTACATGGGCATAGAGATGAGACTAGTAACTATGTTACTGTTCCTAATTATTTAGAGCAAAGAAAAGTACAAAAGCTTCTTCTGCTTGGTCTTCCAGGCTCTGGAACCAGCACAATTTTCAAGCAGGTATGTGCTTGTTCAGAGTTACATCGCAAATAATTCACATTAGTGGCTCAACTCAGTAAGCTGTTTGTAAAAGCATATTCATGTTTTTGTGATTCACTGAACAGGCCAAATGTTTGTACGGGAACAAGTTTAGTGAAGAAGAACTTCAAGATATAAAGTTGATGATACAGAGCAACATGTATAGATATCTTAGTATTTTGCTTGATGGAAGGGAACGTTTTGAGGAGGAAGCCATGTCTAGGATGAGGGAGCTAAGTAGCCAGGATCAAAATTCCGAGGGAGGTAAGATTTTGATTCTTTTTTGTTGTATTGACATAAATTACCATGTTTAAGTTTCTCCACTTGCTGGCTTTGTTTTTTCATAGAAGTTGTTCCATAATTATGAGGAACCTGTAACGTTGCCGTTAAGCTGTTCTCCTCGGTCTCAATTTAACTTATTATGGCTTTTAATCACTTCTCCGTTTTGATTGCACAATGATTCTCTGTTTAATGTATTGTGACTTGAATAGGAATTACAACACGCCAAACAAAGGCACGACCAGTATATGAAATGATGACTTGTATTGATGATTCTCAAAATTTAGTAAACGAAAACAATCTTAAAGACAAATCTATGCTGAAGCACAGTCCAGGCTATCTCTAAGCCAGAAGCTACGAGACCCCAAAAATAAGGCCAAAACTGTTTATACCCTGAAGGCACATCACTCTGGTTACACAGCCTTAACTTAATGCTACGAAGTACCAACCATGATTACAAACTCCTGATAAGTACCAGACCAAATGTCCCTCTATACCATAACTAGTAACTACTTATATCTCTTTTATCCCATCTTTTGTATCTGACCTAATCTGTTACCGGTTGGACTTTTCAACACTATCGTGTATTGTTTCTTAATACATTTATCCTCAAGTTTCCTTATCTTGGTCAAAGTGAGAGAAGTATTTTGATATTTTTGCAAGTCAAAATAGAGGATTACGGTTTCGATATTTGTATTTACTAAATGGTGGAGGAGGAGAAAGCCAGGGAACAGAAAATGGACAATAGTTCAAATAGCATCTTCAACTTGGCAGGTTGGGACAAATAAGTTCCATTAATTACATTGCCAATTAGGCCCATACGATTTCCATTTTATGCCAGCTTAGTCAACTTACAAATTAATGGGAGTGGCCCAAAGAAGGTGGAGTGCTTATATGGATACGACTTACAAGAGTCAATGGGGACTCTATCGTCCCAACTTGCCAAGTTGAAGGTGCTTTTATATTATTATCCAAAAGAAAGGAAAGGCAGTCAAAATGGATAAAAAGAATTTTAAATTTAGGGTTTTCAATTATTTGTTTCGGAAGATAAACAAGTTTATGAATTCTTCAAATATTCTCCAGCTTGGAGAAATTAGAATTTCGAGCGCCCTCATAAGTTTTGCAATTTGTCCTCCACCTCCCAAAGAAGATGATTCTGAGATTCCTTTGTTGTGCAAATGATTGTATATCATTGATTTAGGTCTTCTATATCATGCACTATTCACCATGAATATCAAGTAATTGCGTGGCTTATTCCTGATAAATTTTTGTGTTATCAAAAGATAACACCTTTAGGAGACTAGTGCAAACTGACTTCCAAATGCTTGAACTGTTTAAACTTTATGCCCTCAAACATTGATAGACAGCTCTTAAGTCAAAGTAAGATAACAAGATACAAAAAAATAAGAAAACTTATAGTTACTTGGGTCTGTGATAAAGTAAATCTACTTCATCTCATGGGAGAGTCGCACCTCCAGATTTGGGGTATCTACCTCTCACACACCGCACTGAGTGCTCACAAGAGGGAGGAAGTACAAGCCAATGTGTCTATCATTTTCATGGTTTGGATGGGTTTGACATGATTCTTGCATTAGATAACTTCTTACCCAAAAGTAGGCATAAAATTACGATTTACAGGTTACCTCAGAGAAAAATCATTACATGTTCACCCAACTTGCCATACTGTTATAAGAGTTTTCAAATGAATGGTTATTTAATTTTGTTCCAGGTGGAGAGGCTGACTCTTCTGAGACTAATCACTGTATATATTCTATCAACCCAAGATTGAAACATTTCTCCGATTGGCTGCTGGACATTATAGCCACAGGAGATTTAGATGCATTTTTTCCAGCAGCAACTCGTGAATATGCTCCATTAGTTGAAGAAGTTTGGAAGGATCCAGCTATTCAAGAAACTTACAGGAGAAAAGATGAGCTTCATTTCCTTCCAGATGTTGCCGAGTACTTCTTAAGCCGGGTATTTAATTGTTCCTTACTCTTTCTGAACTGTACTCATTGTCAATCGTGTAATGTCACGTGTTTATTTTGATTGTAAAATCCATAATTGAAACCCTTGTTTGTCTTATTTTCCTTTCTCTTTATTCAAAAAAATATGTCGGTCTTCTATTTCAGGCAGTAGAAATATCGAGCAATGAATATGAACCTTCAGAACGGGACATTGTCTATGCAGAAGGAGTCACTCAAGGGAACGGTTTAGCCTTCATGGAATTCTCACTCGATGACCGCAGCCCTATGTCTATAACCTACACCGATAATGCCGAACCTCAGCCCCCACCTCTCACAAAGTAATTTTTCATTCTTATTTGTGCTGACATTGCTTTTGTAAGGCCAAATACATCACATCTCCTCCAAGTTGACACTTCTTGTAGCTCCCCCAATTTGGCAAAAATGCACCAGTTTGCCCCTGCCACATGTCAGCTTCTGATTGGAGAGAAAAATAAGGAAAATGACACTTTTTGAAAGTTGAGGAAGCTACGAGGATCTTTTCAAAGTTCAGGGCAGTAGATGGAACGTGCCAACTTGGAGTAGCTGCTGATGTATTTGGCCTTTTTTTGTAATGATGATGTTTATAATTGATTACTTATATTGGGCATTTTGTTTTCAGATACCAACTTATTAGAGTAAACGCAAAGGGGATGAACGAAGGGTGCAAATGGGTAGAAATGTTCGAAGATGTCCGTATAGTTGTGTTCTGTGTTGCCCTAAGTGACTATGATCAGGTATGGCTAGCACCCGAAGGTAACGGCAGCGGCTCACTCCTTAAAAACAAAATGATCCAATGCAAAGAGCTATTCGAGACAATGATAAGACACCCGTGCTTTAAGAACACCCCTTTTGTCTTGATACTCAACAAATACGATCTCTTCGAAGAAAAGATTAACCGCGTACATCTCACTACTTGCGAGTGGTTCAAAGATTTCAGCCCTTTGCGCCCTCACAATAACAACCAGACACTTGCTAACCAGGCGTATTATTACGTGGCAATGAAGTTTAAAGAGCTCTATGCTTCGCTGACCGGTCGAAAGCTGTTTGTGTGGCAGGCTAGGGCTAGAGACCGGGTAACAGTTGACGAGGCTTTTAAGTATATTAGGGAGGTTTTGAAGTGGGATGACGAGAAAGAGGAAAACTATTACGGTGGAGCTGAGGACTCGTTTTATAGTACTGATATGAGTTCGTCGCCTTTTGTTCCTCCTGTAATAGACTAGGTTATTGGCTATGTAGATGGACAAAATTGTATGCATTTATTAATGAGGTTGCTTGTTTATTTTTAGTTGTAATTGTAACTCCAAATTTAATTTATTTTTCAGAGTTTTCAATTTCTGGAGTAGAAGATTGCTGAGGCTCTGAGTTAGGTTTGTTCTTTTTAACCGAAATGAACTGAAATTAGCAAAAAAAAAAAGGTTAAACCTTTATTCAGCTTTAGAGACAAGGAATTATCGGAGAGTGGAAGGCTCTCTTATTATGTTATATATTCTAATACTTTAATTTAGGTTAGTTTGTACATAACATGTACTAGTATTTATTAGTTTGAAAAATAAGTGACATGGAACTGGATTTGAATTAACTAAATTTGGAATATTTTAAAGTTGTACATTTTGATTAATCTTAGTCATTTATTTAGTTTGAATGGTTGGGATTTGACTGTACTGTAGACCCTATAAATTATTAAAATTAAATTTCAATCAGTGAAACTGAGTGGATGATTGAGATTGACTGAAATGCATAACCTTATCATTCCTTAACTTTATAATCAAAATCCGTATAATATTTTTACACAACTTTATCATTCCGTAACTTTAAATAATTAAAATCCGTATAATATTTTTACACGCTAAACTATAAATGCCACATAAAGTGGGATTAATTTATATTTATGCCGTAAATTATGAACTAACTCAACTAAATTAAGGTTATAGGGTTATCTATCTAGCATACACAAATTAGTGATACATATGCCTAACCTAATTCATTTTAAGGCTACAACATTATAGATCTAACTACTTTGTAGTACCTCACATGCTTAATTAATTAGGAGTACACCAAATCTTCTTGGGTCCAATACATTGAGTTTCTCTTAATTTTGAGATAATGGCCGATGCATGATAATATAACTTTTTAAATAATTTAATTATCTCTTAAAATGTGCATCAGTTTATTTCTAAATCAAATAAAGTGGATAATGATATACACACCGTAAAATTAAAAAAGTCAAATTAATAGACCTGACATGTGCCACCTTTAGTAAAAAAAGTTTCGTGAAAATGGCTAAAAAACAACATTTTCTTCCTTTATTTTTCTCAAAAAAATCAAATTAGACCAAAAATGACTTAAAAAAACGTTAACAATTAAAACAAATTATAACCAATTACTTCCATGATCATATTGCATAAATCCTCCAACATTTCTCAAATTCATTTTAAGTACCTCTATTACCTCTTCTCAATTCAATTGCGAACACAGTGATTTTGGGGATTGCAATGCAATTGAGACGCGAACAATTATTGGTGCAGTAAAATTTCTTATTTTCATTTTCATGATTCTCAATCCCCAATCTGTTAGTTTGTTGGATTTATGGGGTACTTGGTTGACTAACAAATTTAGTTTTCGTTCCAGGATTAAAATTTTTTTGTACATCCCTTCAAGCCGGTCTTAAAAGTTATGGGGTCATATACGAAGTTATGTTAAAACTGTAAATTAGTTAATTGAAACTAATTTTTGTTGTTTTCTAATTTAAAATAATGTTTGATTTGGACCATAAGCTTATTTTAATTATAATTTTTTTTGAAAAAATTCTAATTATAAAATTAAAAATAATATTATTATCATTAACTTACTTGAAAAAGAAAAAGTAATTATTTCAAGTCAATATTTATTTATAATATTATTAGGCTCTTAAGTTTTTTAGGCCTTACGCAGAAGCCTTAGTGGTACACTAAAACCGCTTTTACATTTCTTAAACTTCAAGGAAGTAAATGAACAAGAGACATGTAGATTTGAAAGTTCATTGGGCTTATAATAATAATAAAGAAAAAACTCATCCCATCCCCATGTATGTGGGCTCGAACTGTGACCTCTAAAATTACAACCACTAGACCAAGTCTCTCCAACTGTAGATTTGGAAGTTAATGAAATATAGACATTAAGGCCCTGTTTTTTTCAACTTATACGTAGCAATACTGAACTGAACTGAAGTTATTTCAGTGTAAATTTATATGTATGCAATACTGAACTGAACTGAATTGAATATAAGTTGAAAAGAATAGGGCCTAAGTGTTGAATTGTGGACTTGTGATATGAAAAAAAGAGAAGGCAAGAGAAGAAGCGAAAAATAGATAATTTCTTTTCGTGTTTTCTGAAAAATAAAAAGATTTCGTAATATTAAAAGGTTAAGAGGTGCATTTTTTTTACAAGTTTAAGAAAATAACTTGAACATTTACAAGGTTAGAGTGACATCTTGTGATTAGAGCTAAGTCGAGGGATAAGCCACCTTCTCCAGGAATTTAAACTTTGATTTTTGGTTGAACTGACCATTTCTTAGCACTGAAACCTACACTGTTGCTGGGTTAGAGGAAATTGATTTATAAATCATTATTAAGATGGATTTAAATTATATGTTATAGGTTTGTTATATATATATGGCATAGCTAGCATGTACTAGTAAACTTCTTTAACCCCTATATAGGACACCACTACACCAATGGATAATAAAATTGTGGACATGAAGCCTTGCAAAGTGCATTTTCATGTCTCATTTATTTAATTAATGTGCATAATTACATGTCCCCTGTCTTGTACACATCTTTTTCTAGTTTTCAGTTATTCTAATTAGGGTTGCAACGTAGTTAAGTGGTTCATGGTCAATTCGAGATCGACTCAGTTAAAATTTGGTCAAAGCTCGGTTTGATAAGACTTGATTTGAGTTTGAGATCGGCTTGAGATATTAACTATTTAAGCCGAGCTTTTTAAGGTTCGACTTAAAAGCTTATAGAATTTTTTAATTACTTTCATAATATTATTAATTTTTTTATATATTCATAAAAATATGATAGGTTCGTTTTAATTTTAAATATTCTAAATAAGAAAAAATTATGTATCGTATTCCTAATTAGTTCTAAATATCCTTAAATAAGTTGTGGTCCTATTCTAATTCTATTACTTCTTAAAAAAGTTTAATTTCTAATCATCTAATATAAAAAGGGAAAAAGTACATGACTGTACCAAAGCCCATCAATGATTTCAATTAAAAGTTTGGTCAACAACACAAGTGTCTAGTACTACAAGCATCAATGACATAAATACGTTCCACACAACCTCACAACAAAAATACGCTCCTCTCCAAAACAGCACATGCGCAAGGCATATTTTTTTATTTTATTTTCTTGTTTTACATTTATCTCTCAAACCGTTTATTTTTTTGACATGCCGCTTTAGACTTTTTTGTTCGTCTCATTTTTATCTTCGAAACGCCATCCCTTGTTATATACTTTTTTTTGATTTTTTTCCAAACTTTTCCAAATCTGGTATAAATCTGGTATGAAGTGGTTTTTATTTGATTTCTTCATAAAATACAAGTTTATGGGTTATTTTTATCACACCTAGTATTTTGCTGGTATAAATCTAGTATAAATCTGGTATGAAGTGATTTTTGTTTGATTTCTTCATAAAATGCAAGTTTATGGGTTATTTTCATCACACCTAGTATTTTACTGGTATAAATTTGGTATGAAGTAGTTTTTGTTTGATTTCTTCATGCAATGCAAATGCAAGTTTATGGGTTTTTTTCATCACACCTAGTATTTTGCTGGTATAAATTTGGTATAAAATGGTTTTTGTTTGATTTCTTCATAAAATGTAAGTTTATGGGTTATTTTCATCATACCTAGTATTTTGCTGGTACAAATATGATATGAAGTGGTTTTTGTTTGATTCCTTCATGAAATGCAAGTTTATGGATTATTTTCATCACACCTAGTATTTTGCTGGTATAAATATGGTATAAAGTGGTTTTTGTTTGATTTCTTCATAAAATGCAAGTTTATGGGTTATTTTCATCACATATAGTATTTTGCAGGTATAAATCTGATATAATGCTGGGTTTTTCACACCTTGTATAATGCTGGTAAAAAATGCTAGTATAATGCTGGTTTTTCACACCTTATAAAATGCTGGTATATTGCTGGTAAAATGCTGGTATAATGTTGGTTTTTCACACCTTGTATAATACTGGTAAAATACTAGTAAAATGCTAGTTTTTCAAACCTTTTATAATGCTGGTAAAGTGCAGATTTTTCAGAGCTGGTAAAATACTAGTAAACTGCTGGTATAAAATAAAAATTCGAAAAAAGTATATCATCATCGATCTAGTTTTGAAGATAAAAACGAGACGAACAAAAAACTCTAAAGCGGCATATCGAAAAAATCAACGGTTTGCGAGATAAATGCAAAACAACGTAAAAGGGAAGGAATCGCATGTATAGGGAGGAACGTACATAATGAAAAGAGAAAGTTTAAAAGCTGACCAAATAGTTATTTATAAAAGTAGAGGGCAAAGAGGTATATATTTTACACAACCCCTACATTTAGTACAATTTCCCTATAAAAAGGTATGTCTCTTTGAATTTTAACTTGACAAAAAGCGTGTATTTATAAATAATAAGCAAGAGATTTAGTGGATAAATAAGGCTCGTTTAGGCTCGTAAGCTCGTGACATCAAGCCAAATTGTCCATGAGCTTGAGCCGAGCTAAAATATTTAAGGCTCGACGAGCTACCAGCCGAACCGACTAAAATATTTTTATTTTCAAGCCGAGCCGAGCTTAGATAAGTTTGGTCCAGATTTGACTCGTTTGCATCCCTGATTCTTACTCCCTCCAGTGCAAATTGTATGTCATTTTGCTCAACATTCTATTTCCCCTTTTGTTTGTCATTATAGAATATCAATGCATCATTTAACACTTTTTTTTCCTGATTTACTCTTGTATTAATTAGGAAAGAGATTGTGGCAAAGGGTTGATATAGTGGTTGAGCCTTGAAGCTGTGATCCTAACAGGTTCGAGTTCACGTACAGGCAAGGTGGGATGAGGTTTTCCTTTATTATTGTTATAAGCCCAATGAGGGTAATTTTTTTTTGAAAAAATTAGGTAAGAGTTAAGTATAAATGGAGTTATAAAGTGATAATGAATAAGAAAGAGAATTTTATAATAAAATTAATGGATAAATTAGTTATTTTAATAGTGTAAAAAATATTTTATTGATTTTAGTAAAAATCCTAAAATGACCAGAGGCAAATTCATATAGAAGGGGTGGGATCCATGAAACCCACTCTTTTCTTAAAATTAATATAATATTATATATTATTAAAAATATGGATACCATTATGATTGCACTCGTACATTCGGTGAATGTTAAGATAACTTTATTTTTAGAAAGTTAAAATTACAATCTTTTATCACCATTAAATTAGTGAGATAAATTCAATCCAATAGTGATTGTGGCAAAATAAGCTAAAAACATAATTACCACATAATTTTCTCATATATTAATTAACTCTTCTTAAACACTTGTATAAAAAGGTTAATGGAAAGTAGTGGATTATTTGTTACTATTATTCCATGAATTATCATATTTGTTACTAAATTGAACCATTTTGAGAATCTAAACAAATTAAATTCCACATTAATTTCTTTTTTTTATATTTATGTATTTCCTATTTAAATTTCATATTTGTAAAATCAAATCTGTAAGATTAGACTATTTTCAAAGCATGAAAATTCATGGAGAAAAGTTATGCAATATTATTTAAATGGATATTTGCTTACATATATTTAATATTTAAAGTTATTTATGTATTAGTACTTGGACCCTATATAAATAAATTTCTGAATTCGAGACTAAAAATGACAAAATTTTGCACAATAGGCTAACAAGGAGTGAAAAAAATGATACTTTTTTTACTGAATGAATACGGTCTTATTAAATCAAATAAGAGCCAATTACAGCTCTAATCAAAGGTGGACAGTGACCAAACCATGTCCCCCTACTTGTCAAAAAATCAGCTGCCTTAGCTAACAAATGCGCAGCTTGATTCACAGACCTACTAGCATAAACAATTTTTAAATTAACAAAAGCATCTAAAAGACATACGCAATCTAAGAGAATCGAACTAACTGGTGAGCGAAACGTTGAAGTATTGTTCAAAGCCGAAACTATGTTTAGGGCATCTAGCTCAAGGACAATGTTATCCAAGCCCATCTGTTTAAGCCACCTTAGCGCTTCCCTACAACTCATTGCTTCCACCACTAGAGCATCGCCTTGACCTTGCATAAGAGAGGAACTAGTAGCTATAAAATTTCCAATATGGTTGCGGATTATGCAGCCATGACCGAGCCTATTGCCGTTATCAAACACACCAGCATCCGAGTTACACTTTAGCCATTGATTGAGAGGCTTACACCACTTATGCAATGAAGTATCTCGAGGTGGAGCATCAACTTTAGTATTTGCCGCTTGCCATTCTTTCAAAAAACCCAATCAATGCTTAATCACCTAAGACGTAATTCGGAACTGTTCATTCCAAATCCAGTTATTTCTATGAGACCACACCGCCCACAGCATACAAGCTACCTCCTCGATTTTTGATTTCTCACACCGATAGATCCACCTCCACCATTCTGAGATCGACGCAATAGAGATCGGTCAGCCGCCAATGAATATTTTAGATTAAACGGAAATAGCAAAAGGGCAAGTAACCAATGCATGATATATTGTTTCATAACCATCTCCATATAGCTTGCAAATATTGTCTACCGAGACATGCTTATGTTGAAGCCGAACCAAAGTTGGCAGGGAGTTAGTTGCCACCTTCCATAGAAATATAGCCGGCAAGTGGAGATCCCTGATCTTTTACCATGCTGTGCAAATAAAATTCGAAGGGAGTTCAAATGACTTGCTATTTTTTGCTAACTCGTAATAACATGATTTTACAAAAAAGTACCAGATTGTTCAAACCGCTAATACATAGAGTCGTAATAACATGATTTTGCTAACTTGTATCGCCATTATTATGTTTACCTCGTCCTGGTTAAAGAGAATATGCAGCTGCCTTTGATTCCATTTTTTTTGTCTCTTAATCAATAAGAATGTCGACAGTAGCTTCCTCGAAACCATAGGGAAGTGGACTTGAAATTTTTGGCAGTGTAAGAGATGGAAGCCATTGGTCCTTCCAAACCCGTGTTCGTCAGCCATTCCTAATCCGAAAACCCATTCCACGACTAATAATATCTTGAGTAGACATATTGCTACACCATACATAACTTGAATTAAGGGCAATGGATGCCTCTAAGAAAGTGCAGTTTGGGTAGTACTTGTTTTTGAACACTCTAATAATGAATGAATCAGGTTCTGTAATGAGTTTCCATGCTTGCTTAGCTATTATTACAGTATTGAATTCTTTTAGTTGTCTGAAATTAAGCCCTCCCTTGTCCCTAGCTAAGCACATTCGTTCCCACCTCATCCAATAAATTGAGTCTCCCCACCAGAACTTTGTAAAAATTTTCTTGATATTTGCGATCACGTTGTTTGGTAGCTTAAACACCTACATAGGATAGGATGGGATAGCTTGCACAACAGGCTTCGGTAAGATTTCATTTCCTTCCCATGATAAGCGCTTTCTCTTCCACCCAAATTTTTTTTGTGAGCCTTTTCTACTATGAAGTCAAAAATTTGCTTCTTCGACTCGCTAATGAGTGATGGAAGTCCAAGATATATACCATGGTCAGCTACTTCATTAACACCCAAACATTGCACAATACGCACCCTTTCTTGATCTACCACATTCGGGCTGAATAGGATAGAAGACTTTTGGTATTTTATTTTTTTTTCCCGATGCCATCTCATATATTGCCAAGCATTCTTTCAACACTGTAGCTTCTATCATATTTGCTTTGAAGAAAAATAAACTATCACCCGCAAACAATAGATGAGAAATAACATGGGTTGAGGTGGTTAACTTACAACCATAAAGAGATCCCAAGCAATTATAATGTTGGATCAGAGTGGAGAGCCCATCAGAGCAAATAAGGAACAGGTAAGGGGAGAGGGGGTCTCCTTGCCTAAGACCCCTTTTTGGTTGAAATTCCAGGAAAATCACCATCTTTATAAGTTAACTTGTATGTTATGGATGAGATATAACTCATAATTATGCTAACTATTTGGAGAGGGAAGCCTAGTTTGCACAACATGCAATGGATAAAATGCCACTTAACTCTATCATATGCCTTAGCCATTTCAACTTTTAGAGAGCATAAAACTATTTTCCCTAACCTTTTCCTCTTCATATGATGGCCTACCTCAAAACCCATCAAAATTATCTATGATCGCATGCCCAAGAATAAAAGCGCTCTGGGCTTCTGATATAATCAAATTTATGACAGGTTGAATCAATTTGTAATCATTTTTTACATGATTTTGAAAAGCACATTACAAAGAGAAATAGGCCTGAGATCAGAGACATAAACATGCTTCTTCTTTTTCGGTATTAAGACTATATTAGTGCTATTAAGGCAATGAAGGAAAGAATTATTATGAATACAGTGTAGACAAAAATTAGATACCTCATCACCTATGAGACCCCAATACTTCTGAAAGAATCCAGGAGTGAAACCATCTAGCCCTGGGGATTTTTCCCGATTCATTTAGAAAAGAGCTTCTCATACATCGCACTTCTCAAACGGTCTGAGAAGCTCAGCTTATTTATCAGGTGGAATTCTAGGATGAACCAAACCAACTAGACCATCATAATCAGCTCCTTGTATTTTGAAAAGGTTAGAGTAAAAATTCTAAATCAGGTCTTCTAAGCCTTGGCCCCATTTTACCCAATTCCCCTCCTCATTCTGAAGTGTAAAGCTATTGGAAAGAATTCTTCCTATTACACCATGAGACTGATTGATGAAAAAACCTTGTATTTTGATCACCCGACTCGAGCCAAACCGTTTTTGCCCTTTGTTGCCAATAGGCCTCTTGCTGCTTCAATAGATAACCCAATTTAGCTTTTTTTGTAGTAAAGTCATCCACACTTACCCAACCCGTGGTATGTTTTAGCTCAGCTAACTCAGCTCTTCACTTCCGTAACTTCTGCTTAAAGTGCCCATGTTGCTGTCTTCCCTAATGGCTTAATTCCTGAGATAGAATCGAAAGCTTATTCAGGACTGATAAAGTGCCAATGTTATTCCATGTTCTTTCAATGACTTCTTTACAATCGAGGATTAACGTCTAACTATTCTCAAATCAAAAAATTTGAGGTTTCCATGGTTGTAAGGGTGTGCTATGAAGTAAGAGAGTAGTGTGATCAGATTTCGACGTAATAAGGTTTTTAACCCATACTGCGCTATACATCTCCACCTACGTTATACTGGCCACAACATGATCGAGTCTCTCTGCTATCCATAACGGAGATCCTCTGCTTCATTCCCAAGTAAATCGATAACCCACCTTACCCAAGTCTGGAAGATCGCAACTATCTAAAGTCTCTCTAAACCTGTTTAGGAGCCCTAGTGCTCTCGGCCTTCCCCCAATCTTCTCATCGATAGCTAGTATATCATTAAAATCCCCAATTATGTATCACCATAAATTACACAGAGAACCAATTCTTTATAAGCAATTCTAAGACTCTTCTCTTCACCTTCTACTTCCTTCAAGAAATCCATAGAAACAAGTCTCCATAAATCTTCCTCATCCGTAATGATTGCGTCAATAAAATTTCTAGCATACTTTTACAACTGAATAGTATCTTTCTTCTTCCAAAATAAAGCCAGACCACCCCCATTATTCATATGAGTAACGTAAAATAAGCCCTCATAACAAATTCTATTATGTACCTTCTCTACCGCCATCCAATCTAGCTTTACTTCGATAATAAAAACCACATCCTGCATTGGGAAGAATCCGTAGCTAACCTTTTCCTCCTTTTATCTTGACATGATATTATTCTCCTCAAGATTATGTGCATGTAAGTGTTGATGTGCTACATGGATTTGCATAGCCACATCAACCTCAAGTTGAGGAATATTAGAATCCTCCTAACTTGAATCATTTGGTCTGAAGCTACTCCCATCATCCTCTTTTAGCCACTTATCTTCATCAGACGGTATAAGCCGATGCTCAATAACTAGAATATTTTGGTCATATAACCGAGGAGGGGGCCCATTAGGAGAGTAGGCTAGCGAGCAAAAAATCTCAGTATGTTGAAATATACTGCAAATCATACAAAAAGAAGGAAGCCTTTCGTAATGAAACTGTAGCCAGATCTGATTTCTTGAGTTAACTCTTATACGCATCTTTTGCTTACTCGCTTTTTTTATGTTGGCCAGGACTTTAACCCTTAGATACGTAGGGCTTCTAATCTTGAAATTGTTTTCGTCAGCCTCAAGGAATTTACTTGTAAAATTCCCAATAGCCTCATAAATATTTATCGACACATAACCAAGGGGAACACCAAAAACCTAAATCTAGAAGGGGGATGTTGAGATCGGAATAGTTTCAAGATCCTCGCCCTCTAATCTTGGTGATAGGGCTAGCAATCTGTTATTGAACGTCCATGGGGAGCCAGACAAGATTCTTTCGTAATCAACTTTGTGAAAAAACTTAAATAAGAATTGATTGCAAGATCGAAGCTTCTCGATGTTCATACCTACTTTAGGTCACCACAGTTTCACCAAAGTTCTTCTAAATGAGATCTCATTAACTTCTTTATCACACTATACCTGACAGACGAAAAAGAATTCAGGTTTTTTTAGCTTTGCTATAATAACCTCAATTTCCACATTCTCCTCTTCCTCTAACACTAGTGATTCATACATCTTATGAATTCCCTCTTCCTCCATGGTGTCGACTACGGAAACTAATAGACTAAGCTATAAAACATTGAACAAAACTCACAAGAACAGATGAAAAACTGGCCAAACATCAGACAAGTAGAACCCTAGAGCAAAAAACCCTAGACTTTTGTTACCCAGTCTTGAAAAAAAATGATACTTAATTTGGGGTAAATAAAATACTCTTAAACAATTTTTAACAAGTCTTTGACTACAATTACAAAATTATTAGGGAAATTGTTAAAAATATGTGGTTTAAGTTTCATTTTTACTAAATTAACCTTTTATGTTTTATTTGCATTCTTTGACCAAATTTTAGTTTTCATTCTTCTCCAATATGTTCTATATATACCTCATTTTTTCCATTTTCTTCTCATAATCCAGAAATTTTGTATCAATCTTTTCTGAATCAATTTTTCTGTGATTTTCGCTCTTTACGATTTCTCTGATATCTGCATTTTTTCTGATCTTTACATTAGTTCTCTCTCTCATAATTATCATTACATTTTCTATTTTTGCGATTGAACTTGCTTTGAATGTATAATCAGGTTTGTTTTCTAATATTGTAAAAGATTTGATCAGCTTCTATTCTATTTTTAAGTTCTAGATTTAATGCTTTTGCTTGTTTGTGATTGAGTTTTAGTATTTTTTATTTTTGATTTGATGTATTTTAGTTTGGATTTGATTATGATTGTGTTTTAAACTCTTATTTTCAATTTGTTATATGATTTATTTGTTTGCACATAAGGTGTTTGATGAATTCACTTAGTTGTTTTCGATTGCTATTGTATGATGTGTAAGTAATTAACACTTAGCATCTATTAATTATCATGTAAGTAAGTGGTAGTTATCTGGTATGATGTTTCTTTGTCTTTGAATGTTGTAAAATGTTTGATGAATTTACTTAGTTGTTTTAGATTCGTATTGTATGCTATATAGGTAATGAACACGTAGCATCTGTTAAGTATCCTGGTATGTAAGTGGTGGTTATAATGTTACTATGTATTTCCATTTAATCGTTGTTAGATATGTATTTAAATGTTGTTAAATGTTTAATGAATTTGCTGAGTTATTTTGGATAACTATTGCATGCTTTTTAAGTAATGAATACTTAGCATCTGGTAAGAATCTAGGGAGTAAGTGGTAAGTAAGTGGTATATAATGAACACTTAGCATCTGGTAAGCATCTGGTAAGTAATTGGTAAGTAACTGTTGTGTAAGTAATAACACTTAACATTTGTTGTTTTTTATTCACATTCTTTGTATGATATGTATATAATGAAAATTTAACATTTGGTAAGTAAGTGGTAGTTTTCTGGTAGCATTATGTAATTCAATCTATTTTTTCTCATTCACATTCTTTCTTTTTTTGATGTTAATGTTTTTGTATCGATTGTTTTTCTTTATTTTTGACTTTAGATCTTTTTTTATTTTTGTTTTTGAATCTTTGTAGGATGGATCATTTTCCTATTTTGATGTACTGTTATGGTTATTAGACTGAGGACTTTAAATTTGTTGGATATAAAGTTGCTGGTCTTGTGATCTCTAGCTCCTCAAGTTTTCGTGATTTGAAAAACTTCTATTTAAAAGCTTGAAGGTAGATGATAAGTTAGAAGATTTGAAAATTGAATTTCAAGTTTCTGTTGGAGATCCTCCCATGGAGATAAACAATGACCACTTTTTCCACTTTTTTGTTTCTTATAAATCTCGAAGTGAGCATCTGGGTGATTATCTGTTATGTCTCACTAAGGTTCTTATTATTACTCAAATTGCTGAAGGTAATTTGCACTTTTTGTTCTTATTTTTTTGAATTCTAATCTTGTTTTTCTGTATCTGGTAGGAATTTATTAATGTGCTTGTGAGGTATTGATGACGTATGGGTCTCCCTTGGCGCTTGTGTGAGAGGTGGGGCCCACTAGGGGTTGGTTGGATTTAGGCGTGACAGAACATTTTTAGTTCAAGTTTGCACAACAAGCCAATTTTAATGAATAAAGGAATCGAGACCCAAATCTCGATACAAATGATAGAGTCGCCACCCAAGTTGTCTACTTAGGAAAGTGTTTTGGTACGGTTCCCTTTGGGCGGGAGACTCATACCTATTGGATTAGAGATTCAGGTATTGGATGACTCATTTATTTCTCATTTAGTTGATTCAAAATTACATTCACCGAGTAAAACCGTTTTTGTTTTAATCATTTAGGGAATTATCACAGAATTCTTATTTTTCTACACTATTTTGCACTCGTTACATGCGTTTACATATTACAATAAAGTACAAGCAATAAATGGGGGAATGAAGATTACAACTGGGAGAAAAATGGGAGAATTGCAAGAGAACCTATACATTTGTTCTAAGTTATAAAACAAAATAAAAATAAATTCCCTTGCATCCACAAAGATTAGCACAGTTTATAGCACATCATAAGTCAACATTTAATTAGGAAAAATGTGATTATGTTAGCGTAGCGATTTTGCGATTGATAGTGCCCAGGCGGCTTCTAGGATCGGAGAGAAATAACGGGTCTCTAACTTTCTTTGTTATGAAAACACATTTTAACTTTTGTGGGTTGATTTATCGAATTATTAGTGAAAGTGATCGCATGGTAAATGGTGAGTTGGATTTATTTTTAACCAATTTAAAATGAGTTCTGGATTCTGCCTGGGGCTGGTACCCATACAGGTGGGTGGGACCCATACAGCTACCAGGGAGGACCGGTACGGGTATGGTGTACCTGTACGGGTCCTATCTGGTCCAGGCAGAAACTTGCTCAATTTAGTTTACATATTAACAGATTAATGGATTGGTGGCAGAAAAATAAAATAAAAAGGGATTTTCCTCCGTATGAGTATGGCGCACCGATCTAATATCTCGATAATACAAGGTGCCAATAAGGCTCATACGGGTTAAGACCAAAAACAAGAAATAGAAAGAGTTGATATAATAAAAGAGGCAGAAAGTAACAATAATAATAAAATTGAAATGTGAGTCTCTTTAAAACTGAGAAGCGTTACCTTTATGGCGTGAATCCACTTTAGGGTGATCCCTTTACCGTTGAGAGAGTCCGGCCAAAGTAGATGATGAAATAGGACTATTTAGGTGAGTTTTTGTGTGGATAGAACCTCCCCTAAATCCTAATGAATGAAGTTAGGAATGAATAAAATGTGGACAAAACCTCAAAGGATGGGTTTTCTCCCTATTTTATACCTCCTATACCCCCACTGTACCTTTTCTATACCTATAGAAACTGCTAGAACTTTCACTATAATTTTTCTATAGTTTTCTTCTAATATGAATGTGTGTCTTTTGAAATGAAGGGAAAAGGCCCTATTTATAGGGTGAAAGTTAGGTCTGAATGCAATAATCCACATTTAAGACCTACCTTTTCCTAAAAATGGTAAGAGATTACTTCTGAAAGAGGATGATTAGGCAATCAGAGGACCCATACGGGTGGGCCCCACCGATACGGGTACTAGGGGACCCATATGGATCCCCTCCATACATATGGAAGGTAATCCCCGTACGAGTCTATTAGTGAATCTGTACCACTAAATAGAACCCGTACGGGTACCTAAGGCCAGGCTAAGTCTCCGAACTTTGGCCAAACTTAACTCTGCAGCATTAGGAACACCACTGATGAACAACACCTAAAAGACATTGCATCATATAGCTCTCATCATATTTTCATGAGAAGGACCATTAAAAATCCACTACTCACAAACTACCCCTCGTGGGATCATTGTAGATACGGATTTGTATGATCGCATGATGTGAGTGAGGGTTTAGAAATTATACCTGGGGTGATGACATGGGCGAGTTCCTTTATTGAGACTAACTCCTGCCCTGGGTGCCCCCTTTGAGGTGACCGACTTTCCTTTGCTATTGTGTATCCCTTTCTTAAGGCGAATGAATTTCCTTTGCTGATGCATATCCTTTTCCTGAGGCAGATGACTTTCCTTGCCAATGCGTATCCCTTTCTTGAGGTGGATGACTTTCCTTTGCTACTGTGCATCCTTAGTGATTCTATTGGGGGAAGGTGTGTGTATCCCTTTCTTAAGGCTAATAGACTTTCCTGACTGATGTATCCCTTTTTTAAGGTAGATCGATTTTCATGACCAGTGATGTATCCCTTTCTTAAGGTGGATTGACTTTCCTGACCGGTGATGTATCCCTTTCTTAAGGTGGATAGACTTTTGTGGCTGATGTTGCATCCCTTTCCTAAGCAGATGATTCTCCTGACTGACGTATCCCTTTCTTAAGGTAGATGACTTTCCTAACTGGTGTATCCCTTTCCTAAGGTGGATGATTTTCCTGCTAGGGAATTCAAATAACCTGAAAAAGAGGCAACAATCAAACACTGAGTTAGTCATTGTCCAAATAGACACCTCTTTATTCTTAATTGACTTTTGTGAAAACAAAAATATTTTTGCCCCTTCAATTAAGAATAAAGAAGTGTGGATGAGATAGCTATGTGCGAGAAATGTCAGGCTTGGCTTGATTATTGCTGGTTCCACTGTTAGGGAATGCCTCTAGGGTGGGTGCCCTAGGGTTTTTTTATAATAGAGGCGTGCCCTTTGACCAATTCTGCTACTGGAGGATGGGGGGATGCCCCTTGATTGATTCCACTGCTGGAAGATAAGGGTTATGCCCCATTGATTGATGCCACTGCTGGGGAATGGGGGGATGCCCCTCGATTGGCTACTTTAGCTACTGGGAGATAAGGGGATGCCCTTGAATAATTTTACTGTTGGGAGATAGGGGGTATGCCCCTTGACTGATTCCATTGTTGGGGAATAGGGGATATGCCCCTTTACTGGCTGATTCAGCTACTGGGGAGTAAAGTGATATCCTTTGGTAAAACTTCTTCTGTTGGGGAAGTATTTTATGATAGGATTCATTTGCTAGGGAAGAGCTCCTGTGCTAGGATGTTCCTGTACATAAAAATTTTCCTGATTATTGCTCAATTTTATAATAGCTTACCTTGATTCTTGATTGACTTTTATGACAGCAAAAATATTTTTTCCCCTTCAATCAAGGATCAAGGTGAGCATAGGGACTTGTCCCGAATATAACTAAAATATAGGGTGAAGAAGAGCGGTGTTGGCCTCGAGTTTGGACTGGATGAATTTCTGGTGCCTTGTGAAACACTGGTTCAAAAATCTGCCCCTGGATGGTAAGAGAGGGCCCGTATGGGTGGGCTAGGACCCGTACGGGTGGGGTGCTTGAATATAGGGACCCATACAGGTGGGATGGAACCCGTACGAGTCCCCAACGGGGGGTTCAAAAGTCTGATCAGTCCCCTCATATCCTGCCATTTACCAAAACTTGCCTTTTTGCAATTTCGGTGATTTTCTTCCTAAAATCAACTAAAGATTTATAAGAAAATCCCACTGGCCTTTTCCCTTAGACTCGAGGACGCGCCCCCAGTGGGCGATTCAGGACTTTGAGAATGCTCGGTTTCTGTCGGGTATGCTTTTTGCGAGGGAGACTTGTTTTTGGGGCTTACTCCTGCCTTTAAAGTGCCCATGATCCCTTATCCTGAGACCCATGCTTTAAAACTCTAGGTAATTTTGCTCGATTCTCCATTTTCCATTTTCGAACCTTTGAAAATTTCTCAGATTTTTGCATGAATTAGGGTGTTTTAGACCTTGGAATAGAGCCTGATGCATGTAACTTTAGCCTAGGATGCTTTTAGAATAGTTTTGGATGAGCTATAGATGAATTTGGATGAATTTGGATTTTTGGGGAGATTTTTTGGAGAGGGACTGCTCGCAGAGGACCCGTACGGGTCCCATTTTTTATGTGGGTGCCACTTGTGGACCCGTACGGGTCCTGTCCTCAAGGATAAAATGCTGGTTACTTTGACTTCTGCAATCCTCTTTTGATTTCTGACTTGTCTGCTGTATTTTAACCCTGCTGAACTATAATTCTATTTGTGTAGTTTCAATAAAAGACTATAGAGGCCCTGAGCTTCTGCAGAAAATGGTACGAGGAGACTCGTACCATGGGAGATACAGAGTTGCTGGCCCGCATTGATTCCTTTGATTTAAGCGATATTATCAGGGCCATCCCTCAGGCTCCTAAGACGTTAGCTTCGGGTGCCGTTTCAGCTTTGATTGAGAGGTGATCGGAGATGACCTATACTTTTCACTTGCCTATTAGGGAGGTTACCATCACTCCCTCGGATGTGTGTGCTATGACGGGCTTGGAGTGGAGCGATGATATTGTCAACTTAGATGTTTATGCCGATTGATGGCATTCTCGGCCTGAGGTGAAGGCCTATATTGACAAACTCTTGGGCTTCATCCGGACGGGACAAACAAGCTCAAGTATGGGGACTTGCACCCTTATTGGATCAGGCAGTTGAGTCCTATTGTGGCTGGTAGGAGGCACCAATATGCTAGGTCTTTCTTATTGATGTTTCTTACCATTGCCTTCTTTCCAGTCTACTCGAGCAACCTCAACTATGGCTTGATCTGTGCTATAGAGGACCTTACTATTATGCCAGGCAAGAACTGGTGCCGGGCCATTCTGGCACAGCTATACTACGGGTTGGACGTGGAGTCTAGGGTGAGCAGTATGAGCTTAAGATCTGCCACCTGATACTACTGGTAAATCCCAAAGTGACCTCTTGTGCTTTAACCTTTCACTTAGATTGTGCAACTACTGATCCTTATCTTGTTTTGCAGATTTGGGCCTTTGAGCACAGGTTCATTCCTAGGCCGAGTTTGCCAGTGCAGTTCGAGACACCACATATCATTTTTAGTTGGATGAGGCTCTGGCAGGGCCAGCCTTTGACCACTGCGTAGTACCGGGAGTTCCTATACTAGTTGCGTTCAGATCGGGTAAACTTCTTCCCTACTAAACCTACATTTTACATTTCAACAAACCATTAGTAGAAACTGTATTTAGGAGGTTATGATACTCACAGTACATTCATTCTATATAGGTTATTCAAGACCCATGGGAGAGATTAGCCATGCATGGGGCTATCGAGAGGGTACGGGCTAGTGTGGATGACCGTGGCTTTATCCTGGAGTCACCACTCTTCTACGACTGGTATTTTGGTGAGCGGGTCTGAGGGTAGAGGACCAGTGCCATGGTGGAGAGACCGATCCCTCCCCCGATCCAGACGGTCATCTTCTAGCCTTATCTCATGCTAGGGATCAACCAGGGGCTGTACTTATTGGGAGAGGGGGCTCGCGTGCTGTCTGTGGAGGGCTCTTATACTGAGTTTGTTGATTCTTCTCTTCTTCCTTCCTGTGGAAGGATCCACCATGAGGATGTCCCCCTCAAGTTTCACTAGAGCAACGATAAGGATGATGATGATGACGATGACGAGGAAGGTTGACTGAGGGGCAACCATGGGGGTCCATCCATAGTTTAGGGCACTAGGGGCTCAGCTAGGTATGCTACCCCTTCTTCTCAGGTATGCCTCTAACTTAGCCTTTGTGAATACTTTTACTACTTTCTAAAATTGACTGTGATTCTGAATCTTATTCTTTGTTGCTACAGCCTCCCACTTCCACGTGAAAGAGATCTGCAGCTATAGCTGATGTTGCCCCTGAGCCTTTGGCGAAGCAGTCTCAAGCTTTTGGATCTATGAAGGAGGGCATCCTCCGAGCTGAGTTAGTACTTTCTTTTGACTCCTAGATCATTTAGGGAAGCAACCTGTCAAGGAGCTCAAGGAGTTGGTCCGGCCTATTGGTTTCATTCCTTCCAGCTCTACTCATGTAAGGAATTTCTAGCCTTAGTCTTTGTTCATTACTATAATTGCTTAGAATGTCCCATCCTGATGTGGCCTTTCCCTTTTAGGTGACTATCTTAGAGGCTGAGAGGATTGCCAGGGGCTACTTTTCAGTGCAGGATCTAGTTTTGGCCCAGGATGCACTAGCTTCGGTAAGTCTCTTTTTCCTGTAAAATTTAGCAAACTATGCATACATGCTATGACATTTATATATGTGTACTGATCTTATGATTTTTATTGCAGACCCTTCTGGCCATGGAGCCCAGTAAGTCCACCCAGGATATAGACGCTTCGGAGGAGAGGGCCCAATTCTTTGTGGAGCAGCTGTAGGCATCTACCACTGAGGCTGACTAGGCTAGGGCTGAGACCGCTCAGGCGAGGGCCGGAATTGAGATGCTGAGGGGCTAGCTTGCTAGGATGACTAAGGATAGGCAGACGCCGATTCCTTCTGATGATGAGTCTGAGGATGATCTTTCTGCATACTGGATGACTCAGAGGGGCGGAGATCAGTCTATTGAGGGTGATGATGCTACTGTGGTTACTGTAAAGACTTCAAAGACCAGGGCCCCTACTCAACCAGCTGCTGATACTAAGGAGGTTGAGGATCACATGACCATAGACGTGGATTATCTGCTGGCGGATACTCAGGACCAGACTCAGGAGGGTTGCCAAGGATAGGATCCCCCTGTAGCTTAGGTTATGATTACTTTCTAAACTGTTGGTATTTTTGATCCCTGCGTGGGTTGTTTTGATTGTAAACTTTGGATTGGTACTTTTGACATTTAAGAGTGTTGAGTATTACTGCTTTGTAAACCTATGTTTTATCTAGTGATTTCATAGTGAGGGGACCGAGTGATGCTCTAACTTTTGCATAGGCCATTTGATGCAAGGTGACCTATCGAACATTTATTTTTCTTTCTTTTTACCCTAATTTTTGCCTAAACTGTCCTTGATGGCTCAGTCCAGCGGACTTTTTCTTTTTACCTTTAACTTTTTCCTAGACCGCCCTTTCGGGTTTTCAACCTAGCAAGCTTTTTTCTTTTCTTTTTGCCTTAATTTTTACCGAGACCGCACGTTTGGGTTTTCAATATCGTAGGCTTTTCTTTTCTTCTATCTTAACTTTGTCCTGGACCGCCCTTTTCAGGTTTTCAATGTAGCAGACTTTTTCTGAATTTACATATGCTTGATTTTTATTTTTGTTGGATTAGATATGGAAGGAAAAATAATGATGATGCATAACATGTATAGAAAAAATTGATGTTCACATACCGGCGATTATTTCACCTAAAGACATGCATGCATTTATAAGACCAAGATTCTTAGCAAAATCATAACATGTTCATTGATGAGATTAATTTGAGTACATAGGCAATGGTAACAATTTCCAATGGTTAACCCCTACTGCTTATTGGTCTTTTACATATTTTCTAGAAGGCAACTGACATTTTTCACTTGATGCCCTAACTTTTTCCTAAGCTACCCTTTTCCGGTTTTCAGCTTAGGGAGCTTTATTGCGTTGGAGTGCCCTAATTTTTTCCTAATCAGTTTACGGAATACCGTTTAACGAGCTGCACCCTAATTTTTGCGCGAGCAGTAGAGGACCGCTCAGCGGGTGATTTATTCTTTATTTCTATATTCTTTGTGCTGCTTTTTTATGATTTAAATCTTTTGACCTAGACATGATAACGCTTAAGCTTATCTTGATTTACTGGATTCATAAACTCATTTCCATCTATATCCATAAGCTTGATTCCTCCTTTTCCCAGGATTTTCTTTCTTACAAATGGTCCTTCCTAATTAGGCCTGAACTTGCCCCTAGTGTCAGTGTTGACCTGGCGTGGCTTCTTGAGAACCAGTCACCCGCTTTGAGAGGTTGCTTTGGGTATCTGACTCTATTGTTGTAAGCTCAAGCCATGTCTATTGGTACATCTATAGGTGGTCAGGTGCCTTGAGCTGCTTTTCATCTATTGCATTCAACTGTTCATACATAGCCCTTTCCCAATCTGATTCTGTTAACTGAGCTTTGAGTGCCACTCTTAGAGATCTTACCTCTATTTCTACTGGTAGCATAACTTCGATTCCATATACCAAGGAGAATGGCATTTGATTGGTGGGAGTTCTTATAATGGTTCTATACCCCCAAACTACGAATGGAAGTTTATCAGCCCAGTCCTTGTAAGTAGCCACTATTTTTGACAAGATTCTCTTGATTGACTTATTGGCAGCCTCAACTGCCCTGTTAGCTTATGGCCTATACGGAGAAGATCTGTGATGCTTGACATTGAACTTCTCAAACAATTCTTTTGTGGCCCCTTGAAGCTGAACCCCATTATCGGATACTACATGATGCAGAACCCCATATCAACCAAAAATGTGCTTCTCTATGAGAAGATCTGTGATGCTCGACATTGAACTTCTCAAACAATTCTGTTGTGGCCCCTTGAAGCTGAACCCCATTGCCAGATACTACATGATGCGGAACCCTATATCAAGCAAAAATGTGCTTCTCTATGAACTTGACCATTTTCTTGGCGGTGATACTGGTGCAGGATTTGGCCTCTACCCATTTTGAAAAATAATAAACTACGACTATAATGAATCGGTGCCTATTAGTTGATGATGGCCAAATTTCACCAATTATGTCTATCCCCCATGCCAAGAATGGCCAGGAAGTAGATAAATTATGAAGCTCAGATGGAGGAAAATGCTGTATATCCCCATAGATCTGACACTCATCACATTTCCTAACTTTATCAATGCAGTCGGCATTCATTGTGGTCCAAAAGTATCCCATTCTCTGAATTTTTCTAGCTAAAGCCATCCCATTCATATGCGGACCACAATCCCATGAATTTACCTGAGTCATTACTCTTTCTGCTTCTTCTTCTGATAGACATCTACAATAAACCTTCAACTGCCGTTTTGAAGTGATCCTCATCAATTAGTCTGAATTGTGTCGCTAACCTTTTAAGAGTCAGGTAATCGAAACCTGATGACCCTTCGGGGCACTTCCCTTTTGCTCCTCTATAATCATAACTCGAACCTTTTCATAAAATGGAGAATGAGATGTTTTGACTATAAGTGGACAAATGGGCCGAGCCTCTTCTCCTTACCACATTGAGGCCAGGGTAGCTAAAGAATCTACCATCTGATTCTCATCCCTTAGTATATATTGGAAGAAGCATTGACTGAACTATGCTGACAAATCCCAAACTGCTTCCACATAAGGCCTGAGCGACTCATCTCCGATTTCCCATTCTTCCATGACGTATTTTATCACTAACGAGGCATCACCCTGACTTCCCTTGCCCCTACTTTTAAAAGAGTATCAAGACCAAAGAGACAAGCTTCATATTCGGCCCCATTATTGGTGACTAGAAATTCTAATTGTTTGCTCAAAGGGATAACTTCACCTTGCGGTGTGATGATGATTACCCCAAGACCTGCACCGTTTTTGATTCATAGCCCCATCAAAATACATTAACCATTCAGCTTTCCATGCCTTTACTGATGCTAACTGCTCATTAGGGAAATCTAGATTTTCAATATAATTAGACTCTACAGGTTGACTTGCCAAGAATTCAGCCACTACTCTCCCCTTAATGACCTTTTTTGTGACATACTTGATATCAAACTCAGGTAGTAATAGGAGCCAATGAGAGATTTTCCCTGCCAATGTGGGAGATTGACAGAGATACTTCATTGGGTCCACTTTTGCAACTGCTTGGATTTTGTAGGACTGAAAGTAATGCCTCAACTTCTTGGTTAACCACACCATTGCTGTACACGTCTTCCCTACCACCGTGTATTTTGTCTCATATTATAACAAATTCTTACTTAAATAGTAGATGGTGTGCTCACTTTTATCCTCTTGCTCTTCGACCAACATTGCCCTTACAGATGACTCTTCTATAGCTAAATAGAGGATTAGTGGTTTACAAGGTATCAGAGGTTTCCAAATTGGAGGGTTCATGAGATAAACCTTTATTTTATCGAAGGCTATTTGACATTGCTCATTCCATTCTATTGGCTGCTACCTTCTCAACAACTTAAAGATCGGCTCACACACTATTAATAGCTTAGTAATAAAACGGCTCACATACTGAGGCGATCCAAGAAATGACCTGACTTCCCTTTCGGTTTTAGGAATAGACATTTCTTGAATGGCTTTGACTTTGTCAGGGTCAACCTCGATCCTTCACTGACTAACTATATGGCCTAGAAGCTTCCCAGAAGTTACCCCAAATGCACACTTCTTTGAATTCAAACACAGGTTGTACTTCTCGATCCTAGTTAAGAACCTTTCCAAAATTTTAGAGTGCTCTTCCTTGGTGTTTAACTTTACGAACATGTCATCTATGTAAACCCCAACCTCTTTATGGATCATGTCATGCAATAAAGCTGTCACAGCTCTTTGATAAGTTACCCCCTGCATTCTTCAACCTAAAAGGCATTACCTTATAATAATAGACCCCCCATTCTGTGATAAAGGCTGTCTTGACCTTGTCGATGATGTCCATTAAGATTTGATTGTATCTGGAAAACCCATCTAAGAATGAGTACATTGCAGCCCTAGCATTACTATCCACCAGTACATCAATATGAGGCAATGGGAAATCATATTTTGGGGAGGCCCTATTCAAGTCATGAAAATCGACACACTTTCTGAGTTTCCCATCTTTCTTAGGGACTGGGACAACGTTGGCTAACCATGTCGGATATTTAATTACTTCAATGAAATTGGCCTCCAATAACCTAGCAACCTCAGCTTTGATCTTGTTTGCCCATTTCGGATGCAATCTTCTCAACTTCTGTTTGACTGGTTTGAACCCGGGTCGGTTGGGATACGATGTTCAGTGATTTGATGATCTACCCCGGGCATATCCTCGTAGGACCAAGCAAAACTGTTAACATGTTTTCTAAGCACTTTTATCATCTCTCTTTTTTTGATAGGGGTTAAGTCGTTGGATATTGTTACCATTTTTGGATTTTCCTTAGTTCCCAAATTAATGTCATGCAATGAAGTATCATGAATGCTAAAAATGTTATACGTAAGGTCAGATGAATGCATGGTGCCGTCAGGCAAAACATCAAACTTGTAAGCAAAATCATTATCATTATCATTATGATGCCCGAAGGCTACATCATTTTCATTACATATTATTGAATTATCATCCTCCATAGGCGGAGGGTCTTATTGGTCGTTTATCAAGATGTGAGTCAGGTCGGGATCTAGATCCTGCAATTATTTCTCTGTAAGTACGTCATCCATGGTTTCTCTTGTGACTTGGGCCAAAGTCTTCAAAGCTTCCTAGATAGGTGTCTTCTTCTTATCCCCCAAGCAAAGTATGGTATATATTGAAGTAGTGAGGGTATCTATAGCTTTGTCAACTTCAATCTTTAACAGTTCATTGTCTTCCATTTTATTGAAACATTTTTCTGCTTCTATGGCTACTTTATAACTCTCAGCAATGGTTTTGTAAGATTCCACGAATGCTATCTTATGAAGGTGAGGGGATAACCCAAAGATGAATCAGTCAGGTAGTTCCTACTCGTGTGGTTTCCTCTTAATAGCTACCAAGATTGTCAACTATCTCTTAAAGTAGTCATGCATAGGTTCCCCACTCCATTACCTAATCGCTATAAGGTCAAGCATGGATGGTTCATGTTCTCTCGCTTTCTTGACTTCCATAATGCACTTCCAGACCTCTTCTTCCTCTAATCCTAAATTGATCATGTCTACTTGTTCCCCCCTTCTCCTAGGTTCCCAAACTTTACCTATATTAATGAGTACCGTAATGGCTTTAAGTAGATCCTCACATGCTCTAGTCGGGTGACTAGAACTGATATGATATACGCAAAAATTGCCCCTCTCCTCAGGGTTTGGCTGAATATATGGTTGGAGGTGATAAATCAACTTATACTTTTTTAGCTTCTTGAAAAGGCTCAACAGAGGAGTACCCCAAGGTGAGATATCATCAAGAGTCATAGGATAAACCTTCTGGTCATGGGTTATACCATAGGGTAAACCTATGAAATAAGGTAGGATTGTCCCCTTTGGCATAACCATAAAATCTGGTAACTGACTCAAATCCTTGCTATGGTGAGCTTACAACATGGCCTCTTGACGAAATAGATGAGACCCATTACCGACTGTAAGGACCGTTGGGTTCGCTGGCTGAGTAGGTCGACCGAGCTAAGCCATGGATGAACTTGAGAGGAAGAAAACTTATTGAAAACTTGAACTGAGGGGGGAACCAAAAGATCAGTACATGTATGAGATGCATTATGCATGCATAAATTACAATGATGCATGGTGGGGTTAATCACTAGGGTATGTAATACAACACATACGAATCGATCGATTCCGTCCTTATTTCTCCCACCGAGTCTAAGGGTGTTCTTCCTTAGTCTAATCTCACACAGAAATTAGGGTACCTAGAAGGTAAAATTCTGAGGCTTTTGATAAGAATGGTGTAGGGATATATCGAAAGTTTGATGTAGAAGCTTCTCATCGCATCAAGCCTCTTTTAGAGGGAGATAGCAATGAGTGCTCTACCCACTAGAGTGTCCCCAATTCCTAATAGGGCATGAGTGACACTTTTGTGAGTTTTACGGAAAAATAGGGCACCTAGCACTAGAAGAAGAGCGTATCTAACTAAAGAGAGAAGGAGGTGGGAAGATAGAGTGTGATAATTTTCCCGAATGATGAAAAAGAAAATGGGTTGAATCAAGTAAATGATTTTTGGTGATCATTTGAATCTTTTAACCTTTGAAAACAAACCAAAATTTTGCAAGTTAAAAGATTATATCCCTAGCAGAGTGGCCACTGTGAGGTGTCGATGATGCGTGGGTCTCCCTTGGTGCCTGTGTGAGAGGTAGGGCCTACTGGGGGTTGGTTAGATTAAGGCGTGATAAAACATTTTTAGTTCAAGTTTGCACAACAAGCTAATTTTAATGAACAAAAGAATTAAGACCCAAATCTCGATATAAATGATAGAGTCGCCACCCAAGTTGTCTACTTGGGAAAGAGTTTTGGTACGGTTTCCTCTGGGCGGGAGACTCATACCTATTGGATCAGAGATTTGGGTATCGGATGAGTCACTTCTCATTTAGTTGATTCAAATATACATTCACATTGTAAAACCATTTTCATTTTCATCATTTAGGGAATTATCACAGAAATCCTATTTTTCTACACTCTTTCACACTCGTTACATGCATTTACATATTGCAATAAAGCACAAGCAATAAATGAGAGAATAAAGATTACAACCGGGGGAAAAATGGGGGAATTGCAAGAGAACCTATACATTTGTTCTAAGTTATAAAATAAAATAAAAATAAATTCCCCTCCATCCATAAAGATTAGCACAATTTATAGCATATCATAAGTCAGCATTTTATTCAAAAAAATGTGATTATGTTAGCGTGGTGGTTTTACGATCGATAGTGCCTAAGCGACTTCTAGGATCAGACAGAAATAATGGGTCTTCAACGTCTTTTGTTATGAAAACACATTTAAACTTTTGTGGGTTGATTTACCGGATTATTAGTGAAAGTGATCGCATGGCAAATGGTGAGTTGGATTAATTTTTAACCAATTTAAAATGAGTTCTGGATTCTACCTAGGGCTGGTACCCGTACGGGGTGGGTAGGACCCGTATGACTACTAGGGAGGACTGATACAGGTATGGTGTACATGTATGGGTCCTATCTGATCTAGGTAAAAAATTTGTTCAATTTAGTTTACAGTTTAATAGATTAACAGATTGGTAGCAGAAAAATGAAATAAAAAAATGATTTCCCTTCAAATGAGTATGGTGCGCCAATCTAATATCTCAACGATACAAGGTGCTAACAAGGCTCATACGGGTTAGGACCAGACCCGAAACAAGAAATAGAGAGAGTAAATATAATAGAAGAGGCAGAAAGTAACAGCAATAATAAAACTGAAATGTGAGTCTCTTTAAAACTCAGGAGCATTACCTTTGCGGCATGAACCCACATTGGGGTGATCCCTTTACTGTTGAGAGAGTCCGGCCAAAGTAGATGGTGAAATAGGACTATTTAGGTGAGTTTTTGTGTGGACAGAACCTCCTCTAAATCCTAATGACTGAAGTTAGGAATGAATAAAATGTGGACAAAACCTCAAAGGATGAGTTTTCTCCCTATTTTATACCTCATATACCCCCATTATACCTTTTCTATACATATAAAAACTGCTAGAACATTCACTACAGCTTTTCTATAGTTTTCTTCTAATATGAATGTGTGTCTTTTGAAATGAAGGGAAAAGACCCTATTTATAGGGTGAAAGTCAGGTCTGAATGCAATAATCCGCATTCAAGACATGCCTTTTCCCAAAAATGGTAAGAGATTACTTCTAAAAGAGGCTGATTAGGCAATCAGAGGACCCGTATGGGTAGGGCCCCCCGTATGGGTACTAAGGAATCCTTACAGGTCCCTTCCACATGTATGGAAGGTATTTCCCTACGGGGTCTGTCAGTGGTTTTGTACCACTAAACAGAACTCGTACAGTTACCTAAGGGTAGACTAGGTCTCCAAACTTTGGCTAAACTTAACTCTACAGCAGTAGGAACACCACTGATGGACAACACCTAAAAGACATTGTATCATATAGCTCTCATCAAAGTTTCGTGAGAAGGATCATTAAAAATCCAGTGCTCACAGTGCTGGTAGTTTTTTTATTTCCTGAATTCATGCTTTGTGTTTTACATTCATACTTAATTCTACGCATTTATGTTTTTTCTTGTTTGGTACTTTATCATGATTGTATCAGTTTCATAACAGATTTTTGATAATATCCTTACTAGTTTTTATTTTTTTTAATAAACACTTGGCTGTTTTGATATATATTTTGTAGATTTTTTACAAATATGTTTTTGAACTAGTTGTGATGTATTGATCAAGTATTCATTTAATCTACT
This sequence comes from Euphorbia pulcherrima, assembly GCA_947683365.1. Taxonomy (NCBI): domain Eukaryota; kingdom Viridiplantae; phylum Streptophyta; class Magnoliopsida; order Malpighiales; family Euphorbiaceae; genus Euphorbia; species Euphorbia pulcherrima. The sequence continues at coordinate 15,649,781 of CANTUS010000001.1, read as the reverse complement.
CATGTTTTATATAGTATTTTTTTTGTTCTGGTGTTTGATACCTGTTTCTTACCAGATAGTTTCCAGATTCTGTACATTGTTGTTTTTTATTCTTTTTTAATGTCACATAAAAAGTGATATGTTACATTCTTATTTTGTTGTTAGGTTCTGAAATCAATCAAGAGCTTGATTTGTCTTGTATGGAAGTTGAGGAAGTAGAGAATCAGATGGAAATTGATGTTGTTGCTTCAAGTTCCAATGTTTTACACGATTCTTATGATGATCATGACCTCTACATTGAGAATATTACTGATATAGTGTTTGATGGGATGAATTGTCTTGTTAAGCAAGATTCTGTTGAAGATGATGTTTAGGATGTTGAGATTTATGAACTTTCCGTTGACACTATAAGGGTTGGACAGGTTTTTAAGGAAAAGTCAGCATTAAAGGATGCCGTGAGTTTGTATGCAGTAAAAAATGACTTCTAGTTCAAAGTTTACAAATCGTGTGAGAGTCAGTATTATCTTAATTGCATAGATCCAACCTGTTCTTAGTTTTTTAGATCATCAAAGTAGAAAAACAGTGAATTTTTTTGTTGTGAGGAAGTACTGTAGGGATCATACATGCAGCCTAGATTTGAGAAACAATGACAAGATGTAGGCAACTAGAACTTTTATTACCAAGTATATTAAGAATATGTTTTTGAGTGAGAAGAGGGTTTACAATCTAGGAGACATTGTCAATGATGTCCTGAATGGTTTAGGTGCAGATATAAATTACCAGAAAACATGACGTTCAAAAGGAGAAGCACTGAAGTTGATTAGAGGGACTCCCTATGAATCATATAGCACATTGCCTAGTATGACGTACATGATTCAGCAAACAAATCCTGGTTTGGTACTTAATCTTGTAATGGATGGAAGTTGTTTCAAGTATTTCTTCATGGCATTGCATGCATGTATTCAAGGCTGGAAGCATTGTAGGCTTGTTGTCGTGCTAGATGCCACATTTCTGAAGACATGCTATAATGACATGCTCTTGTGTGCTTGTGCATATTACGTGGCAGGGGATTTTCATGGTGTCTTTTTTTATGATTTTTATTGTTACTATGTTATTATTAGATAGTTATTGATTTTTTTCTGTTATGTTTTTTACCAAATCATGTAGAGAAGATTTTCCCTCTTGCTTTTGCTATTATGGATGGAGAAAATGACAAGTCATGGAAGTGGTTTTTCCAGTAGTTCAGGGGTGCATTTGGTGATAGACCTGATATGGTTATTATTTCGGACCGTCATCCAAGTATTGAAAAAGCCTACAAGAATGTTTACCCTGGTGTAATGCATGGTATCTGCACTTATCACCTCCTCCAAAACTTGAAATCTAAGTATAGAAGCAACTTAGAAGATATATCGAAGTACTTTCACCTTGCGAGTTTTTCGTACTTAGTTCGTCGCTTTGAACAGAATATGTCTCATTTGGCAAATATTAATGAAGGTAATCTAGCTTATTTAATTGGTGTTGGTGTCAAGAAATGGAGTCGGGCACATTTAACCTCTAATAGATATAGTGCAATTACTTCAAACGATGCGGGGTCACTCAACTTTATGACTAAAGTAGCGAAGAGCCTTCCCATTTCATCGCTCATTGCTTTTTTGTGGAATTTGCTACAAAAGATTTTCCATACGAACAGAAATATTGCTCGAAAAACTAGAACAAATATGACAGAGAGGTATCACAAAATTATTGAAAAAGTATGCTGTTGCTTCAAAAATGGAGGTTCGGCTTTCTTCCTTTCTCTTATTCTTTTCATTTTTTTTATTTTCTTTACAGTTTTTGCAATATCATGAAATGGGAATATGCAATTAGCATTATTTCTTGCTTTTGCAACAATTTTTAATTTGTTATATGATGGGTTTGTGTAGTTTACCAGTTTCGTACCAATTTCTTACCAGTTTCCTTCGTTGCTACATCTATTCTTTGTTCAAATACTTGATTTATTTATTTTCCAACTATTGGAGCCTTTCTATATCTTTAATTATATACATTGATTATAATTTTTCGAAAATTAATTTAAATTATTATTTTGTTGATTTTTAGTCATTTGTACAGTCTTTTACTGATTTGAAGTTAGATTTCATTACAACTATTTTCCCTATCGGATATATACCACTTATTTACCAGTTTCTCAACATATTCTGTTACTCTATTTTCTCCCTTCCCTTGCAAATGTGTTGTAATCTTTCTATTTGTCAACTGGATCATTGTTGTTCGTGTATTTTGTCTTCCTTTTGTTTTTTATTATTTGGGTCATGCCATCTGTTGACCATTTGGTGTCTGTCAAGAGTAACGGCTTTGAATATGTTGTTATATGTTGCTGCAGACATGTACTTGTAAGAGGTTTCAGATTGATGAAATTCCTTGTGCTCATGCACTTGCTTATCTAAGGAAGAACCATTTAAAGTAAATTAATTATTGTTCGCCTTACTTCACGAAGGAAAAGATGCTTGAACCTTATGCAGAAATTGTACATCCCATACCTTCAAGAAGGTATTGTTAAATACCTCTGGATATCCTTGTTCAAGTTGTTCTCCCACCGAGCACTATTGTCAGAGTTGGGAGGTTGAGGAAACATAGTATCAGAGATGCTTATGAACCAAATAAGAATGTCAGTATATGTTGCAGCACTTGTCGGCTTATTGGGCATAACAAGAAAACTTGTCCGAGAGCGAAGTGAAGTTTTGTCTTCATGTTCCTAAGAAGATCAACTATTAGTCTAACCATTTTATTGCCGTTGTTAGTTAGAAGTTATAAAAACTCAGCCTTTATACCTTTGATTGTTGAGAAATCACTTTTAGGACGTTAATTTAGTGTTTGTTCATTTTTTTATCGTACTGTTAATACTATTTGTTTTCTCAATAGTTCCCTACTAAATTTTAAGTAATTTATTTTTTAAGTAATGAATTATTGGATATTACCAATGTCCTACTTGTTTCTTACATGTTACTCAACTATTTTTATACTTTGGTCATAAATTTATTGCAATTCAATTTGATTTTTTTTCTTTTTTTTCATTTGTTTGATATTTAAGTCTTGTTTATTGTCCTTTTTACTAAATACAATGTCATTTTCAGTAGAATAATTTTTCATACCAAGTGGCTACCACTTTCCTACCAGTTTCTTGTCTATTTTCTGTGTTCCATTACTTTTTCTTTCCATACATTGAATTTGATTTTACTTCAAATAACTTTATATTCCCTTTTCTTTAATTTTTAAGTCCTTGTTATTTGTAACAAGTTAGGTTTCATTAGAATAACTTTTTTACTAGTTGTCTACCACTTACTTACCAGTTTCCTACCTTTTTACTATCACATTAATTGATTTTTTTCATAAATTGATTTTGAATTTATTTCAAATCATTTTACGTTTCCATTTTATTTATTTTCAAGTCCTTGCCATTATATAACCTTAAAAAAAATTCTTGACTATTTTGTTTTGTTGATTAAAAGTGAGGTTTCATTTGAACAACACTTTTTTTTTATCACGTAACTACCATTTACTTACCAGTTTGATACAATATTGTTTTGTTTGTTTGTTTGTAAATTTGTTGTAATCAGTCTTTATATCAACTGTATTATTTACAAACTTTTTATTAGTGAAATAAAAAAGTCTATTATAATTTTGTCACTAACATTTCATATTTAACAATTAGAGAACTTGTTCTAAATTACATGTAACAGAAAAAGACTAGCTAAATCTGTCCTGAATCAATCTATGGCTGGTGTACCATACACCTGACTATATGTGTGTATGATATCGTCCTCGCTATCTTCATTTATTTCCAGTCTTCTTTCACCATGTTTATACAAGCTTATTGTTAGCCTCTTCCTCTGTTGATTGATGCTGAAATTTTTTGGCATTTTCTTCCCCTCAATCTCGTACTCAACATAACTTAGGACATAAGCACCACAATCACTGCACATTTCATTTGAAGAGAGTAGTTTTAAGTATTGCATTTGATTGGTAGATAGAAATATATATAGAGATAGAGTTAGAGTGTGTGTTTTGTTTTTTTTTGCATGAATGGACTTACTTATATTTCTGTTGTGGCAAGTTTTGAACCATCACTATTTCCAGATCTTTGAGTGGTTGTTTGTCCTTATACGCCTTTGTTTCCATGATGTTAGAGGTGTAGAATAATTTTAATTTATTCAGATAGTAGGGTATGATCCTTGCATATCTTTCTGCTGCTTCTCTCGTGTATCTATAGCTAGGTCTATCTTCGTATGAATCGTATATATAGAGCTTCCTTGACTTGACTTCGAATCTTCCTAAAATCCAGTGTTGGTTTCCAGCCATCATTGGGAAAAGCACGTGGTCAACTTCTTCCCATGGTTTGATACAATGCATACCAATGCCAAGATACGTGAAGAGAATTCGTCGTACTTTCTTATAGTCTTTGCAATCCCTTCATCACTCTTTCTACTGTCTAACTCTTTAAGCATTTCTGGTACAAGCCCATCAAAGTGCAAATCAATTATTGTGAATATTCTGTCATAGTATTTTCCCTTCTTCCTCAAGTATTACAATATAAGGTCTATGTGCTGCAGCATTAATCATATGGGATTTTTAATTTATTAACTTAAAGACTCAATTTAAATAAGGTTTCATGTATATCCTACTATATAAGTACTATATTCCTACCAGATACCTACAAGAAATTGTAACAGTCTTTTCTTCCTACCAGACAAATACCAGATTTCTACCACAAACTTACCACATTCAATACTCTATAGTTTTTGAATATATAACCAATATATAATGCATTTTCATTTAGTTTTGAAACTTATAACTGTATGTTCATTGATTTTGAACAAGGTATCCTATAGATTTTTGTCCCTATCAGTTTTCAACCACTTAGTACTTATATCTCTTTTATTCTGTTTTCAAATTTGTTTCTAGTCATTTTTTGTACATTTTGTCCTTTACAAGATCTTACCTCATTGGCGAGGTATTCTCCCTGGAAGAACAATTCTGCCCAGAATGTTTTTGTCGATATATCGATGAGCTTGTATCTAAATCTCTGTATTGCATCAATCTGATACCATTTATCTTCCCTGTTGAGTGTAGTTATTGTTTAAAATAATCAGATTCAATATTGAATATATTTATCTAAGTGAAATGTTATATATAAGATCGATGCTTTACTTACACTCTTTCATCTAGCTTTTCATGTGTCAGATATCGTGTCTATTTGTCAAGTGCTTCCTTATCATTTATTAGCTTTCCAATCAGGGCAAAGTCATCAAGCACATATTTACCGCCAACTTTTTTCTCGTTGAGCTCTGATCCAAAGCTTGGCGTGTATGGTGATGTTATTTTGCTGGATATTTTAATTGCTCTCTTCTTGCATTATTCTGGCTCAGCTACTTCAGATCTCTTTGTCTTTTTGGTCTCTCTTTTTTGTGATGTCTTCTCTGCTGGTTTTTATAAGAAACACAAAAAGAAATTAATTTTATAAGTACCTTGGTGCGTACAATGATGTATGGATGTATCATTATTTTTTATAATAGTATATGCACTTGTTCATGTTTTTCTTCTCTGATATTTTTTCGTTGTATTCTTGGGTTGGGAAACTATGATCCGGACCACTAATTAAACTAAATTATCTGGATCAGGTTTGAAAGAAATAAAAACTTAAAATTATGTAAATCCCAAATCCAAATGGAAACATCCTGACAAAGATCCAACTACAAGGCTGTCCAATTGAAGACATCAAATAACTAAGCACATGGAATCATCAGAATAAAGTTTAGAAAGGAAACAACCTTTAATCCCTCAAGAACAGCATTCGGAAGAACTGATTGCCACATCTCTGGAAGAAGGAAGATCTGGAGGATATGAGTCTAAAGACATCTGGAAGACTCATGATTGAAGACAATGGGAAAAGCTTCAAAGATAGCTCTTTCCTCCACCTTTTGGTCTATGAATTCAAAGATTCTTTCCCCAAGACAAAGACAAAATAACAGCTTGCATTTTGCAGAGAAAGGACAAAAGGACTAACATCAGACTGAAAAATCTAACAACCTTTTTCACCTAGACCAATAAGGAGGCGCGTGGAGGTCACACCAAAAAGCTAATGGTGTAAAAGTTGGTGCATTACAAAAAGTCAAGTAAAACAATCACTGACAACTTTTCAGCATCAATCCCTAGAATTCAAATGGGTCAAATTGTAGTCTAATGGATTGACCAATGGTTCTAGAAGTACCACCTATAACCTGATCAAGGGTGAAGATTTATTACAAGTTCAACAACCCACAACGGCTACATTTATGATGGAAGCCTATAAAAGGGAAGCTTCACTAAATGAGAAGGTTGGCTGTTTGATTGACAAAAAGCAAGTAACAAAGCACAAGCATTCAATCAGCTTACAATCCCTCCAAGAATCAATTAATTCCAAATCTGTTATAAGGATTCCTAAGTGAACTATAAACTTAAGGAAATTCAAAAACCAAAACCTTTATGAAAACAAGAGTGTAAGGATCTCCAACTTGGGTGAGTTGGGAGATTGGGATACAGCTTAAAGTTGGTGCTTTGAGTGGGAACTCCCTATAGGACTCAACTTAGATTTGGGGTAGAAGTCTAAGTGGTATATCCTACTAAAGACTAAAAGACATAGCTAGGAGTTGGTGCTTCTAGTGGTATACCCTACATCCAGAAGGGGTTACCATTCGGAGACAAATTGTAAAGCTTGATTCCTGCCAGTTGAAAAGGAATCCACTAGTGGAAAAGCTCGGAGGAAGGAAACTCCAAGGACTAGAGTAGGCGGGGCCAAACCAGGATAAAAACCTTCTGTGTTTGATTTCTCTAACTTTTATTATTTGCATTATATTGTCATAACTGAATCATCCGAATCCATCATTCGGTTCATAATCAAATACGCTATGCTAAGACTTTTTAAAGTCTTTATATTCCGCAAAAAAGGGTCATTCACCCCCTCTAACCTTATAAAGACCCTCACAGGGACCAATAAGTGGTATCAGAGCAAGTGCTCAAACTAGAGATTAAACAATCTCGAGCTAAAGGTCCATATATTTTGATTCACATATCAAAATGAGTTTCCAAGACTCACAACTCCTTCCCGAGGGTATGTCTGTTACCCGTCCTTCACTCTTCACCGGTGAACACTACACGTTCTAGAAAAACCAGATGAAGAACTTCATCCAGTCATAAAGTATGCAAGCATGGTTAGTTATTAAAGATGGTCTATATGAGCCTACTTATGAAGTGGAGGGTATGACTACCCCGAAAGCCATCAAGTATGTGGGATGAGAATGACATTAAAACGTTGCATTAAAACGCAAATGCTATTAACATTCTTCATTGTGCTCTTAGTAAAGCTGAATTTAACAGGATATCCAGATGCGGGACTATAAAAGAGATTTGGGAGAAGTTGGAGGTAACCTATGAAGGAACCACCAAAGTAAGAGAAGCTAAGCTTGATATACTCCAGCAAAAGTTTGAATCCTTCAAGATAGAGCCTAAAGAATCAATCAGCAGCATGAACACTAGATACACGAATCTAGTGAATGAGATGAAGAGGCTAGGAAAGGAGATCCCAGAAGTAGAAATGGTCAAAAAAGTGCTCCAAAGTCTCACCAAGGAATGGGACTACAAAAGGACTGCCATTGAGAAAGCTCATAACTTAAACTTTTACAGTTATGATGAACTCATTGGTAATCTCCTAACCCAAGAATCATCCTTATAGAGATTTAGCAAACAAGAAAAGAAGCCTGAGGAGAAGAAGAAGGCCATTACACTTAAGGCAGAATCCACCGGATCAGCTTCATCTAGAGAAAAAGAGCAAATCAATGAATCAATGAGCACCAAAGATCAACTTGCTCTACTAACCATAAGGATAAACTGATTCATATAAAAGAAAGGTAGAAGGAAATCAAGAAAGAAGAATCTCGAAAATCAAGAGAAGGCACGTCCAAAAGAGACAGGCCTAGAAGGAATCCGAAAGAAAAGAAGGATCTGTAGAAAGAAGCTACATGTTTTGAATATGGTGAGAAAGGCCACTTTAGGACAAAGTGTCCTAAGCTCAAAAGAACTAAGAAGTTTAAAAAGAAGGCAATGGTAGCCACCTAGGGCAATAGTGATGAAAGTAGCAGCTCATCCTCAACTAAAGAAGAGGAGACTGCTAATTACGCATTTATGGCTCTGACTGATCCAGAAATAGAGCAAACTGAAAGGAATGCCTTCAAGCAAGAAATAGTGCAAATTGAAGAATCAGAATCAGATACAATAAACACTGAGGTAAATTATTGTTCTAATTCTGCTTCTAATCTTGATCTTGCTAGAGATCTATCTATTATAATCAAGGGTGTAAAGAAGAATGCAAAAGTAATCAAGTCCCTTAAAAGAGCAGTAATAGAGTTGGCAGAAGATGCTCAAGTAATGGCACAAGACATCAATCTGGTTAGAGCAACCAAGCATATTGATGTTATGGAGGAAAACTTCCTGGAGAATCAAGTCTAGATCCTAAATGCAAATATAACGGGACTAGATAGAGAAATCAATCTATTAAAGGAAGTATCTAGGAAGAGGCTAGAGCCAAAAGCTCCAAGAAGAGATAATCATCCTCCTGCTCAGAACAGATTCCAAAAAACCCGTAACTAAAGGATGAAGGAAGTTAGCAGGCAACCATAAGCCTAAAGATATACTGCTGCTCAAAAGGGAAAGGCTAAGATGGCTTACAACCAACAGATTATCAAACAAAGAAGAAATTATGGAGCAGAAGTTGCACCTCCAACCAGCTTCCGGATTAACACTAGACCATCCACCAGGGTGCAAAAAGCTACATATAAAGGCAACCATAGGAAGAAGGATCTGGAGAAGATTAGCAAAAAGCAAAAGCAAAATATACCTATTTCAGGGTGCAGGTTTTGTGGGAAAAATAATCATATTACTAAATCATGTAGATTAAAAAATGGCTATTATGATGTTTACCCTTAGCCTAAGATGGTTATTAACCCGAGAGGACCCAAATCTGATTGGGTACCCAAACCCACTTGATCTATTTATAGGTATGCCTTAGATCCATAGTAGATCAACACACTTGGTATATTGATAGTGGATCCTCAAGGCATATGATAGGTGATGAGAAGGCCTTCATCACATTGACCTGGAAGAAGGGAGGCAAAGTAAGCTTTGGAGACAATCAAAAGGGATAGATCATTGGTCATGGAACTATTGGATCTGAATTAAAGATAAAAGATGTCTCATTGGTTGATGGACTGAAATTCAACTTACTAAGTGTGGCCCAACTCTGTGACAAAGGAAGAAAATTCATATTTGATTCCAGAGGCTACTTAATCTATGATAGTAAGTCCAATCAATTCATTCTCTATGCACCTAGAGTAAATATTATCTATTATGTAAACATTAAAAATGATAAAAAGAATATCTGCTTGGTGTCTAAAGAAGAAGAATTGTGGCTATGGCACCGGAGGTTAGGACATGTCAGCATGAACCTCCTATCCAAACTAGCCAAAAAGGAATTAGTAGTGGGTTTGCCTAAGGTTGCTTTTGATAAGGATCATCTATGCATTGCATGTCAATTAGGTAAACAGCATAAGAAAAGTCTCCCTTTCATCTCATACATTCTTCTAAAAGAGTACTTGAGCTCTTGCAAATTGATCTCTTTGGTCCAATCAAACCATTGAGTTTAGGTAGAAGAGAATACACCATGGTCATTATGGATGATTATTCTCAATATACCTGGGTTCTCTTGCTAGAAAGCAAGGATGAAGCCTTTGACTAATTCTCTAAAACATTCATCCGCATAGAAGTAGAATAAGGCATAAGCATTGCACGCATCCACAGTGATAATGGTGGAGAATTAAAAAATAAGCATTTTGTTGATTTTTGTGACTCCAAGGGCATTGAACATAACTTCTATGCCCCTCACACTCCTCAATAGAATGGAGTTATTAAGAGAAAGAACAAGATCATAGTTGAGATGGCTAGAACAATGCTCAATAAAAATTGTTTGCCAAAATACTTCTGGGGAGAAGCAGTGAATATAACATATTATATTCTAAATAGAGCTCTCATTAGAAAGACCATAGAAAAGACCCTATATGAAATCTAGAAGGGAATAAAACCCAAAATTGGGTATTTCAAAGCATTCGGATGTAAATGCTACATCCTTAATCATAGAGAGCAACTAGAAAATTTGATCCTAAATCTGATGAAGCAATTTTCCTTAGCTACTCAACACATAGTAAGGCTTACAAAGTCTTCAATAAATGAACCCAAACTGTGGTAAAGTCAATACATGTAGATTTCAATGAGACTAACACTGCAGGAAGGAAAAGCTACACTCCGGAAGATCCAGTTTCGGAAGCTAAAAAATCTAGAGAAAAGAAGGAAGCAGGAATTCCTGATTCATTTCAAATCAAGAAGTAGAAAGAGGATGATGAAGGAATATACTTTGATCCAAAAGTACAACAAGTAAATCTCAACCCACAGGAGTTTGACTTTAATAAAGGCCAAGAAGGAGTGGTTGAAGCTGAAGTGGAGCAAGTCCCAGTTCAACCTGAAGGCCTACAAAGGGAGATTCAGACACACAAAGACCATTCCATTGAGAATATTCTGGATGATGTTCAGAATCTAGTAACAGAGGTCAGCTCAACAGGATGATGAGTCATATTGCTTTTATCTCTCTCATTGAGCCAAAGAAATTTCAAGATGCGAAAGGAGATGAAAGTTGGATGATGGCGATGCAGGAAGAGCTAGATCAATTCACCAGAAATGATGTCTGGGATCTAGTATCACCTCCTAAAGGAAAATCAATCATTGGCACCAAGTGGGTGTTTCAGAATAAGGTTGATGAATCGAGAGTGGTGGTGAGAAATAAGGCAAGATTAGTTGCCTAAGGCTACAACTAGCAAGAAGGAATTGATTTTAAAGAAACCTTTGATCCTGTAGCAAGGCTGGAAGTAATTCGGATTCTATGTGCTTTTGCATCATTCATGGGGTTCACATTATACTAAATGGAAGTCAAAAGTGCATTTCTAAATGATGTTATCCAAGAAGAAGTCTATGTTAAGCAACCACTAGGATTTGAAGATCCAAAGCATTCGGATCATGTCTACAAACTGAAGAAGGCTCTCTATGGATTAAAATAGGTACCCAGAGCCTGGTATGAGAGGTTAACCTTATTCCTTATATCTAAAGGTTATATCAGAGGCAGGGTAGACACCACTCTGTTCATCAAAAAGAAGAAAAATGGTATCATTCTAGTTTAAATTTATGTGGATGATATCATATTTGGAGCTACTGATGAAAGGGTGTGTAAAGAATTCAGCTCTCAAATGCAGATAGAATTTGAGATGTCCATGATGGGAGAACTCAACTTCTTCCTTAGTCTACAAATCAAGCAAAGTCCGGATGGAATTTTCATTAATCAATCAAAGTACACCAATGAGATCTTGAAAAAGTTTAAAATGGACAAGAGCAAGCCTATGTCCACTCTAATAGGATCAGATACAGTCTTATCCAAGGATTGTGAAGAAGAAGAGGTTGATCAAAAGCTCTATAGAGCGATGATTGGCTCACTCTTATACTTGACAGCTAGCAGACCTGACATACATTATGCAGTTTGTTACTGTGTAAGATATCAAGCTAATCCTAAGGATTCTCATCTTAAGGCAGTAAAAAGGATCCTTAGATGCCTCCTAGAAACCACTGATGTTAGGTTATAGTATCCTAATAATGGATATTTCACACTCCAAGGGTTCACTGATGTAGACTATGGCAGGGATACTCTTGAGAGAAAGAGATTTCCTTGGAGATTGCTTAGTATCATAGTATAGCAAGAAGCAAACTTCAGCTGCTTTATCTACCATAGAAATAGAATATATGGCAGCTAGAAGTTGTGTTGCTCAACTTCTATGGATCAAACAACAACTTAAAGATTATGGAGTTCAATTCGGATGTGTGGATGTAATGTATGACAACAAAAGTGCTATTGATGTGTCAAAGAATCTAGTTCTCCATAGCAGGATGAAGCATGTCAATATAAGGCACCATTTCATCCGGGATCATGTGATGAAGAAGGATGTTGCATTGGTATACATTCCAACCAATGAGCAAAGAGCAGATATCTTTACTAAGCCTCTAAGTAAAGATCAATTTAGGAAGCTAAGGGAGTCTATTGGAATGTCCAATCCAATTTAGGATCAATCCGAAAGACAACTTAAAATCAAGCCGGATCCAAGGCTGAAAACTCATTCCGAAAAAGAAGAAGCATTAGAGGGAAATCTATTCCAGAAGCATGCCATGTCAGCAGACAAGAATGACAAATGGCAGTAAAAGCTCATAAAGGTAACAGTTACTTTTTAAATTTCAAAAGTCCATTGGCTGTTACATGCGCGATAAGTTTGATAGTTATTTTAAAATTAAACAATTCCTATTCTTCAGTTAAACTGAATTTACCTCTCTCCTAAAAATTTGACTAACATGTCATTAAACCAGCTAAAATAATCAGTGTTTGGATTACCAAAATACCCTTACTTTGAAAAATCTATATAAACCCCTCAAATTCACTCTTCTTCCTCGCGCGAGCAACTACTCTACTGTTACTCTACAAAAATTAAAACCTAAAACATAATTCCTTCAAATCCTTTCTTAAAAATGGCCGCACTTATGACTAGTGAAGGCCCTATGAAACTCCCTAACATCTTTACAATCTTCAATCTCAAAGATGAAGACTTCACACCCGTTACCCTCAAAGAAAGCGACTATGTCGTACCTTCAGACTATCAAGGGGATAGATTCCCATTCAAAATGGACCGTTATTTCAAGTTAATTGAGGATTAAAACCTCAAAGAGTTTCTCCAGATCAACTGTCTAACTTATCCTGAGTTGGTAAGAGAGTTCTATGAAAACCTTCGTGCTCATAAGAAACTGGATACTCTACACACAAAGGTCCAAGGCAAAGAAATTATGATAACTCCAGACTTCTTGAACACTACCTTCACATGAAGAATAGTGGAGTGCAAATGAGGGTGGATGGAGATGAAGCAAACATGAAGTATAATCCAAAGATATGGCTTCCAAAGAGATATTTTTGGGATAAATTCTCCACTTACTGGCCTCAGGCACCTCCGATCTTGCAGCATGTATTGGCCAAGCTAATCCTCATCCAGAAAGGATCTTTAACCACAGTGTCAACCTTCCAACATTGCATGCTGCAACACTGGGTAGAATGCAGTGAAGTGAATTTCCCAGTCCTAATAATCCAGTTCCTAAAGCATAATAGGAACTTACATGGTGCTTTGATCACTCGAATCCTCGAGGCCTTTAAAGTTAACCCCACCAGATTCTAGGGTGTAAATGGAAAGGCTATCCTCCAGAAGAATTTTTTGAACTTAAGGTTCAATGAAATATGGGATAAAGTCAAGGCCATAAGGCAACGTGATGAGAAGAAGAACATAACAAAGAAAGTTGCAAATCCAGATGCTATTGCCTTTGATCCTAAAAAGCCTAGGACCAAGGCGCAAAAGAAAATGGTTATAGTTCCAAATGAAGTTGGGAATGAAGATCAGCAAACAATCTCCCGGCTACTCAAAAACTCCCCAGAAAAGCCAAAGCTAAGGGGAAGGCTAATTAAGACGGCTAATCTATTGTAGCGACCGATATATGACCCGGAGGCAAAGGAAACCATTGCAGTAGCTGCTGCAATAAGAAAGGATTATCAAAAGGGCTAGAAGAGGAAAGCATCCAAATCACTGAAAGGGGGATATGGGTCTGATAAAGAGGAAACTATAGACGAAATGCCTCTGCCAAAGAAGTAATTTACCAGGAAGGTTGTACATTTGATGAGGCTGTAGAAGCTCAAAAGCATAAGAAGAAGAAAGGAAAGAGGCTAACTGCTATAGTCATTGATGAGGAGGCAGCAAAAAGGGTAGTTGTGGAGGAGTTGGCTAAGGCCAAAAGCTCAAAGGGCAAGAATGTGCCCGGATCCAATGAGGACATCCTTCCGAAGGATCCTCAATATGAAGAAATGATGGCCTCTATGGCAGAAAACTACCAGCTGAACAATTTAGCCTTTGAGGGACTGGGGGGATCTTCTGCTCAGCCAATTCTAATTAGCTCAAATACCATGGTTGAGCTATCCAAAATTCCAGACTCTAGATCATTCAACTTTCTACCCATCACAGAGCCTCTTTCGGAAAATTTGCTAAGTCCGAAAGTTAGAAATCAAGCAGAAATAAGTCCTATAAAGGCAGCAGTAGAGGGCATTGAGGACATTACCAATGCGCCTGGGGGAGATTAAATAAGTCCTGAAAAGGAACTTAGAGGGATGACTGAGGACACTTCCAGTCATCCGGGGGTTGAGGTTGGAAGAAATGAAGAAATGGAAGCCTCAAGCATCCAAATTCCATCTCTATTAAATGAGGTACTTCCTATCACAGCTATCTTAAATATTAACGCTGATATCACTACTGTTGATGACACAGTAGTTGAAACAATAGGACAACTTGGATACACATGTCCAAAGTGTATTCAAGGAAGATAAGCCCAAACCGGATAATTTAAATTCGGAGGAGGGATAAGGCCTGAGATCCGAGGAGAATGCTTCTAAAGCGAACTCCAAGGGCAAGGCCAGTCCGGGGGAAAGGTTAGAAGAGAGGAGGGAAGAGCAAGATACGTCTAAATCAGAGGAGACAAATAATGAAGCTAATAATGAACCCTTTGGAAGCAGCTCCAGCTCTGGAGATGAATCCTCCAACTCCTCTGAAGAAGAATTTCCTCTAAAAGTAAGCTCAATGAGAGTGCATGCCAATAACACAGTTAAAGCCAAAGTTTCTTCAGCACTCCATCTTCTCAAAGAAGCTGCCTTAGAAGAAAATGAGGAAGGGTATATCAAACAAAGCCTCCGGACCATATGCACACATCTTAGAGGGGTTGAAAAAGAGTTGCTTAGACAAGCCAATAATTCAAAAATAAAGAAGGAGCTGGGTGAAATCAAGCAGTCTATAAAGATAATTGAAGAAAAGGTCTTGGATTTCCCCACTTCAAGAGCCATAGCTGAAGCCTCTCTCTCTCTAATTAAGCCAACCTTGAATGCGCTTAAGGAGAATGGTTCCACAGCTAACCGGATTGCTGATCAAGCCAATACATTAGCTTCAAATAACTATAGAACTGTTCTTGACAAGATCACATCATCCTCCTTCGAGCAAAAAGAAGAAATAAAGACTTATCTGGATTCCAAGTTTGAAAACTTGTCAAAATTCATGGTTGAAAAAGACCCCACTCCTGCAATAAAAGATCTGAGAGTAGATCAGCAAGTCACCCAATAAATGCTGGTGCACTTTATAGAGAAAATTCTTCCCAAATTCAAGGAGAAAATTTTGGATGATATGGGTGATGAACTGCAAAGCCATATAACCAAATTAGAGAAGCAAATAAATGATTGAAAGACATCCATCTCAAAAGAACTCTCTCTCCAATCTGAATCCTTGCATAATATCTGAAAAGGACTTAGTGAAAAAATCACCCTCCTCTAGACTAAAATCAATAATCTTTCAATATCTGGATCCTCTTCCTCCCCTGCCATTCCGGAAAGCCAGCTTCTTTCAGTCTTCCACAACCTCATACATGCCATTGGAGATTCCGGATTCTTTGAATAGAAAGGAATGACAACTCTCCTTAAGGTCCTCTTTCTTACTATGACCCAAAGGATCAAGAGCTTATCTTGTGCATTCATCCATCTATCAAGCAGTCCTATGACAATTTAAAGAAGACCATCTGGCCCTTCTATCTCACTCCTCCTATGGTTGACAAAATCATTAATGAAAGGTCCAAAGGTAGCGCTGACTACACAATTTATTCAAATGCATGGCAAGCAACTTTGGATAATAAGACTTATATGGTTATAGACCCCCAAGCTGGAAATAAAAAAGGGGAGAAGAGTACACAAGAACCTGGATCCGGCAAGGGAAAGGAGAAAGAGGGAGAACCATCTGGAGGGGATCAGAATTAGACTAGCTATTATCTGTACTCGTAAAATTTTGTAATAGACTTTATAATAACTAGGTTCACTATTATATATTTCTGTAATTTGTAATCTGAACTTCATTAATGTTAACTATTGTTAACAGCAGAAGTATATATGGTGAA
Organism: Euphorbia pulcherrima; assembly: GCA_947683365.1. Classification (NCBI taxonomy): domain Eukaryota; kingdom Viridiplantae; phylum Streptophyta; class Magnoliopsida; order Malpighiales; family Euphorbiaceae; genus Euphorbia; species Euphorbia pulcherrima. The sequence goes on along the minus strand of CANTUS010000001.1, from coordinate 15,633,611 downwards.
AATATCTAATTCTCAAAATATTGCTTCTAAAAGTACAATTTAAAATTATACTAAAACAGACTTAGAAGCTAGAATTGAAAAAGTCTGGGGGAGTTAGGATGCTAGAATTATGGGGGAGTAAAATATGTAAATGTCTAAGTATCAAGAATCATACTTAGTTCATATATACTCTGTTCCCTTGTGCTTAGTTTTTATTTCCATCAAATGGGGGACATTGTTGGGAAACTATGATCCGGACCACTATCCAGACCACTAATTAAACTAAATTATCCGAATCAGATTTGAAAGAAATAAAAACTTAAAACTATGTAAATCCCAAATCCAAATGGAAACATCTAGACAAAGATCCAGCTACAAAGTTGTCCAATTGAAGACATCAAATACCTAAGTATATGGAATCATCAATATAAAGCTTGGAAAGGAAACAAGCTTTAATCCCTCAAGAATAGCATCCAAAAGAACTGATTGCCATATCTCCAAAAGAAGGAAGATTGGGAGAATATGAGTCTAAAGACATCCGGAAGACTCATGATTGAAGACAATGGGAAAAGCTTCAAAGATAGCTCTTTCCTCCACCTTTTGGTCTATGAAGTCAAAGATTCTTTCCCTAAGACAAAGACAAAATAACAGCTTGCATTTTGCAGAGAAAGGATAAAAGGACTAACACCGGACTGAAAAATCTAACAACCTTTTTCACCTAGACCAATAAGGAGGCGCGTAGAGCTCACACCAAAAAGCTAATGGTGTAAAACTTAGTGCATCACAAAAAGCCAAGTAAAACGATCACTGACAACTTTTCAGCATCAATCCCTGGAATTCAAATGGGTTAAATTATAGTCTAACAGATTGATCAATGGTTCCGAAAGCGCCGCCTATAACTGATCAATGGTGAAGATTCATTACAAGTTTATCAACCCACAACGGCTACATTTATGATGGAAGCCTATAAAAGGGAAGCTTCGCCAAATGAGAAGGTTACCTGTACGATTGATAAAAAGCAAGTAACAAAGCACAAGCATTCAATCAGCTTACAATCCCTCCAAGAATCAATTAATTCTAAATCTGTTGTAAGGATTCCTAAGTGAACTATAAACTTAAGGAAATTCAAAAACCAAAACCTTTGTGAAAACAAGAGTGTAAGGATCTCCAACTTGGGTGAGTTGGGAGATTGGAATACAACTTAAAGTTGGTGCTTTGAGTGGGAACATGCTGTAGGACTCAACTTAGATTAAGGGTAAAGTCTAAGTGGTATATCCTACCATAGACTAAAGGACTTAGCTAGGAGTTAGTGCTTCTAGTGGTATATCCTACATCTGGAAAGGGTTATCATCCAGAGATAAATTGTAAGGCTTGATTCCAGCCAGTTGGAAAGGAATCCATTAGTGGAAAAGCTCGGAGGAAGGAAACTTCAGGGACTGGGTAGTCGGGGCCGAACCAGGATAAAAACCTTCTGTGTTTGATTTCTTTAACTTTTATTTTTGCATTATATTGTTATTACTGCATCATCAGGATCCATCATCTGATTCATAATCAAACACGCTACACTAAGACTTTTTAAAGTCTTTATATTCCAGGAAAAAAGGTCATTCACCCCCCTATGACCTTATAAAGACCATCACACAGACCAATAGAGACCACCAAAAATAAATCCCTATGCAAAATAAACTTGTAGTTAGCAGTGAGCGGGAGTAAAATCTATAAGGAACGATATTTGACAATGTTATTCTAAGAAGATGACAGACAGCGTGACTTAAAAGCACTCTTGATGGGAATTTATGGACTAAAACTAAATAAAGCAGGTAATGAAATAATAGGAAATAATAGCTCAACCAATATAGGACAAGACTGAATATTATGGTGATCGTAGGATATGAAATTAATTGCAACGAGACCTAGATTTAGTTATACTAATACTCATGCACCGTACAGTACTAGCAACTTTTCCTTACTGTGTATGGAGACCAGAATTCGCACAACGACCTCACTCTTACTAACTGTGTCTCTCAACTTCACGCCAAGAGCTTACCAATAAATAGCAATAGAAATAAGAAAAGCCTAAATCCTTACCAATAGGTAGTGAAGCTCTCCCAATAGGCATAAGATTACCTTTCTCTAGTCTCGGTGGAGACTGTTGTTACTTCATCCCTTTTCAGGCACAATTACGGATGCAAGAATAGAGATTAACAATAATCATAAAGACTTACCAAATGGGTGATCAGTCCAAACAGCGAGACCAAGTGATATTCTTACCATAAAACCCTTCAGGTATCGAGATTGGTAAATAGGCTGCCTTGCAAATTTTTATATTCATTTGTGGCCCTCACACCATCCAAACTCAGTCTTGACCATTAATTGGTCAAGCCATGAGAGTTCTAGCTAAACATGGCTGAATTTAAAAGTGCATAAATATAAAGAGACTGAGAATGAATCATGCTGAGAATATAAAGATTGAAATCAAAATAGCGGATTAAAACTGAAAATGAAATTGCAAATTAAACTTAGAAATGTTCAAACCAAAATTGTAAATCAAAGTATTCAAAAATTAAAGAACACAAAAGGCTAAATCTAGACTAGAAAGACTAAATGATTGAAACTTTTGCATCAATTGTATATATCTTCTGTTTGTATGAATGATGATGATCCCTTGAGACTCGCCAGCCTCTGTATTTATAGCTGAGCGTGCCTCCGTTTGCTTCTTCTTCAGTGATAAAATAGGACTTTGTATTTATTTTGATGGATTCATTTCCTTTTAGTCTTGGTCTTCAAATGGTAGTGAAATCCTTCCTTTCATGAGATTTAGGAAGGAGATTGAGCTTTCTTTTGAGATGGCTTTTCCTGAATAGGATTTGCCCAAATTGGGTAACTTCTAGATCTAGATGTGGCGTGCACTAGTATTGATGTCATCTTGGTCGTTCTGAAGTGTTCTGGAGTCACCAGGACTAGCTATTGCTCCTACTGCCTATGTCAGGTATCGGTGAGAGACTCTTTTTCTCCAAATATTGCATGTTTTCTCCGAATTACCTTTAAAACCTAAAAGAGATAGAAAAGGAAGTAATAGCGGCCATAAAGACTAAAAACATGGTCTTAATGATATAGAAATAGGCACAAATACATGCTGAAAATACAACCCATTAAATCTCCCCACACTTAATCTATACTTGCCCTCAAGTATGCATCAAGAATCAGGAAGATGGGAAAACTGCATAAATAACCTTTGAATAACTAAACAGAGACCAAATTCTTTCACCGAGACTTATATCGAGGCCCTTCAATGACCACTGAACATTCTAATGTAAGATTATCATCAAGAAGACCTTGCTCAAAATTTTACCCGAGAGTATTTACCAAATTAAAGCACAAGACATAAAATATTATTATAGTTCATAAATACCTAGATTCAGATTTAAGCGCGTCTCGGTGATCATAAGATGACTCCTTCTAGACCTTTTATTTAATTGAAGCTTATTTTCATATGGTGGGGTCCCTAAGATACATCTAGCCAAAGTTTGAGTTTTGCGATTTTGATAACCTTGCTAGCTTCGCTAGCTCTTTCTAGATTTTTCAACCCAATTTATTTCATTATGTGCTTTGCCATTTTTTTCTTAAGTACGTCTGCATTTTCCAACAATTGTTCCCTATGAAAGAGTCTTCACCTGGTTTTTAGCCGTGGATAGCTCTTTCTTCTATCGGCCCTATGAAAGAGTCTTCACCTAATTTTTAGTTGTGGATTGCTCTTTCTTCTATAAATCCTATGAAAGAGTCTTCACCCGATTTTTAGTCATGGATAGCTCTTTCTTCTATTAGCCCTATGAAAGAGACAAACAAGGTTGTGAGCCAAGTAAGCCTCATTTCGACTAATTACGGAAGTAGAAAAATAACCACCAAGATTTGATATTGGTTTTGCAAGGTCTCGGAGGAGGATCTCATAATATATAGGGACTAACTTAAATCAAATCAAGGTCTGATTAAAGCACTTTTAACAATAAAATCATGTTACACTTTTTTGTACTCATCGGGATTAAAGAATTTACAAGGTGATTATCAGAAATCTTATATTGGAAAATCAATGTTCAACTCAGGTCTCTGTATAAGTTTCAGTTAATCGAGATAGTCATGTTAGTTATTTAACTAGTTATTTACACAACAATCCTAACCTTAGTTATCATCACATCTCAATGATAGGTTAGAGACCAAATAAGGTCGTTGCAGGGGCAAAAATATGAAGCATGAGTCCTTGTGAAATCTCTGTGAGCAAAATATAAAAAATATATTAAAGTAATAAAATTTTAGCAGAAGAAGCAAAAATATAGAAATCCCCTCCCCATACCTAAACCATGCATTGCCCTCAATGCAAAACAAGAAAAATAAAAAGAAGAGAAAGAAAAAGAAAAAGAAAAATAAAAATAAAAGAGAGGGCAAATTAAAATGTTACTATCCTGGTAGAGGAGGAAGGAGGTAAAAGAGACTCTACTGGTCTCGCTAAATCTGTCAGACCCCAAACTGCCGGATGATGAGGTTCATGTTTAGTTCGAGGGAGTTACAGTGGGTCTGAAGGTTATGGCTCTCAGCCTTGACCTTAATGAGGCTTTTAAAGAGGTCTTTGTACTGGTTCTCCAGGCTTGAGACTTTCTGGAAGAGCTCGGTGTAGGTGGCGAAAGGAATAGAGTCATCACGACAGGCTGGTCTGGCTGGTGGTCCTCAGGAGCAGGTAGAGTAGGCTTTTCTTTAGGAGGACCTAAAGGATGCATAACAATGGTCTCGTTGATTATTTTAGTGAGCAACATTATCCCAAGAGTCTCCAAGTCTAGGAGTGGATTTTTAGGGGCCTTGGTGTAGTGGACAGACTTGAAATGCTCCACATCGTGCACAATGATGGAGATCACGGTGCCTAGAATTGGAGGGCTCTTAGGATGGGTAAGGATATAATGAAACTGTTTGGCTATCCAGGCTCCCAGGTGGAGCTTCTTGTTGTTCTTTATGCACCACAGAATGTGCACTTCTTTCTCGTTTAGGGTCCCGGCACTTCTATGGCGACCAGAAAAGTTAAATGCAAGGATTCTATAAACATACCTTAGGTTAGGCTCATGAATTTGGAAGTTTTAGGAGCCACCGGACTTCCAAGTGGTGACTCAGGGATCATTATTACAGAGGGAGAAGTAGGTCTCGATGGCGTTAAAATCGGAAGGAAGAGCATCACATATGTCATCAGAGGGGTCAATCACCCCTAAAGCTTTGTTGAAGTCATCGAGACTCCAAATCACATTCTTCCTAGCGAGATAGAATTTGATCATTGCCTGCTCTTGATAGCTTATATAGTCTTGCTTGAACTGGAAAGTAGCATAAAATTCCCAAACAAGCTCCTATTAGGAGGGGAAATAGATGAAGAGTAGGGGAAGCCATGAGATCATGGTGATGGCATCAATGATGACTTGGTTGATGCTGAGAGTGGTCATGGTGTCTTTGCAGGCGGACTTATAGGGCTTTGATGACTGGCCCTTGAATCGAGCATAAGTAGTGTGAGGAACAGTGTGGTCAAAAGAGCCATAAATGTTGCTCTTTATGCTAGGAGCAGGGGTCTTCTCTTCCTTAATTGCTTGGCCTTTTTATAACTTTGGCCTTTGGCAGCGCTCCTGATGAGTATCTTTCTCTTGGCAGAGGGAGGGGCAGGTGTACAGTTGCTCTCCCCATCGGGATCAATTTTAACGGGGGCATCTTAGGTCTTGGCCCCTCCCTTGGCTTTTTTTTCCTTTTACAGCAGAGTCTCGCTGGACTCCTCTTATTCAGCGGCAATGGAAAAGATGGTGGAGATAGGATTAATGGCGAGTGGAGTCTCACCGGGGATAGTAGTGGTTTTGGTGATGGCTGAAAAAGGAAAGCTTGCCGGAGAAGAGAGAGAGATTTCTGCTTTAAGAGTTTGAAGAAGAGCGTGACTGCTGAGAGTGAGGAGGGGGTTTTAAGTAGAGATTTAGGCGTGCAAAGGCTACATAAGGGGCATTAATGGGAGCGGTAGTAATCATGGTCTGTTTGGGTACCGAACCTTAAAAAATCTCCATGATCTTCGCATGACTGCCACGTCACCCATTGTGCATGTATCAGCCTGCATGAGTCCCTTCACATCCCCTATCTTCTCAGTCATTTCTCTTGGCGTATGATGGTTCAACTTCCACAGAGAGTGTACGGAGACCTAATCCTACAATAGAACAGAGAGAGAATCAGTCCTAGTCTAGATACAACTAATAAAAGCTAACTAAAAGGGAGAGATGAAGAGTCAAAAATGCTTGGACTGCCTCTCAAGATTGCTTTGTTTAACATCATTGAGCTCGACGTACCACACCGAGATCATGGTGTGGTATCAGCTGTCTCTGTGAGAGTTATTTCCTCAGAGTGAGGTTAAAATCCTTCCTGGTAGGGCTTGAGATGATGCCCATTGACTTTTAGAACTTTCCCAGTCTTGATGCTCTTATAATGACTGCTCCATGTGGGAATACTTTGGTCACAATGTAAGGTCCGGCCCACCGAGACCTGAGCTTTCCAGGGAATAGCTTAAGTTGAGATTAGAATAGAAGCACTCGCTGTCCTACGTTAAAGACTTTCCTAGAGGTAAAAAGATCATGGTGGCACTTAGTGGTCTTTTTTTAGGCCTTGTTCTTCTCATAAACATCACGATGAATCTCCTTGAGTTCATATAGTTGTAACTTCCTGTGTTCCTTGGCTGCATCGAGCCTGAAATTGGTCTCCTTAATGGCTCAATATGCCTTATGCTCAATCTCGATAGGTATATGGCATGCCATCCCATAGATAACTCTGTAAGGTGATATCAGGATAGGGACCTTCCAAGCTATGCGGACTACCCAGAGAGCCTCAAAGAGACGAAGACTCCAATCCTTCCTGTTGGGATTGACTATTTTCTCGAAGATGAGCTTGACCTCTCTATTGCTCACCTTAGCTTATCCATTTGTTTGTGGGTGGTATGTTGTGGAAGTCATGTTCTTGACTCCCCATTTGGCCATTAACGTCGAGATCGTCTTGTTGCAAAAATGTGTACCGTGATCACAGATGAGTAGTCTCGATGTCCCGTATCTACAGATGATATTATCCTTGATGAAGTCTGCTACGATCTTTCCATCCTCGTTCCTGGTCACCTTGGCTTCTATCCACTTGGAGATATAATCAACTGCTAGGAGGATGTACTTGAACCCATAAGAAGGAGGAAAAGGGCCCATAAAATCAATACCCCAAATATCAAAGATCTCGACGACCAAAATAGGAGTCATCGAGAGCTGATCTTGATGTCCAAGATTACCAACCCATTGGCAGTTGTTGCATGCCTTACAAAACATATAGGAGTCATAAAAAATGTGGGGCTAATAAAATCTGCAATCAAGAATACGTTGTGCTGTTCTCCTTAGCCCACCATAACCTCCGTAAACTTCAGAGTGACATGCAAAAGTATCGGTATCTCTTCCCCGTAAACAAATCTCCTTAAAACTAGATCATTCTCTTATCTCCATAGATAAGGATTATCTCGGAAGTACCTGCCAGCTTCCCTCTTCATCTTCTCCTTGTCATTGCGTGTGAAATTCTCTGGGAACCTCCCTGTGGTAAGGAAATTGACAAGGTCTGCATACTATGGAGTCTTGGTGACTGCAAAGAGACTTTCCCCTAGGTATTTATCTTGAACTCCCCTTGGTTCTTCTGAATTGGTCGGCCTGCTAAGATGATCGGCCACCAGGTTCTCTGTCCTCTTTTTTTCTCTGATCTTGATGTCAAATTCTTAAAGTAAAAGGATCCATCGAATCAGTCTTGGCTTGGCATCTTTCTTAGTCATAACGTACCTTAAAGTAGCATGGTCCGAGTATACAATGACCTTAGAACAGAGAAGGTAAGAATGAAACTTCTCCAATGTAAAAATGATAGCAAGGAGCTCTTTCTCAGTCATGGTATAGTTTCACTGAGCCGTATCGAGAGTTCGAGAAGTATAATAAATGATATGAGGTTCTCAGCCAACTCGTTGTTCCAATACTACTCCTAATGTCTTATCACTTGCATCGCACATAATCTTGAAGGGCTGGTCCCAATTGGGTGCTTGGATAATGGGCGTAGAGACCAACTTTTTCTTGATAGTGTCAAAGGCTTGTTTATAAGGATCTCCAAACTCAAAGTTAGTGTTTTTCTGAAGTAATCTGCATTTGAAAAGTTCTTGATGAACCTGTGATAAAAACCTGCATACCCAAGAAAAGACCTAACTTCCTTTACAGAAGTAGGGTAAGGTAAAGACTGAATAGCATCAATTTTAGCTTTGTCTACCACAAAACCATTCTTAGATACAACATGACCTAATATCATACCTTGGTATTCCATGAAGTGGCATTTTTCATAGCTAAGTACTAAATCAGACTCAATGCAACGTTTAAGAATCTTACCAAGGCTATCGAGACATGCATCAAAAGAATCACCATACACAGTAAAGTCATCCATAAATACCTCAATGATGTTTTCCATATAATCAAAAAAGATACTCATCATGCACCTCTGGAATGTAGCGGGAGCATTGCAGAGACCAAAAGGCATATGTCTGCAAGTAAAGGTGCCAAAGGGACACGTAAATATTGTCTTTTCCTAGTCTTCAAGTGCTGCCGGGATCTGATAGAATCCTGACATTCTATTGAGACAACAGAAATGAGACTTTCCTACCAGGCTCTCTAGCATCTGATCAATGAATGGTAGTGGAAAATGGTCTTTCTTGGTCGAGGCATTGAGCTTGCGATAGTCAATGCAAACTCTACATCCGTTCTGTATCCTTATTGGGATCGATTCTTCTACTTCATTTGTTATCATCGTGATCCCTTTCTTCCTTAGAACAACTTATGCCTGGCTAATCCACTCACTATCAGAGATAGAGTAAATGAGGTTAGCCTCCATGAGCTTGATCACTTCCTTCTTCACTACTTCTATCATAGGAGGATTGAGTCGCCTTTGAGGTTGGTGACAGGTCTTGGTGTTATCCTCCAACTTTATTTTATGCATGCAAGTAGAAGGACTGATCCCTTTGATGTTGGCTATAATCCATGCAATCGCCTCCTTATATTGCTGGAGCAAGGAGACCAATCATTTCTCTTCGTCAGGACTCAATTTGCTAGAAATAATCATCAGGAGTGTGTCGTTATCCCCCAATAAAGCATACTTGAGGTGACTTGGCAGCCTTTTGAGTTCAAGTTCCGGTGGTTAGATGATGGAAGAGGTGAGTTTCTTGAAAGGTGGCAGAGCGAGCTTCGGTCCAGGTCTCGATATAGATTGAGGTGGATCAAGATCATGAATAGCTTTTTTCACCTTCTTATCTAAATCAATATTATCGAGGCTCTCAATGTCAAGTGCTTCATTCAGCATGACCAATTACTCGTCTAAAAGATTGAGCATAAAATTTTTTTAGATGATGGGATCAAGGCTATCAATACAGCATAAGCTCGAGTCTTCTTCTGGGGCGTTCATAGCATCATAGACATTGAAAGTAGCTACTTCCCCTTTGAATTTCATAGTGAGAGAACCATTGTTCACATCGATTGTTTTCTTGGCGGTACTCAAGAATGGTCTCCCTAGCAGCAAATCTGAGTTCTCCTTTCTATCTGCATCGTACATACCAAGAACATAAAAGTCAGCGGGAAAAACAAAATCATTTACCTTGACCAATAAGTCTTCCAAAATTCCCTCAGGTTAAACAACAGAGCGATCTGCAAGTTGCAAGATAGTCCTATTCTCCTTGAGAGGCATATTATGGTTGGCTGATATCTGCTAGTAGATAGAAGAAGGCATGACATTTATAGATGCACCGAGGTCACACATAGCTTTTTGGATTCTAACCTGACCAATGGTGTAATTGATCACGAACATTCCCTGGTCCTTCAGCTTAGGGGTTAATTTGCGTTAGATAACAGCAGACACTTTTTCCCCTATCACGACCTTATCTAGGTCATGCTGCTTCTTCCTATTGGTGCATAACTCTTTGAGTAATTTTGTATACTTAGGTATCTGTCTAATCACATCAAGCAACGGGATGTTGATCTTGAATTTGCTCAATGTCTCAAAGATCTCTTTCTCTTCCTTCAGTTTCTTGGTCTTTTCTAGTCTTTTTGGAAAAGGAGCTCTAGTCTTGGTAGAAATCACTAGTTTCTCTGGGTCATCAGGAATCACAATGACCTCATCCTCCATTTCTGCTCTCGGTGGTTCCAACTGAGTCTCTTTCTTTCCCCTCAGTGAGATCGTGCTGACATTCTCTCTTGGATTTTCCTCTATTTGGGATAGAAGTCTCCCCATATTCTTGATCTTAGAGAGAGTGCTAGCTATTTGGGCTATCTATTTCTCCAGGTTTGAGAATTTACCTTATAGTCCTTGTATTCGATCATCTACCAGCTTAAACTGCTTATTGGAACCCTCAGTGAGAGTAGTGAAAAGCTCATAAAGATTATATTATGGCTACTGAGGTGGGTTAGGGTGGACTTATTGAGGAGGTCTCAGTACAATTGCATTCTACTGATTTCTCACCACAAGCTGATTCTATGGTCCCTGTGGTTGTTGGCGGTTATTATTTCCCCAAGCGAGTGCTGGATGATCTCGCCATCCTATTTGATTCCTCTATGGTGGCGGGATGTATGGCTACTTGTTCCCTTGATTTACATAGTTATTATGGTTACTATAGTTCTTATAGTTACTATAATTACTATAGTTGCCATAGTTCCCCATGGCATGGACTTGCTCAAACTCAAGGTCTCCTATGCGAACATTCATTGGTAGCATAAGTAGTCTTTTTGCACAGTTCGCACTCTTTCGCGACCTTGGCCTGGACAACTATTTTATGCACAAGTTCAGTGAGTCTTTCTATTTTTTTCATTGAGATCATAAGAGTTAACCTTATTGACAGGTCTCGATGTAGATTTTCCTTCACGATTGCCAAACTGTTGAGTAGTTTCTGCCATAGTCTTGATGATCTCCCAAGCTTGATTTACGGTCTTGTTGATGAGAGCACCTCTACTAGCAGTGTCTAACATAGACCGCATAGAGAATGGGAGTCCCTCGTAGAAATTCTAGTCTAAGGCTTGATCAGTAAATCCATGAGGTGGGGAGGCTGCCAAAAGGTGCTAAAATCTTTCATAATACTCATGGAGACTCTCTGTGTCTTTCATCTTAGCCAAACAGATATGTCTTTTCAAAGTGGTAACTCTCAATCCTGGAAAGTACTTATCAAGAAAGACTCTCGACATCTGTTCCCATGACATTATCGATCCTAGTTTTTTAAGTGACAAAACTAGTCGTTGGCCGAGTCCTCTAGAGAGAAAGCAAAGGACTCCAATTTTGCAAGGTTTAGATTGACCTTGGGAGGTTTCATGGAACACACCATTAAATGAAATTTTGCAAGTTTTTGTAAGGGTCATCAGTGGCCCTTCCGACGAATTTTGGTAAGCTATGGATAAACCCAGATCTCATCTCAAAATTGTTATCTTCAATTTCATCCGGATAAGTAATGTAGAATGGTTGTTGGTTCACCGGGACCTTTGTAAGGTCTCGGATTGACTACTCTTGGTTAGCCATGGTCACGATGGATGTTTCAGGCTCTGATTCCGAGTCAGTCAAATAGTCAGACAGTCCTTCTATATCAATTGGATTATCGTTTGGTCCGCTTGAAATCTCTGCCTGATATTTTTAGTTTCTACGCTCTCGGGCCTGCTTAGCACGAGCTGTGTTGGATCTTTTGATTTCTGGATCATAGAGGAATTCATTGCCATGACCTGTGGCTCTGGTTATCCATGTTGAACAACTAGTCAAAAGGAACCATACCCCGGCAATGGCTCTAAAATTTGATGGATGTTGAGACCATAAAAAATAAATCCCTGCACAAAATAAACTTGTAGTTAGTAGTGAGCGGGAGTCGAATCCGAAAGGAACGGTATTTGACAATGTTATTCTAAGAAGATGACAAACAGCGTGACCTAAAAGCGATCTTGATGGGAATTTGTGGATTAAAACTAAATAAAGCAGGTAATGAAACAATAGGAAATAATGGCTCAACCAATATAGGACAAGACTAAACATTATGGTGATCAAAGGATAAGAAATTAATTACAATAAGACCTAGATTTAGTTATACTAATACTCATGCACCGTATAGTACTAGAAAGTTTTCCTTACTGTGTATAGAGATCGGACTTCACGCCGTGACCTCACTCTTACTCACTGTGTCTCTCGACTTTAGGCTGAGAGCTTACTAGTAAATAGCAATAGAAATAAGGAAAGCCTAAATCCTTACCGACAGGCAGTGAAGCACTCCCAAAAGGCATAAGATTACCTTTCTCCGGTCTCAGTGGAGACTGTTGTTACTTCATCCCTCTTCTGGCATAATTATGGATGCAAAGAATAAAGATTAACAATAATCACAAAGACTTACCAAATGGGTGATCAATCTAAACAGCGAGACCAAGTGATATTCTTACCATAAAACCCTTCAGGTACCGAGATTGGTAAATAGGTCACCTTGCAAATTTTTGCATTCATTTGCGGTCCTCACACCATCCAAACTCAATCTTGACCATTAATTGGTCAAGCCATGAGAGTTCTAGCTAAACATGGCTGAATTTAAACGTGCATAAGTATAAAGAGACTGAGAATGAATCATGCTGAGAATGTAAAGATTGAAATCAAAACAACCGATTAAAACTGGAAATGAAATTTGTAAATTAAACTTAGAAATGTTCAAACCAAAATTGCAAATCAAAGTATTCAAAAATTAAAGAACACAAAGGCTAAATCTAGACTAGAAAGACTGAATGATCAAAACTTCTGTATCAATTGTATATATCTTCTGCTTGTACGAATGATGAGGATCCCTTAAGACTCGCCGGCCTCTGTATTTATAGCTGAGCGCGCCTCCTCATGCTTCTTCTTTAGTGATAAAATAGGACTCTTTGTATTTATTTTGATGGATTCATTTCCTATTAGTCTTGGTCTTCAAATGGTAGTGAAATCCTTCCTTTTATGAGATTTAGGAAGGAGATTGAGCTTCCTTTTGAGATGGCTCTTCCTGAATGTGGCGCACATCGGTATTGATGTCATCTTGGTCATTCTGAAGTGTTTTGGAGTCACCAGGACCAGGTATTGCTCCTGCTACCTATGTCAGGTATCGGTGAGAGGCTATTTTTCTTCAAATATTGCATGTTTTCTCTAAATTACCTTCAAAACCTGAAAGAGACAGAAAAGGAATTAATAGTGGCCATAAAGACTAAAACATGGTCTCAATGATATAGAAGTAGGCATAAATACATGCTAAAAATACAACCCATCACCTTGATAATATTAATAAATGCAATAATTTTTGTAAGGAGTTGTATTACTTTGTTTTTATTTTTTGTACCTTTCTTTTCTATAGACTTTCTATTACGGTGACCGCCTCAATCTTATCTATGTTCATTTTGGTCATCTATCTTTCTGCAGCCTTTTCTTTGGGTTCCTCCTCCTGGGTGTTTTGTGTTGATTCAGCTGTACTTTGGGATAGCAGGTGGAATGTTGGCACTGGTTTTCTCTTCTTTGCAGATTTCTTATATTTTCTTTGGAAGTATAGTAGTTCCTTACATTGGATGATGCTCGCTACCAGTTTCCTTCCAATTTCTTTGATAAGGTCCCAATTCCTAACATTTCAGCTTGCAGATTGTTTATGAACTTCCTCTTTAGCTTTTTCACGATTTTCTGGAGCGAGGCCCATTTCTACTGCCTCAATCACATGGCCTACTTCTTCCTCCATTGCATCTTGCTTTTCATCCAATCCCACATCCTATTGTTGTCTTTCATCTTCTTGCTCATTATGCTCAACATCTTTATCGACAACCTTTTTTAAGAAGTAGTATGCATCAATGTTTTATATTTACTTTATATATTCGATAAATTTTTAGTGTTTTTCTTACCATCCATTGCTCTTCACTTTCCAATCTCATTATTGGCATAAAAATGTCTTTCGCATCTGTAGAGTGTTTAAACAACGTTAATGTTTTCATAGTTAACTTATTCATATTAGATGTTTAATAGAGAATGTAATAGGTTGCTACCAGATTTCTACCACATATCTATATTTTTTTATCAAATACAGTTGCTCCATTTCTTAAGTTTCTTTTTTTGTTGGAATCATTTTTAGATGTCTACTTTTGGTTTATCTTACCTCATATTGTGTTTGTGTTTCATCCATTTCCTCTATTTCTGTCACCTTATTTTATGTTTGAGCCATTCCTGCTCCATCATTTTCTTTGCCTTTATTGTTCTTTAGTTTAATTGTTCTTTAAATTCAATCATGTTTATCCAAATTCTTTATGCCTTGACCAAGTAAGGGTCAATGCGGAATTTGAATGGCGTGAGGACCGCTATTGAATACAAAAGTTCACAATGCGACCTATTTAACAATCTTGGTACTTTAAGGGTTTTATGGTAAGAGTATCACTTAGTCTCGTTATGTGGTTTGGCCAACCATTTGGTAAGTCTCTATGATTATTGTTAATCTTAATTCTTGTATCCGTAATTGTGCCTGAAAAGGGATAAAGTAACGACAGTCTCCACCGAGATTGGAGAAAGGTAATCTTACGCATGTTGGGAGTGCTTCACTACCTGTCGATAAGGGTTTAGGCTTTTATAATTTATATTGCTATTCATTGATGAGCTCTCTGGTACGAAATCAAGAGACCTGGTGAGTAAGAGGGAGGTCGTAGTGAGAAGTTCGGTCTCCATATACAGTAAGGAAGAGTTGCTAGTACTGTACGGTGTATGAGTGCTAGTATAACTAAACCTTAGTCCTGGTGAAATTTATATCTTGTCCCATGATCACTATAATGCTCAGTTTTATCCTGCTTTGGTCGAGTCATGGTCTTTAATTGATTTCATCCCTGCTTAGCTTAGTTTTAATTCACAAATTCCCAAAGAGATCACTTCTAGGTCACACTGCTGGTTATATAGTGAAAATAACATAGTTAAATACCGTTCCCTGTGGGATCGACCTTTGCTCGCTACTAACTACTAGTTTATTTTGTGTAGGGATTAATTTTTGGTGGATTCGACACCCGTCAAATTTTAGAACCGTTGCTAGGGAACGGCTCCAACTGATTTATTTTCACCTTGATTGACCAAGAAGACTCCCTCTGATTTTGAGACTTATTTTATAATCCTACAGTCATTGTGACCATGGCTGATAGAGAAAATCAGAGAGAGCTGACTATAAGAGACCTCATCTGGGTCTCGGTGGATCAACCACCATCCTTATTCATCATGTATCCAGGGGAGAACGAGCAAAATTTTTTCGAGATGAATACCCGATTCATTAGAAACCTACCTAAATTCACCGGGAGGACTACTGAAGATCCTTACAAGCATCTGCATCTATTCAACATGACTTGCACTTTAAAGAAGCCACCAGGAGTCTCTTTGGAAATTGTAAAGATGAAAGCTTTCCCTTTCTCTCTTGAGGGAATAGTTATGGATTGGTTTTGTTATCGTGCACCGGGATCTATCACAACCTCGAGCGAGATGACCAAGAACTTTGTGGACAAATTCTTCCCACCATCGAGAGCTACCACACTAGGGAGGTAGATTTGCACCATCTACCAAGAGGACATGGAGAGTCTCTACAACTACTATTAAAGATTTTAACACCTTTTATCTTGCTGTCCACCACATGGGTTTTCAAGGCCTTCTTTGATACAATTTTTCTATGAAGTTCTCCAATCCATGCAGAGAGACTTGATAAATGCAGCAAGTGGAGGTTCTCTATTGGACAAGACATTCACTTAAGCTTGGGATTTGATCAAGACTATGGCCGATAATGTTCAATAATTTGGAGGTTGTGATTAAAGACCAAGCAGCAGAACGACCAATGGAGGAAATTTTGAAGGAGTAAATTCAATTGGGATCCATGAGGCGAGACACAACTTTTCCCCACATCAAGGGGACTTTAATGAAAATTAGATGGACGATCCATCTATTAGTTGGGGAAAAGATAATAAGAGGAAGCCTCAACCACTTTAGAGCACGCAGAGACCTCAACATCAATTCCAAGGATATCAAGACCAAGGGCCTCTTACTGATTTTGTACCTAATCTTGTTGATAGCACCCACAAGCACTTAATGAGCATAGATGTCACTATTTGGGGGATGCAAGGGAGCATGCAAATCATTGGGAGGTAGATGAATGAAATTGCTAATTTTCTTACCATGATTAAATCTATGGAGACACAACCTTCCCATACTGAGAGCAACCTAATCTATAACGTTAGTGCAATTTCTATGCTATCACCGAGACCTACACAGGATGACCAGAAGGTCGCAATGGTAGAAATATATAACACTGAGAAGATAAAAAGGGAGGTAGTGATCACATCTTCATTAGCTGGTCTTGATGATAAAGTCAAACCTATTGAGACCAAGAAGAAGCATGAGGATCATGTTGCTGTCTTGCTGAATAAAACTCTAGATGATTCAAGTTTGAATGAAACTCCTGATGGTTCAAGTCTAAGACAACAAGAGCTAAAACTGACCAGGGGTATCAAAGATGACTACTATAAGGGCAAATCCAACGTGCAAGGTGTACAAGAAGACTTCATGAAAAGGCAGAGTAATCTTCATGATTTCAAGAAGACCTCCCGTGCATAACCACAAGTCCTGATATCCTAATCTCATCTCAAGTCCATAACAACATAATTCCTAGTGGAAAGACCAGTCCATCGTGACTAAGGTGTTACTTTAAAAAAGTAGTCATAGTATAAAGCATGAAGACCAATTACACATCCAAAGTCAACGATCCTTATGAAGCCGTACTATAAGGGATTCAGGGCTCGCTCAAATGAACTGAGTCTGGAGGTGACTCATTACCGTACACCATGACCATGATGCAACGTTGGGCAAGCGACGATAAAATAATGCGCTCTTGGGATGCACCCCAAGCTCACTGTGACCTCAGCGATTTTCTATCCTTTTCTTTTTTATTTTATTTTTTTTGCTTTTGTCTTTTTTTTAGTATTTTCTCTGTCCATCTCTACCTCTCTACTGATATATCTCTTTATAGGACAAAATAAGTTGGACAGTCTCAATGAGAAAGCAGATCTCAGCGGATAGCAGAAATTAAGTGTGGGGAAGATCGTTGTGCAATATTGGAGCTTAGAAGAAATCCTTTCACACATAACTTTTTAATGGGATCGGTTAGTCCTAAAAATCATAAGGAGTCTTGCAATTTGGAATCTTTCACCAAGACATCAATTGGAGTCTCAACAGCATCAGTAGGATCCATGTGTGGAATAAACACATTCCCGGGTGTGACTCCAATGGTGATCTACATGATGCAACTACAATGGCGAAGAGATCTACTACTCCATCTTTCCAAGAGTCACCTTCTAACATTCTAGAGACATCAAGACTTGCTTAATCAAAGATGCCCACCTACGCTATGCATAAAGACTTCTTTCCTTCTATCTGTCTGGTCTCTATGCGAGTACTAGGACTCTCTATGAGAAGGAAGTCTATATTTTATGGTGCATACTATAAGAGATGAAGCTCCACCTATGTGCATGGCTAGCCAAGGAGATCTAGTATGAAATGACCAATCCCAGGTGTCATTATCTTGATGATTTATCTTTGCACGATCACATTGATTTTGCCACTAGTCTTGATACACCTCGTATGGCCATTATGACTCTGTATAGCATATTGATGATGGAAACCATGTAGGACATAACTTAAATGCATTCTCATGGTCCCCTTGAGCAGATTGACTACTTCTAAACATCAGCAGGAGTAGTAATAGAGCTAAATAGTATCAGCATGACCATCAACACCTGTAGATTTAGAGCTGAATCACATGAGCATGGAGCAGAAACATATGAAGTTGTTTAATAGCATGATCAAGATTAATGTAGAGACCACTCCAATGCATAGAGACCACTTTAGTGCACCAGGAGTCATGATGAATGAAGTTGATCTTTTCCTCCTTTCACTAGGAGGGCTATTCGACACGACTAACTCTAATTTTAAACCCAAAGTAGCCAATGTGACTATAGCTAACATAGAGCAATCAATCACAGACCTTACACAGGTCATAGTGGATCGACCACCACTAGGGAGACCATTCTTGAGCAGTACCAAGACCAAGATTGATGTATAAATTAGCTCCGTCACTATAGAATTCAATGAAGAAGTTGTCGATTTCATTGGGCATAGCCTGAAGCCCTACTATGAAGGATTCTAAGCTCACTCTGAGGAGATAACTCACATCGAGACTCCTTATCCTACACCATGATCTCTGTGTGGTGCATCGAGCTCACTAACATTAAACAAAGCGCTCTTGGGAGGCAGCCCAAGCATTTCTGACTCCTTATCTTGGTTTTGTTTTTATTTATATCTTTTTTGTTATTTTAGTTGAATCTAAACTAGGACTTATCCTTCTCTCTAACATTTATTACAAGTATAGGTCTCTATACATACGTTAGGAGCTTAAAGTGTCATACACTAAAGGATTGAAGTGAAGGGATAATGGATGGGAAACGGCTCACACGCCTTGATTCATGTATCAATGGGTAATATGGCAGTCATGATGGAGAATTTATGATGGTTATACACTTAATTGAGGCCATGATTGCTCCAATCCTATTATTACCAATGCATTGCCTATAGCCGCTTTAAGAGGCAGCCCTCTAGGCCCTGCGAGTCCGCCAGCAAGGAGACCATGACCACTCTTGGAATCAACTAGGGGCTATTGATGCATTCAACATGATCTTGTGGATTCCCCTTCTTTTCATCTATTTCTCCTACCATCGAGAGCTTGTTTGGGATTCTACGTGACTCTCAACTTCAAGTAGGACTACATAAGCTTCAAAGAAGAGGGGGTGATCAAGTTCCATCTCCATGGGAAATACTTCAGTTAGAGTCTCGATGACTTTAACAAAGCTCTAGGGGTGACTGACCCCTCTGATGATATGTGTGATGCTCCTCCCTTTAACTTCAACACTGCTGAGACCTACTTCTCTCTCTACAATAATGATCCTTGAGTCACCACCTGGAAGTCCGATGACTCCCGTACCTTCTACATCCATGAGCACCATCTCAGCTCCATCTAGGAGCATGGCTGGCCAAGCAATTCCACTATGTCCTTACCCACCCCAAGAGACCTCCGATCTTGGGTGCCTTAATCTCGAAGATTGTACATGCCATGGAGCACTTTGATCCTTCCCCCTACACTAAAAGTCCCGAGACCCTACTTTTGGACTTAGAGACTCTTGGGAACATGCTGCTTGTAGAAATGGTCGAGAGGACCACAGTTATATGCCCTCTTGGTCCTCCTGAGATTAAGAGTACCCCTCCTCCTCCCGTTGAGCCGCAACTAGACTAGCAGGACAAGCCTGCTCATGGAGACCTCGCTCCTTCTGCCGTATACACTGAGCTCCTCTAAAATTACAGTAGTCTTAAAGACATGTATAAAAACCTCTACAAAAGCATCTTTAAGCTCGGTGCTAAAAACCAGATCCTTCACTTTCACTGCGACGCCCTCAAACTAAATGTGGACTTCCTGATCCAGCATATCGACGTTGCCATGAAAGGCCAACGAGACCCCAAAGGCTGAGTCTTTTTGCCGCTCTTCCTCCTCCACCAGGATAGTAATGTCCTTTTTCCCTCTTTTTAAATTTTATTTTTATTTTTATTTTTATTTTTTCTTTTTCTTCTTTTTGTTTTTTTCTTCTTTTAAACTGAGGGCAATGCAAATTTTAAGTGTGGAGAGGGGATTTATCCTTTTTGCTTCTGATTCTTTATTTTTGCTATTTCAAAAGGACTTGTGTTTTTATCTTTTCTTTCCCGCAATGACCTAGTTTGCACTCTAACCTGTTATTGAGAAATGAGGATACATAAGATAGAAATGCTGTGTAAATAACTAATTAGATAACTAACAAGACTATTTCGATTACTGTAACTTATCATCGAGACCTGATTTGAGTATTGATATTCCAATCTAAGATTTCTGATAATCACTTTGCAAAATTCTTAGTCCCAAAGAGTACAGAAAAGTATAACATGATTTCATTATTTAAATGCTTTAATTTTGACTTGATTTGCTTTTAGTTAGTCCCTGTGTATCATAAGATCCTCCATCAAGACCTTACAATTCTGGTATCAATCTTGGTAGTTATTTTCTGTTGTGAATTCTGCAATCAGTCGAAATGAGGCTTACTTGGTTCGTAACCTTTTTGTCTCTTTCATATGGCCGATAGAAGAAAGAGCTATCCATGACTAAAACCAGGTGAAGACTCTCTTATAAGGAGAGATAAAAGAAAGAACTATCCATGGCTAAAAATTAGGTGAAGACTCTTTCATACGGAGAGATAAATTAGGAGAAATTGAAGGTTGGAAAATGCAGCAAGACCTGAGCAAAATGGTAAAGTACGTAATGAGATGAAATGGGTTATTTCTAAAAAAATTGTTAAAAGCGAGACCTAAACAATGGCTAGATGTATCTTAGGGACCCCACTAAGTAAAAATGTGCCTCAAAAATATAAAAGGTTTAGAAAGAGTCATCTTATGATCACCGGGACGCGCTCAATTTCAAATCAAGGTAATTATGAACAGTAACAATATTTTGTGTACTCGTGCTTTAATTTGGTAAAAACTCTCAGGCAAGGTTCTGAACAAGGTCTGGTTGATGATATCTTACATTGGAATACTCAATAGTTAATAAAGAGCCTTGATATAAGTCTTAGTGAAAGAATACGATCTCTGTGAAATTGTTTAGGGTTATTTGCGCAGTTTAAATTTCTCTTCTTCCTGATCTTTAATGCATACTTGAGGGCAAGCATGGAATAAGTGTGGGGAGATTTGATGGGTTGTATTTTTAGCATGTATTTATGCTTATTTCTATATCATTGAGACCATGCTTTTAGTCTTTTTGGTCGCTATTCCTTCCTTTTCTATCTTTTCAGGTTTTCAAGGCAATTTGGAGAAAAGAGGCATTTTTTTGCAGAAAATGAGCAATTAAGGAGTCTCCCGATGGATGAACCGAGACTAGTCTGGTCTCGGTGACCTGGAAGCCTTCTAGAATGTAAGAAGAAATGAAAAGAGGAAGTCTCACTGAAAAGCTACCAGTCACTAAGATCATGGTGTATTGACCACGACTGATGAGGTCCCGATGATATGGCAATATTTAAGAGCAGAAATCAAAAATCAAATCTGATCAGATCGTAATTAAGAAAGTGGCATGAAATTATATTATTTAATTTCTTCCTTTTTCTTAAAGAGGAATCCTTGTCACTCAAGGACTTCCTAAAGAGCCTTTCACCGAGGTCCTAATGCAGACAACGAAAGCGATAGCTGGTCCCAATGATCCCAGAGCATTCTAGAACGACCAAGATGACATTAATACCAAGGCACACAAATTTTCAGATCTGGGAGACACCTAATTCGGGCAAAATCATATTCAAGAAGGGCCCAATTTAAGGAAGAAGTTTAATCTCTTTCATAATTCCATAAAAGAAGGGATTTTACTACTATAAGGTGTCAATTATGTGTGGGTCTCCTTTAGCGCCTGTGTGAGAGGCGCGGCCCATTGGAGGTTGGTTGGATTTAGGCGTGATAAAACATTTTTTAGTTCAAGTTTGCACAACAAACCAATTTTAATGAATAAAAGAGTCGAGACCCAAATCACGATACAAAATGATAGAGTCACCACCCAATTAGTCTACTTGGGAAAGAGTTTTGGTACAGTTCCCTCCG
Organism: Euphorbia pulcherrima; assembly: GCA_947683365.1. Lineage (NCBI taxonomy): Eukaryota > Viridiplantae > Streptophyta > Magnoliopsida > Malpighiales > Euphorbiaceae > Euphorbia > Euphorbia pulcherrima. The sequence continues at coordinate 15,611,843 of CANTUS010000001.1, read as the reverse complement.
GGCAGGAGACTCATACCTATTGGATCAGAGATTTGGGTATCGGACGAGTCACTTATTTCTCATTTAGTTGATTCAAAATTACATTCACCGCGTAAAACCGTTTTTATTTTCATCATTTAGGGAATTATCACAGAAATCCTATTTCTACACTCTTTCACACTCGTTACATGCATTTATAAATTACAATAAACCAGAAGCAATAAATGGGGGAATAAAAATTACAACCGGGGGAAAATAGGGGAATTGCAAGAGAACCTATACATTTGTTCTAAGTTATAAAATAAATAAAAATAAATTCTCATGCATCCACAAAGATTAGCATAGTTTATAACACATCATAAGTCGGCATTTCATTAGGGAAAATGTGATTATGTTAGCGTGGCGGTTTTATGATCGATAGTGCCTGGGCGGCTTCTAGAATCAGAGAGAAATAACGAGTCTTCAATGTATTTTGTTGCGAAAACACATTTTAACTTTTGTGGGTTGATTTACCAGATTATTAGTAAAAGTGATCGCATGGCAAATGATGAGTGGAATTGATTTTAACTAATTGAAACAAACATTCTGGATTTTGCCTGGGGCTGGTACCTGTACGGGTGGGTGGGACCCTTATGGCTAACAGGGAGGATCGGTACGGGTGTGGTGTACCCGTATGGATCTTGTCTAGTTCAAGCAGAAACCTTGTTCTATTTAATACACAGATCAATAAAAAATAAAAATGGGATTTCCTTCCATATGAGTATGGCACACCAATTTAATAACCTAGAGGATATAAGGTGCCAACAAGGCTCATACGGGTTAGGACCAGGTGCAAAATAGGAAATAAAAAGAGCATATATAATAGAGGAGACATAAAATAATAATGAAATAACTGAGATGTGAGTCTCTTTGAAACTCAAGAGCGTTACCTTTGCGGCGTGAATTCACTTTGAGGCGATCCCTTTGCTGTTGAGAGAGTCTAACCAAAGTAGATGGTGAAATAGGACTATTTAGGCAAGTATTTGTGCGGACAAATTCTCCCCTAAATCCTAATAAATGAAATTAGGAATAAATAAAATGTCGACAAAATCTCAAGGAATGGGTTTTCTACCTATTTTATACCTCCACTATAACCTTTCTATACCTTTAGAAATTGCTAAAACCTTACTATAAGTTCTCTATAGTATATTTTTCATGTGAATTGTGTCCTCCTAAAAATGAGAGGAAAAAGCCCTATTTATAGGGTGAAAATCAGGTCTGAATGCAATAAATCACATTCAAGACCCGCCTTTTCTCGAAAAAGGTTAGAGATAGCTTCTGAAAGAGCCTGATCAGGCAATAAGCGGACCCATTCCCCCCAGGCGTACTGAAGAAATCTATCCGTACGGGTTTACCAGTGGATCCGTACCACCAGGCAGCACCCGTACGGGTCCTAAGGGCAGACTAGGCCTCCTAACTCCTGCCAAACTCAACTTTGCAGCAGTAGGAACACCTCTGATGGATAACACGTGTAAGAGAATGCATTATATAGCTCTCATCATAGTTTCGTAAGAAGGATCATTAAAATCCAGTGCTCACAACTGCCATTTAAAGATAAAGACTAAAAGGAAGATAAAAAGAGATAATAGCAAAGAGTCCTATTCAACTCTAAAGAGGAATCAAGAGGCAAGACTCCTTATCAATAGCAAGGCCGGTGTATTCATCCATTCAAGCCATAATCCACTACCTAAGCTTAGTTTAGATTTAGTTAATTGTTCTTTAGATTAGTTTTATTTTCAAACACTCTCTTTTAACTAATTGCAAGTTTACATTCAATTTTATTGTTCTTTAAATTCAGTCATGTTTAGCTAAATTCTTTATGACTTGACCAAGTAAAGGGTCAAGGCTGAATTTGAATGGCGTGAGGACCACAACTGAATACAAAAGTTCACAAGGCGACCTATTTACCAATCTCGGTACTTTAAGGGTTTTATGGTAAGAGTATCACTTAGTCTCGTTATGTGGTTTGGCCAACCATTTGGTAAGTCTTTGTGATTATTATTAATCTTAATTATTGCATCCGTAATTATGCCTGAAAAGGGATAAAGTAACGATAGTCTCCACCGAGACTGGAGAAAGGTAATCTTACGCATGTTAGGAGTGCTTCACTACCTATCGGTAAGGATTTAGGCTTTTCTAATTTATATTGCTATTCATCGGCGAGCTCTCTAGCACAAAGTCGAGAGACACGGTGAGTAAGAGGGAGGTCGTGGCGTGAAGTCCGGTCTCTATACACAATAAGGAAGGGTTGCTAGTACTGTACGGTGTATGAGTGCTAGTATAACTAAACCTAGGTCCCGGTGCAATTTATATCTTGTCCCACGATCATTATGATGCTCAGTTTTATCCTGCTTTGGTCGAGTCATTGTCTTTAATTGATTTCATTCCTGCTTAGCTTAGTTTTAATTCACAAATTCCCAAAGAGATCACTTCTTGGTCATACTACTGGTTGTCTAGTGAAATAACATAGTTAAATACCGTTCCCTGTGGGATCGACCTCTGCTCGCTACTAACTACTTGTTTGTTTTGTGCAGGGATTTATTTTTGGTGGATTCGACACCCATCATAAGATATATCATTTAAAATTTCTACATTAAAATTATCAATTTCTTACCAGTTTCATAGCAGTTTCTTATCAGTCTCCTAGCATATGCATATCATATTTATCATAGTTTTTCTCATACCAGATACATAACAATTAGTTTTAGATATACACTTTATTCAAGCACTTTAAGATACATTATTTAAAGTTTCACTATTAACTAAGTACCAGTCTCATATTCATTTTTCATCATATGCATACCAAATTTAATAATCTTGTTCTTCCTACCACATACATACCAGTTTTTTACCAATTTCATATTATCTTACCAAACTCATTGAAATACCAAATTTAATAATGTTGTTATTCCTATTAGATACATACCAATTTCTTACCATTTTCCAACCATTTTCTGCTATGAAAATTAAACACTATTTAACCCTAAATAAACACTATTTAACACCATTTAATAATGTTGTTATTCTTATCAGAAACTCCTTTTTTATATTAAACATTTTAAGATATATTATTTAAAATTTGAACCACAACAATTGGCATTTTTCTATTGACTTTTCAGCACATGCATAGCACTTCAAACACACTTTTCTTCTTACCAGATAACGACCAATTATATACCAGTTTCATACTTGATTTAATCAATTTAACAGATTCAACCATATGTTTAATAGATACTTACCATTTTTATATTTATATTCGTTTTTCAGCACATGAATACCACTTTAAACACATATTTTCTTTCCTACCACATATATACCATTATATATAAGTTTGTACTTGATTCAATCACTTTAATAGATTGAACCATATATTTAATAAATGTAGCAGATTCAAACAAATGTATATCAGTAACTTTGAATAATGTAAGCAATATGTATTTTTTTAGTTCTTACCTGTGTCTGCTGCTTCTCTATCTCAGTTTCTTCCTTGTTTTGAGTCTGCTTTCTTTCTTTTATTATTCTCCCTTGAATGACGTTTCATTTGATCTCTTTGGCACCATTTGTATCTGCAGTTATCAGGAAGTTCGACTTGATCACTAATTTTATTCAAGCAAGTTTTGTTGAACAATTTGAAGTTTTTTTTTGCAGATATCTTACCTGTGTTTTGTAGAAATTGTTTAAAGTTATCGCTTTAAGATTTTTACTAGTACTCCAATGAAAGAGAATGTGTAGAGAGAAATTGATGGAAATAATGGAATTTGAAATGATAAATGTCATTAATTGGGGTGTTTGAACGGTTTGAGAAGAGAGGTGGAGCGTAAGGAAGATGAAAGGTTTTCTTGGAACATATCATTTCAATCCATTTATAATCACAAATATGTTTTTGAATACTGAGTTATTTGGTTTTTACCAGTTTTTTTACCTATTTTACATTACATGATTTTTTTATATCATTTTTTTCATTACTTGCTTTTTATCTGGTACTTATCTGGTATTTACCCGTTGGGAAGCTGATTTTTTAATATCATGGATTTATTGTTATTTTTTTTGACATCACTTTAAATCCCCTTTTGATCGAAGTTTATTATATTTCTACTATTTTTGTTGACAACAATTTAGTTTTCATGACAACAATTTGTTATACCAAGTACCAACTATCTACCAGTTTCCTGTCATATTTTGCTACCTTATAATTTTTATAATTTGCACATTTATTGTAATCTTTCTTTATAAATTATATCAACTGGAAGATTCACATACTTTATTCTTTCTTTCTTAATGAAATTAAATAAGATTAATGGAAATCCTAAGCATTCCCATCAAAATAAATAATGTTCAAATATTACCAATAATGAAAAGCTTAACTTGTTCTGGTTAAAAGAAAATCAACAAAAATTGTTCTGGTTGAAATAAAACCAACAATTAACATTTAGATTAAAGAGCTACCACACTTAACTAAACATGTCTTCTGATGAGTGATAAATATCATCATCACTCTCTTCGTCATTCAGCAATCTTGTCTCCCCATGTCTGAACAAGCTTAATGTTATCTTCTCCTTTGCTCATCTATATCAAAATCGTTTGGAATTTTCTTTTCCTCAACCTCATATTCGGCATAGCTCAGGACATAGACACCTTAGTCACTACAAATTTGATTCAAGGAAAGTTGTTTTAGTTATTCATTTGACCGACATACTTATATAGATAGAGCAGGAGAGTTACAATCAGTTTTTGTGCGTTTATGTTGTATATCAACTTACTTGTTTATTTGTTGTGGCAAGTCCTCAACCATTACTATCTCCAAGTTTTCTGTCTGCTATTTGCCCTTGTACGCATCCATCTCCATGATTCCAGAGCCAGAGAAAAAGTCGAATTTGTGTAGATAGAATGGTATTATCCTTGCATAATTTTTTGCTGCGACTATTGTTGTTTCTGAGTTGTGTCTCTTTTTCTTAGAATCATATGTATGCAGCCTTCTTGCTTTTATTTCAAATCTCCCCAAAATCCAATGGTCAGTTTGTCTACCTGAACCCAGGGCTTAATGCAATGAATCCCGATGCCTAATATTCTTGATGCAATTGGATCTTCAACGTTAATTACTTTTTCCATCTCTTCTGCTTTTCCATATCCATCTATCATTTTGATGTTTTTATTGACAAATCCATCAAATTCAGATCTGTTGTTATGAAATTATAACCAATTCTCTTGCAATATTTTCCTTTTTTCCTTAAGGAATAGAAGCTAAGGTCTATGTGCTGCAGCATAAATAATATCAATTTTTCAGTTCAGGTGCGTTTTCATGCAATTCATATCATATATTTACTACATTCCTAACATATATTACAAGTTTGATACCATATTGCTTTTTTAACATCTAATATATCTCTAATGTATTTTCCTTCAGTTTTAAGACTTATATTTGTTTATACCAATGCTTACTAACAATGTGATCAATATAGTGTTATCTTCTATCATTTCCCTACCAGTTTCATAGCAGTAGCATTTCTTTCTTTCTTTCGTTTTTTTCAAATTTGTTTATTATCTATATTTTTTACATTTTTTTGTTATTATGATGTACATACCAGAAAGATAACACTTAGAAATCGCTAATTTACTATGATTCTTGTTTAATATTTTGCCTCGCTTGCCAGGTATTCTCCTGGGAAGAATAATTCAGCCCGGAATGTCTTTCTTCATATGTCGATAGTCTTGTACTTGAATCTCTCTATTCCATCATTTTCATACCATTTCCCTTCGCTGTTGATTGTTTTTGTAGTTGAAAATAATTAGATTCATTTCTTTTTATGGATTTAAGAGAAATGTTGTTATTTAAGATTGATAATATATTTACAGTCTTTCTTCAACTTGTCATTTCTCAAGAATTCATCCAATCCATCTATTATTTTCTTGTCTTTTATTCGATCACCAATCAATGCATAATCATCAAGCACGTATTGAGCATTAGCATATTTTACCTTGCCCGATTCTCTTTTTTATTGCACCACCTATTCAACAAGAAAACAATCATTTAAGTTACTAGTTTCCTATAAATTTTTTAGCAGATGCATAGCACATTTAACATAGTTATTCGTCATACCAGATAGTTACCAGTTATTTAGCAGTTTCATAATTTATTCAACTATTCTAAATCATATTAATTAAACTGTCAATCACTACATTTACCAGTTTCCCACCTATTTTTTACCAGTTTCTTATTCATTTTTTTAGCAGATGTATAACATATTTAACAATCCTGTTATTCATACCAGATACATACCATTTAGTTATTAGTTCTTTATCTCAATCAAGCACTTTATGATATATTATGGGAATTTAAAGTCTCAACCACAACAATTAGCAGTTTCTACCATTTTCCTATTCATATTTTTCAGCAGATGCATAACATATTTAACAATGTTGTTCGTCTTACTAGATACTTACCAGTTAGTTACCAGTTCCACACTTCATTCAAGCAGTTTAAGATATATTATGGGAATTTAAAGTTTCAACCTCAACAATTATCAGTTTCTTTCCATTTTCCTACCAGTTTCCTTTTCATATTTTTCAGCAGATGAATAGCATATTTAACAATGTTGTTCGTCTTACTAGACAATTACCTGTTTGTTACCAGTTCCAACATAGCATATTTAACAATGTTGTTCATTTTACTAGATACTTACTAGTTAGTTACCAGTTCAGACATAGCATAGTTAATAGTGTTATTCGTCTTACTAGATACTTACCAGTCAGTTACCAGTTCTATAATTCATTCAAGCATTTTAAAATATATTATGGGAATTTAAAGTTTCATCCTCAATAGTTATCAGTTTCTTACCATTATCCTACCAGTTTCCTACTCATTTTTCATCAGATACATTTCACATTAAGATAGTTGTTCTTGGTATCAGATACTTACCAGTTAGATACCAATTTTATACTTGATTCATGCACTTTAACAAGTTTAGTAGATCATATCTTATCTTTAATAAGTTTAGCACACTCAATCAAAATGTCTAACCATCTCTTTGAATAATGTATGTAATATGAGCTTTACATTACCTGAGTTTGCATTTCGTGTTCTTTGTTTTTTTCCGTTCCCTTTGCTCTTTTCGCTTTGTTTGCTGGAACTGATTTCCGTGATTCTCTCTTTGGCGCCATTGTTTCTGTAGTTTTCAGCAAGTTCGACGTTAATAGGAATCTTATCTAAGCAACTTCTACTGTTTCTGGTTTGAAGTAATAAGAAAACTTGTTGACGTCGAATTGAAATTGCTTTTGGAATGAATGGTATCGTGTTTTGACTCTTGAATAATGCGATAGATCAAGCAGTTTACAGAGCGAAATTGATGGAACTAGAGTCGTTACCCGCCATTTGAGATGTTTGAATGGTTTAATGAAGTGGAGAGTAAGGGAGGTGAAAGGTTTGCCTTGGAACGTACGATTGAATATTTTAAAACTTGTTTGATCAGAGAAAGATATGAGCTAAATATTGGGTTGAAAGGAAACTTTAATTTCTATATATTTACATAAAAAGCCCAAGTTATTAACGTGATCCGTGAAACACAATTACTTGAGGATAAGTACAATAATACGTATGATGTGTTGTTAGGGAATTTAACCATTTTGGATTGAAATTTCATTGGGTATAAAATAGTTAGTTGAGGATAAGTATAATATTACGTATGACGTGTTGTTAAGGAATTTAACCATTTTGGATTGAAATTTCATTGGGTATAAAATAGATTTGTATTAACCATTAAATAAATTTTTGTAAATGTATGATGACCAGAAATTAATTCATGACTCTTAAAAAAATTCTATTATTTTAAAAAAAATTTAAGTTTATGAATTTTAATCCGTCATAAATTCTCAATCTATAATTTAGATTTGCTCTACTTAATAGAATCTCAATCCATTTGTTAATATATCTTTATGTTGTAAGTTTATCGAGTGTACAATTAGAAAAAATAATCATTTATAACCAAACTAATGCGAATTTTTGGGTAGTGTTGACAAGAAAATATAATGTATCTTGATGATGACACCCAATAGTTTTTTGTAAATGGTAGATTTTTCCATTAATAATATAAAAAATGAAAAATATATAGAAAGTAGAAAAATATAGTTCACAATATTCATATTTTGATGGATAGTTTTTTAAATAATGACAAAATATTTTATTCCGAGTTGTAGAAGATGCATGTTAAGTTTTTCACAAGGATTAAGTTAAAAATCTATAATTCACCTGTTAACCAAACTGTTTGAAAATTTTGTATTTTCACCATTTGGCATATCAACAATATACCTAGACTAAATAAGAATTCTCACCAAGGTTTAAATATTTTTTACTATTATTTTATGTTTTTGTGATTTTTTATTCAATTACTAGTTGAAAAATATGCACGGTCATGAATTTTTTTTCTGAAATAATGTCTTCAAGGTCTATTGTATTCTATCAACCAATTTGATTATTTTATGAAAATTTAAAAGACAAAATAATTTTAATAGCGTATTTAACAGATCCTTAGATTTTTAGGTTGTAAAATATACATATATCAAGGGTTATGTTATTGACCGCTTAAACGGGAGTTAAAGAATTTTTTTAGGGCATTTTTTAAAATTATTTATAGATTTAGGGTGATTTTAAAATTATTTATTGATTTGGAGTCTATTTTTATCTATCCGACTTTTAAAAAGTTGTATAGGTTAAGTCTGCGGTCAAAAGGCGTGGGTTTGAAATTTTTCTTATCTATCCCGCTTTCATAAAGTCGGAGAGGGTATCCGACTTTTATAAAGTCGGATAGGTGTATCCGACTTTAAAAGTCGGATAGGTAAGGAATATGCATGATTCTCACCTCTTAAATTCAAACATTCAATAAAATACTAACCCCCAACTCCCATTTTCATCCGAAAATTTCTGCCCATACATTTCTCATTTTCATTTTACTTTCATTTATTTCTATTTTTCATTAAAAAAATCATAGTGTTCATCTCAACTCATCTTCCTTTTCGATAGGTAATTATAATCAATTTAATTCAGTCATTTACTAAATTATGTAATTATTTAATTTTGATACCTAATAAAAATTCAATTACCTTATTTATTTTATTTGAATTTTTTTTATTTTTCTAACTATATTATTATTGTCTGTTCTTTTTATTTATGTTTTTCTTGTTACTTTAACACAACTCTCTACTCTAAAATTATATAGTTAAACAATCAAATATAGTTCAAACATTACAGAGAGTACTCTTAAAAATAATAAACAGTCACAAATAAAAATATAGGTGCATAGAGTTCAAGCATCACGAACATTTCGACGTGCATTTCTATGTGGAGGTTTTGGAGGTTGTGTTGCTTCAGTGGACGGTGATGGATCAAATTGAACTGTTGGCACCATCCGATAATTATGGTGCATGAATGTGGGTTGTGGATAATCTGGCATACTAGACATGCCAAAACATTGCTCTACTGAAGATGGTCGTGCAAAATACGGAAACATGTTTGGTGTAGATGGAGTAACCATGCTATTCATGTTCCAAGATGATTGGCTTTGTGCACACCATTGTGAAAAAAACCCATACATGAGGGGTTTTGAGAAGTATGAAACCCGTATTGTGATGTACTAGGTGCAAATGGACCTGCAACCCACGATGAGCTAGCTCCATAAGAAGCATGTGAATGATAAAATATAGGATGAGGTACAATATCACAAGACCGAGTAGTAGATGGTCGTGTTACTTCTTCCCTACGTGTCACCTCTTTCCATTTTGTTTTTCGGCCATGTCTTGTCTTTGTCAAAGTGGTCGGCTCATCCACATCCATATCCACATTAGGATAAGTAGGATTCGGACATGGATCGGGAGGTTGAGACTCACTAAAATAACGCCTTTTCTCTCCAAGTGTACCACACAAACCAGACCTTATTTGTTGTGTTGTGTCAATATCTCTAACAAATGACATCTTCTTTAGTCCATCAACCTATACACACATATAATGTTAAACAATACCATAATGATGGTTCTATATAAAAAAATAAAATATTCAATTTTAATTACGCACTACTACACAATGAGCAGCCCCCGTGACAGAAATCCATCTCCTAGTGATGCGTCTGTACCATTCCATGTATTCAGAATGATAGTGTCGTGGTCTTGAAGAAGGCTGTGAAGTAAAAATTAAATTAGGCCTATTGTTCCATAATGCAATCCATTTTTCTTGTTTTTGCATGAGTTCCCTCTTGATTGGCAACAGTTCAAGTTTATGCAACTCATCAGTTTGATAAGGTGCACGAAGAATGTGTTGCTGCAACCCAAATTAGCAAAGAACTCTATCTGGCTGATGCCATTCCACAATATGCATGCAGATCAAGGGGACCACATTTGTCCACAATTGATTTTCTTCAAAGCAATATTCTGGTAATTGCTCCTGGATATCATCAGTGTATGGCTCCCAGATGAACGACAATGATTAAATTGTAACATACACAAATAATTTATTACTCAACCAAATAATAATTATTAACACAAGTCTGTTCCGTTCCGATGAAGAATAATGCCTATTTCGTTCGGCGATCAGACAAAAGAGCCAAAGAGGTCCGAATTGTCATCCAAAATCTGAAATTCAAAAATCCACATTCCAGGGAAGCTTCGATTTAGCATTTTCTTATGAAAAATCAAAAAGTCAAAATTTGGTCAAACATAGGTAACCATCTCGCCGGGTAATCGCCTGCCTACAGTAAAAGAATCAAATCTTACCGAGATCTGGCAAAAATTTACGGGATCTGAATCAAATTTTGTCAAATAGATAATTAGCCTGTCGGCTAATTATTACCCTTCTATAAATAGAGGAGTCCCCCTCTCATTTTCAACACGGACACGCACACACCCCCATAAAAATTCTTTTATGCCATTTTAGTCCCGGGAGTCCCAAAAGCCCCGAAACTCTACCAAAACACCTCCAAATCCGAACTTTACTACTGACATTCGATATAAACTCACTTTTCCATCCTTTTAGATCTAGATCTCACGATGATCTTCAGTCTAAAAATGACTTAATCTCTTAAAAACTTCGCATTTCTTTCAGGATAATCCAAGATTATAGTCGTAGCTTGGGTTAAACCTATTTTCTAATCACATCAACAATCATTCTGACAACTTCGGTCCCACACCGGCTCTCAAGTTATCCTGGACAGACGAAAAGGTAAACCGAGGGTAATTGTCTCTAAGCCCACCTTTAAATTCATTTATATCATTTCTCCCATTGCACATTGCATCTCATTTCTCTGATTAAGTGAGCCACTGGTGCCACTTAAACTATATATATATATATATATATATATATAATTAAGTGTGCATGTGTCGATAAAACATCCAGAATGTGAGAAAATTCTATCCGAGTTTCCTCACCAAAACCCAAGTGTTGCCATTACTCTGTTGAAATTATAGTAAAAAATATTAATTTATTATACCGTTATAATGTATGTTTTATTTCTTGAATTTATTTCTTAAATAAAGCCACTGTAATGCAGAAATTACCACAAATTCAAAAATAATACAAACAATTTGAACATATGAGTACCTATTATGTCCGAAATAAAAACCTCACTTTTTTCAGTATAAAAATCCCATGTTGGATCAGTATACCAGAATTTACGGTGGAGCTGAACCGGGTGGCGACTCTAATTTATTTATTTTTTAATAAAGTAAAATGCTTTATTCAAAAAATATTTTTTCTCAATAAAATGTGTAAATATATTTATAAATATAATCACATTTTTGGCTTATAAAAAGCCACATTTTTCTCACACTCAATAAGTTTACGGGAAGAAAAATAAAATTAATTTTCTCTTTAATAAGACCAAACATTTTATTAAAAAGAACGACATCGCAGTTTCCTCAAATTGCACCAAATCAAAACTGGGCCCGCTCACTGCACCCCGGGTGCACTCTCCCGAAACCTCGCCCGCTCACAGTGGCGACTCTGCTGGGGATAAAATTATTTTTATAAAAACCCGTTTTTGTAAAAATTCTTTTTTTGACATAATAATTATTGTTCAAATTAAATTTTAGAATTACGGAATATGTGGTAATTTCGGCATTACACAAGTTTTATGATTGCATAGCATCTGCATTCTTTACCCCCTAAACCAATTTAGGTGTCTTTCAGTGAAGTATCTCCAAGTTCGCTTAGGGTTTGAGGGCTATGGATCTAACCCCTTGCGTAACGTACGAGGGCCTTACTCGCTTAAGGGCAAGACTACTCAAGTATATTATATGTGGAAAAGGTTCCTTTGGTTCGCTTAGGGCCACTGGATCTTGGTACATAAAGGCGCAGAGTACCCAATAGCACCCAATCCTAAGACCGAAACCCACATATAGATGAACCATAGACACTTCCCCATAGGTTTACCCAAAAACCCGGAGAGCACATGAGTAAACTCTACTAAGCCCTATGTTGGCTCTAAAAACGAAGTAACCCATTGCTGTTAAAAGGGCAGTAGGCATGATCTAACCATTTGCTACATGTGCAGGTTTATTAAATATAAATAAACTAAAAAATGAACATCATAAACATTACGATTGTGTGAAAACTAACCACATCTTTATGCAGCCATGACATCAATGCGTGCTATCCAATTCCATTTCCTTAGTTATAGGAACCAAAAAGTAAATCACGACCAGTGAGTCCATCTAGGCTCAACCCATGAGCCGAAATAATCAAGAATAGTGAGTCCATTTAGGCTCAGCCCATGAGCCGAAATAATCGAGACTAGTGACTCCATCTAGGCTCAATCCATGAGCCAAAATAATCTAGACCAGTGAGTCCACTTAGGCTCAGCGCATGAGCTAAAACATGAGAACCTTCGAGTGACTAGCGAGTCACCTTTGACCATAGAGTCATCCTTTCGCGTGACCAGCGAGTCAACTCATCTTTGACCACCGAGTCAGCCTTTGAGCGACCAGCGAGTCAACCGACCCTCGACCACCGAGTCAACCTTTAAGTGACCAGCGAGTCAACTCATATTTGACCATAGAGTCAACTCTTGAGTGACTAATGAGTCAACTCAACCTCGACCATAGAGTCAGCCTCCCGAGTGACCAGCGAATCAACTCACCTTTGACCATAGAGTCAGCCCCCCTAGTGACTAGCGAGTCAGCTCACCTTCGACCACCGAGTCAGCCTTCGAATGACCAATGAGTTAACTCATCTTTGACCATAGAGTCAGCTCCTAAGTGACCAGCGAGTCAACTCATCTTTGACCATAGAGTCAGCTCCAGAGTGACCTGCGAGTCAAATCACCTGTGACTATAGAGTCAGCCCCCTGAGTGACTAGCGAGTCAACTCACCTTTGACCATAGAGTTACCCCTTCGAGTGACCAGCTAGTTAACTCATCTTTGACCATAGAGTCAGCCCTCGAGTGACCAGCAAATCAACTCACCCCTAACCATCGAGTCAAACCAAATTTGATTGAAAACCCTAGTCTTTAAACCCCGTGTCTATAATGTTCCATGAATGTTACAGGCCACCCTTGCTAATTTCTCCCTAAACAGTTGGCACACACTCAATTTCTTGTTATTTGTATATATCCATCCATTCATTCATTCACTCATTCATTTATTCATTCACTCATTCATTGTAATAAATGAAGGTAAGTAAGGCTTAGAGCCACACCTGATACACTTACTAACACTTGATCTCTTGCATTTTCAGGTTGGAAGTGAGAGAGAAGGAGGTTAAGACGTATCACGGATAGACCACAAGTTAGGCCCCTACCACCAGTCGAATATTTAGCCAAATTTTTCTCTAATTCAGAATCCAAAACTACGATGGCAATCCCAGTTAGGCAATTCCTTAGAAGGATTCTAGATGCTCCAGAGTTCTGTAACATCTGGGAAAGGTTGAGCGCTTCTAGTTCTCAAAAGGCCCAAGAACAAGAGGCGGAGATAGCAACATTGAAGGAAAAGATGCAGATATAGAAAAGCTATCCCCAATAAAAGACAAGTTTGTTGCTCCCTCCATCAAGTAATATATGGACATTGACTGATTCTTGCTAAAAGAATCTGAAGCCCTTTCGGCTAACTTTGTGATGCCTTATATAGCTCCATATACTGGCACTCGGTCGCCTTATACGCATGTTGAGAGTTATCTCCGGATCATGACTAGCATGAACATCCCTAAGGTTTATCTAGTCAACTTATCTCAAGCCACTCCATGTGGACCGGCCTCTAAATGGTATATAAGGATGCCGACAGACGTGAAATCTGACTGAAAAAACCTATGTTCTGCATTTCTGGAGAACTACGCTTTCAATTTAAAGGTCAAACTACTTTACAAGATCTCAAAAGGGTAAAACAACGCCCGAACAAGTCCTTCGAGGAATACTACTTGAGGTGGATGGCTGTTCAAGTACTTGTGACTAGGGCACTTGACTAGGAGGCCTTAATAGTGAAACTCGTTAAAGGATCTAGCCAGAGATACCGAGATGACATGAAAATGAAAAGGTTAAATACCTTTAATAATGTAGTAGACTGCCCCAAAAGGCTGGAGAAGTATGATGAAGAAGACCGGATGAAGAAACAGGAGCAGCATGCTTATACTAAGCCTAGGTATTAGGAAAAAGGGGGATCTTCCAAATAAGGAAGCTCTGAATCCTCAAAAGCTCTATCCAAAGTTATAGCAGTCACTCAGGTGCAAACTCATCAATCCATCTCTCCGTGGGTGGAGTCATTATCACAAATATTCACCAAACTAAGGAAGTCTAACCAGCTTCAGAGTATCAAACCATTTGTCCCACTCGCTGCAGTAGATAGAGATAACTTTTGTACCTAACATATGATCAAGGGCCATCGAACCAATGAATGCACCTGGTTACTGAAAGATCTACATTAAATGATAGCTGATGGAAGAATGAAAGAGCCCGAGAAGAAGCCAAGCACATAGACTAATCCTTTACCAAACTTTGAAGCTACGGTGAATGCTATCAATGTTTATGTGGAAGTCAATGAGTACAACATTGACGTGACGGATAATTTCTAACATGACCCAGGATGGGGGAATAATATGATTTTTGATGATACAGACATCATCTATATAGTCGACCAATATGTCTTGAGAATGAGGAGAGAAGGGCTAGATTAGTATCAGGTACCGCTACACCTCATATTCTGAGGTGATTCTAATCCGAATGAGCATGTGGAGGGATTCCTCCAATTTATGCATGAACAAGGGATTGATGTAATAGGATTTGCACCTCAATTCCCTACTTCTTATGAGGTTCAACTATGGATTGGTAAAATGCAATGCTAATGGAAGGTCGTTAGAACTATAACTATATGGAGAGATCCTTCCTCCATTACTTTATGGCTTCTCAATCGCACCCGAATGCACTTTTCTAGTGGTTGGCAACTCAAGTAGACCAATACAATGCTGGTTAGCAGAATGTACCTCCTCTTTAGCCCCCTGTATATACTCCCCCTGATTATATAAGTCCCAACTATATTGGAACAAATTTATTCAAATTTGACAGTTCTTTCAGAGGTCAGAAGCTATACGATCCTGAACAAGCCTGGAGTAATCATGAGGACCGACAAAGGTATCTCGGCATGAACCTAAATAAAGTAACGTAGGACCCATTCACTGAACTCTGAGCAAATGTGGCTTCAGAAGTGAACCAAAGGAACCAAGTGAGCATCAAATAGCACGACCAATTTAAAGGAATCCGTGCGACCATTACGGCATATAGTGCTTGCATAGAATAGACATTCGCCAACATGCAAGGCATGATCTCTGACTTTTGCATAGCTATTGAAGGGGTTGAGGCCAGAATAATGCAGTGGAGAACGCAATAGAGGAATGACCCGAGGAAGACCCTGTCGAGGACCCTAAGGAAGGTCCAGAGGAAGACCCCAACGAAGACCCTAAGGAAGATCTAAAGGAAGATTTTAATGAGGGAACTAATGACGATGCACTGATTCAGCATGCACCAAATTGGATTTTTGAGCCAATAAATAGGCAGCAAACTTTCAATGATTCAGATGAAGAAGTAGAAGAATTCAAAGATTTTGAGGAGTCAGACCATGAAGGCAAAAGCGAAGTGGATAATCTAGGCTACGAATCTGAAACCTTCATAGATGAAGAGCTAAACCATTTGGCCAGGGATTTTGAGTATGAGGCCCCTTTTCCTAATGGCATGATAGTCGACTATGATGGTGCTAAAAGCTACACCTCATCCTTAGAGCATGATTCCGTATGTGCCTTATGGTATGCAGCAAGCGATGATTATAGAGACTTTACACACTTTAACTCGGGCAATGAGCACTTTATCAATATGATCTGAGATGAGGGGTAAGAACCTTCTCAGGAATACATCATGGAAAGGATTTGAGCATAAGATGAATTGGCTCGAGCCAGTTATAAAATTCAAAATCCAAACTTGGGAGAAATCTATCCTATATTCTACAATGGGAATATAAGGCCACGCCCTTACATCCATGAATTTGTATAAATGATGAACGATGGGTACATTCACTATGCCCATTGGACTGAAAGGTTTCGCCCAGCTCTCTGAGAAAAGGCGATAGTCTGGTATGAAGGGCTGACATTTTACCAAAAGTCATTCTGGAGCACTCTGGCTAGGCAATTCATTGATCACTTCACATGGGTCGATCCATCGGAAGACTTAAACCCTAAGCTAGTCAAACACGAGAACCTCTTGCAATATTGGGAATGGAAGGCGACCAATGCCATTTGCTCAACCTTAATGAAATCTGTCAAGGAGTACCCCTGGTACATGCATAAGCACTATAATGAGCTAGAATAGTTGGCCATATACAACGATGATTGGGATGTGACCGATGGGGCCTCCTCCTCATCCATCTATATGATTCGGCAAGATTCCAATCTCATTCTATACCAAATCCAGCAGGAGAACCCCGTTGTCCTGGAAAGACAGCCTGAAAAGGCCACCTTTATATAGTGGCCCTTTGTAGCTAGAACACTATCTTTAGTAAACAAACCAATTGACTTAGGATAAATACCACTTGATGAAGATTTTGACGAATCCAAAGTCTTCAAAATAGAAAACTCGCCTACTCAGGTTGTTAGTCCCGTCACTAGAGGAGGAAAGATCATTGGGTCAGTAGCCCTCGCTATGCTAAGAAAGGAGCCACCAGCACCCCCTACTTTTGTTAAGTCCATAGAGTAGATAGAAGGCCAGATTGTTGACCAATTGAAAGCCACCACTACCAAGACGAGCATTTAGGACCTTTTCCTTGGCTCTCAAGATCATAGGCTCACCATCGTAAAAAAGTTGATGGAGATCGAAACGTCTCCCCTGGCATCACCAGAACAAGTTTGCACATTACTCAATATTGAAACTAGCACTATCATCCCTGATATTATTTCCTCAAGCATAGACTTGCCCAACGAGGGCATTCGTCACAATAAGGCTCTCTACTTGAAGGCAAGTGCTTTTGGGCACATCTTGCCATGTGTATTGGTTGACGATGGCTCATCTTTAAATGTCTATCCTAAGGATATTCTGCCAATCCTGAGATTAACCAAAAAGGACTTGAAGAAGTCCACGACGGTCATTAAGGTCTATGAAAATTCCAAGAGAGCCGTCATCGGTACATTTAAAGCCGAAGGCACTATTAAGGAGATCTCTTCTATTGTACTTTTTACAATTATAGACATCCTAGTGACTTTCTCTATACTCCTCAAACGACCATATTTCCACGCTCTGGGAGAGGTCCCTTCTACTCTTCACCAGAAGGTTAAAATCCCATTCCAGGGGAAGATCTTTACTCTAGAGTCCAATAAAGCATCAGTTGTGGCAGCTCTAAAAATGGAAGAGAGCTAAATGAAAGGGTTTACCACAACCACAATCGATCAAGGGCCAAATCAATAACCGGAAGTACATTAGGGCCCTTGGGTTTAAAGTTACATGCAGAAAGGCCATACTTCTAGGAAAGGACTAGGTGCCCATGAGCAGGGAATGTTGACCTTCAATATAAGGGCAGGAGAATAGAAACCTGCAGGACTCAGCTATCTAGGCGCTAAAAGAATCACCAGTAGGACAATCTTTCGAAGGAAGTCAGAACAACCCTACAACAAAACCCCCGAACCTGTTACACATCAGGGAAGGACAGTTCTAAGATTTGAAATCTTCTCAGATGTAGTCGACTATAGCAAGCGCAGCAAAAGCCCTATTGCCCGTATGATGAAGAAAGTAGATCATCAGCATAATGCTAGGGCAATTTAGGACCAGGCTAAGCCCAATGAGCATGTATGTCCAAAGAAGATCAAGAAGCTGAGCAAAGAAGAGGAGATCCTCGATACTCTAACCAAGCACTTCCAAGTACAACTCAAGATAGTGGAGGAAGCAAGGAGCAAAGGAGGTCACTTGAGCCTAGCTGTCATAGACATGGTCAAAGTCATGAAAGGCAAGGTAAAACTAGAAGAGGAAGACGGTGAGGAAATCCTGCTAAAGCCAGCTACCATAGAAGAACCATCCACTGTAGAACCAATCCCTGCTAATCAGGATGAGTCTCTTATTTCCATTTCCAATATGTTTGAAATGAATAATGTATTTTTTGATGATAATAAGATGAAGAACTTCGCTTATTTGGATTGTATTTCTGATTATGATTCCATGCATCCATTCCAGCATTCATCTAGCATTTTTAACATTAATAATGATATTACAAAAGAAATTAACTTAAATACGAAAGATTATTAAAAAAGGTATACATTTCCAATCAAGTGCCCATCGAGCAAGAGAGAGAATTTGTAAAAGTACTAAAAAAATCACGTTTTAGCCTTCACTTGGTCTCACGAGGACATGTCTGGACTTAATCGACACATCACTAAGCACAAGATCCCCACGGACCCAAAGATTCATCCAGTAAAGCAAAAGATGAGAAGAATGCGTCCAGAATGGGCAGAAAAGGTCAACGCAGAAGTAGCCAAACAGATCAAGGCCAATTTCATGGAAGTTATCGAGTATCCTACCTGGTTGACTAATGTAGTTCCTGTGCCCAAGAAAAATGGTGATGTCAGAGTTTGTGTTAACTTTAGGGACCTAAACAAGGCTACCCCTAAGGATAATTTTTTATTACCGCACATTTACATTCTAGTAGATAGAGCTGCAAGGGCCGCCATGTATTCCTTTATGGATAGGTTCTCTAGATACCACCAGATCCTTATGAAAGTAATAGACAAGTTCAAAACTGCATTCATTTCAGAATGGGGACCGTATTATTTCAGAGTAATGCCTTTTGGACTCAAGAACACAGGGGCAACCTATCAGCAAGCAGTCATGACATTACTACATGATTTGATCTATAAAGAAGTAGAAGTCTACGTGGATGACATGCTTGTGAAATCCATTACGCCAGAAGAACATCCGGTAATGTTAGAATAATTCCTCATGAGGATTGAGAGGTCAATCTCCATCTCAACCCAAAGAAGTGCATATTTAGTGTCATATCAAGAAAATTACTGGGGTACATAGTTAGCAAGAGAGGCATAGAGATAGATCCTGATAAAGCCAAGGCCACCGGGGAAATGCCTGTACCAAAGACTGAGAAAGAAGTAAGGAGTTTCTTAGGGTCCATACAGTATGTTAGGTGCTTTATTGCTCAACTTACTACCACATGTGAGCCTATCTTAAAGCTCTTGAGAAAGCAGCAACCAATAGAGTAGAGTGATCAATGTCATGAAGCCTTCGACGAGATCAAGGCTTATCTAATGAACCCTCTCGTGCTGAAATCGCCAATTCTCAAAAAGTCGCTAATTCTCTATTTGGCAATAGAAGAAACATCTATAGGGGCTATGCTGGTTCAGGAGCATGGGGATAAAAAGGAACATGGAATTTATCATCTCTGCAAGAAATTGCTAGAGTACAAGACTCGATACACCATTGTGGAGAAAACTTGTGCCGCCATAGTTTGGCTCACCAAAAAGCACAAACAATACTTCCAATCCTACTGAATCCAAGTGGTTGCAAAGGTGGATCCAATGAAGTATTTATGCCAGGCCCCCTCGTTAACCGAAAAACTGGCAAGGTGGCTCTTATTGCTATCGGAATTCAATATTGAATACATCACTAAAAAGACCATCATGAGAAGAGAAATGGCTTAGTTTCTAGCGAATCAACCACTTGAGGAGGGAGAGCTGGAAAACCTATAGTTCCCTAATGAATGCTTTACAGCAACAACGGAGAATCCTAGAAAATGGACCATATTCTTTGATGGTGCCGTTAATAAGCGAGGAGCTAGCTTGGGAGTTACCATCATTGTGCTAGACAGAGCACTTATACCTCTGCCATAGCGATTAGAATTTCTCACCATAAATAACAAAGCAAAACACGAAGCCTGTTTATTTAGAATGTCTGCTCTAATCACGCTTAGAGCAGAAAAAGTAAAGATTATTGGCGATTCGGCATTAGTCATCAAACATGTCACAGGAGACTAGGAACTAAAGGAGGAATCCCTTAGACCTTACCTAGAGGCTATAAGGAGGAAAGCCGCAATGTTCAGAGAATACGAATTTCATTACATGCCCCGAGAAGAGAATTAGATGGCAGATGCATTTGCCACTTTAGCCTCTATATGGGAAGGGCCTCAGAAGGAGTTAATCAAACCCCTTGTTATGGAGATAACCTGATCTCTGTACTATGTCCATACGATAGAAGGCGCCATGGATGAGGAAAAGCCCTTGTACTCTAACATCATCAAATTCCTTGAAAAAGATGAATTCCTGACTGAAGCTACGGATTCCAACAGGAATATACTAGGGAAACTTGTCGTACAGTTCTGCTTGATTTAGGGAGATCTGTTCAAAAGGTCATCTAACAGCTTGCTATTAAAATGTTTGACTCAACAAGAAGCAGAGAAGATGATGAAAGAAGTACATTCAATAGACTGCAGTCCACATATAAATGGCGTCATGATGGCAAAGAAAATCTAAAGGATTGGATACTTTTGGCTAACTATGCTAGCTGATTGTATTTAAGAGGTAAAGACTTGCCATGCCTGTTAGATATACGGATACATGAGCCACTTGCCCTCAATGACATTACAGAGTTTGACGATGCCTTGGCCATTCTCAGCCTGGGGCATTGATATCATCAATGAAATAAGACCATCTTTGACCAACAGCCATCGCTTTATTATAGTGGTAGTTGATTACTTTTTAAAATGGGTTAAAGCAGAGTCATATACAAACATCACGGCTAAGAAAATGGCTTGTTTTATTCAGCGATATATCTTAGCCAGATACGTTATTCCTCATCATATAGTGAGTGACAATGGCATGCAGCTTGAAGGAGAAACAACTGATCTTATTGAGAAGCATAAGATTGAGCATTATCGCTCTTCACCTTATCGTCCTCAAGCCAATGGAGCTGTAGAAGCGACTAATAAGGCAGTTAAGAAGATCCTCTCCAAAATGGTCACCAATTACCGAGATTGGACCAATCATTTGCCTTACGCCTTGTGGGGGTACAGAACTAGCATTAAGACTCCTACGGGATAAACTCTTTTTTCTCTCTTCTATGGTATAGAGGCAGTATTGCCCGTTGAAATGGAGATCAAATCTTTGCATATAGATGAATGGGCAAAGGCAAGGTATGAAGAATTGACTTTGATCGACGAGAAACGATTAGCTGCGCTAGAGAATCTACAATTATACCAACAATGCATGGCCAGAGCTTATAATTGTAAAGTCAAATGGCAAGATCAACCTCTGAGAGTAGGTGATCTGGTCTTGAATCAATCTCGTAAGACGTACATGGATGCTAGGGAAATTTCCAACCAAACTAGGAAGGACCATATGTAGTGAAGAAGACTCTCAGTAAAGGGGCATTCAAAATTATAGATCTAGACGGTGACGAAGTTGTGAACCCAGTAAATCGAGACAAGCTGAAATGCTATCTCATGTAAAAAAAAGAAAATGTATAAAGGTTTATCAAGTGCTAGTGAGGGCTCTTGAGCAAAATTAAAGACCCCAAAATAAGAAAGTATGGCCTTCGATAAAATTCATTTGGAACCTTAGGCAATGATGGACATTTCTTGGGAATGCCATTTATCCTTCCTATTTAAATAATAGCTTTTATAGTAACATATTCATGTTAAAAATACTGCATGAGTGCATTAAATGGAAACTTTGAATTGTTTAATAAAACACGCATTCAAATAGTATTTTTCACCTTTATTTCACATAAAATGCATTACAAACACAAAATGGAACTGAAGAAAGCGAACAACGAGGCTTAAAACCTTTATTCTCCCATAAGAACAAAAGGCACACAAGCTCAATGATCTCCAAGGAAGCTACAAAGTCTCTTAGTCTCGATAAGCCTCTCTTTAAGAGTGGCAAGCCCACGAATGCTCACAACCCAGATGCGATAAGCCTCAGTAGGATGGATGTCAAAAGGCGCAGAATAATTCACCTCCACTTGAGTGTGATTACTCCACCTCACATCATGATGATAGACCCGAGTTTATAAAAGTTTAGAGCTAAGGAGGGTGCACAAACATGTTGAGAACCCCTGAGGATGGCCATACTGCCTGTATAAGCGACCAGGAGAGTAGCTGACAATCTCAGAGAGACCAATGAGGACTACGCGATCTCTAGCAACATTAGTAGTCATATGTGTGATTCCCTACCAAGGGCAAACCCAATGAATATCCTCAGCAGCTCAGCTCACCATGAACTCAACCCACTCCTCGACAGTGAAGTCTCCATGTGTACGGTTGTCGATGCGAATTAAAGAGCTTCGTGCCCAATAGGTCTTCATTTGGTAATCTATGCTTGTAGGAACAAATAATACACAAAGCTTGTCCTAAAGCTAGAGCTATAAAAAATGATTAAAAAAGAAAGAGAAAAAATAAAAAAAATGGCCTCCTAGATTGAAAACCTGAAAAGGCGATCCAAGAAAAAATTAAGGCAATCCTTATAAACCAAAAACCCGAAAGGGCAGTTTATAAAAAAAGAAAGGGTAGAATAAAATTTACCTGAAGGAGGAGTCTGCTACCCCCAGTAGTAGCTTTAGTCCCATTTCGAGAAGAGCGCACAAAGGTCAGTGTCTCAGCCAAACTCGCTGCAACAGGAGATTTTCCCTCTAACATCTGATCAACGATAGTCAAGAAGGCAAAGCTATAAACCATGGTTAGAGTCTCAAAAAGAAAGACTCCCAGAAATAGTAAACAAGTAATCGAAAGCCAGCTTGTATCGTTAAGAGAAAGATTCCTAACTAGGTCGAAAGCCACGTCCAACCTCAAGCCCTCGTTACAAATCTATCGACGTCTATCGGATCGCTGCAACTGGAAACGATTCATCAACAAATCAAAAAACTCAGGATGATGCGTTGGAATGGCTAGAGGCATATCGGTTGAGGATCTCAGGAGTCCATAGAATTCTTCATATAAGGGGAATAACTCGTGATCTCTGAAATGGAAAACCTTGTCCATTGGATACTAGAACCTGACAGCAGCCTGAATAATGTTATTCTTAACAAAAATGCGGTAGTATACCTTTATATGCAATAAATTGCAAACCCCGAGATAATCCCAACCATCAGAGTTCTTCAGATAAACATTTAGATCTGCATAAAAATGAATGTAGTTCTCCATGACAAAGTTTCAAAGAGTAGCAGTTTGCTATACGTAGTTTATGGGGCAATCTGCCAATATCTGGCATATTACCCGGATAAACTCGACTGTCAATAAAAGAAGAAAGTACAAAGCGCAGGAATGATGTAAAATTCTTTCATAAATAAAAAAAATATAAATATGTTCATACAAGAAGAGGCTCTATAAATGGCCTAAAGAAAAGAAAACAACAAAAAGAAAGCCTATCTACTGCCCACCACTCGAACTCGGGTGGCTAGGATTGAAGGATGACGGAGGAAGAGGATAACCACCTTGTGAAAAGAATTTGGAAGGATCGTCTTGTCCCTGTTAAGCCTGCTGTTGCTGGTCATCCACCCAAACTATCCCCAACTGATCTCGGAGTCGTTGGATCTCCAGCTGCAACATTTTGACACAGATTATTCATATGCATTCCATAACATGTCATGCATCATCATTAAAATAATAAAATAATGAACATACCACCATCTCAGAATTTTAGCTCGTCATGAACCGTTGTTGTCCTTGGATATACCCCTAGTTAGAGATGCTATCGGCAATGGGCACCTACAAAGATGGCAATCGGGGATGAGTCAAAATCATCGTGATCTAAGAAGGAGATGGAAAGAAAGGGAAAAATGGGAAAGGCTCACATGAGTAGTGTTAATCGGGTGGAAAGTCACCAGATGCTTAGGGTCCAGGTAGGGTTGAATCACCGACATGTAAGTACTCAGGTCAGGGCGGTACATCAGGAATATGGATGGCTAATACTGGAATCCTCAATGTCCCTCCATCATCACGAACTCTAAGGTGAACCGATAAAGCTGAAGAACTCCCAACATGGGTGGAAGTGGGTGTAGGCCTCTTCCTGCCTTATTGATCCTACAAGAACATCAAAGTAAGGGAGAATCAGTCAAGCTACGCATAAAAGGATTGGAAAACGACAAGGAAATCCAAAGATGAAGTGGAAGAAGTGGAAGGACCATCACCTCAGATGAGTTGTGAACGTCTAGCTAAGGCTCGACAGGAATAAGGTCAGTCTCTGGCCATCCAAGCAGCTGTGAATGATAAAATACCTCATACCACCCGAGTTGCTCAAAGAAAGCACTGGGTATGCCATTAGAAGCCAATCATGCAAAGTCTAGTGTACCCCGAGGCTAGAAGATCCATCAAGGCACATCAAGAAGGATAGAACGCGTCTTAGGAGGAAGATGCCAACCCTGGATACACTCTCCGAGGTACCACTCCAAGGAGAAGGAAGTCTCTAAAATTAGCCAGGTATTTATAAATTCCCCAGCCAACCTCATAACATCTGGCCAATGAAGTTCGTGCCACCAAGGTTGAGTCTTGATCTGAAGAAAGGAAAAGAATCCAAGTGTTGGTACAACGATTATAGCAGATATAGCAAAAAGAGAGCAAAAGCCAAAAATACTGTAAGATATACATGCTCTGAAGTCAGAGACCAAATGCGGATAGAAAGATAAGAAGGAGACTCGATCTCCCAACCATGCCAGTAATGTGGCAAACAAGGGCAGAATGGATAGTCATTGTTCTACACCAACTTGGTCCTTGGAAGAATCCCCATCTCAAAGAACTAGATCTATAAAAGTCAGGAAAAGTTAGGATGATAAAAGAGGGCAAAATGCTCATGAAAAAAAGAAAAGGGAGTTAGGCCCTTATATAGATAATCTGAAGATAGGATTTGAACTTGCCAATCCTATTCCTCATGCACTGATCAAGAGCCCAAAGCAAATAGCCCAGCGTGGCTCGGCCTTAGATATACTCATCAAAGCGGGTGGGATTAATCAAAGTAGGTAGAATGTGAAGGTTTACAGTTGAACCCCCAGTAGGAAAACACAGCCAGGATAAAGTAGCGGCCATGAAGGCTCTAGCCTCGCAAGAAGAAGATAAGTGCCCTTTATCCCCAGTAGTCCAAAAAGTCATGAGTTTCTCGCAAGAAACTCGCTCGAGCTTATCCCCAGAATAGCCAATCAAAGCCTCAATAGTCTCCACATTGAAATTGTCGTAAGTGAAGCAAGCATTAAAGTGAATCATGTTACCTTGGAAGGGAAGACCTATGATAGCGCAGTAATCCAGTGGAGTGATAGTGTACTCCCCTTAATGAAAATGGAAAGTGTGGGTAGTATCGGACCATCTGCTTAAGATATGGGTAGAGGTACCAACCGGAATGTACGGATACTTGTAGGACTTCACGTACTTGCAGTTCCTCACCATCTTCCCCAGGGACTTCTCGTCAACAGTGGCCATAACGCCAGGACAAAGTACCTTGTACCACTCGTAAAAGTGGGAAATGCCGCCACCCTCGTGTCCAGTGACCTACAAAAATAATGCATGTACACTAATCACACATCAATTTTTGATAAATGACACGATTATCGAAAGTCATTGCATCCAATAAATTCATGACATGATTTAAAATGAAAAGCACAAAAAATAATAAATAACATGATAATAACAAATGAATAAATAAAAATATGAAAATAGTAGTAAAGCTTAGCAAGATCCGAGAAAGATGACCAGAAGGCTTTTAAGCAGGCAGAATGAAATCCCCAGGAGCAACCCATGATACTTCCAATTCAGTGGAAGCCCATAAAATGCCTCGATAGGAACTTCAGAGAGCTCCACTTGTTCACCATTAATAATCACATTACGCCTAGTCACTTGGACGGCTGATAAATCCAAGCGGACATTATAGAGCTTGTACCATATCGAGACCCTACAAAATCGGAGTAGAAGGCGGAGAAAGGGAAGAAAATAAGAAAAATCATCGTGGAAAAAAGCTGAAAGGCGAAAATTTACGAAAAAGAAGCGAAAATTGCAAAGAGATGAAGAGAGGATTTTTCGGTGTGAAGAATAATGTAGGCAGCAAGCTATATTTATAGCCCGCTAGCGATTAGCTGCCGAGCTAATTACATGCGTATTTAGCCGACGGGCTAATTGCCTAGTGTAACACCCCTATTATTCGGAGTGTCACAGTAACGATAACCTCCGATATCTTATTTACTAATTCAGTAAGTTTCATATTAATACTTAAACAAATTCACTCTCAATACTTATATGTGTTAATTCCAAAACTTTAACATTCATAAATACACGCCAGAAGTTATAACTCCAAATATCAACAATATACAATTCACACTCGTCACACTATCTAGTACATGCCATTATTCTACAAATCATAATATTACATTAAAATACAAATCTGCCATGAGTCTTTCCTTATATGCTCTTCAAGCTGATCCACTTATACCACTTTGGTCCAAGCTATCTACAAATCTCCACCTACGTGTAGAAAAATAACTACATGCTAAGCAATTTGCTTAGTGGTGTACATAAAATAAATACAACAATTTTTAACATTTTTAACACTTTAAAATAGAAACAAAGTATGTTCATAAGCCAAAAATAAATTAAACAACTTTATAAAACCAAAACACAAAACTTATATTATAAAGCTTTCAAAGTACAATCAAATTTATATCCAATTTTCCAAACACATTAACCATATGTTGCCCAAAGTAAACAAGTCAAGAATAACGATAATGGATACAGGAGCGGACAAGCCCGAAGCCGAAGCTTCAATATCAATATATCGGTCAAGCCCGCCGAAGCTTCAATATTAATATATTTTACCATAATATCGGCCAAACCCCTAAGCCAAAGCTCCTATATCATATCACGTAATACCGGTCGAAGCCCGAAGCCAAAGCTTCCATTGTTTGTACATTACTATACCCCCCTTTATTGGCTCCAATCTACCCTGACCCGTATTATACTCATTTACTAAGGGCAACAAACCATATAAAATATTCTTCAAAATCAGTAAAACATTAGAAAATATTTCCTGCATTTTAATAAACTCAATCCAAACATCAAACACCAAAACAAACTCATATAAACACATTAAGTTCATCCAAAACCACTTTCCAAAAAAATCAAGTTTCGTCACTCAACTTGATAGATATAAACGAACCATAAAATAGAGGAATTTCATTAATCTTTCTTCTTAACATAATTAGATATATGTCTCAGCTTTCCAAAGCCATAAGAATCATAGAAATCGAAATTGTATAACTAAAGTTATGATCAAAATACTAAACAGTGTATAAAGCTGAGATTTTCCAAAAACAGATTTCATGGTTCAACTTCAAACAGAACTTTCACATTGAAAATGAATGAAATTCAATAAGGTTTCTTCTGAACAATAGAATCAAGAATCATTCAAATCAGATTTATATACCAAGAGAAAACATCAAAACAAAATAGGGGTACAAATCTTAAAATTTTCAGAAAAACCGAGAAATCGAAATTAGAGACACAAACCTTTTTCTAAACTCGTTCTAGTTCTCTTCTACCTCTTTTGCCTTTGATTTGCTTGCACTAGCTTCCTCTACAATAGCCATATATAATTCTATCAAGATATTGTATAAATAAACTTCCTAATTTCTTAAATATGCTTAATCTACCATGAATTCTACTAATTAAGCTTTAATTTCATCAAAAATCACTTACCTCAAATTCGGTTACTATTCATCTAAAACTTAGAAACTAAAATCCTCTTCTTCTAACCTTGATTCACTGAAATTGATGACGATAGAAGGTTTAAAGATCGATTTCTAACAAGAATTTGAAGTTGAATCGAAGAAATCGGAAGCTTTTAAATTAGGAAAATTTTTGAATATGGTATAAAGGAGAATGAAGAACATGAAGATGAAAGAGAGAAGGAGAGGATGATCCATATAGGATTAGGATTAGGATTATATGATATATTTTTTTCCAATAATGCTCTTGAACAAATAATTAAATGCCTAAATCATCCCTCTAACTTAATTAACTCTTATTTCTTATCTAATGACATAAAAGAAAAATGTTAAAATATAAAAATTCATAATATCCATATTATATTATACTTTTATACCTCAATAAAATTTAGTTTAAAAATTTCGGGTCGCTACACCTAGCCAGCTGTCACGCATTGAACACATAAAGGCTATAAAGTTACCGTTATATAGGTAATTAGCTCGCCGGCTAATTACGTGAGTTTTAACAATTTTTGCATTTTTTCATATTTCATGCATTTTCTGCATTATTTATAAAATGAGTGGACCTAAAAACTATTTTTACGCCGTCATTCATGCATTAAGTACCTAAAAATATTTATTTCGACCCCCGGTCAATTTTTCCAAGCAATTCATTAAAAAAATTTTAATCGAAGGGGAAAAATATATTTTGTTTCAAAATTTTCGATTAAAAATATTTTAACTCATTGCATTCCACACACATTGTTTTGTTTGTTTCGCATACGATAAAATTTCTAGCACGAAATATATGTATGCGAGGGGCAAACTGTTAGCACAGGTCCATTCTAGCCCGATGAGGAATAATTCCTATTTCGTTCAGCGATCAGACAAAAGAGCCAAAGAGGACCGAATTGTCATCCAAAATCTGAAATTCAAAAATCGACATTCTAGGGAAGCTTCGATTTAGCATTTTCTACTAAAAAATCAAAAAGTCAAATTTGGTCAAACATAGGTAATCATCCCGCCGGATAATCGCCTGTCTATAGTAAAAAAATCAAATCTTACCGAGATCTGACAAAAATTTACGGAATCCGAATCAACTTTTGTCAGATAGGTAATTAGCCCCCCGGTTAATTACTACCCCTCTATAAATAGAGGAGGCCCCCTCTCATTTTCAACACGGACACGCACACACACCCCTATAAAAAAATCTTTCATGCCATTTTGGTTCCTGGAGTCTCAAAAGCCCCGAAACTCTGCCAAAACACCTCCAAATCTGAGCTTTACTACCGACATTCAGTATAAACTCACTCTTCCATCTTTTTATATCCAGATCTCACGATGATCATCGGTCTAAAAACGACTTAATCTCTTAAAAACTCCGTATTTCTTTCAGGAATAATCCAAGATTATAGCCATAGCTTGGGTTAAACCTATTTTCCAATCACATCAACAATCATTCTGACAACTTCGGTCCCGCACCGGCTCTCAAGTCATCCTAGACAGACAAAAATGTAAACTGAGGGTAATTGGCTCTAAGCCCACCTTTAAATTCATTTATATCATTTATGTTATTGCACATTGCATCTCATTTCTCTAGTTTAGTGAGCCACTGGTGCCACTTAAACTATAATACGTATAAATAAGTGTGCATGTGTGGATAAAACATCCAGAATGTGAGAAATCTCTATTCGAGTTTTTCGGGCCAAAACCCAAGTGATGTCGTTACTCTGCCAAAATTATGGTAGAAAATATCAATTTATTGTGCCGTTATAATGGCCGTTTTATTTCTTAAATTTATTTCTTAAATAAAGCCATTGTAATGCAAAAATTACCACAAATTTCAAAATTAATACAAACAATTAGAACAATATGAATACCTATTATATCTGAACTCAGAATCTCACACCCATGTTGGATTAGTATACCACATTTCTCGGTGGAGCTGAACCGGGTGGCTTCTCTTATTTATTTATTTTTTAATAAAGTAAAATGTTTTATTTAAAAAATATATTTTCTTAATAAAATGTGTAAATATATTTATAAATATAATCACATTTTTTGCTTATAAAAAGCCACGTTTTTCTCACACTCAATAAGTTTACTTGAAGAAAAATAAAATTAATTTTCGCTTTAATAAGACCAAACGTTTTATTAAAAAGAACGACATCGCAGTTTTCTAAAACTGCACCAAACTGAAAATGCGCCCCGCGCACCGCACCCCGCGTGCACTCTCCCTAAACGTCGCCTGCTCACAATAATTTTAGTAGGGGTGTTCATCGATATTTCAGTTGAATAACCGAAATGAACTGAAATAACTGACAATCGAACAACATAAAAATGCAAACCGGACCAAAGAGAAGAATTAAAAAGTAATAATAACTAAATTATATTTTTTTTGTCATTCTCAATAAACCGAAAATTAATTAATGTTATATTTTATATTTTTTTAAAAGAATGCTATATTTTATATATTATTAACTTTTTTATTTTTAATTTTTTTTGGCATCAAATGGTAAAGATGAGGGTGCCCACTTGCCGTGACAATTGGGGCGTGGACACCCATCTCGTAATATTATAAGCAAGATTGGACTCTCATCACATCGCAATATTTTATATATTATTAACTTTTTAAACATATATATTAATTAATCGATCGGTTCAGTTATATCAGTTTTTTCTCATATAAAATCGAACCGACTAAACAAATCGAAAATATGTAAAATCCACAACCGATACCAAACCATTTTAACCAAAAAATCAAACAATAAAAACCCGAATTACATCATTTCGGTCTGTTATTTTAGTTCGGTTCGCTTTTTGAACACCCCTTCATTTTAGATTATGAAATCTTACACAATTCTTATCTGCCATATCAAGTGCATTCCGTATGTATTGGTATTTTTGTGATCTCACTACGCGTGCTCCATTTGATATAATACAATTATTCAATATACATAGTGAATTGATATCATAATTTTTATTTAATATACATACCTTTGAGCAAGAGGTAAATTCGGGATAATAGCTCTGCTCCGTCGATTCGGTGATACCACTCGAAGTCTATCCCATGCGCATACTTGTAATATAATCAAGGGTCCACCAATTTGGCTTGTAATCGGATTAGTGGCTTTACATAATTCTCTATATAAGAATGCCAAACATCTGGCCCCCCAACTACATTGACGAATTTCACCAGTACACTAAGCTTAAATAACCTGTACTTTTTCCACTGAACAATATACCTGATATGATGCGTAACAAGTAAACACGTGAATGAAATACAATGGTATTTTGATCAGCATTTTCTGGCAACTCTCAAAACGTGTCATTTAGCCACGTCAAATTTAATAAATTACTCTTTAAGGCACTTGATGGAGGACGAACTCCTAGCAAGTTTTGGCATGCAATATCCCAGCTCTCAAGAAGTGGACAAACCAGTGCATTACCATCAATTGGTAACCCGATCTGTATCGCCACATCTTGTAATGGCTTCTCCTTCAGGTGGATGAAATGCATGAGTTTTCGGTCTCCATCGCTCAACTAAAGCTGTAATAAGATGGTGACCTAGTTGAAAAAAGCCCAATTTTGCAACTCCATAAAAACCAGTTTGCCTCAATATATTTTTTATTCTTTGATCAAGATTTTGACCTTTCAAGATTGATGCAGTTATCCTACAGTTAATTTCATGTAAACTATCTTCCTCCTATAAAAGTGAAAAATGCAATCAATTAATGAGCTTCACTAATATGCTTTTAGATCAAATTTGAATTTGAATTTTGTACCTCACTCCACCAAATAGATGCTGATCTATGAGATTTTTACTTCCATAGTACACTTGAATCAATCGGACCAGGATCTATATACGATTGCTGTGAACTTTCACCAGCCATATCTATATTTACACATAAAATTAATATCAATAATTTAACCAACAAGTCATAATATAAAATCAGCAATATATTAACAAATATATAGCAGGAATTCGGATTATAAATGGGTAAACGTTCAAAACCCAGAGCAATAACACACCTTGAAACCAAAATCACTATCTCAATTAATATAAAACTGAATTTAGTGAAATCAACTCCAAAATTAAACACTTTGTAAGCCAAACTGTTCCTAAGAGGACAATAAAGCAATTATCACAAAGCCAAGCTAAAAATCTTCGCCACCCATGACCCATCTCAACTAAATTCCCACAAATCAACACCAGTAAGGGTCTCACTTGAATTATAAATGGGTACAAAATGATTCAGCATAATAAGAAATCATCATTCGCAGAGAAAAACACGTTTGTAAAGTCACGTGAATTAGAAAGGAGTTTCTATGTGTAGAGTTTTATATATTGAATGGAAAAAATTGAAACAATATCTTTCTATTTGCAAAAGACCAAGCAAACTCCAATAGTTGTAGGATGATTAGAACTTTTGAACAACTGAGAAAGTGAGAAGAAATAAAATAGCTGTCAATGATATCGAAATAAGAAAAGGTGAAGTAGAATTATTAGGATTTAATGAAAAAAAACTGATATAACCTAAAAACCGATATTAAGTAAAAAAGAATACGGCTTTGCCAGAATAATTAAAGTGATATATATTAGAGTATATCTCTTTGTGTTATATTCCTGGTTAGTATAAAGTCCTCTTTGTGTTATATTCCTAGTTAGTGTAAAGTCCTATATTACTTGGAAGTCTTCCTCATTAGCTCTTGTTGTATAGGCAATAATATGTATATATATTATATGTGTAATCTCATGAACAATATACAGAATTACAAAAGCTACAATATGTACGGCTTAAAAGTGTTTATGGGAAAAAATTGTTTAAGACCTAAATTGGTATTTACGCTATGAGGAACAAATAAATTGAATTTATATCAATGAAATGTAAAAATACTTTCACCCATAAAAAGATTCTTAACCAATAAGTTATAAAAGTATAAGTAATAAAGTAGTTCATATATATAATTAGTAACCTGCAATTCCAAAAAATAAATTGCAGATTAAAAAGTACATATACAACTTAGTATAACAATATCAACCCATGTTGCATGTCCGAGCATGGTGGCCCGACAATGCACATTTACTATAAAAACTTGTAGTGTTAGCTACAACTTCGTTCCAATCCATCTCATTGCGAATACGCTTTACCTTTGGCTGACCCTTATCTCTAATCCAATCTAGATTTGGAATAATTGTAGCTCCATCTATAGTATGCAAATAGGCACGATCTCCAATTGGGATAAAACATGTGGACAAAAACTTAATGTTATTTTCCAATTTGTATATAGGGTGAACAAAGTTCCTGTAATCAAGATTCCCAATCAGACACCCGGCAATCGCATGAGAACACGGTATTCTCAATTGTTAAAATTTACCACATGTACAACTCATTTCTTTGAAGTTCACCACCTGTCTGTGTCCCCCTTTCTTTTGTGAATTTTGGCGTCCGGTTGTTATTTCGTAAACACCATTTCTTTTGTCATACTTTCGAACATGATACCCATTCACCCTCATTCTCCTTTTTTCAAAATTTCAATTGCAAATGAAGTATAAACACATCCATCATTTAGTTGCCCCATGCACCGATCTTTCTCTTTTCCAAAACAATCTACCATCCTGAAATAAATCATTTCAATCATTGTTGTGATAGGCATTCCCCGAACTCCTTTTAACATTCTGTTCACACATTCAGCAATGTTCGTTGTCAAGCTACCCCAACGCCACCATCATATGCAAGGGCCCAATTTTCCTCTGGAATGCTATTTATCCTTTCATATGAATCGGGCTCCTTTTCCTTAAGTGACTCCATCATCTCATCAAACTTTTGTTGTTGACTTTGATATTCTGAAAAACCAAATGATTTCTCAGTATTAAATATTCAAAAAAAACAATATTCATAACTAAATGCATATGAGATTATATGTACCTGCTTTGACGATGAATTTTTTTATCGCAACATTTTTGAATTGTTTGTTGTAATTACTTGAAAGGTGGCGAATGCAAAACCGATGAGGTGCCATTTCCCAAAATTCAGATTGCATAACTGATAAAATTCCAGCATGCCTATCAGATACAATGCAAACATCAAATCTATCCGGGCATACTACCTCGCGTACTCTACGCATGAAGTGATTCCAATTCTCATTATTTCAACTTCTACAACAGAAAATCCAACAGGCAAAATTGTATTTTTGCCATCAAGTGTTGTTGCCATTAACAACACACCTTTATAACTACCAGTAAGAAAAGTACCGTCAGTGTACAACACTAGCTAACAATACTTGAAATCGTTGATGGAAGGTTTTTAAAACCATACAATGCTATCAAAGCACCTGACATTTGGCACCAGTTGCCCATTCATATAAAGGGGACAATCATCGAAACGATACCAAGATCCAGGATTATTTACACACATAGCATGCATCCAAGGGCGCAAATGGTTATAAGACTCTGCCCAATCGCCATATATTTTTGCAACTTCTTTCATTTTATCCATCCAAGCCTTCTTATAACTGATTTTTATCTCATATCTTTCCTTGATATTAGACTGGATCACTCGTATAGTTAGCAATGAATCTACCTTAACCATTGCCTCAATTATTGGATATAAGTAATTAGTATCAAGGTTTCTATTGTTATGAGATTAAAGGAAATCACAAGGATGATCTCCATTGTATTTCGTTATCTCCCACAAAAACCCATTTTTCTTCTTGCATGTCGCACGCAATCTCCATTTGCATCCATCAGCATATTCATTACATACTAATATGATAGTATTTGACTTTATCTGTTTACTCCGGAATTCTTTATGGTGTCTTATAGAGTATTCTTTAGCTGCAAATTTAACGGCTTCCCTTGACTGAAAAAGCATTTCCTCCTGAAGATCCATTGATGTGTTCTAAAGTGCAGCATTATTGTTTGCATCGTATGGATAAATTTTCATGGCCGAATCATCACATTGAGTATATAATGGAATATTTGGAAAAAAATGAAGGGGTAAAATTATTGCAATTCACCCCCTTATCGACATCACCTATCTCTTCCTCCTTCCTCCTCCTCGTTATAAGATTGACAATTTGATGGACCAGCCTCATCATCCTTACCACATTCAATATATAATTCAATACAGTAAGTATAATTGGTACTGTTGACTATCCCATCATCATATTCACATCATCATTATCACAAAGTTCAAGACAAGCTAAGTGTAATATGTCACCATGCATCGCATTCGGGTACCGAAAGTCAATCTTATTTCTTTCTTCATTCAATGCTAATTTTATGACAGCTCTAATCTTATCATGTAACATACTTATATCCAATTATGTAGGCACTTTTATTGTTATATAAAATCCATTCTCATAATCAACTCCACATTCATTCCTAACTTTTTTACCACCCCAACGTACCACCACTAGCAATGAATTCGATATTTTTGTTAACTAAAAAATGAAGGTTATGCTACTATTAAAACAAAATA
Source organism: Euphorbia pulcherrima (assembly GCA_947683365.1). NCBI lineage: Eukaryota > Viridiplantae > Streptophyta > Magnoliopsida > Malpighiales > Euphorbiaceae > Euphorbia > Euphorbia pulcherrima. Next base: position 15,576,165 of record CANTUS010000001.1, on the reverse strand, counting down.
CAAAAAAACTCAATTGCAATTTTGTCTCATATTATATAAACTATGCAATTGTTATATTTAATATCCATTTTTCAATCGATTGAAAAAACTCCAACAATTCTTATTTCTCTTTTTCAAATATCAAAAACTATATTGCACATCATAACTATTTCACACTTTTTTTAATTAAATACGTGATCGTATATTTTTATTAAAAAATAAAATTGATACTTATTTCATTCTCATAAATTATAGAAAAATAAATTCATATTTTCATTTGTTTAATAATTTTCATCTCATGAACTTCTTTATTTTTGAGTCTATGATGTCGATGCCTCGGATCATCTCCATAAACAGTTCTTTTCTGAAATTACAAATTTGAAATTTTTTTAAAAAATTTAGTTTAACTATTTCACAACTTGATAAATAAGGGGAAAAAATACAAAACTTTCACACATGAAAAAATATACTATGACAAATAATGTAATAAATGATACAAATTTAACAATTAAACAAGTACACTAATTAAAACTTACTTTCAATTGGAAAAATTGGAGCAGATTTAGTAAAGTTGGGATGAAATTCAAAGATCTTGCTTCATAGTTTAGCCACTATCCTCTTTCAATGGTAAAAATTTTAATTAGTAATTTAATAGAAAATTCAAAAATAAAAAATTACAGTAATCTAAAGAAAAAACCTACTTTTAAAATTGGAATAAACTTAAGATGAAATCTAAGATTAATTGACAGAAAAAATAAGTTACTCTGGTTATTTGTTAAAAATGAAGATTAGTTGAAATGAATACTAAATGAGAAAAAAAAAAGAAATGAAAGTAAAAAGGAGTTGAGAAATGCATCGTAGATAAGGGCAAAGATTTTTCGAATGAATTGGAGAAGAAAATGAGAGTTGGGGTAGAAGGTTTTATTAAATGTTTGAATTTAAGATGTGAGAATCTTGCAGGGATTCCTTAGCTATATATCTGTCCAATTTTATGAAAGTCATTATAAAAGTCAGATTTTATGAAAGTCATTATAAAAGTCAGATAGATAAGAAAAAGTCATTTTTTAACCATAAACTTAATCTATATAAATTTTTAAAAATTAAATAAATAAAAAATTTCAAACTCAAAAATATTTTTAAAATTACCCTAAATCCAAAAATAATTTAAAAAATTTCCTAAAAAATTCTTTAATCCCTGGAATGGCCCAAATTTTGTTATACTTATCCCAATATCATTGAAATGGAAAAGTTCTAGATCTAATGAAGTACATCAATTGATAAGTTTACTTGAATTATAATAATATAAATATTACACGGAAACTGTTCGGTTAAAACCAAAATTAACCTATTTTGAATTTGGAGATAAAGGTTCTCATTAAAAGATTTAAAATTCAATCTTTGACAATTTAAATTTTAGTTTCATAATGTAATAGGCGAAGCTAAATTTAAGCTCAAACACTTAAATTAAAGACCACTTTGTTTAATTATGCCAAAAAAATATAATTTATTTATATGTATCATAGTTAATTCAATTTTATTTGGTTATTATAATTTGTCTATATTAAAATGAATCAAATAAAAAAATGAATATTAAAACATTACACTTTCCATCAATTTTTATAAGTTGTTTTAGGATGTTTATTAGTCCTCTTTTATACATTAATTTAGATTATCGATGTATATTTTATTAAATTTTTTTTAATTTATTCATGTATTAGTTAGAAGAAAAATTATATACTGATGAAATTATAAATTGATCATAAAGTGAGAGAGATATTATTATAAAAATTCAGAGGATAAATTAGTCTTCTTAATGGTTATTATCCCGGTTGCAACTTATAAGTTAGGTCATGTTCTTTTCAACTTATTTTCTGTTCAGTTCAATTCAATTCAGTACCAATTAGTTCAGTTCAGTACAGTTCAGTTTAGTTCAGTTTAGTTCAGTTTCAGTATTCAGTATTTAGTTTCAGTATTCAGTATTCAGTTTCAGTATTCAGTATTCAGCATTCAGTATTCAGAATTCAATATTAAATTTCAGTTTATGAATTATATCAACATTATTAATGTATATTATTATTCATAAATATTAAAAGCAATGAATATTAATGATAATATCATTTTAATGTCAATTTTAGTTCATTTCTATTTATACATTATATATATATATTATTAATTAATATCAGTAATCACAAATAACAACAAAGAAAAAGAAATCAATAATAATATTTTTAATATTATCAATTATTATTTCTATGATAAATAATTTTATAGAAAAAATAAATAAATAAATAAATAAAATTAATAATATTTTATAAATATTGATAATAATTAAAATAATAAGGTAATATTTGTAATAATAATTATAATAAAATATAATAATAATAATAATAATAATAATTTATAATGATGTATTTAATTATTATTATATGTAATAATTAATAAATTTTATTAGAATGTATAGTATTATTTAAAGTGTTATTAATTATTATGTATTTTAATTTTTTAAAATATTATTTATATTATTAATTATAATTCGGTTTTAGTATTGTTCGGTTTCAGTATTGTTCAATTTCAGTATTTTCAGTTTTAGTATCATTCAGTTTAATTTCAGTACAGTTCAGTTCAATTTAATACTATTTAATTTAGTTCAATATCAATTAATTCAATTCAACACACCTATTTATTAATTGAAAAGAATAGAAACTTAATACTAATAAGTATATTAAAACCACTTCAAAATAAGTATATTAAAACAAATAAAAAAAAGGAAGTAGTTGAAAATTTGGGGTGAAAACAAAAGTAAATGTAGGAGGAGTAATGAGAAATGGACAGCAAACACCGAATACTCTTGTTTTTGTCATTTATTGCAATATTAGAAAAACAACCACAAGTTAGAAGAAGTTTTCCTTTGGTCCAAGTCCAACTCTACTCTCCCAACCATCCCACCCTCTTTTTATTTATTACTCTCTTCTCTCTCTTTTTATATATACAAGTCGCAATGCCGAAATTGCCCCTCAATACCCCCGCCACACCACAATCTGAATGGGGTCATGACCGGTATTTCATTCAAACTTCCACATATGCTACTACTTAATTTCTTCACTTAGCACTTATTATATATCATATCTAACTCTTCTTCTCTTTAATACTCATTCCCTCTTGCTCAGTTCTACTACTTTTAAAAACTACTCAGTTTTGCATATACACCTGCACTTTTTGCGAGCTAAGCAGTCGAAAAATGAGTTCTTTATCAGTGAAAGAAGAAGATGAAAAGAACAATAATGTCAAAGAAGAAAAAACTAAAAAAGTTGGATTCTTGAAACTGTTTGCATTTGCAGATTTTTATGACTGTGTTTTAATGAGTTTGGGTTCCATTGCTGCCTGTGCTCATGGTGCTTCTGTTCCTGTCTTCTTCATTTTCTTTGGCAAATTAATTAATATCATTGGTTTGGCTTATCTTTTTCCTCAACAAGCTTCTCCTCGAGTTGCCAAGGTACATATCAATCGGATAACGATTTTGTAAATTTAAGTTAGTGGAAAAGTTGTGATTAGGGCTTGAAATATAAATTAGTTTTTTCAAACTAAGGCATGAGTTTTTTCAGCTTTTTTCGGCAGCTTTTCTGAAAAAGCTCCATTTTCAAGCTTTTGTTTAAAATCTGCAGATATGATTTTAGAAAAAATAAATCAGACAATTCCTAAATAATTAGTATGAAAGATTAAAATATATAATTCTATTAAAAATTTATGAGAACAACTTGTTTTGAAAAGAGTTCAAACAAGGCCTAAATCTCAGCCAAAGAATTCACATTTGTTAGACTTTACATCATTGATTTTGATTTGTTTAATGTTTATAGGAAGAAATAAATTTGGGTTCTCGTAAAAGACCATATTTTTCGTTTCATCTTCTTATATTAGTAAGAAGTGAGAGTTTTTATTATGGTTAAAAATAGATTATTAATTTGTATCTAATTAAATTTTTGCAGTATTCATTGGATTTCGTTTATCTCAGTGTGGTTATCATGTTCGCTTCATGGATTGGTAAGTGAAACTTTGGTCGCCTTCTTTTTATATGGGCGATTATTTTTTTGGTCCTAATTATTACATTTTATTCATATGTCACGTATAATAACCAAATTTCTGGAAAATAAAATGTGCAGAGGTGGCATGTTGGATGCACACAGGCGAACGGCAAGCGGCAAAGATGAGAATGGCATATTTAAAAGCAATGCTAAATCAAGATATAAGTTTATTTGACACTGAGGCCTCTACTGGACAAGTTATTTCTGCAATTACCAGTGATATTATTGTGGTACAGGATGCCATTTCTGAGAAGGTATTATTTTCTTTTATTTCATTGATTTAGTAATGTTTAATTAATCCAATTAATTTTCTATAAATAAGACTAACAGGAAAATATTCAAGAGATCAAATTTTACTAAAAGCATGGTCATGTAACTTTCATTGATTTTTAATTGGGTGATATAACATTAAATCTATTCTTATTTAAAAATGATAAAATGAAGTATATAATATGATTTGATAAATGATGTAGATGTGGAAAAAAGGTAAGCATTAAATAGCCAGATGGACCGTTGAGGAAGTTAGTTTGTGGCCTTTATTTTTTATTTTGCCAGCTATAAGATGGCATTCTTTCTTCTTCATACTTTTATACTGCAACTACTTTCGCCCCATGCCTTTAATTTTTCGGTGCACTCTTTTGCTCCTTTTCGGTGTTAAACTCTTGTGTATGCAACAACATCCTTGAAAGAGATATCTTAGAAATTGATTCGACACATCTCGAACATATATTAAAATTTAATGTGGGTTAATTCGACTTTAATACACCCACCCACATGGTGCTTCATGCCTAATCAAAATCACCTAATCAAAAAAAATCTTATAACATGTATTAATATCCAGCTAACATATGTGAACAAAAACATATTACATATAGTATGTGTATCGATATTCAACTAATTAATGTGTTTGTGAGATTTTAATCATCGAACCCGCTACCTTAATTAAATTTCGATATTCTAATGTCGAAAAATGATGCAGGTGGGCAACTTTATGCATTACATAAGCAGATTTCTAGCTGGATTCATAATTGGATTTGTGAGGGTATGGCAAATAAGTTTGGTGACACTTTCTATAGTACCTTTAATTGCTCTTGCCGGTGGTATCTATGCTTTTGTCACTATCGGCCTTATTGCTCGAATGCGCAAATCTTATGTCAAGGCTGGCGAAATCGCTGAAGAGGTTCGTTAAATTAAAGTGCCTAATATTAGTTTATTGGACCGGCTGACTATACAATGTGATTGAGTGTGTGTATATTGGGTTTAATCAGGTGATCGGAAATGTTAGAACAGTACAAGCATTTGCAGGAGAAGAAAAGGCGGTAAAATCGTACAAAGAAGCACTGAGCAGTACTTACGAGTATGGCAAAAAAGCCGGACTTGCTAAGGGATTAGGACTTGGAACACTTCACTGTGTCCTTTTCCTGTCTTGGTCTTTGCTTGTTTGGTTCACTAGCATTGTTGTTCATAAAAACATCGTCAATGGCGGCGAATCTTTCACTACCATGCTTAATGTCGTTATCGCTGGCTTGTAAGTCCTTATTTAAAATCACATTTATTATTAGTTTTTTCCAAGGCACTGCGCCTTGCGACTCACCGCCTCAACCAAGTCAAGCGCCTTTACTGCCCATGCTCCTCTGTGCCTAGGCGCAAAAGGCGCGCGCCTTTGACTACTATGAATATTAGATTGTTAAAATATTTAGAATTGATGACTAACTTATTTAAATTTTTTTTCAGATCATTAGGACAAGCAGCGCCAGATATATCATCGTTCATCCGAGCAAAGGCAGCGGCCTACCCGATCTACGAGATGATAGAAAGGAACACAGTGGTAAAAACCAGTTCAAAAACAGGCAAAAAGCTACCAAAACTGGAAGGCCACATTCAATTCAAGGATGTCTGTTTCAGCTATCCATCTCGTCCTGATACTGTCATTTTCAACAATTTCTCCCTCAATATTCCTTCAGGAAAAGTCGTTGCTCTCGTCGGAGGCAGCGGCTCTGGTAAAAGCACCGTCATATCGCTCATTGAACGATTCTATGAACCTCTATCCGGAAAAATACTTTTAGATGGAAACGATATCAAACACCTCGATCTTAACTGGCTCAGGCAACAAATTGGCCTAGTTAATCAAGAGCCCGCACTTTTCGCCACAACAATAAAGGAAAACATTCTATACGGGAAAGCCGAGGCAACCATGGATGAAATTGTAAATGCCGCTAAGCTTTCAGAGGCTCTATCTTTTATCAGCAATCTTCCTGATAGATTCGAAACTCAAGTTGGTGAGAGAGGAATACAATTATCGGGCGGACAAAAACAAAGGATAGCAATATCACGTGCCATAGTTAAAAACCCATCGATACTTTTACTAGACGAAGCCACAAGTGCATTAGATGCGGAGTCTGAGAAGAGTGTACAAGAGGCACTCGATCGTGCCATGGTAGGACGAACAACTGTGGTTGTTGCCCATAGGCTTTCCACCATTAGAAATGCAGATGTTATTGCTGTTGTTCAAGCCGGAAAAATAGTCGAAATTGGCAGCCATGAGGATCTCATATCAAATTCAAGTAGTGTCTATTCATCTCTTGTTCATCTCCAAGAGTCAGCTTCCCTACAACGCCAGTCATCAATAGGACCAGTAACTGGACGCCCAAGCAGGTACATTACAGTAGAAACTATACCTTATCTATCACATTACATAATTGATGAAATATGTGTACTTGGTTTCTTAGTATGAAGTTTTCGCGAGACTTATCGCGCAGAAGATCGAGTTTCGGTACAAGTTTTCGATCTGAAAAGGATTCGGTGATTAGTCGAGCTCTTGGTGATGCAATGGAGCCAGCGAAGCAGACAAGTGTATCGGCGAAAAGACTGTATTCAATGGTAAAACCTGACTGGGTATATGGAGTAGTAGGCACAATTTTCGCGTTTATTGCTGGATCACAAATGCCGTTGTTTGCACTTGGAGTGTCTCAAGCACTTGTTGCCTATTACATGGATTGGGAAACAACTCAGCATGAGGTTAAAAGGATTTCGATCTTGTTCTGCATTGGCGCTGTTCTCTCTGTCATTGTTTACGGCATTACTCATCTAAGCTTTGGAATCATGGGCGAGAGACTCACTTTTCGTGTTAGAGAAAAGTTGTTTTCAGGTATAGTTGAGTGATAGATTTCGTTTTTATGCCTTAAATTCTGCGACTTACAGTCTGAAATGTATTTATTTACAGCAATTCTGAAAAATGAGATAGGGTGGTTTGATGACATGAACAACACGAGTTCGATGCTTGCATCGAGACTCGAGGCAGATGCGACATTGCTAAGAAGTATGGTTGTTGATAGGGCCACAATTCTATTGCATAACTTTGGTCTAGTGGCTACCTCTTTTGTTATTGCCTTCATTTTAAACTGGAGACTCACTCTTGTTGTTATGGCTACTTATCCTCTAATCATCAGTGGCCACATCAGCGAGGTAATATAATATAACCCGTTTTTGTGTGTATTGTTTTTCATTGTAAGGAGCTGCGCCTGGGTGCCTTGCATCTCACCGAGGCGTGGTGGGTGCGCCTCGCTGCGTCTGGGCGCGTGCCTTGTGTGCTTTTGACTACTATTTGTACTGTTACTCAGAATATGGGAATGATGGTATGGTTGTTGTTATTAAAATTGCAGAAGTTGTTCATGAAAGGCTATGGAGTAGACTTGAGCAAAGCGTATCTAAAGGCAAACATGTTAGCTGCAGAAGCAGTGAGTAACATGCGAACAGTTGCGGCTTTTTGTGCCGAAAAAAAGATCATTGAGCTTTATTCCCAACAGCTTGTCGAGCCTTCAAAACAGTCTTTCACTCGTGGTCAAATCGCTGGCATACTTTACGGTGTTTCTCAATTCTTCATCTTCTCAGCCTATGGTCTTGCCTTATGGTATGGTTCGGTTCTAATGGGGAAAGGGCTCGCTGGGTTTAAATCAGTAATGAAATCGTTCATGGTTCTGATAGTGACTGCATTAGCAATGGGCGAAACCCTAGCCTTGGCGCCCGATCTTTTGAAAGGAAACCAAATGTTGGCTTCAATTTTCGAGTTGTTAGACCGAAAGACTAGTATAAGTGGGGATAGTGGAGAAGAGTTGAAAACTGTGGAGGGTACAATTGAGCTAAGGAGTGTAGAATTCAGCTACCCTTCAAGACCAGATGTCATTATTTTCAAAGATTTTGATTTAAAAGTTCGTTCGGGCAAGAATGTCGCATTAGTCGGTCAAAGTGGCTGTGGAAAAAGTTCCGTTCTTTCTCTTATTCTTCGGTTCTACGACCCTAATGCAGGCAAAGTAATGATAGACGGTAAGCTAAGCTCCCCTATTATATGCCATTACATTGTTTTCAATCCATTGCGTTTAATTCGTGTCGAAAAAGTAACACTAGTAATGAACTATAACTAGGTATAGATATCAAGAAACTCAACCTGAAAAACTAGCACTAGTAATGAACTATAACGAGGTATAGATATCAAGAAAACCTGAAAAACTAACACAAGTAATGAACTATTACCAGGTATAGTTATCACGAAGCTCAAGCTGAAAAACTAACACTAGTAATGAACTATATATCCCCAGGTATAGATATCAATAAAATCAAGCTAAAAAACTAACACTGGTACTATACTATCCCCAGGTATAGATATCACGAAACTCAAGCTGAAAGACCTAAGAAAGCACATTGGACTAGTTCAACAAGAGCCAGCCCTTTTCGCCACAACGATATTCGAAAACATCTTATATGGCAAAGAAGGAGCAAGTGAAGGAGAAGTTATCGAGGCAGCGAAACTAGCGAATGCTCATTCATTTATTAGTTCACTTCCTGAAGGATACTCAACCAAAGTCGGGGAACGAGGGGTACAACTGTCCGGTGGGCAAAAACAACGAGTGGCTATTGCTCGAGCCGTCTTAAAGAACCCTGAAATCTTGCTTCTAGATGAAGCAACAAGTGCTCTAGATGTAGAGTCGGAACGTATAGTCCAGCAAGCCCTCGATAGGCTGATGAGGAACCGAACAACGGTAATGGTGGCACATAGGTTATCAACAATAAAGAATGCTGATCAAATATCAGTGATTCATGGTGGGAAGATAATAGAGCAAGGAACTCATTCAAGTCTTGCTGCAAACAAAGAAGGTGCATATTACAAGTTAATTAGCCTTCAGCAGCAACAAGGAAATGGAAATCAATAGTATAAATACCAAATAAATAATTTATGCAAAGGTCAGATTGATCTCATGGCCTAACTTCTATACTTGTTTCCATCATTTTTATCTTCATAGTACTCTTTATTATTTTAATTTGTTTAGCACATTAAATTGGAATATGTGTTTGAGTAACTATGATGTAAAGGTGACAAATAATGTGACATTTTATGGATGACGTAAAATATGTGTCATTTTCTTATGTTGAGAAGCTTTCTTTCTCTGGAAATTTGCATTCTGGTTATAATCATGATAATATAAAGCTAAGGTAAAATGTTGTGATTGCATTTATAACAGTCCAATGTGTGTGTATTAGAAAATTTTCTAATGTATGATATAAGGTTATATGATTTGCACCGTTAGATGATTGACATGTCATTCCCTACTTTTATAATTAATTGTTTGGTCCCTTTTTTAAACTTCTCAATTTCATTTCATACGTTCCTCGTTTGCCATGTGATTCCTTCTTTTTTTTATTTTTTTACTTTATTTTGCATTTATCTTGCAAACCGTTGATTTTTTTTATATGCCGCTTTAGAGTATTTTGTTCGTCTCATTTTTATCTTTGAAACTAGATCCATGATGATATACTTTTTTCGAATTTTTATTTCCGCAGATATGCAACAGATGATACAAGTATTATACCACCTCATACCAGCAAAATACTGCTGGAAACAATGATCCGAAACAACAAATAATCCGGATCAAGTTTGAAGTAAACAAAACACCTAAGTACAAAAAGACTTAAGTTATTGCATCCGGACATATAACCAAGACATCCAAAGTCCAAGACAGGTGAAGACAATTACTTAAGCATAAACGGAAGCATCCGGTTAAAGTTTGGATAGGAAATAAACTTTGAACCGCCTAAAACAGCATCCGGAACAAGACAGATCCAGAGATATTAAGTCTGAAGACATTCGGAAGACCTTAATATCAAGACAAAGGGAATAATTCAAAATATTAAAATTCCCTCCATTCATTTGGTCTACAAGTCAAAAATCATTTCCCCTAAAGCAAGACAAAAATGACAGCTACCACTTTTCAGAGAAAGGACAAAGGAATGACACAGGAAAGAGAAAAAGGTAACAACCTTTTTCACCTAGACCAATAAGAAAGGCGCGTGGAACTCACACCAAAAAGGTACTGGTGTAAAAGTTGGTGAGTCACTAAAATACAAGGAAAACGATCACTGACAATTTTTCAGCCTCAATCCCAAGGATTCAAACGAGTCAAAATCTCTGTCTACCAGATTGATCAACGATTCCGGAAGCGCTACATATTACCTGATCAACGGTGAAGAATTGATTACAGTTCAACAACCCACAACGGCTACATTTATGATGGAAGCCTATAAAAGGGAAGCTTCACAAAATGAGAAGGCGTTGGTTAATTTTGAGAAAGCATACAAAAGAAGAATTCGCTAAAAAGCAATCAGTTACTTAATCCCTCCAAGAACCAAACCTTTCAAAATCAGTTTGTAAGGATTCCCAAGTAAAGTTATAAACTTGAGGAAGTCCAAAACTAAAACCTTTGAGAAAAACCAAAGTGTAAAAGATCTCCTACTTGGGTGAGTAGTGAGATTGGGATATAGCTTGAAGTAGGTGCTTTGATTGGGATCTCCCTGTAGGACTCAACTTAGGTTTGGATAGAAATCTAAGTGGTATATCCTGCTAAAGACTAAAGGACTCAGCTAGGAGTTGGTGCTTCTAGTGGTATATCCTACATCCGGAGATAAATTGTAAGGCTTGATCCCTACCATTTGGAAAGGAATCCACTAGTGGAAAAGCTCGGAGGAAGGAAACTCCGGGGACTGGAGTAGGCGGGGCCCAACCAGGATAAAATCCTTGTGTTTGATTTTCTAACTCTTTACTTTTTGCACTATATTACATATTTGCATCATCCGGATCCATCAATCCGGAACATAATCAAACACGCTACACTAAGACTTTTCAAAGTCTATTTATTCCGCGAAAAAGGGTCATTCCCTCCCCCCCACTGACCTTGATTAGACCATCATAAGGACCAACAAGTGGTATCAGAGCAAGTACTCAAAACTAGAGATCTAACAATCTCGAGCTAAAGGTCCAAAATTTTGATCCAAGAATCAAAATGAGTTTCCAAAACTCATAACTCCTTCCCGAGGGTATGTCCATTACCTGTCCTCCACTCTTCACCGGTGAACACTATACGTTCTAGAAAAATCGGATGAAGAACCTCATTCAAGCACAAAGCATGCAAGCATGGTTGGTCATTAAAGATGGCCCATATGAACCTACTCACGAAGTAGATGGGCTTACTACCTGAAAGTCCTCAAGTTTATGGGATGGGAATGATTTTAAGAAGTTGCGTGAAAGCACAAATGCTATTAACATGCTTCATTGTGCTCTTAATGTAGCAGAATTTAACAGGATATTCGTATGTGAGACTGCACAAGAGATTTGGCAGAAGCTGGAAGTAACCTATAAAGGAACCAATAAAGTAAGAGAAGTTAAGCTTGATCTACTCCAATAAAAGCTTGAATCCTTCAAGATGGAGCCAAAAGAGTCAATCAACAGTATGAACACTAGATACACCAATCTAGTGAATGAGATAAAAAGGCTCAAAAAATAAATCTCTGAAGCAGAGATGGTAAAGAAGGTGCTTCGAAGTCTCACCAAGGAATGTGAAAATAAGAAGACTGCCACTGAGGAAGCTCATGACTTAAACTTCTATAGTTATGATGAGCTCATTGGTAATCTCTTGACTTAAGAATTATCCTTGGAGAGATACAACCAACAAGAAAGAAAGCCAGAAGAAAAGAAGAAGGCCATTGCACTTAAGGCAGACTCAGTCGGATCAGCCTCTTCTGGATCAGAAAAGCAGCCAAAAGAATCAAAGTACAGTGAAGAAGATATGGCTATGCTAGCCAAGTACTTTGAAAAATTCCTAAAGAAAAAGGAAAAAAGGAGATCTAGAAGATTTGAATTAAGGAAGCCTAAGGAAGGCACCTCAAGAAGGGATAGGCCAAGAAAGACTCCGGAAGAAAAGAAGGATCCGAAAAAAGATGTTGCCTGCTTTGAATGCGGGGAAAAAGGGCACTTTAGAACTAAATGCCCCAAGCTAAGAAAGGATAATAAATATAAGAAGAAAGATATGGTGGCCACATGAAGAAATAGTGAAGAAAGTAGCAATTCATCTTCAACAGAATAAGAAGAGATTGCTCATTGTGCATTCATGGCACTGACGGATCCGGAAGTAGAGCAATCCGGAAGAAAGTCATCCGAGCAAGACACTGACCAAATTAGGGATTCAGAATCAGAAACAGCAAATACTGAGGTAAACTCTTATTCTACTTCTGTTTCTAACATTGATCTTGCTAGAGCTTTAAAGGTGGTGATCCACAATGTGAGAAAGAACACCAAAGCCATAAAATCCATACAACGATAAATTCTGGAATTGACTGAAGATGCTGAAGCAATGTCATAAGACATCAACTTGATGAGAACCATAAAGCATATGGATGTGGTGGAAGAAAACTTCTTGAGAAGTCAAGTTCAAATCTTAAGTGCTAACTTAACAGAGCTAGATAGGGAGCTAACCCTGATGAAAGAGGAGTCCAAAAGGAAACCAGGTCCTTCACAACCAAGAAGGAATCTAAGGCAGGGAACACAAGGTAATCAAAACTCTGGTGCTAAAAGTGATCCAGGACCCTCAAATCAAAAAGAGAAGAACCCACAAGCACAGAGATACACAGGTGCCTAAAAAGGAAAAGCTAAAGCAGTCCATAACAACCAACCTGCTAAATAAAAAGGAAATCATGGAGCAGAAGTTGCACCCCAACCAACTTTTGGATACACACCAGACCAATAACAAGCATACAAGAAGCTGGATATAAAGGGAACTATAAGAAGGGGGATCTTGAAAAGATCGAAAAGAGGCAGCAGAATAGACCCATTTCAGGGTGCAGGTTTTGTGGGAAAAACAACCATGTTACTAAATTATGTAGATTAAAAAATGGTTATTATGATATTTATCCTTGGCCTGAAATGGTTGATAACCCGAGAGGACTTAAATCTGATTGGGTACCCAAACCCAATTGATCTGTTTTACAGGTATGCCTTAGATCCATAGAAGATCAACACAAATGGTACATTAATAGTGGATGCTCAAGGCACATGACAGGTGATGAGAAGGCCTTCATCACTTTAATCTAAAAGAGAGGAGGCAAAGTAAGCCTTGGAGACAATTAAAAGGGACAGATCATTGGGCATGGAACCATTGGATCTGAAATACAAATAGAAGATGTATCTCTAGTTGATGGACGGAAGTTCAACTTCCTCAGTGTAGCACAACTCTGTGATAAAGGAAGAAAAGTCACCTTTGACTCCGGAGGATGCTCAATTTATGATAGTAAGTCTAATCAACTCATTCTTTATGCACCTAGAGTAATTAACTCATTCTTTATGCACCTAGAGTAAATAATGTTTATTGTGTTAACATTAAAAATGATAAAAAGAATATATGTTTAGTGTCTAAAGAAGAAGAATCATGGCTATGGCACCGGAGGTTGGGACATGTTAGCATGAATCTCCTGTCCAAATTAGCTAAAAAGGAATTGGTTGTGAGTTTGCCTAAGGTAGCTTTTGATAAGGATCACATATGCACTGCATGTCAACTAGGTAAACATCATAAGAAAAGCTTCCCTTCCATCTCATACATACCTTCCAAGAGAGTTCTTAAACTCTCGCACATTGATCTCTTTAGTCCAATAAAACCATTGAGTTTGGGTAGAAGAGAATACACAATGGTCACTGTGGATGATTATTCTCGCTATACCTGGGTGGCTTTGCTAGTTAGCAAAGATGAAGCCTTTGACCAATTCTCAAAAATATTCATCCGGATAGAAGTAGAACAGGGCATAAGCATTGCACGCATCTGGAGTGATAATGGTGGTGAGTTCAAAAATAAGCACTTTGCTGACTTTTGTGACTCCAAGGGGACTGAACATAACTTCTCTGCGCCTCACACCCCTCAATAAAATGGAGTTATTGAAAGAACAAATAGGACCATATTTGAGATGGCTAGAACAATGCTAAGTGAAAATTGTTTGCCAAAATATCTCTGGGGTAAGGCCGTAAACATAGCTTGCTACATTCTGAATAGAGCTCTCATTAGAAAGACCTTAGAAAAGACCCTATGAAATCTACAAGGGAAGGAAACCTAAAATCGGGTACATCAAAGCCTTTGGATATAGATGCTACATCCTGAATGATAGAGAGCAATTAGAAAAATTTGATCCAAAATCTGATGAAGCAATTTTCCTTGGCTACTCAACACATAGCAAAGCTTACAGAGTCTTTAACAAACGAACTCAAACTATGATAGAGTCAATACATGTAGATTTCGATGAGACTAACCATGCAGGCAAAAAAAGCTCCACTCTGGAAGATTTAATTCTGGAAGCTGAAAACTCTGGAGAAAAGAAGGAAGTCCAGATCCCATATTCCTTCTAAATCAAGAAATACAAAGAAGAAGATGAGGGGATATCCTTTGATCCAGATGTATCACAAGTTGATCTCAACCCACATGAGATAAACTTTAATGATAATTAGGGAAAAGCAGTTGAGGCAGAAGTGGAACAAGCCCCAATCCAGTATGAAGACCTACCAAGAGAAGTTCGGACTCACAAGGATCATCCAGTTGCAGCCATTTTGGATAATGTTCAAAATCCAGTCAGTTTCAGAGGATAAATCAACAGGATAATGAGCCATGCTACCTTTGTCTCTCTTATTGAGCCAAAGAAATTCTAAGATGTAGAAGGAGATGAAAACTGGATGATGGCCATGCAAGAAGAACTAGATCAATTCACCAGGAATGATGTATAGGATCTAGTGGCACCTCTAAAAGGAAAGTCAATCATTGGCACCAAATGGGTATTCCGGAATAAGCTAGATGAATCCGAAGTAGTGGTGAGAAACAAGGCAAGATTGGTTGCCCAAGGCTATAATCAACAGGAAGGGATTGACTTTAAAGAAACATTTGTCCCTGTAGCAAGATTAGAGGCAATCCGGATTCTATGTACTTTTGCATCATTCATAAGATTCACACTATTCCAAATGGATGTCAAAAGTGCATTCCTCAATGGAGTTATCCAGGAAGAAGTATATGTGAAGTAGCCACCTGGATTTGAAGACCCAAAGCATTCGAATCATATGTACAAACTGAAAAAGGCTCTCTATAGATTAAAGCAAGCACCAAGAGCTTGGTATGAGAGACTCACTACATTTCTCATATCAAAGGGGTATATCCGGGGGAAGGCAGACACAACTCTTTTCATTAAAAAAGAAGAAGGATGATATCATTCTAGTCCAAATTTATGTTGATGACATCATCTTCAGAGCAACAGATGAGAAGATGTGTGAAGATCATTACTCAAATGCATAAGGAGTTTGAGATGTCCATGATGGGAGAACTTAACTTCTTCCTTGGTTTGTAAATCAAGCAGAGTCCGGATGGGATTTTTCATAAACCAATCCAAGTATACCAAGGAGATTTTGAAGAAGTTTGAAATGGATAAAAGCAAGCCTATCCCCACTCCAATGGGTTCAGATATAGTCCTATCCAAGGATTGTGAAGGAGAAGAGGTTGATCAGAAGCTATATAGAGGAATGATTGGATCACTTCTATACTTGACAGCTAGCAGACCTGATATACACTATGTAGTTTGCTACTGTGCAAGATATCAACCCAATCCTAAGGATTCACATCTAAATGCAGTAAAAAGGATCCTTAGATACCCTCTAGGAACCACTAAAGTTGGGTTATGGTATCCTAGTAATGGAGAATTCACACTCTAAGGCTTTACTGATGCAGATTATGGCAGAGATACTCTTGAAAGGATGAGTACATCTGGAGGTTGTCATTTCCTTGGAGATTGCTTAGTGTCATGGTACAGCAAGAAGCAAACTTTTGTTGCCTTATCAACCATAGAAGCAGAATATATAATAGCAAGAAGTTGTGTGGCCCAACTCTTATGGATCAAGCAATAATTAGAAGACTATGGAATCCAATCCGAATGTGTGGATGTAATGTGTGACAACAAAAGTGCCATTGATGTATCAAAAAATCCAGTACTCCATAGTAGGATGAAACATGTTAACATTATGAATCATTTCATCCGAGATCATGTGATGAAGAAGGATGTTGCATTGGTTTACATACCTACCAATGAGCAAAGGGCAGACATCTTTACTAAGCCATTAAGTAAAGATCAATTTGGGAAGCTAAGGGAGTCAATTGGAATGTCTAATCCAATTTGAAGAAAATTCGGAAGATAGTGTAAAGTTAACTTGGATCTTTGGCAAGACAAGGAATCTGGAAATAAAGAAGAAATGAAGTTAACTCTGCTCCGGAGAGAGTATTGCCACATCGACAGATAAGAATGACATATGGCAGTAAAAGTGCGTAAAGGTAATTGTTCTTTTTTAATTTCAAAAGTCTATTAGGCGTTACACGCGCGGTAAATTCAACAACTGGTTTTAAAAATAAACCTTTCCAATTCTCCGGTTAAACGGAATTTACCTCGCTCATAAAATTTAACCTGCCATGTCATCAATCCAACCAAAGTTAATGGTGTCCAGATTACCATTATACCCTCACTTTGGAAATTCTATATAAACCCCCCAAATTTCCCCTTCTTCCTCTCGCGAGCAACTCAATACCGTTACTCTGCAAAAGATCCTTTCTCAAACCCTAACTTCTTCAAAACTTCTCAAATGGCAACCATAATGCTAAATAACCAAATCCAAATGCTTCCTCAAAAGAATATCGTTTTAGAGTCTGATCTCAAAGATAAAGATTTCCTGCCCTTAAACCTCAAAACAAATGACTCAGTTGTTCCCACTGATCATTTGGGCGATAACTTCCTTTTTCAAACCGACCCATTCTCAAAACTCATTGAAGATCAACACTAGCAGACTTCTTGATAATCAACTGCCCAACATATCTGAATTGGTGCGCGAGTTTTATAACAACTTGAGAGCTCACAACAATTATAATGATCTCAGAACCAAGGTTCGGGGAAAAGTGATAACAATTACGCCGAAGTTCTTTGAAAAGCCCCCGAACATGAAAAACGGCGGGGTTCAGATGAGAACATATGAGGATGAACTGCTAGTCAAATATCACCCCAAGATGTGGCTGCATCCAAATTATTTTAGCGATAAATTCTCAACATATTTTCTAGAAGTACCGAGATTCCTCCAACATGCTCTCGTAAAGCTAATATTGATCCGGAAGGGCTCTCTAACCATAGTATCCTCTTTTTAGCACTACATATTACAACATTGGGTGGAGAGTAGAGTCATAAATATGCCGGTGCTGATTATCCATTATCTAAGGCAGTACAGAAACTCCCACGGTGCCCTTATCAGTAGGATTCTCGTTGCCAATGAAGTAAATGTATTCGGGTTCCAAGCTATAAATGGAAAGGAAATTCTATAAAAGAATTTCAAGAAGTTGTCCTTTGGTGAAAAATAGAATGAGGAGAAGGCTAAGAAGTAGCGAGATGAGAAGAAGAGCAAGGCAAGGAATGCAATGGATCTGGTTGAAGATGCTCTGATTCCTAAAAAGGCCAGAACCACCAAATCAAAGGCACAAAAGCAACTAGCTTTGGTTCCAGTGGAAGAAGTTGATGAGAATACTCAAACCCTCACTCAACTCTTGAATAAGTTTCCAGAAAAGCCCAAGCCAATTGGAAGATTGATAAAAGCGGCAGATAAGAAAAGAAAAGTTGCAAAAATCCCGGAAGTAGTAGTTGATGATGAGGAGACAGAAGAAGAAGATTCGGTACCCAAAAGAAGGCAGTTCACTAGGAAAGGCTGCACATTTGATGAAGTAGTGGCAGCCTAGAAGAGTAAAATCAAAAAGCCTGTGGGCATTATTATTGATGAAGGTGCTGCAAAAAGGGCTGAAGAGGTAGAATTGGCTAAGGCCAGGAAAACCAAGGGCAAGAATGTGCCCAGATCTAATAAGGAAGTCACTTTGGATGACCCTTAATATGATGTAATAAAGGAAGCCATGAAGGACAAGGATAGAATCAATAAGCTTACAATATAAGGACCCGGAGGATCTTCTGGAGCCCAACCCATTCTCATTGATCTAGTAGATATGGCAACCATAGCCCAAGATCTAGAAGTTGACCTCTTTGCCTTCATACCCAGAACCGGACCACTTTCGGAGAATTTACTCAATCCGGAAGCTAAAATCATAAATGAAGAAAGGCCTGAAAAGGCATATAGAGAAGGTGTTGAGGACATTACCAGCACACCTGGACGAGTAGCTAAAAGTACTGCAAAAGCCATATGAAAGGATGACTGAGGACATTTCTAGTCATCCGGGGGTTGTGGAGGTGGAAGAAGAAGGAGTGGCTCAGAATAATTCAGAAGTGCCAATAACTGAGGTAATTCCTGACTCAGTATCCTTTAAGGTTAATGTTGACACTTCTACTGCTGGTATTAAAATAGCAGATGATAAAGAGAATAACTTAGATACATATACTCCAAGTGTATCTAAAGAACAAGAGTCCAACCCGGAACACACCATTCCGGAGGAGGGACATGGTTTGGGACCCAATGAGAACACTTCTCAAGTGGACCCTAAGGGTGAGGCCATTCCGAAGGAATGGTTGGAAGAGAGAAAAGAAAGAGAAAATAAGGATTCCTCTGAAGAAGAAATAAATGAAGACGACTCATCCGATTCTGAGGAAACCGGCATCAGCTCCGGATCTGAAACCCCCTATGCTAGTCCAATCAAAATTCCAACTACTAGTATAAATCAAGCCAGAGCTAAAAAGATAACAGCAATGCTAAAAATACTATAGGAGGCTACCCATGAGGAGTACGAGGAAAGCTATATCAAATAGAGTCTCCAAAACATCTGTAAGCATCTTAAATCCGTGGAGAAAGTATTGATTCAACAATTCTCACCTCTGGATTTGAAGACTGAAATATAGGAGCTAAAAGGGAGTGTCAAGAACATAGAGAAGAAAGTGGAGGACTTCCCCACTGCTGATTTAGTAGCTAAGGTATTACTTACCAAGGTCACCCCGGTACTAAATGAGGTAAAAACAAGCCTTGCAGCAGCAAATTGCGCTGCAGATGAAGCCAACACAGGGGTTACCAATAATTGTGCAATAATAATGGACAAGATCACCTCCTCCTCCTATGAATTGTCCACTGAAATAAAGGAGTATCTGGACTCCAAGTTTGAAAACTTGTCAAAATCCATCATTGAAAAGGAAGAAAAATCTACTCTCCCCAGCTTAAATGAATAGCAATAAGCAATATTGAATGAGCTTACAAAGTTCATGGAGGAAGATTTGCCCAAGCTATTTACCAAACAAATGGAAAATTTTGCATAAGAGGTTACGGGCCAAATGAATGGGCAAGATACAGTCATCAATAATGCCAAGGAAGAGCTTCATAAAGACATCATAACTGTAAATGATAGTGTTCATAACTGTCGAAGGGGCATGGGAACAGAAATTGAGAAAGTGCTATCTAATCTGTCCAACCTATCAATATCTAGATCCTCCTCAGCTTCTATTTCAGAGAGCCAACTCCTTCTAGTTCTTCAAGATCTTGTACAGCATATAGGGGATACTAGCTTCTTCAGACATAAGGGGATTGCTACTCTCATCAAGGCTTTCTTCCACTATTTTGATCAAAAGGATCGCAATTTTGGACTCCAAATGCATCCTTACATCACTAATTCTTATACCCATCTCCGGAAGGTCTTCTGGCCCCTGTATCTAGCTCCAGCCACTGTGCATACAATTATTGACCATAGAAGAAAAGGAAATGTGAATTATTCTATCTACTCAAAGGCTTGACACCAAAGCTGAGCTGGGATGGTAAAACCTACATGGTGATAGACCCCCAAGCTGATGCAAATAAAAAATGGGAGAATACGAAAGGGGAAAATAAAGTTATTGAAGCTAAAAAGGGAGAGCAGCAAGGCAAAGGATAGGAGAAGAAGGGAGAAGCTTACAGGAAGAAGTAATTTTTGTAATAGATTAGCTGTTTTCCAACGTAAAATCTGTAATAGCTAGTTTCCTTTTTCACTTATATATTTCTGTAATTGTAATTCTAGAACTTCATTGATGTTAACTATTGTTAACAGCAGAAGTATATATAGTGAAAAATTATTACAAAAAATTGCTTCTAAAGTACAATCTGCAATTGTACTAGAAAAATTTTAGAAGGTAGAATTGAAAAATGTTGGGGGGCAAGGGATGCTAAAATTATGGGGGAGTAAAAATTGTAAATGACTAAGTATCAAGAATCATACTTAGATCATATAAACCCTCTTTCCTTATGCTTAGATATCTTAGGTTTTTGTTTCCATCAAATGAGGGAGATTGTTGGAAATAATGATCCGGAATAACAAATAATCCGGATCAATTTGAAGTAAACAAAATACCTAAATACAAAAAGACCTAAGTCATTGCATCCGGACATACAACCAGGACATCCAAAGTCCAAGACAAGTGAAGACAATTACCTAAGCATAAACGGAAGCAACTGGTTAAAGTTTGGAAAGGAAACAAACTTTGGACCGCCCAAAATAGCATCTGGAAGAACTGACTGCACTAGCATTCAGAACAAGACAGATCTGGAGATATTAAGCCTAAAGACATCCGGAAGACCTTAATATCAAGACAAAAGGAATAATTCAAAATATTAAAATTCCCTCCACTCATTTAGTCCATAAGTCAAAGATCCTTTCCCCTAACAAAAGACAGAAATGACAGCTAACACTTTTTAGAGAAAGGACAAAGGGCTGATACAAGAAAGAGAAAAAGGTAACAACCTTTTTCACCTAGACCAATAAGAAAGGCGCGTGGAACTCATACCAAAAAGGTAGTGGCGTAAAAGTTGGTGAGTCACTAAAATACAAGGAAACGATCACTGACAACTTTTCAGCCTCAATCCCAGGGATTCAAACGGGTCAAAATTTCTATCTAATGGATTGATTAACGATTCCAGAAATGCCACATATTACCTGATCAATGGTGAAGAATTGATTACAGCTCAACAACCCACAACGGCTACATTTATAATGAAAGCCTATAAAAGCGAAGCTTCACAAGTTGAGAAGGTGTTGGTTGATTTTGAGAAAGCATACAAAAGAAGAATTCGCTAAAAAGCAATCAGTTACTTAATCCCTCCAAGAACCAAACCTTTCAAAATCAGTTTGTAAGGATTCCCAAGTAAAGTTATAAACTTGAGGAAGTCCAAAACCAAAACCTTTGAGAAAAATCAAAGTGTAAAAGATCTCCTACTTGGGTGAGTAGTGAGATTGGGATATAGCTTGAAGTAGGTGCTTTGAGTGGGATCTCCCTATAGGACTCAGCTTAGGTTTGGGTAGAAATCTAAATAGTATATCCTGCTAAAGACTAAAGGACTCAGCTAGGAGTTGGTGCTTCTAGTGGTATATCCTACATCCTGAAGGGGTTACCATCTAGATACAAATTGTAAGGCTTGATTCATGCCAGTTGGAAAGGAATCCACTAGTGGAAAAGCTCGGAGGAAGGAAACTCCGGGGACTAGAGTAGGCGGGGCCAAACCAGGATAAAATCCTTGTGTTTGATTTTCTAACTCTTTACTTTTTGCACTATATTACATATTTGCATCATCCGGATCCATCAATCCGGAACATAATCAAACACGCTACACTAAGACTTTTTAAAGTCTATTTATTCCGAAAGGCCATTCCCCCCCCCCCCCCCCCCACCCTCTAACCTTGATTAGACCCTCACAGGGACCAATAAATACCACCTCATAGCAACAAAAAACCAGTAAAATACCAGCAAAACCAGTAAAATAGTAAATATAAGTATATTTTTATGAAAGAAATCATACAAAAACCGGTTTTTACCAGCAAAATAGCAAATTTATACTGTGTTAAGAAATAAACTAATAAACATGCATTTTATGAAAGAAATTAAACAAAAATCACCTCATACCAGCAAAATATCAGGTGTGAAAAACCAAATTCATAAGAATTTCTTTTATGAAATAAATCAAATATAAACCACCTTATACCAGCATTTTACTAGGTAATGAAAAGTTCGGAAAAAAATTTGAAAAAAATATATCGCAATGGATGGCGTTTCGAAGATAAAAATGAGACGAAAAAAAGTCTGAAACGATATGTCAAAAAATAAATGGTTTGAAAGATAAATGGAAAATAAGTAAAGAACATTAAAAAGAAATATGTGGAACGTATGTAATTTTTGTGGAATGCATTGGAATATATAAATATTAGTGGTATTATTAAATTTGAACTCTTATATTATTAACAAAAATTTTAGTAAAAATTCTTAATGGACTTTAATATATTTGTGTACTTTTTCCTATAAAATTATGAGAAAGGGACAAAAGCCGTATTGGTAGAAAATAGAAATACTAGTAGAAAAAGGAGAGACAAGTGCATATCTAAGTGCGTGATGCACATGCTCTTCGGTTGACGTAGGTTGTATATTTATGGTATTTTTATAATTACGGTAAAAGTTATTGTTACGAAAAATTTTATTTATAAATTTTTAATAGAGTAATATATTTTAATATTAAATAAAAGAATTAAATTCTTAATATTAATTAATTAAAAATTGTTTATTAAAAAATTTTAAAATTTTTTAAAATAATAATATTATTAAAGCTTAAAAATAAAATTTAAAAAAAAAATCGTGAAAGCAATCTCGCCAAGTTAGTCTTTACGAAAGTCTGATGCGTTTCATTTTTTCTTTCTTTCCCACGTGCAAATTGTGAGGTGTCAATTGTACTATTTCAAATTCCAACGTGTGTTAGTAACTTAGTACACGCGTAATATCCCTCCCTTATCATTCTCATGCATCGCATACTCTTTCTTCGTTTGCATTATTCCCTTTTTTACCCTTTCTATCTTCTTCGTTCCTTCTTAATTTCAAACTATTATTAGTGTTAAGACTGGGACCTTTCATCCTTAATCATAATCTGTATTATTATTCATCCTATCAATTTCTGATTTTGTTTCTTTTTGTGCCAGTCGTCTTTCAATAATTCCCTATTAACATCCAAATGATTATCATTATCAAATCCATTCAGATAATGTGTATAAATATTTTTTGTATTGCCAACGCAATATATAAGATACTTTTCAACAATTTTGGACTATTTTATCATGGGTTATATTTGCTTTGCGGCAATCAATTTTATTTATAATGAATAAATTAGTATGAATTAAAATGAGTACAAAGAATATTTTGTGGTATAAATACATATGAAATATTTATGAAAAATTGGCGTAGGAAAAGGGCAACAGCCATAAATAAGAAGCAATTGAATACTAGTAATAATAATTGATTAGTGGACAGAACTTCTTTAAAAAAATAAATGTTCATATTTTTTAAAAAAAATACTACTTTGTTCATTATAAAATATTATTCATTTAACTGAATTATTAAAATTAATAAAAAAATTTATTATATAACTAAGATTACTAATTTATCCTTTATTAAATTCAGTTTCTTCTTAATTACTCACTTATGATTTTAACAATATATAATCTCTCTAATAATTAATACAAGGACAAATTAAAGAAAAATTGTATAAAATGCATTGATAATTTAAATTGATAATTAAAAAAAACTAATAAAATGATTAAAGAGACAATAATTTTTAGATAGAGGGAGTAGTATAATAATCTAGCCTTTATTTAATTATTATTTTTTTTATATGACTTAATTATTATTTATTGAGAAAGTGTTTTTTGTAATTTTGGTCAAAAAAGTGCTGCTTTTTTGTTTTATTTTTGGATAAAAAGTTAGTAGAAAAGGAATATGCTTAAATATATGTAGAATTATTATTTCATTATAATAAGGTAAGGAAGACACATATACACAAACACAATTTACATCAAACAAAAACACAGCGAAGAAGAGAAGGAAAAATAGCTTGAAAGCAAACAAGGTGAAACTCCCTCCTCTCCCTCCTCTCCCCTTTCTCTCTCTACAATCCCTGCAATAGAGGGCGACATCAGGGTCTCTTATATCGTGTGTATTGAGAGATGGGGACGGAAACCACCTCAAGAGGAGGAGGAATTGGAGGCACGAGTAATCCGGCGACTGTAAATGTGGGATCTGGTTTTCCGTTAACCCTCCGGGAGGTGGCGGTGGCTGTCACTGTTATTTTGGGATTTTCTCTCGGTCTGTTCGGTGTTTATCTCACCATGCCTGCCTCCGATTACAGCTTCCTTAAGCTGCCTCGTAATCTTGAAGATCTTCAAATCCTCAGGTTTCTCGTTGCTTCCCTCTTCTTCAATTGCTGTCTCTTCTGTTTATTTTCTTTTGTTTTTGTTTTTCTATATAATGTCGATTCTGTGGTTGAAGACGATTATGTCAATTTGGTGGACTGAATTCTGAATTGCAATTACGCTTAATAGGAGAGAATTTTGAGAAAAATTATCTCCTTTGAACCAAGATTTTTCCGGTTGGATTTCTGAACATGAATTAGGTGATTTTACCAGGTCAAACTATTAGATATCAAAGATCAAACACAATGTAATTAATGGGGGTGGGAGTCAAAGATTCAAAATCTTTTATTGTTTGGTCAAGTGTGACGGTTATGCATTTGATTAGGTGAATCATTTTGTTAATTGCTATCCATTTATACATTTCTTGAAATTGCCACTTGCTTTAGTTTTCTTCATTTTTTTTTTTTTGCAGAGATCACCTTGAGAGCTACACAAGTGACTACACCGCACAAGTACTGATAGGGTACTGTGTGGTGTATATTTTCATGCAAACTTTTATGATTCCGGGGACTGTGTTCATGTCATTGCTCGCCGGAGCACTTTTTGGAGTATTTAAAGGTGTAGCTTTGGTAGTGTTTACAGCTACTGCTGGTGCTTCTTCATGCTTTTTCCTTTCAAAACTTGTTGGGCGACCGCTTGTTTTCTCTTTGTGGCCTGATAAGCTGAGTTTCTTCCAGGAGCAGGTGAAGCTTTGGTCTCGCTCTTTGCTATGCTTGCCTATTAAAGATTGCTGTGAATTATTTGTGTTTTGATTTTCAGGTGGCTAGAAGAAAAACCAGCTTGTTGAACTACATGCTTTTCTTGAGACTAACTCCAACTTTGCCAAATACATTTATAAACGTGGCTTCGCCAATAGTCGATGTGCCGTACCATATATTCTTCCTGGCAACCTTTATTGGGCTTATTCCTGCTGCTTATGTCACTGTCAAGGTATAGTACATCCATCCTATTCTATAGCTCAAATGCCCTTTTGTTGTCAAACCTATAAAAAATGCTTATTTGGTACCCAACGTATTCAATATCTGCTAATTTGGTGCATGACCTATTTACTTTTGGTACATTAAGCGTTTATCTTTTTTTGGTTTACCCATTTGGTTTACCAGAGCAAAACTACATCCAGCCCGGGTTGTGTTGCCCACCTGGCTATGTTGGGTGAGTCTCCCAATGAAGGTTCTCTAAATTCACGAGGTTCGAACTTGAGACCTTGCTTAAGTGACCAATCCTCATCAGTTACATACATTAAACGTTTATGTAACATGCAAAAAAAACGTAAAATACATTTATTGTCATTTGAAGCATGAATATGCAGAGAATTGTCGAGCTTTAGTGATCTATGATCCCTTAAGTTGTTGTACTGAAATTTGACATGTCGGGCACCGAATGGGTAGAACATGAATACATCAGATATCAAAATACTTCCAATAGGCCAGACACCAAAATGTCATTTTAGCTATAGAACATGACCTAAAAAAAGTTATTTAAGTCCTCCATCATTTGGGTTAATGGAGGAACTTGTTTAAATTTTTGGAGATACTTGGTTGTTGTGCAGGCTGGAATAGCACTTGGAGAACTGCAATCGCTGGGAGATCTATACGACCTCAACTCAGTAGCAACGCTGTTCCTTATCGGTGTTGTGTCAATCACCCCAACGTTGATGAGTAAGAACAAACCGTAGAGATACTGGAAATTGAAGATGGTTGTTGTAGATGGCGGCGAGTGTACAGGTGGCAGTTTCATCTTTGTACAGCGCAAGTATCAAATAAGTGCAAAATGGTGATGCTGACTGGCAATGAATGAAGATACTAATCCGGGAAAGGTGAACATATGGCATCTATGGGTAGGGTGGGGGAGCCATTGTAAAATTCTAGTTAAAATGGTTAGGTTTCATTTTTCTTACATCAGTTTCTCAAAGCACAATGTAGTTAGCAGGCAATAATCTTGTTTCAGTGTTTTAAGACATCTGGTTGAGACCTGTTTTTCTCCTGGTCTCCCTAAACTTTCAAAATATCAACTCTTTATTAAAACAGGAAAAGGAAATGAGTAGTCCACTATACTGGAAAAGAAGAAACTCACGGCCGGCTCGTGCTTCTAACCCCGTTTTCTTCAACTTTCATTTTTATTACAAATCACACCTTCTAACCCAGTTTTCTTAAACTTTCATTTTTATTACAAATCACAGCGGTGCAATTTTTTTTAGCTGAACATTAACTGATTCAGAGCAAACTAGAGGAGAGGACGTATGGAAAGTGTTTATGAATATATTTAAATTATTGGGTTAAAATTGTAAAACTACCACTACAAATCTCTGGTGGAATTGAAAATTGAGGAAGTTAAAAGGAAAATGGGAGGAATAAGCTCCCATAAAATTCCACCACCTCTTGTTCCCAAACATGGGAATGAAAGTTGTTTCCTTTACTTTCCTATATAAAACCACAGTCCATATCAATCCGTAAGGAAAACTTATAATTACAGTAGAAAAAAGAGCTTTTGTTCCTAGCAATTAACGTGAAGTGCAGTTTTGTGCCATTTAAAGGATGGATGTTACAACTCTTTTTTTTTTTTTGAGTATTTTGGAGGCACTTTTCCATACAAAGCAAAAACATGCCCTCACATAATTACGTTTTGTTTCATAATGGCACACGCAATCGTAACCCTAATCTTTCGGAACACAAAAAATCAAAATCCCAGAGGACAATTTAAGCTCACCAAGTATTAAATATCTCCCAGTACAATTTTGCTTTCAGGCTTGATGGATCTTTTCTGTTTTCTAGCAAGCAGTCAATATTGCACTACCACAGTTTTCAGTAAGCAGTTTCATGTATAAAATACACTAATTTGCAACTAGTGACTTGATAATCCAGGTTTTCCCCATCATACAAAACATTTCTTTATAATGTCGCTATTTAAAATTTCTAGCTTTCTTCTTTGTCTTGAAACTCTCAGGAGTTCGGTTACTGAACTTGCGCTTTTGGCCTGCTTGTTTAGTAGCACTGCCATCTTTTAATGCATTTGCTTTTGCCTTTCTTGCAGCAACTGCTGGCCTTTTTCCGCTGTGCTTCTCAGCACTTCGTGACTTAGATTTCGACTTCGACTTAACAACCCTAGTTTGCTTTGGCTGTACTTTCTTTTGGACGCCAGATTTACTAGCTCGCATACCCTGGTACGAAGTAGATGCCTTAGTATTAAACCCTCCATTTCGGTTAGGAGTCCTTGCTTTCTTGTTGGGTGAATCATCCGCATCTGCAGGAGATGAACTTTTTCTTTTAGATGGCGTAGAAGCAGAATCTTGCCTGGCATGAGAGATTCTCAGCTCCCTGTTCCGAATCTTCAAGTTTCTTTTCTTCAATACCAAATTTGCAGCTTCCTGCATTTAATAACAATCACCAGTTGTTAACATCTAAAAAATTGCAATCCCTCCCATAATTCAATTATCACGGCAAAAATTTCAAATCAAGCATTAGAACACTTCGTCATACCCTTGTTTTAAACAACACATAGGCGATTCCCTTCCCGAGACCTACATGTGTATCCCTTATAACTCGAACAGCTTCAATGCTAGACTGAAAATCTTTAAAACTGGTAAAAAGTTGATAAATTTCTTCATCCTGTAGCAACAATAGAGGCACAAGCAAATGCAATTCATAAATACAAGAGCAAAACCAAACGAAGGGGATCTGGAATCAAAGAGAGAGACGTAATAGGAGCTAATTACCTTGACATCAAATGGGAGATTACCCACAAAAATGGTTCTTTTGGTGTCATAAAGTGGAGTACTTTCACCCTTCAATTTCTTACGAGGTGGACAGGCCCTATCAACACGAATATGATTCCCAGCAACCTATATTGACATAGAGACGTTACTGTTTCACCTATACTACCTTAAATCCTACACGAATTGAAAAGGGACATCAAAAATTTGTATGCACACTTTTACTCAATGGCATGTTTAATTAGACAACTGTGAAGATAACATACCACAGCCATATTATGGGAGAGAGAAGCCTCTGCAGATTCTTCTTTTTTGAACACAACATAAGCGTGCACACTGCCAAAAGTAGCATTTTTCATCAATAAACTAGATGGCGATAGACTATATTTAGAAAAATATATGCATTCACTTGTAAATTTGTAATTAACAATTCCAAAGCCAGACAATCTAGATCCCACTCACGAACCATGCATTATCTCCGTATACACTAAAGACATCATTAATACAAGTGTAAGAACCTAAGATATCAAAACCCAAAAAATAATTGAATAGTCAATTATTATTATTATTATTATTATTGATGTTATAAGTTGAGATAGCATGAACAAAAAAAATACGATTCAAAATTCTGCAAATACGAGTTTGGCAATTTCAGTAGCTTGTAGCACATGGAGTTTCTAATGTTATAAAATAAAAATTACATAATGTAGCTTTCATCTTTGTTAACTACCTAGGAAGCACAGAAACTCCTACACATTGGCGTTTCCACGTTTCGTGTCGGTGTCGAAAACCGACACTTGACACGTTTCCCCCAGTTTCCTAACCTAAATTAGCCTAATTTTTTTAGAAATGGCGTTTCCTGGTGCCAGTCTCAGTTTCCGTGTCGTTTCTGTTTCCGTGTTGGTGCTACCTAGTTAACTACCTAGCTTTCAGTCTCATGAAATTACAGATTCTCAACAAATCGTCACAACTAACAAGTATTTGTTAAGCATTGAGCTAAATCAACTTTTAATGAAATCCCTTTTGCTATGTAGGTAATCCTTTTTTCCATCTACTTCAGATGAAACACATCAACCAATTTGGTTTGAACCCCAAAGTTCAAACACACCATTGAATTTCGTCAGCTTAATAACTTCCTTTCTAAGTATCTTATAACTAACATTTCCAAAACCCATTCAAAAATATATGCTGTCTACATAAGAGTTAAAAGACAACAGAATTAAATAACTGAACTTTCAGTAATTAATGGTAACTGAAATTTGGAGAGCATACGAACAAAAAAACAGATCATGCGCAGTTGTGCAGAGATGAGAAGGCAGTTGATCAGGTCAAAGTAGCATATAAACTCCTTGATGTTACTATGATGTTTCAAATCAGTAAGCTAGCTCACACAAAATCTCAAGTCAGCCAACAAGTTTTTGTTACAATTCAGCTAAATCAACTCATAAATCATTTCATAATGCAGGATATGTCTTATACACATGAAAAACATGAACATATTCGGTTTTGAAACTCAGAATTTAAACATACCTATCAGCACCATCATTGAATTTCTTCAGCATAATGGCTCCCTTTCTAGGTATCTTAGTCTGCCCAAACACATACCAGAACATCACAACCCAATAATGACAAAATAAAAAATCAGTAATTATGAAATCTAATATTCAGCATAAAAGAGAAAGCACAGCAGACTCACATCTGCAATGGGTACTGATCGGATCCTCACAGACTCAATCTCCCCAAACTGGCTGAACTCCTTAATAAGAGCCTTCTTCTTGACCTTAAGAGGCAGGTTACCCACAAACACCGTCCTCAATAGCTTCATTTCATCATCGAACCCCTCTGGATCCTTGGAATCCACCATATCCGCATCATTCTCCGCCTTTTTCCTTTTTTCTCCAACATGAACAGTTTCTGTATCTTCCAAAACAGTACCGTATTTTTTGGCTTCATATTCACTCTCAATATCATCTCTTTTCCTCTTCTTTCTCTTGTTATTGTCATTTCCAGAACCGAAATTGGTGTTTCCTTTCCCATCTTCATCTTCTATTGCCTGAACTGATTTCAAATTTTTAAACTTTTTCGTTTTCTTAGACCCCGAAGGAATATCTGCAGCATCATCTGTTGGATACTTGTCGAGATTGGAAATCTTCTCTTTCAATCGCTTCTTCTTTTCCAACTCGTCAACAGTATCTCCATGCATTGGGTTTTCATTGGATTGAGAGGTTGTCTCTGTTGGTTTTCTTTTGAAGGGATTGCTATCAGAGAAGAGGGAAGGAGCAGCTGCGTCTTCCTCAAAATTACCGAAAAGGTTTTTGAAAATGTCGGAGGCGGAGGCTGAGGCGGAGGCGTCTTCTTCCTTGTTCTTCCTCTTGCCCATCTGTAATGATGAAATAGAAAGGGAATTTGAAACCCTAGAAATTGAGGACGGAAGGAGGAAGGGTTGAAGACCAGGGGTAAAGATGAACCGCCCCTGAACGGGAAAGCTGGACGAGTAATTGAACAATTAACAATGGGCTCGATTGGGCCTGTTTGGCCCTTTCGGGGAAATTCTAATGTTGCCCCGTGGCATTCAGCTTAAGGGTATTATTATCCATCGCTCAATACTTTGAGTTCGCCCCCAACAAAAATATAAATTCGCCTTTAAATATATTTTTAATTTGATTTTATATTTCATTTTTTTCTCTAACCTTAATTTTAAATTAATTTAAATTTTAAAATTATTTTTTTAAAATTATAATTTTTTAGGATCAGCCGACTGAATTTTCTAACCGACCAACCTCAATATATTCTGGACATCCACTTTAGATGTCTGCATTGTAAGATGGCCTCCACTATGGACGGCCACAGTAAATATTGGGCGTCCACCTTGGACGCGTACTTAATATAATAGGCGTCCAAAGTGGACGCCCTTATATATGAAAGGCGTCCCTGGACGCGTGAATGCTATTCATTGAATAGCATTTAGGCGTCCATTTTGGGATGCCTTAAATCATTATGGGCATCCATATTGGACACCTCTTTTGGTACTGGGCGTCCATTATGGACGCCTGATATTGAAAATGGTCGTCCATATTGGACGGCCATCATTAATGTGGGCGACTAGTAGGATACCCATATGCATTTTCAGGAAAAAAAATTTCTTACAAAATCGAAAATTAGTTATCCTAATTGATTATTTGTTACGTTGTCCGTCCATTGAGCTCGATTGAGTCGAAAAGTGAAATTTGTAAGATATTATTTAGAGAATTTTGAAATTTAAAAGTTTAATTTTGCATTAACGATGTTGGAGTTATTTGGTGATTTTTAATAAAAATGGCAAAAGGGTAAAATTTGGGGGCGACGCAAAGTAAAATAGGGCGACGCGTAGCAATTCAGCTTAAAAAATGTCTCCTTTTCAATTTTCTCTCACAAAAGCCGATTTAAATTTTTTTTTTCCTGTTTTATATATCAAATGCTCTTTTGGTGTCTGACCTATTGAAATTGCCTATTTAGTGCCTGATGTATTCACTTTTCACTTATTTGGTGTCTGACATATTCAACATTAGCCTATTTGGTGTATGATCTATTTGATTTAGCACATCGAGCATCCATCTAACAACACAAAGAATGTGAAATACCTATAACATCATTTGAAACATGAATATATTTTGTTGATCATGCATGAATTGTGGACCCTTATTAATCCATTAAGTTATCGTAGTAAGATTAAATATGTCAGGTACCAAATAGGATAATATTGAATACGTCAAGCACCAAAAAGGCGATTTCAATAGGTTAGACATCAAAAGGGCATTTTGTGTATAGAACAAGATCCAAAAAGGTATTTAAGTCCACAAAAGCCTAAACTGAACCAAGTATTAAAAATTGGATAAAATGTTTGTAATTATTTTAAAATTAAAAGGCGGAGTCCAGTGAATAGGGGCGGAGCCAGGATGCAAAGTGGGATAGGGCAATTCAGTATAATATGCTGATTGTAATTCTAATCGGCAATCGCCAATTCTAATTCCGACTAGTAGAAAAGTAAGTCTAACGAAATCAAAATGCCACATTTATAATTCATACAAAATTTCACATCGGTAAATGAAATCTGAGATTGAGTAAAAAACAAAGACACAATGGGAAAAAAAGTCCAATAATTATAGGCAAAGGTAAATGGCATTTGTGAAATTTATTAACCATTTGATAATAAAAAGAACCAGGTGGGCCATTATTTGGTGATTTTTAATAAAAAGGGCAAAAGGGTAAAATTTGGGGACGACGCAAAGTAAAATAGGACGACGCGTAGCAATTCAGCTTAAAAAATGTCTCCTTTTCAATTTTCTCTCACAAAAGCTGATTTAAATATTTTTTTTCCTGTTTTATATATCAAATGCTCTTTTGATGTCTGACCTATTAAAATTACCTATTTAGTGCCTGATGTATTCACTTTTCGCTTATTTGGTGTCTAACATATTCAACATTAGCCTATTTGATGTATGATCTATTTGATTTAGCACATTGAGCATCCATCTAACAACACAAAGAACGTGAAATACCTATAATATCATTTGAAACATGAATATATTTTGTTGATCATGCATGAATTGTGGACCCTTATTAATCCATTAAGTTATCGTAGTAAGACTAAATATGTCAGGTACCAAATAGGCTAATATTGAATACGTCAGGCGCCAAAAAGGCTATTTCAATAGGTTAGACATCAAAAGGGCATTTTGTGTATAGAATAAGATCCAAAAAGGTATTTAAGTCCACAAAAGCCTAAACTGAACCAAGTACTAAAAATTGGATAAAATGTTTCTAACTTTTTTAAATTAAAAGGTGGAGTCCAGTGAATAGGGGCGGAGCCAGGATGCAAAGTGGGATAGGGCAATTCAGTATAATATGCTGATTGTAATTCTAATCGGCAATCGCCAATTCTAATTCCGACTAGTAGAAAAGTAAGTCTAACGAAATCAAAATGCCACATTTATAATTCATACAAAATATCACATCGGTGAATGAAATCTGAGATTGAGTAAAAAACAAAGACACAATGAGAAAAAAAGTCCAATAATTATAGGCAAAGGTAAATGGCATTTGTGAAATTTATTAACCATTTGATAATAAAAAGAAACAGGTGGGCCATTATTCCAGGCTCTGCTTGGGAGCAAGTTTTTGAAGAATTTTAAAAGAAATAAATGAAAAGGAAAAGAAAGTAATTGATAGAATTTAAATAATTTTTAAATAATGTTTTTGCAAGAATGAATAGGTTTTTAAAGAAAATTATAACATAATTACATATATGTCCTTATTGTTAGAGTTGGATAATTGATAAATATAGTAAAATAAGAAAATAAGAAATGTTAGAATTAGAAAAAAAAAAGTGCATTCCATCCCAATTCCACCATTTTGGAGGAATTGTGGTGGAATTGTAAATTGAAGAATTAGCAGGAATTGGAAGGAAGTTCCGTTCCCGTCCATTCCCTTAAAATGATTGAGTCCATTGCTCCCAATCACTAAAATCAGATTCCTATCATATCCTTTCCCTTAAAAAACTTCAAAACAAGCATACCTAAATCACATAGCATCAAAACAACACCATTTTAATGTTGGGTAATTAAAATGGCCTCATTTATGAGCCCTTGTCCAGCAAAATGATACATGGCACAACACATCCCCCTTTACTTTGTCTTCCTCACTTCTATTCTTCTGTAACTTAGAAAAGCTAGGGTATGGCAATTTGAGACTCATACTACTATGCATGGTACTTCGGCAGTTGAGGTAGGGCAGCTGCCATACCCCGCCCTACCCTACCGCCGTGTCTGCTGGTGGACGGGCTCAATTTTATTAAATAAAAGAAAATAAGTAAAGAAGTAAAAACTTGAAAACAACAATATTTAAACAACCATTAAGGTAGGAAAAAAACATTATCAGCTAAGAAGAGTACTTTAGAGGAGGTTTGCGCTCCCGTTTAGCTTGTTCCCTGCGCTCCTACTTAACTCGAACAGATAACTTTTATTTTCTTGGATATTGCAGGAGAGTGTCTCCCTCATCTATCTCACGCCAGAAACTTTCATCATAAGAAGAAAATGAAACACTCGCCTAACAAGTGATACCTGGTCGGCTTTGTTTTTCGATCTTGCATCTCCTCGTTCCACGGAATCCACTCAAGATCCCGGGACACCTCTCTCAGGTTGAGAGTAATCTGAGTAATAATTATCATCAAAGTTTGGTTTAGAGACATCCTTATATGATTTATCTGAAACATCAGTTGACTTCCCATCAATCATAATCCAAGTCTCTGACCCGATCTCGTCAACTTATTTTTCTGGCGTCAGATTCCCAGCCATTTTTGCCACCTATATAGTGCCAACAGGCTCCAGGAAAGCTAAGGATTCAGGTAAATCATGTCTACTTCGTTCTTGTACTTGTTGCAGAGGAACAACACCAGCAACAAATGACCTAGTTGCCTTGGTTTATTCAACTTTGACCTGAGTTAGAATTTTAACCGCTTGCTTTTGCACAGATTCGATTTGACTACCCCCAACCTGAGCTTGAATCTCCTTGGCCTAAGCTGGCTTTTTCGGCTTATCCCCAGCTGCTTTCTTAGGGACAACACCCCCGATACTGTCCTTTTTATTATATCTACACTCCCGCCAAGAATGGCCAGTTGAGGAGCATATTTTACAGAACTTTGGAATATTTTCATATTCAACATCAACCCACAATTGGTTACCATCTCATTCCACACTTGCTGTTTTAAGGAGGGTATTAGCTAAGTCCACATCGATGAGTACCCGAGCAAAGTGCCCAAAATCACCGTCAGTTGTTATTCTATCAACTCGAGCAAATTGTCCTATTCCATTCGCAATGGAGGCTAGTATGGAAGCATCCCAATACTCTTATGGAAGATTATGTAATTGAACCCAAACTAAGGCCTTGGTGGTCTTTTGGTTAGCTGGGTTAAAATCCGATTGCCAGGGTTGGATCCTGAAAGTTCCAGGTTTTAAAAACTTTCTTCTTATACTCTTGGGTACTGAGAAATAAGTGATAGTAACCATTCTCTAGGGAAATCAGGCGTCTTGAATATGTAATTACCCATACCTTACTCAAGGCTTCTTTCAAGGAAGCGGGTCTATATGGGGTATCCCCTTTTTGTAATATCAATCTGCCTATCAAAGAATTTGCATATAAAGCTATAGTTTATCAAGAAGAGATTGCAGAATCTTTTATCGATGTAAATCTGCCCTTTGTAGTAACTTCTATCTTGGCAGTCAATGAAAAATCAGGACTTTTCACACCCTAGATCCACCTACAACAGCTGCATAAGAAGCTATTTTCGGTTTTCGATTTCCTGTCATGGCTTTCATAAAAACTCTCACGGCTGAAAAGAGAAGCATTTGTGTTGTTCACTGGTGGCATTTCCGTCGGAGGGGAAGTCCCGGCAGTCATCACGGGCGGATTATGAGCAGGGAGATCAATCGGACCAGAAAAAGATTTCGAAGAGCGGCATAACTTCACTTGATTCTCTGAGATACGAGTAACTGGCAAAGAACTTTAATTATTAAATAAATCGTTAATGGTACCGGCTGTGGAAAAGCTGCGTCCATGACCGTTGTAAGGAGGCCGGTGATCAGAAGTGGCAACTACCGTTAGAGGGGGCAGTGTAATTGTGGTAGGGTTTTCATCAATTTTCTATCTCCCTTTGCATTTGCATTTAAATGTTTTTAATTGATTAAGCACAAGTTCAAAATATATATAAATATATTATAAGTTGATTAAATCAGCTTATAAACGGTTTTCAAGTATTTTTTAGAGTTAATATTTTACTTTATAAGCTAAAAATAATTAGTTGGTTTTTGTAGCATGTTGCTAAGAAGTTTATGAACACTTGAGTTTTGACTAGTTAAAAGACACACATACACTAATTTAATTTTATGCTTCAAAAAGTTTTTAAGTAAGGATAGTTTAGGTTAGTTAGTTTACGAATCAGGCTGCTCGTTTATTAGCTATAGCAGTTAGTTCTTCGACTTGTAAAGGGATTTGGTTCAACTATCATCCACCTTCGATTATATATAGGGTTGTCATTGACAACTAAGGCCTTGTTACCTTGTATTACAATTCAGTTCAGTTTGGTTCAGTTCAGACCGCTTCAATTCAGTCCACTTCAGTTCAGTTTGGTTCAGTTCAAACCGCTTCAATTCAGTCCACTTTAGTTCAGTTCAACTTGCATAGTTGTAAATTTACACTGAAATAAGTTCAGTTCACTTTAATTTAGTCAACTTCACTTCAGTTTAATTTAATTCATAAAATTACAGTTTAAAAGAACATGGACTAATTTATTAATCCAGCTATTGTCTTCAGTGAAAAAAACTTTATGCTTCAAAAAGTTATTTATCCTTTTCATTCATTTCATGATACAACTTATAAGCTTTTTATTTAATAGGGTAAACTTAAAAAAAGTATCTCGTGGTTTCACTCATTTAAAAAATGGGGTCTGAGTAATTTTTTTTGTAAAACATGGTCTGTGATTTAAAAAAATTTGCAAATAAAGGATTCTCAATATTAAATTATGTCACGAAAATGGATAATCTTATTCGTTTTTATCTGAAAACTTGCAGGATGGTTATTTAAAATACAATACACATCTAATGAATTTTTTTGAATAGTATAAATATTATTTTTAATTAAATTATGATTAAAATTTTTAAAAAATCATAAAAATTAAAAAACTTTCAAAAATTATTTAAATCATGACGTATAATTTTTAAATAATGTCAAATTATTAGAATGTTGAATTTTTAAAAATATTCAGTGTACAGACTTTCTTTTATAAATTTTTATAACAACAGATCCTATTTTATATAAAAAAAATTTCTCAAATGAGTAAAACCATCTTAAAATTTACCTTATTTAATATTTAACGTAACACTTCAATTATTTATAAATTCCTTCTGATCTGTCTTCCAGATACACTTCAACTTGCTCCTTTTAAGCAATAAGCTAAAACGAGAGACGCCCCATTTAATCAGATGTTAAAGGACAAAAGTGAAAAATGAAAAAAGAATGAAAAAGTCAATTAGTGGATAAATTAAAGGGCAAGAAGGGATTTTATATATGGCTCCCGGTATTGTGAGTGTATTTAATTCTTTTTTTTTTTTATTTCTCTCCCTTCTCACTTAATTGTTTCCTCTGCAGTTTATTTTTTTTCCTTCTCAGTAATTCTTTCCTACAAAATTCTACATCTATACAAACTCCCCAACTGCACAGCCTGATTACAACTCTCGCCATAAGCTGTTTTCTCTTCGCCTTTGACTGATTTTTTTGTTGTTTGTCATCAACTGATATTCTCTGATTCTTTGAATATTGGAAATAAAGGAATTACCTTAAAGCTAGAAGGGAACTATGACGAACGAATTTAGACGGAACCGAAGAATCAGTCGCCGACAATAGAAAATACAGTAGATGGTGAACAAAAGAATGAGACAACGAAAATCAGTGGACATCGTAACGGAGAAAAATATCAGTTCGACCGCGATGGAAAATACGATAGACGGACAACGGAAAAATCCTTCGACAGCGATAGTTGCGATTGGGGTGGAAATGAATTACTAAGAAGTGAAAAGAAAAATAAATTGTAGAGGAAAGGAAGGTAATAAAAAAAAGAATCGTTGGAAATTTGATGTTATTTCAAAAGAAGATTTTTCTCAATATGTGTTGGACACCTGAACTTGCTATAAGTTAAACGAGGTGTTGAATACATTCATATATTTGGGCTGATTCAAAATGGTTATCATATAGTTTTTCTTTAATTAATTATATTCTATAAGATGCTCTTATATTTATAAACTTTCAATTTTGTTTTATCATTAAAAATGAAAACAGCCACTTCCTCTTTTTGACTTATTCAAAGATTTTTTACAGTTTTGATTTGTTCCATTATTGGCCTTGGTTTTAGGAACTGATATTACCGTTGAATAACGGCTAGAAGATGCACTGTAAAATGGTTCGGTTGCTTTGAGTTTGTACTGATCTTTTTCCTTTTTCAGTTCTATTTTCTTTATAAACTGAGTTGTTGCTTTTGAGTTTTAGACGATCAATTTTAGCATTTCTTTTTTTAGTTTCTATTCCGATTCAATCAATTCGATTGAAAAAGTCATTTAATTTTGAAAAGAACTACAAGTATTCTTTAAGGACAGTGTCGTTCGACATGACTTGGTTTATCGGTGTTTCCGTTACTTTAAACTTTATTTATAATTTCCATTATATATCTATATGATATCTACTGATTATATTTATATTTTGGTTGAATGTGAGGATTAAAAAACTCGGTAAAGAGGACAGCTCCAAAAGATCGATACTCCCATAACGGAGAAAAAGAAAACCGAGATCGACGATATTTTTATTTATTTTGATATTTTCTTATTTTTATAGTTGTTAGCCCACGTTAAGTGTGGATGATGAGGTGGACAACAAATGTTAAAAAATTGGGAATGAATTTTTACACCTCGGGAGCCATATTTAAAATCCCCTTTATGGTATATTAGTTGAATTTTTTTTATTCATCTGGTTAACTGCAGCTTTACTCCGACTATATTTAGATTCGATTTGAATCGCGCACTTAATTGTAGTGGGTGAATTTTCCAATAAAAATTTTTTACATTTACTATAGCTCAAATTCAAAACTCTGCTTAAGCGATATCATTCCGTTTTATATTTAGACAACCCGTATGGTACTATATTATTTGAATTTGATTAGTCTTAGATGTGGATTCCAAGAGTAGATAGGAGCCAAAGGAGCATGGCATTAAATAAGGATAGTGCCTACCACTATCTTTCGGGATTGTCCCGTGTGGATATGTAGCTTGTATAAATAATTTCAATCATATAATAATGAAAAATATTAATTGACTTACATTTTTTAATTATGTTTGTATTACTTATATAAGAGATTTATGATTTTGATGCCATAGAGAAATGTTACGTATTTATCACTTTCTCAAAAAAGAGATTTGTAATTTTTTGACACACCTTAAAAGAGTAATAGTAAATTTTTATTGATTTATTCGGGCAATATTTATTTAGTTGAAAATTAAATTTACTCTGAAACTATTTTCCATGAAATATATATATTTGTAGAAAATTTTTTTGATATATAATATTTAAATTTATTGAAATATAGTGGCATAATTTTTTTATATGTATAGATATAATTGAAAAATATAATATTGACCATTTATATTAAATGGGCTTCAACCATTTACCAAAAAAAAAAGATATAATTGAAAAGATATACTAAATGAGGTTAGAGATGGTAATAAATTTTGCATTTATTTATATTTTTTAATTTAAATTTATTTTGTAGAATTCATATTCTTTTATTTTTAAATTTATTAGATTTAGATTGAATTTGAATGCAATAAAAATGAATTTAGATTTGAATAGGATATTCATTTGGACTTGATTTGGTTTATTTATATAAAATTTAATTACCTTGAGTAATATATTTTAGTCTATCTATACCACATTTATTTTTGACTTAATGCTCTCACATGCCCCCAATTGGAGCGCAAATAGCTTTTATACCCCAAACTTTCAAAAGGTCCTTCGAACTACCCAACTTTCAAAAATGGTGTCTCCGTGCTACATATTTTCACTCGCCCAGTTGAAGAGTATATTACACTCCCTGCCAAATTTTAAAAAAACTATTGACAAAACTTCTTTTAAGTCTCTCTAATTTTAATTCAACAAAAAAATACCAAAAATTTGAAAATATCCAGAAAATAAAGAATTTCATAGGAAAATAAAAAATTTAAAAATTTAAAAAAATTATG
Source organism: Euphorbia pulcherrima (assembly GCA_947683365.1). Classification (NCBI taxonomy): domain Eukaryota; kingdom Viridiplantae; phylum Streptophyta; class Magnoliopsida; order Malpighiales; family Euphorbiaceae; genus Euphorbia; species Euphorbia pulcherrima. The sequence continues at coordinate 15,536,027 of CANTUS010000001.1, read as the reverse complement.
AAAAATTCGGAAAATAAAGAAAATAAATTTGGTGCAAGAATTTTTCAGAAAATGTGTCCGAAAGGGCTCGAAAATGTAAAAATACGTTTCGGGACCCGATTTCGTAAAAAATAGATAAATCCCAAAAAATTATGAAATATCCGGAAAATAAATAAAATAAATTTGGTACAAGAATTTTTCAAAAAATATTTCCGGAAGGGCACGAAAATGTGAAAATACGTTTCGGGGCCCGGTTTCGTAAAAAATCAAAAAATCCCAAAAAATTATGAAATATCCGGAAAATATAGAAAATAAATTTGGTGCAAGAATTTTTTAAAAAATGTTTCCCGGAAGGGCACGAAAATGTAAAAATACGTTTCGGGGCCCGATTTCGTAAAAAATCGAAAAATTCCAAAAAATTATGAAATATCCGAAAAATATAGAATATAAATTTGGTACAAGAATTTTTCAAAAAATATTTCCGGAAGGGCACGAAAATGTAAAAGTACGTTTCGGGGCCCGATTTCGTAAAAAATCAAAAAATCCCAAAAAATTATGAAATATCTGAAAAATATAGAAAATAAATTTGGCGCAAGAATTTTTCAGAAAATGTTTCCGGAAGGACACAAAAATTTGAAAATATGTTTCAGGGCCCAGTTTCGTAAAAAATTAAAAAATCCCAAAATATTATGAAATATGAAAATACATTTGGTGCAAGAATTTTTCAGAAAATTTTTATGAAAGGGCCCAGAAATGTGAAAATATGTTTCGAGGTCCGATTTTGTAAAAAACCGAAAACTCTAAAAATTAATTATGAAATATCCGAAAAAGAAAGTAAATAAATTTGGTGCGAGAATTTTTCAGAAAATATGATATTTTCAATCACACCCTAATGGAGGAAGAGAGTCATTTTGCAAGTTGGGGTAGTTCGGAGGATCTTTTGAAAGTTAGGGGGTATGAAAGCTGTTTTCGTTCAAGTTAGAGAGTGTGGAAGAGCATTAAACCTTTTCTTTATTTTCCATAATTTTTTTGGACTTTTCAAGTTTTCACGAAATCGGTCCCTGAAATGTATTTTCACATTTTCGGGTCATTCCAAAAATATTTTCTAAAAATTTCTTACATCATATTTATTTTCTCTATTTTCCAGATTTTTCATATTTTTTTGAGATTTTTTAATTTTTTACAAAACTGGTCACTGAAACGTATTTTCACATTTATGAGCCATTCCAAAAATATTTTTTGAAAATTTCTTTTAACACATTTATTTTCTTTATTTTACGGATTTTCCATAATTTTTTGAGATTTTTCGATTTTTTACGAAACTGGTCCCTGAAACGTGTTTTCACATTTCCGAGCCATTCCAAAAATATTTTTTGAAAATTTCTTGCAACACATTTATTTTCTCTATTTTACGGATTTTCCAAAATTTTTTGGGATTTTTCGAGTTTTTACGAAACCAGTCTCTGAAACGTATTTTCACATTTCCGAGCCATTCCAAAAATATTTTTTAAAAATTTCTCGCACCACATTTATTTTATTTATTTTTCGGATTTTCAATAATTTTTTGGATTTTTCAATTTTTTACGAAACCCTTCCTTGAGACGTATTTTCGCATTTTCGAGCCATTCCAGAAATATTTTCTATAAATTTCTTGCACCACATTTATTTTCATTATTTTTCAGATTTTTCATAATTTTATGGGAGTTTTCGATTTTTTATGAAACCGGGCGCCGGAATGTATTTTCACATTTCCGGTCCATTCCAAAAAAATTTTCTGAAAATTTTCTGCACCACATTTATTTTCTTTATTTTCCATAATATTTTGAGATTTTTTGATTTTTTATAAAACTGGGTCCCGAAACGTATTTTCACATTTGAGATAGAACTTGGGTATAGCAGAACTGATTTTGTTTAAATATAAATATTTAATTATCAACTAAAATTTATTATTAAATATAATAAAAATATTTTAAATGTAGACTAATAAAAAATTATTTGGACTAAAAATTTAAAATTTATTTATAATCCATATCTAAATCTATATCTTAATATATGGATATAAATTTTAAAATTTAAAATTTATTAGATATGAATTGAATATGGATAAATCCATTTAACATTTTAAATGAATTTATTCATATCTAATTTATATTTTCGAGTTTGTAACAACCATTATAATTTTTTATTTTTTCTTCGCTGGAATTGATATCCTTTTATAACAAACTGTAAAATTTTTCATACAGTTGTTTAATAGTCTTTCCAATTATTATAGAAAACTGTATCACAACTTTGAGGGAAAGAACATACCCCGACACACTGTCACTCGGTGCATCAAACTCACATGTACTTATACAGGTTGTTACTAAAGTTAGTAAAATTATCACATAAAGCAGATGATTTTCATAAAAAAGGCATGTACATAAATAAAGTGCTCTTTTCGTGCTAGAGAACAGCCGCCATCGCCGGTGCTAATACACTCCTTTCTTCTTCTTCCTCCGCTTCCCACATAAAGCTTGCATATGATCCCATCACCACGCTACACACCCCCAACAACATCAATCACATAATCAAATTGAATTGAATTGAACTGAATAAAAAACGTACCAATCGTCAGGAGATGCAGAAATAGCTAGATCAAAATACGATTTAGCCCGATCTTCATCTCTGTGAATATCCCAGATCAACTTCCCATACAGAGACAACACTTCTCCATCTCCTGGATTTGCGAGAATCGATCTCCCGTAATACTCTTCTGCTTTTTCCCCTTCTCCTTCCACCTTCATGTTCATATTAATTATTTAAACACGGATATGCTATCTTATATATCTAATAAACTACTTAATTTAATTAAATTTTATCACCTCATACAAGAATTTGGCATAGTTCCTTAACAGCAAAGAATCCCCAGGGTTTGACTTTAGCATCTCTTCATAATACTCGCTCATCTTCCTCCTCTCACCGTCGCTGCCAAATTCCTTCTTTTTATCTCCATGATCTCTGCCATCGCCACCTGATTTTATTCCCTCTCCGTCCATTGGAACGCCTTTCTCCGGCCAGAATCTGCTCTCGCTTAAGTTCCAAGATCCGCAATCCTCCTCGTCTCCCAACACATAATCTTCCTCAGGTATCCTTGACGGAAATGAACGAGATGTAGCAGTTAAGAGCCTATTCAACCCCCCGGAAATCTCCGTTGCAGAAACTGTTCGTCTGATCGGGGGGTTTTTGCGGCAATTGATCTCCAGATTGAGCGAGACACGCGGTGAGCTAGGGCTGTTCCTGTCGCCGGAGACTGAATCCCGTCGGGAGAGGGACAATTTAGGGGAAGCAGGAAACGCCGGTCCTTGCCTGGGGAGGGATCCGTTTCTGAGGAGAAGTGATTTCATGGTGGAATCAGAATAATGAAATTGATTAGTGATTAATTAAGTTGAATTAAAATTGCAGTTTGATTTATGGTGAATTGATAGTGGTATATATAAGGAGGACACGTTGACTGGGAATTCACACGCGAGAGAAGCAGATGGAGACACGTGTCAAAGAAAAGCTTATACGTAGGCGGGAGCATGGGAGTCGGCGATCCAGTTTTAGTGGCAGTTTGGAAAGGTATACCGCTTTCAACACACAGTTTTGTTTTTGTCTTATTTGGTAATAAGATTAATGACAACATTAATGTAATTAACATACATTTTTTTTCACGGGATGATTCTATAGTGGTTGATGACGTATTATAATCTACGCTAATTTTATTTAGATTAATTTTATTAATAATATATTAATTATACTTAATTTTTTAATTTAATACATAAACTTTCTTTTATTTCAATGTAATAGATTGATCGTGGCACATCATTAATCTTTTTTTTTCATACATATTGGAATTTATCCTAATTTATCGTCATTCAATTTGTTTTTAAAAATGACATCTTCTTAATCATATTTGGACCATTTATGGCTTCTCCTCTCCTCCTTCAGTTCTTGCTCTTCTATGCCCTAAAGATTCTAATCACCTTGCTTTGACTTGTTTTGCCTGTACCCCTTCTATCATGCCCGTTCATATAATGCTTGGACCTACGGGTAAGATGAGAGATTGAGACCCTTTTTATAAGTAAAAAATATTTGAAATTATAATATGTGAATTTGTACTTTACTATTTTACTTAATGAAAGATCAAATAAAAAAGTAGAATTCCAAATCATAACATTAAAGAATAACATTAGAATCTAAATGCTCATATTCCAAATAAAATTTAAAGATAAATATGATCTAAATAGAATGATGATTACTTATAAGTGAATAATTCATGTCCAATTTAATTTATTGTACGCCTATAGGAGATATAAGAAATTTAGTCATTCTTTTATAAATAAAATTTTTAAAATTGTAATTGATGAACACATAAAATATAGAATTCTATAATTAAAAATGTTTATTATTTTAACTAAGTAATCTAAAATAAATTATAAAATAATTAAGAGGGCCCCTATAACAACGGGACCTTGAACGATCGCCCCTCTCGCCCATCTTAAAAACGGCCCTGCTTTCTACTTCTCACGCCTTCTCTTCTTATTCTTGTACCAAATATACGCCCCTTTCCACAATTATTCCCCGATCAAATTACTTCAATTTCCATTGATATAGTTTATGAGTCCAAGTTCCATGTGGATCTATCTCCTGCTTCTGTTAGAATCTCCAATCTCAATTTTTTTCAAACATATATTGGAAAAAATCAAATTTAGTGAAATTTAATGGAGACCTAGAATTATGGAATATCATCTGTTGTAACTGACCGAGTAGCAACCAAAATCAATGGAAGAAAAAGTGTAAGAGGAATGAATCCAATGAGTATTGAAAGATTTCTGATGGATAGACCATTGGAATATCATACGAATTGGAAGCTCCGAAATTGATTCAATCTAAAAATCTTATCATAATGATTGGAATTATGAAACTTGCAATAATTTGATGTGCTAAAATCAATATATTCTATAATAAATTATTAGTATTAAAATAATTAGAATGGAAGAAATCTGAATTAATTTTGTTGTTTTGAATTAAAAATGATAAATTGCTCTTGCGGCTTGATACTATTTTAATAGGTTATATATAAGTTTATATATGATATTAGAATAAAATAAAGTTTATGTACCAAATTTAAAAAGTAAGTATAATTAATGTATTATAGGTAAAATTAATTCTATTTTATTTATTAATTTTTATTACAAAGATGTGGATATATATCATTAACTTTATTTATTTATTTAAATTATATAATATTGCACTTCTCCTAAAGTCTCTCTTTACCTTTCCCTCTTCCCTTTCACAATTTCATTAATGGGTTCTTTCTTTTTAACCTGGAATTTTTGTTGTGAACTTATCAATTGAAATTAGAATACGCACTGCCTGCTTGCTGATAAAAAGACCAGGCTTGTGATCTTTGCTATTCCATTTCCCCTAATTAAATTATCAAATCAAGCCTATAATAGTTGCACAAAGTGAAGTCTTTTGGGATATAAATAATTGATTCATAACTGTACCAATACTTGTTCTCTGACTTTGATTAAGCGTTTGTTTCCATATATATACTGATAAAATTTGACGCTCTTGGTGATGTAACTCAGACAATTGTTTACTGAAGAATTTGATTCCTTTTCATATATGTTTCTCAGTAGGTGTCAACCGTGGACAATAACACTAACCTGAAACTATTGAAGGCCGAAGGCAGGCGTAAGGTGAGATTGAGAAGCTATGGGCCTACGGCGACGTCAAAAGCTTCAATGAATCGTAAACAGGCGAATAAATTGATAAAGTAGTTGAAAATAAATTGAAAAATTAGTAGAAAGGGAGGAGAACGGAAATGCAGGCAAAGAAATCGGGGAACAGGCGAATGTAATTAGAAAGGGGTAAATAGGTAGCAATGGACAGATATAGACGTGGGTAATTAGTTTACCCAAGTCTACGTTTTGATTGGGTGATGTATTGTAATAAAAATTAAGAGATAGAATTGAAAATGAGATTTGGATTTTAAAGTATAGTCTTTAAAGTTATATTTTAATTAATTTTAATTATTTATTAAGTTTTAATAGTTTACATTTAATTTTAGTATAGTATAATAAAATTTAGACCACTAAAATTTAATGAATGGTTGAAATTGACTGAAATGTACAACTTTAGAGAGTTTAAACTTTAGACAATCCAAATCCATTACAATGCATTACAATGCTCGGTCAAGCATTGTAGAATTTTCCTTTTACCACGATATTGTCTTGGATAGGTCTGTAGATGATATCTTTAAACCATATGACATTCAGACTAATATCTAATCATTAATTTACATATGTCTCAAAGGATAAAATAATTAACCCTACATTTAAGGTTACTTCGTACACATCTCACAATTTCCCCTTTAACATACGAAATTTAGTAAGTGAATTTCCCAGGATTTTTCGTTGACTTTGTAATTCCTTTGTAATTCATGCATTTGCCATTTTGCTTCTATTTGGCTTGTTTTCTCGGTTGGGTTGTAGTTACTAGTTTTAAATTTTTTAATTTACAAGAGAAAACTTGTATCATACACCATTAATAAGCAATATCTATATGAAAAACAGGTGAAGGTCAAGGCTTTGAATTACAGTACAAAAATTACAGAAACTGCACGCATACTATATTTTCCAGATAATTAGTAAGCATGTTTTAAGAAGTTATCACAACTTGTAGCAGAAAAGAAAATAAATATATAATATTTATTTCATTTGACAATATAAGCTAAGTAAATGGAATGTCAACTCTCACTAAATATTTTTATAGAAAAAGGTAGGAACGAAAGCTCCGAATAAAATTATTTTAATAAAAAATATATTTATTATTTATAAAAAAAATAAAAAAGTAAACTATACAATTATATTTGTTTCATATAATATTGTATGTTAAAATTTTTTGTATGCATTTATATTTTATTATATCATACATGAAAGTGGTTACGTGCTTGTTTGAATTATTTGACATATTTTTATGATTACTTTATTTTGTATAAGGTAACTATTAATATTTATCTCATTATTATTATTATTATTATTATTATTATTATTATTATTATTATTGTTGGATAACCATTAAATTTTATGTAATGGCCATAAATTGCAAAACAACAGTGAAATTACTATGTATATGTATAATTATATGTAAAAAATAAGACGTAAAAATATTAAGAAGTCATAAATATACATTTCATTTCTGTCCCTTTCTAGATGGTGATCAGATTCAAATGTATATGTATTGGAGTATATTATACTCCGGCTCTTTTTCTTGGAGGTACTAAAAGTGTTTCCTCATCTATATGTTATCACATGCAAACAATAGATTGTCACCACCAAGTATTGACTTATTATTGTTAATTTGTTATTATTAATTTATTACAATATATTTTGTAGTCATTATTTTATTTGTATTTGATTTAATTCTATAAAAAGCAAAAAGTTTATTTGGTGCTATTTTGTGGGTTTGATTATTATCCTAGTTTCGATTTCAAAATTTCTATGAATAAATTTTCTTTTCCATGAATTAATTTTCAGGATAAGAGATCGAGAGTGGAGCTGTTGGAGAACAATGGCAATGCTAGAAGTCTGTTGCGGGGAAAAAGCGAGATTCTTAATATTTAGGCACACAATTAAGTTGGATGCTCTTCATATATTTTCCTATGTCAATGATGATTCTGATTTTCTTTTACCCATGTGAACTATAACGACTTTTTATCATCCTTTGCCAATATTAGAATTAATTTTGTTTACAAGTCCATAGATTGCATTAATTAGAGCAGCTGATTCTTTATTAAGTAGAATAACATGCATTCATGTTTATCTATTTTTAATAAGAATAGCCATTACTTTAAATTTGATATAATAGACTCAAACTCATCGATAAAAAAATAAAAACGCACAATTAAAAATATCTTAATAATAATAATAATTAATATATGTTTTTTTAAACTCAAATTGGATTGGCTGCAGAAGGGCACTGAGGAGTCAATTCTTAGCAACGAAAGAAGTAAACAAACCCCGTAACCAGATTCTCAGTTTGGGAATGAACAAGAAAACATTGAAAAAAATTGAAATCAAAATACGCTAAAGAAAAAAAACTGGATTATGACCGTTCACCAGTCTTGAGCGGTGGTTTTCATGTCTTACAAGTTTATTATAAGAGTTTTTAATTTATAAAAAACTGTTTGAAGTATTTTTTTTATCTTATTTTTAATATATAAGTTATATATGTAAAAGTAAGGACGACTTACTTTTTAATTTTTATTTATTTTAAGCTAATAAGTAAATAAGTACAAGTTTTGAGAAATACCTTTTTAGAACATTTTTAGTCGATTGTTCATTTCAATAATAGTCTTGTCATATAGTTAAAAATAGATAATTGATTTAAAAGTTATTCGACATTAGCTTATCTATTTTCTTTTTCCTATATGATGTGGCACAATAAATGTTGGACAATGTCTATTTGATCTTCTACATGCAGACAATTAAATAGACTACTAACTTATCAAATTAATTAATATTTTAATCTTTTAACATGGAAACAAGCTTATAATTGAATATTTTTTATTATTTAATTATATAATCATAGATGAAATAGACAATCTAGTGTGACTCCTTTTTATAGACATTGTCTATTTTTAAAATAATTGACATATCATTAACATGCACTTCTATTTTACAAGCCATATAATCATAAAATCTACAATTTACTAAAGTGGTTCGAATTTGCCAAATGGAATTTTTAAATAAAACACTTCTTACAAACTGGCATCATCCAATTTTGGTTCCCAATTTTTCGGTTCGATTTTAATAATAATATCAACACGAGATAGAAAAATTGTAAAGCATGGTAGTTGAACACAATATTTTAAAAAGTATTAGGTGCTAGATTTTTTAGGATCAGGCGAGGCCTAGGCGTATTTATATTTTTTTATTTTTTTAGTATTTATTAATACATAAAAAATAAATTTGGCTAAATAAAACATTATAATATAATAAAATATTAATAAAAGTAATTATAATAAAATAATTATAACTAAATTTTTAATATAAATCACAAAATTATTTTTTTAAGAATATAGTCTATTATATTAAATTGAAAACAATAACAACTTTAATCAAAGGTGGATAAATCTTTCTATATGTTGAAAAATCAATTGCTTTAAATAACAATTGTGCAGCAGGATTCGCGACCGTTTAACATAAATAATTTAAAACTACTTTAACCATAAAATCGAAATTAAAACACCGGACGAATATAATCAAATAAATATACTATAAATCCCCTTCAAAATTAAGTTTAGATTCTAAGCCATTACATGAAAAAAAAAAAGGAAATCTCAACAATATAATTTTTAATTATATATATATATATTATTAATTATTAATTTGAGTTGTACGGGATCGAGATTAACTTTTATTAATAACACCAATTTCATCATATTTTTTATTCCGATCATCTTGGATTAGGCCAAACCAAACATACTCTCCATTTAATCTTATCAAAATTAGACGCATGAAAGATGGGCATGAATGAATCTTATTAGCGGATAAGTTCATGCCCAAAACTACATAACCTACATCATAAAAAGAAACTCATATTTTTTTAAAATACTATATCAAAATTTTCAATATTCGATAACAAAATAACATTTACTTTTAAAAAAAAAATAGCTATATACTAAAATCATTGATTCCATACTCTTTTCAAATTATTGAATAAAAATGATCTTTTATTTGCAGCAGCTTGTTTGATGTCATTTTCTAACCATAAAAACGCTGCTCTATTTAATATTATCTTTAATCTCTGTATAATCTATTTCCTTTTCCTTGTACTAACCGAATCTATTTCTATATCTATTGAATCTTTGTTTTTTAGCATTTCCAATTTCTCAATTTGTATGCCTCCTAGATCCATACCTTATCCATTTGCTACTTGTCCATTCAATTTCAGGTCAACTTTCCTTTTTCACAAATTGTCTGTCATTTATTGCCTTTCTAGTTTTTAGCTTATTTTCATCTGCAATTTAAAGCGCAGAATCTTGTTCTAGACGCATTAATCGACACCGCATGTATCTACAGGTTTGAAATTCTCCTTCTTCACTCCAATTTTAACTGAATTCTGGTAAGAAGGAATTGGCGGTTTCATTATTCGGTTGTAGTTAGGGTTATGTTTTTTTTACCGTAAAAACTCTCGTTTTGCAATGGCCATTTCTGTATATGGGAAGTTCATTTTCGTATGAATCCAATCAATTTGAGTTGATGTTTGGTTCTGGTGTTTTATGGCGTGTTTTATTTATAGATATCTAATTCGTCAAATTTGGGTTTCTTTGGTTAGTTGAATTTTAGTTATTTAATGGATTACAGTAGAGATTTTTCCAGTGGAAATGTCGTCAATGTGATTCCTGGAACAGGACCTGACAATTGGCTTCAAAATTCAATCGATCCCAATTTAGTTTGGGCAACAGAAGATGAGTATCGAGCTTGGCACAACTTCGATGGCTTAAACGACACCACTCCATCCGATTCCAACTTTCAATCCTCACAAACTCGTTCCGGCAGTGAACCACCAAACAAAAAGACCAAAAACATCTCCCATGAATCAAATTCCAAGAAATCAATTGGAAAAATGTTTTTCAAGACCAAACTGTGCTGCAAATTCCGGGCTGGCACATGTCCATACATTACAAACTGCAATTTTGCACACAGCATAGAAGAGCTCCGGCGTCCACCTCCAAACTGGCAGGAAGTTGTGGCAGCACATGAGGACGAGAAAGGGGATGTTTTGGAAATACGGGAGGAGTTTCAAATTCCAGCTGTTGTTGGAGGATTTGCAGGGGACTCACAGAGGTCGTATAAAGGGAGGCATTGCAAAAAGTTTTACACAGAGGAGGGTTGCCCTTATGGAGATGATTGCACGTTTTTGCATGATGAGCAGTCCAAGTATAGGGAGAGTGTAGCAATAAGTTTGGGCCCGGGAGGGTATGCTGGTTCAGGTGCGGCTGCAGGGGCTAGTGGAGGGGGAAATGGGAATAGTGCTAATTTGAAGCCATCAAATTGGAAAACAAGGATTTGCAATAAGTGGGAACTCACCGGTTATTGTCCATTTGGGAATAAGTGCCATTTTGCTCATGGAAGTGCGGGTATGTCTTGTTACTTTGTTAGGGTGAATTTTTAATCAGGAACTTTCTGTTTTTGTACTTATTTTTTAGTTATCTTTTATGGGATTGGATGTTTATGAATCGAAATTTATGGTATAGAAGTAGACATTTGTCGGGTGTTGCCTGTGATGCATTTGATATACTTTCATGGTATTAGCTTGCTTGACTATCCGTGCAATAACTCCATTCATCACGTATGAATGTGATTACTTCTTATGGTGAAAGGTTTATATCTTAATATTGCCAATTCTTAGTGGTTTGACTTGGATATGGTTGACTGTAGGAGATTGCTGGATATATTTACAATATGTTTCATTACTGACTGACATTTGGGATTTCTTATTCCAAATGATCATTTCTAGGAGGTTGATACTTAGTTGTTACTTAGTAAGTCTAACGAGGTTGACTGTTGTTCAGGGATGCTTGAATAAGGATTCTTTAACTGGCAGAGGGACAAAACAAGGGAAAATCCCACTCAAATTCATGACCACTGTTGACAGAGAATAAGAGAGTTTTCATTCTGAGAGAATTCTTTTTTAACCATTTGTATATGTGTGTGTGAAGTTCATTGCAGTTATTTTTTGAATCTTTACAGAGCTACTGTGAGACAACACTTCATGGTTTTATCAGTTGTTTAATCTTTATTACCAAAAAAAAAAATGTATTTCCAAAAAAAAATTTGATTAATCTTTACAGAACTATATTTAGGAAGTATTAAATTGGTTTAGATATAGTTGGACATGCCACATTATTTATCAGTTGACATCTCAAAACGTTTGATATCTGATTCAACCAGTCGAGTTTCTTTGATTGCAGGAAGTATTAGATTTTGTTATTCTATACGTTTTTTTAAAGGTTTTTGTCAGGAAACCTTGGGAAATTGGCCAGATCCCCCGTGGTGGTGTTGATTTAATCACATGTTTTGTCAATAAATGGTTTTCCTTTTATGCATAAAGATGATCGCATTATGTTTTTTTTGTGGAAGTATGTACAGGTATATACTTTCAGAAGTACAATGAAACTAAACTTTGTTATTAAAGAAGGGTATTAGGCATAGAAATATCTGAAGATTAAACTTTAATGTTTTATGCTTGCTTTTGTGATCAGTTAACGTTTCTTTATTTTGAGCTGTAATGTGCGACTGCTATACAGTTGCATGTTAAATTGTCGAGGAATCCAATTTATGTTATTGTCATAGTATTAATTTGTTTGGATGAATATGCAGCATATTTGTAAGTTAAAAAATCTAATTAATTGGGTGCAGAGTTGCACCGATTTGGCGGAGGGCCTGCTGATATTGACACCAATGACTCATCAGCCCCTGGTGAGCCCAAGTTAGGAGGGGTGCCTTCGAAAACCCCAACAGATGGTGCGGTTGCAGCAGTTAATTCAGTTCCCCATTCAGTTGGCCTCCCGTCGCAAAGATCGTCCATTGTGATGCAGAGACCTGGCCAAAGAGCGCACCATAAGTGGAAAGGCCCCGATAAAATCAGTAGGATATATGGTGATTGGATTGATGACTTGGAGTAAGACCCATGGTTCGTGAAATAGACAAGGCAATAGGAATTCCATAGGACATACATGAATGATGCTGGTGAGCTGGCTTCAGAGTTTGGGGAGGCATCCCTCTTACCTTGTGATGTTGTAGGCTGCTCCTGATTGTTGATATGTCGGTTAGTGGATCAATCCTGTAAAAAAAGCTCGAAGTCGAGTGTTGTATTGTTACGTTTGTAATGAATCACTACTGCATAGTAACCTTTGCTGTTGTACCACTATCGTAAGTTTATCAATAGAATTTCTCTGTGTCTCTCTCTCCCGCTCATGAATTATGCATAATAAGGAATTGAAGAGTAAGCCTGTGAGTCCTATTTTAATAAAATATTTTATTTATTTATATTGTTGGGCAAAATGTGGCTTAACAGCTTCAGCAAGCCCATTTAGCCCGTTACCAGTTATAACCCTAGACTAACCTAATTATAAAAGGCCTTATTTCTCTTATTCTCTCTAGTGACTCACCCTCATTCTCACTGATATTTTCCGTAAGTTCTTTCAAATCTGTAATCCCTAACTCTTTGTCTTAACTGTTTACTGAGATGGTCTTCAACAGCAACTTGGGTGGTTTCTGGTATCTTTTCGTTGGGGTTGTTAGGCGGTTACTTTTCTGATGCTATATAAGGAGGAAGTCCATAGGTGATTTAGTGCTGCTTGATATTATGTTTTCTTTGTTAATCGCAGGTCGTATATTTTCTGTAGATTATTATTGTTGATCTGTTTTTCTCTAGTGTTTTTATAGTTTAAGGGTTTGTCTTTGGTGGAATGCAATAGTTTCTTTACTGTTTATGCTTAAATCCTTGTTTTGTATATCAAATCGCCGAAAACTCTATGTAACCTTGCTTTTGCTTTTTCGATTATCAATAAAGGCTCCAATCTTTGCTTTGGAGACGTACCTTAAGAATATGTCCGGATTGTAAATCGATTGGGGGAAACTTTGTTAAAATATGTGTATTCTTTATTGTTCATGCGATTTTACTTTAGTTGCATGTTTAGAATCTGAAAATTTCTGGCTCAAATCTCTACAAGTGATATCAGAGCTGTATTTTCTTGGATATGTGGTTGCATGTGGTTATTCTTATAGATCTGTAAGTTTTCAACGAAATTGCATGTGTTAAATCCTTCGAGATTTAGCAGTCTTGCTTCTTATATTCTGAGATTCTGTTGAAATCTTATTCTATTAAATTTTTTTTATGAATATTTCTCTCGATCTGTAATTTTTTATGCGATTCACCTTACATGATCTAGTTTCCCATGCTTCTTGCTCTATTCTTTTGTTTCCGCTGAAAATTTTGAGTGTATGTCAGATTCTCAAAATATGTGTTAATTTTTTTTTCAATGAAATTGTTTCTTAGTTGGAGTGATTGTATCTCTCTTTCTAGTTTGCCTGCTAAATTTGTTTTTCTTGAATTTGAATGAATGTTTAATTTTTGTAATCTTAGGTTAAATCCTCAACATTTGATATCAAAGCTATTATTGGCCTAAAATAAGTTTGACCTAGCAGCTTGATGACACATTTTCTACACATTTTAGTATCACTTTATAGAATTTTATGAAGAAATGAACTGTAATTTTATTATGTATTATCAATGTATACAAAGGTATTTATACTAGTTCTAATCCTATGGGTAAAATAAATACAATTTATTATATTAACTAACTAGCCTTCTTAGTCTTCTTTCTAATTAGCTTAATTAGGAATATTGCATAATTAGTAGCTATATTGTATTTCCTAACTAGCCTTCTTCCTAATTAGTCTTTCTAATTAGCCAAATTAGGAATACAACATAATTAGCAGCTGTATATTCAACACTCCCCCTCAAGTTGGTGCAAAGATGTTACACATGCCCAACTTGCAAACTAGTGTATGGAAGGCGCGCTTGTTGAGGTCTTTTGTGAGAACATTTGCTAATTGCTCTTCGGAAGACACGTAAATTAGATCTAGGAGGTTATCCTCAACTTTCTCTTTGATGAAGTATCGGTCAATTTCAATATGTTTTGTTCGGTCATGCTAAACTGGGTTATGAGCAATGCTGATAGCAAATTTATTGTCACAGTACAAGGATAGTTTTCCTTTCTCTGCTAATTTTAGATCTTCAAGCAATGTCTTCAACCAGAGAACCTCGCAGATGCCTTGGGCCATGGCTCTGTATTATGCTTCTGCTCTAGATCTAGCAACAACACTTTGTTTCTTGCTCCTCCAAGTGATAAGATTTCCTCCTACCAGGGTACAATAACCGGAAGTTGATCTTCTATCATCAAGAGATCCTACCCTATCAGAGTTCGTAAAGGCTTCAACTCGAAGATGACCATAATTTGAGAAAAGAAGACCTTTTCCAGGTGTAGACTTTAAGTACCTCGGGATACGAAAGACAGCTTGCATATGTGGATCTCGCGGGTCATGCATAAATTGACTCACCAAGCTAACTGTATAGGCTATATCTGGTCTCGTGTGTGAAAGATATATGAGCTTACCCACGAGCTTCTGATATCTCTCCTTGTCCACTGACTTTTCGATCCCAGACTGAAGCTTGTGATTGCTTTCAATAGGCAAATCCATGGGTTTGCAACTCAATATCCCAGTTTCTGTCAACAAGTCAACGACGTATTTTCTCTGAGCAATGTAGATCCCTTTAATTGATCTGGCCACCTCAATTCCCAAGAAATATTGGAGCTTTCCTAGAGCTTTGATCTCAAATTCACAAGCCAACAACTTTTCTAGTTGAGCTATCTCCTCGTTGTCATCTCCTGTCATCACTATATCATCAACATACACTATGAGTAATGTGACCTTACCCTGTTGATATTTAATAAAGAGAGTATGATCTGCTTGGCTCTATTTATAACTGAAAGAAATCATAGCTTTGCTAAATCTGTCAAACCATGCTTTTGGAGACCGCTTTAGGCCGTACAAGGCTTTCTTTAATTTATAGACTTTCCCTTCACTCTGGTGGTTCTCAAATCCCGGAGGAAGGTTCATGTAAACTTCTTCTTCCAAGTCTCCAAGAAGAATTGCATTTTTGACATTGAATTGTTGTAAGTCTCAATCAAGATTAGCGGTATATGATAGTATGACTCTGACGGCGTTCATCTTTGCAACTGGAGTGAATGTTTCTTGGTAGTCTACTCCATAAGTTTGAGTAAAACCATTTGCAACCAACCGAGCCTTTTATCATTCAATCGAGCCATTCGCTTTGTGTTTGACAATGAACACCCATTTGCAACCTACCAACTTCTTATCTATTGGAGGAATAACACGTTCCCAAGTCTCATTCTTGGATACTGATTTTATTTCTTTAAGCATACATGCTTCCACTTTGGATCTATAATGTCTTCTCTCTAATCCTGTGGAATAGACACAGATAAGAGGGACAAAGCAAAAGCTCTATAGGAGGGAAACAATGAATGATAAGAGACAAAGTCAGGCAAAGGATATACATGATGATTAGTACAAGACCTGACCCCTTTTCTCTAGGCAACAGGTAAATCAACATTATTTTGAGAGGTAGGTAACTCATCTGAAGATGAAGGAGAAGAAGGTGATTCTCTTGAGGATAAAGGAGAAGAATGGTCAGTAGCAAGTTGCATAATGGCTTCTTCAATTCTATTTCTTCTCGAATATCTTAACAAGTTGGGTCTATCCAACCTCCCAACTTCCTCTCTAGCTAGAGTCTCCCCCTCAATATTAACATCAACCATTGCATATTCATTTGTAGTCTTAAACCTCCCAACTTGTTCTCTAGCAGGAGTCTCCCCCTCAATATAAACATTAATCATCACATCTTCATTTGTAGTCTCTCCCTGAATATGTGATGGAGATTCTTTGAAGTATGATTCAAACTCTCAAAATGTAACATCCATTGTGATAAAATATCTTTGTGAAGGAGGATGATAACATTTATATCCTTTTTGTGTAGGAGAATACCCGAGAAAGACACATTTAAGGGCATACCGATCAAGTTTCTCACTATTTCATGATTGAATGAAACTCACACACCCAAACACTCTCGGAAAAACAACATATGTGTTTTTTCCTTTTAACATTTCTAAAGGACTCCTAAAGTCAAGGGCTTTTACTGGCATCCTATTAATCAGGTAAGCAGAAACAAGAATGGATTCCCCTCAATAAGGTTTAGGCAAGTTTATATTGAACAAAAGGGATCTAGCAACTTCCATCAAATGCATATTTTTTTGTTTTGCTACCTCATTTTGAGGACTAGTATAAGGACAACTAGTCTGGTGAGTTATCCCATGTGACTCTAAGTGAGCACCAAAAACTTTATCCATATATTCTGTGCCATTATCGATTCGCACGATTTTTATTTTGGAGTTAAATTGAGTATAAATCATTTTGTGGAAAGATTGGAAACATGAAAAAACCTCATTTTTTGCTTTTAATAAATATATCCATATAATCCTAGTGCAACAATCAATGAAAGTAACAAACCACATAAGGAAACTGTTATAGTTGGACCCCACACATCAGAGTGAATTGTGGAGAAAGGGGTATTACTTTTACTATTGCTTAAAGGATAAGAGTTTCTTGTGTGCTTGACATATTCACAAGCATCACAGGACAATGATTCAAAATTTGTTTTAGAGAACAAATTTGGATATAACTTTCTCATAGCAAAAAATGATGGGTGTCCTAACCGTCGATGCCATTGAAAAATTTTGTGATTAACAATCTTCTTCTCTCTAAAGATTGCCCAACTTCCCAACTCGGCATGTAATTTGCCACTACCAATCTTCTTCCCAGTTTCAAGGTCCAGAAAAACACAATGGTCAAGGAAAAATTTGATTTTGCAATTTAAGGCTTTTGTGATGGAATTGACATATAAAAGGTTTACGGGAAAGTTTGGTACATGAAGAGCATAAGATAGTTCAATATTAGGTGTATAGACAACAAAACCTATTCCAGAAATAGGAGACAAAGAACCATATGCTATTCTAACATTGTTTCCTTTAGGATAAATGGTATAGGTTTGGAAGCTTTGTGAAGATCCTGTCATGTGTCTATTCGCACAAGAATCAATAATCCAAGAATTAAGATTAGTATTAAGCGCTATACCTGATTGCCCATAAGTAGTAGTTTTGGAAGTATATAAGTTCATTTTTGGATCTCCCATTAATACAAACAGTTAACGAACATTACTTCCGGTGAACAGTGGCCTAACTCACCCCAAAAGGTACCTCTGGTAAATAGTATTTCTGGCAATGAACAGTGACTCCAGTGAACAGTGTTTCCGGCGATGAACAATAACTATAGTGAACGGTGTTTTCGGCGATGAATAGTAACACCGGTGAACAATGTCGTCGATGATGAACAGTCGCCGGATGAACGGTAATGCAGGCGATGAACAGTATTTGCCAGATGAACAGTAAATAGTCTTGAATGGCTGAAATTTTTTTTAAACCCCAAACTGGGTAAAATGAATCGAAGAAGTGGTTGCTGAGGGAATTTCATGACCTCCAAAGGCAGCACTGGCTCTGAACCATGTAGAATTTTATGTAGAAATGAAGTGTAATTTTATTATATATTATCAATGTATATTACGAAGGTATTTATACTAGTTCTAATCCTATGGGTAAAATAGATACAAAATAAATACAATTTATTGTATTTCCTAAATTGCCTTCTTAGTCTTCTTTCTAATTAGCTTAATTAGGAATACTGCATAATTAGCAGCTGTATTGTATTTCCTAACTAGCCTTCTTCCTTATTAGTCTTCTTTCTAATTAGCCTAATTAGGAATACAACATAATTAGCAGCTATATATTTCAACATACTTTGATAGAGTATTTGAATATTATACTACTAATTTTTGATTAATTTGTGCATATTTAGGAGATAAAGTGGTGTTGAGCTCATTTGACAAGTTTGGAGACTATTGAAGTACTTTTAGAGCTATTTTGGAGCTGTTTTGGAAGTTATTGTCGAGACTAGGCTAAGCAGTAACGTGATGAGTTGGCAATTTCAGATTCTGGAGCAAAATTGAAATTAAAAAGCTAATATATTCTAATTGAACACAAAAATAATTTAAAATTTAAATGATATCTTATTCCTTATTTTATCTTCACTTTTTCGTTATTTAGAAAAACTCAATTTCGTGTTTAGTCTTTCTATTTAAGGGAGAAATCTCATTTTTAGAATCATCTCTTATTTTTGTCCTTAGAGACCAATGTTTCAACTTCTTTTATTTCAATAAATTTTAGTTTTATTTTCTTTAATTATGTTTAGCTAAATTATTTTATCTTTCGATTGAGGAACTAATCGACGTTATTTGCATCTTGTGAGGTTTGTTCTTAAATATATTTTGAAATTCAATTTTCGAATAAAATCGGTTATGCTTCTTTTTATTTACTTCGAAGTGATCAATCGATGTTCTTGAAATTTCATCATATTGTTATTTTCATTAAATTTATGCTCATCTTATTTTACTGAAAAATTAACACAAACTTCTATAAAGTTTTCGTGGTTTATTCGATTTAAATTAATCTTTATGCTTGATCATCATAATTTTGGTTTAAAGTTGGTTCTTCAAAACTTAATGCTTTTTTATGATTAAATCTTGATAGTTTCTATAAGTGCTTCTGATAATCGAGGTTTTTTTGGTTTAGCTCATCTAAAATCAATCTCATATATAGAAAAAGAGTTTAACTCATGCTCATAATGGTTATAGCCAACAAATTGATATTTCAAAAATCCATCTTTTGTGCCTATGATCAATTGCAACCTAGTTGAGAACTTCCTAATCGAGAGAATTTCATATTTGTAGTTTATTTCTTTTGCTTTTTTAATATAGTTTTTTATTGACAGTCAAACCGTTCAAAACCCCAATTTTTTATTCATTTTAGTTTTTATTTTGTTGGTCATTAATTCAATTAGAATTGATTTTATCAGTCTCTATGGATTTGACTCTATTTACCCGAAACTACAAGTTTTTATCAAACCAGAATAATGGAAATTATTTTTTGTGGATTCGACACCTGTCAAATTTTGGCGCCGTTGCCGGGGATTAATATTAATTGATTTTATTTGTTTTGATGACCATGTTTGACCGTGAGATCAACTTATCCATGACTCTCGAGGAGATGATGATGTTGATGGTAGAAAACACGCTCCAATATCAACAAATGAATGATGCAAGAATTCTAAATTTGGAAACCCAAATGAGTCAGATTGTCACTTCACTGAGTAAGTTGGAGAATCAAGGTAAATTTCAATCTCAAGACAAATCTGAAAACAAAACTGTTAACCTGGAGTCCAGGGTAAGCGTTTATAATAACTTGGACTCGAGTTTAAAAGTTGATTTAGATGATCAGATAAGAACTTGTGATAATAATGAATTAAATCTGAAAATTACTAAATTTGTAGTCCGCCAAATTCCTTCTTCGGAAAGGTTGTCAAAAACCAAAAAAGAGGAAGAAGATGGTGAGGTAAAGAACTTATTTTTAGATGTTCAGAATGATGATCTGTTTTTTGATTTTTTAATCAATTTTCTGATATGGTGGATAATATTGTGAAAGATTTGTTTCTTATTCATTTGGGTATAATTTTATATGAAGAAATTGATACTATTAATTCTGATCTTTTGTTGAATATTGAGCTGAAGGAAACTGTAAAGGGATTGGACATTAAAGAACTTGGCTCGGAGAAACTACCATGGGACACCGGTTGAACGAAGTCTACGTCGAGCTAAACGACGTTAAATAAAGGCATTTTTTGGGAGGCAACCCAAAATTATATTTTTATTTTGGCTTTCATTTTCATTTTTTTAATTCAATAGTTTCTTTTTTTTATGTTTCAAAGGGTATAAGTGTAATATTTCAGTTGTCTTCAAGGTTGGATTCAGTCTTATCTACACCATCTGTTAGCTTTTTCAGCCCAAAAAGTAGCACCCATAGGCTGCCTCGTCGCACCTCCCTCACTTTCGGGTATATTCTTTCCTTGTCCTTTGCTTTTCACTTTCCTTTTTGACATAAATGAGGGCATTTATGGTTTTAAGTGTGGGGGAGGGGATTTTTGTTTGAATTTTTGACACTTGTTTTAAAATTGTTTTTCATTTTGATTATTCTCAGTAAATATAACTTGAGTAAAAGGGATGTCACTTAAATGGATTAATTAAATAATTACCAGTTCTCACTTATCAAGCCATATTTTGATATCGAGCACCAATTTAAGCAAAGGATGTCCAATTGATTGAAATCTCACAGTTGCTTGGTAAGATGCTTACCCTTGATTGAGTGCAAAAAAGTGAAACATAATCGTATAATTTTCATGTGCTTAACTTGGACTTAGCCTATATTTAGGTTCTTTGTAATATGAAAGCTTTATCGAGACCTTACATTATCTCTAACATTGATCTTGGTGGTTATTTTCTGTTTGTGAGTTCCAAAAATAAACAAAACGAGCCTTATGCGGCTAGCAACCGGGTAAAGTCTCTTTCATAGGACTGCTAGAGGAAGAGCAAATTGCAACTAACAACCGGGTGAAGACTCTTTCATAGGGAGAGAAAAAAAGAGAGAAAATAGGCTATGTGTTTTTAAGCAAAAATAGGCAATAGAAAAAAAAATGTTATGGCTAGTGTCTGGGGACCCCACAAGTGAAATGTATAATAACTTCAATATAAGATCGAATTAGTCTTCTCATGGCTACAAGAAACTTTAAATAGAAAGCTAGGGTAAACTATCAACTTTAAGAGCAACTAATTGTATGTTTATGTTTATAATTGATAAAAATTCTTGGGGTTTAGTGTGAGCAAGGGCTTTTCGGTATCACCTTGGAATGATGATGACGTTTTGCTCAGACCCATTATGGGTCGATCGGGTTTATCTTTCGAATTCGAACCATGATTGGAAGTTACGCATTTGATGATTTTCGGACTTGACCCTGCCTTTAGTCTTAATTAGTTCTCCGTTAAAAATTTAAAATGCCTTAATAACTTAGAATAGGATGATAAAAATATAAAAATACCCTTTTTATCATTTTTTAGGGTTTTCCAGTTATCCTTCCCCGCCGGCTGGGGCCGCCGTCACCTCCATTGTCCGTACCGTGAGCAGCTCCGGCGATGGCGATGACAACCATCCTTATGGCGGTCACTGCCGTCCGTGTAGCAGTCAGCGCCGTTGTAACGGCGATGACTGCTGTACGGAGTGGCCACCCCTGCCATCATAGCGGTGGTCTTTGCCACCATGATGGCCGTCACCGCCATAGTTATAGCGGTGACCGTCGTGGCTATGGCGGTGGCTGTGGCACTGCGAAACCCAGGCCTTGCCACTCATTTTCTCCCTCCTCTCTAGATTGGGCCACGTATTTTCACCCAATTTCTCACCCAAGGTCGTGAATTTTGAGTGTGAGGCAACTGAAACCCTTAAAGAGAGAGATTTAGAAGGACTTTTGCCTGAAATTCAAAGATTTTAGATCAAAAAACCTAGAAACAAGGAACTTAGAGAGAGAAAGCTTAAGGAAGGCAAAAATTCGGGTTTAATCACCTCTAATCTAGGATTTTTAGTTGTTCTTAGGCTTGATTTCTTAGTTAAATCACTAAAAATGATTAGAAATCTTAGGAAAAATGGATTAAATAGGTTTAGAGACTTGTTTTCCAAATACTACCTAAATTTTATCACTATTTCTATCAATTTCCGTCACTGATCCATCTAAAAATCATCAAAGGGCACCTCCTGAGGGTTGATTCGAGTCTCTAAAGATAGATTCACGGCCTAGAGGTAACAAAACTGAGTTCCCTTATCTATTTCCTTACTTTTATCGCATTTTAGCTGCTGTTGTTCTTGTTTCTGGTTGTTTTTCCCTTGGTGTTCTTGAGTAATCTCAGAAAAGGGACCACCTCTATAAAGATAGCATTTACCGCTATCCTTATAGCCTTGGCCGCTATCCTTATCGCAGTGAAGGCTATAGATACAGTGGTGAAAGCTATCCTCATAAAGGTCTCACCATTTCTCAGATTTTTAGGTGTTTTCCATCCCAAACCCGTAAAATCAACATTATTTATGCATTTTAAGTCCAGATATATCCCTTTACCGACTGATTACGACTTAAAATCCCAATAATTTCAAGTTTATTGGCCAAAAACACCCGGGGGCCTTCTCGGGACTGAAGCCGCCATAGCGGCTGCTGCTATACCTATAGTGGCCGCCGCTATAGCGACGGCGGTCAAGGCTATCACTACAGCCTTGGCCGCCGGATCTTAGTTTCAACTTGTTTTCTTTCATTTTTTGCCCATTTTTTGTGTTTTCCTTTATAATTTTAATCTGTAAATTATGTTGGTGGGTCTGAAACTTTTTTTTGTTGATCTTAAAATGATAAATTGTTCGTTTAACCGGCTAAATCGTGTAAACTTCGCTCCTCACTTAAAAATCACATTAATTGTTTTCTCAATTCCTTTATTTTCTACCCTTTATTTATTCATGCTTTATTCGTGATTATTTGTGAATATTTTTCCTCGTTTGAAGTCGGGTCCGAGTTAGTAAGCTCGGTCAAAACCCGATTTTGCCCATTTATTTATTTATCGCTTTATTTATTTTCCACATTAGAAAAATATATAGGTATTTATAAAGCCTTATAATAATTATTTATCTGCTTTATTTACCGCTTTCATGTGATGTATGACATATAAACTGAAAACTCTAAACAACAATCCGATTTAAATCGCATAAGAACTAAAGTTGAGTTTATTAAAATGTAAACAATTTGGTTTAATAAAATGGAAAAATAGGCAACATCATCCAGACTTGGAATCTCACGTTTTATGGTACGGTCCAACCACCCGGTGGGAATATCGTACCCAAATTCCCGGTAGAGCTAAACCAGGTGGCGACTCTATCTTAAAATACGGGATTTCAAGTCTCGTATCTTTCAACACCTAAATTGGATCTAAATATCAACTTCAACATGATTTTCCATTATTATTTTCATCATGCCTAAAACAAGGACAATCCCTTGGCACGCTTCACGGTGCTATTCATTTTCCACCCCCCGTGCTACGCATCTCATGCGGTCCTCACGGGAGGGAAATTAGTCGCTAGCTGATAGTGGCGACTCCGCTGGGGATTTTCCTTTTAACTTAAAATTTGGAAAAAAGCTTTCTTTTCAACATTTTGGTTAAAGGATTTTGATGATGTGCTGAAATTGTTTTTTTTAAATCAACACTTTATTTCTTATGCCTTTTGAATCTAGCGCTTTAGTTGAGACCAAAAATTACGGTGCCATTTTTATCACCCCGTGAAGCTCACTTGTATACATCAAGCTTGCTAGGGTTTGAGGGTATTTGTGGGTGGATCACTCATTTTAACCAAAGTGTAATTCCCGCGATCGCACTCATTTGAGGAGTGGTTGAGTTACACAAAATCAAGGTAAATGAGACCCTTCTACAATGTCGTTCCACGACACCAGCAGTTTGAGACTATGACCCGCGATAAATCTACCAATAGCAACTTCCCCTTAGGTTCACCAAAACAATTTAGATTTAGGTCACATACTCTCTTGCCATTTCTTGGCGCTAGAGTTAACCCCATATTCCAAATTGGCGTTGCGTGGGAGTCATATGGTTAGAAGTGGTTTATTTGCTTTCGTGTGCTACTTGTGTTGTGCCCATACATACACATTTTATGCATAGGCCTCCTATGGCCGACCTTTCTTTTCAGTTTTTCGCTTACCTCTACTCTTCCCTTGCTTAAAGAGGGAATTTAACAAAATGCCTGAGATCATTTAAGTCACGATGACCCGTACCTAGTTCGCTAGGCATGACAAGGAATTTGCACGTCTTACGTATTTTGGGGTTAAGCTTTACATCATTAGCTCTTCTACTCTCTACCTCTCTAAATATAACATTCACCACTCAAATAATTATGTAATGATGCATTTCATACATGGTTCAATTCGGGCTAGTCATCTTCCGATTTCTTAGTTAGACCCAGACGTCCTCGCCGTCGTAGCCCTCTTTGGTTGTGACTCAACTGCCGTTTGATTTGCCGACCAGTGAATTCTGTGTTGGAATCAATTCTCCCTACCATGTTTGATCTACGTTTGAATGATGCGCCTCATGAGAGCACTCCTTCCCCTTCTCCTTCCCCATCTCATCAGAGTTAGGGTCAGGGTCAGTCTCAGATGAGTGTAGAGTTAGCCAACGCTATAGCTCAGTTTCTCTAATTAGATCTCTTTAGAAATGCCATCCAAGATCAGGTTCGATCTGCTCTTAGAGAAGAAAGGAGTGTTCAGGGACCATCATGGTCATTTTCTCAAGCTCAGGGATAGTTTGGGATTATTTAGAATGGGGCAGTTTAGAATGATTCAGGTCAGAGCAGTTTGGTTCAGATTTTGTCAGTTCAAGCTCTGCTTATCCTTCATCCGGTACCGCCCGTCCGACCTATCCAACAGAGCCAGTTTCAGTTTGGTCAGAGTTCTTCTCAACCTCCCTCATCCTTTACTTCGCCAACCTTTAGCTTTCCTCCTTTGAACTTGAGGCCTATTCTCTAGTCTCCTATTCTCACCGCTTTCTCAGGGGGATTTACTCCTCAGATAACAGTCCCCTTGAGTGGCTTTATTGTTCCTCGAGTGCAGCCGACCGTCTTCGTACCCTCTCCTCCTAGCTATGTGGTCACTCCTCGCAAGGCCACTTACCCTCAGAATCCATTTGCCCATCCTCAGATCAAGATCCCTACTCCCCCACCATAAATTTGGAGCAACCTCAGTGCATAATGATCAGGTTATACAGCCTCCGAGTATGACACCATGTGACCAGGTCACGCATCCTCCGAGTGTGACACCCGAAATGGCAACTTTCTTCAGGAAATTTCTGAATAGGGGCAAGAATAAGGAAGAAGTGAGAGATGATGATTGGGTGCCCAAGAAATTGTCAATGCCCCAAATGGAAGCTTATTCAGGTGAGGGACCTCCCAAGTCCCATATAGTGATGTATGATCGGATCATGCGTGTCCAAAAGATTGGGGATAAAGTGCTGGCTAAGTTATTCCTGTGTACCCTATTAGAAGCTGCTCTCGAGTGGTGTAATACTCTCCCGGAGTCTACATTCTTGGATTAGAAACTCTTATTGAAAGCTTTAATTGCTCACTATAGATTCAATTCCATAGTGGAGACCACCATTCAGCATTATGAGCCAGTCAAGCAAAAGCAAGGTGAATCCTTCAAGTCATATTTTAACAGATGGATGGCCACCCAGGTTCTCTTAAAGAAAAAGCTCAGCCTAAAAGAAATGATTCCAAAGTTGCTTGACGGGGCTCTCCCGATGCTCTAGAAAGTAATGGAGACCGACTCTTTCGAGTCCTATTAGAAAGTTTTCGAAAAAGCTTAAAAAATAAAGCTCTGGTAGGAGAAAAAAAAGGCTAACAAGTCGAGTGGGAATCGGCCATGGTTTAAGAAAAATGAATCTAGTGAAGTAGCCCCTACTCATGCTAAAGGCAAAACACCTGTTGTTCAAGTGGTAGCTCAAGAGGAAGTGTCAGCAGTTTAAGTAGCAGCTCCTTGTAAGAATGTCCTTGTCTCTCCATGGAAGTTACCCTTAGGTGTCATCTTTTTGAAGATGAGAGAAGCAGGCAAGATCGATCCCTTGCGAGAGTACCAAGCACTTACTGCTGAAGAGAGGGGCAACTTTTGCAAATACCATGTTCAGAGGGGACATACAACAGACCAGTGTTGGAGTTTGTTTTCGGCCATCTCCCGCATGGTGAAAGAAGGAAAGGTTGATGAACCTGCCAAAAAGCCTAGTACTATAGAAAACCCTTTGCCAAAATTTGATAGCAAGGTCTCTATGATAAATTCTGGTCTTAGTGAAGAATCAATTCTAAAGATTATTGCGGAAGAGTTTGTGATGGTTATCGGGTCAGGCCTTCTATTGAACTTTGTTTTTAATATGATCTCACAGTCTAATGCTGTGGTAAGCTCCATATAAATTGAAGAAATGGGGCAAAGGGAGAAGGAAGTGCCATTCAACATTGACAATTATGTGTTGAAAAGGATATATTCAGATGATGAATGTGAAGAAGAAGCTTTTAATGAGGATGAGTATGAGCTCCAATATTCATCCTTGATTTATGACGAGCCACCCTACTTGTTTGAGACTCCAGCTACCAAGGAAATTAAGATTAATGGTATTCTGAATGTTACTCAAAGCGGTCGAGTATACCAGCCTAAGGATAATCATCTATATCTTAAGGATGATCCTGTTTGGAAGTCAGCTCGTACCTTTGCTAAGCCTCCATCACCCCCTCCTCAAGTTGAGAAGAGTCTTGACATCGATCCTCTTATTACTCAGTTGAAGAATACCTAAGACCGCTATAGCATCTGGCAGCTTGTCCTTAGCTCTAATCGTCATCTCGAGGCTTTGATTAAAAGGCTTCTGAAGCTTAAAGCGAAGCCTACTACTTCTGTTGTTGAGATGTGTAATCTAGTGGGGGAAGGGATCCTACTTCTGAGATAGAATGAGCCTATAATGTTTTCCAACCAGGATCTCCCACTCGAGGGGAAGGACCATAATCGCGCCTTGTTCATCTGTATTCAGATTTTTAACAAGACTGTTCCGTGTATGATGGTCAATGATGGGTCTGCTTTAAACCTATATCCTCTCAAGATTCTCCCTCACTTGGATTTGTCTGAGGCCATGCTCGAGAATTCTGACACCATAATTCATGCTTACGATGATTCTAAGTGTGGAGCAATTGGGGTATTTGAGGCTGAGGTAACTACCGGGGAGATCTCTAGCAAGATTCAGTTCACTATTCTTAACAAGCCTGTCACTTATTCTCTGATTCTAGGTCGACCTTGGATTTATGCCGTGCGGGCAGTCCCTTTGATGCTCCATCAGAAGATCAAGGTCCCAGGTAAGGATGGTAAGATCAAGGCTATTGAAGCTGATCAAGCCTCTGTTATGGCTATTATGGAAGCCAAGGAGAAATCTAGATTCTGAGTAGTTATCATTCATAATGGAAAGCTGAAAGCTCAGTGTTATCAGTGCTACTCGTCCGCTGCCCGAAAGATGATGAAAAGGCATGGCCATGCAGCCGGGAATGGGTTAGGAAAGTATCTCTAAGGCATCATTAACCCTATCAAAGTGAAGAGGTATCCGATGCTTTCTAGACTTGGCTATACACCCAGGAAGGCTTATAGGCACGTTCACCCCGTGTACTATAACATGGTCACTATTTGTGAAATCCAAGGGAAGATGCCCTACATAGGTGAGCCTAAGCCTGTTAAGCATAATGGTAAGATATGGCCTAATTTTGAGATCTTTAAGGATGTGTATGATTTCGAGGAAGACTGTCTGATTAGTGAGAAGAAGCCTCTGCCTGAGAATCCCATCTCCGCTGTCCATGCTGATGCGAAAGAGAATGGGAAGATGTATTCTGACTCTGATGAAGAGAAGCCTGTTGATCAAGAAGTCAAAGATGTCGTGGCTATCCTGTCAAAGGCCATGCCTATTCTGCTTAAGAAGAAATAGAAGGTGAATGATGAAGCCAATCCTCTGGCTGAGGATGTAAAGAAGATCGCGAGGTCTCTAGCGACTGAAGGAGACATGTTGACTACTGAGCAAGAGAAGACTTTGGGTCTCGACTTGGACGACCTGCTTATGGAACCTACCAAGGGTGTCAATGCTACCGATACCGGTGCTCAAGGCCCTCCGCATGTGGACGATGACTCTATCTATGATGATATAACTTTTAATATTTCCAGTGTTTTTGATGAGAACAATGTAGCCTATAAGGCCTTTAATTCAATGAAAGATTCTGATTTCTCTTATTTGCTTGATGTTTTGCCCGACGGGACCATGCATTCATTTTCTCATAAGCATAATGTGTTTGGTATTCATGATGTTTTGCTAACTGAAATAAATTTGAGTACAGATGATAACCCTAAAATGGTAACCCTTTCTAATGACTTAAACCCTGAAATAAAAAGAGAGATAATAATAGTACGAAAGGATCATGTTAACGCTTTTACTTGGTCACATATGGACATGCCTGGCGTCGATCGTTATATCGCCGATCATCGCATTCCGACCGATCTGAACTTTTGTCATTTTAAGCAAAAATTCTTCCGGTAAAGACCAGAATGGGCTGATAAGGTTAGGGCCGAGGTTGCTAATATGATCAAAGCCAAGCATGTTGAAGTCGTTGAGTACCCGACCTAGATATCTAATATTATTCCAGTCGTGAAGAAAGACGGAAGAGTAAGGGTTTGTATCGATTATCGAGATTTGAACAAAGCTTCTCCCAAGGATGATTTCCCCTACCCCATATCGACGTCCTGGTTGATAGTACTACTAGGGCCGTGATGTATTCATTTATGGACAGATTTTTAGGATATAATTAGATTCTCTTGGATATTATTGACAAAGTCAAGAGTGCTTTCATCACAGAATAGGGAGTGTACTACTACAGAGTTATGCCGTTTGGTCTGAAGAATGCTAGGGCAACCTATCAGCGAGCCATCACCACACTCTTACATGACATGATCCACAAAGAAGTCGAGGTCTATGTGGATGAATGTTGGTCAAATCTGCAACTAAGGAAGAGCACCCCGAGGTTTTGGATAGGTTTATGACTCGTATTGAGAAGTACAACTTACGCCTTAACCTGAAGAAGTGTGTATTTGGGGTTACATCAAGGAAACTTCTGGGTCACGTCGTCAGTCAGAGAAGCATTGAAATGGATCTCGACAAGATTAAGGCCATCAGCGATATGCCTATTCTTAAGATGGAAAAAGAAGTTTGATCCTTTCTCGGCTCCATTCAGTATGTCAGTCGATTCATCGCCCATCTTACCACCGTGTGCGAGTCGATCTTTAAGTTATTGAGAAAGCGCTAGCCGATCTTATGGGATGAGCATTATCAGATTGCCTTTGATAGAATCAAGGCCTATCTTCTTACCCCACCCATCCTTTGACGTCCCACCCCCGGCAAGTCGTTGATTCTGTACTTAGCAATCGATGATTCTGCTATAGGGGCAATGTTAGTCCAGGAAGATGACAACAAGCGCGAGCACGCAATATATTACTTGAGTAAGAAGCTTTTAGATTCTGAAACCTATTATTCGATATTTGAAAAGACATGTGCAGCTATGGTATGGCTCACTAAGAAGTTACGCCATTACTTCCAGTCGTAGAAGGTTCAAGCGGTTGCTAAGGTTGACCTAATGAAATATCTTTGTCAGTCACCAACTTTGGCCAAAAAGTTGTCTAGATGGCTACTGTTGCTTTCTGAATTTGATATTGAGTATGTCATAAAGAAGGTTAGCAATTGTTGATTTTTTGGCAAACCAAGCTCTCGATTTTGATTATGTCGAGAACTTGGACTTTCCAGACGAACAACTAGCTCTGATTGACATTGCTAAGCCCATGTGGATAATGTGTTTCGATGGGCTATGAACAAATTCGGTGCAGGCCTCAGAGTTATCTTATTCAAACACGACAATGAGGTCATCCCTCTGTCCAAGTGATTGGAATTTCCCACTACCAACAATGGGGCCGAACATGAAGCTTGCCTTTTTGGTCTTGAAGCCCTGCTACTTGTAGGGGCAAACCATGTTTTTGTGATTGGGGATCCGACTTTGGTGATCCATCAGGTTGTAGGGGATTGGGATATCAAAGAAGAGTCTCTTAGTCCTTATGTCAATGCCGTTTGGGATTTATCAAATAAATTCGACACTTATCTATATCAACACGTTCCTCGAGATAAAAATGCTGACTCATTAGCTACACTAGCTTTAATGTGGGAAGGTCCCCTGCGCTAACCCATTCGCCCTCTGATCTTAGTTTCTGTGAAGGTTCCTTACCATTTGAGGGATATTGCTCAAGTCTTCACATCAGTGCTGAACCCTACTGGTACTCAGACATTGTGCAATTTCTTTATCACAGTCAGTATCTTGAGAATGCTACCAATTCTGATCGAATTACTCTTCGCAAGTTGGCATTTTAGTTCAGAATTATTGACAATAATCTCTTCAAGCGGACTTTCGATGGTTTGCTACTTAGGTGCTTGATCGAATTTGAGGCTCATCGGGTTATGGGTGAAGTTCATGTGGGTGATTGTGGACCGTACATAAATGGCTTGGCCTTGGCTAAGAAGATTCAACAAATTAGGTACTTTTCATTAACTCTGATCGCCGACTGTGTCTCTGAGGTTAAAAAATGGCACCAGTGTCAGATCTACGGAGATATCCAACATCTTCCCCCCTACAGAGCTTTACAGTTTATCTACTTCTTGGCCATTCTTGGTATGGGGGATAGATACAATTGGCGAGATTCGGCCATCGTTGTCTAACGGACACCGCTTCATTATCGTAGCGGTGGATTATTTCTCGAAATGGGTAGAAGCCGAGTCATTCACCAATATTACTGCTAAGAAAATGGCTAAATTTATAGAGAAACACATCTTTACTCGGTATGGTCTGCTTCACCATATTGTATCAGAAAATGGGGTTCAGTTTTAAGGGGCAACCACTGATTTGATTGAGAAGTACGGGATTGAGCATCACCGATCTTCCCCTTACCGTCCTCAAGCCAAAGGGGCAGTTGAAGCAGCTGAGAAGTCTATTAAGAAGATCCTTTCCAAAACCATCACCGGTTATCGAGATTGGGCCGATAAATTACGTTTTGCTCTCTGGGGGTATCGAACAAGCATTAAATCTTTGCGTGTCACACTCAAATCTAAATTGGAAGAAATCGAATGGACTAGAGAAAGGTTTGAGCAACTCAACACCATGGATGAGCAACGTTTGAAGGCTTTGGATATTCTTCAGATGTATCCACAATGCATGGCAAGAGCCTATAACAACCAAGTCAAGCATCATAAATATCCGTTGAAAGCCGGTGATCTGGTTTTGAAGCAAGTAAAACCTACCAACACTGACCCAAGGGGAAGTTCTGACTGAATTAGGACGGACCTTATCTGATCAAGAAAGTTCTCGGCAAAGGCGGAATGATGATCATGGACATGGATGGTAATGCGTTCACCAACCCAATCAATCAGGAATTGTTGAAGCGTTATCATATTTGAATCAAAAGAATCAAATCTAGAAAAGTGGCATATAAAAAAATAAATGAATAAAATAAAACACCCGGCGAGTGGTCTTCT
Organism: Euphorbia pulcherrima; assembly: GCA_947683365.1. NCBI lineage: Eukaryota > Viridiplantae > Streptophyta > Magnoliopsida > Malpighiales > Euphorbiaceae > Euphorbia > Euphorbia pulcherrima. The sequence goes on along the minus strand of CANTUS010000001.1, from coordinate 15,504,200 downwards.
ACTGCTTAGGCAAAAATTAGGGTGTATCCTGGTAGTCGGTATTCTATAAATCGATTAGGCAAAAGTTAGGGTGTAAGATGACCTGCCAGACTGAAAACCCGCAAGGGGCGGTTTGGGAAAAAATTAGGGTAAAAGTGAGCTAAGAGAGTGTGTTGGCTAGAAAACCTGTATAGGCTAGTTAACACAAGAGTTTGCGTCAATTGAAATGGTTATCGTCATTATGTACTCAAACTTACTTCAATTAATTGGAATGTCACTCTTTACCAAATTCTTATGCTTATGCATGATTGAGTTTATTAGGCCCCAACGGTGAAATGTTGTAGAAAAGCTGAGTTCGGGATGCTATATCACTCAATAAGGTAATCACACCACGAGCGGTATATAACAATAAATAATGAAAAGGCATAATTTCCGATAGGTTGAAAATAACTAGGTCTATGCAAAAGCTAGAAAGTCCGCTGATTGAAAACCCGAAAAGGGCAGTCCAAGCAAAAGTTTGGACACATAAAAACAATAAACATGAAAATAAGTCTGATAAGCCCAACACAATGTTCGAGTTTATGCATAAGTAAAGACAGATAAATAAAAAGATAGGATGTGATCGTCATCAATCACTCGGAAGGACCTGCTCCCTCATCATCATCATCATCATCATAATTAGAATCGAAAGCTTGAATCAGGCTCTCCTCCCTTGCCCAGGGATGAGGCTCGAGCCCCCACTGCTTGTGATCCCATCTGTGCTATACGGCCTGACGCTCCTCACAAGTCCAAACTCTCTGTACAGCTCGATAGGTACCATCAGCAGTGATAGCGCCCAAACTATCGTAATCTAAAGTCCTATGCATTGCCCAGCGTGCCCATACCCATCTGGCATGATTGAGATGGCCGGGGGAATACCGCCAAGGATCGAAGCTCTTCAGTCTCTGAGGTACTCCCTATCCCTATCCCCACTATCGGCATAAGGGATAAGGTGTATAGTGGGTAAACAGTCTAAATCCTACCAACTGGAAGCAACCTCCGCCGCTGCTGTCTACTAGCACATCCCTAATCCGCCACCAACGAGATACCCAGCCTATATCAGTCTCAGCTAACCTCTCCATGACCTCTATCCATCCCTTGACTATCAAATCATGATGGACACGAGATCTCTCATGATAGTGTCGAGGACCATACCTACCCAAGTCCACCTGAGGATCCCGGATGAAAGATAGCTTCTCCATAAGCCTAAATTACAGATTCAGTATTAGATTCAGTTTTAGATTCATTATTAGATTCAGTTTCAGATTCAGTATCAGATTCAGTATCAGTTTAAGTTTTAGATTCAGTATCAGTTTTAGATTTAGTTTCAGATTCTATATCAGATTTAGTATCAGATTCAATATCAAGTTCAGTATCAGATTCATTTTTAAGTTCAGTTCCAATTTTAGGGTTCAGTTAGAAGCATACCTGTAGGGTACAGAAATGGTCACCAATGAGATCAGGATCACTTATAGTACTGTCTAGATCGGTCAGCATCTCAACCACCCCAATGAACAGCCGAGAAATACCCTCAGACATGCACTCGATGACCGAGACTAACCAAAAAGGAGTGATGGCATCGACCCTGCGAATAAACTCAGCCATCAGTAGTAGAGCCGCCATGAATGGAAAAGAGATGTGCGACATAGGGGCAACCAAGCACCAATCAAGCACCCTACCGAGGTTCGACGATGCTCGAATTTGAGAGAGGAATGTCACAGGAGAATCTAGGTTCCATAACCTGATTGGATCGTGCCCGTCCTAGAAAACAGCCTCCGACATGGCAAACCGTATACCGCTAGCATAAGACATCCTAAGAATAGCGTGGAACTCCTCCACCAGTGGACATATCTTAAAACATGGGAAGCAGAATATGTGATCTATAGGGTCCCAGTACGTGAACGCCGAATGAAGAAAGGGCAAGTCCACTGGCCGACAGGCAACATATCGGAGTCCCGCCACTCCGAAAATCTCCAATCTCATCCAATCAGGACCTCCTAAAGTCCTCAGAAACTACCTCAGTCGAGTGTTATGGGTCTCTATCAGTAATCCCTACTCCCTAATCACCTGCCAAATAATGCATGATTTTTGTTAGTTCTGATAATTTCAGGTGTACTCAAAGATAAGTTGTTCCTAATCAAGCATCTACCGCGCCTAGCATACATCTAGCGGTCACATCAATTAATCAAATTAGTTAAAACAATCAAGCAAGCAAACAGTCATATCATCATCCAATTCAAAGTAACAAGTATCGAAACATCCAAGTGTCTGAATGAACGACTATCCCGAGCCTCACTCATCCTCGCTCTCTCCCTTGCTCTTCTCCTCTCTTACATTGGACACCAGATACTGCGACCCATCATTATACTCATTGTCATCCTCTGAATCCTCCTCTATGGGAGTAGGGGTCAATGTATGTCCGAATACCGGTATAGGGGGAACTGCTAATCTAGTGAAGAGCAACTTCGGACCACCATCCTTTATCCGGAAAGGGCCGGAACCACCAGACCGCCTCACGTCAACCATGAATTCCTAGTCAGTACCTTTGTTAGCCTATCTCTTTCTCACCTATATCCCCTGAGCTGTGACTCATAGTCATCTCTCTCTATCCGTAGCCTATGAACCTGCTCGCTTAGCTACGATACCTCCCGAGCATAGGTAGCTCTCTCCTCAGTATACTGGGCTCTCTCTAATACTAACTGGCTCTGATAATCTGCCAGCTCTCTCTCAGCCCAGAGCCATCCCTCCTCACTCACTCGAGCCCTATCCTTCTCCAGAGTAATGAAAGCCTGTGCAGATCAACACCGCCAAGGGAAATGATCAGCCCACTATACCATGCATCATGTATACATTCATAATATATATATATATATGTTGTCGTTTGTTTTAAAGTTTTGCAGGAAATAAACAAGTACTCACACTACCAGGTCTCTCATTGAGAAATATCCTCGAGCTATATGCTCGGCCTCAAAAACCAGTACCTGCATTAAGGGTAATATCACATAATCACAATAAGAAACAACCTCTTAATGAGTAAAAAGAGTAGAATGTAAAGGCACTGAAATGGGTAGTGTTGTGAGGGGTGAAGAAGATGGGCACCGTGGTCTCCTTAATGCACTTCTCACCGCGCTCTCCCGACCGGGTCATCACTCATATCGCTCATTCCATGGGGTTCCCCATGACCCCCTTAGCAACTCCCTGGCATGGGATTTCCCAAGGGAAAGGAACCTCGGGGCGAGTAGTCTCAGGTTCGGGTCACACCCCCTGTGAAGACCCTCCTAGTCCGCTATAGCTTGTACTTACCATCCGTCTTTTCTTTCGGGTAGTCTGAAATGAAGCAAATCAAAGATTCTTTAGGCCAACCGTGTAATGACCATTCACTAGAAAAGTAAAGCTAAAAAGCAAAAGTGGTCTAAGGGTATATATACCTTTCTCTGTCGCGGCAAGAATGCTCCCGAGCTAGCATCACCATAAGGATCCTTGATGTTGAAAAGCATGCTATCCTGGTCCATACCACCACCATCACCACCTGAGAGGGGCTTGTCGTCATCATCATAACCTCCTCCATATCCGTCAGAGCCCTCAATCACAGCATCGTCCTCCCCGAAGTTGATGGGCATGTCAATAATAGTTAACCTCATGCAGAGAGGAATAAGTCAGTCTAAATGTGCGGCATAGTCTCTCCCGATAGACGGCACTCTCTACCGATCACCATCTATAAATAGGTTTCGATCTCTAATAGCTATGAGGTGAGGCCAGAATGTATCGGCCGGCACGTCAGGGGAAACTCTCCTTCGGGCAGTGGCACTCATCCGCCACCTCTGTATGTGCTCTCCAAAGAACCAATCCTGACTTCAGGGGCACTTTAGTATGAATCGGCACCCATCTACTCTTTGTCGGATCTCCATAATGTGGTCATAACTCAAAGCTCCTTGCCAGGGCTCCGCAATCAGCTGAAAATAAAACAAATCACTGTAAGTGTCTCTCCTTTATCTATATAGTTTTGAACTAATAGTTTGAAGTGAATGTATAGTGGGATCAGTTTGTTACCCAATGTCAGTGAAGCTACCTCAGGTACTCTCGGTACCACTCATGCCCGCGAGTGTCCTTGTCCTTCCAGCCCACTATCCACCGGGCTATATAGTGAGAATCCTCCGGGGGTGAGCCGTCTAATTTAGGGGGATGGATAATCCTATGCATGTATGCCCACACCTATAAAGATTAGCAATAGTCATTGTCACAAGTTCTCAAAATCTATCATGGATATTTTCGTATAAGTTTGAATCAATCACCTGAATCTATAAGGGTTCGGCCTTGAACTCCTCGATATCTCCATGGGTCGAATAATCAAGAGCATAGTACATCTATCCAAGAATAGCTCGAGGCCAATTCTACCCCTGAAAGACCGACATATCCTCCAGCACGCTAAGTAGACCCATGCTAACCATGCTTGAAGAAGACAGGAAGAAGAGTGTGGTAAGTAGTGTAATAATAAATGACCGGAGGTACTGAGTCAGCCTGTCGCCCTGTATATCCGTCTGCTGAGTCCAGTAATCCTCAAGTGCGACATACTTGAGCTTTTCCTTCCAAGGTGGCTGAACCTCGAGGAGCTGCTCAATTTGGGCCCAAGAAACCATCTTAAACTAAATTTGTCTAAGTAGACATCGAAATGTATCACTTGGCCCTCCCATCGGAGCCCGGTCATAGCCACTACATCCAAGGAGGCAATATTTATCTCCCTTACCGATAAATGGAATGTATGGGTGGTCTCACTCCATCTCTCAACTAAGCATGCCAAAATGGTCTGGCTCGTCGGCTTGTGCCCCTTCGGCAAAGCCTCCAACAAAGGGACTAATCCTGTATCAGTGATCGCGTTAACCAGTGAGGGATCCCTGCTCCCCCAGGCTCTCACCGTAATCTTGACCCACCATTTGGCACAGCGGTTTAAAGAAACCATCGTCTTGCAATGCTCAATCTGCAACAAAATCAAACACAAGGGATTAGTATCGAAAGTAGCAAAATTTGAAATAAAGTATGCAAATTCAGAAAAAGCACAATTTTCAGCACTAAAACCACTCTAAAATCGAATTTTGACACCAAAATCAAAATCGAGGTGAAAAATCGGTCAGGATAGCACCTCCGAAAAAATTTTCCGGGCAACCAGCCATCACCGCCGCAGCCACCATCATAGCAGCGACAATCGCTATAAAGATAGCAGTGACGGCTATTGCGGTGGCGGTCCATTCCCCTTTCAGCCTTTTTTCCCCGAAAAATCCAAAATTCAAAGCCAAAATCTGGTCCAAATTCGCCAAAATCAGTTTCTAAATGATCTTAAACACATCCCAAACACAATTTGCCAATCAATTTTACCAAAATTTTAGCCTAAACATCCTAATAATTTGAAATTCAAGTTCAGGCATCAAGCTCCAATTCAAGAAGTTTTTCGGGTTTAAATCGGTTTACCTAGCATCTAGAGGCATGCATATCCAAAGCCGTGTGCATCTGGGGTATTGTGTAAAGGGAACATCCCAGATATATGTCATATCGTCGTAACTCATAGGCCTCAAGAATTGAAAGGACTCGCAAGCCATGACTCCCTTGAAGGAGAGAAGAGTGGTCGATCCCATGGGCAGTCGCTCCACGCGTTTTGTTATACATCTTTAGAGATGTGCTCGAGTCAGGCTGGAATCCGTTACTTATGCAAAGAGGAATGAGAAATGAAGAAGTGAAGGAGAGAATGGAATGGTTTTCTTTTTAAGCATAAAGGGAAATGCCCTTTCGTATTCCTTTTAATCTCAAGGGGCAAGGGCCGATCAAATGTTGCTTATCCTGGACTCCCAGACCTTTCAAAACTTAATCTGTATTTTATCCATATTTTTTATTATTAATTGAAGGGGCAAAAATTTTTGTCTCGACAAAATCAATTAAGTAATAAAAAAACATTTCTTATAATACCCAGCTCAAAGTTCAAATTTTATTCTTGACAGGTGTGTCCAAAGTGACCTGGGTGAAGAATTTTCTGAAGAGCTTTTTTTATCTATCCTCGAAGCACCATAGGTGGACAAGAGGTTATTCGAATCTCATTCTCCAAGAGTCGTAGGTGGCTGGGGGATTATCTTAATTTTATTCTCAAGGCGTAGTAGGTGGTCGCAAGAATCTCGAATTATCATTTTCAGAGATTAGTAGGTGACCGCAAAAATGATAAGACCTCAGTAAAAAGGCAAGTTAGCGGTGCGTTATAGGTGAATTCCGCTAACCCTTCAGGTATGACACTCTAGCCCTTGCTCTTTCGTGAGCACACAATTGACTAAATCGATTGGTAATCTCCCGAGGGGCAGCCTGTGAGCACGGGCTTTTTAGTGTCGCCTTGGAAGGATGATGACATTTTTCTCGGACCCATTATGGTCGATCAGATTTATCTTTCGAATTTGAACCATGATTGGAAGTTACGCCTTTGATGAGTTTCGGACTTGACCCTGCCTTTAGTCTTAATTAGTTCTCTGTTAAAAATTTAAAATGCCTTAAAAACTTGGAATAGCATGATAAAAATATAAAAATACCCTTTTTATTTTTTTTTAGGTTTTTCCTGTTGTCCTCCCCCGCTGGCCGGGGCCACATTCACCGCCGCAGTCCTCGGAGTTGAGCAGCTTCGGCGACGGCGGTGACTGCTGTTATAACGGCGATGACCGCCGTACGGAGTGGCCACCCAGCCATCATAGCGGCGATCTCAACCGCTATGATGGCCGTCACCGCCATAGTTATGGCGGTGACCGCCGTGGCGGTGGCGGTCACCGCTATGGCTTTGGCGGTGGCTGTGGCACGGCCAAACCCAGGCTGTGCCACTCCTTTTCTCCCTTCTCTCTAGATTGGGCCACGTATTTTCTCTTGATTTCTCATCTAAGGTCGGTGAATTTTGAGTGTGAGGCTATTTAAACCCTTGAAGAGAGAGATTTAGAAGGACTTTTGGCTGAAATTGAAAGATTTTAGATCAAAAAACCTAGAAACTAGGAACTTAGAGAGAGAAAGCTTAAGAAAGGTAAAAATCTGAGTTTAATCACCTCTAATCTAGGATTTTTAGTTGTTCTTGGGCTTGATTTCTTAGTTAAATCACTAAAACTGATTAGAAATCTTAGGAAAAATGGATTAAATAGGTTTAGAGACTTGTTTTCCAAATACTACCTAAATTTCGTCACTATTTCTGTCGATTTCCGTCATTGATCCATTTGAAAATCATCATAGGGCACCTCCCGAGGGTTCATTCGAGTCTCCAAAGATAGATTCACGGCCTAGAAGTAACAAAACTGAGTTCCCTTATCAATTTCCTTACTTTTATCACGTTTCAGTTGTTGTCGTTCTTATTTCTAGTTGTTTTCCCATGGTGTTCTTGAGTAATCTCAGAAAAGGGGATGACCTCTATAAGGATAGCCTTCCCCGCTATCCCTATAGCCTTAGCCGTTATCCCTATAGCGGCGAAGGCTATAGATATAGCGGTGAAAGCTATCCTCATAAAGGTCTCACCATTTCTCGAATTTTTGGATGTTTTCCATCCTAAACCCATAAAATCAACGTTATTTATGTGTTTTAAGTCCAGATATATCCCTTTGGCGACTGATTACTACTTAAAATCCCAATAATTTTGAGTTTTTAGGCTAAAAACACCCGGGGGCCTTCTTGAGACTGGAATCCGGCGTCAAGGCTGAAGCCTGTCCTTGATCGCCGCTGCCATAGTGGCTGCCGCTATACCTATAGCGGCCACCGTTATAGAGACGGCGGTCAAGGCTGTCATTACAGCCTTTTCCGCCGGATCTTAGTTTCAGCTTGTTTTCTTTCATTTTTTGCCCCGTTTTTCGCGTTTTCCATTATGATTTTAATATGTAAATTATGTTGGTGGATCTAAAACTTGTTTTTGTTGATCTTAAAATGATAAATTGATCGTTTAACCAGCTAAATCATGTAAACTCGGCTTAAATCTGGGTTTTCCGCACTTAAAAATCACATTAATTGTTTTCTCGATGCCTTAAATCTGGTTTTGTGTGATTATTTTCTATCCTTTATTTATTCTTGCTTTATTCGTGATTATTTGTGAATATTTTGCCTCGTTTGGAGTCTGGTCTGAGTTGGTAAGCTCGGTCAAAACCCGATTTCGCCCATTTATTTATTTATCACTTTATTTATTTTCCGCATTAGAAAAATGTATAGGTATTTATGAAGCCTTATAATAATTATTTATTTGCTTTATTTACCGCTTTCATGTGATGTATGACATATAAACCGAAAACTCTAAACAACAATCAGATTTAAATCGCATAAGAACTAAAGTTGAGTTTATTAAAATGTAAACAATTTGGTTTAATAAAATGGAAAAATAGGCAACATCATCCGGACTTGGAATCTCACGTTTTAAAGTACGGTTCAACCACCCGATGGGAATATGGTACCCAAATTTCTGGTAGAGCTAAACCAGGTGGCGACTCTGTCTTAAAATACGGAATTTCAAGTCTCGTATCTTTCAACACCTAAATTGGATCTAAATATCAACTTCAACATCATTTTCCATTATTATTTTCATCACGCCTAAAACAAGGACAATCCCTTGGCACGCTTCACGGCGCTATTCGTTTTCCACCCCACGTGCTACGCATCTCACGCGGTCCTCGTGGACGGGAAATTAGTTGCTAGGTCACATTAAGTTTTTGAGCAAGGCCATAAGCTTTCCAGAAGGAAATCTGACAATTGGACTACCGTAGACTCTATATCAAAATTTTAGTGAAAATAAATTAGTTCTTGCGAAGATGTTTAGGGTCTTTTATTTGATTTAGTTCCTGCTTTTGGGTTTTTATTATTTGCTTGAGGACAAACAAAAAAGCAAGTGTGGGGGAATTTGATGACACGTATTTTCTACACATTTTAATATTAGTTTGATTGAGCATTTGAATAGTATACTACTAATTTGTGATTAATTTGTGCATATTTAGGAGATAAAGATGTGTTGGGCTCATTTGCATTTTGAAGACTATTGAAGCACTTTTGGAGCTGGTTTGGAAGTTATCCTTGAGTCCAGGCTAAGCAGTAACGTGATGAGTTGGCAATTTCGGGTTTTGGAGCAAAATTGGAATTAAAGAACTGATATATTCTAATTGAAAAGACAAACAAAATTCCAAATTTAAATGTCTTATTTCTTATTTTATCATTACCTTTTTAGTTATTTACGCAAACTCAATTTCTTATTTAGTCTTTCTATTTAATTAGGAGATCACTAGCCTATTTATTTCAGGATTTATTTTTAGCATAAGTAGGAGAGAAATCTCATTTTTAGAATCATCTTTTATTTTAGTCATTGGAGACCAACGTTTCAACTTCTTTTATTTCAACTTCTTTTATTTTTATTTTCTTTAATTATGTTTAGCTAAATTATTTTATCTTTCGATTGAGGACTAATCAAGGCTATTTGCATCTTGTGAGGTTTGTTCTTAAATATATTTTGAAATTAAATTTTCGAATAAAATCAATTATGCTTCTAATTGTTGTTTTTTATTCGCTTTGAAGTGATCAATCGGTATTCTTGAAATTTCAACATATTGTTATTTTCATTAAATTTATATTCATCATAGTTTAATGTAAAATTATAACAAAAGATTTCTCCGATAAAGTTTTTATAGTTTATTCGATTTAAATCAATCTTTATGCTTGATCATCATGATTTTGATTTAAAATTGGTTCTTCAAAATTTAATGCTTTTTTATGATTAATTCTTGACAGCTTCTGCAATAATCTAGGTTTTTTGGTTTAGTTCATCTAAAATTAATCTCATGTATAGAAAAAGAATTTAACTCATGCTCATCATGATTATAACCAACTAATTGATATTTTAAAAATCTATCTTTTGTGCCTATGATCAATTGCAACCCAGCTGAGAGCTTCCATAATCGATAGAATTTCATATTTATAGTTTGTTTCTTTTGCTTTTTAATATAGTTTTTATTAACGGTCAAACCGTTCAAAACCCACATTGTTTATTTATTTTAGTTGTTATTTTGTTGGTCATTAATTCAATTAGAATTGATTTTATTAGTCTCTGTGGGTTCGATCCTATTTACCCGAAACTACAAGTTTTTATCAAACCGGAATAATGGGAATTATTTTTGGTGGATTCGACACCCGTCACAGCTGAGTATGCTAAGCCCAAAAACCCTTGACCCGTAAAGCCCAACTCCCTAAATCAACCCACTAACCCGGTTATTCATACCTAGGGCTGTAAACGAGCCGAGTCGAGGTGAGCTTCAACCTGTTCATGTTCGTTCACTAATTTTTAGCGAGCTCGAGCCGAGCTTCGAGCTTCGAGCTTGATTCGAGCTCAAAATTCATGTTCACGAACGGGTCATGTTACAATTTATTTATTCACGAGTTATTCATGAACATTAATGAGCTCATTTATTTTGTTTACAGATAAAAATAATTATATCAAATTTATTAAATTAAATTTTGTACTTAGAACACTTTTTAAATTAAGTGTTATTACACAATAAATTCTTAAATCAATATTTTTTAAATCAATATTTTTTAAATCAAATGATAAACAAATAGAAATTAAATTATAAATATTTCAAGTCTATATACTTAGAACACTTTTTACACAATATGAAAGTTTGATTTTTAATGTATAAAAGTGATAATGAATGTAGTTTACGAATTTTTAACGAGCTAATTCATAAACTTATTCACAAGCCTCTAATCGAGCTTGTTCACGAGCTTTCGAGCCGAGTATAGACTTGTTCATGTTCAGTTCATTTACAAACCGAGCCCAAAAATTATGTTCACGAATAGTTCATTAATAAATCGAGCCGGGCCGAGTCGAGCTTTTATCGAGTAGAATACCGAGTTGTTCATGAACAACTCGGCTCATTTACAGCTAGACATGTTCAACTAGTCCGCCCAAGCCCATCTTTAATGGGTTGGGCTTGGACAAATATGTTGTACTATAAGCCCGGCCCGGGCCAAACCCTTAAAAGCCCGAAGTTATATTGGATTTGACTTGAATTTTATATAAAAATCCAAGCCTGGTCCGACCCGATATATATAAGGTTTTAAACTGATCAATTTTAAATTGCTCTTCATTTGTCCCCCTCCAAGACTGCATCTACAAGTTTTAATCTATTTCTTTTCTTACTGTTACTTATTTATTGTATGACCCAAACATCACTTTGTTAGGCTTGCGTGTTCCATTATTTACTAATATCTTTGGTATCTCTGGAAGTATCATCCTCTTCTCTTTCTAAGTTCTATTTCTTTTCAAATTTATGGTTTTTCTCTCATCCTCAACTTTATTCATGATACTGCAAATTATTTTGTGCTTCAAATTGCATTGCAGATGGAAGAATTTTTTTCTGGGTTGGATAATGAAATATATGATGGGCGGATTGAGCCGGGTCTAGGAATCGAGTGTGTTATATTGATCCAGCCCGGCTCAAGCCCGCATATTTGTACTATGAGCTGGATTGGGTTTGGGTAAAACTATTTTTAATGAGACCCGATTAAACCCGGCCAGTGGCTGGCGCAACCCGCCTAGGTCTAAATTACAGCCGTATCCATACCCTGCTATTTAATCACCCTCTCATTGTTATAGCCGCTCATTTATAATAATAAAAATATTTTATTACTGTATATATTTTCTCTCATTGAATTAAAGTTATCTTTTTTCTTAAACTAATGTAATAATAGTCAACAGACTAATACAAATACAGAAAGAAAATCATCTCCTGTGTTTAAAAGGAATGAGTTGAAGTCTATTCTATCACCTCATTGTCCCAATTACGATTGACAAGTGACATTACAATGACCCATCTGCAACTATGTCTGCTAATGGAAACTGCTAACAATCCTGCAATAATATGCCAAAAATCTCAACACATATTCGTGGCCGTTGGATACATTACCAACCACATAGCATGGCAAACGGCTGAGATTAAGATAAGGTATGGGAAACATAGAAGGTCATCTACACGTGAACAAAAACCCCATAAACAAAGTTTCAAAACAATGAAAGATGGGAATCTAGAATAGCACTTGAGACAGTGAATTGCTTTGCAGAGCAGACAGAACCCAACACAGATTTAAATGTGATGAGTAGCTTTTGCTGCTTGCTTCTGTTGTTTTGTGTTTTTTTTTTCGTCTTTCTATGTAGATTTTGAGTTCCCCCTTCCCTCCACTGATCACCACTAAACCATATCCCAACGTACCATAGTTACCACTTACCATGTACACTCCATTTCATTTGTGTTAAAGGTGTAATTTTATTTTTCTTTTTATGTGTATGGACCATTTACTAGCATTAATAATTTCACATAAGTCAAAATTAATTAAGGTCAAACTATTTGTGGAAATTAACCAAGGTGTACTTGTAATTTTATTTTTCAAGACAAAAATTTTTTATCCTACAAAAAGGTTCTGGGAGCTTGTTGGAGTTTACATTTGAGTTACATTTTGATGTAATTTGATTTACATTTCATTATTATAGATCATTCTACTTAGCACTATAAATAATACTTTAAGTTGTAACTTTCATTTTGAGTTTGTTATCAACTTATACCAAGTTATTTCTCTCCCAAATCTAACATAGGTTATCAAAACAATTTCAAACTGGCATAGGAATGTTTCACGCCGAGAGGTTTAAAACAATACAACTGTAAGAGTGATGTAGTTCGATCTGTGAGCATGTTAAAACTTCTTACCGCCAATTAGCAAAACTTAAATGAATATTTGTGATTTTTTTGAAATTATGGTAGAAGAAAGACTCAAATAATAACCATAACTTAATTATTCGGAAAAATGAAGAGAGAAGAGAGACATTCTCTCTCTAGAAAATGATCTTTGTTTTCATTAGAACCAAGATACTATCTTCTGTAATTCTTCAAGACTCAACCCACCTCCACTGATTTCCGATCATGGAGACTCCTCCTCCAGTTTCTCAAGCCGATTATGTCATAAACCTCTTCAACAAGCAAAGTTCCAGTCAAAGCAACCCCTTCCCTCTTCGATAGTTGGCAAAACAAACGAAGCTTTGCTCCCTAAGCACTCGTATGCTGCAGTTATTAGGTCTTTCTTTGATCTCAAACTTACAGAATCATAGTTTAGTATCATATCTGATGTTAGAAGTGGATATAAAGCCATACAAATCCCGCAACGGGTTTATGAAGAAAGGGTGGATGCTTGCAAGTTCTCAATAATAGGTCGGATTACTTTGGCAAAAGGAGACACCCCATGGAAGCATGCCTAATCGAAGGGGACGATCCATGGGCTGGAAATTGGTTTCTATTGGACGTGGATTTTATTACATCAATATGCCTTCTGAGGAAGCTTTGCAATAAGTCTGGAGCACGGGCAATCTTAACCTGAAACCATGTATTTTACGATTCACCCCATGGAAACCGTTATTCAATCCCAAGAAACATAAACAAACAACGGGTCATGTATGGATTCGACTTTTTAATTTGCCTTGGGAATTTTGTGACATGATAATCCTTGTGGATATTGCTCATGGTGTCGGTATCCCGATACATCTCAATAAAAATAATATTGACGGTGAATTTGGGCATTATGCCCGGATAATAGTGGATGTCAATCTCTTGGAACCATTAGAAGATCAGATTCAAGTAGAAAATAAATCTGATAAATAATGGGTGAACATCGAATATGAAAATTTGCCTATATTGTGTAATGTTTGTTCTTCTATAGGACATGATGCATTGAATTTCAAGAAAAATATTGTTGTTAACTCAGTCCAGAAAGATGGAAAATGTTCGTATTTTAGTGTAATTGGATCAACTAGTTAACCAATGCGATCGTAATATTTCATCGAACAATTTAGGAGAGTGCCGAATGCACGCTTGTTCGAGCTCTATCACGATACTTAGCTTACGAGGGTCTGGGAGCTACCTTTAGCGATGCTTCTATTCAGAACAGTAGCGACAGGCTGGAGTGGACACAAACTTTAGCAATGCTTCTATTTTAAACAGTTATGATTGCTCGAAGTGATATGACTTTTGCAACGCTTCCATTTAGAAGCATTGCAACTGCTCTAATAGACACGACTTTTTGCAACGCTTTTTATTTGAACCGTTGCAAATGCTTGTTTCAAGTTTATAAAAATCCGACATTGGCAACGTCTTCTGGAGGCTGTTTTTGCAATGCTTACGAGCTGGTTCATTTTTTCTTCACAATGATAAAACCATTCTAAGTTCTTGATTTTACTCTGATTTTATCCGATTGAAAAATTCGGGAGAACCACCAAATTAGTTTCAATCTGAAAGTGTTATCACGACTTTAGAGATTATCCAAGTTATTTTCAATAATTCCCCAACAAAGATTAAAACTAATTTTTCTGAAAATAACGAACGAGAATCTGTTGAAGAAGTCGTGAAAATTGATTGATGTCCGAAATATCGTGATTCAATCTCGTGTTTTGCATACGAACAGAGTCATAGCAGAGAACTCTTCGATCTCAGACACCGAAAAGGTACTAATTCGATCCGTTCTCTTTCAATTTTCGTCATCCGTACTCAGAGCGAGTATTTTTGCAATGATTTTTTGGGTTTTGTATATGTATTCTCGTTCTTTAAGTTCTAGAAATTTTGAAATTTTTATGTTCAAGGTCGTATTTGAATCAATTATGTTCGATTTCGTGCATTTAAACGTTGTTTTCACCAAAAAGGTTGCATTTTTTCGCATTATTTTGGATAATGGCGGGTTTCTTTTCATTTTTTGGTAAAAATAATGAATCCATTGGACTCGGGACTTTGAAAAAGCTTAGGAGGGGTCTGGTCGTAGGCCGGAATCATTTTCGGAACGATTTAAAATGGGAATTCAATTTTCTGCGTTTTGCAAGGGATACTGAATCTGTAGCAAAATCTGTTGTAGAATCCGTCAGAAAATGAAAAGTTGCGATGGTTCATTTGCGACAAGTGTTTCTTGCGACGGTTTCTGAATATGTCGGTTTTTTGTGCAGGGACAACGATATGTTGCAATGCTTGAATTAAAAATAAAATGACGCCATAAAAAGAATGAGAATGTTGGATATGGTAACGCCTTTGGAGCGTTGCCAGAACAGTTTTGGTCCTTATCCAATATAACTTCTGTCCACATGGCAATTCTGGAGTTGACTATGGTCAACGCCACATGGCATATGATGTGGCATTGGTTTAACCGTTGGAGTTGACTGATCAATGGTTGACTGCCACGTGTAAGTCAAAAGTCAAAGTTGAGTGGTCAACAAAATGCTACATGGCGCATTTCTAATGGCCCATTTGGTATTTTTACAATTTAAGGCCCTAAATAATGCCGTTATGCTCTAAAATTTTTCCTACCCCACCATTTTCATATTTTTTGGATTTAATGGTAATTGTTTCCGAATTTTTTAAGGTAGAAAAAGTGAGTATTTGATTTATTTTGTGTAAATAAATTCATAAAAATTATAGAAAATAGTTTATGAATTTTATAAAAATTTCTTAGAAATTATTTTTACAAAATTTTTCATTTGTTAATTAATGTGAAAAATATTGTAATTCATCAAACGGATGTAAACTCTACATTCCTGAATGGTGAATTGAATGAGGAGATTTATATGAAACAACCAGAAGGGTTTGTTATGCCAGGTTGTGAAAATAAGGTATGCAAGCTAAAGAAATTGCTATATGAACTAAAATAAGCACCAAAACGTTGCATCAAAAGTTTAATGATGTGGTTTTGTCTGATAATTTTATTATCAACCAAGCTGACAAATGTGTATATAGCAAGTATGTATGTCATGATTAGCACTGGGCCAAATATAGCTTATGTTGTTGGAAAGCTTAGTAGGCATACCCATGATCCTAATTTGCATCATTATCAAGCTTTAGGTTGAGTATTCAAGTACTTAAAAGGAACCAAGGATTATGGTTTTGACTTATACAGGATTTTCTTCAGTATTTGAAGGTTATTCGGATGCAAGTCATATGTCTAATGAGGAAGATAGTTCTTCCACAAGTGGGTGGGTATTCCTTCTTGGGGGAGGTGCTATCTCTTGTGTGTTAAAGAAGCAGACTTGTATCACTAACTTAACAATGGAATATGAGTTTGTAGTATTAGCAACAGCTAGTAAAGAAGCTGAAAGGCTAAGAGATCTAATTTAGAAAATTCTATTGTGGACGAACGTATCATGCATGGTGTAATATCATTAGAGTTTGTAAAAACTGAGCAGAATTTAGTCGATCATTTAACCAAAGGGTTAAGAAGAGGACTTGTGTGTAAATCGGCTATGGGGATGGATTAAAGTCCATCTAAAATCTCTCATGTTGAGATACCCAATTCCCACATAATATAACATTAGGTGCTGAATTCAATGAGGAAAGCTTAACATCTGGAGATTGGAACACACTGATTAAAACATCATAAGGTGAGTGTTCAAACCTACAAGATAAAGGAGGGTGAAGTTTAACTTCTTAATAGCTCTTTTGAAAATTGCATATGTAGGTGCAAGAGTAAAAGAGCTACCTATATAAGAATGAAGTTTAGCCGCTTTAAGAAGTTTTAGGCTTGACTTTGATATGCTTATGAAGGATAGGGACACAAGGCTAGTAAAAGATAGTGTCAAGTAAGAACATGTTTGAATGTTCACTTATGTGTATATTATTTTCATGTATTCAAGATGGATAACAAAGGTTCAATCCATAGTGACACCTTTAATTATTCGAATATTTGGAATGTGTAATATACTAAGATGAAATTCAATCGTCACGATATTTCATTTATGTATAAGTTTGTTATTTGTTGTGATTTTGTTTAGTTAATCATGGATTACACTAAAATGGGGGAGGATTGTTGGTATTTTAGTGTAGTTGGATCAACTAATTGACCAATGCGATCGTTATATTTCATCAAACAATTCGGGAGAGTGCAGGGGGCACGCTTGTTCGAGTTCTATCACGATACTTGGCTTACAAGGGTCTGGGAGCTACCTTTAGCAACGCTTCTGTTTAGAATAATAGCGACTGCTTGAGTGGACACAAATTTTAGCAATGCTTCTACTTTAAACAGTTATGACTCTTTGAAGGCACATGACTTTTGCAACGCTTCTGTTTATTAACGTTGCGACTGCTCGAATAGACATAACTTTTTGCAACACGTTTTTTGAACCGTTGCAAATGGTCATTTTAAGCTTACAAAAACCTGGCATTGGCAACGTCTTATGGAGGCTGTTTTTGCAACGCTTACAGGATGGTTCATTTTTTCTTCACAATGATAAACCATAATGAAGTTCATGATTTTACTCTGATTTTATCCGATTGAAAAATTTGGGAGAACCACCAAATTAGTTTCAATCTGAAAGTATTATCACGACTTCAGAGATTTTCCAAATTATTTTCAATAACTCCCCAACAGAAAATCTAGTGATGTGCCTACTAGAGCGATTTTCTACAGAATCAATTCTTCTTAGCAAGCTAAGAATCCACAGGCAGAACTGCAGGAGGTTCAAGTCTCAGATCAAGTCAATTTGTTAGCCCGACAACATACGGAGCAACACCCTCATAATACAGTTATCAAATCATGCAGCCCGCAGCACCACAAGCTCACCTATAATGCCATTCGCAACATCACAACCTGCAAAAACACCCACTACTACATACACGATTGTGTTGCCATTAACAGAGGAAGAGATGCCTCAACTGGTAAATATTGAGGAAGATGCTTTTGTGGACCGTCGAGAAGTAAGAAAACCATGTCTTGGGCTGACAATGTTTGGTACTAGTGATGATGAGGAAACAACTGATAGGGGGAACATGACCTTTCGGGACCAATCTATTGCAGACGATTTCATGATTAATGATCACAATTATGATGCAATTGAGGAAAATATTTTCCCTTGGCAACAGGTGAAAATTCGAAAGAATAAATATTTTTTTTGTGGCTGGTAGACTACAATCTCAGAGCCAACACAAAGAACCAGCTAGATACTCTCCCTGAGATATGTGTTTCTTAGCATGTTCATGTTGGATTTTCTAGTCTTTTACTTCCTTCTCTCTTTATTTTTATTTTTACTTTTATTTTTATTTTACGCTTTTTCTTTTTTGTTTTCATAATAATATTAGAGTCCGATTTCTCGGCCTAAGAAACACTCTTACAATGTCCGGATCAATAAACATTTAAAAGAATATGTATATTTTTACATGGTATTAGTAAAGAAAAACTATAAGTATATAAAAAAGACTTTTGTATTGTATATATGAGAATAAAGAAAAAGAAACTGAGTCATAAGGTTTCCCTTCACTTTACGTATTCAGTAAAGAACAACAACTTTTCTGCCTCTCTCACGTGCTCCATATCCTTCTTCTTCTTCTTCTTCTTCTTCTTCTTCTTCTTCTTCTTCTTCTTCTTCTTCTTCTTCTTCTTCTTCTTTGAAATGTCAACTTGTATTTAGAGGGTTGCAATTAAAAGAGTGAAGTTAGCTATCAAAAAATGAATCTAGATACAGTACTCTCTTCTAGTGACTTTTTAAATTTCATAATCTATGATACTATCTCTGCATCTAATAACAATAATGTGTTGTTACACACAAGTAGTCGTGCTAGTTTGAAAGCTCAGCAATCCCAAATTAAAATACAGAGGAAAAAGAGAAAAAGAAGAAAAGCAAGAGCAAAGAACAAAGAAGAAGCTGAGTCACAAAGGATGACTCACATTACTGTTGAGAGAAACCGCAGAAAACAAATGAATGACCATCTTTCTGTTTTAAAATCTCTCATGCCTCATTCCTATGTCCAAAGGGTTAGTTTCCTTTTATCCCTAATTAATTACCCTTTTTCGTTTTAATTAATTAATTTGTTGTTTAAATATAATATCTTTTTATAGGGTGACCAGGCTTCAATAGTCGGAGGTGCAATAGAGTATGTGAAAGAGCTAGAGCAACTACTACAATCTCTTGAAGCTCAAAAACTGCAACTCCAACAACAACAAGGATACAAACCATTTCCACAGTTTTTTGTGAATCCACAGTACACTTGGTCTCAAATGCCAAACAAGTATTCGATTGCTGATATTGAAGTAACTCTAATTGAAACCCATGCTAATCTTAGAATTCTATCAAGAAGAAGAACCCCTTCCCACATCGCCCATTTGATTTCTGGGTTTCAATCCCTTTTTCTTACCATTCTTCACATCAATGCCACCTCTCTCCACCCTCTTGTTCTCTACTCTATTAGTGCCAAGGTACGTTTTTGTTTTGTAATTAATAGAATCTCTTTTTTTATTATTGGTTTTGATGAGCTAATCGTCATTTTCTGCATAATCAAATTGGTAAATTTAAGCGAGTACTGTATACAATTATTGTTGAGGAATATATGGAGATACTGGATACTCAGTGGTTTCAAAATTTGTCCAAAATAGAATAGTGGGCAACTGGGGTGAATTTTATTTTATTGTTCTTTATTTTAAAAAATTTCAAGTAATTGAAACTGAACTCAACTCCGAATAAATTGTAAAAAAACTGCCTTAATTTTATGGATGTTAATAAGCACTAGGAGACTCTGTTTTAAATACATGTCCCCCAAAAACTAATTCAACTATAAAATATTATGCCTGAATCCATTTACGTAAAATTTTGAACTAAGAATGTTATAATATTTAATGGAATTATTTATGCAGGTTGAAGAACAATGTCAACTGACTTGTGTCGAAGATATAGCAGCAGGAGTCCACCACATGCTTAGGATAATTGAAGAAGGGCTGCCCTTGCTTGACTAATATCCTTTTACTCCCTCAAGATGGCCTGAAATTTTGTTGTGGCCTCTTTCGACATTGACAATAATCTTTCAATTTACTCTCTGTTAATATTTTTGAACATGTAGCCTAATATCTTACATTTCTTAAGACATTATAGTCAGAATGGTGCGTGAATATAAATTGCCAAGGGTTCTGTATGTAGATAATCTGTGGGTTTGAAGAGTGTTGGGCTTGATAGTATGAGTGATAATATAAGTGGGGTTGAACTTGTTTGTTTCCCATAACTCCAACACTTCTTCTAAAATGCAATTGGGCTCTACTAGTTGTCACTTGTCAAATATTCATTGACCTATTTCACCGAGGTTATCAATAAGTCTAGTCTTCTCCGCTAGCCCAAACTCCACCAGGACTTTACAAACATAGTAGCTTTTCGGCTATCAAGCCTTCTTCGGCTCTAATATTATGTAGAGAATCTGTGAGCCTGGAGAGTGTTGAGCTTGATATTAGTATGAGTGAGCATGCAAGTGAGGTTGAGCCCGTATAACACAAAATCAATTAGCTTGTGTTAAGGCTCAATTTACGCCACTTATATACCACTCTTTGTGGTTTGTTTCCCATGTAGGATAACTCCAACATTGTCTAATGACTAATAAAAATGATACTGTTAAAATTATCCTATGCACTATAATGCACGAGCGTCCCTGTGTCGGACACGTGTCCGATACTAACACGCCTCGGACACGTGTCCGACACATTTTTGAAACGGACACTCCATGTCAGGTTTGCTTATACGGACCCGCCGTGCACACTCCATGGACACTTCAAGGACACCGGATAGCCTCGTTTTTGTTGGAAAATTCGCTCTTTAAAGTTAGTTTCGGAGTTGCTTCCGGGCAGAGGCAACGCTTTTCTTCAATAACTGTTGTAGAATCTCAAAACTGGGTCAGAGGCAACACTCCATTGTTCCAAATCTGTTGCAATAGATCTGGAGGCAACACCGGATTAATCCAGAGGCAAATTGGATGAAAGGCAACTCTTTTTAAAAACCGTTGCAGTAGCTTTGAAACTGGACCAAAGGCAACGCTTTATTATTCAGAATATGTAGTACATCCGGATGCACAACTTAGGCAACTGTTTACTCAGGTGAGGCAACACTTTCTGCTAAAATTGATAATGACCTTCAAAAGCTGTAAATAATGATCTTAACCACTTGCAACATCACTGAAACAACAAGAACAAACTTTTAAGTGTTAGGATGAGTTGAGTCACGTAGGAGACGCTGTCCTTAAAGGATACTTCGTAGTTCCTTCCAGGATTAAACAACTCCTTCAAACTCGATTTGAGTTTGGATACAGGAATCAGAAATGCTTATCATATCCAGAAATTTGAGGAGGAAGACAAGTATAAAAATTCGGTTCTCCTCTCAAATGGAAAAACCCACCAACCTTTTTATAGGTAATAAAATAGTTGTTATAAAATAATAAATAAAATGCCTTTAAAACTGTAACCGACGGCAGTTACAAACACTTAATTCAAATATAACCGTTGGAGAATTAAACTTACTTAAACTCGCTTTTATGGAGAAAATAAATATTATAACTTCCACCATTAAAATATTTTGCCCACAAGATATTATTCTCAGCAAAAACATCACAAAATATTCTTTTGAAAGTAACATAATATTCTCATTTTTCCAATAATCCCCCACAACTTTCAAAACAAGTTTAAATAAAAAGAATTTTCTAGATATCTCGAGTTTGACATTTAATGCATGGAACTGGTGTCTTGTGGACTATGAACCAGAATTTGATAGATAAAATTTAGCGTACGGAATATTCTATGAAACATATAGTTTCTATGAACCAAATAAGCGCTATTGTAAGATAGGGATTTTACCATATCGCATTTTACCAAGTACATTTCTGTTCATCACGGTTTTGCGAAAATATGCCATGCACGTGTCTGGCCTTTGATAAGTGCTCTAGAGGTATTGTCAATATTATATCTCATAGAAGCAGCCCCACTTCACACTCACATAGGTGATATCATTAAGTGTATATTGCACTTTATACACCACTCATAAGAGCTATGAAATCTCATTAAGAGTCACTTTGACTCAACCTCTCAAGATATGCAACATAGCACTTTTCTGACATCTAGGATTTGGGACAATATTTATAGTTCTAGCAGAACTAACGGAAGGCTTGTTAGTACCTATATGAACCTATTCAGTGGGATCTCCACTCATGTAGGTTGGGTTCCCACCTTTCATTAATTTCTATTGGCTTAAGTCTCATCCTCTTTGATGTATCAAAAATAAATTTCTTTTTCAAAAATTTATTTCTCATATATTAGTCAGATGATTTGATCAGAATCACTCTAGACTTAAATGGATAAAATTTCATCTCAACAATATGTCTCAAACGTATATGTATACTTTTGCCATTATATGTCTTATTTCTCAAAATATATATTGCATCTTGGCATTCTCAAAATATTTTGCAATCTCAATACATTGCATGTATTATAACACTTGCTAAGAAAGTTTTCCCAACCACTTAGTCTCATTATATATTCCACCTCTCAAGCAACTAACTCTTAACATAGCTTGCTTATAGTTGGTTTTCATGTTATTGTTCTACCACCAAATGTGAGAACATAACCACTAATAAAATTATTCCCATATGAATTAAAAAATTCACTCAACTTCATTTTCCCTTCAAGAACAATGGAAATTCACTAATTTTTCTCATATGAATCAAAGATTCACTCAACATCATTGTTCCTCTCAAGAACAATGGGAAATTCATGATATAGAATACCATATTTAATGGTTTCTCTCAAATATTTCTTAAGCCTCAATATGGCTTCTCTTTAATAAATGATTAGATTATGTGTATACTTGTTCACATAGCACACGCTATGTCTCAATGTGTGAAATTCAGCAAGTACAAATGTATACTTGGATTTAGCCACTAGATCACGATTATCTTCCCTTGAGTATTGGAATCATAAGGGATACTCACATGATTTACATCATGAAGTTCAAACTTCTTAAGAAGTTTCTCAACATAGTGTTCTTGTGTTAATAAGACACTCTCATTCATCCTTATGATTCACATACCCAATATCACATTGGCTTCTCTTATGTCTTTCATGACAAATATTGATAATAAGATTATCTTTATTCTATTGACAACATCAATACTCGGAATAAAGATAAACACACATATACCATTAATCACTCTAATATATACACATATATCTTCCTCAAATTATCAAACTATTCAATTCATTATTTAGGTGCTTGTCACTAAACCATATAAAGACTTTCTCAACTTTCCATCCATGTCTAGGCTCTACATACCCCTCAAGTTGCACATTATATTTTGAAAGGGAATTTTAACACCCATGTGGTGAACTTAATTGTAAAAAGAAGCTATAGCAAAAAATATAGAAGAACCATAATCTAAAACACAAGTTCTATATTCCAAAGAATAGAAACAAACTTAAACAATAAGAAGCTTCATTCAAAACCTTTGATTCAGAAGATGAAATAGTTTTGCCAACAATAAAAGTTTATCTTCAATCAAACATTTTCTAAAATTTTTCACCAAAACTTTCTTTTCAAAGTTCTCTTGCCTTTCCTCAGAAAAATCATTTCCAAACTCAATTTGAAAATATGTGCAACCGGGTCAACATCCGGAACAAAACTTAAAAATGGAAATCTCTAGTATTTATTGAAAACATTCACAAAGAATTTGTGTTCTTTGTCCCAAAGATATTATTTCCAAGCACATCACTATATTCAACATAACTTATGAACACACAAACATACAAACTTTGTACGTATTTTTCTTTATATAGGTTCAAGAATAATAACCTTAATAAGACACCCCACACTTTTGAGTATTTCAAATTAGGATGATAATCCTCTCATTTCTCATATGGTATCTTATCGATTTCTCATGTGAAATTCTATTTGTATAGAAAACTTAACAAATAGTTTCACCAACAAATATCTCAAGTATATATCTAACATATTAAATATGAAACTCACATATATACTTAATAATAACTCACAACATGTTCTCATGTGCTTCAAGTTTACTAGAAATTATAAACCATCAAATTTCAAGGTAAACGCACCAAAATATATTCATTTAAACACACATGGTTACTAACAATTTTGCTAACCTGAAATCTGCTCAGTTCTATATTTCGAGAGTCCATTTCAACTCAAATTTTGAACATGTAAACGAAGTTATTTGACAAAACTTTGCTCTAAAAATAAGTACATATGTTTCTTACGTTTCCAACGGCACTAAAAACACATAAAACCGATTTGTACATTTCATTTTATGTCACATATAATCAGCTGTGCTCAAAACTGAAATTCCAGAAAAACGAGATTCTTATCTCAACTCCAATAAATTTTTCAAATCACTAAATGAAAGAATTTGAAAACCATTCCTTCTAAACATATCTTCATCTATGTCTCATAAAACCATAGAAACAAGAATTTCTTAAAACAGAGTTGTAAATCTCAAGAAAACTCATAAACAATCAACAGTGTTCAAAGCTGAAAAATTTCCAGCAAAAAACAAAAGTTTTATCACAAATAGGCTATCAACCAACTCCAATAAACTTGAAATCAAGATGTCTCAAAACAACTTAATTCAAAACATATTAAACCACATAAAACATATCAAAACCTCATTTATTTCTCAATAAATAAATATTTTGATTCAACACAAATAGTCAAAGAAGAGCAAACACATAAATTGATAATCTCAAAAACATCAAAGAAAATTCTATAGTTCATATAGCTCATTCCAACAACACACTATCTTTGGTTATTAAAACCTTGTCGGGCTCAAAAGTTACCTTCACTCCATTTTTGCCTAAAAGGCTCACTAAAACCGATTTGGTTTAATCATTGGGAACAAGTAGCACCTCATTATGTGCTAAAGATGTGAGCTTGAGGAGAACCTTAATTCTCCACTTTCAACTTGGGTATATATGACTATGGAGAATTTTTATTTACTCTCGCAATTGTGCCTCATTACTCCATTATCAATAACCCACTCATTCACATCAATCACCATGTTTACTTGTGAAATGACTATAAAATAATATCATCTACTTAACTATAAGTTGAGTAGGTTTGTCACATTTCACAACTCTTTTCCTCCATTTAGGAGTATGGTGGTCACATGTATAAAATTTTTCCCTTTTATATTATTGAAGGTTTTATTACTTTTGAGCTTTATAAATTAACCATAGAACCTTATTCCTTAGTAAGGATTGTACTCCACAATGTTTGCCTTTGAGATTATCTCCTTCCCTTTGGTTATTCTGATCTCCTTCCAATCAACATCTTCTAACCCAATGATAAAATTTTGCTCACCAATATCTATATTATTATATTTGAAAAACAAAGATTCCCAAATCTCTTTAACTTTACCGTGTGAAATTCCCACAATTGAATATCTCAATTTTTCCAAAAAAAGACTTAGCTTACAATTGGAATAGTTAGTGGAGGAACAACTATTCTCATAGTCTCAAAAGAATTGGATCCCCGTGAAGTAGCATAATTTTCCATTATGGAATTATCCTTTAAGATTGTTGGAAAATTCTCTCTTTAAACTTAGTTCCGGAGTAGCTTCCGGATAGAGGCAACACTTTTCTTCAATAACTGTTGCAGAAGCCCAAAACTGGGTTAGAGACAACACTTCATTGTTCCAAATCTGTTGCAATATATCCAGAGGCAACACTTCCGAAGGCAACACTGATCCAGACTGATCCGGAGGTAAACTGATTCGGATTGATCCGGAGGCAAATTGGATGAAAGGCAAACCTTTTTAGAAACTGTTGCAGTAGCTTTGAAACTGGACCAAAGGCGACGCTTTATTGTTCAAAATATGTTGCAGTAGATCCAGATGCACAACTTAGTTTACTCAGGTGAGGCAACACTTTCTGCTGAAATTGATAATGACCTTCAAAAGCTGTAAATAATGATCTTAACCACTTGGAACATCACTAAAACAACAAGAACAAACTTTTAAGTGTTAGGATGAGTTGAGTCATGTAGGAGATTCTGTCCTTAAAGGATACTTCGTAGTTCCTTTCAGGATTAAACAACTCCTTCAAACTCGATTTGAGTTTGGATACAAGAATCAGAAATGCTTATCATATCCAGAAATTTGGAGAGGAAGACAAGTATAAAAATTTGGTTCTCCTCTCAAATGGAAAAACCCACCAACCTTTTTATAGGTAATAAAATAGTTGTTATAAAACAATAAATAAAATGCCTTTAAAACTGTAACCAACGGCAGTTACAAACACTTAATTCAAATGTAACAGTTGGAGAATTAAACTCACTTAAACTCGCTTTTATAGAGGAAATAAAGATTGTAACTTCCACCATTAAAATATTTTGACCACAAAATATTTTTCGCAACAAAAATATCACAAAATATTCTTTTAAAAGTAACATAATATTCTCATTTTTTCAACAGTTTTATATCTAAAAAAAACTAAATAAAATGTAATACACATCAGCATAAGAATAAAGAAATAAATTTTAATTAAGCTAAACAAAGACATACGCACGCCGTATTCGTTATTCGGCAACAATATCATCGTTTCTTCTTCCATTCAATCCATTATTGCAACTCATATTCAATTTGGCGAAATTAATGAAGGAAGGGAGGAAGATGTTAATCAGATACTGTCAAATGTGGAAAGTAAATATGTGGCGGCTGTAGAAAAATAGGTTGTAAACGATGAAGAAATATTTAGGGTAATTTTAATAATAAGGCTGGACCTTTATACTGGGCTTATACTACTAGAGACTGCCCTTTTACATAGTGGCTTGAATTTTTTAATGTAGCTTACTCTAATCTTGAATTAGTATTTATAATTGTTTTAGTAAAGTTAAAAACTAAAATATATTTTCTTTATTATATTAAAATGACAAATCTTTGTGTCAGTAAAATTGTTTTGTATTTTTTTTTATTATGGATGATATTAGTTTTATTATGTATAAATATTTATGTTTGAAATTTTTTATAGTTACCGTGTCTCGGCCGTGTCTAAATGCATACTTTTTTAAAATTGTCGTGTTTGCATGTCTATGTCCGTGTCGTGTTGGACACTCAAAGCGTGTCCGTGCAACCTAGCCTATGTGTGATTGTGACTATGACTTACTCGGAAGACCAAGTGAGTGTTTAATGAGTAGTACATACAACATTTGACTTTAGCTCTTTAATGTACTTATTACAATTCGGTTGTTTTAGAGATAAAGAAAGTTAATCGGTAACAATAAAAACTATCCACAACATTAAACATCAAACAATAACAAAAAATAATGTATTGAATCCTTTTATTTCTTATATGTTTCCATCTTAATGCATTTCTTTTTCCTTAAAAAAACCTAACAATACATAGAATACATAGAATACATGTTAGAAATATGGCATATAAGATAATGTTGTGCATTATCTACTTTAGGCTAAATTACAATATTGAAAAGCTATCATTTGAATAACATGAAAAATGTCATTGTATTCTACGCTTTGAGAGGTTTCCAACGATATATTATACGCCTAAAACGGATTAACGGTGAATGAGTAATTGTAGTTTAAAGTTTGAACATCTGTCAAATTGAGACGCGATATATAAATCGGTGATTTGATACCGAAAAATATTGACATGTCATATTTTTATTTTTAGCAGATTTTTTGTTTGAATTTAATAGGTTTTAATCCCTTAATCTGTATAATTTCTCATAACCTTCATGGTTAATGACCATAAATTGGTGGTTACAAGGTTTAATACACTTTAAGCCATTTTAATCCATGTTAATGCAATCTACCCTATAAATACCCTACTCTTCTAGCCTTTCTCTACACACTTTCTTCATTCTTCTACTCTTAAAAAGCTCTAGCTAATTCTTGTTTACTTGTTTACTTTGTGGTTTATTTTTTGTTTTCATACTAAAAAATATTCTTCGAATTTTTCATTTCTTTTCAAGAGAAGGCTACTTAGTGTTAGGTTCTTCTAATTTGCTCTTCACACGGTTTGAGTTTGCCTTCGATTGCGGTTGTATCTTAGGACACAAATTCACCGGTAGCGAAAGAATAATTTTCTTAAGGAAATTGAAGTTTCAGGCCTCTGTAATAAGTTTGTTAAGGTTAAAGGTTTGAGAGTATTTAAATTATTTGTTCTTTTGTCACTTTTATATATTTGTTAATTCCATTGTAATCTTGTTCTTATTGAAGAAAAAAATATAATAATATTTATTTTATTTTTATACTGGATTCCAACAATCTTAAGACAACTATCTCTATTTTTTTTCTAAGTTAAGTGCAGGTTACATTAGATTATTGAAGACTATTTTTTTTAACAAAACGTTGTTCAATTAAAAAAACAGCTTATTATTTTACTAAGTTTTTTCTCTTCTTCTATTTCTTTGGTTTTTCTCATTTACAATTATTCTGACTTACTCAGTTTGTATTTCAGATTTGTGAATTGAGAGAATGGTTGACATTATCCCACCATCTAGAGGCAATGGTCTTAATGTTGTTCCAGGCTAGAATAACCAAAATAGACAATCTGGTCCTATTGGTTCTGGACCTAATGGAAATGGGTCTTCGGGTTCAACAGTTGTTATGCCTAACGATCATGGGGTTGCTTCGGGATCATATCCTGTTTCAATTCCTGAAAGATTGGAGAAATTCAATGGTTTGAATTTTAAAGTTTGGCAACAGAAAATGCTTTTCTACTTAACTAGCATGGGGCACCACAAATTACTGAAAGAGGACCCTCCAGTGGTTCCCGAAGGAGTGGTTGATGCTTCTTTTCAGCTAGCAGTGGATGGTTGGAATCATTTGGACTTTCTTTGTAGAAACCATATTTTAAATGGTTTAGTGCCTGATCTCTATAAGGTCTACATTGTCAAATGAACTGCAAAAGAATTGGGGGATTCCTTAGACAGGAAATACCGAATGGAGGATGCGGGTTCAAATAAATTCTTAGTAGGCCAATTCCTTAATTATCAAATGATTGATTCTAAGCTTGTTGTTGGTCAAGTGCAAGAAATCCAGCTTTTGATCCATGGGATGCAAGCGAAATGTATGGAGACTAGTGAAACGTTTCAAGTGGCTGCAATAATTGAAAAATTACCACCTTCTTGGAATGATTTCAAGAGTTGTCTCAAGCATAAGCGGAAGGAAATTTCCGTTGAGGATCTCATTGTTCGCCTTCGTATTGAGGAGGAAAATAGACTATCAGAGAAGAAATTGGCAGTTGCTAATAAATTTATGGTGAAAGCCAACGTGGTGGAGGTCCTAAAAGACTCCAAGAAGGACAAGCAACCTGCTAAACCCAAGACCAAAATGGCACCAAAAGGAGCATTTCCAAGAAACCAAAATTTAATAGAAAATGCTTCAATTGCAACAAGAAGGGTTACAAGTTCTCTGATTGTAGATTGCCAAAAAGGGTCAACAAAAATAATGCAAATGTTGTGGAAAAAATTGGTAGAGATGTATCTGACATCGATTTATGTGCTATAATTCCTGAAGTCAATTTAATTGACTCTAACCCAAGAGAGTGGTGGCTAGATACTGGTGCTACACGTCATATACGTTGTGACAAAGAGTCTTTTGCTGGATTGACTCTTCTTGAAAATGGGGAGAAACTCTATATGGGAAATTCTGCTACTTCTAAAGTTAAGGGACATGGAACGGTGATTCTGAAAATGACTTCTGGTAAAGAAGTAAAAATACAAAATGTCTTGTATGTTCTGTACATTAGGAAGATTCTTATTTCTGGAAGCCTCTTGAGTGCACATGGATTCAAGATGATTTTTTAGTCTCAAAAATTTATTTTGTCTAAAGGGGGCATGTATGTGGGCAAGGGATATGAATGTAATGGGATGTTTAAATTTAATTGTATCTCTAGTAAGCATGGTTCTATTATTATGAATAAGAACAATGTTAATTCTGCTTATATGACTGAGTCATCTAATTTATGGTATAGTAGACTTGGACACGTTAATTTTGATACGTTACGACGTTTAATTAACTTGAATCATATACCCACATTTCAAATTGATAAAACACATGTGAAATATGTGTTGAGGCAAAATTGACAAGATCTTCATTTCATTCCATTGAAAGAAATTCAGAACCACTCGATTTAATACACACAGATATTTGTGACTTGAAATTTGTTCAATCAAGGGGAGGAATAAATATTTTATTACCTTTATAGATGATAGCATAAAATATTATTATGTGTATTTGCTAATAAGCAAAGATAAGGCTTTAGAGAAATTTATACTCTATAAGCAAGAAGTAGAAAACCAACTTAATAAGAAAATTAAGAAGGTAAGAAGTGATCGTGGTGGTGAATATGTTGCACCATTTGGTGAGTTTTGTTCTCAAAATGGAAATATTTACGAAGTAACACCACCATATTCTCCTCAATCAAACGGGAGTAGCTGAACTCAAAAATCGTACTCTTAAAGAGATGATGAATGTAATGTTAACCAGGTCCGGTTTACCACAAAACTTGTGGGGTGATGCTATTTTGTCAGCAAATTATCTTTTGAATAAGATACCACATAAGAAACAAGACAAAATCCCTTATGAATTATGGAAAGGTAGAAAACCTTCTTATAATTACTTGAAAGTGTGGGGGTGTCTTGCAAAGGTAATTGCTCCATTACCTAAACGTATGAAAATATGTCCAAAAATAGTGGATTGTATTTTCATTGGCTATGCAAGTAATAGCAATGCATATCGATTTCTTGTGCATGAATCTAAAAACCCAGATGTACACAAGAACACTTTGATAGAGTCAAAGGAGGCTTCATTTTTTGAAGACATGTTTCCATATAAGAAAAAGAGTGAAGGGTCGGGAACTAAATGATCTCGTAAACTTATTGAAAGTGACGATCAAGTTGATTAACAAGTTGTTGATAAAAATGACAATCCAATCAATGATTGAAGAAGATGTTCAAAATTCTCAAGAAGAGAATAAATTGGATCACAGGTGGAACCTAGAATAAGTAAAAGGACAAGGATTGAAAAATCATTTGGTCCAGATTTCTTAACGTATATGGTTGAAGCGAAACCTCAAACGTATAAAGAAGTTATAAGCTCAATTGAAAGTCCTTTATGGAAAGAAGCCATAAGGAGTGAAATTAATTCCATCTTGCAAAATCATACGTGGGAATTAGTGGACCTTCCTCCTAGAACTAAGCCACTAAGTTCTAAATGGATTTTCAAACGTAAGCTAAAAGCTGATGGAACAATTGATAAGTATAAGGCTCGTTTAGTCATAAGAGGTTATAGACAAAAAGAAGGCCTTGATTACTTTGATACGTATTCTCCAGTGTCGAGAATAACAACTATTAGGATGATACTTGCAATTGCAGCTTTGCGGAATCTTGAAGTACATCAAATGGATGTGAAAAATGCTTTTCTAAACGGAGATCTTGAAGAAGAAATTTACATGGAACAACCCGAGGGTTATGTAACTTCAGGTCAAGAAAGAAAAGTATACAATCTGGTGAAGTCTTTATATGGTTTAAAGCAAGCACCAAAACAATGGCATAAGAAATTTGATGATGCCATGATGGCAAGTGGCTATCGTATAAATGAGTGTGACAAATGTATATATGTCAAAACTATAAATGAAGGATATGTTATTCTATGTTTGTATGTTGATGACATACTCATCGTTGGAAGCAATGAGAGAATGTTAAAGAGTACCAAGAATATGTTAAATTCTAAATTTGACATGAAAGATATGGGACTAGCTGATGTAATTTTAGGCATCAAGGTTCAATGTTCACCTAACGGTCGCATATTGATGCAGTCACACTATGTGGAAAAGATACTTGACAAGTTTAACAAAGGTGATATTGGTATAGCCAAAACACCGTTAGACGTTAGTCTACATTTGTCAAAAAAACAAAGGTGAATGCATAGACCAAGTGAAATATGCTAGGTTATAGGCAATCTAATGCACCTTACAAGTTGTACAAGGCCTGATATTGCTTATACTGTAAGTAGTTTAAGTAGATTTACGAGTAATCCAGGTAAAAGCCATTGGAACGCAATCGTAAGAATACTAAGGTATTTGCGATATACTCATAATTATGGATTGCACTATACAAGAGAACCTGTTGTATAGAAGCATATTCTGATGCTAATTGGATAGCTGACATCAAGAATTCTAAAGGTACAAGTGGATATGTGTTCACTATAGGAAGAGGAGCACTATTTTAGAAATCCTCAAGGCAAACGATTATAACTCGTTCCACAATGGAAGCTGAGTTTGTAGCCTTGGATAAAACGGGAGAAGAAGTCGAATGGCTACATAACTTCTTAGAGGATATTCCAGAATGGCCTAAGCTTGTGCCCGCAATTTGTGTACATTGCGATAATCAAGCATCAATTACAAGAGCACAAAATGTTATGTATAATGGTAACTCAAGACACATGCGTCGTCTACATAATACCGTTAGACAACTGATCTCAACGTTAGTTATCTCTATTGATTTTGTAGGATCAAAGGATAACATTGCGGATCCGATAACTAAAGAGTTAAACCGAGATCAAGTTGAAAAGACATCTAAAGGAATGGGGCTAAAGCCTATGAAATTTAAGGCTCTATGTGAAGGAAAACCTAACCATGCTTGATTGGAGATCCCAAGATCTTGGTTCAATATGACAACCTAATTGCATAGACCTTGTGTGGTCATTGTGGGGGTAAGCCTATGTCCATTCCTGTGATGTAAACAGTGACAATAACGAGTTAAGGTTAAGGTTAAGATATGCTTTTAATGATCCTTTGTGCCTCAATGGTTGAGCAAAATAGATCACCTATGTGAGAATGAAGTGGGGTCACTTCAAAGGATACTATTGGGGCATAGTAATCTAAATCTCTTGCAGAACCAGAAGATGTTCATGACCATAATGAACATAACCATGAGAACCAAAAAAACCATGATGTGTTGATATTTGTGTGGGGTATATCATCGTTTACACAAACGGCAGAATAGTTCAAGGACATCGCGTCTACTAGTTAGCCAGTAAAGTAAATATACTTTCACAAGGGAAGGTTCAAAGGTTGTAGCCTACCTATCGTATGCAAATATTGGCCGAAGAGCATTTTTATCCTTCAATTTTTGAAAGCGTCTGTTTCGTTTTCTTTTCCAATTTTCATTCAAGTGGGGGGATTGTTGGAAATATGGCATATAAGATAATGTTGTGCATTATCTACTTTAGGCTAAATTACAATATGGAAAAGCCATGATTTGAATAACATGAAAAATGTCATTGTATTCTACGCTTAGAGAGCTTTCCAATGATATATTATACGCCTAAAACGGATTAACAGTGAATGAGAAGTTGTAGTTTAAAGTTTGAACATATGTCAAATTTAGATGCGATAAATAGGTGATTCGATACTGAAAAATATTGACATGTCATATTTTTATTTTCACCAGATTTTTTATTTGAATTTAATGGGTTTTAATCCCTTAATCAATATGATTTCTCATAACCTTCATGGTTAATGACCTTAAATTAGTGGTTACAAGGGTTAGTGCTCTCTAAGCCATTTTAATCCATGTTAATGTCATCTACCCTATAAATACCCTACTCTTCTAGCCTTTCTCTACACACTTTCTTCATTCTTCTACTCTTAAAAAGTTCTAGCTAATTCTTGTTTAGTTGTTTACTTTGTGGTTTATTTTTGATTTTCATACTAAAAAATATTCTTCAAAGTTATTATTTCTTTTCAAGAGAAGGCTCCTTAGTGTTAGGTTCTTGTAATTTGCTCTTCACACGGTTTGAGTTCACCTTTGATTGCGGTTGTATTCTGGGAAACAAATTCACCGGTAGCGGAAGGATAATTGTCTTGAGGAAACTGAAGTTTCAGGCCTCTGCAATAACTTTGTTACGGTTAAAGGTTTGAGAGTATTTTAATTATTTATTCTTTTGTCACTTTTATATATTTGGTAATTCCATTGTAATCTTGTTCTTATTGAAAAAGAAAAAAATATAATAATATTTATTTTATTTTTATACCGGATTCTAACAATACAGACTTGATATTTTTTTGTTGCCCATCTGATTCATCGGAGTTTTACACTGATTACATCTAGATTCGATCGGGCTGCACACCTAGCTATGATGACTGAGTCTCCCAATTAAAAATTTCCACATTTGGAACTTGAAACCTTGATAAACTTAACATAAATGAATATGAATGTTGAAATTTGTCGGCGATGTTCCATATTTTATCCTTTACTCTAATTTTCCAAATTCAAAAAACTTACAAACATTATTTTTCGTTGTGAAATGTTGAATTTATAAATATTTCATTTGAGAAATAATATCGCTTTTCGTCAATATGGTCAACCCACAATGTCATACCTTTCTTTGCTTCTACATTGGAGGAGCTTACGAGTGCATTTCCATCAAATTTTAGGGGTTAAATATCTATTTGACATTGTTTTATATATATAAAAGTTATTGGCTAAAAAATTTCATGTTTATGTGAGGCAAATTTATTACAATAATTTTGCTATCTGGACTAATTCACGTTCTGTAATTTCAAAGCATTTTTCTAAAATTAAAGGTTTAAAACTGATATCTTCCTAATAAATTGAGAAATTTGTATTTATTGTTGTATGATAATTTTATCAATTAAAGTAATATTTATGCATTATACAACCGGAAGTCAGGTCCGGTTAAGGCCCTAGGTAAAATAGTACGTAAAATATATATATTGGGCCCTTTTAATAAAAAAAATGGTTCAATTATATTTTTTTTAATAAATTGGGGGATAATTGTTTGCATAATTCCGACATGGATACGATTAAGACGTTTTTTCTTAGGAGCAAACTTTTAACCTTTAGGTTTCAACTAGTCATTTTACTGCTATGATCAATACTCTTGGAATCTAATTATAAAATAAAATATATAATTGAATAACAATAATAAAAGTTAATTATAACTAATTATTTCGAAGAAAATAAAATTAAAAACCTAAATGAATAAAACCACTTAAATTTATAATTTATGTTATTATATTATAATTTATTAAAAATTAATTAAATTTTTTTATTAAAAAATAATAAAAATAATTTATTTTTATTTTTTAAAAATATAAAAATTAAAAAAATTAAACTCCTTCTAAATATGAAATTTAAATGATGACATCCATCGTACCACTACAGGGACGAGCACCGCGGAGAATAGAGTAAATAATGGAAGGTTGAAAATGAAAGTGGAAGTGGTCATGTATTGGGAAGAGGGATAAGTTTTGTAGTTCCGGAAGAGAAGTGTTTTGTGGGTTCAATGCATATTTAAGTCAGTGTATCTACGTATTTAAACAGGTTTTGTTTGTTTGTTTGTTTTGTGTTGTAATTAATGAAATTGTCTTATTATTGTGCGAGAAAGCAAGATAGTGATATTTGCTATCTGTAATGATCTCTGACCATACTGTCTCCGAAGTAGTATATGAGATTATACATATCATGACTCACATGGTCACTTTTATATCTTCTTTGCATTCCAATCCACTGTTGTACAGGTTAGAACTTAGAAGTACACATGTTTGTAGGTTGGGCTATTTATTAAATTCGGTCTGAGTTTATTTAAATGAATTTAGCTTAAACACTCATTTTACTATATGTCTGTTCAAGTTCCAGCTCACAAAAATTTAAAGTTTTATGAACCGGCTTAATTTTAATAGAAATACTCAAATTTAGTCCTATGAATAAAAATTACATTTATTTTATATTTTTATATTATATTTAATAATTTTTTTTAATTTTTATATTTTAATGTGCTAAATATTTAATTATATATAAAAGATTTTTATTAAGAAAGTGTAATTGTATGCGAAATTTAGATATTTTTATATATAAATTGTATTTTTTTAATTTAGTTTATAAAATATTAAAAGAAAAAAAATATATAGGCCATTAGTTATGCTTGAATATGCTTAGTAAGCCCTCTCTGAGCCCAAAATTTTAAATCATGGACTTGGACCGAGCTTAAGTTTATGTTTTAATTAAAAGTCCGATCAAGTCCAGGCTTGATCCGCCCGACAAATAAATCTAATTAGAAGGGAGTGGGATTTCTGAATTCGATGGAAACCTGTTGATAAAGATGAA
This sequence comes from Euphorbia pulcherrima, assembly GCA_947683365.1. Classification (NCBI taxonomy): domain Eukaryota; kingdom Viridiplantae; phylum Streptophyta; class Magnoliopsida; order Malpighiales; family Euphorbiaceae; genus Euphorbia; species Euphorbia pulcherrima. Next base: position 15,468,232 of record CANTUS010000001.1, on the reverse strand, counting down.
AAATTTTCGATAAAAAATATGATAGGACATATATAGAGATTTTTTAATCTCTATATCTTTAATGAAAGATACAGATAAACATAACTTCATCTGATCTAACAAATCTATGAACACAAAATTAAAAAACAATTTTTAATTTCCTACTTGAACATATAACTTTTAAAAAACAAACAAATTATAATAAAATGTAATAACATACCACCTTTTATAGTTTATAACCTTAATATATTTACCATCAAACAAAGATAAAAAAAAATTCAACTTGACACTTACCACTAGGCTTAATTTCACCCATAGTACATCAACTATACTCAAAGTCTCACTTTCATACATGAACTATGTTTTGTTTCATTATCATACATGAACTTGTATGTAACCTTCTATTGTACCCATTTTATCTATTTCTCTAGGTTTCAACATTGAAATGGCCCTACTTAAAATATATTATCCATAATACCTCAATTTCTCTTTCTAAATATCTCTCTAATGTCCATTAATCTTATTACTTAATTAATTTTTCCTAATTATCTTCCCCTTTCTCTCTCTACTCTCTTTCTCCATATCATTTCAATTTTATTTTCATCTATTGTGTTATTTGTCGCCCATAATTACTTAGTGCTGCCTACATTAATCTCCGTTTTACCCTTACTAAAAAGTCTATAATTTACTTTTGAAACTGCCCCTACCACCCGTTTTTCCGGTGATTTGATATTGATTTTCTTATTAATTTAGATGGAAACAGTGGTTTGATATTCGTTTTATTATTAATTATGGAAATAAGAAGGTTTAAATTAGTTTCACTTTACTACAAATAAGAAACAATACTCTGATACTTATACAGAGGGCGTACATATAGAATTTGAAATTTTTCCGAACATGGAGCTCTGCAAATGGAGTGGGAAAAGGGAAATTTGAAATCCTAGAACCTCAGTTTGAATGGAGTAGGAAAAGGGAAATTTGAAACCCTAAAACCCCGAGTTTACTCAGATTTTTTATTTTGGTTTTTGATTTTTTTAATAAGGGTAAAATGGAGAATAATGTGGCACTAAGCAATTATAGGCGACAAATAATAATCCAGAAAAAGAAAAATAATTGGAATAGATAAAAAGAGAATTGAAATGATATAGAGAAGAGAGTGAGAGAGAAATGGGAAGATAATTAGGAAAAAATTCAGTAGCAAATACTATTAATGGACATTAGAGAGATATCTAGGAAGAGAAATTGGGGTATTATGGGTAATATATTTTGAGTAGGACCTATTTCAGTGTTGAAATCTAGAGAAATAGGTAAAATGGGCATAATAGAAGGTGACATACAAGTTCATGTATGATAATAGAACAAAACATAGTTCATGTATGAAAGTGAGACTACATGTATAGTTGATGTACTATAGGTGAAATTAAGCCCTTACCACTACAGGACTTCTTATTAATAATTAAATATGATAAAGTGTTGTTACTAGTTTACTTAATTATTTTTTACTTATCATATAACTTGAATTATTTTTTCAAATTATCAATATGTTTAAGTTACTTTAATAAAATAAATTACATATTTTCGTTTATGAACGAGGAAAGGTAGTGGCGATGCCATAAGCAGTGGTGACCTAGTGGGGGTCGACGGATGTGGAGATGAAAAAGGAGACTACATTGGTATATATGTAGGTAGACGAGAAAGTAGTGACGGTCATGGTGAATGTGAGATATAGATGATGATAGCAGTAATAGTGGTGAAAATGGCAATGGTGGTAGTGATGTGAAAGAGTGGATTCATGTAAATGGTAATTACCTTGAAGTTAATATCGGTTTTTTTAATAAAAAATCATGATAGAAGTTTTCTAATTGTAATCTGAAATATAAAACAGACAACCAATAGTCAGTTGTTTAACTTTTTTCTCTATACATAGAACTGTTACTACAAATTTACTAAATACACCCATGTTTTTTTTATTTTATTCAAAAAGTTTTCATAAAAATAATTTACTTTTTTCGAATTTAAATTCTTTAGACTTATATATTTTAATTAACCTCAATTATCTATTAAATGATTGAAATTTAAATATACTCTCAATCCTATAAATTATTAAAATTAATCTCAATCATTTAAATTCATATGCCCTCCGTTTTATGAAATTGGATAAAAAATAACAAGTAAAAAAGTTAAAGAGCGAATGAATATATGATATATGGCGTGTTTGTTACTGGGTCCATGCTCCCTAGCATTCTCCCCTGAACTGAACCGGCGGCGTTTGACAGTGCTATTGAAGCACAATTCTGTGATGTACAGCCGATGTTCTCGTTTACCTGTATTCTATTCCATAGCTGCTGGCGGAAGTTGCCACTGCACCCTGCCATCGCTGTCACACCGAGATCCGATGACGGGCAGGTTCCTCTTCTCTCTAGTCTACGGAAAATCGAAATTCCAAGCCACACTAAACTGACTTCACTTAGCACGCCACTCTTCCTTGCTTGATCGTACCACTACACACTAGCCTTACTTAGGTCGCTCGCGCACACCTTCGTTAGCTCCCTTCAGTAATTCTTTTTTATATTTTGGCTTTGCTGTTTGCAAGAAATTAATGAGCATTTTGAATTAATTTTGGAAGAGTTGAACTATTAGTGATAAATGTGGAAAAGTATATTAGTTAATTTCTGGGGTGGAGGATCTGCATCTGTGGAACTGTGGTTTTGCCTACATTCCGTCTGCAAATTGATAAAGATGTATACTGACCTGCCGATTCTGTTTTTGTTACTATTGAGATATCAAACCCCAGCAATGGTGCATTCCAAAGTACTCTATGTTCATTTTAAATTGAAAAGCTTTTGAGAGGCTGGAGCCCTCAGTACTTTGATACTCAGAAGTTATCTGGATCCAGACAGCATAGAGGTTTGCAAACATCTCTATAAGCATAAATTCAATGTTTATTCGGATTTGAATTTCATTTAAAAACACCATTCAGCATCTTGAAATCATTATGACTTTGTTTGTTTCACTGAGTACTTACATTTTGTTTGTTGTTTTTTTGATGATATGATTATTTGTGTACTCATCTATTTCCAGGCACTGTATTTGAATTTTACAGAGGACTAGATTATAACAATAACTTGTAGAATGAAGGCTTTGAAATTATTTGGGAACTCTATTGACTATTAGAAGATTAAGAAGCTGATTTGAATCAATGCTTCAAACACAAGAGCCCTTTTTAACGTTTGACATCCTAAACAAACCAAAGTAATAGTGTATCATGCATAAATAGAGACGATTGTCAACCTTTATATCTCTGAGGTGCTTGGAAATAACAAGACTAGTACTCTGTGATTCAATTAGTTTCAACTTTCACAAAAGCAATTATCATTATATTTCACTTTGGTAGAATCCTTTTTATAAATTATCATCTTGCCTTGCAATTTCTGTATCTTCTGTGGATGTGAGAGAGATCTGTTTCTGGTATCTATTCCAGAACCCCAAAGATTATCATCCATTATCTCATCAAATAACCAGGAGAGCATCTTGAGAAACTCGTCTATAGGGGAATCCTATGAACCGGGCACAGGGCCCCGTGAATCAGCAACATTTAAATTACTTGAATTTCATTTTAACTTTTCCTTTTCGATAGATTATAAGTGCTTATCTATTAAATCTACTCATAGATGGAAAGAGTACTTTTCTGGTAAATTTAAATTTTGCAAACATTTTCTGCAGCAGAAAGCTTCAATCAAGGAAGGTCTTACAATATCAGGATGGATGATGAGGTTCTGCTGAGGTTTTCCCCGAAAAATTCTGAATCCACTTATTACTTCAGTGACATGGTAATGAGTGTCTTGTGTTATTTTATTTGATTTTTGTATTTGAAAATTCTTTTTTCACCTCCTATTTTACAAAATTCTGGACAGATTGGTGGAACTCTTATGTTTTTCCATGAAGGATCGATGAGAGCCCTTGAGGTATGCAACAAATGAAAAAAGAAAAACCCAGTTGCAGGCCCCTAAACTTTTCATGTTTTCTTTTCTTATTGAGCCTGTAGCTTTTGTTTCCTGCTTCTATTTTCAGTCACATGGAAGCTATTAAAATGGCAAGGGTTTTTGAATCCTTTGTTTTTTACAAAGTAAATGTTACTCTGGCCTTCATCACCATTGGATCATACTGCATACCATTTATCAAATGGTGATCAAAGGCAAAGTAACATTTACTTTCTGCAAGGGGTTAGCAAAAGCTAGTTCCAAACTTGACTTGGATGGAAATATGCAGAAGTAGTTTCATCAACAACTTCTTGGAGTTTGAATATTTTATACCTGAGTGGACAGGTTTATCATTATACTTGTGTATAATTTTATTTTATAAAATGTATATAGAAATCATATATAACAAAAGTGTATATAACAAACAGATACGCTCAAAGCTTAATCTTATTTAATCTTAGTTTGTGGTACATGGAAGTTCAGTTCAATTTCTTATGATGATAAAGCCTGTTTGAGCCAAACTGAATCTGAAATCAGGGTTGTTTTGAGGTCTAGTATAAGCAAATAAAGCCTGACTGAGTCCAAGATGAGCAAATGGCCCTTTTCCTATAATAATTATTTGTGGATGGATGTATATAAATTTTTGAAAGGGAAAAATTGTGTAGAATGAAGTTAGTAATCTGATTTCTGGTTTTGTGGCATCCTGTCTTAATTTGTTTAACTAGTTCATGTGGTGAGAGTTATCAATCCATTTTACTATAAATAAAAGTACTTACAAAATATCTGAAGAATGACGTAGCTAATTCATACCTTAGTATCTTACTTATTTGCATATACTGTATCAGACCTAAATCTTGCAACTACGTATTGTTCTTAATCCTGTATTTTCTGCCATTTTCGAGTGCCATATATCACGTTCAGGACTTATTCAAATGCAAACTTTCTGGAAGAAAAGTAAATTTATCTTTCACAGTTGTGCTTGCATGTTTGTTTTTATCAGCATTTCCAAGTTTTTATTTGCCTTATGAATCGAAGATCGTATGTCAAACTTTATATGCTTTTTTACTGAACTAATGATTATATTTGTTTGGGCAATATATATAGTGCCCTGAACTTCAATATGTAGAATCTGAGATAGAGTTTTATTTTATGGAACACTTGAAACAGTTATAATCTTATTTGATGTCATGTAATGCCACGCATTTAAATGATTCTTGTAGCCACAGAGTAATCATCATGAAGTCGTTTCAGATTTAGTGCAGGCCAGCTTTCTGTTTTTAGTTCCTATGGATGGACCCATGTCATTTTCCACCCTGGGCTCTGTGATTTGAATTTTTCACCTCCCTCAAGAATGTGGACTGGACAAGGTATTATTCACATGCCATTATTTTGGGAATTTGTTGCCAAGTTTCTTTTGATCTTTAAACATCAATTTTGCGCTTATTGTTCCTGCTGTGCTTTCGTGAATCTACAAGAGTCAAGAATAACTGTTCTGTTTTATCATCTGTTTTGAGCAAAAAAAAGGCTGAATTACAAGCTGACTTTTTGATCCAGTGGCTTATGACATCTTTTCTTAACTTCATTGAAAATTTTAAAAATGGTTCCATTACTTACAGAAGTTGAATATGTCCATAATATAAATATTGTGGTTTTCAGGTATGAGCATCATCTTCTATTAAATGGAAGAGAAAAAACTGAGTCTCATACCCGAGAAGAGAAGCATTTTTCGTTTGAACCATTGTGTGTTTGACCTGAAGGTAGAGGTAATTAGTAACTCTTGATTTCTTTGGTAGTTGGATTTTTTTTATCAATTGATAAGCTTCTTTACATGGTTTAATATAAGTTCTCTTGTCACAGGGGCGCTCTTCCTTAGTTCATCATCTCAGAGGCGCGTGTAGAAATCCAATGTGTTGGGTTATCTAGCAACTAGAAATTTCATTTAGTGAATTGCATGCTCCGAATTTAATTAAAAAATCAAATCAAGAAATCAAGACAAACGAAAAATACGGAATTTTGGCATAAGTAGACTGAAATTCGAACATCCCCTATACTTACAGGAAGTCTTTAATGGTTGTAATATGTGAATAATGACATAAATTTGGGCAGCTAACATCACAATCTTCTTGAGCTGTGAAGTGTGATACTGCAGTAAAAATTGATAATATTGTTTGTAATGGACCGGCACATTGGTTGCTAATGTCTTTATGGATGCTTCAAGGACATCTTTTGTTGGAGGTTCCCTTTGAAATCAGCTTTTTTGAAATATTAAAAAAAAAAATATGCATTCTTGATCCAAGCTTGTATGACTATTGCGTCAGCTTTTTCAAAAGCAGGTTCCCCAGAAGCAGCTCCGGACAACAACAAACAACAAAAAAAAAGGGTCATGGTCCAGGTTTACCCATGTTTTTCTATCTTGTGTAAAATCAGTTTCATTTTTTTTTTGTTTTTTCTTTTCTCCTAATTTTTTCTTGACATTTCTACTCCAGTTTGCATGCCATTTTTCACGGGCTTTATTCATCGATATTTTTGTACTGATACATTTATAACCCAAAAATAATGTTGCTAAATTAAACTTTATTGTTATAATAGCAAATAGTGATACTTACATGCTTAGATTAACCATTTATATTGGATGACTACTTGATAAACCAGAAAATGTATATTTTTTACTTTAATCCATTAGTGAGATTCTCTAGCAAATCCTAGTTTTAATAGTAATGAATTAATGATGTTAGCATTTGGAGAAAGGTTTGCCATAATACATTTTTAATATAAGAAGATTATAACAACTAAGATGAAGTATACGCTATTGCTGAAGGAGTTGGGGAAATAATTTTAAATTTGAGAACTTTTCTGACTCCAAAATCAAATATTACAGAACTAAATTCCAAAAGCAAATTATAGATCTGCATTACCTAAAAACTCGTATGTCTGACTCTATATTTAGCACAGTAATTAATACAAAATTGATGATAATCAAACATAAATTTCTCATAAACTTTTGTTGATATATAGTTTCCTGTAATTCTAAACAATGCAAATACTAACACTGTCACGCATCCTTTCCGGCAGTAAAAATCTACCACTCGAAAAAGATCTCTTCATCGAAACACCTCTTCTTTTTCTCTGTCCACCCGACTTGTTAACTTCCATAGACGGCCCGCCTCCCTCTGACGACAAGTACTCTATTTCATCATCATCATTCAATCTCAAAATATCAGCAATCGAAGCGCGCCTTTGAAAACACGGATGATCCATCGAAAACGATCTTCTAACCCGCTTATTTTGCCCTTCTTCATCTCTAATCTCGATTATGGTATCCAATTTTGGACTACCCGAATCATTATCTACAATGTCAGTTTCAGAAACACTACCAAGACTACCCTCCTCGACCGAAGACTGATCACGGGGAGGGCCAAGAGGGGGCAACGACAGGGTAATGAAAACAATGTTGGCGCGGCATAAAGGGCAATTCGAGTGAGATTTAAGCCAAGTGTCAATACAATGAACATGGAAAGCATGGCTACATTTAGGCAACAATCTTAAACTATCATCCTCTTCAAATTCATTAAGACAAACAGAACAATCACTGCCTTCAATAAAACCGTCTCCTTTTTTGTACTTAAACATTGTGATTCTCTTAATTAGAGCCTCATCTAAACCAGTTGTAGAAACCTGCCAAGGTTCATAAGGGCTTTCAATTTCATCTTCTCCCTCTTGTTGATTTTCTCTTGTACTTGTTCTTATATTTGCTGATTCAATAATACTATTGGTGTTTCCACAATACTTGGAGATGATTGTGTAGTAACAAATAAGAAGGAAAGCACTTACTAAGATGCCAATAATTGCAATTAAGAGAGGGGAAAGGGTAGGGTTTGAATTATCAATAATATCAGGGAATTCATCATAATTTGGAGGAGGTGGAGGGGGGAATATTATATAACACCATTGTGGACAATATAAGCTACAAAATCCTTGAGAGCAATCTTTAATGTTTCCATATGGAATCCATGTTTTTGGAGCCTCTAACGATGCCATGACGATCAAAATGACTATTTGCAACGCAGACCGAGTTTATAAAAGATGGATGAAGAACTTTAACAGTTACTCGGCTTCGAAACAAAATGCCTACTAAGGACGAAAAATTCTATCTTCTAAAGATGGATTGAAAATAAAAAAAGTTTAACTTAACTAGACTCTGACTCAATTTGCAATCTAAACCGAGTTCTTGGTTCAATATTCTCTACAAAAAAAAAACACTTGTAGAAATGGGAGAGAGACCTTAACTGTGGCAGACTCGAAACAATTATATAATGAAATAGAAGCAAGAGTAGAGTATGCCTTGTAACTATGCTGTTGATGGAGATAAAGAAATGGTGTTAGAAGTGGAACTATTAGACTCTGGAGAAGTTTGTTTGGACAAGAAGAGGGAATGGCTTGAAAAGTAGTGTTAATTGGGAATTCTTTCTTCTTTTTCTTTTCTTTTTGTTTTTTAATTATTGTACTTTTATATTTTTTTATTTGTGGTTTTTAAGAGATAATTATTTATTAGTAATGAATTGCGGACTATAAGGGAACAGTTACGTTGGTTGGGAATTTATTAAAGTAATCAATGCTTTTGTTAATTATAGTTGAAGCCAGTTGCAGTTGGGAATTTCGTATAAAAGGTGGATTTAATGGATATTTATATTGATAATATGTCAATTATTTTAAATATAGATAATGTTTATAAAAAATAAGTCACATTATATTATATATTTTATTTAGAATTGTGTAATTAAATAATATAAAATACTCATTTACAAGCTTGTTTCAGTATTAAAGATTAAAATATTAATTAATTTGATGAGTTTGTAGTTCATTTGATTGTCTACATCTAGAAGATTAAATAGATAATGTCCAACATTTATTGTGTCACATTATATAGAAAAGAGAAAATAGACAAGTTAGTGTAGCACACTTTCTTAATTCGTTATCTATTTTTATCTATGTGATAAGACTATTGTTAGAATGGACTATATATTATTGATGGACATGGGGTATATCTCATCCTCGTATCAATCATTATATATACATTTAAAAGAGCTAAATATGAATTATATTTAATTAATTCCAGTAACAAAATTTATGACAGTTTGGAAACTTGAAATCTTTGTTCTCAATTTTGACAAATTTTGGAAGTTAAGATGTGGTGTTTAAGCAGTAATTTAATAGACTTTTATCAGATCAATGGTTAATAAAAACAAGTAAAATCGATAAAAGGTGTCGAGTTCAGTCGACTCAAATGTATTAAGCCAACTATTTTTAACCAAAACGAAAACCAAGGAAAGAAAGAGCAAGAAAATGTGGGAAAATATGTATGAAGGGGCATACAACATAATTATTAATGCTGCAATGCCTCAAAGTTATGTTAGGTGGGCCATAGAAAAAATAAGCATATCTTCTTCCCCCAAACCCTCCTATCTCTTGCCCTTGCCCTTTACCTCATCAATTGAAATGTCTACATTACAATAAATCAATCCCAGAACCATTTTACTTACAAAGTTATAATCCACACATTATTTTTTGGTTTTGTGGGCAAAAGGGCAGTACACAATTTTCCAAAAATAAGAATGGAAAGTGAAATAAATCATATGGGATAGAGTAAAGACAGAGTCAAAAAGAAATGACACTGGAATTAAGATGAAGACTTGAGAACGAGACTCATAAAAACAGCATTCAACCTTAACTCTCTTTCTTTAATTAGTCTTCACCTTTTCTCTTCTTTTCATTTTATTAGTTGTATTAGTATAATAATGTAATATCACTCTCACATATATTATTTTATATTAATTTCATTAACTCCGATAAAGGTCTGTATATATAGCTTAGACACCTTTTCTTTTGTACTAGTGATTAATGTGCTATGCTAATTTTCTCTACAATAATAATAATAATATACCCTTTATTTTTAAAAGTTTGACGTTTTAGGATTTTATTAATTTTTTTAAAAGTTTAACATTTTAAAATATTAATATATTTTTTATTATATTTTTTTAATTTATTCTTGTATTAATTAAGAGAGATAATTGATTATGAGCAGTAATTATGAAAAAAGAAAATTTTTGTATAAAAATATAAAAGTTAAATTAGTTTCTCCATCCGGTTCCAAAAACTAGTCGTTTGTGATTTTCATCATAACTAATAAAAATTTAATATAACATCAAAATGATTAATGCATCCTTAATAAAATTCTCTCTTCTTAATTACCGACCTGTAATTTCATCAACACTCAATTTCTTTCCTAATTAATACAAGGATAAATTGAAGAAAAAATTGTGAAAGTTACAGTAATATTATAAAATGACAAGTAAAATGAACTAATATCAAAAGCCTAAAATGACTAGGTTTTAGAACCGGATGGAGTATTTTAACAGTACAATAAATATTTTCTTGGCTTTAATGATTCGGTTAGAGTGATAAAATTTTGAAAACGGGGGGAGTAATAAATTGAGGAATTAAATAGCCTACAACCCACTAAGTTTGGAGAGATTATACATTACTCTGAGAACATCACTCCCTCTTCCCTGAATGGCAAGTTGCTGAAGTTGTGAAGGTATGAGTTTCAACATTAAGTAATTAATTAATTTCTGATCATCTAAAGAGAGATTCCCAATAATTATGCATTAATTAATTACTAATGCTTTGTAAGAATAACATTCATTTCTTATTTCATAGTGCCTAATAAATAACAACATTATCGTCGCAGATTTGGAGTTTGAAATTATTGGTTGCAACAATTTTATTAAAAACACAGAATATATGCAAAATGTCATTTTTTATATATTACTCTATCCAATAATATAATTTTATTGAAGTGGACAAAGTTAAGAATGTTTATGATGTTGAAAGTGAAATCCAAACACTCAGGGAAGGTTGAAAATCAACATTAATTTTTTTTACTCTAATTATTTATTTGGAACTTTAAAAAATAATTTGGTGGTTTCACTCATTAGTATAATGGGTTATGAAAAATTTTTTTTTTGAAAAATGAGGTTTATGATCTCTAATTATTTATTTGGAACTTTAAAAAATAACTTGGTGGTTTCACTCATCAGTAAAACGGGATATAAGAATGTTTTTTACAAAATGGGGTTTATAATTTTAAAATAGTAGTGTTACATTGAATATTTTAAACAATTCAATATTCTAATAATTTAACCTTATTATTTAAAAATTATACGTCAGGATTTGAGTAATTTTTAGAGATTTTTTTTATGATTTATTAAAGTTTGTTATCATAATTTAATTAAAAAAATATTTACACTATTCAAAAATTTTCACTGATATGTACTGTATTTTTAATAACTATCCCGCAAAATTTCAGATAAAAAGAGCATGATTATTCATTTTTATGACTTAATTTAATATTGATGATCCTTTATTTGCAAATTCTTTGAAACCACAAATCCCATTTTAGGAAAAAAAAATTCCTCAAACCTCGTTTATAAATGAGCGAAATCACAAGATACTTTTTTAAAGTTTGCCCTATTTATTTTTAACGGGTGCCTGTCTTAAAACTTATGGTATTAGGCCAAGTTATACATTGAAATTTCCAAATAATTAATAAAAACTTATTTTGTTGTAATCAAATTTAAATTCTCATCCCGCCCTGGATGTGATTCGAATCTGAGACTTCTAAAAATCACATCAGTGTTAATCATTAAATCAACACCTCAATAAAAAATTTTAAAAAGTTATCCTAAATTTATTTTAAGTTTTAAAAAATTATTGTTATAATTGTCCTTGCTATTTTAGTATTAGAAAAAGTACTTACTAATAAATTTTAGAAGAAAAATGTGATGGGGACGAACACTTTCAGATTAAATTTTATTTGGCGGTTCTACCAAATAGATCAATCAAATAAAATCAGAATGACAAGAACTTAGAATGAATTTTTGTTGTGAAGAAAAGTGGACCAAAAATTGCAGAAATTATTACAAAAAACTCTCTATGTAAGTGTTGCCAATGCCATGTTTTATAAACCAGATACGAACAATCGCAACTCTTCAGAATAGAAGTGTTGCGAAAAGACATGTCCATTCAAGTAGCTGCAACAGTTCATAATAGAAGTGTTGCGAAAGGTAGCTCCCGGACCCTCGTAAGCTAAGTATCGTAATAGAACTCGAACAAGCGTGGACTCCGCACTCTCCTAACTTGTTTGATGAAATATTACGACTGCATTGGTCAGCTAGTTGATCCAATTACACTAAAATACCAACAATCCTCCCCCATTTTAGTGTAATCCATGAATAACTAAATAAAATCACAACTAATAGCAAACTTATGCATAAATGAAATATCGTGACGATTGAATTTCATCTTAGTATAATACACATTCCAAATATTCGTATACCAAAGGTGTTACTATGGATTGAACCTTAGTTATCCATCTTGAATACTCGAAGATAATATACACATAAGTCAACATCCTAACATGTTCTTGCTTGACACTATCTTTTACTAGCCTTGTGTCCTTATCCTTCATAAGTATATCAAAGCCAAGTCAAAGCTTCTTGAAGCGGCTAAACTTCATGCTTATATAGGTAGCTCTTTTACTCTTGCACCTGGATATGCAATTTTTCAAAAGAACTATTAAGAACTTAAACTTCAACCTCCTTATCTTGCAGTTCTGAACAAACACCTTGGGATATTATTATTAGTGTGTTCCAATCTCTAGATGTTAAGCTTTCCTCATTGAATTCAGCACCTAACGTCATATTAAGTGGGAATTAGGTATCTTAACATAAGAGATTTCAAATGGACTTTAATTTCATCCCCATAGCCGAATTGCGCACAAGATCTCTTCTTAACCCTTTGGTTATATGATCGGCTAAATTATGCTCAGTTTTTACAAACACAGATTCCACTGTTGAATCACTCATACAAGTTTGTTTCTTAGATACCTAAGAAGTAGCACCTCCCCAAGAAAAACACTCATCTACTTGTGGAAGAACTATCCTCCTTATAAGAAAAATAACTTGTATCCGACTAACCTTCAAAAACTGAAAGAAGCCATTAGAAATGCGCCATGTGGCATTATGTTGACCGGTCAACTTTGACTTTTGACTAACACGTGTTAGTCAACCATTGATAAGTCAACCCTAAAGGTTAAATCAATGCCACATTATATGACACTTAAAGTTGGATAAAGACAAGTTTCTGGCGACGCTTAATTTCACTAAATCGTTGCCAATACTACTTTACTTACATTCTTTCTTGCGACATAAAAAATTATTCTAGCAACGCTTTGAAAATCGTTACCATATCAACCAGTAGCCTTATTTCTGGCAACACTTCAAAAAGCGTCGCAATAGATCACCAAAGTGTTGCTACACCAAGCATCACCACAGATCTTGAACCGTCGCAAACGGTTGTCACAAAAACTCATTTTGTGAATGAATTTCTGACGAACACAGAATCCCTCAAACAACCTAACCGTTGCATTCAGAAACCGTCAATAAACCATCCATTGACTTTTCCTTTTGTAACGGAATCTCCGATGGAAGCAGAATCCCTCACAAAACCGTCATAATAAACCATGAACTGCCGCGAAAAATAGTTATCGCAAATGAACCATCGCAACTTTTCATTCTGCAACGAATTTTGCAACGGATTCAGAATCCCTTGCAAACTGCAGAAAAACGAATTCATATTAAATCATTTCAAAATCGATTCCGGCCATCGACAAAACCCCTCCTAAGGTTTTTCGACGTCCCAAGTCCAATGGAACTGTTTTTTTTACAAAAAAATTGAACCTAAACACGTCGTTTAATTAAAACGACTTGAGAATCAAGATTTTTTTTCCAGAAAAAGAACGTTTATACCACCATAAACAACCAAAAACGAAAATGGCCATCAAACATAATGCAGCATAACTTCAATAATTAAGAAATTCAAATCCTATATTTTAAAGCATCAAACTTCAATTAAAACACAATAAAATCAACATTCATATCTTTCAGAAATTTCCAGATTTTCTCCTGCATTTTTCTCCATTAAAACATCATCAAATTGAAAACTTTTCTTCTAAGCATAATTAGCCACATGTCTCAGCTTTCCAAATCCACCAGAATCACAGAAATTCAAATTGCATAACCAAAGTTATGATCAAAACACTAAACAGTGTACAAAGCTGAGATTTTCCGAAAACAGATTTCATGACTCAACTTAAAACAAAAATTTCATATTGAAAACGAACGAAATTAAATAAGGTTTCTTCTGAACATATATTCCTTAGTTTCATTTCGGTGAAAACAACATGAAAATACCCGAAATCGAACATAATCGATTCAAATGCGATTTTGAACATTAACAAAATAATAACCATTTCTTCATAGATCCAAACGAATTTCATCCGGTGAAAAAATCGAAATTCAACAGTCTACGAAAATATTTTGTTATCAAGCTGAATGTCTCCATAAATTCATAGATTTAAACCATAAAACTTCAAAATATCTATAAACATAATCAATGAAAATTGAAATTTCAAATGATTAAATATAATAAGACAAACCAAATTTATACCAAAATCGACAAATGCTATAAAAAGCATAACCAACCCATGTATTATGAAAATCATAAATCAAATTCTCTTTCGGGCAACGGTAGATTCTTTAGCTATCTAAAGAAAATTGTTTTTTTATGAACAAAGAAAGAGAAATAAAATTGTAAAAAATAAAATCAATCACGTGTCCGTTCAATTGATTACAAGCAATTGACAAAAGGAATTGGATGCCCTTAAATGCCAAAAGAAGAAGAAAAACAGAAAGATGACTTAAATCATTTACAACTATTTTCCCATATTTTGAAATACGAAGTAGGATGCAATCTATATCATTAAAATAAAACCATTATATCAACCACCAATGGCTCTTATTGAAATTCATAAACAGTGAAATCAATAATTGAATTGTAATTGAATAAACTAATTAGAAAAGGAAACCCATAATTGCAATTAGTCAAGACTTGAGATCTGTTCGAAACTGAACAAACCAAAAAACCAATCTATATGCCAAAGACTATTGGTTACCGAAACAGAAAGTACCTAATTACAAATAAATATCACTGAAATACGAACAGAATCAAGGCAACTAATATACGGCAGAAACAATTAGATGGCCAATTAATCAATATTCATCTCATATTGTACGATGAACAACTGTCGCAACCCGTCCAATTACACTAATTAAAACAACATTCTCAATGAATTAAACATGAATTCCGTTCCGGCATTTTTAAAATTGAAGAAGGCATGAACGATTCATGTAAATTCATCGAGAAAGAAAATTAAAATGGAAGCGTACCTTAATAAAAAAAATTCTTAATTCATCAAGACATCTGTAGATTCTCCGTTCGTCATTTTCAGAATTTCAATCTTGTTGGGTCTTATGAATCATAAAAACTCATGCTTCAAGCGCAAATAAGATTCAATCTTTGTTGGGATGTATTATCCCAACAATTATCCTTCTGAATCGAATCTATCTTCGCCATTATTGGGTTTGAGAGAGAAATCAAGATTGAATTCTCGATTTGTTTCACAAAAAATTAGATGGGCTGAAAATTGATTTCTCTTTTAACTGGAATTCTACAGCTGCAGCGATAATAGCGGGAATATTGTAACTAGCAAATACTCCATTGTTGAAGCAATGGAGGATTGGACCGGGCTTGGGGTTTTAAATGCATAATTGCAAGACACTTGAAGGGCTCAATGGGTCTATCCATTATGTCCAGGTCATGGTTTAGAGTGGCCCAATATGTTATGTCAACGAGGCTTTATCTACACCTCTGCATGCTAATTGCAATATATAACCTAATGGTAAAACATTATCAGAAATGAGACACAAACAATTGTCGCAAGATAATATACACATAAGTCAAAATTTTAAAAGTTCTAATTTAACACTATTTTTTACTAGCCTTGTATCCTTATCCTTCATAAGCATATCAAAGCCAAGTCCAAGCTTCTTGAAGCGGCTAAACTTCATGCTCACATAGGTAGCTCTTTTACTCTTGCACCTGCATATGCAATTTTTCAAAAGAACTATTAAGAAGATAAACTTCAACCTCCTTTATCTTGCAGGTCTGAACACATACCTTGGGATGATGTTACTAATGTGTGCCAATCTCCAAATGTTAAGCTTTCCACATTGAATTCTACATCTAATGTCATATTAGATGGGAATTGGGTATCTCAACATGAGAGATTTCATATGGACTTTAATCCCATCCCCATAGCCGATTTGTGCACAAGATCTCTTCTTAACTCTTTAGTTAAATGATCGGCTAAATTTTGCTCAGTTTTTACAAACTCTAGTGATATGACACCTTGCATGATGCGTTCCTGAATCATGCTATGTCTAACACTTAAATGTCTAGACCTGCCCTTATATACTTGTCTGTAAGCATTGGCCAAGGCAGCTTCGCTGTCACACCTAATAGATATAGGCGATATTGGTTTAAGCCACAATGGAATATCATAAACGAGATCTCTCAACCATTCAGCTTCTTTACCAGCTGCTGCTAATGCAACAAATTCAGATTCCATTGTTGAATCAGCGATACAAGTCTGTTTCTTCGACGCCCAAGAGATAGCGCCTCCCCCAAGAAGGAATACCCATCCACTTGTGGAAGAACTATCTTCTTCATTGGATATATAACTTGCATCTGAATAACCCTCAAAAACTGAAGGAAATCTAGTATATATCAAACCATAATCCTTGGTTCCTTTTAAGTACTTAAATACTCGGCTTGTCAATGATGTGAACTAGGATTACTAGTATACCTACTAAGTTTTCCAACAACAAAGGCTATATCAGGCCTAGTGCTAATCATGGCATACATAAGACTGCCAATGGCTCTCGAGTATTCAAGTTGAGATACTGCAACACCTTTATTAGGCAAAAGCTTAACACAAGGATCTAGGGGAGTGCTAACTGGAGAACAATCCTTGAAATTGAATTTATTCAAAATCTTCTCAATATAATGAGATTGGGAAATTGAAATAACATTGTTCTTCCGCTTAATTCGTATACCAAGAGTCACCTCAGCCTCCCCCAAATCCTTCATTTCAAAACTAGATGACAAGAATTTCTTCGTTTCATTAACATGATTTTGGTCAGTACCAAAAATCAACATGTCATCCACGTATAAGCAAATCATAACTCCTTTACCAGAAAGATCAAACTTGCTATATACACATTTGTCTGCTTGGTTGATATGAAAACCGTTAGACAAAACCACATCATCAAATTTTTTATGCCAAGCTTTCGGTGCTTGTTTCAATCCATATAAGGATTTCTTCAACTTACATACCTTGTTTTCATAACCTGACACAACAAACTCTTCCGGTTATTTCATATAGATTTCCTCATCTAATTCACCATTTAGGAATGCAGTTTTAACATCCATTTGATGAATTGTAAGGTTGTGTATAGCTATTAGGGCTATCAACAACCTAATAGTAGAAGTCCTCGCAGCAGGAGAATAAGTATCAAAGAAGTCAATTTCTTCTTTTTGCCTAAAGCCTTGGATAACCAATCTGGCTTTATACTTATCTATGGTACCATCCACTTTCATTTTCCTTTTGAAGATCCACCTATTTCCTAGTGGTTTACATCCGGGTGGTAAATCAGCCAATTCTCATATATTATTGTGCATGATAGAGTCTATCTCATCCTGGATTGCTTCTTTCCAGAATGCAACATCTCTTGAAGCCATAGCTTCAATAAACGTTTTTGGATCCTCTTCAATAATAAAATAATATTGATACTGATTCTCAACCTCATCCCTCGATCCTTAAACTAAATAAAGATGAAAGTCATCTCCAAAAGATTTAGCTTTTCTAACTCTAGTACTTTTCCTAGATGGTCCAGGCAAGGAAACATTTCCACCAGATAAACTTTCATAATGAACAGGGTTCTCACTACATGAATTCTGAATCATGTCTCTTAGTCTAGATATAGATGTAAATCTATCTTCATAAAAAATAGCATCTCTTGACTCTACAACCGAGTTTACAGATACATAGTCATTAGATTCTATTATATAGAACCTATATGCATGGGAATGCTTTGCATACCCAGTGAAGATACAATCTATACCTCTTTCACCCAAGTTTCGTCTATTCGGTTCAGTGATTCTTACCACTGCTCTACAACCCCAAACTCTTAGAAAACTCAACTTTGGGGGAATCTGTTGGAAATCGGGGATTACTTGGATATTTCTGAAGTCGCAAACACGCTGTCAGATTGAAATTTATTTGGCCGGTTTACCAAATTTTCAATCGGATAAAATCAGAAAAAGAATCAAGAACAAGAATTTTATTTGCAGTGAAATTTCAACCGAATTTTTCTGTATATTGCCAATATCGTTTTGGTGAAATAAATAGCCAAAACGTCAACAGACATGCTGTTTGGGGTAGCAGCCATGTCCAAAAGACATGTTTATTCCGAGATTCAGTTGTGTCCAACAGACACACTATTTCGGACAAAATTCACCTCGAGGGGGAGTGGTTGGGTACTTACTAATTAATACCTAGGAAAATCCCCAGGCCCATATCTATAGAGATACAGCCCTGGAAACGGGAGAGCTTTGTTCGGGAAGCCCACTCGCCCCAGCTGTGAGGGGCTGAGACACGTGTGGAGCCCTTCTGGGCTTTCCAACGAAGTCATTTGGCCGGAATTCACAGTTATCCACTCTACTCACCCTTCGGGTGTGGCTAACAGAATTGGGTTTACCACCTCGTGGTGTCCATTTTTTCTTTGTGGGGAATTCCGGTAGAATGAAGCCTGGATAATTATGAAGTCGTGACGAACACTTTCAGATTGAATCTTATTTGGCGGTTCTACCAAATAGATCAATCGGATAAAATCAGAATGACAAGAACTTAGAATGAATTTTTGTTGTGAAGAAAAGTGAACCAAAAATTGTAGAAATTGTTGCAAAAAAACTCTCTATGTAAGTGCTGCCAATGCCATGTTTTATAAACTAGATACGAACAATCACAACTCTTCATAACAGAAATGTTGCGAAAAGACATGTCCATGCGAGTAGCTGTAACAGTTTATAATAGAAGTGTTGCGAAAGGTAGCTCCCGAACCCTCGTAAGCTAAGTATCGTAATAGAACTCGAACAAGCAAGCACTCCGCACTCTCCTAACTTGTTCGATGAAATATTATAACTGCATTGGTCAGCTAGTTGATCCAATTATACTAAAATACCAATGAAATGTCTAGACTAAGTCATTTTTAGTATCTTAGTTTCACAGATTTTGTGAAGTTGTAATACATTTTTTTGAAAATTTATTTTATAAATACCATATTGGATCTCCAATTGATCCTTGAAAAAGGAACCTCTAATCTGAATAGATAAAGTTGGTCCATTGTTATCACCAAATTGACTAAGCTATTCCATCCATTAATCTCGAAGAAAGAGTCAAACTAAAAAAATGAAAAATTTTAATTTATTATCTATGACATGGCATGATGATGCATCTCGTCTCACCATCACTCCCATACATAAGTTTGTAAAACATAACAAGATGTTTTTGCTGGTCTTCATTAGTCAATTAAAGATGGTATTTGTTTCAATTTCATTTTGAATTCAAATATTATTAATTAATAATTTAGATAATAATAATAATAATTAATAAAAAATAATAATTGTATTTAGTATAGTAATAATTAATATTATATAATAATAAAAATAAAATAAGTTAATAATAATATATTATTAATTGTAATTAAATAAATATATAGTTGTAATTAATAGTAAATACTAGATAATAAAAAACAATTAACAACAATATTGGGTCCTTACGATGCTCTATTTTTCTTTTATTTTTCTAAGGAAATGAAGCTAAAAAATATTGTTATTTTGTTCAAGTTCAATTAAATTAATTGATACAATTTTCATTCAAGATAATAGCAATGAATAAAAATAATAATTCCAAATTATAAATAAGATCGTTGTTTTTATTTGTTCATTTTTAGTTACTAATTAAAACTTGTTAGCTTTATTTCCATTATTATGCATATGATTTTAAACAAGGAAATATAGTAATTATAAAAATAAAAAAATTTATTCATAATTCATAATGATAATTATTAATAAGTTGTATAATAACATATATTAATATTTGGAAGCATTACTGTAATCAATATCTGTTATTAATAATAATTTTGTTTTAGTTATTTTTAATTAAATTTCATATTCCGTAGATTCAACGAAGGTGTTATTCAGTCACCAATGCAGATCGAGTAAGTTGGAGGAGAATAAGATTTGAATCCTACTAAATACATTTATTGGGAAGGGTGATGAGCCTTAACTGTGACCAATCCCCAAATAAGATTATCTCAATGAAGATACTTGTAAATATTAGAAAAAATATATATCCCATAGATTCAACATTAACAATATTAATGCTTAATTAGAAACAAATAAATTTTCATGTGACATGTAAAATGGGGTACAAGTAACTACAAATATTTTGCCCAAAAAGCATACAGAAAAGCATATGTATGTACCCTTATTTATTCACTAGATTTAAGTCAGAATGACTAGTTAAGAAAACAATGTTCATAGCTATCTGTTTTTATTGCATTTAATACTCAAATTAGAGACTTTATTTAAAGGGAAAAGCTCTCAACAACAACCATTGGGTATGTGCATATATATACATACACTCAGAGAAATAAAAATGAAAAATTATATTTTCGGGTTATAAATAACGTTTCAAGTATTGTTCCACAGTTGTGTAATTGATTTCAGGGTAGAGCTGAGTTGCTTCCTTTCCTTCATCTCCTATGTCGAAATTAGCAAGACATCCCTCATAGCAAACATGGTAGTAATGTGTCAATCCAACTTGCTCTTCATATCCTTCATCTATTTTTTATAACACATAAGATTTTACATATTAAAACTTTTTACTTAGCTTTAGGACGAGAATATACTCATATAAATTTATTAGCATATTCATATATTTTACGCTAAATATATCTTTACCCGTATGAACCTAAGCACAAATTGCCTACTGTACTAAACTTTTAAAACATTATGTTAATTAGCCCCAAAACATAACAAAAGTGCATCATGCTCCCTGAATGCACATGTCAGTTTCTAGTTGTTTTGACTTTTAAAATATGTCATTTTTATTTTGCTCTTCAACCCGAAGTTGTTTGGTGGAATTCAGAGAATAAACTGGTGCACTTTTACCAAGTTCGGGGCTAGAGAAACTTTAAAGAGTTTAGAAGGGCAGTAGGCTATTTGGGCCAAATTCAAACGGATAAAAATGTGTTTAGCCTTTGTTTTATTATGCCGTAAAATGGTAAATAGAGACCATTTTTACTATATTCTACGAGTATTCTAAATTTTTTCTAAATAACGCATGAATTCTATATTCTAATCCTAGTTTATCGTGGTTCATATTGTTACATGATTGACAAATAATTACAAATAATGATATGTTCATAATTCAAAGATGTTACCGGAAATAATGTGTCAATCATCCAATTTATATCATACCTTTCATGGCAAGTAGGAATTCTTCCTTAGAAATGGAGGTCTTGTTTAATTCTTTCCCAATCGATTTCTCCCAAATTTGAACAACTTGTGTTTGAGACAAAATATTTTGGGAAGGTCTAATGTATAATGTTTTATTGAGAGTACGAGGATCATCAATAGTCTTAATAGTGAACATGGCAATGTCATCTTCATCAACATAAATGGCTTTTTGGTTGGCATCTCCAAGCAAGGTTACATTATGCCTTGAAGGAATAATATGCCCAGGCTGGCAAAGTCCACCAATAAAATAACCAGCAAAGCAATTTGCAGAGACATAAGTGAATGGTATATTTGCTTCTTCTATTGCTTTTCTTATTACCATTTTATCATCAAATGTTACTCTGCCTGGTTCCATTGCATTGCCCATTCTTGCTGGATCTGTTCCGAATTCTGATGGCAAAAATCTCTGTTCATATATAGACTTTATGTCAGTACTAATGCACTTTTCTATCTCTAATTTTGACAAGCTCCTAATTTTGTTGGAAAATTGAAATTTTCTGAACCTATATAATTTACATGGTACATTCGGTATTTTCGATATTGAAATATGGTAAACGCCGTGTTTTCCATATTCTAATTAAATCGGTAAAAGTAGCATTTGTGGGTCTTGTGATATGGCCCGTTTGTCCATTTGGTTTACGTGATATATACATGTTACCTATTCTATTCTCATGCTATGCAATATGTTACTGTATTTGGTACATTTACCATAAAATATGTTATTTTTCTGTACCATTTGTGATAGAATTTCTGTTAACTTCATTATCCACCATCCTTACAAAAGGTATAAAAAGTGTATAAAATTGTATACCACAAAGACCAAATGAGCAACATGTATACAACAATGACAAAATGGACAAACATATTATATCAGATTTAAATGAATCAAAATTTTCATTAATTCAACCCCCAACTATACCAAATTTTCGGAGTTATCTCGCAAATGTGGAATTTCAATAAAATGTACCATATTTTCCGAATTGTGTTGCAAATGTGCAATATAAATGCACACTTGGAGAAGCCATTTCGGGAACTTTAATTCAATAAAAGGTGAAAATAGGAAGTAGTAAATAGTACCTTCATATATTTACCAAAAAAAAAAAAATAGTACCTTAATATTACCAGCCTCTTTAATGGCAGCAACAAGTTTGAGTTGGAGAAGAATTTGATGGGATCGAATATGGACACCAGAAACAGCACAAATAACAACATCAACAAGTTTAACAGCATCCACTAGGCTTTGATGATCATTAAAAGAACCATTTACAATATGAGCTCCTTTCTTTTTAAAAGACAAATACTTTTGCACTTTCTCAATTTCAGTTGCTCCGATATCTGCCCTTTGAAGTACATAAGTTGGGTGTCCTAATCTTAAACTGGCCTTAACCAATCTCTTTCCCAAGTACCCACTTCCCCCTATTATCAGAACCTTGCTTTTCTCCATAAAATTAAAGCTCTTACACAGGAATATTAATTGATATTAGATTCATAGAATAGCAAAACTGTGTGTGTATATATAGAGAGTACAATGTACAATGAATCTTTGGTTGTGAAAAATGTAAGTTTTGGTTTGAGTTTTTGGAATAGAATATAGTGTTAGCTTTAGCTTAGGAGGTCGATTTCTGACTAGTGGTTTGCTTGTCTTCCAAATTAAGTTCACTTGCCTTGCCTATTATCAACCACACTTTATATTTCTAATAAACCAACATATTTCTAATGGACAAGTTCATCTTAATATTATTTAATTTGAATATATCTTTCCCGCTTTAAGTTTGGATGGCCTTCTAATTTTTTAACTAGGCACGATTAGGGTCAGCCCGAACTCGGCCCATTTTCAACTTAAATTTCAATTGACTTCCAGCATTGGGTTTGAGCAATTGACTGCCGTTGGCCCTGCTCCTGTCCCATATAAGATTTTGGCAGAGTGGGTCAAGACCCAAGGGTATCCATTTCTTTGTCATATGTGGGCTTTTTCTAGGTGCTGCCCAGTATCATCATACCACATTTACAGGTAATTATTTGTTTTCTGTATGTTACTGTTTTGAATTCCAAAATGCTGTAAATATGCTTATATTTTAATAGAAGTGTAAACAAAAAAATTGAAAAACATAATAAAAACTTTAAATTGTGATATTCAATATGATTACCTATTTTTCGCTATCATTAATTAATTTTGGATTTGAATGGCGGAATTGTGTTTAATTATGTTAGTCAATGAGAGCTCCAAATCCTTGGATTTGCTGTAAAGTTTTCAAACCAATCTCTAAAACTTCGGGTAGGGAAGTGTTTTTATTGACAATTAGACGTAATAAATTCTTTATACGGAAGTACCGAATTTGACTTCGTATTTTGTGATTTTAACTTTATTGTTTTATGTTCATAACTCAAAAAACTAAAGAACTTTTATTGTATTAAAAAAGAGGTATGAAATTGAACAAGTAGCATGAAAAGGTATTACTTGACAATTATAAATCTACACTAAATTGTTGAAAAGAATAGGAACTAATTAAGAAAATGTTGCCAAATGTAGGACTGGCAGTGTAGAAGAAAAAAAAATATGATGGGAAAAAATAAAAGTACAGAAATGAAGATGATTATTGAAAAAACTTGAAACCTCTGGACGAATGAAGAAATGACAATACATCTCTTTATAATTATTCACTAACCAACTCGAACCTTGTCCATTTTCCCCACCCCCTGAGTTTTGGTATATTAATGTAATATATGTAGTTGTGTCAATTGCATCTTGTAGATCAACTGGTGAAGCCTTATGCTCTATAAGCTGGAGGGCAGGAGTTCATACTCTTGCACCAACGTTTTTATTGAACTAATAATTTCTCAGTGCCAAAACGATGTCGTTTTACTAAAAGCGAATATTAAGTTTCTGAAATGCTTATGCAAGGATTTGAACTTTGAACTTTGAGAGTTTAGATTAGAGTCATAATATAAATGTATAACTTAATCACTGAACTATTAGCTCCTCGTCAATTTTAATACCAAATTTTTCCTTTTAATATGCTTTCTTCTTAATCACTTAATTTAAATTAAATAACATATGATCACTGACTGTTCTCGATAAGATATTGATGAGAGACTCTGCTAGGGTTTCATCATATTCGCCGGTAGCCATGCCTTTCGGCTATCCTCAGCCCTCTAATGATTCCGCCATCGCCCATCTTTTCAGCAAGGACATTTTCATCAAAGCGCAAGCTGGGCCTTCTTCTTTGGGACAAAACCCTAAGTCCAAATAGCAATCTCTAGTGGATGCGACTGCCTCTGATCAGGTTCCATCCATGGGAGATAAATCCAAGAAATCATATGCCGTGATTATAAATCAGGGTTTCTCTTCCCCTTCTGCCAAAAGCCTATCGATCAAAGCAACTATCTCTGATGCTGGGGATTGTTATAAAGCGATCAACATTCCGCAGGAATTTTACAAGGAACGTTTTTCGTCTTGTCAACACTCCGTAATCGGCAGATTAAGGCCTTGTTCTTTTCAACTTATATTCAGTCCAGTTCAGTTCAGTTCAGTACTGCATACATATAAATTTGTACTGAAATAAGTTCAGTTCAGTTCAGAACTGCTACTTATAATTTGAAAAGAACAGGGCCTAACCCTTTCGAAAGGGGACAATCCTTGGAAACATGCAGATATTAAGCTGAAGCTCAATTCTATATGGAATCGAAAGTTGGATTGGAAACTGATATCTTTAGGTAAGGATTTCTTTCATATAATTATGCCATCGACAGAGGCTTTACAAAAAATTTAGTCTACATGTATAACCTAAATATCAAACCGGGTATTATGCGTTTCTCTATTTGGAAGGCTGGACTAACCTCCTCTCAACATTTATTATTAATAATAATTTTGTTTTAGTTCATTTTTAATTAAGTTTCATATCCCATAGATTCAACGAAGGTGTTACTCAGTTGGAAATGTAGATCGAGTAAGTTGGAGGAGAACAAGATTTGAATCATGCTAAATACACTTGTTGGGAGGGGTGATGAGCCTTAACTGTGACCAAACCCCGAATAAGATTATCTCAATGAAGATACTTGTAAATATTAAAAAATTATATATCCCATAGATTCAACATTACCAATATTAATGCTTGATTAGAGACAAATAAATTTTCATGTGACATATAAAATGGGGTACAAGTAATTACAAATATTTTGCCCAAAAAGCATACAGAAAAGCATATGTTTGTACCCTTATTTATTCACTAGATTTAAGTCAGAATGACTAGTTAAGAAAACAATGTTCATCATAGCTATCTGTTTTTATTGCATTTAATACTCAAATTAGAGACTTTATTTAAAGGAAAGAGCTCTCAACAACAACCGTTGGGTATGTGCATATATATACACTTACAGAAATAAAAATGAAAAATGATAATTTTGCGGATATACAATTATATTTTCGGGTTATAAATAACGTTTCAAGTATTGTTCCACAGTTGTGTAATTGATTTCAGGGTAGAGCTGAGTTGCTTCCTTTCCTTCATCTCCTATGTCGAAATTAGCAAGACATCCCTCATAGCAAACATGGTAGTAATGTGTCAATCCAACTTGCTCTTCATATCCTTCATCTATTTTTTATAACACATAAGATTTTACATATTAAAACTTTTTAGGCAGCTATAGGACGAGAATATACTCATATAAATGTATTAGCAGATTCATATATTTTACGCTAAATACATCTTTACTCGTATGAACCTAGTACAAATGGCCTACTGTACTAAACTTTTAAAAGATTCTGTTAATTAGCCCCCAAAACATAATAAAAGTGCATCATGCTCCCTGAATGCCACATGTCAGTTTCTAGTTGTTTTGACTTTTAAAATATGCCATTTTAATTTTGCTCTCCCACTCGAAGTTGTTAGGTGGAATTCAGGGAATAAACTGGTGCACTTTTATCAAGTTCGGGGCTAGAGAAACTTTAAAGAGTTTAGGAGGGCAGTAGGCTATTTGGGCCCAATTCAGACGGATAAAAATGTGTTTAGCCTATGTTTTATTATACCGTAAAATGGTAAATGGAGACCCTTTTTACTATATTCCACGAGTATTCTGAACTTTTTTATAACGCATGAATTTCTATATCCTAGTATATCGTGGTTCATATTGTTACATGATTGACAAATAATTACGAATAATGATATGTTCATAATTCAAAGATGTTACGGGTAATAATGTGTCAATCATCCAAATTATATCATACCTTGCATGGCAAGTAGGAATTCTTCCATAGAAATGGAGGTCTTGTTTAACTCTTTCCCAATCAATTTCTCCGACAAAATACTTTGGGAAGGTCTATAATGTTTTATTGAGAGCACGAGGATCATCAATAGTCTTAATAGTGAACATGGCAATGTCATCTTCATCAACATAAATGGCTTTTTGGTTGGCATCTACAAGCAAGGTTACATTATGCTTTGAAGGAATAATATGTCCGGGCTGGCAAAGTCCACCAATAAAATAACCAGCAAAGCAATTTGCAGAGACATAAGTGAATGGTATCTGTTCCGAATTCTGATGGCAAAAATCTATGTTCATATGTAGACTTTATTTTAGTACTAACGCATTTTCTTACCACTAGGCTTTGATGATCATTAAAAGAACCATTTACGATATGAGAAATGTATATATGGTTGTTCAGAAATCAAATATTACCAGGAGTTTCAAAGAAAGAAAGCAGACAATTGCAAAATATAAACATGTTTATATATGTTATATGGGCTCATGTATGAGTATCCGATAAGGGTATGGGAATGAGTACCGGGTACGATGAGGGTGCAAATTTTGGATAATTGAACCCTGTCTGAAATTCCAACTCCAACACAGAAAATTAATTTTAAATAAATAATTTAAATCAATAAATTAAAGGATAATAAAAGGGAATAGAATAAGTATAGGTTGGAAAAGTTGGAATAGATTAGGAATATTAATTAGTCATTTAAATGCCCGAGAAATCTAACTACTTTAGGAACACTCTATTCATCAGTCTTGCGAATTTTTATTGGAATAACTTCCCTTTTTATTTATCTTTAAGATTATTTTTTTAAAAAAATTGACTCAGCTTGTAGTTATAACGAAGGAGAAACCTCTACCCCACCTTATATATATGTGAACTTGAATTTAAAATATTTAAAAATGTAATTTTAAAGCTCAACCACTCAATATTAATATTGTATTAAATAAGACAATAAAACTACTTACATACCTTTAAGATACCTCTCTAATTTCAAATAAGTGTCTATTTAAATTTTTTTAATTTTAATTCCAAATAAAGTGATTATTGAAGCAACTCTTATCATTTTTTTCTCTAACTTACCTTTCAAATTAAAAAAAAATTAATTAGGTAATTTACAAAGAAAAAATATTTTACACAAGGCAAAGTAGTTTCAATTATTTTAAAAAAATTATTGTTCGTTATAAAAAGTTATAATCAACATTTATTTGAAGCGAGAAGAAGAAATAAATTTTTTACAAGATGATTGAACATTGAATTTCTAATAAATATTAACATTCCACCTACCAACTCTACCACACATTAATTTTTTTTTATTATACTGAATTTAGTGGTCACAGCTTCCTCTCAAAATGAAGACAGAAACTGGGGTCCTGAGTTCAAGCCCCATATTTCTTAAAATTAAATGTTTCTAATTTAAAAAACATTGTATTTCTCATTAATAGTCCATTAAGAGAAAAATGAAAAATATACGTGAATTAATGTATTTGAAATTAAAAATGATAACTATTTTAAAATTTTATTTCAATCAAGGTAAAAGAAAAACGAATTTGAAAAAATGGAGGCCGTAATATTAGATGTTGTAGTTTCAGAGGATTTTCTGCAATGTCGGACACATTTACCGTGTCAATGTTAGTTTTAGGAGTGTTTATGAGCCGAACCGAGATTAAATAGTGTAGGGATCGACTTAGCTCGGCTCGGAAATATATTTGTTCGGACTCGGCTCGGCTCGGCTCGAAGCTCGTCGAGCTTAGAACAATAAAGCTCGGCTCGGGCTCGTGAAAAGCTCAGCTCGAGTTCGCGAGCCTAAAAGAGCCCTAACATATATGCACTATTGCAACACAAAATTAAAGTATTGCCTCTAAGTGTTTCAACTTTGATGATTAAAAACTGATTTATGACAACCGTAGTTAGAAAAAGGATTGCATCAGTAACATGACATTTTGTTACACTTTTTCCAAAAAAAACTAGAAAATACATTTTAAAAAATAACGCAATTTATTCGCGCTTAAAGAAATACATATTTTAAAAAATTTAAAACAACATCATAATATTTTTACCATGATTCGTAATCACTCTCATTTCATCTCTTTCTATGTTCTATCCTATGCAATTCCATATTCATCACTACTCTTGTAAAAAAGTAGCATGCTATTTTAAATCATTATTTTACGAATAATTATCGTAAATGAATAATTATTAGTCACCAATCATATATAATTAATTTATTTTTTACTAATTTATTAACTACAAAAATTATACGAACATGTTTGCGAGCTTTCGAGCCGAACCTTAAAATGCTTGGTTTGGCTTATTAATATCTCCAGCCGTCGAACTCTGACCGAGCTTTGACCAAACCGAATCTCAAACTATTTGCGAGCCACTGTACTTGTTAACACCCCTAGTTAGTGTTGTGTCGATACGGGTACTAATCTGAGTATCATAGTGTATAATAGAATGGAGTAAAATATAGGGTAAACTGTCGGGGTTCTAGCCCAAATTAGTGCAAGGTAAAGTCTTAGCCCAAAAGCCCAAGATGTGGAGGCATATTTAAGCTTCTTTTTGCTGGTGCAAGGGTTTTTTTATGAGAGGGTGCAGCCATTTTTGGAGAGAGAAAAGAAGAGAGGGAGAGCAAAATTTTCAGCTTCTTTCTATTCCCACCAGCTGTATTCCGTTGCCGATCGCCGAAGATCAGACCGTCAGATCGCCGTGAAATTTTGCCACAACGTTCCTGACATCCAACTCTTTCTTTTGACCGTTGGGTTTTGTAATCAGACCGTTGGATCAGATTTCGTTGCGGGCAGAATATGGAGGAATGTTTGTTCACTTGAGGTTTTGTGTATTTTCCTCATTTTATTTGGCTTCTTCTTGTATTGTGGTGTTGTTGATGGGTTGCAAACTCTTGTAAGACATTGTTGAGTTCTTTTCCCTCAACTTATCAATAAGAGAAGTAGGGGTGGACTCCGTTATCGGTCCCGTGGTTTTACTCTTCACATTGGAGAGGTTTCCACGTAAAAACTTTGGTGTTGTGTGGCTTATTTATTTTCTTTGCATATTTGGTTGATTCTTGTAGTTTCTTGTTGATACTTATTGTTGCTATTCCGCATTTGTAACTTTGAGTTTTTGGGGCCTTGTGCTCAACAAGTGGTATCAGAGCTGTTAAGATCAGTTTCGGGGTTAATATGGAGTCTGTTAGTAGTGGTTCCATGGTGAAGTTGACGTCAACCAATTATTCCATATGGCGACCCATGATGGAGGATATGTTATTTTGCGAAGATTTATATGATCCAATAGATATAAGCATGGCAGAGCTTGGTAGTTCTAAACTGGCCAAACCTGAGAAAATGGAAGATATAGAATGGGAGAAGTTGAAGAGGAAGACTTTGGGGACTATTAGACAGTGGATTAATATAAGCATCTACAATCATGTTTCTAAAGAGTCTGACCCGTTTGAGTTGTGGAAGAAACTAGAAGGTCTTTATGAGAGGAAGACCGCTCACAACAAGGCTTCGTTGATTCGGAAGCTTGTTAACTTGAAGTTGAAAAGTCGGAAGTCAGTGGCTGAGCATCTAAGTGACTTTCAAGATGTTATCAACAAACTTACCACTATAAAGATTGTTCTTGATGATGAGTTGCAGGCTTTGTTCTTGTTGAGTTCTTTGCCCGACAGTTGGGAAATTCTTGTGGTGACTATTAGTAACTCGGCTCCGGATGGTGTTCTTTCATTAAACGTGATTAAAGAAAGTCTGTTTAATGAAGAGTTGAGAAGAAAGGAGATGGGAGTTGAAAATTCACAGGCCTTTGTTGTTGAGAATAGAGTAAGAGATAAGAGTAGAGGTCCAAAGGGGCGTGGTAACTCAAGGGGCAGGTCCAAGTCTAGAGAGGGAAAGGAGACCAGAACATGCCATTATTGTGATAAGCCTGGTCATATCAAGAAGAATTGTTTCAATTGGAAGCGTGAACAAAAGAAGATACCGGATTCCCAATTAGAGGGAGATGATAGTGGTACTGCAGCAACCATAGTGAAGACTGTTGAGGATACCAGTTTGCTTTGTGCAGTTTGTGAGTGTCATCAGGTTGATGATTCAGCTTCAGAGTGGCTTGTTGATACTGGAGCTTCTTATCATTGTGTTCCTAGGAAGGAATATTTTTTAAACTACAGAGCTGGCGACTTTGGTAGTGTCAGAATGGGAAATGAGAGCTCAGCAAGGATTATTGGTATGGGTGATATCCGTGTGAAGACTGATGTTGGGTGCACGATGGCATTGAAGAATGTGTGCCATATTCCTGATTTGCGCTTGAATTTATTAGCAGCAAGTGTTCTTGATCATGAAGGTTTCAGTCACACCTTCGGTGATGGCAAATGGAAGTTGTCCAAGGGTTCAATGACAGTTGCTCGAGGCAAGTTGTGTTGCTCGTTATATAAGACATACTTTAGAGTATGTTATGGTGATATATATGCAGCTGAAGAGAATAATTTTCCCAACTTGTGGCATCAAAGATTGGGACATATGACGGATAAAGGGATAAAGCACCTGGCAAGTAAATCCCTCATTCCTGTGGATAAATCTATTTCCATTTACCCTTGTGAGCATTGTTTGGCAGGAAAACAAAACAGGGCTTTATTTGCGGGAAAATCTACAAAGAAGGAAGGTAAATTGGAGTTGGTTCACTCTAATGTTTGTGGTCTGTTAGATGTGGAGTCTATTGGTGGCAATAGGTATTTTGTCACATTTATTGATGATGCAACTCGTAAGACTTGGGTCTACTTGTTGAAGCAGAAAAATCAAGTGTTTGAGACTTTTCAGAAGTTTCATGCCATGGTGGAAAGAGAGACTGGTGGAAAGTTAAAATGTCTCCGATCAGACAATGGTGGTGAGTATACCTCTAATGCATTTAAGGTTTATTGCTCACAGCATGGCATTAGACATGTGAGGACAGTTCCAGGTACTCCACAACACAATGGTGTAGCTGAAAGGATGAATAGAACCATTATGGAGAGGGTGAGGTGTTTGCTAAGAATGTCTAATCTTCCTAATACATTCTGGGCTGAAGCAGTAAACACAGTGACCTATTTAATTAATCGCTCTCCATCTGTTCCTCTTGGTCTTGACATTCCAGAAAGGGCATGGAGGGGTAGCAATCCCACTTATGCACATTTGAGAGTCTTTGGATGTAAGGCATTTATGCATGTGCCGAAAGTTGAGCGATCAAAGCTTGATTCCAAGACTAAACCATGCATTTTTGTTGGCTATGGTAATGAAGAGTATGGCTATAGAGTCTATGATTTAGAGAAGAAGGAAGTAGTGAGAAGCAGGGATGTAGTATTCTTTGAGCACGAGAGAGGTGCTGAGTTTCTGAATAAAAGGTATAATTCTCCCACAGAATCTTCTTTTGTACTACTGATGTTCCTCTTGTGTCTAGTCCTTCTTGTGTTGAGCAACCACCATGCGAGAATGTTGAAGCAAGATCTGATAATGTTGAGGAACAACCGATTGGTGTTGATGATACACCAGAACTTGTTGATGCTGATATGCATGATGATGAGAAGCTTCAGTTTTATGATGCTCGAGATGAAGAGGTTCATGAGCGGGGGGAGCCGCCAGCCCCACAGGATGAACAAGCACAAATTCGAAGATCATCTAGAGAAAGAAGGCCATCTACAAGATATCCAAGCTCAGAATTCATTCTTGTCATAGAATATGGAGAACCTGAAAGCTTTCAGGAAGCATTATCCAGTGAAGACAAAGGGTCTTGGTTGAATGCTATGAAAGAAGAGATAGATTCTTTGAGGAAGAATGAGACTTATCAGTTGGTGAAGCATCCAAAAGATAAGAAGTCTTGAAAAATAGGTGGATTTTCAAGAACAAGAAAAATGTCGATCAGAGTGTGAAGCGGAAAGCTAGATTGGTGGTCAAGGGATGCAATCAGAAAAAGGGGATTGATTTTGATGAGATTTTCTCCCCAGTTGTGAAGATGACTTCTATCAGAACCGTTTTGGGTTTAGCTGCGAGTCTTGACTTGGAGTTGGAGCAGCTTGATGTGAAAATAGCTTTCTTGCATGGTGATTTGCAAGAGGATATCTACTTGGAGCAACCAGAAGGATTTGAAGAAAAGGGAAAGGAAAATTTTGTTTGCAAACTAAAGAAGAGTCTTTATGGGCTGAAGCAGGCACCAAGGCAGTGGTATCGAAAGTTTGATTCTTTCATGACAACCAATGGTTATAAGAGGACATTGGTCAATCCTTGTGTGTATTTCAGACAGTTCCTAAATGATAAATTCATCATTCTTTTGTTGTATGTAGATGATATGTTAATTGTTGGATAGGATGCAGATATGATTTGTGATTTGAAGAAAAGTTTATCAGAATCATTTACAATGAAAGATTTGGGTCTAGCTAAGCAGATTTTGGGCATGGAGATAGTTCGTGATAGAAAGGCTGGCAAGTTGTGGTTGTCACAAGAAAAGTATATTGAACGGGTGCTTGAAAGGTTCAATATGAAAGATGCCAAGCCAGTTAGTCAACCATTAGCCGCTCATTTCAGGTTGAGCAAAAGAACTTGTCCGAAAACGCAGGAGGAGAAAGAAAGGATGTTGTCTGTTCCTTATTCCTCTGCTGTTGGTTCTTTGATGTATGCTATGGTTTGTACTAGTCCAGATATTGCCCAAGCTGTTGGATTTGTCAGACGATTTTTGTCCAATCCGGGTAAAGTTCACTGGGAAGCAGTGAAGTAGATATTCAGATACTTGCGTGGTACCTCAAAGCTTAGTTTGTGTTTCGGAGGTGGAAAATCGATTCTTGAAGGGTATACAGACGCTGACATTGCTGGTGATTTGGATGGAAGAAATTCTACCTCAGGTTTTTTGTTTACATTTGCAGGGGGAGCTATTTCCGGGCAGTCTAAACTTCAAAAGTGTGTAGCATTATCTACTACAGAAGTAGAGTATGTAGCAGCTGTGGAAGCATGTAAAGAGCTGTTTTGGCTAAAGAGATTCCTTCAGGAGCTGAGTTTGAAGCAAAGCGAGTATATAGTATTATGTGATAGTCAGAGTGCTATGGATCTGAGCAAGAATACCATGTATCATTCTCGAACGAAGCACATTGACGTTAGATATCATTGGCTGCGGGATGTGATCGAGGAGAAAGAGTTGGTATTGAGGAAAGTCCACACCGATAAAAATGGAGCGACATGATGACAAAGATTGTTCCCGGAAGCAAGTTGGAGCTTTGTTGCAAGCTCTCCGGGATGTCATTTCGATGATGTTGATGTTGCACTATCTTCCCCGATTTGGGCTCGAGGGGAAGATTGTTGGGGTTCTAGCCCAAATTAGTGCAAGGTAAAGTCTTGGCCCAAAAGCCCAATTTATGGAGGCATATTTAAGCTTCATTTTGCTAGTGTAAGGGTTTTTTTCATGGGAGGGTGCAGCCATTTTTGGAGAGAGAAAAGAAGAGAGGGAGAGCAAAATTTCCAGCTTCTTTCTATTCCCACCAGCTGTATTCCGTTGCCGATCGCCGGAGATCAGACCGTCAGATCGCCGTGAAATTTTGCCACAATGTTCCTGACATCCAACTCTTTCTTTTGACCGTTGGGTTTTGTAATCAGACCGTTGGATCAGATTTCGTTGCAGGCAGAATATGGAGGAATGTTTGTTCACTTGAGGTTTTATGTATTTTCCTCATTTTATTTGGCTTCTTCTTGTATTGTGGTGTTGTTGGTGGGTTGCAAACTCTTGTAAGACATTGTTGAGTTCTTTTCCCACAACTTATCAATAAGAGAAGTAGGGGTGGACTCCGTTATCGGTCCCGTGGTTTTACTCTTCACATCGGAGAGGTTTCCACGTAAAAACTTTGGTGTTGTGTGGCTTGTTTATTTTCTTTGCATATTTGGTTGATTCTTGTAGTTTCTTGTTGATACTTATTGTTGCTATTCCGCATTTGCAACTTTGAGTTTTTGGGGCCTTGTGCTCAACATAAACTTCAAAAACATGCCATGTGGTTTGGTTATTTTATTAAAAACGTCCTTGTGGAATTTTTTATTTTAAAAAGGATGTATTTGGTTTCAAAAGTTAGCAAAAACATGCTTCTCAAAATTTTGAAATCATATTTGGAAGGGAAATCTTGTCCATTTTGAAGTAAAATTTTGCAACCTTGTTTAAAAAAACATAATATACACTAGTAATAAATTTTAGAATTTTTTGAGATGTACAAATATTTACATTAATTAAAAATTATCGATAAATTTAAAAAATCATAACAAAATAAAAAGTTTCCGAAAATTACTCAAATCTTGATAAATAATTCATAAATAATATAATTGAAATATTGAAATGTTGAATTTATTGAAATGACTAAGATTACCCTTCCAAATGTGGTTTCAAAATATTTAGAAGCATATTTTTTATAATTTTTAAAATAAAAAATTTCACGAAAACCTTTTATGTAAAACGATCAAACCACATAACATATTTTTTAAATTTATCCTAAAATAAATATAACTGCTGCTTTAGTAAAACGTGTACTACTGTTCAAATTCAAATATAAACTCTATCACATCAATTGAATAAAATCACAAAAATGAAGAACAATATCCCCACATTCAATTATACAACGCTAACCACGTGAAACGAAAAAAAAGATCAGTGTGCTTGTGGTTACATATTGTAACTTTTTTATGTTTAAAATTATCTTTAATGAAATAATTTTATTCAGGTATAGTTACAGTTAAGCTTAATTCTCACCTCTCATATAGTGAGATTTCAACCAAGTTCTCTTCTCATTTATTCAACATCTGTTGTCAATTTAGTTACAACCTTGTTGGTGTTGTAGATAGTAATTAAATAGAACACAAAAGTCAAAGACGATATTTAATCATCTGAGATTGAATCGTGGAATCCTTCGATACAACGGCGGTGATTTGGATAACCAGCGATGTTAGTTTACTGTAATAGGATTTCTCGATGCTCTCGTGAAAGAAGGGTAAAGGCCGCCGAGACCGACATTGAAACCAATCACATGGATAAACGGTGGTAAATCATCTAGAGAATAGAAGAGAGCTTGATTTGCAACGAAATGGTAATAGCAATACCAAGCTTGCGGCGAGCACCAGGTGTGGGAGTAGGAGTGGAAGGGGGTGGAGGGGAGGGGACTGGAATTGAAGTAGCAGAAAACTATTGAATCAGTTAAAAAGAAATTGAAAGAATAAACAAAAATATATATGGGGAATGGTACAGTACTGAATTTTGTTAAGTAAATATTATTTTGCCCTTTATCATTACTATAGATTAGTGAATTGAAATTTAATCCACTATTAATTAATTGTGATAAAATAAAAAAAAATAAGCATAACCATATCAACCAACAAAGAAAACACGATAAAATGAGATTTTATCATTATATGCTAGTATAATTTCTGTTTTAAAAATCTCCGCTTAGGCTTCGTTTATGCCTATTTTAGAGATTGCCGTCCGACTTTTCATTTTCATGGCGCTGTCAGGCTCCTAACCGATTTATTGTCGTCTAGACACCGCTTAGTCCGATTTTTTCCGCCTAGACTACGCCTGAATTCAAATTTTTAAGATATCGATATCTATAATAATTACAGTTTGATATTTTTAACCTACTAAAAGTATCTTAGTTGGTGAAATGAAAGTACATAAAAGTATTCTCACAATAAAAGACTCATTTCCAATTTTTAAACATGCTCTAAATTATGTTTTTTTAATATTTTATAATTTATTTTTTAGTTGAAATTATATTTTTATGTGTAAAATAATAAAAAATTAAAAAAATACAAATCCGCCTAGGCCACTACAGGCCCCGCCCAGTCCCCGCTTAGGCCCTTTGGAGCTCTAGCCGCCTGACTAGCGCCTAGCACTTTTTAAAACACTGAGTATAACTAGTGTTATCAATACCGTATCATACCGGCGGCTTCAATCGGTTTTACCGTGAACCGACCATGGTTACGATACGGTTTAGTTTTAAAACGGTTTTTAAAAAAATCGAGTTGAATCAGAAAAAATGGATAAACCAGTGAATCGGTTAAATCCGACTTTTTAAAACTCCTCTGGCAACGTACAGAATGTGTTGCTAAAGACCAAGAAAGAGTAGCAATTACAACTCTAAACCCTAAATAATATATATTCCTTTCCAAACCCCTTTAGCAACATAAAGAAGTTTTGCGAAAGACTCAGAAAGCGTCACAAAAGATCCAGAAAGTATTGCATAGCCACTTAAACACAGTGTTTTAAAAAGCGTTAGGCACTAGTCGGGCGGCAAGGGCTCCAAAGGGTCTAGGCGGGGCCTGGCGATGGCTTAGGTGGATTTGTATTTTTTTAATTTTTTATTATTTATATATAAAAATATAATTTCAATTGAAAATAAACTATAAAATATTAAAAAAACATAATTTAGAGCATGTTTTAAAATTGGAAATGAGACTTTTATTGTGTAAACACTTTAATGTACTTTTATTTTACCAATTAAGCTATTTTTAGTATGTTAAAAATATCAAACTATAATTATTATAGATATCGATATCTTAAAAAATTGAATTCAGGCGTTGTCTAGGCGGAAAAAATCGGACTAGGCGGTGCCTAGGCGGCGATAAATCGATTAGGGGTCTGACAGCGTCATGGGAACGTAAAGTCGGGCGACAAGCTCTAAAATAGGGCCTAGGCGGGACTAGACGGAGATTTTAAAAACAAAGCTTAAACCTAAATAACAAATATTATTTTAAAAATATAAAACCGGTAGAATCACTTATTGTACTAGTAGAAAGAGTTATACTATATACCATTTAATTCACCAATATAACATCCGGTAAGGTTTTAATAACACCGGCTGTAACTTAATTTTGAGGCACAAAATTGTATTTTGCAAAAAAAAGTTATGGGTAGCAATGCAAAATTTTGGCTGAGTGGGTCAAGACTCAAGAGAGTCCATTCCCTGTCATATGTGGGGGGTTTTCATATGCCAGATCGAATTTAATTAGATCTAATTAAAAAATAAGTAGTCTAAGTTCAATTCATAAAAAATAAAAATCAAGCTTGAATCGGATTGGGTCTTTATAAAATAATCAAATCTCAGGCCCGGCTCACGGACTTATCAATTAATGTACGGAGGTAAAAAATTAATATAATTAAATAATTATAATTAAAATTTTAACATAAGTCATAAAATTGAATTTTAAAACTAAATTTTATAAGAAATTTTAAAAATTTCAATAATTATTATTAATATAAATAATAAATATATATTTATTTAATATATTTATTTAATAATTCAGGCCGGTTTAGGTTTTAGAATTAAAATTAAGTCTATCTCATACTTTCTTCGAATCTCTTTAAATTCAGATCAGATCAAACCTAACCTCCAATTAATTTATTTAAATTTAATTCATAAAAAATAGGCATGAACGAGCCTTGCAGGCAGCGATTAATATGCAGCACTAATCTTAAGGTAATGATTTCTTGTTATCTATGTTGACTTGAAAACTGAAAAAAAAAAAAAACTGTTTTTTTAATATTGTTTTGAATTCTAGAATATTGTAAATATGCCTATAATTTAGTTAAAGTTTAAACAAAAATAATTGAAAAACACCAACTTTAAATTGTGCTATTCAACATGATTGCTAATTTTTCACTATCATAAATTAATTTCGGATTTGAATGATAGAATTGTGTTTACTTTTACTTACGTTAAAGCTAACGAGAGCTCCAAATCCTTGGATTTAGGGCAAATTTTTCAAATCAAATTGTTGGTCTCTATGCGTACATTTAATAAATTAGAGGGGGTGAATGACTCACTCAAGAACTAATGAAACTTTTCCGCGATAATCAAATGTTTCGCTGAGTGAGGTCAGCTGGCTGAGTGAAATTTTGGAAAATGTAGAAAAATAAAGAACACTGAGATTTTTATCCTGGTTCGGCAACATGTGCTTACATCCAGTCCCGAGAGAGTGTTTCGGCTTTAATCCACTAATCTCAACTCTTTTACCCTAGGCGGAGAAGTCTTTCACAAATTCTCCAAGTACAGTAAGTAACGTCAAAATTGCAATCGCTCACCCGCTGACTAGAATACCCTCTTCTATCAGCAACTCACAAAGAGTCTAAACAAGAGTTGGATTCAACTTATAGGAATACCCTCTTCTATCAGCAACTCACAAAGAGTCTAAACAAGAGTTGGATTCAACTTATAGAAATGTTCATCCAGTTACAATGATTTGATATTACATTTCTATGATATATTCTATTCTCTCTTGTTCAAAAGTAGATTCTCATTGAGTTGTGCTTTCTTGCTTGAACTTCTTTGAAGCTTGTATTTTGACAGAGATTTAGCTTTTGAGAAATTCAGGTGTAATCACCAAGTTCAAATGCTTGCCTTCTTGCTCCTTTTATAGTTGGATTGAGAAAGTAGCCGTTGAACTTACTTTGACATCTTCTGAAACTGATAGCTCATCTATCCTCCCGTTGCTTTTTCAAATCAATCCGTTAAGAGATAGAATTGCACCATTGTGAGATAGAAAATCAATCCGTTAGACTGAGATTCGAGCTTCAATTTGAATCCTTTGTTGTTTGATGCCAGTCTTCCGTTAGAGAGAACTTGCGTTGACTTGTTACGTGTCATCCTCCCATTCCTTTTGGTATTCTGACATTTGGTAAAGCACGCGATACTAGGTTGGTAGATCTGCAGAATTGCCTAAAATGGCAAATGACTTTTTGCAGCTTTGCATTGGAAGACTTTGTTATTTTCTTCATAATTCTAAGTCTTGTCAAGGTATTAATTCTTTTTTTCTTTGTCTCATTAATGTCCTGCAAAAAGCAATAATAAAATCAAAGATTCCATTTTACCTTAAAAGGTAAAGGCAGCAACGTTGACAGACCAAAAGTAACTCAGTGGAAAATATAATCGTAAAGCACACAGCTGATACAAAATCTAAATATCAAGTGTTGAGTGAATATTACTAAGTCAGCGAATGACGTAGATACTCAGCCCATATCACTCAGAGTTAAACTAAATAGCTAGGTTAGCGGAGACTCGAAACTCTACCCTCGAATTTACTAACTCCTAAAATAACCAGACTATTTATTTTAACATCATTATTGATTTAATTAACTTAAACTGAATAATTGTTATGATAAAAACTTAAGCACTATTGAGTCAATCAAACTCGTGCTTGGTTCAACAATCTCCCTCATTTTGATCAATGGCAATTAACTTGAGCGAGAATTAAATCAATAAGATATATAGATCAGAGTTACCTTTTACTTATGCTTGATATGAATTTTGTTCAGCATCTTTAATCTGCTTAGAGTGGATGCTAACTCCCCCACAATACTTGACTTTTCTGAGTTCAGCATTCCTCAACACTTCTCTTATATTTCTGCAAAAAGATCATCACATATATATGCAACAGAAAATATAAGAAGTTAAGAAGATCTTAACTTAGAACAGAATATGTAATCTTTCATTAGCAAATAACTTGAGTACAGACAACGATGAGCTAATCTATACTACGTTTTACAATATGCACTAACGATTACAAAGATTCTATTCTATCTATTTAGGCATAGGTGGGACTCCCAGATTTGCTCTCCTTTCCTCAAAGACTTGTTGATCCTATCTTGACTTCTTTTCTTTAGGCAGCGCAATCTCCTTGCCTTTCCTCTTTCTGGTCTCATGATATTCTCTTTGAATGCACTCCAGATCCTTGGATAAATTGTAAGAGAATCCAGCTATTCGCTTATCCCTTTCCCTTTCCTCCTGCTCACGCTCCTCACGATCCTTTTCCCCCCATTGCCATTGCATCTAAAATGGCTTAGGCTCAGGGACTCTTTAAAGTTTTTGAGCTATCCATAGACATTGGTTGAGAAGTTCTGCACAAATAGCTTGTATATTTCCTGTGATATAGCATCTTATTCTCTGAGGAAGGAAAACAAGCCTACCAAAGCACAGGATTGGGATAGATTGACTTAATATTGAGCGTTGAAACCTTCTTTGGATATCTGGGTGAGACTGGCCAGAGCCTTCGCTTGATTGTTCTCTCTTACAATGCGCTTTAGCATAGGAGTGCTCCGGATATAAGTAGTGACTTCATCATTAATCTTATCAAGTGCTTCTCCATCATTAATGACATTTGCTTGAACTTGCTTGATTTGATCCCTAATATGACCAAGCTTTTGATGAAGTGTAGGCTCCAGTTCAGCATCTGCCATAACAATGTCACTATTCAGAGCATCTGAAATATTCAGCCTCTTCAAGGTATTGAGCATAGCTCCCTCTGAGTCCTTGACTCCTTTCAACATCTACTCCTTCACAGTCCTTAACTCGGTGTGTAACCCATGATGTCTGGTTACCACTGTGATAATAGCATCAAGCGAGCAGTGTTGTCTTCGTTCTCCTTGCTTAGTATGCTATAACCATCAAGCACCTTCAGCATAGCTTCCAATAGAGGGTTGATTTATCAATCACTGAATTCCGAAAGTCCCTCTCATCATTCAACACCTTACAGTTACTCTTATAGATCTTTTCCATTTTCTTTTTGAGTTCTGCAACTTCCATCTTCAAGCCGCTAGCCTGCCTACCTGTAATAGATAATAAAGGCAACACACGGGATACTATTGCCATGACCAATGAAAATTGGGTAGGAGCTGACTTGAAGTGGGCTTTTATCTCCTCTACAACCTCTAGAAACCCTTGCACTGGCTCTATAGCCTTTGCAATCCTCCTGAAGACTTCCTCAGACAGTAAGGATTTTTCTATTTCAGCATTTTTCCTAAGTCCTGGAAACCTTACTCTCTCCATTCTCCTTATATCTCCCAATAATTTAGCTTAGGGGTTGAATTGTGGTTGTGGTTGTTGTTGTTGTGGTTGTTCTGGAATCTCCTCTATAATTGGAGGCCCTCTGATAATTGGGGGTCCTTCCAAAAGCAATGGTTCATATACTGGAGATCCAATGGGTGAAAGGTATGGGATGATGGCTGTTTAGTCAGATTCTATGGTATTGGTCTGGTCAGAGGTGGATGTGGATGTGGATGTGGATGGTGTTCGGGTTTCAAGTAAGGGTAAGGTAGAAATGGGTGTAGGTGAGAGTGGTGTGTTAGGTATAGGGTTTTAGAAAAAGAATGGCTCCTGGTTTTCCTCCTTCTTCTCTTCTTCACCTTCAAGAGCTGCTGAGCTCTCTACTCAACTATAATATCCTCTTCCTCCTTATCTTTCAAGTCTCCCTCATCTTCATCTATCACTACCTTCTTCTTCTTAAATAACCCCATCTTCATTTTCTTCTTCTTTTCCTTAGCTTCTTTAGCAGTTAAACTAACCTCCTAGTCAGAGTCATGCATATTAAATTCCACGGCATCAACCTCTACAACTTCACCTTCCTCCTCTTACTCTTCTTAATTCTCAATTCCTTCAAGAGCCCCAATCATTTCTTCAACCACTTCTGGTAATTCTTTCTCAGCTAGGCTTGCAACTGCAGATTGCAGAATTTATTCTATGTTAGCCTAAACTCTAGCTGCAACTTCCTCAGCCTTCCTCCTAATTTCTACTTCAATCTCCTCCTGCTTCTTCCTTATTCTTTCTTCCTCAGTAGCTTTTACTCTTTCAGCTTCTTCAAGATCTTGGACTACTCCAGTCCCTCTCTTCACCATTAATTTCTTGTTTGGTTTACCTACTTGGGGGATAAGAACTGATGTAGCTTCCATTACCTTTATAGTCACCACATCCAACTGAGCTTCATCAACTTTTCTCTTCTTCTCCCTCTTCAGGGGTATTTATTCTCTTAGCTCCTCTTAAGCTTGCTTTTCCTCTTTTATCTCCTTTGGAGTCAACACACGAGATTTTTCTTTAGTTCCCTTAGATGATCTGAGTTGTCTCTACTCTGAGCTTGGTAATCCGATCAAGCTCACTGGCCACAAAGGCATCCAAGGTCAGATCCTCTTCATGTGGCTGAATAGGCTTCATCTCCATAATGGCCTTGGGATCCTTAACTCTAACTTCTCCCTTCTTTCGCTTGATATATTTGGTATTGGCAGGTCTTTTATTGGCTCTTAGTCTATAAAAGTGAGCATTGTTCAGGATTTTGGATTCAATCATCTTCAACTGAATGGTATTCTTTGCAGCCCAACCTTCAAAATCTAGCTCATAAGCTCTGCAGATCTCCATCACCAACTGACCATACACCATATGCTTGGTGACCATTAGAAATTGGTGCAGAATGGCCATGGGCCAATTAATGCTCCTGTCATGGGTTAGAGCATCTCAAATTTCGAGCAGCTTCTAGTTGACCCAGTTTTAGGTAAAATTACTTTGGTCACAAGCTTATGTGCATGCTTCCCTTCTTTTGTAAACAAAGAGGCTTTGAGTTCCCCTGCCTTGTAATCATCAGGAACCTCATAGTCTATGGGGATGTCTACG
This sequence comes from Euphorbia pulcherrima, assembly GCA_947683365.1. NCBI lineage: Eukaryota > Viridiplantae > Streptophyta > Magnoliopsida > Malpighiales > Euphorbiaceae > Euphorbia > Euphorbia pulcherrima. The sequence goes on along the minus strand of CANTUS010000001.1, from coordinate 15,425,004 downwards.
TGATCTTCATCATTAATGACTCGCAATCTGAGCCCTCTCTCTTTCATCCCTAACAGACATACAATTAGCTTTGGGGTAACATAAACTTTCCTCCCTATCATTTTGGTCACAAATGAATCCTTTTAACCTTCTACCATATGAATTCAAGGTAGAATCTCTCAATAACTTGCTCATAGTAACCACTTGGCATTTCAAAGAATCCTTGTAAGTGGTGCCGGCGCATCCATTTTCTGAATCTCTCGTCACTTGCAAAACTTAGTATATCTATTGTGGTTGGCTTCTCTACTTTAGTCTTCTACATGAAACACCATTTAGTAGGAATATACTTCATTCCAGTAGGGATTAATAGATTTTCCCTTTTTTTGAATCCAATCGCCACTTTTGCAATGTGGTTTTGAGTTGTAACCCAGTGAGTATCTTTCTTATTTCTCACAAACAGAGGTCATTCAGAACTAGGTTCTGCAGATCTTCCTGATGAACTCGCCATTAAAATTGCTTGAAGAAACTTAGAGAATTTTGGGAACTTTAAGAGAGAATTGCAGAAGAAGAATTTTGGTAAAGTAACCTTTCCCCTTTCTGAATTTCTCCTTAAATAGTTAAAAACTCTTAGTTAATCCCTGTAAAGCTACGTGTACAACTCATAATCCATAGTCTTAAGATAAATGGTGAGATTCACAAAGGTATACCATAGAATTAATGACAACAAGAAACACGAGATAACTGCTACTAACACGAAACACGAGATAACTGCTACTGAATATGGATCATTTCATAACTTGCTACAATTTCTACCAAGTTTGAATTTGAAAAGAAATCGGTGGCAATTTAATGACGTGTCCAAAATTCAAGCAGTAAAAATACATACTTAACCTAATTCGCAGAAGCTCAGAGTGTGCCCTAATTTGGTCAGCTTCAGAATATGTCAGAGTGGAATGTATTTCTTTAAATTGGATTGGACATTCCGATCAAAGTCTTAGAGTATTGAATTGATCCTTTCCAATGGGCTTTGTAAATATGTCAGCTCGCTGTTCTTCAGTAGGAATGTAGGTGAGCTTGACTTCTCATTTTAGCATATGATCCCTTATAAAGTGATGTCTAATATTGACGTGCTTCATCTTGCCATGTTGAACTGGATTCTTGGATATCTCAATTGCACTCTTGTTGTCACACGTGACTTCAAGGCGCTTAAACTTTATACCGTAATCCTCCAGTTGCTGCTTAATCCATAGCAGTTAAGCTACACAACTTCCTGCAGCCATGTACTCAGCCTCAGCTTTACTTAGAGCCACAGAAGTTTGCTTCTTGTTGTACCATATTACTAGACAATCACCAAGGGAATGACAACATCATGTGGTGCTTTTCCTTTCAATCTTGTCTCTTCCATAGTCAGCATCTGTGTATCCCCTCAGAGTGAAATCTGCATTACTTAGATACCATAATCCTGCATCAATAGAGCTTAGCAAATACCTAAGAATTTTCTTAACAGCAGCTAAGTGAGATTCTCTAGGGTCAGCTTGATATCTTGCACAATTACATACAGCATACTGAATGTCAGGCCTACTAGCAGTTAAGTAAAGAAGAGAACCAATAATACCTCTATAGAGCTTACTCTCTACAGGTTTACCTTTCTCATCTTTACTCAGAATAGTATCAGTGGCCATCGATGCTGACATTAGATTATTGGTCCCTATGAGGGTCTGAGTTTGGTCAGAGGGGGCTGAATGACCCTTTTTCAGGAAATTAACAGACTTTAAAAGTCTTAGTGTAGCATGTTTGATTATGATCCGGGTGATGGATCCAGATGATGCAAATAAATAAATGATTATGCAAAGAATTAAGAAGTAAGAAAATCAAACACAAGTATTTTATCCTAGTTTGGCCCCGCCTACTCCAGTCCCCAGAGTTTCCTTCCACCGACCTTTACCACTAGTAGATTCCTTTCCAACTGGTAGGAATTAAGCCTTATAAATTGTCTCCAGATGGTACCCCCTTCCAGATGTAGGACATACCACTAGAAGCACCAACTCCTAGCTGAGTCCTTTAGTCTTTAGCAGGATATTCCACTTAGATTTCTTCCCAAACCTAAGCTGAGTCCTATAGGGAGATCCCACTCAAAGCACCTACTTCAAGTTATATCCCAATCTCACTACTCACTCAAGTAAGAGATCTTTACACTTTATTTTCTCAAAGGTTTTGGTTTTGTACTTTCTCAAGTTTATAACTTTACTTGGGAATCCTTACAAATATATTTTAAATGGTTTAGTTCTTGGAAGGATTTATAAACTGATTGCTTTCTAGCGAATCCTCTTGTATATACTTTCTTGAAATCAACCAGCACCTTCTCAACTTGTGAAGCTTCCCTTTTATAGGATTCCATCATAAATATAGCCGTTATGGGCTGTTGAGCTATAATCAAAGCTTTACCGTTGATTAGGTAATAGTGGCACTTTCAGAACCGTTGATCAATCCGTCAGACAGAGATTTTGACTCATTTGAATCCTCGGGATTAAGGCTGAAAAGTTATCAGTGATCATTTTTCTTGTATTTTAATGACTCACCAACTTTTATACCAGTACCTTTTTGTTTTGAGTTCCACGCACTAATTTGTTACCTTTTTCTCTTTCATGTGTCAGTCCTTTGTCCTTTCTCTAAAAAGAGCTAGCTTTCATTTTTGTCTTGCTTTAGGGAAAAGGATCTTCAGACTTAATATCTCTGGATCTGTCTTATTCCAGATGCTAGGGCAGTTAGTTCTTTTGGATGCTGTTTTGGGTGGTTTAAAGTTTGTTTCCTTTCCAAACTTCAACCAGATGCTTCCGTTTATGCTTAGGTAATTGTCTTCACTTATTTTAGACTTTGGATGTCTTGGTTATGTGTCCGGATGTAATGTCTTTGGTCTTTTTATACTTAGGTGTTTTGTTTACTTCAAACTTGATCCGGATTGTTTGCTGTTCCGGATCATTGTTTCCAAAAATCTCCCCCATTTGATGGAAATAAAAACCTAAGTTATCTAAGCATAAGGAAAAGGGGTTTTTATGACTTAAGTATGATTCTTGATACTTAGTCATTTATAATTTTTTACTCCTCCATAATTTTAGCATCCCTCACTACCCCAACATTTTTAATTCTAGCTTCTAATGTTTTTGTAGTACAATTATAGATTGTACTTTAGAAGCAATTTTATAATAGATTTTCACTATATATATTTTGCTGTTAACAATAGTTAACATCAATGAAGTTCAACATTACATGATACAGAAATACATAAGTGAAAGGAATCTAGCTATTACGGATTTTACATTGAAAAAATAGCTACATCTATTACAAGATTATTTCTTTCTGGATGCATATGCTTCTCCCTTCTTCTCCTTCCCTTTGCTCTGCTTTGCCTTTTCTGCTTCATCTTCCCCCTTTCTATTCTCCCCCTTTTTGTTTGCATCAGCTTGGGGGTCTATCACCATGTAGGTTTTACCATCCCAGCTTTGCTGCCAAGCCATTAAATAGATAGAGTAATCCATATTTGCTTTTCTTCTGTGGTCTATAATGTTGTCCAAAGTGGCTGGAGCTAGATATAGAGGCCGAAAGACTTTCCAAAGCTGGTTTAATGACTTTGTGATGTAAGGATGCATTTGGAGGATAAAAATGCGATCCTTTTCATCAAAGTATGGGAAGAGAGCTTTGAGAAGAGTAGCAATCCCCTTATATCCGAAGAAGCTAGTATCTTCTATGTGCTATACAAGAACTTGAAGGACTAGAAGGACCTGGCTCTCCGGAATAGAAGCTGAGGAGGATCCGGATATGGATAGATTGGACATATTTGAGAGTACTTTCTCAATTTCCTTCCCCACATCTCTTCGGCAGTTGTGGACACTGTCATTAACAAGCATGATGTCTTTATGAAGTTCTTCTTTGACATTATTAAGGATTGTATCCTGTCCATTCATCTATCCGGCAAACTCCTGGGCAATGTCTTCTAGTTGTTTGGCAAGAAGTTTGGGCAGTTCTTCTTCCATGAATTTTGTCTGTTTATTCAGTATTGTTTGCTGAGTTTCAGTAAGGCTAGGGAGAGCTGATTTTCTTCTTTTTCAGAAGTGAATTTTGACTTTTCAAACTTGGAATCTATATACTCCTTCAGTTCTATGCACAAGTCTGCTGAGGAAGATGTGATTTTATCCATGAAGGTAGCATAATTATTTATGGCTACTGTATTAGCCTAATCTGTAGAACGATTAGCTCTTGTTAGGTTAGAATTGATCTGTTCTAGCACTGGATTTACTTTAGCAAGAGAAACCTCTGCCACTAGATTAGTAGTTGGAAACTCCTCCACTTTCTTTTCTATCCTCTACACACTCCCTTTTAGCTCCCAAATTTTATCCTTCAAATCCGGAGGTGAGAATAGTTGAATTAACACTTTCTCCATGGATTTGAGATGCTTACAGATGTTCTGGAGACTCTGTTTGATATAGCTCTGCTTATGTTCCTCATGGGTAGCTTCTTATAGGATTTTTAGCGTTGTTATTATGCTCTGGCTTGATTTATACTAGTCATTAGTATTCTGATTGGACTAGCATAGGGGGATTCAGATTCAGAGCTACTTCCGGCCTCATCGGATTCGGATGATTCTTCTTTAGTGGATTCCTCTTCTTCTTCTCCTTTCTTCTCTTCCAACCATTCCCTCGGACTAGCCTTGCCCTTTGAGTCCACTCTAGGAGTGTGCTCTTATGAACCTAGACCAAGTCCCTCCTCCAAAATGATTGATTCCGAGATGGACTCTTATTCCTCAGATACATTTTGATTTTCAGTATCTAAGTTATCCTTATTTTGTTCTGCTATTTCAATAGCAGCAACGACATCAATATTAATATCAAATGAAACTATGTGAGGAATTACCTCATTAGCTGGCGCTTCTGAATTCTTATGAACTACTCTTTCTTCTCTTACTTCCACAACCCTCGATGACTGGAAATGTCCTCAGTCATCCCTTCATATGCCTTTTTAGGACTTTTAACTACTCACTCAGGTGTGTTGGTAATGTCCTGGACACCCTCTATATGTGCCTCTTTAGGTCTTGCTTCATTGGTGGTCTCAGCTTTTGGATTGAGTGGATTCTCTGGAAGAGGTCATGTTCTTACCACAAAGGCAGAAATGTCAGCTTTCGGATCCTGGGCAATTATTGCTATATCTGTTGGATCAATTAGTATTGCTTAGGCACGGGAAGAACCTCTGAGTCCTTCTGTTCTGAGCTTGTTGATCTTGTCATTATCCTTCATAGCTTCTCTTATGATCTCATATTAAGGGTCATATGGACTGACTTCCTCAATAGATCTGGGCACATGCTTGCCCTTAGTTCTCCTGGCCTTAGCCAATTCTGCCTCTTCAACCCTCTTTGCTGCTCCTTCATCAATTATAATTCCTGCTAGCTTCTTAGCTGCCACTGCCTCATCAAATGTGCATCCCTTCTTTATGAATTATCTCCTTTTAGGTACCGGAGCCTCATCCTCTATCTCCACATCCTCTACTACTACAGTTGGGGTTTTAACAGATTTCCTCTTTTTATCTACAGCTTTTATCAATCTCCCTCTTGGCTTGGACTTCTTTGGGCCCTTCTTCAGCAGTTGAGTGAGGGTTTGAGTATCCTCATCAACTTCTTTCACCGAAACCAAAGCTAATTTCTACTGTGCTTTGGCTTTGGTTGTTCTAGCTTTCTTGGAAGCCGGAGCATTTTCAGTCGGATCCACTGCCTTTCTTGCCTTGCTCTTCTTCTCATCTCGCTGCTTCTTAGCCTTTTCCTCATTCCATTTTTCACCAAATGATAGCTCCTTGAAATTCTTTTCCAGAATTTCTTTTCCATTTACATCTTAGAATCCGGACACATTGACTTCATCGGCTGCAAGGATTCTGGTTATTAGGGCACCATGAGAGTTTTAGTGCTGTCTAAGATAATGGATGATTAACACCAGCATGTTTATCACCCTACTCTCTACCTAGTTTTGAAGCACACAGTGTTAGAAGGAGGAGACTAAGGTTAGAGAGCCCTTCCGAATTAAGATTATCTTGGCAAGAGCATGTTGGAGGAATCTTGGTACTTTCAGGAAGTAAGTTAAGAATTTATCGCCAAAGTAATTTGGATGCAACCACATCTTTGAGTCATACTTCACTTATAATTCATCCCTATAGTTCCTCAGTTGAATGCCATCATTCTTGATATTTAGAAATTTTTCAAAAACTTCCGGTGTAACGATGATTACCTTTCCCTAAACCATGGTTTTGAGAGCATCATGATAGGAGTGTACTCTCAAGTTATTGTAAAATTCGTGCACCAAGTCCAGATAGGTTGGGCAATTGATCTTAAGGAAATCGCCCAAATGTTGATCTTTAATGAGTTTTGAGTAGGGGTCTATTTTGATTAAGAAGTTGTCTCCTAAGTAGTCCGTGGAAACTACTGAGTCTGTGAGCTTTAGGTTTATGGGGGTGAAGTCCTCATCTTTGAGAGCAGATTCTTCAAAGATGTTCTTTTGGGGAAGCATGTGAATTTTATTGTTCAACATAATGGCTGCCATTTGAGATGTTGAAAAAAAAGTTAGGAAATTTAGGGTTTTGAGTTTGGATTTTTGCAGAGTAAGAGTAGTAAGTTGCTCGCGTGAGGAAGAAGATGAAATTAAGGGGTTTATATAGAATTTCCAAAGCGAGGGTATAATGGTAATCCGAACGCTATTAACTTTGGCTGGATTGATGACATGGCAGGTTAAATTTTAGAAGAGAGGTAAATTTCGTTTAACAGGAGAATTGGTAAGGTTTATTTTTAAAACCAGCTGTTGAATTTAACTCGCGTGTAACTCCCAATACTTTTTAGATTCAAAAAGGAACAGTTACCTTTAGCACCTTTACTGCCATGTGTCCTTTTTATCTGCTGAGCTGGCGGTCTTTAATCCGGATCCAGAGTTAACATAATTTCTTCTTAGTTTTCGGATTCCTTAACTCATAGGACTTCAGAAACAATGTCTTCTAGATATTCCAATTGACTCCCTTAGCTTGTTGAATTGATCTTTACACAGTGGCTTGGTAAAGATATCTTCTCTTTGCTCATTGGTTGGAATGTATATCAATGCAACATCCTTCTTCATCACATGATCTCGGATGAAATGATGCCTGATGTTGACATGTTTCATCCTACTATAGAGTACTGGATTTTTTGACACATCAATGACACTTTTATTGTCACACATTACATTCACACATCCAGATTGGACTCCATAATCTTCTAGTTATTGCTTTATCCAAAGGAGTTGAGCTACACAACTTTCTGCTGCCATATATTTTGCTTCTGTGGTTAATAAGGCAACGGAAGTTTACTTCTTGCTATACCATGATACTAAGCAATCTATAAGGAAATGACAACCTCCGGATGTGCTCTTCCTCTCTAGAGTATCTCTGTCATAATCTGCATCAATGAAGCCTTGGAGTGTGAATTCTCTATTACCAGGATACCATAACCCAACATCAGTGGTTCCTAGGAGGTATCTAAGGATCCTCTTTACTGCCTTTAGATGTGAATACTTAGGATTGGCTTGATATCTTGTACAGTAGCAAACTGTATAGTGTATTTCAGGCCTGCTTGCTGTCAAGTATAGAAGTGATCCAATCATTCCTCTATATAGCTTTTGATCAACCTCTTCTCCTTCACAATCCATGGATAGGATTGCATCTGAACCCATTGGAGTGGACATAGGCTTGCTTTTGTCCATTTCAAACTTCTTTAAAATCTTCTTAGTGTACTTGGATTGGTTGATGAAAACCCCATCCGGACTTTGCTTAATCTACAAACCAAGGAAGAAATTGAGTTCTCCCATCATGGACATCAACCAAGGAAGAAATTGAGTTCTCCTGTGATGGACATCTCAAACTCCTTCTGCATTTGAGAGCTAAATTCTTAACACAACTTTTCATATGTTGCTCGAAAGATGATGTCATCAATATAGATTTGAACTAGAATAATATCATCCTTCTTCTTCTTAATGAAAAGAGTTATATCTACTTTGCCTCGGATATATCCCTTTGATATGAGAAATGTAGTGAGTCTCTCATACTAAGCTCTTGGTGCTTACTTAATCCATAAAGGGCTTTCTTCAGTTCGTAGACATGATCTGGATGTTTTGAGTATTCAAATCCTGGTGGCTGCTTTACATAGACTTCTTCCTGGATAACTTCATTGAGGAATGCACTTTTGACATCCATTTAGAACAGTGTGAATCCCATGAAAGATACAAAAGCACATAGAATTCGGATTGCCTCCAGTCTTGCTACAGGGGCAAATATTTCCTCAAAGTCAATCCCTTCCTGTTGATTGTAGCCTTGGGCAACCAATCTTGCCTTGTTTCTTACTACTACTTCGGATTCATCCAGCTTATTCCGAAATACCCATTTGGTACCAATGGTTGTATTCTTTTTAGAGGTGCCACTGGATCCCATACATCATTCCTGGTGAATTGATCTAGTTCTTCTTGCATTGCCATCATTAAAATTTTATCTCCTTCAGCATCTTGAAATTTCTTTAGCTCAATAAGAGAGACAAAGTAGTATGGGTCATCATCCTGTTAAGTTGTCCTCTAGTTCTGACTGGATTTTAGACATTATCCAAAATGGCTTCAACTGGACGATCGTTGCGAGTCCCGACCTCCCTTGGTAGATCTTCATATTGGACTGGAACTTGTTCTACTTTTGCCTCAACTTCCTCTTCTTGATCATCATTGAAGTTTATCTCATGTGGCTTGAGATCAACTTGTGGTACTTTATCAAAGATTGAGCAACCTCTGGAGTCAAAGGTGACCTTTCTTCCTTTGTCATGGAGTTGGGCTACACTTAGTAAGTTGAACTTCAGTCCATCAACCAATGAAACATCTTCTATCTTTATTTCAGATCCAATGGTTCCATGCCCAATGATCTATCCCTTTTGATTGTCTCCAAAGCTTACTTTGCCTCCTTTCTTCTAGATTAAAGTGATAAAGGCCTACTTATCATCTGTCATGTGCCTTGAGCATCCACTATTAATGTACCATATGTGTTGATCTTTTCTGGATCTAAGGCATACCTGCAAAACAGATCAAATGGGTTTGGTTACCCAATCAGATTTGGGTCCTCTCGGGTTAACAACCATTTTAGGCCAAGGATAAATATCATAATAACCATTTTTTAATCTACATAATTTAGTAACATGGTTATTTTTCCTATAAAACCTGCATCCTGAAATGGGTCTGTTCTGCTGCTTCTTTTTTATCTTTTCAAGATCCTCCTTCCCATATTTCCCTTTATATCTAGCTTCTTGTATACTTATTGTTGGTCCAGTGTGTATTCGGAAGCCAATTGGAGGTGCAACTTCTGCTCCATGATTTCTTCTTTGTTTGGCAGATTGCTCATTTGATACAGCCTTAGCTTTTCCTTTTTGAGCAGTTGTGAATCTCTGTGCTTGAGGTTGCTTGCTCACTTTTCTTTCCTTTGGATGCATTGGATTCTTATGATTAGGATTTCTTGGTCCTAGTCTCCCTTGATTTTTCCTTCTTTGTGAAGGATCCGGTTTCCTTCTGAATGCCTCCTTCATCAGAGTTAGCTCCCTATCTAGCCCTGTCAAGTTAGCACTTAAGATCTGAACTTGACTTCTCAGGAAGTTTTCTTCCTCCACATCCATATGTTTTATGGTTCTTATTAAGTTGATGTCTTGTGACATTACTTCAGCATCTTCAGCTAATTCCAGAATTTGTCGTTGTATGGATTTTATGGCTTTGGTGTTCTTTCTCACATTGTGGATCACCACCTTTAAGGCTTTAGCAAGATCAATGTTAGAAACAGAATTAGAATAAGAGTTTACCTCAGTATTTACTATTTCTGATTCTAAATTTCCAATTTGGTTAGTGTATTTCTTGGATGGCTTTCTTTCAGATTGCTCTGCTTTCGGATCTGCCAGTGCCATGAATGCACAATAAGCAGTCTCTTCTTCTTCTGCTGAAGATGAACTGCTACTTTCTTTACTATTACTCCATGTGGCCACCATAGCTTTATTCTTATATTTCTTTTCCTTTCTTAGCTTGGGGCATTTAGTTCTGAAGTGCCCTTTTTCCCCGCATTCAAAGCAGGCAACATCTTTTTCCTGATCCTTCTTTTCTTCTGGAGCCTTTTTCAGCATGTCCCTTCTTGAGGTGCCTTCCTAAGGCTTCCTTGATTCAAATCTTTTGGATCTCCTTTTGTCCTTTTTCTTTAGGAATTTGTCAAAGCATAGCCATATCTTCTTCACTGTACTTTGATTCTTTTAGCTGCTTTTCTAATCCGAAAGAGGCTGATCCGGTAGAGTTTACCTTAAGTGCAATGGCCTTCTTGTTTTCTTCCTGCTTTCTTTCTTGTTAGCTGTATCTCTCTAAGTATAATTCTTGAGTCAATAGATTACCAATCAGCTCATCATAACTATACAAGATTAAGTTATGAGCTTCCTCAATGGCAGTCTTCTTTTTATCTCATTCCTTGGTGAGACTCCGAAGCACCTTCTTTACCATTTCTACTTCAGATATTTCTTTTTCGAGCCATTTCATCTTATTCACGAGATTGGTGTATCTAGTGTGTCTTCTGATGATTGACTTTTTTGGCTCCATCTTGAAGGATTCAAGCTTTTACTGGAGTAGATCAAGTTTGTCTTCTCTCACTTTGTTGGTTCCTGCATAGGTTACTTCCAGCTTCTACCAAATTTTCTGTGCAGTCTCACATCCGGATATCCTGTTAAATTCTGCTGCACTAAGAGCGTAATGAAGCATGTTAATAGCATTTATGTTTTTACGCAATTTTTTAAAATCATTCTCATCCCATAGACTTGAGGGCTTTCGGGTAGTAAGCCCATCTACTTCATGAGTAGGCTCATATAGTCCATCTTTAGTGACCAACCACGCTTGCATGCTTTGTGCTTGAATGAAGTTTTTCATTCGATTTTTCCAGAACGTGTAGTGTTCACCAATGAAGAGTGGAGGATGGGTAAAGGATATACCCTCGGGAAAGAGTTATGAGTTTTGGAAACTCATTTTGATACTTAGATCAAAATTTGGACCTTTAGCTTGAGATTGTTAGATCTCTAGTTTTGAGCACTAGCTTTGATACCACTTGTTGGTCCCTGTGGGGGTTTGAGTTTGGTCAGAGGGGGGTGAATAACCCCTTTTCACGAAATTAACAGACTTTAAAAGTCTTAGTGTAGCATATTTGATTATGATCTGGGTGATGGATTCATATGATGCAAATATATAAATGATTATACAAAGAATTAAAGAGTAAGAAAATCAAACACAAGTATTTTATCCTAGTTCGGACCTGCCTACTCCAGTCCCCCAGAGTTTCCTTCCTCTGAGCTTTTCCAGTAGTGGATTCTTTTCCAACTTACAGGAATCAAGCCTTACAACTTATCTCTGGATGGTACCCCCTTCCAAATGTTGGATATACCACTAGAAGCACCAACTCCTAACTGAGTCCTTTAGTCTTTAGTAGGATATATCACTTAGATTTCTACCCAAACCTAAGCTGAGTCCTATAGGGAGATCCTACTCAAAACACCTACTTCAAGCTATATCTCAATCTCACTACTCACTCAAATAGGAGATCTTTACACTTTGTTTTCTCAAAGGTTTTGGTTTTGGACTTCCTCAAGTTTATAAATGGTTTGGTTCTTGGAGGGATTTGTAAACTGATTGCCTTCTAGCGAATTCTCTTGTATATGCTTTCTTGGAATCAACCAGCACCTTCTCAATTTGTGAAGCTTCCCTTTTATAGGCTTCCATAATAAATGCAGCCGTTGTGGGTTGTTGAGCTGTAGTCAAATCTTCACCATTGATCAGATAATTTATGGCGCTTCCGGAACAGTTGATCAATCCATTAGACAAAGATTTTGACCCGTTTGAATCCTTGGGATTGAGGCTGAAAAGTTGTCAATGATCATTTTCCTTATATTTTAGTGACTCACCAACTTTTATGCCAGTACCTTTTTGGTGTGAGTTCCACGCGCCTTTCTAATTGGTCTAAGTGAAAAAGGTTGTTGCCTCTTTCTCTTTCCTATGTCAATCCTTTATCCTTTCTCTGAAAAGTGCTAGCTTTCATTTTTGTCTTGCTTTAGGGAAAAAGATCTTTGACTTGTAGACCAAATGAATGTAGGGAATTTTAATATTTTGAATTATTCCCTTTCTTTTGATATTAAATCTTTCGGATGTCTTCAGACTTAATATCTCTGGATTTGTCTTTTTCGAGATGCTAGTGCAGTCAGTTCTTTCGGATGCTGTTTTGGGGGGTTCAAAGTTTATTTCCTTTCCAAACTTTAACGGGATGCTTCTATTTATGCTTAGGTAATTGTCTTCACTTATTTTGGACTTTGGATGTCTTGGTTAGGTGTCCGGATGCAATGTCTTAGGTCTTTTTGTACTTAGGTGTTTTGTTTACTTTAAACCTGATCCAGATTATTTGTTATTTCGGATCATTATTTCCAACATGGCTTGGCTTTATCCATGTCAAACTTCTTGAGTACGTCCTTGGCATCCTTAGCCTGGCTGATGAAGATTCCATCCTTGTCTTACTTGATTTGCAAACCAAGAAACAAATTAAGCTCTCCCATCATTGATAATTTAAACTCTTTCTTCATCTTCTGACTGAACTCTTTGCATAGCTTTTCATCAGTTGCTCCAAATATGATATCATCAACATATATTTGGACTAGCAACACATCTTGATGCTTCTTTTTTATAAATAGAGTTGTATCAGCTTTTCCTTTGACATAATCTTTATTGATTAAAAAGTTAGTCAATCTCTCATACCAAGCTCTTGGAGCCTATTTCAACCCATATAGATCTTTCTTCAGCTTGAAGACATGATCTGCAAACTTTGGATCTTCAAAGCCTGGGGGTTGTCTGACATAAACTTCCTCTTGAATATAACCATTAAGAAATGCACTCTTTACATCCATCTGAAACAACTTGAAGTTCATATAAGATGCAAAAGTATAGAGAATTCTTATGGCCTCAAGTCTTGCTATGGGCGCAAATGTTTCTCCATAGTCAATGCCTTCTTATTGATTTTAGCCTTGAGAAACTAATCTGGCCTTGTTTCTGACAACATTTCTAGCTTCATTTAACTTGTTTTTGTAAACCCATTTGGTGCCTATGATTGACTTTCCTTTAGGTTTCTCCACCAAATCTCAAACTTCATTTCTTCCGAATTGGTCTAGTTCTTCTTGCATTGCAATCATCCATTTGTCATCAAACTCAGCATCTTCAAACTTCTTTGGTTCAATCAATGAAACAAATGTTGAATGGCTCATCATTCTATTTAGCTAACCTCTAGTCAGCACTGGATTTTGCACACTATCAAGAATCTTCTTAACTGGGTGATCTCTCCTCGTTCTGACTTCTTTTGGTAGATCAGGATCAGCTTGCTGAGCTGCTGTCATTGGTTGAGCATCTACATGTTCACCAAAGTTGATTAATTAGTCCAAGTCAACTTCATCTTCTTCTTTTTCTAGTACTAGATCAGGAATAAAAATGGGCTGACTGACTGATCTGCCGACTTGTTCCTTTTCTCTTTCATCATCACTAGCTTCTTTACCTGCACTGTTAGTTTCATCAAAATCTACATGCATGGACTCCTCTAAGATACCAATTCTCTTAACATACACTCTGTATACCCTATTGTACGTTGAGTAACCCAGAAAGATTCCTTCATCAGCCTTGGGGTCAAATTTAGCCGACTGGTCTTTAGTGTTTAATATAAAGCAATTACAACCAAAGGCCTTGAGATGACGAACCTTGGGCTTGCGCCCCTTCCAAAGTTCATAAGGAGTTTTATTCAAACTGGGCAAATTAAAACCCTATTTAGAATATAATAAGCTGTGTTAACAGCCTCTCCCCAGAAATACTTTGATAGATTGTTATCGCTCAATATAGAATGACTCATTTCCGCAATAGTGCAATTCTTTCTCTCAACAACCCCATTCTGCTGAGGTGTATGAGGGGTAGAAAAATTATGGTCAATACCATACTTAGAATAGAATTCCTCAAACTACATGTTTTCAAATTCTCTTCCATGGTCATCTCGGATTCTATTAATTTTAAGGTCTTTTTCATTCATGATCCGGCTAGCCAACCTAGAGAATGATTCAAATGTTTCATCTTTGCTTGCTAGCAAGAAAATCCAAGTGAACCTAGTCAGATCATCTACAACAATAAGGGAGTATTTCATTCCACCTAGACTTGTTAGCACAACAGGCCCAAACAAATCCATGTGTAGAAGATCAAGAAGACGAGAAGAAGATATATCAGCTAATGATTTAAAGGTCTTCCTAAATTGTTTCTCAAGTTGGCATGCTGAGTAGATTCTATCTTTTTCAAAGGCTAGATTGGGTAATCCCTCAACAAGTTCATTTCTAGCTAATTTAGACAGATTGGTCATATTGATATGTCCTAACCTTATGTGCCATAGCCATGAGTTTTCCTCTTTCAAAACTAAGCATATATCATTGGAGCCGGGGGATAAATCAAACATATAAACATTATTAATTCTAGGAGCATAAATAATAGTTTGGTCAGAGTTACCATCAATGACTTAGCAGCTCGCTGAGTCAAATACAACTTTCTTGCCTTTGTCATACAGCTGAGCAATACTTAGCAAATTGAACTTTAGGCCTTTCACCAGAGACACATTATCAATTGAAGGCTTCACTCCTACAGTGCCATTGCCAACAATTTTTCCCTTTTTGTTGTCTCTAAAACTGACACTTCCATTCCTTCTTTGCTCCAATATGATGAATTGTTTTTCATCACCTGTCATATGCCTCAAGCATCCACTATCTAAATACCCCATTCTTCTATCATTAATGGATCTCAGGCTCACCTGCAAAAAATTTAAGTTTTCTTAGGTACCCATGCCTTTTTCTGGCTGGATCCTCCCTTGTTAGTGGTGGTCATCCTTGACCAGTCATACTCATTATAGTAACCATTTTTATGTCTACACATGACTGTAGCATGTCCTGACTTTCCACAAAAATTACAAGCGGCCATATGATTAGGCCTGCCCACTTTACTCTTTTGAGAAACCTTCTCTGAGTGGTGAGTGTGGTTACTCTGAGTATTCCTGCTAGGTTAAGGAGGGACCCACACCTTTTTCAAAGCTATCAATTTAATAGTTAGCTTATCCAATCTCTTAGTGAGTTTGCTGTTATATCCATTTTGGTACTCAGCTTTTTCCATCAGGTATAGGATATCAAGTGAGGTAGAAGAATTAACATCCTCTAGATCATCACACCTCCTCTAAAGTACTTTAATGTATTTGGTTGACTTCTTACTCACATTAATAACATCATTCAGTACTGTAGCAAGCTCATCTGAAGACAAAAGGGGTTTAGAAATTACCTTATTGTGATTTCCTTTATCTCTACTCTAGTCAGCTGATTGATTGGCAGCGAAACTAGATGGTTAGTCAGCTGACTCTGAGTTAGGCAGATCATCCTTAGCCATGAGACATAAATTGGCAGAGTCTTGTGCCTCTTCATCTAAGGATGATGACTCTTGTTCAGAGTCACTCCAGGTAGCAGCAAGGGCTTTCTTACTCTTCTTCTACTTGAACTTGTCCTTCTTAGCTTTAGGATAGCTCAACTGAATATGCCCCTTCTCACCACATTCAAAGCATTTGATATCTTTGTTATGCTCTTTATTATATTCTTTTCGTGGTCTATCATCTGCTTCCTTCTTATACTTGCCTACCTTTCTAAACTTTTAGAAGTTTTTATCTTTTCCCAAGTATCTTCTAAAATTCTTCGTCATTAGAGCTATTTCCTATTTTCTGTCCTCTGGATATTCTTCCTCAGAGGAATCTTCTTCATCATCATCTCTTAGAATAATAGCTCTGCTTGAGCTTTCTTTTTCCTTATGCCCGAGCTTCTTGGACTCATCTTCATGCTGCTGTAAGGATATCTCAAGAGTCAGCAAGGTTCCCATCAGCTCATCGAACTTATAGGTCTTTAAATCATGAGCTTCTTTAATAGCACTCTTCTTCGGTTCCCATTCTTGAGTCAAGATTCTAAGGATCTTCTTGATAATTTCTTCTTCTGTAAAGGTCTTTCTAAGTCTTTTTAGCTCATTGAATATATTCATAAACCTGGTGTTCATGTTGGAAATATCCTCCTTGGGCTTCATGTGAAACCACTCATAATCCCTCATAAGGATATTGATCTGGGACTCTTTCACCTTGTCAGTACCTTCATAAGTCATTTATAACTTCTTCCATATCTCTTTGGTTGTCTCGCATCTTGAAACGCGATTGAACTGAGTTACATCAAGAGTGCAATGAAGATAGTTGATAGCAGATGCATTTTCTTTCAGTCTGATCAAGTTCTAATTGTCCCATTCATCAGAGTACTTATCAACCTTTACTCTATTCTTCACGATGGTAGGAACATATAGCTCTTCTACAATAGCCATCTAAGTGTGCATGCTTTGCGACTGGATGAAATTCTTCATCATGTTCTTCCAATAGCTCTAATTCTCTCCATTGAACATTGGAGGCCTAGTGACTGACATGCCTTCTGGCAGAATATAATCTAAGGCTCTTCCACTAGATTCTCCTTTGTACGCCATGGTCTTTATCTCAAAGATTGTGAAATCTGTGAAATAAGAACTGCTCTGATACTACTAGTTGGTCCCTATGCGTACACTCAATGAGTCAGAGGGGGTGAATAACTCACTCAAGAACTAATGAAACTTTTTCACGATAATCAAATGCTCTGTTGAGTGAGGTCAGCGGCTGAGTGAAATTCTAGAAAATGTAGAAAAGTAAAGAACACTGAGATTTTTATCCTGGTTCGGCAACTTGTGCTTACATCCAATCTCGAGAGAGTGTCTCGGCTTTAATTCACTAATCTCAACTCCTTTAACCTAGGCGAAGAAGCCTTTCACAAATTCCTAAATTATAGTAAGTACCCTCAAAACTGCAATCGCTCACCCGTTGACTAGAGTACCCTCTTCTATCATCAACTCATAGAGAGCCTAAACAAGAGTTGGATTCAACTTATAGAAATGTTGATCCAGTTACAATGATCAAATATTATAGTTCTATGATGTATTCTATTCTCTCTTATTCTAAAGCAGATTCTCACTGAGTTATGCTTTCTTGCTTGAACTTCTTTAAAGCTTGTATTTTGACAGAGATTTAGCTTTTAAGAAATTCAAGTGTAAATGGCAAGTTCAAATTCTTGCCTTGTTGCTCCTTTTATAGTTAGATTGAGAAAGTAGCCGTTGAACTTACTCTGGCATCTTCTGAAACTGCCAGCTCATCTATCCACCCGTTGCTTTTTCAAATCAATCCGTTAAGAGATAGAATTGCACCGTTGTGAGATATAAAATCAATCTATTAGATTGAGATTCAAGCTACAATTTAAATCCTTTGTCGTTTAATGCCAGTGTTCCGTTAGAGAGAACTCGCGTTGACTTGCTACATGTCATCCTCCCATTCCTTCTAGTATTATGACATTTGGCAGAGCGCGTGATACTAAGTTGGTAGATCTGCAGAATTGCCCAAAATGGCAAATGACTTTTTGCAGCTTTGCATTGGAAGACTTTGTCATTTTCTTCATAATTTTGAGTCTTGTCAAGGCATTAATTCTTTTTGTCTTTATCTCATTAATTTCCTGCAAAAAGCAACACTAAAAGCAAAGATTCCATTTTACCTCAAAAGGTAAAGCCAGCAGTGTTGACAGAACAAAAGTAACTCAGCGAAAAATATAATCGCAAAGCACACAGCTGATATAAAATCTAAATATCAAGTGCTGAGTGAATATTACTAAGTCAGCGGAGACTCAAAATTCTACCCTCGAATTTACTAACTCCTGAGACAACCATATACTATTCATTTTAACATCATTATTGATTTAATTAACTCAAACTGAACTTAATTGTTATGATTAAAAATTAAGCACTACTGAGTCTATCCACTGAGTCAGTCAAACTCGTACTTGGTTCAAGACAAACTCTACAGCGCAAGTGTCGTTATTGATGTAACATTCTTTAATACAGAACCAAAAAAAGAAGTACCTAATTTGACTTCATATTTTGTAATGTTAACATTTATTGTTTTGTGGTGATAATAGGGTTTTGAGGGTCAGTGGAGAGAGGAAGAAAAAACAATAGAAGATAACGAGATCATAAGATGAGTCACCAATTTAATAGAGAATAAGAGTCCTACTACTTCATCTTCTGTTCATGTTGTAGTGTATTTTTCAATTTTGTGTAATATTTGGAAAATTTCATAATCTAAGTGTTGCTACCGAAAGGTACCACATAGCAAGTATACTAGGGTCGGGCTATGTATAGAGGTAAGCAAGAGTGTCGTATTTCATAGGGAGCAAGGTTAAATAGTCTGAGATTTCCCTAATAGATCGACTCAGAAGGTTTTCTTTATATTTTTAGGCTGTGGTGGTGATAAAAGAAAAAGACAAAAAAAAGTAAATAAGAAAATAACACTAAAAAGAGACACAGATTTGCCTAACCACAGACGGTCTAAGGTTTTCCTCCATCCAATCATGCACACAGCCTGTTTCAGAACTAGATCCAAGGTATCTCAACCTAATTTCCCCGAGCTCACCTCTCGGTCTCACTGTCTTCTTAAGCTAACAACATTGTATTAAGATTAGTTGAGCATTTAAACAATGTTTAAAACCCCTAACATACACGCAATCTCCTCTCGGTCTCATGCATTTTGTATGTGTGTGATTGTCGTTCCACCATACCAAATCTCCTCTCGGTCTCATTGATACAGTTGTGTATGAGTTTAGGCCCTAAACTCACTTAGATTAAGCATCAAAGCACACAATCAACCAAAGATACCAAGCAATTAATACTTACATTGAGTTGTAGATAGTCTGAGACAGACTGTTCGGGATAGGTTTTGCCTGCAGGCAGGTTACCAGCATAAAAACATGAAGAAAGCACTAAGTTACATTAACAAAATGTGATTACAAGAAGAAAAACATAAATGGCATCCAAATGGAACCTAAAAGAAAGAAGAAAATGCAGAAACAAAGAGAGAAGAACGGCATCCTCAAAGGGAAGCACTTTACAATAAAGGAGAGGGTATAGATAACCCCAAAGGAAGAAGTGATAAAAAAATATAGAATAATAGAAAATGATAATACAAAATCCTAAAGCAAATAATGTCCACAAAATATAATACTAAAATATGCCGACTTGTCAACTTGCACCCACTCTTTAAATCTTTCAAAGCAAGCTTGTGGCAAAGTCAACTATCTACTCTCTCTTCTTGCAGCAGCCAGTCACAACTATCTACTCTTTAAATCTAGCTATGTCTTTTTCCTTCTTTTGCTCCACTTTCTCTCCACCTTTTCCTCCACATTTTCAGCTTGCCTTTTCTGTTGGGAAAGGCTTTCTTAAATTCTGCTGAAATCCTGAGACTGTCTCAAATCAAGGGTAAAAGCTGATTTTTTTATAATAATTAAGCACATAGTTAACATGTATTTTCACTACATATTTTCACTTATCACTAAGACGTAACCTTTCTAACAAGTAATAATTAATTTAGCAGTCGAATTGTTATAGGCTTAGAGCATTTTTCACGGGTTTAGAATTCTCTAAAATAACTTTAGAGTAAAGTTAGAGGGATATAGAGTCTGAGGAAGTGAGAGAAAATTTTATAGGGAATTGTGCATTATATCCTAGCTCTCCAAAATGAAATGGAGGGATAGGATATGCTCAAAGGTTCTCTAAAGTTATTTTTTAACTTTAGAGAATCTCAATCCTTTTCACGGTATCCACCAGAGCATTTGATAGAAACAATTCACAACACAGGTAATAAGCATGTATTAATATTATTGCACAGGGTGAAGAATACAAGAATGGCCACAAGCAGAGAGAATACACGAATTTAATTTCACTCTAACAACATATATAATACAAGTTTATCCTCTTCCCAACTTTTGCCAAGTATCGTCCTAAATTTTTACTTGTTCCTAATAGCTCCTTTATCTTAAAAAAATATACTTGCAATTCTTCTGATTTTTCTGTCACCAACTAAAAACAAACATGTGGCATTGAGAGGGCTTGTAAATGCACTTTTGCCAAGCTGAGGAGCTATTAAGAGAAAATAAAAGTTCTAGCAGTACTTGACAAAAGTTATTAAGTTCATGAAACTAATCATGTTATATGCCTAAATAAAAATATCGAAACTAGAACCTACAACATCTAAATTTAAAAGATTCTGTTACAAAATTGTTTCACACGTAAGTTTAAATAGGTGTATAGCTTTTATTGTTGTTAAAAATGAGTTAGTTGATGTCCTCACAAATAAATCAAAAGAGATTCCAAATTGATTAACCAAAATATTTTCAGCATATTATTGTCTTCTCATAATAAAAATTGTACTAGTAAATTTTATCCCAAAATTTCTAGTAGTGCTTTTTGTTCTTTTCTCTAGTCTCTAAATAAAATTTTATCTTGAGAATTAAAAAGAACCTCTTTTGAACGTTCTTCTTCCTCCTCTCCACTAATTTTTTTTAGGTTTGTTCTATTTCTTTTTGTATTTTAGGTTTTATGTGAAATACTCTACGTCTGATATTTTATTAAGTTTTCACCACCAATCGTCTTGTTCAAATGTGGATCTGCTTCTACACAGCACAACTATGATAGTATTACCGTTGGGTTGCGCTCCATCTGAATCTAGTTAAAGATTCATGTTGATCTTTCATATTAGGTACCCAGATCTATATCTTTTAACCAAAGATCGTTTTAAATATGTAAAACTGATGTTATGGAGTAAGTCAGAGTTCTTATGATTGTGGATCTACGATAACGTGAAGCGTAGCTTAAGAAAATTCAGGTTTCGGAATTGTTATAGTTTAATTTTCTTTATATTTTTCTCTTGCTCTTGCAGCAAGCTTTTTCTATCTCCAAATATGGTGAGATCATGTTTCAGGATATTTTATTTAATTTTTATTTCAATGAAGATGTAATCCAAGTATCAGTAATTACTGAAATTTTTCTATTTATTCAAAATAAAATATTATTGTAGTAGAACTCCGGCAAATCATTAAAGTAGTTAATTAAAAGAAAGTATATACATTAGAACTGGATACATTTAAAAGCATCACTGATTTTATTATATCATTCTTGTATTACAAAAGTATAATATATGAATTAAAGATAGATCTGTAAGTATTGATCCATACGAGTGTAGTTGACCTCTGGGTAAAGATTAGAAGCTTCTTCTGCATCTATTTCTTTTTCAATTTCGAAGTTTGCCAAACAACCTTCATAAAATATGTGATAGAAATGCCCCATTCCTGCTTGTGCTGCTTTTTCCATTTCTACATTACAATACCATAATTAATTTCGAATATGTGAACATAATTAAACTAAATTCTAAATTTGATTACCTTTCATGGGAGCTAAGAAATCTTGAGCAGAGACGAAAATCTTTTGTAAAGTGTGGCCACTGAGTTTCTCCCAAATCTGAATCAGTTGATTTTGTGACAGAATATTTTCAGGTGGCCTCAAATATAGTGTTTTGTTCAAAGTTCTTGGATCATCTATTGTTTTTATAGTATAAGTCGCTACGTCATCTTCATCCATAAATACAACTGCATTCCAAAATTGTTAATCAATTAATCACTTCAGTTTTCATCATATTTATTTTATAAAAGTATTAGAAATTGATTTCATTATGTTATAGTATCTGTCCGTTCCATACAAACAGATTAAGCTGATGGTGTTTGGTTTAATTGAAGATGTACTTTTTTTTATAATTGATACGTTATCGTAGGAGTTAGGGTTTGAATTAGATCCCATAAGCTTTTGAGATCTTCCCTCATCCGTCCACTAATGAGTTCATTGAAAAATGTTAATCATATTACTGATTAAATTGATAAGTTAGTATACTTTTTTGAAAAGTGATTTTTTTTAAAAGAAAACTGTTGAGTTTTTTTTTTGTTGTATGATCATGATGTGATGACATGTGAAATTGGATTCCTGGTTGCGTTTTCCCTTAATTTTTCTAATTTCCTCTTTGTGTTATGATTCCAAAAAAAATCAAAATAAAAAGAAAGCAAAACGTTATTTTCCCGACCTATGAAAGCAATATTCTAATGACTTGAAAGTACATCATTAATTGACATCGGCTTAATTTCACCCATAGTACATCAAGTATACATGTAATCTCACTTTCATATATGAACTATGTTTTGTTCTATTATCATACATGAACTTGTATGTCACCTTCTATTATACCCATTTTACCTATTTCTCTAGGTTTCAACACTAAAATGGGTCCTACTTAAAATATATTACCCATAATACCCCAATTTCTCTTCTTAAATATCTCTCTAATATCCATTCAAGTATTTCCTAATTAATTTTTTCCTAATTATCTTCCCATTTCTCTCTCACTCTCTCTTCTCCATATCATTTCAATTCTCTTTTTATCTATCCTAATTATTTTTATTTTTCTGAATTATTATTTACCGCCTATGATTGCTTAGTGCGCCACATTATTCTCCGTTTTATCCCTATTAAAAAAATTAGAAACCAAAATTAAAAATCTCAGTAAACTCAGGGTTCTAGGGTTTTAAATTTTCCTTTTCCCACTCCATTCAAACTCAAGGTTCTAGGGTTTCAAATTTTCCTTTTCCTACTCCATTCGCAAAGCTCCATTTTCGGCAAAATTCTAAATTCTATATGTACGCACTCTGCATAAGTATCAGAGTATTGTTTCTTATTTGTAGTAAAGTGAAACTAATTGATGCCATCTTGTTTCCATAATTAATAATGAAGCGAATATCAAACCACGGTTTCCATCTAAATTGATAAGAAAATGAATATCAAATCACCGAGAAAACGGGCGGAAGTAGAAACAATGGCAGTTTCAAAAGTAAATTATAGATTTTTTAATAAGGGTAAAATGGAGATTAATGTGGGCAGCAATAAGTAATTATGGGCGGCAAATAATACGATAGATGAAAATAGAATTGAAACGATAAGGAGAAAGAGAGAGTAGAGAGAGAAAGGGGAAGATAATTAGGAAAAATTAATTAAGTAATACGATTAATAGACATTAGAGAGATATTCAGAAGTAGAAATTTGGGTATTATGGGTAATATATTTTAAGTGGGGGTCATTTCAATGTTGAAACCTAAAGAAATAGGTAAAATGGGTACAATAGAAGGTTACATACAAGTTCATGTATGATAATGAAATAAAATATAGTTCATGTATGAAAGTGAGACTGTAAATATCATGGTTTTCAGAACCGGACCGGCCACCGGACCGGTGAAGGCAGTGGTTCATGGATTTAAGGTTCAACCGGATTAAATCGGTGGTCGAACCGGATTTTCTTAAAACATGTGAAAATACTAAATATTTTATATAATTTGATATTAAACATGTAATATAAGTTATACTCATATAAAAATTAATACTATTAAATAAAGTATTCTATAATTTAAAGTTATATTTCAAATAAAAATAAAACACAAGATAATAACTAATATAATCTAATGAAAGAATGCAAACCGAATTCCATATTGTATAGATTGGATAAAAAAAGTTAATAAATTTAATTAATGATATATAAAATTATGCATTAAAAGAATTAAAATTTATACACAATATGTAAAATAAAAAAGTTATATATCCATTTAATATAAATTTAATCAAAAAACTTGGAGTAACATTATTTAAAAAATTATATATTATTTCGTTATGAAAAACATTTAAAGCTGTTATTGAAAGAAATATTTTAAATTTAATAAAATTTATAGTCTATGAAATAAAAAAAATATTTATTGTGGTTTTTTATATTAAAACAACTTAAAATTAACAATATATAATATAAAAGGTACATAAGGAGAAAATGTAACCACTTGTGTGTGGTAGCTCAGTTGGTAGAGCATGTATTGAAACATGTGTTCGAGGTTTTGTGTTGAATTTCCACCACCAACAATTTTTTAAAAAATTGTGATTTAAGAGAACCGAAAACCAATCACCGATTGAACCGGCGGTTCCCGGTCAAATCGACCGGTTCAACCGGTCGTTGACCGATTCTTGATTATATCAAGAATCCAATCAAACCGGACTGGACCAGGCATCGGTTCTGATCGAACCCAGTCCGATCGGCCGGTCCGATCCGATTTTCAAAACCATGGTAAATATAGTTGATGTAATGTGGGTGAAATTAAGCCTGATATCTTCACACAAACTAAAAAGGAAAACAATATATGTATGAGCAGAAATTCAATTTGTTAAAGAGGTTCTAAAATGGTCTCTGAGTAAAATTAGCGCATGAATTTGCTAAAATATTTACAAGTTAGTAATTGTACTTATATTTTAGGGTAAATTTAAAAAAAAAAGTACCTTGTGATTTCACTCATTTGTAAAATAGGGTTTGAAGAATTTTTTTTTTGTAAAAAGGGGCTTTTAACTTCAAAATAATGGTGTTACATTGAATATTTTAAATAATTTAATATTTTAATAATTTAAAATTATTATTTAAAAAATATAAGGTCAAAATTTGAAAGATTTTTTTATGATTTTTTTATAGTTTTGTATCATAATTTAATTAAAAAAAATATTTGTACTAGTTAAAAAATTTCAAAATTATTGATTGATTTGTATTGTATTTTTAATAACTATCCCGCAAAAATTCAGATAAAAACGAACAAGATTACCCATTTTCGTGACATAATTTAATATTGAAAATCCTTTATTTATAAATTTTTTAAACCACGTACCATGTTTTTCAAAAAAAATTCCTCTAACTCCATTATGCAAATGAGTGAAACTATAAGATATTTTTTTTAAAAAATTTACCTATATTTTAACATCTTAAATGCTTAAGAGAACATTTTGCAATTTGCACTGAGGATGTGATACTAAAATACGGACATAGTCACTCAACTTTGATTTGTAACTGTACTAACAAAAAAATTTTATTTTGTATCAATTACAAGTTATGCTTTAACCGATTTATTTGACTGAAAACTGACTTAATAACCAAACTGAAGCAAGAGAAACAGTAGTTGACTTACCTTTGACATTGCCATCCCCGTAGACACAAACATTGTCGGAGGGAGTTGTGAGTGTTTCGAGCTGACATAGATTTCCGGCAAAGTAACCGGCGAAACAGTTGGCGGAGACATAAGTAAAAGGTATATTTGCATCTTCTATTGCTTTTCTCACAACCATTTTCTCATCAAATGTCTCTCTCCCTGGTTCTAACGCATCCTTCATTCTCGCCGGATCCATTCCGAATTCCGACGGCAAAAACCGCTGCAACATTCATAATTATTCAATCACAAAACATATATTTCCTATATTTGTATGACGAAAAAACACTAATAATACCTTAATATTTCCAGCTTCTTTGATGGCATTGACGAGTTTGAGCTGCAATAGAATATTATGAGATCTAAAATGGACACCAGACATGGTACAGATGACCACATCAACAAGTTTAACAGCTTCAACTAAGCTTTTATGGTCTGAAAATGAAGCTTTAGCTAAATGAGCTCCTTGTTTCTTAAACGACAGCAAAATTTGCAGCTTTTCAATGTCGAGCCCTATTTCTGGGCGTTGAAGGACATATGTCGGGTGCCCATTGGCTAAGCTTGCTTTCACTATTCTCCGGCCGATATACCCAGTTCCTCCTACTACTAGAACTTTGCTTTTCTCCATTTATTTTCCTCTTTTCGTTTGCTTTTGCTTTCTGTAATTTTAGTATATAGATGGAGATTTGGTCATATGTCGGTGTCCTATTGTACATGATATTTTTACTTAGGTTTGAAAGTTTGCTTGTTTTTAAAGTCTCGTGTACTATAATTTACTGTTTTGTTAGTGGTTGAATTATTGGAGTCGGCATTTTCAATGAGTTTGAAATCTATACAACCATACTTAGCCGGCCTCTAATTTTTTTTATTCTTACTTTTAATTTGGTGCATTGAGCTGTAATGATTGATTATGATTTAGAGATTAAAGCCATATTTAGTGGTACTAGCACTACATTTGTTTATACATTTTGTTCACTTATTCAAAAACATAAATAGCTTCCCTAGTATAGCTCAGTTTCGGCACAAGTTTAGTACTTAAGAGGAGACTCAAATTTGACTCTTACTAAAAACATTTGTAAGGATAGTTAAGGATTTTACGGTCGTTAATAGTTTAATGATAAATTTTTGAAAAAAAATATATAACTGTACAAAGTTCAACAATAATTTCAATTAAAGGTTTGGTCAACAATACAAGTATTCAATTCTACAAGCCTCAACAACACAAATACGTTTCACTCAGCCTCACAATACAAAATACGTTCCTCTCCAAAACAGCATGCGCAAGACATGTTTTTTCTTTTCTTATTTTGTATTTATCTCTCAACCCGTTTATTTTTTTGACATACCGCTTTAGACTTTTTTGTTCTTCTCATTTTTATCTTCAAAACGCCATCCATTATTATATACTTTTTTTAACTTTTTTCCAAAATTTCCGAAATCTGATATAAATACAGTATTTTGCTGGTATAAATCTGGTATAAAATGGTTTTTGTTTGATTTCTTCATAAAATGCAAGTTTGTGCTATCTTCATCACGCCTGGTATTTTACTGGTTTTTGTATGATCTCTTTCATAAATACATGCTTATGTTTGGTTTCAATTTTCCAGAATTGGTATTTTGTTGGTACTTTACTGGTATGAGGTGGTTTTTATTTGATTTCTTTCATAAAATGCATGTTTGTTAGTTTATTTCTTCACACCTAGTATTTTGCTGGTATAAACTAGTTTTTGTATGATTTCTTTCATAAAATTATGCTTATGTTTGGTTTCAATTTTTCAGAACTGGTATTTTGCTGGTATAAATCTTGTATGAGGTGGTTTTTATTTGATTTCTTTCAAAAAAAATGCAAGTGTATGGGTTATTTTCATCACACCTAATATTTTGTTGGTATTATGTTGGTATGAACTGGTTTTTGTATGATTTATTTCATAAAAATATGCTTATGTTTGGTTTTAATTTTCCAGAACTGGTATTTTGCTGGTATGAGGTGGTTTTTGTTTGATTTCTTTCATAAAATGCATGTTTGTTAGTTTATTTCTTCACACCTAGTATTTTGCTGGTATAAACTAGTTTTTGTATGATTTCTTTCATAAAATTATGCTTATGTTTGGTTTCAATTTTTCAGAACTGGTATTTTGCTGGTATAAATCTGGTATGAGGTGGTTTTTATTTGATTTCTTTCAAAAAAAATGCAAGTGTATGGGTTATTTTCATCACACCTAATATTTTGCTGGTATAAACTGGTTTTTGTATGATTTCTTTCATAAAAACATGCTTATGTTTCGTTTCAATTTTTCAGAACTGGTATTTTGCTGGTATGAGGTGGTTTTTATTTGATTTCTTTCATAAAATGCATGTTTATTAGTTTATTTCTTCACACCTAGTATTTTGCTGGTATTTTGCTAATATAAACTGATTTTTGTATTATTTCTTTCATAAAAATATGCTTATGTTTGGTTTCAATTTTTCAGAACTGGTATTTTGCTGGTATAAATCTGGTATGAGGTGGTTTATGTTTGATTTCTTTCATAAAATGCAAGTGTATGGGTTATTTCATCACACCTAGTATTTTGCTGGTATTTGTGTGATTTCTTTCATAAAAACATGCTTATGTTTGATTTCAATTTTCCATAACTGGTATTTGCTGGTGTGAGGTGGTTTTTGTTTGATTTCTTCCATAAAATACAAGTGTATGGGTTATTTTCATCACACCGAGTATTTTGCTAGTATAAACTAGTTTTTGTATGATTTCTTTCATAAAAATATGGTTACGTTTGGTTTCAATTTTGTAGAACCGGTATTTTGTTGGTATTTTGCTGGTATAATGCTTGTATCATCTGTTACATATCTGCAAAAATAAAACTTCGAAAAAAGTATATCATCATGCATCTAGTTTCAAGATAAACCAAGACGAACAAAAAACTCAAAAGCGGCATATCGAAAAAATTAACGGTTTGCGAGATAAATGCAAAACAAAGTAAAAAAAGGGAAGAAATCGTATGAACAAGAAGGAAAAAGGGAGGAACGTATAAACTGAAAAGAAAAAGTTTAAAATCTGACCAAACAGTTATTTACAAAAGTAGAGGGTAAAGAGGTAAATATTTTAACCAACCCCTATATTCCATACAATTTCCCTAAATTTTTGCATCCAAACTAACTAAAAGAAATATTTAATTGTTGTTTAAAACTTTTATGTGATGTAAAAAACAAGTAATGAAATCCTCGTATGATATATAATTTATAAGGCCATGAGCGTGTAAAGCCTAATAAAAGATTAGTTTATATTCAAAACATTTTTCTTATTTTGTATAAATTGCAAACATTCTCCTTAAGGTTTAGTGACCGTTTATTCTTCAAAAACGAATATGCGTGGTCGGCTGACAAATATATATCCATCGCTTAACTAAAAATATTTTTGTTAAGAAGATGGTATGCGTTTATTATGATAAAATAATAATAAATTAAATATGTGGCAAATATTTAAATAAGGATTTAAATTTTTTAAAATTGGATATTAAAGTTATTTCATCTTTTCTTTTAATTAAATGTGATTATATCTAATCGATAATTGAAATAATTCCAACTTTTAATTGTAAAGAGACCAAATCCTTTTAAAAAAAGCATCCTAAAGCCTATGCCCTAGGTAGACTATTATATAAG
Source organism: Euphorbia pulcherrima (assembly GCA_947683365.1). Lineage (NCBI taxonomy): Eukaryota > Viridiplantae > Streptophyta > Magnoliopsida > Malpighiales > Euphorbiaceae > Euphorbia > Euphorbia pulcherrima. Next base: position 15,396,239 of record CANTUS010000001.1, on the reverse strand, counting down.
GCGGATGGATTGTCATGTTCATGTGGTGTGGAGTCAAACGATACATATATTCAACTGGTTGTGTAATTTGTCAATGAAAATATATATTACAACAGTTTTTCAACATTATACGGGATATTTTGTACACATTTCATTTATTAATTAATACATAATAAATTATATTATTATTATTATTATTATTATTATTATTATTATTTCATCCTTCTTTTAAAAATAGATATTTTTAGTCTAAATTTAGATTATCTAAATATTTATCATTTATATTTTTTTAAGTATTTTTTTATTATTCTTTCAACTATTTTTATAGTATTAATTACATTGAGTTAAAAAAATTAATGTATTATATTTTTATATTCTTAATAAATAAATTTATTAAAAAACGTGAAACTTATAGAAAAGTATTCATCAGTTTTTCAATACAAAAAATATTGATGTGTTTATCAACAAGTGAAAAGAAAATGTCTGTATAGTTTTCTATTATAACTTAATCACTACTTTTCGGACCATCGTATCTTATTTGTTGTTAACCAAACTTTGGCTTCAATTTTTAGTTTGCCAAATTTAACATTTTGTTTTTCTTTAATTAACTGTTTATGAGATTAACAAAAGTCATTGTGTAACTTAACCGCTTTGTTTGACAAATTTTCAAGCTTAATACAATATCCCTATAGTTTTTATTATTATATTATATATATATATATATATATATATATATATATAGTATAGTCCAACAACCCCCGATAATTTTAGGTATATTCTATGGTTAATTTATTTAATTATTATTTTATCTTTTTTATTATTAGATTAAAATAACTATCACTCATCTATTGATGGAAAAGTGTAAAATAATAAATATTTTATAAAAAATAAAATAACCATAAAATACACCTTAATTTTAATTTGGTCACGACTTACACTTGCATCCGTCATCATTGAAAGCAAATCGAAAGCAAAAAAATTTCTTCAGCCAAAAATGTCCAAGTTCCAATTCAAACTTTAATTTGGCTTAAGTCGCTGATATTCATTCCATTTAATTTAATCATCCAAACAAGTGCTGAGGCCCACTTTTTGACAACAACATCTACCATATTGGAAAAAGCAATGTCAACCCATTCTTAAAAATGTCAATCAAACTACTCCTCACTAGAACTTGGCATGCACCGAATTTGGGTCAGGTTCAATCGGATCTACTTAAAAAAATAAGTAATTTAAAAAATAAAAGTTAAACTCGGGTTAAGTCTGGCCTTTATAAAATAATTAAATCTTAAATTCTGTTTGCGGGCTTATCAATTAAAATATTTTTTAATAAAAAATTATTATAATTAAATAATTGTAATCAAAATTTTAATATAAATCATAAAATTGAGTTTCGAAGCTAAATTTTATAAGAAATTTTAAAAATTTTAATAATTATTACTAATATAAATAATAAATATATATTTATTTAATATATTTATTTAGTAGTTCGAGCCAGGAGGGCCGGACTTGGGTTTTAGAACTAAAATTAAGCCCATCCCATGCTTTCTTCGGACCTCTTCGGGTTCGAGCCGTGCCAGGCTGGCAGGTTAATGCTCGGGTCTACTTTTCACCAATATATTATTGAATAAATATCTTTTTCCCTTGTTTTGTTACCAATATCTTAGCTCAATGGTTAAGAATGAACTTTTTTTATTCTATAGGTCTAAGTTCAAGTTACATACGGAATGAAAGATTTTTTATTCTACTTAACAATGTAAGTACATTTGGGCATATTTAAAAATAACTATTTTTTACATTTGATTTAAAAGCTTTTGAAGTACACCATATATTAATTTATAAAATGACATTTAGACCTATTATTATTTGGAGATAAATTATTTATAGATATGTATTTATTGGATATTGACGAGCATATATCGGTAGATAGAGGTTTATGATATCAAGAGATTCATTAACTCACACTCAGACCCGCTCCTACCTTATGTGGGGTCTATGGGCGAGATAAAAATCAGGGCCTTATTCATGAGTAAAAATTTAAATATGAAATATATGATATTCTACTTCTATTACAATATTTAATATGAGATGAAACAAAAATATCAAATTTCACATTATAAAGTAGAAAATAACATTATAACTAAAAAATTATTATAGTGATACAATAAAACAATGTCTAAGATTTCTAGTTGCAATAACCAATTCAGATATTAATCGAAATATTGAAATAAACCAAAAATAAAGACAATTTTTAATGTGGATGAAAGAAGAAATGAAGATTTATTCATAGGCACTAAAGGGATTGAATGAGTATGAAATTTAAAGAATAATAGCAACGGTAAGGATGATTAATACCTTAGGTTTTCTATTTTGAAGTTTCGAAGTTGAACAGACTAAAGAAACTTTGAAGAGAAAGAAACGTTAATGATGATAATAATGAAGATAAGAAGTTAATTAATAAGATAAGCGTTTAATTCAATAATTAATATTTATTTTTTTAACGAGAATGATTTAATTAATATAAACTCTAATTAAATAAAAATAGCTTAATAATCACTAAAAATGAACTTCCTTTTTTATTAAGTCTCCAACCATAACCCTATTATCCCAGTCCGGAACCGCCCTGCTCACACCATAGAGTGTGAGATTTATAAATTATGTTCTTATTGTTATGGATTTCTTTCCCTTCACTGGAGTGAATGTGAAACAATTAACATTGTAGATTTGGCATCAAATTATATCATTGACAAATAACATTATTGTGAAGTCTTAGCTTTATGATTAAGAGTGAATTTGCGGCCTCTAAAGAATTTAAGTTCAAACTTCATTTGGGGCTAGTGAAAAATTATGATGCAAGCGTAATTACAAAAATTTTAAATAAAATTATAAAAAAATAATTCACAAACTAGTATTACTATGTCTTTATTCTACATATCAATAATGTGTAGCTCAGTTGGGTAAGTAGGTTGAGTAAGTTGGAGAAGAATAAAGTTTGAATCCCACTAAATACACTTATTGGAAGGGATGAGAAACCTTAACTCTTACCAAGTCTCGAACAAAATTATTTCATTATAAAAAAAAAAAATTGTGTTCATTCTACGTACTGCATACAACAAGCTTGGACATCAATTTATCTCAGGCATATTATAATTTATCCTGAATTTATAGTATATTAATTGTTTAATTATATGGTTGGGGGAAACATATATAAGGAGTCGTCTCTTGTCCAATTTTTTTATCCATTGAGTCCATAGTAATTCAAATGGTTGACATAAGAAAAAACTATTGTTTAATTTCAATGTCACACGTTAAGGCCCTCTACTACAATTCAATTCAGTTCAAACCACTTCAGTTCAATTCAATTTAGCTATATATAATTATAAATTTACACCTAAACTCACTTCAGTTCAACCAACTTCTATTCAGTTCAATTCTACTTTCAGAAGATCTCAGGAGTTGAAAAGAATAAGTCCCAAATTTTTTTATTTGAGTTAATAAACTCGTCTTCTGTACATGTTAAAACCGAACAACTCATCTATTTCCTTCTAAAATTGAAGATCATCTTCTAACTTAACAAATTTTCAAAAAAAAAACATAAGACATAATTGTGTCCAAATACATTTTCCCTCCCCTTCCACCCTTCCCGCTGTCAAGTATCAGTATTAGAGGAAGAAGAAAGTAGAAAAGTAGAATTCATCAGTAACTACGTAGAAAATACAGTTAGCAGTTATTTCAGTTATTTAAATATCAGCTTTATTAGTCATATTTATTCTTATGGTTATTTCAGTAATAGCTTTAGTTAAATAGGTTAGAAATGTCTTTTTGAATGAAGGCTGAATCAGCCAGATTCCTTCTTATCATCATCTGTACGAAATAGATAAGGATATTTTGGCATTTTGTGCCAATCATTATCTAGCCGTTATTGCAGGGTATATTTGTATCTAATTATTATGTCATGAATGAAAATATCTACTTTATTCTCTTATTTCCTTCTATTAGTAGAAACCCTAGTCTTCTTCCTTAAACCTATTTCTCTTATTTTTCTATTTTCTGCATTGATATTGCAAGCTAGTTAGGAAGATCCCTAACAACTGGTATCAAAGCGCTTTCTTCGCACTTGTTGATGGTTAGAAAAGCAATGGCAAAGAGATTAATGGAATCAATAGAAGAGCAAGTTAAGGCCTTGACGGAAAGGTTGAATGCCCGAGATGAAAAAAATGTTGAGTTGTTTGAAAAACTGGATAACTCCCAGTCCAGTTTGGAAAGAAATGTTGCTGAGATGAAGAAAAGGCAAATGGAAATGGTTGATAACTTGCAGAAACTTACAGATGCAGTAATGGCTCTCTCTAAGCCTCCAAACCCTGAAAAACAGCCAGCACCCCAAAACACCACTTAAACCTTAACCAGATCTTCAAGCGCCCTTATTAACCCACCAAACCCTGGAAATCTAACTCAATCTCAACCCAGACCTGCGTTAATCTTCCCCATCTTCATAGACACCCCCCCCCTAAAATTCACTCAACTCCACTTTTAGCCCTCTACACACCACCAACCACTCTCAAGACCCATCATTTGACCCTCAAAACCCCAGTAATTCTCAGATCCCCTTCCTCAACCCTCAAGTCACGCCCTTTAACCACCATAACTCATCATCCAACCCTCAAAACAGAGCTGAAAGCTCTCAACAGAATACCCCACAATCCACTCTTCAAATGAACCGACCCCAACCACATCAATATCCTTACCCACCAAGAACCCCACTCAACCACATACCTGAAACAGATCCTAACATATGGAGAAACCCTGTAGATGGTCAAAACCTGAGAGTTCCTTATCTGCAGAAACTTTTGCCCAAGTGTGAACTTCCAAGTTTCAATAGAGAGGAAGTGGATTTATGGACCAGCAAATGCGCTAGGTATTTCCAAATATTTGAGGTACCTGAGGAGAGGAAGGTGGAGCTAGCCGGGTTATACATGTTTGGAAAGGCAGAGAGCTGGTTTAGGAGCTGGATTCCCCATAACTTTGGAATTCATTGGGATGACTTTAGAAGAGAAGTGGAGAAGAGGTTTCAAGACACTGAAATAATTGAGGTAGTGGAGAGAATGGCTCAGTTGAGACAGGCCACTACTGTAATACAATACCAAGAACGGTTTGAAGAGGCCAAACTTAAGCTGGAAAGGCTTCACCTACAGCTCACCCCTGAATATTATGTGAAGTGTTTTGTGGCCGGGCTCAAACCAGAACTAAGAGTAGTAGTTCGAGCCCAGGAACCAGCAGACTTGTTTATTGCCATTAAACAAGCCAAATACCAAGAAACAGTGGTGAAGAACCTTATAGAGACTATTAAGCCTAAAACTACCCTGAAGCCTAACCCTTTCCCAAAACCATGGACCCAAACCTCAAATGTCACCAAAACCGCACCTACATACCAAAAACCACATGAAGCCAAACCTATAGCCACCTCTAACCAAAGCAATTACAGGACCCCTAGACCTTGGTGGAAGTGTGGTGATAAATACCAACCAGACATCAGTGTAAGAAGCTGTTAGCTATGTCTGTGGAGGGAGAAATGGAAGGAGGGCCAGAAGTTGGGGAGGAAGGGGAGGAAACAGTAGAGCAGCAAATGGTGGAAGGGGAAGAACTGATGCAGTTGTCCATTAATGCCCTGGATGGAGGTCTAACCGACACCACTATGAAGCTCAAAGGTACCCTAAATAAGAAACCTGTGATGATATTGATTGATAGCTTTATTGATTCTAAGATAGTTAGTGAAGCTAAATTACCCTTAATACCTGTAAAACCCTCCCCTATAATTGTGGGTGATGGTAGACAATTATTAGTTACCTCTAAATGCCAAGACTGTAATTGGTCTATGAATGGTAATAGATTCCAGTTTACCCTAAGATTTTTGGAGCTAGGGGACTATGACTTAATTCTAGAAGTAGATTGGATGAGATACCACTCTCCAGTTACCTTTGATTTTGGTGAGAATAGGTTGCTTGTGTAGAAAGAAGGGAAGCAAATTGAACTTAAGGGGATGAAGGAGGCAATGGCCCTTAAGATGATGTCTATAAAGTCTGTTAATAAGATGATTAGTAAGGGCTGGAAGGGAGTGACAAGTAGACTGTTTGTGATGATAGCCACACCTGAAATTCATGACCAAAACACAGAAAAGCCTAACCCAACCATTAGCCAACCTATTCAAGTCCTAATCTAGAAATACAACCTAATCTTCCAAAGACCCACCTCATTACCTCCTAAAAGAAGCCATGACCATACCATTCCTCTAAAACCCAACACAGAACCCATAAACACTAGGCCCTACAGATATTCTCACTACTAGAAGGATGAGATAGAAAGACTAGTAGAAGAAATGCTCAAGGAAGGGGTGATAAGGCCAAGTACGAGTCCTTTTGCCTCACTAGTGTTGCTAGTCAAAAAGAAAGATGGCAATTAGAGATTCTGTGTGGATTTTAGAGAGCTCAACCAGGCTACTGTTAAGGACAAGTTTCCCATGCTAGTCATACAAGAGCTAATTGATGAATTACATGGTGCAATGATTTTCTCAAAAATTGACCTTAGAGCAGGGTACCACCAAATTAGAATGCTAGAGTCAGATATCCCTAAAACAGCCTTCAAAACACATTTAGGACATTATGAGTTCCTAGTAATGCCCTTTGGCTTAACTAATGCTCCAGCAACCTTCCAAGCTCTTATGAACACCATTTTCAAACCCTACCTCAGAAAATTCATTCTAGTCTTTTTTGATGATATTCTTATATATAGCCATAGTCCAAATGAGCACCTACAACACTTGGAGTTAGTTTTTCAGTTGTTGGCAGAACACCAATTGTATGCCAAACAGTCAAAATGTGAATTTGGAGTGGAGCAAGTATCTTAACTAGGCCATATTATCTCTGGAAAAGGGGTAGCAACAGACCCTGCAAAGATTTTGGCAATGAAAGACCGGCCACTTCCTAAAACTTTGAAGGGATTAAGAGGGTTCCTAGGGTTAACTGGATACTATAGGAGATTTGTCAAGGGTTATGGGGAAGTTTGCAAACCATTAAAAGAGATGTTGAAGAAGGACCAATTTAAATGGTCAGAAGAAGGGAGAGAAGCATTCAATACACTGAAACAACTTATGAGTCAAACTCCTGTCCTAGTCCTACCTGATTTTTCACAATCATTTATCCTAGAATGCAATACTAGTCAAGCAGGCATTGGAGCAGTTCTAATGCAAAACAACAGACCAATATGCTACTTGTCAAAACCTCTTTGCCCAAGGAACCAAAGGTTGTCTGCCTATGAAAGAGAGCTATTGGCACTAATCCATGCAGTCACCATGTAGAGATCTTACCTAGAAGCAGCACCCTTTGTTATAAGAACAGACCACCAGAGCTTAAAACACTTGCTAGAGCAGAGGCTTCACACAGTTATTCAACAAAGGGGCATTACAAAACTGTTGGGCCTACAGTACACCATTCAATATAAGAAAGGAACTGATAATAGGGTTGCGGATGCTCTCTCTAGGAAGTATAATGAGGAAGGGAGCAAGCTATGGGCCATTTCTACTTCTATACCTAACTGGATGATGGAGGTGCAAGAATCCTATGAAGGGGATGTTGAAGCTACTAAATTGGTCAGAGAATTAGCCATTTGCCAACAAGCAAGGGGGAAATACAGTTTGAAACAAGGAGTTATTCACTATAAACAAAGAATTTTCGTGGGGAGCAATACTGGTTTAAGACAAAAAAAAAAATAGTCCAAGCTTTACATGATTCTCCTACAAGGGGACATTCGGGAATCAGGGGACATTCGAGAATTAGCAAGGGTCAAGCAATATTTCTTTTGGCCTAAGATGAAGGTGTGGATCACTGAATGGGTAACTGGATGTGAAACCTGTATCAGATGTAAGTCAGAAAATTGTGCTATTCTAGGGCTACTACAACCTCTCCCTATTCCTGAATCAGCATGGCAAGATATATCCATAGATTTTGTGGAGGGATTGCCTAAGTCAGCAGGTTTTGACACTGTATTGGTGGTGATAGATAGGCTGACAAAGTATGCCCATTTTATACCTCTAACCCATCCCTTCACAGCAGCAACTGTAGCTCAAGTCTTCCTCAGCAACATCTTTAAACTTCATGGAATGCCAAATACTATAGTTTCAGACAGGGACAGAATATTCACAGGGGTTTCCTGGGGAGAACTTATGAAACTGCTAGGCACCAAGCTATTATGCAGTAGTGCCTATCACCCACAAACTGATGGCCAAACTGAGAGACTTAACCAGTGTATGGAGAATTACTTGAGGAGTTTGTGTTTCCAACAACCTAGGAAATGGGCTAAGTGGTCAGATCTGGCTGAGTACTGGTACAATAGCTCACACCATAGTGCCATCATCATGACACCATTCCAAGCACTTTATGGAGTCAAACCCAGACTACCTGTGCTTCCTAACAAGGTTACGGCAGTTGTTGCTATAGAAGAAATGCTAGATATTAGGGAAGAAATGAATTCAGTGCTCAAGGAGGCTCTAGCTAAGGCACAGAATAGAATGAAGCAAGCAGCAAACAAGGGGAGGAGTCACAGGGAGTTTCAGGAAGGAGGTTGGGTGTTTTTAAAGTTGCAACCTTATAGGCAGCAGTCGATAGCTATAAGGTAAAATCAGAAACTCTCAGCTAAATATTATGGGCCTTTCCTAATTTTGCAAAGGATTGGGAAGGTAGCCTATAGGTTACAATTACCCGCCAAATCCAAAGTACATCCTATATTTCATGTATCACTACTCAAAAAGAAACCCGAGGCAGTCACACCTACACTGTCTACACTACCACCACTAGAAGATGGACTACTCTCACTAGAGCCAGCCAAAGTCATCAACACCAGGCATGTGGAAATTGAAGGCAGCAGTGTTCAACAACTATTAATTCAATGGAAAGGAATACCTTCTATTGATGCAACATGGGAAGACAAGGACTACATCAACAAAAAGTTTCCAGAGTTTTTTCATTCTTGGGACAAGAATGCTCTCAAGGAGTGGGCATTATCAAGTATCAGTATCAGAGGAAGAAGAAAGCAGGAAAGTAGAATTCATCAGCAGCTAAGTAGAAAATACAGTTAGCAGTTATTTCAGTTATTTAAATATCAACTTTATTAGTCATATTTATTCTTATGGTTATTTCAGTAATAGCTCTAGTTAAATAGGTTAGAAATGTCTTTTTGAATGAAGGCTGAATCAGTCAAATTCCTTCTTAGCATCATCTATACGAAATAGATAGGATATTTTGACATTTTGTGCCAATCATTATCTAGCCGTTATTGCAGGGTTTATTACCCCTTTTAGGCTGTGTCCAATTATTATGTCATAAATAAAAATATCTACTTTATTCTCTTATTTCCTTCTGTTAGTAGAAACCCTAGTCTTCTTCCTTAAACCCTATTTCTCTTACTTTCGTATTTTCTGCATTGATATTGCAAGCTAGTTAGGAAGATCCCTAACACCCGCCAAAAACACCTTTGTCCTGATCAATCAATCAAGTATGATGCAAATAGCTACACGTGAACAAATTTGCAACTGTGTCATGATTAAGAAGAAATATATGTGTTGTCTACCATACAATAATTTAGTTCTTTTTTTTTTTGGTTAACACATACAATAATTTACTTCAATGACTAAAAAAATGCGCCTTTAAAACTCAAGGATACAAGTACTTTTGAATAGACCTCAACAATCAACCGACCCTATTCTTAATTTCCATTGAGAATTTTGTAACAAATAGGCAGAACCCTAAAAAAGGACAGATCACGCAGCAGGTACTAGATCAGGTGTTTCAGCTTCAACGGATATTAGAGCAGTGTGTACTTTACCTAGCCAACTGTCAAGTTGATCACGCAACGATTTGACCTGTGGGATCCCAAGAACTCTTGGCTGCACCCACGACACGTATACTGTTCCCTCTACTTGATCGATTATTCCTTCAATAAGATGAACCTGGACAGCAACTATCTTATCAGTAGAATTCAATTTCTCCAGTCACATTACATACACAGCATAATAGTGCACAATTGCCATGACAATCAAGCTGAAATCTATTGTTTTCTACTGAATTATAGTATTATACTCTAAATCTAATTGAATAAAACCAACTGGAAAACAGACTTCCACTAGAGGATGTGCATTTGGCAGGTCCATTTTCCCACTCGATACGGAGTAAATTCTAGGATAGACAAAGAGGCGTTCAATATTTTAGAACCAAAACAATTGGTTTTTATTACTATTTCCATTTTCTCACCCATTAGTCACTTCCAACCTGAGGAATGAAGTTAGTAAAATACAATGTAGAATAATGTATGTTGGTAGAAGTGTAGAGAGTTCCTTCTCTTGACTTGTGCACACATTCGAAGTTTCAGAATCCAAGATGTGAACTCCAAATCTGTGCTCAGGTTGACAAATAAGATGATAGGTGCCATGTAATTGGTTCCTCGCAATACATACAACACAAAATAGAGAGCTCTTCTAAACACTGAACTACGACAAATTCCCAAGTGGTATAAGAAATATTTATTATGTCATCAGCAGCAAAGCCAAAACACAGAAATCGAGCTAAAGCATAATTTCCTATCAGACACCGTCATCAAAGTACCATGTCCACTAGAAGATGCTCTTTTTTTTATAAATATGAAGTGCAGAAAGATTTTCTGCCAACACCTCTTCACTACCAGTTGTTAGGGCTTTACAAATTCTGTGTGATTTAACTGAACTATATAGTCAGTTCTAAAATGCTTTTCACACAGTTAAAATTTCTGTTGATATTGAATTTGAAAAGAAAAAATGGGCAATCAACAGAGGTTGAAATATACTGCGTTTTAATCTATAGGAATCAAATTACATTGTTTTAATAGTACATATACACCTTTAAATAAGCATAATAATTCAGGGATCTACCAACCTAAAAATCAAATGTCATTCGTCACTACATGTATATTAATCTCTTGCACTGAATCTCCCTAGCAAAATTACAGGCCTACTTCTTTATCCAGTTTTAACCACTGATGGTTAGTGAGCTATGCATGATTAACCTGACGATAACTTTGTAATGTTATATTCATAACAAGCCCCTCCATATCTAATCATGTATTCATTCCAAAAAAAGAAACCTTGCAACAAATGTCCTTCTAATTGGAAAAGGAGAGCCAGGTTTGATTTATTATTCTAAAAATTATCAACCACCAGATGAAGAATGGAAAATTCAAATATATACAACAAATAAGTCAAATATCATTAACATGAGAAATGACTTACAGAAAGACTCTTCATGAGTAGATGCTCCACATCCTCATTAGAAAGTTTTGTGCGGTCAGCAATGACACTCATTGGAATAGTTCGATCATCAGAAGGGCGGCTATAATAAGAGAGTTCAATTCAATCATATAGAATTCAGGGAATGCCAAATATTCTAATTTAGCTGATGTAAATAGTTCGTAAACAATGTCAAGAAAGAAATCTACAGGTGTACAGATACCTAAAGATGATTTCCATCAAACAAAGGATGTTAATCTTTTCCAACAGTTTCTGTTCATTCTCAACCAACGCAGGCTGGGCCCTCAAAGATGCATTATGAGTACGGCACAATTCTTGGTAACGAACAAGATCACCAAGATTAAAGGCTTGAAGGATATAGAAAAGCCACTCAACTGGTGTTCCCAGAAGACTCTTTATCTGTTGGAACAAAAATTCAGCGATCATTCCAACAATATATAAAAGACAAAATGCCAGACAAATGTATAGCATATGGAATCAGATTTCAAATTAAGAAATTTTGTTTTTGTCAAGAGACTCCATTTCAGATGCATATAGATAACTACTAATCATACACAGGACATCTGTAATCAGAATTTCAGTTATAAACTCAGACAACTAAAACTTCACCATTCTTCATTGCATGAACAACACAGCCAAGAACAAAATAACATGAACATACACCGTTAATGGTTGGCATAATTGTCTGGTCAAAACCCAACAGTTACAAATTTTACACTAAGAACCATGTCAACATTAGGTATTTCAATGTTACACACATCTTACATAGTCGTTCGCTCCTCCCATCTCTATAACCCCAAAATTATTTTCTTAAAACATATTCTCACCTTTTCGTAGCATATCTAGATTAGATATCTCTTGCTCTGACTGTCTAACAAAGGCAATCAAGCTTGCAAAAGAAAATACAGCCACAATAACTGTTCTGCCTACATCTAGAGTATCTTCACATAAAAGCTTAGGTACATATTTGGCATCCAACAGCCTTCTAAGTTGGAGTGGTTATGGTACTTATCTTCAGAGCCGTACCAAGCAATGCAAATTAACTAGAAATCTTTCATCCAATTTTGCTTTTCATTGGCTAGTACTTCTAGTTTTCAGCTTTTCAAGCGAATAACAATTATTACCAACCAACCAACCAAGCCTTAAATCCCACGCTAGGTGGGGTCGGCTAGAATAACAATTATTACATGGAAAAAAATCTGTTGTCCCAACATTTGTGTCCCCTTGCATGTACCCCATTCAATTTTTGACATGTTTCTAAGTTTTTCCTTTTTTTAAAAATCAATATCTCTTTCCTTTTTAATGTCTCTCTCCCACTAGAAAGCCATGTGTCAACAATTGAATGAGGTACATGCAGGGGCACAGAAGTTGGGGACATCAGATTTTTTTTCCCGAATTACATACATGTTCTTAAGCCTAAATTTCCATGGAAAGAAACTTCAGGGTTTTAATTATAGTGTAGTAACTTAACCTAAGAGTTCATGATAGTTTTTCTTCAAACGCAAATATTTGAAGACATTTTTAAGAAACTGAGAGTTCTTCAAAAGAATTAAAAAAATATAAGAGGAAACTTCCGAGGAGTTAAGTTCTCTGTTTTCTTTTTACAACGACAAAGAACTTTTAGGTTCTTGAAGTATGCAACTTCCGTAGCAAATAATATCAGAAAGTAATTGAAAAACTGGATCCTGACTCCTGACATGCAGCATTCTCCCAAGTTTTCCTTGTCACCTTAATAGGAGAAAAGTGAAATTTGGGAAAATTACAACTAAAGTTCAATAATGGATTAAATCAGCAGAAATTCAAGACATCCTTCTCACAACCTTCATAAAAACTGCAATTCCAGAAATGTTGTTCTTATGGACGAGAAATCTACTACTTTAAGTCATCAACTATTAAATGTTTGAATTAGGAAATTGGGCCAACTTTTGGTAGTCAAAACACAATTCCCTTAAAAAATAAAGAGAGAAATAAATATATATAATGAATGATGTTTATTTATGCTAAGTTTTTTAATCAATAAATGTTGCAACAAGTCAAGTGATAGTCAAATTTTGAAATTAAAAATATAAAACATTTAAAACAAGAATGCAATGACAGGGGATCGCCATAAAAGGTTAAAATATCAAACCAATAGGATGATGAATAAACATCTTGGATGCTTACAATAGGATGAGCAAGGAGTTCTCCGAAGTTGTAGATGTTATCTCCCAAAAGCGCAGAAAGAGAAAGATCAAATGCTAAATCCTGAAAGCCACAGTTAAGACATTTAAATTGTCAACTCTTGCAAAGCTAAATATGCATCCAACAAGAAACAATTAACCCCCATTATATACAGAATCAAGTGTATCATAATTCACTCAAGGTGCCAACTGTTAGCACGTTCCATATTTAATGCATTCATCATTCCATTTTCACTTCTAAAAGACTTATTACTTACTAGGAAAACAGAGCACACATAGAAATACAGCAACAAATCTTAATCTACAGTGTTGAAATATAGAGTCGGATACAAGCATTACCAGTTTAAAGGAATCTGAGAGGGACTCCACAGAAGTGTACGCCAAATAGAGAAGAGCACTTTTGTAGAAGTCGGCAAATTCTTGGCGATACTTGTGGTACTGAGATGAAACCCAATAGTAACTGGCATGGACAGATGGATCAATATCAGTCATACTGTCCAATGTAATTTTTCCATCTTCGAGAAGCTTTTTGGCCTCCTTCTGATCCCCTTGCTCAAGCTTCAAAATAGCTATTTGCATCTTAATGTAAAGAATCGGCTCTTCATTGCGGTGCCCTTTAGTTGCTCGAAGCTTCTCAATTACCTCTTCAAGATATTTTACTGCAGCCTCTTTCTCTTTATACTGTCGAGAAACTATAACCGCAAGATGTGCAAGCTTGAGAAGATTAATTTTGGTCTCAAAATCCGAGATGAAATTATTATATAATTGAATGAGGGCATCACCAGCCTGAAATCGATTATAACACAAAACTAAGCGTGTTACTGGTATATCTAAAAAAGCTAAGCATCACACCTGCAAAGTATTAACACAGGTGAGAATAAGTGGAATGAGACAGAAATCCAAATGTAAACACATAATAGGCAAGCAATAACCTTTCAAACAACTCTGACAACTAACCAAATCATTTATTGAATGAGAAGAAATGCCATGCCACAAAGGGTGAAAAAAGTAAAAAATATGTGCAATTGAAGGAGAAGGCTATATTACGACGACAACAGATGGCAACCCTAATCAATCAGAACACAAATTGCATTCTCTTTCAAATACAACCTTTGAGAAAATATGAAACCCTAATTCTGCATTAGAAACTACATCAAACGTCCCATTCCAAGCAAACCCCAAATTACGTATAGATCTCCAATACCCTAAGCGCATGAAATTCAAAAAAAAGAAATCAAAATGCCCGCATGTAGATGCATAAAGAAAAGAGAAAGAAGAACGTGGAATAGGAGATGAAGTGGGACCTGGAAGGCAGCGAGAGCAACGAACTGCTCGAGTTTCAGAGTAAGCTGATGCCATAGCTTCTTCTGGTAAAGGTCTCCGAGAGAGCTGTACCAGTCAGAAAGTTCAGGATGCTGGTTTCGCAAAGATTCAAGATGCTGTAGAGCGGCCATGGAAGAGATTTTTTTGTTTCCGTGGGAAATCTCAAAGACCTCCCCTTGCTCTTTGCCTTCTTGAGCCCAAAGAGTTTATATGATTTTTATTTAATATTTATTGATATTCCTGCCTTGAAATTTTAGTTTTGGGTCAGACTCCAAAAGAGAAAATTTTTAATTTTAAGACAAAATTGCATAATTGGTCCATCATCTAATCTTTCCAAGTGTTTTACTAATTCTACTTTATTTTTAACTTTTTAAAACTGAGTTGATGTTATCTTATTTTAATATAAATATATAATTATATATATAATTAAATTGAAGTGATCTAAATTAAACTGAAGTGGTCTGAATTGATCGAAATTGAATTATAGTTCAAGACAACAGCGTCTAATGCTAAATCTAATTTATTTTTTACTCATATATAAATAAATTTTTATAAAATAATATAGATTCTTTTAAAAATAAAAAAAATCAGTAAAATCATTAATTATACCAGTAATACCGTATACCAATAACTTTATCGATATGATGTCCGATACGGTTTTAATAACATTATGTTTTTTCAACCCTGAAATACTTTAACTTAAATCTAGTAGCCGCCACCTTATTCGAAAAAAATCAATAAATGTAGGGTCATGAGTTCAAACAGTTGAAACGATACTTAAATTATATTATAACAGTGAAGTATTTAATAAAACTACTTTACAATTAAATTATAACTTGCACAGCTTAATGAAAGTACATTTATTTTTAATTGGTCCAACATTAAATGCTGAAAATTGAAAGGAAAATGCATAAGTTAAGTTCGAAAGAGTAGTAGAACTTGGTAATCCAAAGAATTTATCATCAATAGCATCCCCTCCTGAGCAAATATATACTTGTTAAGGAATTCTATTTTCACGTAGATTTTGCACAATGACAATGAAGAATTGTTGAAATGGTTACTTGAAAATGACACGACAATGTATCACTTATGATTAAGTTGAGACCTAATTACGTCTGTAGGCTAATTTGTCAGTCTATCAAACAACAATTTAGCTCAACGACTAAACATATCATATCCCCTTTCAAAATTTAAACTGAAGGAATATAAATACTTCTGAATAAACCTCAAAACCCTAATTTTCAATTTCCATTAAGAATTTTGTTACAATAGGCAAATCCCCAATAAGTTATGGGGTCAAACACGAAAAAGAAAGACAATCACAAAGCAGTCACTAGATCAGGTGTTTCAGCTTCAACGGACAACAGAGCAGTGTGTACTTTACCCATCCAACTGTCCAGTCTATCCCGTAACGATTTGATCTGTGGGATCCCAAGAACTCTTGGCTGCACCCACGACACATATACTGTTCCCTCGACTTGATCAATTATTCCCTCAATAAGATGAACCTGTACAACAACTATCTTATCAGCAGAATTCAGTTTTCCAGACATCCTACATCATTCGTAACAAATTAGTATACAAGTGCAACAAATTAGTATACAAGTGCAATGAAAGTTAAGCTAAAAGATCTCTCCTGTTGTTCTGTTCAAACATTGAAATATACTCTAATTGAATAAAACCGATTGGTCAAAATCAAACACTGGATAGAGAACACTTTTAATCATTGAACTATGAGATGAACTGATGAACCCTTACCCAAGTGATGGATCAGTTTCATCCATTATGTCTCAGCAGCATAGCAGAAGGCAAATAAATTGAGGTCAAGCCTCATTTCCCATCAAAACAACCCCTCTTAATACGATACCAATTGGTAAAACAATATAGGATGTCTAACAACTGGACTAATGCATATATAGCTGAAAATAAGCAAAATAATCTACAAACCAAAATGCAATGACATTCATCACTACCAAGTGGCTACATGTCTACCAATCTCTAGCACTGATTTTCACCACCAGATCAAAATTATGGTTCCAGAATTCCTATTTCTTTATACATATCTAACCAGTAATGGTTAATTGAGTATAACTTTGTAACATAGTATCCATGACAATCCCCAACCTATGTCATCAAGAGTAAAAAAAGCCATATACTTGCAAGAAAATTTCCTTATAGTTGAAAAAGGGAGTGCCAGCGCCAGGTCTAAATTATTATTCTATTCTTCTGTATTGTCACATAAAGAATGAAAAACACAATAACATATTTGTTAATAAGTCAAATATGAAATATAATGAGAGATGGCTTACAGAAAGACTCTTCATGAGTAGGTGCTCCAAATCCTCAATAGAAAGTTTTGTTCGGTCAGCAATGACATTCATAGGAATGGTTCGATCTTCAGAAGGACGGCTACAAAGAAGAGTATCTCACTTCAAATGTAATTCAGTTAATGCTAAATGTTCTAATTTAGCGGATGAAAAATATACGTAAAGTAAACAATGTCAAGATTCTCAAGAAAGAAATCTACAAGCATATAGATACCTAAAGATGATTTCCATCAAACAAAGGATGTTAATCTTTTCCAATAGCTTTTGTTCATTTTCAACCAATGCAGGCTGAGCCCTTAAAGATGCATTATGCACAAAGCACAACTCTTGGTAACGGACAAGATCGCCAAGATTAAAAGCTTGAAGAATATAGTAAAGCCACTCAACAGGTGTCCCCAGAAGACTCTTTATCTGTTAAAAGATTGTCAGGTTAGCAATAAATTGGTAGTAATTTAGTTCAAATTAGTAGTAAATCTGTTAGTTTTAGCTCTAATTAGGGTCGTCTTTTGATTGCACAAGGCTGATGTGCCATCCTTATCTTAATAGTACTAGCTGTAGGAAAATTTATTGTTATGCTAATTGTCCTATTAGGGACAGCTGTCCTTTGTACTGTGTGCTGCTCACTATATAAGAGAGCACATCAGGAGTTAGGCCATAGAATATGAATGAAAAACCAATATCAATTTCTCTCTATTATTTTCCTATTCTGCTATCTATCTTTATTCAGTTTCTATCTCCAAATTCCTCTTATTTCTCATCTCATTCCTCACCTTAACCTCCCTTTTCCTCTATTTCTGTAATTCTATATGAAATAGTTAAGCCAGGAAAACATAAACATGACAGATGAATTCGGCGATCACTCCAAACAATGTGCAAAAGATAAAATGCCAGACATATATATGTATATGGTACTACATTTCAAAAAAAAAATCAAGGAACTTGTAAAGAAGGTAGCCTTGTCTTGCAAAGGGAGTCCAGTTCAGACGTATACATATAACTGATCACAAACAAGACATCTATATTTAATGGACCAAAACTTCACCATTTCTCCTTCCAAGAACAGTTCATAGCCAAGACTAAAATAGCGTGAAATGAATATACCCATTGCTTGACATAAATAAGTGGTCAAACTCAAAACCCAACAATTATGAACTTGACATACAGAACCCTGTCAACACTAAGATATGCGATGGTTACACAAAGCTGCTTTGCCTTTCCTCAGCTATCCCATCACTCCAAAATTATATTTTTAAAAGATACTCTCACCTTTATCTCAATATATTTAGCTTAGACATTGCTTGCTTGGGATTTTCAAACAAGGTAATCAATCTTGCACCAGGAAATGTAGCCACAAGATAAATTCACTCTACATTTAGAGTAACTTCATATATCAACTCAGGTAAATTTTTCCATCCATCTGTCTTCCAACAAATGCAATGGTAGTATTGACGATGTCTTATAGTGGTTCTAATCTTCACTGTTGCGCATATAACCTTGTAAAAGAAGAATGCTGAACAGCAAAGAGAGGGTAACTGGGATGTCAAAAGAATGGTTCACAGTATTCAGCAATGCCAACAATCCCTAGAAACCTTTCCACTAATTCTGCTTCTCATTCTCTAGTTAGCTCATCAAGCAAATACATAAACTGTTCTTAATCCTGAAATATCCTGGAAAGAAACTTAGAGGCTGTAATATGGCATAAAAACTAGAACTTAACCAAAGAGTTCATGTTCGTTTTTATTGAAAACAAAGCAGATGAAGACATTGTCAGCAATTGAGAAATTCTTCCAAAGAAAAAAAAACATAATAGGAAACTTCATGGCAATAACTTCCTCCTTATTCTATCTAGAAAACTTATAGTTTTTCTACATGTGCAACTTAAAATTTAAGATAATTATCATACAGTAATACAAACATTGGATCCTTATTCGTGACTATTCTGCCTAATCTCCAGTTCCCATTTTTGCCTCAAGTGGAGAACAGTAAAAATGGGAAAATTTTCAACTAGAGTTCAATAATGTATATAAACAAGCAGCATTTCTTGACAATTAATATCATTGTGTGGGTTAATTAAAACCATCAGAAAAGCGAACAAATACTTGAAGTCTTACAATAGGATGAGCAAGCAGTTCTCCAAAGTTGTAGATGTTATCTCCCAGAAGCGCGGAAAGAGAGAGATCAAATGCCAAATCCTGAAATCCACAGTTAGACATTTAAAGTGTCTTCACATATTAACCTTCGATTCATAATGAATCAAGTATATCATAATTCAATTATAGTTCCAACAGTTAGTACAACCCATAGTAGTTAAAGGAGCGCGCCTAGGCGCAAAGGCGCAGCTTGGCGCAGCTTGGCGCCTCACTTGAATGCAAGGCGTCCTTTCCTGTAAAGACGCGCGCCAGGGTGCACCTTTTTCCAGGCGCAGGGCTTTTTTAAGTTAGGCGCTTAATTGTTATTTTTTTCATTAAAATAAAGAACAGTCAGCTCTTAATTGTTATTGTTTTGATATCTTTTGATAAATATTAAAATAAATAACTACCAGCTCTTAATTATTATATTTTTCTTTATATACATTCAAAGAGAAGGAACTGTTTAGAGTATAAGAAGCTAAAAGGCATTGTGTTTGTTAAATACAATCAAAAACTCAAGATGCGTTATGCTAAAGAGGCTCTTGATCCTATATCTTTGGATGACATTGATGATAGCAATGAGTTGTTGGTTGGGAAGAAGTTGAGTGATCAAGACAATGAAACACTAGGAAATCAAAGGCTAGGAAACAAGACAATCCACCATCTTCAAGTTCAGTGGCATTAGAATTTGAAGATAAAGAAAGTGATGACGACGACTTAGATGGAGAAAGCACGGAAGGAGAATTGGAAATACTTGAGTAGGATGCTAATGAAAACTTAGATTACCTTAGTGATGAATGATTTTCTAGTCTGTGCTTGTGGCTCTCCATGTAATGAATTTTTTTTGGATTATTATTATCTTGAATTTAGGATTATGAACTTTTTTTGTTATTGTGGACCATTATGACTTGTGATATTTTGATAACTTTAAGTTTTAAGTAGTTATATTATATATATCTTTATATATCTATACAACAACAACAACAACAACAACAACAACAACATTACCCCAATGCCTTCACGGCTCCCGCACAAGTGGGGTAAGGGGGGGTCGGGTGTACACAACCTTACCTCTGTAATTACAAAGAGGTTGTTTCCAATTGACCCTAAAGTGGAGTTGCAACAGCTATCCGTGACTTCACAATAAAAGAAGCTCAGATAGTTTAATGAGTCATTTTGCTTTAGTCCATTATAATCTAAAGCCAAAGAATGGTGAATCTTTGGCCCCATCAAAATAATGGATAACTTATATATCTATAAGACTATAAATATATTTTAGAAATTTTATACTTGTGCGCCTTTCTTGTTCCGGGCGCACGCCTTTTTTGCGCCTAAGCGACAGGCGAGACCTTAGCGCCTTGCGTGCGCCTCGCGCCCTCGACTACTATGGTACAACCAATGCAATGGTCATGAATATCCATTTGCAGGGACCTTAAATAAATTTCCCAACTTAGTTTTACTAACACTAAGTCATTAACAAATTTCGGTGTATCAGTATTCATGCTGAAAGGCAGCACTAATGCCTATATTTAGAACATAGAGTTACAAAGTTAATCCACCATTAAAAAAACATCATGCCATGTGCAATCAGCGACTGTTTGCATTTTGCAATGTGGGAGAAAATATACTAAACCATTTACTTCTGCACAGGAGCAAAGAATTCTCTCCTCAGTATATACAGCATTGCCAAACAAGTTGTTGAATTATTGTCTATTGAAACATAAAAGCTACTAGAAGATGAAGACATAATGCAGCAACATTCAAATGCAAAACTGCCATATATGGATTGCAAGAGCACAAGATTATCCCACTTGAAATTGGTTCTTTCCAACCAACTGGTCATTTTCTCACTGCTAAATCCATGTGAATATTTTATTCTAACATAGTACTTAGTCCAAAAGAAAATGAAAAATACATGGAGGACCACACAAACAATAAAGTAATACATTGACAGTCTTGAAATATAGACTAGGATACAAGTATTACCAGTTTAAAGGAATCTGAGAGGGATTCCACAGAAGTGTATGCCAAATAGAGAAGAGCACTTTTGTAGAACTCCGCAAATTCTTGACGATACTTGTGGTACTGAGATGAAACCCAATAGTAACTGGCATGTACAGATGGATCTATATCAGTCATACTGTCCAATGTAACTTTTCCATCTTCGAGAAGCTTTTTGGCCTCCTTCTGATCCCCTTGCTCAAGCTTCAAAATAGCTATTTGCATCTTAATGTAAAGAATCGGCTCTTCATTGCGATGTTCCTTAGTTGCTCGAAGCTTCTCAATAACCCCTTCAAGATATTTTATTGCAGCCTCTTTCTCTTTATATTGTCGAGAAACTATAACGGCAAGATGTGCAAGCTTGAGAAGATTAATTTTTGTCTCAAAATCCGAGATGAAATTATCATATAACTGAATCAGGGCATCCCCAGCCTAAAATAGAGTATAATACAAAAATAAAAGTGTTAGTGGTATATCTAAAAAGAATCTATTATGCAGAACGATAGCAGAGGACTATTACTGAAGCATTGCCGGCAAAGTATTAGCGTGTGTGATAAGAAGTAGAATAATAAGACATAAACAAATGTGAACATTTAATATGCAAGCACTAACTTTTCAAAAAAACTTTGAAAACAAACTAAATCAGTAAACAGAATGAATTATCATGGCACAGAAGGTGACAAAAGTAAAATGTTCAAGATAATGTGCAATTGAATGAGAAGGTTACAATAGCAATCAAATCTATCTCTTATGATTCAGCAAATTACCCAAGCCTTAAATAAGATTTATGGTTACTTAATTACAGTAGGATCTTGCCATGTCATCTATCTAACTAAAACTCCATAATCTTGATTCTCAGTTTATCACCAGTATCGAATTCTGTAGCATTTGATAGAAGCTGCTTACGGCTGAAAGTTACATTAGGCCAAAATACATTAGTTGAAGTGTTGAACCACGACTACAATAGTTAACAACCCCTAATCCATCGTAAACAAATTACCTAGTCTTTGAACCCGACCTTCAAGAACATGTGAAAACCCTAATTGTGGATTATAACATGCATCAACCGTTCCATGCGAAACTAACCCCGGAATTCCTCTTAGATCTCCAATACCCTAACCGCATGAATTTCCAAAAAAAAAAAAATGGCGGCGTGTAGATGCATAAATACCACATATAAAAGATTAACAAGAGCGTCGAATATGAGATAAAATGAGACCTGGAAGACAGAGAGAGCAACGAACTGCTCGAGCTTCAAAGTAAGCTGATGCCATAGCTTCTTCTGGTAGAGGTCTCCAAGAGAATTGTACCAGTCAGAAAGCTCAGGATGCTGGTTGCGCAAAGAGTCCAGGTACTGCAGAGCCGCCATGGAAGTGATATTGCAAGGAATTAGGAAATCTGTTTCTGTGGGAAATCTGAAAGACCTCCCCTTCTCTTCTACTTGCCGTCTTGAGCTCTAAGAAAAGAATATCGTTATTTTTTTCGTTTTAAATATCCTCCTAGCCATATTTAATTATACGGAAAATTGCATATTGCGACCATTATTTTCCACTAATCCTCGTGAGTGCTTCATTTTATAGTTGGGTCATTTTGGCAGTTTTTTTAATGACTTTCTTAAAAAGTTTTATTTTTAATTTTAAAAAATATAAATCAGACAGTTTTTAATTAATTAATATGAAAGACTAAAATATATTATTTAAAATTAAAATATATAACTTTATTAAAAATTTATGAGAGCACCTTATTTTAAAAATAACTTAAAAAATAATGTCAAACTGGCTCATAATCTTTAATTATTTAAATAAAATTTATATTATTGCACTAACATTATTAATTTTGTATACATTTGAAAAGAAATCACAAACAAATAAAGTATTCTAAAAATAAAAAAATAAATCTAACTAAATAAAATAAAATTCTAATATTACAGTAGTTCTATTTATAATTAATTTAATAAGAAATAGCCAATATCACAGTGAGTTAACATTGTCTTATACATATGGGTGTCTAAAGCTAACTCTAACGAAAAGTCTTGAGTCACTCTTTTATACTTGTATTTTAGGTTGCATGGACACGTCTCGAGTGTTCGAACGACACAGACGTGGTAATTTTAAAAAAATATACAATTGGACATAATTGGGATACGATAATTAAAATAATTTATCAAATATAAATACTTACATTATAATAAAATCTATATCATTCGTAATTATCTGATCAATTGTGAAACTATAAAAAAAATAAATCTAAAATAGATAATATCTTGTGACTTTATTGTATATGTCAATACCTTTTTATTGACTATGTGTAACAAATGTGTTTTAACCCCAATGTATGACCCTTATTTTTTTTTTGCCCATATTATTACATTTAAATTCCGTACTATTCCACACCCATTACGTTTTTCTATTTTTTTGTCACATATTTTTAGAAAAGAGAATCATTAACTTCTATGTGAAGTGCACGAGGTGTATTCGGAAAGTGCCCATCCTGCGTGGAGTATGGATTTGAAATTTAAAGTGTCGGACACGTGTCTGACGAATGTATAAGAATGCTAATATCAGATACATATCTAATACGGAGACACTCTAAATTTTAAAATGTCCATACTTCATAGTTTGTATCAGAACACATTATTTAAAGTTATTGAAAGTTAACTTAAACATAAAATCACGAAAATCTCCTCCTTTAGCACCATCGAAGCTAATTGAATGTTCGTTGACTTATAATTTGAAAATACAATATGTCAAAGAACTTTTCTCTTAAATTCAGTTCTTTATCGTTTACATGCTTAATAAATGGGGCTACTTTATTAGCATCCTACTTTCCAAATTAAAGACAGAATAATGAAAAACACAGTCTAGTGTCGAGGTTTTTATATAATGCTTTCAGTTTTTTTTTTTCTGTATAAATAATAAATATCTTAAAAATTATTTTATAATATTATTTTTTATTATTTTATTTATTTTTGAAATACATGACATTCATTTAAGAATAAGGAATCAAATGATCCAATTCATTATATAATTTCCCCAGTCTTCCAACTCAATTAAAGAAAGGATGGAATTAGCAACTAGGAACAGTTTAATTATTCTCCAAGATATTGCCTTTAATGATGCCTTGGATAAAAGGATGTGAAAATTTAAAATTTATGGCTTTTACGTTGGATAAATTAAAAAATTATAAGAATCAAGAACAGAATTATACACCGAATTACCACAATCAATAGAATTTGTCAAATACAAATTTATAATTACCAAATTATAATATAATAGAACATGTAATGTAGTTTTATTGATGAATGCTATGTTTACTATATTTTTTTAAGTAAAAGTTATTTTGTCATATTAATATACTTTATTTTTTTAAAATAAAGGCCTAGTACATTCAGATTTCTAAATTTATTTCTAATCGCTCCTCGCTCCTCTGAACCTTTATTTTTTCTTTCCACCCTTAAATTTATCTAAATTTTCTAGAACCTCCTTCAAATTTATCTAAAGTACACCTCTTAACTCCTTACTCATTCTGTTACACCTGCCCTCCACCTTCTTGAAAAGTTGAAAAAGTGAAAGGAATTGCGCGTGGCGTAAAAAATGTAAAATATTAAAAAAAATTCATGGAAAATGTTCGCTTCTTTTCTTTACTTTTCTCGGTAACCGAACAAAATTTCAATTGAAAAAAAAGTCAAAAACCATGCCCATCTAGATTCCAATCAAGTACAACAAAAAAATCTTTATTCCCAAATCTAAATAAAAGAAAATCTCAAAATCAATGCTTGAAGATCAACTTGGGCAGCAATGAAGAACTCTACCACCAACTCCTTTTATTTTCAATGCTCGGATTCTTCTCCAAAATTGACCTGACTGTGAGATTGCGGAAAGTGCCTTCAAAGCTGCAGTTCGAGTTCTGTCATCCTTAGCATCTGCTAACATTGTCACTAATTGTTGAGCACCGCCCAACTCGACAATTTTCCTTCTTTTTTCATCTCCTAATGCAGAGGATGTAAAATTACTCACAAAAATTTTGCTGCTAGTCTCAGAAAGCATGTAATTATTGATTTACATGATTATCAGTCGGTTTCTAAAGGAAACAATCTTATAATTAATATATTACAATCAATTGAACATTCAACCATACACAGTCACAACTAAAAACGAAAAAAATAGATAATTTGATTCAACAGACATGTTTAAGCAATGAATCAGGGATTAAAATTCAACATAGGCTCAATTGCATAAACAAGTATCTACTGGAACTTAACATCAGCAGCAAAATGGGCTAATCTAGAAGCACCAGCTCTTCTAAAGAAAGGATCTTTAACTTGCAAAAGCGAAATTGACTGCTGCACCAGAGTATCTCCTGGGTAATCAGAAAAACATCAATCCCTCAAATTCAGCTAATCAAACAACAATTCCTGCATGAAATTTTGAATATACCCATGTAAGGAAAGAACTGATAACCAACAGCTCCAACAGAGAATCGATGATTCAAAAACAACATTTGATAATCTGATATGTGATAGTAAGATTAAGGGAACAAAGAGAAAGTTTTTACTTTTTTTCTTTTACTTTTTGCTTTTTTATTCTTGAAAACATCTGCTAACTCGCTTGACTTTTTCCTACTATGTAACGCACTCTGCCACGTCAGGTCTAGGGGTTGCTGAGATACGGTTTAAATTAAGAGGCGATAGAAAAATTTGAAAGCTCAAGAAAGGATTAGAAATAAATTCAAGGAAGTGCAAAAGTAAAAATTTAATTCAATGACATAAGTAAAAGTAACAAAAATTTACTACACCAGCCATTCTTTATAATCTTCAATAAGAAAAAATAAGAAAAAAAAACACATGCCTTGGATCAAAATTTTCTCAAATGACATGAACTACTTATAATTTCTGAACTTATAATGGGTGTAATAACCATCCTTAACCCAAAAAATCTTTTAAATCCATAAGTAAAAATAATTTTTAATTTACGACAAATACAAAATAATTTCCAATTTTCAATAAACTCAAATGTTCTACAATAAAAATAAGAACTGAAGAAGTACAATTTTTATTTTTATTCTTACCAAATACATATAATAGACTTAAAATTTGATTTTTCTACTTATCTAGTATATATTATTCGAAGTTTCAAATTTATTAATACCAATAAAGTTTTAAATTCATTTTTTTTACTGAATGAGAACAATCTATTAAATGGGATCAATGTATAATTACAACTCTAATTAAAGGCGGATAAAAGTTAAACCATATTCTCCTACCCGCTGATTCTAGCTTTGGCAAATAAATGAGCAACTTCATTTACAAACCTATTGACATAGAATACTCTGATAAAAGAAAATGATTCTAAAGATTCTAAGGGGGCGTTTGGTTGGGGTTTCAGAGAAGGGAAAGAGAATTAAATAGTTTCATTTCCTTTGTTGGTGTTTGTTTAGACAAATGAATCAAATTCATTACCCAATTTTAAATAATCCTATCACACATTTAAGGTAATTTCATTCCCCCTTCATAGTATGTATTTGTATTCCATTTTCTTGTCTTTCAACTTATATTATTATTATTTTAAATATTAAAGTAATAATAATAATAATAATAATAAATATTATTATGAATCGATAATAATATTTAAAAACTTAATTATTATTCAAAATTATTAAATATAATTATGGATAATTATAGTTATAATAAATATTTTTAGTTATAATATATGGTTACTTTATTTTTTATAAAGTATTCTTTTCCGTCATAAAATGAGCGATGTTTATTTTAATCAAATAGTAAAAGAGGTAAAGTAAATATAGAATATGTTTTTTCAGTATTTTTAAATTATAAGTGTAATAAACTCTATATGTACCAATAAAGGTTGGTCCAAATGGTAAGTGATTTGGTATCGCTTAAGCAAGATCTTGAGTTAGAGTCCTAGCGAATGCAAAAAATCCTTATTAAAAGACTCACCCACCACAGTTAGTTACACGATTGGAGTTAAATCTGCATGTAGTTGAATTAAAGCTCCGGTAATACAGAAGAAAAAAACAAAATTTATATATTGTCCTAAATTTTTAGGGACCGAAATTTGAGCGACATTGTGCTAACTACAGTAATACATTTGCGCCGGCACACGAAGAGTGTAAAATTAATTAGATTTTGTAGTAGTATAAAACATAAAACATTGTTATTTATATACATTATTATTAAATGCGGCACGATCCAATAAAAAAAAAAGAGGCATTCCTTGGTGGAAAGTGTACGAAACAAAACTCGGGAATTCCAATCGTTAAAACGACTCCGGTGAAGGCGATAAGCCTTATTGGGATTGGCCGATTGAGCTACTCAATGCTCTTCTGCTTCTTCCGTCGCTACTCGATCTGCTCCGACTACTGATATTCCCAACCTTCTAGTTCTACTTACCAAAAAAAAAACCTTCTAGTTCTAGACAACGAAGTTCACTCATGAATTTGAGTTTTTCCAACTTATTGATTGAACAAATATTGAAGATTCTAAAAGAAGGCTGGAGAGAGATCCACCAGGAAATTGGGCTCCTCAACTACATCGTGGGGATCGGAGTAGTTTGAAACGGAAACAGTGGCGTAAGGGGAGGAAGATTTGGCAGTGGAAGAAGAAGAAGAAGAAGAGAAGGCGTGAGAACTATTCGCACAAGAAGTAAAAGCAAGTTGATTAGGGTTTCCAGGGCGAACTAGGGCGGAAAATAGAAGTATAAGAGAGGCCATTAATGGTGCAGAGAAATTATTCGTAAGATGTGATTTTGATTTGACAGGGAGGGAACAAGTGGAACATATAAATACAAGGAAGGAGGATTATTATAACGGCGGCGCCAAATGGTCGTTGTTAGTTTCGATGAAATAACTGTGGGTTGGAAATTTTGCGGTAAAGTAGAAAAAAATATATTTAGTACGAATTTTAGTTAGGCCACCAGTTTTAGCTGACCTGTAAATTGTAGTAATACATTCATTACTTTCTCTAAACAGTCAACCGCCCACCATTTTGTCAGTTGTGTCATGCTAAACATTTGATATCCATTCATTAAAAAAGTGCATACTAAACGTATTTAATGGGTAACAAACAAAACATTCTTCCCCTCTATTTATAAAATATTATTCATTCAATCCAATCATTTAAATTAATAAAATATTTATTACATAATTAAATTAATTAATTTATTCTTTATTAAATTTTCTTTTTTCTTAATTATTCACTTATAATTTTAACAATATATAATATCTCTCATATTTAATAGAAGGGCAAATTAGAGAAAAAATTATATAAAATGCATTGATAATCTAACTTAATAACTAAAAAGAGAACTAATTAAATGACTAAAGAGACAATAATTTCTAGATCGAGGGAGTAATAAATTATATCTCACATAGACTAAATGGATAACACCAATATTTCGGGACTAAATGGGAAATTGGTTTATACCATGGTTTTCAGAATCGGACCGACCACTGAACTAGTAAGATAGTAGTTCATGGATTTAAGGTTCAACCGGATTAAATCGGTGGTCGAACCGGATTTTCTTAAAATATATAAAAATACTAAATATTTTATATAATTTAATATTAAACATGTAATATAAGTTATACTCATATAAAAATTAATAATATTAAATAAAATATTCTATAATTTGAAGTTATAATTCAAATTATATAATAACTAATATAATCTAATGAAAAAATTCAAACCGAATTCTATATTGTATAGATTGGATAAAAAAAGTTAATAAATTTGATTTATGATATATAAAAATTAAGCATTAAAAGAATTACAATTTATACATAATATATAAAATAAAAAAATTATATATTCATTTAATATAAATTTAATCAAAAAACTTAAAGTAACGTTATTCAAAAAATTTATATGTTATTTCGTTATGAAAAACATTCAAAGCTGTTATTGAAAGAAATATTTTAAATTTAATAAAATGTATAGTATATGAAATAAAAAATATTTATTATGGGTTTTTATAATAAAATATTATTAAAATAATTTAAAAATTAACAATATATAATATAAAAGTATATAAGGAGAAAATGTTATCACTTGAATGTGGTAGCTCAGTTGGTAGAGCATGTATTGAAACATATGTTGGAGGTTTTGTGTTCAATTCCCACCACCAACAATTTTAAAAAAAAATAATTTAAGAGAACCGGAAACCGATTATCGGTTGAACCAGCCGGTTCCCGGTCAAATCGGCCGGTTCAACCAGTCGTTGACCGATTCTTGACTATATCAAGAATCCAATCAAATCGGACCGTACCAGGCACCGGTTCCGGTCGAACCCGGTCCGACCGACCGGTCCAATTTTCAAAACCATTGTTTATACCATAGACAAAAAAAATGACCTTAAAAAGTGTCAATTATTTTTTCAAAAATGAGACTGTAAATTTGATGAAAAAACGAGAAGAAATGATTTTGTTCAAATAAAGAGTGCTTAATATATTATATGAAAGTTGCATTTTTAGATTTGAATATTCTACGGTCCATGTTGGATTACATAGAACATTTGAGCCTTCATTCATGAATGAGGACCGTAGATTTAATCCATCTCTCTCAACTCACAAATGTCCTCAGCGATCCAAATCGTTTACTAAAAGAGAGTTTCACTTTTTGAAGATGCTTAATAATGTTTCTGTATTTTTATATGCCTTGCTACAAAAATCAAGCAAGTTGGATTTGTAGATGGCATGACCTATGAATTTGATGCAAAACATATATTTCAGGATGGATACCGAGCCGCAGTCCTATTCAACAATGCCAGAAATTGTGATTTCAACCCATAGTTGATAAACATAAACAGTTTCCCAAAAATCACAAGTAACAGCTAACAAGTTCTTTGAAAGATTATGAAACTCGGGATAGTGGTAACATATTAAAGAATAGCAATTCAAACAATTAGCTAAAAAAATGAGATGTTTTTCTTACTAGGATCTATTGTCTATGCACATTTGAACTATTTTTAAAGCCCTTTCATATATTACAGCTTACACTTCAAAAAGAAAAAAGAAAAAGGTAATACATCTTATCAGTATAAAACGCTGTATTGAAGGACTGCACATTGGCCGGTTGAGTTGCAAAACTGTTACAAACTACCCTGAAACACATCAAACAGATTTCTTCATTACATGCCAAAAGAGAAATTTGGCAAGCCAGTTTGTTCAAGATTATTTCTATATGGACAAGCTTCACAGTGAAGTCTTAACTTATTTGAACCTTTTTACACGACATTTCCTCAAACTCAAAATACAAAAAAAATTTAATTTTAAACTTTAAAAATATAGAATTGATTAACAGCAAAAATTAAGAAATTAAGAAATTGAGGTAAAAAGGCTAATCCATTATTGGTACACCTTACTTGTATAAAAGCACATTTATTAGCCAACTACTTAAATATGGGGTCCATTAGCTTATCTCAAAAATAGAAGTAAATACCTTAAGAAGTGGCTAATTCCATGGTTGTGATAAAGAGACAGCTGAAGTTGATGCCTCCAACCCTTGTTTGCAGTGAATTGCCGATTTGAGAACATTGTATTGCTCACAAACTGAATCATATAGAAGCTGCGTATATGTTGTTTTTGCCTGCCATTAAAAGATTTAAACCCCGAACAATTAGAAGAGAGAACCAAGCAGGCAAGAAATTCAATAAGTTATGAACCTTTCCCATTTTTTAGAAATTTTATACAGTAAGAAATTTACAACTAGAGTACAAACTTACAACTGCATATCTAATCTGTTCCCAATTTTAGGCATATTATGTATATTTCAATATATGATAGTTCTCCACAATTTCAAGGACAATATTTATCAAATTTGAGTGGGACTTATAATCAAAACAAAACAATTGCATGTATCTAGTAATGGAATAAACAGGATATTAATGCAGGATGCAACTTATTTCGCATATGATCAAAGAAAGACTTGGCAAAACTTTTGTCTAAGTTTATGCAACAGATTAACTTTTTTCAGAACATTTAAACATACCAAAATTTCCACTAGCTACGTCTACATTTTACTTCTCTAAAAGCATTTCCTCACCTATACATTTTGTTTCTACCTCATGATGCATTTTTTTAGTTCGGACTCGCGGATTTCACATAAGAATATAAACATGCTACTTGACATAGAAAAGCAAGGAACTACAATATTTTTGCATGTTCATATTATAATTTTGACTAACCTTGTCAGGATTTTGACAAGCAACAGCAATTTCAGAATAGTTAATTTCAGATGCAACTGAAATCCCAACCCCATGAAAGGCAATCTGTCTTCTCTCGCCAATTTCCTTTTCCACCTGTAGATTTCAATGCATAACAGACAATTCTAGTAGTAGTAAAGTTAAAACACAGAGTAAGATGAGCAAGCTTTACCTGGGCCGGGGGAGGCATGATGTTGTGGCATAATATTGCTAGAGGATAAAAATGTCCTGGAGCACCAGAATGTTCAGCAAGCCTTCTCATATTGTCCACAGCAGAAGCATCAAAGGATGCCTGCCCAACTCGTATCAGTATAACTAGCACCAAAGGTGTCACAAACAAATATGTTTCTAATCGATGTATCAATGCTAAACCCGAAACTCGTAATTAATAACACTATGGAGAGTCCTAAGTTAGACATTAAGATCAACCATGGTCTACCCCTTTTAGCAAGATTATGAAACTGGTCTCTGGTTTCCAACAGCGCAACAGTGGTTCTCAGAAATAAACATCGGACAGATTCAAACATTAAAACTAGGCTTGAGATAAAAGAATTCTCAAGACTTAGGAATTCATGGTTTCACCCTTAATAGAAAGATCAAAAACTGGTCTCTGGTTTCCAACAGCACAACAGTGGTTCTCAGAAATAAACATCGGACAGATTCAAACATTAAAACTATGCTTGAGACAAAAGAATTCTCAAGACTTAGGAATTCATGGTTTCACCCTTAATAGAAAGATCAAAAACTGGTCTCCGGTTGCCGATAAGAACAGTAGTTCCTCAGAAATAAATGTCACACAGATTCGAGTATTAAAACCATGCTTTCAATAAATGAATTCTCAAGACTTTTAAGGATTTCATTCGAAATTCTACTTTTTGTAGCTTAAAATGAAGAAAAGAGAATAGAATTTCATTTCCAAGAATTGAATTCAATGAGATAGTGTAATGCAAATCAACCTTACATTAGAGCAGTAGAATTTTCAACAAGACCACTAAAGTAATGTATATAGTCGTGAAGACAAAAATATATGTACAGCCTACTAAATATTGATACATGCTCTCCCCTAAGAGTATTCTAAGAAATCATATAGTGAACATCAATTTTTTATTAATGCCAAGCATGAAATTATGGAATTTAATTGTATTCCACAGTATACATTCATTTAAGTAAATAATTTTTACCTTTTTAGGAAGAAATGATTTTATTATCACATTCATTTGTTCCGAGTATGTCTAAATAAACTAGTTTCCCAAGTTTTCTTCAGACAACATTAAGGAAAATTAGGAAATATCAACCCAGAAAGTAATGGTATAAGCATTCATTCATTGATTCCAAGTAATGCATTGTTTGGAAGAAGTCTTTCTACTACTCTAACCAAAGCATTTATAATCGCAATGCACACATATCAGTTTGATGTAGTACAATGTGTGGCCCAGGAGACTGGGACTTAAGAGGCATGATGATTTCATGTCATCCTCATTGGCAAATGGCGCACATGCTAAAGTTTCGACCACTGTCTGCCCATATCCACGCCCACGCCCAGTTATTAAATCTCTTTTAGGAGGATGCAAATATAAGAGTTCATGTTGCACTATGACACTTGATGCTCCAAAAGTTATCAACTTACTATTAGATTATTGTATGACAAAATGCAGAAACTTTTAAAAGCTCAAACATATTGAAGAAAAATTATGCCTAACTTGGTAGTATACTATAACAAATTTAATGTAGCAAATCTTAAATTTATTTTCTATATCACGAAATAGGGTGGAAAATTGAGCTTGGAAAAACACTTACTGGATACCACTCTCTAGTTAAAGGATCTGGGCGGTCCCTCCCTCCACTTGGAGCAATCCATATTATGCATGACCCATCCCTGTATTCAAGTATTCATTTCAGAAGATTTATTAAATTAGCCTTTAGTATGATATCTGAGACATCATGCAACTAGACAAATCAATACAAAAGTTCATAATACACAAGAAAAAACATTTACAAGTATCAAGTTGCTCCTTAAGAAACAAACAAGTTACCTAGAAGGATAGCAAATGATAAGAGAAAAAAAAATGTATCCACCACATGTAAGATTGGTAAAACGTGCATTACGACTTCTCTCTGCCTTTCCCAAATGAGCAATGTGTTCACTCATACATACCAACACAGAAATTTATAGATGCATAATGTTCTCTCCAGAGATTCAAAGAAATTAAGAAAACAATGTGGTCTTTTCAATCTCCGCTTAATTTTCTCTCTTTTCCACAATTACATACGAATGAGGCTTGATATCTTATTACAGTCTGAAAAGAAAAAAAATATTCCATCACGAGCCTTAAATTTTTTGCCTTCTATTATTAGCCCTCTAACTTTTAAGTTCTTCAGCATCCAAATATTATTTAATGTCAAATCAAAAAGAAACAATAATGAACTCTACTATTTATGGACAATTAAAGACACATTTTCTGATCTCTTTTCCAAAAAGGAATTTTAATCGAACTAAAATAAAAGGTTTTACAGTTCAATATCATAGAAGATAAGGATTTAGATAGCCAAAATAAAATAAGGCTCATATAGTCATATATGTGAGTGTGTGAGCTTCTTTTTCATTTCAAAACAAGATATTGAGTTAAACAAACAAAAGTATGGATTTCCTTTGAAAGGTTCATAAGTTAATAATTACTAAAAAAAACAGCTTCATGTGAAATATAAAGCTATCTTATATCTTTATTCTTCTTCAGTAATCAATTTGATATACTTGTTTACAATGAAAAAAGGAATGCCATATATATACAAACATGGAAACTAATATATACAAGCAACCATATATTCACAGCTCATAGCAAGCAAGAATGAGCTCTTTTAATAGGAGGCATATTACAAGAGAATCATAATGATGTGAATAACTCTTCCACTTATCGATCACCTATTACAATTATGTCCATTTTTCCCAATCCATATAGGGTACTGCAGATAGAAAATTTTATGGACTAGTCATGCAATGAAAGATGTAAAAGGTAGAAATATACAATATGGGGATTGACAAAAGATCATAGGATGCTAATGAAAATGAAATCATATTGTGAAAACTAAGTAAGTCAACCAAAATATGACAACGCACCAAAAGAAAGCCAATGTTGGAAATTCATAACAGTATAAACTCTAATCCAAATTACTTAACCTGAATAGTACTGTGTCAAAATATCCTTCTGGAAAAATGCTCATCAGTATTGCTTCTTTGACTTAAAAAATGAAAGAGGACAAAAAAATGATGATAATGTAGCCAACAGCTCAATATGTTACTTTCTGAAGAATCTGATCCCCAATTGAATGGAACAAATAGTAATAACAATCAAAATCAAATATTTCAGAAGTGTTGAATTTTGGCGGAGGGATAAACTCGAATGATTAAAAGCAAAAACAAAGCTTATTTTATTAATATATACAATTACACTGCATACACCAATAATTTCACACACACATATTTTGGACATTCTTGACACTATCTCTTACTTATATTTCACTCTCACTTTCTTAGGACTCTCACACAATGCCCACACCTAGTTATATATTTATAGCATCCTATGTCGGTTAGCTCAATGATTTACAGCCACAAATATATGGTGGCCAAGGAAGTTTTTACAAGTTAATTATTCAGATATTTACTTTGTTAATTCTAGATTTTACTATTATCTACATTTTTTTATATAATCCAAATTTTTCTACCATGCTTGGTAATTCGGCGGTGGACTACTTCTAACAAGAAGTTCATAAACCACAGGCCCATAAATTAACATTCAAGATTCTTCACCACGTTATAAATAGAAAATTATAAAATTACCTCAAAATGGAAGCCATTTCTTTCAAACTTCGTATGTTTGCCTTTTTCTTCATCTCTGTAAGCTCAGGAACATCATTCATGTGTTTCTTTGAGTACACACATATAAGATTCCTGAAATTATGCAATGTTTGAAATCTTTTACGAGATCTTTTCGGGATGCTGGAACATAATCAATATCGAGAATCGAAAAGCACTTTAAGGACCTTCCCATACTAAATGGCTTGCAAAGAGGATCTGTTACAACTCTATCCCCTGCCACATAGATCTGCAGTTGTGTAAGTTTAATGCGGTTATGAAAGCATCTTAAAAAAACAAAAATTGATGCATAACATAAGCTGATGGAGGAAAAGATTATGTTCACCAAATTCTCAGCAATGTAGGGATTTGTTTTTTCAAGCGACAATGCAATTACAGCAGGATCAGCTTCAGTTTGGTGGTTTGATATCAAGATAATGTTATGACCCTGAAATCAATAAATAATATGAAACTAATCATTTTCATATGGAAAAGCAACATAGTCAGATAACGTAGGGGCGCATAAATTGACAGCAAAGAATGCTTGGAATAAGCATGTCATTTACAAGTATGCCCAGGCATAAAATCAGGGAAGATAGTTCATTATCTATCATCTCACAATCAAGATTCCAGCCAATTCACGTGACTGATAGGAATGGAGCTCAAGAGAGAGAGAGAGAGAGAGAGAGAGAGAGAGAGGCCCAGTAATAGCCCAATAATCCCATGGACCAAAGATCTGGAATGTTTGTCAGAGGAAATAGAAGCATGGCCTGGCCACCGGTAGGACAACTGTCTGTTAGTATTTAATAGTTTGCATAAATAAGGAGGGAGAGGGGAGAAGGTATCTTTTGTCAACTTGGGCACAGAAGAGGGCTGTTGCCAATCAGGCTGTGTCCCTGTGGGGTATTGCTATTGTAAGGCTGAGGCAGACCATTGCTTATTTTGTAATAGTTAAACTTATTATTCCAGCAATACTACTATTTCATTGATATACTGTTATAACAATCAGCATTGCATTTCATTTGTAATCTCTATCCATTCTTTATCAGAAACTCTGTATGCTTGTGTCTCGTTTTATTACCAAATGAAGGTAAAAAATATATAAGCAAAGTTTTCGATTCCGAATCTTAACCTATAGCACTTACTCTTCTCAACTGCCTACTAGCAATTCAGAGGTATTCAAGTAAAAGAGGTTAATTTTTTGTTTCAACCAGAGTCTGTGTAAAAGACAACTTCATATGATTCAAATTCAAATGCATGAATAAAAAAGTAACTTAAATAAAACTGCAACACAATCACTAGGAAAACAATATCTTTCTTTACGTTTTTCTATAGCATAAAAAGCTATCATGACCATTTGATAAATGTTGTCATCCTTATAAAATCTATGTTTCTTATGCTAATTACCCATTCAGAATGCGGTAGCAATACCTACTCTTGGAATACTGATTTCCACAAAGAAATTAAATGATAGGGAGGCTTCTTGGATTCTATTCATAAGTGACAGAGAACAGAGGAAATAGATGCCTGTGGTGCTTGGTTACACCTTGTCTAGAGCATTTCATATCACTTGTCTTTCTGAGAACCATTCAGTTCAGTGTCCTACAAAACTTGGAGTGTTGAAATGCTGCTCAGGACAAAATGAAGTTCTCACTTCTCAGGGAGATGCATGTGACTCTTACAATATAATTGTCCACATTTTCCTACCTATAACATAATAGTTATAGTCTATTTTTCTAACTATAGACATCTAGCATCCCAAGAGTTTATATAAAAATATCTAGTCCATATAACACTACGGGATTGACCTCAAGCTCAAATTTGACAGGGAGGATATTCATAGATGCTTCTTCACCAAACTTGATAAAAATGGTAGAAACACAGGCAGAGGGCTAAATATATGAATTATGCATTCATCTTTCAGTTTCTGTTTTTAACAATTATACGAAGATTTCCGGGCTATTTGAAAATGGATTTCTGGTATTTGATTTTGGGAGTTTCTTAGAGCTGTAACAAGATCAAATAAGCCCTTGGGGATGGAACAAATGACATTAGCAAATTTTCAACCAAATTTAGTTTTTCTGAAATTGTTCTATTCTCTTGAAGAAGCTCAAACTTACTGCCTTTATCTGTCAAAATAAGTGGAAAAGACAGGAAAAAAATAAATACTGCATCACCAAAACATAACTGTGAAAAATCTCAGATTACAAGGACCTATTAGTATATCACAAACGTGGGCCCATAACACATCATCTCAAGAATATCAAGTCCCTAAAACGCCTTGTTTCAGTACCAAACTGGAATACATATAGCTTTGTAAAGATGGTCATGCTACACAGCTTTGATTTGAGATGATAAATATTGAGTCATTGACAAAACTCTGCTGACAAATTAATGATCTACCAACTTTTTTTCCAATATTCCTAAATACTAAACCCTAAATGCAAAAAGTCACAACCAAATTTACTTCACTTGAGTGTTCTTATTTGAATTCTTAATTCTTTCATCAAATCTCTGTAGTAATTATAAAAATATCTATGTCTATGTCTATACTCTATAGCCATTTCTGCTTTCATTTCTTTCTACACTTTTCCTAACCCAATTACACACAATACACTACAAAAGACTTAAGCAACTCTACCTTTGATCTTTCTTAGAGAATGAAGGTAATAAAAAGAAAAATCACGAGCATATAGACAAAAGTTTGAACATGAAACAGTAGGTTAGCAGAAAATTCCTGGTTTTGGTATCAACTATTGAATACAGAAAAAGGAACATTTGAAAAACTCATCTCAAAAGTGAAATTAACAAGTAATTTGATAAAGCCAATCAAAATATAAAATCCAAGTTGAGATTTACAATAGACGATGAACATACAATATTAGCTAGTTAGAAGAGCAAACCTATAATTATAAAAGAAAATAAAGATACCTTCTGAAGCTTCTCTTCCACTTCATGGAAAATGGAAATATTGCCGACATATGAATTCCTGTATGCAAATAATTCACATGAAAATTCATTGATCAAACAGATGATATTTCTCAAATTCTAAGAATGCATGGTTCACCTAAAATGCTTTCCACTTTTCCTAAGGATATAGCACCTTTTCAGTTCAATTATTCTTATCAGCGTTTAAAAAAACAAAAAGGGGTTAAAATGCCAATATACTGCAGTTGTTTTTCTGTGCCAGTTGTGGGACTGGAGTTGGCTCTTTCGAAGAATGAAAACCAACTTACCAGATAACAAATTAACAACTTTTAACATAAAGCATTTTAAAATCCAGCTAAGATTAAGCACTCCAGTATCAGAACCATTAACTCACACTCTTATATGGACATGAGCAATTTAGTTGTTGATTTGGTTCAATTTAAGCATGTGTACAGATTCTTATCCAGGAATTCTTAGTTTACATGGTATCAGAGTCTAGTTATGATGTTCAGCCACCCATAGATATCTGCTCCATGCTCCATATAGATTTGAGCGTGAGGGTGTGTGTTATATATCCCACATAGTTTGAGGGTTGAACATTGTTGCTCCTTATATATGTGAGGCAACCATCACCCTTGAAGGTACCTTTTGGAGTGAGTTAGCTCATTGTTTACAGAATCCTCCTTTGCAAATGAAAGCAAGTGGACTCTAAATTTTAAGAGACAGACTATGTTATGAATCTAAAATCTTAATGGTCTATCAATTGAGAAACATATAACTGTAATTTTTCTGAATTTGTTTTACTTTATATATATTGCAGACGTCCTCACGTCCAGCCACCTGAATTTTATCATGTGATTCATCCCTTGGTGTGATGCCAAAGGAAATGTGGGAATGACGAAACTAACACATAGATACAGTTATTAATGTCCCTAGGGCTGAGACACAAAAGCACAGCAGATAAGGGTAATATGCAAAGAAAAGAAATAACAAAATCTCATTAGATAAGACAATGAAACTTATAGAAATGATAGTATCATGACATTAAATATGCATAGACTCGAGATAAAAAAAATCTAGATTCTGAAAATAATAAGCCCAAAATATAATATGAAAAAAATAGAAAACAACAAAAACAATCCTACAATTAAATTAAAATTTATGCATGAATGCAGTAAGAGTACAAAGGGTCAAGGTCAAGGCACAAGAGCACACCATATAAAGATGAGCTGCAAAGAATAAAAGTAACGAATATTTATAATACATGTCCATTAAACTTCTATGATAAAACTAATACTATCTTTGCATAAATGTAAAAACTTAGGATAAACACTTTCCAAATCCAATAAGGATCAAAATCAAAAGTTCTTCTGAAACTTTAGACAATAATTCCACACACTAGAAACATCTTTATTCCCTTCACATCAATAAATAAAAAAAAACTTATGCATAACTATACACTTTTTCTTCTTCATCTTTTCTTTACTCTTCTTGGGAACTACTGCCTTCCTCATCCCAAAGAGGTCGACATTGATTGTTCATTTTCTTAACTAGTATATAAAAATCCTCTTAAACACCACCAGCTCTAGATATGTTTTGTATTAAAAATTCTCTTCTTTTTGTTATGGTAAGACTTCAACAACAACAACAACAACAACATTACCCCAATGCCTTCAAGGCTCCCGCACAAGTGGGGTAAGGGGGGGTCGGGTGTACGCAACCTTACCTCTGTAATTACAAAGAGGTTGTTTCCAATTGACCCTAAAGTGGAGTTGCAACAGCTATCCGTGACTTCACAATAAAAGAAGCTCAGATAGTTTAATGAGTCATTTTGCTTTAGTCCATTATAATCTAAAGCCAAAGAATGGTGAATCTTTGGCCCCATCAAAATAATGGACAATATGTTAAGACTTCAATTTGAAAAAAAAAAGGAAAGCATACTTGCCAAATATAGAAACTATCTGATATCACTGGTCATTAATCAAATAGTTGACCAGACTGTTGGATCTCAAAAATATGGTTCAGTTAAATTCAGAATTTCCTTGTTTTAGGTTTCTCTTCAGGTTCCAATACTTGAAAAGTTTCAATCCAATTAGTCAAGTCATGATTACCTTTTCTATGAAGACTCAAGTTGTCTTACCTTTTCTAGAAGTGAAAGAGCAAGCAGATTAGCAGAAAACCACAGTTCATTTTATTAAAGGCTAAAATCAGAAGCACGGTCAATAACATCGAAAAACATATAAATTAACCAAACAGTCGACAATCATGTCATAGGAGGGAAGTAATTATTATTCATTTGAACAGAGTTGTATTTATTAGTCTCTTAACTTATCGAAAACGGTACAAACGCTGATTAAATGAGCATTGAGATAAGACAAACCATGTGAAAAATGGAAATCCAGGACTCACCTAAAATCAACCAGAGGACGGATATAATTTTGACCAAAGTTATAATAGTCAAATGGCTCCCTCAATGCTTTGTGATAAGGTGAAAAAACATAGGGCTCCTGAAAATTTAATGCATAATTCACTCAGAATTTTTTGAACAGTAATTTCCAATCTGGAAGCATAAGACCAAATACCTCAACATCCAAGGATATACAATCCAATGCAGCAGCCATATTCGATAGTACGATATCTTTTGCATTGGGAATTCCACTTTGTAAAACCTGAAAATCAACTTCAGATATTAAGATATTATTGAAAGGGAATGTGAACAAATAAAATAACAATTAAAAATAGGACGCTAGGATAAAAGGAAAAACTTATTCTGTGTGAAATTCATTTAAAGAAAACATGGAGTAACAATGGCCCTCCTCATTTGTAACCTTATACTAAAAATGAGATGAGGACAACGGAACATGATTGCATTTTAATAGGACTAACTGAAAGTTTGAAACAGAGGGATTTACATGCTTATTAGGAGTATGACTTCCTTGTTATTGTCGTTTCTATGCAGACACCGAAGGAAATGAGTAGTAGGTCAGTGAACGAAATGATCCAAAACTTTTGTATAGACAGCAACGCAATCAATGACACAAATAAGGAATTTCATTCCTTACAACGACCAGCTCAACTTGACTCTCTACAAGTAAACTATCAACAATAGTCAACAATTTAACACGCTAACTAACTGGATGTAGTTCTAAACTGTATCCAAGGTCATGACTAGAGAAATAAGATATCTACGGGTCTCTCATATTTCGTATGTAACTTGAAAAAACCAATACAAGCAGAATATGACCCCGGACATGTAACAGAAACTAGAGTTTTAAGTTTTTTAATTACTGCATTTCTATAATTCTGATATAGTTCTTCCATGCCTGCTGCAACATTCAAAGGCAACCTCCCTGCTTCAACTTCCTTCTTAACACCATATAGCAACTCTGCGTAGATCATTTAACATGAGTGAAACTGTCCTCCATGTTATATTTGAAAACAAAAAAGTAAACATGAAGCTACAAAGTAGAAAGAATAAATCCATTATACTAATAACAGATCATATAGTCCTTTAGATAATTTAACTTGAGTTGAAATGATACTGGATGTTTGTGTTTCAAGTGAGCAATCTTCTATATAATGTCATAGTAGTCAATTCAAATCCCCCTTCATCTATACCAAAAACCCCACATTGACTAGTTAGTGCTGCATAAACTTACTTAAGTGGAGCGATCCTCTCTTGCACTTATTGGCTTGGGGTTAGAACCAAATAATAAACATGATATCAATACCACCTAGTCCAACAATTGCCACATGAAGCATATGTTCATTGCTTGCTCTATATGCCTATTAACAGGCATAGGACCATTGGCTAGTAAGTCCGACACAAAATCATTTAAGCCTTTTCTTTTGAGGTGTGTCTTCAGATGGAGTCGCACTCTCCTTCAAAAGTAATATATTGCAAGTTTCTAGTTAAGCATTTTCGTTAGTAAAGATTCTTTAACAATTATCACGTTCATTCATAATCTATATAGGTTCTCACTTCTCAAATCTCAAAGTGGCCAATATGAAAGCAAAATGATGTTCCATAATGAGTTACTTAGTTCCAAGATCTACAATACGCTCAAAGAAAATAAAATTGTTACTAGTCAATGCACAAAACAAATAAATGTGAAACTGTAAATGTATTATCCAAACAATAATAGTAACATAACAGCAACATTAGGAACGGACAAGAGCACAGATACTGAAAAAATTAAGAACGTTATGTGATTCGCATTTGCATCGTCTAAATCCAAGATTCAACTACATCGCTAAGTACTACAAGCACTAACATCTTCAAATCGAAACTTCCAAATGTTCAAAAACGCATCACCATCACATTTTCCACTAGTAATAGTAAAACGAATTGAAAGAAACAATGCAACAAGAAAGGAGGCACAAACCTTGTTCCGTCGTGGCAGCAAGAAAAGTGCGGTAGGCTCGTTTCTCGCCGTCTTTCCCGTCGCTATCAGTTATTCTGTGTTCCTCGACAAGGTTGGGCATAGCTTTGCTCTCAAGAGAACAAAACAAGCAAGAATAGACGGACCTGCGTGCATTCGGGAGTTGTCGAGCGAGAGAAGCGGAGGGAGTAAGCAGAGAGAGGTTAGATGACAAGAAAGGAAAGGAAATGGAAAACGCGGGAAACGCCGACGGGGACGGAGAAGTAGAGAAGAACGCGGGACAAAGGGCGGAGAGGTTCATATCTGTTTCATGAACAACAAAAAAGAATGGGTAGTGAGAGAGTGTGTTTATCTGTATCTGTGAGAGGGGAGGGGCTTTCTAATTTTGTTGGTGGTTTTCCAACGGAGGTTGTAATTCTCTACGGCGGCGCTCATCCAGAGTTCCCAAATTTCAATTATGCTTTACTTTTCTTTTTCTTGTGGACTACCGTTGCCATTAATTGATCTCTAGCTAATTTGGAGGCGGGATTGCCTATGCTAGACCAAGCCCATATTATTGTAAACGAGGCCACTCGGGTTTTGTCGAATTCCAGTTTTACTTGTTAAATTTTTAA
The DNA here is from genome assembly GCA_947683365.1 of Euphorbia pulcherrima. NCBI lineage: Eukaryota > Viridiplantae > Streptophyta > Magnoliopsida > Malpighiales > Euphorbiaceae > Euphorbia > Euphorbia pulcherrima. The sequence goes on along the minus strand of CANTUS010000001.1, from coordinate 15,352,986 downwards.
TGAACTCGAGTCAAGTTTCAGTTTGGTCAAATTGAGATTCACCGAACATTAGTCAAGTCTTGATATTTTCATTAAATTTTTTAACGGGTTTGAGCCAAGTTTCAATAGTTCAAGCTTAAAATTATTATTAGACCTGGTGAACTAAAGTTTTATGTATTTAATTTATTTTCACTGTTTTAAAAGTACTTAAATCTTACTGTATATACACTTATATGAAATATATGTTAAGTTTATAAATTCAATATAAAAAATAAAAAATTTAACTGAGAATGATAAGAGAACCAATCATGTCCTCCAAAAATTCTATTTATTAAAAAAATATAAAAAATAAAGCATTAATGTTATACTTTTTTTGTCAAGCATTAATGTTATACTTATAACTTACATAATTAACAGAATATTGCTTTTCGGTCATGCTATATCGACAGCTTACTCGTTGATAACTATTGACAACCTATAATCCTTACAGTCCATCTTACGTTTGATCTAACCATCTGATTTCATTAGAATTAATAAAATAGAAAAGTCCCTTTTCTACCCTTGTTCTATTCTCCACTATGGCTGCCACACCACACTGATTGAAACCCCTGCACTTTTAATGAGTTCCAGTTCTCTTCTTCCCTTCACGCTCTCAATTTTTCTGCCGCTCAGAAATCGCCGGACGCCCCCATCTCAGCCTCCGATACCAGCCGCCCTCCATCTCCGGTAAATGCTAGTTAAGCTGTCTTGCAGCCTCTTCCTATATTCAGTCTATTGCTTTTGTTTTCATTGATCGCTTTCTTGGGTCTGAAAATCAAATTAGGTATTTCTTTTTCACTTTATTAATCTAATTTCATTTTTAATTTTGATTTTATTTGATAATACTGTTTGATTGATATATTGATAGATTGGGATTGACAAACTAGGTTTAACAATTTCAATTAAGACTATTACATTATGCATACTTGTGAATTTGGTTGTTAATAGTGAAATTCACATAAAATTTACAATCTGTAGATTTGATTCATTATATAAGTGTTTTCAACTTGTGTTGACAATCTGTTGCTATGAATTTAAATCTTATTTCAGCTTTACAATTCACTGTAAAAGAGAGAATCAATCTCATGTTGGTTGTTTATTTATTTATACATTCTTTTGGTTCCATTTTTTTTATCTCTTTATTAAGTTTGTTTAGTGAAATCAAATATAATAAAAAGCCAATTTAGAAAGGATTTGAGTTTACAAAGAATCTGATACTATGCAAAACTATCCTAACACTAACTGATTGTATAAAATATATCTGGATAATTATGTACATAAATTCACCATTGTTTTCTTCTTTCATTTTTTGTATTTGTGCTATATTGGTAATTACTTCTATTTTACCATTGTAAAGTTGTGGTTTCAAGAAAGAGCACCCTTCAATCCAAACGTATATATGTAAGTTGGTTTGTGCTCTCGCAATGGGTGTGTCGACTACTTTTCACGTCTAACATTTAAATAATATTTCTACTTTTTTAGGTAAAAGAGTTTATTTTTTCCATTAAGTTTTCATGATTATTAAGTGTTTAAGAGTAATGTATATTCAAGTTTCAGGTTTTTAGAATTTGAATTGGATTCTAATTGGAGATCTATATTACTTGACTCTATTCATATTTACATATGCAACAAATGGATGAAGATGATATTACGAATTCCATTAATTTAGAGAATGATATGGAATCAGATAGTTCTATACCAAATGATGATGGATCGAATGATTTTGTTATAACATATGATATGACATTTGCTACATTTCAAGAAGCAAAATTGATATATATTTCTTATGCTAAGAATAAGGGATTTGGTGTTCGTTGTCGAAATTCGAGAGCAAATTTTGCTCAACTAGTTTGTAATCGAGAGGGAATTCACCAACCAAAAAAGGAAATGAGTCTTGTGGGAGAGCGTGAAGGGAAGAAGAGAACTGGAACTCGTTAATAGAAGTGCAGGGGTTTCAATCAGTGTGCTGTGACAGCGATAGTGGAGAATAGAACAGGGGTAGAAAAGGGACTTTTCTATTTTATTAATTCTAATGAAATCAGATGGTTAGATCAAACGTAGGATGGAGGTAAGGATTATAGGTTGTCAATAGTTGTCAACGAGCAAGTTGTCGATATAGCATGACCGATTACTTTTTCCCAAACATGTTCACGAGCCTATTTTCAAGATAGTTCGCGAATATGTCTACGAGCATTTTATTGAGCATGTTCACGAGCTTTCGAGTCAAGTATCCTCTTGTTTACGACAACGAGCATAAAATTTTGTTCACGAACAAGCTCATTTATTAACGAGTTGAGAACCGAGTAGATTGGTTCGTTTACAACCTATTTAGAGTAAATCTAACCATTTTTCCCCATTCACTAAAAATAATAATATTTTATTATTATTATTATATTAATTTCTTTCCATCATTTCTATTATAGTCAGTCAATTAAATAATTAAAAATAAATATGGGGAACCCCATTTTGGGATATATTACATTGGAAATGGTATATATTTCCCATTTTGGGGATTACCCTAAATTAGAGAACCATTCAAATTCCCCATTTTGGAGTTTGATCCGACCATTTCTCATATAGTATATTCCCATTTTGGGGAATGCATTATAATAATATTATTATTTTTCTTTTTTATTTAGTTTTTATGCTGTTATTCTTTTATTGGTTTGTAAGAATTTTAATGTAATAATAATAAAATATTATTTTAAGAGAATTTAATACGAGAAAATGGAAAATGGGGAAGATAGTTTGAGTAAAAATATTGTATTGTAAAATGGAGTTTGAAGAATGGAGAATATGGTTGGACTTACTCTTAAACTCCATTTTGCATGATCTGAGTTTTTTCTCCGACCATCTTCCCCAATTTCGTGAAATAATTATATTTTATCATTATATTTAATTTTCTTACAAACTAACAAAAAATAACAAACACAGGAACTAAAAAATAAATATAAAAGTATTAAGATATTTTTTAATGCATTCCCTATTTTAGGAACCCTCATATTTGGGGAACCTCATTTTAGGATATAGGAAATGATTGGATTAACACATTCCTCGTGTTTCTTCCCAATACTCCAAAATGGGAAACCATTAGACATACTTTCAGGCCGAACGATTTTTTTAACTGAAAAATCAACATGCCTCAGCTTTAAAACTTCAATTATGTTTTTCACTTCTCGACAGATTTACAATATCATTTAAGAGTTGGACAAAATTTTCTGATGGACCAAATGAAAAATGAAAATTTTACATAAATTTGTCTAAATCTTACTTAAATTTATATTATATGTTTGAAATTTTAATATATGATTAGATTTATTATAGTCAAATTTTAAAATTTGACATAACAAAATATAAAAATCTAAAATATTTATTAAATATAATATATAAATTATTATTCGTTGTGTGAAAGGTGTTTTGAATTTATACCTACCGACATTTTGTGTCAAGTACCCATTACTTCAAATAGCCCATGTGCCTATGTCGACAAGTTCTTTTCTCCACCAATGCTTGCAGCGTTTTTACATTGTTATTTCTTTGTTTCATACTTTAAGGGTCAGGAATAGTTCGCTCAAAGTTTTAGTATAAATACCATGCATTGCATGGGTTAGATATCTCATTCCAGTATCCGGCAATTAAGAGTTTATTGCCTTTATGTGTGATATATTTTTTATGAGAATATTTGTGTGAGTTTGGGTGTATTTGGGTTAAGGGTTCGAGCGTTTTATTTCTCCATTTTTTTTGTACCACTTTTCGTATTATTAGTGGATTATTTGTATTCTCCTTTCGCCGACAATTTCTCCTATTTTGTTATTGTCATATTTACCTAAAATAAATATTTTGTTCCTCTGCGGGTCCTAATTCCCTAACAAATTGACACCAGAGCCAATTAATAATTATTTTGGAATTTTGAAAACTTACTATGGTGACAACAAAATTCGATATTGAGAAATTTGATCGCAATATGAGCTTTGCCTTATGGCAAGTTAAGATGAAAGCGATTTTGACGCAAAATGGATTATACAAGGCGATGATGGAAGAGTTACCAGAAACGGTAACAAAGGAGAAGAAACAAGATTTGGAGGATAAAGCTCTTGCTGCCATTCAGTTATGTTTATCAAACGAGGTTCTGCGAGAAGTCATCCATGACAAGACTGCCAAAAATTTATGGGAGAAATTACAATCTCTCTATATGTCAAAAAACCTCACCAGTAAGCTTGTGGTGAAGCATCGTCTCCATATGCTTCATATGGCAGAAGGTACATCCCTTAAGGTGCACCTTGATGATTTTAGTTCCATTCTTTTGGATCTGAAAATTTGGATATCAAATATGAAGAAGAAGATAAAGCTCTTATGTTGTTGCGGTCTCTTCCTCCGTCGTTTAAGAATTTTCGTGAGACCCTGATCTATAGTAAAACCACTTTAACCGTGGAGGAGGTCAAAGAATGTTCGTTCTCTAAAGATCTTATTGATAAAGAGCTTTCTGGTGACAAAAATAGTCCTGCAGAAGGTCTGGTCATTCGAGGGAGGTTTAGTACAAGAGATCCTAGTAGCAGCAGCAATAGCCAATCTAGATCTAAATCAAGATCTCGTTATAGTAATTTGACGTGTAATTACTGTAAGAAGAAATGGCACATTAAAGCTGAATGTTACAAGCTTCAGAGGAAGAATAAAGAAAAGAGTCATAAAGATGACGATCCCGCCAAAGCCAGTGTTGTAGAAGATGAGGAAGACTGTAAAGTTTATACTGTGTCTGACGATGGTGCCAGATCAGGACAAGGGTGGATTTTGGATTTTGCTTTCTCATTCCATATTTGTCTCCATAAAGATTGGTTTTCCTCTTATGAACCAGTAGATAGAGGAGTTGTGTTAATGAGCAATGATCATCCTTGTAAAGTTGTTGGAATCGGTACTGTCAAAATCAAGATGCATGATGGTATTGTTAGAATGTTGACAGATGTGTGGCATATTCTAGACATGAAGAAGAACCTGATCTCGTTATCTGCTTTAAACGACAATAATTGCAGATTTTCTAGTAAAGGTGGAGTTTTGAAGGTATTAAAAGGTGCCCTCGTCGTGATGAAAGCTAAAAAAGTTGGGAGATTGTACGTGTTACAAGGATCAACTGCAACAGGTGTTGCTGTAGTTTTGTCTTCCATGTCAGATTCAGACATGACAAAATTATGGCATATGAGGCTTGGCCATATGAGTGAAAAAGGCTTGGCCATGCTCAGTAAAAGGGGTCTACGTTGTGACCAGAGTACTTCCAAGTTAGAATTTTGTTAGCGCTACATTTTCGACAAGCACAAGATAGTCAGCTTCAGTGGTGGTGTTCACAAAACAAAAGGTACTTTGGATTATATCCATACAGATCTTTGGGGCCCTGCTCATGTTCCTTAAAAGGTGGCACTCGTTACATGCTCACTTTTATCGACGACTACTCTCGGAAGGTGTGGACTTATTTTTTGAAACACAAGAATGATGTCTTTGTCACTTTCAAGCAGTGGAAAGCCTTGGTGGAGAATCAAACTAGCAAGAAGATCAAACGTCTCCGAACAGATAATGGTTTAGAGTTTTATAATGCAAAATTTGACACATTCTATAAAGATATGGGCATCTCGAGACATCTCACAGTTCCAGGAACGGCCACAGCAGAACGGTGTAGCTGAGCCAATGAACAGAACTCTTTTAGAGAAAGTTTGATGCATGTTGTCAAATTCTGGTTTGACTCGAGCATTCTGGGCTGAAGCAGCTGCAACGGCTGCTCATTTGGTGAATCTCTCTCCTTGTGCTTCCATTAATTGTAAAACTCCAGAGGAGTTATGGTTTGGGAAACCTGCTAATTATTCTGATCTGAGTATTTTTGGGTGTCCTATTTATGTCCATATAAACGATGGAAAATTGGAGCCTAGAGCTAAAAAGGGCATTTTTCTTGGTTATCCAGATGGTGTGAAGGGATACAAAATTTTGGCTTCTTGATCCCAAGTCACCGAAGTCTATAATAAGTAGAAATGTTATCTTCGATGAGTCTGCTATACTTCATCCAAGAAAAGAGTCCCCAGTTACAGTTGACATCAAAATACAGAATTCTGATAAGCAAGTGAAGGTTTCATTCGAGGTGGAGGAATCATTTGCTCCATCTGAAGCCATAGAGGAGCAAATTTTAGAATAGTTGTCCAAGCCAATAGAAGTTGAAGAAACTACTACCGTAGAACAGGTGGAGCAACCTATTATTAAAAGTAGGCCAGAAAGAGAAAGAAGAATGCCTGTAAAGTTTGCAGATTATGTTACTTATGCCTTTATAGCTGCACAAGAAACAGAAGGAGTTGGCGAACCTTTCACAAATTCAGAGGCCATTTCTCGTGATGATTCAGCGAAATGGCTTATCGCTATGCAAGAAGAGATAGAATCTCTACACAAGAACCGCACATGGGAGTTGGTGAAGCCTCCTAAAGATAATAAGATTGTTGGTTGCAAATGGGTCTTAAAAAGGAAAGATTGTTGGTTACTATTCACGATTTGGAGTTAGAGAAACTTGATGTCAAGACTGGTTTCTTACATGGAGAATTAGAGGAGCAGATCTTTATAAAACAACCAGATGGTTTTGAAGTTGAAGGCAAAGAAGACCATGTTTGCTTGTTGCGAAAATCACTGCACGGATTGAAGCAGTCGCCTCGACAGTGGTATAAGCGGTTTGATTCCTTTATGGTTGGACATGGCTATTCAAGGATCCAATATGATAGTTGTGTGTATTTTAGAAAACTTGCAAATGGCTCATTTGTATACTTGTTGCTTTATGTTGATGATATGCTTATTGCTACCAAAGATATGTCTTATATCAACAGATTGAGAGTCGAGCTTAGCAGTGAATTTGAGATGAAAGATTTGGGAGCTACTAAGAAGATTTTTTGCATGGAGATCTAAAGAGATAGAGCTGCAGGAAAGCTTCATCTAACTCAGAGAAGTTTTGTTGAGAAAGAGTTGGAGCATTTTGGCATGAAAAATGCCAAACCTGTAAGTACTCCACTTGCTGCCCATTTTCGACTTTCTGATACTCTATGTCCTCAATCCAAAAAGGATATTGAGTATATGTCACATGTTCCTTACTCTAGTGCTGTTGGTAGTATCATGTATGTTATGGTTTGTACTCGTCCTGACATTTCGCATGTAGTTAGTGTTGTTAGTAGATACATGTCCAATCCGGGCAAAGAACATTGGCATACTGTGAAATGGATTTTGAGATACTTAAGGTGTACTACTAATGCTTGTTTGGAATTTGGAAAAAGTAAGAACATGGTGGTTGGCTAAGTCGATTCAGATTATGCAGGTGATCTTGACAAGCGAAGATCGATCACAGGTTATATGTTTACCCTTGGTAGTAGCGCTATCAGTTGGAAAGCTACTTTACAACCTACAGTTGCATTATCCACTACCGAAGTAGAATACATGGCGGTAGTTGAAGCTGTAAAAGAAGATATTTGGCTAAGAGGTTTGGTCAGTGAACTTAGTTCAAATTTACAGAAAATTGTTGTCCATTGATATAGTCAAAGTGCTATTTGTCTAACTAAAGATCAGATGTTTCACGAAAGAACGAAGCACATTGACGTTAAGTACCATTTTATTCGAGATATTATTTCAGAAGGAAATATTGGTATTACTAAAATTGATACAGCGGACAATCAAGCCGATATGATGACGAAGCATCTTCCGATCAATAAGTTCAAGCATTGTTTGAACTTGATTGGTGTTTACGACAATTGAGTTAAATGAAATTCAAAACAAGGTGGAGATTTGTGAAAGGTGTTTTGAATTTACACCTACCGACATTTTGTGTCAAGTACCTAATACTTCAAATGGCCCATGTGCCTATGTCGGCAAGTTCTTTTCTCCACCAATGCTTGCAGCGTTTTTACATTGTTATTTCTTTATTTCATACTTTAAGGGTCAGCAATAGTTGGCTCAATGTTTTAGTATAAATACCATGCATTGGATGGGTTAGATTTCTCATTCCGGCAATTAAGAGTTTATTGCCTTTGTGTGTGATATATTTTCTTTGAGAATATTTGTGTGAGTTTGGGTGTATTTGGGTTAAGGGTTCAAATGTTTTATTTCTCCATTTCTTTTGTATCACTTTTCGTATTATTAATGGAATATTTGTATTCTCCGCCAATAATTTCTCCTATTTTATTATTACCATATTTACCCAAAATAAATATTTTATTCCGTTACATGTCCTAATTAAGTTGAAAAAGCTCAAATATTTCTAAAAAATTAGGTCCATTTTATACAGCTTTAGACTTTAACGAGGTTGGATTTGTGACGTAATTTTATTGAAAAATAATATCAAAACATTATTAAATAGGTCTAAAATTGAACCCTTTCAGCCTTATCAGTAAAAATGCTGGAATTTGTTAGTGTATTATGTTTTATAAATTATATTAGCAATTATATAGGGTATTATTGTAAGTGAGCTTTGTACAAAACCTATACTAAATATAATACAGTATACTCCAGCCGAACAAAGGTATTGGAGAATTTCCCAAAATACGATTTATCGGAATTTAGGTTGATATCATTTTTCTAGGTAGAATGATTCAATCTTTTTATAATTTATCTATTTCCATGTGTATAATATGTTTTATCGAGTGTGATCAAAGATATATCAACATGTGTCATGATTTCAGAGTTGCAATGATACTATGAAAATAAATAAGAATCCTCAGTAAGAATTATTATGAAGCAAGAATTGAGAATTTCCGATCAATGAATCCTTAGTGGGAATGATTACGGTTGTTAACGAGTCGAACCGAGATTAAATAGTGCAGGGCTCAGCTTTGCTCGAAACTCGTCGAGCTTAGAAAAATAAAGTTCGGCTTGAGTTCGCAAGCTCGCGAGCCTAAAAGAGCCCTAACATATATGTATTATTGCAACACAAAATAAAAGTGTCACCCCTAAGTGTTTAAACTTTGATGATTAAAACTGATTTATGACAACACTAGTTAAAAAAAGATTACATCAGTTACATAACATTTTGTTATACTTTTTCAAAAAAATTATCGGAAAATACATTTCTAAAAAAATAACGTAATTTATTCGTGCTTAAAGAAATACATAATTTAAAAAAACTTAAACTAACATTATAATATTTTTACCATGATCCGTAATCACTCTCGTCTCGTCTCTTTCTATATTTTATCCTATGCAATTCCATATTTATCATTAGGGGTGTTAACAAGCCCAGTGGCTCGCAAACAGTTTGAGATTCGGCTTGGTCAAAGCTAGGTCAAAGTTTGACTCGATAGAGCTCGACTCGAGTTTGGAATCGGCTCGAGATATTAACAAGTCAAACCAAACCTTCTAAGGTTTGGCTCAAAAGCTCGTAATCATGTTCGTATAATTTTTGTAGTTAATAAATTAATGAAAAATAAATTAATTATATATGATTGGTGAGTAATAATTATTTATTTATGATAATTATTCATGAAATAATGATCTAAAATAACTTGTTACTTCTTTACAAGAGTTGTGATAAATATGAAATTGCATAGGATAGAACATAGAAAGAGATGAAATGAGAGTGATTATGAATCATAGTAAAAAATATTATGATGTTACTTTAAATTTTTTTAAATTATGTATTTCTTTAAGCGCGAATAAATTACATTATTTTTTTTAAAATGTATTTTCTGATATTTTTTTTGAATAAGCGTAACAAAATGTCATGTTACTGCAATCATTTTTTAACTAGTGTTGCCATAAATCAGTTTTAATTATCAAAGTTGAAACACTTAGGGGCAACACTTTTATTTTGTGTTGCAATGCAATAGTTCGTATATGTTATGGCTCTTTTAGGCTCGCGAGCTCACAAACTCGAACCGAACTTCATTTTTCTAAGCTCGAAGAGCTTCAAGCCGAGCCGAGCCTGAACAAATATGTTCACGAGCTGAGCCAAGCCCTGCACTATTCGGTCTCGATTCAGCTCGTTAACACCTCTATTCATCACCACTCTTGCAAAAAAGTAGTAAATTATTATAAATCATCATTTTACGAATAATTATCGTAAATGAATAATTATTACTCACCAATCATATATAATTAATCTTTTTTCACTAATTTATTAACTAAAAGAATTATACTAATATATTTACGAGCCTTCGAGCCAAACCTTAGAAGGCTTAGTTTAGCTTATTAATATTTCGAGCTGATCTTAAATTCAAGTCAAGCTTTATTAAATCAAACTTTAATCAAGCTTTGATCAAATCGAATCTCAAACTATTTATGAGTGAGTAAACTTATTAACACCCCTCGAAATAATGGTCGAGGTAAGTAGTAACAAACACTCTCAATAAAGATAAACTATTTGCAACAAGTACAATATCAACTTTATAAGACATAAAATAATTCAAATCAATTGGGAGTGCCTAAATGGTTAGTTAACCAAATCATAATAAACACTTCAAACTCCTTTTTTCGGGATTTAGCACTTAAAAAATATATATTATAAAAAAAATTTATTATAGGTACATAGTTAAAGAATAAATGTAGGAAATGAGTAAATTTAATTATTGGAATTTTTTTTTTGAATTTGTTGCCCGTTTTTTGCTGAAAACGGGCCTTGCCAGCCCGTTTTTAGCTAAAAACGGGCTGACTATAAATTTGCATCAAAACTAAAATTTAAAGATTTGGGTTACATAACTTTATTTTTTTTAGTTGTAAATATCCTGTAAAAAAAATAACAATAAGTTTAATATTATCATTTACAATAATAAAGAGAGTTAAGAAAAATGAAATAGTGAAATTTGAAATTGAAGAGAGATGAAAGTGTGGGGAGTGAAATTAGGTAAAAAAATTTAGGTGGGGGAATAAATGGGAGTGGGTGAAATGAATTCACCCACTGAAATGGAAAAGGTAAGACCAAACCGGTTTGGTCTCACCTTTTCAAGTCTGAAACCAGGCTGACCGCCGGCGATTTTGAAATCTGTAGAAAAAGATTCAGAAGGTCTGAAACGACCGAAAACTCCCAAAAAAACGAACCCGAAACACTAAATAGCACAATAAATAGCAGGAAAATATGCCAAAAAGCTCAAGAGACTCAGGAATTTACCTCGGGACCGTGAATCCACTTCTTCGTGATCCAAATGACACCTCTGAAAAGCTCGAATGACGATTTGGGTAGTGATTTAAAAATTGAACAATGTTTGTCTCTAAAAACCCTATTAGATTGATTTTAACCTAGGATTTCTTTTCCTAAGAGATTAAGAGAAGAAAAACCAAGAAAATATGATCCAAGAACACTTTTCTTACCTTTTCTTTACTTTCTCTCACTAAAACCCTCCCTTTATCTCTCAATCCAAATTTCAGCGAATAGTCCCCTCTTCCAACCCTATATGTGGTCTTTTATAGAGCTGAAAATGGATCTGGGCGAGTTGGATAAAGTTTTCACCGAAATGGCAAAAAATTCGATCAACATGGAAAAAGGTGCAGACTGCCCGCAGGGGCTTATACTGCCGGCGGCTTGAGTGAAGTCGTCGGCGGCATGGTGGTGCCGCGGGCGGCTTCAGGCCCCTGCTAGCAGACTACCAAATGGGGCCCATAGCCTGAAAAGGCTGAAAAAGGGGGAAAACGGGTCAAAAGTTGATTTTTTTTAAATTTTCAAAGCCACTATAATATATTTGAGATATTTTAGGGTATTTTGAATGAGAATCATCGGTTTGAGCTTCCACCGGACGCGTAGTCGGATACGCCGAACTGAATGTAAACGTTAATAAAAATTCGAAATGAATTTTTAATGAGGATTAAAATTTGAATATACGTCATCATTGTCTCGCACGAGGGACTGTAAAATCCCGTGCTCACATTTCGATCAATTCAACATTCTTATAATTTAACCTTATTATTTAAAAATTGTACGTCACGATATGAGTAAGTTTCGGAATTTTTTTTCATTTTTTATAATTTTTTAAATTTTATAATCATATATTAATTATAAAAAATATTTACACTACTAAAAAAATTTAAAAATTATCACTTATGTGTATTACATTTTTATTAATTAATCCACAAATTTTGGATAAAAATAAAGAAAATTACCCATTAACGTGACATAATTTAATATTGAGAATCTTCTTTTTGTCATTTTTAAAACCACAGTTCCAGTTTTATAAAAAAAATTTAAATTTCATTTTATAAATAAATAAAATTACGTGATATTTTTTTTTACGTTATCCAATATTAAATTTCACCGTGAACAAAAGAATGCATATAATGACAAAAATTAAGAAATAGAGTCTATAAATTGTATATAAATTAGTTAACTAGCTACGAAATAAGATAACTATAAAAAAATTTTAAAGTTTTTTTTATTAAAAAAACAATGTATTTTTCTTTAAAAAATTGGAAATTAAACCTAGAATCCCCTACCGTACATTGAGTGGTATGAATTGAAACTAACTGTGGAATAAGAAACTACGTTAAGTTTTCAACTTGTAATGTGTGAATTTGGGTCTTGTATTTAAGCAATCGATTATTGTAATAATGTATTAAATTAACTCCATGAACACGTTAATATCTTCATCTACGACATTGAAATACATCGAGTCAATTACTAGCAATGTTGCTAGCTTATTAAAGGCCCTTGTGTTTGTGGAATTAGAGATTTATGACTTACTGTATATATTGAAGAATTACGGATGTACTATTAAAGAAAAGTTACAAAAATTAAAAAATAACTAGATAAAAATCAAATGTTGCTATAGATAAAGCTCAAACGAAATTCAAATTTTCAATACTATTAATGATATCAAATTCAGTTCAGCATAAGTTCTCTTCCCATAAACTTAAGCTCAGCAGCACAATAGTTCACAAATACAACATTTAAATAAAATACGGTTCGAAGTAGAATATAAATCTTATAGTGTTCATGTGAAATTACTTTTTATTATTTTTATATATTGTTAGATCCATTCCTTCAGAATCCATGTTAAATAAGTAACTCCCAAAATATAAGCCTTCATCAAATAAATCAACTTCATTAAATTTGTTTTTTTGAAAAACAACTTTATTAAATTTTATTAAATTATTAAATTAAATTTTAAGTTTGTATTCATGCTCGATTATAACAAATTAAAGGACCGACAAACACAAACACCAGAATCAATAACATCTTTACTTTTTGGAGGACTAATATATAACGGTAAATTTAAAAAATATGTCACGTGGTTTGACCGTTTCCTAAAAAGTGTTTGTGAAATTTTTTATTTTTAAATGGTGCTTGTGGTTTCAAAAGTTAGCAAAAATATGCATCTCAAAATTTTAAAACCACATTTGAAAGGGTAATCTTGGCCATTTTAAAGTAAAATTTTGCAGCCTTGTTTATAAAAATACAATACACGTTAGTGATAAATTTTAGAATTTTTCGAGAAGTATAAATATTTATATTAATTAAAAATTGACGATAAGTTTAAAAAATCATAACAGAATGAAAAATTTCCAGAAATTTACTCAAATCTTGATAAATAATTCATAAATAATATAATTGAAATATAGAAATATTGAATTTATTGAAATAACTGAGATTATTCTTCCAAATGTGGTTTCCAAATTTTGAGAAGCATGTTTTTATTAACTTTTAAAACCACATGCACCCTTTTAAAATAAAAAATTATACAAACATCTTTTTATAAAACGGTCAAACCATATGATACATTTTTTAAGTTTACTCTATATACAATTCAATTACTGTCTTCTCTTTTTGTGACATTATAAACATCAAACATTAAAAAGAACGAAGTAGTGACAAAGTTGTGTGGAAGATATATTTTCTTTTCTAGAAGTATATTTGATCCATGTGCATTATATTAGAAAAATTAGAATTAACTTATTAAAAAATAATAATATAATTATAATTATAATATTATAAATATATATAATATTTTTCTGGATCACATCATTATTGGATTATTAACGACTAAAATTAATAATACTTTAACCCCTTATCATCGATTGTTACTGTTGCGAAATTTTATCTTGACGACGGTTGGCTAGACGAACAAGAATCGATGGTTTTGAGGTATTCCTCAACTAAATCTCCTTATGCCTCCAAGAGGTCACTATATGATTCTCTCTTAATGGGTAGAGTAGAGAAGAACAATTATGTGATTTTGTATGTTGGAAGACTTTAACCATATGCATGTATCTCCTTTTATACTATCAAAATGAGAATCCCATAAGTCCTTATTTTAATGGTGTTTTATGAGTTTGTTTAGGTTATATGTAGGTTATTATTTCATTGAAAATAATTCAATGAAATAATGAAATCCATAAATAGCTATAATAAAATTGTATGTTAAATATATTGGGATTCAGCACCTAAAAAATGCATGATATAAAAAAATACATTATAGGCTCTACTTTAAAGTTTGAATATGTCTAAGGTAAAAGTGTATAAATTGAGAGATATTAGAGAGTATTTGACCGCAAATAATGATAACTTGTGAAAAGTAAAGTATGGTAACTATGTTTTTTCTGTCAAAGTAATTTAACAATATAATGCACCATTTAGTTGTGGTGGAGTCTTAGTTAATAGATACTGATTATGACCGAACTTGTGATATTTAGATATCTCATGTTCGGATTATATTTGGAGCATGTAATAATTTTTCTTTTGGTAAGTGTATTTGCGTAAATATTTTTTTATAAAATAAAAAATATAATGCATCATGTAGTTGAATAAAAAAATTATAGAAATATACTATAAGAGTAAGTTCAACCATATTTCTCTATTTTTCATTTCTTAAACTTCTTTTTTGAAAGACTTACATTATTTTTGCTACAATCATCTTTCCTATTTTCCATTTCATATATTAAATTCCCTTAAAACAATAATACTTTATTATTATTATATCATCTCCTGTCAAAGACAACTAACAAAATAATTATAAATAAAATAAAATAAGTAATAGTAAAATATTAGTTCCCAAAATATCGAGAATTCCTGATAAAGTCCAATCATATTAGGGAATTTACAGCATTTTTACCCCAATTATTTTTTATATTTTACATTCTCCGATTCAAATTTCCTATAAATAATAATATTTTACTACTGTATTAAACTAATAAAAAGAATAATAAAATAAAAACTACAAATAATAAAAATACAAAAAATAATATTCTTTTAATCTATTCTACAAAATAGAAAATATTTACAGGAAACCCTAATTTTAAAGAATATTATATGGGAGTTGTTGGACCAACATCGAAATGGAAAATGGTTAGACTTACCCCTATTCATTCTCATTTTAGGGATAGTTGGAGTTGTTCTAATAATCAAATCAATCATTATTGTAATGGGATATTAAATTTTTTTCATATGTTCAGCTGCTATCAAAATAAATTGCTCTCATAAATTTTGAATTGAAATATATATTTTAGCTTTGTACAACATATTTCGATCATTAATATTAATTAATTAAAAACTGTCTAACTTATTTTTTTTAAAATCAAATTTATTACTTATAAAAAAACTTAAAAATAAAACTTTAAAAATAAGCAATTTTAAAAAATAATTTCAAACTCGCCTTTGGAGTTAAAGTGCCATAAATTAATGGTTAACATATTTTATTATTCTTCATCATCTTCAATGAAAAATTCAGAATTAAAGAAATGGTAATGAAAAAATTGCATAGTGCCCCGCCTAGGACAAAGAACAAAACCACATTGTTGGAAATTATACTTAAAATTAAGAACCAAATTAAACATATAGAAAACCAGCATCAACAAAACCAAAAACTTTAGTTGATTCGGTTATAAACCGATATTTTATTAGTTATGAAATGTAGATGAAAATGGAAATTTTTGAATGGTCTGTAGGGCAACTTAATTGAGCTATAAGCCTATGAATTTTATGAAAAAATGGAATTTATATTTAGGCTAAAACCATCAAACCCCTTTAAACTTGTTAGTGATGAGTTTTTTTTTTAATGTTTTTCTTAAATGCGTTTACATTATTAAAAAAAATGAAAAATTTATATCCATTTGAATGTAATTTAAACCTAAAATATTTAGATATCACAAATTTAATAATAATCATTAGGTTAAGGCTTTGTAATATTAATGAATTATTTAATTGGATGCCAAGTCATTGCTTAACTCAATGAAAAAGTAGACAGGACAGGAAAAGTTGAATCAAACGATAAAATGGCAGAGAAATCACAACGGGTATCGATATATTTGTAGTGGTTTGCACGAATGACCATAATTTCACTTTCGGCAGCGCTAGACATCAAATTTGTTGAATTTCAGAGCTTCCAAAGCCGTAACTTTGTAACAAATAGTTCCAAAGGAAAAAAGAGATCCATATGGGATATGTTTGTTTGTGGCATTCTGAAGTTTTTCTTGAAAATTTTTAGGATGTAATATGATATTTTGTATAGTTGAAGGGCTCTAGAGGAAAATCTAAGGGCAAGTCCAACCATTCCCCGTTAAGGGGAATTCCTTAAAATAGGGAATGAATATGAGAAATATTTGAGTCGGAAAAAAATCACATGTCCCCAATTTAATATCCCTTTTCATGTCCTCCATTCATTTTTCGACATGTGACAAGTTTGTAGAAGAGATGTGATAAAAAGTAGGAAAGTAAATTTCAAAAATATTAAAATAATAATACCTCCATATTATTTTACTTGTCTTTCTACAAGTTTCACGTTTTTTAATAAATTCATTTATTAATGATATAAAAAATTATATCAAATTAATGCCTTACTTTTTCATCCCAAGTATAATTAATACTAAGGATATAGTTGAAAGAATAATAAAAAAAAGTACCTAGAAAAGAGTAAATGACAAGTATTTTAGTAATCCGATTTTCAGCTATAATGCCTATTTTAAAAAGATTGAGGGAGTAATAAATATTGCCACATGTCAAAAAAAATGAGAGACATGAAAGGAGACACCAAACTGTGGACATGTGATTTTTTTCCGGTTGAGTCCAACTATTTTTCATATAGTACTTTCCAAAACGGGGGTTCCCCATATTTGCCATTTCGGGGAATAGATTAAAGTAGTATTATTTTTTGTATTTTTATTGTTTTTAGTTTTTATTTTTTTTAGTTTAATGGTAAAATATTATTATTTTAAAGAGAATTTAAATTGGGGAATGTAAAATAGAAAAGATTATTAAGTAAAAGTGCCGTAGATCCTCTAGAATGGGGTTTAAAGAATAAAAAATAGAAAATATGATTAAACTTACTCGGGCTTGGGAGGAACAAGTTAGAAAAATACAACCATGTCAACTTTTACAAAATTAATTACTAAATTACATTCCTAATAATATTCGATCAATGTTAACTTTACAAGTTTTTTAAATTATCATTTTAGTTTCACGCTTTTTCACTTCATTCATTTTTATTTGTATTTATTTCACAAACTGTTAATTTTTTTGGATATATCATTTTAAAGCTTTTTGTTCGTCATTTTTTTCTCTTCGAAATTGGATCAATGATGATATACTTTTTCCAAATTTTTCCGGGTTTGTATTTGAAATAACTTATCTTATAGTTATGTCCTAGTTATCTAATATCGCACGTTATAGTTAGCTTATAGTTAGTTATATTGTAGTATTATCAAATTGATGTAATTTTTGTTATTTTTACTTATAGCATGTCTCAAATAACTACAAAATACGATATAAAGGTAACTACAAGAAAATTATAAGATAACTATAAATTTGCTATAGGATAACTATGACATAACTATAAGATAACTAATTCAAAATAATTACCCTAATAAAGTTTAAAAAAGTATGTCATCATGGATCTAATTTCGAAGAGAAAAAAAGACGAATAAAAAACGCTAAAACGATATATTGAAAAAATTAACGGTATAAAAGATAAAAAAAATTAAAAAAGTTAAAAATTATAAAAAAAATAAAAATATAATTAAAAATTAGTTTAATAAATAAGACTTTAATAAATAAGAGTCTATATTACAGTATTAAAACATGGCATTTATGTGCTACAGAAATTTTCTTTCTACACTAAAAGCCAAAATCACAAATACAGGTTCTTTCTGTCATTCAATTTTGAGCAAAATGTTCTAGCATAAGTGCATTGCGTATAATGGTCTCTACCATGGATAGCATAGGTGCATTGCTTGTAGTAGTGACTAACAAGGGAGGATATTCTTCGAGTTATTTTACGGTGGAAAAGGAAAAAATTGAGATAGAAGTAAAATAATAGTTTTTTCAATAAAAAAATTGGAGATTTTATGTTATATTTTTGGAGCATTGCTTCCTACATCCTGTATAAATGATAAGTGTGCGAGAAATGAATAAAATAATAAAAAATAATGATATAAAGTAGTTTATGAGACACTTATCATTTATGCAGGGTGTAGGAAGTAATATACTCCATAAATATGATATAAAACTTAAAAAAATTGATATGAAATCTTATTTTTGTGCAATTAAGGATAACTCAAATTCACTATGCACTTGAAAAGTAAACACGAAAATCAAGCTAAAGCTAAACACTCTTGATTCTTTATCTCACTAATAAAGTTGGCACGCAAAAATTTTACCTAAATTAAATTAAAAAAATCAAGCTAAGCTAAACTCTATGGATTCTATTTACCTTATATACTTGTAGTAGTTACCACGACTTGTTTATGAATTGCAAATTACATATCACCTTCACTAATCTCTTTTTCTATGTAAAACAGAGATGCAGTATAGAGTATAAATATGTAAGAAAAATCAACTTTTGTAATGGCTAAGTAGGTGTTAACGTTGGACACCGTGGAGTTCTTTTAATTCATATGGAATATCGTACTACTTATATATAGAGTTAATGTGCCTAAACAAGATTGTTTGTAATTTTCGAATCTCATATATAAGGCTCTGTTTGGACACATGATATGCATTTTCTAAAATAGGGTATTTGAGAAATAATTAAACAATTGCTTTTAAATTTTTTTAATCAAACGATAATTTTAAATATTTGATTACGACTATTATTAAAGATAAAAAATTTTCTCAACCGAAAATAAACTATTAACAATAACTAACGGTAACCTGAATAACTATAGCATAAGTCCATAATTTAGTTAGGAAACATGTAAGAAATTAAAAAAAAGACAAAAACTAAGGTTGGGTTTTTATTATTATTATTATTATTATTATTGTTATTATTATTTTTAAATTTACCTCGTTGACTTATAATAATAATAAAGAAAAATCTATCCATTTCATTCATATATAAATTTAAACCTATAATTTTTAAAATTATAACTCTAAAACTCAATCACTAAATTAAGATTTTATCATTGTACTGAGAAAAAATATTAGTGAGTGAAGAATGATTATGTCTCAGCTGTAATTACAAATGAGAATCAAAGTGGGTAACTAAGCAATTGATGACAACTTGGAAACTAAGACATAATGTTGTCAAAAAGTCCACAAACTCAATCCACAATTTCAAAAGGAAGAAGCGAGTAACCACAAAAGTGCACTC
Source organism: Euphorbia pulcherrima (assembly GCA_947683365.1). NCBI lineage: Eukaryota > Viridiplantae > Streptophyta > Magnoliopsida > Malpighiales > Euphorbiaceae > Euphorbia > Euphorbia pulcherrima. The sequence goes on along the minus strand of CANTUS010000001.1, from coordinate 15,333,463 downwards.
TCAGGAAAGTAAGCATGAAACTGCCAAACACGGCTCAAATAGAAGTTAAAAAAATGTCATTTAGCAGATTGTTGTACGTATCTATGATTTTATTATTACCTCTTTCTCTCTCTTCTCCTGACACACGCTATGAAGTCATGCACTGCACTCTACTCTTCCCCTCACTAGAAACCACACTCTACTCTACTGAGACCTCATTTGGTCCTAAAATCTCATACAAATTTGTCCTTTTTTCATAACCCATTTCCAAAGTTCTGAATGTCTTAAATCTCATAAAACCCATTTTTTTCACAACCCATTACCAAAGTTTTGATCTTTTTTTTTTGTTTTTGTGATTTTTGAATGTGTTCTTTTGATGGGGTGCACGGTTTCTAATTTGGCTGCAAAATTTGCATTCTTTCCGCCATCTCCACCTACCTACCAGATCAATAAAAGTGAAAATGGGAAGCTCAGTGTTGTTTCTTCATTATCACCATCTTCTACTTCATCTTGCTCAATGCCGCTTCCCCTTGCTGATGATGCTTCGTTTGATGTGCTAATGATTGATACTAAAAGGGGGAACAAGATTGTGGCTTTTTATCTGAAAAACCCATATGCTAGACTCACTCTCCTTTACTCCCATGGAAATGCTGCTGACCTTGGCCAGCTTTATGACCTCTTTGTCCAGCTCAAAATCAACCTTAGGGTTAATATCATGGGGTTAGTGTTTTTTTTTTCACTTTTTTGTTAGATATGGTTTTTTTTTTGTCCCTGCTATGGGTATGGGGTTTTGGTGGGTTAGATCTGTAAGTATTGATTAGGGTTCATTAAGGTTCAGATTTAATTTAATTGCGTATTTGTTATTTTTTTTATTTAAAAAGGGAGGAATAGTAAAGGAGGTCCTATTCTACCTTTTTTTTCCTTGTTCGTCTTCATTGTTAACTTTTTCAATTTTTACTGGCAAAATGATACATGAGGATAACTGGATGAGCATTGGTAAAGTTAGGCTTTTTTGCCTTTTGGGTACCATTTTTTTTATCTGCCTTTACCTTTCCTTTTCTGTATTGCAGACGCTGGAAAAAGCCTTCACAGATTCAAAAAAATGTGAAGTAATGAGATTTTTGTTTCCTGGGGTGTTTGTATTCTGACAAAGTTCATCTTTAATTGTGATGCAGATATGATTATTCTGGGTATGGAGCTTCTACTGGCAAGGTAAGCTCTCATTTGTTCAAATTGAATTTTCACGATACCTGGCATTTTCATCTACATCTGCACTTAATTTATTTTGATCCAAAAGATACCTTTTTTCCGTCTATGGGTACTGCTGGATCTCTGTTAATTTAACGCAATGATCGGAAGCCTTTGTTCAAGGAATATTAGGGTTTTATGAATAAGCTTACTGATCGAGGATGATTTGAATTGAATGTTTTGAATTAACTTTTAGTGTTGATTATCGTGCAAATTAGCAAAGTTGATTAGCTCTTGAATAAGAAGCAGATTCTGATAGTTAAAATGAACGCATTTCTTCCTTTTGTCTGTAACAGGCTGTTGCTATGCAATTCACTCCCCCCCTTTGTGCTATTGTTTTAACCATGTCAATTGTGTTTGCTCTTGTTAACGATTTTACTGACTATTTCTTAAGCTGTTTTTTTTCCTGTCAATCTTCGTTCTCCTCTTTCTTACTTGAGGGTTATGGTGTTCATCAATCAAACATTTCCCCTCCGAACCCTATGCAGAAAAAAACCTAGAAATTGAGACTTGGACCATTAATCATTTATATATTTGTTGGGATGTGAGCAAATGTCTCACATCAGTTACAAAGGAGGAGGTTGAGTGGTATATTAGCATGGAAATATCCCCATTGGTATGGGGCCTTTTGGGATAAATCCCAAGAGCAAATCCATGAGGGTTTAGGCCCAAAGTGGACAATATCATACCATTGTGGGGATATGTGGTCTTCTAGTGCTTCCGCGACAATATCCCCATTTTTGGGGTTAAAGCCTAAGAGCAAATCCATGAAGGCTCGGGCCCAAAGTGGACAATATCAGGGATATGTGATGTTGCTTCCATGATTTTCCGCAACCTATTCTTAGGCTGAGAATATTACAGATGCCTATTATCTAGTTAGAGTAACTGGCGGAGTTATAATGTAGTAGTGAGTAGTCAATGGATAATCTATTTCTAATTTTGAGTCTCAAATGAGACTCATTGGTTCTTCCTTTTTATACTTCGATTAATATATGAAGTAAGATTAGTGTTTCCACTCTCTAGGATCTCAGTCTTCGCAGCAATCTGAAATGGTGTTTGTAAATAGCACAATTAGATGGCTACCGATGAATAAGCAGTGCTGATATAAATCTGCTTTAGCAGGACCAAACAAAAGGGCTTTTTATACGCTTCATCTTCAACATTCATATTAATTAATTTAACTAATTGTTTGATGTTCCTAATAACCGACACCCACCCTTCCATTGTCCTCACCCAATAAGAAAACTATTGCATTATGTTCAAATAGCATAATGTTTGAGATTTTAGTTGGTCTCTGCAGCATTTCAAATGTGCATTCTTCAATCTAACCACTTCAAATAGTCATAATATTGGTTTCCAGCAATTGATTTAGCACGACCTAGAAACTGTCTACCATTGACATTTGAAGAAATTAATTGTGTTTTGCGATTGTGGTTCCAGCCAAGTGAATCAAACACATATGCAGACATCGAGGCCGTTTATGAGTGTCTTCAGACAGAGTATGGAGTTAGTCAGGAAGATTTGATTTTGTACGGACAATCAGTGGGTAGTGGCCCTACTTTGCACTTGGCCGCTAAGTTGCCAAGGCTCCGAGGTGTAGTTTTGCATAGTGCAATCCTTTCCGGTCTTCGTGTGGTCTGCCATGTAAAGTTCGCTTGCTGCCTTGACATATACAAGGTGAGTAGTTTATCTTGTCCAGTGCATCTTGGAACCAAGTTATGCATTTCCATTAGCTTCGAAGTTAATTAAAATCTTGAAACTTTCTTCTTGTCTTATGTACGCAGAACATAAATAAAATTCATAAGGTGAAGTGCCCAGTGCTAGTGATACATGTAAGTTTCTTCTTCCTTCACACTTGTTTTTGTTTTGACCATAGTTGTCAAGGCGCTAGGCGCTAGGCTCAGCCCGAAGGCGAGGCTAAAAAAAATTACAAAAGATATTTGCTTGAAAAGTGAAGTTAAATGCAATAACAGTACTACAAAAGAACCAGGAGACTTGTAAGATGTACATACACGTGTAAAATTTGCATAATTCATTAGAAATATTTAGCCTTGAATTAATCTAGCCATAATAAGAATTGAATTAGAATTATCTAGCCTTGAATTATCATTAAAAATCTCGCTTGAGGTATGGCGAGGCGCAGACCCTGCGCCCTGAGTGAGGCGCTCCTCAGGCCCACTGGTTTTGACATTTGGATTTGTTTCTGGTGTTGATTTTTGTACTATATTGTCTTGTAGGGAACAGAGGATGAAGTTGTGAACTGGTTACATGGCAATGGGCTGTGGAAATTGGCAAGAGAACCATATCAGCCATTATGGATCAAAGGAGGTGGCCATTGTAACTTGGAATTGTATCCTGATTATATCCGACATCTTTGCAAGTTCATTCAAGATATGGAGAATATGAACACGCAGATCCGCCTCAAAAAGATTCGTCAGAATCTCCGGCTCAAACCAAGGTCATGTACGGCCTGTATTTGTTCAAGCAATTGTTGCCGCTTGAAACTATGTCAGTCGAAATGCCCTGAATGTTGTTTACCGAGGTGTGCAAAATGCTCGTGTCGGCCGAAATGTGTGTCTTGGAAATGCAGGTGCAGTTTATGTTGCTGGCAACCGGGATGCCTGAAATGTTGGATACCGAGTTGTTGCGGTTTTAATAAATGTTTAGGTTGGCTGTGTTGTGTGGGAAGACATAGTAGGAAACAAGATTGGTGATGATATTGAGGATGGTAATAATAGACACAGTATAGATATTTGATTCTTCTGAATTGCTAACAGCATCTCATCTTTGTTCGTTTGTTAGTGTACTAATCCAGAGGATGCAGTACAATTAAATTAGTTACTTTTTTCATATATAGGATGAGGGAGTGTACTCCACTATTCATTTCCAAAGCTTAAACAAATTACACTACTCCATGAAGATATTACACCATTAGGTTAATTTGATAAACATTGAGAACTGATTTTAAATATTATTTTTATAAACCTGGTTTGAACCATAGGGTGCAGGCTTTTGATAGAGTTTTTTTTATGATTAAGGATCTAACTTATTAAAATTGTACATTTTAGTTAATTTCAATCATTCATTAATTATGCATACGGATTGCATAATTCCTAATTATCTGACTTATAACCTGAAAATATATCAAAACCCATAAAAGTTAGAAACAAAGGACCAAAATATAACTTTTATATTATAAAGCTATAAATGAGTAATCTTATTAAATCGTTTGTAGATAAATCAGAATCCCTAATGATTCATATTACCAACTGAAAAACCCACTAAATCAATATGCAATATTAATTTGATCAACAAAATACTAAACTAATTCTAAAATTATCCATAATATTGTATCATTTTCAAGGGGCAAATCCGGTACACAGAAAAATTCAACACTCGAAACAACAGCATATTTATTTATTTTACGTGTTTTTTCCCTCTTTCTTTATCTATTTAAGACAAAGTTTGAACAAATTCGACTCCCAAACGATTGACAAAGAAGAGAAAAAATAGATAAAGCATGTGATCCAGGAAAAACAAAAAATGGAATTTTTGTATACATGTATTTTCCTTGGTTTATTGTCAATATTTGATAGCTACAATTTAGCAAGGGCGGGTAATTTCGATAATATTTCCACCATTTCCTTTGACGAGGGTTACTCATTGCTCTTTGGAGATGGCAATCTCGTTCGCTCTCCCAACGGGAAAAGTGTGCGTCTCCTCCTCAATCGCTTCACAGGTATTATTCAAAACGAATATAAATTCGAGACGAAATATATTCGTAACATTTAATCGTAAAATGAATGTAACAGGTTCAGGTTTTATATCATCGAAAATGTACAAATATGGATTTTTTAGCGCGAACATAAAGTTGCCAGCGGAATATACAGCCGGAATATGTGTGGCCTTTTATGTAAGTCTTGCAATATATGATTACCATTTTTCTAAGGATCTTTTTTTTATATTTCAAATGTGTTATTTTGAGATTAAAATGTTGCAGACATCAAACCATGAAGTGTTCGAGAAAACCCATGATGAGTTAGACTTTGAATTCTTAGGAAATGTAGAAGGAAAACCATGGAGATTTCAGACGAATTTGTACGGAAATGGAAGCACTAATCATGGAAGAGAAGAAAGATACAGATTGTGGTTTGCTCCATCAAAGGAATTTCATAGATACAGCATTCTTTGGACACAATTTTATTCCATGTGAGATCATTGCTCTTCTAATTTCTCCCTATTTTTTGTAATTATTATTAATCCAAGCGGTAATCACGTGCAAGTTTGGGTTGAACATTTCTTTGGCGAACTTAAAAAATATAACGTGGTTTCACTCATTTGCAAATTGGAATATGAGATTTTATATATATTTTTTTTGTAAAATAGGTTATGTGATTTCAAAAAATCGGGATAACGAGGATTTTCAATATTAAATTATGTCACGATAATAGGTAATTTTGTTCGTTTTTATCGGAAATTTTGTTGATTGGCCAATAAAAATGCAATAAACATCCGTGATAATTTTTAAAATTTTTTTCATATTATAAATATTTTTTTAATTAAAAAAAATGATGATAAACTTTAAAAAACACAAAGATGGAAAAAATCTATTAAACTTATTTAAATCGTGACATATAATTTTTTAATAATGAAGTTAAATTATGAGAATACTGAATTTATTAAAATATTTTCTGTAGCATCACTATTGTAAAAAAAAATATTTTTTTTCTTCTTTCCGCCAATTTTTTGAAACCACAAACCCCATTTTACATCAAAACTTTTTCTGAGCTCGTTTTGCAAGTGGGTAAACCCACATAGTACTTTTTTGAACTTTTGCCCTTTTTTTTTATATTTGTAGAGATGTTATAATATTACATGGAATTAATGGTCCATTCTAATAGTCTTAGTAACGAAATGATGTGATATGGATAATATTACGGTCGAAAAGATATTAAAGCTTCAAATTAATACAATTCTTAAAATTAAGTGATACTAAGTAACATAAATTAAAATTTGAATGTGATTGTTTTATATATACGAAATAAAAGAGACGAGAAAGTCCAATTTCAAGATAAATGAGCTTACTTTTTCTTTAATTAGAGATTGAAAATTGATATGAACCATAAATGATTGATTTGTTTATTTATTGATAAAAAATGCACAGATTTTTCATAGATGATATTCCAATAAGAGAAGTGGTAAGAAACGAAGCAATGGGAAGTGAGTACCCATCAAAACCAATGTCATTATATGCAACAATATGGGACGCATCAAATTGGGCAACCTCAGGTGGAAAATACAAGGTCAACTACAACTATGCTCCATTCGTTTCTGAATACAAGGATTTTATTTTAGAAGGATGTCCACTTGATCCAATTCAAGAACTTCCTTCCAATTGCCAAGAATCCAACAATAGGCTTCTTGCGGCGAATTATGCCACCATCACCCTCAGGCAACGTCTTGCAATGCGAAAATTTCGACAGCGTTTCATGTATTATTCATACTGCCATGACACATTAAGGTATCTTGTTCCACCACCTGAATGTGTCATTGATCCTATTGAGAGGAACACCGGAAGGTTGAGATTTGGCCGTAGCCATCCATCTCGGAAACGTCGCTCATGACGGAGGGCGGACAATAGTATGTAAATTTGAAAATATCTATATATTCAAATGAATTCAGTGTGTATATTAAAAGGAAATAAATAGTGTTGCAATATTCTTAATTTCTCCATAACATGATGATGCCTTCATTTGGTATTGAGTATTTTCTTTCAACTCCATGAATTCCATCAGTTCAAATTTGAATTAACATTAATAATTAGGCGATAAAAGAAATTAGAATGACTTTGTTCTGATCCTTCACATTAGTTTATATATTTACAGAATTGTCAATGCATTGAGCTAATTATCCTTTTACTATTTTGTATATACTTTTTAGTCATTCAATAAATTATGTAATTTATATAAATGTAGGAGGTAAGTGATGTTGGGGCAAGTGACAAGTTGGATATCCCGCGTGGAAAGTTATTGAGTTAAGTGAATGATATATAACTGGAAAGAGTCCATTAACCCATCACCTTGTGGTTTTGGTTGGATTTGGTGTCAAGATCATAAGGTATATCATTCACTTGGGTACTCATTGGTCCCCCGGATTGAAAGCTCCCGGATCCTGACAAGTGACAGGTAGAATAGAACTAAGAAGTATTTTCAAACTATTAGTCTTTTGGCCTTTTAACTAAGGGTGGTGTTAAAGACAGCCGGAAATTACTTGTTACAGTCGGTATAAAAGATGATTTTGCCCTCAATAAAAAATGCCATTCAAAATGATGCAGACTTTTCTGCAAAACGCCTAAGCCACCGGGGAGGCGTTTTGCAAAAAAGTCTCTACACTGGTGGTGGCGTTTACGCCCCTCCTATGCAGGGCGTTTCTAGAAAACGCCCCTGCCTTTTTTTTTAATTTTTTTAAATTTTTTTAGTTTTTATCAGTTAAATTTTTACCGTTAACGATTAGGGATGGAACAAAATTGACAAAACATTATAATAAAATAGAACAAAGGAACATACACAATATTAATTGATGGAATATTAATACAAAATATTTACTGATTAAAACTAATTATAGAATCCCATAGGTTTCGTCTATCTGTATACAAATTTTCCCAATTATGAACTAATGGCCTGCGATATTCAAACCAATTTATATGGTATAGGGGGTATGAGACACGTATTGGACACATTCAATCGAATATAGTGATCTAAATTAGGAATATGAGCTATGCATATTTCTTTAGAGGGGAGCGACTCTCCTTGAGATGTATATAGAGGCAAAATTGTGTAACAACATCTGGTGCTTGTAGCATTAGTTCCGAATCCAATATATATGACGGTGACATTGAAGAATGTGGCAATCGGATATGTCCTCTAGCACCGCCATCCAATGACTCATGCCGCATCCCCCACTAGTCCAAGAAATACGATCTAAAGCTATATCAATAGGGGAAGTATAGAAATTTTGATACAATTCTCTGTCATTCTGTAACTCAAGAACTGTGGTTCGCCTCACCTATTGCCGATTGTCTTCATTATCAAACATGAAAGACGAAACCACTCTAAAACCATAGTTTGCATCTGAAATAACATCGATGACACCTTCAATGAATGATCGAATAGTATACGGAATGAAAGCTTTATGGTCATAGTGTTCGAGCGCGATTCCTAGGGTTCATACAAAGAAAGATAAAGTATTTGTAAAATAATATTAATATTCTATTCAAAATTAATTAAATACCAAATGAAAAAGGAATTACCGTTTATTGAAGCTTTATTAATAGATTATAGCGATTTACGACTTTGACTATTTTTTTATGATGTTTTTGAGAGTTGTTGTAGTGCTTTGTTTACATATTCATATCTGCTAGGATCTCATATCTGCTAGGATCTCGCTTTGTTGACTTGCTTTCTTTCGGTCTGCCTTTGGTATTATCTTTGACCTTAGGTTCAACATAGTTAGCATATTCAGGGTGAATTATTTCTCGAATGACTAAACTGACCTTTTTAACTACTGCAGGGTTTTGCTCTCTAACCTCCTCCGTAGTAGATTGAAAGAAGCGGTGATCCTCAGAAGGGTATTCAGGATTAACTGTTTGCTGACCAGATTGTCCGTTGATCTTGAGCGTTTTCCAAAATGGATGAATACTTGTAATGCTGATCGAATTGTTTAACCTAAAAGCCTTTATCAAGTCTTATGCACAAGGAATGCCGTATGTTTTTTGTAGTGCACATCCACATTTAATGTGTACATCATCACCCAGTTCAAACATTTGATTCAGCTCAGAGTTCAACACGTCCAAGCAGTGGTGGGAAACACGACAAGCAAGATTCTGCAATGGAAATGTTGTGGTTAACATACGCTTCTTATTTCTACAATGTTCCAAAGAGCACCTGAAATTATAATCATATGCATTGTACATTAAATTTCACAATCATAAATAAAACATTGTCTAATATGAAATTTTTTTATGAAGGATTTACCTTATTTCAATCTCCTGTGATTCCATTTCTTTGTGGACTTTGATCCACACTGTGTCGAGAGCTCCAGTGGATCTGAACAACCATTTCTTCAATGAAGAATGTGCGCTCTCTACACGATTATTTGTTACGTTTCCATGATGTAGGTAATTATTGGTCCAGGCTGGAATGAATTTTTCCTTATGACTGAGCCAAGTGCCTTGGAGATAGGTGATCAGTTTAGTCTGATTACCAAAGCCGTGGTCAAATTTTGTAATAGCAGAAATGTACTTCTCGAATATTTGTGCATTAAATATCTTGTTCCATGCAGTCATAACATTTTTTCCATAAGTAGACTTCTTGTAGAGTTTGTTAACATAGGCTTCAACATCCTTCTGTATGTGCCATCTACAAAGTAAATGGTTTGTGTTGGGAACAAATTCTCTTATTTGTGTTGGGAACAAATTCTCTTACTGTGTCGAGAAGGCCTCCTTCCTTGTCAGTAACTATGACAGCAGGCTGAGCATCTCATCCCATCATCATCTGCAACCTTATTAAAGCCCATATGTAGCTTGACTTTGTCTCATCTTTCATAATTGCATATGCAATTAGAAAGTTTCTATTTGTTGGAGTCACAGCCACGAACTCAACAAACGGATACTTATACATGTTGGTTTTGTAGGTGGAATCAATTCCAACATACCAATGAAATGTGCTGAACAAGTTCATAGAAGATGGACTAGCCATGAATAAATGGGTAATCACATTTGTTTCGGGATCAACCTCTGTGAAATGAAAGTAGTTGTTTGAGGTTGCAAGGTGATACAACTGACCGATTTTGTCTCTATCATCAAAAGACACAATTAGCAGTTTGGTGCGTTGATTGTATATCTATCGAACAGCAGGATAAGTGTTTGGAAATTTCACCTTTAAAGAGGCCAGTATGGAATTTGGCTTTGTATGAGCTTCTGAGATCTCTCGGATATGTTCCTTGGCCTCCTCAATCAATTTGGAATGTTGCAGATTGCCGTCGTGAGACCACATCAACGGATAGTTGTGGTAACCACACATTCCAGCACCAACTGTTATAATTTCCCAATGGCCCATATTAATTTGTTTAGTTTTCAACTGAAATGGGCAATCCCAGGATCTTGTTGCTGTGTTCTTCCTTTCTGTATTGGCTAAGTTTCTATTTTTTCCTTTGTGATAGATACCTCTGCTGCGTTTCACATACTTTTGGGTTCCAAGCTCTTTAGATGAAGCAATGATAACCTCTAACATCAGTCGGTTGGCAATGTCCTTCATAAATGAAACTGCTTCCTTATATGTTTTAAAACGTTGATCTATCACAAAATACCCAGTATAGTCGATGCCATCCCCACCCGATTCTTCTAATGTTTGTGATTCTTCAAAAGGTTGGTTGGAGTCAAAATTAGGATAATAGGATTGATCAGAGAAATAGGTATTATAAGATTGATTCGGGTCATTTGGATAGGAAGATTGATTCAGGTCATTTGGATAAGAAGATTGATCACCCTCATAAAAAAGATTTATATCAGAGAAATTCATTTGTCTGAAATAAAATTTTTAGAGAGATGAAAGAGGAGTGTAGAAATGTTGATAGAAAGGTAAGTGTGAATTGTTTAAGTTGTGTTTATATAATAGTTGAAGTCGTAAAAGGAATAGTTGGAAGTAAAAGAATTCAGTAAAATAATAGTTAAAGTAAATGGTTCGGATTGAGAAGACAACACACTGAATTAAATTTATTATCAGTCAAAAAATTAATAATTTAGTTTGTACAAATTCAGTAAAAGACAAAGCAATTTGTATGTGTGTAAAAGAATAGTCTGAAAGTGAAGGATTTCAGTAAAATAATAGTTAAAGTATTATTTAGTTTGTACAAATTCAGTAATGGAAAAGAATTCAGTAAAATAATAGTTAAAGTAAATGGTTTGGATTGAGAAGATAGCACACTGAATTGAATTTATTATCAGTCAAAAAATTAATAATTTAGTTTGTACAAATTCAGTAAAGGACAGAGCAATTTGTATGTGTGTAAAAGGAATAGTCTGAAAGTAAAAGATTTCAGTAAAATAATAGTTAAAGTATTATTTAGTTTGTATAAATTCAATAAAGTAAAAGAATTCAGTAAAATAATAGTTAAAGTAAATGGCTCGGATTGAGAAGACAACACACTGAATTGAATATATTATCAGTCAAAAAATTAATAATTTAGTTTGTACAAATTCAGTAAAGGATAAAGCAATTTGTATGTGTGTAAAAAGAATAGTCTGAAAGTAAAAGATTTCAATTAAATAATAGTTAAAGTAGTATTTAGTTTGTACAAATTCAGTAAAGTAAAAGAATTCAGTAAAATAATAGTTAAAGTAAATGGTTCGGATTGAGAAGATAACACACTAAATTGAATTTATTATCAGTCAAAAAATTAATAATTTAGTTTGTACAAATTCAGTAAAGGACAAAGCAATTTGTATGTGTTTAAAAGGAATAGTCTAAAAGTAAAAGATTTCAGTAAAATAATAGTTAAAGTATTATTTAATTTGTACAAATTTAGTAAAGTAAAAGAATTCATTAAAATAATAGTTAAAGTTAATGATTCGGATTGAGAAGACAATACACTGAATTGAATTTATTTTCAGTCAAAAAATTAATAAAAGTATCAGTTGATGTAAGTGAAAAGACAACACACTGAAATTACTTGAAAAAGACAAAGGAATAGTTCATGTCGTCAATTACCATGCAAATGTGAACAGATTAAACAAACTTAAGTTACTACATATTGTTTATGCATAAATTATAATAAAGTAAAATATAATCAGAGAGCTGAATTATATTCCTTCATCAGCTCTTCAAACTTAACTGCTAACTGATCAGCTTTGTTTGAATTACATGCCCTCAACTCGCTCACTGATTCGCGCCCCGACTCTCCATATCTGTTCACCCACTAAAATAATGAAGGTATAAATAATAATTAGTCAAACTATTAAATTGTGTTATTACAAACTATTAAATTGTGTATAAATAATAATTAGAGGTAGGGCTGGGCTTGGGTTACTTATTTTTTAGTGAGGCCAAACCCAGTACAACCCAGGTCTATTAAAAACCAACACATAATAAAAATACTTACATAATTGGCATTAGAGCGAAGTGGTGGTCCATGCTCCGGAATGTCTGGTAACAGGCGTGGATGAGAGTTTTGACAATACCATCTCATGTACCCATTAACACAAGCTCCACTGTCCACGAGTGCTCACTGTAGATGATCTACAACTAACATACCCATGTGCGGAAAAGATCGCCAATCATTATCCGAATCCAATGTCGTGAACGTTACCTTATATTGGAGATTGGCCCATGGCCTATTAGCTGTAATGGGCCTCTTGATCGGTGGCAAGATAATCTATACAAAACCTAACTGTCAAACACACAGAATAGGCATGTACGACTCGATGATATCTCGGTAGCATATCAGCCCCGTGTACAGAGTCCTTAGTAGACAAAATGCAGGATCAGGACCATAAGGCAACCATGTAATCTATAAAAACATAATTAGTACTTTACATGACAAATAATTAGACCTGGACAAATAATTGTGTGTGTTACTGTGATTTTAGTGTTTTAATTAGCATACAGTTTCGGCACTAATTTTTTTTAGTAATGTAAACAAATTTATAATTCCTCTGTTGCTGTCAACTGATCAATACGCACTCGCAACTGTGACAATCGATTGATATCCTTATCCTCCTTGCGGGGTTTCCATGTTGCGACTCTACGATCATTAGCGGCACTATCCAACCGCTCATGCGAATGAAAACAGGGAAAATACTCGTATATCCAACTTTGCAAAAGTGTAATACATCCACATATACCCCTGGCATCACCTCGAGATGGCTCCCTGAGCTGCCGATACAAGTTAGCCAATTTGGCTGAACCCCATGAATAAGTATGCCTTGAATGCACGTCGTCCTTAGCCTCTAACATACAAGCAGGGCGAACCTTCATTCCACTCTTATCCACAAACAACGTGGATCCAAACATCACCATTAACGATCTAGCGGCCTAGATCTCTGCTGGAATATCGTTACTAAATAACTTAGTAGTAGCCAGACTAGCATGTACCCCTCCTCCACTGTACCATTGGACCATTAACTCCTCTAGTGATAAATCGAGCAACTCAGCAGTAGAAGCCTTAAGGTACTCAGGATCACCATGCCTAATAACCATCGCTCCATCTACGAGGATGCCTAGAATGCGGTACACATCATGCAACAATATGGTCATCTCTCCAAATGGCATATGAAAGCTGTTCGTATCCGGCTGCCATCTCTCAATAAATGCACTAATCAACTGACATTCCGCATACGTAAACATCGAATCAGGTAGGTGCGCTAGACATGAACTATCAACTATCGCCTTAACACCAGGATCCATCTCTTTATACCATACACCCAAGGACTTGCATATCTCGGGCTGGGAATAACACTTCAATATAGGACATTTTTTTAGCGAATCCATACGGGGAAGCTATATGACCCAAAAAACTGGGTATGGTGTCGCAAATAATCAGTCCACCAGCTACCGGACCTGTAACTATCCATGAATCCTTATTGCTCCGACTCCTACTCCAATGAGACAAAGGATCTGCAATAATTTTACCGCGTTGCCCCTTCCTCACCGGGACCTGCAACTCTGCTCATCCTCTGCTACCTCATCCTCATCTATATCCTCCAAATCGAAACCCAGCATCAGGAACATCATCATGAAAATCAGGAAAATCATCTTGTGGATCAGGAAAATCATCACTAACACGTTGTGTCTGTCTGCGAGAAGAATTGGTGGGCTCAAATGCCTCTAATGGAGCTGTATCCATAACACGTTGCATACCTCCAATAACCGCAGCGTAAGCATCAGCTATACATCGTCGGCGCCTAACATGTCTTTTACCAAAATCATCAGCAACCAATTTGTTCTCCGTAATTTGTTGCCGCTCGCGGAAATAAATCATATCTTTACCCACTCCTGTACCCTATATCTCATTATAACATCACAACATTAACATTACCATTACATTAATCAACAGAAATTTAAAATTATGAAAATTAGACCTAAACCCTAAAATTTTACTTAACAAAAATTAACATTAAATTCAAACTAACCATAACCCTAAGCTCTAAATTTACTTAAAAAATTTAGCATTAAATTCAAACTGATAACATTACTTAAGCCCTAATAAAATAACATTACAAAATAATCAACTACCATTATATAGAAATTAATATTAAAATTTTCACCTCCTATACACTAAGAAATTTAATATTATAATTAAATTAACAATATATATAATTTGTCATTGAAATTTTCTAATTCAACTACACCTTAACCCTATTAATATATGAAAATTCAAAAAATTTAATAATAAAAAATAAAAATTTAATAATAAAAAATAAAAATTTATTTTTTTAAAAAATAAAATAAAATTATCGCCGGCATGAAAAACGCCGGCGACATCAAAAGCCGGGCGTTTTGCTGCAACGCCGGCGTCGCCACAACGGCTTTGCAGCAAAACGCCACCGCAAAACGCCGCTGTGGCGTTTTGCAGCCAAAAAATTCAAAAAAAGCAAAATTTTTGGTTGATTTTTTAGGGTTTTCAGTTATTTTTTGTCAAATTCACATGAAATTAGTAAAAACACATACCCGATTATGATTTCTACACTCCATTGAAGCCAACTTGTTGTTTGATTTGTCTTTTGAATGTTGAAAGTGGTTATGAATAATTTTTTAGGGTTTATGGATGTTTTAAAGGCTTTTTACTAATAATGGCAAAATCGTCTTTTATTCCAACTATAACAAGTAATTTCCGACTGTCTCTAGTACCCCAGTTTAACTAATAAGGAGTTAGAGTATAGAAATGTCAAGTACTGTAGCAAACTCAGCCTCTCTCACAGGGGAAGAAGATGATCAACTGGAACTCAATAATAAGAAAGTTAAGGGACTTGATGGAATAACAGGGTTAAAGGCTAATTAGGAAAAGGAAAACATTTCTTTTTTTTTAGGGAAATGAAAACATTTCTTCATCTCCAATTAAAAAGAAATCCCCATATAGAGATGTGCTATATGGTACTTTGGGGGAAGAAGATGAGCTCATGTTTAAAAATTTTGAGCAGATGGAGGCTGAACAAGATGCTGTTGATGAATTCATAGCTACCTCTGACAATAAAGATGAAGGGGAGGATAATGAGAAATGCTTAAGAGTGTGATTTTCCGCTACTAAAAAGTCATCTTTCTGAAGACCGTTGAAATATTGTATTATATGTAAATTTTTAGGCAGAAAGGTGGGATTTAATTATCTAGCCTCTAGATTATACAAATTCTGGAAAAAGAAGGATACTATGGATCTCATTGATCTATCAAATGACTTCTATCTTGCAAGGTTCTCTACCAATGAGGACTCCTTAAATGCCTTACAAGGGGGTCCATGGATGGTGGCATATCACTTGGTCTCGATGGCGAAAAGGCATCCACATTTTGATCCTTATGACGTCTAGGTCACAAGCATAACGACGTGGGTGAGATTCCCGGGTCTACCCATTGAGTATTACAACTCTTCAACCTTTATAAAGCTTGGAAATTTGGTAGGCAGAGCTTTGTATGTAGTCAACACCATGCTTAGTGCGAGTAGGGGAAAATATGCAAGAGTCTGTGTCGAGCTATAGATCTCAGCAAACCATTACTTATAAAATTCTAGCTAAAATATAGAATCTATAGAATTGAGTATAAGAGATTACATAACATATGTTTTTCTTGTGGAATATACGGTAACAATAAGGATACATGTCCAAGCAAAGAGCAAGGAACCAATTCAATACTTGAAAAGGATGTAAGTGGAAATACTCGATCGAAGATTGATAGAGTGACACGATTGGAAGTCCTAGACAAATTCAATCCATGGATGATGGCGAAGCAATGGGAAAAAAAGAAAACCCAAGTGCTGACAAAACCAAAGTACTTAGGGAAGCAATCGAAAATTTCCATTGGGGCTCTAATAAAGGCTGACAATAGATAGAGACAAGGAGAGTTGACTCTGCCCTCGAGTCACGTGCTAAGTACAGGAATGGGAAATATGATGAGATGGGAGCAGAAGTAATAGGTAACAGATTTGATGTGCTCAATTTGGTATACTAGTGGAGATGGGTGAAAAGCAATAGTGATGGAAACGGGGGATGCATCATCGGGGGCTTTGAATAATAGTAGTGGATCTGCACTTAAAAAAAGCCATGTAGTTATTATGATGAGGCATGCTGTCACTATAGCAGAAAAAGCCCAAGACCTAATCAAGCCTAATAGCTCAATCCATTCATTAGCCCATCTAACTAACAAGGCCACCTAACCTAAGAGCCCAAAAAACTCAGAATTAAGGACCTTTATCCTAATATCTATTCCCTCATCCAAAGTGGACGAACAAGCATCAAATCTAAAGCACACCACTAAAGATGATACACCCACCCTTATTAACATCTTGAAGCCTCGAGGCCTTAGCTGCTCCTTTGGGAAGCTTGCTGCAAACTCACCAAAGCCTGTAGAGGATAAGGATTCAATGAGTTGCACAGAGGAAAAGAATGAGATGGTGAGCTTGGTGGGATACGAGAATATACCCCCTTCAATCCATCCAGACACAGTTATGAATAAAGGCTTGAGGAAAAGCAAGGCAAAAGGAAAAAATAAGGCAGATGCCATTGGGTTTTTTATGGGCTAAGTGCCAAAATAATAAGTCTCTACTATGGGGCTCATGTATACGTACTCTCTTTTCATAATTTTATTTATGAATTGCATTTGTTTGAACATTAGAGGCTGTGCAAGCCACCCAGTGTTACCTTCAACTGAAGGATCTTATTTGAACGCATAAATTGGATATTTAGGGGTTAATGAACTAAGGTGGATAACTCTAAGGCTAAAGAAATTGCTTCTATACTTTGAGGTTAGAATTATGAGTGTATTGATCCTTTAGGGTTGTCTGGGGGTATTTGGTTATTTTGGCGTGTTGGCTTTGCTCAGGTAGATATGATTCAAAGAAATAGATACTTCCTACACGTTCAAGTAAAAAATAACAAGTCTCCTATATTGTTGATGCTAGTTTATGCTAGTACTGTAGCATCAATTAGGAATCAGATGTGGTTTGATATTAAGAACTTAAATATTGATGAGTCCTCTCCTGATTCATTATAGGAGACTTCAATGGCATAGCTAGATTGTCTAATCCGTAGGGGGTCCCAACATTATATTAATATGGGCCTTAATCACCAAAGGTAGATCAATGATTACAATTTGATTAATTTAGGAGCTTTTGGGAATAAGTTCACTTGGAGAAGAAATAGACTACAAGTCAGGCTAGATAGGGTTTACTTAAATGGCGAAGGTAGGTGCAAATTCCCAAACGCATCCATTACATACCTCCTATTTTGTCATTCTAACCACTGCCTGATTCTTCTAAGAATAGAGGGGCCACCATATGAGACTGAAAACAAACCATTTAGATATAAAGTGGCATGGGAAACTCACCTAATCTTTTCGGCATAGGTGGAAGAGAAGTGGTCCCCAAGAATGAACGTTTTTTAGCTACTAGAAATTTCAAGCAGGAGGTGGGTGTTTGGAACTGACTTGTATTTGGTCATATAGCCTAAAGGAAGAAGAGGTTATTAGCCAAGATTGTTGGAATCAACAGATAACTTGAGCAAAGATAGTCTCATTCTATGTCTCAACTTGAAATGGAAGTAAAGAAAGAACTTTTTGATACCCTTTCCCAAGAAGAACTTCTTTGGAACCAAAAGTCTAGAATGGCTTGGATTAAAGATGGACATAGAAACACCAGTTATTCATATCTCCACGATGACACACCGAAAGAGAAATAGAATTGATCACCTTCAAGATGCTTCAGGGGGATGGATTGAGAACCAATAACAGTTAAAGGGCATGGTTGTACAATACTTCCAGCAACAGTTCCGGGAAGGAGAAAATACCTGGGCTACCACCATCAGAAGTAGTTTTCCGGTGATTTATCCTAATTTGATGGAAGTGGACTTCGCGCTAGTCTCGAGATTAGATATTAAATTGGCAATTTTTGGGATGGGTCCCCTTAAGGCTTTGGGGTTTGATGGTCTCCAGGCCCGTTTTTACTAAAAGCACTTGAGAATTATTCATGAGGGAGTTATTCAATTTGTGTTAGATGCCTTTAAGGGTAAAATGGAGATTGCAGGAATTAATGAGACACTTTTAGTGTTGATCCCCAAAGCAGACAACCCAATAAACCTAACCCAATTTTGACCTATCAATCTAAGTTCGATGATATACAAAACAATTACCAAAATCATTACGAATTGGATTAAACCACTGCTGCCACATCTAATAGGTATACCATAGCAACTTTACACCGGGAAGGCAAATGAATGACAATATTATAGTGGCCTAGGATATCATACACTCATGCGAACTAAAAAGGTAAAAAAGGTCTGATGGCGATCAAAGTGGACCTAAAAAAAGCTTATGATAGGATATGGTGGGAATTCATAATTTATACTTTGAGATGTTTTGGTATGCCTGTGAGCAGGCGCGGTTTTGAAGGGGCACACAGCGCGCGATTCGGTGCAGTTTGAGGAAACCGCGATGTTTGGTTTGGTTTGGGAAAATCCGATTCGCTTAGATGCGTGTGTCTCTTTAATGATAAAATGCTTGATTTTATTAAAGAGAAAATGATTTTATTATTTTTCACGTAAACTTATTGTGTGAAAAACATAACTTTTTATAAGCTGAAAATGTGATTATATTGAGAAATATATTTGCACATTTTATTCAGAAAAGATATTTTTAAAATAAAGCATTTTTACTTTATTTAAAAATAGAAATAGAGTCACCACCTGGTTCAGCTCCATCTGGAATTGTGGTATACTGATCCAAAATGGAATTTTTATACCGTAAAGAAAATGAGATTCTGAGTTCGGACATGATAGGTACTCATATTGTTCAAATTGTTTGCATTAATTTCAAAACTTTGGAATTTGTGGAAATTTCGGCATTATAACGGCTTTATTTAAGAAATAAATTCAAAAAATAAAACAGGCATTATAACGGCATAATATATTGATATTTTCTACTGAAATTTTGGCAGAGTAACGACATCGTTTGGGTCTTGGCCCAGAAACTTGGATAGAGTTTCCTCACATTCTCAATGTTTATCCGTACCTGCGAGCTCATTTACACATATTATAGTTTAAGTGGCACCAGTGGCTCACTTAACCAAAGAAATGAAATGCAATGTGCAATAGTGAAAATGAATTTTAATGAATTCGAAAGTTGGGCTTAGAGAAAATTACCCTCAGTTTGCCTTTTCATCTGTCCAGGATGACTTGAGAGCCGGTACAGGATCGAAGTTATCGGAGAGTGTGATTCGTTCGAAAAATAGATTTAACCCAAGTTATGATTATAATCTTGGATTATTTTTGAAGAAAATATAAAGTTTAAGTCATTTTTAGACCGAAGATCACTATGGGATCTTGATCTGAAAAGACCGAAAACTGAGTTTATACCGAGTGTCTATGATAAGAATCGAATCTGAAAGTGTTTTGACAGAGTTTCGGGGTTTTAGGACTCCCGGAACTGAAAAAGGATACAAAGGTAATTTTTGGATTTTTGAAAATTTTCCTCTCCTCCTGCAAATGAGGGGGTGACCCCGTACTTATAATAGGGAGGTAATTAATCGGTAAGCTAATTACATAAGTAATTAGCCGGCAAGCTAATTACCTATCTGATAAGATTTTGCATTAGATCCCGTAAAATCTTACTAGATCTCGGTAAGATTTGATTTTTTTTACTGTAGATAGGTAATTACCCTACGGGAGGATCACCTATGTTTGACCAAATTTGACTTTTTGATTTTTCAGTAGAAAATGCTAAATCCGAGCTTCCCTGGAATGTGAATTTTTAAATTTCGGATTTTGGATGACAATTCGGTCCTTTTTGGCTTTTTTGTCTGATCGTTGAATGAAATAGACATTATCCCTCATCGAGCCGGAACAAACCTGTTCTAACAGTTTGCCCCTCGCATACATAAATTTTGTGCTAGAAATTTTGTCGTATGCGAAACAAATAAAACAGTGTGTGTGGAATGCAATGAGTTAAAATATTTTTGATCAATAAAATTTTGAAACAAAATATATTTTGCCCCTTCGATTAAAAATTTATTAATGAGTTGCATGAGTAACTATGTAAAAACACAGGTCCGCTCGTTTTATAAACAATGCAGAAAATGGATGAATTATGATAATTTGCAAAAATTTTCAAAATATACGTAATTTGCCGGCGGACTAATTACCTATGTAATGGTAACTTTTATAGCCGTTACGCGTAAACGCGTGGGACGCGTAAATGCGTGACAACTGGATAGGTAATTAGCCGGCGGGCTAATTACCCGCGGTCTGTAAAAGCAGCAGCTTGGCTCCCATTTTCACCACATCAAAAAAAATTCTCTCTTCTCTCTTTGCATTTTCTGCTCTTGTCTTTCAAAAATTCCTGCCTTCGAGCTATTTTCAAAAATGATTTCCTTCATCTTTTTCCCTTTTTTGCCTCTTCTTTTCAGATTTTTTGGGGTTTCTATGTGGTTCAAGCTTTATACTATCCGCTTGGATCTGCCAGCCGTTCAATTGACTACTTGAAACGTGCTCATTGATGGTCAGCAGGTGGAATTATCCAAGGTTCCTGTTGATGGTTTATACGGGCTCCCGCCGAATTGGATGTACCACGGGATTCGTCCGAGGAATTTTATTCTGCCTGCCTTGGAGCCTTTGGATTATCTTTCTTGAATTTTGGTAAGCCTTACTGCTGCTTTTATTTTGCGCAATGACTTATCCATTTTATTGCTTATATATTTTATGCAATGATTTATTAAATGCAATGATTTTTTGATACTCGTGTGATTATTGGGAACTGTTGTGTGATATGTGTGCTTGCATTGAATCAGGTAACCAAGCGTGAGGGTGCTAGCACTACCCACTTTTATTAGTGGTATAAGGTGCTATCTCCCGGCGCTAAGGCCATAGTCGATGAGACTTCTTTGGGGAGGATGGTGAGGAATTGCAGGTACTCGAGATCTCGCAAGTATCCATACATCCCAACCGGCACTTCTACCCACATCCTGAGCAGGTGGTTCAACACTACCCATACCTTCCACTTCTGTTGTGTGGAGTATACAATCACTCCATTAGATTACTACAATTGTTAGGAAACAATGATCTGGATCATAAATTGAACTAAAATATCCGGATCAAGTTTGAAAAAAATAAAAACTTAAACTCCTAAATCCAAATGGAAACATCCGGACGAGATCCAGCTACAAGGTCATCCATTAAAGACATCAAGTACCTAAGCATATACTGGAATCATCAGGATAAAGTTTGGAAAGGAAACAAACTTTAATCCTTCAAGAATCAGCATCCAGAAGAACTGATTGCACTAGATCTGGAAGAAGACAGATCCGGAGATAATGAGTCTGAAGACATCTAAAAGACTCATGCTTAAAGACAATGGGAAAAGGTTCAAAGATAACTTTTCCCTCCACCTTTTGGTCTATAAAGTCAAATATCCTTTCCTCATAAATAATACAAAAGTGACAGCTTGCACTTTTTAGAAAAAGGATAAAAGGACTGACACCGGACATAAAAAGTTAACAACCTTTTTCACCTAGACCAATAAGGAGGTGCGTGAAGCTCACACCAAAAGGTTACTTGTATTAAAGTTGGTGTGTCATTAAAATACAAGGAAAATGATCATTAACATCTTTTTAGCCTCAATCCCATGGATTCAAATGGGTCAAATTACTGTCTAATGGATTGATCTATAGCTCCGGAAGTGCCACATTCAACCTGATCAAGGGTGAAGATTAAATTCAAGCTCAACAACCCACAACGGCTACATTTATGATAGAAGCCTATAAAAGGGAAGCTTCACACATTGAGAAGGTTAGGTAGTTGATTTGAGAAAAAAATTAACAAGAACATTCGCTTAAGCAATCAGTAATCACATCCCTCTAAGAATCAGACATTTCTAAATCTATTGTAAGGATTCCTAAGTGAGTTATAAACTTAAGGAAATCCAAAATCAAAACCTTTGTGAAAATAAAAGTGTTAGAATCTACAACTTGGGTGAGTTATGAGATTGGATACAACTTAAAATAGGTTCTTTGAGTGGGATCTCCCTGTAGGACTCAGCTTAGATTAGGGGTAGAAGTCTAAGTGGTATATCCTGCTAAAGACTAAATGACTCAGCTAGGAGTTGGTGCTTTTAGTGGTATATCCTACATCCGAAAGGGGTTACCATCCGGAGATAACTTATAAGGCTTGATTCCTGCCAGTTGGAAAGGAATCCATTAGTGGATAAGCTCAGAGGAAGGAAACTCCAGGGACTAGACATAGGCGGGGCCGAACCACTATAAATCACTGTGTTTGATTTTCTTTCCTTTACTTACTGCATTATATTATCATATTTGCATTATCCGGATCCATCATCCGGTCATATTTAAACACGCTACACTTAGACTTGTTAAAGTCTATTAATTCAGCGAAAAAGGGTCATTCACCCCCCTCTGACTTTATATAGACCCTCATAGGGACTAATAAGTGGTATCAGAGCAAGTGCTCAAAACTAGAGATCTAACAATCTCAAGCTAAAGGTCAAAATTTTGATTCAAATATTAAACTGAGTTTTCAAAACTCACAACTCCTTCCCGAGGGTATGTCCATTACCCATCCTCCACTCTTCACCGGTGAACACTACACGTTCTGGAAAAATTAGATGAAGAACTTTATTCAAGCACAAAGCATGCAAGCATGGTTGGTTATCCAAGATGGCCCATATGAGACTACTCATGAATTAGAGGGTATGATCACCCGAAAGCCATCACGTATATGGGATGAGAACGATTTTAAAAAGTTACGTGAAAACGCAAATTCTATTAACATGCTTGATTATGCTCTTAGTGCAATAGATTTTAACAAGATATCCAGATGTGAGACTGTAAAGGAGATATGGGAGAAGCTGGAGGTAACCTATGAAGGAACAAGTAAAGTGAAAGAAGTAAAGATTGATCTACTCTAGCAAAAACTCAAATCCTTTAAAATGGAGCAAAAAAAATCCATCAGTAGCATGAACACTAGATACAACAATCTAGTGAATAAGATGAAAAGGCTCGAAAAGGAAGTCTCTGAAGTTAAAATGGTGAAAAAGGTGCTCTGGAGTCTCACCAAGGAATGGGATAGCAAGAAGAATTCCATTGAGGAAGCTCTAACTTGAATATGTATAGTTATGATAAGCTCATAGGCAATCTCTTGACCCAAGAGCTGTCCATAGAGAGATATAGCCAATAGGAGAGAAAGCCTGAAAAAAAGAAGAAAGCTATTGCACTAAAGGCAGAATCCACCGGATCAGCTTCATCCGGAGAAGAAGAGTAAGTCACTAAGTCACTAAGCACCAAAGAACAACTTGCTCTATTAACTAGATAGCTCAATAAGTTCATATACAAGAAAGATAGAAGGAAATCAAGAAAGTATGAATCCCGAAAACTAAGAGAAGGCATATCCAGAAGAGATAGGCCCAGAAAGAATCTGGATGAAAAGAAGGATCTAGAAAAAGAAGCTGCCTGTTTTGAGTGTAAAGAGAAAGGCCATTTCAGAACAAAATGCCCCAAGCTTAAAAGAACCAAAAAGTATAAAAAGAAGGCAATGGTGGCTACCTGGAGCAACAGTGAGGAAAGTAGCAGTTCATCTTCATCAGAAGAAGAAGAGATTGCCAACTGTGCATTCATAGCACTGACTGATCCGGAAGCAGAGCAATTCGATAAGAATGCCTCTAAGCAAGATATAATGTAAATCAAAGAATCAGAATCAGAAACAACAAACACTGAGGTAAACTCTTATTCTAACTCTACTTCTAATTTTGACCTTGCTAGAGCTCTATCTATTATGATCAAGAGTGTAAAGAAGAATGCAAAAGCAATCAAGTCTTTAAGAAGATAAGTGTTAGAGATTGCTGAGGATAATGAAGCCTTGGCATAAGATGTCAACCAGATAAGAATAGCAAAATACATTGATGAAGTTGAGGAGAACTACCTAAAGAATCAAGTGCAAATGCTAAGTGCTAATCTGATTAGGCTGGATAGAGAAATAGCACTGATAAAGGAGGCATCCTGATGGAAATCAAATTCTCCATAAAGAAGGAGAAATCCAGGGAAGGCTACATCAAAAATCCACATCATGCTGCCAAAGGAAATCCAAAACCCTCTAACCAGAAGGTAAAAGAGGTTAGCAGGCAACCACAAGCCCAAAGATATACTGCTACTCAAAAGGGAAAGGCTAAGGTGATTTACAACCAACAACCTACCAAATAAAGAAGAAATTGTGCAGCAAAAGTTGCACCCCCAACCAGCTTCCGGATACACACTGGACCATCTACAAGTATATAAGAAGCTGGATATAGAGGAAACTATGGGAAGGAAGATCTTGAAAGGATAGAATATATCCATTACTAGGTGCAGGTTTTGTGGGAAAAACAATCATATTACTAAATTATGTAGATTAAAAAATGGTTATTATGATGTTAATCCTTGGCTTGAGATGGTTATTAACCTGAGAGGACCCAAAATCTAATTGGGTACCCAAACCCACATGATCTATTTTACAGGTATGCCTTAGATCTACAGTAGATCAACACACTTGGTACATTGATAGTGGATGCTCAAGGAACATGACAGGTGATAAGAAGGCCTTCATCACGTTAACCCGGAAGAAGGGAGGCAAAGTAAGCTTTGGAGAAAATAAAAAAGGACAGATCATTGGACATGGAACCATTGGATCCGAATTAAAAATTGAAGATGTCTCACTGGTTGATGGACTGAAGTTTAACTTACTAAGTATAGCCCAACTTTATGACAAAGGAAGAAAAGTCACATTTGATTCCGGAGGCTGCTCAATCTATGATAGTAAGTCTAATCAACTTATACTTTATGCACCTAGAGTAAATAATGTCTATTATGTTAACATTAAAAATGAGAAAAAGAATATCTGCTTGGTGTCTAAATAAGAAGAATCATGGCTATTGTTGGATATGATGTATGCCCTTAAGGCAATTAGGGCGATATATCTTAACTATGTAATAGTACGAATAATTTATTTAATTAATAAAAGCATTTGTTCTTTTGTTTATATCAATGTGTTTCTATCAATGTGTTTCTATATATATGGTTAAAATATATTAATTGATGTATGTATACAAAAGTCCTTGACATATCATAACATGAATTCAGAGAAATTATAATTGGACTATATTTGGTAGAACCTGCTTCATGTGCAATTATGATTATATCTAAACTATCCCTAGTCATAGTTTCATCAAGAAAGGATAGTGATGAAACGGAAAGACTAGCATGTGGTCAACTTTCTTGGAAAGGGTCTAAGTAGTTAATCTCCTAAAGACTGAAGGGGTGCCTTAAGCTAGACACATGGATATATCAGGGAGATATATTGGAGACCGCAGTAAGATAAACACTTGGTATAAATATCAATGTGTTAGTGTTTATCTTCGTGCAATAAGCTTTGCGAATATTCTCATACTTGAGATACTAGTTGCCATGTGTATTACTATTGCTATACTTTGGGTCATTACTATACACTAATTTATTTAAGGTGCTACGGGTGATTACGGGTATAGTGATGACAACACGTTAGTAAGCTGAGTAGTCGGAAAGAATCCATCGCTCCAGATATATTAAGGAGTTGTACCTGGCCACTTATTGAAGTGATGATTGCCATAAATCTCTGATCAGAGTATGTGTTTGATAGAAATGATTTCTAGTCAAACACGCTATGGTAAAAGGCAATATACTTCGGTAACAAGTAAATAACTGGGATAGCTTGGAGCAACCTCGCTATTAGTGGGTTAACACTTTAACCGAACCCAATAAACCAGTTGGTACTAATATTAAAGAATGGAAGGAATTTATCTTACTGGATAACTATTACATTAACCGGGATTAACTCATAAGCATAAATGACATTCCGAGTAATGGGGGATGGTAGACCCTTGCTAGAGGCATACTACAATCGTTTAAGGTAATTGGGTTCTATTCACGGTCTAGAGCATCGAGCCAATGGTTCCATTAGAACAAGGGTTGGTTAAGCCTTAACAGCTCAATACCTCAGGATCTTATAAGGTCACACACATTGGACCTTCATCGGATTAAGTAAAGAACTAATAGATTTATTCTCTTAAAAAATGTAACTTAAATAATAATTGGATTATTATTTGATTGGTTAAAATTGATTAGATCGATTTTGGATAAACCAAAGTATTTATTTTAGCCAGTAACTAATTAATTAGAGTCATAAATAAATTATAATTGATTAGATCAATTTTGGTTGGACCAAGAAATTTATTTTTGACTGGTGACTAATTTATTAGGGTCAGAAAATAAATATTTGAAAAGGGATTGAACGGGGAATTTTGCATTGGCGAGTTTAATTGGACTGAGAGTACCAAAGTATTTTGTACAAGCTCGAGTACGCGGAAGCACACTAAAAGGTGTGCGAGCAATGCTGGGCATTGCTTGCGGCAGCCCATGAAAATGGGCAGCACATGCGCAGCCCATATTGGGTGCGTCGCGGGCTGGGTTCGCGGTATGGCCCGCAAGGCCCAGCCAGCAAGCAAGGCAAAGCCCGCAGGGGCTTTGCCTTATGCATGGTGTGTGCTACTGGTCATCACGCGGATCCTTTGGATCCGCGTGTATGACCCCCATCCCACATCGCCCCACAGGGGGAGCATTTTTGCTCCCCCAAGCCTATATATAGGTTGTCCCCTTTCCTTTTAAATTGTACCAAGCTCAAAGCATAAATCTTAAGCGAGATAATTAATCTCTCGGGTAATTGAGCAAGTTATTTTTTAGGAGCCTAAATTTATTCGGGACCTCTAGTTTATATTTTTGGGTGAGGCTTCTGGAGTGGTCTAGCAACTACTCGAGGCTTCTTAGTTCTTCCTCCCGGGGAGGTTTTGGTTGGTGGGGTTCATGTGGATATTGATAGAGGCTATCCTACAATTGGAGGCTTGTGCAAGAAGGTTCTGCAAAAGCACGCTTCAACTGGTAAGTTATTTTTCTTTCTCTTTTAATTTTTAAGTCTTTTTCGTTAAGTATTTTTAGACTTAATAATTATGTTTAGGTTATTTTACATGCTTAGTTTATTTTATGCTTAGGTTATAACTTAGAGTCATAACATGCTAAGTATAAAATAAATATGATAGGATATAATTTAGAATTATGGTATACCTAGTCCTTTAGCATACTAATCTAGGTAGAGAATTATTTAGTTAAGGCTTTATTTAATTTATATGCAACTAATAGGAATTCCTGGGGACATGGACAAAATTTTGAATTTCTGCCATGCCTCTTATGCATGTTCAATCTGA
Source organism: Euphorbia pulcherrima (assembly GCA_947683365.1). NCBI lineage: Eukaryota > Viridiplantae > Streptophyta > Magnoliopsida > Malpighiales > Euphorbiaceae > Euphorbia > Euphorbia pulcherrima. The sequence continues at coordinate 15,305,711 of CANTUS010000001.1, read as the reverse complement.
TTGTCAATTCCCAACAGTGGTATCAGAGCCTGCCTATTTAGTGCATAATTAAGTTAGAAGCGAACTAAATATTATTTTCTAAATGAAATGATTTGTTTATTTAATTATTTGAAACAATATATATAAACTTGTACCTTTCATTTCAATGTTAGAAAATGGTTATGAATAGTTTTAAATAAGCCTGCTCAACTTACTCAAATTATACAAGTGACAATAATTTATTTAAATTACATAGGTTATAGATGCTTCCAATTTACATGAATTTGAAGAATGAAATTTATTAGTTCAAGAGAATCCATTGGTCTTCAAATTTGTGCCTGTATTTGTTCTGGCTAAGGATTGGACTTGGTGTCTACTCCTTATAGGGCACCTCTCCTACCTGGGAACCTATATGGTGCAATTTGAATTGACTAACTGGGGGATTAATATGAACTAATTTATTTCTAGTATATAAGATGGTGCTTATAAATGTTTCTATAACAAAGTAAAAAATTAAATTTATTGAATAAAAGCTTAAGGGAAATGCAATATAAATATAACAAATAAAAGTGTTAATTATTTTGCATATAATCTAGGTTGATGGAATAATTATAATAAAGAGCTGAACCTACCTAAGGTTAGACCTTATAAATTAATTCTAAAATTCCCTGAATTAATACAAGTTATTATAATTTTGTCCATTTGATAAAATCCTAGTTTGAGTGAGACGTTTAACACCAATAAAATTCCAAAGTAAATATATTAAGGCAAGTTATAGTCTTCCTTACTCAAATTTATAATACGGTCTCTTTGGGCTATCAAAGTGCTACGCAAAGCGTTCCTTCTAGTCCACATTGATTGGTTGTAAAGTTTAAGATAGGGTCTGACTTAACAATGCTGAGGTAGTCAACCATAAAATTGGGGGCTAGGCCCAGATTTGAGACATATTCAAGGAGATGCTAATATAAGAGCACACGTCCCTTGGAATTAGGGAACTTGAATGAATTAGCAATTGCATGCGATGCAAATGGAATGAGATTCCAACTATGACTTACTATTATGACTTGACTCATAAAATTGGGGGTTGTAATCAACTAGTTATAGATGTTACCAACTAGAAAATTTAGCTGGGCTAAAATTCACGAATTCAATAGAATGGGCTATTGTAAATTTCAAAGAAAATAGTAGGAAAATGTATTTAATTAAAAGTCCTCATATTAAATACATGTACTTAAACTAATATCTAAACGCTTTTCTTTTCTTATATCTTAGGTTGAAAATGGCTTCCAATTTTAATCTCCGTATGTTACTTGACACCAAATTGAATGGCTTGAACTTCTCTGATTAGTTCCGAGCCGTAAGAATAGATCCGAGGGAATTGCCTATGTCCTAAGTGAAATTTTCATTGTAGAACCTGATGTTGAGGATCATTTGGAACATGATGCCTAGTTGAAGCACAGGAAATATTGTGAGACTACCATGTGTATTATATTGGGATCCATGAATTCTGAGCTTCAGAAACAACATAAGAACATGCCCTTGGAGGATATGGTTCTCCATCTTGAAGAACTCTTTTCGGAGAGGGAGAGGACAGAGAGGTATGAGACCTCCAAGCTCCTTTTTAAAACCAAGATGCAGGCTGGCACCTCTGCCTCTTAGCATGTACTGAAACTCTTGGGATACCTTGAGAAGCTGAATCGATTGGGATTCGAGATGAATCATGACTTGAGCATTGGCCTTGTATTGATGTCCTTGACAGATAGTTACTCAGGCTTTGTGACTAATTATTACATGAACAAGATTAATTCTACTATCCCTGAATTAATAAACATGCTGAAAACAATAGAACTTTAGATCAAGAAGGATCAGAAACCTCTACTGTTGGTTGAAAAAGGCAAGGCTTCTAAGAAGAAAAAGTAGGCACTGGGTGCTAAGAAAAGAATCAATAAGAAGAAGAATGAAAAGAAGGCATCTAAGTATGTCTGCTTCCAATATGGAAAACCAGGACATTGGAAGAGGGATTGCAAAGCTCCTGCTTCTGAGCATTTAAAGAAGAAGCTACAGAGGCATCTACTTCAGGTATGTTTATAATTGAAAACTTTGCTACTTTTCCGCGAGAATCCAATTGGGTATTAGATACTGGTTGTGGTTCTCATATCTGTACTTATGTGCAGGGACTAAGGAACTATAGAAAACTTGCAAAAGGGGAGATGAACCTATGCGTGGGAAATGGAGCCAGATTTGCTGCATTAGCTGTAGGGAGCTTTAGTCTTGTTTTGCCAAGTGGACTTGTTTTAGTTTTGTATAATTGTTACTACATTGCAAGTGTTACTAAGAATATTGTATCTGTTGCGTGTTTAGTAGCAGAGGGGTTTAGAATTTTATTTTTAAATAATAATTGTCAGATTCGTTTGAATAATATTCTTTATGGTTATGGAATGTTGAAAGGTGGCATTTATATTCTTGATACTAAAACAGAAGTTTTCAATATAAACAATGCGAAGAAAGTTAAATTAGATAATGAGAATTCCTTCTACTTATGGCATTGCCATTTAGGCTACATAAAAAAAGATCTCTTAACCAAGTTGCATAAGCGTGGAGACTTGGGCCCAATAGACTTAGAGTCTTATGGTGATTGTGAACCTTGTTTAAAAGGAAAAATGATAAAGTTACCCTTTCAAGGAAAGGGTGAGCGGGCCATAAGTACATTGGAACTTATACATACTGATGTATGTGGTCCAATGAGTGTTCAGGCACTAGGAGGATACTCCTACTTTATAACCTTTATTGATGATTACTCACGATATGGTTATTTGTACTTGATGAAGCACAAGTCTGAAAGTTTTCAAAGATTCAAACTATTTAGAGCTAAAGTAGAGAAACAACTTGAGAAATGTATGAAAGACTTTGATCGGATTGAGGTGGAGAATACTTAAGTCAGGAGTTTTAGGATTATCTAAAGGAAAACAAGATAGTTCCCCAGTAGACCCCTCCTTATACACCCCAACACAATGGAGTGTCAGAAAGGAGGAATCAGACTTTATTAGATATGGTCAGGTCCATGATGAGCCATGCAGTTCTTAGTAAATCCTTTTGGGAATATGCACTAGAGAGCGCGGTTTATATCTTAAATGGAGTGCCCTCTAAATCAGTTGATTTTACACCTTATAAAAGATTGTGTAACAAAAATCCATCTCTAAGTCACTTAAGAGTATGGGGCTATCCTGCTATGGTAAAGGGGATAGCATCAGATAAGCTAAATGCCAAGGCTGATAAATGTCTGTTCATTGGATATCTGAAGGAAATAATTGGATATCTATTTTACCAACCCGAAGCATAAAAGGTATTTGTGTCTCAGAATGCTCAACACTTACTTGCAAAAGTCAGTGGGAGCAATATTGAACTGGAAGTTTAAGAGAAAGAAACAGACAATCAACTGATTGACCCCATTCTAGATATACAAGAGAGTGTGATCCAAGAACAACCTGTCGAAATACAATCATTACGAAGATCAGGTCATGTTCATAAGGGTCCTGATGGATATGGGTTTATCATCACTAATGATAAGGAACTATATCTTATGGAGGATGATGAACCAAAGATATATGATAAGGCAATGAAAAGCTTAGATTCTGATAAATGACAAAAGGCCATGAAATGAGAAATGGATTCACGTACTAGAACTAAGTTTGGAATTTGGTTGATGCACCGCAAGAGGTTAGACTAATTGGGTGTAAATGGGTCTTCAAGAAGGAGACAGACATGGACGGTAATGTAATTACCTACAAAGCAAGGTTGGTTGCGAAAGGTTATAGTCAAAGAGAAGGTATTGACTATGATGAAACCTTCTCAGTAGCCATGCTTAAATCTATAAGGATACTCCTTGCCATTGCTGCTCATTACGATTATGAGATCTGGCAGATGGATGTAAAAACAGCATTCCTGAATGAGGATTTAGACCGGGATGTGTATATGACATAACCTTGAGGGTTTTACATCTCAAAATGGCTCGAAGGTATACAAGCTATAAAGATCTATTTATAGACTTAAGCAGGCATCCAGGAGTTGGTATATAAGGTTTGATCAGACAATTCGGGAACTAGATTTCTGCCGAAATGCAAATGAGGCTTGTATTTACAAGAAGGTTAGTGGGAGTGCAGTTGTTTTCCTAGTATTGTATGTTGATGACATTCTGCTAATAGGAAATGACATTTCTCTTCTTCAAAATGTTAAAGTATGGTTGTCAAGAAAGTTCTCCATGAAAGACCTTGGTGAAGCAGCATTTATACTAGGTATAAAGATCCACAGGGATAGATCCAAGAGGCTATTAGGTCTTTCTCAAAGTACATATATAGACAAGGTGTTAAATAGGTTCAACCTTAAGCATTCTAAGAAAGGTTATCTCCCGATGACAAAGGTGATTAACCTATCTAAGGCTGAGTGTCCGAAGACAGCTCAGGAGAGATTGCGCATGAAGGATATATCCTATGCATCCGTAATAAGATCCATCATGTATGCTATGATATGTACTAGGCCGAATGTCTCTTAGGATTTAAGCTTTACGAGCAGATATCAATCAGATGTAGGTGAAAAGCACTGGATGGCCGTCAAGGCAATCCTTAAGTACTTGAAAAGGACTAAGGATGAGTTCTTGATTTATGGAGAAGGTGACCTCACTATCAAAGGTTACACTGATGTGAGTTTTCAATCTGACAAGGATGACTTTAAGTCTCAGTCAGGTTTTATGTATGTGTTAAATGGAGGGGCAATATGCTGGAAGATTTCCAAGCAAGAAACTACTGCTGATTCAACCACGGAATCTGAATACATTGCTGCATGCAAAGCAGCAAAAGAAGCTATCTAGTTAAAGGGATTTATTGATGATCTCGTTGTGGTGCTTGAGGCTGTTGACCTAATTACTTTATATTATGATAAAAATGGTGCCATAGCTCAGGCAAAGGAACCACAATCTCATCCAAAAAGTATCAAATAATCAGGGAGATTGTTGATGCTAAGATAATAAGATTAGAATATGTACCCACTGATCAGAACCTTGCAGATGGTCTGACAAAGCCATTGACTCAAGTCTAACATGACCAACATGTTAAAGCATGTGGATTAAAACATATGGCTAATTGGCCTTAGTGCAAGTGGGAGTTTGTTGGATATGATGTATGCCCTTAAGGCAATTAGGGCGATATATCTTAATTATGTAATAGTACGAATAATTTAGTTAATCAATAAAGGCATTTGTTCTTTTGTTTATATCAATGTGTGTTTATATATATATATATATATAATAGCTGGTTAAAATATATTCATTGATGTATGTATACAAAAGTCCTTGACATATCATAGCATAAAGTCAAAGAAATTATAGTTGGACTATATTTCGTGAAACCTGCTTCATGTGCAATTATGATTATGTCTAAACTATCCCTAGTCATAGTTTTATCAAGAAAGGACATTGATGAAACGGAAAGAATAGCATGTGGTCAACTTTCTTGGAAAGGGTCTAAGTAGTTAATCTCCTAAGGATTGAAGGTGGTGCCTTAAGCTTGACACATGGATATATCTGGGAGATATATTGGAGACCGCAGCAAGATAAATACTTGGTATAAATATCAATGTGTTAGTGTTTATCTTCATACAATAAGCTTTGCGAATGTCCTCATACTTGAGATGCTAGTTGCCTTGTGTGGTACTATTGCTATACTTTGAGTCATTACTATACACTAATTTATTTAAGGTGCTACGGGTGATTACGGGTATAATGATGACAGCACATTGGTAAGCTGAGTAGTCGGAAAGAATCCATTGCTCCGGATATATTAAGGAGTTGTACCTGGCCACTTATTGAAGTGATGATTGCCATAAACCTCTGATCAGAGTATGTGTTTGATAGAAATGGTTTCTAGTCAAACACACAATGGTAAAAGGCAATATACTTCGGTAACAAGTAAATAACTGGGATAGCTTGGAGCAACCTCGCTATTAGTGGGTTAACACTTTAACCGAACCCAATAAACCAGATGGTACTAATATTAAAGAATGGAAGGAATTTATCGCACTGGATAACTATTAAATTAACCGGGATTAAGTCATAAGCATAAATGACGTTCCGAGTAATCAGGGATGGTAGACCCTTGATAGAGGCGTACTACAATCATTTAAGGTAATCGAGTTCTATTCACAGCCTAGAGCATCGATCCAATGGTTCCATTAGAACAAGGGTTGGTTAAGCCTTAACAGCTCAATACTTCGGGATCCTATATGGTCACACACATTAGACCTTCATCGGACTAAGTAAAGAACTAATAGATTTATTCTATTATAAAATATAACTTAAATAATAATTGGATTATTATTTGATTGGTTAAAATTGATTAGATCAATTTTGGATAAACCAAAGTATTTATTTTGACCGGTAACTAATTAATTAGAGTCATAAATAAATTATAATTGATTAGATCAATTTTGGTTGGACCGAGAAATTTATTTTTGACTGGTGACTAATTGATTAGGGTCAGAAAATAAATATTTGAAAAGGGATTAAAAGGGAAATTTTGCATTGGCGAGTTTAATTGGACCGAGTGTACAAAAGTATTTTGTACAAGCTCGAGTGTGCGGAAGTACACCGAAAGGTGTGCGAGCAATGCTTGGCATTGCTCGCGGCAGCCCATGAAAATGGGCTGCACATGCGCAGCCCATATTGGGTGCGCCGCGGGCTGGGCTCCCGGCATGAGCCGCAAGGCCCAGCCCGCAAGCAAGGCAAAGCCCGCAAGGGCTTTGCCTTACAGCACACAACATGCTATACACGCTGTGTGCAACGGGTCATCATGCGGATCCTTTAGATCAACATGTATGACCCGTATGGGATGGGAGTAATTACTCCCAGCCCACATCGCCCACAGGGGGAGCATTTTTGCTCCCCGAAGCCTATATATAGGCTGTCCCCTTTCCTTTCAAATTGTACCAAGCTCAAAGCATAAATCCAACGTGAGATAATTAATCTCTCGGGTAATTGAGCAAGTTATTTTTCAGGAGCTTGAATTTATTCGGGCACCTCTAGTTTATATTTTTTGGTGAGGCTTCTGGAGTGGTCTAGCAACTACTCGAGGCTTCTTAGTTCTTCCTCCCGGGGAGGTTTTGGTTGGTGGGGTTGGTGTGGATACTGATAGAGGCTATCCTACAATTGGAGGCTTGTGCAAGAAGGCTCTGCAAAAGCGCATTTCAGCTGGTAAGTTCTTTTTCTTTCTCTTTTAATTATTAAGTCTTTTTCTTTATGTTTTTTAGACTTAATAATTATGATTAGGTTATTTTGCATGCTTAGTTTATTTTATGCTTAGGTTATAACTTAGAGTTATAACATGCTTAGTATAAAATAAATATGCTAGGATATAATTTAGAATTATGGTATGCCTAGTCCTTTAGCATGCTAACCTTGGTAGAGAATTATTTAGCTAAGGCTTTATTTAATTTATATGCAACTAATAGGAGTTCCTGGGGATAGGGACAAAATTTTGATTTTCCACCATGCCTCTTATGCATGTTCAATCTGACTGTCAGTTCCCAACAGCTATGGCACCAGAGGTCGAGACATGTTAGCATGAACCTCCTGTCAAACTAGCCAAAAAGGAATCAGTAGTGGGTTTACCTAAGGTTGCTTTTGATAAGGATCATCTATGCACTACATGCCAATTAGGTAAACAACATAAGAAAATTTTTCCTTCCATAACCTGTATTCCTTCAAAAAGAGTACTTGAACTCTTGCATATAGATCTCTTTGGTCCAATTAAACCCTTGAGTTTAGGTAGAAGAGAATACACCTTGGTCATTATGGATGATTATTCCCGATATACCTGGGTTCTCTTGCTAGCAAGAAAAGATAAGGCCTTTGACCAATTCTTAAAAACATTCATCCGGATAGAAGTAGAACAGGGCATAAGCATTGTATGCATCCGGAGTGATAATGATGGTGAGTTCAAAAATAGGCATTTTGCTAAATTTTGTGACTCCAAGGGCATTGAACATAACTTTTCTGCCCCTCACACCCCTTAAATAAATTGAATTGTTGAGAGAAAGAACAGGAACATAGTTGAGAGGGCTAGAACAATGCTAAGGGAGAATTGTTTGCCAAAATATTTCTGGGGTGAGGCCGTAAACACAACATGTTACATCTTGAATAGAGCTCTCATTAGAAAGACCGGAGAAAACCCATATGAAATCTGGAAGGGAAGGAAACCCAAAATTGGGTACTGTAAGGCGTTTGGATGTAAATGCTACATCCTAAATGATAGAGAACAACTAGGAAAATTTGATCCTATTTGATGAAGCAATTTTCCTTGGCTACTCAATACATAGTAAGGCTTATAGAGTCTTCAATAAACAAACCCAAACTGTGGTAGAGTTTATATATGTAGATTTCGACGAGACTAACCACGCAGGTAAAAGAAGTTCAACTCTGAAAGATCCAATGCCGGATGCTGAAAAATCTGGAGAAAAGAAGGAGGCAAAAATTTCTGATTCGTTCCAAATCAAGAAGTATAAAGAAGAAGATAAAGGAATATCCCTTGATCTAAAAGTACAACAAGTTAATCTCAACCCACAAGAGATTAACTTTAATGAAGGTCAAGAAGAAGCAGCTGAGGCAGAAGTAGAACAAGCTCCAATCCAACATGAAGGATTACAAAGGGAAATTTAGATTCACAGAGTTCATTCAATGGATAATATTCTGGATGATGTTCAGAATCTAGTAAGAACTAGAGGTCAACTCAACAGGATGATGAGTCATGCTGCCTTTGTCTTACTTATTGAGCCAAAGAAATTCTAGGATGCAAAAGGTGATAAAAGTTGGATGATGGCCATGCAAGAAGAACTAGATCAGCTCTCCAAAAATGATGTCTGGGATCTAGTACCACCTCTCAAAAGAAAATCAATCATTGGCACCAAGTGGGTGTTCCGGAACAAGCTTGATGAATCTAGAGTTGTGGTAAGAAACAAGGCAAGATTGGTTGCCCAAGGATACAACCAGTAAGAAGGAATCGATTTTGAAGAAACCTTTGCACTAGTGGTAAGGTTAGAGGTAATTCGGATCCTATGCTCTTTTGCTTCATTCATGGGGTTTACACTATACCAAATGGATGTCAAAAGTGCATTTCCAAATGGTGTTATCTAAGAAGAAGTCTATGTTAAGTAACCTTCAGGATTTGAAGACCCAAAGCATCCGGATCATGTGTATAAACTGAAGAAGGCTCTTTATGGATTAAAGCAGGCACCTAGAGCTTGGTATAAAAGTTTAACCTCATTCCTTATATCCAAGGGATACATCAGAGGCAAGGTAGACACCGCACTCTTCATTAACAGGAAGAAGGATGATGTTATCCTAGTCCAAATTTATGTGGATGGTATCATTTTTGGAGCTACTGATGACAAGATGTGCAAGGAGTTCAGCTCTCAAATGCAGAAGGAATTTGAGATGTCCATGATGGGAGAAATCAATTTCTTCATTGGTTTAAAAATCAAGCAAAGTCCAGATGGGATCTTCATTAACCAGTCAAACTATACCAAGGAGATCTTGAAAAAGTTTAAAATTGACAAGAGCAAGCCTATGTCCACCCTAATGGGATCAGATACAGTCCTATCCAAGGATTGTGAAGGAGAAGATGTTGATTAGAAGATCTATAGAGGGATGATTGGTTCTCTTCTATACTTGACAGCTAGCAGGCCTGAAATACACTATGTAGTTTACTACTATGCTAGGTATCAAGCCAATCCTAAGGATTCTCATTTCAAGGCAGTAAAGAGGATTCTTAGATAACTCATAGGAACCACTGAAGTTGGGTTATAGTATCCTAGTAATGGAGATTTCACACTCCAAGGATTCACTGATGCAGATTATGGAAGAGATACTCTTGAGAGAAAGAGTACATCCAGAGGCTGCCATTTCCTTGGAGATTGCTTAGTATCATGGTACAGCAAGAAACAAATTTCAGTTGCTTTGTCTACTATAGAAGCAGAATATATGGCAGCTAGAAGTTGTGTGGCTCAACTCCTTTGGATCAAGCAACAACTAGAAGACTATGGAGTTCACTTCGGATGTGTGAATGTTATGTGTGACAATAAAAGTGCCACTGATGTGTCAAAAAATCAATTGCTTCATAGCAGGATGAAGCATGCCAACATAAGGAATCATTTCATTCGGGATCATGTGATAAAGAAGGATGTTGCATTGGTATACATTCCAACCAATGAGCAAAGAGCTGACATCTTTACTAAGCCACTGAGTAAAGATCAATTTGGGAAGCTAAGGGAGTCAATTGGAATGTCTAATCCAATTTGAAGCTAAACCGGAAGACAGTCCAAAATCAATCTGGATCCTGAAGAGGATAATTAATCCGAAGAGAAGAAGCATTGAAGGAAAATCCATTCCGGAGAAAGGTGCCATGTCAGCAGACAAAAATGACAAATGACAGTAAAAACACTTAAAGGTAACTTTTACTTTTTGAATCTCAAACGATTATTAGCTATCACACGCGCGAGTGAAAATCCAACCAATTCAAAAATAAATCATTGCCATTCTCCGATTTTAACGCCATTTACCTCTCTCCTCCAAAACTAACTGCCATATCATCAATCTAGTTAACTTTAACTATATCCGAATTACCAAAATACCGTTGCCTTAAAAAATCTATAGAAACCCCTTGAAAATTACCCTTCTTCTTCATGCGAGCAACTAAGTACTGTTACTCTGCAATTTTCAAAACTCAGACCCTAACTTCTTTTGAAACCCTCTCAAATGGCTGTAATTATGATAGAAAAAGGACATACACTGCTTTTTACCTAAAACATCTTCTCAAAATCTGATCTGAAAGAGAAAGACTTCATCCCTATAAACTATAAACCCTCCGATTCTGTTATCCCCCACTTATTTTCTGGGTAATAACGTTCTCTTTGAAACTGATCCCTACTCCAGGCTAATTAAGGATCAGCACTTGACAAACTTTCTCAAGATAAATTGCCCAACATACCTAGATTTAGTCCAGGATTTTTATGACAATTTAAGAGCCAACAAGCACTTTGATGCCTTGCGAACTAAGGTTCAAGGGAAAGAGATCACTATCACTTCAGATTTCTTTGAGAACCCCCTTAGTATGAAGAACAACGAAGTTTTGATAAGAACAAATGGAGATGAGATAAAGGTGAAGTACGATCCAGAAATGTGGCTCCCCGCCAGATACTTTGGGGATAAGTTTTCTACCTACTAGCCACAAGCACCAAGGTATCTCCAATACGTGCTTGCCAAGTTAGTGCTAATCCGAAAGGGATCATTAATAACTATTTCAAGTTTCCAACACTGTGTGCTATAGCACTGGCCAGAATACAGAGAATTCAATATGCCAGTGTTGATTATCCATTACTTGAAGCACCGCAGGAATTCTCATGATGCCTTAATCACTCAGATTCTTCAAGCCAATAAAATTAACCTCACCGATTTTAATGGTGTCAATGGCAAAGCTATTCTCAAGAAGAACTTTTTGAAGCTAAGCTTTGGTGAAACTGGCATGAGATAAAGGCCCTAAAACAAAAGGTAGAAAAGAAGAACAAGGCCAGGAAAGTAGTAAATTCGGCAGAGACTCCGGTTCTAAAATGGCCTGGACTGCTAAACCAAAGGTAGTAAAGCAGCTGGCTCTAGTTCCAGTTGAAAATGATGAAGTTACTCAAACTCTCACCTAGCTGTTAAACAAATCTCTGGAGAAACCTGAGCTAAGAGGTAGATTGATCAAAGTAGCTGATAAAATGAAGAAACCAGTCTGCAATCCGGAAGCAAGAGAAGCTATCACAGTGGCTGCTGCTGCGATTAGGAAAGGATATCAGAAAGGGCAGAAAAGAAAGATAATAGATATGCTGACAGAGGAGTATGGGTCTGATAAGGAAGAATTAGAGGATGAGGCCCTTATGCCAAAGAAGGAATTCACCCAGAAGGGGTGTACATTTGATGAGGCAGTACAAGCTCAAAAGCATAAGAAGAAGAAGGCTAAAAAGCCTGCTGGAATTCTGATTGATGAAGAAGCTGCAAAAAGGGTAGTGCTAGGAGAAATGGCAAAATCCAGACTATCCAATGGCAAGCATGTGCTCGGATCAAATGAAGATATCCTTCTGGAGGATCCTCGGTATGAGGAAATGATGGCATCAGTTGTAGATAATTATCGGATAAATAATTTGACCATCGAAGGACCCAAAGAATCTTCTGCTACACCCATCCTAGTAGACCCAACTACTTTGGAAGAACTATCTAAAATTATGAAATCATCCTCTTTCAACTTCCAAGTTATCTCAGAACCACTTCCGGAAAATTTACAGAATTCGGAGGTTAAAATGGCCAACATCAAAAGTCCTGACAAGGCATATGTATAAGGTGTTGAGGACATTTCCAACTTGCCTGGGAAAGCTATCAAAAGTCCTGAAAAGGCACATGATGAGGTGACAGAGGACATTTCCTGTCATCCGGGGGTTGAGGTGGAAGCTAATGAAGTGAGAAGTGAATATGCAACCATTCAGATCCAAAAGCAAATCACTGAGGTACTTTCTAACCCGGTTCATCTTTATACTAATATTTCTCCTACTGAGGAAATAGCAAAGGACAACCTGGATGTCCAATCTCTAAATACATCCAAGGGAAATCAGACCAGCCCAGAATACACCATTCTGAAGGAGGGACAGGGTTTAGGCTCCAAAGGGAACACTTCTAAAGTGGTCCCTAAGGGCGAGGCTAGTCCGGAGGAAAGGTTGGAGGAGGAGGAAGAAGAAGATAACAGTGGCTCTTCTGGCTCATCCGGAGATGATTCTTCAGGCTCATCCGAAGATGATTCCTCAAGTTCTTCCGGAGAAAAAATCCCTTCTGCTGCTAGTCCTATCAGAATTCTAGCTGTTAACACTAAGCAAGTAAAGGTTACAACGGCACTTAAATTACTAAAAGAATCCACTCAAGAGGAGACTGAGGAAGGGTATATCAAGCATAGTCTCCAGAATATATGCAAACACTTACAAACTGTGGAGAAAATACTTATCGAAGAATTCCAGCCTCTAACCATACAAAAAGAATTTAAAGAATTAAAGGGGGATGTAAAGAAGATGGCAAAGAGAGTGGAGGAGTTTCCCTCTCCAGACACACTGGTAGAAGCATCCTTATCTCAAGCCAAACCTGTACTTGAGAAACTTAACTCAAATATAGTAGAAGCAAATCGGATTTCCAGTCAAGCAAACACGAGTGCAACTAATAACTGTGCAGATATTATGGATAAAATCACTTCTTGCTCCTCTGAGTTATCAACTGAAATCAGGGAGTATATTGATACCAAGTTTGAAAACTTGTCAAAGCTTATAGTTGAAAGAGACCTAAAGCCTGCAATCACGGAATTGGGAGTAGACCAATAAGTAGTCCAGGAAATGCTTGTGGACTTTTTGGATGAATCTCTCCCTAAGATCCAAGTAAAGATGCTAGATGATATGGGTGAAGAGATGGGAAGTCGCCTGGCCGGAATAGAAAAAATAATAAATGACTGGAAAGCCTCCGTCATAAAGAAATATCGCTTTAAACGGAATCTTTCCATAATATCCGGAGAGGTAATAGTGAAGAAATTACTCTTCTGCAAAGTGGAATTAATAACCTATCCTTATCTGGATCCTCCTCTAGCCCAACAATTTCGGAAAGCCAACTCCTTCCAGTCTTCCACAATTTAATTCAAGTAATTGGGGATTTTGGCTTCTTTGAACAAAAAGGGGTGACTATATTGCTAAAGGCACTCTTCCCTTACTTTGACAAGAAAGATCAAGAGTTTGTACTCCACATCCATCCTGTAATCAAATAGACATATAAGGCTGACAACCTAGGTTGGCGAATTTATTATTTCGAAGACCTCAAATTCATTAAAGTCTTCATCATCAAGCGGTTTTTCTCCAAAGTCAATTGGCTTGTTTACACATGTTGGTAGTTTAGTGGCGAAGGGCCATTGCATGAAAGGAACCTTTTCAGGCTGCTTTTATGGAATGACGGGGTTCTCTTGCAGAATTTAGCATAGGACGAGATTAGACTCTTGTTTAATCATGAGGATAGTTCTCCATCAAGCATATCTAGGGCATCGTTATAGGAGATTGGCTTGTGGTTATATTTATTCATGTACCATGGGTATTCCGTGGCTGATTCCAACAATGTTGGATAGATAGCGTTGCTCGCTTCCCATTCCTAATACAGTAAGGGGTTTGCGTGTTTGTCTAGCTCAAGGGTTGAATTTTTTGGCGGATCGACCCATGTGAAGTAGTCGATGAATTGCTTAGCCAAAATATTCCAGAATGATTTCTGGTAATATGTCAGCCCTTCATACCAAATGATTGCCTTTTCTCGGAGAGTCCAACGGAACCTTTCGGGCTAATGGGTATAGTGAATGTGTACATCGTTCATCATTTGCATAAATTCACGAATGTGAGGGCGTGGCCTTGTACTTTCGTCATAGAATATGGGGTAAACTTCCCTCAAGTCCGGACTCTTGATCTGACGACTGCTTGGGCTAACTCATTTTTGACACAGATCCTCTCCATAATGTACTCCTGAGAGGGTTCTTGCCCCTCATCTTGGATCATATTAATGACATATTCGCTACCTGAGTCAAAGTCCGTAAAGTCTCCAGAATTGTCACTTGCTGCAGACCATAAGGCGCTTGGAGAGTCATGCTCCAAAGAGGATGCATAGCTCTCGGCACCATCGTAATCGACCATCATGCCATTGGGGAAGGGAGCCTTGTACTCGAAATCGACCGATAAGTGATTTAGCTCGTCATTTGAAAAGGTCTCTGATTCGTAACCCAAGTTATCCACTTCACTTTCATCTTCATGATCCAATTCACTAGAGTCCATAAATTCTTCTACTTCCTCATCTAAATCCTCAAAAGGCTGCTGCCCATTCCATTATTCAAAGACCTAATTTGGTGTGTGTTGAGCTGGGATATCATCATCGGAATCTTCTCATGAATCCTCCTAGGGGTGTTCTTCTGGATATTCCTCGGGATCTTCTTCGAGTTCCTCCTCAGGATCTTCCTCGGGATCTTTCTCTGAATCTTCCTCTTTGAGATCTTTCTCAAGGTCTATTCTAGCCTCGATTCCTGTGATGGCTACATAAAATTCGGACACCATAGTTCATATATTGGTGAATATTTCCTCTATATGGGTACCATATGCTGTAATGTTAGCACGGATTCCTCAAAACGGGTATTGCATATCCTCATCTAGATTCAGGCCGAGATACCTTTGCTGGTCTTTGTGGCTATTCCACGCCTGCTAACAGGATCATATAGTTCTTGGGTTTCTAGACGTGCTACTCCGGAGGAGCTCCCAAATTCAAACAAACTTATTTCGATGTAGTTTGGACTCATATAATCCGGGGGAGTGTACATAGGAGGTTGTGGAAGAGGTATATCTTACCAGGTAGTATTATGTCGATCTAACTGTGGTGCCAACCACCAGCAGAATTCATCCAGGTACGGCTGGGATGCCCTAAAGTTGTGGAGGAAAGATCTCTTCATAAAGTATCAGTTCCAAAGTCCTTCGAACGGCATCATTTCGTACTAGTCCATGGCTAGGCCTTATAAGAATTTGGGGAATTGAGGTGCAAAACCCATCATAGCTATTCCTTGTTCGTGCATAAACCGAAGGAATTCCTCTATATGTTCATTCAGTTAAGACTTTCCTCGGTATATGAGTTATGGTGGCACTTGGTATTGATCCAACCCTTCTCTCCTCATTCTCATGACGTACTTGTCAACCATGTAGATGATATCCATGTTGTCAAAGATCATATTGTCCCCCTATCCTGGGTCATATCGAAAGTTGTCCATTACTTTGATACCGTATTCATCGGGCTCCACATGAATATCGATTGCGTTTACTGTAGCTTAAAAGTTTGGCAGAGGATTAGTTTAGATGTTGGGTTTCTTCTCAGGCTCTTTCATTCTTCCGTTGGCTATCATCTGATGTAGATCCTTTAGTAGCCGAGCGCATTCGTTAGTGCGGTGCCCTTTGGTTACGTGATAAGCTCAGAAGTTATCTCTGTCCGCTGCAGCAGGCGAAGCAAATGGCTTGATGCTTTAGAGTTGGTCAGACTTTCTTAGTTTGGTGAATATTTTTGACAGTGATTCTACCCATGGGGAGATAGATTGGTGAGTTTGCATCTGAGTGGTAGCTACAACTTTGGCTGGGGCCTTTGTGGACCTAGGACTGCTCTGCTTGGAGGATCCGCCCTTTTCCCAATATTGAGGTTTAGTATAAGCTTGCTATTCTTGCTTCTTTGCTCGATCTTCATACTCATACTTTTCAAGCCTCATGGCATAGGCTACCACGTCGTTGAAGGTGTCGAATCTTTTTATTTTATTTCATCCTAATATTTTGGGCTAGAGCCTTTGATAAGCTTCACTATCATGACGTCTTGGTCAGGTGCCCCGGTTACTAGTACATGAACAGCCATCCACCTCAGGTAAAATTCTTCGAAGGACTCATTTGGCCATTGTTTGATTCTTTTGAGGTCTTACAAAGTAGTCTTGACCTCCAGATTGAAGGCATAATTCTCTAGGAATGCTGAGCATAACTTTCTCTAATTAGATTTCAAGTCCGTTGGCATCCTCATGTACCACTCAGAGGTGAGTTTGCCTAAGGTAGCTTGGAACAGATTGACTATATGAACTATGGGGATGTTCATGCTAATCATAATCCAAAGATAACCCTCCACATATGCATGAGAGGGGTCCAACACCAACGTATGGGGATATATAAGGCATCATAAAGTTAGCCAGAAGGGCTTCTGACTCCTTTGGCAAGAACCTATCAATATCCATATACTGCTCGACGGAGGGAGCAACAGATTTATCTTTGGTGGAGGACAGCTTCTTCTTTAACGTGGTTATCTTGGTCTCTTGCTCTTGGGTTTTCTGAGCATTAGCAGCGCTCAGCCTTTCCCAAATATCACAAAATTCTAGAGCATCAAGAATCCTCCTGAGGGACTGTCTAACTGCATCATCATCTACCATTGTGGTTTTAGGTTCTGTATCAGAGAAAAATCCGGCCACAGATTCAATTGGTGGTGGGGGTGTGACTTTTAGGCTTCCTGTAATACGTCATAACCTCCTTTTCTCTTGCTTTCAACATGAAAATATAATAGATTAAGTGTTACTAAGTGTACCGGGTATGGCTTTGAGTCCTCCTTACCTTAGCCATTCAACATGCATGAATGAGTGAGCAAATGAATGAGTAGGTATGTACAAATAATAAAGGAGTTGGGCATATATCAACTATTTGAGGAGCAATTGGCAAGGGCAGTCTATAACGTTCGTAGAACATCACAAACGCGCGGTCCGAAGATCGAGGGTCTGAGTCAGATTAGACTCAATAGCCCGAGGATGAGCTGACTCTAGGTCAAAGGTGGGTTGACTTATTGGTCCAAGGATGACCTGACTCCATGGTCACTCAAAGGGTTTTGACTCATTGGTATAAGGGGTGAGTTAGCTCCAGGGTCACTCAAAAGGTTTGACTCATTGGTCCAAGGGTGAGCTGACTCTAGGGTCACTCAAAGGTGACTCATTGGTCCAAGGGATGAGCTGACTCTAGGGTCACTCAAAGGGTTTAAGCCATTGGTCTGAGGGTGAGCTGACTCTAGGGTCACTCCCAGGGGTGAGCTTGACTCATTGGTCCAAGGGGTGAGCTGACTCTAGGGTCACTCAAAGGGTTTTGACTCATTGGTCTAAGGGGTGAGCTGACTCTAGTCCAAGGGGTGAGCTGACTCTAGGGTCACTCAAAGGGTTTGACTCATTGGTCCAAGGGTGAGCCGACTCTAGGGTCACTCAAAGGGTTTTGACTCATTGGTCCAAGGGGTGAGCCGACTCTAGGGTCACTGAAAGGGTTTGACTCACTGGTCCAAGGGGTGAGCTGAGTCTAGGGTTGCTAAAAGGGTTTTGATTCATTGGTCCAAGGGGTGAGCCGACTCTAGGGTCACTCAAAGGGTTAAGGGGTGAGTCAACTCTAGGGTCACTCAAAGGGTTTGACTCATTGGTCCAAGGGGTTAGCTGACTCTAGGGTTGCTCAAAGGGTTTTGACTCATTGGTCCAAGGGGTGAGCTGACTCTACGGTCACTCAAAGGGTTTGACTCATTGGTCCAAGGGGTGAGCTGACTCTAGGGTCACTCAAAGGGTTTGAGTCATTGATCCAATGGGTAAGCTGACTTTAGGGTCACTCAAAGGGTTTTGACTCAAGGGGTTTGACTCATTGGTCCAAGGGTGAGCTCACTCTAGGGTCACTCAAAGGGTTTGACTCATTGGTCTAAGGGGTGAGCTGACCCTAGGGTCACTCAAAGGGTTCGGCTCATTGGTCCAGCCTAGTTGGACTCAATGGTCATGGTTAATTCTGCTTATGGGTTGAGCCTAGGTGGACTCACTTGTCTCAGTTAATTTGGCTCATGGGTTGAGCCTAGGTGGACTCACTGGTCTTAATTAATTCCGTTCATGGGTTGAGCCTAGGTGGACTCACTGGTCTCGGTTAATTTGGCTCATGGGTAGAGCCTAGGTGGACTCACTAGTCTTGGTTAATTTGGCTCATGGGTTAAGCCTAGGTGGACTCACTGTTCTCGGTTAATTTGGCTCACGGGTTGAGCCTAGGTTGTCTCACTGGTCTCGATTAATTTAGCTCATGGGTTGAGCCTAGGTGGACTCACTGGTCTTGGTTAATTCGGCTCACGAGTTGAGCCTAGGTGGACTCACAGGTCTCAGGAGATAAAATGAAATGGCACACATAAATGTTATGGTTGCACAAAGATATGGTTAGTTTACACACAATCATGATGTTCATGATGTCCGTTTTTAGTTTATTTATATTTAATAAACCTGCACATGCAGCAAATGGTTAGATCGCGTCTATCGCCCTTTTAAGTCCATTGGGTTACTTCGCTTTAAAGCCAACGGGGGACTTAGTGAAGTATGCTCGTGTGCACTCAAGGTTTCTCGGGTAAACCTATGAGAAAGTGTCTATGGTTCATCTATATGCGGATTTCGGTCTCAGGATTGGGTGCGATTTGGGGTACCCTGCGCCTTTGTGTACCGAGTCCCAGTGGCCCTAAGCGAACCAAAGGAAACTTTTCCACATATAATATACGCAGGTAGTCTTGCCCTTAAGCGAGCAAGGTCCTCATACGTTACGCAAGGGGTGTGATAAGATCCATACCCCTCAAGCTCTAAGCGAACTTGGAGATACTTCACCAAAAGACACCTAAATTGGTTTAGCGGTGAAGAATGCAGATGCTATGCAATCCTAAAATTTGTGTAACGTAGAAATTATCATAAATTCCATAATTCCAAAATTCAATTTGAACAATATTTTAATTATCATGTCAAAAGAAATTTTTTTATAAAAATTAGGTTTTTATAAAAATACAAGGTACCCAGCAGAGTCGCCACTGTGAGCGGGCGCGGTTTTGGCGGGGCGCAATTCGGTGCAGTTTGAGGAAACCGCAATGTTTGGTTTGGTTTGGGAAAATCCAGTTCGCTTAGATGCGTATGTCTCTTTAATGATAAAATGCTTGATTTTATTAGAGAGAAAATGATTTTATTATTTTTCACGTAAACTTATTGTGTGAAAAACATAACTTTTTATAAGCCGAAAATGTGATTATATTGAGAAATATATTTGCACATTTTATTTAGAAAAGATATTTTTTAAATAAAGCCTTTTTACTTTATTTAAAAATAGAAATAGAGTCGCCACCCGGTTCAGTTCGATCGGGAATTGTGGTATACTGATCCAAAATGGGATTTTTATACCAAAAAGAAAATGAGATTCTGAGTTCGGACATGATAGGTACTCATATTGTTCAAATTGTTTGGATTAATTTCGAAACTTTGGAATTTGTGGAAATTTCTGCATTATAACGGCTTTATTTAAGAAATAAATTCAAGAAATAAAACATGCATTATAACGGCATAATAAATTGATATTTTCTACCGAAATTTCAGCAGAGTAACGACAGAGTTCGGGTCTTGGCCCAGAAACTTGGATAGAGTTTCCTCACATTCTCGATGTTTATCCGTACCTGCAAGCTCATTTACACATATTATAGTTTAAGTGGCACCAGTGGCTCACTTAACTAAAGAAATGAAATGCAATGTGCAATAATAGAACAGTGAAAATGAATTTTAATGAATTCAAAAGTTGGGCTTAGAGCCAATTACCCTCAGTTTACCTTTTTGTCTGTCCAGGATGGCTTGAGAGCCGGTATAGGACCGAAGTTATCGGAGAGTGTGATTCGTTCGAAAAATAGATTTAACCCAAGTTATGATTATAATCTTGGATTATTTCTGAAGAAAATATAAAGTTTAAGTCGTTTTTAGACACAAGATCATTGCGGGATCTTGATCTAAAAAGACCGAAAACTGAGTTTATACCAAGTGTCGGTGATAAGACTCGAATTTGGAAGTGTTTTGACAGAGTTTCGGGGCTTTTGAGACTCCCGGAACTGAAAAAGGACACAAACGTAATTTTTTGATGTTTTAAAATTTTCCTCTCCTCCTGCAAATGAGGGGGGTGACCCCGTATTTATAATAGGGAGGTAATTAGTCGACGGGCTAGTTACCTATCTGACAAGATTTTACATCAGATCCCGTAAAATATTGCCAGATATCGGTAAGATTTGATTTTTTACTATAGTTAGGTAATTACCAGGCGGGAGGATTACCTATGTTTGACCAAATTTTGACTTTTTGATTTTTCAGTAGAAAATGCTAAATCGGGGCTTTCCTGGAGTGGATTTTTGAATTTTGGATTTTGGATGATAATTCGGTCCTTTTTGGCTCTTTTGTTTGATCGTTGAACAAAATAAGCATTATTCCTTATCGGGGCCGGAATGGGCCTGTGCTAATAATGCCTGCAACATGGATTGACTTTATTCACAAGTGCATTTCTACACAATTAGTACGTATACTCTTCAATGGAAGTATGATAGACTCGTTCTCACCTACTCGTGAAATACATCAGGGAGATCCACTCTCGCCCTACTTATTCGTCCTTTGTTTGGAAAGACTTGGACATCTCATTAAAGAAAAAGTAGATGAAGGTCGTTAGAAAGGGACCAAGTGCTCAAGGACCTATCCTCTGATTACATATATATATTTTATTGGGGAATTATTATTGTTTAGTGAGGCATCAGTTGACTAAATTGAGATGATGGAAACATGTTTGGAAGAGTTTTATGATGCATCAGGTCAACGTGCCAGTATTAACAAATTCCTACAATGCTTATCCAAAATGTGAATTCGGCTATGGCTCGAGCGATGAATCACAGATGTAGTATCCCCCTTAGAGATTGGTTGGGAAAATATTTAGGAGTACCACTATTAGAGGAGTGAGTTAAGAAGAATAACTTGGGGGAAGTGGTGGATAAAGTCCAAACTCGTCTAGTAGGGTGGAAAGCGTCTTGCCTATCCATGGCTGGTCGGTGCACTCTTATTAAATTGGTCGCTAATGGAATTCCAAATCATACTATACAGATCAACATTCTTCCAGCAGCCACCTTGGAAGCATTGAATAAAGTGAACATAAGTTTTCTTTGGGGAAGTACAGGTGACAAACGGAAAGTACACCCAGTACCATGGGATTAAATCTGCCAATCTAGAATGGATGGGGGCCTCGGGATTAGACCAAGTAGGATACACAACATCGCATTACTTATGAAAATTTTGTGGAGGACAATCAAGGAACCTGAGACTTTATGGGTGAGGGTCCTGAAAGGAAAATATTTTCCTAATGCAGAGGTGTTGGCAGCTTCAGAATACTTAGGTAGAAAGCCCCATTTATGGAGAACCTTGTGGAAAATTATTCCTGAATTTCAGAAAGGGGTAGCATGGGTGCCAAGGGAAGGATCTCAAGTGAGATTTTGGCTGGATCGGTGGCTCTTGGAGAGGCCTCTATCCAAACTACTAGAGCATATTTCAAGCGATCAAATCGAAAAGATGGTGAATGACTACATTATGCTTGAAAGATCATGGGACTAGTCGACGTTGGAAAACATTCTTCCACATCACATTTTGCTACACCTAGCCGCCTACAAAATTGGTGATCTTACAAATGATGCAGAACTCCATCAGGTACATTCTCTACCAAATCTGCATATATTACGTTAACGCCGATAACATCATAGATATCTGAACTTATGTTTTTAGCCATTTGGAAACCTAAATTACCTCATCGAATTCAAGTATTTACCTAGATAGCATTCCAAAAGAGAATTCTCACAAATAAGGAGCGGAAACACAGACACATAGTTTATCATGACACGTGTGGGAAGTGTTCCCAAGAGGTGGAAACAACAATCCATGCCCTCCGAGATTTCCCAACCAACCAAGAAGTTTGGGAATTATTAATTTTCTTCTTGAGTTTTTCAGCACAAACCATCAAGACATGTAGCATCTTAATCTGAAACACAATTATAGAGACATATGGGACTGCCACTAGAATGCGACCTTCTGTATTACTACTTGGTGGCTATGGAGGTGGAGAAATTAGGTATTCAATGACGAACAACGTATTCCCCCTGACAAATAAAGTGCGATTAAACTTTTTATAGGAATAATGCATTTCTAGTTGGTCTCCTACAACCCTTACCAGGACACGAATACCTTCTGAACGTCTTGTGAGATGGGAAAACCCCCCAAAGGCTAGCTGAAAATCAATTTGGATGGAGCATGGAACCCAAATACAAGTACCGTAGAAGTGGGTGGAGTAGTTAGAGACCAAAACAGCAAATGGCCAACCGGATTTTCTTGTAACATTGGTTTAGGACATCCACTACTATTGGAAGCATGGGCTGCTCTAATAGGTTCCCAAATGGCCTTGGATAGGATATAAACCAATGTTATGGTTGAATCCAATTGTTTGGAACTGGTGCAAATTATCAACAATGCAGAGACGGCACTCTAGGACAATCCTTGCATAATGTCATTCAGGATAAAAAGTAGATTATGAACAAATTGTAGAATGTAAAGGTGAATCATTGCTTCAGGGAAGCCAACTTATGCTCGGATTGGTTAGCAAACGGATTTGTTTAGAACCGTGCTGGTATTTGTATACTTGATAATTACAATAACTAAGGGATATATATAACAATATAAATCATATTTGTCATATGTTCTTGTCCCTAGCAAAATCATTTTATTCACTTTTTTTAGAATAATTGACCAGTCATTCGAAATATGTTTATCTACTTGATCATTACAATACCTAAGGGATATATATAAAAATGTAAACCATATTTGTCATCTATTCTTATCCCTAGTAAAAGCATTTTGTTCGTATTTTTTAGGATAATTGACCGATCACTCGAAATATGTTCATCTTTAAAATAACACTAAAAGGGATCTCTATTCTAATAAGCCCTATTATAATATTCCACAAAACATGCACAATATTAATAATTTATATTTAGCTTTAAATATTATCTCACACCACAAAAAAAAATTTGATTGCCATTGTCTTAAAAGCAAAGAAAAACAAGAATAAAATATAAAGCTTTAGCCTTTTCAAGTTAATAAGTTTAAGCCAACTTAAGTGCGAATTGGAAGCTAACTTGCATAATATTATGTATGTTATAAAACTACAAAAGAAACGCGAAATTGTGATAGAATTATCGGTCATAAATACGTGAAAATCGGAATCGCGACGGACGGAGAAGAGTCACAACAACTCACGTCATAAAATCACTTCAGTGTTTTGTTGCGGATTCGGTGACGGTTTGCTGCAAACCGTCACAAATTTGAGACGTATATTATGACAGTTTTTTCCTTCATTAATTTATGATAGTTTTATAGCGCTTCTCCGTCATAAATGTCTGACATCTTTTGTAACAACTTTTCATCACAAAATTATAATTAGTGCTAAAATTTATCTAGTCTGATTTCTTTCCTATTGTTCTATCAATGCTCAAATCAAGATATATTTAAATAAATATGGGTTACATTCATAAAAAATATGCATATTCTTGTCCAACCAATAAGCTTGTTTTAGTTTTATTAATTAAAAAAAGTTCAAAAAGTACCATAACACCAATTGATAGTATGTAACTAGTTGGATTCAACTAATTAGTCCCTACTTCTAAAAACAAAAATAACTTCAGTATATTCATCTTTTGTTGATTTGAAATCCGAAATCCAAAATCAAGTTAAGTACTTTTCAATCAATCCAAACCTGATAAAGCAAAGGTCCAAATTGTTAGACTAGAACCAAATAAAGCAATCTACTACAGTTTGAAGCAAAATATATATAAGAGAAGAATAACATGCAAACACCTAAGATAAGATAAAACAAGAAGTTCAAGGCATAATTTGTACATTCACGTATTCAAAGAATCTAGTTAACATCAAGCATCATAAGCATCTAACAACTTTATTTCAGAACTAATATGGAAGAAATGAAATCTCCAAATGTATGAGACATTAAATAGGAGTTCATGTTCATATAAACAATTAAAATATGACATATGTGCTTGTAGTGAGGTAGAGCATGCAATTGAGAATAATTCTAGAAGTTATTTAGAAAACATGGTTGTTGGTACTTGTAGTAGAGGTAGAGCATTCAATAGTATGTATGAAAGCCAACATGAAGGAGCTAGGCTCAAATTTCTATAATAAAAAATTTCATGTAATCATATATCTAAAACTCGATAACATATTGCATGTCCACTTATCTGATTGTTATATTTTTTGGGGAGATGTGAGATGAGGGGATAGAGAGAGGGGGTAACGGGCTAAAAGGGCTAAAAGGGAAACGAAAACTTACCTGAATCTATCAGCTTTAGAAAAGCTAGATTTGAAATAACTATGCCGCTATGGTTTGGACATGTTCACTGTTGGCCTATGAATGAAATAGAAGAACATGTACAACCAACTCAACTGATTAATAGCAAGTACTAATGGCTTGCCTGTTGACCTGCTATTAACCTTGCCTAAATTTCATTTTATAGGATTCAAATCACTTAACTTCAATGACTCTTTTGAAATTTAGAGGGTATTTCTCAAAGCACATAAGTGATCAAACTTAACTTATAAACTTGTTTCAGCTTTTAAACCCCGTTATAAGTGTTTTTCAAAGCTTAAAATTTAGATTTTAAGAGGCTCAAAAGCAAAAAATTGAGCTTTTTTAAATCCATCTTATGAGCTCTCCTTGTTTGACAAATGAAAATACCCTATTGCCCTCAATTAATTTCTAAATCCCCAAAATATCCTAACTGCACATATAGGGTTTGAAGTGGTCCATTCTCCTGCATCTCGATCCTGCTTGTGCCGACATTTTCTACGCTTTCACCCGCCAATATCACCCACCAATATCTCAGTAATATAATATATTGTATTTAACTATGTTAGTATTTCTTTCAATATTTACTTTATTTAAGATTTAAATAGTATAATATGTTTAAAAATTGTTTATAAAAATATATATATTTATTTATTGAAGTAAAATTATTATTATTATGATTAGAAATTTATTGGTAAAATAAATTTGTTTATTTTAAGTTAAATTTTATATAAAAAACACATGTCCATTTTAGTTATTTTATAATTTCTGTAATTTATAAGCTTCTTATAATTTATTTTTATCAAACATTCAACTGCTTATAAGCTGCTTATAAGTCAGCTTTCAGAAATACTTCAACAACTTATTTTCTAGCTGTTTTTAAGTTAAAAAGAGCTTTTAAGATATAAGAAAAAAGCCGAAGCTACTAGAAACACTCCCTTAGTGACCAACTGAATCTGTCACAAGTAGAATTAAGCCCCATGAACTTTCATGATTGTTGCAATTGGCTAATAGTTTAATTTTTTCAACACATTGTATAGCTGATTTTTATTTGTTAGAGTTAGTCTCATTTGTCCATTATTTTGATGGGGCCAAAGATTCACCATTCTTTGGCTTTAGATTATAATGGACTAAAGTAAAATGACTCATTAAACTATCTGAGCTTCTTTTATTGTGAAGTTACGGATAGCTGTTGCAACTCCACTTTAGGGTCAATTGGAAACAACCTCTTTGTAATTACAGAGGTAAGGTTGCGTACACCCAACCCCCCCCTTACCCCACTTGTGCGGGAGCCTTGAAGGCATTGGGGTAATGTTGTTGTTGTTGTAGAGTTAGTCTCATACTCTAACATTTTTTTTCTTGTTTGGCCTGTAGTATTTATTAATTGGCGCATAACACAAATTTTCTGAACACTTGATATTAAATCGAAAATATGGTTCATATATACATGAATATCAAACAACTACATAGAAATGTGATTTATATGGATTCAATGAATTCAAAGTATCCTACTTTTTTCACCAATTATATCAAATGCTAATTAACATATATATATATATAAAAAGAAAGATTGATGAAAACAACACCATATATATTTGCCATAACATCACACTCAATTCTCATATACAAAATCATAGATAATAGCAAAGATAGCTACACTGGAAGCTTAGGAAGTTGAAAAGGGTGGTTTACTGAATGGTTGAAGATACGTTTTTGAGCGCCTCGAAAGCTGCCATGATTCGTTCTTTTCCATATTGCCTGTGGAATATCTGCTCGATCTCGAAGATTTCTTCCAGCAGCTTCTGAACTGGTTGTGATTGTTGGAGAAGTGAAAGTTAGTAGCCAAACAAGAAGGCATATACAAATGGAAGTTGTTTTCTCCATTCCGCTTGCCCTGTGTTTGGATTAGTTTACCTTTGAGTGGGTATATTTTTTTCCGGTAAGACCTTTCAGTGGGTATATATTATCCTCCAAAAGTAATTACCTTTGCTTTGCTTAGAAGTCACAAAAAGTTAGTGGGTAATAGATTGCAGCACAGGATTATCATTACAAAGTTATACATCAATAATTTTATATGGCAAATTTTTATGTATATGAATGTGGTGCTTTTTTTTGCTTGGAAAAATAGACTATTTGCAATTAGATTGTTAACGTTCGAATTTTAATTTTTTAAGGGAGACAGTTTTTTCCAGCTTGGAAATGAGAACTTGACATGAAATGCATTTCTTAAGTAGACACGTTGATCGAACGGGATCAGGCTTCATCGAACTTTTTAATGAAAATCCCAGTTAAATTCTGTTCGGTTCACACTTTAGAATTTTGAATTTGAGTTGGATTTATGTGATCATTCCTAATCCTAGCCTATAACTGGTGAATAATATTATCTTTTAAATTTTTGATTGACAAAGGTGAAAAAATAATTTTTTACGTGAATTCTTTAATATATAGTAAGATTAGTTTTAGTCAAGTTTAAAATTACATAAGACATAAAAATTTTTAAATAAGTCTTAATTATAATACATAAATATATAGTAATAAAATTGATGTTCGTAAAATCGAGCTCATGTTGAACTGTGATATTTCTATAAAATTAAAAACCAAGCTCAATTGTAAGACTTTGACTTTAGCAGGTTCGGGTTGCATTTGGTAAGTACTGAATGTCCAAGTACGGATCGTATTCGATGGATAGCTTGACCTTGCACAGCAAGCACATATTTATTAAAATTTTTATGTAAATGAATAAAAAAAAATAATTTGGATTAAATGATATAATAAGGATGAAATAAATTTAAATATACTATACTTTCAAAAATAATTACAAGCCTCACCCATTGTCGTTAATGTTGCTTTTTCTTTTTTAATTTTTTTATTTATTTTACTTATATCTTTTAAACTGTTCATTTTTTTGACATGCTGCTTTAAGGTTTTTTGTTCGTCTCTTTTTTATCTTCGAAAGTAGATTCATGATGATATACTTTTATCAAGTTTTTTTAACTGTCATATATCCAATAGATATCTAATAGAAGTCCAATAGGAATCGGTAAAACTATAAGACATTTAAATAACACATGAATGTCCAATTTGAAAAAGTAGAGGACTTCTAAATTATACCTGTAAAATATTAGCAATGGTCTTAGTGGTAGTAGTTTATAAAGTAACCGCATGACAATGAATACAACGAAATTTTCAGTGATCTATTGGATATCTATAGATGATTTATAGGAAATCTATTGGATAAAAAAATGACGAAAAATCACAGTAGATGCCATTTCAAAGATAAAAATAAGACAAATAAAAAAACTCTAAAGCGGCATGTCGAAAAAATAAACGGTTTGAGAAATCAATGAAAAATAAGGAAAGAAAATTAAAAAAAAAGTAATATAGCAATTATATAAATAGAATTGAAAAAATGAGTAAGTTAAAATAAGAAAATTTTCAGTAATCAATTGGATATCTATAGATGATCTATAGGAAATCTATTTGATAAAAACTGACAAAAAAATCACAGTGGATGTCATTTCAAAGCTAAAAATAAGACGAACAAAAAACTCTAGTGCGACATAGTGAAAAAATAAACGATTTGAGATATAAATGAAAAATAAGGAAAAAAAAATAAACAACATGCAAATTGTGTAAATATAATTAAAAAAAGGAGGAAGATAAAGATATACGCCCTTTATTCCTTTATTTAAGTCATTTTAGGATTTTCATAATACCAATAAAAATTTAATTACACTACTAAAATGACTAATTTATCCTTACTAAAATTTTCATTCTTCTTAATTACCAACATATAATTCCATCAATTCATAATCTCTCTCGTAATAAATAAAATGGTAAATTAGAGAAAAAATGGTGAAAAATGCATTGATATTCTAAAGTGACAAACAAAAAAGAACAAAATAAAAAAGTTAAAAAGACTTATAAAAAGGAATGGAGGGAGTATTCAATAAGCATGATAATCTTGTAGATATTTTAATAAATCTGTAATTAATTTGGAAAAAGTGCTCAATTATAACAAATTCTCATGTCTATTTGTCTATGCTCAATAGGATAAGATCCGTTTAGAGCAAGTCCAACCATTTTTCCCATTTTTCATTCCTCAAACCCCATTTTGGGGAATCTACAGTATTTTTGCTCCAACCATCTTCCTTATTTTTCATTCCCTATATTAGATTCTCTAGAAATAATAATGCTTTATTATTATTATTATATTAATTTCTTTCCATCACTTCAATTCTACTCAACTAAGAGCAAGTCCAACCATTTTCCCCATTTTACATTCCCTAGACCCCATTTTGGAAAATATACAGTGTTTTTATTCTAACTATCTTCCCCATTTTTCGTTCCTCATATTAGATTCCCTATAAATAATAATGCTTTATTATTATTATTATTATATTAATTTATTTACATTATTTTTATTCTACTCAGCTAACAAAACAATTAAAAAATTTAAAATTAAAAAATAAATTATTAAAATAATCAATTCCCCATATGGGGAACCCCATTTTGAGGACATACCACATGCGGAATGGATGTGTTCCCTATTTTGGGAATTTTCCAAGATGGGGAATCATTGGAAATAGGAATGGCAAACGGGACGGATCCAGACCAGCATAGACCTGATCCAGATCCATTTTTACATACTAGGCCCGAATCCATCGGGTCCATAATTTTAATATCCAGATCTAAATCTTATTGGTCCCACGAATCCAGATCCAAACGGATCTAACTTCCCGTACACTAATTACAAATGGTAGCAAAATACTTGTGAACCTAATCTAATTCATAGTTCAAAAAGCTCGTCTCAATCTGCCATTTGTTGCAATTCCAGCCATTTCTTTTCAGACTCAAAATCTTTCCCAGCCATCTACAAACCACCTCATCACCAAATTACTTTTTCTCTGCAACAAAATCACAGAAATAAATTATGTAACAAAATTAACATATCCTTTTTCCTGCACAATGTCGCAGATCTATTCCTTTAATTTCTTCAATATTGATCTTCAAAAAATGAAATTTGAGTTTTTGGACCATAAATTGCATCACAAAGTATATGATTGAAGCAAAGCCCCTTAACACAAATAGATCAGATTGAAACCCAAATTTAAAAAGGAAAAACAAAAGTGTAGATTGAAATATAAACCAGGTTAATAAAACTCCACCCTCTATTCTCCAATATAGTACAGAATCGTATTTCTATCAAAACCACAAAAAAGAAAAAAACCCATTCCAAAATGCAAAGTAAACAACTACCTGAGAAGTGAAAGTCCAATGGAGTTATTGAAAGAGTGGTCATTGTTGATGGAAAGAGATTGAAGAAGGCAGAGGGAGGGAGAACCAAAAACTATGAGCCATTACTCTCGTTAGATAGGCAAAAGTTGGGAGAAAGGCGGAAATAAACTTAGGAATCAGGATTAGGTTCAACTTGTACATATATACACACGGATAAGGGTCCGAATACAGATCTCATGTAAAATTTGATACTAGATCCGTATCTATGTCTTTGGACCCGGATCCGAATTTAGATCTGACGGGTCTGAAATAATGGGACCCAAATCCTAAACAATGGATCTGGATCCACGGATCCGGACCGGATCCAGATCTGCTGCCATCCCTAATTGGAAGTGCTCAAAACAATTAAAAGAATCAAAACTAAAATACAAACCATTAAAATATTGGATTCCCCAGAATGGGGTTCCCCGTATACGGGGATCTTCATTTTAAAGACATATCATATAAAGAATGATTGGATTCAACTATTCCTCATATGTATTCCCTATTTTAGAGAATTTTTAAAATAGAGAACAATTAGAAGTTCCTTTAAAATCTTAAGGGTTTGGTTGGGAGAATGATTTTTAGAGGAAAGGAAATGACGGTATTCTAAATCTTGTGCTTGGGAGGGTGGAGCATGGACTTGAGATTCTATTCCATGGGAATTGAGTTTCTGTGAATTCCTTTAAAAGGGCACATTCAAGATGCCACCAAAATGGTGGAATCAGGACCGAAAGGGCCAATTTAAAACATTTATTCCACTTTTGCCTTTTATTTCTTTTATCTTTTCCAACTATACCAACTTTTCAATTTTAATATGCAAAATGTAATTATTTAATATTTTTCTTTAAAAATCTTTCCCCCCTTCCTAACACAATAATTTTAAGAAAATTTTATTCCTTTAAAATTTTATACCTTACACTCATTTCTTTTACATTCCATTCCTTTAAAATTCATCAAAAACTTGCTTCGAAGCAGAGCCTAAATGAAATACTAACCTCCCGTCACAGCAATTGACAAATGCCATATTTTTTTTAGTAATATTGACGAATGCCATATAATCATTTCGGAATTAGGCCATGTTCTTTTCAACTTATTTTTTGTTCAGTTCAGTTCGATTCAATACCAATCAGTTCAGTACCATTCAATTCAGTTCAGTTCAGTTTAGTTTCAGTATTCAGTATCCAGAATTCAACATTCAGTATTCAGAATTCAATATTAAGTTTCAGCTTATGTATTATATCAATATTATTAATGTATATTATTATTCATAAATATTAAAAAGCAATGAATATTAATGATAATATCATTTCAATTTCAATTTTAGTTAATTTCTATTTATACATTATATAAATATTATTAATTAATATCAATAATCACAAATAACAAAAAAAAGAAACCAATAATAATATTTTTAAAATTATTAATTATTATTTCTACCATAAATAATTTTGTAAGAAAAATAAATAAATAAATAAAAATAATAATATTTTATAAATATTGACAATAATTAAAATAATAAGGTAATATTCATAATAATAATTATAATAAATAATAATAATAATTTATAATAATATATTTAATTATTATTATATATAATAATTAATAAATTTTATTAGAATGTATAAAATTATTTAAAGTGTTATTAATTATTCTGTATTTTAATATTTTTAAAATATTATTTATATTATTAATTATAATTCAGTTTCAATATTTTTAATTTCAATACTATTTAATTTAATTTAATACACTTATTTATCAATTAAAAACAAACCGGATTAAATCACCTCAACCAATCAACTGAGGCTGTTATACAAAAAAAGTCATAACTCTCGTGTCATTAAAAGTGAAACTACGAAGTGGTGGTGGAAGCTGAGTGGCCTTTCTTGCTTTTCGCGCAAGCATATTTAGATCAAGAGATTTTTTTTTAACTAAAAAATGTAACAGATGGCCATTGAACGACCGCCGACTTACTCTTGCACCGTCAACGCTACATCTATGTTTATACTTACCAACGGCGTCGTATCTCTCTCGCTGTTCCTCTTCTCGTGAGTTAGGGTTTCTTTCTTTCTGACCTTCTCTCTATCGAGAATTGTGCCGCACCAAAGTTTTGTTTAGGTTTTTCTATGTATCATCTTCAGGTAATATCTTTTCAATTATTTTTTTCTTGATTTTAACCTTTGTTTTCTTGGTTGAAAACTGTTCTGATTAGATCATAGGTTTGCGATTTGTTTGATTTTACTAAATTATATTTTAAAATTTTGAGAAAGGAATTGAGTAGATCGGGTTTGATTTTGATAAACAGTGGGTTTTACGTTCGTTCTGATAATTAATCTTGCGCTTTTAGTTTAATTTGATGAATTTTTGTTGTCTAACTCCTCAAATTTGTCTTGACCGCGGTTGGTGTTCAATTTTTTGTTCCAATGATCTGAGAGGAATTAACATGTGTTGTTTAATTTGAGTAGAGGGAGAGATGGATATCGTATCTTAATTGTTTTTACTTCCTCTCATTTTGTAGAAGTTAATCCAGTTATTTATACTAAGAAAAATTTGACCTCTTCTTTTCGGCAGTGGTAATTCTGATTTTTGGTTTGATTTTTTTTTTCATGTCATCTTAATAGATGAAAACCACAGGTTTTTGAGTTTAAGTTACTTTATTTTGATTGTGCTAAGTCAAATTGCATGGGTATGATATTTGAGTTTTTTGAATATTTTTGAACTGTTTTTTGTGGAGTAAATATTCAAAGCAATTTTTTTATTTTACAATAGAATGCTTGTTCTGAGTTAAGCATAAACAGGGAGCAACTATGATTATGTCATTGCAGCATACTGGTTGAGAATAATTTATGTTTAATAGCTTCATAGTATTTGTATGGATTACTTCTTTCTTTGAGGGAAACAAATGTAATTACTGAAACAAAAGAGCTGTATATATTGCTAGTGGATGATATAGGAATAGAGCTACTCAAGGCACATAGAAGAGGAACATGTACAGCGTGAAATCTTACTGCAGTACTAGGTATGTTCCCTTTTGCTTTTAATGTCTAATATGATGTCGTGTAACATTTCTCTCTTCACTTTGAGATCTCAAATTCCCCAAGACTATTTAACTGCATGTACTACTAATGTGAGATGGGCTAGCATCCTAGTATTGCTATTTTGTCGTGTAACATTTCTCTCATATAGCACTGTTTTGATGCAGGGGACTAGCAATGCTAAGCATGTTAGGCATAGTTATAAAAATGGCCTAGGTGCAGCGAGGCACACCCACCACGCCTTGGTGGGACGCAAGGCCATACGCTGCTGCAGTGCGCATGCCTCAAAACATGTGCATTGCCCTAGGTACTTTTAAAGCAAATAAAGCATCGATCTACATGGCCCTATCACAACTAGTTCTTACTATAGTGTCAAGATGCTAGGTATATGCTAGGCGCAACGAAAAAAGAAAATATTAATATATCGCGCCATTTATTTGCTCTATATATAGTATATACTTGTTGTAAACTTTTTATTGAAAATAGTCTAGAGACCTAAATAGTTATTTTATAGCCTTATTATTAGTTAAGTAGCTAATTATGAACTATCAGTCAATTTGAAATTAATGTCAAGATTTCTTTCCTTTCTTTTTGTTCCTATTTTTCTCCCTCAGGTTTTTTCCTTTCTAATTTTAATCCATTTTTCGTATTTTATCACATTTCCTAGTTCTTATTGTTTAGTTTCCTAACTTCCCGCCTTCTATAATTAATGTTTTTTTTTCTGATTTTTGTTCTTTCTTTCCTAATTTCGCTTCCCTAGTTTTTATTTATTATTTTATTTTCCTTACTAAACTGTAAACTAGTTTACATCATTACATTTCCTTAAAAAACCTAAATTTGACGCCCCTAGGCTTACACCTATAGCGCCCAGAGCCTAGAGTCTGGTGCATCTGGGCGCATGCCTTTTGCATGTGATGAGCCTGTCTGGCGATGAGGGTGGAGCTTGGTGCGCTTAAGGCATGACTTGGACAACTATGTGCAGTATAGTAAGCGCTAGTTGCCCTCGAGGTTCCACATTTTCGAATTACCTGGGGCTCCACCAAAGGCGCTCGCCTAAGCGAAACAATGCTCTATGTAATAAAAAAAACATAGAAAATAATGTATATAAGTAAATAAATATATTATACTTCAATTTGTTTATTGATAATAATTTATATTATCATCTGTAATAGAATGTAACCATATAATTAATTTCATAATTAAGTAAACAACACTTTTATTTTTTTCCTCTATAATGTATGCACATGGTGTTAGCATTTAAATATATAATTTAAACTTTTAATGAAACTGCTTCCCTAGTAATAGCTATTAACCAGAAAAAACCCATTGCAGCTGCCCAAAAATAGACCCTTTTTGTGAAATCATTTCATTTATATTTTACAAAACTAAAAAAATAAAGAAAAGGAAGTTGAGAGGTCTTCTTCTAACCCTAACTAAAATTGTTTACTCTTCTCAACTGAGGTGACAATGTTAGCCCATACTTTGAGCTAATGCACTCTTCTATGTTGTGTTGATTGTCTTTGTAGATAGTTTATATTGTATGACCTGGTTTTTCCCTATATGTATGTTTGCTAAATTGTTTTGTTTGAGGGATAGGAAACTTAGTAAAGGATGAAAGTTATGTCACATGGACTATCCAGAAGAGTGGCCGCACCCGTGTCCACCGGACATGGACACGGAATCTGTCTCCGTCCCGGCAAATGGCTGTCGGACACTACAACCGTAGTCACAGGTTTTATTTTTAAATTACAATTTTCAATTCCTCATTCAGAAGACTTCCTATTGGACTTAACTTCCATAATATTTATATTATCAATAAAATCAAATTTAAGGCTTTCCAATATGAATCAATCGCTTTTAAATAATCTTCCTAATTAAGTATTTATCTAATTAATCAGATTCAAATTATTGAATAGTCTTGGTTGATTGATTCCTAGTTATGTACGTATTTCCTATTTTATCTCTTTTTGTGAATTACAGACTATGTCGCGTGATTGACTTTACCTAATGTTAATCACTATTTAGTATTTTACAGAGTAATGAGTGATTTTACGTGAGTGATTTTTCTTATAATAAAGGAATATTCCTAGTTTATTACGTGAGGATTTTTCTATTTTATTAATTATTCATCTTTTTCTCAACTAGAGATTAATGAAAGTATGGGCTAACATTGTCACCTCAGTTGAGAAGAGTAAACAATTTTAGTTAGGGTTAGAAGAAGACCTCTCAACTTCCTTTTCTTTATTTTTTTAGTTTTGTAAAATATAAATGAAATGATTTCACAAAAAGGGTCTATTTTTGGGCAGCTGCAATGGGTTTTTTCTGGTTAATAGCTATTACTAGGGAAGCGGTTTCATTAAAAGTTTAAATTATATATTTAAATGCTAACATCAGGTGCATACATTATAGAGGAAAAAAATAAAAGTGTTGTTTACTTAATTATGAAATTAATTATATGGTTACATTCTATTACAGATGATAATATAAATTATTATCAATAAACAAATTGAAGTATAATATATTTATTTACTTATATACATTATTTTCTATGTTTTTTTTATTACATAGAGCATTGTTTCGCTTAGGCGAGCGCCTTTGGTGGAGCCCCAGGTAATTTGAAAATGTGGAACCTCGAGGGCAACTAGCGCTTACTATACTGCACATAGTTGTCCAAGTCATGCCTTAAGCGCACCAAGCTCCACCCTCATCGCCAGACAGGCTCATCACATGCAAAAGGCATGCGCCCAGATGCACCAGACTCTAGGCTCTGGGCGCTATAGGTGTAAGCCTAGGGGCGTCAAATTTAGGTTTTTTAAGGAAATGTAACGATGTAAACTAGTTTACAGTTTAGGAAGGAAAATAAAATAATAAATAAAAACTAGGGAAGCGAAATTAGGAAAGAAAGAACAAAAATCAGAAAAAAAAAACATTAATTATAGAAGGCGGGAAGTTAGGAAACTAAACAATAAGAACTAGGAAATGTGATAAAATACGAAAAATGGATTAAAATTAGAAAGGAAAAAACCTTGTCACCTCAGTTGAGAAGAGTAAACAATTTTAGTTAGGGTTAGAAGAAGACCTCTCAACTTCCTTTTCTTTATTTTTTTAGTTTTGTAAAATATAAATGAAATGATTTCACAAAAAGGGTCTATTTTTGGGCAGCTGCAATGGGTTTTTTCTGGTTAATTGCCGTGTCCCTGCACCCATGTCCAAATTTAGGACAAGTCCGTGTGTCCAAAATTTTTGAACTTACTGTACTAGACACTCTGATCTGTACCCGTGTCCGACCCTTGTAGACGAGTCCATGTGACATAACCTATATGTTGTTACTTGCTAGTAGCTTGTCTTTTGTATGAGATTGAGTGAATATGCTTCTGTTTTTAGTCAAGCAACGCAATATCCCATTTACATCTGTATCGATGAAAAGTGTACCATTCATAAGTATCTGGAACCACATATTTTTATTGTATGTAAGTTATTTCTTTCAGGCCCAGTGTTGTTAGTCGTTTGTCTATGTATATCTGTATGTGGGACAGAAGGAAAGAGTGTCTAGTGAGAACTTTATGTGATTTGTTGTTCTACAATCTATTCATTGGTTAAAATGATTGGAAGTGCTCAGATATTTTATTTTATGTTAGAGGAAATCATACTTGTACTGGTCGTATGAATTCTTCGTATTAATTGTGGTCTCAACAGTCATTCATTCTTGTCAGCATGCATAAATGTGGTCTGTTTCGTGATATGTGAGAGTAACAAGCCATGTCATGTGGTCAAAGAGACTTAAGTGTATTCAAATTCTTCTTTTTGCTTAATAGTTTAACTAGCTTTGTATTGTTATATGAAGGACTTAAGTTTTTATTGTATTATGGTTGGACAAAAAATTTTACTTGATACTTATAACTAGTTCCTCTTTCACAGGGCTTGCCAAACATCTTCAATGGCATTGTATCTTTAAAACTGGTTGGAGGCTTGAGTGGTTAGTCTTCTGTATATTAGAACTTTTGGATTTGAACTTCTTGATAGGCATTGATCTATTAGGTAGTAATGGACTCCAAGATCGCAAAGGTATTGGGTAGTAATCGTAGAGTTATGCATGGACTGAAGAGGAAGCGAGCATCCCGTAGTGTCGTGTATTGTGCTGGAGCTTCCCACAATTTATCACCTGAGTGGTCCTCTGTGAATTTTTTAAACCACAAGGCTGGAAAACGACGAAGAGTACCCGGAAGCCAAAGCAAGCATGTGACCTGTGGGCACCGTTTTAGGAAATCTTTGCTCCGCTGTTATTCAAATTTTACTAGGACTGGGGTGCCACAGCGTCTTATGTACTATAAAAATGGGGAATGGAATAATTTTCCTCAAGGTGCTATTGCTTTAATAACGAAGGATCTTCAAGAGAAGAAACCTGTTGTCGAAGTAGAGGTAGAGGGACATCGTTTTGTGCTGGATTTCTTGCATATGTTTCGTCTGGACATGAAGATAGGTTCACAGCAGCCAATTGCATGGATTGATGAAGCAGGTAGTTGCTTCTTTCCAGAAATTTTTGCCGATGATGAGGAACAATATAACTGCTGCCGACCTAATTGTGTGAATGGTCATGGGCCTGTGTTTAGAGAGCCTCATGGCCCCCACGAGATCAAATTGCAGCTTGAGATCGACATAAATGGCATTGATCAATCCAATTTGAAGGAGTGTAGTGGTGAGTCGAATGTTCTCGTCAAGCATATTCAGATTGCTCAGAAACCTGTGAGTAACAGTTATGTTGCAGAGCTAGAGGATAGCTGTAACAGGATGCCTGATGAAAAAGTAGACGATGCTGTTGAGGAAAATCAACGTATTAATTCCAAATTAGTCACTGAAAATGAGCCTTTCAGTGACAACTTGGACAATGATCATGTAAGAAAGTGGTTTCTTACAGGAATGAACTCTCTCGGTGTTGTCAACATAACTTCTGTCCAGCGCTGCTCTAGTATTTCAATGGAAGCTCGACTGGAAATTTTCCAAAAGCAGATCGAACTAACAAAAAAATGCCGTGGGGATGCAAATGTTAGATATGCTTGGCTTGCTTCCTCCAAAAGACTGATCTCTACTATCTTGTCATTTGGACTGGGACATTGTGGACAATCTATAATTAAGTCCAAATATGGCGTTGGTGTTCATCTCTCTGCAGCAGACTGCAGCGACACCAGGTTGTAATGTCAGCCCATTTCATGGTGCCATATACTTTTTAAAGTGCAATTAGTCCTGGTGCCTATTCTTGAGTTTAATCCAGCATATTTATTTGGAATAATATTTGATGTATATCCTCTGAGCTGTAGATTGATTGTGGCCTGAGTATCCTATCAAGTGGTTTGTTAGTTTCTCAGTTATGTAGATGCTTTTGAAGCTCCTATGAGCTTACCGGGGAATTTGAAAGAATAAGCTTCTCACTATGAATATTGCTAATTCAATCATGAGGCTTCGGTCATTGTCCTTTATTATTTTCACTTGTATTATATATTACAATTATAAGTATGGGGAACTAAGCTTTTGGTCAAGATTCTGTTGTAGACAATCTTAATTCATATGATTATGACGGGTCTAGCGATGAATAATCTTATAGATGTTATTTTGCAACATACCATGATGGGGTTTGTTCTGTTCATTTTGTTGGTATCTTCACTGTCACTTTTGCCTTTAGAAATGGTTCCATGCACTATCATTCGTATATCCTGTCATTGGTGTTTGTTTGTTGTACCATTGTATTCTGTTCTAATTCTTTAATGTTGTTAAAATGATCTATTGCAGTGCAAAGTATTGTGATATTGACGAAAATGGAATTAGGCACATGGTATTTTGTCGTGTTATACTGGGAAACATGGAAGTTGTCCAGCCTGGGTGTCAGCAATGTCATCCCAGTAGCGAGAATTTTGATAGTGGCACGGATGATCTCCTAAGTCCGAGAGAGTACGTAGTTTGGAATATGAATATGAACACCCATATTTATCCAGAATTTATTGTTAGTTTCAAGATCTCTTCCAACGCTGAAGGTGATATGCTAATCCCATCAGAGTCCAAGCATTTCCTTTTTTCTAATAATCTTTTCTCCTCTTTAGTAATAGGTCTTGTTTTGTATGACTCCTACAGAGTTTTTTGTTGGAAGTGAGACTAAGCATGCTGTTTCTGGAATTACTGCATCTTCACAAAATGCTCAGCAAAAATTAGCCATGGAGGCCTCTACTGTTGACCTGAACTTGCCAACCGCCACGGTTGATTTGAATCTACCATCAGAGTCCCCTGCTACTGATATGGTCAGGGTACCCGACTATATTTGAATACTATCTATTATAATATGATTCACTTAACTTTATTGTATGTAGATGATCCATAGTAGTTTGCTCCGTTTATTTATCTCTTTTTCGCTGCTGAGTAGCATCATAAAAACAATTGGGCTGTTTTTGGCAAGAGCATTCCTTATGTTGTGTTATTTAAAATCTTTTCTTGGACTGCTATTGAAGCTTTTAAAGTGCAATGAACAAGCAAATATTTTCAATAAGATGATGGTTGCAGCTGGATGCCCTTAACAAATGTGTTATGATAATGACAAGTGGACAGGCATATAATTGCTGGACATGTATTTTTTCTTCTTCTTGAATAATAGGCTTTCTATTTATTTAGTTGCTGAACGTTTTTAGCGCCAACTTAGAAGTCAAATTGGTTTTGTGCTACTAGGATTTGTTCTTTTTCAAGGATAAGCAAAACGGAGGTATGTTTAACTGAAAGAAACTGTGTTCCGCCATTGCAGAGTTGGATCAAATTATGCGCAACTAGGTTATTAATCAAGGGATTTAGAG
The DNA here is from genome assembly GCA_947683365.1 of Euphorbia pulcherrima. NCBI lineage: Eukaryota > Viridiplantae > Streptophyta > Magnoliopsida > Malpighiales > Euphorbiaceae > Euphorbia > Euphorbia pulcherrima. The sequence continues at coordinate 15,265,717 of CANTUS010000001.1, read as the reverse complement.
TTGGAATTATTCAGTGATCTTGAATATAAAACTCCACAGTTTAATTAGATATCGATAGGTTTAATACAGCCTAGGAGAAGCAGTCTATCTCTGTTGCTAGAAAATATCTAATTGGATGCTCTTTAAGCCAGCTGACTGCTAAGCACAAAAAGAACCATGTGCCATCTTGTGCACTATGGCTAATGTACAAGTCGATATTGAACTTGCTAGCTTTTTGTTCTTGCTATCAGTGTTTGCTTATTTTACTGTTCCACATTCACAGGTTCCATGTGGAATGCAGAGCCAACCGCTATCAGAATCTGGAGGATCTCTCGGGAAAGCTTCAAGTCTTGGTTCAAGCAATACGAGAGTCCCTAAATCTCCTTATATGCCTTTCCCAATGTTGTTCGCTGCAATTTCAAATAAAGTTCCGAGTGAAAACATGGAACAAGTTACTATGCATTATGAACTGTTTCAGGTATGCAATTACATGGGGTCTGGTTTTCAGTTATGTTGGTTAAATTATTATCCCATCCTTCTTCAATTCTACTTTTTTAACTTGCGATGTCTATATTATATTAGGCAAAGAAGATAAGCAGAGTAGATTTTATCAAAAGGCTGAGATTAATAGTTGGGGATACATTACTGAAATCAACAATAACAAGTCTTCAATGCAAGGTACGGATTAATTTGCTTGAATAGTTACTTTGGGATTTCTTTTTGTTGGTCTCTTAAGAAGTAATAATGATGAGGGTTTTTTAATGCGTCCAAAAGGTGTGTTGAATTATGTAATTAAAATTATATAAATTTGTTTAATATGTAAATGCAGTGTGATTTTACCATCTGCTAATAAAATGGCTAACCATGAGAGACGAATATTAAATAATCTCTCATCCCTATTTCTTGTGTTCGTCTTGTTGCTTTTGCTGCTATCTTTGGTCCATGAAAGTCTTGGGAAGAGGGTTTGACCAGCCTGCCTCCAAAGTGATCTGTGATTTGTTTGTGGGGTCTATGGAGCCCAAAAGAAAGTTTCTATTCTAATTACAACTTGCACCTTTGTCATACTTTTCTATGGGCTTTAAAATGGGGCTGTACCTAGCATTGAATTCACGTTTAACATTGAGGGCTTAAATGACCGAGGAGTCGTAACAACGCAGCTGCTCCTTGTTTGGGTCAATGGAATCAGGGCTGTGCATCATTTGGGGAATGGAATAGCTCATTATCCATACGTGTGAATGTGCAAAGGCAATTGTACGCATGGTGTTCAAAGCTTTTTGGAAAGTGAGAGTAAGCTCATTTACTATTTGTGCATGCCAACAAAAAAGTAAATCTTTTTTATACTTTACAGCTTTCAAAACAAAAGGTTTATTTGGAAAATGAAAGAAAAACAGAAGCAGAAGCAACATAACTTTTCCAAAATGTATTGCAATGTTAAGCAATTAGCTCATGTTGAGACAGTAAAGATGCTTCTCAGCACATCAGCTTTCTGCTAGAAACTCATGATTATGGGCTATCAAGCTGGAGCCTTATTTGGTGAAGTTTGGTATATCTCAATAATGTTTTTTTTAAAGAAATTTTGTGAAGTTCACTTGAACTTCTCAGTGGTTAAGTTCAGTTTAGAAGCTTGTGGGCAAAATTTGAGGCATTTAGCTGAAAAATTTATGTCTGCAATATGCATGCTATCCTTCGAAATCCAATTTCATTCGAATAAATCACGGCTACCAAATAATTAGCAGACTTTTGAACAGAAATATTATTCCTGGACCTAGAGATTAAGATTTTAAATTGTGGGAGCACCTTTTGTTGTTGAGCTTCAACACACGATAGGGTGTGTTTTTGTTGTACACACTTCAAGCCCAAAAAGCATTCTCGCAGGATTGTGTCAGAAATAAGTTACCCTTGAGCTTTACTTTTTTGAGTCAAAGTGTTTCATGACATATGATTGTTTTCATATGAGATGACAACAGTCCCAAGAGTCTGATGAAGGATGTTAATGTATGTTAATTTAAGAGGTCTTTTCAAGTACACGTCTCTACTTGCATCACCAGAAATTTTTGGACAGTGTAATTTATTTCAAGAGATCATGAACTCTATCCACATATTGAAGTTTTTTGCTCTTGAATATTTTAGCTCCAATGTTTTTGAGAAGTACGAGAGACTGAGACTTTATACAACTCTTTTTCTACTGAATAATAGTTTTGTATAACTTCCCATTCTTTGATGTTAAGCTCCTTAATATATTATTAGTGCACATTAATCATAGTAAATGGAGCACACTATTTCTAGAAACCCAATACAATTGAAAACATATGCTGAGCTTGTTTCGCCTCCTGTTTTCCATGGAATCTCTCTCGAACTCATGAGGGTCCTTTTTCTATCGAATCTGTAGTTTCCAGTTTGTGTGCATGTGCTGCTATCCATGCAAGAATTTCCTGTTATGAAACTTCTATATAGCGTAGTGGTAATTAAAACTTAAGGTTATTACCAAAAAAAAAAATTTAAAACTTCAGGTTATTGCTTGTGAATTTTCTCTGCTATTTATTGAGTTATGGCTTGTGAGTTTTCGTCTCTATTTGTTGATATTTAAGTCCCTGCTGGATACAGGTGCCAATGAAGTGTGGGGCTCAGAAGCCAACTGCAGAGGGTTAGAGCGGGGTTTGGATGAAGCAATGTAATATACAGTTTGTTGGATTTAAGGTGGGTTGTTTCATGCTTGTCTTGCTTGAATGTGTCGACATAAAATTGTGAATATTATGACAATTTTTAGGACTTAGCTATTAGATCTGGTAGGGTTTTTTTTACCCTTAATGTACTCCAGCTTACTGATGAAACCTGGGAGCTTTTTCTTTGTTTTGTTTCTGATGGATTATTATTAGAGTTTGTTGAACTTGATCATTGAAAATGTTGTCTTAGCTTTTTTTTTGTCCGTAATTATCTTCAGAAATTGTTTTCTTGTGTAGTTTAGCAACATGCTAATTATACAAGTCATGTATATGCTACATGAAAGAAGTCTGTAAAGGACCAAATGTGGCTGCCGTTCAAATTAGAACTAGCATATATGATGCAATGATTAGCTTATTTCAGGGTTTATGTATTTGAAATCGATTACTCTGAGAAATGTATTTGGAAAATTTGTTTCGGGTGTTTTCAATGGTTAATTGTATTTTACAAAATAACCATACTTTGCCGCCATTGGATGATTGGTTTGAATTTGGAACCAATGTTCATGAAGGGCAAAATATTGGTTACTACTTTTGTGGTGGTGGTCTGTAGGTAACAGATTATGATTCAAATTTTTGTATTTGCCGATGGACAGTGAGTTGGTATAATATTTCATGTAAAAGAGCCAAGTGACATGAACAAACAGTGGAGAATATATACTTGTATGGGTCAAAGATTTAACAGCACAATTTTCTTTTTTTCTGTACCCTACACTGTCTGCTAGTTTTATGTTCTGATTACAACACTTTTTTCTACTAATAAAAGTAGGGGAGGTGAAAATTTTTGGCAAAACTAAGCATCTCAGATTGAGCCAGTGAAAGTAACTATTGATCATATGCTTCCTCTTCGCATATCAGAATTGATGATTATGTGTTTAACATCCAGTATGTATTGGTCAAAATAAATGTTTCTTCTATCTTCACTTTATTTTTTACTTACGTTGCCCATGGTGATAATGGACAAAGAGATGGTTTTATTGTTAGAAAACACTCAAAATAAGGTATTTTATTATCTAAAAATTTTACGAGTTAATAAGCTATCTATACAGGAGTCTTTATACGCGATGGTTTCTCGAAATAACACCAAGTTAATATATCTATTAAAATAAAATTAGAAGTTTGAAGTTTGATTATACAAAAAAAAGAGAGGGTACGTAAATCGTATTAAATGTTATAAATGTTACAAAATATAGGATTTTGAAATTTCTTGTACTTTTATATATAGTTAGTATCAATTATTTCAGTAGATAAGATAAGTGAGAGGAATTATCTTAGAAAATGTGATAACGAATTTTAACCGTTAAAATGAAATAAATTTGTTCAAAATGATTTCTGACATTGTCAAAGAACTAGACAATTTTTATCCTTTAAACTATATACAGTGTGTAATAGTCATTTTCTAGCAGCAATATGCCTATATTAATAGTTTTCCTACAACAACATTTTCAATTGTTATTCATAAAAGAAAAAAACATTTTCAATTGTTATCTTGGAATACTTTTTACATGGTAGAGTGAAAAAGCAATTCAAAATATATAAGAAAAAAGAAAATTCATTATATTGTTGAAATTTTAAAATTGTTCGGTCTTTTATTAACAATTGAGTATTTATTAAGTGGGCCACTTTTTTCAAATTATTTATATTAATGCTATAACAACTCAATATTTTTTATTTTTATGTATTTTAAAATATTATATACAAACATATGGTTTGTCACCGCCACGCTTTATCTCATCTCTTCTTTGAGTTTCACTTCACCTTCAACTTCTTCTTCTGCTCCCTCGTCATCTATCTCTGGTTTGTCAATTCATTTGCCTTTGCTTCTTTAGCTTCTTTGACTCCTACTTATTTCAAGTTTGGGTCCAAGGCCTTTTCGAATCGTTTTGGGCCGAAGATTAATGCTTTAGGTGATTAACTACATGAAGCGATAATTTGATTTAGGATATTTTATAGCTCTTGATATTTGGTATAATTGTCTACTTGTGGTTTTTGAATCTTAAATTGAAGTCTATCAATTTTTTGTTCTTCATTTTTGCGATCGATTTCATCTTATTCTAATCTCCTTTTTGTTTTTCTGTTTTTGTTGAAATTGAAGTACACGCCATGTGTTTGATAAAAAGCTAAGGTAGATGTTTTGTTATTAATGACCAATTTAATTAGGCTGCTGGTGGATCAAGCACTTTTGGTGCTGAAAGGTGTGTTTGCATTCTAAATTAAGGTTGAGATCATTGTTGGTTAGTGACCTAAATTATTATCATGTGTGGTTTGCAATCTTCTAGATATCAGATAGATATCTAATATATCATAGTTTTGACAGTTTTTTTTTATGAAATTGTTACGTTGAAATTGAAGTGCACACTATGTGTTTGAAAAAAATGCTAAGGTAGTGGTTTTGTTATTAATGACCAATTTAATTAGGCTATTGGTGGAGCAAGCAATTTTGGGGCTGGAACGTGTGCTTGTATTCCAAATTAAGGCTGAGATCGTTGTTGGTTAGTGACCTAAATTATAATCATGTTGGTTTTGAATCTATTAGACATCTAATAGATATCCAATAGACATATGGTAGATTCCAATACATAGTTGATATCTTAGTTTTGACATTTTTTTAATGGAATTGTTATGTTAGTTTGTGTTGTTTATTAGACTTGATCTAGTGATGCTTTGATTTTTTGTGTGAGATTTTGCTTTATTGCTCAAATTGAGAAGTTTTGATTGTTATTCTTCATTTGTGTTTTCTAAGTTTAGCTCAAATCTTTTGTTGATGTAGATTCTGCATTAATCCTTGATAATTTGAAGCAAACCAGTTGCAGAAGATCATATCATAGCGGTATATATTTATTTGGGAATTTAGCAATTCAAGTCGTAGGCGAATGAACATCGATTGGACATCCATTGGACATACACCAAATAACTACGAGACTTCTAGTTAGAAAAATTTATTTTGAATTTGATATTAGGCATCTATACAAATATATTTTAAAGTTCTAATTTATTAAAAATCTATCTAGTGCTTTGAATCCAAGTTCTTCTACATTTACTGATTTCTATTTTGAAATGACAATCATATTATCATGCTTGATACATGTTCTTTAAGAAACACTTACATTTTTTGTTACCACTAATACAATGCCTCATATGAATATTTGATTACCATGCTATTATCAGTCATTGTCCTAATCTTATTGTAATTTTGTGAATGAAATAGAATTAAATATATTAAGAAAGAGCCCCCTTCAATCCAAATGTGTTTATGGAAGTTGGTCTTTAAAGCTTGAGTAAAGAATAATTGTTCGGTTTGATTTATTTTGATAGATATATGTTGACTGGTTGATTGTATTTTCACGTCACTTTGAATTATCTTATTGTAAGTTGAGATTATGATTTTGAAGCCTGAGATCAGGGCCATCCCTGGACCGGGGCAATAGGGGTGACGGTCGGGGCCAGCAAACAAAGGGACCCATTTTTTATTATTAAGTCATTTTTACTGAAGTATAGTGTTTTTATTAAACTTAATTAGAATTTAAGTTAATTAAATCATTCTTTATTAATAAAACATTAAAATTTAAATATAAAGTGATTAGTTTTATTTGAATTATTAAAAAAATAAGTATTAATTATTAAATTATACTCTTATTTCATTAACTTCTCTTATCTTCATTATCATCATAATTATCTCCCAACGTTTCTTTCACATCAAATTTTCTTTAGTATGTCTAACTTCTAAACTTGAAAATAGAAAATCAAGGGCATTATATTCTCCAAATTTCATTCTCATTCAATCCCTTTAGTACTTATAAATAATTCTTCATCTCTTCTTTCATCCTATAAATGAATTTGTCAAGTGAGTTGACGTCGGCGCTTGAAGTTTTTGAGTTTGTCAAAGCTGCAGAATATTATTCGAATGTTTCAATTGCTTATCGTATGTTTTTAACAATGTTGATGACCGTAGCATTTGCTGAAAGAAGCTTTCCAAAGCTAAAGTTATTTAAAACTTTTTTGAGATCTTCAATGTCACAAAAAAGGTTAAATGGTCTTGCCATTTTATGTATTGAAAAAAATAATAGAGCATATTGATATAGACACTATTATTGGTGATTTTGCAACCAGGAACTCTCATGGACATCGTTTTATTTTATCACTATAATAATTTTTTAGTTACAATGTTATTTTTTACTTTATAATGTGAAATTTGATGTTTTTGTTTGATCTCTTATTAAATATTGTAACACAAGTACAATATCAAATATTTCATTTTTAAATTTTTACTCATTAACTGGGCCCCGATTTTTATTTTTCCCATAAGCACCGAAGAAGGTAGGTACGAGCGTGCCCGAGATAACACTCTTCCATATTGAGTACTAGATTTGGAAGCATGATATATGTGTTGCTCGCTGACTCAGTTCCACAGGTGCTTCACTATTGCTGCCGGAGCTTTTTCGATCAAGACTTCGGCCATCTTTTGATTTCGCAAATCGTCATGATATGCAATTGGACTACTATTGGACATCTACTAGACTCCTATTAGAAAATTTATTTTGAAGATTATATTAGACATCTTGTACAAGTATATTTTAAATTTGAAAAGTGGATGTCATTTCGAAGATAAAAAAGAGTCGAACAAAAAACTTTAAAGCGACATGTCAAAAATATGAACGGTTAAAGAGATAAATGTAAAATAAAGCAAAAAAAATTAAAAATAAAATATGTCATACTCATGTTACATGTTTCACCTGTTTCTAATATGCACGTATCATTTTTGTAATATGTTTCACCTGTTTATAATTATTTTATGAAGTGGGGTGCTTTTTATAAAAATTTATTTTTTTGGCTCAAAATTATTTTATCTTTTTAGCCCGTTTATGTAAAAGTACCTTTGACAATTTTACTCTTGATGTAACATAATCTAGCACAAAACTGTTGCTTAAAATGTCTAGCTCTTGTATTGTGGACTGAAGGATTCTCCTCCTAGATGTCTTGAACACTTTTTCCCCCAGTAATTAATTGATCATTTTCTTAAAAAAATTTGCAAACAAGTCAGAGTTGTTGAAGTGATATATTATATAACAAATATTAATTATCAATTAATATTGTTTATCAATTTTCCATTTTTTCCAATAGATTATTATATTTTTTAAAAAAATTTGCCTTATTGAGCTTACAATCATAATAAAGAAAAATCTCATCCTACTCCGTCAGTATGTGTACTCGAACCTGTGACATCTAAAATCACAGCTTCAAGACTCACTATTAGACCAGACCTTTGCCGCCAACAAATTATTATATTGAGTTTGAAAATCCCTTTAAATCTACAATTCTAAATTAGCAATTTTCAGCTAAATTGTTGTCTACTTGGATGTTCATCCTTTGCCAAATTCTTGACACTTTTATCAAAATAATCCCTAGCACTCTCCCTATGGATACCTCAACCCGAAAAACGTGAACAAAAGCTAATGATATATAAAGGTATTTATGTAAAAGACTAGTAAAGGGGCATTTTAGTAATCTTAGCTAAATCGGTAGTATTAAAGTAGTTTATAGCCGTTGTAAATTAGTTAGGTTTTTACTCCTTCACTCTGTTTTTGCTCTCAAGTTCTTCGAGAACTTTCTTTCTCTTCTGTAATTCTTCTTGATTGAATCAATGGAATCTCAATGTTTCTTTTCAATTGCGTTTATACTCCTTTATCGTGATGGTATTAGAGCAAGATGATCTGATTTGGTAAAAGCTTTCGCGAAGATTCTGATCTACTGTTTTTTTATGATTCGATGAAGATAGCGAGAGCTAAAAATCGATGAGAACAGTCCATACTTTCTGCATCTAGGTGAAAATCCTTCACTCGTTCTCATTACACCTTTGTTAGACAAAAATAACTATCAATCTTGGGCAAGATCAACGAAAATGGCATTGATTTCGAAAAATAAGTACGATTTTGTTGACGGTACAATTTTAAAACCTAATTCTACTTATGTCATGTATAATCTTTGGAGAAGAGCGAATAATATGGTATTGTCTTGGATCATAAGATCGTTATCTCCTTCAATTGCATAAAGTGTGATGAATTATGAGTCTGCTAGTGTTCATTGGAAATGTTTAAAGGAAAGGTTTAGTCAATCTGATGTCTACAGACTAGCAGATTTGCAAGGGGAGATTTTCACTATCTCTCAAGGTTCTAGGTCTATCACAGAGTTCTTTGCTTGTTTACAGAATCTATGGGATGAGTATACAGAGATAAATCCATTGCCAATATGTTCTTGTGATGGTTGTACCTATAATCTTGCTACTGCTGTGCGCAAGACTCATGAATCTAATCAAGTCATATGCTTTTTGAGAGGTTTAGACAAGGCCTTTAACACTGTTAAGTCTCAAATAATGGTGATGGATCCGATTCCTTCAATGAATAAGGTGTTTTCTCTTGTTCTATAGTTTGAAAATTAGATTATGGAAAGTGAAAAAGAATTAGGAATGTCACAAGAATTGGCAGCTTTTGTTCAAAAGAATGTTAACTTCGACAATAGAGATAGAAATTTTGGTGGAAATAGCTACAAGTCCTTTGAAAACAGTCAAAGTGGAGCTTTAGTAGGTGCTCATGGTCAGCAATTTGGAAACCATCAGGCCAGAGGCTTTAAGAAAGGGAAATGTGAATTTTGCGAGGGAAATCACTTTGTCAACACCCGTTGGAAGAAGTTCCCTCATCTAAAACCAAAATTTGGCAAAGCTAACATGGCAATGGACGAGGATTTGACAGGAGAAAACAACAACAATGTGTTTGAAGAAAGCAACTTGGATGATAGTGATAACGTCAGTGCCTTTACTCAAGCACAGCTGAATCAATTGGCTCAAATTCTTCAACAACAAAATCTAATGAATAATGAGAACAAAACTGCTTATGCTGCTACTACAAGGTTGTTGCCTGCTGTTAACACTGTTACAGCTATAGAAAACCTTGATTTTGCTTGTGCTTCTAACTCAGGTATTTCTCTGAATTATTCCCCTAATATTTGGATTGTTGACATTGGTGCAACATGTCACATTTCTAGCTCTATGAACAATTTCAAAGAAGTTAGGAAAGTTAATAACTGGAATGTTTTACTTGTTAATAACATGAAATTACAAGTTGTTTGCATAGGTAATGTTTACTTGAGTGACAAACTTGTTTTATATGATGTCCTATATGTGCCATCATTCAAGTATAATTTGATATCTGTCACTAAACTAACTTCTACTATTGGCTATGAGTTACTGTTTTCTGCTGAAAATTGTCTTTTATAGGATATTATGACCAAGAAGAGGATTGGTTTAGCTGAAGTCTCCAATGGACTTTATCAGTTAAATTCTATCAAATGCAATTTTTCATCTCTCAATAATAATTTGGCTTTTGTAACAGCCTATAATAGAGAGGATATATGGCATTATAGGCTAGGACATGTATCAAACTCATGAAGATTTTAAATAAACAATTTCCTGATATTAGTATGTTAACATATTTGGTTTGTGATGTTTGCTATCAAGCTAAAATGAAAAGAAAACCATTTCCTGTCTCACATTTAGTTTCTAATAAGCTGTTTGATCTTATTCATATTGACATTTGGGGACCAAAAAGTGAATCTATGGATGGTCACAAATATTTTGTTACTATTGTTGATGACTTTTCTACGTACACTTGGACTATTATGATCAGACAAAAAAGTGAGGCTTCACAGGTAGTTAAGAACTTTCACAAAATGGTTCAAGTTCAGTACAACAAAAATATTAGTTCAGTCTAAATTCATTTTATGACCAAAATGGCATTTCAAATCAAAAGAGTTGTGTGGAGACCCCTCAGCATAATTGGTTGGTGGAAAGAAACACCAACACATTCTCAATGTGGCCAGATCTCTCAGAATTCAAATCAAGTTGCTTGTAAATTTTTGGAATTTTTTCATTGGATATGCTGTTCATTTAAGCAACAGATTGACAACTCCTATTTTAAAGAATAAAAGTCCTTTTAAAGTCATGTTTAACAAGTTGCCTAGCTATAGTGATTTGAAACCCTTTGGCTGCCTATGTTATTTTAGTACCTTAACTCATAATAGAGTTAAATTTGACCCTAGGGGATCCAAAGGAGTATTTCTAGGCTATGCAGAAGGGATGAAAGGATATAGAGTTTTCAATCTTGAAAATCAAACTATAACTGTCACAAGAAATATTGAATTCCACTAATTACTTTTTCCATATGTTGAGTCCAATGCAGGAGAGCTAGATGAAACACCCCCTGCTGTACAAGGTGAAGAATCTACTCAAATTCCAAACACTAGGAAACACAACCAACCTAAGTACCTCAAAGACTATCACTGTTATCTAGCAGAGCATGGTAATGTGATTCCATATGAAGGTAACGAAAGCCATCCTTTATCTGCTGTTATATCGTACAAAAACCTGAGTCATTCACAGAAAAAATTTTCTTTTAACATCACAACTAAAACTGAACCTAATAGCTACAAATTGGCTAAACATAATGCTAATTGGCAGGAAGCCATGAAAGCAGAAATTGAAGCCTTAAACAAGAATAAAACTTGGAATATAGTATCTTTGCCAACTAGAAAAGTACCAATAGGCTATAAATGGGTATATAAAATAAAGAGAAAAAGTGATGGAAGTATAGAAAGATACAAGGCAAGATTAGTTGCCAAAGGTTATACCCAACAACCAGATATTGACTACCTTGAAACTTTTTCTCTAGTGGCAAAGATAACTACAGATAGAGTACTTCGTGCTTTAGCTGCAAAATAAAATTGGTTTTTGGAACAGCTGGATATCAATAATGCATTTTTACATGGAAATCTAGAAGAAGAGATATATATGGAATTGCCTCAAGGAATTAAAACTGATATTCCTAATGTTGTATGTAAGCTAACTAAATCATTATATATTTTAAAACAAGCTAGCAGGCAATGGAATTCAACATTGACTAATGCCTTAATAATTAAAGGATTGATCCAATCTCAGGCAAATCCATCTTTATTTATTAAGCAGTCACAGAATGAATACATTACACTAGTAGTTTATGTTGATGATGTCATTCTAGCTAGCAACAGTCAAAAGGCTATTGATGACACAAAAACATATCTAAACAACTATTTTACCATAAAAGATCTAGGAAAGCTTAAATATATCTTAGGCATAGAAGTTATAAGATCCAAAAAGGGAATTTTAATATATCAAAGGAAATATGTTCTATATTTACTTGTCGAATATGGTTATCTAGACTGCAAACCCTGCAAAACACCCATATTAACATGGTTGATATAGATCATTCCAAGTTCCTTCTACTGAATGACAACACTCATTATAGGAAACTAATAGGAAAACTTCTATATTTAACCGACACCAGGCCTGATATTGCCTTTGCAGTCCAACAACTGTCTCAAAACCTTGAAACACCTCGTGAGAGTCACTTAAATGCAGATAACAAAATATTACAGTACCTAAAGGGGAAACCAGTACGGGGTTTATTTTTCTCTTCCAATGCAGAAATAGGATTATAGACATACACAGATGCAAATTGGGGTAATTGCAAGGAAACTAGGAAATCAATTACTGGTTTGTGCATTTTCCTAGGCAATTCATTAATCAGCTGGAAGTCTAAAAAACAAATCACAATCAGCAAGTGTTCAACAGAGGCTGAATACAGGGCAATGTCTACCATTGCTACTGAAATTCAATGGATCATTTATTTATTAAGAGACTTGAAGATTCGACATCCTAAGCCTGCTATACTACATTGTGACAATTTATCTGCTATTCACATTGCAAAAAATGCAGTCTTTCACGAAAGAACTAAGCATTTGGATATAGATTGTCATTATGTAAGATCAAAGGTTCAAGACCAAATCATTCACGTAGTATTAGTGAACACTAAAGAACAACTTGCAGATTGTTTCACTAAAGCTCTACACTCTCCAGCACATAAAGAACAGCTTCAAAGGCTTGGTCTAATAGATGTTCATGATGGGGGGTAATGATATATAAGGGTATTTATGTAAAAGACTAGCTAATCTCATTGAGTGATTCATTATAGAATGTTTAATCTGATTAGCATCTCCATGAATTTCAGTAATCCAATGGCACTCAACATATGTTTCTTGATTTGATTCAACATTTTTAGCAACATATATATTCTTCAAAGCAAGGTTAAGTGTGTGCACAACACATGGAGTTCAAAATATATGAGGATACATACCCTCAATGAGTACCCCAACACCTTGACAATTTCGAGCATTATCAGTAAGAACTTGCACCACTTTTTCAGGACCAATCTCATTGATAACATCTTTTAAAATTTCAGCAATAAAATTTCAGCACCGTACCTGAGCAATCCACAGATTTTGTGAACATTGCACAAGATTCAGAGGCAACCGTGATATTAATTAACGGCCTTCTTTGTGGATCGCTCCAACCATCACTGACAATGCTAACACATTTATCTTTCCAAGTGCTTTTGATAGGTTCCAACAATAAATTTACATGTGACCTTTCTTGTTGAAGCAATGAGATTCTCAATTTATTGTAACCTGGAGGTATATAGCCACTTAAGGAACTATTAGCAACAAAGTTATAAGAACTCAGATAATAAGGATTTCTTGCCAAAGTAAACGGTAAACCTCCACTATAGAACATCCTAGCAATTTCAGCATCTAATTTTTGTCTATTTTGAATGTCAAAGCTATTGGAGAACCTAGGTTGCACGGACACGTCCTGAGTGTCCGACACGGACACGGACACGGACACGTGCACACGACAATTTGGAAAAAATATGCATTTGGACACAGCTGGGACACGGCTACTAAAATAAATTTTCAAACAGAAATATTCATATTATGATCAATTACAAAACAAAAAAAAAATTCAAAACAGTTATTATGTCATGTCTTTTACACATGCCAATACCTTTACAAGCTATGTGCAACAAATGTGCTTTAACTCTAGGGTATGACCCTTACTTTTTTTTCCTCACATTGTTGCATTTAAATGCCATACTACCCCATCCCACTACGTTTTTCTATTTTTGTCACATATTTCGACAAAAGAGATTCATTAACTTCTACGTGGAGTGTCCGAGGTGTGCCCACCCCCACTACGTCTTTCTATTTTTGTCACATATTTCGACAAAAGAGATTTATTAACTTCTACGTGGAGTGTCCGAAGTGTGCCCACCCCTACTACGTCTTTCTATTTTTGTCACATATTTCGACAAAAGAGATTCATTAACTTCTACGTGGAGTGTCCGAGGTGTGCCCACCCCCACTACGTTTTTCTATTTTTGTCACATATTTCGATAAAAGAGATTCATTAACTTATACGTGGAGTGTCCATCCTACGTGGAGTGTCTGTTTGAAATTTGGAGTGTCAGACACGTGTCCGACGAGTGTTCAAAGAGTGTCGGTGTCCGATACATGTCCGACACGGGGACACTCCAAGGTTTGGAGTGTCAATGCATCATAGTGGAGGACTTATATCAACTCTCTGTCTCTTAGAATGTTCAGACATGTTTTGGTCCGATATTACAAATGAAGGAACTGAAGTGCTACCTATGGTGGTGGTGGGCAATGATACTTTCTTAGGTTGAGAGTCCAGCTTTTTCTTTGTGAGTTCATCCTCTAACTTTGGCATTTCAGCTAGATTTTCAGCTTTAACTTTTTTACAAGAAGCAATACCATTTCCGGATATTTTCAACAAGTGACTTCTCACTCTAGTATAAGTTCCTTGCTTTTCTAGTTGACAAAAATTACATACCCACTTTGTGTTTCCACCTGCATCTTCCGTTTTCCCAAGCCTTGTCACATATCTCCACAGGGGACTTTGTTCATTATCTTGGGTATTTTCGCTCGAATTTAAACTCGTGCTTTTGGGATCCATAACTTTGCCTATTTTTTTAAAGAAAGAGAGATGAAGTTAGCAATATATTTTATAAAATCAGTCAATATTTATACTATATAATTCCACCGATTGCGTTAAAGTTAACCTTTATTTACTTAGTCAATTTAGTATGAATTTCATAACTTTTCTAGAAGGACAAAAATTTAATTTTAAGTTAATGGAATGGAACTAGCATTGAACAGTAGGCTTTTGCGGATTATATTAGTTTATATCAATTCAATTAGCAAGTGAACATACCGTGCAGGTGGACTACAGCTATAAAAACACCTCAATTACAGAATTACTTTTAATAAAAATTTTATTAATTAACTTCTTATTTCCCTTTTTTAAATCGAAGAGTGGCTTCAAAACAGATGAATGTCAAGAACAGAGCAGAAATCGCATCTTTAGAATGAATCAAAAGCTCAAACTAAATCAAGAAGTTAGAAGAAATCAGAATCAATTAATCAAATAATACCTGCCTCTTAAAAATCAAACGAAGACACGCTCTACTGGTCTGTACTCTGCTCTAATTTTTCTTCTAATCTCTACTCTCTCAAAAACTCTGATTTTACTTTCTATATATGATGGGAATATGGAAGAAGAAATCAACTAGAATAGGGAGAGATGGAATGGGAAAGAAACTGAAACGGAAAATATCAGATTAGAAGGCGCCGAATTCGCAAAAGAAAAAGGTTTGGTTGAGAAGAAAAACTGTTGTCCCCATTTCCCTATCCTCTCCTATGTCCTCCATTGAAAAATGGACATTTGACAATTTTAAAGAAAGAGAAAATACAAATAATAAAGTGAGAAAATAAAAAATAAAAAAAAGCAAGAAAACTAACACATGTCCAGTTTTTTATGGAAGACATGGAAGGGAATAGGAAAATGGAGATAACAGATTTTCTTCCGTTGATACGGTTTCCAATTTTCAGTATTTACAGAAACGGCCCCGGAAACGTCTCGGAGCAGTTTCCGGCCGTTTCGGTTTCCGAAATTGCGAAAAGGGGTGGTTGAAGCGTTTCGGTGCTTCATAGGTGATTGAACAGTAACAGCGTATGGAACGGAATATGGAATGAAATAAAAGAAAAGAAAAGGGTGGTACCGATGAAGAAATTGGCGGATGTTAGGGCGATGAGGAGGAACAAGGCGACGTTGAATCTGTAAAGAGAGTCTGTAAGTGCGTTTAAGGCCCAAATATATGCATGCAGTAGCCAATGTGATCTCCCAAGGAACCATTTTCTATTGCTATATTAGATGAAGGAGACGAGTGATATCATTCATTCATTAATAAGGAATGAAGCAGTAACGCTTTTACTTTTCAAATCGAAACCAATAGAATATATCTTCTTGGACAAGAAATGGATTTTCATTTCAGGAAAAGCAAAGCAGTGACGTTTCTGTGAGCTATCTTCTTTCATTCATAGTCTTCCTTTTTGTACCTTTTGTACAGGGAAGAACGCTATAGGCCTTTTCAGTGTTGAGTCCAACTCTTTTTGGGCTTTTAGGCCTACTCCTTTCTCTTGCCAGTGGCTAAGTAACGATCAGTATGAGTATATTTGGAAATATATATATATATATATATATATAGTATTAGTGATTGACAACTCGATTTTCACCGGAACTTTTTTATAGGTCTTTTAAAAAATAAAATTAACCAACAAAATAATTTGTACCAAATGGGTAAAATAATTTCAAAAATATTATCCAGGCAGGACAATTCTAAACTTCCCTTCCACCATGCATAGTGTTCATCTTTTTTTAATTTTTTTTAATTTATTTTACATTTATTTTTCAAACCATTCATTTTTTCGATATACTGCTTTAAAGTTTTTTTTTCGTCTCTATTTTACTTCGAAACGACATCCACTATGTTATTTTTTCTAATTTTTTTGAACTGTCAAATATCCAATAGATATCTAATAGAATTCCAATAGAAATCGGTAAAACTATAAGAAATTGAATTCAAAACACTAGATAGATTTCTAATAGATCATAATTTTAAAATAGCTTTTACATATGTCTAATATCAACTTCAAAATAGGTTTTCTAATTAAAATCTAGTAGATATCCAATGGATCTCCATTACATACAATCTATTATATAGAGCAACAACAATCAAAATTTTTCAATTTGAAAAACAAATAGAGCTAAATCTCACACGCAAAATACAAAGTAACACTAGATCAGTTAAAGATATATCAACACAAACTAATATAATAGTTCCATAAAAAAACTAACAAGACTATAATATATCAGATATCTATAAAATGTCTATTGGATATCTACTATATATCTATTGGTTTAAAAGTTCAAAATTTTACTGTGGGTATTATTTCGAAGATAAAAAATAAAACGAATAAAAAACTCTAAACCGGCATGTCGAAAAAATAAACGGTTTGAGAGATGAAAAAAAAAAAATCAAAAGAAAAATGAGAAAAAGATAGTTTGTAAATATAAAAGAAATGAACCGTAGATTTAAGTTTAATTTGAAATGATTGTCAATTTATAAATATTTTAGCAACTGGTTACTCTTTTTTAATTTGCTCTCACAATCCACCCATTGATGGACTGGAATTTATTATGTAAATTTGTGAGACATAAAAATGTAATAAAATAGAGATAGTCTAATAAATACTAGAATAAAAATTGTTAATGAAGTGAAATTCATTTTCTTAAAAAATTTCTGTATATTTTTTTTATTTTTATACAAAGTACAGAAAATAAATATGAATCAAATATACAAATTCAATTTTTTTTAATAATATGAGACATTTTTGCCAAATTTATTGACTATAGGGTTTGAACTTACAACTCCAGACTTTTTTATTTTTTTCCTAACAAGACGGCGACTACTAGACCAAAGTCCAGTGATTATTTGCAAATTCGATTAAGTCAAGGGAATTTTTTTTTTGTATTAATGAACTAGTATTTATATTTGTTAACTAAGTTACCTGTATGAAAATGATAGAAGAGTAAAAGTGAAACTATTTATATAATTCAACTCAACTTTTGATTTATACTGCAAAGTGATTAGCAGAGCTCTATAAGTTTATGAGAAAAAAAATCAGAATCAGAACAAAAATTTATTTAAAAAAATGATACTATTACCTAAAAAAGGATTTTGAGCTTTTGAAATAAGATTTTTCTATCTCAAGGTGGATTTTGAACCAAAGAAGTTTCAACTACGAGAGCAAGATGACCCTGCCATGTAAAATCAACATCTCCCAATAATCTTGTAGGAAATTTGACCCTTAACGAATTTATAACTTAACATCAATAGTAAGTAGAACCCTTTTCCCCGCCACACATGGAGTCGAAATAATGTCAAAAATCACAAGGTAAAATATTTTTCAGACAGATTCCAATCATAACTAGCTTGTATTGCACTAAAATAGTACACAACAAAACAACGCCATATCATTCAAATTGTCAGTTTGTTATATATATTTTTCCAAGGTTGTACTTCACCTTTCTAAACAATTTTTGTTTGATATATGTATATTACATAAATCACATCAAAAGAGTAGTCTCAAATTTTATAATACCTGCTTAATTGGTTACTAAACAAGAAGAGGACTTCCCTGTTTAACAAGAACAAACAGACCCCCATCTCCTCTCGAGATTCGTAAATCCTCATCAAGATATGTAATAAGAAGCCACGACTTTGGCGGGTTGCCTGGAATTGGAACCTTCAAAGGGGGCTGACCAGATATAGCTCTTGTTATATTTGCCACAAAATCCTGCACGGGATTTAAAATCTGCTGCACAGGCGATATATTAATGTTCTGACCAAATATATTCAAGTTTTCTGGAAGGTCGACGCTGGACTTTATCTCTGGCGGTTGCAAAGTGCTTTCCTTAAATTGAACCTGAAAAACATTGGCAATAAATTTTCGTCTAAGAAAATGGAATCTCGAGAATCTGTAAAACGTTGTCTTAAGTTAAGACATGTTATCACTGCTTCCAAAGGGTACCTGTATTCTTGAAGGGCTTCGGACTTCGAATGTGGCGGTTGCACTGAATGAGAATGTGGCAAAAGGGGATGACAATGTGGTGGCATTCACAACTGAGAGGTTGCTGGTATCAATTATTTGAGATATCTTTTCGACTTTTAGCAACGGTGTTGATCCCACTGCTAGGAGGGGCAATAACTCGGAAAATGCTGTATACCTATCAATTATAACAGATATGACATCATTAATTGATCAATCAATTAACCAAGCCTTAATCTCACGTTAGTTGGATTCGGCTGTATTATGGCATTCTTAATGGATGCAAAAAAAAAAGAACATCTTTAATATAACAAAATGTAAATGCAAAACATTATCTCTGTCTATAAGCAAGTAGAATCACAAGTCAAATAAAGCTACTAGTAATTATCACATGCCCCACCATTATTAAGAACAGAGTATAACTTAGCAGGGAGAAGCAAAGATAATCTTGTATTGCAATAAACAAATTTCACATTCCGTACTCCAAATAATTGGCCATTACTTTTTCTCATGTCAGCCCAAGCTTGTGCAAAAAAGGTTGTTAAATGGAACCTAAATAATATAAATGTTAGGGAAAAAATATTGTATCAATTGGATGATGAAGAAAATGACAGAAACAACAATTGCCATTTACGATAAAAGGTTCATAAACCTCTATGTGATTATACCTTTAAATGTTACTACTCATGAAGGAACATTTGGACAATGATTCAACACTTAAATTTACTACTTTAACAGGCTATGCCTTTATTGTGCATACCAACAGGTAATTATAATGTGATAATATACCGCAAATGTAACAGCATGAATGTTAAAGAGTGCAGGCAACTTCCAGGATTGTGCACGTAAACAGTAAAAATTATGCATGTTAAGCACCTTAAGAATTATATTTTTCCTTCAATTATGATGTTGTATGTTTTCTCTTCATGTCATAATTTGTTTCTAACCAACTGATGGCCCATCCATACAAGTACAGTACGTAAAATTTCATAAAGTTAAGCAAACATTACATGAGCTATTCTCATAGCAAAATGAACTTTTATTCTGTTTACAGTAAATATGAAAGTCTTGAGCAGTAGTCAATAAATGAATCTGTGGTTGGGGTTTCCTTTCATATATTATACAAGTATCCATAAAGCAATCAGGAAATCCATTAACTAAAAGGAAAGCACATTGAACAACAAGGAAAGCACCTCAACAACTTAAACCTTACTAAGAGTTAATTAGCTTCCAAACAAGAATAATGAAGTCTTTTTGAAGCAGTAACCAGTAGCTAGAAAAAAAACACTACTAACAATTTCTCCAAAACAAAGCAAGTTGAGCAGGTTCCTTTTTCTATTTTAAATGAATGAAGAAAAGATGTTCAACATTAGAAGCACTGTTATGAACACCACAGGTATCTCTTTGATGCAGTTTTTTTAATTTTAATCAAATAAACCTTCTTAAATTATGCAGGAAACAGGCAAAAATATGAAACTGAACCATAAAGATTAAAAAGATTAAGAGAAGTAAAAGGTTGTATCTACAAAAGAGCAACAAAGATTCAATAGAACAATCTATTAGTCCCTTAAATTTCGAATAAAAGCATCATCATAGAGGAATTTTAGGTACTCGTAAATAATTGCAAGGTCAATAATTCACCATAAATAAACAATTAAAAAATTCAAAATTGAACTTACAACAAAATCCATTCGCCATCCAACAAAGCAGTAGCATCCACGGGCGATGGATTCGGGTTCAAAGCTTCCAACTGATTAACCAATTCAGAAACCTCTCCCCTCACTTCCGGGCTCGCTTGAAACCCTAAATTCGTGCCATAAAAAGTATCAACCAAAGCCCTCTTCAAATTCTCCAAACCCTCATCACCCTTTTCAACAACCAAACCCGTACCTTGATCCGCACTACCATTTCCCCCACTAACATACTCCTCTTCCCACTCATCTTCATCCCTGGGGGGATCCGCATCGGTAGCAGTCGGGTAATAGGGTTCGGGTTGGGACTTTTCGCCCCACTCGTCAGTGACGCCGACAGGTTTAGCATTTGGATCCGGGGGTGGAGTGGGGTTCGAATCGGGTTCTGGGGTGGGTTCAGAGATGGATGAGAGTGGGATTAAAGAGGGGAAAGAGGGTTTCTTGAAATTGGGGAATTTGGCAGCGAAATGGAGGTTTTGAAGGGGGTTTTTGGATGAGGAGAAAAGAGTGGGAGAGGGGAGAAGAGGGTTGTTGTTGAAGGTGAGGGAAGAGGAAAGAATGGCCATTCCTGCAACTAGTGAGCCGCGATGAATCTCTGTTATGGCAGTTGCAGATTTTTTTTTTCTGAAGGATTTTTATGGTGCTTTCCTCTTGTCCGCTCGTTACTTTTGAAGTCATAATTCAAACCATGAACCTCTCAATTTATGTAAAAGGCTCACAATTTTATGTATTCAAAGAATATGTGATGAAAAAATATAGAAAGGAATTATTTTTTTAAATTAATAAAAATTTAAAGATATTAAATATTAAATTTAATACTTTTTATTATTTTTATAAAATAATATATCAATTAAATTACACCATGAAATTATAGAAAAAGATTATTTTACAAACCAATCGTATTTTCCTTTACAATTATTAGTTTGTTTGGTAAAGTTTGATCCAATTATTATAATGGGATATTCATCTTTTTCTAATCAGACAAAATACATCTTCATATATCACTCATCTTACACGTTTTCATAACTATTGTTTTAACTTTGAATTTTTAATTTGATAAAAGTGTATTTACGGCCCTTATTTTAATAAAAGTGTATATGTGAGTCGTTTAATATTGACATGGTAATGAGAGAAAAAAATGATAAGAGTGAAGAAGATATATACGGTATTAAATAATGGGTTAATTTTAAAAACTTCCTTGTGGTTTTACTTATTTTTAAAAGGTCCTTATATTATTTTTTTTAAAAGGACCCTTGTGATATCAAAAGTTAGCAAAAAAACGGATTTTCTCTCAACAAAGTTAGTTGTGTTGAGTTGATAAATGGTATTTTCGTCAAATCCCAAAATTTTCAATTTTTAAAGCAAAAAAATACGATAATTCGCCTTGCCAACTCAACATAACTAACTTTATTATGAAAAAAATCCTTAATTGCTAACATTTGATACCACAAGGGTCATTTTAAAAAAAATAATATAAGGGCCTTTTTGAAAATGAGTGAAACCACATGGGGGTTTTTGAAATTAACCCTAAAATAATTTATCAATGGTAAAATTAAAAAATGAAAGAATATATATGTATTCAAAATTAAATAAAATGTTACTGGTAAAATACAAAAAATTATAATTCCACCAATATTTTTAGTTTTTGTTTCTACAAATCTAAAATTTCTTACTTCCAAACTCCATTAACATGTATTAACAACTAAAATTTTATTAATTTGAGAATTTAAAGAAATTATGTAAATTTTGTATGAATTTATTTGTTTAAGTAGAATTGAAAGAAGTTAGGTATAAATTATTTGAAATTTTATGGATTTGATGAATGTACATACAAAAAATTTAAAAATTTATAGCATTTGTTTTGAGATTTTATGGATTTTTTCCTGAAAATTTATGGGTCTTTTTTTGAAAGATTAAAATGTTTGTGGAGTTGATTAAAATCGTTTGAATGACTATTTTGTTTTTTTATATGCGAGTGTCATACACTCTGAATCTGAATTGATAGTAGTTTAATTGTGTTCATGAAATTTGTGGGTGTTATTTTATCAAGTTAACAAGGCTTGCGTATACAAGTTAAAGTTGAGGGGGTATTTGATAAAACTTACTAAGTTAAGGTACTTAAGATGTATTTTGGCCTTTAATTATTTGTGATTTTAAGTTAGTTTATCAATATTAAAGGTGACGTAGCCTAATAATTAACAATGAAGTTATAACCTTTAGAGTTACAGTAAAGATGGAGTGGGTGGGTTATTATTTGTATTTAAAACCTCACCCTACTATATCATAATATTATTAATTTTTAATATTGAATGCTTTATTTTCTTTAAGGCATTAAATAATAATAAAATATAAGGAGATGCAAAAAAATTTATTGAAAAATGACAATAACAAATATTTAAAAAATTAAGAGTAAAAGGAAGACTAATTTAAAAAATACAAATAAATAATTTTATTTGAAAAACAAAAGCACCTAGGAAGTATGGACACTCCAAAACTTGGAGTTTCTTCGGACACGTATCGTAAACTGACACTCTCTGGACGCTCATCGGACACGTGTCCGACACTCCAAATTTTAAAAGGACACTCCATGTAGGATGGACACTTCCCGTATACTCTGTGGATACACCTCGGACACTTCACGTAGAAGTTAATTAATCTCATCTGTGGAAATATGTGACATAAATACAGAAACATAGTAGGGGTGGGGTAGTCTGGCATTTATATGTAACAATGTGGGCAAGAAAAATAAGAGTCGTACACTAGAGTTGAAGCACGTTTGTTGTACGTAACTGGTAAAGGTAACAACAGTGCACTAAAGTCACAAAACATGACATAACAAGTATTTTCGATTTGTTTCTTTTTATAGTTTTATAATTGATCAAATGACTATGGATGATATGAATTCAATTATATATGAATATTTATGTTTGACAATTTATTTTAGTTGAAGTGTCCCAGTCGTGTTCAAATGCATATATTTTTCAAATTATCGTATCCGCGTGTTTGTGCCCATGTTGTGTCGGACACTCGGGGCGTGTCCGTACAACCTACAAAAGCACCGTAGAATACACAAAATGCTAAAACAGTTGAGCTATCTTGGGCTCCTGGGGCTAGACCTAACTCATTGGCATTATGCAAGCTTGGAAAAAGGGGCGGACCACGTTCTTCTCCTAATGGGCAGCAGACTTTTGATTTGGACCAGCAGATTGATCATCCTTGGCTATTTATAATATATATGCTACCGTGTTTACGGGTGCTAATTGTTGTTTTCTTCGGTGTTGGTTGCTAGGTACAAATTGTTAATTGTAAGTTGTGATTCAACAATAACTGAGGCGATGAACTGCAAGAAGAGATTCATTGGCTAAAAAACAGAAATATTTATATCCTTAGTCAGCGATCCAAATAGGGGCTCTAACAATTATACAGGCATTAAATATGAATGATTCTGCTATATATGTTTTAGGTTTATTAGTTGCTAATTTAAGTTTTATAGAGAGTAGTGAATGAGAAGTTATAGTTGTTTATGTTTAACAATAGCAAATTAGATAGCAGTATAGCACATAATATTGTGGACCTGATTTTTCTATATACAGAT
The DNA here is from genome assembly GCA_947683365.1 of Euphorbia pulcherrima. Lineage (NCBI taxonomy): Eukaryota > Viridiplantae > Streptophyta > Magnoliopsida > Malpighiales > Euphorbiaceae > Euphorbia > Euphorbia pulcherrima. The sequence goes on along the minus strand of CANTUS010000001.1, from coordinate 15,241,841 downwards.
TATTTACGATCACCTAACATTCATTTTCATAAACACTAAAATGCGTCAATCTCTTTCATTCTTCCATATTGGGTTAGCTTAAATTTACAAGTCTATTTTTCTTCTTTCATCTCAACTAGTGTAGCCACGTGTCATATAGATGGATCATTTATAATAAGTATATCAATTATAAGTTTATTTTGTAATATATATATATATATATATATATATATATATATATATATATAGGATATTAAAGCTAAAAAATATGTTATATCGTGTATCAAATTATATTGCGAAAAATCTCTTTATATACCACATTTACAGCTTCATCTGTTACTTGTCCATCATCATCAAGAGAAAAAGGCATGAGTTATCTAATTCTTTTTTTAAAAAAAAAATAAGCAGTTTAAAGAAAGAGGGAAATAGATAAGTGAAAGAATAAGAAATTCTTCTTGAGTTATGTGTATTTTTCATTTAAATATTTAGAGTGAATAATTGATATGATGATATATTTACATAAGAAACTAAATTAAATTTGAATTTTTTTTCTTAAATAGGATTATAATCAACAGAATAGAATTAAATAAAATCAATGAAAACATTTTACATTTTAAGAAAATAAATTTAGGAAATACATAGTTGATAGATATACTTAAATGATAATTATGAAATTTGAATTCACTTGATCAAATAAATAAAAATAACCCATTATCTTCCATAAGAAGGAGGTACTATTACAAAATTATCCATAAGAATGAGTAAGTACTATTATAAAATTCAAATCTTTTCTTAAATAGGATTATAAGTTATACTTTTTTGCCAATATTTAATGAGGAAAAAAGATTCACACCGATTCTTAAATAAGGAGTAAGTACTATTACGAAATTCAATTTTTATCCTAAATAGGATTATAACTAACATAATTAAATAAAATCAAGAACAACAAATTAAAGTTTAAATAAATAGATTTAGCAGATATATTAGTTGACCTAATAATTTAAAATATTGCAATATTGACAATGATTTAACAGATACTAATCTTTCTTTAAAAAGAGATACATACCAATTATACTTATCCTTCTTGATTCCTTATCCGTTTAGATCGACTGCTCGAAATTTGTGAATTATCTTCGTCTACAAATAGGATTATAATTAAATAAAATTATAATAAGTATATTAATAATAAGTTTATTTTGTAAATAGAATTATAATTTATTCTTAAATTTATCAAAAAAATAATTTATTCTTAAACAGATTTATAATTTAGAATTAATGTGACTGTATAAGAATTAATGTGACTCATTTTTCCGCATCAAATATTTTATTATTACTATTATTATTGTTGTTGTTATTATTTTAATTTTATTTCAATTTAATATTTTGGGGGCTAGGCCCAGATCTGAGACATATTCAAGGAGATGCTAATATAAGAGCACACGTCCCTTAGGAATAGGAAACTTAAATGAATTAGCAATTGCATGCAATGTAAATGGAATGGGATTCCAAATGTAACTTACTATTATGACTTAGCTCATAAAATTGGGGGTTATGATAGACTAGTTATAGATGCTACCTACTAGGAAATTTAGCTGGGCTAAAATTCCCGAATTTAATAGAATGAGCTATTGTAAAATATCAAAGAAAATACTAGGACAAATGTGCTTAATTAAAACACCTTATATTAAATTCATGTACTTAAACTAATATCTAAACTCTTTTTCTTTTCTTATATCTTAGGTTAAAAATGACTTCCAATGTTAATCTCCGTATGCTACTTGACACCAAATTGAATGGCTCAAACTTTTCTGATTTGTTCAGAGCTAGGAGAATATTTCTCAGATCTGAGGGAATTGCCTATGTTCTAAGTGAAATTTTCCCTGTAGAACCTGATGTTGAGGATCGTATGGAACATGATGCCTGGTTGAAGTAGAGGAAAGATCATGAGACTGCCATGTATATCATGTTGGGGTCTATGAATCCTGAGCTTCAGAAACAACATGAGAACATGCCCTTAGAGGACATGGTTCTCCATCTTAGAACTCTTTTAGGAGAGGGAAAGGACAGAGAGGTATGAGACCTCCAAGCTTCTTTTTGGGACCAAGATGCAGGCTGACACCTCTACCTCTCAGCATGTACTGAAACTCCTAGGATACCTTGAGAAGCTGAATCGATTGGGATTCGAGATGAATCATGACTTGAGCATTGACCTTGTGTTGATGTCCTTGACAAATAGTTACTCAGGCTTTATGACTAACTATTACATGAACAAGATTAATTCTACTATCCCTGAATTAATCAACATGCTGAAAATAGTAGAACCTCAGATCAAGAATGATCAGAAACCTCTACTGTTGGTTGAAAAAGGCAAGACTTCTAAGAAGAAGAAGCAGGCACTTGGTGCTAAGAAAAGAATAAGTAAGAAGAAGAAAGAAAAGAAGGCATCTAAGTATGTCTGCTTCTAATATGGGAAACTGGGACATTGGAAGAGGGATTGCAAAGCTCCTACTTCTAAGCATTTGAAGAAGATGCCTACAGAAGCAACTACTTCAAGTATGTTTGTAGTTGAAATTTTGCTACTTTTCCGCGTGAATCCACTAGGGTATTAAATACTGGTCGTGGTTCTCATATTTGTACTTTTAGGCAGGAACTAAGGAACTATAGAAAACTTGCAAAAGGGGAGATGGACCTACGCGTGGGAAATGGAGCCAGAGTTGCTGCATTAGCCATAGGGAATTTTAGTCTTGTTTTGCCAAGTGGACTTATTTTAGTCTTGAATAATTGTTACTACATTCCAAGTGTTACTAAGAATATTGTATCTATTGTGTGTTTAGCAGCAGAGGGATTTGAAATTTTATTTTCGAATAATAATTGTCAGATTCATTTGAATAATATTCTTTATAGTTATGGAATGTTGATAGGCGGTATTTATGTTCTTGATACTAAAACAGAAGTTTTCAATATAAACAATATGAAGAAAGTTAAATTAGATAATGAGAATTCCTTCTACTTATGGCGTTATCGGTTAGGCCACATAAATAAAGATCGCTTAACCAAGTTACACAAGCATGGAGACTTAGGCCCAGTAGACTTGGAGTCTTATGGTGATTACAAACCTTGTTTAAAAGGAAAAATGAGAAATTTACCCTTTCAAGGTAAGGGTGAGCGGGCCACGAGTACATTGGAACTTATACATACTGATGTGTGTGGTCTAATGAGTGTTCAGGCACTAGGAGGATACTCCTACTTCATAACCTTTATTGATGATTACCCACGATATGGTTATTTGTACTTGATGAAGCAAAAGTCTGAAAGTTTTGAAAAGTTCAAACTATTTAGAGCTGAAGCAGAGAAACAGCTTGAGAAAAGTATTAAAACACTTCGATCGGTTCGAGGTGAAGAATACTTAAGTCAGGAGTTTTAGGATTATCTAAAGGAAAATGAGATAGTTCCCCAGTGGACCCCTCCTTACACACCCCAACACAATGGAGTGTCAGAAAGGAGGTATCAGACTTTATTAGATATGGTCAGGTTTATGATAAGCTATGCAGATCTTAGTGAATCCTTTTAAGGATATACACTAGAGAGCGCGGTTTGTGTTTTAAACAGAGTGCCCTCTAAATCAGTTGATTTTACACCTTATGAAAGATGGTGTAATAAGAAGCCATCTCTAAGTCACTTAAGAGTATGGGGTTGTCCTGCTATGGTAAAGAGGATAGCGTTAGATAAGCTGAATGCCAAGGCTGACAAATGTCTGTTCATTAGATATCCAAAGGAAATAATTGGATATCTATTTTACTAACCCAAAGCACAAAAGGTATTTGTATCTCAAAATACTCACTTTTTGGAAAAGGAACACTTACTTGCAAAAGTCAGTGGGAGCAATATTAAACTGGAAGTTCAAGAGGAAGAAATAGACAATCAACTGATTGACCCTATTCTAGATACACATGAGAGTGTGATCCAATAACTGTTGGGAACTGACAGTCAAATTGAACATGCAAAAGAGGCATGACGGAAATTCAAAATTTTTTCCCTGTCTCAGGAACTCCTATTAGTTGCATATAAATTAAATAAAGCCTTAACTAAATAATTCTCTACCTAGGTTAGCATGCTAAAGGACTAGGCATACCATAATTTCAAATTATATCCTAGCATATTTATTTTATACTAAGCATGTTATAACTCTAAGTTATAACCTAAGTATAAAATAAACTAAGCATGCAAAAATAACCTAAGCATAATTATTAAGTCTAAAAACACTTAAAGAAAAAGACTTAATAATTAAAAGAGAAAGAAAAAGAACTTACCAGTTGAAGCGTGCTTTTGCAGGACCTTCTTGCACAAGCCTCCAGTCGTAGGATAGCCTCTTATCAGTATCCACACGAACCCCACCAACCAAAACCTCCCCAGGAGGAAGAACTAAGAAGCCTCGAGTAGTTGCTAGACCACTCTAGAAGCCTCACCCAAAATATAAACTAGCGGTGCCCGAATAAATTCAGGCTCCACAAAAATAACTTGCTCAAGTACCCGAGAGATTAATTATCTCGCTTAGGATTTATGCTTTGAGCTTGATACAATTTGAAAGGAAAGGAGAAAGCCTATATATAGGCTTGGGGGAGCATTTTGCTCCCCCTTATAAGCAATGTGGGATGGGAGTAATTACTCCCATCCCATATGCACAGCGTGTTACACGCTCTGCATTGGCAAGGCAAAGCCCTTTTGGGCTTTGCCTTGCTTTTGGGCTGCGCATGTGCAGCCCATTTTTATGGGCTGCCGCGAGCAATGCCCAGCATTGCTTGCACACCTTTCGGTGTACTCCCGCGCACTCGAGTCTGTATAAAATATTTTTATACTCTCGGTCCAATTAAACTCGCCAATGCAAAATTTCACTTTTTAATCATTTTTCAATTATTTATTTTCTGACCCTAATAAATTAGTCATCATTCAAAATAAATTTCTTGGTCCAACCAAAATTGATCTAATCAATTATAATTTATTTATGACTATAATTAATTAGTTACCGGTCAAAATAAATTCCTTGGTCTATCCAAAATTGATCTTATCAATTTTAACCAATCAAATAATATTCCTATTATTATTTATGTTATATTTTGTAATAGAATAAATCTATTAGTTCTTTACTTAGTCCGATGAAGGTCCAATGTGTGTGACCTTATAGGATCCCGAAGTATTGAGCTGTTAAGGCTTAACCAACCCTTGTTCTAATGGAACCATTGGCTCGATGTTCTAGACCGTGAATAGAACTTGATTACCTTAAACGACTGTAGTACGCCTCTAGCAAGGGTCTACCATCCCCCATTACTCGGAACGTCATTTATGCTTATGACTTAATCCCGGTTAATGCAATAGTTATTCAGTGCGATAAATTCCTTCCATTCTTTAATATTAGTACCATCTGGTTTATTGGGTTCGGTTAAAGTGTTAACCCACTAATAGCAAGGTTGCTCTAAGCTATCCCAGTTATTTACTTGTTACCGAAGTATATTGCCTTTTACCATAGTGTGTTTGACTAGAAACCATTTCTATCAAACACATACTCTGATAAGAGGTTTATGGCAATCATCACTTCAACAAGTGGCCAGGTACAACTCCTTAATATATCCGGAGCGATGGATTCTTTCCGACTACTCAGTCTACCAACGTGTTGTTATCACTATACCCGTAATCACCCGTAGCACCCTAAATCAATGAGTGCATAGCAATGACCCAAAGTATAGCAATAGTACCACACAAGGCAACTAGCATCTTAAGTATGAGGACATTCACAAAGCTTATTGCATGAAGATAAACACTAACACATTGATATTTATACCAAGTGTTTATCTTGCTGCGGTCTCCAATATATCTCCCAGATATATCCATGTGTCAAGCTTTAGGCACCACCTTCAGTATTTAGGAGATTAACTGCTTGAACCCTTTCCAAGAAAGTTGACCACATGCTAGTCTTTCCGTTTCACCAATATCCTTTCTTGATGACACTGTGACTAGGGATAGTTTAGACATAATCATAATTGCACATGAAGTAGGTTCCACCAAATATAGTCCAACTATAATTTCTCTGACTTCATGCTATGATATGTCAAGGACTTTTGTATACATACATCAATGAATATATTTTAACCAGCTATAATATATATGTATAAAAACACATTGATATAAACAAAAGAACAAATGCCTTTATTGATTAAACAAATTATTCGTACTATTACATAATTAAGATATATCGCCCTAATTGCCTTAAGGGCATACATCATATCCAACAAACTCCCACTTGCACTAAGGCCAATTAGCCATATGTTTTATTCTATATGATTTAACATGCTGGTCATGTTTGACTTGAGTCAATGGCTTTGTCAGACCATCCGCGAGGTTCTGATCAGTGGGTACATATTCTAATCTTATTATCTTAGCATCAACAATCTCCCTGATTATATGATACTTTCTGGATACATGTCTGTTTTTTTGATGAGATCGTGGTTCCTTTGCCTGAGCTATGGCACCATTGTTATCACAATATAAAGTAATTGGATCAATAGCCTCAGGCACCACACCGAGATCACCAATAAAACCCTTTAACCAGACAACTTCTTTTGCTGCTTCACATGCAGCAATGTATTCAGATTCCGTGGTTGAATCAGCAGTAGTTTCTTACTTGGAACTCTTCCAGCATACTGCCCCTCCATTTAACACATACACAAAACCTGATTGAGACTTAAAGTCATCCTTCTCAGATTGAAAGGTTGCGTCAGTGTAACCTTTGATAGTGAGATCACCTTCTCCATAAATCAAGAACTCATCCTTAGTCCTTCTCAAGTACTTAAGGATTGCCTTGATGGCCATCCAGTGCTTTTCACCTGGATCTGACTGATATCTGCTCATAAAGCTCAAAGCTTGAGAGACATTCGGCCTAGTACATATCATAGCATACATGATGGATCCTATCACGGATGCATAGGGTTTATCCTTCATGCGCATTCTCTCTTGAGCTGTCTTCGGACACTCAGCTTTAGATAGGTTAATCCCCTTTGTCATTGGGAGATAACCTTTCTTAGAATGCTCAAGGTTGAACCTATTCAACACCTTGTCTATATATGTACTTTGAGAAAGACCTAACAGCCTCTTGGATCTATCCCTGTAGATCTTTATACCTAGTATAAATGCTGCTTCACCAAGGTCTTTCATGGAGAACTTTCTTGACAACCATACTTTAACGTTTTGAAGAAGAGAAATGTCATTTCCTATTAGCAGAATGTCATCAACATACAATACTAGAAAAACGACTGCACTCCCACTAACCTTCTTGTAAACACAAGGCTCATTTGCATTTGGGCAGAAATCCAGTTCCCGGATTGTCTGATCAAACCTTATATTCCAACTCCTTGATGCCTGCTTAAGTCCATAAATGGATCTTTGTAGCTTGCATACCTTCGAGCCATTCTGAGATGTAAAACCCTCAGGTTGTGTCATATACACATCCCGGTCTAAATCCCCATTGAGGAATGCTGTTTTTACATCCATCTGCCAGATCTCATAATCGTAATGAGCAGCAATGGCGAGGAGTATCCTTATGGATTTGAGCATGGCTACCGGTGAGAAGGTTTCATCATAGTCAATACCTTCCCGTTGACTATAACCTTTCGCAACCAACCTTGCTTTATAGGTAATTACATTACCAACCATGTCTGTCTTCTTCTTGAAGACCCATTTGCACCCAATTGGTCTAACCTCTTGCGGTGCATCAACCAAATTCCAAACTTGGTTCTCGTACATGGAATCCATTTCTGATTTCATGGCCTTTTGCCATTTATCAGAATCTGAGCCTTTTATTACCTCATCATATGTCCTTGGTTCATCATCCTCCACAAGATATAGTTCCTTATCATTAGTGATAATAAACCCATATCTATCGGGACCCTTATGAACACGACTTGATCTTCGCAATGATTGTGTTTCGACAGTTTGTTCTTGGATCACACTCTCTTGTGTATCTAGAATGGGGTCAATTAGTTGATCGTCTGTTTCTTCCTCTTGAACTTCCAGTTCAATATTGCTCCCACTAACCTTTTCAAGGAAGTGTTCCTTTTCCAAAAAGTGAGCATTCCGAGACACAAATACCTTTTATGCTTTGAGTTGGTAAAACAGATATCCAATTATTTCCTTTGGATATCCAATGAACAGACATTTGTCAGCCTTGGCATTTAGCTTATCTGACGCTATCCTCTTCACTATAGCAGGACAACCCCATACTCTTAAGTGATTTAGAGATGGCTTTTTATTACACCATCTTTCATAAGGTGTGAAATCAACTGATTTAGAGGGCACTCTGTTTAAGACATAAACCGCGCTCTCAAGTGCATATCCCCAAAAGGATTTACTAAGAACTGCATGGCTCATCATGGACCTGACCATATCTAATAAAGTCCGATTCCTCCTTTCTGACACTCCATTGTGTTGGGGTGTATAAGGAGGGGTCCACTGGGGAACTATCCCATTTTCCTTTAGATAATCCTGAAACTCCTGACTTAAGTATTCTCCACCTCGATCCGATCGAAGTGTTTTAATACTTTTTTCAAGCTGTTTCTCTACTTCAGCTCTAAATAGTTTGAATTTTTCAAAACTTTCAGACTTATGCTTCATCAAGTACAAATAACCGTATCGTGAGTAATCATCAATAAAGGTTATAAAGTAGGAGTATCCTCCTAGTGCCTGAACACTCATTGGACCACACACATCAGTGTGTATAAGTTCCAATGTACTCGTGGCTCGTTCACCCTTTCCTTTGAAGGGTAACTTTGTCATTTTTCCTTTTAAACAAGGTTCGTAATCACCATAAGACTCTAAGTCTATTGGGCCCAAGTCTCCACGCTTATGCAACTTGGTTAAGCGATCTTTGTTTATGTGGCCTAAACGGCAATGCCATAAGTAGAAGGAATTCTCATTACCTAATTTAACTTTCTTCACATTATTTATATTGAAAACTTCTGTTTTAGTATCAAGAATATAAATGCCACCTTTCAACATTCCATAACCATAAAGAATATTATTCAAACGAATCTGACAATTATTATTCGAAAATAAAATTTCAAATCCCTCTGTTGCTAAACACGCAACAGATACAATATTCTTAGTAACACTTGGAATGTAATAACAATTATTCAAAACTAAAACAAGTCCACTTGGCAAAACAAGACTAAAGCTCCCTACGGCTAATGAGGCAACTCTGGCTCCATTTCCCACGCATAGGTCCATCTCCCCTTTTGCAAGTTTTCTACAGTTCCTTAGTCCCTGCACAGAAGTACAGATATGAGAACCACAACTAGTATCTAATACCCAAGTGGATTCTTTCGGAAAAGTAGCAAAGTTTTCAATTACAAATATACCTGAAGTAGATGCCTCTGTAGGCTTCTTCTTCAAATGCTCAGAAGCAGGAGCTTTGCAATGCCTCTTCCAATGTCCCGGTTTCCCACATTAGAAGCAGGCATACTTAGATGCCTTCTTTTCATTCTTCTTCTTACTAATTCTTTTCTTGGCACCCAGTGCCTGCTTCTTCTTCTTAGAAGCCTTGCCTTTTTCAACCAACAGTAGAGGTTTCTGATCTTTCTTGATCTGAGGTTCTACTATTTTCAGCATGTTAATTAATTCAGGGATAGTTGAATTAATCCTGTTCATGTAATAGTTAGTTATGAAGCCTGAGTAACTATCTGTCAAGGACATCAACACAAGGTCAATGCTCAAGTCATGATTCATCTCGAATCCCAATCGATTCAGCTTCTCAAGGTATCCCAAGAGTTTCAGTACATGCTGAGAGTCAGAGGTGCCAGCCTGCATCTTGGTCCCGAAAAGGAGCTTAGAGGTCTCATACCTCTATGTCCTCTCCCTCTCCGAAAAGAGTTCTTCAAGATGGAGAACCATATCCTCCAAGGGCATGTTCTCATGTTGTTTCTGAAGCTCAGAATTCATGGACCCCAACATAATACACATGGCAGTCTCACGATCTTTCCTGTGCTTCAACTAGGCATCATGTTCCACATGATCCTCAACATCAGGTTCTACAGGGAAAATTTCACTTAGGACATAGGCAATTCCCTCAGATCTGAGAACTATTCTCACTGCTCGGAACCAATCAGAAAAGTTCGAGCCATTCAATTTGGTGTCAAGTAACATACGGAGATTAAAATTGGAAGCCATTTTCAACCTAAGACATAAGAAAAGAAAAGAAAAGTGTTTAGATATTAGTTTAAGTACATGTATTTAATATGAGGACTTTTAATTAAATACATTTTCCTACTATTTTCTTCGAAATTTACAATAGCCCATTCTATTGAATTCGTGAATTTTAGCCCAGCTAAATTTCCTAGTAGGTAGCATCTATAACTAGTCTATTACAACCCCCAATTTTATGAGTCAAGTCATAATAGTCAGTCATAGTTGGAATCCAATTCCATTTGCATCGCATGCAATTGCTAATTCATTCAAGTTCCCTAATCCCAAGGGACGTGTGCTCTTATATTAGCATCTCCTTGAATATGTCTCAGATCTGGGCCTAGCCCCCAATATTATGGTGGACTACCCCAGCTCTGTTATGACAGACCCTATCTCAAGCTTTACAACCAATCAATGTGGACTAGAAGGAACGCTTTACGTAGCACTTTGATAGCCCAAAAAGACCGTATTATAAATTTGAGTAAGGAAGACTATAACTTGCCTTAATATATTTACTTTGGGATTTTATTGGTGTTAAACGTCTCACCCAATCTAGGATTTTATCAGATGGACAAAATTATAATTACTTGTATTAATTCAGGGAATTTTAGAATTAATTTATAAGGTCTAACCTTAGGTGGGTTCAGCTCTTTATTATAATTATTCCATCAACCTAGATTATATGCAAAATAATTAACGCTTTAATTTGTTATATTTATATTGCATTTCCTTTAAGCTTTTATTCAATAATTTTAATTTTTTACTTTGTTATAGAAACACATATAAGCATCATCTTATATACTAGAAATAAATTAGTTCATATTAATCCCCCGATTGGTCAATTCAAATTGCACCGATATAGGTTCCCAGGTAGGAGAGGTGCCCTATGAGGAGTAGACACCAATTCCAATCCTTAGCCAGAACAAATACGGGCACAAACTTGAAGACCAATGGATTCTCTTGAACTAATAAATTTCGTTCTTCCAATTCATGTAAATTGGGAGCATCTATAACCCATGTAATTTAAATAAATTATTGACACTTGTATAATTTGAGTAAGTTGAGCAACCTTATTCAAAATTATTCATAACTAATTTCTAACCTTGAAATGAAAGACAGAAGTTTATATATATTGTTCCAAACAATTAAATAAACAAATCATTTCATTTAGAAAATAATATTTAGTTTGCTTCTAACTTAATTATGCACTAAATAGGCAGGCTCTGATACCACTGTTGGGAACTGACAGTCAAATTGAACATGCATAAGAGGCATGACGGAAATTCAAAATTTTGCTAACCCAAAGCACAAAAGGTATTTGTATCTCAAAATACTCACTTTTTGGAAAAGGAACACTTACTTGCAAAAGTCAGTGGGAGCAATATTAAACTGGAAGTTCAAGAGGAAGAAACAGACAATCAACTGATTGACCCTATTCTAGATACACATGAGAGTTTGATCCAATAACTGTTGGGAACTGACAGTCAAATTGAACATGCATAAGAGGCATGACGGAAATTCAAAATTTTTTCCCTGTCCCAGGAACTCCTATTAGTTGCATATAAATTAAATAAAGTCTTAACTAAATAATTCTCTACCTAGGTTAGCATGCTAAAGGATTAGGCATACCATAATTCCAAATTATATCCTAGCATATTTATTTTATACTAAGCATGTTATAACTCTAAGTTATAACCTAAGTATAAAATAAACTAAGCATGCAAAAATAACCTAAGCATAATTATTAAGTCTAAAAACACTTAAAGAAAAAGACTTAATAATTAAAAGAGAAAGAAAAAGAACTTACCAGTTGAAGCGTGCTTTTGCAGGACCTTCTTGCACAAGCCTCCAGTCGTAGGATAGCCTCTATCAGTATCCACACAAACCCCACCAACCAAAACCTCCCCAGGAGGAAGAACTAAGAAGCCTCGAGTAGTTGCTAGACCACTCTAGAAGCCTCACCCAAAATATAAACTAGCGGTGCCCGAATAAATTCAGGCTCCACAAAAATAACTTGCTCAAGTACCCGAGAGATTAATTATCTCGCTTAGGATTTATGCTTTGAGCTTGATACAATTTGAAAGGAAAGGAGAAAGCCTATATATAGGCTTGGGGGAGCATTTTGCTCCCCCTTATAAGCAATGTGGGATGGGAGTAATTACTCCCATCCCATATGCACAGCGTGTTACACGCTGTGCATTGGCAAGGCAAAGCCCTTTTGGGCTTTGCCTTGCTTTTGGGCTGCGCATGTGCAGCCCATTTTTATGGGCTGCCGCGAGCAATGCCCAGCATTGCTTGCACACCTTTCGGTGTACTCCCGCGCACTCGAGTCTGTATAAAATATTTTTATACTCTCGGTCCAATTAAACTCGCCAATGCAAAATTCCCCTTTTTAATCCTTTTTCAATTATTTATTTTCTGACCCTAATAAATTAGTCATCATTCAAAATAAATTTCTTGGTCCAACCAAAATTGATCTAATCAATTATAATTTATTTATGACTATAATTAATTAGTTACCGGTCAAAATAAATTCCTTGGTCTATCCAAAATTGATCTAATCAATTTTAACCAATCAAATAATAATCCTATTATTATTTATGTTATATTTTGTAACAGAATAAATCTATTAGTTCTTTACTTAGTCCGATGAAGGTCCAATGTGTGTGACCTTATAGGATCCCGAAGTATTGAGCTGTTAAGGCTTAACCAACCCTTGTTCTAATGGAACCATTGGCTCGATGTTCTAGACCGTGAATAGAACTTGATTACCTTAAACAAATGTAGTACGCCTCTAGCAAGGGTCTACCATCCCCCATTACTCGGAACGTCATTTATGCTTATGACTTAATCCCGGTTAATGCAATAGTTATCCAGTGCGACAAATTCCTTCCATTCTTTAATATTAGTACCATCTGGTTTATTGGGTTCGGTTAAAGTGTTAACCCACTAATAGCAAGGTTGCTCCAAGCTATCCCAGTTATTTACTTGTTACCGAAGTATATTGCCTTTTACCATAGTGTGTTTGACTAGAAACCATTTCTATCAAACACATACTCTGATCAGAGGTTTATAGCAATCATCACTTCAACAAGTGGCCAGGTATAACTCCTTAATATATCCGGAGCGATGGATTCTTTCCGACTACTCAGTCTACCAACGTGTTGTTATCACTATACCCGTAATCACCCGTAGCACCCTAAATCAATGAGTGCATAGCAATGACCCAAAGTATAGCAATAGTACCACACAAGGCAACTAGCATCTTAAGTATGAGGACATTCGCAAAGCTTATTGCATGAAGATAAACACTAACACATTGATATTTATACCAAGTGTTTATCTTGCTGCGGTCTCCAATATATCTCCCAGATATATCCATGTGTGAAGCTTGAGGCACCACCTTCAGTATTTAGGAGATTAACTGCTTGGACCCTTTCCAAGAAAGTTGACGACATGCTAGTCTTTCCGTTTCGTCAATATCCTTTCTTGATGACACTGTGACTAGGGATAGTTTAGACATAATCATAATTGCACATGAAGTAGGTTCCACCAAATATAGTCCAACTATAATTTCTCTAACTTCATGCTATGATATGTCAAGGACTTTTGTATACATACATCAATGAATATATTTTAACCAGCTATAATATATATGTATAAAAACACATTGATATAAACAAAAGAACAAATGCCTTTATTGATTAAACAAATTATTCATACTATTACATAATTAAGATATATCGCCCTAATTGCCTTAAGGGCATACATCATATCCAACAATAACAACCTGTCAAAACACAATCATTATGAAGATCAGGTCGTATTCATAAGGGTTCCTATAGATATGGGTTTATCATCACTGATGATAAGGAACTATATCTCATGGAGGATGATGAACTAAGGACATATGATGAGGCAATGAAAAGCTCATATTCTGATAAATAGCTAAAAGCCATAAAATCAGAAATGGATTCTAAGTATGAGAACCAAGTTTAGAATTTGGTTGATGCACCGCAAGAGGTTAGACCAATTGGGTGTAAATGGGTCTTCAAGAAGAAGAAATATATAGACGGTAATGTAATTACCTATAGAGCAAGGTTGGTTAAGAAAGGTTATAGTCAACGGGAAGGTACTGACTATGATGAAACTTTCTCACCGGTAGCCATGCTTAAATCCATAAGGATACTCCTCGCCATTGCTGCCCATTACAATTACGAGATCCGACAGATGGATGTTGAAATAACATTCCTAAATGGGAATTTAGACCAGGATGTGTATATGACACATCCTAAGGGTTTTACATCTCAGAATGGCTCAAAGGTATGCAAGCTACAAAGATCCGTTTATGGACTTAACCAGGCATCCAGGAGTTGGAATATAAGGTTTGATCAGATAATCCAGGAACTAGATTTTTGCCCAAATGCTAATGAGCCTTGTGTTTACAAGACGGTTAGTGGGAGTGCAGTCATTTTTCAAGTATTATATGTTGATGACATTCTGCTAATAGGAAACAACATTTCTCTTCTTCAAAACATTAAAGTATGGTTGTCAAGAAAGTTCTCCATGAAAGACCTTGGTGAATTAGCATTTATACTAGGTATAAAGATCTACAAGGACAGATCTAAGAGGCTGTTAGGTCTTTCTCAAAGTACATATATAGACAAGGTATTGAATAGGTTCAACTATGAGCATTCTAAGAAAGGTTATCTCCCGATGATAAAGGGGATAAACCTATCTAAGGCTAAGTGTCCAAAAATAGCTCAGGAGAGAATGCACATGAAGGATATACCCTATGCATCCGCGATAAGATCTATCATGTATGCTATGATATGTATTAAGCTGGATGTCTCTCAGGCTTTAAGCTTTACGAGCAGATATCAGTCAAATCCAGGTGAAAGGCACTGGATGGCCATCAAGGCAAACCTTAAGTACTTGAGAAGGACTAACGATGAGTTCTTGATTTATAGAGAAGGTGACCTCACAATTAGAGGCTACACTGATGCGAGTTTTCAATTTGATAAGGATGACTTTGAGTCTCAGTCCGGTTTTATGTATGTGTTAAATGGCGGGGCGGTATGCTAGAGAAGTTTCAAGCAAAAAACTACTACTGATTCAACCATAGAATCTGAATACATTGCTGTATGTGAAGTAGTAAAAGAAGATATCTGGTTAAAGGAATTTATTGGTGATCTCGGTGTGGTGCCTGAGGCTGTTAATCCAACTAATTTGTATTGTGATAACAATGGTGCTATAGCTTAGGCAAAGGAACCACAATCTCATCAGTAAAACAGATATGTATCCAAAAAGTATCATATAATCAGGGAGATTGTTAATGCTAAGATAATAATATTAGAATATGTACCCACTAATCAGAACCTTGCGGATGGTCTGACAAAGCCATTGACTTAAGTCAAGCATGACCAGCATGTTAAAGCATATGGATTAAGACATATGGCTAATTGGCCTTAGTGCAAGTGGGAGTTTGTCGGATATGATGTATGCCCTTAAGGCAATTAGGGCGATATATCTTAATTATGTAATAGTACAAATAATTTGTTTAATCAATGAAGGTATTTAATCTTCTGTTTATATCAATATGTTTGTCTATATATTATAGCTGGTTAAAAAATATTCATTGATGCATGTATGCAAAAGTCCTTGACGTATCATAGCATGAAGTCAGAGAAATTATAGTTAGACTACATTTGGTGGAACCTGCTTCATGTGCAATTATGATTATGTCTAAACTATCCCTAGTCATAGTTTCATCAAGAAAGGATATTGATGAAGCGGAAAGACTAGCATGTGGTTAACTTTCTTGGAAAGGGTCCAATCAGTTAATCTCTTAAAGACTGAAGGTGGTGCCTTAAGTTTGACACATGGATATATCTGGGAGATATATTGGAGACCGCAGTAAGATAAACACTTGGTATATATATCAATGTGTTAGTGTTTATCTTCATGCAATAAGCTTTGCAAATATCCTCATACTTCAGATGCTAGTTACCTTGTATGGTACTATTCCTATACTTTGGATCATTACTATGCACTCATTAATTTAGGGTGTTACGGGTGATTACGGGTATAGTGATGATAGCACGTTGGTAAGCTGAGTAGTCGGAAAGAATCCATCACTCTGGATATATTAAGGAGTTGTACCTGGCCACTTATTGAAGTGATGATTGCCATAAACCTCTGATCAGAGTATGTGTTTGATAGAAATGGTTTACACACTATGGTAAAAGGCAATATACTTCAGTAACAAGTAAACTACTGGAATAGCTTGGAGCAACCTCGCTATTAGTGAATTAACACTTTAACCGAACCCTATAAACCAGATGGTACTAATATTAATGAATGGAAGGAATTTATCACACTGGATAACTATTGCATTAACCGGGAATAAGTCATAAGCATAAATGACGTTCTGAGTAATGGGGGATGGTAGACCCTTACTAGAAGCGTACTACAGTTTTTAAGGTAATCGAGTTCTATTCATGGTCTAGAGCTTTGAGTCAATGGTTCCATTAGAACAAGGGTTGGTTAAGCCTTAATAGCTCAATACTTCGGGGATCCTATATGGTCACACACACTGGACCTTCATCGGATTAAGTAAAGAACTAATAGATTTATTCTATTATGAAAATATAACATAAATAATAATTGGATTATTATTTGACTGGTTAAAATTGATTAGATCAATTTTTGATAGACCAAGGAATTTAGTTTGACCGATAATTAATTAATTAGAGTCATGAATAAATTATAATTGATTAGATCAATTTTGGTTGGACCAAGAAATTTATTTTGACTGGTAACTAATTCATCAGGGTTGGAAAATAAATATTTATTTGAAAAGGATTAAAAGAGGAATTTTGCATTGGCGAGTTAAATTCGACCGAGAGTATAAAAGTATTTTCTATAGGCTCGAGTGCGTGGGAGTACACCAAAAGGTGCGTGAACAATGCTGGGCATTGCTAGCGGAAACCATAAAAATGGGTTGCACATGCGTAGCCCATGATAGGCGCGCCGTGAGCTGGGAGATCCGCGAGCTGGGCTCACGGCATAGAACAAGGCAAAGCCCGCAAGGGCTTTGTGTTGTAGCACACAGCGTGCTTAGCATGCTGTGTGCACGGGTCAACACGCAGATCCCTTGGATCTGTATGTATCACTCGTATAGGGATGGGAGTTACTCCCATCCCACATTGCTTTTGGGGAGCAACTTTTTGCTCCCTAAGCCTATATATAGGCTTCCCCTTCTCTTGTTTCAAGTGCACAAAGCTCAAAGCGTAAATCCTAAGCAAGATATTTTTCTCTTGGGTAATTGGGCAAGTTATTTTTTAGGAGCCTGAATTTATTCGGGCACCTCTAGTTTGTATTTTTGGGTGAGGCTTCTGGAGTGGTATAGCAACTACTCGAGGCTTCTTAGTTCTTCCTCCCGGAGGGGTTTTGGTTGGTGGGTTTCATGTGGGTACTCATTGAGGCTATCCTAAGCCCGGAGGCGTGTGCAAGAGGGTTCTGCTAAAGCACGCTTCAACTGATAAGTTCCTTTTCTTTCTCTTTTATTATTAGGTCTTTTTATTTAAGCATTTTTAGACTTAATAATATGCTTAGGTTATTTTGCATGATTACTTTATTTTATGCTTAGGTTATAATTTAGAGTTATAACATGCTTAGGTTATGGCTTAGAGTTATAACATACTTAACATAAAATATACATGCTAGGATATAATTTGGAGTTATGGTATGCCTAGCCCTTTTGCATTCTAACCTAGGTAGAGAATTATTTAGTTAAGGTTTTATTTAATTTATATGCAACTAATAGGAGTTCCTGGGGACAGGGATAAAATTTTAAATTTCTGCCATGCCTGTTATACATGTTGAATCTGACTGTCAGTTCCTAACATCCATGCATGTAGATTTCAATGAAACTAACAGTGCAGGTAGAGAAGCCAGTGACGATGAAAAGCAAAAGGAACAAGTCACCAGATCAGTCAGTTAGCCCATTGTAATTCTAGATCTAGTACCAGAAAAGGAAGATTTTAAAGTTGGCTTGGACCAATCCATCAACTTTAGTGATGATGTAGATGCTCAACCTATGATAGTAGCTCAGCGAGCTAATCCTGATCTACCTCGAGAAGTCAAAGCAAGGAGAGATCACCCAGTTGAGAAGATTCTTAATAGTGTGCAAAATCTAGTGCTGACTAGAGGTCAGCTGAATATAATGATGAGCCATTTAGCATTTGTCTCATTGATTGAACCAAAGAAGTTTGAAGATGATGAGTTTGATGACAACTAGATGACTGCAATGCAAGAGGAGTTAGACCAATTC
This sequence comes from Euphorbia pulcherrima, assembly GCA_947683365.1. NCBI lineage: Eukaryota > Viridiplantae > Streptophyta > Magnoliopsida > Malpighiales > Euphorbiaceae > Euphorbia > Euphorbia pulcherrima. Next base: position 15,223,300 of record CANTUS010000001.1, on the reverse strand, counting down.
AGAAGAAATGAAGTTTAGGATTTGGTGGAGAAACCCAGAGGCAAGTCAATTATTGGCACCAAATGGGTTTTCAAGAACAACCTAGATGAAGCTGGCAATGTTGTCAGAAACAAGGCCAGACTAGTTGCTCAAGGCTACAATCAACAAGAAGGCATTGACTATGGAGAAATCTTTGCACCAGTAGCAAGACTTGAAGCCACAGGAATTCTATGTGCTTTTGCATCTCATATGAATTTTAAGCTATTTCAAATGGATGTTATGAGTGCATTTCTCAATGGTTATGTTCAAGAGGAAGTCTATGTCAGACAGCCCCCAGGCTTTGAAGATCCAAAATATTCATATCATGTCTTCAAGCTAAAGAAGGCTTTGTATAGACTGAAACATGCTCTAAGAGCCTAGTATGAGAGACTGACTAACTTTTTACTCAGCAAAGGTTATATAAGAGGAAAAGTAGATACAACTCTGTTTATCAAAAAGAAGCATCAAGATGTGTTGCTGGTCCAAATCTATATTGACGATATCATATTTTAAGCAATTGATGAAAATGCAAAGAGTTCAGCCTGAAACACCCCTATCATATAATAACTATAGAAAAATACTATAGAAATTTTTATGAATATTTTTTTTCAAAAATATTCATATATTAACACAACCATAATATTTCACATCAACTCTAATATCGTTCATTTATTACAAACCATAATTATGTTTGATTTGAAAAATCAAAACCCAACCACTTTCTATTCTATATGCTTGTCATGTGAGGAGAGAGAGCGAGATGGACACAGCCGATAGACCTTTCTTCCATGACAGCTACAGGTAAGAACCTTCTAGTACAATACTTTATCTACAACTTCAACAACTGAAAAATATAGCGATTTATATGAGTCGCCACTCAGTGAATATAAACAATCAATGAATTTAACAATCACATACAGTTACACCTTCCAATTAAACATACAGTCATTCTTATATACTATTGGATGATTCATTTATTTAATTGTTGTGACATTTCCGGCCAAACTATTGCCCCGGGATACATGTAACATTTGTAACAGATAACAATTGATTTGCTGGCCAGCTATATAACAATTGGTTGACCTTTCGGTCCAGATAACAATTGGTTGACCTTTCGGTCCATTTATCAAATATTGCAATTGGTTGACCATATAGGTCCAGATAACAGAACATGTATTGCAATGTTTGATCGGCTATGTCACAATGTCTCTCTTTATTTCATTTGTTCCTGTATAATTGCGTATATAATGAATAATTCAATTATCTCAAGTTTCACCAAATAAACATATGTTCATATAATTCAAATTCTCCAAATAACATATAATCATTCAATTCACCAAACATTCAAATATCACATATCAAAACATTTCACCCATTCATATCATGTTTATACTCACAGATGGAATACTAATTTTCACGAAATCGACTTGTTTCCTCCTCTTGAACACTTTCACGACCTCGTGTTCCTATAAGCATAAATTCACATCAATACATTTCACCTTGTGTTGTTTTCTATTTATAAAGTTTTCATGACTTAAACCATTGTTACTTGTATACTTGTTCATATGACCTTGCTCTACTTAAAAATTCATAACTTTCAATTCACTTCTCCAAATGATCTGATTCTTTTTTTATTCTATCCCTAATACACAAGGCTATAACATACTAAAACCTCAAAAATTTTAGAGTCTTATGCGATTTATAGGGAATTTCCCATCAAAACTTGTTTCAGTCCCGCTTTACCTGGACAACAACGTAATAAAACGGGTATAACTCTCTCTACACAACATGAATCGACCTGATTATTTTTCCTACTTAAACTATACACATAAGGTAATAACATATCAAAAAATCAGAATTTTCTAAGTAGTATAACAATCCCAGATCAATTTTGAAACTCACCCTATCTCTTTGATCATCCAATTCTGCACACTTCATCTTATAAAAATCATAACTATTGATCTACTTATCTACAAATTCTCAAATTTTGCAGGATGAACCTTGACATAAAGGAGAACAATTCATCTTCTTACTAAAACTGCTAATTCTAAGTTTAACATAACGAAAATTGTACTACAAAGTTACTAAAATACCTGATTCCTTCCTTCTAGATCTCTTCTTCTCTTCTTCCTTTTTCTTTGTTCTTTGCTTTATGTTTTAGGAGATGAAGAACTGATCTAATTCTTATCAGTTCATAAAAAGATCTAAGGGGCAAAAGACCAATTTGCCCTCAAATTCTTTATTTATTACAAATACTAACTATACTAAATACATATACATATATCTATACCATACTAATACTAATTCTAATACTAATTCTTATACTTAAATCCTTATGATATATCACAATTTTATTCAACTTTATATGTTCTAATAATCATTTTATATCTATAACATAACTATACTCCACTTATTCCTTAAAATTCTATAGCCATATAATTCGATACCTAGATATTAACTATCGTATTTTGTATGGTTAAAATAACTATTATTTTCACTAACCAATTTTAATAAATATATCATGTAAAATTTAAATATAATGACATATAACAGATGTGGACAAATGCAAATATAATGCATGAAATGGGATATTATAATTCTCCCCCCCTTAAAGAATTTCGTCCTCGAAATTAAATACCTGAATCAGAAAACAAATAAGGATAGTCCTTTCTCATTCGATCTTCTGTTTCCCAAGTGGCTTCTTCTATTGAATGACTTTTCCAAAATCGAGATGTAAATCGAGGATCTCTATCTGATACAATAGACACATGTATTCCATGTAATCTGACAATTTCATTAACATACTTCTTCGCCAAATTCTCCAATGAACAACCCCAACGTATGGGTAAAAAATATGCTGATTTTGTCAATCTATCAACAATAACCCAAATAGCATCATTCTTTCTTGGAGTTTTCGGAAACCCGTACACAAAATCCATAGTAACCATCTCCCATTTCCAAACTGGTATAGGTAATGGTCGTAATTTCCCTGCTGGAGCTTGATGTTCAATCTTTACTTGTTGACATATCAAACACTTTGAAACGTATTCAGCAATATCCTTCTTCATTCCAGACCACCAAAAATGAGAGCGTAAGGTATGATACATTTTTGTCATTCCCGGATGCATAGCATATGGAGCAGTATGAGCTTCTTCTAAAATTTCCTTCTTTAAATTATCAACATCAGGTACACAAATTCTTTGTCCCAACATCAAAGTATCATTTTCTACTGTAAAATCGGTGCTCTTTCCTTGCTTGACATTTTCCATAATCTCTTTTAATTGCGGATCTCGAACCTGAGCTTCCTTAATTCTGTCATGTAACACTGGTCTTACCTTGAAGTTAGCTAATAATGCACCATTTTCGCCCAATTTTAAGTCAACATCCATTGCTCGCAATTGAACTAAGTATGGGAGTTTAGAAACTTGAACATTAGCCATTACACTACTGGATTTTCTACTTAAGGCATCAGCTACAACATTCGCTTTTCCCGGATGATATTCTATCGTGAAATCATAATCTTTTAACAATTCTAGCCATCTCCTCTGCCTCATATTCAATTCTTTCTGACTCAACAAATATTTCAAACTCTTATGATCAGTGAAAATCTGAAAAGTTTCTCCGTACAAATAATGCCTCCAAATTTTCAAAGCAAACACAATAGCAGCCAGTTCTAAGTCATGCACTGGATAAGATAATTCATATGGCTTTAATTGTCTAGATGCATACGCAATTACCTTCCCATGTTGCATTAAAAGACAACCCAAACCTTGGTGAGAAGCATCACTGTAAACAACAAATCCACCAGTGCCAGTCGGAATTGTCAAAATCGGAGCTGTAGTCAATCGTTTCTTTAATTCATCAAAACTTTTCTGGCAATCATCTATCCACTGGAACTTTACATTCTTTCATAGTAATTTTGTCATTGGAGCAGCAATAAGAGAAAACCCATCAACAAATCGTCGATAATACCCTGCTAATCCCAGAAAACTTCTTACTTCTGCTACATTTTTCGGAGCTTCCCATTGAACCACAGCTTCGATCTTTTTAGGATCAACCTGAATGCCTTGACCAGAAACCACATGTCCCAAAAATAAAAAAAGATTCAACCAGAATTCACATTTGCTAAACTTTGCATATAGCTATTTTTCTCTCAAAATTTGAAGCACAATTCTCAAATGTTGCTCGTGTTCTTCATTACTTTTCGAGTACACAAGTATGTCATCAATGAAAACAATGACAAACTTGTCAAGATACTGTTGAAATACCTTGTTCATCAAAGCCATGAAAGCTGCAGGTGCATTCGTCAAACCAAATGGCATCACCAGAAATTCATAATGTCCATATCGAGTTCTGAAAGCTGTTTTTGGAACATCTTGCGTTGAAATTCCGAGTTGATAATACCCTGACCTCAAATCAATTTTAGAAAATACACATGCTCCTTGCAATTGATCGAATAAATCATCAATACGAGGTAAAGGATATTTATTCTTCACAGTTACTCGATTCAACTGTCTGTAATCAATGCAAAGTCGCATAGTGCCATCCTTTTTCTTAACAAATAGTACCGGAGCACCCCAAGGAGACACACTAGGTCTAATAAATCCCTTATCAAGTAACTCTTGTAATTGCTTTTTCAACTCTTTTAATTCCACTGGAGCCATTCTATATGGAGAAATAGAAATCGGTGCAGTTCCTGGAATTAAATCAATGGTAAATTCTGCTTCTCTATCAGGTGGCTATCCTGGTAGGTCCGCAGGAAATACATCGGGAAATTCTTTAACAATAGGAATATCATCAAGTGATACATCTGATACTTTGGTGTCAATAACATGTGCTAAATATGCCTCACATCCACCCTTGATTAACCGAAAAGTATTAATTGCAGAAATTAAACAAGTCGGTACTATCTGACGTTCACCCTGAAAAATGACTTTTAGCTTATCTGATGTCTCTAAAATAACTTCCTTGGTGAAACAATTTACTACTGCATGATGTTTTTCCAACCAATCCATACCCAAAATCACATCAAACTCTCTAATAGTCAATCTAATCAAGTCCGCACTTAATATAACCTTGTCAATTTGAATCAAACAATTTCTGTACACTTGATTTGCAATCACCAATTCACCCAAAGGAGTTCCCACATAAAGATCAAATCTCAAAGGTTCATAAGCCATATGCAATTGTGATGCCAAGTTTGATGATATAAATGAATGGGTTGATCCAGGATCAATTAATGCACAAACATCCATGTTGCAAATAGAAATCTTACCGGTAACAACTTCTGGTGCGTCAATAGCTTCTTGTCGAGTCATGGCAAAAACACGAGCCTGTGTTGGAGGCCTAGAACTCTGAGCCTCAGATCTACCAATATTGCTTGTTGTTATTCCTCTACCCCTACCTCTTCCTGTTACTACACCAGCTCCCCTGCCTCTGGTATTCTGAACTGTAGCCTCTGATTGAGCTCTTTCAGTTGCTTCTATTCGTTTTGGACAATCACGTATTAAATGTTCAAAAGAGCCACATAAGTAACATGCTCCAGTTAGTTTCCTGCATTCGCCTTCATGCAATTTACCACATAGTATACACTGAGGTTTTTGTCCCGAGCTTTGTCCCTGACTTTGTCTCGAATGAGTTTGCACATTTGTTCTTCCTCCTCTATTCCCAGAATATCCTCCTCTAGCTATAAACTGTGATGGAGAAGAATTTGTTTGATGCTTAGCAGACTTTTTACTTTGGTCACCACTAAAATCACCGTAACCTCTTCTAGCTTTATAATCTGCTTTCTCTTTTTCTAGTCTTTCAGCCCTAATTGCAGCATTTTTCAACTTTAGGTAACTTTCAAGTTCAAATGATGATATCTTTGTTCGAATTTCATATCTAAGCCTATCCTCAAATTTCCTGCATCTATCCTTTTCAGTCGCCACTAATGTTGGTACATAACTGGATAGCTGATTGAACTTAACTTCATACTTGGCCACTGTCATCCTCCCTTATCTTAAGTTCAAAAATTGTTTTCTTTTATCATCAATGTACACATCAGGCATATAATTACTTTTGAATTCCCGCACAAAATCATCCCAAGTCAAGATAGGAGGCTGAACAGTGCTCCCCGGGATAGTCTCCCACCAGTCATAAGCATCATCTTGAAGTAAAAATACCGCATAATCGAACTTCTCATCAGGAGTACAATGCATCATATTGAAAACTCTTTCCAACCTTTTTAACCATCTTTCCGCTATTGTAGGATCTGTAGTTCCCTTGAATTCTTCTGCACCTTGTTTCTTCAATTTATCGAACCTTCTTTCTCTTTGGACAAATGTTACAGGTGCTTGCACCACAGGTATTTCCTGATGATGCTGTAAATTTGATGCATGAGAATGCATAGGTGATGCGGATATAATAGGTTGGATTTCTACAGGTTGATTTACGGCTGGTCCCTCTCTCCTCGGGTTAACATTTTGGTTCTCATCAGCCCTATATGAATATGATAACATGTTATAAGATAACATATACTAATCTTATATTATGTATGCATTTGTATGTCCCTATGACCATATCCCCGCTCTGATACCAACTGAAACACCCCTATCATATAATAACAATAGAAAAATACTATAGAAATTTTTATGAATATTTTTTTTCAAAAATATTCATATATTAACACAACCATAATATTTCACATCAACTCTAATATCGTTCATTTATTACAAACCATAATTATGTTTGATTTGAAAAATCAAAACCCAACCACTTTCTATTCTATATGCTTGTCATGTGAGGAGAGAGAGCGAGATGGACACAGCCGATAGACCTTTCTTCCATGACAGCTACAGGTAAGAACCTTCTAGTACAATACTTTATCTACAACTTCAACAACTGAAAAATATAGCGATTTATATGAGTCGCCACTCAGTGAATATAAACAATCAATGAATTTAACAATCACATACAGTTACACCTTCCAATTAAACATACAGTCATTCTTATATACTATTGGATGATTCATTTATTTAATTGTTGTGACATTTCCGGCCAAACTATTGCCCCGGGATACATGTAACATTTGTAACAGATAACAATTGATTTGCTGGCCAGCTATATAACAATTGGTTGACCTTTCGGTCCAGATAACAATTGGTTGACCTTTCGGTCCATTTATCAAATATTGCAATTGGTTGACCATATAGGTCCAGATAACAGAACATGTATTGCAATGTTTGATCGGCTATGTCACAATGTCTCTCTTTATTTCATTTGTTCCTGTATAATTGCGTATATAATGAATAATTCAATTATCTCAAGTTTCACCAAATAAACATATGTTCATATAATTCAAATTCTCCAAATAACATATAATCATTCAATTCACAACAATTCACCAAACATTCAAATATCACATATCAAAACATTTCACCCATTCATATCATGTTTATACTCACAGATGGAATACTAATTTCCACTAAATCGACTTGTTTCCTCCTCTTGAACACTTTCACGACCTCGTGTTCCTATAAGCATAAATTCACATCAATACATTTCACCTTGTGTTGTTTTCTATTTATAAAGTTTTCATGACTTAAACCATTGTTACTTGTATACTTGTTCATATGACCTTGCTCTACTTAAAAATTCATAACTTTCAATTCACTTCTCCAAATGATCTGATTCTTTTTTTATTCTATCCCTAATACACAAGGCTATAACATAATAAAACCTCAAAAATTTTAGAGTCTTATGCGATTTATAGGGAATTTCCCATCAAAACTTGTTTCAGTCCCGCTTTACCTGGACAGCAACGTAATAAAACGGGTATAACTCTCTCTACACAACATGAATCGACCTGATTATTTTTCTACTTAAACTATACACATAAGGGAATAACATATCAAAAAATCAGAATTTTCTAAGCAGTATAACAATCCCAGATCAATTTTGAAACTCACCCTATCTCTTTGATCATCCAATTCTGCACACTTCATCTTATAAAAATCATAACTATTGATCTACTCATCTAAAAATTCTCAAATTTTGCAGGATGAACCTTGACATAAAGAAGAACAATTCATCTTCTTACTAAAACTGCTAATTCTAAGTTTAACATAACGAAAATCGTACTACAAAGTTACTAAAATACCTGATTCCTTCCTTCTAGATCTCTTCTTCTCTTCTTCCTTTTTCTTTGTTCTTTGCTTTATGTTTTAGGAGATGAAGAACTGATCTAATTCTTATCAGTTCATAAAAAGATCTAAGGGGCAAAAGACCAATTTGCCCTCAAATTCTTTATTTATTACAAATACTAACTATACTAAATACATATACATATATCTATACCATACTAATACTAATTCTAATACTAATTCTTATACTTAAATCCTTATGATATATCACAATTTTATTCAACTTTATATGTTCTAATAATCATTTTGTATCTATAACATAACTATACTCCACTTATTCCTTAAAATTCTATAGCCATATAATTCGATACCTAGATATTAACTATCGTATTTTGTATGGTTAAAATAACTATTATTTTCACTAACCAATTTTAATAAATATATCATGTAAAATTTAAATATAATGACATATAACAGATGTGGACAAATGCAAATATAATGCATGAAATGGGATATTATACAGCCAGCAGATGAAGAAAGAGTTTGAAATGTCAATGATGGGAGAACTTAATTTCTTTCTTGGTTTGCAAATCAAGGTAGGCAAAGATGGAATCTTCATTTGCCAAGCTAAGTATGCCAAGGAAGTTCTCAAGAAGTTTGACATGGATAAAGCCAAACCAATTTCAACACCCATGGCCCCCGATACAATTCTGAGTAAAGATAAGGAAGGTAAACCTATAGAGAGTAAGCTCTACAGAGGTATTATTGGTTCTCTAGTTTATTTAATTGCTAGTAGGCCTGACATTTAATATTCTGTATATTATTATGCAAGATATTAAGCTGACCCCAGAGAATCTCACTGAGCTACTATTAAGATAATTCTCAAGTATTTGCTAGGCTCTATTGATGCAGGTTTGTGGTATCCAAGTAATGCAGACTTCACTTTGAGAGGATACACAGATGCTGACTGTGGAAGAGACAAACTTGAAAGAAAAAGCACCACTGGAGGATGTCATTTCTTGGTGATTGTCTAGTAACATTGTATAGCAAGAAGTAGACTTCTATTGCTCTGAGTATAGCTAAGGGTAAGTATATGGTTGCAAGAAGCTATGTAGCACAACTGCTATGGATTAAACAGTAATTAGAGGATTATGGTATAAAGTCTAAGTGTCTTGAAGTCATGTGTGACAATAAGAGCGCTGTTGACCAATTTATAAATCCAATTCAATATAGCATGATGAAGCATGTCAATATTAGACATCAATTTATAAGGGATCATGTGTAAAAAGGAGAAGTTAAGCTCATATACATTCCAATTGAAGAACAGCGAGCAGCCATATTCACAAAGCCTATTGGAAAGGACCAATTCAAGAATCTGAGAGAGCTTATCGGAATTACCAATCCAATTTGAAGAAGTTCACTCCATGCTGAGCTATCTTAAGTTGACCAAGTATCTAGGGTTCACTCTGAGCTTCAGCAAATTAGGTTAAGTGTTTCTTCTTCGCGCTTGAATTTTGGACACGTCATTAAATTGTCACCAGTTTCTTTTCAAATTCAAACCTAATAGAAGTGGTAGCAAGTTTTAAAATGATCCATATTCAGTTGCAGTTATCCTGTGTATCTCGCTATCATTTATCCTATAGTAAACTCTGTTTAATCTCATAGTTAATTATACGACCATGGATTGTGAGTCATACACGTAAGCTTTGCAGGTTTTAGCAAAGAAATTTTGGCTATTTAAGGAGAAATTCAGAAGGAGGAAAGGTTACGTTACCAAATTTATTCTTCTGCAATTCTCTTCTCAAAGTCCCCAAAATTCCTTATTATTTCAAAGCTATTCAAATGGCGAGTTCTTCAGGAAGATCATTAGAACCAAGTTTCGAGAGATCATTGTTTGTTAGAAGTGAAGATGACTCATGTTGGGTCACCATCGTGGATCATTTAGCATAAATTTTGACAGGAATCAACAAAAGGAAGAAGTTACTCATCCCTGTAGGATCTGAGTATACACCAATAAAATGGTGTACTAAGGATTAAGTGGTAGTGGAGGAGCCTACAACGGTTGACATGTTTAGCTTTTCTAATGATGAGTAGTTCAGGAAGTGGACGTGGCAACATAATCTCATAGGGTTCTTTGAATTGCCCAGTGGCTGTTATGAGGAGGTTGTAACAAGATTTTACCATAGAATTCACATGGTTAAAGGCTTCAAAGACATGTTTATGACAACCATGATAGGGAGGAAGGTGTACGTAACCCCCCCAAGTTAATGTTGGGTTATTGGGCATGAGAGAAAGAGGAACCTGGATGAGAGTTATAAGGGATAAAGATCATATAGACATTCCTATTGATAATAAAGTCCCCTCTGACTACAAGGCAGGTGAACTGATAGCCTCTATATTCACTAAAGAAGGAAAGCAGGCACATAAACTTATTATAAAAGTGTTGTTGCCCAAAACTACTTCTACAGGAAGCTGTTCTAAATTTTACAGAGTGTCTATCTATGCTCTGACTCATGGGATATGCATAAACTGGCCCCTGGCAATTTTGCACAGGTTCTTGAAGGTGTCTAAGCACATGATGTATGGTCATCTTATTATGGAGATTTGCAGGGCCTATGAACTAGATCTGGAAGGATGGGCTCTGAAAGCAGGATCAATCTGACAATGATTGAATCTAGAATTATGAGCAATGCTCACTTCTATGGCTTAAGATGTAATAAGAAGCCAAATAACACCAAGTACATCAAGCTGAAGAAGGGAGAGGTCAGAGTAAAGGATCCTAAAGCCATTATGACACTCAAACCTATTAACCCTAAAGAAGAAGACCAGACTTTTAAAGATTTTGTGGCTAGGTAGCTTGAGAAGATTACCAAAATTGGAGTAGAAAAAGGAGATGAGGATATAGCTGAGAAGAAAGGTAGTAAGAAGGAAGTCAGGAGAGACTCCGACAAGGAAGTGAAGAAAGGGAGCATAGCGAGCTCTAATCCCTCAGTTTCCTTCGTTCCTAAAAAGACAAGATCATCTAAGGGAACTAAGGAAGAGAAGACTAGAGAGCTAACTCCTAAGGAAGTTAAAGAAGAGAAGCAAGCTGAGGAAGAAATGAGAGAGGAGATGCCTCTAAGGAAATAGAAGAAGGAAAAGAGTGAGGAAGCCCAGCTAGATGCAATGACTACTGAAGGATGGGAAGCTATATCCATTCCTATGCCTCAAGTAGGTCAGCCCAAGAAGAAGCTAATGGTGAAAAAGCAAACTAGCATAGTCTAAAATTTAGAAGAGGTTGAGATGGTGAAAGCAGCTGAAGAGGAAATAATAAGAAAAAGGCAAGAAGATCTGGAAGAGGAGATCAAAAGGAAAGTGAAAAAAGCAGCAATAAAGACTAAGGCTAACACTGAGAAAGTTATTAAATCTACAGTAGCCAGTCTAGCTGATAAGGTTCCTGAAGTTGTGGAAGAGATAATAGGAGCTCTGACGGGAATTGAAAATCAGGAGGAGCAGGAAGATGATGAAGTGATAGAAGTTTAGGCAGCTGTGAGCCGATGACCCCCGATCCCCCCGCCCGCACGGTAAGCTTTAATGCCCTTTGACATGGGGCAGAGAAACAATAAGTGCTGTGAAGCGGGCTAAGGGATGATCCTTATTTTAGCGCGATGAAAATGGATAATGGAAGCGATGTTGAAGTTGAAATTTAGTCCGATTAATAGGTTGAGGGACAGGAGACTTAAAATCCCGTATTTTAAAATAGATTTGTCACCCGGTTAAGCTCCATCGGGAAATTGGGTACGATATTTTCATCGGATGGTTGGACCGTACCTTAAAACAGAGATTCTAGGTTCGGATGATGTTGCTTACTTTTCAATTTTTAAATCAAGCCGATTATATTTTGATAAGCGTGAACTTAGTTCTTATGCGATTTAATCCAATTATTGTTTGGTGTTTTCAATTTATATATCATACATCACACGGAAAGCAATAAATAAACAAAGCAAGAAAATAAAATTATTACAAGGCTTTATGAATACCTATATATTTTTCTAATGAAAGAAAATAAATAAAGCGATAAATAAATAAATGGGTGAAACCGGGTCTTAACTGGGCTTACCGACTCGGATCCGGCTCCAAACGAGGCAATAGATATATAAGAGTAATCACATATAAAGCATGGATAAATAAATGTGGAAAATAAACACAAAGCATGAAGAAAACGATATTTTTGGATTTTTTGGGACAAAAACATAATTTTCGGGCGTTAAATACTTATCTAACAACCTAAAAAGGGTAAAATAAATTAACTAAACATCCTAAAGTAAGATTTAATATGTTCAAGATATTTTTGGTATTTTTAGTTGGTGGAAAACAAATTATTTAGATTTATTTAGCAAAAACACTATTTTAAGCCATTAAAATGCATATTAAATGAAATAAAAATGAATTAAATCTAAAAATAGTATAAAATAAGTAAAAAGAAATTTCAGATCAGCCATAATTTTTTTTGAAATTTTTTTGGGTTGAAATCGGGACTGAAAACGCATTAAAACGACGAAAATCGGGTCAAAAACAACTGAAATCGGCCGTAAACAACAGAATAAAACAAACAGGGACCGTTTGGACGTTTTTACCAGTAGTCCGACTCAGTGAGGTGGTAGGCCGCCTCAACGAAGTGGCCTAGATGACGCTCAGTCGGCCTTCGTCCAGCTGAAGTAGCCCGTCGAAAAAAGTGTCTAAACAAGCCGGAATCGACCTTTTGTGCTGGAAAACCTGAGAGTACTAAAATTTTAAGTTGTTTTCTACCCGTTACGGTAGATTCAGACTTAAAATGTTTAAATAACTTTGATTTTTCAGTTTGGGGGAAAAGAATCCAAAAAGTCCGACAAAACGACGATAGGCCGCTTGAGCGACCGTAGGCCAACTGGACAAAGCGATAGACCGACTAAATGAAGCGGCCTAGGTGACATTCAATTGGGCTGACATTCGCCGGAACAATCAGCCGGATTTTTGACAGAGAATCACAAAAAGGACGAATAAAGGGGACCAAACACCCGGAAAAATAACCAAAAACACAGCGGCAGTAACAAAAATAAATATTAAAAGAAATAGATTAGAACTCAAAAAGTTACCCAAAGGCCGTGAATCCACTCTCGAGACTTGAACCGGACGTTTGGCAAGCTTTGTGACGGGTTTGAGATGAAAACCCGATAAAACAACTGATTTAGCAAAGGATAGTGATTTGTGAGGAAAAAGTCCCTAAATCCTATTTAAACCAATTTTTACCTAAGATTTCTAGTAGATTTTAATGTTTAGGCTACAAGATTAAGCCTAAGAAAAACTAAGAATCAAGATTAGAGAGGATTAAACCCGGATTCTAGCTTTTCTTGAGCTTTCTCTCTCTAGTTCTTGTATTTTTCTCTCTAAAATTCCAGCCAAAGGAAGAGGCCCCAATAGTCCTCAAAATCTGATTTTTGAGGGGTATTTATAGCCCTTTCAAGTGTAAAATATCCAAATTAATCCTCTAAATGTCAATATTTAACTGAAAACACCGAAAACCTGACTTTTTGGGCCAAGAAAAACCCAAAAAAATCTAAATAAAGGAACCCCGCGCAAAAATTGGGCCATCGATGCGTTCGAGCTAAGGCCGCATTAGGTGATGCGGTAGGCCGCATCACCTGACGCGGCCAGATCTAGGCCACTTCAGCCACGCGGCCTACCGTGTGGCTGATGCGGCCTGCCGCATGGTCTACGGGGTCTGGCCTTCCGTCGCTGGCACCGGCCCCGCTGATGGATCGGGGCACCCTATAGATAAAAAGCAAATGGGGCAGGGCGAGCTGGGCCCAAAACGCAAACAAATTACATAACGGGCATTCAAATGGGGCGATTCTTAACATTCCGAAATGCTCGGGGAACCAATAATCCAATGATGCAAACGAGACTCGCTGAAAATGTCTGGATTTTTAAGGACAAAAATCGCGGAATAATTTACTACGCGTGAGGGAAAGGAAGTGATTAACATCTCAAAAGCGATCTAATTATTATTATAATCGGGGTCAAAAGATCTCAAAATTATCAACAAAGAACTTGCCAAACGCGATTTGATTCTAAAATAATGGAATAACTAAACCGTAAAAGGTTAGAGCAGAAAGTCATCATCATTCTGAGGGTCACTGAAAAGCCCGTGCTCATAGGCTGCCCCTCGTGAGATTATCTTTTGGATGGTAAATGTGATCTCGTAAAAGGGCTAGGGATAAGAGGTTATACCTGACTTGTGGATTCTTGAATCGGATGTCTTCTGGTATTGCCATAAACAGACCTATCAAGAATAAAATTGACTTAGAGATTGATTAGGTATTACCTTCGTTGCCCTAAACGGTTTTGGGATAGATTGCTGGTTGCTTCGGGAAAAAGAGGAATAGGAATTTCTTGAGACGGTTATCTATGGATGGTCATGGGATGTATCATCAATTGACCTATCAGAGGTAGAAGTTGGATCGGTTGTCTACAGGTGGCTTAGGAACGCACCATCAACGGACCTATCGAGGATTGGAGATTAAATTGGTTATCTACTGGTGGTTTGGGGACGCACCATCAATGGACCTATCAAGGATTAGAGATTGAATTGGCTGTCTACTGGTGGTTTAGGGACACACCATCAACGGACCTATCAAGGATTAGAGATTAAATTGGTTGTCTACTGCTGGTTTGAGGACATACCATGGACACACCATCGGAACCCCCAAAAGTGCCGCAACCCGGGCGCGGGCCTCCGGTTAATGGCAAAAGTGGTTGGGATAGACGTCGAACACAATTGGGAAACCCTTCCATCGCATCTTAATCATGGCACAGATATCGGACGGGGTGATCGTCGTCTCATCAATCGGAAGATGAAAGGTGTGTGTAACCTTGCTCTATCGCTCCACTAAACATCCTAGTATATCCGGGCTTATCGGACGGCGTGACATGGTCAGAGAATCTAGCATCTGCTCGAGCCCCATGCCCCGAATGGCCACGACCAATGAGTTATCGGCCTGACCTTTAATATGATTCCACCACTTAGCGCACCTCTGTAATGATCCCATTGCCTTGGGACAGTGTGGCTTTATTGCCCTAAACGGTTTTAGGATAGAGTGCTGGTTACTTCAGGAAAAAGAGGAATAGCAATTTCTTGAGATAGTTATCTATGGATGGTCATGGGACGTATCATCAATTGACCTATCGGAGGTAGAAGTTAGATCGGTTATCTACGGGTGGTTTGGGAATGCACCATTAAAGGACCTATTGAGGATTGGAGATTGAATTGGTTGTCTACTGGTGGTTTGAGGACCCACTATCAACAGACCTATCAAGGATTAGAGATAGAATTGGTTGTCTACTGGTGGTTTGGGGACACACCATCAACGGACCTATCAAGGATTAGAGATTAAATTAGTTGTCTACTAGTGGTTTGGGGACACACCATCAACGGACCTATCAAGGATTAGAGATTGAATCGATTGTCTACTGGTGGTTTGGGGATGCACCATCAACGGACCTATCAAGGATTAGAGATTGAATTAGTTGTCTACTGGTGGTTTGGGGACACACCATCAACGGACCTATCGAGGATTTGAGATTGAATTGGTTATCTACTGGTGGTTTGGGGATGCACTATCAACAGACCTATCGAGGATTAGAGATTAAATCAGTCATATCAAAGATAATGGGAATGTCGAGAATGCCGAGGGCTTCACTAAGGAATGCCGAGAACTTCTAGCGAGGTCGGACTAGGATTTGCTTGGCTTAAATCTCATGTCGGGAATATCAAAGGTGATCCCCGGACTAGAATGCATACCAAGAATTTATTTGGAAGGTGCCAAGCACTTCTAATGAGGTCGGACTAGGATTTGCTGAAAAGCGCCTGAGGAGGCCTGTTGGACTAAACGCATTGTGCCTGCCACAGGAATTTCAAGATATTAAGGAGAGACATGAGCTGTGCTTTTTTTGCTTAATTGATTTTGTCGAGATAAAATCTTTGCCCCTTTAATTAAGCAACACAAATGGAAGAATGAAACTAAAATAAAGTTGAGATTTCCGGGAGTCCGGAGAGATTATCGAGGCCGAGCGCTGAGTCTGGCTAATATGCCCCTGGGTATTTGCATTAAGATGCCCCTAGGTATTTGCATTGAGGTGCCCCTGGATATTTGCATTGAGGTGCCCCTAGATATTTGCATTGAGGTGCCCCTAGATATTTGCATTGAGGTACCCTAGGAGAAGCTTCTGAGTTCTGATTTTAGGATCCATCGGGTTGGGCATCCTTCTGAATTGCCCCATGATGTGCCTATCAAGAAGGCTTTAAAGCATTAGTAAGCCACATAAATTGTGTTTTTATTGCTTAATTGATTTTATGGAACAAAAATTTTTGCCCCTTCAATTAAGCAACACAAACGGAAGAAAAAGAAGTACGAGTTGAGATTTTTGTGAGGCCAGACAAACTACCAATGTTGAGTATCGAGACTAGCTGATGTGCCCCTGGGAGAAATTTTATCTTCGAATGTAGGACGGAAGATAATTTTGAGATGCCCCTTGATATAGGCTCTTATTTTGTTTCCTGTAGAATTCAGCATAGAATAATAGACATGAAAATTCTGCATGAATGTATGAATGCATGAGAAACTCGGATTGGTCATCTTCAAGCTGACTGATTAACTTGCTTAATCGACTTTGCTTAATCCAAGGAAAGGTCAACTTGCTTGAAAAGGGAGAATACATGGAATTGCTTTACGGTACAGACAAGACAAGAATGTCCCTAGAGGAGGATGTTGCGCAGATTAGGTGAGAATGCCTCTGGTGGAGAACTAGGGAAGTCGCGGTGATTTGACTGCCAATTGATTGCTGGATCAGGCATGATCTAGACAAAAGGGGTCCATGAAGCAGAGTAAGATTCTGGATAACGAACGACCGGGAGCTATCACTACCAATGAATTCTACCAAGGATGGCTTCAGAAGATTAGGATATTATGGAATCAAGATGCTTGGCTGCATTCAAGAATTGAGCGGACACTAGCGGAGGACGAATCTGAGTCCTTTGAATCTATTAGACAGGTGTACATATTCATGCATTCTGATGCTGATGGCAATGGTGTAGATATCTCAATGTGATCGATGACAGTCATTCATCTTTGGTTTGGTTGTCTTAATTTTTGCATAGACCTAGACATTATGTCGGGCCCATCGGACTTGTTCACTTTTTGCTTTTGAGTTCTAATTTTTGCCTGGGCTGCCCTTTTCGGGTTTTCGATCCAGCGAACTATCATGGCTTTTGCATGGACCTCAATTCTTTTCAGTCCATCAGGATTTTTGCCTTTTATATTTATCTTTATTTTCTTTTGAGGAATTGGGTTGACCGCACCGAACCCTACGTTTGACTCATCTATTGCATTTCGACTTTTGGGCCCAATAAATTCATTCAAGCATAAACATAAAGAATTCAGTAAAAGTGACATTTCCATTAAATGAAGTATGTTTGAGTACATGATGATGATGATAACCATTTCTATTGACGCAAACTCTGGTGTTAACTAGCCTATGAAGGTTTTCTAGTCAACATACTCTCATGGCTCACTTTACCCTGACTTTTGCCTAGGCCGTCCTTTTCGGATTTTCAGCCTAGCGGGTCATTTTTGTAACCTAACTTTTGCCTAAATGGTTTGCAGAATACCGATCAATGGGATACACCCTAATTTTTGCCCGAGTAGTAGAGGACC
Source organism: Euphorbia pulcherrima (assembly GCA_947683365.1). Lineage (NCBI taxonomy): Eukaryota > Viridiplantae > Streptophyta > Magnoliopsida > Malpighiales > Euphorbiaceae > Euphorbia > Euphorbia pulcherrima. Next base: position 15,205,428 of record CANTUS010000001.1, on the reverse strand, counting down.
ACACGTCGGGTGATTGATTTATATATGCTTTTTATGTGCTGCTTTTCTGGATTTAATTCTTCTAGTTAGACACGATAACGCTTCAACCTGATTTGATTGATAGGGTTTACGAACTCATTACCATTGATAATAATGCCCCTTAGATCGGACGTATTTCTGAATACACAAAGTCCTATCCAATCTGGTTGGAATTTCCCCCTTGGGTTGATATTAGCAGGCTTTGCTTACTTCAAAATTAGATCGTTGGCCGTTAGCGGTGCCTCTGACCCTCAACTCGGATGTTAGCCGCCTTTGCCATGCTTTTGATACATCTTTTGATACATCTGAATACTGTTTAAGCTGTTCAAACCGTACTTTAGTCCATGGGGGTCTCTTTGATGCTGGGTTCAACATGACTCTCGGTTTTAGTTATTTCTTGTTTAGTAGCATGCTTTCCATTTCTCAAGCATAGAAACAAGGTATTTAGAGAATTCATACACATGCACAGTACCACACAAAGAGCAAATGGTGGTTTATTGGCTCAAACTTTGACCCTTGTAGTACTTTTGGACATAAGCCTCTTGAGAAGTTGGTTTGTGGCTTTCGTTATCCCATCGGCTTGTGGTTGGATGGGCGAAGGTTTGCAACAGTCAGACCCATTTTTCTTGATCGATTAAGGGTTGCCTCTTGGGATTGAAACCTATTGTCCGAAGTGATATAATGAGGTAGGTTGTATTGGGGGAAGATGTGTTTCTCAATGAACTTGGTCGTCCTCTCGGCGATAATGTCAATGAAAAGGGTCAACTTCCCCCTACGCTGATGAGGGTCAAATCTTGTCGATCATATGTAGGCTTATCTTTTCTTTGGTAGCTTCAAAATTGGTTCGCATATAGTCGCGAGGTCGGCGATGGACCGACTGACATATTGGATTTATCCAAGGAATGACTGAGCTTCTTTTACTATTTCAGTCATGGAGATGAGGTATTCGGGAATCTACTGATGAACCCTAGGTGTCTAGGTATGACTAGGTGAAATTGTTATCATGATCTTTAAGCACTTGTTATCTCTCATTTTCTTTCAGAGGTTAGGTCATTAGAAAGGGGTTACCATTTTAGATTATAATCTGTACTCGAATTTATTTCAGTTAAAGAAACGTCATGAATACTGAGCACATTATGCTTATGATAAAATGAATACATGGACCCATCGGGTGAAATATCGAACAGATAAGCAAAAGTGAGAGTTTTAAATTAAAGTGCCTTAGAGGCAGAATTGTTCACATCGAAACACTAGAAATATAAAGAAAGAAAATTACATCATAGAAAATTCATCCTCCACAGGCGGAGGGTCTTGATTGGTAGAGCCGGTAGACTAATCATCCTCGGTAGTTTCCATTGGGGCATCGCTCATGATAAAGTCCAAAACCTTTGCCTGCTCGATTGATAACTTTTCTCCTTTATCCGCTAGAGACCTTGTGGGATTCTTATCAGAGTCGACGGCAGAAATGGCTTCCATAACGGGGTTGGATGAATCAGAAAAGACCATCTCTAACACAAAATCCTCAGGGAGACCGGAATTGATGATGCTCACTTCATCATCAGAGCCCAGCGATGTCTTTTCCTCAGTGTCGGTCTTCCTCGCAGGCTCATCCATTTTTCTTTCTCTTACCTAGCACCAAATAGCCATACCTAAAGGCCTACATTGATCTATTGTGTGTCCCTCTTGAACTTGATAGCGACAAAAGTTCCCTTTGTCTTCGGGCGTAGGAGAACGGTACTCATGAAGAGGGCTAAGTAGGCCTTTCTATCGCAACTTAGCAAATATGATATGAAGAGGGAGCTTCCATGGAGACACAAATGCCCTCTAACCAGGAGTCCGAGAAGATATGGTTTGCACTACGGAAACACTCTCTTGATGGACAAATTGGACTTCAGGTGCCTTCTCTCCAGTTGGGGCTAGAGTAACTTCGAAGGATTGAGAGTTATTGCCCTTGAACCAGGGTTTGCCACTTGGCTTGCTAACCCTTTCCTTTTCCTCCCAGCGCTCAATCTTTTCAGCTTTTTCAAAAACCATTTGATAGGACTCGAAAGAATCGGTCTCCATCTCTTTTTGAAGGAATGAGAGAGCCCCGTCAAGCAGTTTTGGGATCATTTCTTTAAGGCTGAGCTTTTATTTCAAGACGACCTGAGTGGCCATCCATCGATTGAAATAAGGTTTGAAAGCTTCGCCGGGCTTTTGCTTGACTGCCTCAAGATGTCGAATGGTAGTCTCCATTGTGGAATTAAATCTATAGTGGGCAACTAAAGCTTCAGATAAGAGTTTCCAATCCAAGATTGTGGACTCCGGAAGAGTATTGTACCACTCAAGAGCAGGGCCTGAAAGGGTACATGGGAATAACTTAGCGAGCACCTTATCCCCAATCTTTTAGACTCGCATGATTCACTCATATATAATTATATGGGACTTAGGGGGGCTTTTGCCTGAATAAGCATCCATTTGGGGCATTGAGAAATTTTCAGGCACCCAATCATCACTTCTTACTTCCTCCCTATCCTCGCTCCTATTCAAAAACTGCCTGAAGAAAGTCGCCATTTTGGGCATCATGCCTAGAGGTTGCGTGACCTGGTCGGATGAAGATGACCCAAACTGAAAGGGTGAAGGAGTCGAGGTTTTGATCTAGGGGCAAGAAAAAGGATTTTGAGGGTAAGTGGTCACGTGGGGAGTGACCACAAAGCTAGGGGGTGAGGTTGTGAAAACATTCGGCTGTGCCGGAGGAACAATAAAGCCACTTGATGGGATTGTCATCTGAGGAGTAAATCCCCCTAAGAAAGAGAGGAGAATAGGAGATTGGGGAACAGGCCTCGAGTGCACAGGGGGATAAAAATCAAAGCTTAGTGGAGTAGATGATAAGGGCAACTAAGAAGAGCTCTGTCCAAACTGAAATTGGCTTTATTGGATAGGACGAACCAGAGGGAATGATGGTACCAAAAACTGATTCTGAATTGGTAGAGACCGAACTGTCTCCCCTAGAGCTTGAAAAATAGGCCCCGCTGACCTTTGAGACTCTCTTTCCTCCCTGAGAGTGGATCTAACCTGCTCTTTAATAGTGGCCCAAGACATATCCGATTGTAGGAACATAGCCACAGCATTAGCTAATTCGGATCCCAACTAAGATTGGCCTTGTCCTTGACCCTAATGAGGGGGAGAAGGAGAAGAGGAAGGAGTGCTCTCATAAGGTGCATCACTTAAATATGGATCAGACATGGTTGGAAGAGCAGATTATGACACTAAACTTGAAACTGAATTTAGGCCCACACAATAGCGAATCTGATGGGAGTAGTGCCTTGGTCTAACCAAATCAACAGGAAGATGATCAGCCTGAATCAAACCACAAATGAGATGGATGATAGCATAAATATTCGAGCGATGAATGCCATATATACGGGCGATTTAGAGAGGTAGAGAGCAGAAGAGCTTATGATGCAAAGCTTATCCTTAAAATACGTGAGACGTCAAATTCCTTGCTATTCCTAGTGAACTAGATACAGGTCATCGGGACTAAAATGATCTCAGGCATTTTGTTAAATTCCCCCTTTCAAATGAGGGGGGAGTAGAGGTAAGCGAAAACCAAAAGTAAAGGTCGGATATAGGCGGCCTATGCATGAGCTTTGCATGAATGAGCACAACACAAGTAGCACACGAAAGTAAATAAATTTCTTCCAACCTTATGACTCCCGCGTAATTCCAATTTGTAGTCTGGGGTTAACTCTAGCGCCAGGAAACGGCAAGAGAGTATGCGACCTAAATCTATACTGTTTTGGTGAGCCTAAAGGGAAGTTGCTATGGCTAATTTTATCGTGGTTCATAGTCTCAAATTGCCGGTGTCATAGAACGACATTGTAGAAGGGTCTCGTTTACCTTGATTCCGTGTAACTCAACCACTCCTCAAATGAGTGCGGCCGCAGGAATTACACTTTGGTTGAAACGAGTGTTCCACCTACAAATATCCCCAATTCCTGGCAGGCATGAGGTATACAAGTGAGCTTCACGGGGGAGATAAAATGGCACCTTATAACTTAGAATCTAACTAAAGCGGTGGATCAAAAGTCATAAGAAATAAATTGTTGATTTAAAAACAATTTAGGCACATCATCAAAATCCTTTAACCAATGGTGGAAAATAAAAGCAACTTTTAAGTTTTAAGTTAAAGTAATATCCCTAGCAGAGTCGCCACGGTGAGCCCACGACCCTCGATCCCCCCGCCCGCACGGTAAGCTTCAATGCTCTTCGGCGTGTGGCGGAGAAACAACGAGCGCTGTGAAGCGGGTTAAGGGATGATCCTTATTTTAGCGCGACAAAAATGGATAATGGAAGCGATGTTGAAGTTGAAATTTAGTTCGATTAATGGGTTAAGGGATACGAGACTTAGAATCCGGTATTTTAAAATAGAGTCGCCACCCGGTTAAGCTCCACCGAGAAATTGGGTAGGATATTTCCACCGGGTGGTTGGACCATACCTTAAAACAGAGATTCTAGGTTCGGATGATGTTGCTTACTTTTTAATTTTTAAATCAAGCCGATTATATTTTGATAAGCGTGAACTTAGTTCTTATGCGATTCAATCCAATTATTGTTTGGTGTTTTCAGTTTATATGTCATACATCACACGGAAAACAATAAATAAATAAAGCAAGAAAATAAAATTATTATAAGGCTTTATGAATACCTATACATTTTTCTAATGCAAGAAAATAAATAAAGTAATAAATAAATAAATGGTTGAAACCGGGTCTTAACTGGGCTTACCAACTCGGATCCGGCTCCAAACGAGGCAATAGATATATAAGAATAATCACAAATAAAGCATGGATAAATAAATGTGAAAAATAAATATAAAGTATGAAGAAAACGATATTTTTAGATTTTTCGAGACAAAAACTTAATTTTCGGGCATTAATTAATTATCTAATAACCTAAAAAGGTGAAATAAATTAACTAAATATCCTAAAATAAGATTTAATATGTTCAGAATATTTTTGGTATTTTTAGTTGGTGGAAAACTAATTATTTATATTTATTTAGCAAAAACACTATTTTTAAGCCATTAAAATGCATATTAAATCAAATAAAAATGAATTAAATCTAAAAACAGTATAAAATAAATAAAAACAAATTTCAGATCAGCCATAATTTTTTTGGAAATTCTTTTGGGTTGAAATTGGGACTGGAAACGCATTAAAATGACAAAAATTGGGTCAAAAATAACCGAAACGGGCCGTAAACAACAGAATAAAACAAGCAGGGACTGTTTGGACTTTTTACTAGTAGTTGACTCAGTGAGGTTGTAGGCCGACTCAGCGACATGGTAGGCCGCCTCAACGAAGTGGCCTAGATGACGCTCAGTCGGCCTTCGTCCCACTGAAGTGGCCTGTCGGAAAAAGTGTCTAAATAAGCTGGAATCGACCTTTTTGTGCTTGAAAATCCGAGATTACTAAAATTTCAAGTCGTTTTCTACCCGTTACGGTAGATTCGGACTTAAAATGTTTAAATAACTTTGATTTTTCAATTTGGGGGAAAAGAATCCAAAAAGTCCGACAAAACGACGATTGGCCGCTTGAGCGACCCGTAGGCCGACTGGATGAAGTGGTAGGCCGACTCAACAAAGCGGCCTAGGTGACATTCAGTCAGCCTGACGTTCACCAGAATAGTCAGCCGGATTTTGACAGAGAATTACAAAAAGGACGAATAAAGGGGACCAAACACCTGGAAAAATAATAAAAAACACAGCTGCGGTAACAAAAATAAATAATAAAAGAAATAGATTGGAACTCAGAAAGTTACCCAAAGGCCGTGAATCCACTCTCGAGACTCGAACCAGACAGTTGGCAAGCTTTGTGATGGGTTTGAGATGAAAACCAGATAAAACAACCGATTTAGCAAAGGATTTAGTGATTTGTTAGGAAAAAGTCCCTAAATCCTATTTAAACCAATTTTTACCTAAGATTTCTAATAGATTTTAGTGTTTAAGCTACGAGATTAAGCCTAAGAACAACTAAGAATCAAGATTAGAGAGGATTAAACCTGAATTCTAGCTTTTCTTGAGCTTTCTCTCTCTAGTTCTTGTATTTTTCTCTCTAAAATTCCAGCTAAAGCAAGAGGTCCCAAAAGTCCTCAAAATCTAATTTTGAGTGGTATTTATAGCCCTTTCAAGTATAAAATATCCAAATTAATCCTCCAAATGTCAATATTTGACGGAAAAGACCCAAAACCTAACTTTTTGGGCCAAGAAAAACCCGAAAAAATCTAAATAAAGGAACCCATTGCCAAAATCGCGCCATCGACGCGTTCGGGCTAAGGCAGCGTCAGGTGATGCGGTAGGCTGCATCACCTGAGGCGGCCTAGCCCCATATCAAGTGGCCAGATCTAGGTCGCGTCATGTGACGTGGCTTGGCAGGCCACATCAGCCATACGGCCTACCGTGTGGCTGAGGCGGTCTACCGCATGGTCCATGTGGCCCGACGGGTGGACCACGCGGCCTAGCCTTCCATCGCTAGCACCTACAACCGCCGATGGATCGGGGCACCCTATGGATAAAAAGCAAATAGGGCCCGGTGAGCCGGGCCTGAAAAGCAAACAAATTACATAACGGGCATTCGAACGGGGCGATTCTTGACATTCCAAAAAGCTCAGGGAACCAAGAATCCAACGATGCAAACGAGACTCGCTAAACACGTCCAGATTTTTAACGTGCAAGGGGAAAGGAAGTGATTAACATCTTAAAAGAGATCTAATTATTATTATAATCGGGGTCAAAAGATCTCAAAATTATCAACAAAGAACATGCCAAACGCAATTCAATTCTAAAATAATGGAACAACTAGACCGTAAAAGGTTAGAGTAAAAAGTCATCATCGTTCAGAGGGTCACCAAAAAGCCCGTGCTCACAGCAGCTGAGTTTGATGTCATTGAATCAGACCAACTGGTCTATTAAACTGCTGAGGTAGCCAAGGAGGAGAAAATGAAGAGGAGAAGAGGATTGCTAAAGAGGATGAAAGAGGTTTTTTATAAGGATGAAGGAGATTTAGAAGACAAGGATGAGGAGGAAGTAGTTGAAATTGAACAGGGAGTTCAGCTGAATGAGCAACCTCAGGCTTAGGTCAATGAGTCAACTGTTGAAGGTGCGGAAGAAGAGAAGAAAGTAGAAGAGCCATTCCTTTTCCCAAACCTTTCTACTGGAACACCCCTATCACCTACTCCCATCTCTGGTTTACCTTTACCTGAAACCCAAATACCATCCATATCCACCTCTAATCAACGAAACACCTCAAACTCTGACCAAATAGCTATCATTCCATATCTTTCACTTGTAGGATCTCCTATGCATGAACAGTTGCTCTTGGAAGGACCAGTTATCAAAGCTCCGCCAATCATAGCGGAGATTCCAGAATAGCAAGAACCACATCAATAATCTTAACCTCAAGCCCAATTTAATCCTTAGGCTGAGCTCTTGGGAGAAATAAGGAGGCTACGAAGAGCTAGATATCCTGGACTTAGGATAAATGCTGAAATAGATGCTGAAATTGCTAAATCCTTATTATCTGAGGAGGTCCTAAGGAGACTTGCAAAGGCTGTTGAGCTAGTGCAAGGATTTGTAGAAGCTATTGAGGAGATAAAGGCCCATTTCAGATCAGTCCCCACCCAGTTCTCACTATATTTCCTTTGTTAAATATTGTAGGTAGAAAGGCTGACTATATGAAGATGGAAGTTGCTAAGTTTAAAAAGAAGATGGAGAAGATCTATGAAAGCAACTGTAGAGTCTAAATTAAGAAAGGGAATTCAGGAACTCAATGATTGACAAGTTCAATCCTTTACTTCAAGGAATGTAGGCTGCGTTGAATGGATATAGCAGTTTGAGCAAGGAGAATGATGCCAATACATTTAAATTAAATGCTCTTAATGATGCCATCAATATGTTAACTACAGTAGTCTCAAATCAAGGCAACTCAAATATTCTGACTCGGATGAGAGGAGATATTCTAAAGGGAGTCAAGGACTAAGAAGGAGAAGTGCTAAGAGCTTTGAAGCAACTGAACATATCTGATGCTCTAAACAGTGACATTGTAATGGCAGATGCTGAACAAGAACCATCGCTCTATCAAAAACTTGGTCACATTCATGATTAAATCAAGAGTGTTCATACGGATATCATTAATGATGGTCAAGCAATTAATCAGATTCTTGAGCAGGTATCTACTCATATAAGAAGCACTCCCTTGCTAGAGCGAATACTCAGAGAAAATACTCAAGCTAAGGCTCTGGCCAGTCTTACTCAGATATCTAAGGAAGGACTTAATGCTTAGTACAAGGTCAATCAATCTCAGTCTCATGCCATGGGTCGTCTCTTCACTTTTCTCAAAGAATAGGATGCTATTTCTCAAGAGATCTATGAGTTGCTAGTGCAAAATTTTTCCTCTACCATCTATGGCAAGCTCAAGAATTTTGAAGTTTCTCTAAGCTCGTTTGATCGTCAAACCCAAGCCATTTTGGATGTAATGGCAATGAGGGAGAAGGATCGCAAGAAGTGTGAACGAGAGGAGAAAGAGAGAGAGATCAAAGGGTCGCTGAATTTTCTTATGAATTATCTAAGGATCTAGAGCGCCTTCGAAGACAGTATGCTGAGAATCATAAAAGGAAAGGGAAGGAGATCGCGCTGCCCTAGGAAAAGAAGTCAAGATGGGATTAGCAGGCAATGGAGGATAGAAGAGCAAATCTTGGAGGACCATCAATGCCTAAGTAGAATAGAATTTATTGTAATCTGTTGTGCTGATTGTAAAACTTAGTATAGATTAACTCTTCATTGTCTATACTTAAGTTATTCATATATAAAAAGATTACTTAATTTGTTCTAAGCTAAGATCTTCTTAACTTCTTGTATTTTTTACTATATATAAATATGTGTTGATTATCTTGCAGAAATATGAGCAGTATTGAGGAATGCTGAACTCTGATGAAATCAAGGATTATGGGGGAGTTACCATTCACTCTAAGCTAAATGAAGATGCTGAACAAAGTCATATTAAGCATAAGTATGAGGTAGCTCTGATCTAGATACCTTACTAATTTAATTCCCGTTCAATTAATTGCCATTCATCAAAATGGGGGAGATTATTGAACCAAGCACAAGGTTGGACTGACTTAGTGGATGACTCAGTAGTGCTTAAGTTTTTATCATAACAATTAAGCTCAATACGAGAAAATTAAATCAATAATGATGTTAAAATAAATAGTCTATGGTTATATCCAGGTAAGTAAATTTAAGGGTAGAATTTTATGTCTCAACTGACCTAGCTATCTAGTTTAACTTTAAGTTGTTATGGGCTGAGTATGTACTTTAGTCGCTGACTAAATTCTATTCACTCAACGCTTGATATTTAGATTGTATTTCAACTATGTATAGTGATTTATCTTTTTGCTGAGTTACTCTGTATATGTCTATGGCACTGACTTTCCCATTTGAGGAAATATGAAATCTTTGCTTTTATTTGTTGCTTTTTACAGGACATTAATGAGACAAAGACAAAAAGAATTAATGCCTTGATAAGCCTCCGGTTTATGAAGAAAATGACAAAGTATTCCTTATTCAAGCTGTAAAAAGACATTTGCCAAACTGGAAATATCTGCAGATTAATAACATAGTATCGTGCGCTCTTTAAAATGTCAGAACACTAGAAGAAATGGGAGAATGACATGTAGTAAGTCAGCATGAGTTCTCTCTAAATGAAGACTAGCATCAAACGATAAAGGATTCAAATTAAAGCTCAAATTTTAATCTAATAGATTGATTTCTATCTCACAACAGTGTGATTCTATCTCCTAATGAATTGATTTGAAGAAGCAATAGGTGAATAGATGAGTTGTCAATTTCAGAAGATGCCAAGGCAAGTTCAACGGCTACTTTTTTTAATCCCAGCTATAAAAGGAGCAAGAAGGCAAGCGTTAGAACTTAGTGATTACACCTAAATTTCTAAGAAGCAAAAACCTTTGCAAAATTACAAGCTTTAAAGAAGTTCAAACTAGAAAGCATTACTCAACGAAGAATTTGCTTTGAGCAAAAGAGAATATATTATTATTTGAATTGTAATATCAGATCATTTGTAACTGTATCAATGTTTCTATGAATTGATTCCAGCTCCTATTTAGAAACTATTAAGTTGCTGATAGAAGAGGGTATTCTACTCAGTGGGTGAGCGATTACAGTTTGGAGGGTACTTTTTATAATTGGAAAAATTTGTGAAAGGCTTCTCCGCCTAGGGTAAAGGAGTTGAGATTAGTGGATTAAAGCCAAGACACTCTCTTGGGACTGGATGTAAGCACAGGTTGCCGAACTAGTATAAAAATCTTTGTGTCCTTTACTTCAAAGTTTTCTATATTTCACTTAGCCAGCTGACCTACTCAGTGGAGCTAATTAAATCGCAAAAAGCTTCCTAAGAAATATAGTGAGTCATTCACCCCCCCTCTGACTCATTGAGTGTACGCATAGGGACCAACAAACACTTTAATTAAACCCAACAAACCAGATGGTGCTGATATTAAAGAATGGAAGGAGTTCATCACATTGGGCAACTATTGCATTAACCAAGATTAAGTCACAATCACAAATGACGTTCCGAGTAATGGGGGATGGTGGACCCTTGCTAGAGGCATACTACAGTCATTTAAGGTAATCGAGTTCTATTCACGGTCTAGAACCTTGAGCCAATAGTTCCTATAGAACAAAGGTTGGTGAAATCTTAACAGCTCAATACTGCGGGGTCCTATAAGGTCACACACATTGAACTTTCATCGGATCGAGTAAAGAATTAATAGACTTGATCTATTACGAAAATATTAAAGGGATGGTTGAACTATTACCTAATTAGACCAAAGATTTTATTCATTAACCAGTAACTAATTTTATTAGGGTCATAAATAAATTAAGGTGTTGATTAAAATGATTAGATCATTTTATGGTTAAGCCAGAAATTTATTTTGACCAGTACATAAATTTTTTTCGGGTCACAAATAAATTAAAGTATTGATTAAAATTTGATTAGATCATTTTATGGTTAAGCCAGAAATTTATTTTTACCAGTAACTATTTTTATTAGCATTGTAAATAATTAAAGTACTGATTAAAATGATTAAATCATTTTATGGTTAAGTCAAGAATTTATTTTGACCGATAACTAATTTTATTAGGGTCATAAAATAAATTAAAAGAAAGGAGAATTAAATTTAATCTCATATTAATTCTTTATTTAATCCAACATTTGATCTCGCATTAAATCCGCATTAAATCCGGGGAGCCTTTGCTTCCCCTATAAAAGGCTAACCCCTCTTCTTCATTTCTTGCACCATATCTTTTTATGAGCTCTGACTTGAGATTCTAATATGTTTTCCTAATGTCAAATTAAAAGATAAAATTAAGGAGTCCCTTTGGTCAATATTTTGGCTTGGGTTTTGGAGTGATCTAGCAGCTACTCAAAACTCTGCGGTTCTTCCTCATTGGGAGATTTCGGTTGGTGGGGTTCGTGTGGATACTCATAGAGGCTATCCTATACTTGGACGCTTGTGTAAGAAGGTTTTGCTAAAGCACGCTTCAACTAGTAAGTCCTCTAATTCTCTTTTAATCATTAAGTCATTTTATTAAGCGTTTTAAGACTTAATAGTTATTATGCTTAGGTTATTATGCATGCTTAATTTATTTTATATTTAAATTATAACTTAGAGTTATAACATGTTCAGTATAAAATAGATATGCTAGAATATGATTTAGAATTACGGTACGCCTAGTCTATGCATGCTAATCTAAGTAGAGAATTTATTTAGTTAAGGCTTTAGTTAATTTATATGCACCTAATTGGAGTTCCTGGGATAAGTGACAAAATTTTAAATTTCCGCCATATTTGTTATACATGTTCAAAGTCACTGTCAGTTTCCAATAGTTCTATCATAAGCGTACCTATTTAATGCATAATTAAGTTAAAAGGAAACTGAATTTTATTTTCTATATGAAATAATTTAAAGTTTATTAAATTGTTTGAAACAGTAGATGAACTTAGACTTTTTATTTCAAATGTTAGAAAATGGATATAGATAATTTTGAATAAGTCTGCTCAAGTTACTCAAACTCATCAAACACTCAATAAAGTATATAAATTACATGGGTTATAGATGCTTTCAATTTACATGAATTAGAAGAACGAAACTTATTAGTCCAAGAGAGTCCATGTTTTTCAAGCTTGTGCCTATATATATTTTGGCAAGGATTTGACAAGGTGTCTACTCCTCATAGGGCACCACTCTACCTGGGAATATATATCAGTGCAGTTTGAGTTAACAAAGAGGGGATTAAATATGGACTAATTTATTTATAGTATATAAGATGGTTCTTATAAATGTTTCTATAACAAAGTAAATATTAAATTATTGAATAAAAATTTAAAGAAACTGCAATATAAATATAATAAATAAAAATGTTAATTATTTTGCATATAATCTAGGTTGATGGAATAATTATAATAAAGAGCTTGAATCCACCTAAGGTTAGACCTTATAAATTAATTATAAAATTCTCTGAATTAATATAAACTATTATTATAAGTATGTTCATCTAGTCATCTAATAAATCCTAGATTTGGTGAGACGTTTAACACCAATAAAATCTCAAAGTAAATATATTAAGGCAAGTTATAAGTATTCCTTACTCAAATTTATGATACGATCTTTTTTGGCTATAAAGTGTTGCACAAAGCGTTCCTTTCATCTACATCGACTGGTTATAAAAATTGAGATATGGTCTTCCTTAACAGGAATGGGTAGTCTACCATAAAATTGGGGGCTAGCTGCAGGACTGAGACACGTTCAAGGAGATGCTAATATAAGAGCACACATCCCTAGGAATTAGGGAACTTGAATAAATTAGCAATTGCATACGATGCAAATGGAATGGAATTCCAACTACAACTTACTAATATGGCTTGACTCATAAAATTTGGGGGTCGTGTTAGACTAGTTATAGATTCTACCTACTTGGAAATTTAGCTAGGCCAAACCTCCCGAATTTAATAAAATGGGCTATTGTAAATTTTAAAAAATGGTAGAAGTAAAGTATTTAATCAAAAGTCCTTATATTAAATACATATACTATATACTAAAGTCTTAACAGTGTTTTTCTTTTCTTATATCTTAGGTTGAAAATGACTTCCACTATTAATCTCCGTCCATTACTTGACACCAAACTGAATGGCACGAACTTTTTTGATTAGTTCTACGCTGTGAGAATAATTCTCAGATTCGAGGGACTTGTCTATACTCTAGATGAGATTTTCCCGATAGAACCTGATATTGAGGATCAATTGGAATATGATGCTTGGTTGAAGCACAAGAAAGATCGTGAGACTACAACATGTATAATATTGGGGTCCATGATTCCTAAGCTTCAGAAACAACATGAGAACATGGACTTATAGTCCATGGTTCTCCATCTTGAGGAGCACTTTGCTGAGCAAGAAAGGACCGAGAGTTATGAGACCTTAAGACTCTTTTTTGGAACCAAGATATAGGTTAGCCCTTTGCCTCTCAGTATGTACTAAAACTCATGGTATACCTTAAGAATCTGAATCAGTTGGTATTCAAAATGAATCATGAGTTAAGTGTTGACCTTGTGTTGATGTCTTTAGCAGATAGTTATTCCTATTTTGTAACTAACTATTACATGAACAGGATTAATTCTATGATTCCAAAATTAATCAATATGTTAAAGACAGTAAAACCTCAGATCAAGAAAAATTAGAGAACACTGTTGTTCCTTGAGAAGGGCAAAACTTTTAAAAGGAAGAAGGCACTGGGAGCCAAGAAAAGAATCAGTAAGAAGAAGAAAGAAAAGAAGATATCTAAATATGTCTACTTCCAGTGTGGGAAATTGGGACACTGAAAGAGGGATTGCAGAGCCCCTACTTTTGAACATTTAAAGAAGAAGCCTACAGAGGCATCTGCTTCAGGTATGTTTGTAATTGAAAACTATGCTTCTTGTTGAACCAAGCACGAGTTAGGACTGACTCAGTGGATGACTCAGTTGTGCTTAAGTTTTGATCATAATAATTTAGTCCAGTTTGAGATAATTAAATCAATAATGATGTTGAAATAAATAGTCTATGATTTTAAGAGAGTTAGTAAATTCAAGGGTAGAATGTCAAGTCTTCGCTGACCTAGCTATTTAATTTAACTCTGAGTGGTTTCTGGGTTGAGTACTTACTTATTCACTGACTTAGTATTATTCACTCAGCACTAGATATTTAGATTTTGTTTCAGCTGTGTACGTTTCATTTTATCATTCCAGCTGAGTTACTCTATGTCTGTCAATGCTGTTGACTTTACCATTTAAGGTAAAAAGGTATCTTTGCTTTTAGTGTTACTTTTTACAAGAGCATTAATGAGACAAAGACAAATAGAATTAATGCCTTAACAAGACCCAGTGTTATGAAGAAAATGACAAAGTCTTCCAATGCAAAGCTGCAATAAGTCAATTACCATTTTGAGTAATTCTGCAGATCTACCAACCTTGTAACTAAATGGAATGGGATGAAGACATGTGGCAAGTCAGTGCGACTTCTCTGTAATGGAAGACTGGCATCAAATGATAAAGGATTCAAATTAAAGCACGAATTTCAATCTAATGAATTGAAATTTATTTCACAACGATGCAATTCTATCTCTTAACGGATCGATTTGAATAAGCAATGGGTGAATTATTGAGCTATCAACTTTAGAAGATGTCAAGACAAGTACAACGGCTACTTTCTCGATCCAACTATAAATGAAGCAAGAAGGCAAGCATTAGAACTTGGTGAATACACCTGAATTTCCTAGAAGTAAAAAATCTGCCAAAACTACAAGCTTTAAAAAATTCTAGCAAGAAAAGCATAACTCAGTGAGAATCTACTTAGATCAAGAGAGAATAGCATAGATCAATTGATTATAATATTGGATCATTTGTAACTAGATCAAAGTTTTTATAAGTTGAATCTATCTCTTATTTAAACTCTTTTGAGTTGCTGATAGAAGAGGATATTCTAGTCATAGGGTGAGCGATTGCAGATTGGAGGATACTTTCTGTAGTTAGAGATTTTGTAAAAGGCTTCTCCACCTAGGGTAAAGGAGTTGAGATTAGGGAATTAAAGCCTAGAAACTCTGTCAGGACTGGATGTAAAAATAGGTTGCCAAACTAGGATAAAATCTTTATATTCTTTACCTACTTGCAATTTCCTACCATCTCTCTCAGCCGGTTGAGCTCACTCAGCTGAGCCAGCTAATATCATAAAAAGTTTTATAAGTTTTTGACTAAGTCATTCACCCCCCCCCCCTCTGACTCAGTGAGTGTATGCATAGGGACCAACAAGTGGTATCAGAGCAGTTTTCATTTCACATATTTCACAATATTTGAGATAAAGACCATGGTGTACAAAGGAGAATCTAGTGGAAGGGCTCAAGCTTATATTCTGCCTGAAGGCATGTCAGTTATCAGGCCTCCCATGTTCAATAGAGAGCATTATACTTACTAAAAGAATAGAATAACTAATTTTATTCAGTCCTAGAGTATGCATGCTTGGAAGGCCATTGTAGAAGGGCCATATGTTCCATCACATGTGAAGAATGGAGTTACTGTTTATAAGTACCCTACTTAATAGGATAACAATGATCTGGCCAGACTTAAAGAGAATGAAGCTGCTATCAACTATCTTCATTGTGCTCTCGATGCTACTAAGTTTAATTGCGTTTCTGGATACGAGACAGCCAAAGAGATTTGGAAGAAGTTGGAAGTGACTTATAAAGGTACTGACAAGGTGAAAGAGTCTAAGATCAATATCCTAATGAGGGATTATGAGTGGTTTCATATGAAGCCTAAGGAGGATACTTCTAACATGAACACCAGGTTCATAAACATAGCCAATGAGCTGAAAAGACTTAGCAAGACCTTCACAGAAGAAGAAACTATCAAGAAAATCTTGAGAAGTCTAACTCGAGATTGGAAAGCTAAGAAAAGTGCTATTGAAGAAGTTCATGATTTAAAGACCTACAAGTTTAATGAGCTGATTGGAACTCTACTGACATATGAGATGTCCTTGAAACAATATGAAGATGAGTCCAAGAAGCATAGGTCAAAAGAGAAAGAGAATTCAAGCAGAACTATTTTCTTGAAAGTTGATGATGAAGAAGAAGAAGAAAAAGAAGAAGAAGAAGAAGAAGAAGAAGAAGATACCTCTAAAGAAGGATATCCAGAGGACTAAAAAGAGGAGATAGCTCTAATGACCAAGAATTTTAGGAGATATCTGGGTAAAGAGAAGAACTTTCAAAAGTTTAAAAAGATAGACAAGTATAAGAAGAGAGCAGTTGATAGACCACGAAAGGAATTCAACAAAGAGCATAAAAAGGATATAAAGTGCTTCGAATGTGGTGAAAAGGGGCATATTCAGTCAAGCTGTCCTAAAGCCAAAAAGGATAAGTTCAAGAAGAAGAAAAGTAAGAAAGCCCTAGTTACTGCCTGGAGTGACTTTGAACAAGATTCATCATCCTCAGATGAAGAGGCGCATGATTCTGTAAATGTGTGTCTCATGCCTAAGGATGATCGAGTTCACTCAGAGTTAGCTGATCAACCAATTACATCCGCTGCTAGACAATCAGCTGACTAAAGTAAGGATAAAGGAAATAACTCTGAGGTAAATTTTGAACCCCCTTTATCTTCTGATGAGCTTGCCGTAGTACTTAATGATATTATTAACATGACTAAGAAGTCAACCAAATACATCAGAGTACTTCGGAGGAGGTGTGATGATATAGAAGATGTCAACTCTTCTACATCACTTGACATCCTATACCTGATGGAAAAAGCTAAATACCAAAATGGATATAACAGCAAACTCTCCAAGAAATTGGATGAGATAGCTGCTAAATTAATAGGTTGGAAAAAGGTGCGGGTCCCTCCTCAACCTAGCAAGAATACTTAGAGCAAGTACACTCAACACTCTGAGAAGGTTTCTTAAAAGAGTAAAGTGAGCAGGCCTAATCCTAAGGCCGTGTGTATTTTTATGGTAAGCCAGGACATGTGACAGTCATGTCTAGTCATAAAAAATGGTTACTATAATGAGTATGACCACTACTAACAAGGGAGGACCTAGCTAGAAAAAGATATGGGTACCTAAGAAAACTTAACTATTTTACAGGTGAGCCTGAGATCCACTAATGACAGTAGAATGTGGTATTTGGATAGTGGATGATCGAGGCATATGATGGGTAATGAAAAGCAGTTCATCATATTAGAGTGAAGAAGATATGGAAGTGTCAACTTTGGAGACAACAAAAAGGGAAAGATTATTAGCAATGGCACAGTGGGAGTCAAGCCTTCAATTGATAATGTGTCTCTGGTGAAAGGCCTAAAGTTCAACTTGCTAAGCATTGCTCAACTGTGTGACAAAGGAAGAAAAGTGATATTTAACTCAGCAGGCTGCTCAGTCATTGATGGTAACTCTGACCAAAGTATTCTTTATGCTCCTAGAATTAATAATGTTTATATGTTTGATTTATCCCCCAGCTCCAATGATATTTGCTTAGTTTCTAAGAAGGAAAACTCTTGGCTATGGCACAAAAGGTTAGGACATATCAATATGACCAATCTGTCTAAATTAGCCAGAAATGAACTTGTTGAGGGATTACCCAATCTAGCCTTTAATAAAGATAGACTCTGCTCAACATGCCAACTTAGGAAATAATTTAGGAAGACTTTTAAATCCACAGCTGATACATCTTCTTCACATCCCCTTGATCTTCTACACATGGATTTATTTGGGCCTGTTGTACCAATAAGTCTAGGTGGAATGAAATACACCCTTGTGGTTATAAATGATCTGACCAGGTTCACTTGGATTGTCTTGCTAGCTAGCAAAGATGAAATATTTGAATCATTCTCTAGGTTGGCTACCCAGATCATAAATGAAAAAGATCTTAAAATTAATAGAATCCATAGTGACCAAGGAAAAGAATTCGAAAACAGGCAGTTTGAAGAATTCTACTCTAAGCATGGTATTAACCATAATTTTTCTGCCCCTCATACACCTCAGCAGAATGGGGTTATCGAGAGAAAGAATTGCACTATTAAGGAGATGGTTTATTCTATACCGAGTGATAATAATTTACGAAAGTATTTCTGGGGAAAGGCTGTTAACACAGCTTGTTACATTCTAAACAGGGTTTTAATTCGCCCAGTTTTGAATAAAACTCCTAATAAACTTTGGAAGGGGTGCAAGCCCAAGGTTGGTCATCTCAAGGCCTTTGGTTGTAGATGCTTCATATTAAACACTAAAGACCAATTGGCTAAATTTGACCCCAAGGCTAATGAAGGAAACTTCTGGGTTACTCAACACACAGTAGGGCAAACAGAGTGTATGTCAAGAGGACTGGCATCTTAGAGCAGTCCATGCATGCAGATTTTGATAAAACTAACAATGCAGGTAGATAAGCCAGTAATGATGAAAGAGAAAAAGATCCAGTCAGTGGATCAGTCAGTCGGCCCGTAATTATTCCAGATCCAGTGCAAGAAAAGGAAGAACTTAAAGCTGACTAGGACTAACCAATCAACTTTGGTGATGATGTGGATGCTCAACCAATGATTATAGCTCAATGAGCTAATCCTGATCTACTAAAAGAAATCAGAGCAAGGAGAGATCACCCATTTGATAAGATTCTGGATAGTGTTCAAAATCCAGTGCTGACTAGAGGTCAGCTAAATAGAATGATAAGCCATTCAGCATTTGTATCATTGATTGAACTAAAGAAGTTTGAAGATGCTAAATTTGATGACAACTAGATGATTGCAATTTAAGAAGAGCTAGACCAATTCAGAAGAAATGAAGTTTGGGATTTGGTGGAAAAACCCACGGCCAAGTCAATAATTAGCACCGAATGGGTTTTTAAGAACAAGTTAGATAAATCTGGTAATATAGTTAGAAACAAAGCCATACTTATTGCTCACGGCTACAATCAACAGAAGGCATTGACTATGGAGAAACTTTTGCACCAGTAGCAAGACTTGAAGCCATAAGAATTCTTTTTGCTTTTGCATCCCATATGAACTTCAAGCTATTTCAAATGGATGTAAAGAGTGCATTTCTAAATGGTTATATTCAAGAAGAAGTCTATGTCAGACAGCCTCCAGGCTTTGAAGAACCTAAAAATCCAAATCA
This sequence comes from Euphorbia pulcherrima, assembly GCA_947683365.1. Classification (NCBI taxonomy): domain Eukaryota; kingdom Viridiplantae; phylum Streptophyta; class Magnoliopsida; order Malpighiales; family Euphorbiaceae; genus Euphorbia; species Euphorbia pulcherrima. Next base: position 15,186,172 of record CANTUS010000001.1, on the reverse strand, counting down.
TGTCTTCAAGCTGAAGAAAGCTCTATATGGACTGAAACAAGCTCCAAGAGCTTGGTATGAGAGACTAAGTAACTTTTTTATCAACAAAGGTTATGTCAGAGGGAAAGCAGATACAACTCTATTTATCAAGAAGAGGCATTAAGATGTATTGCTAGTCTAAATCTATGTAGATGACATCATTTTTAGAGCATATAATGAGAAGCTATGCAAAGAGTTCAACCAGCAGATGAAGAAAGAGTTTGAAATATCAATGATGGGAGAGCTTAATTTCTTTCTTAGTTTGCAAATCAAGCAAGGTGATGATGGGATCTTCATCAGCCAAGCTAAGTATGCCAAGGAAGTACTCAAGAAGTATGACATGGATAAAGATAAGCCAATGTCAACACCTATAGCAACTGATACTATTTTGAGTAAAGATGAGGAAGGTAAACCTATAGAGAGTAACTCTACAGAGATATTATTGGTTCTCTACTTTACTTAATTGCTAGTAGGCCTGACATTCAATATGATATATGTTATTGTGCAAGATATCAAGCTGACCCCAGAGAATCTCACTTAGTTGCTATTAAGAGAATTCTCAGGTATTTGCTAGGCTCTATTGATGTAGGTTTATAGTATCTAAGTAATGCATACTTCACTCTAAGAGGATACACACATGCTGACTATGGAAGAGACAAACGTGAAAGGAAAAGCACCACAAGAGGTTGTCATTTCCTTGGTGATTGTCTATTTATATGGTACAGTAAGAAGTAAACTTTTATGGCTCTAAGTACGGCTGAGGCTGAGTATATGGGTGCAAGAAGTTGTGTAGTACAACTGCTTTGGATCAAGCAGCAACTGGAGGATTATGGTATAAAGTCAAATGGCGTTGAAGTCATGTGTGACAATAAGAGAGTAATTGACCTATCCAAGAATCCAGTTCAACATGGCAAGATGAAGCATGTCAATATTAGACATCACTTCATAAGGGATCATGTGCTAAAAAGAGAAGTCAAGCTCAAGTATATTCTAACTGAAGAACAGCGAGCTGACATATTCATAAAGCCTATTGGAAAGGATTAATTCAACATTCTAAGAAAGCTAATCGGAATGTCCAATCCAATTTAAAGAAATATATCTCACTCTGACCTATCCTGGAGCTGACCAATCTAAGGCACACTCTGAGTTTCAGTAAATTAGGTTAAGTATTTCTTTTACAGCTCAAATTCTTAACACGTCACTAAATTGTCACCGGCTCTCTTTCAAATTTAAACTTGATAGAAATGGTAGCAAGTTATTATCCCGTGTTTTTCACCCTCATGAGTCCTATGATACACATTATACAATCTAACCATTGAATCTTCAGACCGTGGATAATGAGTCAAACACGTAGCTTTTCAGGTTTACGCGAAGAGTCTTTAGCTATTTAAAGAGAAATTGAGAAAGAGGAAAGGTTACTTTACCAAAATTCTCTTCTATGCGATTTCCTCTTTAATCCTTAAATTCTCCATCTTTCTTAAAGTAATACTTATGGCGAGTACATAAGGAAGAGATTCAGAACCCAGTTCTGATAATCCTCTTTTTGTTTGGGATCAAACAGCCATTAATTTCAAGGATACAGAAGACTTGTTCATTCCAGCAGGAATAAGATACATTCCAACTGAGTAGGAATATATAGAAGTAACTATTGTGGATGGGCCAACAACTATTGATATGCTCAGTTTCTCTAGTGATGAATGATTTAGGAGATGGATGCACCAACACCATCTTCAGGGATTTTTTAAAATTCTAAGTGGTTGCTATGAATAAATCGTTGAGCGCCTCTATAAAGGAATTCATATGGTGGAAGGATTCCAGGACATGTGTTTCACCACTATGATGGGAAGAAAAGTATACGTAACCCCAAAGCTCCTTGCTGGGTTACTTAGAATGTGAGAAAGAGGACTTAGAATGCGCGCTGTGAAGGACAAGGATGAAGATAATATGGACATCCCTATTGATTATGAAGTTCCTCATGATTATAAAGCAGGAGAACTGATCGATCTATGTTCTTAAAGGAAGGAAACCAGGCTCACGAGCTTGTGATCAAAGTATTGCTGCCCAAGACTGCCTCTACTGAGAGCTATTCTAAATTTGAAAGAGTGTTTGTTTATGCTCTGACTCATAGGATGTTCATCAAATGGCCTCTGGTTATCTTGCATAGGTTTCTTAAAGTATCCCACATGGTTTATGGCCATCTAGTCATGGAATATGCAGGGCATATGAGCTGGAGATAGAAGGATGGGCTCAGAAGAGCAGGATTACACTCAAAGTGATAGAGTCAAGAATTCTGAGTAATGCTCTTTTTCATAGGGTGAGATATGAAGAAAGGCCCAAAAATACCAAGTACATCAAGATAAAGCCAGGCGAGGTCAGAATGAAGGATGCCAAGGCTATTGTACCTATGAGAAGAATCAGACCTGATGAGGAAGATCAGACTCTGGATGCCTTTATGGCAAGTGAGCTAGAAAGAATAACCAAGCTTAGAGCAAAAAAAATAAGAAGGAGAAAAGAAGGGTAGTAAGAAGGAGGTCAGGAAGGATGCCAAGAAAGAGAAGGGGAGCTCAGTGAGCTTAGTTAAAGTTATTGTTCCAAAGAAATCTATATCTTTTAAGGAAGCTAAGGAAGATAAAAGAAAGGAACTGGCTCAGAAGGAGATTAAGGAAGAGAAGAGAGTTGAGGAAGAGTTGAAGGAAGAAATGCCCTTGAAGAAAGAGAGGAAAAGGAAAGCAGAAGCTGCTCAGCTAGATGTGGTGACTACAAAGGGAAAGGAAGCTACATCAGTTCATGTTCCCGAAGTAGGTTAGCCAAAGAATAAGCTAATAGTGAAGAAAGGGACATGAGTTGCCCAAAATATTGAAGAAGCTAAGATAGCTAAGGCTGCTGAGAAAGAGAGAATAATAAGGAAGTAGGAGGAGATTGAAGCAACTATTAAGAGGAAGGCTGAAGAAGCAGCAGCAGCTAAAGCTAAAGCTAAGACTAGAACTAAAGAAGTTTTATAGAAAGCTATGGCTAGCCTAACTGGGAAGGGAGTAATAGAAGTTGTTGATGAAGTGATAGGGGCTTTGGATGGAATAAATAATCAGGAAGAGCAAGAGGAGGAAGATGACGTGAAAGAGGTAGAAGCTGTTGAAGTTAATGAGGTAAACTCTGACCAGCAGGTCACTTTGACTGCTGAGAAAGTCAGGGAGGCTAGGAAGAAGAGAAAAGGGGGCTATTGAAAAGAATGAAAGTAGTCATTGATGAGGATGAGGGAGATTTGCAGGATAAGGAGGAAGAAGCTATTGTAGTTGAGCATAGAGCTCAGCTGGTTGAGGATTCTTAAACTCAGGTCAGCAAGTCCGCTATTAAAGTGCTGTAGAAGAGGAGAAGAAACCAGAAGATTTCTTTACTTTCCCAAACACATCTACCAAAACACCTCTCTCACCTACACCAATCTCTGCCTTACCCCTACTAGAAAACCAAACACCATCCACTTCAAGCTCAAGCCAAATCAACCAATTCTCCGACCAAAATAACCCAGCCACTGACCAATCCATCATCATACCATATCTTTCACCTGTAGGATCTCCAGTACAAGAAGTTTTATATTTGGAAGGACCTTAACTAGTCAGAGGACCTCCAATTATTGAAGAGATTCCTGAATAACAACAACCACCACAACAACCTCAACCATAACCCTAATTTAATCCAAATGTTGCATTATTGGGAGATATAAGGAGGTTGGAAAGAGAAAGGTTTCCAAGACTGAGGACAGATGCAGAGATTGATGCTGAGATAGCAAAATCATTGATGTCTAAGGAAGTTTTGAGGAAGATTGCAAAGGCTGTTGAGCTAGTGCAAGGATTTATAGAGCCTGTTGAGGAAATAAAGGCCCATGTCAGATTAGTGCCTACCCAATTTTCATTAGTTAAGGCAATAGTATCCCATACTTTGCCCTTGTTATCTATTGCAGGTAGGTAGGTAGCTAGTCTAAAGATGGAGGTTGTAGAGCTAAAGAAGCAGATGGCTAAGTTATATAAAAACAACTATAAAGTGCTGAAGGATGAAAGGAATTTTTGCAAGTCAATGATAGACAAATTCAATTCTTTACTTGAAGCTATGTTGAACGTTCTAGATGGTTATAGCATATTGATCAAAGAGAATGATGAAAATATAACTCGCTTGAATGCAGTTGTAGATGGATTAGATGCTCTAATAATAGTGGTAACCCAGCATCATGGATTACACATTGAATTAATGAAGGTGAAGGAGGATATGCTGAAAGGAGTGAAGAACTCAGAGGGAGCTATGCTAAATGCCTTGAAGAGGCCTAACATTTCAGATGCTCTGAGTAGTGATATTGTGATGACTGATGCTGAACTAGAGCCTAATCTTTATAAAAAACTTGATTACATCAGAGACCAAATCAAGCAAGTTCAAGCTCATGTCCTTAATGATGGAGAGGCCCTGGATAAGATTCATAGTGAAGTTACTACTCATATCAGGAGCACTCCTAAGCTAGAGCACATTCTCAGAGAAAATAACCAGGCTAAAGCAATAGCATGTCTCACCCAAGTATCCAAAGAAGGTTTGAATGCTCAATATCAGGTCAATCTATCTCAATCTTGTGCTTTGGTAGGCTTATTCGCCTTTCTCAAAGAATAAGAGGCTATATCTCAAGAAATCTATGAGCTGCTAGTACAAAATTTCTCATCCAATGTCTATAGTCAGCTAGAATCATTTGAAGAGTCTCTGAGCTTGTTTGATCATCAAACTCATGCCATTTTAGATGCAATAGCAATAGGGAAGAAGGATCATGAGAAGCGTGAGAAGGAAGAAAGGGAAAGAGATCAGAGGATTGCTGAATTTTCTTATAATCTGTCTAAGGACCTGGAGTGCATTCAGAGAGAATATACTGAGACCAGGAAGAGGAAAGGCAAGGAGATTACTCTGCCTAAAGAAAAAAAAACTAGGTGGGATCAGCAAGCTTTTAAGGAGAGAAGAGCCAACTTAGGAGCCCCACCAATAACTAAAGATTAGAATAGATTTTATGTAATTTATAGTACTTAAATGTAAAACTTAGTATAGATTAACTCTTTGTTATCTGTAAACAAGTTATTATTGATGAAAGATTATAATTTCTGTTCTAAGTTACGATCTTCTTAACTTCATATATTATTCTGCTATATACATATGCTTTGATCAGTTGCAGAAATATATGAGAAGTTGTGAGGGATGCTGAACTCAGAAGATTCAAGAATTATGGGGGGGTTAGCATTCACTCTAAGCAGACTAAAGATGCTGAACAAAAGATATATCAAGCATGAGTTCAAGGTAACTCTGATCTAACTTTCTTATTGATTTAATTCTCGCTAAGTTAATTGCCATTGATCAAAATGGGGGAGATTGTTGAACCAAGCACGAGTTAGGACTGACTCAGTGGATGACTCAGTTGTGCTAAGTTTTGATCATAACAATTAAGTATAGTTTGAGATAATTAAATTAATAATGATGTTGAAATAAATAGTCTATAGTTTTAAGGGAGTTAGTAAATTCAAAGGTAGAATTTCAAGTTTCCGCTGACCTAGCTATTTAATTTGACTCTGGGTGGTTTCTGGGCTGAGTACTTACTTAGTCACTAACTTAGTATTATTCACTCAGCACTTGATATTTAGATTTTGTTTCAGCTGTGTACATTTCATTTTATCATTCCAGCTGAGTTACTCTATGTCTGTCAATGCGGCTGACTTTACCATTTAAGGTAAAGAGGTATCTTTACTTTTAGTGTTGCTTTTTGCAGGAACATTAATGAGACAAATACAAATAGATTTAATGCCTTGACAAAACCCAGTGTTATAAAGAAAATGATAAAGTCTTCTAATGCAAAGCTGCAACAAGTCAATTACCATTTTGAGTAATTCTGCAGATCTACTAACCTTGTATCGTACACACTACAACATGTCGGAAAACCAAAGGGAATGGGATAAAGACACGTGATAAGTCAGCGCGAGTTCTCCCTAATGGAAGACTAGCATCAAACGATAAAGGATTCAAATCGAAGCTCAAATTTCAATCTAACGGATTGAAATGTATTTCACAACGGTGCGATTCTATCTCTTAACGGATCGATTAGAAGAAGCAATGGGTGAATTACTGAGCTGTCAACTTTAGAAGATGCCAAGACAAGTTTAATGGCTACTTTCTCAATCCAACTATAAAAGGAGCAAGAAGGCAAGCATTAAAACTTGGTGATTACACCTGAATTTCCCAAAAGCAAAAACTGTGCCAAAACTACAAGCTTTAAGAAATTCTAATAAGAAAAGCATAACTCAGTAAGAATCTACTTAGATCAAGAGAGAATAGCATAGATCAATTAATTGTAATATTGGATCATTTGTAACTAGATCAACATTTTTATAAGTTGAATCCAGCTCGTGTTTAAACTCTTTTGAGTTGCTGATAGAAGAGGGTATTCTAGTCAGCGGGTGAGCGATTGCAGATTGGAGGGTACTTTTTGTAATTGTGGATTTTGTAAAAGGCTTCTCTGCCTAGGGTAAAGGAGTTGAGATTAGTGAATTAAAGCCAAGACACTCTCTCGGGACTGGATGTAAGCACAGGTTGCCGAACCAGTATAAAATCTCTATGTTCTTTACCTACTTGCAATTTCCTTCCATCTCTCTCAGCCGACTGAGCTCACTCAGCGGAGCTTGTTAATATTGCAAAAAGTTTTATAAGTCCTTGACTGAGTCATTCACCCCCCCTTTGACTCAGTGAATGTACACATAGGGACTAACACTTCTTTTCCTTTTGAATGAACTTAGGTATCGGATACTGGTTGTGGTTCTCATATATTTACTTCTGTGCAGGGATTAAGGAACAGTAGGAAGCTTATAAAAAGGGAGATGGACCTATGTGTTGGAAATGGAGCATGAGTTGCTGCATTAGCCGTAGGAAGCTTTAATCTTGTTTTACCATGTGGCTTAGTTTTAGTTTTGAATAGTTGTTACTATATTCCGAATGTTACTAAGAATATTATCTATATTGTGTGTTTAGCAGCAGAGGGGTTTGAAGTTTTGTTTTCTAATAATAATTGTCATATTCATTTAAATAATGTTCTTTATGACTATGAGATGTTGAATGGTGGCATTTATGTTCTTGATACTAAAGCAGAAGTTGTTAATACAAACAATGTGAAGAAAGTTAAGTTAGATAATGAGAAGTCTTTCTACTTCTAGCATTGTCGTTTAAGCCATATAAACAAAGATCGCTTAACTAAGTTATACAAATGTGGAGACTTAGGCCCAATAGACTTGGAGTCTTATGGTGATTGCGAACCTTGTTTAAAAGGAAAAATGACGAAGTTACCCTTTAAGGGAAAGGGTGAATTAACCACTAGTACATTAGAAATTATACATACAGATGTGTATAGTCCAATGAGTGTTAAGGCACTAGGAGGATACTCCTACTTCATAACCTTTATTGATGATTATCCACGATATGGTTATCTGTACTTAATGAAGCACAATTCTAAAAGTTTTAAGAATTTCAAAATATTCAAAAATGAAGTAGAGAAATAGCTTGAGAAAAGTATTAAAGCACTTTGATCCGATCGAGGTGGAGAATACTTAAGTCCAGAGTTTCATGATTATCTAAAAGAAAATGGGATAGTTCCCTAGTGGACCCCTCCTTATACACCCCAATACAATAGAGTGTGTGAAGGGAGGAATCGGACCTTATTAGTATGGTTCGGTCTATGATGAGCCAAGCAGATCTCAATAAATCCTTTTGGGGATATGCACTAGAAAGCACAGTTTATGTATTAAACAGGGTGCCCTTTAAATCATTTGACTTTACACCTTATAAAAGATGGTGTAATAAAAGACCATCTCTAAGTCACCTAAGAGTATAGGGTTGTCCTGTTATGGTAAAGAGGATAGTATCAGATAAGCTGGATACTAAGTCTGACAAGTATCTATTCATTGGATATCTAAAGGAAATGATTGGATATTTATTTTACCAACCTGAAGCATAAAAGGTATTTATGTCTCAGAGTGCTCATTTTTTTGGAAAAGGAACACTTACTCGCAAAAGTTAGTAGGAGCAGTATTGAACTAGAGGTTCAAAAGGAAGAAACAGACAATCAGCTAATTGACCCCATTCTAGATACAAGAGAAGGTGTGATCCAAGAACAACCTGTCAAAACACAATCATTGCAAAGATCGGGTCGTGTTCATAAAGCTCCTAAAAGATATGGTTTTATCATCACGAATGATAAGGAACTATATCTCATGGAGGATGATGAATCAAGAACCTTTGATGAAGAAATGAAAAGCTTAGATTTTGATAAATGGCTTGAAGCCATAAAATAGGAAATGAATTCCATGTGTGAAAACCAAGTTTGGAAAGTGGTCGATGCGCCAGAAGAGGTTAGACCTATCTAGTGCAAATGGGTCTTCAAAAGGAAGACTGACATGGATGGTAATGTAATTACCTATAAGGCAAGGTTGGTTGTGAAAGGTTATAGTTAACGTAAAGGTATTGACTATGGTAGCCATGCTTAAATCCATTAGAATACTCCTCACCATTGTTACTCTTCATGATTATAAGATTTAGCAGGTGGATGTTAAAAGATCATTCCTGATTGGGGATTTGGACTGGGATGTGTATATGACACAGCCTGAGGTTTTCACATCTCAGAATGGCTCAAAGGTATGCAAATTGCAAAGGTCCATTTATGGACTTAAGCAAGCAATTAGAAGTTGGAATATTAGGTTTGATTACACAATCCGTGAACTGGATTTCTGTCCAAACATAAATGAGCCTTGTGTTTACAAGAAGGTTAGTGAGAGTGTAGTCGTTTTCTTAGTATTATATGTTGATGACATTCTACTAATAGGAAACGACATTTCTCTTCTTCAAAGTATTAAAATATGGTTGTCAAGGAAGTTCTCCATGAAAGACCTTGGAGTAGCAGCATTTATACTAGGTATAAAGATCTATAAAGATAGATCCAAGAGGCTGTTAGGTCTTTCTAAAAGTACATATATAAACAAGGCACTTAATACGTTCAGCCTTGAGCATTCGAGGAAAGGTTATCTCCCGATGACAAAGGGAGTAAACCTATCTAAGACTAAGTGTCTAAAGACAGCTCAGGAAATAATACGCATGAAGGATATACCCTATGCATCTGCGATAGGATCCATCATGTATGCTATGATATTTACTAAGCCAGATGTCTCTCAAGCTTTGAGCTTTACGAGCAGATATCAATCGGATCTAGGTGAAAAGCACTGGATGGCTGTCAAGGCAATTCTTAAGTACTTGAACAGGACTAAAGATGAGTTCTTGATATATGGAGATGGTGACCTCACAATTAGAGAGGTTACACTGATGCGAGTTTTCAATCTGACAAGGATGACTTTAAGTCTCAGTTAGGTTTTATATATGTATTTAATGGAGGGGCAATATGCTGGAAAAGTTTCAAGCAGAAAACTACTGCTGATTCAACCATAGAGTCTGAGTACATTGCTACCTGTGAAGCAGCAAAAGAAGCTGTCTTGTTAAAGGGATTTATTGGTGATCTCGGTGTGGTGCCTGGGATTGTTGATCCAATTACTTTGTATTATGATAACAATGGTGCTATAGCTCAGGAAAAGGAACCACGGTCTCACCAGGAAAATAAGCATGTACTTACAAAGTATCATATAATCAGGGGGATTGTTGATGCTACTGATCAAAACCTCATGGATGGTCTGACAAAGCTATTGATGCAAGTCAAACATGACCAGCAAGTGAAAGCATATGGATTAAGGCATATGGCTAATTGGACTTAGTGCAAGTGGGAGTTCGTTAGATATGATGTATGCCCTTAAGGCAATTAAGGCGATATATCTTAATTATGTATTAGTGCGAACAATTTGCTTAATTTATAAAGGCATTTAATCTTTTGTTTATATCGATATGTTCATATATATTGTGACTGGTTAAAATATATTCATTGATATTTTTGTACAAAGGTTCTTGACATAATACATAGCATGAAGTGAGAGATATTATAGTGGGACTATGTGTAGTGAGACCTACTTCATGTGCAATTATGATTATGTCTAAACTATGCCTAGTGATAGTTTCATCAAGAAAGGATATTAATGGAGCAGTAAGACTAGCATGTGGTTAACTCTCTTGGAAAGGGTCCAAGCAGTTAACCTCCTAAGACTAAAGGTGGTGCCTTGAGTTTGAGACATGGATACATTTGGAAGATATATTAGAGACCACAGTTAGATAAACACTTGGTATATATATATATATATATATATCAATGTGTTAGTGTTTATCTTCATGCAGTAGCTTTGCGAATATCCTCATACTTGAGATATTAGTTACCTTGTAAGGTACTATTGCTGTACTTTGAGTCATACCTATTCACTCATTAATTTAGGGTGCCACGGGTGATTACGGGGTATAGTGATGACAGCATGTTGGTAAGCTATGTAGTTGGAAAGAATCCATTGCTCCGGATATATTAAGGAGTTTTTACATGGCCGCTTATTGAAGTGATGATTACTATAAACCTCTGATCATAGTATGTGATTAATAGAAATAGTTTCCAGTCAAACACAATATGGTAAAAAGTAATATACTTCGGTGACAAGCAAATAACTAGGATAGCTTGGTGCAACCTCGCTATAGGTGGGTTAACACTTTAATCAAACCCAACAAATCAGATAGTACTGATATTAAAGAATGGAAGGAGTTCATCACATTGGGCAACTATTGCATTAACCAAGATTAAGTCATAAGCACAAATGACGTTCCGAGTAATGGGGGATGGTGGACCCTTGCTAGAGGCCACTACAGTCGTTTAAGGTAATCGAGTTCTATTCACGGTCTAGAACCTCGAGCCAATAGTTCCTATAGAATAAAGATTGGTCAAATCTTAACAACTCAATACTACAGGATCCTATAAGATCACACACATTGAACTTTCATCGGACTAAGTAAAGAATTAATAGACTTGATCTATTACGAAAATATTAAAGGGATGGTTGAACTATTACCTGGTTAGACCAGAGATTTTATTTATTGATCAGTAACTAATTTTATTAGGATCATAAATAAATTAAAGTGTTGATTAAAATGATTAGATCATTTTATAGTTAAGTCAGGAATTTATTTTGACCAGTACCTAATTTTATTAGGGTCATAAATAAATTAAAGTGTTGATTAAAATGATTAGATCATTTTATGGTTAAGGCAAAAATTTATTTTGACTGGTAACTAATTTTATTAGGGTTATAAAATAAATTAATAGAAATGAGAATTAAATTTATTATGACCGGTAACTAATTTTATTTTGACCGGCATTTAATCCTGCATTAAATCCGGGGAGCCTTTGCTTCCACTATAAAAGGCTAGTCCCTCTTCTTCATTTCTTACACCATATCTTTCTATGAGCCCTGACTTGATATTCTAACACGTTTTCTCTATGTCAACTTAAAACATAAAATTAAGGAGTCCATTTGGTTAATATTTTGGATGGGTTTTGGAGTGGTCTAGCAGCTACTCAAAACTCTACGGTTCTTCCTCATTTAGAGGTTTCGGTTGGTGGGGTTCGTGTAGATACTCAAAGAGGCTATCCTATACTTGGAGGCTTGTGTAAGAATGTTCTACTAAAGTACGCTTCAACTGGTAATTCCTCTAATTCTCTTTTAATTATAAAGTCCTTTTATTAAGCGTTTTAAGACTTAATAATTATTATGCTTAGGTTATTATGCATGCTTAATATATTTCATATTTAAATTATAACTTAGAGTTATAACATGTTCAATATAAAATATTTATGCTAGGATATAATTTAGAATTATAGTACGCCTAGACTATGCATGCTAATCTAAGTAGAGAATTTATTTAGTTAAGGCTTTAATTAATTTATATGCAAACTAATAGGAGTCTTTGGGACAGGAGACAAAATTTTGAATTCCCGCCATGCTTGTCATACATGTTCAAAGTGACTGTGAGTTCCCAACAGATGGAGCTGCGGTGTCACTTTGAAACTCCATGGGGCAATAGATATTTTGGGACAAATTCAGGTAGCTAGAGATGCATTAAGTCTTTTATTTATTGACAAGTAAATTGACACATTAGCATTATGGGGCTATGAAATACATACTATTTACCAAAATAAGAATTGAAAGAACCTTTTAAAAATTGAGTGGGGCAGTATGTTATTCATGCCAAGTTTAAAGGATTTATTATGTATTTGGCATATTATATACAAATCATCCATATAAATGGCATTGCTATTACAGTACTATAGTCTGAAAAAAAAAGAATTTATTATAGATGAAAGAAAAATAAATACTAATTTACATATTAAACGTTAATATACATACAATATTTTTTTGGTAAATTTATATTGTATGATATTATTTTTTTAAAAAAATGTAATAATTCAGTATAATTAGTTCAAGTACTAATCATGTATCACTTCTTGGTATAAATACTACATCCACACAATATGGATGAGGATGAACATAAATCAGTTTTTGGCTTTTATATAAACTCCTTTCAATAAAAAAATGATAAATTTAAAAAAAATATCATGTGGTTTGACTGTTTTATAAAAAGGTGTTTGTAAAATTTTTTATTTTAAAAGAGTGTGTGTAGTTTTAAAAATTTACAAAAATATGCTTCTCAAAATTTTGAAACCACATTAGGAAGGGTTATCTCAGTTATATTAATAAATTCAACAGTCCTATATTTCAACTATATTATTTATGAATTATTTATCAAGATTTGAGTAAATTTTGAAAAATTTTCATTTTATTATGATTTTTTAAAATTATACTCAATTTTTAATTAATATAAATATTTGTACTTCTAAAAAAATTCTAAAATTATCACAAATGTGTATTGTATTTTTATAAACAAAGCTGCAAAATTTTACTTCAAAATGGACAATATCACCCTTCCAAATGTGGTTTTAAAATTTTGAGAAATATGCTTTTGCTAACTTTTAAAATACGAATACCCTTTTAAAATAAAAAATTACAAAATCACCTTTTTACAGAAGGTCAAACCACATATTATGTTTTTAAAGTTTACCCCAAATAAAATTGTATGACTTTTTTATTGGACACGATAATGATAATATTGGTAACACGGATAGTCTCATCGAAACATGTGAATGTTGAGTTGTCTTCTATATACATAGGGCCATTTTGGCTACAAATTTTTATAACTTTTTCAGCAATTTTTTAAAAAAGTTTAATTTTTAAACTTTTTTTTTAAATTATAAATTTAATTTTAAAAAAAATAAATTAAATAATTACTAATTAATTAATATAAATAATTAAAATATACTATTTAAAATTAAAATATATAATAATATTAAAAATTTATAAAAATAACCTATTTTAAAAATAATTTAAATAATAATAACAGATAAAAGAGAAGCCTAAACTAGCAGACCCCCATTGAGTACAGCCAGTCGATCAATCTAAAACCCAACATTTAAAATCTGCCAAACCCCCCCTATATTCTTTACTTGGTCCACCCTACAACTTTCTACTATAGATTCAGTTATAGTGGGACCCACAACAATTGCCATGTAATTTATATTGAATTAGTGGACAACCATCTATTTATTAATACTTATAATTGTCGTTCAATTAAATTTTTATAAAAAAATTTTTATTATAAATTAATTATAAGTATCAATCGACACTAATTGCCGGAAGTCGTAAAAAAAACTGGTGGTACATAATTTTACTTTCATATGTATAATGCTTTACTTCCATAGATAATTTAACATGTGTCTGGACTCTTTTCCCATATATTTATCTTGCAATTTAAGTTACAGTGCGCCTTACAAGAATTTTGACTTGTAAAATGAGATTTTCCTCTGATTGGTTGTGTATTTCAACACAAAATCACTCTTTTGACTAAATAGTAAAAACAGTGACAAGTTTCGGCCGTAATTACAGTTCAGAAAAAAAAAAAAAAGCAAGGTATCGTATCAAGACGAAAAACAGAAATCACTCAACAAAACAGATGTATTTGGGTGTAAAAGTAAAACGGGAAAGCTTTGACTTTTGGCACTAGGGATTGGGAAACGCAAGATGGCCCATTCAAAATTTGCCACGTCTACCTATAACAGATATCGCAGGAATTGGCGTCTCTTCAGTTTCTGAATCTACTGTCTCTTCTCTCTCTATTCATTTCATTGAAGTAGTACCATTTTACCCTCGTATAAGGTGAAATCAATCAATCAATAAATTACTCCTAAATTTATAACCCGGAAAATACTGCTCCTTTTCTTCCTTAACCACTCTTCCTCTTCCTCTCCAGTTTCCAATACTCAATTTCTGAAATTTCAAATTACAGCCCACATTCATTGCGCTTCGGATCTGCCCTTCTAGTAAATTTATTTTCATATCATATCTGCTGAAATTGTCGTTCAATTTATTTAACACTGATTCATGTTTTCATCACTGTTCATAGCTAATTTTTGTTTATTTCTCTACTATAACCATACTTAATGAAGAAAATTAAGAGCTACTTCTTCAGTATATATAGCTTCCTTTTTGTCCCCTTTCAATGGTGAATTCTGTGTTGTAGCTTCATTTTACTTTTTTATTTTTGTTTATAATTTGTATGTTGGGTGCAGGCAAATCACTAGGCTAAAAATGTATGGGGACTGTCAAGTGGTATCGTCAGAAACCCATTTTTCATCTTCTATTGGGAACCCTAATTTCATCTTCATCCCTTCCATGCCCTTCCATTCTTTCCCTAATATCATTCCTGTAAGTCATCTTTCTCCTTTCTCCCCCATTTTCCCTAATTTTCATTTCAATCGTAAATGCCGACGTGGGTATGGTTTCAAAAACCCAGAAAGAAGAAAGCGGATTAATGGCTATAGAAAACAGTAAAGAAGAGATAGAAACTGGTTCTGGAAGTGAACAGCCAGAATATAAATCAGGGAATGAACAAGAAACCTCTCAACAACCCCCCAAGAAAAAGCGTTACCATAGGCATACTGCACATCAAATCCAAGAAATGGAAGCGTATGTCAAACAACTTCATTTAATTTGTTTTTTGGGTTTCTCTTTTAATGTAATTGTTTTAATTAAGTTTGTTTTGCAGGTTGTTTAGAGAATATCCACACCCTGATGATAAACAAAGGATGAAACTAAGCCAAGATCTTGGTCTGAAACCAAGACAAGTTAAGTTTTGGTTCCAAAATCGCCGTACTCAATTGAAGGTATAAAGCCATCATTTGTATTTTTATTATTTTCTTTATTTGAAATGCTATAAATATACAGCCTGCAAGAATTTATAGGCCTTCTGTGTGTGTTATTTAATTCTTAGCCTGTGCATGTGCTTCCTTATGCTGGACACAGTTAATGCTTATGAAACTCCATAAATGGATGTTAATTGAGTAACTGGGTGTGGTCCTTTTAGGCACAGCAAGATCGGGCTGATAACATAATACTTAGGGCTGAAAATGAGAGCTTGAAGAATGATAATTACGGGCTGCTGGCTGAATTACGCAATCTGACATGCCCTAATTGTGGTGGGCCTGCCATTGTTGGTGCAATTCCATTTGAAGATCTTCGGCTAGAAAATGCCCGCCTTAGAGAGGAGGTAATTGCAATTAACTACTAGCCGAGAAATTTTAGTTAGCTCAAGATTTGATTTTTCATATCTTTTTATTAGAATATGATTATATACATTGTTTATTAGAATCTTGTTTCTAGTAATATCTTCACAAATTACTCAAAGAACATTGTTTTTTAGTTTGACATATTATAATTATCATTGATACAAATTTTGCCATCTATATCAAATTAAGCCCCACTCAAATAAATGCGGCCTAACCATAAATAGGATTATTTGTAGTCTTTTTTTTGTTATTATACTGGTCCTTAGCGCAAATTCATTATTTTGTAGCATTTGATACACACTTCCAATGCTTGGGTTCTCTTCACAAGTTCTCAAAAATATATATAAGCACAAAAATGCTGTATTATTATTGTAGTGGTTAAGCAATGAAATTGTAATCCTAGAGGCCACAAGTTCGAGTCCACATACGGGTGGTGTGGCATGTGGTTCGTTATTATTGTAAGTCCAATAATTCAAATTTTAAAAAAAAAGACCAGGTAAACATTAATTTTATTTAAAGAAAAAATATTGAAGGTGAAAATTAATCTCAAGTACTGATTTTAATTGTATTATATTGATTCGATTGTCTAATATCTTTATTATGATTTTTATAATTTGGAAATTAAATGTTAGCTAATCATTTTGAATCGAATAATTGATACCTATCCGGTGTATCTGTGTATTAAATTGTGCTTTTATATTTGACATTTCTATGCTGTTATCATATTGATTATCAATTAATCTAGTCATTTATCTGAATATTGCAGGCTTACGATTTGTTTACCTAATAAATTCTCAATATATTTCTGATTTGTAACATAGTAATGGCCGTTGATTTTTTATTGAATAGCTGAGACTTAAGTAACATGAACATTGATCCTAAATCCATGTAACAAATAGAAAAACACATAATAAATTATGTTGAATTATTTGGAAAAAATTTTCAATCAATGATTTATAACTAATCCTAATTTCATGTGCAGTTAGAGCGTGCTTGTATTGCTTCTCGCTATAATGGGTGCCCAAATCAAGCAATAACACCGCCTGATAATGGATTTCTTCCACTTTCCCTGGACTATTCAAGGCAATATCAAGACCACTTGAATTCCTGCACTGATCAGATGTTACCTATATCAATATTTCCTGAAGTTTCTTCATTTACCAATTCTGGTCTTTTAATATTGGAAGAGGAAAAAGCTATGGCCAAGGAACTTGCATTGTCCTCCACGGATGAACTCATTCGAATGTGCCGCACAAACGAGCCTCTTTGGATTAAAAACAAAGAAAATGGAAGGGAAATTTTGAATTTCGAAGAGCATTTAAAGATGTTTCAATGGCCTCTCAATCATGAACAACGCTCAGCTGATTTAAGGACCGAAGCCACTCGGGATACTGCCGTTGTAATAATGAATAGCATAACTCTAATTGATGCCTTTCTTGATGCTGTGAGTTTATTATTTAAAAATTTTAGTTTTAATATTTCTGTTTTGGGGGGGGGCTAATGAATTTCTTTAACAGAATAAATGGATGGATTTGTTTCCTTCCATTGTTGCTAGAGCAAAAACTGTTCAAATTTTGACTTCTGGTGCTTCCAGTCATAGTGGCTCTCTTCACCTGGTATTATATTCATATATTTTGTGTTTAATTCAAAATTAGTCCATAATTACTCCTAAATTGAATTAAACTTGTTCATCCTATGTCATTGTGGCAGATGTTTGCTGAACTACAAGTACTTTCCCCTTTAGTGCCAACTCGAGTCGCCTATTTTCTTCGCTACTGCGAGCATAATCCACACGAAGGAACATGGGCCATTGTTGATTTTCCAGTTGATAGCTGCTTTCAACAAAATAATATTCAGCCTTCATTTCCCATTTACAGGAGAAGGCCTTCAGGCTGTGTTATTCAAGATATGCCTAACGGATACTCGAGGGTTTGTACTAAACAGGGTTTGAAATTGCTATTTGATTTTGTATGAATTGATTGGTAAGGCTGTTTTGGTCTTTTAAACAGGTAACTTGGGTTGAACAAGCTGAGGTAGAAGAAAAGCCAGTGCATCAGTTATTCAGTGAGTTAGTGTACAGTGGAGTTGCATTTGGAGCTCAAAGGTGGCTTGGTGTATTGCAACGCCAGTGTGAAAGGGTTGCTAGTCTAATGGCTAGAAATGTCCCTGATTTAGGAGGTAAATTATACTTAATCACTAACTCTAAATAACCTCAATTAATGAAATTGTTGTAATAATGTGTGGATTGTGTAGCAGCAATATCAAGTGCAGAGGCAAGGATGAATTTGATGAGATTGTCACAGAGAATGATAAGAACATTCTGTGGGAATATTAGCAGTTGTAATGGACAGCTTTGGACAGCTTTATCTGAATCATGTGAAGATACTGTAAGAATAACACAAAGGAAAATTACAGAGGAAGGACAACCAAATGGTGTCATTTTATGTGCCGTTCAAACTACTTGGTTGCCTTTTTCTCATTCTCAAATCTTTGATCTCTTAAGAGATCAACACCTCAGATCACAGGTAGCTATATAATTCTTTTTCAAAAATTTCTCTGGGCTTTTTTTGTATTATTGTCACAACTGTTATCGTAAAAAATGTTGCTCACAAACTTTTTTTTAAAACAATTAGGGTTTATTTGCTTTTGATTTTTTAATGCCAAAATATGTTGCATATGAGAAGAGCTTTTCGGGAGAACAGTCTAGGAAAGCAATCCTAATATATTACTAGTTCAACTTAATAATTTTATTTATGGTCCAGCTTGATGTTCTTTCTAATGGGCACTCACTACAAGAGGTTGCCCATATTGCCAATGGCTCCCATCCTGGAAATTGCATCTCTCTTCTTCGCATCAATGTAAGACCCCTTTCTGCAATAACAATAAAGATTTGATCTTTCCCAATAATTGATAGTATATGATTAAAAAGGTTACCAATTTGCTAATTTAGGTGGCAAGCAATTCATCACAAGATGTGGAGCTAATGTTACAAGAGAGCTGCACAGACCAATCAGGAAGCCTCATTGTGTACACAACAGTAACCGTAGAATCAGTAAACAAGGCAATGAACGGCTTGGATCAATCTTCAATCCCTTTACTTCCTCTAGGGTTTGTCATAGTTCCAATGGAAAAAGCAACCACCATGGACACACAAGACAGTAGCAGAATTAATTATGAGTCAGGGTGTCTTGTAACTGTGGGGCTCCAAGCACTTGCCAGCACAATCCCATCAGCAAAGCTCAATCTCTCTACTGTCAACGCCATTAATAACCATTTGCGTACTACAGTTCAACAAATCACTGCCGCTCTTAACTCCTCCGCCTTTAACAACAGCAACCAAACTTTGGGTTTAGATCAGCAGCGCACTGTTTCACCTTCTGACCAATAGGATACGGTTGCCAAAAGGAAGAAAGAAATTAAGTAGATAGTGTAGGTGTAACGGGTAAAATTGGTGGCAGCATTAATGGGTTTTGCAGGTTTATATTAGAAATTTTTGCAGAGAAAATGATTTTTGGAGTGAAATTTAGAGAGGAAGTCAAGAGCGCACCAGGATATTACCCATCTGCTATGTGTTTGTGAAAATGCCTGAGAGAAATAATGAAGAATAGTACTACACAGTCAAGGTGGTGGTTCGGGCATTGACTTCTGTTTCTCTGCATATTTTGGCTTTTTAATATGTAATCCTAAATTATTATATATAATTTTTAATATAATAGCTGTCTTTTGTTGCTCATCTTCTACCTGTTAATTATTTCGTTTCCTTTGTGCTATTTTTACTACCGTAAATTTAGCACCTATTATGGTTTTTCCAAACTGACTTCTCGACAAGTTGGGCTTTCAACAATACAGTTTAGCCTTTTACATGCTATTAGTTGTTTTAGAGAAATTTATAAATTTTAAAAAGTAATTAATGAAGGGTATAAAATTACTTATTTATCCTTAAATTAGTATTAATTGAGTAATATGTGTATTGAGATTGAGTTACAATTAATAAGAGCATGATAGAAAAAAATGAGTAAAAGCTAGCGACTAATTTTTAAAACTGGAGGAAGTAATTAATTAGAAACTCTTGAAATATGCATCGTGTATACTTGCATTATGTATACAGATGATTTTGCTTATAACCATATGTTATGTTAAAATTTTCAACAGATGTATTATAACAATAAAAGGAGAATATATTACCACAAATGAAATACTCAATGTGAATATGTTGATAACAATTAAGTGAGGTTTCAGGTAAAAGCCTATGGACGTAAAAAAATTCTTACTGAAAAATTTATTTATTATAATTTTAAAATTTAATATAGTTGGGGCAAAGCTCCAATAAATCAAATGAACATAAAAAAAAACTTAAATATGGCAATCATTGTAGTCTTCGTTATAAGGTAATAAAATTAGTTCTTTCAATAAAAATGTCTTCATTTTGGTTAACCCTTAGTGGGAAATATTGGCGAAGTCATTTCTACTTGTTGGAAACACAAGCAGACTTGGGTCAAGCCCAGCGCTCTAAAATTTGCACATAGAGCTTATAAGCCCATGTAAATATTTAGCAGTTTGGCTCAACCACATGTATGATATAAGTAGAATTTGTCTGACATAGTTGCAAAACACATTATTTGAATGTTTTTTTCAATCATCATTCTCACTGCTGATAGTGTTTTTGGAAACCCCGAAAGATCCTATAATATAGGGCTTTCCAACACCACTTGACTCCATAAGTTAATTCAGCATCGCTCCTCCACCAGAATTGTTCTGAGACTGCCCAAAAATACATTAAAGTTATTATTACAAAAAGATTTATTGAAGATATAACTATTAGCACAAATTCATTTCCTTTTAAAAAATAAGATAATGTTATAGTAGTGTACACTTTAAAACACAATACACAATAGTATTGTCACAAAAAACACATAATATTACAATTGTCATTTAAATATAAAAAAAAGCTAAGTTATTGTCTTTAAAGTTTAGGCCATGTTCTCCTGGACTATAATTTAATATAATTTAGTTTATTTCAGACTATTTTATTTCAGTTCAGTTCAGACCACTTCAGTTCAATTCAGTTCAGCTATGTGTAGTTATAAATTTACACTGAAATAAATTTAATTCAGCTCACTTCAGTTCAGTTCAGTTCGACTAACTTAAATTTAATTCTGTTCAACTTTCAGAAATTGAAAAGAACGTAACCTTAAAAAAATTTAATTACATAAAGAAATAAAGATGTAACGACTCAATGAAAAATTATAAAGATATTAAAAAATTCAGTATTTTGAAAGAAATGAATTTAATAGTGATGTAGTGAGTGAGATGACTAATTGAACTTGTTATAATTTTTTAAGTTATCTTGTAATTTTAATAAATAAAGCACACCAAACTCTAATTATATAATCAATATACTATAGCATTATTAGGTTTAACTTATTTGTGGTGCGTAGGAATATGATTGATGGGTTCAACGAATTTTTAAGTACTTGTCCTTTTATACATCGGAAGAGAAAGTTTAAGTACAATTTGTTTTTACCTTCTAAAGAAAAACCCAGAAAAGGAAACAAAAGAAATAGACGTCGCTTCAATTTTGTTTTTAATAAAACGAAATTAAATGTAAATACGATAAATTGAGAAATGTATAGAAATTGTTAGGAAGCAATTTACTAGACATATTAAAGACAGTGCTTGAAAACTTATTCAATAATTATTTTATCTTGTTGGTAATAATTCACAGGTAGTAAGGCTAGCCTTTTGGTACAATCACTAATGGACAGTGACAAATTCGGACACATTTTCTTGTGGTGTCCAATACGCGAATAAAAGTTGTGAATACTTATAATGAATATTTTAATTGCTAATAAGTAATAAATAAAACACCAAATCAACCAATGAACTATCAAATTTATGAAATATTTAATTTTTGAATTAGAAAATTTTTCAATGGATAACTAAAAAAATAAAATTTTTTCATAATTTATATTTTCTTAAAGTAAACAAATAGATTTGATATTTATATGGTGTTCGATAAGTAATGCGTGTGGTGTCCATTATATATATTTATCTATAATTTATATTAATATTTTCCAAATTTAATGATATCATTGGACCTCATATTGACAAAGGTGGATTCGCCGGAATGGTCCAAAATTGTTAGTTCATTTCTTAATGTGTTAAAGTAAAATATATTGCATTGACATTATAGTTATTTTTGTCTAAGGGCTTAGTTTTTTTTAAAATAGATAGTGTTGGAAATTAACAATATATGTAAGGAAACTATTACAATAATAGAGAAGGCAGAAAGAGAATTTGAGAGAAACTTTTATTTCTTATATTTGAGGTATAAGAAATTGAATTCTTATTTATAGAGAAATCCAACGGTAAATAAGTAAGAAACATATTAAATCAAATATTAATGACGTAGATTCCACATTAATTATATATCAGCCGCCTGCATAGTAACAGGCTGCTGATACATCAATAATTCAATACTCCCCCTTTGATGTATCATCTGCCGCAAATGGGACACTGCCTCATTAAAAACCTTACTAAGGAAAAACCCTGTAGCATAAAAATCTTAGTTAAGGGAAAAAGAGTACACTGTTTACTCCCCATGTTCACGAGTTAACTGGAAATCCTTAAGCCGACGCATTTCAATGCTGTAAATCAATTTCTTGAAAGTTGCGGAAGGTAAAGCCTTGGTAAACAAATCTGCTAAATTGTTACAAGAGCGGATTTGTTGAATACTGATTTCACCATTCTTTTCTAGATCATGAATGAAGAAAAATTTTGGTGAAATATGCTTTGTTCTGTCTCCTTTAATATAAGCTTCATTCAATTGAGCAATACAAGCAGCATTATCTTCATATATTATCGCCGGATCTTCCTTGACCGTAACTTTTTCACATGCTTCTTGGATATGTTTATTAATAATCTCAACCACACACATTCACAACTTGCCTCGTCAAATCGCTATTAACTCCGCATGATTTGAGGAAGTAGCTGTAATTGTTTGTTTTGTCGATCGCCAAGATATAGTTGTTCCTCCGTATGTGAAGAAATAGTCCGTCTGAGATTGAGCTTTGTGTGGGTCGGATAAATAACCCGCATCCGCATATCCAACTAATTTAAGCTTAGATACATATGAATAAAATAAGCCTAAATCAGTAGTTCCTCGAAGGTAGCGCATTATATGTTTAATTCCATTCCAATGTTGTCTTGTAGGTGCAATGCTGTATCTTGATAATAAATTAATAGAGAATGCGATGTCTGGTCTTGTGTTATTAGCAAGATACATCAAAGCACCTATTGAGCTTAGATATGGTACTTCAGGACTGAAAACTTTTTCATTATTTTCTCTAGGACGAAAAACATGCTTTTTCACATCGAGTGATCGTACAACCATTGGGTTACTCAATGGATGTGCTTCGTCCATATTAAATCATTTCAGAATCTTTTCTGTGTAGTTTGATTGATGCACTAAAATTCCTTTTTTAAGGTGCTTAATTTGTAAACCAAGACACAATTTTATCTTTCCAAGATCTTTCATCTCAAATTCTTTTTTTAAAGAATCAACTGCTTTTGAAATCTCTTCTAGAGTTCTAATAATATTCAAATCATCAACATAAATTGAGATAATAATAAAATTAGATCCTAATTTTCTTATAAAAATAGATGGACAAATTGGATCATTTTTATATCCTTCTTTCAATAAATACTCACTGAGACGGTTATACCACATGTGCCCAGATTATTTTAATCCATATAAGGTTCTTTGTAACTTTATCGAGTAAAGTTCTCGTTTGCCATATTTTTCTGGCATCTTTAATCCTTCATGGATTTTCATATAAATATCATTATCAAGCGAACCATAAAGGTAAGCTGTGACAACATCCATCAAGTGCATTTATAAATTTTCTTGCACTGCAAAACTAATAAGATATCTAAAAGTTATTACATCCACCACCGGAGAATATGTCTCCTCATAATCTATCCCAGGTCTTTGGGAAAAATCTTGTGCTACTAATCTGACTTTATATCTTATTATTTCATTTTTTTCATTTCTCTTTCTAATAAAAACCCATTTATTACCGACATGTTTTACTTCTTGTGGTATTCGAACTACTGGTCTGAATACTTTGAGTTTTTCAGGAGAATTCAGCTTTGCTTGAATTGCTTCTTTCCATTGTTGCCAATCATTTTTACTTTGGCATTCTTCAATAGATGTTGGCTCATGATCCACATTTTCATTTTCAATATTGATCGCAATATTATATGGAAAAATATGGTCTATAACTATTTTATTGCGATTCCATCTTCTTTCAGTATTGATATAACTTATTTGAATTTCTTCATTTTCAATAGCTTCAGGTATTTACACTTCAGGTGCTTGCACTTCTTCCGGAAGTATATTTATATTTATATCCTCAGTGGGAATATCTTCACTGTCAATAACTCTCCTCCTTTTAGAATTTTTATTCTTTGAACCAATAGATAGTCCACGCTTCAGGAGTGTTAGAGTATTATCCGTAGGTTGTTCTTCAGGAATCTTAATATGAATTGACCCATTTATTGCTGGTATATGCAATTTCGTTACTCTTTTAGGATTAGCGAGTGCATCAGGCAATCGATTTGCTAAATGTTGAAGATGAATTATTATTTGAACTTCTAGTTCAGAATCATTTGATTTAGGATCCATATGAGAAAGTCATGAAGCATTCCATATTATTTTCTTTTCCAAAATTGGGCTCTTATTCTCTCCCCTTAATATTGGAAAAGTGCTTTCATCAAAATAATAATCTGCAAATCATGCATTAAACATATCGCTAGTTAATGGCTCAAGATATTTAATTATTGAAGGGGATTCATAGCCAACATAAATTTCTAATGTCCTTTGAGGACCCATTTTAGTCCTTTGTGGTGGAGTAATAGGCACATATACCACGCAACCAAAAACTCTAAGATGAGAAATACTAGGCTCATGGCCAGAAGCTCATTGTAATGGAGAATAATCATGATAACTTACTGGTCTTAAACTTATAAGAGATGTTGCATGTAATATTGCATAACCCCAAACTGTAGTAGGGAGATTTGTTCGTAAAATTAGCGGTCATGCAATTAATTACAGATGTTTAATAAAATGACTCTGCTAGACCATTTTATGTATGAACATATGCTACAGGATGTTCAACTTTTATTCCAATCGACATACAATAATCATTAAATGTTTTGGATGTGAATTCTCAAGCATTATCAAGACAAATTGATTTAATAGGATAATCGGAAAACTATGCCCGTAATCTTATAATTTGAGCAAGTAACCTTGCAAATACCATATTTCGTGCAGATAATAAGCATACATGTGACCACCTAGTTGAAGCGTCAAATAGAACCATAAAATATCTAAATGGTCCACATTAGGAATGAATTGGTCCACATATATCACATTGTATGCGATCTGAAAATGCTGGCGATTCTATTCCAACCTTACTTATGGAAGGCGTTATTATTAATTTTTCTTGCGAACAAGCACCACAAAATAATTCATTATTTTGAAGAAACTTCTGGTTCTTCAATGGTTGCCCATGTGAATTTTCAATAATTTTTCTCATCATCATCGAACCAGGATGACCCAGTCGATCATGCCAAATTTTATAAGTATCTGAATCTATAAACTTCTGGTTTATAGTTAAATTGGCTCAATCATATCAATATGTGTGTAGTATAAGCCACATGAAAGAGTATAAAATTTTTCAAGTATACATTTCCTACTTAAAATTATTTTTGTAACATAAAGACATTCTTTATTGTCTTCGCTCACAGTTTCAATCCGATATCCATTTCTGCGAATATCTTTAAAACTTAATAAATTTATGTGAGAATTTGAGGAAAATAATGCATTATTTATAATAAGTTTTGTTCTCCTTTGTAATATAATACTAGCTCTTCCGGAGCCTTCAACCATTTTTGTTTGTCTCAATATTGTGGTAACAACAGTTTCACCTCTTTTAAGAGTATTAAAATATCTTGCCTCTTTGAGAATACTATAGGTGGTGGCACTATCTACAATACATAAATTTGCTTCATTTTCCTTGAAGCCATATAATACCGGAAAAGAATTCATTTTTTTGGATTTATTTGGTGATATCCTTGATCGATAGAGCAAGGTCATGCTGATAACGTGTTGGAAATTAACTATATATGCAAGGAAATTATAACAATAATAAAGAAGGCAGAGAGAGAATTTGAGAGACACTTTTATTTCTTATATCTAAGGTATCTTTCAAATGAAGAAATTGAATTCCTATTTATAGAGAAATCCATCGGTAAAAACGGTAAATAAGTAAGAAACATATTATATCAAATATTAATGACGTGGATCTCATATCAATTATATATCAGCCGCATGTATAGTAACAGGCGCATACATTTTATTTGCAATTATTTTTTTATTTTACTTTTAGTTCCATTTTTCATGAAAATAATTTGATTATTAAATTTGTTACTTTTATATATATATATATATATATATATATATATATATATATATATATATATGTTACACAATAATTTTTAGCATGATTTCCATATGTTTTTTTTCTAAGACTTCAAAAATTTTAGAGTCGGATATATTTAAGAATGGTTCAGAATATTAGTTATGACTATTAAATAGATGCATTTAACTATTTTAGAGATAAAAAAAATCTATATATATATATATATAAGTAAAGCAGTTCAAAACTATTTCTTTACCCCTATACCTTTCAAAAGAAATATTTTAATTTTATTATCAAATTTATTTTATTTTATTACCATATTATTATTTCAATTTATATTACTATAATAATGATATTTAAACTTAATTAATATTCATACTAATCATAACAATACTAAAATATAAACTTGAAATAAAATTAAAATAATAATAACAAAAACAACAATAGCGATAATAAAATATTTGATGCGTATTGAAAATTGGTTAATATTTATACTAATCATAACGGTACCAAAATATATAACTATTGATTATAAAATTAAAATAAAATTAAAATCTATATATATAAAAGTAAATAAGTCCTAAATTACTTCTTTACCCATATACCTTTCAAAAGAAATATTTCAATTTTATTATTAAATTTATTTTATTTTATTACCTTATTATTCCAATTTATATTACTACAATAATGGTATTTAAACTTGATTAATATTCACACTAATCATAATAATACCAAAATATAATCTTGAAATAAAATTAAAATAATAATAACAACAACAACAATAACGATAATAAAATATTTGATGAGTATTTAAAATTGGTTAATATTCATACTAATCATAACAATATCAAAATATATAACTATTGATTATAAAATTAAAATAAAATTAAAATAATAATAATAATAATAACAACAACAACAATAATAATAATAATTTTTACCCCTACTTTTAAAAGAAATATTTCAATTTTATTATTAAATTTATTTTATTTTATTACCATAATATTCCAATTTATATTATTTGATGAGGAAAAAGGAATGACATTAATTCTTATAGAGTCACATCAATTTTAAATTATAAACCTGTATAGGAGAAAATTTAAAATTATGTCTATCCAAAAAATCTGTGTATGTAATTAATTGCTAATTAATGTTTAAACAATGGAATTTTTTCTTAAATAAGATTATAATCAATAGAATTATATTTTGGTATTGTTATGATTAATATGAATATTAACCAATTTTAAATACCATTATTATATAAATAAGTCAAAGTAAACGTATAATCAATTAAAGTAGTAAAATAATTCATAATTGCTGATAAGAATTATATTGCAAAACTGTTATAGTAATTAATGAATATTTGGCTTTTAAAATAATATACAAACAGACATATATAAGGAAAACTCATCAAAATATTTAACATTTCACTTTTACTATAAATACTAACTAATTAAAATTTGTTTATTATAATCCTATTTAAGAATTAACTTGACTCTTTTTTCCTCATCAAATATTTGACAGTAAATCTCAATATAACTCAAAAAATATAAATTATAAACATGTTTAAGAAAAAATTTAAATTTTATGACGGTATTTACTCCTATAATGGAATATTTTAAATTATTTAGTCAACTAATTTATCTCCTAAATCTATTTATTTGAAATTTAATTTATTGTTCTTGATTTTATTTAATTATGTTGTTAGAATCCTATTTAAGAAAAAATTTGAATTTCGTAACAGTACGTACTCCTTATTTAAGAATCAGTGTGACTCCTTTTTCGTCATCAAATTTTGACAGGAAATCACAAGATAATTGTAGAAAAGTATAGTGTTCATTATATTGAAGTAGAACATAATTCAGTAGATGATATCAACCCAATTAGGGTGCAACTTAAGACAGAATAGAATATCGGCACGTTCTGGGGTGAATTTGTAGAACAAATATTATCTCATTTCAGTTCATCTAATTATGAATGAATTATCGATTTTATGCAGTTGATACATGCTCGAAAATATAGAGGTACTGATTTTTTAATTTTTTTGGTTCTCGTGCAATGGAGATCAACTATAATTTTTAAAATCTCTTTTGACTAAAATTACAGTATTTCAATTTAATTAAAAAAATTTCTCAAATAAATTATAAATTTCAATTTTAATATTGTTAGAATAATGTAGGTAAGTATGGGGTGGCTAATACTTGGTATGCATCCAAACTGTGGATTAATCCGGACCTTCCCGAGTTATGAACTCAAATCAAGGTATATATTACAGTTATTTTTTTGCTATTAATTTAATTTAAATATTTAAATATAACCAGTATAAAAATATTGT
The DNA here is from genome assembly GCA_947683365.1 of Euphorbia pulcherrima. NCBI lineage: Eukaryota > Viridiplantae > Streptophyta > Magnoliopsida > Malpighiales > Euphorbiaceae > Euphorbia > Euphorbia pulcherrima. Next base: position 15,157,689 of record CANTUS010000001.1, on the reverse strand, counting down.
ACTTTATAGTTTCCCTAATATCAATTTCATATTATTTGAGTGTAGATTGCTCTTTGCTAGTCAACTGAGCTCTGAAAGAATAACTCAAATATCATCTCAAAATGCATATTCAATGCCTGAAGAGATAGCAAGTAGATCAGTAGAAGTAAAGACTATCGCAAAACTGATGGAATGTAAATGTAAACATTT